>JAEIFG010001494.1:5000000-7500000 GCA_018901795.1 Drosophila sp. st01m | reverse complement strand
AAAATGTCAAATGTCAGAATTTGACATGCGTGTGACATATCAGTGGCAGCTTTTACATTAATCAAACTCCCTTTTCTTCAGCAGCATGTAGAAGAGAGACTCCTTACCCCTTACCCCTTACCCCTCATCAGTCACCCCTCAGCCATCGAGCCGGCGACACCAAATGGCGATGACGACGACGACGACGATGATACACAATTGACACATTGAATTAGGGACAAGACGCCTTCTGTTCCTCTTATATTCTATACACAAACCATCTCACAGCCTGATTTCCACTCGCTCAGTCAATTTTAAATGCTCTGCAAAATACTCATTACATTTTGCCATGCATTTTGCAATTTCAATCTAATCATGTGAAATTCCATTTTTGACATAGTTTTAATTTCCGAAACTGAATTTTATGAAAACAATTGCTATTGAGTAGAACTCAACATTGTTTTTGAATTTTGATGAATTTAATATGTATTATAAGTATACATATATTTTAAAGTTTAATGGTTTCACCAATTATAAACTATAATTTATTTGTCTATAGAAATCGAATTTTCAAGCGAAATGTAATATTTATTATAGTTCGGCCTATTGATCTTAGACTTAAATGTCATTGTTAAAAAATACTTATAAATACTTATTTCCCTAAATCTTAGATTTAAATGCAAAGAAAGAATTCTAAATACTTAAAATTTTTAAAATTAAAAATAAGTAGACCGCATATGTCACATTTTATCGAATCCTTATATCGTATTAAACATAAAACAACACCTAAAACTAGATTTTAAGACCACTCGTTTTCTTGTAAATTATACAGCAATTTTGAATTGTATAATTTCTATGTAGATCCAAAATCGGGCAAACTTTAAGCGGTTATAACTCCACTTATTTCCAAGCGGAATGTCATTTTTATTATGTTTTGGCCAAATTATTCACTCTGCAAATGCGACTAATATTGTTCAAATCAATTTTTTTGCCAGAATTCGAAGGGAACTGAGACCATAGCCTATATTTGTTTCGGCTTGATTCCCTGTGCTTAACTAATTTCAATCTCATTTTAAAAATAGCTTATTAAAAGAACATTTTATTTAATATAATCCCAGATGGAAATTAAATCGATTCAAGTGCAATCGTTGATTGCCCGCTGTTTTGTTTTAACAAGCCAAATACCAGCTGAATATTTAATCATCTGCATTTCAATTACTGTCAATCTAGAACTCATCACAGCAGCCGACCGATCTTCATCAACGGAGAGGAGACTCCATCATCAACACCATCATATATTTGCACGAGACAACTGTCTGGCTCTTAAGACCAATTTATGGACTTATAAAGTGGCCCGCATGCGCTGTCAGCAATAGAACTACTTAATCCTGGAGCCGTGAAAAGCGTGGAAAGCGTGGAAACGGCGTGAAAGTGAAAATGCTCGTAGCCATTTGCCCAAATGAAAATGTCAAATCATTTGTCAAACGTTTAATTAACTAAGCGACGCTTGGCATACGCAAAAGCCAAATTCAAGTTGATGGAAAGCAGTTGCCTCCGAGTGGCGTCGTGGGCGCCATTAACGGACCCAGACACAACTCAGGCGGTCGTCTCGAGGTCTGGCAATGCTCCAAGCGTACGATCCATCTTAAACTCGTCAAACGTCCGTCTGTCCGTCTGTCCGCCCGTCTGGATGTCCGCTTGTCAGAGATGGCGGCTCTGCGTAACGAAATGGCGCGCACAGTGGAATGCGTATCGAATTCGCATTGAAAAATTTTCAAATTAAATTGCGCGCATGCGTGAAAAGCCACAGGAGGCGATCGCTCCACACATCGCTGCTTAATTGTAAGATTTTGGCCATAAACCTAAACAATAGGCAGCGGCAGCGCCAGCGCCATGACAAAATCAATAAAATGCCATAAACCAAATACAAAATAAGAAAATAAAAAAATAATAATACAAAAAAATCAAATCAAACAACATTCATAATAATTCTATTTGGTGAGGCTACTTGGCTTTTTAACCGCGCCTCGACCAATAGACATAAATCATGGGCCAGTTTGGTTCGCTGTGCGGCAACGTTCAAATGATGCTCACAAACATGTAGAACATGACGTGGGACAACAAACCAAATCATATTCATTTTGAGGCTCACTCTCAGTCGCATCCACATCCACATCCACATCAACATCAGCAACTTCATCTTAATCAGAGAGTCGTCGTCAGGTTGCGTTCTCCGTATGCCTCGCAGCTGAGTTACGACGAAATTGAAAACACTTTTAATGCGCCTTGATTTATTATCATCAGCATCAGCTCTTTTGGCTCTGAAGTGTGGCTGTGGTTTTTTTTTTTTTTTTTGGGCCTTGGCACTGAGTGTGGCTCACAAGTGTTATGAATCAACAGAAATATGGTATAATTTTGAAGGATTTTTCAAAAGAAAATCACCCAGTTTTCAATGGACAACACGCAAAATGTTCTGCCTGTCATCGTGATATCGTATTCAATGCAATGCGATCATCTCATACGAATTGTAAATTTTGACATATTCATTTCGATTTGAGGAGCAAAACGACAACTCCGAGCTCCGAACTCCGTAAGGTGTTACATGTCGTGCCCCGTGTCCGTGCCATGAGCGAGCTGTCATGACATGCATTTATGCAACAGTTACCGCAACTGATGATAATGATGATCGTCATCATGATCACACACACTCGTACATCGATGGCTCGATCGGGATCAGACTTCGTCATTGGCCTTTTGGGGCTAATTTGCTATGCCCAGGCGGCTGCCATCAAAATATTGTTAAATATTTGTCTGCCTTGTCTTAACCAAATATCAAAATATAAATAATTTAAGAGCGGAAATATTTAGTTTATTGCAACTGAGCCCACGAATTGCCATTGCCATTGGCCAATTGGCATGCGGATCAGGTGCATCGGCATCGGCATCGGCATTGGCATCAGGAATTGCGGATTGTGAATCGGGCAGCTGACTTTGCTACAGTGGAAAATTATAAAACAATTCGCATGAAATGCACTTTGGCGGGTGCATTTAATTATAATAATTTCCGAGCTCTTCTTCTCTGCGCTCTTTTGCATTTAATTATCATGAAAATTGCAGGCAACTGGGCAAACTTTGTACATCTTATGGCCAAAGCCAGCACCTGATCACAAGGATCCCAAGATCCCAGACTGAGGCTACACCTTTTATAATGTCGCTGTTTTGTTGCCGTATCTCTCCACGGGGTGCATTGCACATTCAACCGCAACTTTGGCTGGAGCTGAGACGGAGATGGAGACGGGGAGTGAGATGGAGATGGAGACGGAGATGGAGACGGAGCAGATCGCCAGTTGGGCTGGTAAGCCAAATTGCTTGGCTTATAATATCATGCATTTTACAAGCAATTCTTAAGATTGAAATTATATTAGGTAAGTGCACTATGCGGCAAAGTTGAGGCCTAACACACACAATTACGGCAGAAATGTAATGACCAATTGCTTTCTTAAGAAGCACTATTATAAATAGTGAAGTAGAATTTATAGATGTATTTTAACAATTACATTTGAGAATCTATTCCTACAATATAATCTTTAAAATGATCAGAAAGTATTCCGTCTTACAATTTATCTTTTGTAGGTTTGTAAAGCTAAATATCGTGTAGAAATTTGGGATTAGAAGTAAGCACTGACAATAGAAACATGTTACTACAACCTAGAATAATATTGGAAAAATATACAAGAAAAACAATAATCCAAGAATTATATAAAGAATCTTGACTGTCTCTATCTCTTCTCTTTAGAAAAATGGTCAATAAATAACTATCTTTCTAATAAAACTCGAAATATTTCGTCGAAAAAATGCGAAAGCAGTGTGTGAGTGGAAAAATAAATTATTAGACTCTTCAACAGTTTATAAAAAAATAAAATCAGTCCATTAACAATTTATAAGTACATAAATTCAACTAAATACTTTGTACTATATGATGTTTTAAGAGTTCTAAACTTTGCATTCCATGTTCTTAAGATTTATGCATTGTGCAAATTACAAATTACATCAGTCTGGGCAGAAGACATAATTAATTGTAGAATAAATTAAATTTGAAATATCAGTAGAATGACCCAATTTTATGTAACACATAAACCAACAGAGCTTGTAGTGCAGTGTATAATGCCTGACATTTGATCATATCTGCGCCAAAACACAGAAAATTCTTGTGAAAGCTGATTTGTAACTTGGCACACAAAACATATGCAACATCCAGTTGCAACAGTGACTGCAATCGCCTCGTACCCCTGCTTGCCACGCCTCTGAGCATGTAATAAACTTAATACGAAAAGTTTTCAATTTAACAAACGCCAAGAATGCACGCTGAGCGACACAGTGGAAACCAAACCGAAGCCGAAACCGAAACCGAAACCGAAACCAAGTGGCCATGTTAGCCATGTTTGCTGTTTTGGCCAGTAGCTGACCATGGCAGATGAGCTACTGGTGGTCAGATGCAACCCAATGCTGAATGCTGAATGCTGAATGTTGAATGTTGGATGGTAAATGGTAAATGGTGAATGCCAAATGCCCGCCCGCCCGGCTGATAAATCACAAATGCATTTGAGCGCGTATCAATGCGAGGCGAAGTCTCAGTTTGAGTCTGAGCCTGGGTATGAGTCTGATATTCTCACAGAGTCTGTGGTGTCGAGGCCCTGGCTAGGCCTCCAGCAATGGGGGCTACTGTTTTTGCTAGTTGTAATTATTTTAGCGCTCTTGCGCGAAATTTGAAATTCATTTCATAACTCAATGTAATGGCCTCGGCGACCGCAAAAGCGCAGCAACAGCAGCAGCCAAGTGACTGATGGGCCAATAAACTAAACGATTTTATGTAGTTGACTCTGGCAACGCGACAACCCAAAGTAATGAAAAATAATTAGAAATGTGTTGTGTTTAAATGCCGTTCAGTGAAAGATTTCGCGGTGAACAAGTCCGGGGTCTTAAAGTTTTTCGAAAACCGCATTAGCTGCTAATTGCCTGTTAGATGTTGTGTCTAATGGCAAATGGCTACAAATACTCGTTGTATAGGAAATACAACAGTACAACAGTACAACAGTACAACAGCGAATTAACAGTAAGTGGTTAGATTTGCTTCTTTGCATATAAATGCGAATGCAAATCACAAATAATGATAAAGGCTAACTTACACACTTGTCGATGAGAAATGTGATAAGTTTATTTATTAAATAATCGATAAACTTATATCAACATTAAGGTGTCGAAGATTCAATACCCTGTTAAACTCAGATTGACAGATTGATGATATGGTCGTTAGGGTTTGATTTATTTCACTTGGCCCATTTGACAAATACGATTTTAAATGTAACCCAAAACGTTCAATTGATAGTTTCTATGACAATTACCATGCATAGTTGATCCAGTCAAAAGATATTGTGATTAAAAATGAATAAGCTTCAAAAAGAGTATCTATCTTTTCGATGTAGAATATTGCGATTGATTCTTTAAATGACAAATTCAGGAGAATATTGAATAGTTTAACTTATGATGATGTCTAACTATATTTTTTATACAACTGCACATTTACCGATTAACAGATCCTTAGACAACTATGCAATGCCTCTGAAAGCATACAACATGTGTATGGGAATTAATATGGAATAAACTATTATACTTTCTAGAATATTACAGTTTTAAGTGACATATCAAGATCGAGAAAATTTCCATTTGTTTAATCATATTAATATTTCCGGCAGTGTCATTGATCTACACTACTTTCAACTAATGATTATAGATATTTATTGGCATCTCGGAATTCGCATATCCAGCAAAATTATTATACAAATATTTATAACAACAAAACGACAAGACAAACCGAAATTTGCCGACAAACAGCTATTAAAGTAAATGCCAAAAATATTTTTGATAGAAGTGGGAATAAAAGAGATCTCATAATAATGGGTTATGGTACAAAATCCAAAATAACAACTACAAAGTACAAAATACATACAACAAAATCAATTACAATACGATTTCTCCTTTGATAACGACAAGAGCAACAGCAACAAGAGGCCACAATTGGTAATTGAATGTATGTGAGTGTGTACAGTGCAAAGCGAGAAGTACATACTTCTCCTATCTATCTAACCCGTGTACATTTTTGTATCTGAGCCATGTGCCCAGATTGTCGATACCGAATCTGCATATTCATGCTGTAGACATGAGCACAAAGGCTCCAAAAGCACCGCCACTGACACGCTGTCTGTCGCCATCGCCATCGTCGTCGTCGTCGTCGTAGTCGTCATCGTCATCGTCATTGCCATTCCAGTGATCCAGAGTGCTCCCCCAGCACTCGAGGCATCGGGCTGACAAAAGTTACATCAAACCAACTAATTGAGTGGCGAGCACTATGAGCCCTTAAGCTTTAAATACAACTCCAGCTCCGGCTCCACCTCCCCTCCAACTCCATCTCCATTCTCATATCTATGTATCTCCCGTTCCCGTTCCCGTTTGCGGTTCCAGCTCGAGCTCATAGTTCTGCGCCTGGGATCAATGTTGACGGGCCGCCTTTAATGTGAGCATATGACGCTTTTATGGACAGGCGGCACACACTCTTAGCTCCATACCAGAAGTATCTGTATCTGTGGCTCAAATCAATCTTATCAGGCACAAATGAAACAAAACAACACATGCAAACGTTTTCGATTTCGGCTGTCTCTTTCTCTGTGTGTGTGTGTGTATGGTTCTAAACAATTCAACCGCATATACATTGCTGGCTGTCACCTAAGCTATTAACCTGATTTTCTAGATTTTCAATCAAGTCAAAATCGAAAGAGAAAAGAAAAAAAAAGACAAAACAAGCACACACAAAAAGGAGAATGAATGCCCACAAAGCCGTCAAAAAGAGCCGCAGAGACGTGGAGCTTCGTGCCGCCATATCTACATACAACAACGCAACAACATACAAAGGCACATAATCCGGTATTGTATCTTACGGATCGTCGTACGCTCGTTGGTTCGTTTGGCTGGCTGACTGACTGACTGACTGGATATGCTGGCTTAGATGGAACACACAGACATATTGGCTGACTGGCAGACAGACAGATAGACAGACACTGGCACTGGCACTGGCATTATTATAAAGTCAAATTTGGTTTCGTTTAAATGCGATCTTTACGCTGAAAGCGTGTGTCCCTTTTTTTCCCGAAAACCCGAAAAAGAAAGAGCAATCCAATCCAATCCAAACCAAAACCAAATCCATCGCTGCGCAAAGTGGCAGAAACAGAACCGAAACCAAAAACAAAAAAAGGAGAGAAAAGAATCGAAAAATCCCGAAAACAAAAAGGCATTTTTTGATTGAAATCAATTTAAATTGTTTTCTAGAAAAACCGCTGGGACAGACGAATTCGACAAAAGGCTAAACGGCAACGGCTTCGGCCACATGATCGTTCACAAAGCGTATCCATTAGATACATTTGCCTGTGCCAGCATGTGTGGGTCAGGTACAGATACAGATATAGATACAGATAGAGATACAGGTACAACCACAAACGAAATAACTGCGAGCTGGATATCAATCCGATCACATCCAACAAAATATAGTTGTGCATATGTCCACAACTGTTGGCAGCTATTTAGACGGATTAATATAAATCCAAGTGCCTGAAAATCAATGTGAGAACATAAGTTGGGTTCTATTTGGACACGCATTTGAATAACTTAGCGTAGGAGTTGTCATTGTAAAGGGTTTAAGTGAAAACACAAATGCCCCAGCTCCTGTAAATCGTGAGTTATGATATGGTATGTTGTGCCCTAATATCTTAAGCTTACACACTCTCTATAAGATCTATTTATGTTCTGCACGCTACACATTTCATATGCTCTCAAATTTGAACTATTTTTATTTTCTGAGATTCTTTCAAATATATATAGTTTTTAATCACAATTTCAAGGTTTATATGGCTAAGGATTTAAATAAAATCGAATATCACTTATTGAAATTGAAATTACCTTCGTGAACTTCAGAAACTGAGTCTGACAAATCTGTATACCAAATGTAATGTTAAATATAAAAATAGATTCAATTAATAATATAAATATATTTGTATTCTGGTGCAGATGCTTACCTAAAATTGAACCATTAAGTATTTTTAATAATTTAATTTGTATTTAAAGCTCTTTATATATATTTTAAATGTATTTATCTGACACTTTTCAGCTCACTTAATAATAATACTTTGTCATTCTAAAAATTGGGTTATAAAAAAAGTGATCATCTATTAACTAGATAGTGTTGTAATTAAAAAACAATAACTAATTTTATAAATATATTTAATAAGCTAATTGTGTATACATATGTGTATTTCACATTTAATTTTCTTATCGACGACACTTGGCAGTTGTGGTAATTAATTCGAGATCAGCATTAGAGTTAATTAATTTTGGTTCATTGTAATCGTAATTATGGTTTAATCTGTCATAAAAAGACAAATAGCAGAAAGAGTAATAAGAATGCTTATGAGTTTTGACCATATCAGATGGCTTTATGGCCGTCTCTTGATGACCATAACTCAAACGATTTGTATCTGTTTTGAGAAGTGCTGCCATTAGAATGCCAATTTGAAAGCTTTCAGTGGAAGCAGGCCATAAAACGCACATAAATGTCACCATGACTCAGATTGGGATGGGAGGGCCACACACACACACACACACACATGATAACACTAGAAATATATAAACACCCTTGGAGAGACACTCATGGGCAGCAACTTTCCGGCCGCGTTTGGCGGAAACTCAACTTAAATAGCAATTAAAACTATAACTATTAAGAAATGGGGCTTCCGAGCTATATCTTTACGAACGGAAACGAGGCGTAATGGGGCATGTAAGACAACACAAGACAACAAAAGACAAGGGAAGAAAGGAGAAGTAAAGTAAAGTAAAGCAAAGCAACAGCAAAAGAGAACATAAAGCGTGATGAACTTTGAACCGACAGGGCGAAGCATTGTAACATACAGGTGCAGGGATCGGTATCCAGATCAACCCAAGCCATAAACTGACAACGTTTTTGGACAAGTGTCAGGGAGTGTGATTTATGCGCGCGCTTACCAAGAACTCGAGCAAAACGTCGACGCATGCGCAGCGACCTGCAGGGCAAACTGGCAAACTGGCAAACGGGCCAATGGACATTGGACATTGGACAGAAGACTTAAGACTTGAGACATTGGACATCCGACATGGTACAAATGTTAATCGCTTTAATCTCTCAAGTGCGCCGAAAACACGCCACGATATCCGAGTCGAAGACACGGCAACGTTTCCGTCACATTTGCTGCTTTGACATTGCGCAATTCTTGTTCTCTTCGTCTCTTTGACTTGGACACATGTGCATCAATTGTGGGCAATTGTGGACAACTGGGAACAGCAGGTTATCGCCCAGTGGCAGTTTTAAAATGCCGATGCCACAGCACAATATGTTGCAACGATATCGGAATGCAATGCAAGAAGCAGCTGTTTGAATAAGTATATCCATGATGAGTATCCATATATATAGATATACGAGTATATGGTATATATTGAATATACTTAACACACAGCACTCAACATGCAGTTAACGCGAGTCGAATTCGAGAGGGAACCTATAACTTATCTCTGTGGCTATGCTTAAAATATTAATGATCTATGAATCGATTGAGTTTGGGGCTCAGATTGATCGCAGCAACACTTAAAATCAAAGCACAGAGAAGAGAGACAGAATAATGTATTAAAATTCTGGGCACCTAAAGGAAAACTCAACGGCAACACAAGTGGCAAGAGTTATGGATGGTCGGCAAGCCATGCAACAGGCAACAAGCAACCAGCAACAACAGCAACAACAGCAACAACCGCAACAAGAACAACAACACATTGCGTGCGTTCGTCTGTACGAGATTTCACTAACTGATTTAGATGCAAATCAAATCAAGAGCGAGCGAGTGAGACCCGGAAAAATGCCTGAAAAATTGGTTAGTGATAGAGAATTGCTGCCGAAACGAACTATGAATGTTGCATTCGATCGCTTATGGATTTCAAATTTAAATTTAAGACCTTACACATTGAGTATTTTAATGTGGTCACAAACGAAATTCAAATTGGCCGACGTGCTGTGTCTCGAGATGGAATCGAAGTTGGATTGGAGCTGCAGCTGGAGTGGAAGTTGGGACTCGGATTCGGATTGTAGCTGACCTTAGAGTCGACCCCTTTTGTGTGGCATTACGGACAGAGACAGACACTCAGATACGCATCTGAATTGTGTATAAGACTATCAACGGACACATTTATTTCATGTTTATGTTGATATTTTCAAATTTGATAATACCCAAAAAAAAAAAAAAAAAACCGAACAAAATTTTTTGTTTCATTTTGTATTTTATGTTAATGTGACGGGCGAGTCGCGGGTCGCGGGTCGCGGAACTCAGCTTTCGGTCAACCCCATCATGATCGGTCATCAGTGAACCAATTATCATCAGCAGAGCAGTTAGTAGGCACTGTTGTACAAGGCAGCCGGGCATTAAATGCCATTTATGCATTTTATTGACATATTTGAGTCGCATTTTATCTTTAGATGTTCGATTTTCGATTTTCGATTTTCCATTTTAGACATCAGATGGGGCAGGCGTGGCGCTTTCGAGACTCACTGTTTAAATCACCGCAATGACAGTTCGAGACAAACTGATAACAAGAATTTCAAGCTCGCGGATGATAAGTGGGTCCAGATACTGAGGCATAGATAAGGAATGAGTAAGCAGCAGTTTTCAGTTGCCACCTAATTAGAAAGTTATTGGTTTCTATTGTTGTAGATACTTTGAACTTTGAATTGGTCTAAAGCACTTTGAATCTGTTATATAGGATGGTCTTCACTGATCGAGAGATGTACTCAAATTTCGTATTGACAGATTTCTCAAAATAAATGAGATCGATCTCTCTCTAAAATTTGTAAGACTCAGAATTGTAATTCTTATGAGCAGATTGGTAATTCCTATGATATATTTTCCCAAACTCTGCTAAAATTAAATATACATTTTATGTGATAATTGAACTTTCAATTGGCGAATATATCAAAGTAAATATAATTCATATAAAAGAATAGAATATAATATATATAGAATAGAATAACTATTTGAGCCCATTTTGTAAGCAACTAATTTACATTCAAAAAGTGTATCTTAATTTCTAAGTACAATAGTTATTTTTCTAGAATATCACTATAGATATTCTGAATTAAAAAAAAGCATATATCAATTTTAAGGAACTGTTAATAATATTTAATTGTTTTAAACAAAACTCTAAGCCTCTCCATGGAAATTCTCACAGCTGTGTGTGAGATCCTTCACTGAGTTCCAAAAATCAGCTTAAATCCCATGATCTCATGGAAATACCGCCAGAAATGCAGTTTGGGGAAATAAAAAGAATTCCACACAAGGTGGGGCCGGGGAAATAAAAGAAACTTATTTAAATCGAAAAGCGTATATGCATAAATATTATTTAAGTTGATTTTTTGCTCATAATTAAAAAAAAAAAGATGAAAGAATGTAAGCAAAATGCAAGCAAAGATGAGGACAGAAGGAAGGCAAAAAAAGGAGAATATAACGCGCACTATTCAAATTAAAAATCGAACGTAAATGCGGCGCACAGCAGGACGCGAGATTTCAAGAGAGGGGGAGGGGTGGCTGCAATCTTAAGGCTCGACTCTCGATGCCAATTCCTGGCGATCCCAGCGAGACGATCGAGGAAGCGACCGACCGAGCGACCGTTCGACCATTCGACTGACAGTCCGACCGGCCGACAACCAATTGTTGTTGCAGTCCGAGGCTGAGGCCGAAACCGAGACCGAAACCGAGGCCGTGGCCATATGATAATTTAAGGCTGCATAACGTCATGCTGTTGCTCCATTGCCATTTATACAAAACGGGCCAAGAGTCGAGTGATCGGAGTGCGGAGGGGGGGGATTGCGTGTTGGCCTTATGAGTGACTGCTGCCCGCTGAGGGCCGCCAACTGTGCCGTGTATCCTCCTTTGATGTGGAGGACCCATGGTGGGGCCGGTGGGGCAGCTTTCGCTCCAGCGTTTGCGCATTGCGCTTTGATGCGATAAAAAATTAAGGCGATAATGGAATTGAAGCAAATGAGCTGGCCAACATTTGTAAGACTCGTTGTGCACCATTGGCCAACTATGCAGCTGTGCGACAAGCAAAAATTGGACAAGCAACACGCAATTTATGTCAATGTGCGCTCCCAGCTCCCAGCGCCGGCCCACACGGAAAATTTGCAGTAATTAATAAAGCGAATGAGCTGTGGGCACAAAAAAAAAAAAAAAAAATAGTGAAAGAAATAAGCAAAGCAACCATAAGTAGAAAAAATGCAAGAGAAAAGTCGCGACATGTCGCTGCATGTTCAATTTACAAGCCACCTACGTTGCGGTGACAAACACCCGGCCATAAAAATTAAAGAAAAATCAAATCGTATATTATGCGACAGTCAGAGACTGCAGCTCCGAGCTTCGAGTTCCGAGTCGAGCTGCAAGTCCGAGCTGCAACTACAACAAGGGAATAATGTTGGCCGGGCTAACAACTTCATTTCGTGCGACACTCATAAGGCATAAATTTGCTAGACTTAAGCCTAATTTATGCAGCGTTTCGGGCCGCGGCCGGGCAAAGGGTCGCCGATGTGGCCAAGTGACCAATGTGAACAATGTGGCCAATGGGAACGTAGCAACAAGTACGAGGAGTATTTTGTCGCCTCAACTGCCACGATGTGGATGTCGATGTGAATGTGGATGTGGATGTATATGGCGACTGCATCTGCATTCACAATTAAACAATTTCCACTAAATCTCGTTACTTCCTTGGCAATTTGTTACGCGCGCCAAGCAAAGTTATGTGACGCTGTGCCATAAATTCATGCGCCAACCAAACCCAAGTTGGCGGTCAGCCGCTCAGCCGGTTGGACAGCCACAAACAGCAGCAGCGACAGCAGCAGCAACAGCAGCAGTAGTTGTTGTTGCTGCTGTGCAATCTTTGCATGCGGCACTTAAATCGACGAATTTATGTAGCCAGCCAGTGGCTGAGGTTGCGCCTGCGCAGCCACCGAACTGATGTTGCATCCCAGACAAGTCGGACTCCGACAGTCGACAGAAGGTGTGCACAGCAAGCGCGTATAAACTGCGATTAGGCGACAGACGACGTTCTTCTGGTCACTGACTCTGCATCTGCATCTGCATCTGAATTCGAATCCCAATCTGACATTAACACTGACTTTGACCCATTGCCCGAAGCTAAGACTGCACTGAATGCTGTTGGCCACGTTACCACGGTCTCCAATGATGGATACTACATCAAATATTGTAATTCCACTCGCATTTTGAATGTATATTCAACATGCAGCATTGATCACATCTGAATCTGCTCTAATGCGAACAGACAGCGCTTGAAAAATACCTCATAAAATTCACTTTGACTTGCACTAGTTTTTATTCAAGTTGTCAATTTATCAATTTCTTTTAAGTGGAAAGTGGATTTAAACGTTTTTCCACTGATATAAACATTTTTTAAATAAAATGAAATTTACTGTTGAAAATATTATTAAAGTCTGACCGATATTTTAAAATAAGTTTCTCATATATTACCTTATATTCAAATTAGTCTTAATATTTTAAGTAAGACACTGAACAAATAAACAATTATTTGTATGGTGTGAAATAAATTAGAAAAATTAATGATCGTTACATTAAAAAACATGTTATTACTCAAAAATAAACCCTTCATGTTATAAAAACAATGAGCTCAGCAATTATTTATAAGCCATAAATATTTAAAAAACAATCTGTATTTACATATTGGGGATAATAAAAGTAAAACATGAAGATTATTATTAATTATGCAAAGTTCCTTTCAGTTCTAAAATACTTATAATGGTGTTAAGTTTCAAGATTTTATTATTTTCACGATAAAACATTAATTATTTCATATTTGACATAATAGTTAACAAATAAACTTACAGTAAATAAACGGAAATCTGATGAACATAAATTTTATAATAATTAATTAATTCTTTTCAGTGAAATGAGTGTAAGAAAGGTTATTAAATATATATTTGAACTGATGTAAACTATCTCTAAAATCGGATTCCAAAATACATCAGCTAATTCGAAATTTCTAATTGCATCTGAGACAAACGTGCAACAATATTGGTTGTAAAAAAAAATTTGTATACTCTGTGGCAAATTTCGCAAAAATTTGAAAATTGAGGCAAAGTTGAAGTTTTCCGCTGCACCCAAATGCAAAACTAAAACTGAAATACTCGATTCAGAAAGAGAGCACAATGTGCGGCAGTGCATAAAAATATTTGAAAAATGCACCGACACCGACACCGGCAACGAACACAACACGCAACATGCAACAACGTAAGAAACAAATGAACGGATTGCGCTGCGAGGTTCTGTTATCAAATCAAAGCGTCTCTAACGTATCTTTTGTGCGGCAACAGTAGCAAAAAGGGGAGCAAAAAGTACAAAAAAAATACAAAATAACAAATATGCCAATGCAGCAGTTGGTGGTGCAAGGAGTAGGTGTTTTGATTGGGGGAAAATCTTGCGAAAAATAATTTTAATTTATCACTTCCGTCGGCCATTGTGTCGTCGTTCATTGCGCCTCGGCCCAACCCAGCAACCCCCGATTCCCCCTTCCCTATTCCCGATCCCCAGCCCCCTTGAAGCCCCAGTTCGGTTCGAGTTGAGGCCGATAGCAATCTTTTGCTTTTGGTATATTCATGCATGCATGCTAGCATTACCATTACTATTACTATTACCATTACCATTACTATGACTATTATACTATTACCATTAGCTGTAGCTGTAGCTGCAGCTGTAGCTGTGGCATTGCCTCCACCATTGCCGTAAACTGGGCGCAGTTTTTGTGTTTCAGTGTTTTTGTTTTAGGCCTTTCCTTAGCCTTTGTTTGCGTCCATATGCAAATGCAATTTTCGCATTTTGCAGCCACCAAACTAACGGTGTGCGCGCTCTTTTGAGTTATGTGAGTGGGGGAGTGGGGGGAGTGGGAGCTGGAGCGGCATCGAGTTTGGACTTGGGCTTGGGCCAATGAGCCTTCGCCACGCAACAATGGGCAGACCGAATTGCCGCTGACTCGTTGTTGACCCTATTTTTAGTTTTTTTTTTTTTTTTTTTTTTTTTGGGGTAGTTGGCAGCCCTGTAAATGGCGTAACATTTTTTGCATGTCTCGAATGCTCCGTCGGAGCCACATGCAGTCGAGGCCCTTAACGTTGTCGTCATGTTGCCAGCCAAGACATGAGACATTTGCTGCATTCTGCCTGGCATTGCACATTGCATTGCATTGCATTAAAGTTGATGTTGATGTTGAAGTGGAAGTTGAAGTTGAAGTTGGCCAGGCTAGCAAGTTAATTTAGAAGGCTGCCCCACACGGCAAAAACTGAACAGTGAAAAACGAAGCAGCACAAATAACAAAAAAACAGCTGCCAGCCATATTATGGTTGTTGTTCTTGTTGCTGCTGTTGCTGCTGTTGTGGCCTCTGTCGCAATTAATCATCAGGGCTGGTAAGCATTCGTGTAAGCGCGCTTATCGCCAAAACACATCTCAAGTAGTTAATTTTCAAATAGCTTCAGTAACAGGCTGCGTTTTAGCGTTTTCCCGTTTACCCATTTTCCAAATTTGCCCGCTTTGCCGGTTTTTGTTGGCCAGTCTTGTCAACGCTTTTGATGGACAGTGCGCGTTTTATGGACATTCTGCATTTAAGCATTTCATTAGACAGCTTTTAAACGCCCACTGTGTGCGTTGCTCAAAAGTCCGCTTTAAGCTGCGGCGGCAGCAGCAACAACTACATAACATAAATAGCTAATTAGCTGCCCACACGCAGCAGCGCCGCCTAGCGGCGTGTAGCTGTACTACACACATACCATACAACTAGATAGGCCAGTGTCAGGCAGCCTGCAAGCAGCAGCAGCAGCAACAACAACAACAACAACAGCACTAAGAGAGCAACAGTACTCGCAACAACAACATGTCTCGCTCCCCCCGCTGCATTCATTTCGATTTCGATTTCGATTTCGCCTTGGTGGTTGTTCTCTCTCTCGTGCCATCTCTCTCGCTCGCTCTTCGGCTGACTCGAACGCGCGGCCTCTCGCTTCAAATATGGCGACGCTTTTGATTGGCTGCCTGCGATTGCGGGGCGTGTCTTGTGTTTTTGCAGCTCGCGCATGTGAATTGACGCTTTGGCGAATGAGCTTTGAATGCAAAATCAAAGCAACAAGTGCACTAAATAAATAAATCGTTATGAAATCGAACTCGAATCGCATTGAATGGCATCAAATCAGTTCGAATCAAATTGACCCCAGCAGATCAAGCAGGTCACACAAGCGAAAACAAAACAAGCACCACATACCTACATATCAACATACCAAAGTACTTACATGCCATGCAATACAACAAAAGCTAAAGTAAACTTAAGTAACCAACAAAACGCAATGTGATATTGCAATTTAGCTGTCAGTTAGCTGCTCTCTGGGCCAATTAACTAGCGTGTTCTCGTTGCTGTTGCAATTTAGTTGCCCCCAAGACTCGACCGATGATTTTGCGGTTTTCTCATTGCCCAATACACATACTCTCTTCTCTTCCCTTCCCTTCTCCTCCACACTCCGTACAGTTGTGTGTGCGTTCGAGTGTGTGTAAACAGCAATTATCTGATAAATGCCCTGGCGCTGAAAAATTGATAAATTGCGCATATAAACGTTACGCTATGATTATGCCAAGTTACGTGGATGTTGAAATGAAAAAATTAAAAATAAAATTAAAATGGAATTCGCCCTGGTCTGCGATTCTCAATATCGAGTCTTATACGATTATTCGAATACAACATAGGGGTTAAAGTCCGAGTAAAGCTGTCTGTCAATCGAAGTGACAGGCGTTGTTGCAACGAATAATAAAAACCACAGCTATGAATATTAACTGAATATTGATTATATAAAGATCAAGAAAATAAGCCAGATATTATATAATATATGATTTTAATATATATGAAATAATATGAAATGTGACAGAGATAATTGCCTTACTTTAATTTAATTTCAATTGAAAACAAGAGCACACTACAAACAAGATCTTTTACCTCGAAAATATATTATATTTATAAATTATAATTTATCTCTTAGACAAATATAACCAATTACAAAATACGTATTCCTAAATTACAAAGTAACTTCATATATGTCAATTGTTATTATTTTTTAAACTGTAAATATTTAAAAAAAAATTTGTAATTTTAGGGACTACATAAATACTACTTATAATACTTATAATTGCTTTTATCCAAATCGGATTATTCTTTAATTTATATAAAATAATACATTTTTATTCACAATCCCCTTTATTTGTTTTACAAAATTAATTTTTATTTTACGCAATGCTGAAGCTTATTTAATTCACTTACCATTAATTTAAAAACAATGTGTTTTTAATAGAAATGTTTCGTTCAGAACAAATTATATTTACACATATTGTATAAACAAAGTATATAAAATAGAAATTGAGAGAATTGATTGTAAAATTATACGATTTTTTAAATGATTTTAGTTTGCAAGCAACATAAGACGAATTGCATTTCAATATAATGTAAAAGTAAGGTACAGAAATGAATTAAACAAATTCTATGATATGTTAATGTGTGTGCTAATGATGTCATTAATTGAACGTTCAATTTAAATGATCGTAATAGATTGCACAGAGTCTGCTCGACATTTCATTAATTTAATCAGGTCTGTAATCAGAGACTAAACAAATTACAGACCCTTTCAATCTCTGGGAACCAACGAACTATCCATCAATACACAGCAAATCCATCATAGTTGGATCACGCCCTGAACTGAGGAATTGGGAGCTATGGGTTGTGAGTTGTGAGTTGTGATTTGTGAGTTGAGAGTTGAGAGCGGAGTGTTGGCTAATTTGTAGCACTTTTGTGTTTATGTTTGCCACAAGAGACGCAACTGGAACCAGAAATCAAATCTGTTAGAGATGCGGAGAGGAACAACAACGACGATAATGATGACGATGATGACGATGACGATGGCAACAATGCAGGCAGCACTGCGACTGATTTGTTTATTTATATAATTTCAGTCAAGCTCAATTAGAAACACATAGACACACACACGCACACTCACATACACATGGTGTGCGTGATTGCGGTATAAATATCATTTTTGTTGTGGCTTTTGGTCTCGTGGCGTTGTTTGGCTTTGGCGCTTTTCACTTTATTGATTTAAAAAAATGAAAAATTTATGTTTAAACAAAAGTGCGCCATGCAGCCAGAAGCCATCGCCAGGATGCGGGAACGGAAGAGGGAGCGGAAGAGGGAGTGGAGCGGTATCCCAGACCCTTGGCTGGCGCTGTGGTTATTGGCGCCACCACTTAAAAACAACATGAGCAAGAACCAAGAAGCTTGCCGGACTTTTCGAATGTAAATAAATAAACAAAAGAGGCGCAAAACAAATTGGGGCAACAGTTTCTAGCAATGCCTCTGATATAGAAGCATTCTCGTAATCGCATTACCCTTTCCCCCCTCTCCCACTCCTGCCAACCGTTCGGCGTTCAATTTATCCCGCCTCAACAAAAGTCATGTCGGCAAATGCCGTTTGATATAACCACGGAAATAAGTCCACATAATCAAAAATGCATTGCCAAATGCCGGCAATGCAACAATACAAATAAATTGCAATCGTTCGTCAACAAAATAAACAAAGGAGTCGCCGCGCCATCAGTTGCAGTTGCAGCTCCAGTTGCCGCTCCAGTTGCAGTTGCAGTTGCAGTTGCAGTGGCAGTGGCGACTCCATCGGCTGATGCTGCAATTGTGGCACCTTATTTGGGCAACTGGTTGGGGTTGAAGACGTTCAGGAAAAGTCCACAACAGAGTAACAGTCGGTTGACAATTGATCACAGTGGTCCACAATTGACTCTACAATGACTCTACATTGGTATCTATAAATTGTATTCATTAGAAAATCAGAAAAATTTTATTTTAAATCGAAGATCTGTCTATAGAAATTTATAAGTGTGGTTTAATTTAAATTGAGTTAAACTAAAATTTCCTTAATTCTCCAACAACATATTTGGTCTAAGGTCTGTAAAAATTTTATGAACGAAGAATAATGAGTAAAACTAAACAAACAAGAATAGGTGAATTCAAATTACTTTTGTTAATAGAAAACTTGCTTGCCTTTTTAATTGATGAAATATTTGAGTGAAAAAATATTATAAACTATGACACTTTACAAAAATTTTGCCTTGATATTGATTTTAACAATTCTAATATCAACTTGAATTTTCTTATTTAATTTAATTTTAATTTTGAATTAGTTCCTGATACAATTTAAAATCATTTAAAAATGTTATCGAAAAGTTATATTATTTGTAAACAGAAAAATATATTCCGTAAATAAGAAATTGGGTTTTAAAAAATATATCTATTTAATATTAACTTAGATGCATTTAGTGATTATACATATATAAAAAAAAATTTATTCCTTTTAGATTGGGGGAAATTTATGAAAAAATTGTGACAATTTTGGTTGATCGACTTAATTCAAATGGTTTGGCTATACGACTTATTGTTTGTGTAGTTGGTATCACTGTGCACAGTCGGCTTGGTCGGTTTTTCTACGAATTTCAGCTCAGCAGCTCTGTCTCGCAGCTTAGCTCATAAAAGGAGCACTCAACTATCAAGCATGACGAAATGGCAATGCCAATGCGGCTTTTGACCACAAAGTAGTAGCCAAATACAACTATAACTCTGGCCGAGACCAGGCCTGATATGCAAATAAAGCGCTAAAGGAACCAATGTCCAATGTCCAATGTGCAGGGTTCAAGTGTCCAATGTCCAGAGTCCACTGTCCAAGTGTCCATTGTCGTCGCAGTTGTCGCTGCGGATTTGTCTTTGTGCCGAGGCCGCAAAGTCAAATGTGAGTAGAATGCCGCCTGCTGCTGGCTGGGATTAGACAGCTCCTGCTGTGCATCTAAAATTTGACTACTGCTTTCACTTTAGCCCGACATAGTCGACTTTTCGCCTTTCTCTAAATATTATGATAGCCAGCGCCGCCTTCTCTGCTCTCTGTTCTGCACTCTCAGCTCTCTGGTCTCAGTGTTTATGTGTGACATATAACACGAGTGCCTGCCACACAGCATCGTTGTGTGGTCCCCGATCTGTCGATCCCAAAAAAGGCACATGCAAGTTAAAGCATTGCGGGCACTTGAGAGAGCCATTAACCTACCGCAGTTTGTATAAACCAAAAATACAAATGCACACACAAATTAATACTAATAAAATGAAGGCTGAATTTATTTTTTTATTTTTTGGGGGGCGCAAACTGTTAGGCGATTTACGACTTCCTCAGAGCATCCTGTGCTGATTTTTCCCGAGCCTTTCCAATAGACAGATAGACATCTTGAGTAGGGTTCGAAGGCTTTCAGTCAAATGTTTTGTTTTTAATTGATGCGCAGACGCAGCTTCGCCTTTAACAAATTAGTCGCTCCACGAAGGCCAAAGTCGCCAAATAATTTAGCAAAAATCCAAAAAAGAAAAAGGGAAGAAAACAACACAATAACAACAACTTTAAGCCGAAACACAAAACAAAAAGAGACGCTGAACTCCCCTCCAGTGATTGCGACTGCGGCAAACAAAGGCAAGTTGTGCAGATCAGATTAAGTGCTTATAACATGGACATGACTCCATTGACTAACAGGCAGCACCAACAGCAGCCAAGCAGCCAACCAACCAGACACAAACAGCAGCAATTCCACAACCACATCCACAACCTCAGTCTTTGGCACTGGGAGCCACAAAAAGCGATCGCCAAATAGCCGCCGACACATCGATGATAATGACGATGATCCCCATTCCCATCCCGATCCCCATCCCCATTCCCATTCCAATGACGATGATGTTGGTTCTCGATCCAACTGCCCACAATCCCAGTCTACACTCTTGTCCCCAACAATTGTCTTGCAGCGCTACAATTGACATGGCATATGTCATTCTATATGTAACCATTGACAATTCTAAATGCCAGCTTTATGAATAAATTGAAACTATATATAAGTTTGATAGTCAATTGATACTAAGAAAATTAGAAATTAGTTTCTTTTTTAAGCACTTTCTTTGACTTTTAAGTTTGTATATTTAATTTATCTCATCGAAATAAGGCAAATAATTTCAATATCTGTGTAGTTACTAGTGATGTAAATTCAAACTGTGAATCGAATTTAAAATACAAGTGTAAAAATCTATTTAAAAATATGGAGCATTTTTAAATTTTGACACAGAATTCAATAAGAGATAAAATAGTGATAAAGATTACACTCCGCAGAAAAGGTGAAGAATATTTGACAGTTTGAAGTTTCTAAAAAAGCGACAAGAGAAACAGAACAAATAAGTGGAAAAAGGGAAATTGCTGATAAAATTAATTTTCGATTTGTTAGTGCTAAAAATTAAAAAAAAAGATTACATTGACGAAATGCGACACTTAAGTTATTGTTATATATTATTATTACTTTATAATAATTAAATGTTATTTATTATTTTAATTTATGAATATTAATGATAATTCATTCGATTTCAACTTTAAACCTCCATATAAGTAATGTATATAATAGACTTGTGAAGCATTGTAATTATGTAGCTCATTGCAGAAGTCTGGCTGGCAGCGGAAACCTCGACAGCTCTTCATTTTAGTTGAAAGAAAAGCTTAAGCTTCCCTCAATTGGCGGCATTAAATGAGACCATAACGGAACGGAGCTGCTTCCAAGTTCAGCTACAGTTTCAGCTTCAACTTCAGCTTAAGTTTGAGGTTGAGGCTGAGGCTGAGGCTGAGTTTGAGCTCAAGCTTTTGTCTCCACATGATGCCTGCCCACTCTGGCACATTCTGGCCATTGTTCTCTTCTGGACGGAGGCAAGGCAACACTGGAAGCTGTCGCTGCTGAAATGTAGCAACTGTTGTTGTTGCTGTACAAAAAATGTCAATATTCTGATTCCACGAAAAGCCGAATGCATCCACACATCCCAAGCCAAACTGATGTCGTCGCTGTGAATCTGAATGTGGTGGATTTCGATGTCTGCAGTCCATCTCCAGGAGAGCAGCTTACAAAGCATATCCTGCGTAATTCAGTTGCAGCCCCATCTGCAATGGTCAACAGTTGCAGTTGCAAAGGCAGCAATGCAAATGGCGATCATCACTCCCGGCCAGACTCAATCTCGCCAGGGCACAAAGGCGAACGTTCCGATCCGATCCGTTTCGATCCGTTCCGATCCGCCCGGCGGCGGCAGATCAAAAAGCATGGAATGGCTCACAGTTCAATAGGCTTTGTGTCGGTGGCAAGAGTAAGCGGAAGAGTAAGCGGAAGAGTAAGAGTAAGAGTAAGTTGGCAAGCGGCTATAATGCGCTTGGATATGCAAAATTGCATTGAAATTTGAATTGAATTCAAAAGGCCGTTGGCCATTCCGCGGGGTGGGAGGGGTGGAGAGTTGAGGGGAGGGGGCGATGCAACTTGCGGTGCTGGATTGGTCGAGTTGATTGCGCGGCGGTTGCCAATTTGAAAGAAATCAAAAACTCAGCCGACAACCTATACGACAGTATTGTTGTTGTTGTTGTTGTTGTTGCTTGTTGCTCAACGCTGTTGTTGCCTTTTGCAAATTACGCAACTGGCAAAGATCAGCTCTTGTTTTTGGCCACATTGTTACAAGGCGCAA
Organism: Drosophila sp. st01m; assembly: GCA_018901795.1. NCBI lineage: Eukaryota > Metazoa > Arthropoda > Insecta > Diptera > Drosophilidae > Drosophila > Drosophila sp. st01m. Next base: position 7,477,223 of record JAEIFG010001494.1, on the reverse strand, counting down.
GGAGTTTACAGCTGCCGCCAAGTTGCCAGTTGCCAGTTGCTCCTTGCAAGTTGCTCGTGGTTGCCGGTAGCAAGTTTTGGATCTGGATTTGCATGCCAACACCGTTGAACATAGCGCACCGGCAGTCGCAAAAAATGAGGCTCTTAATAGCCGCCGACAGTTACAAAGTGCCAGACAATTGTGGCAAATGCCAAAAGCGCAGTCTCCTTTCAGTTCAGCTTCAGCTTCAGTTGCAGCTCCCATTTCCAATCGCCAGCACATGGGCGTGTTGCTCGGGGGCGTCTTTGGCTTTCAATTTACAATCGACCTGGCTACACCTCTGGGCGTTGCAACACTCGATCTGCACTGGCCACGGCAGCTGCATGCAAACTGGATAGAAGCTCTTGGCCAAATCATAATTACTAGAACAACATTCAGCAATTCAGCTGACGGTGTTGCAAGAACAAGCGGACATCTCTGCCCAGCCGTTAATGATATTTGATCCGAGGCAATAAAATATTGATTGCTAGTATTTTTATCATTATAATAATTTTATTTTTAATTCGGTAAATATAGTAATTGATTTAACCTGCAACTCTGTTTTACTATTGATCTAAAATAGTGTAAATTTATCATTTACAACGATGAATGACCTGCATTTCACTCAGCAATATACAAATTGTTTTAACATTTAATTAATTAAGCAACAACTACTTCGATAGTAAAACAATAAAACAAAAATGTCAATACAATTTGATTTAAATACGGCAATTTCACAAAAGTCAAAATTAACATCGATAGGTTGTATATCTTTATAGTTAAAGTGAAAATATAAAAACAGTAGCCATTTATTAAAACAATTGTTGGGGCATTAATTTGTAATTTATTGTCAATTCGTTTAATAATCTATTTTTATTCTTTTTGTTTTATGAAACTATGAAAGCTTAAAGAAATATGATTTGAAGCAATGAGAAGAAGTTGCATAATTGTAGACTTTGCAATCGAATTTTAGTTAATCATCTTTCTAGTATGTATAATAAAAGCGAATCATATACAACTTAATGCTCCTGTCTGGCTGTCATCCCAAGAGCTTATAACCATGGAAATTCAATTCAATTTAGTCAAACGGAATTACTGGCCCATTATCAGAGCTGAAACCCTTTTCGATACTGGAACTGGAACTGGAACTGGAGGCTGGACAGGATAGCGTGAAGCGGGGAAGATGGCAGACAAACAAATCTTGGCTGTCACAGATCCTGAGGAGCGGCATTCAATTGTGAAATGAATGTGAATCTCCCACGGTACAAATGCGAATACGTGTTGCAGGATATGAAACATATCTCCGGTTAACAGGCAGGACATTTCCTGTACCAGGCATAGCTGTCATAAATCGCATGTATGAGTGTGAGTGCGAGTGTGAGTGTGAGTGTGAGTGTGAGTATGAGGTGCTGTTGGGCATTGGATTTGCGGCAGGATATTGCCAGAAGGATGTGCTGCCGCCGCTCAACTGTGTAACAATTTGATGGGCATTTGAATGCAGCCGCATGTCATTGAAGTTTGGACAAAAGCCTTGAGTGCCAAACGGTGTGTTGTCTCATCCACCTCAGATCCAATTGAATTGATGGCCGGCGCATGGCAAAACATTTCAATTGAGTGGCCAATGAGACACCTGACACTTAAGCGCCACAGTCACAGCCACAGCCACAACCACAGCCAGGGCCACATCAACATCCAGTGGCACAAACAGAACCTGCAACTGGATGAAGGCGTTCGTCTGACAAATGAGACAAAGTGACACAAGTCAATCAAAGTAACCAAAATGCGCGTCACTTATAAATTCCAATACCTTTGGTTTTGGCAGCTTCCGACCAATTTACTGGAAATGCCAACTAAAACTCTGACTTGGCCATGGAACTGTTGGCCCCTTGTGGCCGAAATATATTTAAATCAATTCCGTCAGCGAGCAACAAAGCCGAAAGTCGACCCAAAGTGACGGACGCATTTAAAATGTCAATACGCATTGGCTTCATTCTCGGACGACGATGAATTCTACGATGCGGACAATGTGGCCATGTCTCAGGCTGACACTGAGACTAAGGCTGAAAATGAGGCTGGAATGGAGACGGAGACGGAGACTGAGATGGAGACTGAGACTGAGACTGAGACGCAGATGAAGGCTGAGAAACAGAGCTGCTCTGACTGCTCCAACTGCGGCGCGTAAGCTTGAAGTCATTCAAGTGGCGGAGACAATGAATCCTGTCAAATCAAAGTAACAAGTAACACAACGCGCTCAGCTCAACGTGGCAGATAAGAATGGAAAATGAATACAGTGTTCAGTGTACAGTGTACACCCTACCAAACCAAAAGGCCACAGTCCACACTCCATATCCAATCTTTGAGGGAGTAAATGCAAAAAGCAGAGCTATGCGAACCACTCGGGATGCCCAAATCCATTAGAGTTAAATAAATTTTGTTTTTTCGAATTCAATTTGTGTGTGTGAAAGGTAAACTGAGTGGCGAGTTAACTAGGCACAAATGCCAGTGTTAGTCAGTGGGTGGTAAGTAAACTTCTTGGAATTCATTTGAATTAGTTGGAAACTCTGCCTAAAAAGCCTTCTCCTTTCTAACGTACTTTTAAAAGTTATTAAATGTGAGTTTAAAGCAAGTTTTAAAACTCAATAAAGTGAAGTCGTTTATTAAAATTGTTTGCATTTTAGTTATTCAAACTAATATTATATGTTGTTTTAATAATTTTTAGATATATATTTTGTAAATTTATTTTGTTCAATTAATGCAATAAAATTTCAAATGTCTAGTTAAATTTTCAAAGTTGATCCATCGCCATGAGGAATGATTTTAAAATTATTTTATAATTTTACTAGCTAGTCAATTGAAGATTCAACTAATTTAATTAACTTTCAAATTGTATGAAGTGATCAACTAATTATTCAACAGTTGTATAGCATTGAAAGTGATTGTTTACTTATTTATTTCTAAGTAAAGATATTAATATTTCTTTCACTTTAGACAATTTCAAATTGAGTATTTTTGATCAAAATAAATTTAAATCCATTCATTTAAATTTTATTTTTTAGATGTATAAAAGCTTGTTTACTCTTGGATCCACTGTGAACAGCAATAATTTCGAGATACAAGCATTTGCATCGAACTATCGAGCAACCCTCGTCAGGATGCCATGACGGACACATAATTTTGCAGCTCACCGCTTCAAAAGCTGATGCCGTCCCCCATCTTCTATCGGACAACTCCCCCAGTCCGCAGTCCGCAGTCCGCAACCCTGCAACCCTAGAAACCTGCACCGGGAGTGGGAGCGGGAGCGGAAGCGGGAGCAGGAGAAGGAGTAGGATCAGGAGCAGGCAACGAGCTGGCGACAAGTGATGAGTGAATGCAAAGAATTTGAATATTGTGCCGCGGCGGCAGTTGACATAAATCGTCAATGACAGCGACATCGCCTCCTTTTGGGCCTTAAACACGCAACGAGGGCCAACTGGGCAAAAGGGCCGACAATCAACGGGCTGGCCGCAGAACACGACAGACAACTGTAATCCGCTATTGTGATTGTGTACAGTGAGGCACAGGATCTGACACTGGTTCAGGGTTTGAGTTTATCCCCTGCTCACCGTTTCCAGTTGCCATTTCCCAGTTCCCAATTCCCCATTCCCCCCCATTTGTTCGCCTCAACTGTCAGCGAACTTCTCAAAATCAATTCTAATCGATTTAGGACATTTTGACAGCACTTATTGGCAGCATTCGCGTGGCCGCGATACCAAAAACACCTTCCAAAATTGCTGACCATGCGGACAACAATGTCGACTTTGCTAAAATGTTAACAACATTTTGGCTTAAATTAAACACAAAATAAAAATAAATAAAAAAGAAAAATCAAACGAGAACGAGGCAGCATTATCATTATCTGTGTGGAAGCTGATTGAAAACAGATAATTAAAATCTTCTAATTAGCGACATGTTCACGCACACACACACACACACACACGGGTCAAGCTTATGTGCGTGTGTGTGTGTGTGTGTGTGTGTGTTACCTTAACCACTGTCGGCTGTCAGGGAAAACAAGTTCATAAATCTTGCGCCCAACAAATCGTTTTGCAACATGAAAGAACATTACATATATAAGAAGAAGTCAACAGTAACAGCAGCAACAACAACAACAACAACAACAACCTAACAGCCACATCCAAGCGACAACAAAAGACTTCAAGCAACAAAAAAAATGTCCACTCGATGTGTATGCGTATGTGTGTGTGTGTGTGTGTGTGTGTGTGTGTGTGGATAGCCGCAACATAAAGAGGACTTCTTCGTTTAGGAACTCTGCAGATTTTTTTGTCCTCTTTGCCAAAACGTTTAATAAACAAGATTCCCATGTCGATTATCACAAATTAGTCACATTAATTATAACCGAAGGCTCCTTACCTGATTCTATCTTATTTAAGTTAAAATGGGAAGCATTAAAGGGATTGCTGCATTTGGCCCAAATAATCAACTAAATTTTTTCTGTGGGAGATTTGTGAATGTTATTTAATAATGGTATAAAATTATCTAAGAAAATTTCATGAAATGCATTGAAATAAAATTAATAATTAATTAATTACTACTATTGAAATTTAATAACTAGTTCTGGCAGCTTTAAAAGTTTGTTTGCAAAAGTAATTTTAAATTTGCTATTAGGCGAAAATCGGGCTGCTTTAAAAAATATATCCCAGCTATCATTTATTGTGCATTGTGCAAAATTTCCTACAAAGACTAATTTAGATACTTTCCAGACAGAAACAGCAATTTTTTCACTAAAAAATTGGCAGCACTGTTGTAGATAATAAATGGACTAAGCCTTTCACATTGCATACTTTGTGGCTGCGGTATAAAACCGACTGCAATAATAGAAATTCCAAATTTATACTTTTAAAAAGCGTTGCATACTTTTCAGATGATCACATTAGGTAATGTCTTGGCTATTACTTAGCCAAGTACAAAACCCTATGAGCTGCTCGATGTTTTTAATCGCCATACTGAATGCGTTGGCAACTCAATCAAACGTATTTTTGAAACTAAATTCTGCATAATATTTTGTTATTTAATTTAATTGTTTATTGTAATTTCATAAAATTCGACATATACAGCAACTTAAAACATATGGCGCTCTCATTTCACTGTCATTCACAAATAACACACTCAACTCTTATATGCAAAAATACCGAAAACAGCAGAGATATGATCACAATCGCGATTCCGTTGAATCTCTAAGCCTTGCGCTCGAACAGCAAAGGGAAGGGCTTGTCCTGCGGCGCCTGCAACCAATTATCCTCCGAATACTTGACATTATTCTCAGTCTCAATTACGTGGAAGGTGTAGGCGTGTCGACTCTTCTGTGAGCGATTCTGTTCACTCTTGTGTACCACATTGCCATGGATAACAATGCATGTGCCTGGCAAGGATTAACGATAACAATTGAACACCAATAAAAAATAGAGTTCTATTCTAATGAAACTCACCTTTGCTGACTTGCAGTGGAGTAAAGCTGGACTTGGGATAAATGGGTGCAGGGCGATCGTAAACCATTAGCTCGCTGGCATCCTTGTCCGGGTTGCGAAGGTATCGACGATGCACGCCACTCTTGTGCGATCCCTTGATGAACTGCAGACAGCCATTCTGGAGCGTGCAATCCTCTAGAGCAAACCAGAAGCCCACTGCCGAGTTGGGCTCTGTGTGAAGGAACCAAGAGTCCTGATGCGGTGTCACCTCACCGCCAATGCCGGAGTTCTTGTAGATATACATGCTCTGGCAAACGGCGGGACGATTGAAATTCAGCTGCCAGCAAATCTCACGTACACGATTGCTAAAGGTCAAGTCGTTGAAAGTGGGATGCTCCACATGCAGGGCATGGCCGACTTTGTTAAGCGCTATCATTGGATCCACAATCAGCTGACCTTCATCACCAACTGCCCCCTGCTCGAAGAAGTAGCGCACCTTGTCCCCGGACTCCATGAAGTACAACTCCTTGCTGTGCGCATCCTCAGCCTTGATGGTGCTGAAGATTTTCCGATTCGATTGTGGCGCATCCAGGCAGAGTGTGCGTCCTGCTTGATATAGCGTGTCCACCTCCTCGGGCGTTAAAAAGTCCTCTATGACAAGGTAACCATTCTCATTGAACTGACAAAAAAAGAGCATATTTTTAGCTTTGTTAGTTTCAAAACTGCAAGTAGAAATGTGATTTTATCTCATACATTTTTTAAATTTTCATATTTCTGTAAAATTTTATTGAAAATTGTATTTTTAAACTGTATTAAACTGTAAAATAATAGATACAAAATCATTGTCTTAAGCTAGATTCTTTATAAAGTAACTTTTTGAAATTGCTATCAAAATGAATAACTTTATAGTCAAGGAAATATGTTTGATGTAAAATGTTATCAAATGTTGAATCAAGTCCATTAAACCGAATCCAAAATGTTTAAGCTTTACAGCCTTGATGTTAGTGAAATTAAGTTCAATTGTTTGAACTAGGGGAAGGTCTGTATTGATTCATAAAGCATTTGTCGACGCTTATCGCCTATCGCCTAACGCCGCGCCGTCTGATCTGTCGGAAACTCGGACTCTGGAACACTATCTGGGTGACCGACAACTACTCGAAATGGGAACACGCGCGTACATGTGGGTACGTCTCTCCCCTGGGGTCTGTTTGCTTATCACGCAAGATTCCGACTCGTTCCTTTGTTGAATTCCTTTATTAAATAATTAACAATTCCTAAACATGTCAAAGTGACCATTCAAATTGACATGCAAAATTCTCAGCTCGTGCTCATTCAGTAAAATCATTCAACGTGAAATTGAAAATTCACACATTTATTTTCCGCAGAGTCTTATCATTTTGTGGTGCAGCTTGCTACACAATCGTCTTTATTATTTGAGGGCATACAAAATTCGGATTGGCAGGAATTAAATTCATTTATTGTTGTGGGCGCTCTCAGAGTTTGTTTCGTTAAATAAAATAGGTATTTTTTCGAATTGCTTGAGTAACAAAATGAAAATCGAGAGTAAAAATAGTCGCAGTGATTCAAAAGACACCAACACACCTGCACCGATCACAGAGGGGTCAGCTCCCCACCTTTTGACGAATGCGCCAAGAAATTTACAAAAATAAATCTCCCATGCAAGTGTCAAGCATTGAATGGAAAAAGGTCAATATAATCAGGCGATTTTGATTAGTGGGTCTAGACACACGCAAATGGGAAGTTACAGCATCAACTAAAGTGACAGTGACACTGACAGCTTATGTCAATTAATAGGACAGCTTGTAGCTTGATACGGTAGTATAACAAGCATTATGTCACTGCAAAAGCTTGGATTAGCAAATTAGATTAGCACAGATTGCCTGTATAACAAGTATGGCGTATAATAAGTACTTCATATAACAAACACAATGCAGAGATACAGGAAAAGGTTGGGTCAGCTTGACAGTATAACAAATACTACGTATAACAAACATGCTTATGCAGCTGATTCTGTAATCGACAATCAATCCAGCTGGTGATAATAGCAGGTGCAGTTAGGTAATCGTGTATTGAACTAGAACTTGCATAAGTCTCTCAGTAAACAATAAATCAAATGTAAATTGCCTAAGCTCTATACAAATTCGTATAGTTGGTATTTATGCTATGCTCGGCATTTAAATAATTTAATTTACAATCTACATGTACTACATACGTTTATGGTATTTATTTATGAATGCAGATTACCCAGAGCTGGCAAACCAGTTCATCGAGCACTATAATTTTGTGCGATTTGAACAACTCGATTCGGAATACGGCTGCAAAATCTAGACCCAAGTAGAACTTGTCTAAATTGAATATTAAGACCTGCTCGTGTTTCTCTCCAAATATTCGATTATTTACATATGTAAATTTCGTACGCAATCGGCCAACTGAATGTCCATTTCTTTGAAAACTGAACAACTGAAGCATTTCCTCCATTGTTAAGCAAGAGCAGCATCCACGGGCTTTGTTCCCAGGCAATAAAGGAATGATTTTCCGCAATTGAATTTTCCACGGAAAAGAGGAAAAGCGTTGGCGACGCATTGCCTGCCAATGTTTATGATTGTGATGGATGTAAATAAAACGATGACACTGTGTAGATGAGAATTCGGGAGCTGATGACTAAGTACCAACTAACAATGGGATCTGCGGGCTCTGACGTTGGGAACCATCTCGACTACCAATTAGGAAGTGGAGGCGAAACATTTGCTTACAAAAATAGATACGCAAGCCGGCAAACAGAATAACAAATTATAATATCTTATAGAAAATACATTTCAATGATTTATACACGTACCTCATCCAATATTTTGCTGTGCATTTTGTTTTGGCTTTATATCGCTTCTTGTTTCAATTAATCAACGAATATACTTTTATCTCTTTTCTATATTTTCAGTTCCAAATATTAAGCACTTTACTTCTTCGCGTTGATCGTTGGTCGACAGCAAACGATTTGCTCTGTTTCACGTACGGTTCGAAACTGTTTTGCTTTTGAAAACGTTCTATGAAATGCCGACTATACTACTAATATCAGGCAGCACTCAGACACTCAGATACTCAGATACTTCGACACAAACGCCAGCACATGTATATTCCGAGCATATGCTCTCGATCGCTCGGTCGCTCTCCCGCTGTTACCTTCGGTCTCCGGCTCTGTTAATAGTGTTGTCGGCTCAGCTTTTTTACTCTAACATTCGTCTTTTCCTTTGTTGGATAAAACAGCGGAAATTTAAGCTTATTAGAATTTCCTATTTATTTCTAAATGCATTTCTAATTAAATTTATGTCATGAACTCTTTTTTGAGAAGAGGTTTTTCGAAATTAAAAGTTGTAAAACATTAGGTGTTTAAAATAAAATAAATAGTTAAGTTTATTATGTGAGTAATAAAAAAATGTTCTTCAGAAAAATAAAATATTCTATCTTGGAATTGCTTTTAAGTAGTCCATCAATTGCATAACATTTTGATTTTTTTAATTCTGTAATATTTTCAAGTGTGCTCAATTTTTGTATTTATATAAATTACTATTAAAATTGATTATGCAGATTGAGTGTTCAACATTGGCTTGACATTTCCGAATTTATGTATGTAGATATTTCCAGATGATTCCGGGGTTTTCACAAAGTGCATTATGCACATTTGTGCTTCACGTGTATGTCTAGGTAGACGACCGTTAACAATCATTTATGCGTACTTGCATACACACATTCGCACATTTGTATATTTATGAATGTTTATGAGTATTCATACATATGTATATTATATAGCAACATACCATAAATATGTTTTATTGTCTATCTAATGCATAGAGTCTTTGTATACCCTTTACTCTTAAGACAACAGGCATTTTCATCTCCCTTACATTAAATAAAGTCAATTGCAATATTCTGAAAAGTTAGTCTCAAAATGTTTTGTACACACAAGATTTACTTTGAGCATATTAGTATTACAAGAAATATATTATATAATATATTATTTATTATTACTGCGTACAGGGTATCTCCTAGTCGGGCGCTCACTACTCATCCGTTCTCACTGGTTGTTTAGTGTATGTGTCGTCATATGCCAGTTAATTACTGCCGATGCGTGGGTCGCCAAGAGACATTTACTGTTGTAACGCTGTAACGGTGATTTCCCCATACCAAATTTTGAATGGAATAAAAGAAAATTGTATGCGAATACGATTGTTATTAGATTGCGGTAGTAATTAGCTTTAATTTGTTGTAAAGCTCATTTTTAACTTGAATTTGGCAATAGTGTCTTGTCATCTATTCATCCTCATATATAATACAAACTCAGCACTTATGTGTATTTCTATCACGGATACATATGATGGAATAATTCAACATAATTCAGCTTAGCTTCAGTGCACTTCTTTATTTCTGCTCAAATAAATATTATAAAATGTAATATTAAATTAGTTTAATTGCTTGCAATTTATATTATATCCCTAGCATTATTTTTAAAATTCTCCACATTTTTTATGTACATATGTAAATGTTTTATAGTCCGAAGTCGAGAATTTTCTAGCGTTTCTGAATAACATTTTATTGAAATAAAAATTAAAGTCAGATTTATAAACATAAGCTATGTATTAATATTATATTATTGGTTTGAATAAATGAGGTTAGACTAAGACATAACATTTAAAATGTATGTAAATGATGATCAATATTTTTTTAAGTCGATAGACTGTCATTAAGAATTTAGTGGGATTGTTTATTGCAAAACAGTTAAATGTTTAATGTGCTTTTGACTTAGCATACGGGTTCAGTCATCCAAAACTTCTTGACGCCCCGTCCCCGCCCCCTTGATACACACAAGTGTCATAAAGAGTTGCATTAGAAATGCATGCAAAATGGCAAACTGTTCGTTTAAGCCAGGCGGCGGCGAAAACTAATGGCATGTGGCTAATAATGTGGCACTGAGACTTTGCTTTGGTTACTATAGTACGTGTACTTGGTTATGCATGTTCATATGTATTTTAGTATTACAACTTTACAGAAGATTAATTACACGGGCGCTGGCCATAAATAAGGCAAACAAGCACAGCACACAACATACTTGTACAACATATCATACAGTCGAGAGACGCGAGTCGCGAGTCGAGAGACAAGAGTTGTGAGTCGACAGTTAAGATTCAAAGCATTATTTGCAAATGCATGGTAGTAAAAATTTAAATTAGAAATCATTGCGGCCGAGGGGCGGACAACGCAAACCATTCAATTTGATCAAATGTGCCAGCAGCTCAGCATATACTATACTACACGTAATGACCGTGTTAGCTCCCCGTGCCCTTGAATTGTAGAAGACGATGGCTATACTATAGATGTTGCTGAAGAAGCAGAAGAAGCAGCAGCAGCAGCAGCAGCAGCAGCTGAACAATCAAGTCATAAACAATGTGCAGCCGAAAGGTCCCAAGAGGCCAATAGACGCCCCTCCAACGCGCTTGCAAATACAACAACGCAACAACGCAACAACACCACAACAATGAGATGTCTGCCCAAGGTCAGAGAGCTTTGGGCTCTTCTTGTCTTAGCGGGAGGAGAAGGAGGAGGAGGAAGACGACAGTGTAGACTCGCTGCTGTTGCCGTTTCTGCACTCAGCTAAGCTCTTTTGTGCGGCTAATTAAGCTAATTAAAAATCTAAGGCACGCGATTTGCTTGGAAATGAACAACAAACTGATAATAAGTATTTTGAATGTTGTTTGTTTTTCGGCACAAATCTGAATATTATTTTGCTAATGTCGATGGCTCTGCCTTCGAGACTGATTAGAAGACGGTCGAGTCATTGCAGTCATAAAATATTGTATGCTGCCTTTCCAATTTAAATACCCTGCACAAACGAGCCATAGGGTATACCAGTTACATAACTTTCTACACATACGCAACAACATACGCATTTTCAGAAACTTAATAAATAAAATTTTAACGTCTGGTACAAAGCTAAAGAACTTGGTGAACTTTATTATTAGAGGGTAACTGGTAGTCGTTATCATCTGACTGAGCTAATTTGACGTGTTAAACACATCTTCGTTTTGTGTTTGTACGATTTTGATTAGTGTTTCTTTTTTAGACGCGCCCCCTCCAGATTTGTGCAATTTGCTTGACCTTAACGCGTAGAAAGTGTGTGTGTGTGTGTGTCTGAATATGTGTGTGAGTGTGTGTGTGTGTGATTTGGTTGCCAACCATCGAAAACCGTTTCGAAAGTCTAAATTCGCTGCAGTTGCGTCCCACGCGATGCCAACCTGATATGCATACTTACAATACTTACTACATTAATGTTAAGTGCAAAAAACCAATGTTGATAGTGGGGGGGGGGGGGGAACAAAATAATCACAGTTGTAATAACTGTAACGTCATTTGACAGACAGGAAAAGGAAATAATCACAGACTCGTTCATATTATGTTGTTCACAGCATATATACTTGAAGTATGCTCGTAAAATAATTTGTTTTTATTTAACTATGCATTTCAAGTGGCAGTAAATGTGAGATGCCGACAAATCGACTTTTTTGTCCCACTGTGAAAGATCAAAATGAGGTTGCGAACCCAATAACCAAATTATGTCATTCAACTTTGACTAAAAGTATTAAATAACAATCGAATAATGCCAAATGCATAATAAAATGCGAGTTTTATGGCTATCAATAAAACAGAAGTATATTTGCATGTATAAATTTATAGACCTAGATATTGACATACATAGAGATTTACACAGATATAGATATATATTTAAATATTATTTTTTGATATTTTATATATTATCTAAAAAGAAAATAGAAAATATACAGAATATAATTATTTTAAATAAAGATATAAATATATATATAGTATAGTGGCAAAGATAAAAATAGAGATGTCGAAAGAGAAGACTCCTCTTTATTCAATTACATCATTAATAAAAACATTATCTTTTTTTATCTATTATAAATAGAGTATTATTTAGTGTAATCATTATAAAGACCACGCAAAAAAAACATATTAAAATATTGAAATAACATAAGCAAATTACTCACTGGACAGCGTCTTTTTGCTTTTGTGGTTTTTGTTTTAAATCTCATGAAGTTATTATTCGGATCAATCCACTCGACGAGGTGAGAGGCGCATTTGCATGCGAAGATACTTGGCCAATAAATCTAACGGCCAGTGCTTTGTCAGCGCTAGACTCGACTACTCGTATACTCGTCTGCGAAAGTGCCCGGACCAGACCAAAACAGACTTGGCCAGTCGACAACCCAGTCGACAACTGGGTAACTGTGGTAGCTTTACGACTAAACTAAAAATGAATGTAAATTGCTGCTGAGGCTGTTAGTTGATCATCGCTTGCTTCAACTTCAATGTCAGTTAAGAAATTCAAAAACTAATTTGTACCGACTCAAATTATACATGTTGATTAGACCTTCTCCCTCCCCACTGCAGTGACTGGGATGCTTTTATATACCAAGATATAGTAAAAGGCGCTCACGCAATAAAACTTCACTTACAACCCGACTTTTGATAACTTTCTGTAATTTTAATTAAATATTAACGAACATTCAAATATGTGTTGGGGGCGGAAGAGCTTTCTAACTCTAATCATAATAAATACTAGGAGATGTATACTTTGTTTTACTGATTAATAGTTTGCCTCATCCTATTTAAGACAAATATTTTTACTCTATCATAGAAAGTAAACATGTTATGAATATTATCGATTAATGAGATGAACAAGTAAATATACTTTTTTATTGAATAAGTTTATTAGTGTTATCTGGCTTAAATTAAATAAAGTTTATTTATGCATTACATGTAATTAAGCTTAAAGCCAATATTAATACAAGAAATCTAGTTTGAAGTACCTTATTTTGATTTTACTATAAGACGGCAAACAATTAATATTCAAACAAAAAAACAAAACATTTAACATCTCAAGCACTTCGTGTCAATTTTTCCTCCCAAACTTTATTCCTCTCCGTGTTATCTCATTTACATATTTATTAGTACATGATGACCCCTTCTTCAATTTATTTTTAGTATTTTAAAGTGTATGTAAACGTCGTTCCGTCTCTAATGTCTTTTTATTTGTTTGTTTTATTTTTTTTTTGTTTCCAATAATTGGAATCAATAATTGAAATGCGCAAAAGGTGTCGAAATTGAAATGCGCAAATAATGAGAAGACATAAAGATCGGAATGGAATCTTTTTGTTAAGATATACTTTGTGAAACAATGACATGACGCATGAGCTTAACTGTTTTAATTCTTTCTTCAATATATTTAATTAGTTTCATTGATAATTCGAGAACAAGCGATAAGAAAACCGGCTTATTCACACGGTCAGTTCTTCCATTTCAAGTTTGAGTTGATTTCATACAAATTAAATGCTTTCTTTTCGAGCTGATCGCAATAATAATTTTTATGTTAATTGAGTTATGCAATAGACAAAAAGCCAACGGGTTACAACTCCGCAATGATAGCTTCAAACAGTTGCCTGACCTTTTGCGAACCCTTTAAACGAGAGAGTTGTGCAAAGCAGCCGGGGGGCAACCACGATGCGACCACCAGCAGTGAACTTGGACGTGGAAGCTCACGAGTTCACATTTATCTAATTTCTCCTCATCTATCATCTCAAATTGATAGGGACAGCATTATCTAATCCCCATAGAGAGAAAACAATGAAAGCGTCCACGAGCATTTGGAACAATATATAAATTGGATCAACTCCAACAAATGCCAAGAAAGTCATTGTGCCAAAATTGAAATCATTTTTGTTTGTTTGAATTTTGCATAGTCTTTAAGACAATGACACTGGGTTTCTAGGAGAGCGGTGCAAGTTTTTTTTTTTTTTTTGTTATTTTTGTTTTATTGCTTTTGTTGGCGCAACATAAAAACTAAGGAAAAAACTGGCAACAATATGCAAGTTCATAGCGCAAAGATTATTTGAATAAGCACATAAAAATTGGCAACAAAATAAATGCGAAAAGATGTGCAAAATTGAGCATAACCAAAAAGACACCGACCGATCGCCGTTTGAAGTTTTTGAGATGAGGCTTTGACTGTTTATAATTATTGCCGACTCTGATGAGACGGGGACCACAAAAGCAATAATAATATCAGCAGCAACAGCAACAGCAACAACAACTCTAGTCAGAGCAATAACAATATAGCAACAACAAAGCACTTGTAAGCAACAACAACAACAAAAACCAGACCGACACTGTCGCAGTCACAGTCGCAGTCGCAGTCGCTGCCTCTGCTTACGTCGACAGCAGCAACCTCAACTTTGCAGCAGAGTGTTTGGCAGCACTTCACAAGCACAGCGCAGACGCAACGTCGTTCAGTGCGGTTTTGGAGTCCGTCGTCTCTGGTCGTGATCGTGCAGCAATCGGAAAATTAAACCGCCCCCAAAGTCCAAGCAAGTCGCCCCAAAAGCTTGCGTCCGTGAGTGTATGTGTGTGTGCGTGAGTGTGTGTTAAAGTGCTTATCCATCGGACTGATTCAACTCAAAACTAACTGAATCGGTGTTTCATAGTGTGCAAAGTGTCAGGATCTTCCATAAATATATAAAAAAACAACAAAAAAAAAAGAAATTATAATCTTCGCTCCATTTGGAGTTGCAGTTGGCCGTCATGTCAGCAGTCAAGGATATGCCGTGTCTGCTGCTTGTTGGCCTATTGGCCGCATTGAGCTGTAAGTAGATTAAGCTCTGATTTATGGAATAACCAAGCGCGTATCGTATTGTGATGCAAATGGGGGCTAGCCAAAAAAAAAAAAAAAAAAAGAAAAAATGAAAAATTGAGGAAAAAGAAAAAAATAAAAAATAAACAATAATGAAAAGAAACTAGATTAGTGGCATATGTATCTTTTAATGGCCAGAGGGCGGCCCAGACAATACGCCGTACACTGACACTGACACGGCGCAAATATATCATCTTTTGTATGTGAATGCAAAGTAAGCCAAATGAATATTCAGCAGTTTGCGGCGACTGTCTGCCCACGTTTTATGATTGGCGCTGACCGTTGAACTGGCCAACTGGTCAACTGGCCGACTGACAGATTGACCAACTGAACTGATGACTGACTGACTGACTGACTGACTGAGTGACTGATTGACTGACTGACTGCATTACCATTGCCTGACAGATTAACATAAATTTATGTGTAAGCGTTTCCTTGATACAATTCGGAGACCTCCATCAGGCGATTGCCTCAATGGAAATGTTGTCGTTTTTTCTCTATTTTGTTTTTTTTTCCCTTTTTTTTTTGCTGTTGCTGCTCTTCTTCTTTTTCGAATTTTTGTATGCAACGTGAAAGTAGGTCTCTAGGTTGAATATTGCTTGTTGGGTTTCGCGAATACATGCATACATACATGCATATACATGTGTCTATGAACTAGCATCAGTAAGACTTATGTATATCTATTGATTGGCCAAATGCTGGCCGGGCTCAAAATGATTGGCAATTGCCACCAACCAGTTCCAGTTGAGCTTGAGTTTGAGTTAGAGTTAGAGTTTGAAGTTGGGGTTCGTTTGGTTAGTAAGTAGATTTGACTTGATCAAATCGACATTGGATAGGCTACCCACTGCCTGGCCTAATGGCTAATGTCTAACTCGGGCCCGAGCATCATTAATAAAACACAGCGACCGCAAAGTGCAAATGCTTGTGTTGCTTTTATTTAACTTATAATTACACCTTTGGCATTTTGCATATACTGGTAATTGTCCGCTCTCTCCCTCTGTCTCCCCCTCTCTCTCCCTTTTTTTTTATTTGTTTTTCTAACTAAACAATTTAAAATTTAACATCCACAATCTGAATCACAATCACAATCGCGATATCTAACTGGAGTTAAAAGCCCAACGACTTGTTTCTTTTGTTTGATTTATAGGACATGATCTAGTTGCCGAATTGCGCCATATATTTATTAGTGTTATTTCAAATTTGTTGTTATTCTATCTGGCAGCCGGCGATATCAGTTAGTTAAACATACGATATATACATTGTGTGTCACAGCTATAGACGAGATTCTTGCGCCGACTGCAGACAGGAAAGACTTGTCGGCGATTTGCAAATTTGGAGCAGCAACTGCCACGGCCACGATCCAATCGATTGTGTGGGCCACGACTGGTATAGACTATAGAGCAACAGTTGAGACTAATGCCAAACCCCCAAAGTCAAATGGAGTCGCGTGAAAAGGTGCAGGCCATAGAGGCCGACTATAATACTATGAGTCTAGTGGTATATATATTAGTTGGCCTGATAGTGACAGTAAGACTGAAACGTGTTTATAGCCAAACCATAGTAATAAAAAAATTAATTGATTTTTTAAAACAACAACAAAATCAATGGAAACAACGATCGTTTTCATTTTTTGCTGGCCAATTTTGGTCAAAGTCCCCTGAAGGTAATGATCGGAGTTGAAAATTTATTCGCGTAGAATTTGCAAATACGTAATAACAGTAACAATTCAGTAAATGATTCATAAATCTTATAAAAAGAATTAGTTATTGTGAATTCAAGACTTTTAAAGAAGACGCAAACTCCATTGTCGATTATTTATTTTGGAATTGGGGGCCCCATCAGCTTAATCTCTTTGAAATTAGCCGTGAATGAGTTTTGTTGGCCTGCTTTGTTTAAGCTTTAAACAAATGGCAGAATACAACATACAAAAGATCTGTGTTACACGCATCACAAACCTTGTTTAGATCAAATTTTATGCTATTCTATTGTGGTGAAAAGTTTATTTGGCATGAAGCGAAAACTTCCTGTACGCCATTAAGTTTTTGACTAACATCAATAATAAATTAACCGTCTAGTCTATTTGATAATCAACAACATAAAAGCCAGCACAGCTGTTAAATAATAGTCAAAACAAACAATATCCAAAAGCCTAGTTGGATTTCGTCTTGGCAGGTCAACTTCAATCGGCCGTCAAGAATATGACGTGATTGTTGCTTTTGTGTGGTGCTGGAAACTCAAACTGCTGTTAATATGTAAATTAAATGCGAATAATTAAGTGACTGCTAAGTGGAGCTGGAATATTGTTTATTTATTACTTTATTATTAAGCTTCAGATCAGAGCTGTTTTCATGAGTCGTGCGCAAGTTCGTTGCCTAAGTCTTCTGTTTTGGCTTATCTAATACTCGTGTTATTGTTTGTTGGTTTCTCGCTAAAAAAATATATTTATATATATAGCACTGCAGCTTTACTGTGACGCCGCCTATCCATACTACGGCACCAAGATCGGCTCATTGACCCGCCTGCATCATGGCGTATCCGGCGACGTTTATGCCGTCGACTCCCGTACGATTTTCATCAAGAAATTCAACTACGATGGCGAAGCTCCTGCCGCCTACTTCTATGTGGGCAACACGGCACGTCCGAGCAATGAGGGCGCGGCACGTCTTAGAGATGAACGTGGCGGCACAGCTGCATTGGCACGTCGCTATCGCAACAAGGATATCACACTCTCACTGCCAGAGGGAAAGACGCTTCGCGATGTCAAGTGGTTCTCGGTGTGGTGCGATGAGTTTGCCGTCAACTTTGGAGATGTGGCCATACCAAGCAGCTTGGATTTTCCACGTCCTCAAAAGATAAGTGCACTGCGAGGTGTTCATGGCGTGTCCTCCGATAATATTGTCATTGTGGATGCACAGACGTTGTTGGTTCCAAACTTCAGCTACGATGGAGAGGCGCCAGGTAAGTAATGTTTACCTTATGAAGGGTGGCGCCACAGAGATACCCAATTCTTAATTTACAGATGCCAAGTTCTGGGTGGGTCGTGGTCAGCGTCCATCGCCCGAAGGTCTTCGCATTCCCGACGAAAACGGCAAAGAGAATCCGCTGCGTCGCTACGACCGGAAGACAATTGTATTGACGCTGCCGGAAGATTTGACCATCTTCGATATTGGCCACTTTGGTGTGTGGTGTGAGGCGTTCACCGTTGACTTTGGACATGTGCGTCTACCAGAAGGCCTCAATGTGCCGCCCTCGCTCAAAATGCTGGGCATCAGTCCACAGGTAAAGAAGCCGTTAAATCTAATACTAAGCGAGCTGCAGCCCTGATCGCCATAGGCACTTGCCAAGCATTTTATGTGTTCGAGGGATCTATTTAAAACAACTATTATTCATATTTATTTGTATCCAATTACGAGTACTTTCGGTTTGCTTTGAAATTCCTAGACTCTAAGTGTGCAATTTTTTATAAAACAAAAAACAAAACAAAACCATTTGAATGATTTAACAGATTTGTTCTTCTATTAATAATATACATATGAACATACATATGAAATATATGTGCTGCACATTGTTATATACAATACTCAAGTGTTTCGTCTTCTGTATTTTGTTGTTGAATTTGACTTGAAAAACTTTTGCTTTTGCATCTATACAAAATGAAATGTGTGCAATGTTTTCAATTGGGTTAACCCATGTATTCCCAACTCCTTTTATCCTATCCTCTAAACCGATACAGTTACAGCTACAGATACACTCACACCGAAAACACACACACAATTACATACATATACTATAATATACTATGAACATGCGTCAATCCTTTGCCATACTAACTTTATATCGTTTACCTTTAAATTTTCCCCGTTTCCGTCCCTGTCTATATCCTTATCCCAGCCTAAAACATTTTCATTTTGTATATGCTTCATAAAAACGTTCAAAATCAGAAATGAAACTGTCACATTCTAAATATTCTTGTTTAAAAGCAACATTTTTGAATACAGAAAACCAAAAAAAAACCCTAAATTTAATTTCGATACACAAAATTTGACTTTGGCAAGCGCGAATTATAATCCTAAGCCCCATACCATTCCATCCCGCATATACACACTCATTTCATTATGCTCCGCACACAAAGTCCATTCCATCTCCATCTCCATTCCAATTCCATTCCAAATCCATTTCCAATGCCTATCTATCTACAATACAAAAGCACAATAATTCTATTGCAGTCGAAGCTCAACTGTGAGGTGCTCTATGATGATCTGGCCTTTGAAGTTCGCTGGGCCGTGGCCGGTGAGAGCATCGTTGTGCAATTGGTCGCTAAATTGGGTAAGTTTTTAGCGCAGAGATAAAAAGAAACAATGCGGAAATGATCTTGACACTCAGCTTAACAGCGAAATCTATTTAATCGCACGCCAATAATTTGGCAGAAATTGCCGTAAAGTGGTTAAATCAAAGCATTAAACAAAGTGACAGGTAAATTAAGATTGATTGGCAAGTTCGTAAATCAATCGTTTGCTGTTGAGTCCATAAAAAGTATTTTTTTCTCAATTCGCTATTAGTTCTTCTTGCTTTTGTGAGATGTTTGTCATTAGAAAATAATTAAATTTTCAAAAGAGCATAGAACAATTAACTTGGGAACTTTTCTCTTAAAAAGTTGATATTGTTGAGATGAGAAATTTTTAAATAAGATTATAATTTTTGAATTACTGCAGTAATATTTTCTTGACACATACTAAAAACTCTATCGTTTTGAAAATATGCGTAGATACAATAGATCAATTGGTTTTCAATATATTCAGATCGTTGTGCATATTTAATTGAATATTCGTTGATTGTAGTTCGATTGCCTATAAGCTCATTTTTAATACTCTCTAATTCCCATTTGATATCCAACGAAACACGGTCTAGCTTTCTATTGCTATGAGTATAATAATTATGTTAGCTCTAGTTGCCGATCCACAATCATCAATTGCCGATTGTATGTCTGGCAATTGCTGGGAAAAGACACTGAATCACAGCTAAATTGAGAAAGAGGCGTTTTCATCCGTTTTATGATGCTTTGACATTTTACCGTGTACAGTTAATATAATAAAGGAGTTTCGCATTTAACTCAACAACAAAAATCCAGTTAGCAGCAATTCCGAATTGACCGATCAGCGGCAGCATCGTTAGTAGAATAACAAGTTGCAAAATATGACGACTGGTTTATTGCGCAACACACAACGCACAGAGGGGCAATTAATGGCCATGGCGATGTAGATGCTGCTGATGCTGCTGCTGCAGCTCTTGCTGATGGTGATGCTGTTGGTGCTGATGGTGGTGCATCTGCATTCAACATTCTACACACTATCTTGGAACATGACCATCTATGAGTGCCATTTTTCTATCGTGGCACGCGTTGAATGCTACTGGTCTTGGCATGTGGTTGGGTATGTGGCATGGGGCATGGCGTAAGTGGCATGTGGGATGCGAGGGCAATTTGGAACCGCTAAGAATGCCGACAGGAATTTTCACCAGAGACCTGAGGCAACCGGTTGATTAAGCACCCATTTAGAATCATGTTGTCCACCATCCAGAAATGGGGCGAACAACTTTCGTTGATTGCGATCCCAATAGCTTTTCTGAATTTCTGAGAATGCCACTCCCTCCCTTCTCGATTCTTCAACAGAGCCCAACAATTATATGTCCTTTGGCATCTCACCGAACAAGAATATTAGTCAAATGATTGGCGCCGATGCGACAGTCGCTTGGGTGGATCCGGAAACTGGCAACGGCTTTGCCCAGGATTATTACCTGGAGGGCAAGGCTCAATGTTCAGGTGGACGCGGTGCCTGTCCAGATGTCAAGATACAGCAGAACACCAACTCCATACGTCTGCTCAATGCTGCCATGGTCAATGGATACTCAATTGTCACATATCAACGTTCGCTGTCTGCCACGGATCGTCTGGATTTGCCAATCTCCGTGAGCGATGCTGAGTCCGTTGTTTGGGCCATTGGACCATTGAATGACTACAGAGAGGTCTCCTTCCACACCTATTACAATAAGCACTTGCATCAAATCGAGTTTGGCCGCCAGCCGAAATGGAATTGCCCCTTACCGGAAGGCGCCAAGCCGGGCATTAATTCCGCTGAACAAGAGGAGGAATCTAAACAGATCAGCTCAACTGGCGGAGCAGGATATCCACCTGCCGGTCGTCCCAATATTGAACCCGATGAGGAATTCTATGACAATCGCGCCCAGGCTCTACATGGCACCACACCAGCACATGCTCCACAAAGACGCCAGGAGTCCGCTTTGTCCACACAACATCGTCCCGTTCCGACGCCTAAGCCGGTGAACAGCAACGGAGCCTGGGATATTCCGCCCATCCAATGTCATGAGCCAGAGGATGGAGTCTTCTATGCGCAAATGGGGCCGACAGGAGGCAAGCATGGTTATCCTGCAATAACCGGTGAGTGTTCAATTGATATTTATCTCAAATTAATTAAAAATAACAGATTTTTTTAAATGTATCGCTAAATAGGTTAAATTTCAATATAAACTCAGTTATTTAGGCAATATTTTTTGTTTGTCTTCTGATTAGGAATATGAAACCTTTGATTTTTAATGGCTTAATAAAAAAAAAAATATTTTAATTCATTAAATAATAGTCTGAATGATTTGTATTGAGGACTCTTTTAATTTAAATTTCGTGAATAATTTGTTTAGTGACTTTTAAAAACAGAAGTCAGTAAGTCAGATTTTTATTAATGGCTTGAGGTAATAAAAATCGAACAAAATGTTTAATTGTTTTGTAATTGAATACTCAAGTTATCAAAATATAAATTTACAGATCAATAAAAGTAACACTGTAACTGTCGAAAGAATCTGTTCCGTAGTATATTAAATTGACTGCAATGTTTAATCGATGTTCCAGGACACGTTGGCTGGGGCATCTCTTGGTACATTAATGGTTTGCTCATTCCCGAGCTTCATGTGGTGCGAGGCAGGACCTACACTTTTGTGGTAGAGGGTGGAAATAATCCCGACATACCTGCCAAGTATCATCCATTCTATATTAGTGACGATCCCGTTGGCGGTTACGAGCACAAGCGTGAGGAGGAGAAGAAGGTAAAATCTAATCAAATTTAAATTCTATTCTATTCTTATTGGAATGATCGATTTCTCTGTGTGCAGTCTGTACGCATCTTTGCTGGTGTTCACCGATCCCGTTCTGGGCAGGTTACTCCCACGGGTGTGGGACGCTTGTGCAACTGGACACCGGATGTGGAGGGGCCACCGGCGGACGATTATCAATCGTTTGGTGCGTACCAACGCACATTAACGCTCAAGTGCGATGCTGGCGAGCCCGGAGTGATTAGCTGGAAACCTGATAAGAACACGCCGGACACCGTTTACTATCACTGCTTTACGCATCGCTATCTGGGCTGGAAGATTCACGTGCACGACACATGCGATGGCATTGGTGATGGCATTGGTGCTGCCTCAGATCGGCATGAGATTCGGGAGCTGGCGCCCATCCGGGAAGACTATGCCGCCGAGTCATCGATACGCCACGAAACCAAGGTCAGCCCCAACGATAATTTTTTATTGAAGCACCAAACCGATTTGATTAAGAATCACAATATGAATGGAACACCGCCTAAACTGAGTTTTGAAATAACAAAATCTTCGGAAATAACCAAACTGATTTCAGATGGCATCCGCGCTGCTGAGGCTCTCGAGGAGAGTCTACTAAGGAACCAATCAATCGCCGCCGATGCACCACCGACTCACATTAAAGATAACAGCAGCCCGAACGGTTCTAGAATACCATCGAGACCATTGCTGGTCCCGGCCAGACCAGAGATTTTGCATGGCGAAACTCATTCGTTGAAATCACCCTCATCATCATCATCATCATCATCTTCATCTTCATCTTTATCCTCATCACCGGCACCTTCATTGGTCCATTCGAAACTGCCCATTTTTGCAGCACCTCAATCTCATATGCATCAGCGTCTGCAATATCCGTTTCTGCACCATGCACCACACTTCCCACACCCTCATACACATCCACATGCACACCACCATAATGCTCACAATGCTCACTTGGCATTGCATCATCAACACAATCACAGTCTAACCAGTAATATTCCAGCGCTGGCGCAGAAAACAATTAGTCTATCCGAATATCTACGACCACCGCAGAATGCACCTCTATTCCATCCCGTCAAGCTGCCCGGACGTCGACCATATCCGGGTCCGATTAAGAAGGTGCCCGCCTCCCGGCCGGTGTTGCCACAACAGCATCCTCCGATCGGTGGCATCCTTCCGCAGTCATCGCTGATTGTCAATCATTATCGTAAGCCGGTGCCTGGCCTGTTGAAGCCATTCCTCAAGGAGAAACATTTTCCAATACAACCCATTGCCGCTTCGGTGCTTCTCTTAGGTCAGCCCACAGAGCTCAGTGGTCTGGGGCAGAGGAAGACTGATGCCGCAGACCGTGGTAAAGTTAAGGCTAAGCCCATTGTTTCACTCCCCGTCCCCTATGTTGACCACGAGCCACAAGGATCTCTGAAGAGCCCCTCCTACTTTAATGTGAATGCCAAAGTGGACCCCAAACCACTGCTGACCACCTCAACTACTACGACCACACCCCTTATCAAACGCCCACTCCCGGATGAGCCATCGCCTCAACAAATAGCCAGCATGCGTCCGGCAATTAATCAGGGATTCAAACCCGACTCCGTGGTCGTTGAGAGTGGATTCCGCCCAATTATGCGAAACGATGGCAGTGGAGTACAGCTCCCACCGGAGTTGATCGAACAGGTGGCACATAGACGCGAAGATGCTGGAACTGAAATTGATGAGGTCATGGAGACAGATACACTATTCCTGACCGCACAACAAGGGGGCACCGAGACACAGAGCTTTGAGCCCATGTTTATACCATCGCCACTTGACAGTACAAATGCAACCAGGTTGGCATCGAAGCCGTCACAAGATCCAACGGAACCAGTTCCAGTCCCACCCGCATCAGCCTTAAAATTGCCCTCAGCAGCACTAAAACATTCTCTGCCATCAGCTGCCCAACTTCGTAAGCCTTCTCTAGAAGAGCTCTTCCGTGAGGGTGGCGACAATGAGCCGCCAAGCGACGCAGAGGATCAGAAGGATGACTTAAGGACGACAAATGCTCCTTTAATTGTTTTAAAGGAACAAAGCTCTGCTGAAATGCTAGACGTACATGAGGAAGATTCAGACTATGATGATTTAGCCAATCTGTTCGATACCGAAGAGGAGAATCAACAGGCTCACGATAATTTAGATGACGACCTAGAGACGGAACCGGATGACAAAATAGCGCAAGCAGCTGAACGTATTGATACATATTACTTGCCACCAGATAATCGCAAGATTCCACATGCCAGCATCCCCAGCGGTGCTGTGTACACCTTCGATGGTAAGTCTGTGGTAGATAGCACACTGGTCTTGCCACCCAAGCTGGATGCACGCGACAGTGGACACTCGCGTCACACACTCTATGGTCTTTCACCATCGGAGAAATTGGTACGCACAACTCCGCAATTTGGTGTCTTTCGCGGTGAGTTGCCAGAGGAGTTTCTATCGACATTACAGCCGGGTGTGCAGCCAGTTACGGATTATACAAATACGGGTGGCACTTCAACGACTTCTGGTGGTACCGACAATTCATATCAATCGCCATCATCGCCATCAATAACATCGTCACTGCGACCCATTTCAACCAAGTTGCACTTACTTAAGCCCGACATCAATGACAATAGCGCGTAGAGAATTGGCCACACAGGTGTGCAATAGTTTAATTCATTGATTAGATAAGCATTTACAACTGCAAGCAGTTACCAATTGAATTTGTACTCATTACCATACTCGTATATCATAAATAAAATAATCCCGTATTAGTTTTAGGAACCTTTTATTATGTGTTCAAATCACATTTTGACGCTCTTTGTTTTAGCCAAAATCTATGTTTAAAATTGTAGTCGTTGAAATAAAACTTGAATAAAACATTTAAAAAAAAAGTCATTCTTTTATTTGATTTTTGAAAACGAAATAATTTCTAAAGACTAAAAATCTGCGGCATCCAAAACGGCCTGTGATTGAATTTTATTACGATTTTTTAGCAATATAAATGTAAAGATTTAAAATTATATAATTTTTCAGCTTTAAGATATTGGATGTTTCATATTTAACCATGTGATCACAATATATGAAAATAGGCTTAAGCACTAAGCAAATAACCTAGGTTATTTGCTTAGTGGCTTAAGTCAAAGACCCAAGCTTGCCAACTCGTTCTTGGTCTAAGGCTGCCTGCAAGTCCACTGGGAAAAAGGCTGCCAACCTACCTCGAATGAAAGGTAAGCCGCCATTACTTTTATTTTAAAAGTATCAATGTCAATGATATTTCGATGTCAAAAAAAGTTGTACATGATATTTTATTTTTCATGGGAGGGTGTGAATATTGAGAATATTGAGAATATCGATTACTAAATTATTTAGGCGCAACTTTAAATTTATCGTGTTCCCACTAAAAACTTATTGTGCTCTCAATAATTTTAACCAAATCATTGAACAGTTGGCTCTTCAATAGGGGCAATAACAAAAACAACGGATAAATATACGCTGATAATTATACCGATAATGATATTATCGCACGACAAAAATATCCATCAGAAATGTAGAATAACAAAAGACTATCTATCGATATATCGATATATCAATATATCAATTTCAACAACCCTAGACACACGTGATAAAACATCATCATGAGCAAATTCAACCATTCGGTAAAAGTGCCCACACAATATAAAGTAACAGCAAAAATATTAAAAACAGCTATCGAAAAACAAAAGTCAATTAAGTCTTTGATATTTGAGGAAAAACATGCGGTACGCAAGCGTAGCAAAACATAAATAATAGCCAAGTAATGTAAGCATATCTTCTCCTTTTCATATTTGCAGCGTGTACGCAGTTTGCATACGGTGCTAAAGAATTACAGTGACAACAGAGGGGCTATTGATAGTGCTATCGTGGAGACGGGATTGCTAAAAGAAAATCCAAGCTTGGACCCGGCGCTGGCAAAAGTGCTTGTCACTGAATTGATTTTTGGAAGAGGAAAACTGAACGGAGACAGCAGACCAGTTCAAACAGTGCGCTTGTACAGGGATCGGCTGCAGGAGACGATTAACGGCGCGGGATTCGAGAAGAAAGGCAGGTTCCCTTACGTAGACGTATCTGTAGTCTTAAAAGTATTAAAAGCAACCTACGGTTGACAGTATTAAAAGACAATGAGCAAAAAGACAAAGAAACAGATCCTCGAGTCCAGCACGGCCGTACAACCAGTTAAGTCTGAAAATGAATCTGAGATATCTGATTCACCGCAATCACAGGAGCAATCTGTGGATAAGAGTCTGGAAGTATTTCTATGGTTAATGGCCTACAGCGTTCTTATGTTTACTCTGCCATTTCTGGGCTTCTATGGTGTTCGCAGTTGGCTGGATGAATCATTCCCCGACCTGGACACATTTAGCAAGAATTGCTACTCCGTGTTGACGGCTGTGCTGGTGGTTAATGCCATTGTAGCCATGTATGTGCTTAAGGCCGTTCGTGAAAAGGATCCACCTGCATTGCCTATTGAGGAAGAGAAAAATGATAATAAGAAGGAGCAGTAGCTTAGATTATTAACATATGTAATAAAAACATTGTAACACTCTTTTAAATGCTGATCTTTCATTTAAACACAGAACCCATTCCACGCTATGTGCGCGTCAATACCAATCTGTTCAGCATTGCCGCTGCTCTGGAGTATTTGGCCGATAAGAACTGGCGACGCAAGGAGCTGGATGCGGACATATCATACACTGACTTTCTGTCGGCCGTACGCACCCTAGAAGAAGATGAATTCCTAATGGATTTACATGTGGAAGGAGTTTTGATATTCCACCATAAAAGCAGAAACTTCTGGCCCTGTCATGACTTGGTTGTCAGCAAAAGATTTATATTACAAAATAAGGGCACGTGCCTGGCAGCCGAATTGCTTGCGCCACCTCCTGGGGCAATTGTGTTGGACATGTGCGCAGCTCCAGGCATGAAGACTTTGCATATTTGCAATGTGATGAAAAACAATGGTCGCATCTATTCCGTAGAGCAAGCAAGAGATCGCTACAAGGCGCTATGTGATGTAACAGAGGAGGCTGGCTGTCAGATAGTTACTCCATTGTTTGCCGATGTTCTTACAATTGGTAAGCAGTCAACTTTATCAAAGAATATTAATTGCTGATTATGTTTCGAATGCAGGTCCACAGCAGTGCCCCGATGTTGAATATATTCTAGTGGATCCCAGCTGTTCAGGCAGTGGAATGCAAGGTCGCATAAGCGTTTGCGACGAGCAAAAAGATGACAAACGTCTCTTCAAACTGGCTGGACTTCAAATTAAGATTCTATGTCATGCCATGCAATCGTTTCCTAATGTCAAGCGGATTGTCTACTGTACTTGCTCGCTTTGGAAGGAGGAGAATGAGCAAGTTGTCATGCGTTGTCTGCAACTTAATCCTTCATTCAAACTTCTCAATGGTAAGAAGGCGCTGAGGAATAAGTGGCAAAATGTAGGTGACAAAGAGTATCTTAAAATTGGCAAGAACTGTTTGTATTGTCTGCCGAATTATGATCTTACCGATGGAATCTTTCTCGCCATGTTCGAGAAAATAAGCGAGGATGATGAAAACTAAAGAAAATAAATCAGTAGGTTTACTAAAGACTTTATTCGAGCTTTTTTATACAGGTAATTTCAACTTCATCGTTTATGGGCTTACAATTATATTTAACATTTGTAATATTCTTTTGGATTTTTAATAATAAAAATATAATATACTATAATAAGTATATAATTCCACACGTTATGAGTTTATGATTTGAATGTTTTGATGATTTAATAAATATATAAAATAGATAGATATATTGGTTTTTACCGTTAATACATGTTTAACAAAAAAAGAACATTTATTAAAAATTGTGTTGTTAATCAACTTTGTATGTCAAAATTTTAAAAACTTTTACTGTGAAATCGTTGCCAACGAAAATATTCATTGTTTTTCCGTAGCAGATATTAAAATTAAACTTTATCACCATTGGCAGTTTGAAATTCAAAATTGATTCATTCCAAAATTAGTAGATGATTATTTAACAGACCAATATTGCAAATATTGGCGCAAAGAATCGTTAACGGTAACAAAAATGCTGGCGCAAAACAATAAGCCAGTATTACGATTTAACAAATATTACGATATTGTGAGTATTTTCTAATTATTTAATTAATAAAACAATATTTTGAATTGAAGTTTCAACGTATGATTAGCTAGCAACTATAAAGCTATCTGATCGAAGTTTTAAAAAAAATATAATAAAATTGTATATATCATATAATCGAACGCGCCAGGCGCGAGATTTTTGTGGTTAATATGTGAAAGTTTTAAATTAGATCGCGGATATACATATGTAGTATGTATAGATGATGAGAAGCTGCCAGAGTTTCTCCAACGTTTAAACCTTCATTTGCTGTTTGTAGTAATTGCTTTTAGCCAGTCGAAAGGATTCAGCCTTAACGGAATCCTCCATTGTAACGATGGGTTTCTTAGGGCAGTACTTAATGGTGTGCGCCGAGTCGCCCGATGCTCCACATATGGGGCACACATAAGTCCGTAGCTTGGGGCACAGCACACGTCCGTATGCATCACGTACTGAATGGCTGTTAACCAAAGCTTCGGGTTCATTGTTGTTTTCACAGAAAACACAGTGACGGGTGACCTATTGAATACACACATTTAAATAATTTGTATATACTAACCCGTAAGGATTTTACAAACTTACCATTTCCTTGGTCTTCCCATTAATATGGCGCTTGTGAAGTTTGTTGTTGGCAATATTGCAATTGCTCACATTTCTCATGTGATCTGGAGTCACGGCCAGACCCATTGCATTAAGATTCTTTTGGCTGCTCGCTGCTGCCATTCCAAGTGCTGTGTTGTTGGCCATATTGGGTATATACGGCATAGACATACTACGCCACACATTGTTCAATTGCTCCCGATAGTTATTCAGACTGATCCAATGAGCAGCAGCCAGTGAGTGTGGTATGCCAGCTGTAGCTGCCATGGAATTCCCCGGGGAAATAGGAAACTGGGGTGGCAATTGCGGCGACGATGGTGTGGCGGACCTTGGATTAGTATACTGAAAACGATTAATGTCATCCGTAACGAAACCATTGGCTGCAAATTCCTGCATCACATCCTGTGTAGATGCCATGCCATTGTCTGAAAATAATTGAGCATTAGTCAAAGTTAATTAACACCAATTGACACAAAATCAAATATCAAATTCGAAAAAAATCTTATATATCTGCAACTAAAGTTGTTTATCCTTCTGTGAAGCAGTGTATGGCCGTCTTGACACACAGACAAGTGAAAAGTTGAATGACCGCTCCAACTTTAAAATCAAAACTTCCAATGGCGACTGTACCGTTTAAGCTCGGTATCTATCTATCCTGCTCCCACTCACCTGCATTGCAAGCCGTGAGAAGCGCAAACATTTTGAGAGAATGCGCTATCTCGTCCTTTTGGTGATGATTCGCAGCAGCTGCTGAGGCGGCCAGGGCCAACTGATGCTGAGCCAGTGCCAGTTGTTGCTGGTGCTGACGTAGTAGTAGATGGTACTGATACTGCCGCTGAAGCAACAATGTACTGGGACTCATGTCACCGTTGTTACTGTCCGTCAGCAGAGGAAACTGGGTGGATGACATCGCGGGTTCCGGTGTCAATGGCGTGGCAGGTGGAGTCAGTGCTGTCACCGATGACACAGGTGGCGATGGGGGCATGCTCTGTATGCTCGTATCTAAGAACATGTTTAAGCCCGCCAACCCGTTATATGTTGAGAAATTGTCCTAGATAAAATTTGATCATATTTGCATATGCACGTAGAATGAATTAACAATGGCGTCCACTTACAATTGGTGTATTGCCTTCCAGGCTGCCCGAACTGCTGCGAAACATGACAAATGCCAATTTGAATTGTAATATGTGCCAAATGCCGTTATTGCGCTTATCGTTTTGCACCAATTTTTACGCACATGAATTTAATTAATAATATAAAAATTGAAGTATTTATGTGCGCTACTTCTTTATATTATGTTTTTTTCTTATTTATAATAAAACTTAAGTTCACTGTGTAAAAGAGGCGCGAGGTATATACAACTTGATCAAAACCCAACGACCGGCAAACTGGCGCCAGTTTACAAATGCAAATAAATGAAATGAGAATACATACCGTTCATTTCGCTCAATTCCTGGAAATCGGCAAAGTAACGGTTTATAACTGCGCAGCACGCTCTTATTAAGTGTTGCCACATGGTCTGCAAAAGAAATGCTTGAAAAGCAATCAGCAAACCAAAAAAAACAAAGCAAGCTTTATTTTTTATTATTATTAAATCAGTACTTAACATCTAATACATATATCAGTACATGTAGTTGTGGCGACATCTATCAGTCGCCATTACTCAATTATTAAGTTTCTGCACATACACTCCAATTTCCAATTCACAATTCGAATTGCGCCGGCGGCCAACGTTGATGCACAGCACTATATTACTCGTTAGCCAACACTGCTTGCCCACTTGCAACAGCTGATGTTCAGATTCTTATACGTGCGTGTTTCAGGGTGCGAATTACATAAATTTTGGACTATTGACGTGAGTTTTTAACGCATTCTTCACAGAGCAAAAGTCCGGCGAAAAGTCTACGCAGCAGCCACACCTGATACCATGGTAGGTTCATACATATTAGGTTGACAATCTCCCAGCGGACAGAACGTCGAGATTCAGTTCACATGTGACCGTTTCGAGGTTAAAATTAAGCTTGGTAGCATTTCAGCTAATTCAAAAAAATCTGTTCCCTTTTTACAGTATAAATTGGCTGCATTAGCGCGCGAGCGCGCTTGTGTCATAACGTATCAATTGGCAACATACAACCTCCAACAACAGCCGGTGAGTTGTCTATATATACAATACTCTTCATATGAATATAATCCATTATTTGTCCATGACAGCAACGCCTTTACAGCTCACCCGGACGCCGGCCCGGGTTTTTCTCACAATTCATTGACAATGTGCGCACCGAAATGGACAAGAATAAAGAGATGAAGGATAGCATTCAAAAGTTTCGGGAAGAAGCTCAAAAATTGGAGCAATCGGATGCATTGAAGTCTGCGCGGCAAAAGTTCAACATCGTTGAATCGGAGGCGCAAAAGTCATCAAGTATATTAAAAGAGCAGCTGGGCGCAATTAAGGAGAAAGTGGGCGATGTTCTGGACGATGCTTCCAAATCGGACTTGGCCAAGAAAGTCAGCGAAGAGCTCTCTAAAACGGCGAAAGGAGTTAGCGATACGATAACAGATACCAGTGGTAAACTTGGACAATCGGGCGCTTTCCAAGCCATTTCAGATACGACGAAAATGATCAAAAAGGAAATGAATGAGACGAGTATAGAAAGTCGGGTATATTGTTCGCCGGTTGTTTTGCGCAAACGTGTCCAAATAGATATGGCAGACAGCACACGTGTTGTAGAAGCAAATACGGAAGCAACAGGTAAGTTACAAATTTCCTATTCAATGGATCAATGAATGATGGCCACCGATTTACAGGTTTGGAACTTCACAAGGACTCCAAATTCTATCAGTCTTGGGAGAACTTTAAAAATAACAATACTTACGTGAACAAAGTTCTCGACTGGAAAGTGAAATACGATGAATCAGAAAATCCTGTTATCAGAGCCTCCCGTCTTCTCACTGACAAGGTATCTGACGTAATGGGCGGTCTATTCTCCAAGACGGAATTATCCGAGACGATGACTGAACTAGTCAAAATCGATCCAAACTTCGATCAAAAGCAGTTTTTGCACGACTGTGAAAAGGACATCATACCTAATGTTCTAGAAGCCATTGTACGGGGCGATCTGGAAATCCTGAAGGACTGGTGTTTCGAGAGTACGTACAACATAATTGCCACGCCCATAACACAAGCGAAAAAGTCTGGCCTGTATCTGGATTCAAAGATCCTTGACATTGAGAATATCGAGCTCGCGATGGGAAAAGTCATGGAGCAGGGTCCAGTGCTGATCATCACGTTCCAGGCACAGCAGATAATGTGCGTGCGCGACCAAAAGGCCCAAGTTGTTGAGGGCAATCCTGAAAAAGTAATGCGAGTTCATTACGTTTGGGTGCTATGCCGCGATCCTAATGAGCTCAATCCTAAGGCTGCTTGGCGGCTTATGGAATTGTCAGCCAACAGCCAGGAGCAATTTGTTTAATTGCGCTGCACACAATTTACCCCTAAGCAGTTTAAGTTTCTCATAAATCCCAGACACTACAGACCAACGACAGACACTACACTACATACCCGTAGCAGTAGGTTTTTGATTTGTGCAAAAGTTTCGCTCTTATACCACTTCGAAAGTTTTGTAAGCTGATAGAGTCACTTGCGTGTGCTTCCCCGAGCCGGAGCTGCTGGTCAGTTTCCTTCCTCATCTGTGATGCAGCAGATCTACTGGCTTGGTCGATGATACACCATGCGACTCTGGCGGATCACGGTCATCGTCAGCCACGCTTCACCCTGACCGACCGCCTATTCAGGGAGTTATATTTGTTGTATATTTTAAATTATCTTGTAAGCTGTATAAGAACCTGTGAGCTTCGGGTCAGAGCTCAGAGTGCAGTGTGGCTGGCGGCGCTCGGAAACCGCAAGTGTATGGCCCAAATTTGTACGTTGAAGCTAAAAGTGCATGCAATTAGTAATTTTTAAGTAAAATTTTTGAGTATAGCAGATTTATTACGTTTTTTAAGGCCTGTTCTGAAGCTGATTGTAAATAAAAATTGTCTAATCGCCAATTTGTTTGGAGTTGGACATAAATTTACTGTACCGAATAGCTGAAACTAACAAAGCCACATTAATAAACAGCCACACCATAAATTGTAAAACCAAAACAAAGAAGCTACACATTGGATGTATAGCAATAAATAAAATAAAAATGTACAAACTTGTAAGAAAAATCATTGTAAAGTTTTTAAACAGGAATTACTGTTCATGCCTTCCATCAATTATGATTTGATTAAATTGAAGACCCGGATTGAATGTAATAGAATACGATTTTAACTGGTTTAAACATACACACATAAAAAACTCTCTGTTGCTCGCTCTGATCTGGCCGTTAACTTTGAACTTGGCGCAAGCTCTCTCACAAAAGCTTTAACGCCGCTCGCTTCAACAAGTTTGCTCTCAGTCTTTAAGCACAACTCGTCGACGACGCACGCGCTAAGAATTCGGCGGACTTGAACGTGTTAATTTATCGTTAATTGTTGTGTAAATATTCTTTGAAGAGTGGTTATTCTAAATTCCAACGCTTACTCACCTGGCTAAAATAAAAGCTGGATACAGAACCCCGGATATATTCAATTTATACGCGTCTGATAAGCGAATTAACAGAGTATTGATAAAAGTGTTCATTCAAATAAAGCAAAAATGCGTGTCAGCAATAGTTTATCTTTCTGCAGTCTGTTGCTATTGGTGCTGCTGACGGGTTTCTGTAAGTACACACATGCACACACTCACATACATAAGTACAATAGACACTTATAGCCAGATAGCCAGAGGAGATACATAAGTATTGAAATCCACGCAGCGTCTCAATATTTATTTTTCTATGCGAACATTAACTGGAAACTAGTTTCCAATGCAGCTGGAAGTCAAGCCACAGGCAGAGACACTGTTGGACAGTTGGCAATTACCCTTTGCCTTAACAGTTAACGTTAACTTTAAGTGGCCAGGCCTGTGTTCGGGCTTGATCTCCGGCTTGGGCCAGTTTCTGAGACAAGTTTACAGCTCATAAATATCTGTTTTTATAACCCGAATCGCCTGCAGACAGTCGCTAGAGGTCTTAAAATGAATATCAAGGTCCCGTGTAGTGAAAATAAAGGATTAATACAAGTATATTCTATTTATTATTATCATATAGTATACATATACTAAATGAGGTATTCGCTTCCTTAGGCGCACTCAAAACTCGATAAGATATTGCATATGATTACAGTTGCGGTAGTTAACGCATGCCTGTCATTGATAAGTAATTGATTCACATCTAATCTATGTTACACATTTGCAATTTGACAGCTTAAATAAAGTATAAGTAATTGTAGTGTCGAAAAAATAAATTGGGATTTCATTTCATTGCAAAAAAAAAAACACAACCAAGAAAGGGTATTTAACATTGCAAAATAAGCTGTAAATTTTAAACAGGTTTAGAAGTACATATTTAAAATAAATAAACATTTTTGTGGAACACTATCTCTAAAGAAAAGTATAGTATTTTTGGCAAAACATAAATTTCTACGCGTTTTTTGCGCGATTTATGTGCCATCTATGAAGCTCGCATGACAAACAGTCCGTGAAACGCGCCTTTGATATCAGAAATGTGTTTATTGTTTGTGCCATTTGATATAGTATATATGTATCCACAGATAGACTGGTTTGTTATACTAGGTATTAAGATTGCCGGTTTGGTTTGTACTTTTTGTCTGTTTGTTTGTTTTAAAGTTCCTCCAAAAATTATGATGACTTCTGATAAGTCGCAACATTTGCCGTGAGCTTTGCATTTTCTAGAAAGATAAATATTTTGATTAGGCCACTAAATAAAGGTGCGATGTGTATTAAAGTCACCAAGCTGTACAAATAAACTGTGCGGAGAAAAATGTATTTCAGGGGAAAACGTCATGTTCAAATATTTAATTAAAGTCATGATCTTTTCTGCTTTATTGCGTTTTTGCAGCCCATGCCAAACCCCTGGATGAGTTAAGTAATTCCGATACCGAGCCAAGTGATTCGAATGTGCAGGCACCCAAAAATAAAACAGCTGTCACCGCTGGCGAGGAGGTAAGATAATAAGACAAGTAACTGGGCCAGCGTCCGAAATCCCGACTTGAAATCACTGACGCATCGCAGGCTTAAAGAAAGGCCTCGAAAATGAAATTCGAGTCGATATGGCAATGCAGTTGGAGCGCTTTATTTATAAACACAACCGGAAATTTACGCTTAAAGAAATTTTTATTTATTTTCACTTTGATTAAATGCAAGAACTACAAGAAATTCACGTGCGTTGTTTACCATATGAGGCTGAGATACACGCAAGAAAATTATTTGATGGCCAACATTTGCATACAATTAAAGACAACTGAAGCCTCGCTAACAGCGATGAGGGTTTTTAGCGTCTTAGTCACGAAATTCCATAAAAATGGGCTTATAATTGAAACGGGCCATTCAACAGACAGACAAGAAGCTCATCGTGTGGTTTTGAGTGGTGGAAACCCCTGCGTGTTTCACCTGACCACAAAATTGTGTTTGTCGTCATGATTGTGACTCACCCTCGATCACAATCAAAAGCACAAATCAAATTCAATCGAAATTCTATGAATTTTAGCCAACTATATGACGTTTCAATGTTAGCCTGATCTAAAGTTCAGAGTTATTCTCGTTTTACTTGTTTTATTTTCCATGCATATTGAACGTCATTTCACTTGTTTAAATAGTTAATAGCACTTGTTTTTCTTCTATTTTTTTTTAAATGTCACTAGCCAATCAAGCATTTCGAATTCCGTGTAATATGAAACGAACATCAAGAAAGTAAATAAGAGAGCTCACGTATCTGTTGCTGTTGTTCTTGTTGTTGCTATTGAAATCTACCTCGATCACCCGTTTGGCCTCAAGCTGACGCTCAACTTCTCAGATTTATGCGGCTTATTAAATTACAGAGCAGACCGATTATAGTCTACTGAATAAATAACCTTTGGGTCAGTGAAAAACTTGTGTAATCAGAACTGATCAAGAGTACACCCTGCATCTAATAACAGTCATAAGACCTTGCGCTTGTCATTTAAGGTCTTAAAAAGGGACAACGTACACAGTTCATCAAGTAATTGTTTTGACTGTATATGGATAATTCTTGCTTAAAGACAGTGTAGCCCACATATATATTTTTTAGCCTGTTTCTTAGGTATAAACTAAACTAAACCGACTATTTCTATTTTGAGAAATCATTTTTAGAATTGAAGTCATGCATTACAAGATGATCACAAATCACTAAAAATGCAATATGATTTTTATCTGCCCACACACTGTTCAATTTTCACTATTTGTCATACTATAACCAATAGACTGAAATTGCCTGTCGACAACAGTTATTAGTTCGGCATACAGTCACGTGCCAAGAAAAATTTGTTGCCAAATTTGGACTGGCGTGTGTCATCGTATTAGCTTTACATTCGATTACAAAATGATAAAGGGAAACTAACGGTGCAAATGTTTTTCAGTTGAACACTGCAACAAATCTGGTGTTGGCCGAAAACTACAAATACGATGTGGAAATACTCGAGTCAGGAGACAACGAAGATGGAGATCGGGAAAGCAGCGAAGAGCTGGAAGAACGGTTCAAGGGTAATGGAATCCTCAACACAGACACAGATTCATTCGCTGCTGAAAATATTGAAATGACACCGGTGGACGTGGAATCGGGTGCGATTAGTGAAAGCCATATGTTACTTAGCATTATACTTGTGGTTGTTGCTCTGGTTTCCGTTTGCCTTTACGCTGGACTGGTTATATGGCGGTCACATTTAGAGTGAGTGGCTAAACTGCTAATAATTATTATTGATTTTTATTTGAAAAGTGCTAATTTCTGATTGTATTTATTTTTAAACAGGCAACGGTATGGCATGCGCGAGAGACTTGTCACTCGGGATGTGGATGAAGAGGGCATTGACGATACAGACTATCATGTGGTTTATCCTCACACTCTCAGCCCCTACGCTCCAACCACAATCGCAACAACGGCGACTACGATGCGTTCGTAGTCTGGTGTCAGTTTTGTGTGGGCCGATATTCAATTAAGCTTAGGTTTATTTTAAATTGCACTTTATAAAACCGTTAATTGAGAGCTTACATACGAATGAGTGCATGTAATGAATGCCATAAATTTACACTCACACCTGTGTGCTTGGGAGCATTGTCAATTAACTACATACAGTCACACGTAATAATACTAAGGGTCATTTTAGAATACGTTCAAATGCTGGAAGTTTTTAGTGCGAAATGAACATGCCAATTAGTTTTAAGTTTCTGTGATATTGTTCTAGAGACTCCCAATACGACTTTATACTAACCCGATGCTGAGAGCCAACAATCAAACATATTTTTTAATGAAACAACTTATTCAATAAAAGTTTAAAAATATATAAATGGAATTCGAGATTTATTTTGTCTGATAAAACCAATGATTTGCACTTAAATTATATTTTAAGAGCAAATGATTCACACAAATAAGAAACATTTGCTTATATGTTTTTTAATATATTCTGTTAAAAATTACGTAGCGTATACTTAATTTGCCTCATTAAATCAAACGAACTTCTAAATATTGATAGCAGAGTTTTGTCAACTTGCCAAACTTTACTTAAAGCTATTAAACAGAATGTAAAAAATACCTCAGAATAGATTGTATTGACGTTAAAAACTTGATTATAAAATTTTTATTATATTTTAGTAAACACAGCGAAATTTGGTCAATGAAATCGTCAATCAACAGATTTAAAATTTCATCAAATTTAACAGAAATGCTCCACATTAAACAGTAGTGCTCCTCGCTTAAAATATTCTTGCAGCAGCTGTTTATTTCAGCAATCTGCACTTTGAACTTGTACTTGTTTTGTGTTAAACTGTGCCAAAGTTGAGTGTGAGCGTGTCCTGCATTTAATTTGGTGGTGTTTGTCCTCATTTCTTTAATCAGATTCGGTTTGAAGTTCTCACTCACTGTCGGGCGCGCTCTTTTGTTCTACATTAAGTAAGTATAGATGTTCAGCTCTGATATATTTGTATATGCATACATATAGCCTTTTTACACTGAGACCGGTAAGAAAAAAACGCAGTTTACGGCGAGAGTGGTTTACACTGTTAATAAACCAATAAAAATGGTGATATTTTGAAACAGATTATAACCTGAAATAAAACTATCAGCCTAGATTGTTTAGCCAAAAAAAGAAACAATATATATAATTCGGCTGTCAGCGTTAGTCAAAAACGGTCTGGCAGCCTTAGCTCAAAAACGGGCTGGCAAGTTTGGGACTCGGATTCAAGTTCATTTTTATATTGTGATTAATTTCCAAAATGAATATGAAACTTTTATTATTAAGTTGGAAAGCTATAGCTTCGAAAATTATTTCAGAGACATGGTTATAACTTTCTAAATGAAGCTTCATTAAACT
Organism: Drosophila sp. st01m; assembly: GCA_018901795.1. Classification (NCBI taxonomy): domain Eukaryota; kingdom Metazoa; phylum Arthropoda; class Insecta; order Diptera; family Drosophilidae; genus Drosophila; species Drosophila sp. st01m. The sequence goes on along the minus strand of JAEIFG010001494.1, from coordinate 7,438,592 downwards.
TTACTACACAACTTTTTCGCTAAGGCACAGCGTGCACACAGCTTTTATAAAATAGTTACACCTTTTATAATCTAAAAAATTATTTCTAAAAATTTTCATTTAATTGTTTATTTTCTGTTAAACTAATCCTAAAAATCCAAAAAAAAAAAATTAAATTATGCGCCGTTTTGGGTTGTGATTAAAGAATGACCGCTTTGGTCAAAAATACCAAAAAGGAAAACTGGCTAGCTATAAAATAGCTATAAGTTGCGGAACCAGAGCTGAGACGGCACAGCTGATTTACAAATGTATGGGCCATCCGAGCAAAATTGTTTGATCGTGCAATGCTAAAATATTAGTCCAAATGAAAATTTTAAATTAACTATTTTTGAATATTTTTTTTTAATTTGGAAACTAGAATTTTTTAATTTATGCATTATTTCTGTAAGATTTTTGTAAATTTTCTCACTTTTATAAAGAATTAATTGTATAACTTCTCCTCACACTTTGGAGTGACAAAATTTCAATAAATTTCACTTTAATTTTATATAATTTAGAATTTTATATATAATGTTGCATTTTTAAATTTGGAAAACTAAAATTGTAAACAGCGGATTTCTCCTCATGAGCAATTTGCACTTTAATTTACAACGTGGAAAGTTTTTTAACTTTTTCCATTGCATTTGGAACCAGTTCGACTGTTCATTTTTAACTGAGTATGAATCAGGGATGAGAGAGTTGTGTCCTCTCTGTGTTTAGTTCTCTCTAAGCTTTTCGTTTAAATGCGATTGCGCGCTCTAATCGAACAGTTTCATTGATAAGAAAGCAAGTGAAAGTCTCGGCAGAGACGCGAAATCGTTCATCGGTTGTCAGTACACAATTGTCGTCGTCGCTGCAGACAGCGTTGCGCAGAACGAGATTTGAGACACAAGATACGAGATTCGAAATATATGTATATATTTAAATAGTGCGAAACTTTTATCCGCTGACCGTGTCCATCTTATTGTTGTTGTAGTTGTCGACGCCACATGCAGCACACGCTGGGATTTGGGATTTAATTCATTTATCTAGTTGCGTGGCTTTAATTTAGTTGCCATTGTTGTAGCTCGATTTTTCTTAGCCGTGTGTGTGTGTGCGTGTGCGTTGTAGGTGTTTGTGCGTTGTCATATCAATTAACGGTAAAAGCATAGCATCGTTTCCGGTGCTATTCTGTTTGTGCTTCCTTGCGTGCTTCCCTTTTCCTTTCGTTGGACCTGGAACCGAGTACCACCCTGCTCCGCCCCGCTCACAGCCATTAGAAAAATTCAACAGGAGGCAATATGACGCACTGGGAGGACTTTTACAATACACATCTGCCGCCTACAGATTTCGAGGATAATCGCTCACTGTTAAAGGAGTTTTGCGAGCGACACAATAAGCTGCAAAACCGCATTGTGCTCGTCACGGTAAATAAATGACTATCACTTCGAATTATTATTCCCACTAATGAGTTGACCTTTTTATTAATAATTTTCCCCGTTTTTTTCTTGATCCGTAGTCTGGCGGCACCACAGTGCCCCTGGAGCATAATACGGTGCGATTTGTGGATAATTTTAGTGCTGGCACACGTGGCTCGGCGAGTGCTGAATATTTTCTGGACCATGATTATGCCGTGATCTTTATGCATCGCCACAAATCATTGGAGCCGTTCACGCGCCACTTTACGGGTCAACAGTTCTTCGATATGCTGGACATAGCGGACAACAGCCAGAGCTCAACGATAGCCATCAAGCCGGACTCGGTGGACGTGTTTGCGCCCGTTCTGGCCAAATACAAGATTGCTAGAGAGACCCAAATGATACTCTATGTCAACTTCACCAGCGTTGTCGATTACATGTGGCTTCTGCGTGCCGCCTGCGAGTGTCTGGCTGCGTTTGAGGAGCGTGCAGTTTTATATTTGGCAGCTGCCGTATCCGATTTCTATATACCCGAGGACATGATGGTGAGTTCCCAATCTGCCGCTATGACTTTGTGTCTCTGTGTGTCTGTGTGTGTGTGTCCGTGTGTTGGGCTGCCATGTGGGAAATCTTGTAATTGATTGCACTCGTCATTCAATGACTGGCGTCGTCGCCAGTTCAAGTTGCCTGGAAATTGCTTTTATCGATTTGCAATGTTGATTGCCTGCGTTTGCCAACGGTCTCAGTCCTTGCAACATTTTTCCCTCCACATAATTGACGTCAGGCCCAGCAGCAACTGAAACAGGAGCAGAAGAAGATGCTGAAGTAGAGGCAGCACCGGAAGCAGCTCTAAGTCAACTTTGATTCCTAACAAGCTGCGTCCTGGCCTTGCATCACAAATGCCTGTCAGTAACAGTAACTATTTGCATACATTAACTCACACACACACACTCTTTGTCTGCGATGGCAACATCAACCTTAACATTGTCATCATGCCTTTAATTTGATTTGCATAATTTTGCTTGTTTTTTTTTTTGCCTCCATGTGTCCATATTCCCTCTAACGGCCACATTTCATTTTCACTTCACTTTTACACTCATTTACATGTTCATGCAGCTCTGGTTGCATCCTCAGCTTGTCAAAGTCCCCGCGCACCGCCTCTCTTTCTCTCTCTCTCCCTCTCCCTGCCCCCTTTTTGTCTGTTGGCCTCGTCCTTAACTCATCGCTGTCGCCCATCGCCCGCCTTCTGTCAGCTGACTTACTGCCTTACTAGTAACATACTATACATACATACTGTGCTCAGTGGCGAAATGTTTTTAAGTACATACATACATCAGAGGCTCAGTTGCTGGAGGCGTTTGGCGTCTCGCCATTTGTATACCCTGGACCGAGAGTGTTATAAGTTTGTGCAATGCAAATGCAAGTCAAACCTTCCATAGGGTACAATTATTCTTGATCAGTATTAACTGCTGGATAAGAGTAAGAATCACCTAATTGGAATACTTAAACTTTTTGAATGTGCAGACAGAAACAATATTTACGTTTATATATTTGAAACTTTGGATACCTAATGTCAAACGTTCCCTTATAGCTATGGCCTTGAGATATAATCCAGTGCGAATCAAACCAGAACCAGAAAAGTTCAAACCAAGCCAATAATAAGTTATTCAACAAATAAGGTATCATATCATCAATAATTTTTAATGTAGGGTATCTCATAGTCTCAGGTAAAGCTCTTTTAGTTGTTTCCCACCAACATTTCGCACACAGCCATACATAGCACCAACACACACACACACACACATAAACAGAGTGGTAGATGCACTTGAAAAATAGTATAGCAGGTAAACAGAAAGTTTTTCCACTTGTCGCCTACGTTTCAATCTCTCAGCTTCGGGCTGGCATTTGAAACGCTCTATTTCCGTTGAGCTCGTGCATTTCCGCTCGGCCTCCTGCTTAAGGCGTTTTCTATGAGTGTCAGTGTCAGTGGTTGTGGGGCGTTAGCCACAAATCGTCCGTCCGTCCGTCAGTCCGTCCGTCCGTCAGATTGATTGAATTGTTAGATGGAATGTTCTCACAACTCTTCGTTAGTGTGCAACACAATGATCAACTACGAAAAATTGCCTCTTCATGATGATTATGTGTGTACATTTAAATTTATGCGCATATTCTGTAGCAAATTCTATTGAAAGTCTTCCCGAAGGATATCTATGCTATATCAGACAGACGATTTGCCTGCCAATTATATTTGCATAATGTTCGAGTGCATCTTCTTTGACTTTAACCCTTTTCTTCATTTAAATATATTTGAATGTATGTTTAATGTTGTATTTAAAGTATCCATAATTTTCGTTGTATAAACGAAATATAAGAAACTGAAATGTTCACTATTAAAAGAAGATTTTTAGGCGAAGAAAAATGAGGAATTCGCTTAAATACATAAGAAACGAGTTATATTCTACAAGTAACAACAATCACTAGAAACTTTAACATAGATTTGAGAATGTATGAAAAAATAGATATCTTTAAGATCTTTCAGAAAAAGAAGAAGAATTTCTTAATGTTTTATCTGCATCTAGATGGAAATTTCTGTGAGCTTTAGGATATCAACTTGGTGAATTAAAATAAGACAAAGAAATTCAAGTTCACATTTCACCAAGATAAGTATGAGTTGCCTTTAAATAAATTTATGCAAAAGCAACGACCTTAAATTTACTATGGGTTTTGGTTCGATAAACAACGTTGCCAGAGTAAATTCTAATAAGCCAAAATCAACAAGAAATTAGAAATGTTAACCACACAGAGCAAAAGAGAAGTGAAAGACGGAATATGTATATATGTATATACCGTAGAGAGAGAGAGAGAGAGAGAGAAAGCAAGACACTGTCTGCTACCATAAGTAAACAAGGGAGACGTGCTGAAATCCTCGAATCAAATCAAAAGATTTTACAAGAGCACGCATGAGTGCACACAAAGAGATATCAAATTATACAGTAATACTGAAGTACACACACAGTCACACATATACTTGAATACACACACAGATAGTTAGTCGGTACAATGACACAACATTAGGGTCTTGAGAGAGAGGAGCGAGCGAGACATTTTAATGGGAGAACATGAAGAAAATTCAATGTCAACAGCTGTTGACTGTTCTTAAAAACAAGCCCAACAAGTAGGAATAACTTTGAATGGCCAAGTGTAGACTGCTCGACAAGGAAAACCTTAGCTTTTTTAGTTTAATTCGAAGAAAGGTGAAACGACAGAATAAAGTTCTAATGTCTCATAAATAATTAATTTGATCGGAAATATACAAATAAAAATTTAAAGTAAAAAGGTAAAACGACAAATCAAAGTTCTAATGTCTCATAAATTATTAATTTGATCGGAAATATATAAATAAATATATATATATATATATTTAATAAAAATAAAAATGTTAATTAAAAAGGTGAAACGAAAAAACAAAATTCTTATGTACCATAAATAATTAATTTGATGCAAAATATATAAAATAATGAGTTCCATTATAGGAACTAAAATTAAAAGTTAAAATTTAGTTTGCTGTTCGAATTAACAGATTATTTAATTGAATGCAAAGAGCACTTCGTCACTTTAAAATATAGTTTAATCATTTCTATCAAAAAAAAGTGAAATGATTTCTAATAAAAATAAAAATAAAGAAACTTAGTTTAACATATATTCAGATACATTCACCTCAATGAAGACACTCTTTAAATTAACGTAAACTAAATACTAAATTAAACACATTGTTGTTAAGAGAACCGAAATACTTGTAAACTTTTTAGGCTCATGCTACGTTATCAAAAAAAAACTTATTGCCACAGAAGCTTAAAGTTTGTATGAACAGAAATGTTGACTACGGCGTTAGTGTTGTGCAATTGGCAATGTCAATCAAGTTTCTCTTCGTTGTCAGCTTAATGCCTGCAGCTACGTTTTTCATTTCTCTCTATGTCCTGACTACTTAGGCTTGTCCTTCTGTATTTGCTCATTCTGCCAGCTTGTCTGCCAGTCGCTTTGTATCCCGAATGAATGAAACTGGTCAGCAGGTCAGCTTAGACCGGGAGTGAAAGAGAGAGAGAGAGAGAGAGAGTGTGTGGGGAAGTGTTGTCGTGAGATGTTCAACAAGTAGCAAACACACAACAGCCTACGTGGCGAATGTGTAATATTTAAAGCTCCTATTGCCTTTAAGGCAAGTGTGCAACGAGGCGTCGCCGCCAGCTCATTACGTCTGAGTTATGCTTTCAATTAGTTGAAATACATGTGCCATGTGCAAGAGCGTAGAGCAACCCTGGCCTTTCCCTGCGGTTGGAGGCTGTCTATTTACAAGGACACACGAGCTGATTATTTGTTTGTGGCTGTGTATGTGGATTTAGAGATGGGCACGGATCGGACTTTTTGCGATAGAAAAAGCACACAGATAAATTTAATGAATCACATTTACTAATGTCAACTTAATCCAAAACACATGTAGCTGAACCGCAAACCATTTGAGACAACGATACAAATTTAACCTATAAATTCCATGATACCTGACACTGATTACATTTTACCAGCCAAATGTGTACTTACTACATCAATATAAAGCATTAATGTTACAGCAATATGAATTAGCCCAAAGTTTCTATTCATAGTTTCATATTAAAGGCGAGAAAATTATACTTATAATTTATATAATATGAATCTTTTAATTCTTATTTTTAATGTTGCGAAATAATGATAAATTTTTTATACAGATTTAAATATTTTGGACCATTTATTTCGTGAAAAATCCAAAATAGCTCATATTCCGAAATTCTCTGATCTCTAATTTGCCTTCATGTGTGAGTGTGTGTGAATGTCCCTTTTGTTAGGCAGAAGGGCTGACAATTTCTCTACAACCCTCATACGCATCGTTGACTTGTCATTTCATTAATATGCTAAACCACCGACATTTCAGCCCACACACAAAATGCAATCGGGAGATGGAGCTCCAACGATTTCACTGCAATTGGTGCCAAAAATGTTGGCTCCATTGGCCAGCCTGTGGGTGCCGCATGCATTTGTGGTGTCCTTTAAGCTGGAAACGGATGAGAATCTATTGATTGTCAAGGCACGTGACAGTCTCAACAAATACAAGCATAAGGTAAGCGATGTCGATTTTCTCTTTAACTTGCTTAGCGGCAATGTGTTTTCCATTTCATGTATTTCATTTATTTTCCTCGTTAGCTGGTGATTGCCAACGTGCTGCAGACACGCAAACATCGCGTTGTGTTTGTAACGCCGACAGATTCCTATGAGTTGCATTTAAGTCGCGAGCAGGCTTTGCAGGGCCTGGAGATAGAGGAGCCCATTGTGGCCAATGTGGTAAGTGTGGTATCTGAATGCAGCAAATCCACAGTCCCTTAACTGATCCGTTTTCGTGCCGTTCCGCTCGTTTTATAGGTGCAAAAACACGGCGATTTCATCAGCAGCGCCGAGCAGCGCCAATGACCAATGTCGATGCGCCGACGGCAACAACAGCAGCTGATCCATCACCACCAGCACCAACACCAGCAACCTCAACATCAGCAGCACCGTCAGCTGTCGAGCAGCAACGATGACACCGCCGACACCGCAACGGATTATTGCGTGACCAGTTCGCATTATTGTCGCGTGCTGAATCCGGGCACGCCAACCCTTGGCCGCAAATATTGAGCCTTCGTCCTTTTTTGCATATTTCGTACATTTACGTTAAGCTCACCTAAATAAGTATATTTATGGTTAATATCTATCTATTTATGGTCACGCCCCAGGTTGGACGAAACTATAATTGATGATGTTTAATAGCATGTATAATTGTATTTCTTGTGGTTATTTGATTATGTTTTGTTATGCTCTGCTTTGTAGTAAATGTAAGTGATTTACGGGCCGATTGTTTTGAAAAATGATGTCACCTTATTTTCTTGATGTTTGTCGGTATTCATCCTATTCTTATCGCTCTTCGGCAACACCACGTTTATGTCATCAAGCATACGCATTGTGTTGACATTAATCTGAGATCATCAATAATCAGTTTTAATGCATGCATCCACAGAAATGCTACTCACGGCGCTAAATCACAAATTAGCAAGTCAAAATAGAGTCGACTAACACACAACCACCCCCTCAATGATACACACACACTCACAGACACATACACACACAGATAGAGAGACAAGCACACTTTAGGGAGGTTAGTGAAATTGCAATTTGTTGGCTGACCCTGGCGGCTGTCAGTTGCAGGCAATGCGACAATTGATTTATAAAGTCGGGCAGCAACAACAAGAAACGGTTACAGTGAGGCCCGCCTAATGTCCTTGAATATTGAAATTTATGGTTGCATATACATAATACCTTGACGCTTGCCGGGCTCAAGCAGGTCAAGTGGCGTCTAAAGGTCAGTCCTGTACAACACACTGAAATACAAAATCTAGCTCTGACAGCTGCCACTCGCAAATTAAATTTTAATTGGCTAAAAGGAACACAAAATTAAAATAGCCGAACAACAAGCAAGAAAAACTAATTAACGCAGTGCCTACAATGCAGATACACACACCTATATAGAGCAGGAAGCGGCACAGACAACGTAGACAGCGTTAACTGCCTCTTGGGTTCTTGGGCCGTCTTTTTATGTTACTTCTTTTTTTGTTTTGCAAATGTTTATTACATGTTCTGTAACTGGCGCCCGTTATCTACGGCTTTGCCACCTAATTTACCTACCTTAACTGCTCTCTGGTTGTGGCTGTGGTTGTGCGCCCAAAGGTCCAGCGTCGACGCCACTTCCGGCCACAGTTTCGGTTTTTGTTTCAGCCCCAAAGTAGGCAATGCTTTTTTATTGCGCTCGTTTGGCAGCTGAGGCGTTATTACGCCTCAACAACTTTTTCCTTTAATACCAATACGTGTGTGTGTGTGTGTGTGTGTTGGTGTATACATCAAATTAGATTTTACTACGCTTTCACGTACGACTCACAGAAATACGAATACATTTACAAGCAAGGAAGTGCATTAAGTAAATAACCCATTTATGTATGTCTGGACACATGCCATAATAAAATAGAACGTTCTCTCTCTTTAAACAAATTTTCATTTCGTTCTATGCTTGTTTTAAAGGACTTAATATTATGTGAGGGAAAATACCAAACATAATTTTTGTGCTTACATTTTGCGAAATTTTGATATATTGCGTCACATTTGGTAATAAAAAAGAATATTTTGCAAAGAAAATATGTTATTTGAAGAAAAGTTTTAGTATTTTTTTTTAAAATAAAGGAGCTACACTAACTTTAAATTATACAGAACTATGTACAAGTTGTAGTTATAAAGAGTCAATAGACTTTATTGAAAATAGTACATTTCATAAAACACCTGGTACAAAGAATCAGTAAACGTGCAAACAAATATTAATTCTAAAAGTTATACAAAGTAAAATGTTGATTTTTCTATACAACACACAGAGTTGAATTGTGAATTGTCAAAGCAAGAAACTGTGAATTGACTCTCGCTGCTTTAAAATGAAAACCGTGTCTTTAAATAATGTTTTTTCCTCGCTGGGCCTTAGATGTTATTCCCACACACGCACCGACATAATACCCATACTTAGAAGGTCCTGTATTCTCTTGCATCCCTTTCTCCGAGTGCGCGCTAATAACACGCCGAGTATAAAGATATAAAAGAAGTCCGATTTGTTTTTTGTTATTAGGATGAAGCTAAGAGGTACAAAAAAATGGTGTGTTTATCTTATTGATTTGTTTTCATATTCGAATTAAGGACTGGGTTAATTTTTATTATGTGCCATTTGTAAGCTTTTGTAATCAGATTGTGGAAATGATTCATTTATTGAAAATTCAGCATGTCTTCTATATCCATGCAATTTACAATCTCAAAAAAGTTAAACATTTAATAACAACATTAATAAAACATATTGAATATAGAAGAAGTTAAATTAAATTTCAATAGATTGAAAAATAAAACAATATTTAATAACAAATAAAAAGGGTAAACTGTTATTTAAACGCTCCATCTTTAAATTTAAGCAATGGAATAATAAACATAGTGTAAATCAATTAAGAACTAACACAAACATACATTCATTCTTGGAAATTATTAAAAACGAAAATATTTAAGTAAAGAAAAAAAACGAACCAATCCTATAATATTTCAAGATTCTGGGCGATCGGACCAAAAATACCAATCACAAAAATAGATTTGATGTATTCTGGTACTTGTATATCGAAGAAGATTTTACAAAAAAATTGCTAATTACATATACATATAAAAATACATATACACACATAAGTAATTATTTATTTAATAAATAATACATATACTATTGCGGTTATTTATTCTACACGACTCGCAAGTTATTTACAAAATTGTTAAACAACATTAAATTGAAAAATAAAAATACAGCAATCTATTAATTGTTGAAATTGGCCAAAAACTTATTGAATAGTTTAAAAATTTCAAATTACCAAATTATTGCAATGTAATACACTTTTACATTGCAATGGAAAACAACTAAATATCAAGAGCTATTTATCTGTAAAACTGTTGTAAACTGTTTTGTACTATTAAAAGTATATTGAGTGTACTTCTACATATGTATGTCTAGAATCAAATGTTTATTGAATGTGCATATATATTTACATATTGTGTGTATTAGGGTGGAGCGAAAATGGGGGCTTTGTAGTTTTAGAAACTCCTGTAACATCAATGGATGTTACGATATAAAGATATTGTTTTTATTTAGTAACATTCATTGATGATACAGGAGTTTCGATAGTAAAAAAATCCCAACTTCTATCCACTTTAGTGTGTATATACATACATACTTCTATGAATATTTCTATATACTCCCATATACTCCTTAAATGTGAATGTAATAAACTGATGGAAATATAGCTTTAAATGTTCAAAATATAATTATCTCTTTATTATTTTGGGCTAAGAAACTCATAATTGAATATTTATTGTAGCTTAATAAAAATGATCAAAATGATAAACATTCATAATGGGAAAAAATAAATTCAATTGTCTAAGTCCGTAAACTTAAACTTGAGTGGTATATTAGGCTTGTTAATAAGAACCGTGCGGAAAGCGTTTTCCGTGGAATGGTTAAACTCCACCTTAAAGTTTCGAATAATCCGAGCAATGCCGAGCTCCAGTTCCATATCCACAATGCGCTTACCCACACACATACGAGGTCCAAACCCGAATGGCAAAAATGCAAACGGGTTTGTGGTTTTTAACGGATTTGCTGGACATTCGCCCGAATCCGCATCACTGCGCATCCAGCGTTCAGGCAAAAATTCCGAAGCTCGTGGAAAGAATTGTTCATTTGAGAGTGCGCCCAAAGTAATCATGGAGATAAATGTGCCTGCTGGCACCTTATAACCACTGAGGACACAATCCCGATTGGTTGTTCGTGCATTTCCAGTTGTAAGAGGATATATCCGCTGCGATTCCTTGATGCACGCCCGTAAGTACGGCACATTTTTCATGGAGGCCTCCGTAAAGTCCGAGCCTTTATTGGGCAACACCTTCATAACCTCCTCTCGCAATTTATCCTGCTTCTCCGGGTTTTTCGCAATACACAACATTGCACCGACAAAGGTAGTTGAAGTCTAGAGTAAATAATTTATTTATTTACTATACAATTGATAGAATTGACATTCGTTATGCATTTACTTACAGTATCGACTCCAGCCATTAACATATCCATTGCCATAATTGTGGCTACTTTCTTGTCAATCTTCAGCAGTTTTTCAAGCACACTCTGCTCGTTTTCGGGTTTCACCACTCCATTTTTCTCCTCCAACTGTAGACGTTCTAGAGCTTCATTGACATACTTCAAGGTCACGTCTTTAAGGGTGTCATGAGCTTTCATTAACTTCTTCATCATAGGTGTTTGAATGTAACGCCAAATTGAGGGTTTCATATCCAAAGTGACTCCGTACTCAAAGAACTCATCTAAACTCTTAAAGAGCAGCTTGACACTCTCGCTTTTGTTAGATTCCTTTAGAAGTCCAAGCTGCTTGTCCAAGGCAACCACAGAGACCGACTCTAAGGTCCAACGATTGATTAAGTCAACAAAATTGTCCGGAGTCTCCAGAGTGTTGGGATCTCTTATGTCTTTGATTCTATATTAAAAGAGTAAAAACTTTTCAATACAAGAAAAGTGAAAAATATCTGCAGTTACTTTTCGACAAACTCGCAGTTCACCTGAGACATTTTTTTGTAATAAAGTCGAGCATTCTGGGGCTTCATCAGCACAGGATTCACAACGCTGCGAAAGTCGCCCCAGGTTTTACCTTGGGAAGAAACTAGACCTTCGACGCCATGGAAAAATTCCTGACGATAAATCTGTCTATAATGTTTTACTGTATCGAAGCCTGGTCGATGGGGCCAAATACCTTCGTGACGAAAGACAGCCTCAAAATCCTTTGGATTATATGTAGTTACAATTGGTTCGCTACCAAATATGGATGGCATTCGAAAGATGTCACCGTAATCCTGGCGCATGGCCAACATCAGTTGGGTCAAGTCCATATTCCTATATTTCCCACCGGGAAATGTCATATTATAGGTGAGTGACAATGCGCCAGTATCTGGAATCTCATTAAATGGTCGAGCCTGTTCCCACTCAACATCATCTCTGGTAACATTTTGTTCCTTGACTGCTGAAGCTGCATTGCTTTGATAACGCTAAAATTAACACTGATTAGTTAATATTATGTTGTTATCTATTTGTGGATCTTAGATACTTTTTGCTGTTTAGTATTTGTGAGTACAGCTATGGAGCCTCTTTGACACTTAATTATGGCCACACAATTGCGTATATTTAACATTTCTCCCAATTCTCGGTCTACACTCGTTCGCCTCTGAGATGAAACTACTTGATTTGAGCTTTTAACAAGAAATATTTAGGCAAGTTATAACAAGTTTTCTTACTCTCACTTTTAGAGAGCGACGAGAACGATCTTCACTCGAATTTAAACAAATAAGAGAGCTTTAGTAGAGAGTGTTTGACTGATATTTTATTGATATTTGTTAATTTAATTTGTTTATTACTGCCTTTTAAGTTGTTGTTTGTTGGAAATTTTCTAAATGTTATCTTATCTATCATATTATCAATAATTAGCGATTTTATTATTTTTATATGTGTATAGTATATTTTTGCATATATTTCTTATCAATAAAAGTAGAAAACGCTGAAATTATTCGTAAATAAGTGTTCCAAACAAAAGCTAATCGTTTATATATAAAATTTATTTTAAATATAAGTTGTTTTTTATTGATTAATTTCAAAGTACATATAAAAATACATTACAAGTTCTATTTCCATAATAAAAAATATATAGATTATCTATTATTATGCATGTCAATAAATATGGTGTACATTTTGGCTAGTTGACAACTCTATTTACGGTCCAAATTTTCATGTTTTTGACTAATTCGATACGTAGATACACGATCGTATGTATGCATGTACAAGCAAAGCAATGAGCGTATTAACAAACAAATATGTTTATATGTTTGCTTTCTCTTTCTCTCAAACTTGCTGGTCAATTGAACCCATCAAAGCATGCGTACAATTTGAATTCAAATTTCCGGTTTATAATGAACAAAAACAATGGAACAATTTAAAGATACTTTTTCAATATGTTGAAAAAGCATACCTTTGTAAATACTGGGCACGTATTTATTTATACTGATATAATGCCATACTTGTATGTAAAAATGTGATCAGTGATAAGTACAAACACTTGTTATATGTTTGTTAACATCGTTTATAATATTTGTATAATAGGTAACAGTAAATCATTTGTCTAGGTCCGTAAACTTAAACTTAAGTGGTATATCGGGCTTATTAATAAGCACCGAGCGGAAAGCGTTTTCCGTGGAATGGTTAAACTCCACCTTAAAGTTTCGAATAATCCGAGCAATGCCGAGCTCCAGTTCCATATCCACAATGCGCTTACCCACACACATACGAGGTCCAAACCCGAATGGCAAAAATGCAAACGGGTTTGTGGTTTTTAACGGATTTGCCGGACATTTGCCCGAATCCGCATCACTGCGCATCCAGCGTTCAGGCAAAAATTCCGAAGCTCGTGGAAAGTATTTTTCATTTGAATATGAATCTAAAATAATCATGGAGACAAATGTGCCTGCTGGCACCCTATAACCACTAAGGACACAATCCCGATTGGTTGTTCGTCCATGTCCAACGACAAGAGGATACATCCGCTGCGATTCCTTAATGCACGCCCGTAAGTACGGCACATTTTTCATGGAGGCCTCCGTAAATTCCGAGTCCTTATTTGGTAACACCTTCATTACTTCCTCTCGCAATTTATCCTGCTTTTCTGGGTTTTTCGCAATGCTCAACATTGCACCCGCAAAGGTACTTGAAGTCTAGAGAAATCAAAGAATTGATAAAATTATTCTTCATTATACGTCTCCTACGATACTTACAGTATCGACTCCAGCCATTAACATATCCATTGCCATAATTGTGGCTACTTTCTTGTCTATCTTCAGCAGTTTTTCAAGCACACTCTGCTCGTTTTCGGGTTTCACCACTCCATTCTTCTCCTCCAACTGTAGACGCTCTAGAGCTTCATTGACATACTCCAAGGTAATGTCTTTGATGTTGTCGAATGCCTTCATTAGTTTCTTCAGCATAGGTGTTTGAATGTAACGCCAAGGTGAGGGTTTAACTTCTAACACGGCAGCGTATGTGAAAAATTCATCTAAACTCTTAAAGAGCAGCTTGATTTTCTCATTTTTTGTAGATTCCTTGAGGAGTCCGAGCTGTTTATCCAATGCAACCACAGAAACCGACTCTAAGGTCCAACGGTTGATGTGTTCAAGAAAATTGTCCGGAACCTCCAGAGTGTTGGGATCTCTTAGAGCTTTGATGCTACATTAAATGAGTCAAAGAATTTTCAATACAATGATATTTTAAATTAATTTTTTTTTAAATACCAACCTTTCGACAAATTCACAGTTCACCTGAGACATTTTCTTATAATAAAGTCGTACATTCTTGGGCTGCATAAGCACAGGATTCACAATGCTGCGGAATTCTCCCCAGGATTTGCCTTGGGTAGGAATGAGACCTTCGACGCCTTGAAAGAAATCCTTACTATATTTCTCTCTATGGTATCTTATTGTATCGGCGCCTGGTCGATGAGGCCAAATGCCTTCATGTCGATAAACAACTTCAAAATCCTTTGGATTATATGTAGTTATCATTGGTTCGCTACCAAACATTCCTGGCATTCGAAAGAAGTCGCCGTTATCTTTGCGCATGGCCAACAGCAGTTGGGTCAAGTCCATATTCTTATATTTCCCACCGGGAAATGCCATATTATAGACGAGTGACAATGTGCCGGTATCTGGAATCTCATTAAATGGTCGAGCCTGTTGCCACTCAACATCTTCTCTGGTAACATTTTGTTCCTTAACTGCTGCGGCTGCATTGCTTTGATAACGCTAAAATTAACACTGATTAGTTTATATTATATCGTTATCTAGATGTGTGAATAAGTTACTATTTGCTTGTTCGCAGTTGCGAATAGAGCAACGCCCGTTCTATGACCCTGAATTATGGCCACACAATTGCGTATTTTCAACATTTCGACCAATTCTCGGACTACACTCGGTCGGCTCTGAAAATAAACTGTTTTGTGGTGATCAAATAATATAAAGTGTATATGGTCACAACCGAAAAAGCTTTCATTCAGAGATAACGCCAAAATTATTAAACGATTTCTAACTCTCTCTCTCTCTCTCTTTTTCAGAGAGTGCTAAGAACTAGCGTAAATAAATAAATGTATACAAGTCTATTAAGCTTATTTAATGATTGCTTGTTTTGTTGTCTTGTTGATGTTAAAGCTTTTTTTGCTATTGTATTTTATTTTAAAACTTTTGTTGATTTAATTTGTTAAACTCTGTTTAGTAATTTTTTTAATTTTATAAATTTTTGTTTGTATAAATTTTGTCCTATCTTTTATCTTATTAATTAAAAGCTTTTGTAATATTCATATACATACTTATATACTACAGTATATTTTTGCTAGCATTTCTTACTTATAGATATATGGATATAAAGGCTCCCAATAATTAAATAAATGTGTTGAATTATTCAAATATGTATTAAATGTATTTATTAATTATGTTGACATTGAATAAAGGTACATATTAAAACTGAAAAAACAATGTCTTAAATGGCTAGAAAGCTGCGTCTGAAGTCAATGTCACAAGAGTTCCGGTATCGTCCAATTTTGCGATTGCTCATTTGACGAAAGCGGCGCATTGCTTCGTGAATTTCTTGGATGCTAATGGGCTTGACTACCTCCATGCCTCGGCCTTGGGTAACTTCAGGACACACATGCATCATGGCAGGACTTCCGCCAGCTGAGGTGACCCGACTGTAAGGCTCTGTGGCACGATTCTCTGAATTCAATCTCGTTAATATTGAATAGTCCACAATAGCCGCAATAGTTTCGTGTGCTAGATAGGCCAAAATGTTCATTGTGGGTGTTGGTATTCGTAAATCGGCGGGTAAGTCCAGAAAGCGCCTAAACTTGTTTTTAATCTTCTCTCCGTGCCGACAGTAGAATGAAGTCTTTCGCGCTTCATTAAATTCCAGATACTGTTGTCCCGTAAGTATTTGTGAGATGCGATCGGCACGAAACAGTCGACGCATGCGATCCTCGTCGTGCAGCTCCTGAACTTCAATGGCAAGTTCCTCGTCCTCCTCTTGCTGCTCCAGATCGTCCATAAAATCCTGCGGCCTGCCAGTGCGTATGCTTAAAAATCGTTTCAATATACGCATGTCCTTTAAGTGCTTTCGCATCCTTGCTATTTTCACGGGATGGTTTCGCATTAAGAACTCAAAATCTGCTTGCGAGGGACAGGGATTCTGCTTGCGGCGCATGGCAACCAATGAGGCTTCATTAAAAATCCCACGTAATTGCTGTTGCAGTATCTGTTCAACCAACTTGACGCTGGCCGTGCGTGGTTGATCGCTGTCGCCAAAGCTCCGCATTATGTCAGCAATCTCTGTTAGCAAGGACACGGGCGCATCGTCTGCAATTTGTATGGCGGCCATCGCTGCATTTTGGTTTGGTGCCACAGCTGTAACTGTTTGCAGCTGTTGATGCTGGGATTGCGGCACATTGCCGCCCTGCACCAATATCACCTGACGATGAACGTGTACGGGTTTGTTATCCTCCAGATTCTGCAACTGCGGTGTGCTGGGAGCCGATGAGGTTGTTGTCATTATTGGGGACGCGACACCGCCAATGTCATTGCCCGCAATTGACACCGAATTTTGGCGCATCACTCGCTTTGCTTGATAGTTCATAATAACAGCAGTGTAAACCGTAATTTATTTCGATAATTAATTTTTAAACATGTTATTTTTCAACAAAATATAGCAATTTTCCGTCTCTATATTTTTATCAGGAACTGGCGCAAATTAACTCGTTCCGAATTAGTTCAATTAACCTCAGTGAATAATCGTATACTGGTTCCATAACAACGTTACTATCGGTTTGATTTTAAATAATTTGATCGAAAAATGGAAAACTGGATATTTTCGTTTCAAGAGCAGCTTTTTCTCGGATTTAAGTGTGATAGCACTGATATGACTATTTCATTTTTTAACAAATATGACAGACAAATAAAAAACTCGGAAGCTCGCACTTAAATTTAAAATGTAACACAAATGAGATTAGCAAATGATTCTATGAAAATTTGAAGTTTGCCAGCCCTCAGATAAATAGGTTACAAACTTAATTACGAAAAATTGACTAAACTAACAAAAATCTGCTAAATTCTGGTGGAAAATGGAAAAAATATCAAGACCATCATGCTGAAATCGGGGTAAACATTTGCAGTGTTCCAGATCTAATATCTAGGTCTGGCAGCGCTAAAGTTAGAAAATTTTGCCGTGTGGCAACGCCATTCAAAATACACTAATAATTTTTTAGAATTAAGAAAATCAGATCACCGCCGCAAAAATGTTCAATGGCATGGTGAAGACAATACGTGATAGCATTGTGGGCACCTATCCATCCTGTCATGTGAATGCACGTCTGGAGGAGCGCCGTGCTAAGCAAAGAGCTATGCGCCAGGAGCGAAGGCGAAAACCAGACAAACCCGATGATTTTGTGACCTACGAAGACTCCGGCAGCGATGAAGAGACACCCCAACAGCAGGACGAGGTTCTCAACACATCCTACAATCTATGCGACTACCTGCGGAGCAGAGAAAGTTCGTTGTGTGACGTGAGTAACACGCGATAAAAAAATTTTGTCATTGCTGAGAAGAATTATCGTCTTTACAGCGTCGCAGCGTTAATGTGGAATTTACCAGTCGCTATGTGCTCACTCACGATATGCTTCGCGAGACGCAAATTAATTTAGGCTATATTAACAAGGTATTTTGTTCCAAATGGCTAAGTAATCGTCAGGTGGTGTTCGGCACCAAGTGCAATAAATTGCTCGTCTATGATGTGAATATGCGGCGGGTGGACGCGATTCCCACTCTATCCAATAGTCGTGCCAATCATCCAGAGATCCAAGGCGGCCTGCATGCAATTGAACTGTCGCCCAGTCGCTCATTTCTGGCCACGGGTGCCCGAAATTCATCAGATATTGGCGTGTATCGATTACCAACTCTGGATCCAGTCTGTGTGGGCGAGAATGGACATCGAGATTTAATAATGGGCATGTGCTGGCTAGACGACCAGTTTCTTGTTTCCGGCTCTAAGGACTCTCGCATGGCCTTGTGGCGCATTAACGAAGATCATATGGATTTTCCTGATGGCGGAGAAGAGTCTTGTCCAACATTTGCCACGATACATCCACTTAGCGTGAAAGAAGTTCGGACTGCGCAACGAGTAAGATTTGACGATAGTTTGGCTGTGTTATAGAAATAATATCAATTTATTGACTGCAGATACGTTCGTTGTGCTTTAACAAAGAGTTCAAGGAGATTGCAGCGCTTTCCTTAAACGGTTATATTCATATATTTAACGCAGAGACCTTTAAGCAAACACTATCACGCAAACTCCCAAACTGCCAAGACAATGTAAGCATTGCCTATCATAGCGATGGCCTTTATGCCGTCGGATGTCGCTCCTACACAATTCTGCTGGATGCACGTACATTGCAAACTATTAAGAAGATCACATCGCGTTATAGCGGTTGTGGTATACGTGCTACATCCTTTGAGGGAAATTTGTTAACTGTGGGCACAGGTTTGGGCATGCTACTCTTCTACGATATACGAGCTGGAAAATATCTGGAAAGTAGCGTGAATGCTTCAAGAACTGTGGCTCTCAAATGTAGCAAAGGTATTGTGGTAAGTACTCGTAATTGATATATAGTGTTTAATCTAAAGTTTAATTGCACACCTTTTGCAGTATCCGGAGGATGAAATGGATGGTTTCCAGCAGGTGAAATATGTGCCCGCCATCTACACACACTGCTACGACAGTACGAGGATGCGTCTTTTTGCAGCGGGTGGACCACTTCCTGCCACACTGGTGGGGAACTATGCGGGCGTTTGGCAATAAACATTCGTACATCTGTCACAAAACTGATTAGTATTTAGGCTATAGTATATATTGATTTTAGACTTATCGCCGTCGATTCTGCGATGTGCAAAATGTGATTTTTGATTTCTCTACTGACTTTCAATTTAGTTTACTCGATTAGTTCATAAAAGTCGTATAGTTTTTTTTGCATGATTTATACAAAAATTAATTGTAAATTCATCCATTAATTTCGAGCAGCTTTAGCCAATTACAGATCGTATTTATAACATTTAAAGATTATATACACAATACATATACTTTGTCTTTAAGTTTATACGATAAAACAAGTACACAATGATTTTATAGTCTGATCCTTGTGGGAATAGAATTTCAAATAAAAATGTATCCACAAATACAAATTTCAATGACATACATTAATTTAATTTCCATGTTTGGCCGTTGTCCTATGTGACATTCTAATTTTTAATTCAAAAACCGTATTAAACGTTCAAAAATCATAGAAAAGTATGTACGTATGCTATTTATATCTTTATATATTGCTTATAGAGTGCTGTAAAGGGCGCTCCTTATTTTATTTAGAAATAAGTATAAACCTTTCAAAGAACAACACTACATCAGAAACACAAAATGGGATATTTTTTTAAATTACATAAATACAATTTTGGGGACAATAACCATATACAAAATTTACACAGTGCACATATACAGATTAACTGGCTAATAAGGGATTAGTGCATTTGTTGGTTTCCCTTAATACATAATTTAATACCAATAAAAACGAAAGGACTGAACGGCAGTTAGTTGTTATTGCTCGCCGGATTACTTCCCACACTCCAGCCACTTAGGAAACCCGTCCAACTACGAGTATTGCCATCAGCTGAAACTAAATGCGATATACATAATCACTAGCAATCAAAGATAGATAGAATGGTTACAGAAAGTTACCTTTCTGTCCCTTGGCCACACAATTCAGCATTTCCATTTCGCTGCGACTCAGACGTAGTATTGTATTTAGCACCGGCACCAGGCGTTGTCTTTCATCTGTGTTGTTCAGCGTAATAAACTGTAAGGGACAACCATTAATTGAAAATGTGGTGTATCGAAAAAATTCAAGTTTACCTTCAGGAATACATTCTTAAGATACTCGGAGTTGTGCATATGCTGTTCGCGCTCCTCTGAGCGTTCCTGGCGACGAAGTTCCTCTTTAAGCATGTCATTCATTTGCGTTAGCTTTGCTAGATCCTGCTCATTCTCAGCTAGCAGGGCAGTTAGATGACGAACACGACTCTCTTGTATGTTTAAACGCTCTTTGGTGGCTAAAAGTGCTGCTTGCGTTTCCCCACGTACATCCAGTTCCAATTCATCATCCTGCATGCTGACGCTACGTCCAAAATTAGAAATCATCGTCACTGTATCGCTATTGATTGCATTGAGGGACGTGTTTAGTAGCTCATCTAGTGGCATAAAATCGTGGGATCTACGTGAAGCAGTGGAAATCTTTCTCTGTGCTGCCAGCTGTGCAAGTGTCTCACCACTGCTGTCGTGGTCTAGTAGATAATCAATCTTGCTCTGCTCTGTACTAGTGACATCGATGCCTGTTGCAACCGCTTTGGATATTGGTGGGACAATGGGAGTGACGGGGACTGCCTTTTCAAGCTCTTCAATTTGTTGCTGCAGTTTTGTTACCTGCAATTGATGCACAGTATCCATCTGCTCAATCTGTTGGCGATGTTGTTGTCGCTGTTCTTGTTGTTGCTGCATGTGACGTTGGTTGTCCTGGGTTAAGTGGTCGATTTGCTCACGCAGCTCATCGCTGGCCCCTAACAGCTTCTGACTTTGTCGCATAAGTTGTGTGTTGTCCTGCTGTAAATTATTCAATTGCGACTCCAGTTGTGCCATTCGTTGAGCGCTGTCTTCATTGATGGTACGCAGTTTCTGTTCATTGTCACGCATCGTGGATAATTCAGCCTCTAGGTCGTGCTCTTTGTCCGCGTCACGATTCTGTTGCTTACGCAGCACCGACTGCGCTTTAATCTTGTAGTCTGAGAACTCGGCTTGAAGCTGTTCTTTGACCCGCTCTGTATTGTTCAAAGAGATTTCCAGTTGAGTAAGTGCATGCAGTCTCATATCTAGCTGCTGTGTGCAGTTGGTTAACATTTCCTGGGACTGCTTTAACTTGGACTCGTACTGCTGTGTGCTCTCAGCCAACTGAAGACGCATTTGCTCCACTTGCTGCTTTTGCTGCTCCACGTTCTGCTCTAGTTCCTTATTTTCCGTGAGTGCTTCCTGCTTGCCATGCACAGCGTCTTTAATCTGTGCTTGCATCAGATCAATTTGTTGTTTCAGTTGCTTGCTATGCGCTGCCTCACCACTTTGAGCTTCTTCCAATATGCTGATCTCTTGACGCAGCATGATTATGGTGTTCTCTTTGCTAACGAGCGTCTCTTTTTGCGCTTCCAGTTCTGTGGACTTGGCCATAAGTTTCGCACTCACTTCGGCTAATGACTTCTCAGTCGCCTCAATTTCAAGATTCAACACATTTGAGTTCCTTGACTTGTCCTTAGATTTCAGTTTTTGGTTCTCTGCACGCGCTGCATTCAAGTCTTGTTGAAGCTGCGTCTGCGCTAATTTGATGGCTTCCAGTTCGGTCTCCAGTTTTGCTGAGCCCGCTTGTTCCATGTCTTTAATTTGCTGCGCCTGTTCCTGAAGTTTCTTTTTCAGTTTGGCTGCCAACGATCGCAGCTTGTTGTATTTCTCCTCGTATCCATCGTCTAGTTCACGCAAGCGACTCAATTCCTCAGCACGTGATATTGTTGAGGTGGACAGCACATCGCTTTGTGCATCGCCATTCATGTGATCCTGGTGCTCCAGTTCATCAACTCTGGCCTGCACTTGCTCCAGCTGCTGTGACTTCTCAGTCATCTTGTCGGTTAGCATTTGAAGATCCTTATGAATCTTATCATGTTGCTCCTGCATGCGGGAAATGACATCGCCACGTGCCTTTAGTGCCTCGTTTAGTTCCCGCATCTCAGCCAGTAACTCGGCATGCTCGTGCTCCTTTAGTTGATACCGAGACTGTAAATCATCATTATGCTGTCGCAACTCCAGACAATTGGCCTCCAGCTGCGCATTCTCGCGCTCGCAGCGTTGTTTCATTAATTCCAGTGCAGATTGTTGCTCAATTCGTTCGAGTTGCAGCACCTGAGCCAAGCGCTGCATTTGATTGATTTTATCATAAAAGTGATCTACATTGAGAGTACTGTCAGCTGGTCCAGCCTTCTGAGAGCTCTGTTGCTCCCTCACGATATTTGCCAGACGCTCTACGCTGTTTAACTTGGCCAGCACACTATCTATATCCAAAGCAATCTTTGGAAGATGCTTTTGTTGTACTTGCTGTTCCTTGGCTAACATGGATAGCCGTTCCATCTCGTAAACCTTTTGCAGCAACCGTTTATTGCAGAATGATACTCGAGAGGATTGATTTGTTGCCTCTAGTCGTTCTTTAAGCTGCGTGTTCTCCTCTTGCAATGTTGTCATTTTGGCGCAGAGCAGCTGTGATGCCTTGACAATCTCCTGCTGCCACTTGGAAACGGATGCCGCATATTCATGCTGAGTTTCTAATAAAACACACTTGCATTCCTTAAGATTCTTAAGCTTCCGGTGGACATCGATGAATCTATCTTTGAGTGCATTGAACTTCTTACGTTGATCGGAATTCAGTTGCTTCACTGAGTCATATTTCTCTTGGAGTTCAGCAAGCTTGGCGACATACATTTTGGTCTCTTCCGCTGCGGCCTCTGCTTTTTCTCTTAGTATATCATTTTCCGCCTCAGACTGTTTAATTTTGGCAATATCCACCTCGAGTAATTCTAGATTCTTTCGCTGTTCGTTGCCAAGTGCGTTTACTTGGTGCATGGCCTGCTCCATGCGTTCTACGTCAGCAAGGAGATCATCGTTTTCATCGCTTAGACGTCCTATTTGACGTTTCAGACTAACGTTTTCAATCTCAAACTGTTCCAATTGATCAGCATACTCTTTATTACTGCGCTGTAGACTGCTCACTTGCTCCGTTAATAAAAGATTCTTGTCGGTAAAATCCTGTACCATCTCTTGCATTGCTGGAAGGCTGCTTTGCTTGGCAGCGGCCTTTGTCAGCGCATCCTTTAGCTGTCGGTTCTCCTCGGTGAGCTCTGCCCATGAGATGAGTACGGGTATAGAATATAGGTCGTCAGTTTGACGTGTTTACTCACCATCTTTGGCTAGTTTCGCTTTCTTGGCAATTCCGAGCAATCCTTTATATTTGGAAATGAGTTCATCTTTACTCAAAGCTTCGATTGGATTCTTCTGCAATACACATACACGCAATCATTAAAAATGTACATATCAATGTAGTTGAGACGTCATTGTTTTGCTTTCGTTGCTTGTATTGTTGAGTTTAATAAATAGAACGTACCTGCGTGTCTCTATGTGATGTGTCCATTTTAAATACTGTCTGCCACCTGTCTTAAAGTGTTATAAATTCAATCATGTGTCGATTTAATTCGCTCCCTATTTGCTTAAGAAGCTTTAACCAAATAAAAATTAAACAAGTTGTCAGATGGGTATTTTAACGATAAGCGATATTTCTTATCGATGTTAAAACTAGGCAATCGGCACATCTCTGATTGATAATTGATCAGCTGATTGATTATTTCGAAACGGTTATTTTGAAAAAAACCCAATAACTTGTCGCTTAAAAAAAAATTACGGAAGTAATTGTAATAAATGGAAAAAATATTAAACTCTGTAATTTCGTCTACCTAGAACATTTATTGAGCTGTTTCAGTTTAAGGTAATCAGTATGTTCAATACGGTATCCCATCGACATTGGGACAAGTTCATATATATTCATATTAATATTCGAGCAAATTTAAATAGGACCGAACCTTACATTCCAATATATGAAACTTAAAATCCAATTTTGAGTTGAGAGTTTAATGTTGAGAGTTCGACACCCCTCGGGTGTTCAAGTTTTATTAGGTGGCAGCCCTTTGTTTCTTAAGACATCGTCGTTACCAACGTAGCTAAATTAAAGCTAGCTTTGACTATTTTCAAAGTTCGATGATACAAGAATTTATAAATAGCTATTTACATTTTTTTAAATAAATATTAGATATATGTTCAGACATATTTTGCTACTCATATTTTTTCTAAAACCATGCAAAAGTGCAGTAAAAATCCAATTCAGATGCTCTCCAGCCAGAAACAGCTATTTTTCCTCTAAAACTGTCAACACTGGATTGATACAAATTTTTTAACAACAATAATAAATAGGCATTTATTCAAAAAAGCTGTTGTTGGCTGCTGTTGGTGGCACTGAAGCCTAGGACCATAAACATGGACTTAAGCGATAACCAACTGGAGGACCAATCCTTTATATACAAGCACGAGCAGCTATTCATCGAGAGTTTTCCACTGTTCAAGGAGATTCGAAGACTGGGCAAGCTTTGTGATGTCACACTGAAGGTTGGTTGCCATTTACGACCTATCTCCGCACTGTCACTATCTATTGGATGGCAGTATTTTCTAAATATAAATACATATTTTGTTTTGCATGTTGCAATCGATGCTTACAGGTTGAAGATCAGACATTCTCCGCGCATCGCGTTGTGTTGGCTGCCACTGTACCATATTTCTATGCAATGTTTACGAACAACATGGCCGAAAGTCGAATCAAGGAGATAACTATGAAGGAGATTGAGCCCAGTGCTTTGGAGAGTTTAATCAATTATGTGTATAGTGGCCAAGTGCGAATTGATAACCAAAATGTGCAAAGCCTTATGGTGGGTGCATCTTTTCTGCAACTCTCTAATGTACGCGATGCCTGTGCATCTTTCCTAATCTCTCGGTTCCATCCACACAATGTTCTGGGCATACGCACCTTCGCTGATTCCATGATCTGTCGCCAGCTAATCGAGGCTGCCGATAAATATATTGACCAAAACTTTGCCAAAGTATCCCAGTCTGAGGAATTTTCAACATTGGATTGTGAGCAACTCCTGGAGCTAATGCGTCGGGATGAACTGAACGTACGCAATGAGGAAGTCATATTCGAAGCGTGCATGCGATGGGTTAAATACGCCGAAGAAAAGCGTTCAGAGTTGTTTCCACAAGTGCTTGCCGCAGTTCGCCTACCGCTATTGTCTCCGCAGTTTCTCGCAGATCGTGTAGCACGAGAAGAGCTAATACGTTCATCACACCAATGCCGTGATCTGCTCGATGAGGCCAAGGACTTTCATTTAATGCCAGAGCGCCGAGGTTTGTTGCAGAGTTTTCGGACCCGGCAACGTTGTGGCGAATTCTTTACGGGTCAAATATATGCTGTCGGTGGACTTGCCAGTACGGGAGAGTCGGTTAGCACTGTGGAAATTTACGATCCAATCACAAAGAAATGGAAAATGGGGGAACAAATGTCAATGATGCGGTGAACTAAAACCAATTGAACTCAATGGAATTATTCAATTACATGTAAATCTGATATTATTTTCAGTTCGCGTGTGGGTGTGGCTGTTTTAGATGGTAAGCTGTACGCATTCGGTGGCTTCAACGGCACAGAACGTCTGTCCACAGTAGAAGTCTATGATCCTCGTAAGAACAAATGGTCTCAGGGCTGTGCCATGTTGTGCAAGCGCAGCGCTGTTGGCGTAGCTGCTTTAGATGATTGCATTTATGTTTGCGGAGGTTACGATGGCGTTACATCTCTAAACACTGTTGAGGTCTACTATCCCAAGTCAAATACATGGAAAACGGTGTGTATAAACCGACAATTCTATTCTTAATTATAGTTAATAGCTTTTTTGCCTCCTTAGGTGGCACAAATGATGAAGTATCGTTCAGCAGGCGGAGTAACACAGCTTAATGGCTATGTATATGCATTGGGTGGTCACGATGGCTTATCTATTTTTGACTCAGTGGAACGATATGATCAAAACGAGGATGTCTGGATTAAGATGTCGCCTATGCTAAATAGACGTTGCCGTTTAGGCGTGGCCACGCTCAATGGAAAGATCTATGTTTGTGGCGGTTATTGTGGCAATTCGTTTCTACGCTCTGTAGAATGCTACGATCCGCTGACTGATATCTGGAAACTGGTAACGCCTATGAATTGCAAAAGGTCGCGAGTTGCACTGGCTGCCAATATGGGAAAACTATGGGCCATTGGAGGGTACGATGGGGAATCAAATTTGTCCACCGTTGAAGTGTATGATCCTGAGACAGACAAATGGACTTTCATGCCTCCAATGTGCGCACATAGTGGCGGAGTCGGTGCCGGTGTTATACGTATTGATTAGCTTGCCTAGCCAAAAATGATTTCATAATAATACGTTTAGAAAATCTATTCAATTACATAATGTATGTGCATCTCAGCTTTAGTGATCATTTGGTCACAGGTCTATTTTTAAAATTGTTTGTATCGATCAGGATTGTTAAGTATATATCATTCCACTTGTATATTTCTGTTAGTTAGTAAATTATTCCTAGCTTTCAATACTCATTAAACTGAAAACAAATGAATCATATTTTTCATTCGTTTAATCTAATTCACACTATCATATTTTATCGTTTGTGTTCTCATGTTGCCTGTATTACTTATTGGTGTAATCCAATTGCCCCAGTTTCAAATACACACAAATCTCATTTTTCGCATATCGAATGAATCAATTGTTGTGTTCCATATGGGGCGACAAATTCAGTTTATTTGCTCAACAATATATGGTTTGCAGACATCAGGAATGTGCAAGCACTTGCATTTTTTCCGATGCGAGAGGGTAACTTCATTAGTTTCAAGACCATCCGAAAAGTGTACATTGATTTTATATGTAAATGATAAGCACATTTGACCAGAGAATTTTGTTTTCAATCATTTGTTCAATCACTCTGCTTACGAAATTATATTACAATATTTCATATTCTAAAATGTTTTCTGTAGCTAGAACTGAAATAAAATTTAATTATTTTAAACTTTATATAATTTTAATTTCTTGAACCTAATTTTTAAATTAACAAAAACACTTGCTTTCAGAAGAATATATTGTACTTAAATAAATGTATCTTGCAGATTAATAAATACATTTCATTTATACATAACTTAAAGTTGGTTTTGTCATCTAAAATAATAGTCAAGTTTGCCTCGTGTTCAACTTCAACTGCAACTTCTTGAGTAACCCTCGAACATTTTGTACAGATTTAACTGTCTCCCTCGCTTAGTGATACAGAGTGTTGCAGTGAAATTTTAAATTGAATTTATGCCACCTACTGTTGCACTTGAACAGCTGCTGCCATAAACGGACAACAGGTTAAATTGTTGGACACTACACGTATTCTGCTTATCTCTGGCCACAAAGCAGCAATTGCAGAGACCATAATGTAATTAACAATCCTTGAATATATTCCATTTATAGATAAATGACTCCTATCAATCCCAATCGTCAAAGACCCGCATTATGAATGGACTAAATAAATTGAGGGATTTAATCATACTAATGTTATCAGTATTCGCGATATAAGTATATGCATATAAAGTATTTTATTTACTTTGCCAATGCCAGCGCTTTGGGCTTTTGCGGCAGCTCTATTTGATTTTAATAATAAAATCAGGCAATTATTGCTTGTCTATCGGCGAAAGCATTGCGCAATTTTATTTTAATTAAATGCTAATTATGTTTGTCATGGCATGCGTAAATATTTGAATGGTTGCTCAAAAGAGAGTTGGAGTGAGGGACTGAATACTGTTAATTGGCACCGCGACTATAATGCAACACAATCTGTGTATCACAAGGAGTATCGAGCAATTTAAATGCAAATTGCACTACTGCACAATTGAGTTTTATGGCCGCGAAAATCGTCGACTTCGAAGGATGCCAGAAATCCGAATAAACGATAAGCGACGAACGGAAGGAGCAGCATCTCCGTTTCCCTGTTTAATTTTAACCCAAAAAGGCAAACATTGTCTGCAGTGGCCACAAAAGTAAATACAACAATTACAAGCAACAAGGGAATGCTCGATATCAGTATACCCTATATAAGTTTATCCAACTACACACAAACTTTTAAATATTAAATTTAGTCTCCTTTCCAATAACTCTATATTAATGATTTAATTTGTGAAATTCAACAAAATATTCAGAGCATAACTGCCACTTAACCTCTGCGAGTTTATTCACACAAATTTAATAGGTCGGTTTTAATATTTTTCTTGCAGTTAAATCCACTTGCCTTTCGGCTATGAGCAAAGGATGTACAGAAAAGGATAAGTGTGAGGATATGGACGGTTGTGTTTGCATACACTTGGCCTTTACAAGTGGCTCATGCTTTCTTGTATCTTGTATCTTAGGCTCTGGTTATACGGTCTAGGTCTTGGTGTTGCAGCACTTACAGCTGGCCTTGACTCAAGCACCGTCCGAAGCTTAAATGCAATGCCAGAGTGCCTAAAATGTGCACATTTTATATTGTTGTCTATCTGTACACGTCATTGCGTTTATGTCTTTCACGGCGCCAAAAATAATTAAAACTTCTATAAATATATGTGTATATGCCATATACATCTATTTGAAACCGGAGTACATTGTTTGCTTATCTGCAAAAGCGGGGAGATTTATTTGCATAGCGAAAATAATGTAAATTAATAATGCTTAATGCAAACAAGTGAGCATTTATGGATTCATCTGAAAAACTAAAATGATCAATATATTTGGCATAAAGAGTTGACCACATAAAAAGTCGTCGTTTCTGAATTAATTGAAAAACCATAGCGCAAACTTCCCGAAATGAATATTGTTTTCATATAAAGGGCAGAACCAATTTTTTTCTATTTATTTAATGTTTTATTCACATATGCAAACAGAATATCCGTTTAATTCAATTGCGCGCCGCGACCTAAAAGTATGCAACGGTTATTCTTTTAGCCTCTTTTTTGTGCAACAAAGCGGCGCCCACATTGAAACACACCAACATCTATATCAACACACACCCACACATACACACATACACACAGAGACATGGATGGGACCCACGCAATACAATATAGCCACCAATACAGACACGCTTAAGTTTCTATTCGACCAATTGTTGATATGCACGAGCACACGGACGAAGCAAGCGAGCGCCGAGCGACACACGAGTTGCCTCGGCTTTGTCGTTTCCTGTTCGTTCTGTGCGTGTGTGAAACGAAGCGTGTATTTGTGTTTGTAGTTGTATTCTTCGCTAGCCGCCTGTCGAGCACTTATAAAGTCCATTCCCGCTTTGATCTGTCGCTCAGTTGTTGCATACTTCTCGGCGTGTTCGTTCGGCGCGCAATATAAAAAGAACATTTGCAAAAATATAATATTAAACAAGAGAACTCTTTGTGTGAACTCAAATAATTAAAAAAAAATTCACTTCAATCCGTTCATTTGTAAGTGCATTAATATTAAGGAATTATTTTAATAAACAGATTAATAAACAATTCAAAAACACTTGTAATTGTTGATAATATTGTAATCTAATTGCGATGTCTATTTAACTAAATATTGTTATAAAAATATTAAATATCGGCCTGAATTCAATTTAAATTTATTTTATTTTGATTACAATTTAATTTAATTTTTAAAAAATTGAGCTATTTATTTCTGTTACAAATATTCTGAAAATAAAGTTTTTTTATGAAGTTTTTAAATGAAAGTATGAAAAGTGAAACTTAACTTGAATGTTTTAAAATATATTTTGAATACATAATTTTTAATCTAGATTTGCTACAACTTCTAAGACTAACATTTTATTGAGCTATTTCATTCCAATTGTAAAAATGTTTGCTGTTAAATTAGTTTATCTTTTAATGATGAGTGATTAGGTTATACATTTTTGCAGGTATCCTTTGTAATGTAACAAATTCTTGTCAACTTGGTTAAGGTAATTTCCTTTGAAACATTTCCGACATGCACGATTGCGGTGCAGTCTTTAGATATAAAAAGGGACTAACAAATAAGAAAAAGGAGAGTTTATTTTAAGTTTCCTAGATTCTAATTGTACAGGATTAACCTTTTGGCAATTCGTAAAATGTGACATCGATTTAGATCGAATTTATTTGATTTACTTATTATTTCTTTGAAAGTCCTACAGAAAATTAATGTATTGAAATGCTTAGCAATCACGTTTATTTTGTGTGATCTGTTGAGCAAAAATATGATAATTGGGATTGGGGATAAAGTGTATTATGATTGCAGAATTGAGATACTGTGAGATTTGGGACGCTAGCCATAATTAAAACTGCATTGTGACCTTTTTATGATTTGACACACAATTTGTAAAAATGTTTAATGGACTTGCCGACATTTTAGCAGACTCCGGCGGCAAAAGCTAATAAAAGACCACATCAATGTAAAGACACAATTGTGGCAAGCTTCCACTGGCCGGTGGCATCAACTGAAAGTCTCTCGCATCCGGTGCTGTGATGTGACGCACGCAACACGGAGTCCATTATGGGACTGTGTGAACATGACCAAAAAAAAAAAGATGAATTCACGTGCAAACTAAAAACATTCATACATGAGACGACGTTTTAAAATTGCCCCAGGGCCCTTACTTGTTTTATATCAACCTGGACAGCAACAGCAACAGCAACAAAAAACAACAACGACACGGACAACAAAAAGTCGCAATTAGTCCATAAATACATGTGTCGCGAGCGTCAGAGAGAAATATACTTAAGTATGTACATTGTACACAGCTCGCCTGCTCACACATGCACACACTTACACACACTTACACACACAATGACGTACTCGAGTTGCATCTGCGCCTAAAAGACGCTTCAAAGAAATACAAAAAAAAATTAAATAACACACGACTGTCCAATAGTTAGCGAGAGTGTGCGATGGACTGTGCGGACTTAAGCTCGTCCTAATTAACCTGAACATGAGGAACAACAACAAAATGGTCCAGTGGGGAGTCGTTTTCGGTTTGAGCAGCTGTTCCAGATTTGTTACATATTTTATAAATTTTAAGTACACTCAAGCTTTAATATAATTGCATTTGTGTTGTCTCAAAAATAGTTTTATAGTTAAATAATATGGAGACGGAAATGTTTACTCTAAATATAGACACAAAGTTTATTAAATGTTATATTTTTTTTTTGTAAATATTTTAGCTCAATGGAAAATATGTGTTTTAGTTTTAATTTCTAGATTTTCGGGGAGCTCATATTATGTGTTTGTGTGAATAGTAAGAAGAAAAAAGTAAAAGTTGTTGAACAAAGGTTCGACAAACATCAAAGAATTACGTTAAACAAGTTTTTCTCTTGTTCTAAGTTTCTTTCTCATGTAACTCCATTCAAGGGAAAAATACGAAATAAATACCAATTTTATTATCAGTTTTAGGGATTGTTTATGTACGCTATAGTTTATTAAGCCACATTTTAAATTGAGATTTTGGTTAACTAAACCATGCCGAAATTGATTGTATAATGGATTTTTCATATAAAGCACATATTGCTTAGGGCTGCATTTAAGAAGTCCATCATAATATATTCATTTGACATCACTTAAAAGTCGTATGTGTTGTGTTCAAAGATTGTGTGTATGTATACATACTTACATATTTTAACTTGAGCCCTAAAAGCAACGAGCCAAGACGTTGACTTTGGACTGTTGCTGATTTCAGTTCATCAGCGTGTGGACTTCAATCATTTGGGATTAATTTGGCAAGGTGGCACGGAACCGCACGGAACGGCAGAGAGGCAGAAGAAGAGCAGAGCTCACATGTGTGTGGCACATGGTGGCTGTTTCTGTTGCCGTAATGAGTCTTCTAGCGGCAGATTTACAAAAGGTTGAAGGTGCCATCACCATACTTTAATGCCTTACAAAATATGTTAATCCAGTCAACATTTTAACATTTTGAATTACATTTACATGATGAACGATGTACTTACTGTACTAACTAACTGACTAACTGAACTGTAAGCTAATATTAAGATCTACCATTTAGAATGGGCGTATCAAGAAACTGCAGCTCCATGGATGTGGGTGCCATTTGGTACTCCACCACGACGACACGGTTATTGCCCATCTTAAGCACTGGGGCGGGCACATAGAGTGTAACTTGAGGTCCCACAAGTGGCCAGTATCGTCCCAGATTCTCACCATTGATGAAGACAATTCCCTTGCCCCAACCAGACATATCCAGATAAGTGTCAGCCAGTTGATCATCTTTGTCTATCGTCAGTGTGCCGTGGTAGATTGCTGGTCCAGAACGTAGCAATAATTGTGGCTTTCTAAGTTCCTGGAAGCCAACCTGTGCCGACTCAGTCGAGTGGGAAATGAACCGCTCCAGGTCGTCATATGACTCCAGTGGATATTTGGTCATATTCCAGTTGCTTAACATCTGCTTATCCAATCGCACATCCTTCGTTAATCCCTTGAAATCATTCAGTTGCCTGCCATAGTTCAAACGTCCCTGATTCTCCACCAGTATTTGGAGACGTCTGCCCGAGCTGGCACTCAGTGGCAGCTCATAGATGGGTGTCTCCCTCGCGAGGATGCCCACAAATTCATTGTCCACATAGACATAACCACGATCCGCCAATCCCGTCACATATAATACACTCGGATCGCGTTTAAAGACCGTTGGCAGCCACGTTTCATATAAGACCAGTCCGGAATACTGATCCAGTGCCTCAAAGGTCTTCGGCTTGTTGGAGCGCACCAAGCCGGTTGCCAGCTTCTGTCTCCCTTCGCTGGAGAACAACGTGCAGCAGCTGACCAGTCGGATTGTTCCATAGGCTCGCTTGGGCACGGGATCCGGCACTGGTATATCTGGCATGGGCAAATATCTGGCAATGATGCGGCGGAGAGCGTAGTACTTGGGCGTCGGATCGCCAGCTTCCGTCATGGGTGCATCGTAGTCGTAGCTGGTTATGTCGGCTATATAGTTGCCCGGACCATTCTCATTGGCGCCCGCCGTAAAGCCAAAGTTCGTGCCGCCATAAAACATATAGAAATTGACACTGGCGCCACTGTTCAACATGTCACTGGGGAATGGAATGATAGGGAAATGAATTACGTACATACTTTACGCAATCCAAGTGCAAATCACTTACATAAAGGTTCCCGTTATGGACTCCGTGCTCACATTGGCCATGGGCTCGGTCCAATGGGTCAACCAACCCGGATAGTACTCGGAATTTACAAGCGGACCCTTCGGCTCATAGCGTCTTAATTTGGCCCAAATGCTCTTCAGATCCCGCGTGGCTCCAAAGTCCATTGTTGCCAAGACACCCTGTATTTTGCCGCATCGCAATACAGTGGGTCCATCGTTTGTAAACAAGACAGCATTGTCCTTCACATAACTCTGGGTCTCATCACGCAACCAGTTGCGATAGGTGAGATCGCAGGCAAAGAACGAACCATATTCGTTCTCCACCTGCACCATAATAATGGGACCACCATTGCCATAGAGATAGGGTGCCATGCGAGTCATCAGCTGGTTATACCAGATGCGAATCTCGCTCAGATAATCTGCAATTCAGTTGGTTTAGATGATGATTCTGATATCGGATATCACCTAAGTTAGCACCTACTTGTGTCTGCAGTGCGCAGTTGAATTCCTGGGAATTTATTGAGTAACCAATAGGGGGAAACCTCCCATATCTCGCTCGGCACATATATATGGTCCTGGACGCAGAATCACCAACAGATCCTCGTCAACAGCCAGGCGTATAAAGCGCTCCAGATCCGCAATGCCGTTCCAAACGTAGACGCCATCACGTGGATTGTGGAGTGACCATTCCACGTATCTATGATAGGATTACGATCGTGAGTAAATCAACCCTAAGTGTCTAATCTCAAATGTGGACCTACGTTGTCACCGCATTGAGTCCGGCGGCTCGCATCGTTCTCAGATGTCGCGACCAGGTGTCCGGATGTGCCCGAAAGTAATGAAACGAGCCAGATATAAAGCGAAATGGTCGTCCGTCTTTTACAAATTGATCATTTTCATAATCCACTGCAAAAGTCCGATCAGCTTTGGCAATTCCCAGCATCAAGAGTAACGCCAAGATTGCCACAAAACTGGACTGCAATTTCATGATGCCCCGGTTGCTGCTGCAAGAATAAAATGTAAATAAAATAAGTGAGAATTTAAAAAAGAAAGGGATTCAAATCGGAAATGAATACAGCTGAAAAATGAAACCTAAAAAATGATTATTATTATCAATCTCTGACCAATCAAATTAATTTGCTCTGTAACAATTTTTAACAACACATATTCAATAGTATTGTAAAGTATTTTTGAAATTTATAGCAAATAAAGATAATTTTCAAGAGCTGAGTAATGAAAGACCAGCTTTCAGAAATTCCCAAACAGAATAGAGCTGTGTAATAATAATTTGACTTATTTAAACATTTTTGCTTGATAATTTTGATACCTAGTCTTTTAATAAGCAACCATAGTAATAGTTAAAAATTTAAATTAAATTAAAATGCGAAAGACACAAATAGAAACGCAAGCAAATTAATTCACAGGAAAGTAGTGCAACTTCCGTCTAAGCAAATCTATCTTATCATAATATCATTGTGTAGTTTACACTACTTATTAACATACGGAACAGGAATATCCGTGTGCACAGCCGGAAATAGAAGTCGGCCAGTTTCCTTAGTCCGAATATGAATAGGGAATGTATTCATAAGCTACCGCAAATCTTTTATGTGAGATAAAATGGGTTGAACTGAGATGAAATGAGATGTGTCATGAGATGAGCAACCTCAATTCAAGTTCATGGTTCAATTAGTTAGTTGACAACGTGCTCGTCATGTGTCAAAGCTGTCTCTTTCCTGACTGATTGACTGGAACAACAGTCTGAAAATCAAGCAAATCGCTGTTTGTTTGTGGTATTACTTAGAAAATCGAGTAATTTAATGCATCGTCTTGGGCGATAAGCCAATTACGTATTTATGCTGCTTTTGTTTGGCCAACAGATTTTACAGCTTTTGACCAAAACCAGTGACACTTTCATCAGCACTAATTTTATGCGCACTCATATTTCGAATGTATTTATTATTTATTTGTTGCTCACTTTGAACATGAAACATCGTAGGCCAGATGTTTCGATTAATTCCAATGAAATGCTGCCTCAGTCTTCAGTCTTCAGTCCAGTAAATATTTTGCGGGTACAGCCAGACTTTCGGGTGAATTCTTATCGCAACATGAGTACTCACATAGTTGTTCACAATTTGACAGACGATTATGTACATACATACGTGTGATTTTCCCCTCGCCGATTGTCTCTTAATGCTTCACTGATATAATCCAAAAATCATATTATATCGTTGCTCGCATATGTTGTGTGTCTGTGTGTTTAAAATGTTCTGATTTCAATCGAAATCGAGTTATCTCTGAGAACAATTAGCTATTGACTGCATTGCTTATCAATATATTAAACAATTGTTTACTTAATTCGATAATTAAATATGCGTAAGGTGGAAATGAAATGTCAAATTGTGAATTTTATTGATAAGTTGTCCCAATAATACCAAAAGTACTAAATATAAACAGGTTAATTATACGAAAAATTAATTAAATAAAAACAAGTGATGATTAAAGCGGATCTATGTCGAATATTAAATACACTGACACATTTAAAACTATTTGTGATTGACAATCAATCAACAATAAACAGTATTTATCAGCGAATTAATTGACACATGTTTCACGGGAACGGAAAAATTATTGTTTCTATGTAAGAAGTATTTCCGAACAGTCTCCAAATAACAAAATATTTAATTGATAGTTGTTTGAAAGGGAAATTTTGGATTTCAAGAAAATTATTGCTAAAAGACAACACAATACTGCTAAAAATTCAGTTTATGATTAGGAAATGATTTTCATTTAATACGTCAAACTTATTGATAACATCCCTGCTGAATTGGTGCATCCCCAAGTGTTTTTCACCACCTCATTTGAGCATCTGGTATTTTGATAACATTTTGTAAATCCCGCAACACGATCCACCATCGAGGTACGTACTTATGTATACGAATACGTTTGATACGAGTATGTATAGTATGTATGTATGATGATTATGATGGGAAATCTGCTGAACTGTGACAAAACTAATGCAATGTGTGCTCTTAATTGAGGTTGAATTAAATGATGGGTGAATTCCCGGCCCTGAACTTGAGCGAATGTCGTAGACCTGCCCAAAAATAAGGCAATCACTGAAATGAATTTGCCCCCACAAGTTAATTCACTTACTCCTATGTATCTCAAATCATCGTTCTTGGTATGGAACAAGAAGAACAACAACAACAGCAACAGCAACATATTCCCAGGCACATTTTTAATGTCATTCAGCGTGAGGCAATCGCACTTGAAGCATTTTAAACATTTGACCCAATTCAATTATTTTGCATGCCTGAACCCGAGTTCCAAGCCCGAGCTCCCCTGGAGAGTTCCCCCTGCCGAGAAAGTGGTTTCTTGTCTTTTGTTTCTGCATGTGTTAATTTCTGTGCCATTTTTGTTGAACTGTGCAAAAGATCAGCTAAGTTTCGACGAAATATCAGCACAACGCTTTGGATTATTTCACAGCAAGAGGTCAAACGGGGTTCGCTTTAGAATTCTGTTTAGATAGTAATAGCTGCATATTGTTTGTACTCACCTCGCAATTTACAAAGATCTCCAGAAATTACCGTCTATCACGCAGAGTTCTTTATGTTAGTTATTCTATATATATATATTATGTTGAAACGTCTAATTTCTCAGCTTAAGACACTGTGCACACTTATTCCACTTATTCCCTGCTGGAGCGATCCGTGTGTTCTGCATCAAAGCTAAACTCAGACTGAACTGAACGATCGCCGGCTACGAGTTACGAACTGCTGATAAGTGCAGTCAACACTCAAACACAAGACGGGAACGATTCTTGAATCATTTATGTGGGCTATTCAACTATATGTGCGATGAGCGAGTGAGTACACTCGTGAGTACACTCGTGAGTACGCGATTGAGGTGAGAAAGCACAATACGAACATCTGCTTATACAGGAAAAACTCTTTTCACTCTTGCCTTTGTTTTTTGGGATATTATTTGATTAATAAAATTTATAAATAAATACTTCCTATTTGCTTAATTCATGAACAAGAAACATGTGTGCTTGAATACGAGATATCCTGTATTCAACGCCGAAGTACTCTAGAATACATATATAAGTACACACATTTAGTTACAATTTAGTTACACATTTAGTTCTGCCACTGCAGAAAATTGTATTTTAAATAACCTTTATTTCTTTTAATGTGGTCTAATGGTTATTTTGTTGGCCAGTTTTACCCAAATGTAAAAATGTGAAGTTCCCAAGATTCAGTCGCATAGAAGATGAGCTGTTCTGTTAAAATGTAATAGCTTTAAAATATATAAATAACCATTTTTAATGATTAATAAAATGCAACTAAGTGCAGATAACGTTGTCTGGCTTAAGAGTTCAGTGTAATTACCAAGTGCTTTAATTTCTTCTAACTAAACTTCCTTGTGTCGTTAATGACAAAAGAATTCACAATTATTATGGTTACCAAACATGTTTTTAGAGGCAATTATAATAAAAATTGGTGTTATTATATATTAATATTGTATGTTTAGCATTCCATCATTTTATTGTTAATGTAAACACATTTAGATTGGCCTTCAAGCCATAGGCAATAGAGAGGCCACTCTTTTACTTTTACTCTAATATCAATACCAGACTTATTGGTATGCTAACAATATTTTGAAAATAGGCAACAGCTGCAGGGGGGAAGGGCAAAGGGAAATCAAGAAATATGGAGACGCTTCATATTCTATGCATTAACTGTTGCTCAAATACACGTTCTATTGGCTTTCCTTCGTCGTGTTGTCGTCTTTGTTGTGGGAGTCTCCCTAATTTCTTGGTTCCGCTGGAAATATGCAAAAAAAAAAGGTGATGCCAAGATGAAAATGCAGCCGCGGGCGTTACAGAAACCGGGAATAAGGAAAGAGGAGAGCGGAGAGCGGAAGGAGGCAAGAGACCAGTTGGCCAAGAAGTGAATATGCTGTGTTGTGTGTTGTTTTATTATTAATTTCATACGTTTGTTATTGTTGTCGTCTTTTGTATTGTGGGTCACCAGCTGGGCTAATGGGCTTTTATTACCCCAACAGATTCACATATCTACATACGTGGCTCGTTCTGTGCGTGGTCTGGGCCAAAATGTAAATCTTATTCGGCAGCTTCTCACACAACTTTAATGCTCTCACACATCCGTAGGCAGTTTAAAGTGTCCGTTGGGATGCACAAAGCAAACAGACTGAAACAACACACACACACACACACACAGAGAGAGTGACACACAAATACAGATGTGCACAGACAATTAGACAGTCAACACACACATCATTCGCTCACAAGCTAACGGCATAGCTTTAGGCCACACACACATATTACACATACCTACACATTAAAGGACTGTTAAGGTCTGCTCCTATTTCTAAGCCATTGTTCGACTGTCGACTGTCGACTGTCACTTCACTTTCATGTCACGACGAGGCGACCGAAGAGGCGACAGTGGCTCAAAAACAGGAAGCTTTACACATTGCTGTCTGCTAATTCAGTGCCTTAAACTTTGGGTTATTACAATGCGCTAGGATTGGTTATCCGCCTGCCACGCCCCTTACGCCTCCCACTCCTGCCTGGCTGAAGCTTTGACATTTTCCAGTGCGTTGCGTTCTCGCAAATGGTGTTTGGTTTTTAAAAAGTTTCAGAGCAAGCCACTTAAGCTGAAAGCCAGCATACTTGGAGTAACCAAAAGATAGAGAAAAACTAGCATACATACCTACGTCAGAGATCCCCATCCGGCTTAAATAAATGCAATCCCCCGCAACCTGTTGATTGCCACAAATTGAACATCAATTTAATTCAAATGCATTTCTCTTTTTTGCATTCAATTCAATTTCCACTTGGCGTCTGCATCCTTCCCGGCAACTTCAAACCGTCGCCAGCGGCAATCAATTGAATTACATGTTTCCAGTTTCCTGTGCGCGCATCGTTAGTGTTATTATTCCCCTTGAAACTCAAGAATGCAACAGGGTATTTGCAATAATAAGTAACCCCAAAATATATTTGTTATGGTCTCTGGTACAATTTATTTAAAACTAATAATAATTAGCAATTAAAATCCATTTAGAAAATTAAAAGTTTAATATTTGGTTGTTTTATTAATTTGTTTGTATATTATATTTAATATTTTTTATTTCCCAAATTATAAATAATGTTGATTCTGATATTCTTGATTTATTTGTTCATGGACGACTCGACTTGAGTGTTTTGCTATTTTCGCTTTTAACTATAATCATTTTATTTTGAATGCTCATTTTATAAAAACAGATTTTAAACAATACTGCGTTTCTTATCTTTATTTTATAATCGTTGATTTTTCTTGGTCACTGAAAGCATTTGAACTTTTAATTTCAAAATCTATATACTAAGAATTACAGACTTTGATAGGGTATATCGTAGTCGATTATTGAAAGAGCTCTAGGATCCACATTTGATTCTGATGTTGTTGTTGTGGCGTTGACACCATTTGCCTGCTTGGCTGGATCTGCATAACTGTCTTATCGAGAGTGGCTCTCAGGCATTGCCAAAGCACTTGCAAGGCAATTTGGCTTAACGAGGCGAAGGGTGTTGTCAACTGCTAAGCATAATCAATGGCAAGAAGTTGCATTGCTGCAGCATCCACCCATTTCAGCTCCAAGGTGTCCATGTTTGTTTGTGGCTGCAAATATTTGCTTATGCCATAATAAATTGTTGCAACAACTGTTGGATTTTTATTTCATTGGCAATTGAGAGGTTTGTGTGTGTGAAAGCATCCATTACAAATGTCTATTCAACATGCACATAACACCCTAAATGAATTCTCTCTTCTCCACAATCAGGTCAAGAGGTCGCCCTGATACATTTCATTTATTTGTGTTAAAGTTCAATTGCACTTTAACAAATCTACATAGATTAAGAGTGTTGAAATTTCATTATGAATTGCACGTACTGAAGAAGTATTAACAATTGTTCAACACACGTATTTTTTTTCTTGTGAAAAAAAAGAATTCTTGCCGAAACCCGGGATTGAACCGGGGACATTTAGATCTTCAGTCTAACGCTCTCCCAACTGAGCTATTTCGGCTGCTACGATTTCATAGAAATCTTTAATAAATATATAATTTGATATCACTATGAATATAATACAGATTCATTATATATATAGAATGCAGATTAATGATTTCCGTTAAGTGACTGTAATAATCAAATTATTAATCAAACAGTTTACTTTATTGAAATTCAGCTTTTATCGGACATAACTTATAGTTTCATTCTGTTCAGAATCTGTTCGTCTGATATTGCTGGTATTCACTTTATTTTCGTTTGATAGTTTTTAATATTTGTGTTAATTTCATTATTTCCAAATTGTATTCATTGAACAGTTTGCAAGACATAAAACGCCACCTGCTGGTAATAAATTAAACCGCCCGCCTAAAAGCACGCTTCAAAAATCGTTGGCCATGCAATGTCAGAAACTGTTATTGTGGCTGTTGTTGTTAACAGTGGCAGCCACTGTTAGCAGCGAAGTCGACGTTGAAGCAATAGATGCAGACGGCAGCAGGACAATTAGTACGTCGACTCCTGGAGGGCAGCAGCTGCCGAGAAATCTGGTGAAACGTGCTCCCACCTCCAGCTTTATTGGCATGAGGGGTAAAAAGGAACAGGAGACGTCAGATGCGAATTGGTTGGGCCCCGATCCTTTGGATTATGGTGAAGATGATGTGGACAACTATTACAATGAGAACGGGAGGAGATTAAAGAAAGCTCCATTGGCCTTCGTCGGCATGCGTGGCAAGAAGTTTCCGATGGGCAACACACATCTGCGGGATTTAGTTCAACACATGGAAGAGGAACGATTACGTCAGAATCTTCTACAGGATTTCCTTGATCATCTGGCAATAGATGGTGGCGATGTGGGAAAACGAGCGCCGACTGGCTTTACTGGGATGCGAGGCAAGCGTCCGGCCATGGGGGACAACGATGCTCTGGAGGATGAAAATGACGCCATGGAGCTGCCGGAAAAACGAGCTCCCGTCAACTCATTTGTAGGCATGCGAGGTAAAAAAGATGTCTCACATCAACATTACAAGCGGGCCATTCTGTCAGAGGTAAGCAAAGTGGATGAGTAAGTGACAGGTGTTGAATAAATTACATACTCGTAATGTTTACCACATTTACTACTATATATTGTGTCATCTGTCATGCCCTCATTTTGAATTCTCAACTAATTGTAATTTAAAACATTTATGGAACTAACCGTGGCCAGATGTGGCACAAATATTTTCAAAAGGCATACGATGTGCGTGGCAAGAAGCAGAGGTATACGGACTTTAACAATAAATTTGTGGCTGTGCGTGGCAAGAAGAGTGACCTGGGGGAGGACATCGATATAGATCAGAATGCGGTCCAGCCTTGGGTCTACCTCATTGGAGAGAAACGTGTGCCAAGCGGCTTTGTTGGCATGCGTGGCAAACGTCCAGGTGAGTGGCAAGTTGACCCCATAGTATCTACTCCTCCATTCAATTTCAATTTCAATTTGCACCATTGTAGCGCTTCTGGAGTAAACGGAACTGGTGGCATAGATAGGCGAGCGTTTTCCTCATATACATTGGACGAATGACAGTCGGAAGTTCCTTTAAAACTAGGCAAATATTTGTATAATGTATTTAAATAATCACTGGGCTGGAGATTATTTAAATCGAAATATACAACAAATAGACATATACACGTATACACATTTTGCTTTTCTCTGTTAATGTATGTAAACAAGACTAACGGCTATGTAAGAAAATATAATAGTAAAAATCTAATTAAAATCACGCTTGGGGCCTAGCTTCAAAAGACACTAAAATTGAATTATTTACATATCATATTATTTACATATATTAATCAAAATTACATACTATGTACTTAATATAGATTTCTCTGATGCATACACACATTAACGTATGTAATTTTTATCAACCTATTAATTTATTTGCTATTTATTTGTAACAATGGCACATCAACAGAAAACTTTATACCGAATATAACAAATCAATAATACATATACATCTATATAGCACAAATGTCTATTTAATTATTGTAAATATTGTATGCTAATTAAAGAATAAAAACTAAAAAAAAACTACAATTTATTAATGAAATAAATTATATTAAAAAATTTATTAATAGCAGGTATATTTCAAAATGCAATTTCGAATATCATAATATTTCTAAAATTAATAATGTCATGGTGATTACAGTAAGAAACCATAAAGGTGCCAGGACGCTCAACAATATATAAAATATTTTAAATTACATTTA
Source organism: Drosophila sp. st01m (assembly GCA_018901795.1). Lineage (NCBI taxonomy): Eukaryota > Metazoa > Arthropoda > Insecta > Diptera > Drosophilidae > Drosophila > Drosophila sp. st01m. The sequence goes on along the minus strand of JAEIFG010001494.1, from coordinate 7,396,165 downwards.
AAGACGAATTCTTAGAGAACGTAGCATCCTTGTATTTATTTGGTATAAGGTATAAATAGACTCAGAAACACGACAAAATTCATAGAATTGGTCATCAAAATACAAATAACATGTGTTAGAGTAGCTCCAGTAACTGCACATTATATATAAAAATTTCCATAAATAGGTACGTGCGTAGGAATATGTGAATAGACATTTTTGAGCAGAACATAGGTTCGTATTACAACAGACAAGTTAAGCAGGTAGACGAATTCAATGTTATCTGTACCTGTACCTACAAATGGTACTGTACCAAATGTTATTTCTGAGAATTCATCGTTAGTTATTTAAATAACAGTGGAGACAATTGTGTGTTGTGCAGTGTAAGCACTTATCACTATCGCGTACTTTCACAATTCGTACACGAATTTTGCATTTAGTGTTGCCCTCTCTCAAGTTAAACTTTAAACGTTCTTGCGAGAGCTGCTGAGAGCCAAAGCTCAAGCCGGCAGCCGCTCTCAATTGACGCTCTCAACTTTTGTTTCGCTGCGACAGCGATCACAGCTTATAAATAACAGACAGAGTGCGTTCTAAGGCAGTTAGTTTTTAACAGTCGTTCAAAACGTCAACATCGTCGGCAAACTAAACAGATATATTGTTAGTATCCGTGTGTTTGTGTGTGTGTTTGTGGGAGTGAGTGTTTCTACGTGTGAGTGAAGAGGACTCAAAAACATTGTTTGATACTTATTCGTGTACTACACACATACAAATGGGTACAAATGGAATATGCGACTTGCTTGAATGAAAATGTTATGTGTGCCAATTTTGCAAGACTTTTAATGTATTGTAGATGACAGTAATTATATAAAACTATTGACGTTGCAATTAACGCATGAAGACAGTGGAAAAATTTCTTCTTTAATTTCCAATCTACTGTCCACATTCACCTACATATTTGCTCAGTCAGCTTGAATGCACTTTGGCGTGGAAAACCAGTATTTTCAGTTTGAGTTTCGCCTCAGTCCGCGATCTCATCTACAGCTGTTCCATTTGAATTTGTGAAATTTCATGTGCTTGTTTCTTCTTTTCTTCTTTCATTGCTTTGACTTTATGTTTATGTTTATGTTTTGTTTTGTTTGTTTTTAGCTTCAAAGCGAGGTTTATTTTGAGACATTCGGATATTTTACATAGGAAAAATGCTAAAACTGTGGGCATGCCTGCTCTTGGTCTGCTTCGCTCAAGCGGTACCATTCTATAGCGAGTAAGTATTCCAATCAAGTTAACATTTATTTACGTTTGTGTGGTTTTTGTGGCTGAAATCGCATATCTCATTCCATAGTTGGTTCTTTAGATTTTTTTATGCTGAATTACCTTGTTAAAATTTGGGAAACTGCCATCAGACTGTTATTTTAGATATAGATTAATACATATCATCGAGCATTACTTAACATTAATATAACATGATAAAAATAATTATAATATTCGACCAGATAATAGTAATCTTGCGTATCTAATACTAACTGTATTCATTAAAGTAACTATCTATTCAATCGGTGATAATGCAGTGAAGTTTCTTTACAGTGAAGAATTCGATTCAGCTTCCAGCATTGATGACTCTGATTTTTCATCACTCTCAGACAGGTGAAATTCTTTCCTAGCAATCATTTCCAGCATTTGACAAACGCTTCACAAAACAAACACCAAAACTGAACGGCATCTGTGCCATTCTGTTCAAATATTAACACGGGAACTATAGATTTTTTTATGGTTTTGTGCTCATTGACATATCATAAAACCCACCTAAATGCAGGTTCAGTTGTTTATGATATTTGTTCAAGCACTTTAAGTGCTTGCTTGGAGAAATTTTCTCGTTAACAATATCGACTTTGCAAAATATAAAAAAAGCAAGTGCTAAACGATATTGTAAATAAAGTATACCGAAAATCGGAGTCTCAAGCAACAGAAAACAAAACAGACAGCAAACAAAATCCCCGAAAAGTCGGAAAGAAAGCCAAATTGCTGTGACCTCAATCTACACGTACAAACTTGAGCCTGAGTCTCATTAAAAATCCACATTAGTGTATTTGACAACACCTAAACATAATAGGCTTTGAGCCGAGAGATAAGTGTTGAGTTCGACCATTGATCTCTTATCTCAAATATAAATATTAGCCTGAGCTCCAACAAAAATTAACCAAGTCATCATCTATCTAAATATTCGAATCGGGAGATGGTATCTCTTTTCCTATCTCTTTGAATTGGCGTAACCAATGCAAAACCTGTCCCACAAAAGAGATTGTTCGAGTAAATGTAACTAAATTAAAGAACGAGGCGATAAACACAGAGAATCTCGATCGAAATTTGGCACACAAAAAAGGCCGCAAAGATCATTTAACCCTGCAGTTCAAGTTTTTGCGAGAGGCATTGCACAAATACAAATACAAATACAATAAAAAAGACAACAACACTGATGAGAACAATGCCCAGTCAATGTGGGTCATCAACTTAAGGGCATCCGCCAGAGATGCCGATGCAGAAGTTGCGGGATCTGACAGATGATGGTTGTATCTTTCGGATCGTTGCTCGCATGTCTCTGAGCCTTTCACACATGGCTGACTACGTGGCAAGCAGAAAGCCTTAGAACCTATAATATTTATAGTACTTGCCACTCATTTGGACACCATTTATTTGATGTTAGTCGTGAGAGCAGCCAGACACGAAGCTAATTAACTTTTGACACCTCATTAAATGCAATTTTAAACCAGGTAGCACCCCAATTTAATAATTTATAAATCCCCCTCAAAAGTGGGTCAACTAGATGCTGGCCCTGCTCAGGTCTACGTAACTGGTTTGGTTCTACCCGTTGCGCTCCATGGTAGAGTCTTAATCAAATCAGGCAACCATGGGCACCTAACCACGTTTGTGTCGATCGACTGTGGCCAACGACTTTCGCTTCGGTAGACGAGGAGTCTGTTTAATTTTATGCACTTTTTGTTAACCAACAGAGAGTTTCAGAAGTTCGTAGAAAGCAACCGAATGTTCGATTTTTTATTTGACACAGAACTAAAAGCACATTTAATTGTTTTTAATTTTCATTTATATCTTTGTCAAGTGACAATAGCTAATTTTATAATAATTTACATGCAGTTGCACTTAAAAATTTCTCTTTGCTTCCAATTATTATGAAATTGCTCAGTTATTGGAAAAAATCATCAATTTTGCGCTTAAAGTAGCTCGTGATTTTAAATAGAGTTTCTCTATTAAAAGACCCGAGGTTCAACTCAGCTATTTACCATCTCGAATCTTGTATATAAATCGGAGTTCGTGAGATGCCCGAATCTATGTGGATGATTCGACTTTCAGAGGAATTACCAGAAGTCAATTTGAGTCAAGCCCTTGTTCACGACGCAAATCATGAGTCATTGGAGTATACGATAAAGGTGTCATAAAAAACGAAAACATTACCAGAAGTCAGACGTAAGATCGCAGCTAACCGACCGTGGATACTATAAAAAAATTTGTTATGTTTGCCATTTCCAGTATATTATTTAAAGTATATACATTTATGTATGTATATATTTTTTATGTCTTTTTGTTTTAATTAACTTCCGTGGCTCGCATTCATAATGAGCGTAATCAACACAAAAAAGGTCCCGAATATGTTACAAAGAAACAATATAGTTAATATATATATATTTGTGGGTGGGTGCCAACAACAAGCAGATACTTATACATATATAGGAAAAGTTAACTAACAAATGTCAATAGAAAGCGGACTTACATTTGTTTGCATGAAGCGTTCAAATGACTCATTTGGGGAGAATAATGGGATTTGTGAATGCATGTATAACAGATTTTGAAGTAGCAGTTATAATTGTACACCAAAAATCGAAAGACATAAATCCTATTTGATTAATGACTCTGGAGTGCAGCGCATTAGGTTTTTACTTTTTTTTTTTTTTTGAGAATTTTTGCAACGATGTTTCGGGCATTTGAAAAATAAAATTGGTTTTCATTTGATTTTTATTGTATTAGCTTCACAGTTAATGGAGCCAAACAATTAGTATGCAGCTCACAGAAACGCAGCGCAAAACAATTGCTAAACAATGGGCACGATCAGAGTGTATGCTATATTATTTGGTAGATATATAGTATGTACGTACAATACGAGTATATATAAATAGAGAGAATGTCGAGTTAGGCCGGAGCTTCTTCTTTTATGTGCGAAACAATGGCAGGCATATGAATTATGGTGGGTTTTAATTCCGTTTTGGGGTTAATTTCTGGTTTGGCATTTGCATGAAACAGCACAAAACTCACCACACACCAACTGATTGCAAAGGAAACACAACACGATATACAATACACTAACCAAACAGTACACTTCAACTTCAACTTCCATTTCCACTTCCACCTCCACCTCCACTCCATGCCACTCCCGCTCGATAGCTTTATGCAACATTTAACACGACCATTGCCGCTGCATCGCACGCTCTTTGGGCCCATACCATTTGCACCACTTGAGCCACTACGTGCCCAGCCGTCGCAGCGTGTGGCAAGCGTTTGGGCTGCACCGCCGCCAGCCTCGCTGACGGTCGAGCAGCCACGCCCCCAAGCCCAACTTAATGCCCCACTGTTGCCACTCTACAGTAGCAGTAGCAGCTATGGAAGTGACGGCATCAGCGACACCGAGTTTGTGCCTCTCGAGCAGCAGCAACCGCAGCGGCCACAAGGACGACAGGATGCTGTTGCCACAGCAGTTTCTCCACAGGCGGATCAGAAACCCTTCAGTAAGTCATAGAATCAGAAACCGATCGAAATCTCTTCTATATATACCACTCTATTCATACAGATATCGATACGATCACCTCCGATGTGAATTCTCCCAATCCAGCTGTGTTCTTCCAGCAATCATTCCCCTTCTTTGGCAATGAGTTCTTCAACTCATTTGGCGGATTCGGCTTTGGCAATGCCCAGGAACCTTGGTGGAAGGGGTGAGTAACAAGTGACAAGTTATTTAAAATTATTTTACAGCACTATTTTGTCCATATCATTTCGTGTCTTTTAATAAATTTTTAAACTACGTATATTGCGTTATTTATATATATTTATCGGAATTTAAAACTTTGCTTAAACTTTACTTGAAATCAAGTGTAATAATTAACTTTAAATAATGTTAAAATTGTGTGATTTGAAACTGATTCATTTAAATTGTAAAAATATATTTTCGACATATTTATTTAGATGTTCTTTACTGTCCCAAGTGATCTCAGCTAAGACTTCGTAGATCACAATATATCAATAAAAATATTTCCTGTTTAACAACTTGGCTAATTCTCAAATTTTTGACAAATTCAATTTTAATGTAATTTTTCAGTTTTGAGTTCTAAACTTATTATTTTATCTGATACTCTTACAAGCTGCTTGAACGTCTCTTAATCCAGTTATACGAACGTTATTGAGAATATTGTTCTGTTTTCTTATTATACAAATCTTACATAATCATTTATAAGAGACTTCTATACAAATGGTCACTTGGTTTGCTGATTTTCTAATCACCACACTCGAGTGATTTCGATGTTCTTGGCATTTGGTAATTAACCGAGCGCAATGTCAAGTTCATTCAAGTTATTAAATATAATTTCAATTCGTAACGTCTCTCAAATTATCGCCATCTGTTGAAGCTTCTGTATTCTGCTTCCCATACAATAAATAATAAGTAAATAAAATACAAATTCTAAATGACTTTGTATTACTTAGTATTCCCATCTATACATGATGCATGAGAAACCTAGCTGGCAATTTGCTTGGCCGGCTTAAGTTGGTCAAAAGGCAACAATTTCTCAATTAATTATTCAGTCAGCAATATTGTAAAAACTGGATTTTATTATATGCAACAAATGTATGTATAATGTGCATATATATATTGATATAATGCAATCTGTATATAGATATAGATAGATATAGACTCGTTTGCACTTTTCTAAATTGTTATTAAAGCAAAATTGTGAAATCAACTGCTGCACTTGTTTTTGTGGATCTGAGAGCGAAAATCAGACGCAGCAATTGAAAAATTAGCGCTAAATACAAATAAACAGCAAACATATACATATGTATATAAAATATAAATGAGCTGAGATACACATCTATATGCTCATGTCGAGAAATTTCGAAAACTATGTCCACACAATGAACCGCTTTGTACAGCAAATTGAATTGAAGGCAGGCAAAGCTGTTAAGCTGATAATTCTATAGAGCAAATAGTATATAGTATATCAACATAAATATGTATATATGAGTATGCCATAAAGCCCTCTGAAAATATATCTCCTCTATATACAAATTTCTAACGTAAATATTAATCAACGCTCACATTGATGAGCAGTTACGATACGAATAAGTTCCCTCATTGGGGTACGTTAATTGGGCGCTGACTAACAGTAATAAACTTCATAGTATATCCATGAATCTATAGATACACCTATCGAGTATCTATTCGAATTGTTGTCATGGGTGCATTGACTTTTAATTTGCAACTCTGCGATTTGACAAAAACGTTAACAAGTCAAGTTAGCTAATAATAAACTGATATTTAGCAGAGATCTAATCGTTTTAAGGGATCGTCTCCATCAGAACAGCAAGAACCCTGTTAGAATACTCATGACAAAAGTAGTTTTCTCAAAACACTTTAATTTGAAAAAAGATTACAGATATTGAGATGAAAATACACTTTAGTATTTAATAAATTGATGTTCCGGTTAAAATTTGACAAAGTTATGACGGTTTGAAGTTTTTGAAATAGTGTCAAGGGGAAAGAAAATTCTAGTATTGATGCAGAAACAATTTAGAGTCGATTTTTGATTAACTCGATTGATCGTTAAACAAATAATCGAGTTGAAAAGCGTTTTGTCCATTTTTCGATGTATTTTTGCATAATTTCATCACTAGTTTAATCTCTTTCATTGATTTGTAGACCCAATGTGTGCACTGAAAAAGAGGAAAGCGAAGTTGCAACCACGGAAACCGATGGTGACGAAAGCGTGGACACCTTTGGTCAGGAACGTGATGGCGCTGGCAGCGTTGTCCGTTCACCGCTCTTTGGCCAGTTCCACTTCAGCGTGAACTCCTGTGCCGAGAAGCCGAACAAGCACGTCTGCACTAAGATGTAAGTGGGGCAACAGCAACGGCAATACGAATGCCGAATGCAGAAATGGCAACAATTTGCATAACCGCCAGCGTTGCGTATACTTAATGTTTTATTCATTTCTGCTATCATGCACAGCGTTAATCAAAATGGCAAGAAGAAGACGTTGACTCTGACAAGACAATGCTGCCACGGCTATGGACGTCCACGCAACGCGGACTTCACCACGCCCTGCGAAAAGATCGAGATCAAAGACATCGAAGCCACGGCCGCCGATATGGGAGCCAAGCAGTTCATTGAGAGTGCTAAGAGTGCTGGTGAATTGGCCGACATGTTGGCCAGCAACAGTGGCAAGAAGGTGACTGTCTTCGTGCCCAACGATGCCGCCTTCCAGGAATATCGCGGACAGCATCAGCAGGAGAATGTAAGTGCAGCAGGAGATATCCAATTAATTATAAATGACAATCTAATTAAACTACAGAACGTGGAGGACTCCAAGGCGGAAGCTTCGCAAACATCATCAATCTACAAACTGCACTCTGTCTTGGGCGATGTGCAGCTGGAGGATGTGCCCAACGAGAAGCTGCTGCAGAGTGAGCTTCCCGGCCAGAAGATTCGCATCAACAGCTATCAATTACCGCCGGCTCTAAGTCCGGAACCATATCGTTATGCCGCCAACTGTGTGCCAATTGAGAAGCACGACAAGCTCTCGGAACAGGCTCTGGTCCACACATTGAATGGCGTTCTTAAGCCAATAACCAAAACGGTAATGGATATCATTCGAGATCGCGCCGACATGTCCATAATGCGTGCCGTCCTCGAGAAGACCAACATCAGTGCATTGCTGGAGGCCGACAAGCCAGTCACCATCTTTGTGCCCACGGACGCTGCCTTCGACAAGCTGGAGCCACATCTTCGACGCACCCTAAAGGAAGGACGTGGCTGCGCTTCTAGTGAGTTGAAGAGTCCCAAAATTATAACACATATGCCTGAATACCAATTGAATTAGGTATACAGGGTATAAGGATTGAATTTTAATCTACTACTCACTTTAAAACAGTTTTCCACTGACTTAAGAATACTTATTATGATTTTAAGACTTCCCATTTTACTACTTATATTTTATCTATTTATATTTCTGTTAAAAATGGTGAAAATATTTAATATTTCGCTGTTAGGATTCAGAATATTCCACGCTGTTAATATTACATATTAGTATTCATAATCAGCAGACAAATTGACAGTTTAACTTTGTAATTTGATCAAACTCAGAGCTCTACTAAGTTGTTAAGTATTTCCACAGATATACTGAAGAATCATATGTTAGATCTGACTTTCTGCTCTCTGGCAACGCTGCCGGGAGCTAAGACGACTGCCTATAATCTTCTCGGAGAACCGTTGCTATTTAATCGGACCCAACGCACCGCAAATTCAACGGAGAAACAGGAGAGTGCAGTCTATATCAATAGTGTCGCTAAGATTATGGATGCTGACATCATGGGCACCAATGGAGTGCTCCATATCATTGACACCATTCTGCCAACGGATTCGGCGCTGCCAATGACCTCTTTGATGTCGCAAAAGAATCTAACAATCTTCAAGCAGCTGCTGGAAGCCTCTGGCTTTGATGATCGGTTCGATGATCTGGACAATGTGACAATCTTTGCTCCCACGGATAAGGCGCTGCAGAACTCGGAATGGGCACGTCGGGTGGCAGAGCAACCGGATTCGTTGAAGGGCAACAAGGATTTGTTGAATTTCCTCAACTATCATGTGATCAAGCCCATGATTAAGACCTGCGATCTCTCAGAGAGCTCCCTGCCCACGGTGGAGGGCACAAATGTTCGCCTGAATCTGTACTCCACCCATGCCCTCTTCTCGGACGTCATGAATCGGGCCACCGTTAACTGTGCCCGCCTCGTCCACTTCGATGACGAGAGCTGCGGCTCGGTGTTGCATCAACTGGACCGCCCACTGACCCCGCCCAAGAATGTGAGATTCAGAAACTGAAAACCGGTTTCGAACATTAATAAATATTAAAATTCTTCCACTTAGAACTTGCTCAAATCGTTGGAGGTCAATCCGAACTACACCAAATTCCTGGAATTGGTCCGCAAGGCGAACTTGACCCATTTGCTGGCAAATGATTCGGACAGCTTCACGCTCTTGGTGCCCAAGAACGATGTATTCGATGAGCTGGGCGAGTCCAGCGAGTCCAGGGCGACCGCACAGAGTCAGGCCGAGCTTGTGGCTCAGGTCAAGACGCATATTGTCAACGATGTGGTCTGCTGTGCTGGCATCATTCCCACCAATTGGCCATTTGTGCGCTCCATCGAATCCATCTCGGGTCATCATCTTCGCATTACACGCGATCGCCGTCCGAAGATCGAGAATGCCGGAGTTACTAAATGCGATGTGATGGCTACCAACGGAATTCTGCACGAGATCAACGATGTCATTGTGCCCAGAGCAACTCAGCAACACCGTCGGCCCCAACATTCGCCCAATTATCAACCCCATGGTGATTTCGATGCTTTCTTCTAAACATCGTGCAAGATTCAGAAGCGATATTTTTTAATAAATATCCATGTCTATATTCTATATATACATATTTATATTATTTTATAATGATTTGTCAATTGAATTTGATTGAAAACTCATAAAAGCAAAGACAAAATGGCAGTTGATCGTCTCTCTGACAAATAAAATACATAGATTTATAAAAAAAATAACTGACACTTAAAAACCTTTCAAATATGTAGACCACTTAAGCTCTCTTAAGTTCACTCTCTTTATTTGATAAGCCTTCTGTAAAGAGTACAAGTATAACAGCTGGCTGTTAAAAGCAGCTGACGCAAAAGCTGTAATCGCCGTCGAGAGCAGAACATTTCAATCTCTCTTTGTTGATATGCGACGAGTAGGATAGAAAGAGACAGTTACATTTACAGCATATGCTCCTATGATCTGTAGACTTGCGTGCATGTGTGCAAATGTGCATTTAAGTGAGGAATAAATAAAGTACCTAAAATGCAAGTATAAATTCCACAGACATTCCGGTGCAAGGCGCAGTTGAACTAAAAGTGCAGCAATGACGGGAAGACTTCCAGCAACCTTCGTGAAGGGCTTCCACAATGAGGACCTGGTCCGCCGAATGGAATACCGCAAGTTAGGCGACACTGGGCTAAAAGTGTCTGCACTTGCGCTAGGTGGCGCCACTCTAACCGGTCTCCTTTACAAGAAGTTCGACCAGGAAGAGGCCATTAAAACAGTTCACGAGGCAATTAAATCTGGCATTAACTACATCGATACAGCGCCCTTCTATGGCCAGGGGGGAGTCGGAGCGGCTGCTCGGCATGGCGCTCAAGGATGTGCCTCGGGAGTCCTACTATATAGCCACTAAAGTGGCACGCTACGAACTGGATCCCGGAAAAATGTTCGATTTTACGGCTGCCAAGACGCGTGAGAGTGTGAAGAAGAGTCTGGATCGACTCGGATTGGAGTATGTGGATGTGTTGCAAGTGCATGATGTGGATGCTGCACCCAGTCTGGATATAGTGCTCAATGAGACCATTCCCGTGCTTGAGGAGTATGTGAAGGCGGGCAAGGCGCGATTTATTGGTATCACTGCCTATGACGTGGATGCTCTCAAGGAATGCGCTGAGCGCGCCAAAGGACGTGTCCACATGGTGCTGTCCTATGCCCGCTACACGCTCGTCGACAACACGTTGTTGCGGCATATGAAGACCTTCAAGGAACTGAAGGTGGGCGTCATCTGTGCCGCCGCCCATGCATTGGGTCTGCTCTCCAATGACGGACCACAGGCCTGGCATCCCGGCAGCGACGACCTGAAATCGTTGGGTCGACAAGCCGCCGACATCTGTAAGAAACGCAACGTGGAACTGGGCAAACTAGCCATGTATTACACGATGCAGCTGGAGGATGCCTCAACCTTCTTAATCGGTATACCTAATCGACATGTCCTAAAGCTCAACCTAAATGTGGTCTTGAACGGATTGACAGCCGCCGAGCAGGAAGTGCTGCAATATCTGCGCGAAAAGTGAGTAAACCCGTTCTTCGGAATTGTGCAACTCAAGTTTCGTGTTACCATTGCGTCAGGGGCACTCGAACTTGGCCTATGACAACCCGTTTGCAGTTAAACTAAACTGGAACTCTCTGTTTCTGTCTATTGCAGCGTTTTTAAGCAATCCTATAGCTGGGGATCCACTCTATCGACGATTGCGGACTTTAAGTAACTAAAATCCAAGGGATTTGCGCTTGAAACAATGCGGAATCGATGCCATTTTAACAATATGATCTTACAAAAATGTTAGACTTTAATCTATTAAATATGTATATTCAAGTCGTAGTTTATTATTTACAAAACATGAGCAGTAACAATTCAAAAACTGCAACTTTCTTGAGTTTTTAACTGACTATATACAAATATATATAAATATATCTATATACACATAATACACTCACAAATGTATTTTGAATTATTCGGAAATCTTAAAAGCTTCAATGTCAACTCAAGTTCTGCTGCTAATTAATTGACATTGACTGTTGTGCCTATGTTTAAAAATAGTAATTTAAATTTATATAAATAAATAGACTGATTAAGTTATCAGTCAATACACCTTATTTAATCTATAAAATAAATCTAAGTTGTCTATTCGTTTCTTGACCCTTTACTACAGAGTTCCCGACTGTTCAGGAATCTTCTAATTAATATAAAAACATTTCGAGAAAATATAATTCTCTTAGGTACTTATTTATAATGCGTACAATGCTGAAGGCAACACAACAGAGGAATCAGCTTAACAACAAACGATCGGTATAGGATTACCATGATCAAATAGAATTTCCTGCTTAAAAACTAAAGAAACCTATTTGCCCAGAGTAAGGTTACGATATTTCTCAGTACCCCATTCCGACTAAACCAGCCCTGTGATCGTTAATCTCGATGTACATGAACAGCAACAGCAACACAAACGGGAGAGCAATGTAATTTTAATTCACTTTATATTTACAAACACTCAACACACCCACGAATCCATACACAACTTCTCTCTCTCTGATAACGAATGCAATATCTCTGAGAATAATAAAGCAAATTGTAGAATTACTTTCCAGTCTTCCGTGTGCATTCGTCGTTAAGTGAACGAGCTTCGTCAGAGTGCAATATAAATTTAAACCAATGTCTGGAATATTACCGGCCACTTATGTGAAGGGCTTCCACGATGAGGAGCAGATAAAGCGTATGGAATACCGCAAGTTCGGAAAAACGGGTCTCGAAGTCTCCAAAATATCATTTGGCGGAGGTGCACTGTGCGAAAACTATGGGTACAATTCGAAAGAGAGTATATTAAGCGATTTATTGATCATACAACAATTATTATTATTGCAGCTTTGAACTAGATGAGGGCATTAAAACTGTGCAAGAGGCTTTAAGATCTGGCATTAATTACATTGACACAGCTCCCTGGTACGGCCAGGGACGTTCGGAGGAGCTGCTCGGCAAGGCTCTCAAAGATGTGCCCAGGGAAGCCTATTACATAGCCACTAAAGTGGCACGCTACGAGCTGGACTACGAGCATATGTTTGATTTCAGTGCGCAGAAGACGCGCGAGAGTGTGGAGAAGAGTCTGCAGCTTTTGGGCTTGGACTATCTAGATGTTATACAGATCCATGACATTGAATTTGCCCCGAGCCTGGATATCGTGCTCAACGAGACGTTGCCCACGCTAGAACAGTTGGTCAGAGAGGGCAAGGCAAAGTACATTGGCTTATCTGCCTATCCAATATCTGCGCTGAAGGAATGCATTTCCCGTGCTGCGGGCAGATTTGATGTAAGTATCCGTTAATTCTTATAAAAAATAGCAAAACAAGGGCTTCAAAAATACTGACAAAAATACAGAATATATGCAAGTAGTACTCGTATAAATAAATAGTCTATTTATAAATAGTTTAAAGTTTAAACAGTATAAATAAAGTAAATACCAGGCAATTTGAATATGAAAATTATTCGGAGTACAACAAAGCCTAAGAATAAAGAAACAAAATTTATCTGAGTACTTTTTGCTATACATAGACTTTATTAATTTTGTACTTACTAATCTCGTTCCCATTTCAGACGGTGCTGACATATGCACGTTACACGCTGATTGACAACACATTGCTGGAGTATTTGGACTTCTTCAAGTCCCAGAATCTGGGCATTATTTGTGCGGCTGCCCACTCCATGGGTCTTTTGACCAACGCTGGTCCACCGTCCTGGCATCCGGCCAGCGATGAGCAAAAGGAACTGGCACGACAGGCCTCCAATGTGTGCAAGGAGCGTGATGTGGAACTGGGAAAGCTGGCCATGTACTATTCCGTTCAACTGAAAGAGGTGTCCACCTTTTTGACTGGCATGCAGAGTCGCCAATTGCTTGCTACGAATTTGTCAGCCGTTCACAACGGCCTCAATGCCAAGGAGCAGGAAGTGTTGCAGCATCTCAGAGAAAAGTGAGTGGCGGTCAGCTTGCAACTTGCAACTTGCAACTTGCAACTTGCACTCGGAAGTTGACCGAAATTGTGCAACTCGGATACAATGTTACTATTGCGTCATATCCGACTCTATTTGCAGACAGACAGACATATCGGCAAGATATCGAATTCAAGTCTGCTCTGTTAGTCTCTCCATTTACTAAGACATACGAGTATGTGTGTGCACACTCATTGTCAATCTTGGCCATCGGTGCAGTAGGCAGCCAATGACTCCCTCTCTCTCTCTCTCTTCTCTCTCTCTCTCTCTCTCTTTCTCTCTTTCTCTATAAATATCTGTGCCCGTCTCTAGTTCAACCATTACCTGCAAATGCTGAACTTGTTTTTGTTTCGTGCCTCCATCGAATTACGCTTATAATGATATTTTTTTCCTTTTGCATTTTATTTTATTTTTTATCGAAGCATTTTAAATAATCTTCCTACTTTGTATCTCGCCTAAACTTTTTTAGCGTCTTGACGAAGCCATTTAATTGGGAAGGCATCGAACTGAAAAGATACTGGAGCGCACTGCAGAACAAATAGATGAAGCTTGAAACTTTGGACAATATTATTAAGACAATATTATATTATCATATTAAAATAAAATCTAAGGTGACCTAAAATCTTCCAAAGAGCTTACATTTCTGGAAGATTTTCGATAGGTTTTGTTAAATGCATTTCATTATTCAATACAATTAAATCTTGACTTAGTAAAATATATTAAATAAACATCTGACATAGATTTTAAATTGATGCCCTTGCTGATGACTGCCTGTGATTTCTAGATTCCTAGATGTATTATTTAAAATTTGATAACACCTATCAGTAAATAATTAAAATATTAAAAGCACTCAAAAAATGTATAGAAGGTTAGTTGAAAAAATGGCTCTCCATTTATGTGGCTTATATGGTTATGGTCAACAACATATTCATATATATAAATACTGTCTGACTAATTGGCTAAGCTTAAAAAATGCACAAGAAATGCAGTTTTTATTTAGTTGTCCAAAATGTACGAAACATACGACTTCCACCTTTCGCTGCCATGGTCAGCAGCCTACCAGTCGGTTAATACACTAATTAAGCTCTAATTAACGCAATTGTTAATATTTACAAATAAAACTAATAACGAAAATAAAACAAAAAAAAAAAACGTAGCCACACGAATTGTTGCAGCAAGGAGAATCGTCGAAGCGAACCGCGGTGTACAAAACGGGGAAGTTTAATAACATTTTGAATAATGAATAATCAGACAAACAACAAAAAATCGCGATGCAACAGCAACAATGCGAAATGAATGCACAAGAAAAATCCGCATGAAAAGCGGAAATGCTGTCGATGAAGTCACATTTTGTTTTCCTTAAACTGCGCGTTGCGTTTTCAACTCGCAATAATTTTCTGGCAGAGCTTTAAGTATATTTTGTTATACTGTATGTACACATATGTACAATTACATATGTAACTAATTGCACACATACATTCATTTGTGAATCTTATCAATGCATTGGCTACAGCTGATTGACCAGATTCTCAGTTGCGCACGCATTCGCTCTTTGATTCACTCTCTCTTACTCTTTGCTCTCTCGACTGCGGTTGGATTAGTCGAGCTTTGCGGCTGCTTCGTTTATATACGCTGCGCCGTCGCAGTCAAAGCGTCAGTTTTACTTTCAGCGTTAAGTCATTGAGTCGACTTTTGTGTTCCTCGGACATTTTTAAATTTGTATTAAATAATTAAATTTAAATTCAAGTGCAATATGCTGAGAATGCAAAATATGCTTTTGGTTTTGTTAGGCTGCAACATGTTGTTAGCCGTTCACGCAACTGGTAATAAGAAGCAGCAACAGAATCCGGAACAGAATCAAGGTGGGTTAATGACACGCCGTTAAGAAGACCCTACGAAAGTTGATTCATGCAAGGTGTGGAGAAATGTTCAATGACAAGCGAAGTCAGTTCTAGGCAGACCAAAACAAAAGGAACCGGTTTAAACTTCTCCACAAACATAGATCTGCAGCCGGCGTTGGTTTCTAAAGAGTGAAAAGAGATGTGCTGAAAGTTGTTTGAACTTTCGTGTTGTGCTTCGTTAGTTCGAGTTAAATTTAACGTATATTTGTACAGTTAATATAGTAAATAAATACGGTAATGTGCACATTTAGATTACATTAAACAATTTTTTTTCTCAAGTTAGGAATGTCTAAGTTTCCAACATTTTTTTTTACAAGTAACAAGTAAAACTTAAATTTATTAGAATAATTAGAACATAATTTAAATTCATCGTTGCAGAAATTTGGGAGCAAGATTTATCGGACACCTTTAAAATCGAGGGAAGCGATCAGGGCATTCAAAAGGTTAATTTAAAGTGTGGCGCCAATTCAATGAATGTGATGCTGGAGACTGAGAAACCTTTTACGGGGGTCATGTACACTCGAGGCAGTTTCTACAAGCAAACGGCACCGTGCTTCATGAAACCCAACGCTAATCAGGGAACACGAACGCTGGAGATGAACTTCCAATTGGATCAGTGTCAGACGCTAAAGGATGGGGAACTCTACTCAAATATTGTTGTCATTCAAAACGATCCGGAGCTTATAACGCCTGGGGACTCGGCTTTTTCGCTGGAATGTGATTTCCGTCAGCCACGCAGCCTGGATGTGGAGGCCAGTATGCAGGCCAGGGACAGGTAACATTTGAATAATGTGCATATAAAATTTTTCTTTTTTATGTATGATGATGTGTATGATCAAAAATAGAAATCCACAAAAATTGCGCGGAGCACGCGGTGGAACTCGCCAGCGTCAATAGAACTTTACACTATGACTACCCATTAAGTTCTTCAACTTTACTCACTTCCAATAGCTGTACTTAAGGTACAAAATAAACTGCAACTCTTTGACTCTGCACGGATTTAAAAACTAATCTCTTTGTGTAGTGCCTTACTAACAAGCAAACACGTCCACCCAAAAACAAACACTTTTCTAAATCACATAACATGCATGCATAAATACATTCCACAGAGTGGCGACCAAATCCAAAATAACACTCACAAGTCCTGATCCCGCTGCACCAATGGACAATCTACACAACTCGGTGTTTAGCAACAGTGATACTGTAGAATACATACCAAAGTTTTCCAAACCAAATGAAACCATAAGACTGGGCACAGTTGAGGAGGTGACCCTACCATTGGCTCACGAAAGAGATGAACTCTAAATTTAAAAACACTCACCTCAAACAAAAAAAACATAAATAATTTATTATCCCACTTAAAAAACATTACAGGTGAGACAAGCACACGCTTTTTGTATTATCATTTGTCAATTGTTAGGATAGACCAAGCCTTGATCAATTTTTAATAATTTATTTTTTTATTCTACTTTCTTCAGGAAAAACGCACATAATGCAACCAAGACGGCTTAAGTACAATTGACATGCAAAAACCCAAATTCATTTGATTGCTCTTTTTAATTTCCATATCCTGTGATATTTTTTAAGTTTGGTATTAATAAAAAACGCAAAAGTGTACGATTGACTTTTCAAATCTTGTTTGGCACTCGAGGAAAAGCAGCTGTATTTTTAGCTTTTTTATTTTGGGTGGCAACGCAAGTATTCTGATGGTCTGGCAGGCTTTGGCGAACTAAAGTTTACAATTAAATTTCCAGTTATTTATTACGAAAATATTAGTATCCAGCTAACCATTCTTCAAAAACCAGGTAAAGTGCAATATAAAAAAGTACAATATCAGCAGACATTACAACCATATCCAAAGTAAAATAAAAGCTATTTTGACCGATTTCGCCAGAGTTGTTTTTGTGTTCCTTATCTGCGCATCAAATAATGCACAAAGAACGTCAATAATTTTTAAATTTAATTAAAACACTTTGCAGTTTTCTGAGATTTAATGCATTAAAATGGACCACCGTGTATTTATTACTCTGCTGTTCGTGTTAAGCGGCACCGTAAATGTTATATTGATCAAGTGAGTAACAATTTGCTAAATAACAAAAGTGCATACAGAAATATGAGATGAAAGCTGAATGCAATACATATGCATGTATATACAAACGTACATTGCAGATGGGTGAGCAATCAAAATGTAGACGGCAGTGATGGAAAGCCGCATCGCTTTCAACATCCAGTCGTCTTGACCATGCTCATGTTTCTGGGCGAATTTTTATGTTTTGGAGTTTACAAAGTGGTGAACGCACTAATGTCTCGACGCGGCGTAAGTATTGAAGATTCAAGAGTCAAATTGCTTTTGCCAATATTTAATGTGTACTACTGTTATGTCTCTCCTTAAGATGAGCGTTGAACAAGATCATATTTTGACACGCGGCAGCAATGAGTTCCATCCCCTCAGCATGTTGCTGCCATCGTTTTTACGAACAATTGCATCAATTTTATTGTTTACCGGCTTGTTTCTAACCTACGCGACCAGCTTTCAGATGATAAGAGGTGCGTTTATCAGCTGTTACTGTTGTAATTTTTTTTATTTGATGAACCCTTTGCCCATTGCAGGCGTAGCACTGATCTTTGTGGGACTGTTCAGCACCATGTATTTGAATCACACACTGAGCTCCCGCCACTGGTTAGCCATTTTCACCATGACATGCGGCATCATCGACATACTGGCTTTAGATGTACAGCGCGTGGAGTACGATTATCAATCGTTGCCCCATACAGATCACAATACCATCCTTACAGGAGATTTATTGATCATATTTGCAGAAGTTCTGCACGCCTTTTTGTATGTGTACGAAGAGAAGCATATGAAGGCCTCGGACTTGGTTCCCATTCAGGCGGCTGGTTGGCAAGGCATCTTTGGCATTGTCATAACTGCATTGGCCGCAATTTGCTTAAACTTTTTGCCAAGCCTTGCACCATTTAATGAGAGCTCGCGTGGTGTCTTTGATGACTTGACTGATGTAATTCCGCAGCTACGTGGGAACGCAATGTTAATTCTTGCACTTGCAGGCTTCATATGCTCCAGTGCCATTCACAACTGTGTGGGCATGTCCATTTCCAAGTTCTCCTCTAGCGGCAATCGTCTGCTCGCTGATGGGATACGTGTCTACTTCATCTGGGCATTTGTCATCTTTGCCGAATGGGAAATATTGAATCTAATTACTATTTTAGGATTTTTTATACTGCAAACAGGCATCATTTTGTACAGACAGGCTATATTTGTGGAATGGTATCGTTCAACACTTGCTCGTTGGCAACGAATTCGTTATATGGACATGAATACAGTGGCTGGACCCACGCCTAACAGTCAGCCCGCTGATGTTATCTAAAGTTGAAGATGTTGACGAAGTTTGTATAGATTGTGATATGGGAGAGGAGGGCTGCTATAGACCTATCCAGTTTTGGGATGGATCTCTAAAACATACCTATCAATTTAAATTAGATTACAAATAAATACTTGGAAAAGTTTATTATCCCAAAGGTGTCTTTTTTGTTTTGATTTTTAACGAACGAATTGATGATTTCTAACTGAAACAAACTTTTATTTAATTTAACGAATATTTTTGTCGATCCTGTAAAAAGCCGATGACTCCATTGACAAAATTCCCAAGAAAGTGCTAATAATACAAGAGCTTATATTAAAAAAAAATAAAATAGAATATACATTTCATATCCAAAAGTAGTCATATGTAATTTAAGTAAAATAAAAGCGATAAAATATATCATACATACAAAACCTATCGATATTGTTGTTTATGCGGCCCTGACAGAATCCGCGCTCAGCTGTTTAACAACAAAATTTCAACTTCAATCGGCGTCCATTGGATTGACTTGAGAGTTATAAATGTGTCAACAAAAATACAATAAAAAGCTAACATCATATTAAGGAGTTCTTCTGTGAGACACCTACCGCTCTCGGAACATATTTGGCAAAATATTTCGTGAATGCTGCAACAACATGCGTTTAAAAGAGTACCAGGACATAATTTTGGATACGATACCGAAGCTTTATGAAACCCAAATCAAGGTATTCATTACAAATCTTTATGGTATCGAGGATCAAGTGAAGCGGCTGCCAAAGCGTTTCTGCAAGATTTACACGACTCAGTCACTTGCCAATCAGCTTTTCATATATTTAAATCGTCGTAATGCCAACATTTCTATGCAAGACTTTAACATAGTTCAGGAGTCTGAACCGCTAATAATTCGCCTCAGCGACGGGAAACGGTTGGAAGTGATGCTCTGTGCTGGAAATGAGCTTGGAAATAGTCTCATGCTGTTAATTCGGAGACTGCATGGAGGAAGATTACTCTACTATTATTCAGCTGTTCAACAGGATGGTCTCAACCGTTTAATGGGAAATGCCACATATCAGGAATGGATTTCTCAAGGCACCGAAATTCTCTTTTTAAATCTTCAGGCAGCCAATCAAACGTTCAATCATATAGATTTTGAAGAGGTTGCTGTAGAAGTTTCCAAATATGGCAAGGACACGGGCAGCAAGGTTGTGATTAAACTGCCTTTCTTTGGCTATGAATATCTTGTTCAAAGGCTAGCTCAAACATTCACGTTGTTTGGCCATATTGAATTGCAGGACAGCTTCAGGAGTAATTATTGCTGCCTGACTTCAGACCTTAGATACTTTCACCAACCAGGTTACACGGTTATTGCCACAATTTGTAATTCAAACCACTTCCAAGACGTTAGACCTTATCCACTCTCCAAACTTAAATGGACTCCAGTACCTAATCGTATAAATCTTATTCAACTTTGTAGTCTGCTCCGTCCGCTTCACATAAATGGAATAGTGGGCTATCATGATAGGGGCAATTCGGGACCAGTGCCGGCGTATCTAAAACGTTTCAAAAAAGGTTACTCCCCGAAATCTAATGGGATTGAAATACCTGAGACTCAGTTAATGCATGAATATAGCATGAGTACAGACAGTGCGCCTGATGGACTTTTCAACACCCAAGCAGTGCAGATATCCCCTGCAAAATGTCATACACAAGCGACTCATTCTCGTAAGGATCCATTTGTTTTTACTAAGTCTAGAAAGCTTGCATTTGTAGAATCCGAAGATGATTAACTTATAAGATAAGCGTATAGAGATTATTCTTTATATACTTTGAATCTAATAGCTTAAGACCTCTAGGAAAGTCTTATAAACTGATGCTAGGCTCTGTATTGTATTCAAAGCTTGTTTTGGGGAATATAGCCTGTGGCTTAGGAAATTGTGTAGAGTGTCTGATTGCTCCTGCCCATTGCTGTACCATGGCATGATGGTCGGGTAGATCCATATATAAATTTGTTCATGTTCTATATACTTTTAACAGAGATTAAGATTTGCAAGTTAACGGAAATTTAAGAAATCAGAAAATGATTGAAAACTCAAAACGAAATCCTATTCCAGGTTTAACAAAATAGTAAATATACAACTGATGTCTTACAGCACCTTAAATAGATTAAAGACGTTTAATTTGAATATTGTGTATTTATTTCTGTTTATATTATTTGTCTACATTTTTACAAATTTATGTTTTCCAATGCTCTGTTTACTACATGTTTTCGTGTATATATTAATTAAGCCGCTGCCTAAAATCAAATAAAAAAAATGCAAACTTTGTACGGAACTAAATATTGTCTAAGTGGTTGTTTATAGAGCAAAAATGTTCTAAGTATCTTTTAACATAAACACTTAATAATATCTTGGATTTTTATAATCTTATTGTCATTGGAGTAATATTTCTTTCAATTGACTGAACTAATTTGAGTTATCGCCTGTATTGATATGAATCTGTTCATACATATGTGGATGGGATAACATAATTGGCTTTAAGTATCGACTATGGCGTGCTTTTAGCTTATTAATCTGAAATACGACAGCTTTAACAATAACAATAGCATTAACGCATACATATACATTTAACATTCAGAGAGTAATCGTATAGAAGCTCTTGTAGCTTAAGGTAAATATACTAACAAGTCGATGCATTCCTCACAGCTGTATTCTTTTCTGTTAGTTATTTTCTACCACATCTCATCTTACCACAACGGAATACGGCACATTGTTACGTTATTTTAGCCATTTACTTTTTCTGGACGCCCAGCAAGCCTTCAGCTACGCCCAAGTAGTACACGGTTTGAGCAATTCCAAACAAAGGCGCAATCACAATCATTCGGCATAGACCACCCTTAAAGAATGCTGTGGGTCCCTCGTGCTTCAGAGTTTTACTGCACGATAAAGAAAGATGACGTTGCGAATAAGCTAGTGGGTATTTTTGTTAGTCTCTTACGTAATGCAGTCGGTTATTCCCTTGAATTCCTTTTCACCATCGGCTTTCTTGAGAGCTTGTAACCGCGTTTTAACCACATCGAAAGGATTTACAGCAAGGGCAGCTGTTGAACCAGCCGCCAAACCCGCAAGGAAAGAACACCTAAATCAAAAGTACTTATCGGTTAGACTCGGCAGACGAAAAGATTGATAGGCTGCAATTGTGTTACCAGAAAACCGCCTCACCGGAACCATCATTACGTCGCGGACCCAATTCGTTGAGCGTGGCAAACAATGGAAAGTAAATGACTGAAAACGTAACATCACGTAGACCCGTAGCGCCAAGGCCTTTGTATAAACCGAAGATTCCCTTCTCTCTTATTAATGACATGGTCAATTGAGTGGCCGATACCTTTTCAACAGATTTGCCAGCTAATTTTGCTGCAGCTGCTACGCGACCAGCATCCTGCATCTGAATCTTTAACAACTCCATGGGTGTGGTTACAATAATTTGGAAGGCACCAGCCAAGCCGCCAGCTATCATTTGGCTGCTAATTGGTAGCTTTCCATCCTTTGTGGTCAGCTTGTGTCGGAAGTAATCATTGGCAGTAAGTTTGATTGCCTTTTCTGGAGTAATCAACAATATGTTTACAGCTGAACCACGGTACATGCCGAAATATCCTTCCGCCTTGTACGTCTTGCGAAAGCAATCGAGCCTAGGAAAAGTTGAACACATTGATAGTCTATGGATGTAGTAATCATAACAGCTTTAATACTTACATGCTGCTGTACATACGCTCGCCATTTGGGCCAATTTGCTGATTCTGCAGGCGAGTCTTGACCAAATCCAATGGAAATACACATGTTACTCCAATTACGCCCGCAATGCCGCCGTTAATAATCTTTGGTAGCAATCTATAGAACATAAATAGATATTTTACAAGTGAGTGGCGAAATTTATTGGCTAATTGACAAGTATTTGCACTGCGTTAACCTTTACATTTTCTTGTATATGTAGCAACAACAAAAATCAAGTCTCTGGCAATCGACCTTGACATTGATAAGATCAGCAATGATTCTGTTTGCAACTATCGCTTCACGCAGTATTTCGATAAATCATCTATCGCTGTTGGCATTTTAGCTACTTTATGGTTAGATTTGCTATTTTGAAAATGCAAAAGGAATACAATTTTTGAAATTATATTAGCTAAAGATCTAGCAATTTAATTATTTCTGATTATTACTGATTATTTCTGTCTAATTATGTATATAACTTGCAAACAAAAAGTATATTCTTAGTTAGCATCTTTCAGGTTTATTCAAATTCGCTACATAAACCTCATAATTTTTAACTTTTAGCAAATTTAATAAGAGCATCAAACTTGTGTTATCATTTTCTTTCAATGAATATGAAAAAATAATTGGGGACTTGCCAGCATTATATATAATGCAAGCAGTCACTTTGCTATATTATGTACATATGTATGTATATGAATTAGGAGCTATTTTTGGTTGTTATGTCCCACAAAATAAACATTCGCAATTCAGATAAAATCTTATAAGAAGTTTTTTGATATGCGTATTAACTTGCAATATAACATTTGATTGACCAAAAACAAAAAGAGATACAAGGGCGTTGACTTTCCTTTCATTCTTAAAAACAAGAAATATAAATATATACATGTAATCATAATACAAACATATGCCATATCAGCAGACACATTTGTGTAAGCATGTAACTACATATTTGTTACGAAGTGCACTGAGCGCATTTCATTTATTTTTATTTACATTAGAAATTATTTGATGTGCTCTAATTATTTGTTATTTACTGATAACTTACGCGAAATTTTGTTGCTGCGGCTGCTGTAGTGCAAGTGGAGTTTTGTCGTTATCTGATGTCATGTTTCTTAAATACAAGAAATTTTATTATTTAATTTAATTACACAACCCGTTTATAAAGGGTAAATATCCAAAATATTCCTAAATTTTACTGTACATTCATAACATTCAACATAATATTAACGACTAACCTAAAGTTATTAAAATATCTGAATATGTTCAACATGTTGGAGCCTGCTTAATTTAAGTACATATGAATGAATATAAGCAATAATTGTCACACTTTTGAGTATGTATGTAATCTGTATACACATTCAAAAGTGTGACAATTATTGCTTAAAAAATTAAACTCATTAACGATAAGTGTATATCTTCAAATATAATTAATAAATTAATTAATGTGCAGTCTTCAACTTTCTTACACTTACACTTGAATAAAACAGTTATAAGAAAAGTTCTGAAATATGAACTGACTTCCAAGGTTTTTTGATCCGCATTAAAAACGAGTTTGAGGTCTTTAAAGATAAGTATGAATATTAAATGGAAACAACTACATACTAGAATAATGCCCACATTGTGCTTATGAAGCCAGATACCAAGATACACAAAATGTATGCAGATTCTATTAGCACAATGACACAGAAGTGTTAATTAATAGAGTAGAACATATTTATAAATACAAAAAAACCTAAACTTAATGACAGTATACACTGGTCAGCAAATGTGACTTTGTAAGTACTATTAATTTTTATCGCACTGTGAAATACACAAAAACATATCCCAATTCAGAAACACTTTATAGCTCTGATACTGATAAAGCTGGAATTGGTTATTCAGTATCGTACTGAAACTCAGAATATCTAATTTTGGCCGCAGTTAATAAAATATATTAAATATAGTTGATCCATAACAACTATCGGTATATTCACATGTAGTCAAGAAAGTGTTTTGACAGACTTAGAAACTCATATATATTTTTTTATTTTTAAGAATAACAAAAGTCAATGGAAATTATTATCCGGGTATAAAAGAAGAAAATAATTTTAGATTTGCATAAAAACCCGATATTAGCAGAATACCATGTGTAAATTTTTTATTTTATAGAAACTCATTGATTAAAATGAATGTATTGAAAAATCAGTCATATCACTTCCATTTTTCTTATGAAGTTTTTATCTCTAACCCAATTATTTTATAATCCTTTGATGATGAACTGTTGAAAGTACAGTTCAAGTTTGATTAGTTTGTGATTTGGATCGATCAATTTTATATGTGTTTTAGCAAGAGTATTTAATCTTCGAATCGCAGAACAGTTTTCATTTTTCTGCTTTTATTATCTTGGATGGCAGAAAATGGTGACCATAAAGATATGAGACACAAATAGGGCTCATTAGAAGGCCACAAAGCTGTTTTGTTCAATGTCACCAAGAAGAATACTTGTCATAACATTATAAAGTGATTTAGATTATGTTTATATCTATATCAATACTGTATGTATATACGTGTATGTATGCATACAACTGCATATTTGTATGCTTTTAAATCGTTGTTATCAAGTCGTATCGCATTATCGATTACTGTTGCTGCCTGAAAAGTCCAAGTCGAACGACTTAAGTATATAACTGTTGAGAGTTTTGTTGTTTTTGTTGCGGTTTACTTTTATGTACATTGTACACATATTAGAACAGGTTGTGAAGGCAATAAGCGGCAATATATGTACATAATATGCTGGCTATCAGGATAGAAAGTTCTTGGAAAATGTTGTTTAATTTTCTATATACTTATTATATCATAAGCTTGCAGATGTTTCGTAAATTGAATTGATTGACGCAACCTTTGGCTTAACAAATGTGTGAGTGTGTTTTCTGTACATATGCATATTTTTTGTGAATGTGTGTGTGTGTATTAATATGTTTAAATAAATTGGCGTGTGCGCCGTCGACGCAGCTGAAATTGATGACAACAACTAAGCAACTCACGTTTTTATTTTGTTTAGCAGTGTGAATTGACTTGTTTACTTTAAACTTAACAATATCCTTAATATACAACTAATTTAAATTGTTTTTTACAAATATGTAATATAATTGTTTTCGACCGATTTTCCGCGCGTCGTCGTCAGCGTGCGGCACTCAGCTTGAACAAAAGCTTAAAACACGAATGGTGCTTTCTCTACGAGCTACCGGCGGTTACTGTATAAATTATCATAAGCCCAAAATGCGAAAAGCTTCGCTAAAAATAAGAAACAATCAACAAATGAACAGAAAGCTCTACCAAGCCGATATATCGATATTCATAATAAGGAGGCGATAGAAGTCACTCAACACTTGTTGAGCAGACAACACATGCATTTTGCAGCACTTGGTATTATCTTAACTAGTCTTTCGTTTTACAGTTATCGATCAACGATGTGTTTAAAGTTCTTATAAGAAAACTTATTGCTGTTGCAATCGAACATCGATGCTTATCGAATTTGCGAAACAATCGATACATCAATGTACCTCCATCACTATTCCACAGGCACAAACACAATAACAATATTGGTAAATTCTAAAAAGATTCAAGTTTAGCTGTCTTAAAATGAGTACTGCACGGTTTGCGCGTTCCGGACGCGTTCGAATTTGTATACTGATGAGCATGTTTATTGTGCTCATAATGATGATAGTCATTTACCACATGTCCCAGCAGCAACTAGATGAGACTCGAGCCTTTCGCTTACGTTGCGAGCAAACCCAAGAGGGATTAAACGCACAGATGCAATGTAAGTCACTATACCAGTGATATAGCATATTTATTATGTGTTCTTCGCACCTTATAGCGCTTACGGACGACAAATTATCGGCAGAGAAAAAGGTAGAATTGATGCACGGAGAAAAACGTCGTATGCAAGAAGACTACGAAAAGCAACAGGCAGAGGAGCGTACATTAAAAAAAAAATATGATGAACAAATTGGCAAATTCAAGGTGCTCGATGCCAAACATAATGATCTGCAGGCTCAATATGCAAAAAACAAGAAGCAGTTCATGGAAGATAGGAATTCGTTATTATTGCAAGTGCAACAGTTGCAGCAGGACAAGAAACTACATGACACAACTGCCTGGAAGGTGCGTCGCTACCCGAATATCCTTACAGCCATTTAATTAACTTGCAATTTTCATTTAATTGATTTTAGATTAAATACGAGACGTTACTCAGGGAATCTGAGCATAAAACGCAGACTTTACAAGCTGCACTTAATGAATTCAGGGCCCACTGTAACTTCATGCCACAGGGCCAACAGCTTAATAAACCATCCGATTTACTGACACCCGAGACAACCCCCGCGCGTCGTTCCAGTCCTGGCCAGCTGGCACACAGCATTGAGAAGCCACGCAACGAAAAGTCATTAAACGAACAAGTGCAAGTGAGTCATGGGCTGTACAAAATTGGCCTTGCCAAGCCGAGCCAATCAACTAACTCAACAACTAAACTTCATGGTGGCGGTGTGGAGCAGCACATCGAACTGCAACCTTTGCAACCCAATGGCGTGCGCACCAATCACAGTCTCATACTTCATTCTGTTGAAAATTTTCAGATTGTCCAAAAGTCGGATGACACTGATAAGCAACAGCAGCAAGAGCATCCCATCGAAGCCGCCGCTGCTGCCGCCGTTGCCCTGGTTTCACCCCTAAGTGCACCACGCAAGTCCAGTTCAAGTACACCAAATGTTGAGCCTGCACCGAATGCGTCATTGGCAATCAAGATCGCAAGCAGCAGTAGCACCGGTCAGCCCCCATTGGCCATACCACCAGCCAAGCCATCCGTTGAAGTAAAAATGGAGCGTAAGCTTCCTGAAAATGTAGCTCCCATTCCAGATAATTTCGATGGAAAAGGCGAGTTGGCAGCTGATGCAGATACGGCTGCTGAAGAGCTGCCTAAAAACGAAAACAACAATCGGTATGCCAATGTGGTGAACGATTTGGAATCGAATAAGAATCAAGGGGTACTTGATTCTGGTGCTCATGAAGTTAAAGATGCATTAAATGAAAAGAACTTCAATTTGCCTGGTGCAAACCCGAATTTATTTGATGCCGAACTAGGCGCGGGTAATGCACAAGAAGCAGATAATAAGTTACTGGCAGCCGATGTAGCCGCAGTTGGTGGAGGTGGTGGTGATGATGATGACGACGTTATGCTAGGAGATGTGGCTGTCAAAAATCATATGCTCGACGGCGACAATTTGAATAATGAAATTGCTGCTGATCAGGGCAAGGAATTCGCCGATGCAGTACATCTAGAAGATAACCTGGATGAAGATCAGGATGGTAATTAATTCGTGTACTTTATATCTCATGGTCTTCTAAAACTTTTTTAAATTTTAGAGGATGACTATAATGTACCGGCTCGTAAACCGGGCGCAGATGCGGCCGTTAGAAATTAAAACGTTTACTTTTAATGCAATAATCATTTTTCACACTAGTATTTAATCACAGCATCTCTCCTGGCACACTTTGTTAGCTTATTGAATAACGAAAGAAACCAGCCACATTAGTTTATAAGGTTCAAACACCATATTTCTATTAGTATAATTATCATACAAATTCTGCATCATTTAATGAAAATTTAAATCCTTATAGCAACAAAAAATGGTCAGAAAACTTGATAGCCAAAACCAACTGCAATATTTAATGGGAATTGCTTGCTATAAAATAACGTCAACTTTAAGTAAGACCCCATTCGAATTTTCAGTATTTATGTACCGTTTTCACATTCAGTGCTTTATACAAGTACCATTTAAAATAATTTGCCCAACCAGACTTACGAAATACATACATATTTATGTATAACTATTATCATTAATATTTATTGTCAAAAAAATATTTATTTTGGGCTTCAAAAGTTAGTTGTTGAATTATATTAATAGTCATTTTGTTTATTTAAGATTTGCAGTTGGCTCTTAAAGGCTCGTCACCCGGCATTTTTATATTTCTTCAAATTTGTAAGTATATACTTTGTTTTCTGTGATAAAAACTTGCTAAGCTGCATTTTTTCGTTGCTTTAAACAAGTGTTTATACTCATTTATATATGTACGTTCAAGTATACGATAAGTCAACATCCTGCGCTAGTTATTTACTTAGAATGTAAGAAAATATTGAATCGAACAAAACGTGTCTAGAACACAAACTTTATTTGAACATAATAAATTGAATTGCATAATGTTAAAAATGTTTAAATTATATAACTTAATGGATATACATATATGTAAAATGTGATTATTATTTATTGGGTGCTCAAGCTAAAATCAAACAGAAAATTTCACATAAACTGTATAAAGATGAAACAAAAAATTAAAATCAATATTCATTTAAAACGTTAAAGTTACAAGTCACTGTGTGTGCGCAGTAATCCATGGATGTAATATAACCTGATCCAAAGGTAGTCGATGTTGAGGATTTAAAACCAACAGTTTGGATATCAAATGAGCCGCAGCCTTGGAAACGTGTTCCGGCAGCTTGTAGTCAACTTTGAGTATCTTTTTGTATGTCTCCTCATAGTTTTTAGAATAGAATGGTGCATGACCCACCAGTAGTTCAAAGCACAAGACTCCCAAGCTCCATAGATCAACATTCTTAGTATGTGGCTTATTTAGCACCATTTCGGGAGGTAAATAATCAACCGTGCCGCACAGTGTCATGCGCATCGAATTTGGCTCATGTACAGACCATCCGAAATCTGCAATTTTAAGAACACCTTTGTGCCCCAATAACAGATTCTCTGGTTTAATATCTCGATGAATAATATCCCGTTCATGCAAATAGAGTAGAGCTGAGCAGAGGGACTTGATATATGTGGCGGACTGGCGATCATCGAAACGTTTCAACGGCTGAGCCTGCAGTGCACTAAAGAGAGTTCCTTGTGGTGCATACTCCAGAATTAAATAGATCCGCGCATCGTCATGAAAGTAGGCATACAAACGCAAGATGTGGGGATGACGTAGATGTGATTGAATCTCGATCTCTCGGCGCACCTGATGCTCTACATTTGTTTCGCCAATTTGACGCTTGAATAGTACTTTCAGTGCAACGACAAATTGTGATTCTTTTTCACGTGCCAAATATACGTTGCCAAATTTACCACGGCCTAGCTGGCGACCAATATCAAAATTGCTTAAGGCCCATGTCTTCTTAGGCTTTGTTGTTGCTGTTTCTATTGATATGCGTCTTTCAGTTAATACTTATAATAAGGTTGAATTTATGCGCTTACCACTCTTTTCCTTATCAGTGCTGTTGCTTTTTGGGACTGAAGCCGATCCTGGTTTTTCAGACTTGGTCGAAACACTGTCAGTCTTTGTAGAAGGCAATAAGGGGTTCCCTACTGGCAGATGCTGTTCTCCTGGCATAGACTTTGTTGTGGTTAGTTGTGCGGCAGTTTGGCTGCTGCTGGGCGCAAGCGCGACATTCTCTTTTGTTGGCTGTGTATGCTAACAAAATGTATTATGAAAATAGCAAATGCAATTAATTATGTTACAAACTTTTTTGGTTGCCAATTGTTTTTTTTGCATCGCAATTGCAGAGATTGCAGCTGAAGTTCCTGCGCCTGGCTTGGCCATTGCATTTTCTTTAGGACGGAGGACATGGTTAATCTTGTGAGACATGTTTTTTACACTAAAGTCTATTTTTTATTTTATTTTGAGTACTTGTATCTCACTCAAATGGCAAAAACTTCTAGGCTAGATTCTTGTGACCTGTGTGAAAATAAAATGCCGTTTGTTTAAATTATGAAGCGCGTGTGTACGTATCCGTTTGATTGGCGATTACAATTTATATTTTTCTTTGAATTTCACGGGTACGTGATTCCAGTGTTAAATAGGTACTGCCACCACTAAGCTGATAACCTATTATTTGCATAGTGGTACTGCGCACAATTCAAATGTGAATTCAGTTTTAGTTCATTTTATTCTTATATTTTTTGCAATAATTAACTAGTTTAAGAAAATTATAACTTCGAAACTTGATTAAATACGAAAAACATTTAAATAAAGATTTTAAGGCCGTCGAGGACAAACTGTAAAAATAATTTAAACTTTAAATAAAAGATCCGCAAAATAAAAAATTAAATTTTGTAAAATTGTAAATATAAAATAAAAAGTTAATAAATAAATGTTTCCTATTTACCATTTTGTTTTGATAATATATCTAAAGTAGACAACTTGCCAGATCGAAAATTTTTACCGAGTGGCAGCCTTTGTTGTAATACTGGTGCAGTGTTGCAACGCGACTGTCAATCTGTGTAAAGCAAGAAAATGGAGTAAAAGTCGAAAAACCATCTTAGAAAACTTTAGATAACTCAACAACAAACAATTGTGAACTAATAACTATATTATCAAATATCATGTTTCCCAATAAACACAATCAATACATGGCGCAACCACCTCAGTTTCTGACTGCTCCAATTCCGGGGACTGTTCCGGGTCCTGGAGTTGGTAATACACTAAGATCATCTGCGCCCGTCATGCCACTGAACATGCAGGGCGGCATCGATTGGGCGCAGCTGGCCCAGCAATGGATACACATGCGGGACTCAGCGCCAGCAGCGCCTCTTGCTAATTTTAGCATGAATATGCCGATTGCACCTCCTCCGCCGATCATCAACAATGCGCCAGAATACCACCAAAATCGGCCAGAACTGCGACACCATCCGCATAAAATTCAACCGATTTACGAAGAGCAAGGTGAAGCGGAAATGGATATGGATGAAGAGGAAAATGAAAATAATGATCGAGCTAATCATGATAATAAAACTGTGCCCCTTCCACCCGTTGCTATGCAATCTCAATGGACAGAGAGTAGCGCCAATGATTGCATTCTTACGGTTGCACCCAGCGATTCAGGTGAGTGGCTCTGTTATTTGATTGACTTGTGACATGCATTTCAATGCATTTTCGGCATTTATTTCTTTAGCCGGTTCTAGTACTCAGCCGTGGATCAATTGGCATTCGCGTTCCAATCCCACATCACATATTCCATCGCTACTGAAGCTTAACGTTTGCAATCCCAATGAATCACAGCATCCACTACAGGCAATGCAGCATCCCCAACCCCAACAGAACAATAACAGCGCTGCCAATGTGGCCAGCAGTGAAATTGATGCAAATAAACGTAAAATGTTACCAGCTTGGATACGGTAAAATCAAAGTATTCAAAAAAATAAAAAAAAAAAAATTGCTTAATAGTAGCAAATATTTATCTGAATAGTAATGAATTCACTGAATAAAATAAAAATGATTTGTGTCTTGCAGGGAAGGCCTAGAAAAAATGGAACGCGAAAAGCAACGTCAACTGGAGCGTCAACAGCCCACAACCCCGGAAATCGAGTCGTCAGCTATCAATGTTAAGCAAGTATCAAGCAAAACACTAACTACACCCGTTAATATCTTGAACATTTCAAATGTGGTAAGTAGAGTGCGTTCCTGGCTGCATATAACTAAATTTTTGTCTTGTGCAAGTGCCAAGTGCAACATAATATTCAATTGGTTGCCCAAATGCACATAAAATATGCATATCAGATCACAGTGTGTATGTAATGTAGAGAACGCCAGCAATTAACGTGAACTTGAAATTCAGGCAAGCGACAGCGAAGATTCAATTGCTGCTCCTGACGTTGAGGAGGCAATTCATGCAACCAGCATGGCTCCGCTAATAGGTAATGATGTATTTAGTAAGACCATTGGCAATGATGAGGAACAGGATGATGTGGAAGATACACATCAACAGGAAGCGCAAAATGAAGATGCAGTTGATCGACACAAATCTACAGTTGCAAGGGCAGCCAATGCTGAAGCTGCATTAAGTGGTAAAAACTACGAAGAAAGACTTGCAGATTTGGTAGGCATCACAGTTTTTACATATTGTGTGTTTATCCAGAGAATGAAACCGAAAACCAACACTGTTGTATTAGCTTTATAAATTATTTAAAAACATTGACGTACGTAATATATTAAATCAACAAACTTAACAACTCTAAGCTCAGAATGTAACATCAAGTTGCACTACTTACAAGTTTTACTACTACTTAAAGTTTCAATTTTTCAATGTACTGATGAACAAATTGTCATTTAGAGAATGGTTTCATTGTCTGGCGCCCACTTTGTTATTGTCAGGCATGTAAAGTAGCCCAACCAATCTTTTAAAAACCAATCTATAGATGCTTGTTGTGCGTCGCACATTAACCGAAATACTGCTGGAAACCACCAATGAAGAGATTGCAGCTATTGCTACTGAAACACTCAAAGCGCATCGCGCTAAAGGTACATTTTAAAAAAATTTAGAACAGTAAGCTTATCGCCAAATAATCTTTTACAGTGAAAAAATTTGTGTGTATGCGTGTAAGTACGAGTATGTGTGATAAAAGCTCAAGTATATTAAGTAAAACGTAATCCGACGCCGTTAACGTTTGGAATTGTTCACCCAAAGGAAGTGCTTTTAGCTACCTGGAGCTTTTTAATTAGTTTAAAAAATACTCTATAATTTTATATCATTGCTTATACTTGAATCAAAACAATCAAATCACATGCTGAATTTTACTATATAATCGTAATATATATATATATATGTGTATGAAAATCAAAAGCGTCATCAGCCCAAGTGATTCGCAAAAGCGCCTTGTCCTCCATTACCGGCAACTTGGGTAAGTAACAAATTCCAAATTATCTCGTAAGTTCTTGTACACTTTTGTTTAATAGGTAGTCTGAGTTTTGCTTACAGTCACTGTTACCACCCTCCTTCTTATAAAGCATTAGACCCATATTTTGTATGCCGTGAATGGGATTGGTTTACTAAACATACTTGCATTCTTGTGAACATTTTTACTTGATCTTAAAAAAATTAAAGTTAAAACGCTTTTTGTCCAGGCCAATTATGGTGTAACATTTTGGCACCCTTCTTTTCCGCTTAACCTCTGTCTTTATAAAACTCTTAACATCAACAAAAACAACAAAACTATTTCCAATTAAGAAAACATGCGCCTTTTTCAAACTATGTCTGGCAGCAACAACTAGCACTTGATTGATTTGAATTATAGGTTTAGCTGTCTATGGCGATTCTTCAAGCGAGAGCGAAGAGGATGATAATACCGATGACATCGATGGTAGTCAAGTCGAAGCGAATTTTGACTCAACTACCAAAGAAACGGATAAAAGCACTGAACTTACCGCGGACGAACTGAAGGTTGGTTTACATACATAAAGAAATTTTGTTTTAAAAAATAAACCATACGAGAATGATTTTTCTATTTTATTTTGATTGCTTTAAAATCAAGTTAAAATATAAATAAAGATAGTAATATATAGAAGAGAATGAGATTTTTTATAGTCCAATAATAAATTCATTGCATTTTTGTATTTATAGGCTCGCATACGCAAAAGCAAGCGCGCCTTTGAAAAGGTTATTGATGATATTGAGGAGCGTGTGTCACAGCAGGAACAGATAGACGAGCAAAAATTGCAGTACCATCGCAAGCTAGAGCTTGAGCGAACTAAGACAACCAATGATCAACGTAGTTTGATTTCTGGCGTTGAGTCACCTATCGATGAGATCGTCACAGCAACGACATCAGCTAAATCAAATGAAAAGTCGCAGCAGTTTAATGGTTGGTTGTACTTGGTTACCCTTTGACATTGACATTGCATTCTGACAAACTATTCCAACTCAATTTCTAGGTAAGCGCCTCAGTCGCAAAGAAAGAACTACGCGCTTTAGCGACAACAAGGATGGCAAACAGTCTCAAAGCTATGTGACCCACGTGGCTACCGTTGCAGCTGCGCAAAGCAACGTGATGCCTCAGAAGCTGAAGCCTGTGCCTAATCCAGCCACAAATTTTCTGCAATTGCCCGAATCTATGGCAAGCATGTTAAACGCTGCAGACAAAGCACTTGACAAGGCACAGAAAACATCAAAAAGGCCAAGAACAAACGTCGGCAGTCATCTTCTTCGTCTTCCTCCAGCAGTGGTGGTAGCAGCAGCAGTAGCTCAAGCAGCGACAGCAACTCCACTTCCAACAGTTCCAAGTCCTCCAGTAATACCGATGGCAGCAGTACTCGTAGCAGTCTGACTGCAAAAAAACGCAGTAGCAGTAGCAGCCACCGTCGGAGCAGGGGAAGCAGCAGTCGCAAGCATAGAAGCGAGACAAGTCGCGATAGCCATCGGAAGGGTCACAGCAGCAGTAGACACTCTTATAGTCGTCATCAAAGCAGCCGCGAACGTGATCGGGACCGAGAGCGAGATCGCGATCGACGTACACTTCATTATAGCAGTCAGAATAATCAACGTAAACGTCGCCATCAGCGAGATTCTAGTTACTCTGGAGATGAGAACGGCAGTGACTATCGACGGAGCTCTCGGCACAGCAGCCACCAGAGCAGCAGCTATGGCAATCATCGGGACAGAACTCGATCTCGTTCAAATTCACGCAGCACACACAACTCCTATTCGTCCACATCCACGACACACCAGCAGCGCAAGCGCCATTGAAATTATTATATTTACTTAGTCTTCTGTTTTATGATAGTACGCATTAATGCTGAGTAGAAAATATACAAATACTCTTATTTCAAACATTTTTCTGTATTTCGCTACTTTTAAAACTTGAAAGACGTCTTAAGGCATTAAGGTAAGGAAAAATCAATTTGATTCTCGAAAAGATTTGGGCGCTGCGTGTTTTTTCAGTTTTTATAGAGTTGGCACACATGCTTATTTATTAAATATCTTAGAGAACATCATACATATTCGTACATATTATTTTATAGTTAGAATCAAGCATATCGAATTGTTTCAAATACAAGTGAAACTTTTGGTTTCATTATAAGTAAATATATATTTAGGATTTTAATTATAAAAGATACATAAAAACGTCCTAAGTAAAAAGAGACTCTTTTGCAGTTGCTACAACAAGATTGGGAATGTACATACGTATTGAATACAACTTATAGAACGTATAAAAAATTTTCAAAATCAGTTAAGTGTTAAAGCCCTATATCCACTCGAAGTAAAGCGGACACCATATCAGACACTTTACATAAAAAAAAAAATACGAGATTTCCCACCTTTTTTTTGTATATGAAGTATTTCATTTAGTGCCTGTTTCGTTTTGAGTGGAAATAGGGCTTGTGGACAAAAAGACGTACTACGACATTCGAGAACATTGAAAATAAAACCATTACAAATGCAGAATAACGAAACTACTGCTAGAAGCTCCGGCATCAAAAGAATTTGATGCAGAGTCGATTAGATACATGCTGATTAGAGATAAGACAAGTACATAGAACTATAGCTAAGGGTTGAGTCCAGTGTCTATATTTAGCGGCGATTACTTTGAGATTTGTTTGCATTCCAACGGGATTGCTGCATCCGTTGCACGCGCATTGGCTGACTTTGATGTTCGCAGGCATCAGCGCGACGTAATACTTCAGCGTAAGAAAGATCGAGTCTCTTCAGTTTGTGGAACTCTTGCGATACTGTATTTGGATGGTACTCGACGCCATTTAATTCGATAACGCGGCCTGTGCGTTTTGATCGGTTTGCGCTCATATTTCGATTATAAATGATCATTGGTGAACCATTCCATTCGGTGCTAGAGCGATCTGATGGCCTGCGGACAGCGCGATCGGTTGCCAGCATCTCTGGGGGGATTGGCACAAAGTCTTTACGTGTTCGTCGCACACTGTGCGGCGGAGACGGATGTGCTAATGGCGATGGCTGTGCAAGAGGCGACTCGACACGAACTCCATTGCTATTTATTCCACGGTTTTTGCGACGATTCTTCTTCTTAATGCCGACGGCAACGGTTAAAAACTCGAGTGGTTCACGCTTAACAGGAGTCAAGACACGTCCGTTCTCTTCAATTTGTTTCAGACCATTTCCGTTTATATTACCACTCAATTGTGCGACGGATGCAGAGTTTATTTGTGGGAGCCTGTTCTCTTGAGTTTTGCATTCATTGATATGCTTTTTGGCCGTTCTGCGCTCCAATTTAGTGACACACTCGGACATTGCAAATGACTGATCCGATACTACAGAAGATATGATACTATGTGTATCATCGCCAAAGTCCACAGAGAACTCATCGTTGGCCGGTGTCAGAGTTGTAATTGTGTCAATCTTTGGTTGTGTTTCATCTGAATCAAATGCTTTCGATTTATCTCCATCTTCTTTATTATCGGCTGCTTTTTTCAACACACCAAATATCTCTTTGAATAGCTCCCTATACTCAGGACGACTTTGGAAATGTGTGTCAATTGGGCTAACATCATCATATATGCTCAATTTACATTCCTCGCCATTGCTGATGGAGCACAGAAAGTAACCTGGTCGTTCATCCGTTTGTGTATACTTATTGCTTGTCTCTTCCGAAAAGCCTGAAGACGAGGTCTCCGCTTCTGAAAACTCAGTTGACGATCGACCACGAGTTGTTTTGGCATCCTTGTCTGTAGCTGAACAAGTCTCTTGGATGGTCTTCTGTGCTTGTGTTTGTGCCTGATCTTCATTGGAATTTTGTTCCTTGGAGAGCTGCTCGTTCTTATGCACATTGGAAGTACGCTGCACCTCCAACAAAGCTTCATACTTTTCGACCAAGTCACGGTATGGATTTGACTTGTTACCATTCTTTAACTCCAA
This sequence comes from Drosophila sp. st01m, assembly GCA_018901795.1. Lineage (NCBI taxonomy): Eukaryota > Metazoa > Arthropoda > Insecta > Diptera > Drosophilidae > Drosophila > Drosophila sp. st01m. The sequence goes on along the minus strand of JAEIFG010001494.1, from coordinate 7,358,794 downwards.
AAATTCATGTGCCTCAGCACTATGATTTGCCAATGGTGCGCTAAACTCACTGCCAAGCAGGCTTCGTTCATCGTCCTCTACAGCGCCTTCGGTTGGACCTACTGATGATTGCCCATCAATGTTTGAGGCTTGTTCCTGCTCCTCCATAGCACGCAAGCAACGGCTACACATCTGACCCTGCCTCACATCATCCAAAAGCGAGAACTCATCGTGCATGGACATCATCTCCTCCTCATTTGTGCTAGTTATAGCAATACGGCTTTGAAGCGTTTGATTCTCTTGTATAATGGCCACTAATTGTTCCTCTAGTTCGCAATTGCGCTGCTTCTCAGCCATAAAGTCGCGTTTTATTGACTCCAAATCAGTGAATAAAGTGAACAACTCCTCGTTGTCTTCACCTTTAATAGCAGCGGCAACTTGCATAATCTCATTTGAGGTGCCAACTTCACTCATGGATATGGATCCATCATCTGGAACATCCGTGACACCGGTTGAATTGGCGTTTGCAGCAAATGCGCTATTCTCAATGGGCGTGGCGTTTAAATCAATGATATCACGATCATTGCCAGACCATTGTTTAGATACCAAAATCTGATCAACGTTTGTCCTGGCAATATATCGTTCCTGCTGCGATGGTTTAATATTTTTACGTCGTTCGGCGCTTAGAATTTGGCGCGATTCTTCCAGCTGTTGGGTGATCTCCTCACAGCGGGCCTCCAATGACTCAATATTTGCAGAGAGCGATTTAATTTGCTTCTTGTCGCGTGACTTCTCCAATGTCAATCGATGGTTGCTACGCTCCAAGTCCTGGATGCCCACCTCCAACTGTTCGTAGACCTTCAAACGAGTGTCATTTACCTCGCCCATGGCATTGATTTGCTTGCGCAAATGCAAAATTTCTCGTTGTTGTTCTTCGTTTTTACACTTGTGCTCCCGTAGCATTATTTCCAATTCCTTGTTCCGTTCGAGCAGCGTTTTTCCAAGCTCCGCTGCCAGCTGCAAATCATCAAGCATGAATTGCGACATATCCACGTCCGTCTCACAACTTTGCCCGTCCATCTTGTCGACTTGTTTATCTTCTGTTGTTTTCTGTTGGAGAAAAAACTTTTGCACAATTAATTGATTGCACATGTTTATTGATTTTTAATTTTTGTCTTACACTTCGTTCTACGCAGCGCACTAATATGCAATCAATTTACACGTCGAGCGCTTGGTTTCCAAGCTTTCGTTACACATACATCAAAAATACATACATACATATATGTGTCTTTTTATTATATTGTATTTATTTTTTGTGTATTATGTCACATCGATTTAGCCGACGTCAATTGCATAAGTTAACTATGCCGAAAGTCTTTCTTTAATGTTCGTTTTTATGCTTTATCGCAAGTGCAAGTGCAGTGCAACCCTAAAACTGAAACTGAAAAACCTACCCTTTATAGCTGTAATACAGTCAGTGGCGTAGACAGGGTCGTCACCCAAAGTTTAAATTATTGCAAAAATAAATTTTGGGTCTGATAAATATTGATATAATTATATTTAATATAGAAATGCAAATTTAAATTTATAGTAAACAATTTGAATTTAAAATTAATTTTTAGTAAAAAATATAATAAAATTATATTTGATTGATCAAATTTAACAAGTGTATTTACAATAAAATCTGTATGTATAAGAACTAATTTATTTATAACAATTCACATATATAATTAGTTTATATTATTTATATTTTAACTTAAAAGTTACAATAAGTAGAGCTTTGATTTAAGCTGGTTTTTATGACCCGGCTTAACATAATACAAGCTACGCGCCTGATAAAAAATACAGCTGCTCAACAAAAGCTTTAAGGTCAACAAGACTAGGGACAATTTTCAGAAAGTTTAAAATAATTGCAAATACATACATATGTATTCTAAACGGTAGCAGAATAACTGACAAGTTTTTATTATTATAATAAGCCTTGTTCACATAAGTACCAATGTACTAATATTGTTTCAAAAAAATGTTAGCATACCATTACCGAAAAGTAGAGATGTAATAATTTGAAAATTATTTATATATTTAAAGAAAATTAATATTGCAGTCAGTATTAACTTATATTAAAATGCAATGTAACGATTTGTGTATATTTTAAAGATTCATATAACGTATGAGAAACACTTTAAAATTCATAAATATGCAGCACAATAAGATAAAGTTTAACTGTGTTGTAAAAAAATCTTGTAAGGTGGTCAGCTAAAAAACGGTTTAGTTTTCTTAAAAGTTTTTTAATATATGAATAAAATATTTCGGTTAATCTAGTCCTCATGCTGGTCTGTTCTAGGGAGAAGTTGCTGCTTGTGTTTTTGCTCATACGGATCACCATAGTCCACTTTGCCCATCTCATAATGAGACATTTTATTGCGGTGAATTGTGAGAAGGGCCCCGCTCTTGAAATTATCTCCACAGACACCACAGTTGTATGGTCGCAGCATAATTGGAAGCGACTCATTCTCGCGCTTCAGTCGCATTCGTTCAATATCCTCAGCACGTCGCTTGTTCACGCGACTATTTTCGTAGGGATCGGGATCGGGATGCGTATCGTCATCGTGAAGCTTCACAGTCTCATAGTGTTGCTTCTGATTGCGATGGATATTCAAGAGTGAGCCGCAAACAAAACTTTTGCCGCAGACGCCACATGTGTACGGTCGCTCGCCCGTGTGCCGCCGCATATGAATCTTAAGATCATTCGATTGCACAAAACTTTTGTCACACCTTTCACAAGCATAGGGACGCTGACCAGTGTGTAATCGCATGTGCCGCGCCAGTTTGTTTTGCGAAATAAATTTCTTGGCGCATATCTTGCATTCACTGGGACGCTCTCCAGTGTGCTGACGTTTGTGCAGACTGAGATCTTGGCTGCGGGGAAATGCCTTCTCGCATTGATCGCATTTGTATGGGTTTTCACCGGTGTGACGACGTATGTGTATCGTTAGGCTGGAGACGGGAAAACTAATGCCACAATGAGGGCATTCTCGCCGCTTGGCAGCGCGCTTTGGTGCTGTACCATTGGATTCATTTTCTTTATATCCGCTAGCTGCCATTACCTCGGGGTGAAACGCAAGCATGTGCCGACGTAATGTATCCTGTCGCTTAAAGATGCGCGGACAGTGTTCGCAGATCAGTGCTCCGCTGCTGCTGTGCTCTTTTGCCAGCTCCTGAGCCGCTACATCTGCTGATTGGCTATGTGCTGTAGCATAATGACGCACCAGAGATTTGTTCTTGGCAAAAATTCGTGGACAATTGGCACATTTGTACGTATAGCTTTGTGAATGCGTCAAACGCAGTCCCAGTTGCGATGGACGCTCTTCTGACAGATCAGCATCATAGTTTATTTCTGCGTCGAATTCTGTCTGTTTCAGTTGGTTTCCGAGCTCGCTGGCTTCTTTCCCTAAATGTGTTGTACCAACATCTAGTTCGTTATCGTGGTCAGGTTGTGTAGCAGGGTCCTCAGACGGCAAGAGTTCTACCTCTTGCAACTCGGTTTCCTCCAACTGCAAAAATTCACCATCGTCTTGAGGTAAGTCTTCTTCTTCGGGTAATTCCCCATCGTGTGGTAATTTCTCATCGTGCGGTAAGTCTTCGTCATGTGGTAAGTCTTCGTCGAGATCTGCGTTCACATCTACCACGGACATGAAACTGATTGATTGATTCTGCTCCAGGCTACTGCATAATTCCTGTAAAGTTTGCTGAGACCTTTCAACTTCGCGTATAAACTCATATGCGCTGATAAGACGGCGTGTGCAATTCTGGCACAGCTTTGTGGGAAGGTTTGGCTCATTCCAGGTGCACTGCAAGTAAATGTTAACTGAAGTTACCAACTTTACTAACAACTTCAAAGTTACCTTCACATTGGAAACATTCTCCAGCAACTGCCACAATTCCACATTCAGATCATTGTACTCAATTTCATCGCGAAGGCACAGTGTGGTCTCATGAGATTCCAGACAAACACGACATGTTTCTGCGTTAAAACTAATACAGTCATTGTATGCTGTTGGAATCTCGCTCTCATCTATATTCATTTTGTCATAATATTAATCTGAAGCAGACCAACTTTATGTGTTATTTTTTATTTATTTGGAGAAATTGGTAGTGATATACTATCGATAGCTTTGAAGTTAAGTTTATAGTATCGATATATTTAGGTATCAGTACAAAATTATCGAGAATACTTTTCACGTTGTCAGCTTAGCTATTTTCTGGCCATATTTATATTTTTAGTTTTAACAAAATCTTCTGCTAATTTAAAATTATATATAATTAAGGTGAATTTTTGAATGAAAGTTTTCAGTTCATCAAGGGGAGACAAGTTACACCATTAATTCTAAACAGGTTTCTGGATTGCAACTAAATTTTCAGTTGCCAGATCGGAAATATTTCCTGGGTGATTACTACATTTGTAAATCAGCTGTACCGTTTCATCAATGTTTTTCACAATTTCTATCTGTTTTATAGCCAGTTTTTTTTTTTTTTTTGATATTTTGGCCAATTCGGTTGATCACTTACCAAAACCAAACTTAATAATTTAACAAAATATAAACAATTTAACGAACTTGTAAATTTTATACGTTTCATGCCTTTAATACCCTTTGTAATATTTATTAAAACCAATTTATTTAACAATTATATTTTATTAAATGTAATGAATTCTGTATCAGGAAAACACTGGCCAAATTTGTCAAATTCGTGGTACCGTTAGCGAGAAGTTTAATATAAATCTCTCACACTGCTGACGGGACCAGTTGAAAATTGCTATTAGCAATTGGCATTAATTTAAAAACTATTTCCAAAACTTTAATTGGCAAAAAGAACAGCTCTTGAGTGCACTGTACAATAAACAATCAAGATGCAATGGATATATTACAATACAATTATAAGCAAGAAAAACTTAATTGTATTAATATTTGGCAGTCTTGCAATAGTTTTGTACAATAGTAAATGCATGTCTACACACATGTATATACACACTGAAGGATCGAGTGACCAGAAAAAGCTTTGCGCGTTTTACTTAACATTAGTTCATTTTAAAACTAAACAAATTTTGAATGCTAGTCAACAGACAGATCCGTCAGATGCAACTCACAGTTTATAAGAACTGAGCGTTAGCGGTGGTTTAGCGGCTTCCGTGCCAGTTATAGATTTGTGATCGGCTCGCTCCTGCTCTGATAACCAGGCCATCTGCAAGAATTGAGTTCAATTGTAGTTCTTGTTTTCGATAATGTAATGGTTTGAAACTAACCTTTTGCTTGTGCTGCTGGGCAGCATCATTACATCTGTCCAGTACCATTTTTTCAGTTAATAAACCATCTTCGGAAGCGTAAACAGCAGCTTGCCATGCAACGCCCAACTTGGATATTTCACGACCCGACATGCCCTCGCATAGCTGAGCCATTTTGGTGCACGTCTCGCCATAATCAAAGGTGTCCAGTTTGAACCGTCTAAAATATAGTTAATTTACAATTGGGGTATTATAAATAATTAAAATTTTTCTTACTTTGCGCCGGATGCTGCGGGCTGTAGCACATATTTGTCAAAGTACAAACGCAACAGCCGCTCACGTTCCTCTAAACCGGGTAAGATAAACTCGACCATCTCATCGAGACGATCATTGATTGCATAATCGAACTGCTCAGGCGTATTCGATGCCAGTACGAGCATGAATTTGGGATTCTGTTCCGATGTCCTATACAGGAAAGCATTAAGCGCAGCACGCAAATCCTCCGATATCTTTTCCGATGATCGCTTACGCAGAAAGGCGTCCGCCTCGTCAACGAACAGCAACAGACCGCGTCTTGAGGTATGCGACCAATCAAACACCTTATGTATGGCCGTAACGCCCTCTTTGCCCATGGGCGCGACATCACCACCGGTCATAATGGCAAAATCCATACCAGAATGCTCGGCCAGCTTTTTAGCAAACATGGTCTTACCCGTTCCAGGCGGTCCATGCATCAACACGTTGCGATATAATCCACGATTGATGCGCGTATTTTTCGTTGCAATTGCTATGTCACGCAAACGCTCTTCCAACTTGGGATTCAGCACAACGCCCTGCAGCGCATCAGCGGGCTTGGCACGCAAGCGTTTGATATAGTTGAGCGGATGCTTGAGGGCATCGAGGAAAGCAAAACGTGATGTTTCACCCACAAGCGTGGGTTTACCGATCCGCGCTTCAATGTAACGTGAAACAACACCAGTTGCACCCTTAGCACTGTACACGCCCAAGGCAAGAAGCGACAAGCCACCTGCAGCAGTCAGTACCTTATCCCAATCGGTCAACATAGCTTCAGCACCGGCGCCAATCACGGAACCAGCAGTGCTAAAATTATTAATGTATTGGTACATTTAATAGATAATTTGCAATGACAGCTTACCGTATACCCTCCAGAACTGTGGTACGATGCTCCTCGGCTTTCAGCCGAATTTTCTCCAGATTTATGTCCCGATTTTCACGATCGACACGGGCTTTAGCGCGCAGCTCATGCTCCAGAAGTTTTAAACGGTTCTTTTCCTTCATTTCTATCTCATGTTCAATGGTTTGTCGACGCATTGCTTCTTGGCGCTGAACGCTCTCCTCCTGTTTGCGTAAATTGTCTTCCTGAACGCGCTGTTGTTGAACGAGTTGATCTTCATAACGTTTGCGTGATAATTGATCCTGATATTGGGCACGCTGTTGCTGCTGTTTGGTCTCCTCAATAAGCGTCTTACGTCGCTCTTCGTGATCGATACGTTTTTGCTCCACCTTTGCCTGCTCGATGTGTGCTTCGTATTCTTTGACCTTGGTGTTGTATTCCTGCTGCCTAGTGCTTTCCTGCATCTTGGACAACTCCAGTGCCTCCCGCGCATGTTCTGTAAGCCGTTAATCGGTTACTTACATACACACGCACGCACACATGTACGTCATTTAGAGTTGAGGCATTGGTTATGCAATGCGCATAACTGATGATGAAATATTTTGGTACTTACGCACAGAAAACACTTACTTGACCGTTCCAAAGTTTTTGCAGCATCGGCGGCACGTTCTAATGCTGAGGAATCAAATCTATAAGCCTCCATAGCCTTGCGTTCAGCCTTTGTAAGTTGCGTGTCGCCTCCACGCTCGCCGGCAGTTTTGCCCTCCGGATTATCAACTCCATCGGCACCACTGAATTCCGCTGGCTGCTGACGATTTCTACCCAATAACCAAGACATTTCGATCTGTTTTACGAACTGACAATGTTGACAACCACTCAAAACGTAATTTTGCCACAATTAACGCAAGAAATATCCAAAAATAAATTGTTAAAGCGTTTTTTTTTTAAATCACTTCGACAACGTGATTCTAGTAAGACTTAGGTTGTTCATGAGTGAGTGAGTGAACTATAAAGACTTGCTCTTAGAAATGAGTGAGTGAACATTAGTGTTAGATAAACACGGCTCATTTAGGAAGCATGTTCACAAACTCTTTTTTTAACTCACTTAGATTTAATACGTAAATGGAACTAAAATTAAAGTGTAAAAAAATATGACAGTATATTATTTGAAAGACGACAAGAAAGTGAACAACTTGAAAAAAAAACAACTTATCAAAAAATCATTTTACTTATATATATAAATCTTTGTTCAATTAATTTTTTTTTTAAACCAAAATGAACAATTTACCCAGCCCGTAGTTTTCCTAAAATAAAAATACCTTTATTTTTTAATTAACTAAGGCTTCTTTTAGAGTACTTTGCCTTAATAGTTTTTTATAATTCATCAAAGGGATGCAAAGTAAATAATTAAAGTGAATAATGGCGGCTCACCGTGAGACGAAACAGGTTAGCAGACTTAACCAAAGACGAGGTGGCAGCCTAAACCCAAAAGCGGTCTGGCATGCTTGATTGGCAAGATGCAACAGCTGTTGTAAACAAACAGTTTTATTTAGTTTATTTTTAATTGGTTGCGTGCTTTTGAAATAGACTTTAAAATCATGTTTGAGCGTAACCAAAAGACTATATTTGTGTTAGACCACACCCGCTACTTTAGTATATCCAGCGAACAATACATATCGATGGATTATTTGAAAGGAAAACCGTCTCCCGAGACGGGAGCAGGTGGCAGCTCGGCAGTTGGCGTTACACAGCTAAGCAAAAGTTTGTGGACCTGTGCCGTTGAATCTTCCATAGAATATTGTCGCATAGTTTGGGATCTTTTTCCGGGCAGGAAGCATGTGCGTTTTATTGTCTCCGATACGGCCGCACACATTGTAAACACTTGGAGCTCAAGCACACAGAATATGTCGCATGTCTCGAATGCCATGATGATGGTTAGTGTACCATCACGCAGTATACCACAATCCTCTGACTATTCGGTCATACATGGATTGCGGGCTGCCATCGAGGCACTGGCAGAGCCTACCGACGAGCAAGTTCATGCGGCTCAAGTCGGTTGCAACAAAATACCCAACAAAGGTCGTGTCATATGCATCACCTCGGCGAGGGATAATACAAGCATGAAAAGTAAGTCAGCTCAATCTTCTAATGATCACTTTTTATCGTTCATATTTCTTCTGATCACAGGTTTAGAAGACATCTTCAATACCGTGTTGCTGCAGCAAAATGCTTTGGTCGCGCCTTCCGGTAAGAAGGGTCTTCTTATTGATCATTGCCATTTGGTGATACTAAACATTGTACCATTGGGTGTGGAATCCCTCGTTACAAATCGGAGTCTGCTGGACATTTCACCGCTCCTAGATGTAGAAATACACACAGTCAACGCTCCCAATATATCTGATAAGTTGTTGCACCTTATTATGGGACACTATGATCTGGCCAGCACAACGGTTACCAACATACCAATGAAAGAAGAGCAAAATGCGAATTCGAGCGCCAATTATGATGTGGAAATTTTACATGAACGTGCTGCCCACACAAAAGTTTGTGGACCGGATTTTACTCTTCCCACCAGCATAAAGTCGGGAACTTCGTATGAGACAGTCACATTAAAATGGTGCACGCCTCGTGGTTGCGGCTCTGCTGACCTTCAACCTTGTGTTGCGCAATATAATGTAACACCTGTGGATGTCACCTCACGTCCAAGCTCATGTTTAATCAACTTTCTGCTAAACGGGCGTTCCGTATTGTTAGAGGTTCCACGCAAGACGGGCACAAAAACAACCAGCCATATGTTGTCTGCTCGAGGAGGTGAAATCTTTGTGCATTCTCTTTCAATCGCACGATCCGCTATGGACGAAGCACCCTCGATCAGCGATGGGCCGGGTGGACGAGTTTCCGATTATCGCATACCTGAAATGGGACAGTTACTAAAAATGTCGCGAATGGTGCCTCTAAAGATCAAACCCAAGAGCAAAATCTCACCAGGCGAACATTTATGGCGACGAATGCCACGCTACTTTCCAAGAACCACAAATGTAACTATTCTATTCAATCTGCAGCGTCAGTTAACTTGGCTGCCACATTTTCTGCATCTGCTGGTCAAGGAGGACATGGACAAGCAGGAAGAAGTTCGTTGCCAACAGCAAATTCATGAGTTATATAAGAGTGCATCGCGCGGTGATATGTTGCCCTTTAGTAACACAACCAACCTACGGTAAGCTATTGTATTGGTAAATTGAACTAAATAGATCTAAACTTTGTTTTCTTATAGACCGAAAGCAAGCAAAATCAAGGACCAGTATCGTTTGTTCTACAGGGAGTTGGAGCAACTAATTCAACTTAATGTTCAAACATCGCACCATAAGAATCTGCTAGAGAGTTTGCAAAGTCTACGCGCTGCTTATGGAGACGTCAACAACAAATCTGACGCGAGTGTTGCTCATTTACGATCCTATACAGAATCACCACTTTCACCAGAACGCCTGGAACCCAATAGCGGTAGTAGTAATAGTTCCAGCAACCTTCTGAAAGCCAGCAAGCGACGTATGTCCAGCTCCGGGCAGCGGTAAGTGACACTTCTTTACATTTTTTTATTTCAACGCTTAAACAAATTCATTTGTAGATCACTGTTGGACATGGTTAGCCACGCAGAACGCAACCAATCCAGCAAGCGATTAGACTTCTCTGGTCGTCTTTGCACACCGCTCGGTCAAACAGCCAAATTATATCCCGATTTTGGAAATAAGGAGAAAGATGTTCTAACACCTGGAATAATACCATCAAACTTAAAAGATGAATCCATTCGAATCTAGATAATGATCACCATATTCCGTTGCAGCATAAGATATAAACACGACATGTATAAAAACAGAATATATTAATTATTTCATTGATTAAAAACGTTGCGATTTACTACTTAAATCAATTATTTATCATCCAACTCTCGTGTTAGTTTAGGAGGCTTTTCCGTATCTCTCTGTTCGTTCTGTTAATTCCAACTTCTCTTTTTATTGTATATATATTTCCTATGTAGGTTTTATAAAAAAATAAAAAAAAAAAACAGAAAATTTATGTTTTTAAGCAAAATTGTTAAAATGGCAAATAATACAACAGTGACAAAGGTGCTGCAGGTATCTGAGGAGGCAGCGCCCGTAGTGCACAGTGAGTATATCTTTTTTGTTTATGATTACACGTATATTGACAATTGAATGAATACTTCTTCTGTTTTTAGTACCCGTTTTGGTGGGCAATGAGGTGTTTATGCTTACCCAGCAGGATGTGAGGCGAGTGGAGGACACCCGCCACATGTCCTATAATCGAATGAATTCCAATCTGTTGACTAATGGAGCGTTTGGCAATTTTTCTGATCAATCCACGACTGCTGGACAGATTTGTCCGCTACAAAACTTGATTTCCTACAGTCAGCAAGTCAATCCGACAAGTCGCGCGGTAGCTCAACAAACTGAGGAGCCGCATTCCATTGTGGCCAACGTATCGAAGCAAGTCACATGGTCCAAGTCGTGCAAATCCTCTCCACCTTATCCCATTACCTACAGCGTCGGCACCTCGACCAACGGACTCGACGCTCCAAAATATGAGAGTCATTTAACTAAGAAGCATTGTAGTTGCCAGACTAGCGTACAGACCACTTCCAAGGCCTGCAACACGGAGCCGATCAAGAAATCAAATCAATGGGTAAAAAAGCATCGCTCTAATGATACCTTGTCCGACTCCAGTTACCACGAGCAATATGACCTTTGTGAGCCTTCACAGGAACAATCAAGTGCGACGACACTGACGCCATCAGCTCGTCCACATCGAGGAAAAAAAGTCGGTGGTGCCACCGTACTGTGTGGTTAATGAGAATATCGATGAACTGTAACTTCGTTAATTCGAAATGCGATCAGCTTTCAAAAATCAAAAGTTTTATTAACATTTTAATATTATATGTATTCTATGTCCTTCTATGTCTCCTGGCATTAACATAACGCACTAAGAGATTTGCTTTTTATTAATTGTTTCTTCGGCACTTTCGGTTGGGGCACATTCTTTTTTTCTGCTTTTTTGGTGGCCTGCCGGTGCTCTCATTCGGTTGGCCAGTGAAATAGCGCTTGGGTTTGCTGTGCTCACGTTGCTCACGTTTTAATTCCTCAGGTGTGCAGATTCGCAAATAAAAATCTTTTAGCAGCAGCTTAAAATCTTCCAGCAGTGTATCCCTATTCACCTGCACCTTTCCGCCAGAGCAGGGCGTACATGCTTGCAGCTCGTTGACTTTAAAGGATTTAGGTGCAAATTCGGAGGCTGGTCGCCACATAATTGCCAACTCCTTGCCGCCATGAGGATTGTAAAAGAACGCCGCATGCTCCGAATAAGCTGCCTATAGATTAAACAAATATAATGTAATTAGAATGAGTAGTAGTATTAATTGGTTTTCTTTTTGCACACCCTCAGCTGCTCCACAATTCTGGCCAACTGGCTCCTGCCCGCTAAAGGTAAACGAAAATTGCGCTGACTCAAAGGCACAAACGGCGAACCCAGGTCATAACACAGCGTATTCATCACCAGATCCGGCTTCAGTTGTATGACCAGATCATAGCCCTCGCCAGATGGAACAAACAGCTGTGCAGGTCGTACAAAGGCCAGTTTCTGAGACATCAGACTCGACTCGATGAGCTGCAAGGCATGTCTAGCCAACAAAGTAACACGAGCCAAAACTGGCTTGTTGGGCAAGTCATCCGTAGTCCACAGGCGTCCAGCATGTTGTTGATCGTAAGATGTGGCCAAACATAATGGTGGATAACTCTCACGTTCGCTGCGATAGCTGTGTTCTAAATCCGTGATTTGTTGCTCTGCAAAAATAATTAAGTATTAACAGGGCTGCATTCTGGGCACTAATACCGGCGGCTTACCTGTCCAGCTGTTGTTGAAATTGAGTAGGAACAGTTCACCGTTCCAATCGCTATGGGCGAGCAGCTGCAGGAATCGAATAAAACCTGTTTGTGGGGAAACTGTTGTATGTGGTGACTGTCGTTGTTGGAACAGATGCGCCACCAGCAGTTCCGTTGCCATGCTTGGCCATAGACCATCATCAAGTAGTTGAGCAGCCAGCCAACGCTTTGCAATAAGCACTGTGGGTCCAAATGCGCGATGTGATTGATGCAAGGCATGCAATCCTCCACTAACTCTCGGGAGTATGTAATGACGTCGCTCTAGCTCACGACTGGCTGGATTGTCTACATAAGTAATTATTCCACGTTCAGTTTGTTGCTGCTTAAGCAAAGCCAGCTCTTTACTGTGTGCCAGCTCCAATATGAAACAGTAGCCCTGCTTTAACACCAACAAACCATCTGCACTAAGCACAGAATGTAATTTATGTTGCAACTTCAGCTTCTGTCCAATTTGTAAGAGAAAGGCTGTCTTTAAACAGCGCAATGCACCTAATTCACTGGGCCACTTGCCACTCGGACCCAGTTGAATAATCACACGCAGCACTTGACTAGCATGCATGCGATCTGCCACTAGACGAGCCTGCGGCACCAGCGGCTCTGGCTCACAGTAACGGAAAGCTGGTGAAATACCTGATATGGACACTATATCTAAGGGCAACTCCTCCAGACTGTGCAGCTGACGGGCTAATGCATCATAACAATGAATAACATGGGGAGTAAGTGCCTCAGCATCCGTTTCCTGCTGCAACTTTAATTTTGACTGCACTTTTGACATCTTAAATGAAGGCGTTACGGAATAAACAACGTCTAGTTCACCTGCAATATACTGGACATCACCAGGCTCCAGTTGCAAATGATGCTCCAGCAGATGCAACACTATTTGTCGTACAATTAAACGCTTTTGACTCGGCGCATCCGTTGCAGCGCCCCAGACAACAGCTTCCGTTATGCTGCCGTCCTGAAAGCGACGCAAATTCGATTTTTCGCCCCAGAATTTTCGAAATTCAGCAGCACCACTGGGATCCTCGTTGGCGGCAGGTCCTTTGTCTAACACTTCGTACGCCTGCTCAGGATCAAGTATAAGGCCTAGCTGCAAACAGCGTCCAATCATTGGTGCTTTGCTATCCACTGACCACGGACTCGAAGGTACTTCCAATGGTAGAATGGCACGAATACGTTGTCCTAAACCCTTCTGCAACAAGCTAAACATGCAATTCATAGTATCTAGTTTAACATCTATTTTCATAAGTGTTTAAATGATGTACGAGTACTTACTCTGTGAGTAATTTGAACAACTGCGGATAAGCATAGTTGGCATAGTCATACTTGACTTGCGGTCGCACATGCAATTGAAGCAACTGATCCACACTGCCTGGATTCGTTATTCTGCATGAGAAAAAAAGACAGGTAATAGAGCATTAGTCGAGATTGCAGAAGGGAGAAATACCTAACGCCAGACACATTTAGGTGAAATTATAGAAAGATAATATAAAAGAACGTTAACCAACGTGTAATATTAACATATTTAACAGTGTGACTGAAGAACTCTTCCAATTAGTCTCAACTTACTTTAGTATGTTATCCATCCGTGTGTAGAGCGGTGACTTTTGCATGAATATGTGCGAGAAACTATTGACCTTTATATCATTTAACAAATCAACGGCCAGCTTGGCCTCCGCACAGACTGCTTTATATACAGCAAGTGGCAGATTGGCACACAGGTTGTAATAGCCCGTTACATCTATAAAGCACACATCATAATAACCAGCTAAAGTGCTTAGCTGATGCTTCTCCGACTGTTGTTGTGCTAGCGATATGCCCTGAGTCCAATCGCTGTTGGCCAATTGATTCCACACTGTTCGGGCAACTTGGTAACTGCTACTGGACAGATGCAACAAACGATTCTGGGTCAAATAAACAATGTATGCAGCCAGAATATGTGAACTGAAGCCACTGAATCCAACATCTAGCTGACGTTGTCGTAGCCAAACTTTCAGTAGTAATAATCCCTCCTGAAAGTTCCGTCGTCCTGTGAAGGAGCTAAGTAGAAGCGCTTCATTCCGCGACAGAGTCAGATCGAATAAAACATTGGCATTGTAGTGCTGGGTAGCTGGCAATGGTTGTTTCTCATCCCATTTGTCACCAAAGATCGATGGCCGAATATTGTTGTTCCAGGGCACAAAACGACTCAGTGAAAATATATCCGATGGAGCGGTGATATACAAACGGAACATTATATGGTTGCCAACTTTGGCAGCAGGCGTTATTTCTAGCACTGGCTTTAGCGGATTATTCGCATGGTAATTGTATACAAATCGATCCTCTGCAAATGCAGGAAGTTTTTTTATTTTACTGGCAACCGATGCCAAATAAAGAGCCCGCTTTTGATCGTAAATTAGATTGAGATAATCTTCCTTTTGAAAGCATGCAGCGGGCATTTCTAGCGCCACATCCACTACAATCTTAGGCCCCAGCAATGTGCCGGCTGCTGCAGCACCAATTAACTTCGGCGGCGACGAAGGTGTTATAAATTGAAAGTTAAATGGTTTCTTATTAAGATGCAATGGCACCTCTAACTGGCATGTGTCGAGTAGTCCGTCGGACAGCTCCTCTATAGCAGACGTAAATGTCTCTAGCCAGGTATCAATAAAAGTGCTGTACTTAGGTTTGATTTGAACTTCTTCCAGCATTTCCTTAACTTGCAGTTTGAAAAGATTTGAGTGAAATAAGTTGCGTGTATCTCGCAGTTCCTTTATTTCCTCCAATGTGGGAGGTTTTACGTTTTCTGTGTGTTTCGCCTTTTTCTTCTTTGACTCGCCACTTGCAATTGAAACTTTACGTTTTTGTGCTGTGCTCTGATTTGGTTCCTCGAAGCCATCATCGCTACTAGCGGCGTCAACAACATTTTCATTGTCGCTGTTTTCCTCGCTATGTGACTCCAACATCGAGTCGTCTGTGGAATTTTGGGTTGTTGCAGGAAGCTATACGGAGAGATTACTAAAATAACTGTATTAAAATTAATAATTTCAACTTACCAGGTTTTGTTGAATTGATTTAAATTTACCCATTCCTAACATTTTATTAAAAAATAGGACTTATTACTTTGTCGAACATACGCACGTGTAGCTGCCAGAAACAGCAGTTTTGTACCAGGGGTTGCCACCCTGCAAAATTTTTTGGTCTAGCAACATGTACAATGAGAAAAACAGTAGCTTGCAAAATATATATCTTTTTTTAGTATATTTCAAACTTAAAACTTTCTTTAAAAATCTTTACTTAATGCTAACCTCAGTTCAAATTTGAATACCGCACGGAAGAAACTATCGCACACACTAGAGCTGCAAACATTAGTAGAAAAGATAGCTGATTCTGCCAGGAATAGTTGCATAGTCTTAGAAGAAATACTAATAGCGAAATATAGCGGACTACTTTTGGAAAGTGGCTATATTATCGATATATAGCTAATTTCAAATTTATTAAGTAATCAAGATCTAAAACAGCCAGAACCAGCTATAAAATGGTTTAGTTGGCAACAGTGCTTGGCGTTTGGTGTTTTTCAGGTATTCTGTCGGTATATTTAGTATCAAATGAAAACGTATTGCAAACTAACTTCATCTCGTTGGTATTATGAAATTATATTGAGGCAACAACACTGCGTTTGAGTTCTCAATGTGCGTGTGTGTGTGTGAAAGGCAGGGGAAAAAGTCGCTCCATTTTTCTCGTGCTCTCCTGCGTACGTTTGATTTTGTAAAACAATTTAATGGCAAATTGCCTAAATATTAAAAAAGTGTTGGCTTAAGTTGTACAACAAAAGCAATCACAAAAAAGCAGCAAGGGCACGTTAAAATATGTTTTAGTGCATAATCGCATGCATACACTTTCCAACTGCAGAAATCGGCCTAGCGCTTGTGTATGTGTGTAACTGTGTATGTGCGCGCGTGTGTAAGTGAGAAATGAAAAATGAGGCGTAGGTGAGGAATATGTGCAAAATTTTCAAAAAGGTACAAATATTAAAAGATCTAATAGTGACTTAATTTAATTTTTTGACTTTAAAATCCAAAAACGACTCTACATGTACATGACGCGTTCGCACAGAAAAAAATGGCCAATTTTAGGCAGTTGCACCCTGTTGTCTAGTGGTCATTGAAAAAGAAGCTTTTTGCGTGCCGAAAGCATTGAAAAAGAAATGAAATAAAAAATCACGTACATAAAAAGTTTGTATTTTAAGTGGCCTTCTTGTTTTTTAAAACCAATATAAATAATTTTTGACAATTTCATTAATGTATGTTCGTGCATATAAGTATACGCACTAATTGGCCTAATTTTTGGGAATCTTCCTCCACCTTGACACCCTCGATTGCTGTGTTATTTAGTATATAAGTGATGCAAAGTTGTCAAGGGTCAAGGCATTATAAAATTTCGTTAAAATTTGTTAAAGTAACTATATTGTCAACAACTTTTGCAGTAATTATGCGCAAAATAAGCACATGAAAATCAATGTATGCGACAGGCTCTCCCAGCTTTAAGTGTGGCCGTTTCACAGCAAGCAAAGATACCACAAAATACTGTTGTAGTTTCAGACGGAATTCTTTGATAACATTAAAGCAGTAAATTTTTAAAAATATGTTTATTTAACGTAGTGTAAAAATAAACAATCATTTTAGTTATTTTTATGACGCCAATTTGATATTAATGCAATACTTATTTGTTTTCTAAATTTTGCAGCCCGTTATGTGATGAATACAGGGTCTACTATAAAGTGCAGATACAACATTGCAGCAATTGAAGAGAAAGTCAAATTAAATAATATTCAACGTGCACGCACCAACTACTTTCGGAATTGTTTGACTACACGATTTAAATAAAAATAATTGAATATTATTGTTGTTTGTTGTCATTGGCGTAACATTTGCCAAATACGTCAACAATATCTTTACAAAAAATTTTGTGGGGAAAAATGTGCAAAAGTGTGTGTTAAATTGTTAGCCAAAATTATTTGTTTACCTAGTACTACATAGAACGTAACTGCCTTTCTTAATCTAACATAAAAGCAACAACAAAAAATAACAACAACAATTCGACGCACCAGGCAAGAAAGTAAGCACACACAAGTAAAAACAAACACTAAGCCCAACCAAAACTGCATAGAACAACAACAATAACAACAGTCAACAGAGTTTACCATTACGAAGAAACTGCTCAAATTTAACAATTAAATGTCAAGCGAATGCAGCATAAGCACTGAAAACACAGCAAATACTAGAACAGAAAAATCTGTAAGCTAACAACAATCACAACAATAGCACAACAGTTAGGCAGTTGCGGCATTTTTGGGGCTGCAGGAGGAGAAGGAGCGCGACTTTCTTCTTGCTTTCCTTTCCGTATGCATTGGACGCATGTGCGACATGCGAGGACGTTAAGTGAGTGTGAGTGTGTGTCTCGGTGCGTGCGTGTTTGTGTGTGTGCACGCACACAACTGAAACAAGAACAACCAATAAGAGAAACACATTCAACAGTTTAATAAAACAAATAAACTTTTTAGTAGCAATTTCGCATTTCTACTACGTTTTGGATCAAGCTTATCAAGAATTAATAGCCGTTGCTATTTCTTTCATTTATTATCTTTCAAAATTTTGTGGAAAGTGATTGCGTTTTTCAAACTAAATTCAAGGAAACGTGCCGAATATAACTCAACCATCAGTATCAGCAAATACAACAACCACAATAGCTTAAAGGCAACAACAATAGCAACAACGACGACGACGACGGCAAAATGCAGCGACGGGAGCGACAAACAAGGTGAGTGCTAAAACCAATAAATCTTCCATTCATATAGCATACGTATATGATAATTCTTCAACAGCAAATTTGCTTTCATTCAACGTTGGTTAAATCTGATTGTTGACACATTCCGTTCGTGGTATGACAAGATCTCAATTTTCCAATCCATTGAACTATATATCTGTCTTCGAATATTGTGCGTATTATTTGAATACATACATATGCATTCCTAATTTTCCCAAATCACAATATCATCACGAATACAAGTTTTTCCTTTAACATTTACTGAATTGGTAAGACAAAGCCTACTTTATTTTGACCAGGCAGTAGAAAATTAAATTTAATATCATTACTTAAATTAATATTCCAAAAATCAAGTAAATTTTTATTGAATGACGACTACAAAACAATTGCAAACCAATGTTTGTTATCTTGAAACTAAGATAACGCGTAATGATGTATGTAGGTCTGTTATCAGCCTGTTATTGAAACATACAAAAATTCGCCAAATGTTTGACGATTAGATAATTCAAGCAGAAATAATACGTGTATGCGCCAAAGATTATACCTATTGTAAATGTGTAGTTAAGGTCTCAGTTAAATAACTGAAAGATACTTCGCATAGAAATTAGGGTTAAACTGAACTATACCTCTCAGCTTATAGTTATCTGGTATATGAGAAAACCATCCTTAGTTTGCTTCTGTTTTGTCAAATGTAAATATACAGCTTAAAATGTTCTATTGGAAAACAAAATAAGGAATATACTTAAATGGAAAGAAATATAGAGAAACTAAAGCTTCGTAGAAGAGACTATTAAGAAAATTCATTGATGGATATGTATATTTTAAAAACCACTTTATATTTAATGATTTATCAAGTTGTAAAATAACAAATTTCGAAATTTCGAAATTTCGAAATTTTGGCATGTACAGTCATAATCGTCATTTTCTTAATATTTCGTGTCAAATGATAATGATAATGCTGTTGAAATTCGGTATCATCTGATTTCGATTTAAATTTGGCCCTAGAGATGACACCTGTATGCTCTGAAAATTCTGCAGTTTTCTCATACAAACTTGCGTGTATATGAAAAACCATTCGATGCTCACTTTGAGTATTTACTGCGTGGCTTTCGCAATTAGACTCGGTCTCCTCAGTCTCGAGAGAAAGAGTCGAAGCTACAAATTGAGTAAAATTTTTGTTTTGATTTTGTCTATTTGTTGTATTTTTTGTATTGTTGATTTTGTTAATAATCTATTTTTAGTAAGCATCATTTCTATTTAAACTTGCGTATTTTATTTGTCTATTTTCACCACTGTTTGGTGTTTTCCGTCTTTTCTTGCCACTTTTGTTATGCGATTTCTTGTCACGATGGTTGAATAAAATGGGTTTTAATCTATATTGAATGCGAGGCCTCTTTTAAGGAAGCGGAAAGTCAAATACAAAAACGTGCATACATTTAAATAAGTTATGTTTAGATATTTGAATTGATACCGGCCTCTTGTGTCAGGCCATCGGAAAAGTGTTCAGAATATGTGTGTATGTGAGTGTGTGTTAGGTATAAAGTTGTTGTTTTTGTTAGTTTTGTTACCTTGCACTGGGTCTATTGGCATTTCTAGGTTATTTACTTGAGTCTACAGTTTTTTGTTTTCCTTTTTTTTTGTAATATGTTTTTCTGCTTTGGATTTTATTTTATTCAATGCACAAAAGTATATTAATTGTGGTTAGTTTTTCTTTTATTTCCTTTTCCCTTCCTGTGAGACCATAAAGTTAACAAAAAGCCATGGAGCTATAGAGCCTTGGAGAGTAATTATTTGCGTAGTTTAATGACTTCGAGCGTAAAAATTTACTATAAAACTATAGTTGAAACATACTTACGTAAAATTCTTTTAGTTATAATATTTTCCTATCATAAATTTTGAAACTTCAATGAAACTCAATATATTATCAGAAAAAAATCTTCTTTGTAAATCCCAATTATTGTTATTATGTTTTGCTAAAAATATTCCGTGATATATTGAATTTGAAAAGTTACAGTCCGACGGCGAAATATTAGATATTTCTCTATTATTATTAGAATTCCATCGTGTAAATATTTATATTGTGAATATTGTATATGTTGTGTCTGGTCTATCGTGATGTTCATAATTAAATGATTAAACATTTGACTAACATTAATACAATTTAGCCTTCGATATAGTATAATTATCGGAGAAACCCTGAGAGTGTCGGGAGAGCCTAGCGTTAACTTGGACTTGAGATTGGGGTTATTGAGCTTTTCACACAGACGCTGATATGTAGCTTATTTGACCTCATTTAAAACGAGCGAGAGCGAGATTAAAACAGAGGGAGGGAGAAAAACACAGATATTGTTTGAATGTGTGTGTGGGTTGTAATTAATTTAAATGTAATTTATGTTTCAAGCAAATAAGAAATAATAAATACGAAGTTATTTTTAATTTTTGCCAACTTTATGTAAAAGCATTTTAGTTATAAGGAAATTTGAAATAACTGAAGTTCTATCTTAAACTTAAGTTTGACCGCCGTCTTACACTGACGGATTGACAGACTTTGCTCATTGTCCAGTGAATTATTTGACGTGGTAACACGAAGAACAACCAAGAAGAAAAACTGAAAATTGAAAACTTCACCAACTTGTTAGCGCTTCTAATGAGTCAACGTTAACGTCCACGTCGATGTCGACCGCTTGGCAGAAAAAGAGCCAGACGATGATAGAGATGACGACGCAGTCCAAGACAAATAGAACGGCTACAGGGCCAGTTACCAAAGAGTAGGGCGGGGGATTCGAAAAACTTTTCAAAAATGCTTGGCGTTTGCTTTGCACTTGAGATCTCTAGAGCGGGCGAGAGAGAATTGGTGCAAGAGTGCAAAGCAACTTGAGCTAGGATTTAAACAGAAAATGTGTTATTCAGTTTAATGAGAGTTTCAATTGCAGCAATAAAATAGAGGAAGGGAATCCATGGAGTAGCTAAGATATACTTGAATAGAATAATATAAATTTAATTTTAAAATATAATGATATTAAATAATATATTTGACTGGTATATAATGGCTTAAATAAGTAAAAGGTTTTTATCAATCTAGAATTAAATGGAATATATGTTTAAATAAACAATCTTCCAAAATACCAAATACATAATTTCTGTTTAAAAAGCTGGTATCGTCTGAAATTACACTAATGTCTTCTTACTGTCATATATGATTTGAGGGGAAAACGGATTAGATCACACATAACAGTTAATCAACACTGGCTGGGCTGTCATCGCCTTCAGGCGTCCCCTTTAAGCAGCTGTCAGTAATGAACAGCTTGTATCTGTCAGTCACTTGACACTGCCATTCACAGTAAAGTGGCGTCTGTTAAACTGCTTATCAGTGTAAAGGACTCTTCTGGTTGTGGCTGCAACATCAAGGAGCGTTGTCATGGACATGTCAACTTACGAGTATTTTATGCCAGCACATGCATGGGGCTGAGTGCACCAAGAATCAACTATTTACAATTGTCAAGTGTGATGGATAAATATATTTATGTGCATACTTTGCATACATTTGAATTTATTTGTACTTATTTCTAATGTAAATAATTTGACTTCAATAATGCAAGGTGGTTTTGTAAATGAAACAACATATACAGTTTGTTAAATAATTGTATTGACAAACTAAAAAAAGATAAATTTTAATTTTTTAATTAAATATATATTTAACGAAACTAATTTTGAGGCTACAAATATTTAAAAAAAAGTGCAAATAAATTGCATTCCACAACACTAAACTAACAATAATTATGAATATAACTATATTAAGTATTTTAAACAATTTAAAATAAATGTGAAATTTATTTGTTCAACTGCATATTGAACACTAACATAACGCCAACTAACTTTTCTTTAATAGTTTTCTAAGTCACTTCTGATTCACACTATCGTTGTCTTATTGAACTTTGCACTTATTTCTCAGTCTAAGCTTTTAGTCAGCAGTGCATTTGTGCTCGTGTATGCGTGGGCGTGGGTGTAAGTGTGTATGTTTGTATGTGAGCGTGTTACTGTTTGCTGTCGTACGTTAAATCTCATCGATTTGTTTGACAGGCTTTTACTTTGCACCTTGGATACGTCTCCATCTCTGTCTCTGTCCTGTCGTGACTCGCTTAGCTTTGGGCTTCAAGCATGACTGGCATCTAATTTAATTAGATGATTTTTTCACACTATTGGCTTTCTTCTACTGTTGCTTATTTGTTGTGTACCTTTTTTTTTTTTTTATACATACGAGTGAGTATATTTGCGGTAGTCAAAGCTCACTTTCCTCTTGCCCTTTTTACACACCTTGGCGAGGTGTTTTGTAAATGGAAACAACTGAATTTCTTGCACAAATGTATATGTATATTTACATTTGTATGTGTATAAGAAAGAACACCATCGAAGCAATGCAATCATCGTTTACTTATCAACAATTGATTTCTGTTTTTATGCACATTTTATTTAATTTCTCATTCATGTATTTACATTTAAACACACAGACACACACTATTACGTTTACGCCCACACGCAGAAACGTTCATTTCTATTTGACGACTACTGCACTCATTCTTAATTTCTTCCTTTTGTTCTCTTTCCGTCTCATTTACAATGCTTCTCCACTTACATACGCGCATACACACATATTTACGTACTTTAACAAAAAGAGTGGCCGCATCATCTCTTCATTTTCTTAGTGTTGTTGTTGCTAATCGTCGACATCTTATGGTTTTAGCTTTGCTTGTTGTTATGTGCACCCACATATAATTATACACACTTGAGGAGAGAACGACAGAGCGATGGAGAGAGCTAGCGAGAGAGTGATGTGTTACGTTGACGACATTGACAGTCGCCAAGAGCTTAATGACGTCATTGACGCATAATGTTTGATGGGTCACTTGGTCCGTTTGTCGTTTCATTTTCGCTCTTGTACCTCCACTTGTCTGCTCTAAAAGTCATGTGCTTTGCTTTTTATTATTTCTTTTTGTGTATACGCTTTTACATTCACATTCTTTTTGCTAAATCCGCAATTTGTCCTTGTTTTTATGTGCCACAGCTGCTGTTTACTGTTGGCCCAGTGTTTCTTCTTCTTCGTTTTCTTCTTATCCACCTTTCTGACCCCCTTTTTCTGCCGACCCGACCGACAGACGCTTTCGTCAAGTTTTCATCCACATTTGAGCGTGATTATTGAAGCTACTTTTCTGCCACCACACGCAACTTTGCCTCTTGCGGTCTATGGGCAGGTGGCAATCCTGCCACATCCTAGCCTACACGATATTATAGTTACTATTCAACTATTACTTGTTGTTGTTGTTTCTTTTTTGCTGGAATAGCGCAAAATTTAGGTTATGCCAACCCCTTAGACACTATTAAATAATAAAAGTCACATATACAAAGTTGTATTTTATGTTGTTGTGTCCGTTGGTTGGCAACAATATGACACCGACCTCGTTGTTATACCCGTTACTTTTAGAGAAAGGGTATATTGTAATCGTTGGAATTTTTGTAGCTGCGAGAATTGTATATTTGGCTCCAACGAGCTTTTGAACTTAAGGACTTTTAAAGTATGCATTTAATCCATTGAAAATGTGTCAGGGATATAAGAAGATACCCAATATTTTACCAAAGACACTGAAAACATAATATTTGAGTTATTCATGTAGCAATACTCATTATTTTTTGTATCGTCTCAAAATCTCATATTAAAATATCGTCTAGTTCTCATGTAATAAGACATTGAAAATTAATTTCTGCTAGTCGTGCTTATTGAGCTTACACAGTCTTGACGTAAATAAGCGACATATACATATGAATGTATATACATTTCGTAAAAAAATAGTCTTTCATTCTACTCAAGTGAAAATTATTCAAAAACTGAAATCTTAAGAATTACAAATTAATTATTTTTAATATTTAATTGATTTACTCACAATATAATGAGTAACTTTCAGGTATACAGTAGCGGACAATAAATCAGGACAACCCAATTGTAAATCCTCCGGGGTACTTAAAAATTGTATTTTTTTTGTTTAAAAATCATATTTAGTCTAGAATAAAATTAGATTCTAAATAAAGATAAACTTGATATTTTATAAGAATATCAGATTGGTTTTGATAAAGCTATGATAGTCTTCATTTTGTAAATTTTTTAATCATAAAATATATGAAGTGATGGATAAATCAAAATCATCCAATTTTGATACAAAATTAATATAGAGACAAGGAAAAACAAATCAGATAAGTGGTGTTAATATAGTTGAATAAGAGGAGTATTATTTTGCTTCATCAGCTTTACTTTACAGTGCAGTAACAACTGCAGTCATTGAAATGTACAATAATTATCTCACGCAATTGGTGGGACGAACATCAGTTTTTGTGACCTGTTATCGCCCAATAAAAATGTCATTGACCCGCGGACTAATTTTTGAACCGTACTCTATAAAAAAGCTAAGCTGCTAAAATTACAATATGTCTATTTTTAGTATAGATACCGGCAATGGGAAATCCATTTATAAATGTATTCGTTAATATTCAACTTAAGTCTCTGTTACTTCAATCGCTGTTAAAGCTAACAGCAAACATCTGCTCTTGTACTAGAGTTATTTGTGTATGTATGTATGCATACGTATGTAGCACCTGCGCATGACTCACTCAACTTCAGTTAAATCTCCAAACTCTGGTCACATTCAATCGCTGCACAGATCTTTGCTGTCGCCGGCAATGATTGTATTACATACATACATACATGCATGCATTTATTTCTGTGTGTTTGACAGGTGCTTTTTGTTTGTGTAACGAGTTTGTATTGTAGTTCTTGCTCTGACGCATGTGCACACAGATGATATATGTATGTATGGCACAATATATGTATGTATTTATACTACGCACACTGGCAACTATTTATCATTATCAATATGTCGCTCGTTCTCTCGCACATTGACTGCCCTCAAGTGTGACTCCCCTACGTCGCGTAGCGTCGCAAGCAACAACAGCAGCAGCAGCTACAACAACGATAATTACATACTAATACAAAATGCTCATTTGCCGCATTTTAATTTTCACACGCTCACAAGCACAAGTGTTTTGTATATGTATCTTTGGGAGAGTAAGAGTGGTTGCTTCCTCTTTCTCTCTCATTTGGGTCTCTCACAATGCTTACTCGTTGTCGGTGTTTCTTCAGTTTGGCGCTCGTTCGTGCTCAGTTCGTTTTCGATCGTGCGCTGTAGCAGTTGTCATTTCCTTGCGGCCATTATCGTCGCTGTTGGCTTAAAACAAAAAAATATAGTTGTTTTTGCAACGCTCGGTCGCGCGGAGCGCTGCGGGTGTGCATACAATAAAAAAAAATAGCAGCAGTTACACATACACAGACAGAAGCACACGCATGGAGGAAATTCTGTATGCCGTTGCATGCGTGGCTAAGTGAGTGTCTGTGTAGGTGTACACACACTCGCATACTTTACACTTGCATATGTGTGTGTAAGCTTCTATGTGTACAATAGTGTTAATCACTTTTTCGTAGTGACGTTTTGTCTAATTTGTGTTTGCTCCACTGTTTTGTCACAACTTTTAAAGTTAGTTTACGCACAAAAATAAAAGTATTTAATTGTTTCTGTTACGCTCTTCGTTCTTTGCACAGTTTTTTTTACTCAATATGCACCGAAACTCTGTAAAAACTTATTATCTTTAGCCTGTTCTCTGTCTTTTACTATTAAAGTCTATTAAAGAGTCGTTGTCTCTCGCACACTTATACTCAAACACACACACACATGCACAACAGCATATGTTAGTGTGCGTTCGTATCTATTTTATTTTCTGATTTGAGTCAGCTGTCTGCTGTCTGTGCTTTATTTCTTCCTTCTGCACAACTTTAACGAGTTTTAAGTGTTATTCTTACTTCACCTTCTCACTCACTCACTCAAACATCACCAGCAGCAGCAGCACTTCTTGCACATTGTTTATTGTTGTTGTTGTTTTTGCTGCTGCTCTTGCTGTTGATGTTTTTGTTGCTGCCTGGTTTGTACACCGGCAACACAAACTGGTTTTTCGAGTTATTTATGACTTTTTTTCTACAATTTATTTTTTTTTGCCTGCCTGCTTGCTATATGCTTGCCTTTTCGGTATCTGTATCTCTTCTTTGTACGTACATACATATGCATACGTACATACGTATGTATGTGTGTGCATAAAGTCTTGAGACTTTTGACCTGCAAAATACTGTAAAAAGGTAGCAGTTGGGGGCGATGCTTCTTAAATTTCATAATGTGGCGAAAGTTGTGTCTCGGATTGCAGCATAAACGAATGACACAAATGCTCAATTCCTCTTTTCCTCTCCGACACACACACACGTTGGCACAACCACATACAAAGACAAAGACAGAGCGCAACGGATATGATAAATTAAAAAATATTTACATGTTTCACTCGAACTTAACTCAACTCCAACAATTCAACAACTCAACTTAACTGAGCCGTTGTAGTTGAGCTTTAATTGTAGACAGACAGCGGCAAACACAAAGCAAAACAAAAGCAAGAGCAAACGAAACTAAAGCAACACAAATTTTGTGGAGACTGTTGCCATTGTTGTTTTTGATTAGTGTGTATTGTGTAAAAAAGAAAGCTCAACGCGTTGGCGTTAAATAATCAGCGCGAGAAAATTTTTTGGCGAAATAGTGAAGTGTTAAAATTGAAAATCTCTAAATTAACGCCAAAGTTATACAAAATTTTAATTATTATAATTTTAAGGAAATGCCCACAAGATTTATCAATACAAAACAACAAGTGCATTATATTTTAAAACAAAAATAACATTTAAACAATTATCAAAACAAGTTTCAATTACAACAACCAAGTAAAACAACAACTGTAACTGAAGAAGAAGAGGCGGAAGAGGAAAAAGAAGCAGCAGCAGCAGCAGTAGCAGCAGCCGCAGCCAATCAGCGCGCGAGTGAACGGCCGCAGCAGCAGCAACAGCAGAAGAAACAGCTGTGCTTACAGTTTGCAAGCATAGGAGCGACGCTCCCCCGCATCGTCGTCAACGTCAATGCATGAGACCACGGCGACGTGAGAGACAGAAAGATAGCGAGAGAGAGAGCGCGTGAGAGGAAAGCAGAACTTAAAGCGCCATTTGACGAAGTTTGCCGGGTTAGTTAAAGTTTGTAGTACAGTACTATATATATATATATATATATATAACAAACGTATAACAAATGTGCAACACACACATGTACATATGTATTTGTGTGGACACTAAACATGTGTTGAACAGAGCCCGCATACCAAACTGTGAATTGTATCCGAGTAGTGTGACCAGTTTTCGATTCTCTTGCCTTCAATAATGAAAAACTAAAAAAGCGCTAATGCTCAAAATGCAGTACGCGACTTTGACCTCCACACAACAAGATGAGACACACATGTACACGCACACACACTGACTTACTTTTATTTACCCACTAGAGCAAGTATTGTGGTTGGCAATGCACGTGAGTCTACAATTGAAATGGGGTGGGGGTGGCGTTTGGGGTCTGAAATAAGAATGCGTCCTCTGTCAAGCGGAAGGAAGGAATCGAGTGCAAATGTAATTCAAAAGCGGGGTAGGGGGTTGGGTGACGGGTAGGTGTTTACAATGCTAACGAGCGAGAATGTTGTCTATGCAGGAAGAAGACATTAGAAGGCAAATTACAGACAATTTATGTATACACACTTGCATACATTGTATATTACATATTGTATGTGTGTATGTTTGTATGTAAATATAATTGACTGGGTGGGCGTAACTGCTGCATTTCTGCTGATAAAGTTTGACCTCTAAAACTCATTTGCATAGATTTTAGCCTTTGCACATGTGTGGAATACAGGCTAAACTAATTAAAGTGGCTCGTTGCCTGCTCTGGTCTGGATTGCCCCAATGCACCAATATACAGATATAGTTGCTTATATGTGCAAATGTACATACATTCATTTAGGTAAATATATAGATGTGTACATACATAGACATACTCAGTGTTAATCTAACTTGCAAAGGTCAATCGGCCATTGAGGTGCCGTTCTCTCATGCACATACACACACACATATACACACATACATATATATATATATACACACATACAAGCGCAATTGTGACGTCCAAGTGCCTAACCCCAAAGCCACCCAACTGCAGTCGCTGTCGCCGTCACTTTATGCAGCGGGCGGCTGCTGCACTCGTTGCTGTTCTTTTTACCGGCACTCTCTTAAACGATTCGCATCGCTCTCGTTCGTTTATACTCGCTATTGTCTGTCAGCCCCTAATCAACGCGCCCTTATCTAGCCAACATATCTGTGTATATGTGTGTGTGTGTGTGCGCTCAAGTGTCTATTACTGCACGGAATTTGTTTGTGTGTGCGTTCTTTGCTTATCATTTCGTTCTGCTTGTTGTCTCTCTAAACGTGGCATAGGGTGGGGTGTTGTGGTGTGTGTGAATATATATATGTGTGTGTGTATGTGTGGGTGGGGGGAGACAACCGGCTGTTCATTTGTGTTATGTGAATAAAAATATTGTTGTTGCCTTGATGCTCGCGTTTTTTCGCCTTTCTTTTTTTTATGAATAATTTTATTAATATTTCTAGACGATCAATACCATTGAAAATGGATATTGGCATGTTACGGGCGGCAATTCGATTACAAGCAAACGCAAAAAGTCAACAAAAACAACACCATCTACAAATAAACAAACATAATAAACAATAATATAATGACATAAGTAATAAAAGCAATAACAATGTGCATTGTTGTCATTTTGTCAATGGCTTTGAATTATGAATATATTTAACTTGACAACTATTTTCTTTTTACTCTCTTCTGCATATAAATGGTCACCACATTTGCAATTCAAAGTTTTACAAATGTTAAGCTTTCTGTTCTTTTTTAAATGTCCTCAGATGAATTCACAATTTCCACTTCTTCAGAAATTGAGTTTACAATCTAAACGAGCGAAAATAAAATGAGACTTTGAAAGTTGTGAAAAATTGGTTACGATTAGAAAAATATCGTATAATCAATTAGAAGACAGACAACAACATATATATAAATTTGTATTTGACAAGTAAACGCATTATACAGGCAATTTATCAGTTATTTTATTCTGTTATTAATTCAAATTCAACTCGTGTCTGAACAATTATAATGAAATCGATTTGTGTCTTAAAATAGCAACATCGCAATTGTAATTTTGCATTTTTGCATTTCAAAAACGCCAAGCATAAAAAGGCGGCAAATGTGAAACGCGTCACAGGTCAAGTCCATATAAATAAACGATTGTCGGGTAGTAGCTTAGCTCGGTGTTGATAACGACAACGCTCCGCAAACAGCTTATCAGCTTACTTAATTTATCAGGCATTTCTGTTATGGGTGTATTTGTATGTGTGTGTTGACAAACATGTATGTAAAACAACAAGAAAAGTTGCGTTTTTTTTTCGGTGATTTTTCTTGTTTACTTTTTAGTGCTATTTGTGTTTGGGTTTGTTATCCTCCTCTCCCGTTTCTTATATAATTGGTAACTTGATATTTTTTAAGGTTTCAGAGCTCTGTTAAGTGCCATGTTATTGCCTTTTTGTTGTTGTTGTTTTTTTTTACATCTGTACTTAATTTAATTGAAAAATTTGTCACATTACGATTGATTATGTTAAAATACAATTACCAGTGGTTCAACGAGTTCTTACAGTTTAACAAGCACTGACAGATTATCAATCAAATCAATAATTTGCCAAATATTGTTGATTATTTGATTGTTGTGTTGCCATGCAATGACAAATGCCTGACAAATTCTAATTGGGATTTTCCGCCAATGACGAAATTTCAAAACAAAACACGGCCCCACCCTTTAAGCATGACGTTCGCTTCTCTTTCTCTCTATCCCTGTCTCTTGCTCATGTAGTCTAGTTCAAAATTGTGTTCAATTTGTGCTTGATTTATTCATGGGAGAGCGCACGTCTAATGTGTGTTAGTAGGTGTACATGAGCGTGTGTGTGTGAGCGTGTGAGTGTGTGGGTAAAACCACCTTTTGCTTGGAAACGTTTTATTTTTAGCCAATGGCTTATTTTTAATTATTGATTTTCAATCTAGTTCTCCATCAGTTCCTCTCCTCTACCTCTTTACATTTATTTGAGGTAAAAACTTTTGCTGTACTATAATTTGTTCTCATAATTAGATTGTGAACTAGTTTTTAAATAACAAATAATATATTATAGATAAAAATATAAGGAAAATCAATAGTTCTTCTTATGATACTTATAATATTCAGTTAATCAGAGCTTGTAAAATTTGATGCATTCATTTTTAGATCAAATCGTTCTTAAAGTAAATTAAGTTATCATAAATTATATTTTTGTAAAATTTCTCTGAAGTTATTCTTAATGTAGGATCTGTAAAACAAAGAGGACAGATACGATTTTTGTTAACAAAGAACAGTTACATTTGTAGATATGTGGGAGGAGTAATTTTCAATTTGTTCCGTCTTTCATTTCGCAATTGGGAGTAACCTAGAAACCGGTCAATGATATTCCGGCCAGCTGTGTCGTTGTCTCGATCCCCTGGCTCTCTGAGCCTTTTTCTCACATTTAATTCATAAAATGAGAGACGTGCAGTTTAAGTCAAGAATAAAGACAGCAAAGAAACGGAGTAAGAGAGAGAGCGAGGGAGAGAGAGAGAGAGAAATAACTCGTTTGCCAAACACCAAAGTAAAAAAAAAAAATATAATAAAAAAAACCGAATCGGACGAAACTGAACTCAACAACTGAAAATCAACAGAGTGGAGCTATTGGTCGAGACGATCGATCGATGGATGGGATGGGATTGTATTCGATTGAACCAGTTTTGGCCGCAGGATATTAAGCCATAAAAACAGGCAGTCAGCCGACTCCAACTACAGCTACAAACGAGGAGTGAAGAACTCGTTTTTTTCCATTTGCCCTCCTCTCTGACCCTCTCTCCTAAAATATTTACTCATGGAGTACTAGCAATTTGGCTGTTACTTTGCAAAAAACTTGCTGTTATTGCCTCGACTTTAATTGTTATCGCTTGGTTTATACTCTTTTTCCTTTACAGCAACACTGTACGGTACAATT
The DNA here is from genome assembly GCA_018901795.1 of Drosophila sp. st01m. NCBI lineage: Eukaryota > Metazoa > Arthropoda > Insecta > Diptera > Drosophilidae > Drosophila > Drosophila sp. st01m. Next base: position 7,327,538 of record JAEIFG010001494.1, on the reverse strand, counting down.
ATCGGTGTTTGTCACTGTTTGGGTGTGTGCATGTGTTTCTGTGTGGGTATTTGTGTCTGAGAACTCGTGAAAAGATAGATATGTATGAATTTATGACTAATTAATGTGGAACTTTAACAAAAAAATCACATTTATTTCTTATCTGCATCATAATTTTGAGTTTTGTTTGATTCATGAAGAGAGCTTTTCCGATCTATAATGGTTTTGTATTACTTGCAATTATAAAGAAATTTAGATTATTTATGCCTACAACTCGTGTATTCAACTAATGAAGGGTACCTCACAATGCTATTCCAATGAACCCCTTTCCTGACACCTTGAGGGAAAGGTCAGGGTAATGCGAAACAAGGTACGCCATCTATTGAAGACAATTGACACTGAAGACTGAGACTGCGACGTAGATTACGACAGAGACAGAAACAGAAACTGAGACCTTAGTCAAGCACATTGCGTTCTCCTTGAATTTCCTATTGCCTTGCATTTAGGCGTGACTGTGAAGGCAGGAGAGGAGGAGAAGATGGAGGAAGGCAATTGCAGTAATAATTTGAATGATTGACCTGACATTGAACCAGATTTGCAACAGTGAAGAAGAGTTTTTAGTTTTCAGTGCCACGCCCAAGATAACGCATATATTTTAGATGCAAAGCAGCAGGCAAATAATAAAGACCTATTGTCTTAATCAAATAAACACTCATTCGGACTCGTATTTCTCAACTTCTGTACTTCGAATGAGTCACCCACAACCGGTAGCGTCAGTCAACGTTCCGCTCGGGCGGTTTGACTCCATAGGCAACGATGCCGGACCTGGTCAAAAGACAGCTGGACAGCTTCTATGTTGTGCTTGTAGTTGTGTCTCTTTGTTGTGGCCATTTCAAATAAATATATAAAACTATTGATTCTCTTTGCGCCAATGTCCTTAGGGCAGTAGTTTCAAGCTTGAAGACTGGAAAGAGTTAACGTAGAGATTGATTTAATGAATTAATCATTGGAACTGCAATAAGATTCGTATCGTGATATTGCTGGCAATCCATCCCATCTGAATCTATAGTTTCAAAAATACAAAGCGGCTTTGCTTTTGTAGTCTCTCAAAATTGAATGTATCGTAAGCATAGAAAAAACGAGTACGTACTCACAAATGAAACACAAGAAAAACAACAAATCAGCTGCTCAGAGAGAATATATCTTGTTAACACGGAGATTCGCGGCTGTGTTTTATTAGTCGTTTTGTTCAAGTCAATTGTTTTAGACAATTAATTAGTTGATGTGTTAAATCTTGTTGAATTGTGTTTTTGTTTTCTTGTATTCATTAGATTTCGTGAAATTCGTTTTAACAATGGCGCCAAAGTTGATTGAGAAATTTAAGACCTATCTCAGGTTGTTGCATTATTCGATTAACCAATTATCATCATCCCATCATCCATCATTCATTATCCATCATCAATCCCAATATACACATACAAAACTTACATGCACATTGACACTAATTGAAATGTATTAATCAATGATCTATGTACTTTCTATTTGCAGTGGCGGTGGTCCACAGACGACAACTGCCGGTCCATCCGCTGGTAATGTGGCTAACAATACCATCGTCGGTGGTAAAAGCGCAAGCAATAACATGTATTCCACCCGCCAATCTGTAAGCACCACAACTGGTGTCCTTATGGTCGGACCAAATTTTCGTGTTGGCAAAAAAATTGGCTGTGGTAACTTTGGCGAATTGCGTTTAGGTAAGTTTTGCAAATTTACTATATTACTATGTTTTTTTTATTCACGCATACAAATTATTGGGGCAACAATAGATTGAGGTTTGCATATTATATTTATTAGGTAAATACTTACACAGAATTAATTTGGGCTATTTTATAAACTTGTCAATATCATATTTTGAATAATCGAGGCATCAGAGTTTGGAGATAGAAATTGTGGGTAATTATTGGTGGAAGTATTTGTAGTGTATTTCTTATTTTAGTTTTGGAATTGAGAAAAAAAACATGAATTAAATATATTTAAGCAGATATACAGGATTTTAATATTGCAAAAGATTAGAGTTAAAGTTTTAAAGTGAAAAGTTTTTCATAACTATAAATTATTTATAATTTTATTGATTATCGAGTTTATGTTACTATTTGTTTCCATTGACAATTATTTCTGTCTTTTACTAAGATTAATATTGCAAATAATAAATAATACAAAAAAAAAAATACGAATAAATTTAGAAAAACTTAAGAAAGAAAGAATCTAATACAGACAAAACTTTATCAATTTTTTCATATTTTGTTTTGTATTAAAAATATAAATTGGTGCAAAATTTTTATATGTATAAATAATTAATTTAAACATATAAATTTGAGTAATCAAATAAATGAGTAAAAACGTTTACATAAATTGTGTGGTCGCATCCACTGTAAACATAGAAATTGCTTTTATATGTTACAATCAGTTATTACTAGGTCAGCATAACAGACTTTAAGAGCTTTTCAATTCGAAATTTCAACTCGTGTCATTAGACAGTGCAATAAACTGCGAAATACAGTTCCGTTTTACAACAGTAAATACGTTGTAAATTATGTTTATGACTTGAAAGTCCAAGTCTGTTCTCTCCCAATACAACGCTTAATACCTCTCGCTCTACTCGCCTGTCTGACTGTCGGACTGTCGGACTCGCTGTTGCTGCTGCTGAAGCTTTTTGGCATGCAACGCGACGTTGGCATCAAGTATTATTTGTGTAGACATTTTCGCTTGTTACTTCCTTTGCATGTGCATTCCTTTTTATGGCTGCCAACAAAAGCAAGGAGACGTTAAGCAACAGCAACAACAACAACGACAGCGACAAAGGCAGTCAGAGAAACCACAACGAGAACTTTTTCACAATATAAAATAAAATGCCATTCCATTCTGCCATCTGTTTTGTTGCCTTCGCCTTCCTTTGTCGCCTTCGTCGTCACTTTTGCTTTGTTTGCTAAATGCGCTTTTATAAAATTGTGTGTTTCTCTTGTTGCTGCCTCCTCTTCTTGCCACTTTTATGCATTTGCATACTGTATGTACATCTGTTGCAGCGGTCGCTGTTATTGTTATTAATGTACTTATCACATTGGCAACAGGTAGCCAGCTAAACAAACGTGCAGTGCTGCTTAAACTGTTGACAATGAATGACAACTAATTGCAGCTGTCAGACTCTCTTCTCTTATTCTCCATTCTATACACAAATTCATCAACTGTACTTTGTGGCTTAAGATGCTCTTTAAAAATAACTAGCAAAACTTTGGAGAAAGAAACACGTGTCGCCAGCACAGGGTATTGTACAGTCCAGCACGCTCATATAGAGATTGTAATTTGTTAAGCTCTTCTTGGTGTTTGGTGTCCGCATTGCATTTTTTCTCCTTTTCTTGTGTGAATGAGTCAAGGTACAAAAATACCAAAAAACATTTTAAATATACATATATCTATTTATTTATATTAACACACATCTGTGTGTGTGTGTAAAGAACAAAAGCTGTGCGAATAATTAGCACATATGAGAATGCAGGGTTTTTTTCAACCATTTAGATTACAAGCTTAGTTCCTGGGAATTACTATAAACATGTTTGCATAACGCTTCAACAGTTAACTACAGTGGGTTCAGTTTATTTTACTACCTAAAAACAGAATAAACTTTAAATGCAATATATCAGCAATTTTTTTTAAAATATATTTTGGAAAAAGCTTTAGTTTTCTATTTCTATAAATATTAACTCAAATGTATGGCGCCAATTTTTTTATATTCAAAGATATCATCAACCAAGTTAAATATTTCTATCCCGATTGGCAGTTTTAAAAGCGTTGACGTACAGTTTGGGTTGCATTGCAGTCTGACATAACAGTGCGCTGTTAACGCGCTGTTAAATTTCATTTTAGCGCCATAATCAGATTTGTGCACATATCTTTTTTAATATAAATTAATAAACTGTATGCGAATATTAGATACAAAATATATACGTAACCGGTATTTCTCGTGCCTTTTATTAATTATATCAATACACGAATACGTAGATTAAGAATGGTGCGTAGGTGTAAACAAGCTGTAACTTCTGATAAAATTATATATTTCGAATATGACATGACTTAATTATGATTCCCATTTACGTATAATTTTAGAACAGCCACTTTTCTTTGCTATTGCTTTTCTGATATAAATACTTGCAACATTTTCGAAAAATAGATAAAAGTGAAAAACCAAGAAAATGCAATTTATTTTATTATTTCTTGAATCATATTTGGAACCAACTTGCGTGGGTATTTGCCATTGAACTATTTGGAATATATATTATTTTCATTGGTTTTGTTCAACCTTTTTTAATGGGAAGACGTTTAGAAAATATTCTCTAATATTATCTAAATGTATTGTATACCTATTCAGATATGACGAAGGCAGATCGTATATACTGATGTGCATGTATTAATATATGAGTACTCGTATTGCGTTAGGTCATGACAGTTTTGGTTACGCTTGAGTTACGACATGGCTATAAAACGTGATTGAGAGAAACCCACTTTGAGAGTCATTGTTTGCGTCAGTTTCAATTAATTATTTTATATCGGCAGATGCTATATATTCAAAATTTTGATAGAATACACACTGTTTATGTTCGATTTTTGAGAACTGATTAAAATAAATCGAACATTGTTTTTAAGAATTGCAACTGTATGAAAGGTTTTCTTTGAATCTAAGAAACTTTTTAGGGATTTCTTTTTAAGTCTCTTTTGTTATTATTATTTTTATTTGTCCATTTTAGACACTTGTATTGTAAGCTGCGTAATAGAGATAAGTCAGAGACATTTGAAATAAAGATGAATTTTTGTTTACGTTTTCTGTTTTCTGTTTTCATATTTATGGTAAATACACTTGTATTCTCCTGAAAAATAGAGTAGGGGATTTGCTATTAAATAAATAAAAATAAACAAACAATTGAGCCGCAAGGCGTGCGGAAGGGCGAGGCAAGGCAAGGCGTATTATTGCCCCACATACAAATTTGCATTGTTGTAATCAAAGTCATGCGCCCTTTCGCATATGAGTATGAATATGGGAAAGCGAATGTGAGTGTGAATTAGAGTGTGAGTGCTCGCCTGACAACTCTATCAACGTTCCCAGTCCAGATATCCAATGTTGTGGTCTCGTTAAAGAGATAACCAACTAACCCATGACAAAACTTCGCACCTGGGAGACTTTAAGGTATTCAATTTGTACTTTAAAATCACGGCATTGAATATGCTAGCATTTTACGCTTGGGGAGAATGATTTTTTATTTGCAAATTAAGGAATCAGTAGCTGGCTGACAGTAGATAAGCAACAAACGATTAGTCATATTGCTTTGATTTTTATTTTTATCAAATCAATTCAATTTGATCAATGGTTTATGGAAGAGGATTTTGTATTCAGCGGACCGTAGATAGCAATTCAAATTTCTAATTTTGGTTTTAACTGGCAGGCGCCTCATTAATTTGAAATTTATTTTTATGAATATCCAGGGTTCCTTAAAAGTGTAAATAATAGACTTGAACAAATGTTTAATAATTATTATCAATCAGCAGAGTATTTATTTAATAATGTCAATCATTAATCATTAGACTATATTTATATATATAGGATTCAGAGAATTTGAACTTTAAATATGGTTTTCTTAATGGTCAGGTCGTCGCTTATGTTGTTTTGGAGGCGCTCAAGTTGGTGGGCGTGGTGCTGAAAATGTTGCAGGTAGGAATGGTAAATTGCATGCTGCTTGGGTTAGTGAGTTGGTTAGTTCTGGACCTTTTTTCCAGTTGTGCCCGTGAGCATGTTGTGCATTTTTTGTATGTATTTGTGACAGTCTCTCAGCTTAGGCATGGGTTGGGTTGCATTACTTTTATAACATATGTTTAATGCAACAAATATGCTAATTATATTTATTTCTTTATCATATTTGCAGGCAAAAATCTTTACAACAATGAACATGTAGCAATAAAAATGGAGCCTATGAAGTCAAAGGCTCCGCAACTACACTTAGAGTATAGGTTTTATAAGCTATTAGGATCACATGGTATGTTGAAATTTTTCTAAAATTACCTTAATATTGAAAACTATCCCTTTACACTAACAACAGTAAAAAAACTAACAAAGATTAAAAAAAAAACGAAAAAAAAAACCAGAAATAAAAGTCTTATTTTATCCATGCCCGATTTTCGACCTATTGACAAATAACTAACCAACCTTACTACTCCAATTAAACTATGTTTTGCACCGTTACCACCTTCGTTAGTTTGATAAACAAACTTGTAAACTCAACTCTATATAACACTTTGAATTGTGAGTGCGATAAGAATACACATAAGAAGACATGAATAGATTTTCTCAAGCATATTTTGGAGGTCGGTGCGTGATTTAAATTAAAAAAAAAAAAAAAAAAAAAAAGAAAAATTAAAGAAAATCTTAATACAAAATATACAAAAAGAAAATGCAAGAAAAAATATAATTTCACTGATACATTGTTCTGATGTTATACCCACCAACTACTTACTATATGCTGATTTCTCAACTCAACCTGTTTATTAAAATCTTACGTTATATTTTCGCCCATTCTATTTTTCGTTGATCTTTTATATAAAAACAATATATATATATATATGTATATTGCTCTGATCCTTCATACAACCATCAAAAACAACCATCCGCTGTGAAATTGAAAACGATACCGATAACGATACCGATACCGATACCGAAAATCCCGAATCAAATATTAATCATCGTGCGACAACCAAATCAATCAACCAATCCACCAATACAATCGACTGATATATTGCATAACACATTATGATGGCATGGCACATACCCTGTACAAATATATAAAACCAAAAACAAACAAAACCAATCCGATGATCCCACAGCCGATAACGCCCCAGAAGGCATACCACGCATTTATCACCTGGGCACTTGTGGTGGCCGTTATAATGCCATGGTTTTAGAGTTATTGGGATTATCATTAGAAGATCTCTTCAATATTTGCTCCCGTAAATTTTCACTTAAGACTGTATTGATGATAGCGAAACAACTTGTAAGTTTATGCAAAAATGGCCAACATTTTTTTTGTTTGTTTGTTTATTTGTTTGAGCGAATTGTCGCGGACTTCACATGACGCGAGTTTCACGCACTCACACATTACACAGTAGCACACTTTTCACTGGGTATAACAGTTTTGAAAATCCACCAAGAGACATTTTCGTGATACTGTTTTTCAAACTTGAATTTACAGTTGTATAACAGTTTCATGTGAATTCCGCGTACCACTTCGCTTAAACAGTTCTACACATTATTATTTCAATTGTAAATTACATTTTAAAGCAAAGTGTCTCAACGGCTATGCCTTTCAAGTTAGCAAGCAATTTTTATTATTATATATAAATACTTAATAAAAAAAAAATTAAACTAAACTATCAAATAAAAATAACTTAGAACAACACACAACACAATGAACGTTAGTGCCAACATTTTAGTTTTTGTAGTAAAAAAGTACTCCAAATAAATTAAATATACATACCTATTATAAAATACATACCTCTGTCGTAGTTTATGATAATTGAGATCTTCTTTTTAGTTCTTTGGGTTGTAGCTCATTTGGAACGAAATTGAAATTGATTGAAACTGAATTTAAATCACAATTTAACCACAAAATAAATAAATTAAAAGCATGTGTACTAAGCGTCGTAATTAGGCAAAAATACTACTTACAATGTTCCTATGTAAATAATAGAAACGAATTTCTCTCTACTCGTATTCAAAAAAAAAAACAAAAAAAAAAATATTTCAAAAACATTTTAACAAAAGTTTTGTTAGTTTTGACTAAGTTAACGATTTTCCTTTATTGGTTTTCTCTTCACATTTTTTTTATATATTAATGAACAACTTTTTGTATGTGCTCTGTATGATTATACTTATTTTAACCAACTACTAACACAGCTCCAACGAGATATTTTGCTGAAGTGGCAAAACTATAGCAACAACACACTGGGCTCACACCAGGGCCAACACATAACTGTTATACACACAATTCTACATCTAAGTTAGGATTAAGAATTGGCTTTAGGAGTGCAAATAAAGCAATTACTACTAGCTTTAAGTGTTATACAATCACTGTTATATATATTAACATACAACAACTGCAACGTCTAGTTTTTGCTCAAATAATAATAGATTGCAGAAATTGTTTCTTTTTGGTATCAGACAAGATTTGCAGGGTCGTTATACAGGCTTCCTCGTTATATGCTTCGAGAATCTCTATTTTTGTTGTTCTTGTTGTTTTTAGCACAGTTTCGCTGTTGACTCTTTGAAATGATGACGCAGAATACACGTAAAGAAAAAGGTGGTAATATACGTAAGACGCGCTAAACTAACCTAAAAGAGCCATATAATATCTGACTATCGTTTGTTTGCTCTCTCCCTTTTTCTTCGTCTATATATCTCCCTTTATAAAAAGAATATAAAGCTGCAATATTATAAAAATGATATCTAAAATGATTTTTTTTTTGTCTCTCTTACCTCACTTTTTCTCTTCTCTTCTTTCTCTCTTTCCTTATATCTCTCGTTTCTTTGCATAAAACAACAACAACAACAACAACTACATACGAATCAACAACGTATTCCCAAAAATCTACGTTACTTTTGTGCGCTGCTCAACACTAAAACAAACAAAAAAAAACCCGAAATCAAAACCTTAATTATTTACAAAAACAAACAATAAATATAATATTTGCTTGTTATTTTAAAATCACACACACACACACACACATACACATTTTCGAAAATTTCCGCAATTTGTTGACCTGTAGCAGAGGGTGTACCAGAAGTATATTACTTCGGCCCTTGCGGCAAGTACAATGCTCTAGTTATGGAATTGCTTGGTCCATCACTTGAAGATTTGTTCGATATTTGCGGCAGACGTTTCACTTTGAAGAGCGTACTACTGATAGCTATACAATTAGTAAGTACAACCAAAAACCACCACCACCACCAAACCACAACAACAGCAACAACCACAAAAATTAAAAAAAAAAAAAAAAAAAAAACAAACAAAAAACAATCAAATGCAACTGCAATTATCAATTGGCAATTACAACAACAGCTACAAAAAAGAAGCTAAGCAACGTTTTAATTATTCGAGCACGCGCATTTCTCTCAGTACATTTCACATCTTTGCTCACGTATGCAACACTGGTAGCAGTTAAGGCAATTAACCAACACTGGCCCCCTCAGCGCAATATTTCACACATTATATCCCTCCCAACCCATGATTAATCTTTTATTTTGTATGAGTGTGTGTGTGTTTGTATGTAATATTACGAGTGTATGAGTGAGTGTAGGGCTGCTTGGGTAATTTAATTAATTAATTTATTAACTTATTAAAATCATATTTTTAAGTTTGATACTTTCTTTTATAATTTTGCTAACAACAACAACAACGACAACAAAAAAGAGGATGCTTAGTTAATAAAAATAATTAATTTATTTCCGTATCCTTCTGTGTTTCCTTACAATATATTTCACTCATGATATTGTTAATATCTGGTAAAGGTTTTATTTAAATTTTTAAGTTATATTTTTTCATTTATGTTTATTTTAGCATTATCAAATTAGCGTTTTTATCTCGTACACATTTAAATGCCGCTTTCTTAACTAGTCGATTAATACATAATATTTTAAATTTAGTTATTAACAGCCAACGTTCATTGTACAAATCGTAAATAATAATATTTATTATTCTACATTATTATAAAAATAATAAAACAAATTGCATGCACATTTATTACGTAGCTGACTTGGAATTTATTTTAGTTTGCATATAAAGTGTGTTCACGTTAATTTATAATTTCAATCAAAATCGAATCAATTCAAATCAATTATAAAAAAGAAAATACAAAAATCGCTGCCATCATCAAACCAACAACAAACCACAATTTAAGCTAGTTGAGACACTACAAAAAAATTTAATTTATATTTAATACTATATATAAACACAACTCCACAGTCTGTCAATGAGCACGAAATTATGTATTATATAATATTAAAATATATTCTGTAAGTTTTATTCTATTTTTTTTGCTCCTTGGTAGACTTGTGCGTGTGTGTGTGTGTGCGTGTGTATACGTACTGTATAATGACAAAAACTAATCGCATTACTTTTTGTCTATTTCCAACACAACTTTGACAACACAATTTTAATGCAAATCACAGCTCCACCGGATCGAATATGTTCATAGTCGGCACTTAATATATAGGGATGTGAAACCAGAGAATTTTCTCATTGGCAGAACATCAACAAAACGTGAAAAAATTATACACATTATTGGTAAGTAATTAGATCTTGGATTGAAATTCAATTACAACTAAACTAAACTAATTTTTTTATTACAGATTTCGGTTTGGCCAAAGAATACATTGATTTAGATACAAATAGACATATACCATATCGGGAGCATAAATCCCTGACCGGAACAGCTCGTTATATGTCAATCAATACGCATATGGGACGCGAGCAGTCAAGGCGCGATGATCTGGAGGCCCTGGGTCATATGTTTATGTACTTCTTAAGAGGTTCACTGCCGTGGCAAGGCCTTAAGGCTGATACACTCAAAGAGAGATATCAAAAAATCGGTGATACAAAAACGTGCAACACCCATTGAGGTGAGATTCTACAAAAGGCGACTGTAAAATTTCATATAACACTTTGAATTGTAAATCCATTTACACATAGGCATTGACAAGTCCGATTCTGATACATTATTTTTAAAATCTTGATTAAATTCATATATAAAATTCTTTCTATATACTATTTCGGTATTTATCCGATTACAAACAAGGCTGTCAGTTTTAATCCCGATTATTCTTTGTCATTGAGATGGATTTGCAATGGAAATCATTTGTATAAAATAGTTTATAACATAAACTAATGTAATCTAATCATATGACATATTACAGGTTCTTTGTGACGGCCACCCCGAAGAGTTTGCAACATATTTGCGTTATGTGCGGCGGTTAGATTTTTTCGAAACACCCGACTATGATTTTCTGCGAAGACTGTTTCAAGACTTATTCGAACGTAAGGGCTACACCGACGAGGGCGAATTTGACTGGACAGGGAAGACAATGGTAGGTCACAATTTTGAAGTTTATTCAATTCAATATATTCGCTCAGACATTCAATTCGATATTGTTAAAACAACAACAACCACAACAACAAAGAGGATATACGCATTCTCATGTACATACATGCATCTAAGCCGAATTCTAAATTCAAATTTAATTTTTAGGAAACTTAAGAATATAAAGAATTACCCATTAACTAACACTTGAGTAATGCGCCTCCTCATGTAACTTAAAAAAATGCACTTTCGATATGGGTAAAAGCATGTTCAAGATTCCCCCACCCGGTAAAGTTAACGGTTGAAAAAGTTATCAATTGAATTATTTTGGAAGCATGCAAGCCAAAGATGCACATTATCAGCATAACAGCAGGTGATACTTATGGTAATGATGGTGATGATGATAATGATGATGATGATGGTGATGTTGATGATGATGGTGATGATGGGCCCCAGATTGTTCAATTCAATATCGATTCTTGTTGGAGCGCAATTTTATTTCTTTCCGTTTATACATATATTTTTATAACGCGCCAATTACAAATTAAATTAAATAGAAACCACTCAACATAGCACAGAAAAAAAGAGAAACACCCAAAAAAAAAAAAAAAAAAAATGAAAGAAATGAAACCAAAAAAAAGAACAACTATATTTTTTGTTATTTTAATTGTTTGCTTGCAATTTTTGCTTATAAATCCAATTATGATGTTTAACTTTTGTGTATTGTTGTACTCATATGTATGTGTGTAAGACCAAGGACCAGCTGGATCAAATGAAGATCATTAAAAATGCGCCGCCTTCGTATTTGGCCAAGAATAAATCCGATAAGGTACCACAATCAAAACACTGCACTACACAACATATACTCTGCTGAAGTACATGTATTGACGTACTTATTTATATTGCCAAAAGTGATGATAGTTTGCTTGTTCAGTGTTGGTAAATGCTCGTCGCAAGCTCCAATTAATAGTTGTTAAGCACTAGCGTTAAGACCAAAGAAAACTAACTGTAATCGAAGCCATTCTAACAGCACTCTCTTCTTTCTCTCTCTCTCTCTTTGAAATTTCCTGTCTACAACTACATCGAAAAAAAAATAAAAATAAAAAATACAATCAAACAATCAAACAAACTAAACAAAATGAAACAATTATTAAACTTTAAAATCAATCAAAATACCGATTCATGTGTCTTTGCGTGTATTTGTGTCTAAAATTCGAATATATTTATTCAACTGTGCATTAAATACAACTTGAAAATCGATAAACTCAATCGACTGCATCCATATATAAATATATATATATCATTGACAAACCACCAACCACGCTCACAGTCGACGCCCGTCGGATCTCTGCAAACTGGCCATGAAGTCATCATTTCACCAAATAAAGATCGTCATAATGTTACGGCTAAGGTAAAGTATTGTAATTTATCACAGAGAAATATTTTGCAAGATAATTCTCCTTTTATTGTTCCATTTTTTTTTTTTTTGGTTTTTGTTTATAAACGAAATCTAATTTTATTTAATATTCCCGGTTATAAGGCAAACAGTTTTCTGATTGTGTGTTTACTAAGCTTTCAAATTCTTTTTAACATGCATACTTTTTTTCCTCTTCTCCTTTTTATTTTATTTTTTAAATATTGCAAATTCCTTTTTTACTCTTCCGACTTTAAACAACTACAATTGAGCTATTTATTTAAAAAGCTGCTTCAAAACTTTGCTTTTACTTAAGAAAAATGGTTTGTCTACTTTTTTCTGATCTCTTGAACGTATTTTGATTTAGGACGTCTCGTATTTTGATTTTGATGATATTGATAATGAGAATGAAGAATTTATAATACTAAAGGTTAGAGATTGCTGATTTGTACTGGTTAGTTAATATCAAGAAATGCTGTATTGTACCACCACCAATAATAATTAAATTTAGCTTCAAGAGCTGCATAAATATATTTGTAATTTCAGTGAGCTAGACAGGAAATACACATATCGTACTTGTACTTATGTAATTGCTATAAATCTACAAACTTTATACGTATCTGTATGCAATTAGATGATGCTTTGTATGTTGTAGTCGTTTGGCTCATATAAGTCGTATAGAATTTGAGTAACGAGTGTAAAATTATATAGATGTGAATTTTAGATTCTCCCAAGATAAGCATCTCAAGAACATCCTAAATAGAATATTTGTCAAGATTGGGTCGAAAAGTATTAGAGCTAGTTAATGCCTGAGCAGTACACAATTGTTTATACATATATAACTATATACAGCTTATGTTGAATATGAAGACACTAACAAATTTTCAGGATTGCAATTTGGTGAACGGTTCTAACTACTGGTATACATACATATTTTGTTGATGCTGCTGCACAAAACACATACAACACGCTCAGTACATACACACAGGCACACAAAAACACATACACACGTATACACTTACACACCACACACCACCACACCAAGCAATTGAAAATGATGGACTTTAATTTTGGCTTTAAATGTTATATTTAACCTTGGTTATATATTGATGTAATAACTTTAGTTTTATTGGTCGCACATTCGTCTTGATCTGCTTTAGTTGTATATTTTTTGTTGTTAGTCACAAAATTTTAGAGTCTAGTCTGTCTCTTGAAAACTAATAATCAAATCGATAAATCGACAAATTAATAATTGACAAATTTATGCATTGATCGATCGCTCGCTCGCCTTCTCGCCTTAAACCCATTAAACAAACCGACACTCCGAAATCGAAACTCCAACCGATCCGCTCTGAATCGAAACGAAACGAAACAAAACGAAATGAACCAAACGAAACCAAATCAATTCGATCTCCGAACCATCCACAGACAAATGCCAAAGGAGGTGTTGCTGCGTGGCCGGACGTTCCCAAACCGGGTGCGACCCTCGGCAATTTGACTCCTGCCGATCGGCATGGTTCAGTGCAGGTAAGTTAAGAGTCGATGACCAAGCCGAAGCTGAAGCCAGGCAAATAAACAATGAAACAAACCACAAACAAATAATAATTAGAGTATTCAAAAAAAATCAGACAAACTTGTATAACCATCTTTAAGATCCTTTCGTTTTCTGTGTTCTGTTCAGTTTTCTGTAAATATATTTATGTTCAGACTCAAGGAGAGTCACATCTACATGTTAATGTTGCGTTGCTATTCTAGGATCAACATATATAGCATATAGTATAAATGTTCTTCCCGTTATCTCCTCTCTCTTCGTTTCCTGCTCGTTAATATGCCTGACATAATCCTTAAATTCAATGTGCATATCGATACGAAATAATAAAAAACTCACATACATGAATACATATTTGTATATCAACATAATTCTACACATACAAACACACATAATATATCTAGAGATAATTATTAAACCTAACTACTTTAATAATATGATTGATAATGATGTATTACAACAAAGATTATCTATTCATTGAATTACTCGCAGACTGTTATATTTTTGGCCTTTTCAATTCTAATGTTTTCACTTGATTTACTCTACATTAGCTCAACAAGGTACTGAATTCAATATATATCCCAAGTGTACTATCGTTCGGTTTGTTTGTTCTCTCGTTGCTCCGTTTCCACTAGTTCTTTTTTCTCGGACTTACTTTTTTGAATAAATCCAGATCCGATTATAAAATGTAATGTGCATAGCTTTGATTCTAGTAATGTTATATAAAAAAAAAGAAATGTAATTACATATATGAAATGCATGCGAATGTCAATCAAATCAATAGAGATAGATGCAATCATCTTGATTGAATTTTGCAGCACTGCATGGCGTTAACCAACACCGATCTATATGCATGTCCTGCAAAAGCCAAATAGCACTGCATGTACACATACAAACACACACACATACACACATGAATCACAACATACACAGAGAGAAATACACAGAAATACACACCCACACCCACGGCAAAGTTAGTGAGAATTCGGCAATTGGAAGATCATTATCTCGTCATATATCGTACAATTGCAATTCATTGGCATGCCCATAATTATTCAGAGACAGCTATTGTGAAGCCAAACTTATTACAGAGATTGCCCGAAGATTCAAGCTCTGACGATGATAGCCCCTTTGATGCTTATGAGACAAGCGACTGCGAGGACGAAGCTAAGAAATAAGCCAAGCCATCCCACTTCTACTACCACTATCTACTATCTACTATATTCTACCTACTACCTAGTACTACTTCTACTACTACTACAAACATCATCAAGTCCAATTAAATTGCCTACCCAAAACAATAAGCTTTAAAGTTTTATTTACATACTTGCATATTTAGGGTCAACAAAGAGCGCGAGGTATTTCATAAATTTCCTGTGACCTGTCTTCCGATTTGAATCGTTTTCAATGTATGATTGTGTCTAGTATATGTGTATGTATTTATACATCTGTGTTTGTGTTCATGTCTCTTTTGTATCAATCAAGTACACACAACTATAATATAATACTATTGTGTTACTGCACACGAGCTGAATATAGAACGGCAATCTCTGTAGTAATAGGATATTTCAATAAAAACTAAAGAAATCCAACTTGAAGAATTAATTAACTATGAATAATTTCTTCAGCGTTAGACTATTATTAAAATATATTCAAAACTAGAACTGATCTTTGAAAAGGTTTTATCCATTTCACACCTAATTTTGTGAGTTCACAATTCATTGAAACGTAATTTTACATCTGGATATTTGAGAAAATGCACAGCATTTGGGAAATATATCCTAAATGAGAAAAACCTTTTATGTGAATTCTTATTAATCATATTAAATAGAACAACTTTGAGAAAGATCAATATATAAAATTTATTTACTTGAGGCTCGTTTGCAGACATGTTTTGCGAAATTTGAAAATTTGTCAGTCACGATTCACACGAAATTATCATTTGGTATTATATTGCACACCAGTAGCAAAATCTCATCGAACTTTAGATGGGCCATTGTTTTTGTTATTTTTTCTCTGGCAGTAACAAATTGAATACCTTCAACTTTTTGAATAGTGATAAAAATAATAACAAAAATAAGATAAACGGAAGTGTGTAATACGTCCAATATGTATGATCACGAAATATTAATTAAGAATGCAGACAATATGTATACCCTATGTTTAGTGTAAGTGCGAAACAGAGACCGATACTAATGCAAATCAATTTGCGCAATTCTTTGCCCTTTTTTTTGTGTTGTTGTTGCAGGTTGTGAGTTCGACAAATGGCGAACTGAATGCGGACGATCCCACGGCCGGACACTCGAACACACCCATCACACAGCAGCCCGAAGTAGAACTGGTCGATGAAACAAAGTATGTTGATGATGATTTATCGATCAATCGATCGAATGATCGCTCGCTCGCTCGATCGATCGATCGATAATCGATAGAAGATCAATTGAATTGATATCAATCGTGCTTTGGTGTTTTTTCTTTGTCGTTTTAATGCGCATCTCTCTTTTTTGGTTCTCTCTTGTAACTGTTTCTAGTGGTTCCTTATATTCCAGATGTTGTTGTTTCTTTAAACGAAAGAAGAAGAAATCAACGCGCCAAAAATGACTAGACGGTGTACAATGTAGTCCAGAACGCGAGGCAGTCACATTGCTGCGCGCCACTTCACATTCAAACTCACGGGATAGCGTATTGAATAATCCGAGTCAGGATTACATACAACAAGCAACGTCGCAGCACACGTTGCGTTATCCTCCATCCGCGTCGATGTTGACGCCAACACCAACTACAAATACACCGACACTTCCGTTGTAATTTATATAAATACAGAAGATAGCAAGCAAAAGCAAGAATAAATACAAAACAAAACAAAGCAAAAACAAATAAAAAAAATGAACCTAAACATTAAACACCATAAAAACAAAAAAACAGTAAAAAAAATTGCAACAAAAAAATACAAAACAAAAACACAATTTTATTATTATTTTTATTATTTACCAATTTTGCGTTTATGTTAATTATATAAATTATTATAATTATTAATTATATTATTAATAAAACAAAAAGAAAAGAAACAAACAAAACAAAATGCAAATAATATACATACAAAATTATTAAAACATAACAAATACCAAATTGTCATAATAATTTCATAAAGCAAACCAAGCCAGGCAGCTTTGAAACACTCGATAAAGAAATCCAATTGCTCTTAACTGATGAGAACTTGAAAAAAGAAAACAAAAACAAAACAGAAGGACACGGTCACACACATACACACTGACACTCACCATAGAAAACCACTTAAAACATATTCATATATATATAGACAGATATAAACTTATTTAAATACTAGTGCAGCATCATTTAATGAAAACTACAAAGCATTACATGCATTAATATTTATAGACAACAAACAAATTGTACATTAATATACGTATATTCGCGTATAGCAAATATTCAATTCATTCGAACAACTATTGAACATATGAAGCTAGTTATTTAAATATGTATGTTTGTGTATTCGTATGCCTCTATATACAATGTATATTATACATGCATGCATAAATACATGAGCCTAAAATACACATCTACACTTTAGGGTGGAATGAAAAAAGTTATTCTATTTTTGTGGCATCTTTGGAATTGGCAAATTTTCCATTTGAAAAAACTTCTATAAGACTATATCTTAAGGTGGCGCAAATCCAAAAGGTTTTTTTGTTCGAACTCTTCGCAAGTTAAGCTCTACTTGTTTAACAAAAATTGGTCGAATGTATCAATGTTTAAATTATCAATTCTACACTGCAACTGTTCGGTAAAAAATTAAGTCTACTGCGCCACATAAAGATATTGCTTAATAAAGTCGAAATTTGTTACTTATACATTTAAAAAAAATGCAGTTTTTCATTCCTCCCTGATGCAAATTCACTCATCTTACCCAAGTCCTTGTCAGTATCCATGCGATTCCCTACAATCACTTGTAGCTCACACTCCCCCCACCCCACTCTCTTTTAGCGTAGGCAGCTTTTGATTAGCTCTGCTTTTGGATGCACTTTTTACATATACATATATTGTATGTATGTGCATAGCATACATATATAAGCAAATGTATCTATGTCCGTATATGCTGTTGTACATAATTTTTATAATGAATGCCGAAGGCGAAGACGAATTTGAAATGCGATTAATGTTTTAGTAGCTGAATTCATTTTGTACAAGATTAGTGCATTTATTTGATTAGTGTGTGTGTTTTTAGGTCAATTTTATTTAAAAAGAAACATTTACGAAATTTCGTGAAAATCGCAAGCAGTGCAGCTGGAATTCCACACATAAAGCCTTAACCAAAAATGTAGCACACTCTTCTACTAGACGGCACTATGTTTCCCAGTAGCAATAGCTAATCAAAAACAAAGAAACAAGAAAGGAAAGATATAAACTACTCAATATCAATCACTTTATAGTTAATGATAAAAGAAAGTAAAGATATAACAAAAACAAAACAAAGAAAAAAAAAAAAAGAAGAAAAAAAAACAAAGTACTGAGCTATTTATTTTGATATTACGTGATACTAAACTTACATACTTACTACACTGAAAGCTGCCTGCAGCTACGCCTCCCGTACCCAACAAACATACATACAACCAACATGAATTCAACTCAACAACAACTACAACACTTTTAAATATTACATAATACTTAAAGAATAATTCGAAATAACTTTCAACCCATCTGAACGAATATGTTTTCCTTCCCATAAGCAGAAAGCGTAAAAACCACAGTAACTCTTTGACACATATATATATTTTAAACAAATTTTTTATACTTATTAAAATATACATACAGACAAAAAATAACAAAGAGATGAATATATGTGGAAAATAGTGTTAACTTTACAAGAACAAGAACAAAATGAAACGAAACTTAAACTTAAATGTGTTTTTGCGATTTACTTCAAGCATGGGAAAACAAAAATCAATTTTCGAGCATTACACGATAACATTTAATATTATATAATAAATTACATATGAAATTTACCAAATTTCTTGTATAGTTCAATGAAAATCATTTGTATTATATATGAAGTCTAAAAAGTAAATTACACAAAAACAAAACTATGCTATACAACAATAATAAGAAAGCGATATTTCTATAAAAAGTCAAGTATAACAGATTATACATACAATATAATGTACTTTAATGTTGATAAACAAACACAAAAAAAAAAAAAAAAAAAAACAGAATGAAAGAACGAAAGAAAGAAAGAAATAAACAAATCAATTTAAGAGCATTAAAGAAATTTATTAAATTGAACGTCATTCAGACACTGTTACCTTATTTTATAGCTAGCTCTAGCAATTTCCAATGCTAGAAAAAATTTAAAATGGCAATTATCCGAAAGTCTGGAGATTTTAAATATATTTCAGATATTTTTTGATAGTAATATTTATATAACCGAGCAAATGTGTCCACAAAAACTAGTTTAAATACTTTCAGCCAGAAGTAGCTACTTTTCCCTAAAGTTGGCAGCACTGGTGTGGAAATAATGTTTTGGCATAAGAGGTCGCCACCCTGGCAAAATATGTTCGACCTGGCAGCTCGTACAATGCTAAAATTTCAGCCTATTTTTTAATTTTATTTTAACCAAGAACTATTTTTAAATTAGAATTTTTTATTTCTTTTTGTCAAATTTTTAACTATTTTTAGTTTGTTCCACACTTAACAGAATTACAATCTGCAAACCACGCGTCTAGTGAACTTTTTAGTTGTTTTGCTAAATTAATTAGTGCTTGAATTTTCAGCTATTTATCGGATGCTTTCCGACAAGAAACAGTCATTTTCTGCTCTTAAAATTGGCAACAGAACATGACTTGTTTAACAGAACCGAAAGAGGATCGTAAGAGAGAGCGTGATAGAGCGCGAAAAGCGTAGGGGATTGAAGTATAACCGTTTGGCAAGCAGTGCACGCATTGCCTTTCGCAAATTTGCAGGTAAAGCAGTTAACATTGTTAACTCTGGCAAGCAGTTTTAAACAAATTTAACATTTAAATTTATGGCAAACGCGAGCGACATAAACAAAAACTCTTGAAACATTTAAGTCATTTACAGCAGAAATGTTTAAGCGCAATTTCAGTTGACAACTGAAAAACAAGTATGTAATAGATAAATATTGTATAAAAATGATTTATTATTAAATATAAGAAACAAACATAAAAGATTTAAGCAAATGAAAGAAAAACCCCGAGAAACATACAGAGAAACAAAACAGAAAAAAACAAGCTAAAAATGAAAAGAAAATAAAAGAAAATTATTTAAAAGTGTGTGTGTTTGCAATAAATTAATTTAAATTCTCTTTCAGTACTTATTTAATTATTCAATAATTACATATGTATCCTTATGAAAAGTATAGCAAAATAGAAGTAACAATTTTACAAAAATACAGAGTATCTACTAGTTGAAGATGCTCGTTGGATGGACTGTAGCTTTATAGGGTTAACGGTAAATGTATTGACCAAGTCCGAAGAATCATGAGAATCAAAAATATAAATATTATTTATTTTGAAATTGACTCATTATATAATGCAATTAAATTACAAATAAGTCTCGTGATTATAAATTACAAATGGATAATGCATCGAAAACAAGTGACGACAAAGTAAAGTTCTTAGTCAACATTGTCTAGTCAGAAGCACAGTAATTGTCATTAGTCTATTTATAATCTTGTCGAGGAACAAATACAATAATTTCAAATTTAGCTTTCCAGCTATTATAATAATCCAAAGTTCTCATTTGAAAAACTCAATTTATTTTAGTGTTATTTACGATTTTACGTATTGTCATAATTTAATATTATATATTGAAGCCAAGAAAAATCTCAGTCGGTTAAATATCTATGTATTAGTTTCTACGGGCTGAAAAGCTTACTCTGCGGTGTTCCTGGAACAGTATAGTTGTCCAGTAGTAAACAGTATAACATTTAAAATAGAGTGGGGGAGAGAGATCAGCGGCAGTTAAAAGTTAATTAAAAACAGTAAAATTCAATGCAATGCACTTAATGCAAAGTAGATGATTCACAAGCTAATCAATTACCAAAGCAACTAACGATTTACAATTTTAAAGAATTTCACTTCAATACAAATTTGCAATTAAATACATATGGTGACTTAGCTGAGACAAGAACCATGAGCTTTTTTGATTTCAGCAGCTAAAAAAGCTTTCGCTTTCATATTTATTGAATCATTATAAAGTGGTTTAATCCTAATACATGCAATCTAAAGGTCAGATACCTCTATCTCGCTTCCTCTCTCTCCCTTTCTCTCTCTCTCTATCTGTTTCGATCTCTCTGTCGTTGACTCAGCGGTGCGAAAAGTGAAGGGATGCAATCGGAGATTTGCCAAGCTGTGTTAATGTTAATTCCATTGGCCTTTGTGCATTGTATGCTTACACATGTGTGTGTGTAGGCCCATATGTGTGTGCGCGAGCTTATGCTTGGCACTATACAAGAAATAGTGTTTGCTCAACAGCAGGTGAACGTTCGAGAGGAGTGCAGAAGAGAGAGAGAGAGAGGCAATTAAGCTGAGCATAAGAGAATTTCTGTTGCTTACGCTTATTTAATTTGCTACTCACGTCGCGACGCAGCGTCGTCGTGTTGTCGCGAGAGTGAGCTCGGGAATGTTGCAGGCGGGCGAGCCGACACAGAGCAAAGCAAATAACTGCAGATAGAAAACTTAAAAAAAAAACGGCAACTTCAACGTCAACGTCGCCGTCAACGTCGCCGTCCGCGGTGACGGCAAAAGCAGTTAAGAGCTCCATCGGACTCGGTTTTAGCCAACGCCAATCAGTTTGTGTGATCGCTTCGAGCACTTAACACTTGCGCAGCGGCAAAAATAAGAGAATCAAAATAAAGTTTAACAAGAAAAAAACCATTTGGCGAATCCCGTTTTTTGTGGGTTGAGAGGTTTTAGAAAACCTTTTAAAGAAAAAGAACGGCGAATCGGATGGAAGGCTGCTGCCGAAATTCTTTAACATTCAAGGCATAGAACTTGAATCCCAAATGCAGCTGCTGTCGATGCAATAACAATAACATTTTGGCGATTATAGGCCAATAACAAAGAGAACGAAAGAGCAACCGGAGAGAAGGAATAAGTGTTAACTGAGCCACTGTTGATCTGAGCAGACAAACAAAAATAAATTCAACACAACAATGAATCAAACACAAGTGAATAATTTCTTAAAATGCTTCCTGCAAATTGATGAGCCCGTTAGCCACTTGACATCGCATCACGATGATCACGATCATGATCACGATCATGACCACGATCATGGATTACGTCTCGAGCACGATCACGATCACGAGCATGATCACGAGCATGATCATCAGGATGACGATTCCGGTTCTCTGCTGACGGCAAAGGTAACCGCCATGGTGGTTCTCTGCTGTGCCAGCGCTCTCTGCGGCTCCATTTCCTTTCCTGCTGAATCGATTCTATCACTGGACGGAGAATCAGACCAATGCTCGCTCCGCCACAGTGGTCAAGTGTCTGCTGTACTTTGGAGGCGGTGTGCTGCTGGCCACCACATTTCTTCACCTGCTGCCCGAGGTGCAGGAGGTGGTGGAACAACTGCAGAAATGTGAGATCATTGGTCAACTGACTTTCCCACTGGCCGAGTTATTGATGTGCTGTGGCTTCTTTCTTATGTACTTCATTGAGGAGGCGATGCACTGCTTCATGCATCGATATCATCAGGACGATGCCGGCGCTGCCTTTGAGCGTGGACACAGCATACGGCACAGTCATCTGATGAAGACAGCGACAGCTCCAACATCCAATTCAGCTGAACTCACCACTCCACCTCTGCCTCTGTCTCCTCCAAATGGCTCACTGTCTGTGCAGGATCTGATGCAGAATGATCTGGAGCAGCAGAAATATGGTGCAGTGCATCATCATCAGCACAGCCAAAGTCACAGTCACAGTCACAATCACAGTCACAGTCACAGTCACAATCATGGTCACGGCCACAGTCACTTGGCCATGCCGGACAGTTCAGGTGATGTGTTCACCTCATCGCTGCGAGGACTCTTCATCGTTTTGGCCCTGTCCCTGCACGAGCTCTTTGAGGGCATGGCCATTGGCCTGGAGGGATCTGCCAGCTCGGTGTGGTTCATGTTTGGCGCCGTCTCTGCCCACAAACTGGTCTTGGCCTTCTGTGTGGGCGTTGAACTGATTGTGGCTAGAACTCGGCTCAGTCTCTCGGTCCTCTATGTGCTGACATTTGCCGTGGTCAGTCCCCTGGGCATTGGACTGGGCATACTGATAAGCCATGGTCAAAATGGAGGCGGGCCAAGTCTGATATCAGCCATACTACAGGGCTTCGCATGCGGCACTCTCATTTATGTCGTTTTCTTTGAGATACTATCAAAGAATCGATCCGGCCTACTGGCTTATCTCGCCCTCTTTGTCGGTTTTCTGATAATGTTCGGATTGCAACAGCTCGGTAAGTAGATAATCAAGTCTATATACATGTATATATAGTATATGTATATGTGTGTGTATGCAGGTGTATGTGCGTGAGTGTTTGTGTTGAGGAGGAGATGCGACAAGAGATTTCGACATCAGTTATTTTCTTCAACCGGAATTGATTCGAGGGAATTAGGAACAGGTTCTTTATACTTACATATACGAGTCACTTTTCAAGCAACATTTTTCTAGTTGTTGTTGTTGGTATTATTCATTAAGTTTATTTAACTTTTCGCCTTGTTGGCCTTGTAATAGACCTTGTCAGTCTGTGGTTTCAGAGATGCCGGTGGTTTTGCGTACAGTGTACAGTGTACAGTGTACAGTCTACAGTGTATAGTGTACACTACAAACAGGTTGGGAAAAACCCCAGCAGTGAAATCATCTCGGCCACTGGGGATACCCAATGAGCCAAAAGAACCGACTATAGATCCCAACGACAGTTAGTTGTGGAATCTCCATTCTCCGTTGCAAATAAACAATTATAATTACCTATATACACTAATTACTGTACACCCACAACGTTTACACACCATTTAGTTCACCAATTTTGCAATTTGTTTTCCCCTACAGGTGCTAGCGGTGGTCATGGACATAGTCACGGCAGCTGCTCCTCTACAGACGATGCTCACGACCATCATCATTCGGAGACTGAGTCCAGTTCAGATCATCATTCACATCACAGCGAGGCCGAGTCATTGGCTGCATCCCAGAAATATCAGGAGAAATTACAGGTCCTTCGTCAAGTAACACAAAAGCTTCTAGAGGCCCATCCAAAACATAAATAAATAATTAATTTTCCATATAACTAATATTAATATAACTAACTGCAAAGCAGAGATTATACATAGATATTGTAAAACTATTTATCTAGGTAGCAATAAAGTTTAATTTCGAAACAAGAAATAACATTAAAGAAAAGAAAATACGAAATTTTATCTTGCTTTTTATTATACGATTACTTTACTATATCATAGTATAATTTCGATAAACTATAGTTTTATGTGTAGTTCAGTAAACACCAATACTTATCAAATAAGTATGAGCTAAGCTATTTTATAGAGCAACAATGGTATTCCTTTGCTAATTATTGTATTTAAAATATGTATTACATTTATTGTTAGTAAATATAAGATGTGAAGAAAATAAACTATTTAATTTTACTCAATATTTCTGCGAAACTACAACATTTATTGGGGAAATTTTTAGCTAATAAATAACGAAGATAAATTAATGACAAACATAAAGAAGTAACATCGAAAGAATGTTGGAACTGGTAATATCCTCTACTCAGTTGAAAAGCTAATAAGATCCACAATATAACATAGATAATGCAGTCAATAAAATAAATAATTTGTCTTATATCTCTATACTTTTCGATTAATAGATAGAATTTACCTTTAGACACTCTGAAGATGGAAATTCCATCAAATTTAATTAAACGTTGGAGCTTTTAGAAAATATTATTATTTATATTTTCTATGGAGAGTTGTAGCTTATCAAGTACTATTTACAAGATCGACTTCACTTGTGTACATTATTTTTTTTTGTAGACAAAGATTAACGATTGTGTGTCATTAAAATAAATATGCAAATCAAATATTATTATGTGAAGTTGTGTTCTAGGCAACTTTGCACATTATATAAGATCATTATAGAGTGCATTTGTTTTTGAGTATTAACAGCAAATTATCATAAATATTTACCTATTTAGGAATCGGCATGATACACAATTTGTATTTACGTATGTGTTATACTAAATGCTAATTACGAATTATTGCCTCTACTCTAATTTAATTACTAAGCGAGCGTGCTGATAAACAAATTTATGAAAACATTGATCGTAAGATTTATTAGAGTAACTTTGCAAAACAAAGAATAATTTTGAAAATTAATTAATCTGAAATTTCTTATTTGAATTAACTTGGTTTGGACTTTGTGTGAGTTCATCGTTCTGTTCAACGATTTGTATGGCTTCTATGATTTTGAGCAGCTGCCTAGTTTAGTTTGGTGGGGTGTGTACGTGCCCGGGGCATTGAAAACCCATGTTCTCTACAGGCCCCGCCTCAGACATTCTGCAATGCTGAAATTGTGAAATTTCAGCACGATATCTTGATTGAAGTGCGCATCGTAAAGCAGCAATAGTTAACAATAAATACACGACGCTGTTTTGAAGTACAACCGAAGATCGAGCAACCAGTGCAAAGGCCTCGATGGAGGCCTCTCTGCTCTTAACGTCTTTACTCTCGGCAGTAAAAGACTAGGCGCTTCTCAGTGGGCACACACTGAGGTAAGCAACAATAAATATATACTTACTTAATTTCAAGCTGATAACTTTGTTGCTTGCGCAAAATTTTAACACGATATCTCCACATGAACGCTCCGAGCGGTTGTCAAGCTCTCTATGCACGCGCTGCCTTTCCCTTTCTCTCATTCGCTGTCCCACTCTGACAATGTTTTGATCGAGATAAGTTGTGGGGAGCGGGTGCTACTCACTCCCACCCGCCTTCCCCTTGCCCCTCCCCTCTATTTGTGCCCCCAAAGCGGCCATAGGTGGAACGGAAATTAGCGCGTCAAGTGTCAAGTGTGAATTGCCAAGTGGGTAACAATATTTGACAGCTCATGAAAACATCTTGGCAAGTTAATTAGCGCATATATTTATTTACATCTGGATTTACAGATGCTGCCTCTGCTCATGGAAGAGAGTCTTCGGTTCAGGCCTCTTCGGCTCTAACACTCTCTCCATTCTTTCATTCGCAATTAACCCCAAGAAACAGGCCCTTAGTTAGTGTTTGGTCAACATTCTAATTTGTAGCAGTTTTCTGTGTTATCAGTTTTATCACTTATCTGTGATAAGTTGTCTTGCATACACGTTCAAATGATTTCGCAAACATTTACTGAATGGATTGCACCGTATTCGAATTGATAGCTCCCTTTTTTTTTTTGGATTCGGGCCACAATTATCGGTCAACATCTAATCTACACAATTTCAGCATGATAACTGCAATCTAATTAAGTAATTTCAAAATGCTTACCGGATTTATGGGTGATCTGGTAATACTGGCCGAATAACTGATTATTTGCTATAAAAACAAGGCCATAAGATGCCTTACAATGTACTGCATTCAAAATACATATACATTTCTTTTGTAGATTAAAACAAAAATCTACTCGACCTTAGCACATTTCGCTTCATTGTATCATAAGCTGGATTACCTAAAATATACAACACATTGATAAACAATTTAATACTTAAGTTGTGTTAAAATTCAGGTTGTAACAGTAGAAACTATAGATATGTGAGCTTACAGAAAAGTTAACAAATTCTTGGCTAGTCGATATTGTGAGAAAGGCTTTTAAGAATCAAGCAACTAATTCTTGGGTCTATCCCCAGATTGATTTTCTTTCAAAGTTCTTGATAATCGTAAAGACAAAAGCCACATTCTTTAGCTGATTGTTTCGAGATTTATCGGACTCATTTTTGATTACTGCATTTTTACCTGGCTTTTTGAACTACGTATTCGTTATTGGTTATTTTGTATATTCGCTAAAAAGTATGCTATGGACATTTAAATACTAATCAATCAGTTTTCTTCTCGCGGGTTTTAAATCTGCTGCATAATTTTAGGCGCAACATTTTGTAATACAACGTAGAATTAATAAACTGCAGATAATTTATAAATCTATAGTATGTGCCAAGATTCAACTGCCAAATTTGTGTTTAAAAAAAATAAGTGTTTAACTTACATATCTAATTATAGAATAAAAAAGATATAAGTCTTTGCCTTAAAATTTCTGAAAAAAGCGCAAAAGTTATTTAAAAACCATGTGTTTTAATATGTATAGATCTTTTATTTAATTTGTTAGAATAAGTTTGTTAAATGTATGATATTAACTTTACTACAGCAGATATATTATTTGTGCAGGGACGCAAAATATCTGCTAAACGAACGAACTACTCGCGACTTAAAAATTACAGCACATCGGCATTAAATAACTATTACATTAGTTTTTTTTGACAAAAAAAAAAAACAATAACAGTTGGTTATTTGCGTAGCGTGTTTAGCCATTTCCAATAAATACAATTACTAGAATTTATGTAAATATGATCTCTATGGTAACTTGTTTTCTCTTGGCTAAGTGTAGTCAGGTTCTAATTTAATATAATTTAATGTATTTTAAATAAATTGTAAACCAATTGGACTAAATAATTTATGTAGTGTTTAAATACATATTTTGGATTTTGATTACAAATGTATGTACAAATTAAATCACTTAAGTTCTAATCTATAATTTATTTATATTGCGTGTTAAGCTGCAGAAGCAAAAATAGTTCTCACAGTGATCAAATAATAGCTACAGTTAAGTTGAATAAAAAAACACAGTCTTATTTACGTAGAAAAGATATCAGAACGCATAATACATCACTCTATATATATATATATAGATATATATAGTGCGTTGTACGGAGTGGCAAGCTGGGCAGGCTGTGAATATGTGTTCACGTGAAACGGGATACGGTATACTGCACTCTGGATAGTTACAGTTGCTGCCATCATTTAGGCGACTGTTGCATTCACTGGCTGCTGTGGCAAGTATCTGTGGGCTTGTTGCTTCCAGGGACGACGCTTGAGATGTGTGTTCTGTGAGTTAGTCCATCTGTGGTGAGAGACAATCATAATGAGTAAAAGTAAGTCACGACTGCACTCAAATCTCAGCTCACCTGTGATATTTGGAGAGTTTGCGCCGCTTGGCAGGTGGCACCACATCCATGTCCATTCGACTACTCACAAATCCACCAAAGTTGCCCACGCTGCCCGACAAGACTGCTGAATGGTGTAAACAAAATCAGTAATTCAGTATCGTCGAATCAGAGTGAATACTAAGTCATTAGTTGCTTACCATGCTTGCGTTTGTTACTCCGCTGCACGTGATTGACACCGGCGGGTTGCAGAGCTCCTCCTCCCATTCCCAACTGTGGCAGCTGCCTGCGTATGCTGCAGTTGCGTCCACGACAGCTCTTCAGGTGCTCCAGTGTGTCATGCATGTGGGATCTCTCTGCGGGCGTCAAGCTTGAGGCACGATTCTGTGTTTCAAAGCGATCTGCGATCACAAAAAGAAAGAGTTTATTAATGACTCAAAGGAAATGCGTACATTTTAGAAAAATCTCAATTACAGTACTTCTATAGACATTTCTATAAACCTATTTTTCAACTCTTTCGAAACACATACTTAATATGTTTAAAAGTGGTAACTATATATTTAAAATCTGCAATATAAAATATGTTAGTTAAGTTTGCTAACTAAGTTTGAAGGCACTAAAATCAATAGTATCGAAATTAACAAGATTTTAAATGCATAATGAATTTATGTTAATTTTTCTCTTTCGTTTTGGAAAAGCTATGAAAGTTTGCAGTCAGACCTTTGACTTGGCAACCTAACAATTCCAAATTTGAATCCGATTCGCCTGATCTTTGACAGAACAAAAAGAAACCGGCTCATGTCTCACCTATGGTTAAATTGTAGAACGTAATCAAGCCGGTTGTAAACTCGCAATAGAGATAATCATGAGTGGAATTGATTGTCCGTAGACAGGAGTAAGTGTTGTTATTGGCATTCATGCAGAAGCAGAAGGGACTGTCATTCCAGAAGGGAGCTGTCCGCCAGTGCTGATTGTCATGCGAGAAGCAGTTCATCTTCTCCGACAGACACTCCTTCTCCAGACGCGCCTTCTTGATGCGCTTGCGTTCCTTTTTCCGTTGACGCTCCTCCTTCAGCTTGCGTCGTGCCTCGCGTGCCATCTCCTTGGAGTCCGCGTAGCTGTCAAGTGGAGGGAACAGGTAAGTATAAGTAGTAACAAGGGAATGCGTCTCACCTTTCGCCCACATCCGGCTCGCAGTAGCACTCGGCACGCGATGCATAGTGCGGCGTATGTGAGTGCTCCATGGAGTCATAGCTGCCAACGGCTCGGAGGATTTCCTTCTGGCCACCGCTGGACACATTTGGCAACGGTACAGAGCGTGGCGTGTTGTACAGCTCGGTGAAATAGCTCATGTTGAGCTCGGGACCAAGGCTCTCATGAAAGGAGGCGGGATCATTGCGTCTGCGACCATCACCACGTCTTCCAGCTGCCGCCGCCTGCTGTTTGCTTTCCCGCATCTGCTTTTTCATGTCCTTCAGTGTGCTGATCTTGTCCTTGAGCAGCTTGATGAGCATATCGATTTGATTGCGCGAGGTGCGCCAGGTCTTCTCATCATTATAGATGACATCCGAGCAGTTGACCTTGTCTGTGCTATCCTCCACAAAGCAGCGAGTGCCGCCCTTAAGAAATTTACTGCCACGCCCCAAAGAATTGTTGGTGCCGCCGCTGTCCAGCTCCTGCTCATTGAACTTGTGTTCCAGTGTCTCCAAGGTGTTTTGAATTTGCTGTATGACCACAGCAATGGCTTCGTTGGAGCTGGAGCTGGAGCTGGAGCTACTTGGTGCAACATTCTGTCGACCTGGCGTCTCCCGCTTGCTTCTGTGTCCATGTGCTTCGAGCAGAGCCAGTGAGCGATCCAGATTCAGCAACTCTTCCATTTCATAGGGCAACTCCGTGTGATAGACCTCCTGTTCCTGATCCTGCACCACTTGCCGCTTATGGCGACGTCTACCCAGATGCTGGTGCTGCATGTGAGTGCGTTTGTGCAGGTGATGAGTGTGGGTATGAGAATGGGTATGGGAATGCAGCGATGATGTCGGTGCCCGTATCTTGGTGTACACTAATCCGTCCGAGGTGAAACAGGCGCAGTTCCTTTGGTATTGCTTGCGTGGCATCGTCGCCAGCTGCTGCTCCAGTTGCAACTGAAAGAGGCAGACGAAGTTGTACATTCAAATTGCAACTTGATTGGAAATACAATATTCATAATAGGAAATTACATCCAACACAATATTTAAAGGGAATGATATTTTCTTAACTTCTTCTTAAATTTATTTTCGTTATCTACATCTTCTATTAAACCTTCACTCTATATCTTCTAATACTAATACTAAATGATTTAATTGGATTACTGAATTTAATCCAAATCCTTGTAACAAATGATTTATTAATTAAAAGTTTTTTATACTCCAGACCTTTTTCATTAGTAGTCTTAATATATAAATTTCTAAACTTACACTATGTAATTTCATCTTGTTTCAAAATATTTAATTTTTCACTTCAAATCCTATTTAATAAATAAATTTCTAAACTTACACTATTTCATTTAATATTGTTTCAAAATGTGCAACTTGTTCATTTAAAATCCTATTTTTTACGCTATTTTTAAGTTATTTTTTAATAAATTGATTCAATTCTGAGATGCTCACATGGAACTTGCACTTGTGCTTGCGCCAACGTCCATCCTCATTGATGCACTTCCACTTCTGGCCAGGCAGACAGTTCTTGAGCAGCGCCGGATCGGAGCATTCCGAGTTGAGTCGCATCATTTTCGTGATGTAGGGAGACAAGGGTAGAGTGTTGTCATGTTCGTGCTCCTCCAGCTCATAGTCTTCATCGTCCTCGACTGCGGCATCTTCCAGCTCTTCGTCGTCAAGGGCAGGTGCCGAACTGTCCATGGCTCCATCCGCATCTGCATCTGCCTCCGCATCATCATCCTCATTGTCGGTGTCCACGTCATCGTCGAGATCCTCCTGCTCTGTTGTGGTTGCCAGGGAGCTAAGCAGAGTGGCCACTGTGCTGCTATCGCTGCCACTGCTGCTCCCTGTGCCCAGTAAATCCGCCAGTAAGGTGCTATTGACCAGTTTCATGCTCTGTCGCTCCGCCAGCAAACGTGCTCGAGATTCGGCAATCTGCTCCGCTGTCTCCCGACGCCCGGAACTCTCGATCAGGAAGCTATCCGGCCAATTGTCCCGCACATTGCGATTGCGACTGTGCAGCAACGGCAGGATGCTACGTCCGTCCATGTGCGGAGGCGCTGGCACTCCACCCATGTCCAGGAATGTTGGCGCCAGGTCCACATTCAATACGATCTCGTTGACGCTGCAGAGGAAGATGCAAAACGGGATTATAAAATGCAGCTAATCGATAGGGATTTGGTCATACTTACACCTTGGAGGCCTGTATTCCGGGTCCACGGATGAGGAAGGGCACACGCACATCGAACTCAAAGGGAAAACTCTTGCCCTTGATCAAACCAAACTGACCCAAATGATATCCATGATCCGAGGTGTACACAATGTATGTGTTGTCCAGTTCCCCCAGTGACTTCAGCTCATTGTACACTCGCTCCACGGCCACATCGACGCTTTGGAGTGTCTGGAGACGCTTCGTCATGAGGACGTTTGTGAATCGCTTGTGAACCGGCTGCATGGGATCAGTGACCCTAAGGATCCACTGCTTGTCGGGATTGGGTGCATGATCATAGCTCGGAGTGCTGAAAGTGCATGGCAATCAGTTAAAAAGACTATACAGCATTTTCACAATATAAAAAAGCTAAGATTAAAACTTTTACACGATCGTTAACATTGATAATCAGATTTATGAAATTATAATACGAATATCTAGTGCATTAATCTTAGATAATACAGATTTGTATTTTTTTAGAATCTGTCTATCGGTTTATTAAGTTATTTGAACTGGAATTCAACCAGAATTTATTTA
The DNA here is from genome assembly GCA_018901795.1 of Drosophila sp. st01m. Lineage (NCBI taxonomy): Eukaryota > Metazoa > Arthropoda > Insecta > Diptera > Drosophilidae > Drosophila > Drosophila sp. st01m. The sequence continues at coordinate 7,295,283 of JAEIFG010001494.1, read as the reverse complement.
TTTCAGAGTTTCCTAATTTTAGACTTCTCAATTCGTTTTCCCAATTCAACTTCCCAACTACAGTCTTCCTTTCACCAAATACTAATAAACTACTCACTGATGTGTGGTCACATTAAAGAAGAGATGACTGTACTGCGGCGCCGAGTCCTCGGGTCCATGTGGCGCTGGGAAACTCATGGTGAGTAGAACGGGTTTTCTTTGGTTCTGCTGCTTGGAGGAGCGCAGAAATGCAATTGAATCGTTGGCAATGAGATCGGGATAATAGTCCTTGGCATAGTCGAAGCCATGCTTGATCTTCTGTCCATTCAAATTGATGCTGTAGTTGTAGTACTTGGAGTTCATGATCAGTCCACCCCATTCACGCCATCCCGGCGGTATATACGACCCATTATACTTGTTCAGATACTTTCCAAAGTAACCCGTGCGATATCCCGCATTCGACAGATATGTGGCATAAGAACGCGGCTCGTGAGTCGCCTGCCACTGGGGACTGGAGCAGTTGTCGTTGTTGGTGAACACCATGTGGTTGTGCACATACATTCCCGTTAGCAGCGATGATCGGGCAGGGCAACACATCGGTGTCGTCGTGTAGGCATGACGGAACTCGGCTCCCTCATCCCGCAGGAGTCGCAGGGTGCGGGGCATAAAATTGAGTGAACCAAGCTCCACATCCTGATCGTCGGTCAGGATGAAGACTATGTTGGGGCGACGCTCTCGCGCCGCATTGGAGTCCCGGGAGAAGCGCTTGGACGCTGATCCACTCGAGTGACTGCGATGCTGCGGCTTGTGCTGATGCTGATGCTCCTCCTGGCCAACTGACTTCTGTTCCCTGCCCTCCGCTGAGCTTAGCAGTAAATTCAGACCGAACACCAGCAACGCCAGGCAGTAAATGATCTGATGCTTCCACATTTGCTGCATTTTAAACCATCGATTGAGACTGCGACAAAGCTAAGCAAATTTTGGCAGCAACTTCGCTTTAACTCATCAGCCACATCTTGAGACGACGGCAAAAATCGCGACCAAATCGCGTACAAGTCGCTTCGAAAACGCGCGAAATCAGTTTATGCTAAAAGAAAAGAAAAATGTAAGATTAAGTAGGATATCGATTCATAATAAAATTATTCTTGATATTTTATTAGTTAATTAAGAAATACAAGTTTAATTGAAAAATCTAGAATGATGCTCATAGGAATAAATTTTATTTAAAGATTATATTTATATTTACAATAGTAAACTTTATACAGTAATGAAATATTAAATTATTGAAAATACTAGTTTTGAAGATTTTTATTTGAATCAAACCACGGATTTAAATTTCTTAAGATTTGCATATCCTAATTGGGTTAAGTTCTCCGCGTCCTAAATCATCTCTCCGTTTTGTGAAGGATCTACAAATGCTATGCTCGGCTTGACTTGGCGCATTGACTGGAGAGTCCTTGATGACAAGTATTGGCAGGGATTTCAGTGCTGGAACCCAACCAAATCAGAACCATAAGCATTTTGCTCACTTATCAGGAAACGCCTTGGCTGTCATCGCACTCAACGTGGTTGTTGTTGTTGCTCCTTTTTGTTGATTTTGCTTTAAGTGCTCGAATGTCCTTGCTGAAATTTATGTGCCACTTGCCTTTTAAGTGAAAACTGCAATAGCTGCTGCTTCCCCCCGCTCCTTCCCCCGCTCACACTGCTAGTCAATGTTTTCCGTAAATTTCAGATGCATTTAATGTTCTCATGTGCTTGGCATTGGACTAGCAAAAATAAAAGTAAAAGGTGCAACCTGCAATTGAGTAGGAGCTGCGGGTTTTGGGTTTCCTTAAGTGTGATTTATGTAGTGGTGGCAGCTGTAAAGAGCTTTTGCCATTGTAATTGCAACAGCGGAAGTTGGCTTTAACTTTCATTTGAATTTAAAATAAATGTTCATTTAAATAAGCGTTAAGCTAAGTTCAATGTACAGATTTTTTGATTTCTTCACCGAGTGTAACAGATAAACGATATGGCCTTGATAGATTAGAACAAATGTTTTCACTCTTAGCCAGCAATTAAATAGCCAAGTGCTGTGCCCTTCACTTAGCTAAGAGAACCCAATACCCAATACTCTTTACACGATTTCTCTTGCAGTTGAACTCTTTTGAAATTGGGTTTCAAATAACTCGACTCTTTTGTTTTACATCTCTCTGAGATATGAAGAGCTTCAGTCTTTTATTTCAATGCTTTTGTTGATTTATCGGATTGTGGTTTACTCAAGTAAGTTGCTATTGAAATTCTAGAAGGATTAATGTCCCCATACATATATATTTGTATATACAAAGTTCATCTTCAATCGAATCGTTCACGCATTTGAATTGCACGCAAGTGGGGGAAAATCCAAATTGCTGTTATTTTTGCTTTGAAATATATATATACATTTATGTGGCCATTTATGTGTAAATGCAAAAAACAAACAGCGAGACGAACTACAAAAATAGCTGGCAAATACAGAGATCGAAGGCGCCTCAATGGGCCACTTCAAGGAACACAATACAAAATGGAAAATATACAAATACAAAAATATAAATATATGTAAGTGTACGGGTTGAACATTTGTCTGTCCGCTTGTCTCAGTATTTGGGTGAATGCAATCTTATGGCCTGGCATTTATTTATTTAGGCTCAATTATGCTGCATTTGCCGATCGGGTGAGTGGTAGGAAATTGCAATGTATTGCGGCTCAAAAGAAAGCTGAAACAGCTGAAGTGGATTTTTTTTTTTTTTTTTTTTGTATTCATCTGCCGAAAGCAGCTGGAAATTGTCGGCGTCAGCGTCTTCCACTTTGACTCCGATCCCCGAATTTGAGACCAAAAACAAAAGCAACAGCAACCACAACACTCGACTTCCTTATTCCCCAAGGTTGTTTAAAATGCAACAACGACCAACGACGAACAACGAACGTCGAGCAAAAACAAGTTTTGCTTTGCTGACCAGCATGACCCAAGTCCATGGCCCTAAAAAGGAAACATGTTTCTGGCTGGACTCCAACAAGGAGATACAAATATACAAATCTGCACAAGAGTTGCTTCCACTTCCTCCCGATGTCTTTCAACCGCCAACCGACAGTTGCCTGTTGCCTTTTAACGCGCGTCACGCATGCGCAGACGCAGCTTCATGGAGCGACCTGCTCTCAGTCTCAGTCTGAGTCTGAGTCTGAATCTCAGTCTACAGCCGGACCACAGAGAACGTGTGCCCGGCTAGCAACAGCAGCTCAACTCATTCTCCATCCTCCATTCGTCAGGGCAACACACGATTTTCTGACTCTGATTCATTCATGGATTTCACGATATTTTTGTTTTGTGTCCTTTGCTTTGCTTTGCTTTCTTGTTTGGCTTTTCAGCCAATTCTTTCGGTCATTGTTAGTTTGTTAGTCTGCCTTGTTATTCATTTCGTTTGCCACTTTTTCTCTGGATAAAACTGACCGACAGGTCGATTCTTTAAAGTCGTGCCTGTTGCTAACCGCTCGTAAAATTTTATTACAACATTTTAAGAGTTGTAGTCTTTGTACTCAGATTTCTAAAGCTATTTTTAAAGGGGTTTCGCCATGCTATTTCCATTGGTCTTGTCTCGACAAAAAACAGACGGTAGACCCTTTAGAATAGGACATCAAATAATATTTAAAGAAATGTTTGGTTTTCTTTTGGTATCTTTTTAAAAATAGCCGTTCCGTTGATCCATCTCACTTATATGTTATAACTATAGCTTTATAACCATTGTGTTCCTTTAATTCAGCAGCTTTTTCGTAATTTATCCCACACTTTATGTAGTTTCTTACATTTTATTATCTTAGCATTCTTCTCGCATTCTAAAGATCCTACTGATTATCTTAATGGTTCGTATGGCTTTGGTATCAGCTTACAAAAGAGTATGAGTCAGAAGAGCTATTTCTTATTTATATTTATTAGTAGAAATACATGTATATACTTGTCTATATTTATGATTGAAAAAATAAGTTAGAGGGTGTCTTGTATTCGTTACAATGCATTTATAGACAAAAGGATCTCAGTAACTATAAGAGCTAGAGCAACAAAAATTGGCACACAGACTTTAATTGGAAAGAAATCAAGCTTTTCAAAGTATGTAAGGGGCATTCCTAAAGTTGAGATCCCGACAATAACTGATATAAACATAAAAAAAAAAAAAAACTACTGAACTAAATTTATCAAATTCTCTTAATATTTTTTTTAACTATATATTTTATTCCCGGTTGCGACTGTTTTTTTTTTTAACAACAATTAAAGACCTTTAGATAAAACAAATTATTAACAATCGAAATGTCTGTAAAATATCGATTTAAAGTAGTTGAAAATTGCATCCGCAAAAAACCGAGACATTGATTATTTCATAAATTCCTACATCACTAATGCAGATTCATTTGCTAGTATAGAATGTGCATCATCAAAGTTAAGTTTCATCATCGATAAACCGATAAACGTATTTAAATTTCAACGATAACATTGCGCTGATTCAGCGAGTGTTTCTCTACCGACTCTGAACGTGACGAGCTAAAGAAATGCATATCAGATTATGATATTAAGTGATTACACAGCAGAGGTTCAAGTCGTACAACTCAGATGGGGGGAGAAGCCAAAACAGGCAGTAGCATAAAAAGAGAGAACAGACAAAGCGACAGACAGATGTACATTCAATTAAAAGTAAATACATATTTCAATTAGCACTCAGACCGTTCCGATTGTATCTTCAGAAGCATTCTCTGACCCGGTAGAGCTGCAGTAGCTCGCTTTCCAGCTTAGTCCACATTTATGAATATGCAAATAAAGTGAAGTTGACTTCGTGATGCCGCTAATCCGACAGCCAGGCGACAGTTGCTATTTAATGATAAATCTCGCTTATCAGCTCCATTGCAACTTGGTCTGTCTGTCGAGTTGGTCTCATGGCTCATTAGCGGACATGTCAACGACACGTATGTGCAAATAGTTGTCCAAGTGTGGGCAACTCGCATCCGTCTTGGACATAGACACGGACGTGGACGTGGACGTGGACTGGAACTGCCTTAAATGACGTCTGCAAATTTGGAGCAAGTTGCGTGGGTTGTCGCTCCTCCGAGTCAAACTCAGCGCTTAATTAGACAATTAACAGAGGCAGCCAGTTAAAGAGCTGGCTCTTTAAGTGCTGCCAAGTCAATTTAGCGCTTAACAAGCCAACTATTTGAGAACTAAATCATGCGCTGCAAATACCAAACATTACTCCAAGGCACAGAGAGACAGAGAGAGGGTGACAGAGAGAGGGAGCGAGGAAGAGGATGATGGTGTGGGCTTTGTTAGACGCCTCCACACTCACTTGCCTAACATCTTCCTCTTCTTCCAACTTCTAACTTCTAAGTTCTAAGTTCGATTTATGGCAGCCCACAAAATTCATGAGCACAAGACGTTAACTACTTGCGAACATGCGGTAAATGTCACTTAGCTGTAGTCTTAGCCAACATTATGCTGGTAGCGGGGAAGCGGGGAGGGAGGTAAGCGGTTCTACAACCAACTTTGGACACGCATGGGAGCCAATAAGGTGCACAAATAAAGTGCGTCTTGAGACAGTTAAACTAAGCAGCTTTTGGCCATTAATATTTAAGTTGACTTGAGTTTGTGGATTACAAGAGAAATAGTTTCGAATATAAGATCAAAAATGTAATATATTTGCAATTTAAATTTTTGAAAAGAATACTTTTAAAAAAGACTTTACAGGATCAAATGTTGATTATAGCTGAGTCAATGAGAGATGAACACACTTTTCTACAGGGTATCTAAATATGAAAAAATGTATTCAAATTCGTTGGCAATTTGCAAGGTACAAGTGCACAGCTGAAAAATGAAATGAGTGCACAAACTGAAGGAGAAATACAAAACCTGCTCAATGTGAATGACTTTGGCGCACGTTCGGGTTGGCAGACAAGTGTCAGACGACGGAGACGACGACGACGACGACGACGAAGTAACCACAAAACAAATGTCAAATGCGCCTCTCTCATTTTCTTTATTCATTTCTGAATGTGACTATGAGTGTTTGTGGGGAAACGCGGTAGCTAAGTTTATATTGTTTAAGAAAAAGAAAAAATACACAATTTCATTGCATATATTTAAATTCGAATACCATACATTCAATGCCGCAGTTTCTAGCACCACATTAAATTTAAATGGCTACTAATTTTTCTGGAATGCGCCAAAATATAAATCTTATTTGCAAAACAAAAGAAAAATAATTGAACCACTTTCGTGGGATTCAACCGACTTAAAAGATCGATAATTAACTTGGACTACAAATCTATAGTCACTTTTAGTTTATCCAATTTGCGTGTGGCAACTAAGATTATGCTATAAAAATATGAAATAACACATAGAGATTTATTGAATTTATAGCAAAGTTGATATGAAAACTTAAAACTCGTATTCGTTTACTCGTAGTTGTCTTTATTTCGGGTTTCTTGTTTATCGTTTTCTTGAATTTGGCTAAGCTGGCATTTTTATGGAATTTTATCATACTTGTAATTATTTATATTATATTGATTTAAAGTTAATATTACGAATAATAAAAATTCAAATCGATAGAAGAAAAATTGCCAGACACTGTCCAACTTAATTAGAGGTTTTCGCAATATTATATTTTATTTATAATTTGTGCAAATGTCGAATGTCGAATGTTAAATGGCAACAGCTGCAGTTTTTCTCTGTTGTTTTTATGGCCATCAGTGTTACCAACTCTGGCTGTGGAAATGCGATAGAAGAGCTTTTCGCATGTTTACTTAGTCTAAAGAGTTGGCCAATTAAATAACAAAAATGAATTCATGAGTAGGACAAACCCTAAACTAGTTGCTGTTGTTGTTGTTGTTGGTGTTGTTGCTGTGGCGACATAAACAAATCAAATCAAATAGTGACCCACTTAAAAGCTTTGACAATTTTCTGCTACAGTAAAATTGGCAAAATCCACAAAAACTGTGACAGTGACAGCAAAAAGTCATGTGATATTTATGCACAGGGCAAAATAACTGCAATGGAAATCTGAAAATGTAGGAAAATAAACTAACAAAACAGTTGCCAAACATTGCGCAGTTCAAGCCAAATAAAAAATATGTATAAAAAAAGGAGCAATTCTGCTAACATGAAACTAACTTCAACTGCGGTTACTTTTGCCCCACAGTTTGTCAATTTGCATTCGAAAGGAACTTGTTCCTTGCAAAGGACATTCGGCAAGTTGACTGACATTTGCATAAACCAAAGTTGACTATTTCTCAAGTTGAGTGTGTGGCAAATATGCTGAGTGTGGGGGAAGAATTACTGGCTATGTATGCAGTTAATCTACGTAATGGAAGTTTAGGCTATTGGAAATATTACACATACGACTCTATAACGAGGATATCATTATCATCAGTATCATCAAAGTTGAATACTCGCACTTCACATCTACACACACATTAAATCTAATTGCGAATAATGTGAAACAACTTTAAACAAAGCAACCGCGAAAGCAATTTGCACTTGTTGGGAACGCCTCAAGGTCTGGCCGACAAAAACAGTGAATACGATTACGAATCCAACCCAATCCAATCCAACCAAAGCAAATTTAAATTAAAATACTCAGTATGCGCGACTGCGAGCTGGGGGAGAGTTCTGCTAGCTGGCAGGAGAAAGAGGAGAAAGTGGAGAAGGAGAAGGAGAAGGAGGAGGAGTCGCAACAAAAATAGAATAAAATTCTAGTGCAAATGTTAAAAATTCTCGTGACATATCACAAGAATGTTGTCGCTGTCTCCATTGTTGTTACTGTTGTTATTGTCGCAAATTGTTGCTGTTGTTGTTGGGCTGTGCAAATAGTCACAGCACAAAAATGCTTCCAGAGCAGGCAAGTTTGGGTCATACCTGGCCCATGGAAATTGTGCTGATGGCACCGCAAACCGCAAAATTCGACAACGACTATTCAAAAGTTGCTTACCTTGGACTAAATGCTTTGGTCAACAACTGAGCAGAGTTGCCGCCAAGTGTTGCCGCTCTGTGGGCAGGCAATAAATCATATCTGGCTGGTGGGCGTGGTGTGTGTGGTTTTCTAAAGAATTTCGACTGCTACTGCGATCGCCTTTCAAGAATGTGAATCATTGGTAAAAGGTGAAGCTGCCCCCCCGACACCGAAACCGAAACCGACACCGACAACAACAACAACAACACTGACAACAACATCTACATCTACATCGATAGCAACAACAAATTCCAATGTCCGAGGAGGCTCAGCTTTCAACACAGGGCGTCAAACGGAAGCCGCATTAGATGTACAACACAAAAGAGAGAAGTTAAAAAAGCGATCACACAAAATATATATTGTATATCAGGTTATTCCAACAATAATTAGAGAAAACCTTAATTAATGCCATTAGAAACTATGTTTTATTTTATTTATTTAAAAAACAAAACTACAAATTATGTTTATAAATTTGTACAAAGTTTATTTTACCAACATATACATGCATATATGTATATTTAATCTGTGAACAATTAGTCTTCCACACAGCACATTTTGAAACTGTGCCAAATACCAAAATTCACTTTCCCATACTCTGAGAAATGGTTCGTTGGTAGCGTTGAGAACCATTAAAAGAGCTATATAATTTTTACTTTGCGCACAAGCATCATTAAATTTACAATTCAATGTAATAAATGTGCTGAATGTTTCCCATCTTTTCTCCCTCTCTCTCTCGCTTTCTTTCTTTCTTTCACTGCCAACAAATGTTTTTAAGACAAATTATTATTAAATAATTTTTACTCTAAAATTTTCAACTAGCGAATTTCGTTTGATGTATGTAAAATGAAATGTAATATTTAAAAAATGCACCGGACTCAGTTCATTTCATCGGATGATGGAGGAAGGAGGAATATTCAAATTGTATAATTCTGCAGCTGCAAAAAGTTTTGCAACTGCACCAAATTTATAAAGACATGCAACTGTCAACGCTATTTTCATGGCTGTCAGTCAAACAAAAAGTTGCGCCAAAAGTTGTACACTTAAATAAGTCATAAGCATATGTGCCTATGTGAAACGGGGAAAGCATCCTTCTATTTTTAGAACTGTGCGGAACACCAAGAAATTCTCACATTGATTGTTTGCAAGTGTACAATGTGTGTTGGACAGTTCTGAATATATTATGTACTATATACATTATATTCCAAAGTTTCAATTTTGTTCTGTTGCATTTATAATCTGCCTTAAATGCTCAGGCGCTTTCGTATTTGCTGCAAAGTTTGCCACGTCATTCTCAACAGCCGAAATAGCTCAGTTGGGAGAGCGTTAGACTGAAGATCTAAAGGTCCCCGGTTCAATCCCGGGTTTCGGCAATAGACATTTTTTTATTTATCTTTCTTATATTTATTATTCATGTTTATTTATTTTGTATGATATGTGTAATTAACTTAATTTGAGCACTATTATAATATTAGCAATTGGAAAAGACAAAGGAACAAGTTCAGACAGGAATAGACTTCTACAAATTTTCATTTTAAAATTTCCGCTATGTAGCTATTATTAATCCTCCGGGCGGATACAATAATTTGCATTTTTGTACTTAAATTAAAATCTCTATTTTATTTATTATGTTAGACTGTCGAAAGTTCTACATTGAGTACGTACTTAAGTTTGGTCGAATATTTGCAAGACTATTTGATTTTCAATTCAAGTTGACAGCTTCCCTGGGAGTTGACATAGGTCGTCTGCTTGTTTCTGGAATAAACACAGAAAAGGAAACATTTAGACTGGAGATGTGCGATGTCTTAGTCAACCGAAATAGCAACCTGGCAACTTGGCAACTTGGGATACATCATCTGCGGGGTCTTGGCTTTATTTGGGAAGCACGAAAATAAATAATGAGCAATCGGCAAGTCGCAATGTTTTCAATCTGTCTGGCTGTCTGTCAAGCATAAGAACGACAAACGTTTTAATATGCTTTTATTAGCTGAAGCTAAAGCGCTGAGAGGGATCCGCATCGGTCGTCGCCTGTCGGTCGGAGTAATTAGACTCCATTAGTGGCAGTGGCAGTGGCAGAGTCAGTCTCTTCCTTGAATCATAGACACATGCATATACATACATGTGTTCATAGAAATTGATGCAAAGTGCTCATCACATCTTGTCGCTTCTATCTGTATCTGTATATGTGTCTGTGACTGTATCTTTAGCTCTTTCTGCATTTGTATATGAAGCTGAGTGTGAGTTATGGGCACCATGTGCTATGGCACTTGATGTGGCGCTCATAATTTTTGCGCCATTAGAGAACTTGGTACATAAACTCATTCAAATGTACTTGAAGGTCTCAAAATATGAGAGGACGCAAAGCTACAAGATGAAGAACCCATGGCCATTTGGCATCGCATTTGGATAATTTGTCGAGCAACGACAAATGACATGGAGCAGCATGGAGCAGTTAACATTCCCCAGTCGTGCCCATCTTCTGCTTCCATGCCACAGAGTGTGACTCTCGGAGACATGTGTACAATTTGACAGTTTGATGCGCAACAAGATAGATTGGCTTACAGTGACGATGGCAATGGATATGGCTATGGAGATGGAGTTGGAGTTGGAGTTGGCGTTGGAGGTGACTCCAGTGCACAGACATTACGCAATTTGAAACAACTCAAGCAAACACTTAAGATTGCCGCCTCAGGGATGTTTCTCGCTTGCTCCGGGCCGACTGTCGACTGTTGCTGCAACATTAATGAGGTTTGTTTGCATTTCCAGCTAATGAAGATGTTGCAGGTGGGGGGCTTTCTATATTAGGCATTTGCCACATCAAGTGGCCTGTCAGTTAAGGATAGCCCAAGGTGTGGCAATTCGTCTTTAATGCCAAAGAACGATCGTTAATAAAGATTCAATGTAAATAAAAATAAACACAAATATATAAAAATTTTAAATATATCCCTTTTTAAGCAATAATAATGGAAATAATAATTAATATTCAAATCAAATAAATACTAATATGAAAATAAAGACGAGAATGCACGTGTGTAATAATATCGCAGTTGACATCCCAATAATCACAGTACTTGAAGAATGATTACGGAGTTGTATAAACAATGTGGGCTTATAGATAGTACCTCAACGTGTAACTTAGATAGGAGTCAGTCGAATATTAGATAGTAATACTATATACAAATATCAACAAAATAGTTAAAACTATACTCTTTCGCTTTATATAGAAAGCAGAATGTTTTGAAGCATAGTAATTTATCATAAATTTATTAGATTCATCACACTAATCAGTCAAGTTAAGCGGTCTGAATCAGGGCGGGTGTTTCCTAAGGAGAACACTAGACTCCGCAGTGGGCAAATGAGTCATTTAAATTCAAAACTTGACAAAATCTATCGCGAAGTAACCGTTATCACGGCTTAGTACAATGTGGGGTATACGATTGGGAATGTGCCGATTGCGGGACGAATGAATCACACAATCAGGTCTAGTCGCATTTTATCTGTCGCACTATCGATGTAGTTACATATTATTATTTAACGTAATAGATATGGATTCGACGGAACCATGATATCGGTTATAAATGCACAAGAAATTGTACATTTAAAATCAGTTTTGGCATTGTCTTCGAATCGAATCGAACTCGCAGCGGTTACAGCTAAGTGAACAATATGGCAATAGGTCAATACCCGCGAGAGGTCACCATAGAGGTGGCTAGTGATACTCGACATAAGAATAAATTAAATGGTTGTTGTCTCAATAGACAAAGACTTCATAATATCATTACAGGTGTGTTTCCTGAAACTAATTAACTGTGCCAAATCTTTTTGTAATTATGATTTACAAATGTTTAGCATAGAGTTATGTAAACCACAGAGAAACTAGAAGACAGTATTTTATATTTGATTTTTATTTTTAACCTGATTTTAAAGGCATGGTTGTGTTTTCCTACGGTGGCATGGATATGGCTCAGGGTCTCGGCTGGAACTTGTATACAGGCATTCCCAGCACACAAGAGTTTCAGTTCAGTTGGTTTATTGGTGTCATCATTGGAGCTCTTTTAGGAAGCCTCACTGTTTCGCATATGCCCAAGACATTCTTTTATGTGGGTAACAAATGTCAAGGAATATTTAAAGTAATCAGATTCTAATTTACAATATTTAATCCATATATAGTTGCTGTCAATTCTATTGCAAATGATCGATGCAATCATCTGTGTGAGTGCACCCTACAATTACAATGCTATGGTGGCAGCTCGATACATTGGTGGCATAGGAATTGGCATCATTACCGTGGCTTTTTATCATACACAATTCGGAGGTGGCGCCCAACAATGAACGTGGCAAGTGGTGTGCCGTGGAACAGTCCGGTTTGGGATTGGGCATTGCGGTCCAAGTCATAATGGACTCGATGTGGAACCCAGCGTTGCCAATTGGAAATAATCAAGTGCATGGCATTATTGGAATTGTATTTGCTATTGTTGGTATAACCATATTAATTCTATCCGTGGAGTCCCCCATCTTCTATCTACGTCAGAATGATGCCAAGAGGGCAAACACTTGCCAGTGGGAATTGCTGAACAAGAAGGCCAACTTAGAGGACTGCAAAGTGGCGTTTGGAGAGAACAATCTCTATGTGGCAGAGGGTACAAGTGAGACCTTGATCCATGAGCTAACTGTTGCCATGATACCCTTCTTCAAGATGATGTTGTGTCGCTGCCTTGTGGCATTCAGCTTCTCGTTGCCTCTCACTGAGACAATCATTACAAGCACAATCGCTTGGCAGGGCACCATGTACAGTTGGCCGATCATTGTGTGGAGACTCCTTCGCTGGTTTGGAACACTCGTCGCATTTGCGATCATAGATAGTATCGGACGAAAATTCCTTTCCATGCTGGGACTTATATGCATGGCAGGACTAATGCTCGGCATGGCGGGAATCTATTCCAATTTATCGCCTCTTAATATCCAAGAGGAAATGAAGCAAGTGTGCCAGATTTGCATGGCATTCCAAATCTTCGCTGGCATGTTCGTTGCCAGTACTCCCGCCTACCTGGGAGAAGCGTTCCCCTTGCGCATTAAGTCCTACCTCATTGCTGCGATTGTGATTATGGAGCAGTTGATTCACATCATCGTAATTGTCACCTTCGGAAAGAATGGCAACTTCTACCAATACTTTTTGGGTGTGGGCATCGTCATGGTAATATGCTTCGTCATCCTTCTAGTAATGCTGCCGGAGACCCGAAACATGACATTGCGACAGGCAGGACATCGCTTCCGACGTCTGCACGATGTTTTCGCACATTAGCCGAAGACATCAATAACATCAACCTCGATAAATTCTTATAGAATTTGCTTGTACAGCACTAATTTTGAGAGTAAATGCGACTTAGTTATTTAATTCGATAGTTTAGTCTAGTATATGCTACTAAATAATAAAGAAACAAAAACTTTAAATAAATAGTATAAGTTATTGAAGTAAACATTATGTAATATTTATAATATATATAATATAAGCGTTTGCCAATAACAAAAAATGTTATGATATTACGTTGTCTTAATTAGAAAAGGCATTTAATGCGAAATTTATGGTTTACTCAGTCTGAGTTCTCAAATAGGAAAATATTGAGATTTTTTCTCTATAAATTATTACATGATTTTTAACTTTTCCTTATCGTTTACTAGTAATTTCAAGCGTTCACTTTAAACTGTGTTTATTTTCGAATCTATTTTTAGCAACACGAATATTAATTGGTAAAAATTGATTATAATTAAATCGAGCCAATGGTATAGATAAGAAGCATACCAATAAAATTACTATTGATAAGCTGTTGAGTCCGACAACATGTTGAACAAACAAAATGGGAAACACGCCAATTACGTTTCGTTTTATTTTAACGCACACCGAAAAAAAACAAGAAAACAAAACATGTTATGTTAAATTCTGATTTTGAAAAAAAGTCAATGCAATACAACAATTTATTAAAATAGTTTTTATAGTAGATCTGATAAGTCTGTTATCATAAAACAATTAAACGGCAAAAAAATAGTATTTAATAGTATTTGTAAAATGTCAACAAACGATTAAAAGTACCATTTGAATTGTCAGATTCGAGGGTTTAAATTAATAAAAACTAATAGACCTTGATAAGATAGTAAATAACCAAATTTTCACCGATTAGAAAATGTAGATGACAACAAACGACCACGAAATATCCTGAATCAACTTAATAAACAATATCAGAGTTCAACAAATTCAGTGAGTCAGTAAATTGAAACGTTAACTGAGTTTTGTCCACAAAAGAACAAACGTGTTTCATAAAATTTGGCAAGCTTTATCGGAATTCATATTTCATATTACGCGGCCTACGTATGAGTATAAGAAAAGCCGTTTCCATGAATCACGGCAATATCTGACCTGTCAACAATAGCTGGCCCCTCAGAACATTGAAAAGAGACTACCTAGTTATCTACACGTTGATTAAAATATACATAACCTTATCAAATAATTTGTTAGAGATATCGATATCATAAATACTACCGAAATTTTACCATTTTAGCTCAGTTTTAAGCGAACCTTAACCACTGGCAGTTTAAGTGAATAAAATGACGACTGCCTATATAACGACGGGTCAATCGGGCCAGACGACCGTCATTACCACAGGTCCACAGCCCACCTACATTGAGGTCATTGAAGATCCAAGAACCTCTCAAAATTACAATCGTTGGACAAATAAGCACAGTGCTCACACCGCGACAATCGGTAAGATAAACAGAGATCGAAGAAAATTAATAGAACCCGAATGGATGCGAGATATGTCAAAGTTCACAATATTGAACATTAAATTCACAATTTCTTGAAACGTTTGCATAGAGTAATTTTACCAAGTTACATAACGAAACTTGTTGGAGAATAAAAGTTAGAAACTATTGATATATTTATATATAAAAATATATTTTAATTCGAATCTGGATTTCTTGTTCTCTTAGGAATATTGTTGTTTGCCTATGGCGGCATGGATATGGCCCAAGGTCTGGGTTGGAATAACAGTTCAGGGATAGCAACCACAACTGAGTTTGGGTTCAGTTGGTTCATTGGCGTTATCATTGGAGCTGTTGTTGCTGCTCTGGCCATGACTCACATACCAAAAAGAATTTTATATGTGAGTAAATCAAATTAATTTAATATAATTTCTTCCCAATAAGTGTGATTTCTTCAGATCTTAGGCGGATTAATGCAGCTGATCGATGCGATCATCTTTGTGAGTGTTCCTTACGAATACAGCGCAATTGTGGCAGCCCGTTATGTTGGTGGAGTGGGTTATGGCCTCATCATCTTGGCCTTTATCATACAAAATTCGGAGGTCACGTTGAGTAGTTCCCGTGGCCTGTGGTGTGGCTTGGAGCAATATGGCCTAGCACTGGGATTGCTCACTCAGGTGCTTATGGACTCACAGTGGGGCTCTGATCAGAGTGTTGGCATCAACAGGGCACATGGCATTATTGGCATTATCTGTGCTGTTCTTGCCACGGGATCGGTGGCCATGTCCGTGGAGTCTCCCATCTTCTATCTGCGCAGGAATAATGAGGACGCAGCACGAAACAGTCAAACGCAGCTATTGGGTTCAAATGCTCCAACCGAGATCTACAATGCCATCTTTGAGGAGGCCAAGCTCTATGTGGCTGAAGGTTCCAGCATGAGCATTGGCGCAGAGCTCTCTGCTTCCCTAATGCCCTTCTTCAAGATGCTCTTCTGCCGCTGCATGGTGGCCTTCACCTTCTCGCTGCCCCTCAGCTGGTCCATGCTGATAAGCACGATGGTCTGGAAGGCATCCGTGTTCAGCTGGCCCATGATCTTGTGGAGCATTCTGCGATTCCTTGGCGTATTAATCGCAATAGCCATAGTGGACAAGCTGGGACGCAAATTTGTCTCAATCCTGGCGCTGGTCTGCATGGCGGGTCTAATGCTGGCCATGGCGGGCATCTATTCGGATAACAGCTATATACTAAGCACATACTATATGTCTGAGATATCTAAGGTCTCAATGGCCTTCCAGTTCTTTGCTGGCATGTTCGTCGTACCCACGCCCACCTACCTGGCCGAGGCATTCCCAATGCGTGTGAAGCCCTTCCTCATTGGCCTGATTGTTTGCCTCGAGCAGGTGATCCACATTATTGTCATTGTCACATTCGGACAAACCTATGACTGTCTGTACCAATACTTTATTGGTGTGGGCATAATTCTGGTTGTGAGTCTGGTCATCTTTGCGGCAGTAATGCCAGAGACACGAGGATTGTCGCTTCGACAGGCGGGAAATCGTTTCCGACGAGTCCATGATGTGATGTCCTACTAGGCAAAAGCTTCGATCGCTAGATAAATATAATTAAGTTATTGTTTGCAATAAAGTTATCACTGTTTTCTAATAGAAAATCACAAAGTGTCCACTTTCTTTATTGGTTCCACTATTCCTAATAGTTTCAGTTTCATAAAAACAAATGGGAAGAACGCGATCTTTTATTTAATAAAACCCGAAAATCGGTCTATCGTTTTTTGTTCCGATACATTATTAAAGTAAAAACTTAGTAAATATTAAAATATCCAGAAAAAGCCATATATTTATTAAATATGTACATATTAATATGTCTATAAATACACCCAGTAACCAATACTCATCTTAATTACCAGCAGGTCTAAAAAGTCCCCGTGTGTGACTAAGCACCGTCAGGTTCAAACACAAATTCAAAATTCCTGACCAAGCGAAACAATGCCAAAGTCATATCGGAACATTTTCTGGTCAAACTGAGCTATCAAGGTGAAGAATACTCGTAAATCACATGATAATTACAATGAACACTATCTATAATGAGATACTGATATCGCAGGCTTTTTATCCCTATAAATAAACGCCAATGAGTCCATTTGAATTCAGTTATAGCGCAAACCTTATATCGAACGAACCATGTACTTATACACATATGCATATACAATTTAATAAAAATTGACAATGAACTACGAAAACTCGGAGAAATTTCCTCCGGTGCAAACAGTGTACGGAACCCCGGAGAAATTTCCTCCGATTCAATATGAGAATCAGAATCAGAATCAGAACCCGTTTATATGGCCACAGCACCTCCAAATCCACCACAAACCACCTATGTTACGGTGATCAACAATCCGAGGACACAGAGAGTACTTTGGACACAACGAAGAAGTGTAACCAATGTCTCAGGTAAATATCATAACATAACTATCTCATTGAGAGTATGCATAATCTAAGCACACATAAATGTGTATATAAAAGAAGAATTGTCATATTTACACAGGTGTCTGACTAACAATTTGTGACTCTTTTTAACAATATGTGATAACACGTTATCATTAAATCCCACCTTCAAGTTGCAAAGCTTAAATTGGTCATATTTTCATATCGTGTTTGAAAATTTACAGAATTCGAATGATCGCATTAAATGTCTGCCTATACACACAGAGAAAATTTAAATATGAATATATTCCATTTAAATAAATTGTAACAAAATATATTTACCTATTAATTTTAACTAACTTTGTAATTGCATTAATATATATTATCCAACATATTCCTATTTATTATATATTTATTATTAATTGAAATATATTTTATGCTAACAACAAAAATTGGTATATTTTATACTAAAAATAAATATTGTTACAGCCATATTTATGTTCATATATGGCGGAATGGATATGGCTGAGGGTCTGGGCTGGGGCATAGGATCAGGAACACTACTCACATATGAATTTCAGTATAGCTGGTTCATTGGAGTCATCATTGGGGCTGTGATATCCGCTTTATCTGTGACTCATGTGCCCAAGCTGTATTTCTATGTGAGTATTAAATGAGATACTTAAAGTTGCACCTTTACAACTGAGTTTTAATCTTTAGTCTCTGGGTGCAGTTCTGGAGTTAATCGATGCAATTATATTGACAAGTACATCGAATAATTACAATGCAATTTTGGCCGCTCGATATATAGGAGGGAACGGGCATTGGTCTCATTACGGTGCCCTACATCATACACAACTCGGAAATAACGACCAGCAAAAATCGAGGTATATTTTTGGCAATGGAACAATACGCTTTAGCTCTGGGCATTGCACTCCAGGTGATCTATGCATATGAGTGGTCTCTAGATACGGATGCTGATCTCAATTTGGCACATGGCATTTGTGGCATTGTATTTTCCCTTCTTGCTATTGGGTTGGCTGCTTTTGCGGTCGAGTCGCCAATTTTCCATTTGCGCAAGAATAATGAGGAAAAGGCCCGATTATGCCAATCGTGTTATATAGGCATGTCGGCGCCTAACAATGCCTTCAACGAGGTATTTGATGAGGCCAAGAACTATGTGGCAGAGGGATCAAGTCTGAGCATTGGAGCAGAGCTCTCCGCTTCCCTAATGCCCTTCATCAAGATGATCTTCTGTCGCTGTCTCGTGGCCTTCACCTTTTCAGGGCCCCTCAGCAATGCAATTTTGCTGAGCTCTACTGTATCACAGGGGACTCAGGACTGGACGGTTATTGTGTGGGGTATTCTACGTTGGATTGGCGCATGCATCACCCTTGCCATTGTGGACAGAGTGGGACGGAAGTTCACCTCGGTGTTGGGACTTCTGTGCATGGCGGCTCTGATGCTGGCCATGGCTGGAATCTTTGCACACAGCTATAATCTGTTTAATCTCTATTACCTGACCCAGATCTATCGCCTATCCATAGCATTTCAGTTCTTTGCCGGCCTATACGTTCCCTGCACATCAATCTATCTGGGAGAAGCGTTCCCGATGAGGGTCAAACCCTATCTAATTGGTTTAATTATTTGCATCCAGCAGGTGATCCACATCATTGTGATTTGCAATCAACCACTATACGTGTACTTCCTGGTTGTGGGCATTATCCTAGTGATCAGCATGCTAATCTTTGTCGTCCTGATGCCGGAAACTCGCGGCCTGACGCTCCGACAGGCTGGGCAACGTTTCCGTCGAGTACATGACGTCAAGGCCTACTAAACATAAGCCAACTTCAAAATATTAAAACTGGTAATACAATAAAATATATCTATGAAACATGTCGTTGTTTATCTCGATCACGACTTCTACAAGCTACAGGCACATTGCTCATACGCCTCGTCGACTTCCGCGAAGTCAGAAAATAAAGTACAACTTGATGGGCATTTTAGCTACTCGTTAGTTTAGTGTTAAGTAAAAAACTAGAGTATATGTTAGTTGGGGTCATGCCAGAAATGTTTTCATTCCTGCAGCTGTTTCTGTTTTTTGACTTTTATTGAAATTTATGCCTTCTCGAAAGTTTAATGCTGTTAATTTTCACACAGTGCAGCCAATGAAGACTATTTTTATAAGCCTTGTGGTCGTCGTAGTTTCTTCTTCTCCTCTCCCCCCTACTCATATTTTTTATTTATTTTTTTTTTGTACTTTATTATGATCTAATTTATGTCTCCGCTGGATGTGCGAGGGGATAAACTTCCTTAGTTTCCGTAAATTATGTGGCGTTGTTTTATACTCGCTTTACAGTTCATTTGGATCCGACTGATCGGTTCGCGTACAAATTTTGACACATTTGTGGCGCTTTTCTGAAGTTGCTTTGAAGGTAAATATGTTGATTTTAATTTGCTGCCAACATTCTATATAAGTCTTTATTACAGTTTTATGGTTCAGATATATTTCATGCATAATTTACAATGCTTTTCCATCAGAAGCTAGCAACAGCTGATAAATATAAAATTTACCGGAATTGTCAATTATAATTAAGTAGAAAGTGCGATTTACAAATGATTTTTGTTGTGAGAACGATTGAAGACAGTTTATAGATGCAGAATTAATGGATTATATACACAGCACTTGAAAAGAATGCCGAAGAAATATTTCAACAAGCTTTTCCCATTACACTGTTCAGACAGTGAGCAAAGGAGGCTGTTGAGGCAAATGCCTCATGAAGCACAGCAAGAAATAAAATGCATTACATGAATCACAATTGAAATTATCGTGGATGGTTGTACTCGTAAGACCAAGAAATCAGCCCATTGCAATGCGCATAAAAATGGCATTAAAATATCTCAAGATACAAAACCTAATGAAGGAATGGCAATAAAGGACAATTGCAGCAGACATCAGTCCAATAATATTCACCAACAGACGCCCGTAGATAACTGGAAATAGATTGCAATACCCTTAAATGGGCACCGGACCAGCTTACAGATGCTGGTCAAGATAGGGGGCAATCTTCTGTTGGCCAATTGAATCGACAAGCTTGAAAATGCGTGCAAAAATGTTGTCTACCTAATGTTTTTCAGCTTTCCCAGCAGATTTCCCAAGACCAAGCACAAAGTGAATTAAATGCATGTTCATGATTTTGCACTTCAATTAATCGTGTCCACATTGCCACCACAAATTCACGACGCTTGGTAAGAAAGTGACAGGTCAACCCTCAAAGGTGGTAATCTCATCGTATCGTTGTCTCTCATTCTCACTCGGTTTCCTGTTCCCCCCACCCACTTCTCTTCGGGGTGTAATTGCTCGAGAGATGCAAGCGGGTCGCATAAAGTTCAGTGAAATGGAAAGAATCGAATGAAATTGGCCAAGAAAAACTGCATTTAATTGGCCAAATGTGCGGCCACACGGAATCAAATGGAAATTGCGTTTAGCTGCCATAAATTACCTTAAAAAAGATTGCATTTGCATTGTGAATACTTAAGGATTTTTCGCGCTAACTTAATTTATTTAATTGTTTCCTGTATTTGATGTGGTCGTAAAGTGAGAACTCTGAATTTGCAAAACAAAACTTAAAGCAAACTTTAACTTACTTGATATGTACTCCAAGTTCTACTGTTTATATACCTAAAAAAAACAAAATAAACATGATTGATTAAACTGAGTTATAAACTTATAAAATTTAGGGTTTAATATCTTGCAAAAATTTTGGTGCAAACTTAATGAGATAAAATTATAAATAAGTTAAAACTGTTTAAAAAAGTCTGACAAATCAACTGTCAGTTGCAATCTGTATATTTAGATATTTATCATTAAACAGCTGAGTTTACATAACTTTTTTGTGGATACCTCCAATTAAGATCGACCTGTAACAAAATCGTGTATGTGTGTGTGCGTGTGTGTGTGTGTGTGTGTGAACGACTGTTCAGTTGTAAAAGTTGAAAACTTTTGAACCTTGTTTTATTTGGAACTGACACAATTCGCACCTGTCTCAAACGAAATGTGAAAAAACAGGCAATGCGAGCCTAGAATGATTGATAGAACAACTGAGTGACTGTGTAAGTGCGACTAACTGAGTAGTGAATAGTGAATCGTGAGTCGTGTGTAGTGAGTAGTGAGTGAGCGACGAAGTTTGTAAAATGTTGATACAGTCCATGACCCGACACACAAGTACTTCCTTTGCCTACAAACATCTCCATCTGTCAGCTGTCAGTTTTACACGCTGACAGGCTCTGAACTTGGTATTTAAATTGAGTTTCAAATTCACAGGCACTCAGCGTAGTTGCCACTGGAAATTAAGATTTATGTGAGCTTTCTTAAGTCACTTGCCTAGAGTGTTAAGTCGGTACGAAAAATGCTACTAAAGCAATCAAATCTTATTATATACAAATACTTTAGCCTCGGGAATCCACTGTTTCTAAACTTGTTAAACTTGTTACACTGCGTATAGTTTGTATATACTATATTCAAAACACAAGTAAAGTGTATGCCATTTTCGGTGTTTAGTCGATTTGTTGATGGTTGAACTTTTATTGAACAAACAGCAGCAACAACAACTGGCGTGTTGACTGCAACGCTGCGTATGCGCAATTTACTTTCCCCGGCTCGCCTTTAACCCAGTTTGCCTTGTCTGCATGTAGGTTTATGTTATCATTAACACCTGCTGTTGAGTTGTCAGTTGAGTTCATTGCACATGCAAATCAGGGCAAGGGAGCTGAATTGGGCTAATATCAAACGTTGAATCAGTCGACTTGACAACCTTGCCCTTCTACCAAATGTATGGAATACCAAATAAAACTAAAGTCTTGTTCAGAATTATAAGATGCACGCGTTACGTATACGCAGCGTGTGTCCATGCAAACAAACACAATAAAATGATTGTAAATACATTTAAGTGAGCTTCAGAAAAGTGAGTGGCTCGCTCATCGGTTTGTTTGCTTATCGCCAACTCGTCAAACACATCGACACAAGACAGCCATGTAAATAAACATTTCAAGCACAAACAGATAGATATATATATATATATATATATGTATATATATCTGTTTTGATTGCAGGTAAATACTTAAAGTGAAGGAGACAGCAGACAAGCAATGTTGCAGCCTCTCATTATTGATAGCTGTCCATTTATCATGCCGACTGTTTTATCTACATTTCCAAACCAACTATCTCACCGCCCCCCAGTCAAGTTCGTAACACTTGATAAGCACACCAAAAGTCAATGATCTTGAGCTTGAAGCCAACTAGGAAAATGTTACCTACTGCCCGTCATATCTCATCAGGCATATTAGATTGCGCACTGCGCTATTAATAGTATTGAATGGTGTGGAACAGGTGGTTGAATGATTTCATACCCGATACTCCCCTTATACTATAAATGAGCAAGGGGTACAAATAGAAACAAAACAATGGCAAAAATGCTATAGTTAATGCTTCACTGGTTAAACGCTCGAAGGTGGATTTATGTAAACACAAAGGCTTGGAAATCAAATGGTTTAAGTTACGCCTCAATAGAATCAACAATGGGAGCGGAAATTACGGAACTGAGTTCTGACCCATTTAGTTCGGAAAAGTTAAGTAAATTCTACAAACGAAAAATAAATAAATATTTCTGTACCAGGAATGTTAATTATAGAGTGCGACAAATCAGCGAACCTCATTAATAAATGCCTCACAACAAGATATAAATCTGTCAAGCATTTTATAAATAAATATGAATTACCTTTATTAACTGAAAAGAACAAGTACCTGAGTAGTTGCCGTGTTCTGCCAGATAAAAAATATTGCTTTTACTAAATTTAATCGTAAACCAATTAAGACCTAAACATATTAACACATATTAACATATTTTAAATTTTACAATACTGTAAAACAAATTACACTAACAGTTTTAAATTATTTATGTTTGCCAAATGGCACTTAGAAATCGATTTATAGGAAGTCATATGTTAAAAATGAACTGAAGGGTGGACTGTACGGTAAGATCCATAAATTCAACTTTATGAACACCCATGTATAGTGTATTAAAGCATTGATTTACTGTTACTTCTGCACATAAATAACAATCAGCGGCAAATTTAGTTTTGCAATTACAATTGTAACTGGTTATTAATTGATTTAACTATTGGGCCACAATAAAGCACAAAGTTGAATTAATTATACAATATTTACAATTCATTGAACATTGGAAAAAGGCAGTAAAATTATTTATGCCCAGGCTGTTATTGTGTAAATGTCATGTTCGTAAGTAGTTGCCGGCCTTTTGTTAACAGCCTGTCATTTGTTGCTAATGACAGACCCGAGAAACTCGTAAATATACATTCCCATACCCACATACATACACGTATTCTCATGTTTGGAAGTCAGTTGTCGGGAGCATGACATAAGAAGTAGAAATGCCGTTGCTTTGCCTTGTTGATTTCGTTTGTCGATTTTCGTTTCTACCTTTTCTGTTTTTGACTTTGACAAAATGCTGCCATATTTATTATTTAACATGCACAAAGAGCTAATAGTTCTAATAGATGGTTCTCAATATGATATGGATATTATTTGATTCTTTACTCGATTCAATTCATCACATTCTAAAAGACTTTCAACCTCAATGGTAACAATAAAGTAATCATTGTAGGGCTGACTTCCATTATAAGGCCGTTAAATGTGGCATTTTGGTTGTATAGAAACTAGATACAGAAATAGCTGTATAGAATAAAGTATAGTTGGGTTTCGTGCCTTTATTATTTTATTCTCAGCCGATAACGAATTAAAAAAAGTTTAATAATTTATTATTATTTCTTCTTAAAACCTATAAAACTATATTTTATTATATTATTCATCCCCTTTTATTTATCAATTAAGGTCAGAAAATAATTAATTTTTAGTAATTAAAAAAAAGTAATATTTATTGTTACTTCAGTTTTATAACTGCTTCATTCATCTTAACGATTAAATATTATCATATTATTAGTGCGGTATTAAATATTTTTGGCATGCAACAATTTTAATGATTTTCCAAACAAAACTAATAAATAAAAATTTCCAAAGAATTACCGAACGGAACAATCAGAAATAAACAAAATCTGAATCAATGCTCATTCATTCGAATCATTTATAATTATTAAAGACCTATTGGGAATTTTTTTTAATTTGAAAAAAAAAATCAATGAAAAATTTGCGAATTTCGCGTAAATTGCATGTGTTGAAAAGCAACAACGCAATCTTTTGGGATGTATATATTATATATGTATAACAATAAACGCGTGTAGATTTTACTAAATGATTTCGAGCGTGGGGACTCTTGATTAATGATTTCACATAATTTACACTAAATTAAACAAAACCTAAAGCGTGCCGCTTTAAAGGTTCATTGAAAAAGCTTTGCTCGTGGTCGGTGTTAATTGAAAATATTTCTGGGAACTCTTCTGAAGAGACTTTTGACAGCTGCAGTTTGTCAGAAGAATCAAATGATTTCCATGCAGGTAAGAGACGTTTTTCATACTATTGCCAGAGAACAATATTATGGTTCTTCGACTGATTGTAATATTCAAAATGGATAAAATCCAATCCCTAATTTTCATTATTTAAATGAATATATAATTAGATATTTATGAGTATTATTCTCTTATTTGATTAAATAATATGAATTACAGGGTATGCTTATGATGTGTCTATTTAATCTTGTCGTTCCAAGTTCCAAGTTGCAATTGTGTATTTTAATTTTTTTTTTTAGGCGCATTCGCTTATCATTGCTTGTTTCATCCTGGCTAGGCCAGACCGGGGTTTCGTCGGGCTCTGACTCGGGTTGGTTTGGTTTGGTCTGCTCTCATTTTGCTTTTTTTACGCTTATTATGTGTTTTGTTGAGACTCTTTTTCTTTAGTTTTAATGTTGTCAGACAGGATTTTCCACTTTAATGCAGTCGACAACGTTGCGTCGCTGTCGCTGCTTTTATTGTTGCTGTTGCTTTTGGCGCGTTTTGCAGCTCATCATGCAGCTGGAATCCGCATCCGAATCCGCAGACTGTGCACCTCAGCCTGAATCTCAGTCCCATTCTCAGCGTAATGTATATACCCGCAATCCGCTGCAGCTGACGCGGTCATTCAGGTTAATGCCGCCTTTATTCACATTTCTAAGCGCATTATGCTGAATGTTCTGCTCAAAATATTAGCAAAATTATGTTAATCCCCCGTTGGCAACTAATCTTCCCTCCCCCAAGGATGGCGCGCCGGCGCAGACCCATTACTGCGACGAGTTGAATTATTTTAATAGCCACTGCCATTACAAGTATTCATATACATACATGTATATAATTATGTACCAACCACCTCTCTGCGCCATGCACCACCAACCCCACTCACTACTGGACCTATTGTCCCTATTGTGCCGAGCGTAATCTTCATTAATGTGTTGCGCGATTGTTTGCCGCGTTTTAAAACGCTTGCAAAAAAGTGGTCTACAATTTGTTTCTTGGGGCTCGCATCAATGGTTGTTGCATTTATTACTGGGAATAATTTAAATGCTATTATTTAAGTGCATCATCCCTTATTAAATTTGCATTAATTACGATGAGTATACGAACTTACAATCGAATTAAGTAGAGATTTATATACATGTTTAAGTTAAAGACAACAACTAACCAATTAAATGTATATTTATGTAAATATCATTATTTAAAATACATTTCACTAAAATATTTCTTAATTTAGATCAATGAAATAAAAGTGCTCTTATTATCCCAAGTTACATTCCTGAAAACGTCAGGAATCAATATACTAAATAATTGTATGTCAATTTGATGTCTATAAAGTTAATTTAAAAATTTGAATAAAGAAAAACTAAAACCTTGATGTTACATAAGTAAAAGTAATATACTAAATTGAAATATAACTAGAAAGCGTTAGCCTTATCAAATGTCCAACTGACTGCGCAATAATGGACGAGAATTGGAAAAATTGAAATTGATTTAAAGCTAATTAGTGGCTGTCAAGTCAAGCATCTAAAGTGTGTGTAAATATATGCAAACATACATATGTTAATTAACACTTGCAATAAAAATACATAACAAGCTGGCTTCAATTAAATATTCATTCATAAAGTGTCACACAATACGAGTATTTTTGCAACCGGTTAAAGTCGCTCCAGAAACGCGCGCTGGCCATGCAATTAAGCGGCGCCCAGAACGCGTGTGTCGCTTCGTCGTTATCCGATTTTTTATGAGTGTATTTAAATGTCAGCAAGTCTGCATAATAATACTCATATGAGCATTAGCTGTTATTGCTAAATGACTGCAGTTTAGTCAAACGGGGATTGGCCAAAAGGAAAGGCAAATGTGAGGCGTCTGCTGGGCTTGTTAGCCAATTAAGAGTTGCTTAAGGTGTGTGTAGTTCGCGATTTGATGGATGCCTCATCTATGCAATCAGTTCTCGAAAGCTGATTGTGGTAAAAGTTCAAACGGTAGTTGGCCCCTAAATGTGAAACTGTGAACAACAGATAGTGTTAGTCACTGATAGCCAAATTCTCAATTTCAGTCTGAGTACGCTAAAAACCAGTTACAACGTTTTCAGGCACACCTCGTCTACCACGATAAGCACTATCCAAAAAAGGCCTAAAGAAATTTCTCCAGTCAAAACAATTAGACAGGCTGGCGGGTCTCTTACAACTTGTTGCCATTGCGACAGGCCGCCGACTAGCCGGAAAAGTTGTGGCCAGGCTCCGCTATGGATCGGGCCTCGGTCTGGGTATGGCTGAGACTCTGACTTCCCGACCACGGTTGAGTTACTCGCAGCGTGAAAAGTAAAAAGTGTGTAATTAAATGCGTTGGTATTTACCCCTAAGGAAATGCGACAGCGAAACAACATTATATAAATAGTGAAAAAGATGTCTAACCGAAGTTTCAATGCACTACGAATAATATTTGTAAGCAATATGTAGTTGAAAATATTATATTTAAATCATTAGCTCATGAAGGATTCTTTAAAAAGAAAGAACACTTTGTTCGTATTATTTTATTTATAATAGACTTTAAAACTGAAGAAAGAATATTAAACAATAATAAAAATAATAACAACGTATAAAATTAACCTCAGGGTTTGACTAGAACCTTGGATTAAATAAGATTACATTTTATAGTAGTAGAGATTAAATAATACTAAAGTTGGGTCATAATCAGTGTTTAATTAATTGCGAAATGGAGGTTTTCAACCAACTGTGCAATAGTTGCAATAGCCAATGTACCCCAACTGGTTAAATGGTTAGTACAGAAGAGCAATTAACATAAATTGCGTACGCGCTGCGCTTCATTGCCTTTCAAAGAGGTTCTGCGGTCCGGGTTCGCATTTAGGACAGCTGCCCGTCAATCAATTGCACAAATGAACTCTGACATTTCAATGAACGAAGAGAAGGAGGAGGAGGAGGATGCGGTTCAGTGAAAGAGTCAAGGGGAATTATTGCCGCATTGGTTCAAACGTTGCGTTATTTGGCCGAGGCCGAGAGACGCACCTGTCGCAATGACAAACAGTTTAGCTGAGCTGGCAGAGACCTAGAGCATAGGCGCGATAAGCATCTCATGACAACAAGGGATTAACACGCCGGAAAAGCACGGCTCGCAGATGGACAAGATAGATAAGGGAACGAACGGCGGCAGACGAGACAACGAAAATGGCCACACACACAAATCGAAGCAGTAAAAGAGCGACACAATGAGACAAAGAGGAAGAGGGGCAAAAGTGAGAGGAAGAAATATCAGGTAAATAAACGCAATTGGTAGGTAGACATGCCGGCGATTTTGTGTTGATCTTGCCACAAGGATGCAGCAACCGCATCCACAAGTCTCCCGTATCGAGTTACAACCACACTCAAGACACCCAAGTGTCATTCTTAGAGTATTATTAATCGGTAGCCACTAACATATCTGAGAAACAATTGTGAGCCTACAAAAAAAAAATGAAAAACAATACTTACTTTTTTATCTTTCTGGCAAGTTGGTGTATTTCGGCCTTGATGTATTTAAGTGTTTGTTTTGTTTAAGTTGAAGCGAATAACTCGTCTTCTTTGTGTTTACCGTGTCTTTAAAGACCACTTTTATTGATTTCTTAGAGTTTATTTATCTTAAAGCCTGAAATTTTTATAAAAATAATAAACTCAATTAACTCGTTGAATAAAGTAATAAGATACACGATCGAGCCATAAATCATTTAATCAATGAACAAGTCTTAAATATAAAACAATGCCGCCTATGTTGATAAGCTCGCCAAAAGGCAAAAAAAATGATGATATTCAAAGCGAAGATCCCACCTCCACTTCCAGTTTCAATCCCACCGCTCATCCGTTTCGAGTTGCCGGCCGCCCACACGCCGCGCTCTTTTCTCGCCAATGCACTTTACGTTATTAATAACAAGTTGAATTTGAAAAGCCCGCGGTAATTGTGAACGCATTTATTTGGATAACAAACGAGCATTGACAATTGTCACTTGCCTGTCGACCGCGTGGGCAGAAATACGGGCAATTTGTTAACCATTTTGCACACTAATCACTTGTTATTTCTGTGTTTTGGCGCCTTTCTGCTACCTTATAGCACTCGTACACAGCAGTGTTGTTGTTTTATGACCGCGGCAAGAAAACGTATTTTTGTTTAGAGCTCAAAACGTGGCAAACGTCCGCGTCACAACCGCTATGCCCGAAGTTTTGCTTTCGACTGCCCGCAATGTCACAGCACAACAAAGGTATTTAACATTATTCTGTAAATAACAGTGAGACCCACATTATTCCTACAATGAATATTAAATATAAAAAAAATATTATTCATTCTTAAATAACTTCCAAATATTATGAACAACATTAAGATTTTTATAAATTTTATTAACGATGTATGCTTAGATTTTAAATTAACGGCAAAGTATTTAAATAAATGGTAACAGAGCCATTCGAGTATAACAGGGCTCAATTCGAAAACACTGTTGTTACTTTTAAATTATCAGTTCACAATAATGCACGAAAACACAAACGTGCCCTCAGTTTCCATTGCCTTTCGTTGCATTGCATTTAATATATTGTATACATTTAAACGTTTGCGCCATTGTCATATTAATAACGATAGCATCGATATATTATGCATTTTGTTCACCGACATCTAAATCTGTAAAGCATTGCCGTTCATTGCATTGCTAACATTTAAAAGAAAATTAAGATGTTTCTGGCCGGAAAGCATTCGCAAAATAGCTCAAAATTAAATTGCGATGAAAAACAGCTAAAAAAAAATTGCAAACAAAATTTACCTAAAATAAAAAAAAAAGAAAACCACGCACTTGCAGATTGTGATACGGTTAAATGTAATAATTTTAAAATATCTAGCTAAAATTGTTTTATTTATACATATTTTTTATTTTTCCCTAGCAATTTTTTGTTCTAATATCATATGTATTGTTGTTGTATAATTTCCATATTAAGATTAAAAACAGCAACTCGTTTATATATATATATTGTAGTTTTTGTGGTTTATTGAGTTTTAAAAAATTTATGTATTTAAAACAATGAATGTGTATTTTATAGATAGTTAAGGTATAAAATGTGAGCAAAGAGAACTTAGCAATTTTATCGAATTGATATCACTATCTCTTAATTTGTATGCTTGTTCTCGACGCTGATTGTTAGAGAGTATACTATTATTATGTTTGGATAAAAATAAACCTCATGCAAAATATTAAGTCTATATTCTGGGCTTGAGTTTCTAGTCAAAACTTGGACAAAATCAAACAAATACACATATGGCATTATGGCAACAGTTTTCCGGCAGTATTGTATATAATATATACTTAAGTACATATATACAGCATGTGCCCAAATTAGCCGCCATAAGCAACACCAATTAAGACGACAAGTGTTAAATTTTCAAAAATTTGGCTTATGTAAAACGTAAACTGGTAAATAAACTCAAAACAGTTGCTAAATCGCATTAATCGAACATACCAAAAGGAGAGATAGAGGAAGATCACAAGGACCGGACACTATCCAGCGTTGGGCGCAAGACAACGTTGGATGATGCGGAAATTCCATTGATATGGGCGCAAAGGCCACGAAATATGATGAGTTAATGTTATCCGAAGGGTAGTGAAATGCAAATTTAGTTCCTAATCCGATGTAAAACGAATGCTGAAGTGAAGTGCGAAGGGATGTGTTTCCAAAATCCTTGCAAATCCTGTCCAAGTGCACACGTTCATCATCCTCGATATCATCATTTACGATCTTTTTTTACCCACAAAATGACATTAATCCAAATCGAAAACACACAAACCCAAAAGATGTAACGAAGCACTGAAGGGGTTCCAAATAGTAAGAGCAAAGGAGATTAGAATCAGAATCATGTCCTCCTCTCCTCGAGTGTCATGGGGAAACTGCATCCCACGTTGTCCTAGCGTTTTATATTTCATTCATGTAAAGATGAATGAAAATTCCTAATATCCAAATCCTTTTACGATTTCTAATATCCAAATCCTTTTGTTTCCTGAAACCATTTTTTTTATACACAATTACGCTTTCCAAATATCCTGCCAACACACTAATTTACTCCAAATCCACATTACACTCCACTTCACCATCATTATCAAAATTATCCTTCCTCTTCCTCTCCCCTCATCCTTATCCTTCCTCCTTCTCCAACAATCCTCATTATACTCCAAACATAAACGCGCAAAAATGGGGAAGAGAAGAAAATAAAATGAAATATTAATAATTTGTATAAATGTTCTTCACAGAAATTTGTTTTGTTTTTTGTTTACATATATTTATTCTTAATAAATGTGGGTTTTTCTTGTTGTTAAGCTTGCAGGTAAGAGATAAATTCTGATAAATTATGCTTTCTGAATGCAACCAAATGTTTAAAATAAGAAATGGCTAATGAACCTTTCCTATCAATATAATTATAGTTAAAAATTAATTTGTCAAATGTGTACATGTTTTTTAATGCATGAATAATAATTTAAAAGAATTTCTCTGCACTGAGAGTTAAGCAAGTGTTTACTGTTGGTTTCTCTAATATTTTGATTCGCATTGGATTTCTCCAGTCTGGATTTAAAGTTTTCTTGATATTTCACTGATCGAGCGGAGCGATCTTCTCACAATCAGTTTGTATGATTAAACAAACAGTAATTATAATTATTTTTTAATGGGGGCGGGGTATGTGTCTTGATAGTTAGCTTGCTTTTCCTAATTTTTCCTGCTCGTAAGAAATATTAAGATTAATGGATATTGATTGTGTAATTTAGTAATTAGAGCGTGAGCGAGACCTGGAATAGGATTGACGACGCACCGGTGAATATGTTGGTGTGCCGCGACGACGAGGTCGCGATGAGAACGACCGTGAACGTGACCTGGAAATTATAATTTGGATTACTTATAATATAATAACATCTTTCATTATAATTTGAAGGAAAAGACAATGCAACAAAATTAATTATTTTCCCATTTTAGAGGTTTCCGTCTTACCTATCACGATAATCACGACTACCACCTCCACCTCCTCCGCCGCCTCCACCACTACGCTCGTTATCGCCACTATCCTCTCGCACCCGTATATAGGCAACCTCGCCCTAAAAACAACAGTGGACAGATTAAGATATCATTCTAAAACTATTAATCATTCCATTTCTCGGTAATACTGACCTCATGTGAACGGAAACGTGAATCGTCCAACTTCTTAATGGCATACTTCATATCCTCGTGACGCAAGAACTCCACTACGCCAGAGCCATCCTTGTATGTGTCAGCAAAGCACACATCGCCCGCTTCACGCATGTGATCCTTCAGGTCCTGCCACGACCCGGATCCAGGTAAGCCCGTTACCATGACGCGGTACTGTGAGCGCTTAGCAGGTGGTCCACGGCCACCCATGCGGCCGCCACCGTCGCGACTGCGATCGTTGCGATTGTTGCCGCGATAGCTGCCGGGTCCGCCGCCCCGTGGAAATTCGACGCGAAGGCGATAACCGTCATAGTCGTAGCCATCACGAGCCTTAACCGCATCATCAGCATCGCTAAAAACCGCCAATAATAAGATGTTTATTATGTTCGCTATATTCGAGTGTATTTGCTAGGGGTGCCTTGTGTGTATACATTATAAGTTTTCATTACTCACCGCGCGTCTTCGAACTCGACAAATGCAAATGGCGGACCACGCCGATTCTTCAAATCGACAAATGTGACTTTGCCAAACTTGTGAAACAGATCCTGAATATCCTTGGTACGAATATCTGGTGGTAAGTTTCCAACATAAATGCGACATTCGTTACGAGAACCCATGTTTTAATATTTCTTGCGCTTAAAATTGGAAATTCAAAATTATTTTATATTTTTTTCAGAACTTCTGCCGTCACGCAATTACGCACACAAATGAACTACACATATATAAAGTACGTGACAGTGCTGCCAACTTTATAGAGGAAAAAATGGCTGATTCTGGCTGGAAAGCATCCGAAAAATTGCTGAAATTCAGATATACAATAGCTAATAAAACTAGCCGATTTCTTTTTAACATAAGGCTGCCGGCTTTCCTAGAAAACAGTTCCGATCTGGCAAGAGGATTAACTTTTTTGCACTATATCATTAACATTTATTTTTTGAAATAAATTTGAAATTAAAATTCGATTGATTTTCTTGTAATTGAGGGTGTTCCTGTCAAGTTAGCAGCACCATATATTTTGTATTTATGGTATTTTTTTGCTGGTATAATTTAGTATCAAATATGCTCATGGTATTGCGGCGTCTGATTCTACAAAACAACTTTTGGTTGCAAAGTAAAAATAAAAATGTGCAAAATTTTAGCTATAGCACAGCGAAAAAGGTAACACAACAAGTGTGAAATTAGGGACGTGTTCAAAAATGTGCAATAGTTATTTATGCGGACGTTTCTAAAGTTTGTTGATTGTTGCAGCTTGCAGACAACAGCCTTGAACATTTTTGCAAGTGTGTGTGCATGTGTGAGTCTTGTGTGTGTATATAAACAAAGTGCAAACGCGGGAACTGTTAACAATTTTGTAATTCAACTTAACTCATACTCAGTGCTTCTTCAAAATGTCTAATGTGCGCTGTATTAACTTTTGGGATCTGTGCCGCATTTGCACGGCTAGCAGTGAACAAAAAATTAACATTTACTCATCCGATGGTCGCGCCAAAAATCTCAGTCAAAAAATTTCCGAGTGCCTTCCAGTGCAAGTGAGTATTGATTGATAATTTTAATCCATTTGTAAGCTAATATTCTTATTTACATCGAAACCCCAAAGATTGATGAGAAAGACCGTCTTCCCAAGGTAGTCTGTGCCCAGTGCGCACACCAAGTGGAGCAAATGTATGAGATGAGAAACATTTCGAAGAACTCACAGACAATACTTAGCAATTGGTTAAACCATCGCACTCTGCAGTCCGAAGATAAGGTGTTCATCAAAGATGCCATCAATGACACTGGAAAGAGTCTCAACGTGATAGGCACTGCCCCCCCAAGCAGCAACCAACCCAACGATCTGCTGAGCAGCATCATCCAGGCAGTTGGCATGCAGGTGCAACAACAGCCAGTCCAACAACAGCAGCAATACACAATTACTGTTGACAGCCAAGTGCAGGCACAACCGCTGTCTCATCCCCCTCCTCCGCCCCTGCCGGAAGTGAAGAGTGAGAAACAAAAGTAGGTGTTTCCTAATAAGTTGATGCGTTTATTTAAATTTATATAAAAATGGGTTTCACTCTATAGCACCCTGGAGGAGTTTATTCGTCTCAAGCCGGACATTAAAATCACGCCGCTAGGGAAAAAGGACAGTGTACACAGCTCAACCGGTACGACTTCCATGGCCAACAGCAAGCAGCACCAGCAGCAACAACAGCAGCATCAGGCACAACAACAACAACAGTTGTCCACGCAAACGTTAACAGCAGTAGCCGCTCCAGCTCCCGCTGCACAGATACAATTGCAACCCCAACAGCTTAATGAGCTCAATGTATTGCTACAACAGCAGGCGCTCTTGCAGCAGCTTCAACAGCTGCAGGCACAGTCGCAGTTTAATAGTTGCGCCGATGACGGCATGGGATCTGCTGACAAAAAACCTAAACTGAACTTTGTGCTGTCGTCACCTACCGCAGCTCCGCAATTTGCTGGAAGTTTGCAACAGTTTGGCGGCATCAGTGGAGCGCAGCCTCAAATTCAATTGCAACTTCTGCCTGGTGGCGGTGGAACTCCCAGTAATGCAACAGCTGTCCAGCAAACACAGCAGTTTAATGCAGCAGCTTTACTCTCCAGCCTGACTGGCACTCAGGTTGTCGGGGGAAATGCTACTGCCAATATGCTTTCGCCTAACAAATGCTTTTTACCAATTACCATCCGTGATGAGAACTCTGACCAGCAAATTGTTGCGCATATAGACACCAAGAATCTTGTGTTGCCCACCACGTATCAAGTGCAAATGAAGGTGAGCCTCAGTTGTAATATTTAATTATTTTTTAACCTATTAATAAGGGTCTTTCAGTGCATCTTGTGATACTAAACAAAATTAGAAATTAATAAACCGAATTTTTTTAACAAATATCTTCTTTCTTTTTACAAATTGCAGCTGCAGCCACAATTGGCCACTGCGGACGGTCAGCCTATTATGCAATTAACGCCGACTTCCATTCCAGCCACTTTACAGTTGACGCCACAAAATCTCGGCAATGCAACATCCTTTCAATCTGCGTCGACAATACAACAAAATCAGTTCCTTGTGCCGCAGTCACAACACCAACAGCAGCAACAGTTATTACAACAACAGCCACAGCAGCAGCAACTTCAATCCCAACAACAGCAACAACAACCACCACCACAACAACAGCAGCATCAAACACAACAATTGCCCCCTGCGACAGCGCAAGTTACTTCACAACAAATCATTAGATCTCCGCGCTCAAATCCAATCAATTCACAACTGATCATTAGAAATGTGAGCGCCGAGCCGAGCACACCAACCAATAGAAGCACAGATGCTTCAGTCAAGTTCAAGACACCTTCGCCACGACAACAACCACAGCAACAGGTTAAATATAAAACCACACCGCCAAGTGTTACTCCAATCAGTACAGTTGCTGCAACTGCTGCTGCTTCCAATAACAATTCCAGCACGGAGCTTAACAAGCGAGTGGCACTGGTAAAGCAGCAGCCAACGGTAGCGTCCAACAATATGGCAGCGCTGCAACGGCTTTCATCCAATACAACTATAACTAAGTTGACCAAGCCACAGCAGGCTGTGACAAGCAATAAATTACCGGTGTTAAATAAACAGAATATCACCATCAGTCGTATCTCATCGCAAGCACCGCCCAAACCGGAACCAAAACCGTCACCAGTTACTGCTCCAGCACAGATTCCTTCAGCTCCAAAGCCACAATCTGGACCACCGCCAGCTCTGGCAATGCAACAGCTTCCACAGCCAGTGGCAACCAATGCAGTAACAAGTATTGCAAACCAAAGAAAAATTAATCGCAAGCCGTCTGAGCAACAAGCGAATCAGAGATTAAAGACCGTACGTCCGCAGCAACAGATTCTACCTGTGCCCGCGCAACAAACGACAACATCACCTCAACAGCAGCAGCAACAACAACAGGTGACCAACACTTTGGGCAGTGAGACTTCAGCAGCGACACCTGCCAGTGCACTTACCTGTCCTACATGCCGGCGCGAATTCAAGAAGAAGGAGCATCTCACACAACATGTGAAACTTCACGCAGGTCTCCGTCCATTTAAATGCTCTGAAGAAGGCTGTGATAAGGCTTTCAGTCGCAAGGAGCACTTGTCACGTCATCTGGTTTCTCACTCTGGCCAGAAAATGTTCACCTGCGAGGAATGCAAAAAACCCTTCTCGCGAAAGGACAATCTCAACAAGCATAAACGGTAAATAGAAATGATAATGATTTGTTCCTTTTTATGAACATTGTATAATTTAATATTGCATTACTTCTATTCGCAGTTCACACAGTGCACAGCCTGGCGAGACTCGACTGCACTGTTGTGAGATTTGCAATAAAAACTTCGCATCGAAGCAGCATTATGAGAAGCATCGTGAGATGCACAAGAAATCACGTTTGGATAATGCAACACCAACCACACAGTCAGCAGGTGGAGGCCATCAAACTGCCAAAGCTCAAGTAATTTAAGTGAAATATATTTTGCAGCTCGATTGACTTACCCTTATTCTCTTTGGAATTTTTAGGAGATATATGAGGTCAAGTCAACTGCAACTACAACTACAAATCCACAAACTCAAACGCAGCCTGCGCCGACACAAATGCAAATTCAGCAACCACAGCAGCCTCAAATAATGCATGTGGATTTGGATGGCAGCACGATAACAATCACTCAGGCATCCGATTCTAGTATGCAAACATCTCTGGCGAACTTTGTCCAACTGGGCTTTTCACAATTTCAGAACTCCAGCGGCTCATCAAACCAATTAGTTTGTAAACTTGAAAAGTAGACACTTAAATTAAGGTTGAAGTTAAAGCTCGAATCTTTTTCTAGTCTTTGGTTTAGTTTCATATTGATTCTCTTCCTTGCCCGCTTCGTTGTAAGCTCTAGGTGTATTAAATGTGTCTCAAAGACAAAGTTAAATTTTTTTTCTTATTTAATTTTTATTTTGTAGCTATTTTTTGTTGATGTAGTTTTCGTGCTTTATTTATTAAAGAAATATACAGTGCTTTATTTCAATTTGCTTTTTAACATACACCATATGAATTATTCCTTTCCAATTTTGTTTTCAAAAGCCATCTCTTTTCAATCGTCTATTAATTATTTTGTAAATTAAATCTTTATTGAATGTCTCGTCAATATTGCAAATATACAATTTACTTAGTAAGTACACCGTTTTAAGATTTGTATTTAATAGCATATTTTATTGTAAATATTTATATTGAAGAACAATAGTTGTAAACGTATTTGTATTACAAAATAACGACAACACCTGTTGGGATCGAAATAAAGAATTAAACCAAAAAATTAAATCTTAATAAATGCGTATGCGATGGTGCATTTATTTGTTTAGAACGCTCAGTTACGGTATACAACAGATGGCAGGCAGGCCCCAATGTTTATCCAAAGTTTGGTGAGGCAACTATAAAGTGATCAAGAAGAACGACAGGTTTTTTGCCTTCCTTAAATTAATGGTTTTTCCTGCAATTATTTCGGATACAATAGCTTGTATACTTTGTATAAAAGCGATGCAAATGAAGCACGTTTCTTGGAAAAACGTATGCAAAACAATCTGAAAATTTGAATTAAACAAATTTGAATGCAATTTGGCAATATAAATAACATTTAATGGAATTCGTATACGATTGTAACATAAGCCGATGGATGCAGATGCTTAATGCCTTTACTTAATACTTCAAATGGTGTGTGGGATGTGAACGTGAATATATTAAATTCTAATTCTTTTAAAAACTAATTCAGCAGCGTGACATAAAAATTAAAAATTCTTTGGCTTAACTTAACAAAACAAAAGGACATACATATTTTCTTAATACTATTAGTAGTTCTTAACTTAAATATTACTGCAAGGCACTGGTTACGGTTAAATGATGCACATGATCAACGGGAAAATTTCCGTCGACAAGTGCAAAGAAGCGTAGCATAATTTCAGGCCGATTTATTCATCAAGTCTAGCTGAAAACTAAATGATCGTGAATTGGAATTTTATTGAATTGTGAATGCAATTACTAGTAACTGTAAGTGCAGATACATTGTTAGATGAAGAGCAGAACAAATTAAAACGAATCGAATCGAAACCAAACCAAACGAAGCCAAACAAAACATGACATACCAAATCAACCAACCAAAAACCAAGCACTCTACGTCTACAAAATACAATATAAAAACACCAGAAAGAAAGAACTAGCGAAAATCTGTGTAAGGCTAACCTTTAAACTCTTTTCTGCATATCCAATCAATCGTAATTTAGGGAGAGCTGGTTAATTTTCTTGACATCACCCCATACTTGAATCGACTGAATTTTAGAAAGGGAAAACAGGGTCTCATATTTGGAAATAAAGTTATAGCCCTGTCCACGCACTTGGTAAACGTGAATGGTTGAGTTCTCATGGTCTAATTGAAACATTAGTGCAAACGTTGTTTCTGTGGACGAATGGTTAAGTGCGGCATCATTACCGTGTATAATACTGGGGACATTTGATATTTTTATATCGCCTTTACCATCGAATATATTCAAATATTTCTCCAGATGCGATGGGCTCCACTCGCCGTCGCTCTTGTAATTCTCGACGATCGTTTGCTCGGGAATCCTCACTTTGAAATGATACGTTATATTGTCCGTGCAACTAGGACTGTTCACAAAATTAATGGAGAATCTGTAATAAAGTGAAAAAAACTATAAATTAATCGAAATAAACATCAATAAAATGTTTATTTGAGTATTGTAGGGGCAGGTGTTAAATATATGTATATTAAACTGCTGAGTCACTAAGAAGCTGGCACATGTCTGTCCAATTCAATAATCGTGGGTGTGAAAAGCGTGCAAACTTTTCGGAACCCACAACTTACTTCAATCATACATTGTTTCTAACCGGTATGTATAATTTTCGAAAGTGATTCATTGTTAAAATATTTGTGCTAATTGGTATTCAACGTTAGGAGTTGACCATTAGTTTCCGAATTATCTAAATATAGCGTTTTTATCTACGTGATCTACGTTAGGGATATCCCACCATTAAGTTGCAACTCACGCCGTAGAATTATTTTGTAAGTAGATGCAATAAGAAAGTTCTTGGAAAAAATTGTGACGACAATTCAATTTAACGTCCCAGAACTTTAAGTGTTAAACAAACTGCAGAACAGTATTTCTGTAATCTCTGAATGACTAGGATGTACACTTAGCCTTACATTTTACACCGAAGAAAGTCTTTTTCTTACCAATCAAAGTTATGTAGAAGATTGTTATCATTCGCAGTAGTTTAAGTAGCTTGTTTGCAAATGTTAGTCATATATCTGAAGACCTTATCAAACCAACTGCAACAATACTCAACGACTTTCCGCATGAGCTATTAATGTCTTCTTATCATCACGAAAAGATAACGATATCAAAATAAAGGTATTGTAAATAAATTAATAAAAAGTTAAATCTTACAATACGAAGCCGGATCCAAAATGATGGAGCCGGATTGAAAATACAAGAGATTAAGTAAGAAAGAAGAAAAAACTGAAATATTTTGAGTTATTGACATCATTTGCTCAGTGACCATCGAGCTGAAGAATGGGCAAGATTATTTTTCTACTTATTCATTAACGAGCTGTTGATTTACCGTCTGTTCTGATCGCGTTCTTTATATTTCTGTTTTGAACATTTTTTTGTTGTTGTAGTTGTTGTTTCTCAGTCTCACACTTGTCGGCAAATTAGCAGCATCTTCAACGCGTGTCTGTTGATTTAATTTGTATTGATGATGTCATTGCTGATGGGAACTGATCTACTATAGAAATGGCAAAGTGATTTTAATTGTCTACGTTTCACCTGATTGCGATATCTTAATTGAATCCCAAATAAAACTGGCTGATAAGGTAAATTAAATTTTAAAATGCTACACCAAATGATAAGAAAAACGTAAACTCATAAATTTCAGAATGTTTAGTTTTCCCGCAAAACATTTTGAAGGCAAACCCAACTGCTTGACATAAATCGTCCTTTAATAATTTTTATTAAGAGTTGCTAAAAATTGTTGCACGCGAAACCTATGCAAATAGCTTCTCTTTCTAAGAAACAAGTTAACTTAGCGGCTTTAAGGACGCATCATCGATTTTCTTAAACGTTTTTTGTCCGAACGCGAGTTATGTGTAACTTACTGCTGGGGCTCTTCAAGCAAGCTTCCTTGTATCACAAGCTTCGTCATCATGTCTTCGTTGGCTTCGGGGTTTGTTGGTAGCACCACTAGGAATTTTAGCTCGGACATTTTATATTTTCGCTTCGAATGTGTTTATAAATTAGCTCGCGAACACGTGTTAGAAGTTAGACCGACACAAAATTAAATTACAAAAATTATTCCCTGTAAATTTAAAATTTTATTGAACAAATTGTAAACAATATTTTTCTTTGCTTTGGTTTCTCAATGTTTTTGTTGTTGAGTTGCCCACGGTTACAATCTCTGAGCTGTAAATAGATTGAGAGAGCTCTTTACAGTTTGCTTGCGTGAATAATACTGTTCAATTGTAATCAAGAATCCGGCAGTCTTACCGCAAATTTCATGTCAAAGATCGAACAACTACGTCACGGATTAGGCACTTTACGCTGGCAACGAAGTGCATATTTGAGAATTGCTTTACGTATATGTTTTTGTCTAACCTAAATAAGGCCGAGCGCGTTGTTTCCGACAGTCTGGGTGATTCAATACTGAGAGAGAATTTTTCGGCTGTTCCCAAAGTAGCGCCAAAAATCGAAATTAACAGCTAGTCGAATTTTGTTTACTCTTCTCTAATAAAACTATTATATTTTTGGACTTTATGCTTATTGAGTTTCTAGGATTTACTCCAAAATTTACAACATTTATTGTTTCTTGAAATTGTTTAATAACACCAGACTTAATTATTACATATTCTTTAACAATTTGTTAATTAAAATATTTTATTTATAATTTTATCTTATATGTAAAGTAATTATATTGTCGACTAATTTTAAGGAGAGTTAAATAGATAAAATAAAGTATTAATAACGAATATCGCAGGGGTCTTTGACATTGGTTAACTTTTTTCGAGAAAGCTGTTTAAACATTTTTAACCAGTAAAGTAAAGTGTTTTGTATCCCAATGTATGCCGTCTAAAATGCCGCATAAAATTAATAAGTTAATAAATTTGTATGATACTAGAGGATCTTTCAACTTTCAGACACTACACGAGACATTTCATTATAATAATTACAAAGCGACGACCAAGGTACATGTATATAAACTAAACAAAATAGAACAGACTTATAGTTTGTTATTATTTTATATCCATAATGCAATATATTATTTATCACATTTTTTGAAAGAAAACAATTTATATTTTTTGCATTAATTATATTCAAAAACGGTGTGTCAAATTTTAAATTTTCTTTAAAAACCTTAATTTATTGCTCAAGTATTGCTAACTACCGTTCATGTTTGAATGGCCCGCCGATCATATTTAGATACAATGAAATTAGTGTTAACAACGTATGAAAAAACAAACGCACTCGAAAGTGCTGCCAACTTTTGCGAAAAAGATAGCTGCTTTTGGCTGAAAGCATTTTCAGCAAACGAACGCTGAAAATAGCTAAGTTGACAACAGTGAGTGTAGCTAACAAGTTGGCTGACAAATCAAATAAAATAAAAAGTAAATTATTGAATCGAATCATATTCAAAACTTGCAAAGATGAATACATTAAATATAGTGCTCCTGGCCTGTATTATAGTCGGAATCGTGCAGTCGACGGTGGCGCTCAAAGAGGACGATTGCGAAGGTATGTAAAATTGGTGTTAAAGTGTGCCGCTTGATGGCCACGTAAGTATAAAATATTCTTCAAGAAA
Organism: Drosophila sp. st01m; assembly: GCA_018901795.1. Classification (NCBI taxonomy): domain Eukaryota; kingdom Metazoa; phylum Arthropoda; class Insecta; order Diptera; family Drosophilidae; genus Drosophila; species Drosophila sp. st01m. Next base: position 7,253,506 of record JAEIFG010001494.1, on the reverse strand, counting down.
TTTACACTGGATTTAATTATAGTTTGTGTAAAGACTGTAAAACGTTTTGGCGACTCACTGGACGATGCCACAAAGAAGGATTATAAGCTGATTGAGACGGCATTTAAGAAATTTTGCAAGACACAGAAAAACAAGGAACACAGATTTGTAAGCAGTCCAAGGCCGTTTTACCGGCAAATCAATGACAAACACGTACGTGTACATATGAATTTTATTTTCCACGCAGTGTTACTACCTGGGCGGTCTTGAGGAGTCTGCGACAGGCATTTTAAATGAATTAAGCAAGCCCATGAGTTGGTCAATGCCAGCAGAGAAAGTGTGTGAGAAACTGAAGAAGAAGGACGCACAAGTTTGCGATCTGCGATATGGTATGTCCATTTACAACTAACGATTGAATATATTTCAAGACGTTTTTTTTTAACTTTGTAGAGAAACAAATTGATTTAAACAACGTGGATCTGAAAAAGCTGAAGGTTCGTGATCTGAAAAAGATTCTTAACGACTGGGATGAGAGCTGTGACGGCTGCCTGGAGAAATCAGACTTCATAAAGCGCATCGAGGAGCTTAAGCCCAAATATTCTCGCAGTGAACTGTAAACAAATTAACTTGTATATAAATAGCTACTTACAAGACATACACACATACGCCCACTCACAAAACGAAACGCCCACATACATATATTATAGATAATTTACAATTTTGATAGACTTTGAAACAAATAAATATCTATTTTGAAATAAATAATGTGAAAGAACACACAGAATAAACCAATAATGACCTCGTACACTTTAGGTATTTAAAATTAGTTTTATTTTATACGTGTTAGGTATATTACTGTTAATTTGCATACAAAAATTACATATAAATTACAACAAACTTTTCGGGCCCCGATAAATATTTAAATGTTAAAGTAATTCGATTGCACTTACTAGGGTCGTCACGAATTTCATATACATAAACTTACGTGTAAGTGTATGCACTTGAATATGGTAAACTGGTGACGTATTATTTAACAATTAAATTAAAATTATTAGTTAAACATATGAGCTAATTACGAACATAGAATTTTTATTATTATCAACTAACATATACGATGTGTGCGGAGTATTAGCAGCGATATGATGATGTGATTGGATCATTGGAATCATCGACGACACCATCTGATCAACGGCGATACGGCTGCTTGTTGTATCTGCCACGTTCACTCTCCTCGGCCAGATTTGCATACTCGCTGAAGACGACGCACCAAAAGTATGTGAGAACGGCTGAATGAAGATAAGCAAATATATTTATTATTGATTAAAGTTACAGCTTCTGTAGTATGTTCTAACAAATATAATTTTTTCTATAATCTTAATGCATTAATAAAAAAAAGATGTATAATGAAACTGAAATATTCAACTATTTCTTCAGACATTACGTTTTCAACATTATCTAGTTTTAAATTTATTAATACACATTTTTTTTTGGTTAATTAATTTGAGCAACTGTTGCAACTGGCGATCAGTTAAATTTAGAAAAAGGTATTTATTTATTGAGTCTCCTTTTTGGTCGAGTTTATGATTTATTTTTTTGAATAATCTACAAAACACGAAAACTGCTTTGTTGCGAATTTGAATTTCCACTGATTCTGTGTGTGGTTTTCATTTGCGAGTGTCTACTGTTTTGTCTCACATGGCCATTTATTATTTTTACCATTTGGCAGCAAAACTAATTGTGGGGCAAGCACTTCGCGCCTCATATGTCTGCCGACTGAACTCCCCCCGTGCGGTCTCCAGCTTTCAGCATGAAGGTAATTGCCGATCATAATGGACGCATGATAAATGCGTCGATAAAGTATAAACGCCATCCGGTGCTAAAAACCGCACAAGGAGACGCCACAATTACCCGTCGCCGATTTTTACTTACCACTACAAATCAGACCAAAGATTAGCCATAGAACGCCCGTCAGCCAGAAGCCGTCAATGAAGAAGACGACGCCAGTATAGATTACAGAAATGAACAGTCCGATGGCAATCATAATTCCGAGTACCACCCAAGGTACCATACAATAATGATTGCGCTGTAAAATATAGCATGAGATAAATTCTCTAATAAGTATCGTATATATACGCACCTTGAGGACGCCAACGATCATGAGTAGGGAAATAAGAATAGTCATACATAGATTTATCACGAGTATGATCTTTACTTCATCATTTGACAGAAAGTCGAACAGAATTGTCTTGAATTGCACACGCTGTCTGAATATCTCAATTATTGAGATTATGGATAACACAATAGTCAAAACTCCGGAAATAACAGAACCATTCCGTGTCGTTTGACACAGACAGAAGGATTTAACGAGTGGTTTCGGCATATTTGATGATATTTAGAGATGGCTTCCAACTAGAAAGATTTTAAATATGTAAAATATAAATTAGTATATTTATCATATGTTGAATATCTGCAAAATTTGTTGACCTACAAATAAATGTAAATGATCACTTCATTTTTATTCTTAATTGTTTATATTGACTTCATGGCAATATCTTGATAACAAAGCTCGCTTAACTGATTATCAGAATAATTAAAGTAATGAGGTAGTGTTGCAATATTTGGATGCATTACAAATATTTATTTTTAGTTAAGACTATCTAATCTGTAGTACAAAACAATAAGATAATATACTTATTTTGACGATTACTTGGTGATTCTTAATTCATAATGATTCCTTACTTTGACGAATTGTTGGGAAGAGGAGAAATCAGAGGAGTAAGAAATTGGCAATGGGGCTACCCTCTAATGACGAATAATTTAATTAAGTAAATAGTTTTGAGATATAAAGATCTTATCCGTCCGGTTTGTGGGTATAATAATAATGAGATTGAGTCAATATTCCTCTCTTTGAGCAGCAATTTTCAAAGTTGGCCTGGAATGACTGAGTTATCTCAGAAGTACACCAAAATCTCGCACATTCTCTGACGGAAGTATTTATGACGAGATCTTTGTGAATACACCTTTACATCTACAAAAGAGAATAAAGCCAGAAACAAATATTGCTGTGACGTCAAGCAACACTTCAACATTTGCCAGCTACCCAAAATTTGGGCAGCGTAAAAATGTTTATAAAACATATTGAATTTAAAATTAGAAACGGCACAATAACAAAAGAGCTTGGAATATATAAATGTTGTTTCACAGCAAACAAATATGCTTTGTATTCATTATAAATTAAATTTATTACAAATATAAATATAGCTATGAAAGAAATCAATGAATCATGGCTGAGAAGAGCTTTTAATAATTTCAGTAAAACTCGTTGCGAATTGTTTACTAAATCAATTGGTGATCGTCTATTTTATTGAAAGGAGCTTTAAATGCTGATATCATCCATCCAACCGAATGGGGCAAGTAGTATAAGTTATATGATTCGTTGAATGCAGCCTACGGGCATTGTCATTAAATTAATCAAACGCTTAACATGCAACGCCGACAACGGCAGCTCCAATTTGATGTTGGCACATGCAAATTCAAGCCGTTATGTATTCGTATCTATCGGATGCATACAACTCGAATGTGGCGTCTAACAAGTTTTAGGCTTGCGGCCATATGACGCTGATGAGATAATCACACGCCAAAATCTCTTGTCGTACATGGGAACACTTTACAACAGTTTTCAATCGAAATTTGTTTACCTCAATTGGCAGTTGACAGAGCAGCAGTTAAAGATACAAGTATCTTTTGTCAGGTCGTTGTATCGTAAAAAATAGAATTTTCGCTGCGTTCACCTTTATTCCCACTTCACACAATTTAAATTTGTGCAAATAAGTAAATAACAAATAGAAAATTATGCTAATATATGAACAGCAAATAAGAACGTCAAATACACAAAGTATAAAAACAAAAGATTGCCTTTTAATTTCTTGAAGAAACGATTAAAGTAATTATCTGTTAATTAAATGGTAGTTATTCATTTAATGAACGAACAATATTAACATTTTCATTCCTCAATTGTCGAGTTTTTTTTTTTTGGTGAGAATCGCATAGGATAAAATTAGCAAAGCAAGCAGCTAAAAAGTTTACCCAAAGATGTGAGAAAATCTTAAAAGAGAGAGAAATAGAAAAGCAACAAACACGCTAAACAAATTACGCAATTAAATGGGGAAGGCAAGGGGCAACAGTATACGGAATAAGAGTGTAAACTTTAAATGAGCAAAACTCAAGAACGTTGAGCTATAGTTGGAAATAAATGTAGTAAGGTTGGTGAGCTTGTTTGAATGAACCAGACATATGGCGCGTTAGTTATGCGTTTTCGCCGCGATTCGTACGCGTCTTTCAGCCTATCTGTTTGTAGTTGTGTAAATAATGCATAAATTTAAAATGTTGGAAACTAAATGCGCAGTTGCCACAATATATCTAGGGCTTCCATCTCCAGTTACAAAACGCATAAGTTGCCTCTTTTTATTGCCATATAATACTACTGTACAATAATACTGATTCAATGTGTGGCAAGAGTTTGGTTTGAGTCTGCACTAGACACAAGATACTAGATACTTGAGTGTAGCACTTGAGGCTCTTGATGCGGCCAATTAGCCGGACTGTGAGGCAACCCACATTCAATGCAGTACAGTACTTGACATGGTATGCGAAACAATGTGTCATGTAGATACGTTAAAGAGAACTAGTATGTGTAGGTGGTCGCTTGACTAAGTGCCCTCCAAAGATACACGCTATTAGTTGAGCAATTTGAGCCACGTTGACCAGTTTTAGCCGAATGCGAGTGCCATCTGTTAATAGCCCAAGTCATAATCATATTAATATATTATATCTAATGGTGACGCTAACTTCCGCTTGCTTGTAGCTTAACTGTATGTAGTCATAAACAGCTCACAAACCCAACAGAGTCAAGTTCAAGAGAAGTCGTGGGCGGACTAAAACGCACGCGACACCATCGCGTTTTTCTAGCGACTTTTCTCAAGAATTTCTGAGGCGGCTGATGCTGATGCTGCTATTGTTGTCATTGTCAATGAATGTGTGGGCTTAAGCTGCAAAGTGCTTGACAAGTGCAACTTGCCACGTTTCTCATTGCAACGTGCTGTCTTGCTGCATTTCTGTGTGTGTGGGCTGCCAAGAAACCCGCGTTTAATTTTGAAAAATGTGAAAGGTTTCCAGATAAGAGTCTTGAATAAATAATTGGATGTCTACGGCAGTAGGGACAAGTTTGTGGCTTTAAAGGTTATAAGGTAGCTACCGAAATTATTCAGTTGATTTAAAGATATCCATACACATATGATGTAGTTAATTTACATCTTAATAAACTAAGCCCAGATTAAGCAAATGCCTTAAAGCTTTCTCAAATCCCCCTAATAAATGTATGTTTATTTCCATAAACTTTCATCGCGAACTGTTTTTAAAAAACGATAAAATGTTTACACAAAATAAAAATGTTAATAATCAATTATTTTTGTATATATCTTAGCCATAATAATAAGGCCAAAAATTGTTCATAACACATAGTTTCTAAGCAATAGCATGTTATGCAAAAATACAACCCATTAGCTCGAAGAGATTAAAATATTTTCCCTATAAATCATTTCAATTGGACTGATTTTTAGATCATGCGGGCATTGACGAGAAAACAATAGTCAAAAGCCAATGGTGAAGGCGTCGATATGGGTTAATCAAGTTTCCCTATTCCAATCCGCATCCCCCACACTCCACTTCCCATGCAGCTAACAACAAGTACAATTTGTGTGTGCAGTGAACGCGTGTCGAGCATTTGTATCTTGCAGATACATGCTTGAATTTGCCATTTATCATTTAATCATTTATCGTGTGCCGCCAGCAAAGCGGGCGCCAATTATTTCCAGCTATTTGTTGTTGGTTTGAACATTGTTGAACTTTACGATGGTCTCCGGTTCATATAATTTGTTTGTGGTTCGACGCGTAATTAAGTTTGACATTTTTTGTGCTACTTTTTTACGCGATACACACAAAGATACAAGAGCTTATTGTATCTGCAATTGAAGTGAGTTTCATTGTGTCTTTCAATTACTCAATCTCTGATCTCTGGCTAGTGGGAGCATACGAGTATTCTAGTATTTGATGGCGCTGTGCCCGCCAAACCGGTCAAAAAATTGTTTTACCAAATTTGACAAGTTTAAAGCACGCGGTGTGGTTTTGTTTATTTTTTGTAGCCAAACTCGAATTTAGACTTGTCTTTTAGCGACGAAAAACTCTCCGTATTGTTTGTTGGTCTTTCCGCTTATTGGTATTGTTTTTGCCATAGCTTTCAATCACTTGACTGGCAAATGCCACAAGTATAAATCAATTAAAGTTTTTGCAACTGCAATACGAGAACTCGTACTCGTACTCGTATTCAATTGCCGCCTTTGAAGCTGCAGAGTGAACCGATGTTTTTATTTCCTTTCAATTAATACTTTCGCAATGGCATGCGGTGCACTTGTATCTACGAGATACAATTTGTGCATAGCTTGTTTGCTGCTCTCTTCTAAACAGCCGCAATCTGTTGTCAGCATAGTCATGGTCATGAACAGACATTGAACGCGTTCAACAACTAACTTAAATAAGTAATCCTCTCAGATTTTGCTTTCGCACTGCGCTCTGGCGAAAGTGAGAAGAAAACATATAAAATTGCCGTAAAAATGATTCATTTTTGAAACAGACTAAAGGCAAACACAAAGCGATTTATAAATAGTCCACAAGGTCTCGAGAGTTGTGCTCTCGAATCTAGAAATCTATATATTTTATGAAAAATAAAATGCTTTTAGTTAGCCTCGGTTCATTCAGGCGGTCAGGCCAGATGTGTAATTAAATGGAATTATTATGGTATAACAATGTTTGCTATCAGTAAAAATTAAAATACTTGTTGACAAGCAATACCTAAACAAATGCAAATATACACATTTTAATACATTATAAACCTTTAAATCTTATCCACAAGAACATTGCTTCCGTTACAAGACTTTTGTGTGCCACTGTCCCAATGTTAACGCCTACATTAACGTAGGTGTGCTGCCAGCCTCATTTATGGCATTTGAACATTTTCTAGAAATAGTCTACTGTATGTTTTCCATTTAGAACTCAGCTATTTTATCTTAATGCTTGCTTGATTGCCTTGTAAATTTTAACCTTCACGTTTTGTTGCTCTTTCTTTTTGGCATTTCGACAACTATACCCTGTTCGCATAATGAATGAGATAGGTATATACGTTTATAACCAACCCTTACAATCGATGGAATTACGACAGTAATATTTTTCGAGTTATTTAAATTTATTTAGTTAAACTTTAAACTTTTGTAAATCTAATATTGTGTAAAAGATATTCACTATATTCTCAAAATATCTCATTTTGATCCTGTTTACTACAGGGTATACGGTATTTAAGAAAATTTCAATCTTTAGGTTATTTTTAATTGTAAATTATTCAATGAACGAAGCAAAGAATCATCTTTGATTTTTGAATTACTATATACTGACAATTATATTTGCTTCTTAGCAACAAAATCAATTTATTTAGTTTGTTATCCAAGTGTTCGCTTGAGAAGTAACAGGTGAATGAAAAAATATTGCTTAAATACAAATAATCGCAACATTATTCAAAGCTTGTCACTTCATTTTCAACTTGAATGTGATTTTTATTGGACATAGCTGACTGCCATACCTAAAAAGTAGCTCAACCCGTTGTCTCTGCCAAAAATAAATATCTATGCAAATATTACGTATACGCCTACGCTGGCCAATAAGCTTTGAGAGCAATTGAACGGTCTCCCAAAGACAGAATTTGTTTGCTTGGTTTTGTTTTGAAAATTGGAATTATTTTATGTACATTTATAAATTTGCAAGTGCTTTCTTCGCTCGAACATGTCGAATCCGTCAACTGGCATGCCCAAAAAAATGTTCAGCTTTACAGGTTGTCGTTTACTTTAATTTCAATGTCAACACGTTCTCATTGTGCCAGTGGGAGATGAAGCTGACATCATATACTCGACTGGTGATGCAAGGATATATATAAATGTCAGCATAATACTCGTACTTGTGTTAATATATAAGTATATTCGGTCATGTCTATATAGAGCGCAGTTGCAAAACCAAAAATCAAAACAAACAAACGGTTTTGTTTTGCTCGTAATTTCTCATCAATGCCGTCAACAAATTGGGCCAACAGAATGCACGTCCGATCAGATCCCCAATCGGGAGTCAAAACAAACAGAAGTTGTTGTAAATATTTTTGTTATCCATTTTTCTTGCGTTTTGTTTAGCGTATTAATCATAATTTGTGGGGTTGTTGTTGCAGGCGCTCAGAAAAAGCAGAGCTTTGAAATGCGATCGTTTCGAGTGTGTGACGAAGTCAAAGTCAAGTGATCATGATCATTTGAATATTGAAATTGCTGGCGACGACTACGACGACGATAGCGACAGCTAAATGAAATTGAATATATTTTGAATAAATAATAATAATAAAAAAAACAACACACACACACACACTCGGATTTGACTTCGACTCGCGACTGTCTACGGCAGACGTACGCCTCGGACTTTAACTGTTGGGTAGGGGAGGAGAGGCCACCACCGGCGACTGGGCACTGGGGACGCGGTTAGCTGCTCCTCCACCAACTAAATGCTGCACGCCTGTTATTTCAATTTCGTGGCGATCGTTTATCACTTGATTTGCATTTGGCGATCATTCGATCGATCGATCGTTTGATGCCCAGGCGCATTCAGACATAGACTGCAATTTAAAATTCTGTTGCATTCGCTCGCCAATCGCCTGCTGATAATGTCAGACACTTGGCATTTACATTAGCATTTCGATCAGCATCAAGTAAGTGCCAAAAACGTCGGCAATATGCCAATTTCACTTACACTTTCTAATTTTGCCCAAACACTACACTTTTCGCAAAAGGTAACGATAAATGAAAATTAATAAATCGTATATATATATTTTCTTTTTAGAATTTTTAATCGGTTGCGTTTTGACGCGACTTTTGGCACGATATTTGCGCGAGATTCCGTTGTGTTTGCGGCGAGTTTCACGTTGCGACTGAAAACGCGCGCGTCGCTGGTGAGAGTCGCATAGAGAGGCGATCGCCAACAAACGGCAAACGCTCTCAACGTTGGGCTGCTGCGACGGTGACGGCGACAGCGACGTTGACAGCGGCTTCGACTTCAGCTACGTTTAGGTTTGATTGAGTTTTTAGTGCGGCATAAAAACGTTCTGAAAACCTAAAGGTTGTTTTTAGCTATTGAAGCTTTCGTTGGGGAGCTTTCTCTGCTCTGGGTGCTAGGAAATCCCACAAACCTGTTCTTCTTACTGTCTTGGGCTTTTTTCGACATTTGATTTTGCAGCATAGACTTATCAAACAATCAAAGCTAACTAACAATGGGCCTTTGTTAGTTCTGCAATATCAGTTACAACGTTTTGCACTAGAAACTCTAACAAATCATTAAAAAACGCTCATTACTTGGCGAGTTACTCGCTGTTGTTGGCGATACATTTCCAAGAATGCTTGCACGCGATTCCACTCACTTTGGATACCAGATGTTGCAGTCTCTGTCTCAATCCTAGCATTGGCATCCGTATCCCATGGAATGGCGACTGGTCATATAAGATACGCGCCATAGATATGATGCCAACACGCTTCGCTGTCGCCCATTTTTGGTTACTAGTCGGCCTGCCGGTTAGTTGTTTCTACTTCTTCTTTTCCTTTTCTTTTGGGCATTTCACCCATGTTCAAATGGTAAATTCAAGATTCTACTTATTGCCAGTTGGGCTCCTTTTGATTGTCGAGAGTTTATGATTTGTAGTAGTAAACTACTACTTTCGTATTTATTAAATTGTGTGTCGCTCTCATTTCAAATTCAATGATCACATTTTTATATTTTTTTGAGTATGAGTTAAAATTGGTATGCAAAAAATTGGGTATTTTTGCAGCCAACCAGCTTGATCGATCACTCCCTTGCTAGTACACTCTTTAAGTAGTCGTTATACTAATATTTTGACCTAAATATAATCCATTGTTCGCAAATTTGGATGTTCCCTGGAAGCTTCATTTGTGAATTAAATTGAACTACAGTTCAGAAAGACACTTTTTTAAATAGATGTAAATTGTAATGGTTTCTATAAAAATAATTAATATATACATATGATATAGAACAAAATATCCTTTGGTTGGTGATGAAAGAATTGTCCTAGCCGAAATATAAATCTTTGTTAATCCATATAAATTTTGAGCCCCGATTAGGATATTGTATTCCATGTTAAAACTGCAAATTTTTAATAACATCCTCTGGCAGTTTCGCTTCAAACACCGTCGCTGATGACATGCGTCGCTCATGCAGATTATTAGATTTTGGTGACGGCTGCTGTGATTCTTCGTCGTCTGTTGATATTGTTGCCTTTTCTTCTCCAAACATCGCTTTCTGCCGAACGCGCTGTCTCACATCCAGTTGATCATTTGCTCCACTTGACGTAGCGGGTTGTGTGTCTCCAATCAGTTTAGCGTTAGCTTCAGAAAAAACATCTTGCAACTGACTGAAGATATGCGTGACGGGAAATGATGAACGGTGGCGTATCATTTGCTTGTTGTATGCCTCCTGTAGCTGGACAAGTGGCTTGCAGATACTGGTCAGCTCCGATAGCACATGTAGCTCCTCGTTAAGATAGACCCTGCTTGGTTTTAATTGCTGTTTTAATAGCGCAGCAGAATGGTTATTTTGCTGTCTGGCAAACGCAATGCTCTCTAAGTGGTCATAGTCGGCCAGTGCATCCAGTGCCTGGCAAAAGTCAAGTGCCGTGTAGAGGAAAGCATTCTCTTGGACTAGTTTCCAAAAGATGTAACTGACTTGCTGCGTATCGCGGCGTTCGCCTGTCTGAAAGCGCAGCTGCTCCACGTAGCTCCTAAGCGAGTCCCAAGTACGCGGTGAAACCTCAATTTTAACAAAGTTCTTTGTAGGCTGCTTGTTATAGATGGCGTACAGCAAGTAGATGCTACCAATACGTTGACAACGCTTTGCCTCAAACAGATCGCCGTTGGTTTTGCGGCTGCAGGCCACTCTTTTAGCAACATGCAGTGCCGCCATCGTGGTCTCCATCACCTCGACGTGGTTAGTTTGCGCTGAGTAAATGTGTTGCATTTGCATCTCAAGCCAGCATTGACAGAACAGCTCGAAATTAGCGTCCTGTGATTCTTCGGCAGCACGCCCAAAACGCTGAATCAGCTGCCAACAGTCTTCGTACACATTTGGCTCCATTCAGCCGCTTCAAGTTTGTTTTTGTAGATCTTTTAAATTTTGCACTTCACACCTGTGCTGCCCACTTAGCTATTTTATAGCTAGTTCTTGGTATTTTTAGACATCGTTTGCTAGATGAGTATAAAAATTTTATAAATAAATTTTCAGCTATTGTTCGTTATTAATATTTTTTCTAAAAACTGTGCAAATGCCCCAAAATACAAGTTTAGATGCTTTCCAGTCAGAAGCTGCAATTTTTCCCTCAAAAAAATTGGCAACAATGGTGTGGAAACACTTGGATAACCCAAAAGGTTGCCACCCAGCTACGTTTACCGACGCGGCAAGTCGTATTATTTTTAAAATATTTAATGAGTATTTAAACATGTTGGCAGCATTAATATTATGTTGACTGTAGAAGCCAACTTAGCTATTTGATAGGTATTTCTATTTTCAAAATTGAATGCTAGTAATACATGAAAATTGGCATTTATGCTAATTTGGCTTCTTTGATATTTCCAAAACGCAATATACTGCAAATTCAACTTACTATCAGTAAATTAATGTAATTTGACAAGATTACTGTTAAGTCAAGCAATAATTAGTTTATCTTCAACTACAAAAGTGTTAACTTGAAGACCAAGCACGAAAAAAGAAATAAATTCTAAAGGTTTATTTAGTATGCACATTCACTCTGTATAGCTATTTGCGCAGTAGGCAATAAATACTTATCTTTTAAAAACGAATTACTTAATATATACATTTTTGTTTAAAAAAAATAATACATAATATGTAGCAATATAACGTTCGGTTGTTTTGGCTGTATATTATGTTTTATTTAAAAATTTATATATTTTACAGTAAATAATTTAGTCAGGTATATAGAGAAAAATTAAGATAATTGTCAGCACTGATGCGTAACACTAAAGAAATCGAGCCATTTGCTGTGTTTCTGCCTTGTGTTACGTAGTTATTGCTGTGTAACTGCTTTGAAGCTTATTAATTCACGATTTCTTCGCAATTAAACAGTGCATTATCCTGGGGTATTATAGCTAGCGCTGATCGATGCTTCGAAATTGGGACTGTTGTTCTTGCTTTGTTACTGTTTATGCCTATTAAAGATTTTGCGACCTACGACGACAACAGGACTTAACGCCCGCTGTTTCGGCTGAAACTGTCTTAGCGTTATTTATTTGCTCTTGCCAGCAGCAGCAGCGGCCGCCGCCTCCTCTTCCTTTTTCTTTTGCTTATCTCGCATTAATTCAGCGTCCCTACATGTAAAATAAAGATTTTAAATCGTTGTACAGCCAATGCATATCTTTACACGTAATTTACCTGGCTTTACGTTGCTCCACAGTCAAGCAATCAGTTCGTTTGCCCTTTGTTTGCTCGGCAAGCTTCTTCTGGTTCTTGGCGCGCGCCAGGTCTCGTTGATTTCCTCCTGTATTATGCATAAAATGTTGTTTAAAATCTAATTTACATGCTTCTTATGTGTCTTCATTATTGGATTTTCGTTAGTTTCGCATGCCAAGTCCTTACTATAGGCAACATACATAGGTTAGAAGCACATACGAAAAGCGTGTGCTCACATACAGTTAGTTAAGTTATTGTTTTAACAATGCTAACCATAAGAACAATAACCAACCAAGGAAAGATATTGATTTGCAGAATATTACTTCGAATTTTAAATTTTTCCAAACAATTAATTAACTAACTGCACATACTACATATACTTACACATGGCGCACTCGCTAGTATATTTAATCGATTTTGCATTGGTAAAATTCTTAACATGCAAATTCTAATTAACTTCTAATGCATGCTAATTATATATTTTATTATTCACTTTCGGTTTATCAGTGCGACCACCATATCTTTTTCACAAGCCAAACTGGACAACAATAGAACGGCAACAGAAATTCTCGGTTGTTCCACTTACGTGTCATTTCTTTTGCTATTGTTGGGCAGCTCCCTTAGTTGAGCAATTTTGATCCAAGTGCTGTAAGTAGTTCTACTTTTAACTAGATAATTTTATTATTTTAATTTTCTGTCTATATTTTAATGTCAAATGAAATAAGAGCTCTAAATCGAACTGTCACGTTCCCCGATTTTTTTTTATGTTGTGTTTGACATACAGTGGCATCCAAAAGGTTGCCACCCAGCAACATTCCGATCTGTCACTTGTACTGCCAAATTTGATAATTTGTAAGTTTTAGCACTGCAAATAGGTTATTTGATTAGTGGTTTTAGCTAGACATTTTGTTAACTTTTTCATAATATGTGGTAACATTTCGTATTTCTTATTAAACAATTAATTTTTAACGTTCTGTTAAAGATTTTCAAATTTCAAAATGCTTAAACTTTGGAGAATGTTAAAAATTTAATGAACATTTTAAATTAGAAAATGAATAAAATTTAGGTAAATTAAAAAAAAAAAAAATATTGACTAAATTCTAACAAAAATTTTACAAAAATTTAACTTTAAAATAAAAAAATTTAAAATAGTTCAGATAAGAGCTGCCAGATCGCACAATTTTTCGAGGTTGGAAACATTTTGGGACAAAACATCATTTGGAAATCATCTAAATTAATTTTTTGTGGGCCACTTTCACAGTATTATGAATAACATTTTCGCAATAGATAGATAAAATATATTTAAAATAACCAGATTTCCGGCAAATAGAAGTTTTCAAGCAATCGAACATTTAAGTAGCTAGAACTAGCTATAAATAGCAAAGTTGGCAACAGTGATTCGAACGGCCGTTTCATTTCAATTTAATAATGAATTTACAATTCAATGCAAAATTATAAAACTGTCATTTTAAAAATATATCCCTGTAGCTGTAATTTTTTGTGGTTGAAAATTCAAATTGAAGTAGTGCTGGCAATATTAATTGCTATCGTCCTTATCAATCATTTATGTTTATCGATATTTTTCTTGGAATCTTAAGCTCAGATCATTTACCGTTCAACAGCGTAATTGCGCACATCGCTTGAATTTGGGGCGTGAGAATTTCTGAAAGTGCTTGTCTTGCATTTTTTTTTTTTCAGCATGGATGCCGATTTGATGGACTTTTTTGACTTTTCGAAAGAGTTTAAGCGTGCTCCAGTAGTTAGAGGATGTATAACTGGCGATCCAAAAATACTCGCATTAGAAACGGAAGACTCCAAGCCAATTAAACGCGAGAATGTGGGCACAGATTATGTTAATGAAATCGTCGAAAAGGAAAGGCAACTTATGAACAAAGTAAGACTGCGATTAGTACACTATAAAAAAATTGTCTGTAATTGGAGTTGCATTTTATTTTGTTCTTTGAACAGCTAGGCGGCGATGGACCGAGTACTTCTAAGTGTAACAAAACTCTCGATGACCTTGAAAGCGACGATGACGATGTTGATATGGATGAATTTTCCCGCGTACGCTCAGATGAAGAGTACTATGCAAAATATCATTTTGATTTAAATCGCAACAGGAATCTGCCAATATTTGCACAGCGCGAAGAGATAATGACAGCGATCAACGATAATCCTGTAGTTATATTAAAAGGAGAGACCGGTTGCGGTAAGACAACTCAGGTATGCATTATTCATAATTTACTTTTCACTTTTGTTATTTGAAGGTTTACATTTGGATCTTTACACACGCGCCATTTATATCTTTATCGGATTTGCTCTTTTTATCTATCGAAATAATTTTCGCTATCGAAATTTTTACCGTTAGGTTCCGCAATATATTTTGGATGAAGCTTTTAAACGGCGCGAATTTTGTAGTATAGTTGTAACACAGCCCCGTCGTATTGCTGCTATCTCGATTTGTAACCGTGTTTGCCAAGAACGACAATGGCAACCGGGAACTGTGTGCAACTATAAGGTTGGCCTGCATCACTCGTCTAATATGGAAGACACGAGACTGTTGTATTGCACCACAGGGGTATTGTTGAACAGTCTTATAAGACAGAAGACACTCACCCACTATACTCATATTGTTCTGGATGAGGTGCATGAAAGAGATCAAGACATGGACTTCTTGCTGATTGTTGTACGCCGCTTGTTGGCGCTTAATTCACGACATGTTAAAGTCATCCTGATGTCAGCCACAATTGATACGCGCGAGTTCTCAAAATATTTTGCTACTAGCACATCGTATCCGCCCGTGGTCACTGCAAGCCACGGCCGAAAGTATCCTCTGGTGAAATTCTACCGCGATCAACTTCAAAATATTCATTGGATGGATGAACCGCCACAGACAGAGCCCGGCATAACAGACTACGGCTATGATGATGCTGTTAAAATGCTCCTGATCATTGATAATATGGAACGCAAGGTAGCTGAAACATCCCAGCAGTCTTATGAGGAGACAATGCGCGTTGGATCAGTCCTTATTTTTCTGCCTGGAATTTATGAGATTGATACCATGACAGATCATATTAACAACGTCGTTGACAGAAAGTATGTAAGCAGTGAAATTTTATCTTTTTAGAGGTATGCTAAATATTAAAAATTTCAAACAGTCCAAGCATGAAAGTGACCATAGTTCGCTGCCACTCCTTGATGTCGCCGGACTCTCAGGCAGAAGTTTTTCAACCGCCACCTTCGGGTTATCGCAAGATCATACTCACCACAAATATTTCTGAGAGCTCTATTACCGTACCAGATGTGTCCTATGTGATTGACTTTTGCTTGACCAAAGTTCTTTACACCGATTCGGCCACAAATTTCAGCAGCCTGCGCTTGGAATGGGCCTCTAAAGTGAATTGCCGCCAACGTGCAGGACGCGTTGGACGCTTACGAAGTGGAAGAGTTTATCGCATGGTAACCAAAGATTTTTATACTAACGAAATGAAAGAATTTGGTGTACCAGAAATGCTTCGTTCGCCTCTTCAAACTTCCATACTCAAAGCTAAAGAACTCGATATGGGCAGTCCAACGGAAATTTTGGCATTGGCAATGTCGCCACCCAATCTATCGGACATACACAACACAGTGTTGATGTTAAAGGAGGTTGGAGCCCTGTACACTACAGTGGATGGCGTTTACGAGAGTCTTGACGGCGATCTTACCTTTTGGGGTACTATTATGTCTAAGCTTCCTCTTGATGTGCATTTGAGTCGTCTTATCATTCTTGGCTATATATTCAATTGTCTGGACGAGGTCATAATCATCGGTAAGAGAGACAAAACAATTCGAAATTGGTCGAAGAATATATTTATAGTCATTGTTCCCTTTGTAGCCGCAGGAATGAGTGTACGTGGTTTATTTCTTACCGATAAAAACATGAATGATGCTTTTTGGATGCATTACATTTTTGCCGATGGCTCAGGCTCCGATTTAATTGCGATTTATCGAGTGTATAGTGTAAGAAAGCACATAAATTGTCTAAGATGTTTACTATATGAATTCTGTTAATTTTTTGTAGATTTATCTGAACATGTGCCAGGATCGAATGCTTACAGAGTCGGCCCGGCAATGGGCTCGTCGATTTAATGTTAACCTGCGCTCGCTCAAGGAGATGCATTTAATGGTACAGGAACTGCGTCAACGCTGCGGGCGTCTTAATTTACAGTCGATGCCCTTTGAAGCCTGTCATCCGTGGAATGACCGTGAAAAGGCTATAGTCTTAAAGGTGATCATTGCCGGTGCATTTTATCCCAATTATTTTCAGCGCACTAACAAAATTGATGAGGATTACGATCGTGAGATATACCACGCTATTTGTGGCAAAGATCCATGCCGCACAGTCTTTTTTACAAACTTTGATCAGCGTTACTTGGGTGAACTTTACACACGTCGCATCAAGGAACTGTTTTTAGAGGCCAAAATTAAACCGGATAAAATGGATGTTACATTCCAGCATGGATCGCAGAAGATATTTGTAACTTTTAAACACGACGATGATGAGAATGAAACCATCAATGCTGTACAAGTTCCAGGTCGTGTTATGACTGAGGTCTACAAAGCAGTTCGCATGCGTGCTCAAAATATTAATCGTCGTTTGTTTGTCATGGAGTGAGCTAATCAACATTTTTTTCACCAAATTTAGTTATATCCTTTCGTTTTGCAGACAAGACTATGCCCTTAATTATGTGCAGCAACGCCAGATTGGCGTAGTCAATCAGAGAGTCTGGGTTCCACCAGCAAAGGAATGGAATGTAGAGCTTCTTACCTTGCCTTCTGTCTTTGAAAGGACTCTAACAGGAAATATTTCGCATGTGGGTATTAATTCTTAACATATTTCAAGACCTTGCGAAGGCATCATCGACGTGATAAAGATTGCCATTCTGCCTTGTCAATTTGTTACAGAATAAGTATTTCTCAGTTTAATTTCCTATGAACCACTCACCAGTAATAAAGTGAAATGAATTTTTTTTCGTAGATTGTGAACTGTGGCAGATTTTACTTTCAGCCATGTACAATGACTGAGCGCATTAGAAGTATGACGGAAATATTCAATGACCCACAGCATCTAAAATGCGTTGTAAAGAATGCCAGTGCGATTACCAAAGGTCTTATGTTGCTGGGCCAACGTGAGCACTACTTCCAGCGTGCAGTGGTAGTCAATGTGGAGACTCAGACAAGAGAGAATCCGAAATTTCGTGTGCGTTTCATTGATTATGGCGATAGTGCATTGTTGCCTATGGGTCGTCTGCGCTTAATGCCAAATAAGCTAAAACATGAATTCCAGCAACTGCCGCCACGAATGTTTGAATGCCGGCTCGCTTTGGTGCAGCCATCGTCGGTAACAAGCGTCTATAATCGTTGGCCGGAGAAGGCTGATGAAATGTTACGATCTGTGTCCAAATGTGGCTCTATTGAGTGTGAGATTTACTCATTAGTTGACAACGTCGCCGCTGTCTTAATACAGACGCGCGATGGCCTTCTAAACGAGAAACTGGTAGAGCGTCAACTGGCTCGACGTGCCGACGAAGACTATATGTCGCGGAAGGATCACGATTTTCGTATACGCAAACAGGACAGCAAGCGCTATGTGTCCTTTTCGGAACAGCAACACATTAACGAGCATTATTTGCGCTTTGCTCAGCAGCCAGTGGATGCAGATTTAGAGCCACCGCCTCTGAATAAATGCAACCGAAATATATGCATCAAAGGTCCATACAGTCCATTAGAGACCAGCATGAGCTCCATGATACGCATTGGCATGTATAAATCGGTGTCAATTGATCGTGAATCGGTTAATGCTGTCCTTTTGGATTCCGACCCACAAGACCGTCACGATCAGATGGTGGTCGCAGCATCTGTGGCTGAGAGTCGTGGTGATAGTTTGATTGCTCGGGATACAACATTGATGCCAAATATCCATGGTTTTAGTGCACTCATGACTATGCTCTTCTGTCCAACCATGCAAATCAAATGCAATAAAGAGCACACAAAGTACGTCTGCTTGTTGGCCGGTCTGGGCTATAATCCAGAAACTATGGAGCCATACTATGAGGAGCATGACATGGTCGTCAATTTGGATGTCTCTATACTCAAGGATGACATTCGCATTGTAAGTATTTATTCGCTATAAGATTCCAAATCGATACAGCTTACAAGATTAAAATGAAATATATATATCTATTATTTATTACATTTAGATAAATCAAATGCGTTATAATATGGATAGTAGTCTGTTCAACTTTGATCCTAATGAAATGCCCTCGGCAGGTGTTCAAAATCGAGCCATCTTCTTTAATCAGCTGCGCTCTTTGCTCACAAGGTTCGAATAACAAACTCACAAAACAGAGTAAGTTCTCAATTTTGTCTATTTGTAGACTACTTAGCAAGGATCGTAGTTTTATTGAGCGTCATGTGTCGAATTCAGAATATGTTTGGGAGAATATGGATGACATGGAGCCTCCTTCAGAACCATATGGCAAGCGTGCTATATTCCCAATGCATTGCTCCCACGACCTGGAGAACGATAACATGAGCAACATAATGGCTTTACAAGCAAATTGTAAAGAGCTATATGACTGGCGAAACTTGTAAGTAAACAGTGACCTAAAATATGTATTTTATATATATTGCTGACTTCCTTGCAGTGATGGCACTATGACAGTCAAAACATGCAAACTGTGCAACCAAACATTAGAAAGCGTCGACCAGTTGCGTTTGCACCTGCTTACTCAGCTTCATCGCGATCGTGAAAAGCAAGTTGGCTGGAACCAGCATTAATATATCTACATAATTCTCTGTTAAGTTACCTTGAATGTCCAACAGAGCTACGAGTATTGATTATAGTTTCATGTGGCTAGAACTGCCAAAAAAATGTACTTAAACAAATTAAGGGACTAACTCCTTCGAAAGTCACACATAATATTATGTTTCAAATGATATATCTTTAGTTTAATAATTATTACGTACTCGCATAAACGTATTTAATGACATTTCATAGTCTACATTGACATTGATTTGTTGAAAGTGTACTTGAATCAATTATCTCTTTGATTTCTTTACATTTAATATACATATTTTATAAGTATAGTCATGACAAAAAGTACTTGAACGAAAAGCACTTAAATAAAGGCTTTTTATGAAATAATGTTTTTTTTATTATTATTAGTGTTATTTTTATTAGCAGCTTAACTTTGAAAGAGTACTTGGACTACATTATATAATTTCTCAAATCTTAAATTGTTTAAGTAAGCAAATGCATCAGTAATTTTGCAAAATGTATTGGATTTATCCCATAAGTATGCTACAAATATAAAAGTTTCTTTTCAACTAAATTTTAAAACGTAGTTTGTTTTAGTTTGTTAAGAGTAAAATTAACTTAATGATCGCTGAATTTTACATATATTTTAACTAAGCTTTCAAGTTCGTTTCTCTTTACTTTCGTTACAGAGTAACATAATTTTTATATTAGAACTATTTCTGATGTGTTCTCCACAGTTGTTGTTGCTATCATTGGCATTGGTGTTGGCGTCGTCGTAGTGTCTCTCTTATCCAACTCACAGAGCGTGTAGTTCTGCATGCGGTTTAAGGGTTTGCTACACAATCCACACATTTGATGCTTGTAGACGCCATAGATCTCGAAGTTCAAGATATTGTACATGTCAAACTGAATGGTGGCTCTTTGTTTGGTGTACTCGATGATTAATAGGTTTTGCTCGTTAAGTTCAACGCTGTAACAGGAGAAGACGATTCTTTATATGATCATCTGTCCATGTGAAGGCACTTACCGGAATACATAATCACTGTCATCAACTGGCCATTGGTATGGCTTTTGGCGTACATCATGTGGCGTCTGCGCCTGATTTAGATAAATAAATACAGGTGCCTCATCCGCCTGGCTGCTGTTGCCGGCGCGTGAATGGAAATTGAAGTAGTTCTGGCCAATGTGCACACGTAGTCCATAGTTGCTGCCCAGGCTGCCGCCATTGATCGAGGGCGTAAGGAACACAGCCAATTTGGGAACCGGCGAGCAATCCGCCGCAAGCAGAGTCAGACAATCAATTTGGGTCACAATCTCGCCCAGATTAATCAGGTAATCATCGAATGAATTGATCATGCCATTGATGACAGAGCAGGATCTCTTCAATCCTGAATCAAAGGCCAACTCGTGGGATGTATCGAACTTGGAGTCCAGCTTATACAGGAACGGTATATGGTAGATACGCCAATTGATACCATTTACCTCCACAGTCAGATAAAAGTGATCGTTTGGCTTGTGCATCGTTATGTTAATCTGCTGACTCATATGCAAGCTATCCACTTTATGGTCAGACAGAGCGGAAACCAAATGATCTAGACGCGTCGACCACAACTCAAACCAGGCGGGCATCTAAATGGAAAATACTTATTGCGATATTCGATCTTGTTAAGTTTCACATACATTATTAAATTTTAGATCCATGTCATACTGAGCTATCGATGTGAAATTCTCAAAATTGCTGCGCTTGCAGTACTTCGATGTGGGTATGGGTGAAAACTTGAGGACCTCCTTGGGACAGAAATCGGTGTCCGTTAGCGAGATCTTATCCGAGCGCAAAAAGGCTCGGGCATGCTCCGATGGCTGCAATACAGGCGAAATTATAATCATTACTTGGCTTAATCCCATATACTTAATCCCATATTACTTACGCCTGCGCGTGCCGCGAACTGCACTTTGGATTCGCTCTCCGGGCATTCACCGTCCTCAGCGGCCAGGCCAAAGACCACATATCCGTTGAGGGTGTGTGGGCGCTTGGCGAAGACAAGCGGTTCATAGGTCAACTTGGAGCAGGCCTACAAAAGTGAAATAGAGGAAGAGAGAGACAGAGAGAGAGAAAACAAGTGAGCTTAGAAGTCAACAATGAATTCAAGTGGTTGCCTCTGCCACACTCGTCAAGTGCTCTCATTAGCCAACCTACGCCGTGTATATAATTGAGGCATACACAATACGCAGCACATAACTAGAAACAGTATTAAAAATGAAAGTCAAATCGTTTTTTTGATTAAATACAGTAGAGTCTGGATAAAGAGAACAATTTTATGCAAGGCCTGTTCACCATTTCTACTTAAAGCTGCCTTTAACATTACAACTATGCGATCAAAATTTATAGATTATTTTCTTGTGGTATTTTAAGATCTTACTATTCTAGTTGTTCAGAAGAATCTGTTTGTGAGCGTGTATAGTTAATAAAAATACATAAATAAAGCGGGAGTTTCCACAGCTACTTTTGATAATATGTAATTGCAAAAGATAATCACAGAAAAGATTCCGATTAGCATGTTATTAAATGCTAATTTGAATCTATTTATTTTTCAATATGCGTGTTGTAGGTGCATTGTTTTTCAGGTGGTTTGATGGTTACGAGGGTGGCCCAGATTACCATGACGAAACGTCAAGCAGAACGACAACCACAACAACTGCGGCTACGATTAGCCTACACATATCCTGGTTGTCGGGGGTCTGTCTGTCGTCGGGTCTGTTACATAGTTACCCAGGCCAGGTTGTCAGAATTCTGTCTGCGTGCCACTTTATTACACAAGAGTCAGGCATTGAGTGGAGCAGAGGGAGTAGGAACAGAGGGAGCGGGAGAGGAACAGCTCAGCTCACTCTCCTACCCGCTCACTGGTGTCTACCACAACTGCTGTCCCACATTCTCATTCACATTTTGCTTCGTTTCGTTACGTTTCGGGTTTGGTGAACTGAGATGGCTTTGTGCTTCACGTCGTCCGTTTGATCAATATGTTTCGGTCATGTTACAGGATTAGAAGGCAGTCAGCTACGATTCGTTTCAGACGCATTTCTCCCATTGGAAATTCAGTAGAAAATTCATAATTTTAAGCAAGTGTGTGAAAAATCTGATAGCACTAGTGTGTCAAGCGTGTCACTTTAGGACTCTATCCGAGCATTTCTTAAGTTTTTCTGTTATTAAATTAAATTTTGGTTATTTTCAATTTTGCCCAAGCCGATTGAAAACATGACTTCGGTAAGAGAAAATCAACTGCTATCCGAATTAAGTGTCGCGTCTAATCAGTCTATACTTTCGATTTAGATTGAATCCAAACGCGTGCAATACCGCAAGTACCTGGAACGTGCCGGAGTCATCGATGCACTTAGCAAGGCTCTAATCAAGCTCTATGAGGAACAGAACAAGCCCGAAGATGCCATACGATTTGTGCGTAAGTTCATGTGTGAAAGCTGCCCAGATGATGCCCAGTACGATGTGATGAAGAATGATCTGGATGAGGCAAAGACGACTATATCCCGCTTGGAGCAGGAACTGGAGCGTCTTCGTGGACAAATGTAAGTCTTGTACTTGCAATATCCGAAAATACATAATTCTTTATCCTAATTGATTTGTAGCAAGAAGTCACCAGAAGAGTACCAGGAGCTTACTATGGCTGGCTACAAATCCCTCATTGATGACGAGGAGAATGTCAGTTCTCTGTTGCGTAAATACCTTACACCTGAGCTGCTGGAGGAATATATGCTGGTCACGACGTCGCCACCTGTGGAAGCTTATTTGTACGATTGTGCCGTTTCCGGCTTCGAGCATCACGACTCCCATGTGGGCATCTATGCCGCCGATCCCGAAAGTTATGACGTCTTCACCAAGCTATTCGATCCGATTATCAAGGAGTACCATGGCCAGGAAGAGAACGAAAGCGATGTTCTCCAAAAGGACATCGACTGGGGCAATGTGGATGAAATTGAGAACCTTGATGCGGAACGCAAGTATATACTCTCCGCTCGTATTCGCATAGCCCGCAACATTGAGGGGTATCCATTCTTCCCGAAATTGACGGAGAAGCAGCTGATTGAGGTGGAGGATAAGGTGCGTGCCGCCACAGAGACAATGGATGGGGAGCTGATTGGCACCTATCTGACATTGGGCGACATTGATACGGAAACCCAGCAGGAGATGGTCAAGCGTCATATTCTCTTCCAGCGGGGAGATCGTTATCTTCAAACGGCTGGATGCTTCCGCTTCTGGCCAACAGGTCGAGGTGTCTATCATAATCCTGCCGAGACATTTTTAATCTGGGTCAACGAGGAGGATCATCTGCGCATCATTTCGATGGCGCAGTGCGGCGATTTGGGTGATGTCTATCAGCGTCTGGTCAACGGCATTACGGAGCTCGAAAAGAATCTAACCTTTGGACGCCATCAAAGCTATGGCAATCTGAGTGCATGTCCCACCAATTTGGGCACCACACTCCGGGCCTCGGTCCACATTCGCCTGCCCCTGTTGAGCAAGGACGAGGAGCGACTTAAGGCCATGGCAGAGGAACTATCTCTGCAGATCCGAGGTACTGGAGGCGAGCACACAGCCATTGAGGACGGCGTCATGGATATTTCAAACAAGCGGCGTCTGGGCTTTACAGAGTTCGAGTTGGTGAAGTCCTTGCAGGACGGTATTGTTGCCCTAATCAACGCCGAGGAGGAGCTAGAGATAGCTGGCCAGGAATAGGAATTGAATGTGCGAGTGCTGAACGTGGATCTGGACAAGTCTAAGCCGATTAAGATATAGTTTAAAATTACACAAATATTTGATTAAATAAATTTGAGACCTCTTTCATAGCTAAAACCAGGGATTAATGATCAAACGGTTTTATGCATTCGGAAATTTAAAGCACTGTTAATATGAAAAACTTGTTTACACTCACCTTCCAATCTTCCCCGTCGTCCTTTGAGTTGCGCTGCACCTTTCCGGTCACCTTGAACCAACTCGACTTGGTTGAGGTCTGAACATCCAAGACGACACTCCATTTGTGCAGAGACTCTACATTCTGTGTCTCGTCAGCATGTTCCAAAGTGAAATCAATTTTCTTGCCCATCAACTCGGAAGTCTTGAGCACATCATCGACACAGATGTTGCCATCAATCTGCAGGGGAATTGAAATAAGTGGAAGTATCAGTAACTGATGATTATGATGATGTCTGATGACTCATGACTGTCTCACCCGAGTCGCATTCTCATTGTACATCAGCAACGTGAAGTTTCGATCATGGCCCAGATGTATGGAGCTGAGTTGCGTGAAGCCGAAGAAGTACATTAGTAGACTCACGACCATGCTGCGAGAGAAGCCACTGCAAGGATGAGGGAAGGCATAAATGAATATAGATGAGTTAGCCACTAAAGCACATTATCGATCTACTTCTCTATTAACTCGGACTTGAGCAGCATGCCACGAAATTTGATCAGCTCATTCACATTCGTATTGACCGTCAGTTTGACACCCAAGTCTGGAAGCGCATAGTTAAACGGCTGAAACTGTGGGAGTTTTTGAATTGAAGAATTAGCATTTAGTGGAATTTAAACTAAAATACTTACTACTTCAACGCTTCGCTCTGGATACATGATCTCCTCGAACGGCGCGGCGGCTGTCTTGGTCACCAGTCCTCGGGTGGAGGTCACCGCTCGAGATTTGAAGGACAATCCACTGGTCAGGTTCTGTGGCCGTATGAAGCTATAGCGGGCACAACTGCCGCTCTCATTAAAGGTTATTTCACTGCTGAAGGGAATGTAGATGAGTAAGCCCTGTTCCCGATTGATCTCATGGTCCAGATTGAGGAAGGGATTATAGCTTCGACTGCGCACGGAAGCGTACGATGAATACCGCGCATCGATCTCTAGCGTATGCTTGGGTCCAGGAGGTGTCCTATGCTCCGTGATATTGCCACGCAGCGAGGTGAGAACCGTTGTCTGCAGCAGCACGTCCGAGGATGTGCCCAGCACCGTGGGCACCGAGTATTTGTTCATGAACGGCCAACGCACTGTCTGCATATTGATGTGGCTATCTGTGCGGATCAGCAATTGCAGGCGATCCAAAACTAAGTTGGGAATGAAATAGAGATTTAGATGATGATCGTATTTGAAGGCCAAGACTTAGCACACTCACTATTGTCAAAGGTCACTTGCTGGATCATGCGCTGGTTCAGATAATAGGAGAGCACAGTCTTTCCCTCCATTTGCAGGATGAACTCAACGTGCAGGTTCTTGGATGTGACTATGGGAGCCTTGAGCATGGCCAGCAATGTCTTGATGCTCCTGAAGTTGAGCGGATCAGTGTTATTCCACTTGGACTGCACTAGCTGCCAGATGGCGTCGGGAACACCCCTCGCCTTAATGTAAAGCTAAGAACGAGCCGGTCTGATTAAGTTGGGAACATGACTGAAGTAATTGAATTACTCACCGCCAGTTGACCTGTGAATTTGCCCAGTGCTTCGGTGTCAAACTTAAAATAGGCCACCACAGGCATGTCCGACTTGGGATCACCGACTAGGAAGGTTTGCAGCATGGCGCCAATTCCAAATTTCGAATTACGATAGTCGAATATATAATTTCCGGTCACCCAATAACGAGGCTCCGGCTTTTGGGGCAAGTGTCGATGCATATAGGAGAGCAGACGTCGGCTGTAGAGAAATTGGTTTATAAATGACTTATTCAGACAAATAATCGGTCACCGATTATAGAATTTTGATCGAGATTTGCTGGATATAGATTGAAAAGAGTATATATAGATCAGATATTGCAGAAATAGATCACATCATGATATAGTAGATCACTGATCATAGAAATAACAATCTTAGTAATTAAATTCCAAAATTCATCGATCAAATGTTATACATCACATATCATAGAGCAACGATCAGAGATCACAGCTCACAGATCTGAAAGGACACTTACAGATGCTGATAGCAAGGATATGTTGTCTCCGATATGCTAGTGACGGTGGTGCGATAATAGTTGATCAGATGTGGATCCGTTTCACTTTGTATGATACGATGTATACTGATCAGACGAGCAGCCGTTGGATTCGAGATCAACAGCAAGGTGACAGCAGCAACTCGAAGTTCCAGGCTGGCGTTACGTGACTCAAAGATGGGCCAATAGATCTCGTAGATGCGTTCAGCACGCTTATCGGCCAGAGCGAGCGTTGTCCAAGCAGCCATAAATCGAAGATCTTCATTGCCGGCATCCAGCACGATCGGCTCCAAATAACTGGCCACATTGCCAAGCTGCAAGTTACTCAATCCCTGCAGGTATAACATCTTCTGCTCATAGTCACGATCGTCTGAAAATAAAATGGGGATTACAACCTGATGCTATAGATCTATTGCATGAAACTTACTCAAATAGAGATTGAAATACTTTTGTACATATTCCTCAAACTGATCCTTGTTAATGCCGCGAGCCACATAAACATTGTAGACGAGTGTGGCAAAGCTTAGAATTGCCGCTTGTCTCACATCGGGACGATCGGGTCCAATGGTGAGAAAGTCTTCGCATCCCTTTACCAGCTCCGCGGATAGTTCGAATATGTGAAATGGCATTGGGATGAGCAATTGGACAGCAATGGGGGACTTGATTGACTTCTCAACGACCAGATGGCGAGTTAGAAATACTGAGGCCTTGGTGCCAATGCGAGGTATGATCTCGTGGAAGATGTTTCTTATGGTTTCCTGTCGATACGATGTACCAATATCCACTTCCGTATACAGTTTCTTCAAAGATTCAAAATCCATTTCACTGAGTAGCTTTATCACATCCGACAATGTCGAATCGTAGGGCTCGCTGAACTTGAAATCTGTACTTTCCAGCGCCTCGGCCAGATTGTCCAGAAGTCCACCGGCAGCAGAGATGAGAGTCTCCTGTTGCTGGGGATTGCGTCCACCGGTGGGATCGTTAATTTCCAAAGGTTGCAATTGCAAATTGGAAATCTCTGCGGCCATGGATGTTTCAATATCAATCGGGTTATCGATCGGCGTTTCATGTTGAAAGTTTAGCAAGAGTCTGAAATGAGAGGCTGACTATTATTTGATCATTCGAAGAGAGTTCTTCAACGTACTCTGAATTAATATATTGAGCTTCGCCCGTTGACTCAAAGGTGTGGATCAGCGTGGTTCCCTTTGCATGTGCCATGCTCAGGAAGTATCCCGTCTCATTGTGCGGCAATATACCATAGATTGCCTCATTGCCAATGATCACGCTCTTCTGATGATCAAATTCACAAGTATTTGGTGGTACATTGCTGCGGGTGACATGCACCGCCTCTGTGTAGGGAACACAGGTCATCAGCTCGGGAGTTTTGCGTATGGATATGTAGTTGGTTTTATTGGACACAAAGTATTCGGTCTGGCACTTTCCGTGTATGCCCGTCTGAAATAAATTCGCTACAACAATGAAGATCATTTGGTTACTGCTGTATTCAGGCGAGGATCACTCACCTCATCCACAACAAAGGCTCCGCTGGACTTCATCTGAAATTGCAATGTGCTGGCAATGGCACGCTTGAAATTCATCGACCATATGGGATCACCCTCCTTGAATACCACATGAGATATTGTGCCCTCTTTTGTTAGGACAATTCTAAAGGGCTTATATGGCGGATACATTTCCTTATTCTGAAGAAACTTCTCGCCCGAATTGTTCAATGTTACATCGTCAATGACAAGCTGAATTCCGAAGAGATGAAAAGAATTGATAAGAGAGTACTCGCGCTTTTTTGTGTCGGGAAATCCCGTTACGCTGTAATCTTTAATCTTCAATCCACACACATGCATTGAGACAAATAATCAAGCTGTCTGAGTTGATAGACTCGGTTGAGTTTATCGTAAAGCAAATAATTAGTCAGCCCCTGATCGCGGGAATAATGGACATATATATATATATATGTATATGTATATGTCCATACATATATATTAAATTATACTAGTACGAGACTTACATATGGCAAACATATGTATGTCGTCTATGTCTGTTGATAAGAATAGCGCCGCTTTCAAATCCCCCATCCCCGCAGTCAAAACAATCTAAACTGATTACGACGCGTTTGTATGTATGTTCATAAATATGTTTATATTGTGTATACATACTTATTTTATATGCACACACAGTTAGTTAAAAATGTCTTGAGACAATTTAAAAATTCGCATATTTGACTTTTAGTTTTGCAAACTGCATTTCGTTTTTTGAACTTGTTTTAAAACTCATAGATCCAAATTTAAATACAAATTTATATTAACAAACATATGAGATGTGAATATACTTTGATTTTGTGAAAACACTTTCTTGACTGACTGTATGTATGTTCGCGTATATGTGATCATGTTTGTGCACACTGGTAGCATCATATTATCTGTTGCGCTTTCAATGAAAGAAGTTCACAGCCGAGTTCAGTTCATTGTGCACTGGGACTGTGAAAGGTTAAATTGTTTTTAATTCATCTGCGAATTCTTTTGCAGAGACTCTGCAAAAAAAAACTCTAACTGGGAGACTTCTCAGCAGTTCTGGAAGCAGACTGAGTCTCCCTGACAGCCACACAAGCAATGCTACTTTCTTTATTAAATTGCTCAAATTGATCATGAAATCAATCAATTTATTTTAGTTTCGAGTGGTTTTTAATTGACTATCAATAAATGTATGTTTATATGTATATATGTCACGATGATGCTAACAATGTAAAAAATATATGTATTATAAAATATTTTACCCAGCTTTTTATCATGCTAACATTCTTCGTGTAATAAGAAACAGAAATACAATTTAGCATTCCAGTTTAGAATACCAAACTTACATACATGCAAAGTTTAATCCACACCATTTATTAATATGTATGTTTGGGACTATTATTAAATAATTTAAAAAAATATAGTTTTAGATTTTTACACTGAATCAGAAAAATATAGACACTATTTTTAGTTTCGCCCAAAGCCCATATAAATCCAAAATATGTAACACATAAATGGATCCTATTATATAATAAATTCATACCCCAATCCCTGTTTATATTTGTTAATTTTAAATAATGTCTGTATTTCTCCACATATAATAGTTTAAGAAATTTCCAATTTTATTACTCACCGCAGCGGCCATGATAAGTTCACTTTGTCGCTGAAGAGTTAATTTTCCGCGGACGATCCAACCAGTTGTTGGAGGCGATGGACGTCCTTCGTCCTGGGGCTTGGAGCCGACAAGAACATTGCCCACATATTCGTATAGCATTTGCTTATTAATGCCAATAATATTGAACGAATATCCGACATCGATTATTAAAAATATAACTGAAAATGGAAAATGATGTTCAGCAATTGCATTTAACAGGAACCAGAAGAAATTGAAGAAGTTGTGTGTCAAGAATGTCGAGGGCAACAGCATTCAAAAAACTTTATCAATTGAATTTTGTCTATAAAAATACAAGTACATATATATACTTATGTACGTAGATTATTAATGTGATCATCATGAAGAGAAAAACGTTTTCAACAATATTATTAAATTTATTTATTTATGAATGTACATATATATTTCTTGTGGTTTTTGCTTTCATTTTTATATATTTATTTATTATTCAATTCCATTTAATGTTATTCAATGAAACATTGCGTCATGTTCCTGAATAAATTATTGATATGATTCTTTGGGTTTATCAATTAGGTTATTTTTTACTTTCTACGTACACACAAACACGGAACACTTCGGTCGCCGCATGATTTACAGAATAAATAATCGTATTAATGGCGTTTTAGTAACGATTTATTTGCCAGATTCTGATCGCATGCAGTATCTATGTATATCAACTACTATACACATATATGTATATGTAATTGGAAAATTTTTGTCAAAGTAACCGCCGCTTTTCTTTATCACCAACGTGTATTGCCGGACACTTTTGAATTCAACGTCTGCTTTGCTCGCGATCCGCTTTGGAACTGAAGCTGGCTCTGGAATAAAGCCGATGCTCTGGCCTTGCTTGAGCATCTTACTGATAAGCAACAATCTCAGCAAAGAGAATCTCGACTCTCTTGAGGCAGATGCTCTTACAATTATTAATTAAAAAAGAGCTTTAAATTTGAAATGAAGAGCTAAAGACACGAAAAACTTATAAAAACTAGAAATATGTGTTTATTATTACAATAATATAGACAAGAACTAGGACTCCGATAAACTGCTCCATGTACAACAAGTACCAAAAATCACACGTAACAAATATAATCAAAATTAGGCTTAATATCTAAGTTTTTTATTGCCATCTCTTAGCGTGCACCTCCGTGTGCATGACCGGCTCTAAACACTGGTCCACCGGCGGCAGTCGAAGGTCGTTCCCCTTTTCCATTAGCATTACCACCCCCAGATGTGGACGCGGCTGATTCTGCGTCCTCAGTTGTGCTTTGTTCAGCGTCTAGATTCTTAAGCTGCTGCTGCCACATGTCTGCATAGATGCTGTCCTCGCGCTGCAGAAGTTGATCGTGTCTGCCACGCTCCACAATACTTCCCTCCTTCAGCACCAAAATCTCATCAGCGTGTATAACCGTGGATAGGCGATGTGCAACAATAATTGTTGTTCGATTGGCACAAACACGGGCCAATGCTGCTTGAATATTACGCTCCGTGTGCGTGTCCAACGCAGAGGTAGCCTCGTCCAACAGTACGATAATGGGTGACTTCAGAAGAGTTCTTGCGATAGCCACACGTTGTTTTTCACCGCCACTCAACCGCAATCCTCTCTCACCCACTTTAGTCTCATAGCTATCGGGGAATCCCAAAATTCTTTCGTGTATATCCGCGGAGCGCGCAGCCTCGTAAACGGCATCAGCTGTTGATCCTATTTTGGCATATTCAATATTATAATAAATGGTGTTGTTGAATAGCACCGTGTCCTGAGGTACGACCCCTAGAAAATTAAAAAGACATAGCATTTGTTAGACGTTGTCTTAATTGATACTGATCCTGCTTACCAATTGCCTTCCGCAGACTTTGCTGTTGAACCAACTTAATGTTCTGTCCATCTATTGATATGGCTCCCATTTGCACGTCGTAGAATCGGAAGAGCAGTCGCATAATCGTACTCTTGCCAGCACCAGACGGGCCTACAATGGCAATAGTCTTTCCAGCAGGAACCGAAAAACTGATATTGCGCAATACTGTTTTCTCCGGCGAATAGCCAAATGTGACATTGGAAAATTCTATTCCACCGCCAGCTGTAAGCAACGGTGCACTGCCTGGAGCATCTACAATTTCTTCTTCCTCACGCAGCAAGACAAACATATTTTCCATGTCCACAAAGTTCTTTTGAATCGCACGATAGTATGTGCCAAACCAATTCAGCGGCATGTATAGATCCATAAGATACGTGGAAAATAGCACAAAGTCACCGACAGTTAAAGTCTGATGGTGTACCACCAAATAGACGCAGAGTAATGATCCCGCTAATAGACCCAGACAGAGAATAATATTCTGTGCCGTATTCAGCAAGTTCAACGTGACCATTGATAGAAACTCCTCCTTTTGGTACTTAAGTATAGCCTCCCTGTAACAATCAACTTCATAGCCTTCGGCGCCATAGTATTTGACCGTCTCAAAGTTAAGCAATGAGTCTACACTTCGAGCACGCTGTTCATTATCCGCAAGATTCATTCTTCTTTGGTACTTCGTGCGCCATTCTGTTATGGCAATAGTGGAAGCTGTGACAGACATTAAAAAGAAATTAATACAAGATAACAGAATATTATCATAAAGTTGACTTACCTATATATAAGAACATGGTAAGGAACACGATTAAACCGAACCACCAGTTGAAAGCGTAGATAAAGTAAACAACAGCCACTATGAGATCGAGGATAGTTGGAGTTATCGAAAAGATAATATAGTTGAGAAGATTGTTAATTGAATCTGTGCCGCGATCCATAATTCGAAGCACCTCGCCCGTCTTGCGTTGCAGATGCCAACGCAAAGACAACTGATGCAAATGCCGGAATAGATCAATCTCAATCTCTCGGGTTGTATATTGCTGAACGCGAATCCATAGGAAAGTGCGCAGATTGTTGAACAGACCCATAGTGCCCGTACCGCCGCCTTGAAGAAACGATAACGCCACATAAATGAGCACAAAGTCCCAACGGAATTCGACTGGCTCAATGGTTAGGCTATCCACTGCGAAGAAAGGGAGATATCATTATTAAGTTGCCTTTCATTATTAAGATAACATGACCTACCCAACAACTTGCGATAAATGGGCAGAAACAATTTAATGACGCGACCGGCAATAAGTAGAATTATGCATACAACAACAGCAAATTGCAGCATTGTATCCTTTTTGGGCCAAAGATATGGAAATAGTGTTCGTAACTTGCGCCAACCATTGCGAAAAGCAGACCCAGTTGGAACATCGCCAGTTAAGTTGGCGGATGACTCACTATCCAGACGCTGGTGTGGATTATAGGGCGCCATTATGCCTGGTGCTTTTAGTCCAAGCACAAAGATGAGAAGCAAGCATAGAAAACGTGTGACAAACATGCCCATTTCGATCTCATCTTTGTTGCTGAATAAATGGAACAAATGTTAATTAATTGAGTACTTTAAAGGACAACTAACACTAGCTCACTAACTTAAAATTAAAAACGTATTTAAACAGAAGGAAATGGAAAATGTTGAAATTGATGAATCAGTGTACAAATCTCTGGTTTGTTTTATCTTTGAAGCTTAATAAATCAATGTAATTGGTAAAAAAATTCTACTGATAAAATTTATGATACGCCCCTAAATCAAAAACATGTCTTGAAAACATTACTGATAAGTAAATCTCAATATTGTAGTTTCAACATCTACAGTGCCAATAGTGTAAAGTCTCAACCTGAACAGAGTCACTGTAAAAGTTTGAAATTTCAAGTTTTAAATTGCAATTATCATAATATTTATGTAACGGAGAGAAGGTAAACATACTTCTTTATATGGAACCACCAGTCCTCGTGGTCTAAGTTTACAATTGCCAGCGCTTCATTGATCAATGCCAAAGTCCAAAAGAGCAACAAAATGAGGCCATGCCCACGTGTTGGAACCGAAGGTAGTTGATAGTGTCGCTCTTTGACTATGAGCCAGATGCAAAATGGATACGAGAAACACACAACACATGTGTAAAATATCTGTTAATAATAGTAACTGATATTCTAAGCTCTCAAATTTAATTTCATAATAATACTCACCATGTAACCATAGACCGCACTGTCCGTATAGATCCGAGCGTTTAGAAGAAAACGCAGGAGTGCCAGCACAGATACAAAAAGGAGCAGGAACAGTTGTAGTGCATACAGACGGGATTTAGAGATCTGTGTGGGATCCTTGGGAGTGGCATATTTCCGGTATATCAACAATTGTATGCCACCAAAAAGGAATAGGAATCCGCCACATACAGCAGGTCCCACGGTGTCCATAAAGCAATGGGAGATTCCATGATTGATCCAAATCTCGCTCAACGTCACGTTTGGCGGACAGTACAACATTATGCCCTGCAATTGATGAAATGCTCAAATTAGTTAAGTCAATATCAGCTTATTAAGACCTTAAATGCCTTCCGTGAAGTTGACATAAAATTCGTGCGCAAAATGTGATAATTATATTATATTACGATAACAACCGCCTCGGGTGCAGACAAAAAATATATTTGTGTTGTGAGCGGAATGAGATACCATTCTATTAGATCACTTATAATAGTAAATATTAAGCTGTATATCAGAATATTATAACTAACGGGAACTTGTTTTTCGGCTACTTCACAATTTTTAATGAATATAAAAATAAAATTGTCTGTGTCCAGTAAATTGTAAACAAAACTTGCAAATCATTCAAAGTGTTGTTATTGTATTTAATTTGTATTATAATTATGCAATTTAATTTGCATTGTTGTTAATAAATAATGATAACTTCTACACAAAAAATTTTTATTTCTCATTACCTTTTTTTACGCTAAGCGTAATTTATGAGTAATGTGTATGTAAAATCAGATAGACTATCTTCAATTTAATGTAATTGTTGAATGATGTTTTTGCCAAAAGGGTTGCCACCCTGCAAAATATTCCGATCTGGTAGCTCGACACTGTTAAAATTTGTTTGAAACTGAAAATTCAGTTGCAACCAAGAACACTTAGCAGATTTAAATATTTTTTAATTTCAAAACTTGAACTTTTTAAATTTTTTGCAATCCTTTGATATAGTTATTAGAAATCATTTTGAACTTCTCTACCTCTGGCTGATGAACTTCAAACTTTCAATATTGACAATGTGACTCGAATTGGCCCTTATATATTATACTCACTTTGACACTGTTAAACTCATAATGGCACGCAACATATGCACATTTCGAAAATCTATCGATATCGAATTTTGTCTACTACCACTAAGTGCTAGTACGCAGACATTTTAGGTCGATTTTCGACGTCAGTTTTTTTTCTGAAAAAGGATAAATGGTATATAGAGGAACAACAAGATGAATATTTAAAATTTTGAAGAATCTAAAATCTTAGAAGTCAAATAATTGTAACACTTTATTCTTACAACAAATCGGTTAGGATTTTACAAAACTACAACTATTTGAAGTTTTGTGAAAATCGGGATGGAAGAAAATATAATTTTCCAATTTCGATTTAGAGCAAAATAAGAGTTGGCTTTGATGGTCAATAAAATAATAGAGTTAAAATAGCGAAAAATCGCTGCCGCGGAAATCGAGTTGTCGTTTTTTCAATGTATTTCTTTTATTAAGTGTTCAATAAATTGCAATTTTGTAAATAAATATTTATTCTTGATAGTAACAAAGTTTATTTTTTTGATAATGTTTTTAATACTTCAAATAACATGCTCAAATATTTATATTTTTAATTATCTTAAGTCTAACTACATTAAAAATCAGTTTAACGAGTTTCCGAGTTTTGTTGAATATTCTAGGTGCCAGGAACAAATCTATTGGAGTCAAGAACTACATTGAACAATTCCTTAGAATCATCAAACTACTATACAATCTTATTTACATAACTTGAGGTCAAACCAGCCAGCTAAATAATTGCTACTATTATAAGTTTTTAAAAACTACATGCACTCTAATTTCAATTAATATACATTTTTCGAATTTGATTATCTCTCATTAGCTATCAGGTCTGTTCCAGGTCTGAAGAACTCTTATTTTGAGAAAGAAAAAAACGAATCCTGCAGATTCAAACGGTCGGAGCAGTACATAGATGTTTACATTAACTATGTACATACATATAAGTTTCTGTTGGTTATATACTAAATTGTTCAACTTGGATTTAAATTATTATCACAAACAAGTACATTTAATATGCATCATTACGAGTAGGTACTAGAGGGTGGTCATTAGACCGGAAATCTTAAAGTTGCCGAGATGAGGCAATGAGTCTTAAATGTTTACAGCTATGTATTAATTTTGGCCAACAGCGGCTGCGTCACGGCACTGTTTCCTGCCCCACGCACCGAGACCGCTGGATGTGGACAATCTTCGGTTAATGAAAGCTCATGTCTGTGTCCGTGTCCGTGTCCGTGTCCGTGTCCCAGTCCATGGCCATGGTTATTCGAGGCGAGTGCGTTCTTTGAAAACCGCTGCTTGTAGTTCTTGACTAGATAGCCATGGGGGTTATCACTGCTGAGGTTTGGAATGTTTTGATTACTACAACTGCTTCCGCTGCGCTCGAGATTAAGAGCAGCCGCAGCTATTGGCAACGTCGGTGCCTTGTGGTTGATCAGGGGAATTTCATCACAGTCGGCAAACTTAATTCGCTGTCCGCTGCCCATGCTGCCAGTTTCAGTGCCGGTGGCATCGCTGCGACTTGTCTTAAGCAGCGTTGAGATCGTGGGCGATGGCTTCAAGCGACTCCGTGTCTGGGGCGCAGGCTGCAGAATGCCACTCAAATTGGAATTGGAATTGGAGTTGGACTGTGCATGATGGCCATGGTTAAAGCTACTGGTGTGATTCTTAAGTGTGCCGCTGAGTGGCAGACGAAAGTGGGCCATCTCCCAGTTATCGCTAGCAGTTCTATCCAAACCATTACCTTCTGTTCCTGCTTCCGCTTCAGCTTCGACGCTGCGGAGCGAGCGACTGCCATAGATATCACATGGCTGCTGTGCTTGTCCAGCTTCCAAGTGGTAACTATTGCCCTCAGTCTTTAGTTGCGCATTGTGATCGAAGCAGTTGCCATTGAGCTTTGGCGAACTGGAGCTGATCTTGCGCTTCACTCGCAGATTGGGCGAGGTTTCCTTATCCACGGATGGCAGCGTTATCGCTGGCACTGGTGGTGTCAATGTGGCCACCACGCCCAGCTCTGAGTATTGTTTGTAGAACACGTGCGGCTGACGTTGAGGCTGCTTAAGCGAGGAGCGCCTAGTGAGCATCAGCTTGCCGGGAGACATCACGGCATCGGGCTTGGGCACCTCACCCTCTAGCCAATATGTTAACATCTCCCCCTTGCCCTTCATGGGCACTAGACCACGGCGAGTGGTCACAAAGCTGCCAAATTCATCCAGTGCCAACTTGGTGGTCTCGCTAATGTGAATCTTGAGTGCCTCCCCATTGGACTCCATGCGAGAAGCAGTGTTCACAGTGTCCCCAAAGAGGCAATATCTTGGCATCTTCTGGCCCACAACACCAGCCACACAGGGACCAGTGTGCAGGCCAATCCGCAGCTTCAATCGATCATTGGGTCGGTGGTGTATCCTAAAATTGTGAACCGCTTCGAGCAGGGCGAGAGCAAGACGCGCTATCTCCCGGGCATGATAGTTCTCATTGCGAATGGGCAGTCCAGAGACTACCATGTAGGCATCGCCTATGGTCTCCACCTTGTACACGTCAAAGTTTTCCACAATGGAGTCGAAACAGGTGTACAGGTCATTGAGGAACTGAACCACTTGCATGGGTGTGCTCTCAGCTGAGATCGCTGTGAATCCGACGATGTCACTGAAGTAGATGGTCACCTGATCAAAGGTCTCTGCCACCACCGGTTGACCGCTGATCAGTTGGGCGGCAACGCTTTGGGGCAGCAATTGGTAGAGCAGTTTCTCGCATTTCTTCTTCTCCTCGAGATAATCTTGGGTGCGCTCCTCAACAAGTTCTTCCAGGTTATTGGCATACATTTCCATGCGTTTCAGAAGATTGTCAACAATGTTTCCAGTCTCATTATCTCTATGGAGGCGCATGGAAAAAACACATAAATTATTATAAATATCGCATATAATTTAGTTAATTATTGTATTGAAAAAATTGAAATGACACAATAGCAGTTTTAAATAGCTCTTATGAGTTTAGTTTAGAATTATACTCAAGATTAACAATTATAAAAGCGAATTGCAATGGATAAGTGATCTTACTTGTTGAACTTGCGTATCATGGACTTTAGGGTATTGAAGTCGGGTCTTTCCATTGGATCCTCAGACCAACAGCGTCTAATGATGCCAATCACATCCGCCTTAGTATCACCGCAGGGTTCAAGTTCCGGACGGAAGGGTTTACTCAATAATGGCTGCGGTTGATAATTTTTAACCAACTCAATGATCTCTGGAATTGAAGTAAATAGCTCTGATTTAAATATCACTTCATTTGTATGTTTGAAAAATTCGTAGTGAAATATTGTGTGCCTGTGTGTTTTAATATTGCATCGAAATCAAAGTCCAAGATCCAATGGATAACACTGAATACCTGTTCTAATCGTATACACGCTAAATACACTCATCCGCATTCAGTTGGCTGCAATCATGTGCTCCAAGCAGGACTACTTGGAGCTCCTATGGCCCTATCTGCTGACCGAGGAACCGATCAGGCAAACGCCGATCGGTAAATCTTGTAATAGCGAAACTGGCATCTGGTCTCATGATGTCAAGAAATGTCTCTTGCTCACATATTACAATAATCGCGAGGCACAAGCCGAGCTCAAGATTCTAAATTTGTTGATGCACCGCAGTCCCCGTGAAACCGGTGGCCTTGAGGCATTACCATTTCGATGCAGAGGTCAGTAATAATTAACCATTGTCATCAGGTTTGTGATTCAATGATCTTTGAACTTTTGGTAGAACCCACCGATGCTGAGATTGTATTTGGTAATTGTGACTGCGAGAAGCTATTCTGCAGTCGACGACCATTTAAAACAGGCTGGGATAAATCTCGCATCGATTGGCTGTGGGATTTGGAACACTTTGAAACACAGGATCAGTTGCATTACATTTGGCAACAGCACGACAGGCACAAGAAGTTTCCAAGAAGAAGATCATTCATCCAACTGCTGAAACCCGTAGAAGTGCAACCAAAGAAAATCGGATGCTGGACTTGGCTACGTCACAGTTGTGGCTATGTCTCCGATACCGAAAGTATGGATGCAGACAAGAGCGCGATAAGCTTATGACTTGTATATTGAGTAATTGTACACTTTTCGAAAAAAAAACAGATAAAAGAAAAAAAATTCAATTAGAACAATTTGCTGTTTCAACTGCACTCTCAACTGCAAACCGCATTTAAATTTCATTCCAATTGCAGTTTCTGTTTCCGTCCCTCATATAAGAAATTCCCTTACAATTTACAACTGGCAAAAGGCAGTAGACAGTCGGCGGTCGGCGGTCGACGGTCGACGGTCGAGAGTCAAGGAGTTAAATCAACTCGGCGTCTAATTTGATGTACTTGTCAAGTGGTTGGGAGGAGCTGCAATGGCTTGGAAACTTGCGGACCAACTTTTCAAAAATGTAAGTTCACTTTTATGAGCAAATCTCATTCTAGTTATTTGCATGAATGCTTTGTGCAGAAACGATGCTTTTAAATTTTAAAAACATTGCCTTAAAGTAATAAATTCTCAACTCTTAAATAACTATTTGGAGTTAGAAACAAAGTAGGCAAAGTAAACAACTTGTTACTGCTTAAAAATGCGAATAACTATTTTTCTTACTATGCCAATTGTTTTTGGTCATCAACTTTTGTTTATCTATTTTATCCTGATTATTTTTAAATTAGTTAAAGAAATAATTTAAAATGTCAATCTATATTAAAGTTATCATTTGAGCTGCTGCGAATGAAACTTGAACTTAAACTCAACACGTACACAAGTGAATTAATTTTAAATGATGGACATTTGTGGTGCATACCTTGGGGCGTCTTTTCGTGGACGCATTTGCCCAAATAGAAGGGTCCTTGTCTTGTGGTTATCTCGTGCATGATGATGCCAAATGAGTATACATCGCCCTTTTGGGTGCCCTCTGGAGCACGTTGGTTTTCCATTCTCAAAAGCTCTGGGGCTGTCCACAAAAGTTCTGGGGGCAAATGAATGAGGCGAATGGAAATAGAGGAAATGTGAAAATTCCTGTACACTTACTCTTCCAATAGGCGTGGCTGTTGCAATTCTCAATATCACTCTCGATGTCGGGATGAGTTCGTCGCAGGCTGTGCAGACCGAAGTCTGTAATCTTCAGAACAAATCGGGAATCGACGACGCAATTGGAGGACTTCAGATTGCCATGGGAGCGTATGTCGGAGCTGTGGAGAAACTGCATGCCACGAACAATGTCATGCATCAAGGACAGCTTGAACATCCAGTCCAGTTGGAACTGCTCGTTCTCTAAAATATCCTGGAGCGATCCCTTGGGACAGTATTCGGTGAGAAGGAAACTGTTGCGTTGATCCAGACAGGCGCCATAGAACTTAACCAAGTGGTCATGCTGCAGATCCTTCATGCGCTTCAATTCCAGCATCAGGCTGCGGGACAACATTGTATGCACATTGTCCAACTCTATGGACTTGATAGCCACTTTGCTCTTCTTGTACATGCCGACCGGTATAAAGATC
This sequence comes from Drosophila sp. st01m, assembly GCA_018901795.1. Taxonomy (NCBI): domain Eukaryota; kingdom Metazoa; phylum Arthropoda; class Insecta; order Diptera; family Drosophilidae; genus Drosophila; species Drosophila sp. st01m. The sequence goes on along the minus strand of JAEIFG010001494.1, from coordinate 7,213,237 downwards.
TGCCTATCGCCATTGATGGACACCATGTCCTCCGACATAAGTGTGAGTTGGGAGCTCTGCTTGACCAGTGAGTGGAAGGAACCGCGCATGACATGATCTGCGGCATCCCGGAACATCACATCCTCCAAGGAGACCTTCCAGCTCATGGAATTGATCTCAGCCTCAGCTATGTAATGGCGATATCCAAAGAAAAAGCACACGGCCATTATGATGATCATTGTGCCCAGAACAATGGAGAGGATCGCATAGCCAGGCAGCGCTATAATCATTAGTGAAATCAATAGCAACTAATCAGTAACGAATTGCTCGTATTCTCGAATCTACTTACAGTTGTCCGGGCAGAGGGATCCATCGTATCCACAGATCGGACGATCGGGCGGCGCTTGATCCCGTCCACCTGCCCAATGGATTTCCTTTTCCGCCTCGAATTCCAATCGATTATGCAGGAAATGCGCCACAATCTCAAAGCGACCAGTGCTGGGATTCATGTCGAGCAGGGAATAGGCCGAGATGCGATCCCCATTCGAGTCGATCGTTACATTCCCAGTGATGCCAGTGAAGCTGCGATTCCACATGCGTCTCACAATGTCCGTGCCATTAATGGGTCGGGTCAACATAGTCGGATCTTCCCGGATGCTCTCATTGAGGGCATTGGCATAGAGCAGGACGCCGTCGAAGAATGAGGTAACAAATGCCGAAATCGGTTCATTCTCGCTAAATGTGTAATTGTATTTGGCCGATGCGATGTCTTTGATCTGCGAATGGTTTTAACGGCACATTAATCACTGACTATCTCCATATTCCATTGAAGCCACATCTAAGCCTCGTCTCTAGCTATCTATCTGTATCTGTATCTGTGAAATTTGCGACTTAATTGCTTTGGCACCCGTGAAATTCAATTACGAATCGCATCGACATGAACAACGGCAACGGTAACAGAAATGGCAACTGCTATTGGCCACGTCAACGAGTTCGAGCTCGAGTGTTAGCCAGAATCCGTGCAGAAGTTATTGCATGCCAGGTTTTGTGCAAACTGTCGTGTCCGCTCTGAAATCTCTGCCCAGAGGGGCTTACGTGGGCAGGACTCCGATTTTGATTTGACAGTCTGTGGCGACAGAGTTGCGCCCACAACCGCTGAGCAGATGTCAACGGGACTTGGGAGGAGGAGCTGACAAATGCGAACGAAACCGCATTTAGAAATATTCTCAACCGCAGCTTTTCGCATGAATCAAGGACACGACAATAAGTAAAGAGTTTTAGCCATTCCGCATCAATTCAAGATTTCGCTGGCTTTAACTGCGTACTAACAATCAATAAGTAATGTTGGTAGATTCACTTTAACTTTGGAAACAATTACACTTTCTTTGGGCTTTGGTATTCTGATTTCTTGGGGGTTTAACATATTAATTAAATAAATATACTATTAACAAAAGAGTAATTCAAATTGGGGAACTTTTAAACTGTTTACAACTTTTCTTCATTTAATTTACACTACTTCTTGATAAAAGTTATTTCATTTATAAAATATATATAAATTTACTTTGACAATTGGCTTTAAGTTAATAAAGTCTTTTCACACTTCTGCCACTTCATTTGTAGAACAACGAATTCAATTTAGTTGTACATCGAGTAATGAGTTTCTAATGTCCTGGCAGTGGCTTCAAGTTTCTACACTTGTTGTCAATGCACCTCCTGAGTGGCACAAAGTGTTAAGTGTCATTAGTTGCAGTCTGGACACGGTCTACTTGCTTATCGGACCAGAAGCAGCTCCAACAAAAGACAAAGAACAACACGAACCATTACAGAAATCACTTGCTTGTGTTGCCCGACTTCTTCCAAGTGGCTTTCCAGAGTTGGCTAACAAATGCTTTCAGCTGGACTCGTTCGCCTCGTTGTTTACCATTGCTGCTGTTGTTGCTGTACGTAAAGTATATTTACGATTACAGCGGCTCCTTTATACATTGTACTACACATTCATACGTATGTTAGTATGTACATATGCAAAATAGGCTGCCCGGCGAGCACGTGCGCTATCATTGAGTATGCATGAGAACGGAAAAAACACGTGAGAAAGTTTTGACGGAGTGTGCTAGACTACGAATTATCCGGAGTTGTGATATGTCTGCAATGCTTTCAATGACTTTTCATCGTCCACACATCGAGTTTGATTAGGGAATTTTTACGGAAACTTCCTCAAGAAATCCCCAACGAAATCACGGATTTCTTAGAACATGACAGTGATAAATTCATCAACAGGTTTATAGTTGAAAACTATGAAAATGTATGCAAAGAAATGTCTTCTTCTGCTTTATATCGTGTTACAGACATTATCCCATAGTTAGTATACTCTACTCGGAACTCAGAAGGAAAGTAGAAAAGGCCGCTACAGAAACTGACTCAAAAAGGGAATCGTGAAACAATTTGGATTTCCCTGGCACTGCAATTCCATTACCATGCAAATGTGGAATGTCGCTTCCTTGCGGCACTTAAACTCACCTCATTGGATACCTTTGTGTAAGCATCGTCATTTGGCTGCTTCGGAGTGACCGTCAACATGGCTGTGTAGGCCTTCTTGGCGCGTTCATTATTGAATTCCGTATCATTCTTATCAAACCAGGGCAGCGACGTCATATATGGCACACTGCAATCACAAAATGTTTAACAAAGTTATTGATGTTGGAGTACGTTTTATCGCAAATAAGAATGTACTCAACTCGAGTATCTTATCAAATTGGCATCTGCCTTTGCCTTTAGTTTTTGCTTTAGTCTGAGTAGCGAAAATAATATTTTATAAATAGAAAATGTAAATTGCTAAATACAAATACTATTTCCAGCTCTATCTCTCTCTGCCCCACTCGTTCTTTCTGGGTATCTCTATAATATTGCCTTCCACCTTCCCGACGAATCTGTCTATAGATGAAAGTCTATGATTCTATTGATGTGAATGTAAAGTTATTTATTTTTAATTTTTTTTACACAAGTGTAAGTGCATGTACCTGTTATCAGTCAAAGTTGGTTTGTGTTATCAACTCAATGTCAACAATTCTGTGCTAAATCAGCAATTGACATTACCCGCAAGTCGTATATAAATGATGAGCAGATTACTTTAACTCTGGGTAAGCAGAAATTGTGCCATCAATGAGGGAAATTAAAGCTCAGTTACTTTAACTTTAGTGTAAATATAAATCCCTTATTTACTTTGGTAAAATTCAGAATATTCTTAGCAGAAAACGTGTATAAAAAATTTTGTATAACAGTAAAAGATTAATACTTCAAAATTAAAATGTAACTTTTAAAATATTAAATCTTTGCTGAGAACCAGATAAGTTTAAAAAGTAACTTATTTTCTTTTAATTGGTTAGAGTATTTTCTTATTAACATATCAATCTTATCATTCTTTGCCAAACAATCAATGAAATATAGTTTAAAAATTACGTAGAATTTTGACTTTGTATCAGGAAATTCATTGGTTAATGCATTACGCTCATATACGAGAAGGTATAGAATATTTCTTTATTTATTCGCTTTATTTTACATTGATTACAAGGTTCATATAGGTTGCGATTAGATGCACATGCAAATCATTATTCGATTCGCGATTCGCGCACTGACATATCGAGATGAGAACAAACCGCTAACATCTGTCCTGTTTCTTCTCAAGCAGTTTCTGCAGCGTAATTCGACTTATTTATAAATATTTGAAATAGAACATCTCGAGTGCATGGGTTTATTCAAAAAATATCTAAGTCGATATTATTTTAAATGTAAATAGAAGTTTAGTATTCCGATCGAATTGATGTCATTTTAGGATGACTTTATCTTATCTTATATCTTCAAAAAAATAGGATCTCTGATAACTTTAGCTATGAGAACTGTCAGGTTGAAATCTGCTCTTCGGATGACCTATATAACTTTAGAGTCGATAGACTGAGGTACATTACTGATAACTTTTTTACCATACCATAACTCTATCTGTTGGCCGTGTGAAGGCGGCTAAGTTAATACATCGAATTGTTGATAGCTTGACTAGGTAAGTACATAAAAAAGTGTGGGTGTGAGGAAGCCATGACTCAGCTAACTTAGGGGCACCAAAGTGTGCATAATTACACAGCAGCTAACTGACGAGAAGGGGGTTGAAGAGTATCGGAGTGTATATGATTTTGTTGTTTGCCATTTTATTCAATGATGGTCAAGTCAGACAAGTGTCGAAAATCGGAATTTCCTCAATTTATAAATAGATATTAATTGTTGACTGCGTCTTGAAGTTGCTTGTATCTATTTTTGTTGATAAATTTCATAATTTTAATAACCTTGGCTAGTGTTTATGTATTATGCGCAATTTGTAAAGAATATTCAAAGTGCGCGTGTTTGGCAAAGTGAAAGGCCACAAACTGTAGCGATTGCTATAAATGATCAGTTTTTGAGTTTGTTGTTATACTCGTAATTATATTTGTTGTGGTTTGCTGTGTAATTTATATATTTGTTTTGTACTTGTACTTGTACTTATACTCGTACTCACCGCGAGAATAATTCAATATTGATGAAAACATATTCGCCGCTATCGATCATATTCAACTCTTCGGCTGTCAGCATAATTTGACGTATGGACTGCGGATCGGCGCACATAATGACAACTGCAAAATAAACAAAATAGTAAATAAATGATGATAATTGTGATAAAATAGTACAGTAAATGGAACATTTTATTTGGCAGATACACATCTTATAAAGTTACGTTTGGTCCATTCTCAGTTGAAGCTTACAACTTATTGCTGATACATAAAAATAGAAGCAGTCATCAAGCTTTCAGCGCCTGAGCTGTTGTCATTAACAATGGATTAATTTATTTTATAATTGTACACTATGTTAACAAAACAACATTTGCCCTGTCGCTGAAAAGGTGTCAGTTTCCTTGACGTCATCAGATAATTTATAAATATTTTTCGTGTATCATCAGACTCAAAGATGTTTCAGATTTTGAAGTAGTTTATGGAGAGCTGTGTCTTTTTGACAGGAACACTCGAAACTCTTGTGGATAAGTCCTGATAGGTAAAGATAGACATGAAAGCTTGGTACAAACAGAAAAATTCCATGGGTCCCTTTAGTAAACCTAAGGTAAACTCTTATTTTTAGTATATTATACCTGAAAACCCATTATATCACAATACATTTCAATAGCTCATAGTTTGAGCAGAAATAAACTAAGTTAATAGGAGAAAATGTATTTCTCAAATTTAAAATGTAGCCAATATCATAAAATTTGGTTGGTTTTAAATTTTAATTTCCTGGTTAAATGGCTGAACAATAAATGTCATTAAATTATTTATATGTGTGCGTATATTCCAACTTTATGATTGACAAAAAAAATAATTAATTCACACATCAGTTTGCACGGCAAATTATTGTAATATATCCAATTACAAATATGAATGACAGAAATACTATATATATACACATATGGTAAGCATTAAAAAAGGACAGGAATCCCATTTCCTGAACAACAGAGTCAGAATCAGAACCGCAAATGCAACAAAATGTAAATATGAGAATTACACACAAATTCCGTTAATTATTTAATTGACATGTGTGTTAGTTCTCTTTTTAAGCTGATTCTTTAATTTGGTATTAACTGCGGGTGCAAATACCAAATGAATTAAATCTATGACATAATACTTGAACTTTTGCAACGCAATCGCAAAATCGGAAAGCAAATGAAATATTAAAAATGGCTGCTTATTTAATTGTCCTTAAACTCAATTAAAAGTCCTTTATTGAAAGTTAATTAAATGCCTTTCAAGGGATTCTATTCCGACATTCGAAAAAATCTTTAGAAATATGTCATAAGAATTCCCAGACTGAACCAACCACCCTTTTTTATATAATTGAAAATAGCAATTACTAAGTAATCTTTGACAATTTACTTAATGCTATACCTCCATGCTATATCATCCATGCCTCCCGACGCCAATGTTTGTTTTATTCCTTTTGGTGCCTCGAGACTAAGTATAATAATTTAAAGACCAGTAAATTTTGCATAGAATAGACAACAATTCAATTAAGAAAATGCAAATGTGAGGCTTTTGTACCCTGTCATAGTGTGTACGAGTTTAAAAGGTAAGAAAGTTTCAAAGAAGGTATATAAAGAAGACACAGAATAAGAGACATTTTAAAATGCAAGTCTAATAATTGTAATTGTTTATATATATTTATCTTTAATATTAATCAAATTGGTGTTATGGAATATATCGATAAGGATGGAAGTATGATTTCTGCATAAATGAGGAGCATCTGCTAGTCGAGAACCAAAACATTGCCATTCCGTCAATGTCAAGTTCAGTGCAAAACTTTGACTTGACTTAATTATACCAAAATCTGACAATTAAATTCGAATGCAACGCACATATTACAAATGTAAACGAGTGATCGTGAAATGCTTATAATTATAATATAATACTATAATACAGAAACGACAGCAGACAATTTGTTGTTACTGTGGCTGATGTAAGCTGTAAATTAAGTCATACATCCGATATCATATCTGTGCATTTTAAGTTAAAGAGTCAATATTTCATGTGATATTCGACTGAGTCAATTGGCAATAATAAATGAAACACACTTATGTTGACAATTATAAATATTTACAATTATTTGTATGAATAACAAATAAGGTTCGTTGACTTCTGAGCAATAAAAAAGTCAATATGTCTTTATTTACAGCTTCTAATTTGGTGTAGTCAGAAGTTATTTTTAAAATTTTGAAATTAATTACATCGTTAGTAATATTAATCAGTGTGTATTGAAAATAAATAAAAATTTAAATTTATTACTGTGTTTCAAAGATTAAGACAGAGGTCAAATCAACAAAGAGATATTCTTAAATATATGCGATAAAGTACGTAAGTCTGATTCGGTTCCTTATTAATTTAAAAAATGCACTCAAAAGTAACAAGTTAATACGATGTAAAATATTTGAACTTGCGTCAACTTGATTTGTGATAAGTTAAAAGAATGCGAATGGTTGATCGCTTATCTGTTAAATAAAGTTTTCTAATTGAATAAAGGATCGATTTGAAATTATATTATATATATATTTCTACAAGGAATATTTGCTCAGTATTAATTTATAAATATTCACTGAAATTCCCGTCCGACCAGTCGACTGCCCTTGAACTCAGAACTCAGAACTCAGTTCTATTATTAGGTTCTTGAAAACTGTTAAACGTATTTATTTGTCATCAGTCGAATTTGCCGCCCGACCAAATTCAGAATCAAGTAAATTTGATTTCTATTGCACACAAAGCCTTTATTGTATTTTAATTAATACATTTAAATGCAAATATTTTTATAATTGCAGTTTAAAAATAGCTGCAACACAAGTATATAATGAATTACATTTATATGGATATACCTTTAAAGTGATATACTTTAAAGTCATAATATATATATTGTTTATGCGATTGTGAAGCCATCACGGGTCATGAATATTAATTACATATATTAAGAATCGATTAGCATACATACGTCGCTCACTGTCCGTCTCAAATAGGCAAAGCTACTGTCATTTTTTTTATAATTTATATTATTTGTTATTAATAGCCGATCATAACAATTAAATACGATGTAAATAAGGTTTATGAGCCAATAGAACGCAGTTGTCCGATTTTCAGACCAAAATTCCCGTGAATCGGAAGTTACAGTGCGATATATTCCATTTGCATTCACTTGGGAAATATGTAAAATATACCATAAGAAAATATCGAATCGCTTGCAATTAAAGGCCAGACTATTGACGGGGTCATAGAGATCAGGGAATTCTCGATGCGATGTAATCGCTAGTGGATCGGCTAAATATACCAGGTTATTTATAACGTTTTCACGACATTGAACACTGATAGAATGAAATAATGTAGACAAGTTGAAGTAGAATAGAGATGGGTAATCTTTAGTATAAATGGACTAATGACCCAATTCTTCTCTGTAGTTTAATGTGAGTAATGTCAACGACTTATCTCAGATGTCTATACGAAAGGGTTGACCTAAACGACAGTGTACACTTACTTCTTGTTCGCATGGCGACATTGCGAAGCAGCCGAATTATATAAGCCTTGGTCCAGTGTGCAGTATCGAATCCTAGCTGATAAACCGATTCCTTCTCGATGGTGTCATGAATGGCTGCCAGGCAGAGGAAGCACACCGAGTTACCCTTGATTTTGGCATTCTCATTTTGATAGATTAATGCGGTGCGAGTCCAATTGTATGTGTTCAAAATAGCGCGTACCATGTTGCCAAGATTACTGACCTGAGCGCCTTTGAGGCGGGTCAGTGTTGAGTAACTCTCCGTCTTCTTGCTGAACTCTCCGGCATTTCCGCCAGTCGTAAGCAGGGGAATCTGCCAGACGTCGGCGTAACGGGAGATGGGCGCCAACACATATTCGCAGGGCAGGCCAAAGATGGCATTCATTTCCGGCCACTGTGTGAAGATCTCAAAGAATCCAAGGGGTCCGTAGGTGGAGGAGCAAAATGTGTCACGTGAGATCAGCTTTATGTCAATTTGTACGCCTCCAACGAATCCCAGCCGTTGAACATGTGCAATGCCAAGTTCCAGCACCGGCAGCACCTTGGGCATAATGCAGTCGTTTTTGTTGTCCGATTCAACTGATGGCAGCAATGCCACAAACACCAGCTGACGTCGCACCAAGTGGGTGCCATGTTGGTGGCTCTTGTGGTTCACGCTGCTGGTGAAGTCCTGAACCAGCTGGGTTCGAGCCGATTTCTGGGAATTCCTTGTGTCGGGCACTTTAAAGCTGTGCACATCCGATACGGAACTGATGCCGGCAACCCCAACGTTACTTTCCACCACATTGTAGATCCAGGCTAAGGCTGGCGCTGGCCCAGCTCTCTGGGTCGGCAGCAGAACCAACAGCAGCAACAGCAGCAGCTCTTGAAGTTGATGTCGTTGTCGTCGTCGTTGTTGTTGTTGTTGTCGTTGTCGTGTTGTTGTTGTTGTTGTTTTTGTGGCTGCCGCACAATGTTGTTGGACATTCTGCGACAGCTCGGCCGGATGACTTGTCTCTGATTTGTAGTTGTTAGAGTATTCTTATCACTTATTTGCAATTTTCTTTTATTATCATTTATTTCTGCTTCAATTTGTTTGTGTGTTGCTTTCGCTTTCATGCGTTTTACAAATTTACTTTTTTTGATGTCGATCTCATTATTTATGAACTTTTGTTGAATTTTGCATATTTACTCGTATTTCGTTTAACTTGTTTCATATTTGCGACGACGCCTGCAATACAATAAGGCACATTTAGCACACAGTTCTTAATTAAAACCTGTGTAAATTTCATTTATTTTTAACTGTTATTTTGTTTTACTGCTCGCTCTGATCAGTTAGTACTTTTAATATATTTATTGTAATTTTTAATGTGATTGAAATTATTTTATTTCGTATGTTTACTTATTTATTAATATTTAATTTGTTATTTAATTTAATGGATTTATTGCACTAAAAAAAAAATTTTTATTTGATTTGTACTTTTTGTTATTGTTGTACTGTTATATTTTACAGATTTATTTTTATCTTCGTTACAATTTATAGCACTTTAAAAAAAACTGTTACACTCTCGGTAAGGGTATTAAATTGTCACATACATTATCCGTTTGCATTAAATTATGCGCATTGCTAGACTGAATGTATCCACAGTTGGGTTTAAACCAGACTAAAATAATTATTAAAAACATCTGTCTTTAATATGTCAAGCAATATTTGAGATACTTTTAAGAGATGCATATCTTGTACATTTTGATCTTAAAGTTAGATCAAAAAGCTGAGAATTTAAAATCAATTACAACCATTAAAGAAAGACAGAAAATCCAAAGAAGTTCAAGCTGAAGAACTGAAAAGACAACACGGATAAAAAAAAACCTGTCATGGCGTTTACAATTCTATTGACCTTCACTTTTATTTTGTTCAAATGAAAATCAGACATTTTTTTCATCTACCGAGGGTAGAGGTATAAAATTCTAATACTTATGAAAGAATTAAAGTCAATTTTTAAATGTTAGTAAATTGGTTTCGAATTTAACGGCAATTAGCAAAGTCCATAAATGTACAGAATTACAAGCAAAAAAGAATGAATTGGCAGAAAGCTTCTGGTCCCCTAACGTACTTGATAGACCACAAATTGACAATGAAGAACAACAATGTGTAGGTTTTTAGGTTAGATTCTACCGGTTCTTAAAGACTCATAAATTGTGTGGAACAGTAACGATACTCTAGTGACGTACTAGGTATTCAAAGACGTTCGAAAGAAACCAATTTCTTAAATTATAATGTCTTATAATTATAATTTATAACATATAAATCATAATAAAGGCATTGCTAAAAATAACCACACTCTATAAAGCCCTCGGGGCTTTCAAGCTGACCACAATAGAAATAATACAATAAATATAAGGAAAAAGTTGCAACAAAAGATTGGCATCGAGATTTTTAATGATGCCTTTCGGCAATGAAGCTCATAAGTATATTCGGTGCTGACTAAAAAAAAAAATTAAATAAAACAAACAAAACACTTTTTGAATAGATTTTTTGCACAATTGCCCGGCCACAGAGTGTCTACCAAGAGGTTATTGCTCGCGACCTCAACAGACGAACTATTTTTTGTATTCGTGGTAGACCCAGAAGTGAAATAATTATATAATAATAATAGAAGTGAATATGGAATCAGGAATCAGCTGCTATAATGATGTGTGGATGAGCAGATGAGATGAGCTAGGGAAATTGAGGAGTCCTAAATGCTTTGTTTACCACTCATTCAATTGTCAGTTGTCAGTTATGTAGCTACCAATTGGTAACCCAGATTCGTCTATTTTAAATGGCAAAAGTACAGAATATGGGCCAAATCACTTGAGCCATTCCCAAACTTCAAATGAGCACATGCCATGCATTATGGGGAATGACAAAGTACAGCTAATGCTTTGTTGCCAATCGTTGTTGTTGTTGTTTTCATGCCTATTTATTATTTGTTATTGTTCAATTTCATACGGTCTCAGACTTTCAGAGATTGGCAATTTTTTTCTCTGAATAGTGTATTATTTTGGGCCGCGGGTGATGTTAAGAGTTTACACGTGCCGTGGATTAACAGATCGATCGCCTGCCAGCTTCACAGCGGGTGGACAACACCGCCAACAGTCAACATTCAACAGTCAACATTCAACAGACAACAGACAACAGAAAACAGTCAATAGCCAAGAGTCATTAGTGTTGGCTTGTTTGTGTGCCGTTAAAGTTGCAGATAGTTATTGACAGCTGAGCAGCGTTATAATTATTGTTCGCACAAAGATTATTATTTTTTTTCTCTTTCTCTCTTACTTATTTTTTTTCTTTTCTATTTTTGGTTTTTAAGATCGTTTCGCTTTTGAATTGTGTACTTTAAATATATGATTCCCACCTGGCGATCCATCAACATTTAAATATGTGTACACGTAATTGTTCATATTTTTAGACTATTTGTTTCTCTTTCTGTCAGACTAATGAAGTTCACACCTTGTTTATCGCTTGCTTACTGGGTACTGACATTAACTGATATTTTGCGCTAATTATGGACAAGCCCCCTTTTTCGGAAGTTGGCTATAATAGTTTTGGAACTTAAACATGATGATGATTTGTAAATTACACGGTCGTTTAAAATTGTCTGGAAGCTAAACATTTTCACTGGTTAAAACAATCGATGATTGGCCAAAACTAATTAAAAACAAAGCAAAGTGGGTTATTAAAATAAATCCCAGTTATTTCTAGTTCTTTGCTACTGATATATGATTAATGGGTTTCGTTTCCACTAATTACAAATTTTAATTTCGAAGACTGCACAGTTATTTATCTAACAGATGTTTTGAGTTGAGGCTCACATCTATTTATAGATTTATCCATGAGTTAATGATATTCAGTTCTTGAATAGATTAATCTACGTTCCTTTAACTTACAGGGTAATAGCAAGTCGTTGACATTCTCACTCATTTTCACTCATTTCTCAGTCATTACTATTGTCATTATTTGAGGCTAATATTATTGTTTTGGTTGAGTTTGCTGCTTAAGCAAATTGTTGCCGTTGTTGTTGGCCTTTTGAACGAAATATAAGCCGCACATATGAATGTACGCGTTTTGTGTTATTTTTAGTTTCATTTCTTTTTTTTGGCAGTAGTTGAAAATATTGTTGAGTGCCGCAATACTCGCAGTTAAGTAATCGAAGCAACAAAGTGAAATTCGATGGAATATCGTCAGTGGCAGATCGAAAACTATGAAAATGGATACAATAATAACACCTTCAAAAAGGCTTTAACTAATTATTAGTAGTCGGACTTATGATATATCATAAATAACTGAGTTGACTCTCCGACTCGTGTGACTAAAGCAATTTGACGCATAGATTACAAGATACTAAGTTCAATGACCATACATTTAATACACATGAATGTCAAAAGAACGTCATGAGCTTATTTTATAAATCCCATAACATTTAACTGCAGCTCAAAGCGTTGACATTAAGTAATGATAGTATTTCAACGAAATCTCAAAGCAAATAAGCATTTATATAAACGAATATTATACTTAGCTAAATTATTAATAGCGCTTAAATATAGTTTCATTAACTTGTGACAAGTCAGTGAATGGAAACTAATAAATTCAAAATTGCCACAGCGGAACATAATATCATTCAAATTTCACAGATATGTTTTAAATAACGATAATTTCTATATCAGTTAAAAGATAAGATAAGAAATTGATTTGCAAATATTTTCAAGTTCACTAGAATTTATGGTTCGGTCTTCCATACACATTTAAAAGATTATAGAATAATATTACAGTTACCACTTAATAAGTTTTTATTAAATAGATTCTGTTGCTAAATAGCGTTAATTTATTACCCAATTAACTTAACGTCTCAACTTTAAGCATCTTATCTTATTGATGTCTTAATATATAAACAAATAATTAAGGGATGTTGCCTAAGTAAACTTTAAAGTGGAAAACTAAGAGGGTCTTTTAATTATTTTCTGCTTTTGAGTTACGAAACATTTTGTTTGCTATTGGTGAACTTGTTCGTCTGAAATAAGTTGAATTGCAAACTGTGCAATAAATTAAATTGAATCCGGAAAATCTGGGTAACAACTACCAAAAGCAACTGCGAAATATTTGCGCTCTGAAATCAAAAATAAAACTCATTTCAAGTTCGACGTGTCTGATTTTACCATAGAGACAAAGCGGCGCCTGTTCGGTGACTTGGGTTAAAGTTGTTCTCTTCTTACTTCTCCTCTTCTCTGACTAAGCATTGAACATTTGATTTGTATTTGTATATTTTTGTCAATTAAACGCAACTCAGACATAATCTTGAACCCTATAATTTTAATCCATTGGCAACATAAATTGTTTAAATTCAATAAGATCTTTGTAATATAGCTCGAAAGTCAATTGTTCATGTGAATACGATAACGAAATTGTTAATTTATGTCTTCTGAATAAATTAGCTCTACACACAATTTATAAAGCAATTTATCATAGATGCACAGAAGCTGAACTATATGTAAATGATTATTTAATATGCAATTGATTTAGGCCACACACAGCACAGTTATTGTTTGCACTTGAACAATTGTGGGCGGCTCGAAGCCACAGCAGTTATGACAACAATGTTGGTAGACTTAGTATACATATATTGGAACAGTGTAAATTGAGTAAATTGTATGTTGATCAAAATAATATTTGGTCCATTGGTCCACAGCGAGAGCAAGAGAGAGAAAACAGTGGGGGAACAGAAGTATCCCAAAATCAAGTTCACGTTATTATCAATAATTTGCGTTTGTCAACTGCATAAGGTACCAGGTGTTAATTGTATTAAAAGAGCAGAACACAATGGGTTAATTTTTTAGCAAACATTTCGATTTTGTAGAATTACACAGCGAATGATAAAAAATATCTGGCAAATTGTACAAACTGCCTTCCAAGAAGATAAAAATGTGTGTACACATCTAGAATATATATATATGTATAGTGTCAAGTACGCTGAACACGATAAGAACTCAAACGCACTTGGGAATATACATTAAAATTTAAAATTAAATTTTATTCAAATTTCACTTTCTAGTTGGCACGAGCCAACGGCTATTTATAAATTACACTTTACGATGTATTTTTTTAACATATTTCTCGATTTGTTTGTTTTATTTGAGTTCAAAATGATTTAAATTACTTTTTGTTTGCGCTGTTTAATTAGGCGTTTTGTAGGCAACGCAAATTAACTGTATAAGTATAATTTGTGATCATAATTAAGTTGTTGTTTAGTTACATTCACTGTGTTCGGGCATTCCAAAGCCGTCGCATTTTTCAAATGTTTATTTTTCGAGAAGTTGAAAAACCCGCGTCTTGTTTGCCGTTGCGTCGAGTCTCGAGTCGAAAACCGAACTGAACACACGAACCTTCCCACACCCGACCAGACGCACCGACGACGCCATCGACGACGTAGCTGCAACGTAAACGTAAGCGAAACGTAAACGTAATCGTAAAACGTTGGCAGCAGCGAGAGCAGCGACGTGATCCGCGTTAAATGGAGAGCAGACAGCAAAGGTAAACGCAAAGGTAAATGCAAACGAAAAATGTAAAGCTAAACAAACACAAACATGTAATGTGAAAACACACACGCACCTATGTATGTAACACACACTTGAAGTAACAGTTGGCATTTGTGATAGTCACAAATCCACGTCTCCCTGTTCTTCCTTTTATTGTTGTGTGAATTTGTTTTAAATCAAATTTGGTCAACTAACTATTTTACAGAATGTGGTTTTTGAAGTAGCTTATTCTTTAAAGATACAGAACTCTTCAAGAGATTAACCCAGTAGGCGTCAAAAGCGAATTAATTACATGTCTAAACTTTAATATATTTGTCTAGATTTAATTTTTTACTATTAAACTTTAAATTAAATTTGATTTATACATATATTTATCTCTTTGTGCAGTTCTTAATTAAAAATAAAAATTAAGTAAAGACCTCAAATATTATAAATATAATATTTATACCAATATTCTTATATTATACTTAAATTGAAATAGTTTGCCTAAGCACATTCTATTTAGTATTCTTAGCTTCTTTCGAATTAAGACATTCTTCATATTTCTCAAGATTATTATACAAATCTAATTACAAAATCTTTAATTTGAATTTTATTTATGTAATGTCCCTAATGTCATCAGGATAGAGAATCGTTAACCTTGCACTTGTGGGATCATTCGTTTTTATGCTACTGTATTTTTGTGTTTTGATGTTGTTGTTGTTGTTGACGTTGGTCGCATCTGCATACTGTGGAGTTGCAATTTGAATTTCAACTTTGCAGACGATGTGTGCTTGTTGGGAATCGTCTGGTGTTCATTTGCTTAGATTACTCAGAGCACACAGATGCTGAAATTACGCATACGCAATGTATGACACACATAAATCGCCGTGGCAGTGTGCGTATATTGCGTTAGCGAGTGTGTGTGTGCACAGGGTGGTGATTTAATTTCGTGCCTTGCACTTCCGACATGGATTCATATTTCAGTTTGCATTTTTTTTTGTCTCGCATTGTAGTACGACTCACTTGAACTTAATAAATCGTACGGATGAGATGCAGGACGACGGACTAAGGTATTTGAGTAAGCACATTGGGATTGGGGCTCATCTGGCACGTGCATTTTGTCTGTCTCCGTATGTGATAAGCCGCACTTGTTGCTCATCACAATTCTCTCTACCTCTCTCACTCCGTTGTTCACTATGTCTCACTATCATTTTGGTGGTTCTCTTGCTAGCGTTTTGGTAACTGTTTGCCATCAATTTGAGTTGCGTTGGCAGCTTATGAAATTTTTTCGAGTTATTGCATTTTCACATTTTCCACTGGGGCCTAGAAACCAACACTTATATGTTTGTGTGCATTGCGATTTGGCTTGATATGCACTTGGGATCTGAACGAATGAACCATAAATTAGTTTCTTCCCGCTATTTGTTGGCTGCCTCGCATAAATTCTATGGCACCATTTTCCAATTTCCTGACACGAAACCAAATCATTGAGGTTCACACACAATGCATGACAGCGAGGATGCGGATAACAGATAGAACAGCTTCTATAAATGAACAGCTTTCAATCAAACGGCAAAGAATATCTATCCACATTGGTTGGGAGATAGTAGACGAGTCCATGTCAGATGTGAGCTGGCCGTAGGAGACCAAGTATTCGTATTGTGACTATACAAATACAAGTATAAATTACATTTAAGAGCATCATCTTAGGAATTCAATTTTCGCATTGAATTCCGTCTCAGGATTGCAATTGAATGACACTCGTTTGCTCCACTTCGCATTAATTTGAGAAGTAATTTGACGATTTAACTCGCAAGCTACCCTTTATTTAATTCGTTCATTAATAACATCCTCGAATTTAATATTCACAAGACCATTATCATTTAAGTTCCCCATTATGGGGTTATTACCACTCTTTCTCAAATGAATTGTCAATAAAGCACAAATGAGTCGAATGCTTTGGCAAACTCATTGAATGCACTGCATGTTAAAAATGTAAAGTACTTGCCATGACTCGTCGACATGGTCCTGATTTCCATCTCCTCCCCCTCTTTTTAATGGCTGACTGACAAATGAAGCAGGCGACAAATCGTTACACACGACCACAAAACAAAGGCAAAAATCTACCAGCAAAGGAAAATTGAGTTAACCAAATAAAATTACACGACCTCGACAATAATTTGCTTTATACCTTTACACAAAACACTTATCCAATTTGTCAAGTATTGATCCCCAACGAGAATGGAATTCAATGAACTCTATACGATTGTTACTTATTCATGTCTTAGCTTACAGAATTGGTAGTTAGTGCGTTCAGTGTAAGCCAAATTAATAAACACAAGAAAACAACAGAAATAAAGTCTCCTTCAAAATGGGTCAAGTCATTTGATATTTATGAAATTAAATTCAGTTTTACAGTTAATTACAATATAATCTTAGAGTTAATTATTTATTTGACATTCTTAGGGTGAGCATTGGATAATAATAGAATCTTTCATAGCTTTTCTATTTTCCATTTTCTATTTATTATCAATATTTCAATGAATTGCTTTAATTTAAGAGGATATGTTGAAGAATTTTTAAAATTGTTATGTCGACTTGTGTGTGTTTTTTCTTAAGCAGATAGTTGCATGCTCAGATTAAAAGCATCGACTTCTCTGGTCTTTGTCCTTGGTCACCTCTTATTGTCAGGTACTGTGATTTTGTAGCTGGGAATGTGAGTTCAATGTATACAAAATTTTGAGATTTGTGTGCCATCCTTTGATCTGAATTCATTAAATGTTTGTTAAAATTTGCTTCGAGAGCGAATAAACTTTAAATGAAAACAAAAACCAAATAAGGTGAAAAAGTTATTCTAGTTTGAACTTTGTTGGCTGTAGCTACAAATTTTAAGAAGTGCTTGACTCCGAGATATCCTGCAATTAGTTCATTAACATACGTAGGAGAAGTCCGACAACCTTTATCTTACAATTATTAAATGGATACAGGGGATAAATAGTAATTTGCACGTCAAGACTTTTGAATTTTGTCCCTAGAGAAAACAATTGATAAGCAGCATTTTAAAGGGAAAGTTAAGTCAAACCACCTTTCTGATACGAAAGATTTAATTGTATTCGCTTGCTTAATTAATGGCAACTTTGAATTTTTAATTAAATTTCACAACAATATTGGGAGAAAATAGTGTTGGCAACTTTGGCACAACGTTGCATATAAAAAGTTTAACTACCAGCCAGCAGGAGACATAAATCTGCTGCACTAGCTGCTAAAATTGGCTTAGTTCCTGTTCCTGTACCGTGGTCGCCGTGTGGTCAACCTATGAAATTGCAGGTGTCAGTATAACAGTGTGTGTGTTGGGTGTGTGTGTGGGCACCTGCCAAAATGGACTCAGGCAACACCTCAAAATACTCTGTCGATTTAGATATTCAATTCAAAGAAAAGCCAGTTGCATGTGAGCTTTGAAGCGATTTCACAGTCTTGTTGAAACTCAAATTAATTTAATGCAGTTTCAGTAGATTATTTTTTATACTACTTAATAAAATAAAAGCAAATACTGGATTCTGCAACTATAAATGTTAAGTCTTAAGAACTGTGTCATTTTAAATATATGTTTGATATTAAAAGACAATCTCTTACGGTAATATTGGGATTGTGATAACACCTAACACTCTTCCAGAGTATTTGACCTACAACCTTCTCAAAGTTGACTCCTTAATGTTGTGTGGATGGGGAGTCAGCGCAGGTGACAGCTACAATGTCACCGGAAATATGACCGGATGCTGTTAATGATGCACGGTCAGATTGGTGAAATCTTTGACCACCTTTTGGTTGCCCACATGTCCGACAGGCTGATTGCAGATTTATATAGTGCCCCTTTGGCTGGATGGACTTTAAGCAAACGCGTTGCTCGGTGGGAATGCAACAATATAATTGATTAAATATTTCGTCTCTTCAGATAATTATTTTTGCAGTTAAGGATTAAAAAAAGTGATCATTTTGGGCGTCGACTTTGAATTTCTACAACAAGAAAACTTATCGATTCCTGCCTCATTTGTGGACTCTAACAAAATTCGCTTTAAAGCCTTGTCTGCTTTATTTAAGTATTTAATGAGAATACAATCCTGTTACTCTGCCAACACATTACAATTTTAGGCGCTAATTTTGTGCATGACTCTGCCAAAGCAATTTGCCCAAAATGTATGCTATACTTTTTGCTCTTCTTGCTAACATAAGCACAAGATACTATGGGCTACAAATACAATTTGTGAATAGAATAGAACAATAATTTCTTTACCCAAGGACTTCGATTGCAACAATGATAAAAAGCGATAATTTAATCTGGTTTAATTAGTTCAACTTGTAATCATCCTCATATTGTCATGTTGTGAATCCAATTTTATGTTTAATTTGCCTGACTTCACTTTCATTTGCAAATTGGCCACATTGTCGTTCAGTGAATATTGCACAAATGGAAGTTGGCCCAATAGTTTCATATTGTACTATAGTGTTAACATCCAATTATATAATTTATTTGCCTGATTTCTTTTTCATTTGCAAATTGACCACGTATCCGTTTAGTAAACGATGCACAAATTCAGCATGTAATTTAAAAGTTGTAAATATGCAATGCAATTTTCATAGAAATTGTTATGAGCCGGAAAATGCAGTAATTATTGCAAGTATTTTACAGGATTATTAAATTCACTCGTTAAGAATATTGCACTATGTTTATGCATAGCAAAACCCCATTAATTCAGTTTATTGTCAAAGTTTATGTAATTAAAAATGCGGCACAGTTATTGTAAATGTATATTGTGACAATGGACTGTCTGTAAGTTCGAGGAACCATATAGATGGACTGCCAGCTGTTGATGGTGCAATATATACATTGCACTGCGAGGTGGCAATTGCATTTAATATATTTAATTGGTTCAATTAATTTCTCATGTTAAATTTTGCACAGCAACTAAGACAGTGAATCCTTGAGAAATCAACATCGATGCGAACAACTGTTATTAAAGTTGATTACAATTGACATCTGACCCAAAGTGCTAAACGCATGGTACTTTTTCATTAATTATAAATAATGAATAGCCCAAGAAACAAGGTCAGTTTAAAATGAAATCGATGCTAATTCTACGCAAATATAATTTGAAGATATTAAACAAGATGCCGACTGTTAATACGTATTAGAGCAAATTTCCCAAAATGTCGATTGGTATATGCAGCCTTATAGTTTAATTGCCCTTTGATTATATGATTAAATTTAATTCTTATGAGCAAACGAAACTATGTGAGACAGGAGGTTAACATTTATCTGACCCTAAGGAAAGGACTAATTCTTGATGAAGCTTTGTTCCTATTAATATTTACAATTCAAATTACAAATAACAATTTATCATATGAAATGGTCAAGCACTCCATAGAGTTCAGCCACAATATTGCATTCCTTGCTTTTGACATTAATATCATTGATTGCAGTGAGTAGGCTTAACATACTGGCACACACACACCCTCACACACACACGTATAATAACACATACACATTTTAATGCATATATTAATGCAATACACAAGTGACATTCAATGCAAACTAAAGCAATTGATTGAACATTAGGATGGTAAATTCACATTTTGGCTGCAGTTCTTGATTTGAATTGCTCTTCATCTATACAATGCAATTTTGTCGTTATCTTTTACCATATATTTAGAGCCAAATGTTAATAGGGCAAGAAACCTTCAAATATTACATAATCATCAATTAGATTATACATTTTATTTCTATTTAAATACACATGCACAAAAATAATGTTGGCTCTTGAAAGAACGAACTCATAAAAGATTATTATTATTCTGCGCATGAAGAATAACTTTATTTTGTGTACGTGCAATTATTAAAAGAAGTCGAGAAGTTAATGAAATAACTTGCACTAATTAAAGTATAAATTGTGAAAGACTGTTGAGTGTTATTGCTCTTCATATAATCGAGATTATTAAATTTGTCAGAATACAAATGGAAGCTGAAGACACTAAAGATATATACGAATTGTTTGACAATTTTAAATCACTATCACCTATTGTTCGCAACTTTTTATTTAAATCTAACAATTTAAATGAAACGGGATTCACAAATTCGATAACCGAGCTAATCAGAGACGAACACAGTTTTCCACTCAGCCAATTTATTTGCATTGGAAACTTTTTACAATTTGGCGCTGTTGTGTATAACCCCAAGCAAACCTCTCCTACCTTTAGCTTTGTTTATTGTATTCCGAGAAATCATTCGGATAACCCATTTACCCATTTGTGCAGAAAATGTGTTATCATTTAACTGCAGTTTATGACATTAAAAGCGCCTTTTAAGGGCTGACACTACTTGGTCTGTCTTTAAGACAATCTATTTTAACATAGAATCTCTTTGATTTTGATTTAAGAATTATTGCAAGACAAACACAATTAAGCTGTCTTCAAAATGGTTGAACTTTTGTGTTGACTCAGGCTCTGAAAGTTTTTCGGGCTTGGCCGAGTTAACACAGTAAGTAAAGTTATATCAGCAAAATCACATTTCTGACTGCATTAATTTATCAACTATCGAGCTTTATTTTTAAATAAGGCACAATATTTAAATATGTCAACATTTGAGCTGAATAATTGATGCATCAATTTTTGGAACCGACAGATGTTCATACTTTTGAACAATAAAACAGTGATAAATGCAAGAATTGTCATGCAAAAATTGCGTGAAAATCTGTTGGAAAGTCATCAAGGAATCTGTCGCTTCATTTGAACAGTGCTGCGAACAAAAAAAAAAGGGATGACAACAGCACTGAAATTAATTGTGCAGCAGCTGCATCTTTTGAGATCAATTAAAGTTGCACTTTGTTTAAAACGAGGTATGGAAACTCTTTAAACCAGACGAGTTTATAGGGAACAAGTGTAAAAAAGTAGGAGACTCCAAATCGCACGCGGGCTAGAAAAAGTTAATTAAACTATGTTTGTTTCAAGAAATTACGAGGTTAACAACAACAATTGGCTGCCAAATTCCGCTCAAAAGCAGACGCCAAGTAATAAATAACGTTTAACGCGCTCGGACTCATTGTATTGTGTGTGTACGTATGTGTGTGTGTGTGCGTGTGTGTTTGTAGGCCAAGTCCAGAGCAACAACGACTGGAAAAGCAGAGGAAGAAGAACAACAAGAATATGAACAGATGCGGAAATGGAACTGGGACAAAAGCACATTTCGTGGCATTTGAACTGCAAAATGCATTTAAGTGGCATATAAATTTCACACATTCCTCACAAGGAGCACATAAAAATACAAATAAAAAAATGAAGCTGGAGCCAGAGACCAGTAAAGAGCTGTGATAAGTGCTGTGTTATTTATATATACTCGTAATTTTATAACTAATAATATATTAGAGGGCGACTGCTTCAGAAGCACTGAACATGTCTTCCATGTTAATTAAGTTTGCTTGGCGAAGTAAACAGAAAATATGGAACACGATAAAGTGGTTGTTAGCTGTTGGCCTGTTGGGGCTCTTTGTCCAGCAAAATTGCATAATGAAAACTGAAAGTGGTAGCTGGAAAAGCAATTAAAAAGAATTTGCATTCTTTAATATGAAATAATAGAAAAATATGTTCTTGTACGTAACACTGTTGAATGTTTCTCACAATATTAAATATGCTTAAGACTGTCGTTCTCAATTCTCATTACACAATTGTAAATAGGCCAACAGTAAACATTTGCATATTTCATCTTTAATTCAGCTACTTGTGTTTAAACGATCCAAATGTTACTACCTTGAGAAGAAAAATATGGAAAATTAAGATTTATTTCAATGTATATCTTTTAAAATCGAGTGCAATTTTCAAGCGATCTAAAAGACTACAAAGGTTTGAGTTATAAGAATGCTATAAAGATTTCTTTATTTATATTTAATTTTCTCTTTAAACTGTTTTAAGATAGTGTCACTCATTTGACGACAGGGTGATGTAGTTATAAATCAAAAATGTTAAAAATGCTTAGATCAACCAAATATTTCTCTAGGTAGACAGCCCAACCCAGGTGAATTTGTGATGCTAGTGAGGCCATATTTTATGCATGAGTTCCTTCCCTCTTCCCATTCTCTGCAGAAGTCTGGGCAGAGTGTGGACTGGATAAATGTAAGCTTGCTTTGTGCACCAGCCTGATTCAACCGGCAGGCAAAATGTTAACGACAGAACTGCAAAGAGTCTAAAGTCGTATGAAGCACGAACCTCCCTTAACATGGAATATACACATGGTTACATTGTGACGTTAGTGGAAAGTCATAAAAAAAAACGGCCAGTAATGGTAAACAATGGTAGAATGGAATGGTGAAAGAGGTAGATGTCCACAATGCATTCTCCTGGGGAGAAAATAGAAACAAAAAGTAAACTTAAAATAGAAAGCTTGTCGTCGCACTGTAATTTTCATATTTGTCTAGCAAAAGCTGTTAATAATGGTCAAATGCTGTTGACGGAAATTCCAAAGGAAACTATTGTAAATAAAAGTCAGTCACGTAACATCGTAACGAGTCAATGGACACACGGAACTAGATAATGGAGCTAAAGAATACCCATGATTTTACGCTTGCAATCCTATTTTCATTTAGATTCGTCTTTTTTGCACTTAATTAATGCGGAAGAATAACAAACCCCAAAAATGGTCACTAATTCGAACTGATTGGCTGATAAGTAGCTGATTCTGGACAGATCTAATTCGAATCAGTTGACAAATTGAAACTCAATTGTAAATTACATTTGCTTTCGGGCAATTCGACGTTTGGGGAATCCGCGACACAACATTGCCAACCCTAATAAATTATACGACAAACTGTTTGGAATACGTGACTTGTGCACATACATGTATTGAATATGTGTCACACACCACACACACACACCACACACGTGTACCTCCTAAATTTTTTCGAGCAATATTGATGATTTATACTTGGTTTCAATTTTTATTTGTCAAACAAAGGAGGAAACATATACGACAAAAATATATTTTCCCGTTTACTCGGCCATTACGCAGTGACGCTTTTTGTGGCAGACATAAACCACATAAATTACGTATACGCCACGTTATGGGTACTTTTCAGACAGATTTGCTGTTTTCACATTTAATTGTCGCACTTGTAGCAATTTACGATCATTTAAATCTCACTTGTAATTATTTGATAAGTTAAAAATCAACATTTAAGTGAAAGATTAATATTTAAATGCAAATAGAGATATAGTTGGTTATCATAAGCTACACGTAAAATGATAGTACAGGTATCCATTTCAAAGAGCCGTTGACATAAAATTCATTTGGGACATAATTTGAATACAAAAGGCGTTAAGACCAAAACGATTCATGACCATAAAACCTCGAGGTCAGTGTTTACATCAAAATGACCAACACAAATGGAAGTGGCAGCTGGAGAATTATGCTGGGGCATGCAGCTTTTATCTTTGTGGCCACCTTAAATTTATGGTTTTATGGCTACAATAAAATACTTCAACAAACATAAAAAATTAAGTGAAATGTTACATAGTCAATATTTTATGAAAGTGTTAAGTACTATTTGTGCTAAATTCAAAGATTCTTTTAGTAAATTTATGAGAAAATTCAAGCGGTCTTATTCTTATTATAAAATCATTCAATTCGTGCCAAACCCAGCAAAGCGAAAGTATTTGAACGTTTGCCAGAGAATGAAAATTGCTGCGCTTTTATTCTGAATTTATTTTTAACGTATTTTATATGTCTCCGTTCAACTCTTTAGTCTGGCGTGGATTTATTGATGTCCGAAGCGAAAATGAAGCCAACGGCATTTTACAGCAAACTGAAAACATTTGCTAAACGGATTTTTCTTTGCTTCCGATTGATATACTATATAATCACATACATACATACACAGAAATTTTTCTGCCAGAATACATTCAATATTCTGTTTGAGTGTCTGCATTGGATGTGAAAACTTTTGTCCAACCGAATTGAATACAACTTGGGTAATAACGAATCCGAATAAGGAAAACTTGCTGTAAGCGAAGCAAATGTTTGGCTCATCTGTTCATCGGCAACTCTGGATCATCATTTTGGTTTTTTGCAGTTCAGATTAGATCTGAATCGATTGTGCCAGCTCTATTGTTAGCAGTCATAAATCAACTTTTTGAGTTACATTAAAATTTAGTTTCAATACTGAATTGATATCCCTTTATAAATTGGCATTAAACAAAAATTGGGTGGCATGTGAAAGGACAACATCTTATAATGGTTCCAAAATCAAAATAAAGCAGAAAGTTTAAGAAGAAATAGAAGTTTTAAATTTGCCACGAAAAATTTAAGTTGGTGAACTCATTTTGGCTCTTCTTAATGAGATTCTCAACTTCTTGGTAGCCATGAATTATAATTGTGTGCACTTTAACTTAATGCGCTTTTAAGTAGACAAAACAGTTTTTGATCCCCGTACCCTATAGATGCAAGGGGATGATAAATTTCTGGCAATGTTTAAAAAAGCAGAGAGAGATAATAATTTAAATTTGTAACAAAATAAGATATGTTTCCCTTGATTAAAGTAATTAATTAAGTATGTTAAAAATGTAGAAATTATGTTTTAATATGCAATCAGCTTTAACTGTTTAATGAGCTGATCGAATTTGCTAGCTATCGAGATACCATAGAATTTTTAGAATTTACGTATTTGTGATTTTATTTGAGTCTGAATTAATTTGTATTGATTTCTAATTTTATCAGGATTTCATTGTGTATTGTGATTTTTATATTTTTTCCTTCTAAGATTGAAAAGATATCGAAGATATGGATACTTGGTTCCCTGCAGACGAGCAGCCAGACAGACTTTTCCGGCTTTTGTGTTAATATATAGTAATAAGTAAGTAATAATCAAGCCAGAGATCCTAAACCCCTTGAAACTTATTTTGGAAAATAGTGGCATAAGTTATGTACTTTAATTTTGTTGCAAGAGTCGTGACATTGATAGTAAGACCCAAATAGGATGCACATTTGAAGTACAAAATGTTTTCAGCTTGTTTTTTGCTTAGTTTTCTAATTGTTTTTTTTTTTTTAATTGAAATGTTGACTTGTCAACAGGATAACGTGCAGCTGCTACAACTTTTGGCCATTTGCATTTAGCAGACTTTGTCTTCAGAGCCCTCTCGTAATTAAATCACTTTTGAAGTATCCTGGAAAACATTTTGAGCAGCAGAAAAGTTGAGACCATGAAATCAAATTTGTTTAGAGGAACTGTAATTTATTATTGAAGCTTTAAAAAGGATGTGACCTAAGGACAAAAGACAGTTGCAGTTGCACTTAATACTTTTGCCTTTGAGCTTGACTCCCCCGTACATACTCGTATTCGTAATTCTAATTGTCATTTGCAGCATGTCGAGAATATTTGTTTATATTCAGAGCTCTCAGTACTCTCAGGACATTCTTTACTTACATTCCCACATTAGCACTCAGAAATTATTAGTGTTGTGTCCTCACAGTGAACTAAAAACTTTTTAACTCAACAATTGCTGAGCATAATTACATTGAACGAATTTTATAAAATACAAATAGTTGCTATATATTGATCATTTACATTTAGCACACACCTTATCAAATATCAATAGAATCAAGCCCTGACATTGATTTAAATCCATTGACTTGATTGCAAATGTGCATTTGAATATGGCTCAGATGTTTAAACGGTCATTTCACAGAACTCAATTTCCTGTCGCTCATGTGTTAATAATTTTGCATCAATATCCAATTGGAGCACTCAAATTTACTGTACAATTCTTGGCAAACTATTTTGCAAGTGTGATGCAAAAATAGTTTGATTTCTTTTGAACTTGCCAACCGACGTTCAGGTCATATTGTAGGAGCAAAGTTTTAATTCCTTAAGCTATTTCAACAACCTATGATGTTTTCATACCCTATAATACAAACAAAAAATCAAAGCGGGTGTGATAACTATGAAATGCAAAAAACAGAAGAAACTTCTCCCATTCTTTCTTCTCTCTTTTGCTACCCAACTGAATGTACCTTGAAGTCGACTACAATTTAATTATTTCTGAATGACTGTCACATAAATACTTTTAATTTTAAAGCCCGATGTAAAAGTTTGGAACGAAAGATCCTTGTCCTTGAGACTTTTAATTGTTTGAATTGTTTTAGAAACAATACGTTCTTTATTGTTGTTATTTTGGAATTAAAACTATGATGATTAATTGTTATTCTAGTAGCGCTTTTTTAAATATCTTTAATGCCGAAAAACCAATGAGAACATTATATAATGAACAATTACTTATAAAAATACATTTAATATATTTAATATATATAATAATTAACTTATTGCATGTATTTTGTATTATTTGTGTTTAAATTAACCAACAACAACAAAGGCGAAGCTCCTTCTTTTACAAATATTTTAAAAGCGGGAGAAAACATACTTTGATGTATGTTTACCTTTTGAGTGACAGGTGCTATTTTCCGGTTGCTCAACACGCCAGGCTCAAATTGTGTAAATGACACTTCAAAAAGAAGGCACTCAATGCATAATAATGTATTTCAGAAAGCGGTTGACAATACCATATGCTCAAAGTATTCCTAAGAAATTTAAAAAGTAAGATGTATGTGATTGACATGAAAGAAGAATGCCGGAATCCATGGACAAAATGTGCATAATGGTTACTTAAATGTTTCTGCATTTAAATGAATGCATAAGAGTGACAAAGCACAATGGTGAAAGAGGATAACGAACAAATACGACTACAATAAAGAAGGCGTCACCCGGTCTTATTCTTTATTGTTTGTTGTTTATGCTGTTGCTGCTGTTGACACGTCCGCATCATTTATCAGTTCGCAGCTTTGTCCTTTGACAGTTGGTAACAGAGTTAAATGCGCCAGCAATATTCCGAATTAATTTTTAACTTAGTCTGTATATGATATTTATATTTTTTGATTCATCACTTAATGGAAATTATTTAGTCTCACTTATTTAATTTACAAATTTCCGTTAAAACTTCTCGTCAAACTTGTGATTTAAGCAACTCTGTCTTCCGATTGCAATGGTCCGCACTTAACAGTTTATCACCGGCTTCTGGCGGCTCCAATAACAAGCAGAGCTCCCGTTGCGCTGCCTTTTCGAGTTCGAAACTAAATTTTATGCAAGTGCTAGTGTGTGTGTGTGTGCGCGCGTATGAGTAGCCGGCATTTTGCCAGTTGCATTGGTATTTGCAAACAGCTGCTTTTTGCTGTTTTCGAAAAGCATTGCATTTGCAGATTCGTGTGGGAGGAAATTGGGTGGTCTTTGTTTATGTTTTCTATTTTTTTTGAGAGAAGGTCATACAATTCAAATTCCTAACTTATTTGAAAGAGGATAAATTGGAGTTGTGAATTAAAAATAAATGCATTAAGAATGTAGATAAAAGTAGAGCAAGATAATGCAATTTATATGTAAATTCTAAATATATTTTCCTATTATATATTAGATATAATATACCTTCGTAAATAAATGAATTCAATATATATACATAATAATATAATTGACTATTAATAATATTTGTGTTTTAATAAACTATTTTCTTTGATATTAGTTTTTCTAAAGTTCCACATGGTGATAATGTTATTTGCTGAAGCGCTTTGAAAGCACTCAAAGTGCAATTGGTTGTTGTCATTGCTAAATTGAAAGTGTTGTTGAAAATGTTATTAGCAGTGCGCTGTAAACTGTTCACGGTTGCCAAATTATTTATAGAAAATAAAACTGTTTCTGACCGGAGCAATAGCAAAAATACCAGCCATTTTTTTAACATATCAAATATTGATCAAATCCTAATCTGAATATATAAATTTGCGCGAATTTGCATATTTGATACTGTGAAACTAATGACGAGTAAAACGATCGTGTGCAGATAATTTGAAAAAGATAATCGCTTTGCTATAAATTAATAATTTAAGGAAATGTTAACATTACATATTATTTAAAATTAAGGTAACCGTTTAAATGAAGTTAAAAAACATAACTATAATAAATTTCTTGTTAACATTTCCGGTTAACAGCTAATTTTATATTTGTTTTAGCAAACAAAGTGAAGCTGTAGCATAGGCAATTTCGCTGTCTGTTATTAAACCACTTGATCTAACTATTTTCACTTACTTGAATGCTTATTGCCAATTTCGCGGCGCATTTCTTCTGATCGGTTTGTAGTATTCGACTCAAGCGGATATTGGGCAAAAGTCATGTTCTCGTTGCGCATTTGCTTGCCGAGGGACTTCATCATGAGGAAACAAGTGTGCAAACCTGCCACGCTCCGCTGGCCATCCCTTTCATAGTAGAATATGGAATGCGTCCAGTTGTGCCTGGGCAAAAAAAATTACAATTTACAATGATTATGGAAGTCCAAGTTGGAATTAGTGGAATTTTTACATACTGTTTCATCACATTGATGGTTAACTCAGATATGGACTCAAAGCTTAACATTCCCGTTCGTAGTAGCATGTAGAATTCATCACCACAATCTGTTTTCTTCTGCTCAAAGTCATAGGTGGAGCCACCCACCGTGATAAGTGGAGTTCCCTGGCTGTTGAAGTACTTGGTTATGCGACTAACAGCAGCTGAAAATAGAGATTAACAGTCAAATGTTAAAGCTGTTTAAAAAACTCACTCATTTACCTAGCGAATAGTCACAGACAGGTCCAAAGATGACCTGGGCACATTGCTTGATGATGCCGTCCATGGCTCGGATAACTCCCAGCGAGGCATCGCACTTTGTGTCATGGGCCAGCCAATGAAAGTCAATGTAGGATGGTATGAGGGATGTGGCACGTATCTGCTGCTCTGCCACCTTCAGTATGGGCAGCACCCGCTGCAGAGATGCCTCGTATCCGTCATCATTGGGAAGCAGCACCAGAGCCCGTATGGAACAGTTTCCTCCACTTTCATCGCAAATGGCCTCACAATCACGCGCCGGCTCGTCACGACACTTCGCCTGACAGCTCGCCAGGCAGAACAGATATAGCACTAAGAATATTTGCCACCTCATGTCTGCATTATTTACACCTGGATAATGCCATCGAAACTCACTGTGGTGCAGTGTTTCATCCGCAGTAATTTCAAGAGATTTCCAGATTTGCACTTTAGCAGTTGCTGCGTCATTTGGAAATTCCTTTCGCCCCCTCTACTTTGCTATGGTTCGTTTGCTTTGGCTAAAATGGCTTCGACTTCGTCTTCGTCCTTTTGAGACACAATTTGAACTCTGCTCCTGATTGGCTTTCACTTACCACTTTCATTTGTTTGTGCAAAGCTGGCACCAAGTAATTAAATTGCATTGATTGCTCCGATAATATTAGAAAACGCTAACAAGTTGACCAGCATGAAATTAAAATAGGGGAAAATTAAAATATATTTTAAGTTTAACATCATTGCGGTTTTTTCTAATACCTTCAACATAGTTAAAAGCATTTCACTTTCAATTAAAGCAAGTCTGTTGCTATTAATTATTGTTGAATTGAAGACAATGCTATCTTTATAGAGCAGCTTAATGTGCTATTATTTTTACTGTTTCCATAATAAAAATTAATTAATTACATGGTATCATTAAAACCAAATACAACTGAATAATGAAATTCAATGACTCTTCAAATTGATACAAGAAACTTATCGTTTGTTGAACTATAAAGTTAGTTTGAAAACATTGTATTTAAATAAAATACTTATTGCTATTTTGATTATATTTGGATATATTAGCTTAAATAAAGTTGCTTGTAAGTAGTTTATGTGTTTCCTAGATTTGGAATCGATTGGTAAATAGAAATACAAATAAATTCACACATGCCAACCATAAGTATTTTGTAAAATTAATTCCTCCATCGAAAATACAAGATGAATTATTTTCGCTCCATAAATTAAACGTTTAATATTCCTATTGTCTGTGTGCCACTTCATTTACCATTTCATTAACCGGGCAATTTCCCGTATTTTCCTGTGTATCTAAATATATACAAATATCGATATGAAAATTGTACATACATTAATTTATTGTTTGGGTGACGTTTATAATTTTATGGTCCTTTATTATTGTGATAGATGATTCACGCTAAAATGCTTGGCTGCACTTTATGTGAAGTTCACACAATCGAAGATAAGAGAAAGCCAATTGTTTTTACAAATTTCCATGGAACTGTTTATATAGAGTCCATATATTTTTTGATAAGGCACTATTTTGCCATAAAAATGTAATGGAGTTTTCGATGATTTAAATACGTTCTGCAGATAAATTCTGAATTTACAAATATTCAAATGTCACTTTATTGCGTTTAAAACAAACTAATAATTTAATAGCTTAATTTGGACTAAGATTTTATTTGGATATAAATAAATAATTCATTTTTAGAGTTATCTTCACAACATGCTACCTTATAAATAGTTGAATACACTGATTTCTAATCTAATCAGGGCAAGAGAAAAATTTCCTAAGCTCTTACTCATTATTCACAAAAAAGCATATAAACATAAATGATTTTATATTCCCGACAAGTTAAAATATATTTAAAACTAAGTACTAATAAGTTTATACTTTGCTTTAAGTATAAAATATCGTTGTAGGAACAATGCAATGTAATCAAAAAGCAAACAGCTATGATAATTGGGAATGGAAATATAAATAGGTATGCCCACATTCAGAAACCAGAAGTGAGTTCAGGAGCCCTAAATAACCACTGATAGAATTGTCGCAGCCTAGCAGTAATTAATAAGAATTCATCACAAGCATTTGACAGTACAAATATCGAAATAGTGGAAGAGGTTATTGCAATCTAGAAAGCGAAATGCCAGTGATACCAAATATTAAAACTGTTTGGGTCATGTGCTCCATTCATATCAGCACAATGGTTGAACGATTGAGTACCCTTCACAATGACATGGAAAACATTCACAATATTATATTGTAAGGCACCCAACATCAATCATATGAAAGCGTGTTATTTGCATTAACAATTCGCAATGCCAACGACGCAGAAGTATTTAAGTGCTTAACTAGCAGATACTCTATAGTTTTCAAAGCAGAGAATGTTATAAGATATATTATTCAGTTTATTTCTAAATTCAAATAGAAAATTACAATTTAATTTTTAGAAATGTATATTTTCTAATAAATGCATTTTTAGTATCTAAATACTGCAATAAGAATATTAAAACATTTAATATAATGCTCTATTTGAAAAAAAAAACGTGTATATATTTATTTTCACTACCTTTAAAAACGTTTTACCCTCGAATCCATAAGGTTTGGCATTAAGCAACAGAATTATAGATATAAAAATAGAACACCGAGGTAGTCTCATTAAAAAAAGTGGAAAATTGAAATCAAATAAATTAATAACAAATTGGCTGGAACATGGAAACGCTTATCAGTTAGCAAACGTCAACTTATATTTAGGCCGTTAACAAAATTAAATAACTGCTGATTGATTAAGATCGGCAAAGGTGACAGTGGCCCACTCAGGCCACTTTGATTTCGACTTCATGTACAAACTGCAGTTCGGTCGAATCAATCATGTTTACCCCTGGCTATATGAGTACATGCGAGTAGATACGAGTATTCGAATACATACGGCTATAAATACATATGTATTTATGTATGTACTCGTATATTCATAGTGTGTACTTCAACTTTTGCCTGCCTTCCTTGCCATAAGCCAGCCAACCTAAAGCTGGCACTCAGACACCTGGACACATGTGCACAATTTGTGCGGTTGCTGGACATGTTGGTGGCGAATTGCGTGAATTGAATGTGTGTGTATAAAAAAGAGTACGAGTATAGTGAAATGCATTTAGGCTCGTGCTGTGCTCGCAGTTACGCTACTTTGTTGTACTTACTCATAATTTGTGTTTTTATCAAGTACTCAACTTGTACTCGTAATACAAACAAATGCGAACTATGACAATCACAATTCGCAAATAGACTTTTGGCACTTTATGGATTCATTGAAGCTTAGATTGAATCGTGTATAAAATATGTATTCTTTTTAACAAATACATTATTAAGCTCAAAGTGATCTCCAGGTCAGGGACCCTGACGTTCAAGCACTTAAATAATGATTTCTATTATAGTCTATTATTGTACTTGCCACTTAATTAATGGCACTGATTAAATAAGTAGCACTTGTTACATAAAGTATTGAAGTGGAGGAGGAACAGCCTAGGAAAAAGTCGAGTTATTCATCGAATCTGAGGCATTTGGTAAATATAAGTATAAACGTTCAAAGACAAATTGTCTAGTTTTGCCTATTTATAAGCTTTTGTTTATTTTTAGTTTGCAATCAATGAGCCATGTCGGCTGATAAGATTATTAAAAGTTCACAAATTTGTGAGAGTGCATTGGGTAAATTCATATATTAGATATCAAGTTTCGATGGTTCAACACAGGTTAAATTATGGCTGAAAGGTATAGAAACCACAGTCTCATTAAGTATACGCTTTTCATATAACTAATTGTTTTTAAATCCAGTAATTTGCATGCAACTTAAATTACCATTCATCATGAGTTAAATCAATAAATTCCGACAGTGCCATAGCTAAATTTATATTATTTATGAATTTTTAATGCACGCATAATTTCACTTAATTATTGTCTTGTTACTAACCAGCTTACTAATGCAGCTTAACACTGTGTCATGATTTAAGCAGAAATATTCACTTTATTGAAAACCAATTTTTCTTCAACCGTAAAATTTAATTCATTCTGTTTGGGACACCCATTGAATAACCAATTTAAAAATATGACAACAGAATTGCGAAAGCCGCTCGAAATTATATAGCATGTGTTAATGTTTACAAAAAATTCAATTGATCTAGCTGAGAATGTCAACAAAGAAATACCCTATTTTCAGACCTAAGGTGCTTCAATATTACGTATACAGTTCTACGTTATGCAAACAGCTTCTAGATATTAGAGGATTTAGAAAATACTACATTTGTAGTATACCTTATAACACAGTGAATATACCCTTTATATTTCATATTAAAAGGAAGGTAAGATATAAAAACCTTAATATAGAATCTGTCAACAGAGACCGTTAGTGTCGATTCAAAAGCTCTACTTAAATTGGTTATCATTAAATAGTGCACGCATGTTAACAAAACAGATTAAGTGCACTTTTAAAATTAATAAACTTTATACCTGTGCTTTATTCGAATAGTGTTAATCCCTTGTGCACGTGTAAATTGTAGATAAGTTTAACAAAATGAAGAGCTGAAAAGTACATATTTAAGGATTGATTGAATACTTGAAAGAATTTGCAAATTTTTATAATTTTTTAGGCCAGACATATTATAAAAAACTTGCTGGAGCATTAGACAATTTTGGTCCCTTGATTTAGTTAGTTTTTATCGATTGGTTGGAATGATCTTCTGAAGAGAACAGAAAATAGTTGGCCAAGCTGACGATACAATTTTTTTCATAAATATCCAGCCGATTGTCCCTTTAACTTTTATGCCACAGTCCTCCAGCGGTTCTTGTGTTTAATGTGTTGAACGATATGTGCCCGAAGGCGTTACACAACAGTGCTGAGGTTTTTAAAGTTTATTCAGATGTTGTGGGTGGATTTTCATGTATGTATGTGTGTATCTTCGATGGCTTCTAAGCCCCTAACATATTCATTGGATTGCCTTTGGCAATATTTAGATTTGTATTTGGCTGTCGATACTGACAATTGTTTATATTTTGTATACGTGTAAATTTGCACGTTTATTAGGCGAGCAGCTTTCTCGTTAGTCAAATATTTGATTAAATATACGACTAATCGAATGTACATGCTCGTAAGCAGATACTTCTCCTTTTCGGTATTCTGTAGGGTCGTGTTGCTAAATGGTCTGACCAGTTGTATTAAAGCCCCATCATCTATTATGTTGCCAGAAACAGAAAGTACTTTAGACCAGCTAGTTGAATGGGTAGCTTGCTTGCATAACAATGCAACACAGCATCACGTATACGCACTGTGAGCCGAGTGAATAGAGGGAGGCTTCAGTGTTTAAATAATATAGTGCATACTTCCATGGGTTTCCTAAGTGTCACAA
Organism: Drosophila sp. st01m; assembly: GCA_018901795.1. Classification (NCBI taxonomy): domain Eukaryota; kingdom Metazoa; phylum Arthropoda; class Insecta; order Diptera; family Drosophilidae; genus Drosophila; species Drosophila sp. st01m. The sequence goes on along the minus strand of JAEIFG010001494.1, from coordinate 7,178,546 downwards.
CCCATTTCGTTGGCAAACAGAGCTTAAAAATATATGTTAAGCAGTTAAGTAGAAAAAGCCAACGATAACTCAGACTGACACTGTTGTGAAAGTAAAAACAGCAGCTCTTTGTGACCCCATGGAACAAATTAAAAAGTTGCTCAAGCAATTATTAATCTGAGTAGAAAGCTGCTATTCACTGAATGGAGTGAGTTTCAATAGAAAAAGAAATATAATTATACATTTTTTTTACCAAAGAGTTGTATTAATGCTAGAATAGAGTCGGAAAACTACAGAAATACGTGACCAAAACTAATGAAAGAGATTTAAAAACTGTAAGTTATATTAATTATTGTATCAAACAAGTTATTGTTTTTATTAAATATAGGTATAAGATTAAATAATACTCAAATGTTGTCTCTCTCTCTAGGGAGGTTTGGGTTGCATCCCATGAGAATCACAAGCTGGTTATATTGAATTTATAGATAGCTTCTGTACAAGAGTCTCACAATAATTTGCATTAATCAGTGAAGAGTCTTCAGGGGATATGAAAGCTATTTTCATTTTGCATAAATGCCTTCGAGAAAAATCAAAGACAGCAAGAATTTAATGCTCTGTCAAAGAGCCTTTCAAAAATATGTTGGATCCACTTTAAACTCTATTGGAATGCCACAAAAGTCTTTGATGCTTTGGAATAGAAGCTTACCTCTGTGGCATAAACCAGTTGTGGTTTGTGGGCATCAAATGCTTTGATATTCTGCTTCAGCTTTCTTATGTGCACTATATATGTGTATATTGATAGGAACTCTGTTAATTTCTCATTCATATAATTTTATAGCACTTGAAATTGAAACAATAATCTATTTTTATTAATGATTTAACAATCTGCAGTCCATTAACAAAGTTATTGTGCCTCCACAAGAGTCAATAAAACACAAATATTGCACTGATATGCGTGCTGTGATATCACACCACAACAATTCTCACAATCTTAAAGTTCCCGAAACTCTTCGAGGCGCTTTTTTGTTGACAATTTTAGCGAACTTTCCGCCGCGGTCTTAGTCCGAAACACGCGCTTTACGTTAAACTGTTATTTTTCGACTATTCTTGGCCAACTATTGAAAAGCTTAGCGACGCTTACTAACCAACTACTTTTGTATTTCACCAACGCTAAGAATTCAACAATGGGCCATGTTAGTGATAAGAAAGCACTCCGATAACAGATAACAGCGAACCGGCTGCCTTTGGCAGCTCTGTTAATAATTGTGCATTTAACAGAGTGGCTGTTAGTGCACTGTTGAGCGTGTGTTATCTTCTTGTCGCTGATAGGTTTATTTTTGGCACCAGGAACGCCTCCTGCCTTTAATTTGTATGATTTTTAATTAAAAAATGATTAAGCATAGTTGTGATGGCTTTTGCATAATAATAATTTTCAAAATTGTCAACCGTTATTTAAAATTATAAAATAATTTATAAGTTTGTTGGATAAAATATTCTGTTAAGTCAATTGGAATAATAACAGCTACAGAAAACTGCAGTAATTTTAATTTTTAATGTTGGTTAATATAAAATATGAAATAATAAGTCGGAATTGTTAGATTACATTCCCTGTATTGTGTTGTAAACACAAATTTAATGTCTATTTTTAATTTCTTTGAATAGCATTTGGCAACAATAATTATTATGTTATGCATTAAAATTTTGATCTCAGGAAGATTGTACCTATTTTCATCCTGTTGCTAATGCTAATAATGGTTACATGGTATATTTTAGCCAACTCTTGCCTAAACTCTCTAAAACGAATCCTTTTCAATTCGTTTAGATTTATCTAGAGGAAGTCTGAGTCTGTGTTGGTGTCTGTTATGGTACCTGTTAGGTACTGGAAAGTGACAGGAAATGGCTTTCGAGAGCGGCTGGCACTTATTCATAATGTGCATTTAAATGCTCTTCACACATAAACATATACGTCACACGTCAGTACGCAGAATCGAGGTGTGTTCATAAAGTATAGAGGATATTCTTGAATCATACATAAAGTTATTGTCTATTCGTTGTTGTGCTTGTTGAATTATTTGAAATATAACAACTTAATAACAGATTAATTATTGCATACTTAAGGGAGTAAATAATATTATTAATTATTATTAGGGGTATTATTAATTAGGGGTAAACTAAATTCCTGAGAATTATGCTTATAAGCAATTAATATAGAGGTGCCAAAAAATGATGCATTTTTTACGGCTACAAGCGATTTCTTTATTATTTTGTTACTTTTATTATTATTAAGTGCTTAAGGCTGACAATGGGTTAAAGCTTTACAGAGCAATGTGCGATTGTGTTAGTGTACTGTGTGTGTATGTGTGAGTGTACACATGTGTGTGAATGTGTGTGTGTGTGTGTGGGTGTGGGTGTCTGGACTTGTACTCAATAATATAAAATGAAAATAGCTAACATTTATCATTAATCATTTACTTAAAACTACATAAGCCGTGCCTTGCAATCTGAGCTACACTCTCTGCTTCCCGTTCATGGCTCAATCCTGTCTCTTTAGATGGCATCGCCGTCATCGTTGATGGCTTTGAAGATGATGTCGTAGACATGATCAATCAGTTTGGCCCACGCTTCTGCTTGGCTCTCGGTCAGGCTGCAGGCGTCGGTGAGAACTTCCAGAATAACCTCCCTGAGTTGCTGTTGAAGAATATGATTTGAATTAGGTATGAGAATGGGAAAGCTTCAATTTGCGGCATTTACATTGTACGACTCCTTGGATATTTTTCGTGGTATGTGGCTGGTGGCCACCTTGGTCCAGATCTCATCCAGCTTCTCCAGATCACCATCTTCGCCGAGCACCTGAATGGACTCGTCAAAAACGCGAATAATGCGACCGGCATGCGCCCGGAAACGTGAATTGGTCTGCAGATAAAAAATACAAGTTATTTTAGTTATAGACATACTCGTATAGAGTTTCGGTATCGAAATCTGAATTCTTTTCGAACTTACGCCTAATTCGGCCAAGGGCACATCACGGAATGCAAACTTATCCAAATTGGACGGATAGCGATTGAAATATTTTATCAGTATAGCAGCCCCCGAATCGGTTGGTGTTGCCACGGGAATTTCCCAGGTCTTCTTGATCACTTGCACCTCATCGCTGTTCATGTTTTCGGCTAATAGACTCGTCTGCTTCTGCTGCTTAGCTGTTCTTCAAAATATAGCCTCAGTTTTGGGTCTTAAGCTGCAAATTATTGAAATTGAAAGACATTAAATTTTATATGTATTAATTTTACTTGCTCTCTCTCTCTCTCACTCTGCCTTATCGGCTTCCCTCTCACTGTCTGTCTGTCATGCTGTGGCAGACAATTGAGATTGACAGTTTTACATTGCAATTGTCAGTTGCGATTCGCATTGTTGTTCAGCCCGGCAAACAATGAGCGCTCAGTCGAAAGCAACGCTGACAACAATTGAAAATCAAAACAACAATAAGAGGCACAGCGACAGTGTGTTATGTAAATATCCGCACACCACGTGCTAAAAGTCAATGCCTTCGCTATGACAACCATAACAACATTGATGCTTCAATTAACATTTGAATGTGCTCACATGTATGTAAATATTTACAAGTGTATGTCATTCGCCAAAACGCACAGGTGGTAACCAACCCCCACCCCAACCCCCTTTGGGGCAAACTTCCATAACATAGCATCATCATAATCCGCTTTAAACATGGCTGCATGACTGCAATAATACTCCCAATCATTACATCATATAAGTACGACGAGTCACTTGTTTTCTAAGTTGAACTCAGGTCTCACTTAACTAATTACCGAATATTTGATTAACAAGCAAAGTGGTTTTTATTTAATATTTTCTATAGTGCGAATCGACATTTTAAGGTGTGTTCTACACATCTCTCGAGATTTAAATAAATATCAAGTCTTCAAATTTAATTTTTTTGACATATGTATTCATGTTTAAAAAATGAAATCAATGAATAATAAGATCAAATGTGAAATAGAATTTTAAAGAGGTTGGAGTCCATGCTAAGTCTATACATTCCCCACCCTCCTTATAGTCACTCATCACAGTAAGTAATTGTTGTAGTTCGCTCTCGCTTGCACAAGTGTTGTGTGCCACTTGTCAATCATTGTGGATAATTCTCATTCTCCGAGAGAACATTTCGCAGAGAATAGAGATTGACAAAGAGAGCCGAGCAATGAGTTCCCATCCGGAAAACGGAAATGTAAACAGCAAGAGCAAAAATAAACGCCGAAAATGAGAGCAAGCAAATGAAATGTGTTTACCCATTTATTATAAATGATTGTACGGTAAGATTGTAAAACAATTGAACTACGAGCAATAACCATGTACAAAACGAATTTAAACTAATCAAATGTGCGAAATTATAATTATTTAGCGTTCATTCAAATGCAAATAATAATCATAATTTAATTCTAGCAAATACATAAATTTTTATGAAAATCTTTTGACGAGCATTTTATGAATAATAAGAGGACAAAGCAGAAAGCATAGCATGACGATTTAGGATTTTTCCTTCTCGTTTCTTGATTTAATGACAATGGCACTTAAGCAACAACAACAACAACAACAACAAGAGCAACAATCACAAAAGAAGAAAAATTTAAAATGGCAACAGCAAAAGTAAACCGAAAGTTTATTAAAAATTTACAAGCTGACAAACGAACCGCAGGCAAGAAAGCACACACACAGTCATACAGTGAAAGAAAGAGAGAGAAAGGGAGAGAGACAGAGATACAGAGAGATAGGGAAAAAATAACAAACAGATAGCATAACAGTGAAATGAACTCAAGTGCAGCCGCAGCAGGTGGCCGCAATGTAACGGGCGGATTGAATGGGGTAAGACAATCTGTTGTTGTTATACCACGCATATGCTGCCAAGAATAGCATGATTTTGAGATATCCTATAAAATACATATTTCGAGTTTTCTGTTCCCACTTTTTACTTAGCACGTTACTTAAAGCATTTAACAGAACAGACTTCGAGTATTTATCATCGCAGTATAGGAGTAGAATTTAGTTATTTTTCTAATTGTCAGTATAGGTAGTACCTTCATTTAAGTATTTGTCAGAATTTGGTTTAAAAACAATACTAGAAATAAGTCTCGGTTGTACTGGCAGGCATTTGATATACCCGCCATTGTGAAATTCAAGTGTAGGGTATTTAAAATTTGCCAGCTCTCGGTAACCTTGTCTCTTTGCCCCCTTCGGGGCACAACCGTTAGAGCAACCATCATCATCAACCACAACAACAACAACAACAACAACAACAGCAAGAAGAAGAATAACAGCAGCAGCAGCTCTCGTTATACAGACAAACATACATAATATCCTTCATGTCAGAATGTCCTGTGGCTGTTGTAGTTGATGTCGTTACAGGCCTGTGCCCCAGTATATACATCTTTCTCTATAAGTGTTAGTGTGTGTGTGTGTATAGTTATGTGTGTGTTGCAGTCAAGAGTAAAAAAGCAGCAGCAAATCAAGCGTTGCCTTGCGTGTATATGTCTCTGAAACTGTGTGTGTATGTGTGTGTGTGGGTGTGTGACTGTAAGGACATTGAGCGCTTAATTAAATTAAGGCTGCTTGATGGACAGCTACTAGACAACGAGACACAGGCGACAGACGACAGACGACAGACAGCAGGCTGACAGTCCCAACTACCATCCAATCGCCCTCCTGGCCACGTTAAAGCCAACCAATCAGCCAGGTGTTGCTAAAGTGCCGTTCTAGCCTTGCCAATACGTGTATTTATACACAAGCGTGTGTATGTCTCTATGTTAGAGTATGTTAGAGTTGAGTTTGTGTGCTGCCACTCAAATGTAGTTGAACATTTTGTTGCAATTTCCTACAAAAATATTTGAAAGACTTGTTTGTTGTCAAGTTCTTTGCTGCTGAAGCTGAAAGCTAGTGTTTCTTAAAGTTCTTTAAACCCATTAAAAGTACACTAAGAAAGTAAATTATTTAAATACGGTTATTCAAGTGTGATTGAATTCTCTTTATTATATGTTTGATTTCCTTATCGTGATATTATTTTTAAAGTCATAAAATAAAGAAATATGCACTAATCTTAAACAAATAAATGAAATCTATTCAAATGATATGCTTTCTAATTCTTTAAATATAATAATGTTTTAAGTTATATCAAGCTATTAAGATTTTAAATACTCAACATTAAATTTCATCAAAATCTTGAAAATATTACATATTTTATACATAACATTACAGCATGAATAATGTATTTGATTCCGGAAAATTGGAGGTCTTTGCTTTCTAATTGAATGGATTAATAATATATGAGCAACTACTCTGAATAAAGTAAGACCTTTAAAGCTGTTCAAGTCCTGATAAGTTTAAAGCTTGACTGTTGGATCACACACTTAATCAAGCACGCACACGCACACGCACACGCACACTAATACTCAGAAAGGCACACATACATAGACATATGCTCATCGGAAACATTAACGGTAATGACAACAACAACATTGGAACGACACTTGTTCACAAGGACAACCGAGAAATCCATAAAATTAAAGCATGCTTTTGTGCGCTGTGTTTTTTTTTTATGGGTCTTAGCTGGGATGGCGAAAGGAAAAGTACAAAAAATATATAGTGTATATTAAAATGGCAAAGAACAACAATAACAGGGAATGGCAATTTTAAATCAGCTGCAGCCTGTTGAACGAGTGCGGCGCTTCAAAAACGACTATCGAAAGTATTTGACACTTCAATTGTGCACTTGCCATTGAATTCACAGATTACTGCGAGTATTGAGAAACATTTGATATTCACAGTTACTTTATGCATCCAATTGTTTCATAATTCCACACACTTTGTGTAGCTCTCAACTTGTTCTTTAATTCTTTTAATTTGTTTATTTAATGATTTTTGTATTATTTTTTGATTATTTTCGATTCGTTAGCTGGCGTCTTTGTCGTCGTCGCTGTCGTCGCCGTTTGCCGTTTGCCGTGAACCAACCGCACGCGTTGCGTTCGAATTAAACACTGAGCGCCAACAGAAATGATTTGAGAGAGCAGAGAGCACACACTCAGCCGGCAAGTCCAGGCTTTTACGGTTGTTGTTGTCTGCGCGCCAAAAACGTGCTAAACTTGTGGGAGACGCGCCAACACTGGCGGTGAGAGAGCACAGTGTCAGCACAGTGGCGTCCGCCAGCAGGGTGAGCACACCAATAGATTTTGACTCTCACTCTCTCTCTCTCTCTCTCTCTCTCTCTCCTCTCTCTCTCTCTCTCTCTCTTCCTCTCCCTCTAATATCTTCTAATTACGCATTATGCATTTTATTGCTCGCTAATTTATTACGTGTGCCGAATGTACATATTTTGCTGCCGTTTTTATATGCAAATAAACATTTGCACCCGAATGCGAATGCGAATGCGACTTGGTGCAAATACAAACATAGCCAGAGGCCACCTGTAGACAACGCAATGGAAACTTTTGGAAGAGCCAACGAGCTTCGCAACTTGTTCACATTCAAATTCAAATTCTCTCAAAGTTAAGAGTCGAGCTTTTTCTGCCGGCTAACAACGATAACTGTTGTCTGAATTTGGATACTTGCAAGTATTAAACTTTAACATTTAATGTGTAATTATAATTAATTCATTAGACTATGTATGGTTAATTTTTAATAAAATCTATTAATCAGGCTTCTTCTAATTTATAATCTCAACCAGACTTATCGGAAGTGAAAATCTTTAACCTGCTTTGATTGCCTTCTAGAAATATATTGTATATTGAATTAATTTTAAGTTAATGATAATGTAAAAAAGATAAAAACTATAATTGAAAGATACTTAAGTATTTCATATTATTTTCAATTTCAATTTCAATTCAAAGTGTATCACAGTCAGATGGAATTGGCTTAAGTCTATATATTTTAAAACGACAGTTTTTCTTTTCCAAAATTGAAAAACCTTTGACTCTTTGAGTCGCAACGTTGTTGCCACAATCGCACTTATCTATGAAATTGTTGTGTTATTTCTAGATTTTCACTGGTTATCAGCATGGGGTATGACGCCCATAAGACTACAAAAAAGGGGAACAGGGACAACGAACGCCACCAGCTTATCGATAGCTTGGTAACAACAAAACTTTTAGTCATTAAACAACAAGGAAATTAAAATCAATCTTTCCAAAATTAAAATCACATAACACTTAATCACAAGTATCTACTTTAACTATATATTTGTTATATAATCAACAATAAATATGAACAATCTTGTTTGCGCTAGAAATGTTCAGAACTCACTGTTGTCAATAAGGCAACCGCTCACTACGCCGTTAAAATTCAAACTGAACAGCATCGCTGACCCGCCCGGCTATTTAAGTGTTTGCCGAACCGCACGAACACAATTATGAAATGAATACAACGTTAAAAAATAACAAATTTCAGCTTCGACAAAAACGAAGAAGGGAATGTGATTGGAAACAACAAACGGTGTTGTGCTCGTCGACACTATTATCATTCACTTCGTTGAGGCGGGGGGTTATCGAATCTGAGCTGTCGAACATTTCCATAGATCGAGCGTTTATTGCGTGTTGCCTGAAAATCTTCCACTACAAGCCAGTCAATGGAGACTGGGAATCACCCTGTATCTAGCTCTTATCTTAATTGTACAATGCTTATTGTTGCGCGCTGGGACATTCAAATTAAGCGTTTTAAGCTGAAACAGTTGTTTAATTTTACGTTCTTGTATAACTTCTGCAAATGCTGATAAAATATTGCTGATGTAATTCAGAAATATGCACATTTTTAATAAAATGACATACACATTTTCACAAATGAATTTCCTATTCAAGAAATTAATTAAGAAACGTTTATTAAAGGGTATATTTATAACATTTCTCGATCTACTTTTGTGAATGAGCTGCCTTTTATGATGACCAGTAGTTATTATAGGTGCACAGATCAAATACTTACGAACATATGTGTAAATTTGAATATGACTTTTAATAAAAGAATTGTATTTTACTAGTCTAACTGTAACAATAATATATGTTATGTTCCCTTTTCGCCATCTCTGTTGTGTTTTCCCGAATTAAATGCTCGTTTTTCACATTCACTTGACCTTTCAAGTGTTTGCATAGCTAATAATTAATTTTGGACTGTCGTAAGAAATTAACTTGAGCTATAATTTATATTTTGCGTGTTCGCAATGTAGTTTTTTTTTATCAAAAACATTGACAATTACTTGACTGAAATAGATGACTTCATATCCTGCTAATCCCATCTTTTGAGTACATAGGCAATAAAATATATATTTTATTCAAAATTCAAAGAGTATTTACAAGCAATGATGTACAAATTTTTGTATTTAATCTGCTAATTATTCGTCCAATACAATTAACATGCATAGAATCTATTATGAAAATGTCTGAATAATTCAGTAGACAAACAAAAACAAAAAGATTGTAATAGTTTTATACGCACATCAAACTTTTGTCACGTCATCGTTTCCTTTGGTTTATGGTGGCAATTGTTTATGCCAAAATTGGCAGTTATTATAAACCGGTCGAGACCCAAATATTAATGAAAATTCTTTAAACAAAACCACAAATAAACAACAATTTGCTCACACTGTTTTCTAATTGTATGAATGGATTTTGTTTTGTTTGCTATATTAATATGTAAATTCCGCTGCCATACGCTCTTTGTCACGTTGAGCAGTCTGGAATTCAGGAATCGTCAAAATACATACTACTCGTATGCATAGATAAACACTTTTTTATTTACAGTGCTTGAATTATTTGCACTTGACTCTTTCAGTCGCTAGAAGCGACACTGGATAGCAGGAATTTCGTATTCTAAATAAAAACAATTGAATATAAGCTTATACATTATGGTGAACTTACCACCTGTTATTTGATATTGTTAATGATTAACTTGGCTGGAAATGTTATTATTTTATATGCACGCGCAACACACAACTCTAAAACGGAGACCGAGAACCTGAAACAGACTGCAAATCGAATGAACAAAACACAAAACTGACAGATGGATGCTCCCCAGAGAGGGAGAGGCAACGCGCTGAATGCCAAAGAGAGACAGGCACAGCGAGAGGGAGAGGGGGAGAGTAACACATTGGTTATCCGAAATGTGAGCGAGCAGTATCCAAATTTCAGTCATATTCAGCGCGAGAGACAGATCGCAGCTGTAAAGCGGAGAGTATCAACCTCTCTCAGTGCTCACCGTTTTGACAGTTGGCTTTGGCGCTTTGCGGAAGAAAGATAAAAGCAGATGTACTAAGAGCAATCACAACAAAGAACGAAAAAGAAACAAGAAAAGGGTGAACCAAACAAATGTTATTAGATAAAAATGTACTTAGTAGAGCAACAGCAGCAGCAACAGCACCAGCAGCAACAGCAACAGCAACAGCACCAAACGAGCAGCAGCAACAAATGCGACAGCGACAGATGTCAAAAGGTTAAAAGATTTGTGATCATCGGACTGCTGATTACCATTGGCATTTTAAGCTGGCATTTCTATGGTGCGTAAGCCTCAATTGACCTTTATTCCCTGTCACTCTCTAACTAACAACGTGCTCTTTCATTTACAGAGTATTTCCATAGCAGGCCACTGCCCAATACACCAGATGATGTGCTGTCATTATCTAAGGCTCTCTTCGCCGAGGAATCCGCGCCCAGTGAGTATCTCTTCAAAGTGAATTTACAGGGTAAAACGAGTTCTGGAGCACACGATGATCGGGCACCGCAGCCGTAAGTACAACAACAATAATAACAATATTTAGATATGTTTTAAATGTTCTTTAATTCGATCGAAAACAGTCTCTTTGAGTTGCACAACGATCTGCTGGCCAAAAATGGCAACTCCACAACGGCTCTCTTGCAGCGCCTCTTCAATAACTACGAGCTGGATGTGGGCGTGGCAGAACAGATTACGCCCGATCATGAACAGGAGCAACTCGACTTCCTCCGTGCCGTGATGAACACGCGCGTCATGAAACTCTCTATGCGCTTCCTTGAGAGAAAGAGTAAGCACTCAAGTTACCGAATAATTAAAAAAACAAATTAGAAAAATTAGAAATTATTGAGTAATTACCACGGCATGTGATTTTTAAATAGTGGTCATAAAACCCTCCACTATATATGGACTTTTTTTATTTTATGGGCAATACTTATTAGCAACATCAATATACATTATTAATATCTACATTAGGATGATAAATTTGGTGTGTTTGCTAGATAAGTTGTGAGATAACGACAGAGTTTTAAATAAATAACAAGTGAGAGCTTCTGTGTTAGTCATACGATCTAATCTTGTTAAATAAACAGTCGGATAATATAGCTAATGGAAAGCTAGACAAATATAAATACAAATGCTATTATTTTAATGCAATTAACCATTATCTCTTATCTTGGTAAACAATTTGTGCTCACCTAGTAATTTTTTTTATGCTGTACTATTAACCATTGTCATTATTTGATTGTAGATATTGTCAGTGGCGACTATGATGACCAGCTGAAGTTACTTAAGGATCTTTGGTTCACACCATATGCTCGAGGAAAAGGTATTGTAGGCAGCTCCAGTTTTGAGCACGTCTTCCTGGCGGAACTTCGAGAGCATTCAGTGCTTGGTCTGCACAACTGGTTGTACTTTGCCGAACAGGAGCAGCAGGGTCACGTGGACTACAAGGGCTGGGTGGATCGCGCTGACACGGGCAGAGTATGTAAATCGCATTGATCTGATTATAATCGAATAAGAAACTAATTCTAAATTGTAGCCAAATCAATATGCGCTAACGATCCGATTCAGTTTCTTCGGCATACAAAAGCCTTATGGTGGATTTTTGGTTGGTACTTCGCCAGAGCTGGACATGAGTCTGTTTACGGTGTGCTTCTTAGTCACTCCCGAGAAGGAACCTTGCCAGATACAGTTGGGCAAAGCGAAGTTGTCCATTGTGTCGCATGTGTGGAAGTGGAACAGCAAGCGACTAATAGCTACTGCCTATGTGCAGATTTCTTAGGACCAATCGCTTACCGAAAGCGAGAATTATTAGTTTAATTTACTTAACTAAATACCATTTTTAAAAATACTTAGTTAAATTACTAGTTCAGGGATTCGTGTATTAAAGAGTTGTTTATTATGCTTAACCGTCCTTACATCCCTTCAATTGAGTTTTATGAATGTGTATGTATTTTTAACGTATTATGAGTTATTATAAGCTTCCTGAGTAGTGAGGACTCAAGTGCGTGCCACCGTCAATTTGGTGGCCTGTCATTCTGTCAGTCTCCAGTCAGTTTCAGCCAACAGTTTGGTTGAGTTGTTTTGACAGCTTTGCATGGGATTAAGACGTTTGCTGTTTCAATATCCCTTCAAGTTCTTTATTAGTTTTAACGTTTATGTTTATGGATTGTTTGCAGAAGTGTATTGTGACCTCCAACTTGACACTTGACATTGAAAGTTAACACGAAATAAAAGCGATAAAGGATCAAGTAATCAAACAAAAGTCACTTACAATTTATACTATAAATGGAACAATTTGTTAATAGTTTATTACACCAATAACGTCGTGACCTTCTCGTTGTTTTGCATATATTTATTTTTGAATACCTAATCTATATCTTTAATGACACATTTATGCGCATACGGATATCTTTATTCTGTTCATCTGTAAATCTACATATATAAATATAGTTAATGCAAAAATATGTGTGTCTGCTCTTTGAATAATTTTTGTTTGTACCAAAAATTAATGTACAAAATGTATAAATAACTATCGGTTGATTTGTTACCACATTATTCATCCGAATTGCATTATAAAAGTGTCAAAGTTAAGTAAACAAAGTTCTTACCATAGAAACATTCTTAAAATGTTTTGTTTCAACAGCATAAGTTGCTTCTGCGTACCATATCTTTTCATTTGACTGCTATCTAGTGTTATTTTAATACTTACTCATACACCATTTATCACAACTTGGTCAAAACTCAAGTGTTTTAGAAAAGTTTAATTACTTCGTTTTGTCAAAAACAAACACATTATAACTATAATCATACGTATACAAGAAATATAAATTAAATGTTTATATATTGTAATTGAAACAAGGGACTTTGTTAGTTAAAGTAATAATCGTTCAGTTTATAATATTGCATTTGAAGTTTGTTAAATTACAAATATTAATATCAAATATTGTTGATTTGTAAAAGCCAATCCGAAACATATGAGTTTATGAGTATAATATTGATGGAAGTCTCGCTAAGTGGAGTTAGTTGGAAAACTAGTGCTTACAACTACAATGCACGATAGTCACGCTCAATGATCTCAGTGTGATTCCCCTCCTGCTCCTGCTGATCCGTCTGATCCACCTGCTCCGTCTGATCTCTGATCCATCTGATCCACCTGATCCTTCTGCCTTTGCTGCACCACCGCTGGAGCACTCGACCGTCGCACGGTGACAATTGTGGTGTGTGCTGGCGATAAACTGGCATCGGAGTCGACGGCCTGCAGCACAAAGGTTTCACCGAGGTCGGCACAGGACTCGTCTTCGGGATTAGAGGTGTCAGTGGAGCGCATTAGACTGGGACTGCTTATACTGAACTCTAGTTGCAGCGGATCAATTGGCGTGAGGTCGGTCGACTCTGGACTCCAGCTACTTCTTGCCGGCGGCTGGCGCGGCAGACTGTTGTGGCAGAGCGGATCTGCTGCCGCCGACGGATCCAGTTGCAGCTGCTGACCCCACAGCTCCACTGCCCGGGCGCGATTGTGTGCGGCCCGTTGCTGGGATGGGCACGGAACCACTGCCGGCGACTGCACCACCAACTGCTGCTGCTGTGGGTGATGTGGCAACTGCCGGCGTCGTCGTCGACGGTGACGATCGGCTGTAATCAGCTGCAGCTCCTGCTGCTGACTGATACTGTGACTGTGGCTGCTGTTGTGGTTGTGACTGTGCTTGAGACTGAGACTGCTGTGACCTGTTGGCTGTGGTTGCATCTGGCGCGGCATCATATTGGTATCCGGACTGCGCATAGTCGGCAGCGCTGTAGTCATAACCGGCATTGGCATCGTAGCCATATTGCTGGGCATCGTAGGGTTGCTGGGCATAGGCGCTGGGATCGTAGGCACTGGCATCGTACTGTTGCTGATCGTAGGCACTGTAGTCGGTGTTGTAGGCGGCCAGATTGGCGCTGCCGGCATTTGAGACGCTGGCATCGCCGAGCTGTTGCTGTGGTTGTTGCTGCTGCTGTTGCTGTTGCTGCGGTTGCTGTGGTTGCTGCTCAGCATTGCTGTAGCGTCGATTGAGCTGTGCCTGCTGCTGTTCGGTTTGTTCACGTTCTCGTTCCCGTTCACGCTTCTCACGTTGCTCCCGCAGCTGTTGTAGCTCTCGATCTCGTTCCTCGCGTTCACGTTCACGTTGTCGTTCCCTTTGTTGCTCCAGTTCCTGCTGTTGCTGTTGCTGCTGCTGTTGCTGTTGCTGCTGCTGCTTTTCGCCCATGCCAAGGTTGTCCTTGAGATTTTCGTCATCGTTATCGTTGAGTCCATAACTGTGGCTACTGTCGGGCAGGATGTTGGCGCTACCATTGCTGATGCTGCTCTTGCGCGCTGCTGCAGTTTCGCCAGCAATTGTGTTGCTGTTGCCATTGGTGGCGCCTCCGATGATATCTGCTGCTGCTGCTGCTGATGTGCCTGCTGCTGCTGCTGCTGTTGGTGTCGCTGTTGCTGTGGGGGTTGCATCGTAGCCGTAGGAGCTGCCTGGCTTGCTGTAGTCGTCGTCAGCGTTGTTGTGTAGTTGTGAGGTGCTTTGTATGGGTTCAATTGTTGTGCCATATGTGGACGGCTGGTAATCGTATGCGGCTGTAGTCACAAAAATTTTGATTAGTGTTGCAAGCCAATTAAATGCAAGAATCAAGTGTAGATATGTATATGTTTGTATGGTATATGTGAGTGATTAACTTAGATCAGCTTCCAAATCGCTTGAAGCTGTTGCTGCCGCTGCCATTAGCCCTGAGTAGTGATTAGATGCAACATTAGATGCAAACATTGATTGTGTATGACAGTGTAGATTTGTATGCAACTATTCTTGTTGGGTCAAAGTTCGAAAATTACCTTTGCCTGCGCCTAAGCTAGTATAATCATGTGGTGTGGTATCTAATTTACTCATATGCTCTTCATTGCTTAACATGCGATTAGATAAATACTCTAGATTCGATTGTAAAGCAGATATTTCCTCTCTGTATTCATAGTTGGATGATAGTAGGAAAAGCAGACACGAAAAGAGACAGTGAGAGGGAGAGAGAGAGAGAGAGAGAGAGAGAGAGCGAGGGAGATAGAAATAGAAAGAGAAGAAACATACAGATTAGTCAAATACAAATTCGCAATTAACAATTACCTGTAAGGGCTCTAAGTTGTGCATTATGGGTGAGAAAATGCGTTCGTCATTTGCTGTTGTCTCCTCAGAGCTAAGCTCATTAACGCTATTGCCATTGTTAACTAATTGGCACTTGTATTTGGACCAAATTTGCCTAAGTCGCGCCATTAGCTGTTCATTTGTAGCACGAAGTTGTAGCTTTTCTTCACTGGGAAAATCATCAACAAATTAACAAAATTTCAATAACAATTCAAATCTAATTTACTATAATATAATAATAAACATCTAAAAAGAATAGATCATCTCGGATAAGCTGCAGTAAATAAAAAAATAAACTGCGGCACTTAAGCTCTGTATTAAAGATGACTATTTACTATTCTTATAAAATATTTCAGTCACTTTGAATTCATTGTCATGGACTCAAATTGTAAAACACTCTTCTGAGATCATATTTAAATGTTGACTACATTTTCAATTATGTTTCATTTGTTTTATTTGAAAAAGTTTATCCTGTTGCTCCATTATTTATCGCAAAGTCGTGTTTAACTGAAAATATCAAAATTTACTGATTCATTTTGATAAATAACCCAACTTAAAGGAAGTTTTTAAATATTAAACGTAATACTGAGTTATAATGTGTGTTTTCATAGTTTTCTCAATTTGAATAATCAATTCTGTCACACAAAGTCATTAAAAGTTAAAAATTGCATTAAATTGCAACTGAATTGCAAAATATTGGTGCTCACTTTTTTTAATCTCATGTAATCGATTAAATAACTGTGAAAATAAATTTTATATTTTCTACGAATATTTTTAAATTAATTTTGAAAGGTGATTTCTAAATGTTGTGTTGTTGGTTTATCTTGGGATATTAACATTATCAAAGTTTGGTCGCCTGCTCCTGGCCATCGTCATCAACAACCGCGTTCTCGAATTGCGCGAGTTGCTCATCGATTTCCGCCAACTCGGGGGATGAGTCCTTCACAAATGTCTCGTTTAAGGCGTGGGCCATTTCATCCAGTTCTTTGACAAATGTTTCATTCAGTACATTGACTTTGGGCTTGGACTGTTTGGGCACCAGTCGCACATTGACATCGACTTTGACAGGGGGACGCGGCTTCTTGTGGCAGCCATCGCGTTGCAACAGTTGCTCAAAATAATGTTTCGGTTTGATGCTGGCGCTCAATGCATTGCTGTTGCGACCTTTGCAGGCTGTTGCTGTTGTTGTCGATGCTGCAGTGGTTGTAACTGTTGCTGTTCCTGTTGCTGTTGTTGCTGTTGCTGTGTCAGCATCCACCGTCAAATGCGATGTTTGACATGGGGGCTGACAGCTATTGGCACTGCTAATGGTCTGATTCAAAACAAGATGCTGTTGCAGCCAAGGCAACAGCTCCGTTTTGTATGGATGGCAGCAGGTTGTCGTTGCAGTTGTTGTTGCTGGTGCAGTGTGATATTGCTGGTGTTGCGGTTGCTGTTGCTGTTGCTGTTGTCGGTGCTCGTGGTGCGTGTCTATGGTGAATTCATGCGCGTGGCAATGCATGCTCTTGCTATGTGTGGTTTGTGTACGCGCTAACTTCCCGCTGCGACAACGACTGTTGGTGTTGCAGTTGCTGTTGCTATTGCTATTGCTATTGTTGTTGCCACAACATGTTGCGCTAATTTCACTGCGGTGTCGCGTTGCTGACGCTGCATGGACGTGTTCATGCTCGTGCTTGTGCCTCATAAAACTGGGACAAAAACATTTCGGCTTGGCGCCCATTGTTGTTGTTGGCTCTGGTCTGTTGCTGCTGCTGTTGCTGATGCTGCTGCTGTTGTTGTTACTGTTGCTGTGCGCTCTGTGCTTTTTGTAGCTTGTCAGCTTTGGCAATGGCGGCATTTTCGACAATTCCAGGGATAAGCGCTCGTTGCTTTTGATAATGTTCTTAAGAATCTCATCTCCATTGCCGACAACATCATCATCGACAACAACAACAGCATCTGGGTCAGCCATGGGCCTAGCATCTAATATTCCCAATTCAGGCGGCAAAGTGTACACGCTTGCGTTTTCTTTTGCAATTGTGGTTGTTGTTGGTGTTGGTATTGTTGGTGTGGCTGTTGTTATTGCTGGTGTTGTTGCTACTGTCATTGGCATTGCGCTTATTGCTGTTGATGACGTGGCAGCCGTTGCTGTTGTTGTTGGGGTTGTTATTGTTGGCATCACGTAATCGCACAGTGGTTCTACGATACGATAAGTATAACAATTTGCACAGTGACGCAGCATTCAGGCGGGCAGCACGAAAGAAGTTTGAAGAAGTACAGCGTGTTAATCCAGTGTCAAGCTTTGGTTGAGTTTCTTGTTTGTGGAATCTCAAAAATAAAATAATATTGCAATGCGTGTGGGCCAAATGTGTTGTAAATTGTAATAAATTTGGTTGGCCTTGAATTTCATATTGCGTTGTCTTCAATTCTCAGTTCGTTTTCAAACTGCTAACATAAAACTGACAAAATTGAATTTTCCTTAATTGTAGGTCGGAATACTTAAGAACAGCCTTAAAGGTCATATCTGACAGTGATTTAAAATGATTTTCAACTTAAAGGGTTCAGTATTTCGCAATACTGAAGGTCAATTGCAGTTTAATGGCTTTATGGTTAGAAATCGATAATTACTTGTGCTTATAGCTTGTATCCTCTAATTTTCCGGTTAACGTTTTACACTCATTCGTCAGTTTATCCATGAGTTGCTTCTGAGACGTTATCATTTCTTCGAGCTCATTTACCGTTTCCGCTACAAAAAGTAGACAGACAGACAAAATGGTTTGAGGATTATTAATGGATACAGGTGTGAGTACAAAAATACTATATCATTTATGAAATGGACAAACTCATGGATAAACTATTGACGCATTTTATCGAATTTCAATGATTTCTCGGATTTAGTTTCGGAATATTCTGAAATTTATATAGCAAATCAGACACTTTTTGGACATGCACACAATATGAAAATCAATAGCTTAACCAGAGTTTATAGAAAGTGATAGAGAGAAAGTGAAAGAAGTGATCGAAAGTTAAATCATTTGAAGCCAATTCTAGGATTGTGTGCTTTAGAATAATATATATTACAATAGAACTGTTGAAGACATACCATGCTTGTCCTGCATTTCGGAAATCCTCTTATCCAAATCCTTTTTGGTGGGTCGTATTTCATTCTTTAGCTCCCCATAGGCAAGCTGAAAATACAAATGCACTTACAGCATGAAAGTCATAACTTAGAGAGATAATGAGTTCAAGGGTTTAAAGACCTCCTTCTCCAGATTTGCAATCTCATCGTTCAAACGCAAAACCTCTCGCTTCGAATGCAGCAGATCAGCATCACCTCGATCCAGACGCTGACGCAGCGAATTGATCTCCGCATTTAGACGAGCTGCCTCCGTCTTGGTCTCCCGTGCTGCCCGATCCAATTGAAGACGCAACGAGGTAATCTCCTGCTCCAGCGATTGTTTCTCCGCATTAACCTGGGCCATGTCTGCCAGAAAAGTGGTTCTATTTCCTCGCAATTCCATTTTCAGCTCCTCGATTTGAGAACTGCGATTGGTCAAATCACGTTTCAGATCGGTTTCGTAGCGCTTCTGACGCTCCAGCTCCAACTGCAACTTGGTCACCTGTTCCCACTGGCTGCTCAGATCCCCGCCCAGCTGATCTACCTGACTGTTATAGCGTCTCTCAGCATTCGCTCGCTCGTCGGCCAAACGCCGAGCCATCTCGTGTTGCAGTTCCCGCACTCGCTCGTGCTGCCTGTCCAGCTCATCCCGAAGATGACGGACCTCCAGCTGAGCAATAAAATAAATATACATAATAAAATGAAAATACCAATATACATATTTAGGTTCTATTTAAATTGTATTGCATATTCCTGCTTGTTTGTTATATATTTAATTTTGACTATTCTATATTTTCATGTTACATTCTTTTAATAAATAAAATCTTTGTGGAGTTGCATCTAATGGTTGTCGAAATTGATATGTACTATATATGAAAATATTTATATACAACATTAATAACTTGAAGTTATATATGTTATATATTTTTAATGTTATATGCCTAACATATTTATCTTAGCCGGATCTTTAACTAGTTATACTCAATACAATATTATATATAAATACATTTTAAGTGATCTTACCTCTGCCTGGGATCGTTCCATTTGGACGAGATCGTTAATGTATCGCTTGGAGCTGGCGCTATTGTGATGCTGGGACTTGGCCTCGTCCAGCATGCGTTGCAGTTGACGCACAGACTCTTCGAGAGCGGATTTATCCTGCTGCATCATTTCCAATTGCTTGCGATGAGTCTCGCAGTTGTTGGTGCCCAAAGTGGCGACGGCGCTCATGGGATCCGTGTTAGCCAACTTTCGCTTGAGCTCCTCATTCTCGGTTCTGACGCGTTTCAGATCGATGTTGGCCTGCATTAGCTCGGCCTCCAATTCGCTGATACGTGCCTCATAGACAATGTTCGGTGCACTGGCATATCGTGGGGATTGCACCTTCAAATTGCCCTTACGTGGTGTAGTTGGTGTCTTGCGGCCGGCATAGAGCAAATGCTCATCGCTATCCGAGGAGGGACTGGTGGTAATTGCTGTCGGTTGGGACAATGGCTTGGACGTGCCACTTCCAATAGCCGCCAGCTCGCTACGTGCATTCTCCGTCAGATGTTCGTTCTCATTGATCACATCCTTTACCTTGCCCAGCAAATTGGTCAACTCGTTGCGACAGTACTTGGACTCCTTCTCCAGCTGCTCAATGTAGTCCTCTTGCTTCTCAATGAAATTAAAGATCTCGACCGGAGCTTGAACGCTGTCCGTGGGAACAGAGGCCAACGGTACACTGCTGGGATAGATTGTCGGCGTGCTGGCCACATTCTCCTTGGATGCAGAGAGGTAACCAGTAGTGTAACTCTTTTTTGGACGATACGTGCTCATCCGCGACTTCTGACTGGGCGACAGATACTTGGAAATGTCCGAGAAGACGGGTCTTTCGATAACCTATAAATGTGGCAATGAACCTTCAGTGAGTTGCGTTTCAACAACATCAACATTTTCCTTCACCTACCGATAAGTTATCCGAGAAATTATCGCCTGAGTCCTCATTGAAGTTGCGCAGATAGGCGGCGGCACTGCTGACCATTTTGGGCGTGGCCACATACGAATTGTCGGCCAGCATTACCTTGAGGCGACCCACGGCCTCATTATACGCATAATTGGTATAATCCATGGTCTTGCTCTTCTTGCTGATGCCCTTCGAGGACTTCATCGAGAAGTTCCTAAAGTTGTGTATTGAAATACGCAAGAGTTTAGCACTTTACATCCATTTAAGATCACATCCTATACAATTGATATTCAATTTCCTGTTAACTAACAAAATTGTGTCCACTACGCGAGTTGGCCAGAAACTGAAGCCAAACTAAAACTGAAAACTGAAACTGAAACTGAGGCTGCCTTTTCATTTGGGGTGACAAATGCCGCACTTGTGACACGGGCTACGGTTTGGTTCGGTCCGGTTGCCGGGACAACAAGTTGGCCAAAATACAAATGTGTTCAGTCCTTTAACCCTGCAAGTGTGTACACATACAAACAATATTCATTGGACATATTACAATGTACATGCGTCATGGTTCAGTAAACTCCTATACTTGTTCCCTTTTATGTTCCTTTTTTATTTTTGTCAGTATGCCCAGTAGGGGTTGCTAAATCTATGCAATACCTGAAGGTTTATGGCAGCTACTTTTTAATTAGGTTGTAATAGACTGCAAATCCCAAAGCCGCTTTTATTCATACTGATATTTACTCGATTGTACGTAAATCTAATGTAAATAAGTTAAATGGTTGGTAATCAAATCTGCGACTATTGCAATTTCATAATAACAATTAGTTTATTCAATACAGCACTTGCAATACTAGGAAACTATTAATATTGATACTAGTATATGTAGAAATCATATTTACAATTTAACTAATCACTTTATGACATATTAAACTATTTAAATTAAATAGATTTTCTTAAAAAAAGTTATTATTAATAATTTAAAATATATTTTCGAATTATAAGACATTTGCATTCACATTTTCAAAGTTGTATTTAATTATTTCAAATGTAACCAGCAAAATTAAGAATAATAACAATTTTCAATTGAACTGCAGAATCAGAATAATTATAAAATTGACATTCCGCAAAGAAATCGGTTACCATTTGGCAAAGTTATGACATTTTGAACTATTTGAGTAAACATCAAGTTGAAAGTAACGAAAAAAATGGACAGTAACGAACAAATTATTAAGTTTTCCAATTTTAATTTAGAATCAAAATAGAGGCCAACAATAATAAAGTATTGCAAGAAAATCGGTCAAGGTTTAACAAAGTTATGACAATTTTACTATTTAGAACGACGTCAAGGGGAAAGTTAGGAATAAATGTCCAGGGAGGGGGGAAATATTGAATTTTCGATCAAATTGCTGAAATCTGTTAAGAACTTTAGCGTTGACATCTTTGAAAATTCGTTGTAATAAATAATTCGACTTTCAAGCTGGCATTCAAGATTGTTAGAGCATTTTCTGGGATTACCTTGATCGGCGTTTAATCCTGCCCGCGGTGCTGCTGACGCTGCAGATGCTCTCCCTATCCGAATAACCGGATCCGCGGTTTTGTGTCAGATTACGCAAATTCTCGCTTGTCAGCAACGATGTCAAATTGCTTAGGTTGCTGTTGCCGTTGCCGTTGAAGTTGCTGTTGCCGTTGAAGTTGCTGTTGCCGACACTCTGCGGTTGGGTTTCTGAATGAGCGCGAGTACTTTTAAGTTGTACAAAGGGGCGCCGTACTTGAAGAAATTTTCAGTTTTCATTTTACACAAGCGGCGACGAGGCTAACATACGGGTACAAGGAGGCACAACAACAAATAACAACAACTAGGTCTTGAAGCAAATGCAGAAGGCGAGTCTTGAAAACTTTGTTGCGATTTTGTTGTGCAATTTGAGTGGCATGCAACGTTAAGTAGGGAAAGCACTTGTGGTATGCACTTCCTTCCGCTTTGCGGTTATGCTTTAATTGTTTCTTTGAGTAAACCTCAGGATGCGTTCTTAAAACGTGTCCGCGACAGACGACAGGACGTTGCAACGCGTTGAAGTTTAACTGAAACGGTTGCGTTCAGAAGTCAAAGCTTTTATAGACTCGGTTTTTCAACACAATCCCTCTAACAGGACAGGGCTGGCAACCAGGGGGTGTGTGTGCGGGGTGTGTTTATGTGTACCATATAGTTTAGTGTGCTTTTAATGTGTTTGGTGCCATGACGTGCCCAGCCAGAAATTCCACAGCATAATGTTAACAATTTGGTCTGCAGACGATTTGCAATGCATTCACAGCCAGGGGCGTCACCCCAAGGGGGCCACGGTGTCCCAGCTCAGGGATCCTCGAAGTGAGACGCCACTGAGCGACAATTTCGCGGTGCGTCTGTTTGATCGATAGCTCAAAAATGGTCGACGTTTGTCGCCACCAATGTATTGAAAGCACGCTCAGACATTTGTGCCAATATTGGCTTGAGTCCTCCCTTCAATCCCGCCCCATTTTATATCCATTATAGTCCTATCCCGGTTGTTCAACTTGCAACTGAAATGAGGCCAAAAACGTTTTTTCCAAAATAAAAGGACAAAAATTACTGCATATCTTTGGGGTTTCGGTTTCTGCAAACAGTTTGTAAATATACATGAGTTGCCATTGACAGTTACACTGGGCTATTGTCTACTTTATATTGTATAATCAACTTATTGACAGGCTTGCAAGGGAATCCATTGCTAAATGCTCACAAATTAGTGCCTTCAACTAGGTTTATGTTTATATTTATGCCCTGCCCAATAAACGTTTGGAGAATCAGGCATGCAAAAATAAAACTCAAGACATAACAAGGTCAAAATGCATATTAACCTTTGGCAGGCACCGACCGCATAAGAACTTGACATCAATTAACGTTATTAAAAGTAAGGAACATTACAGATGAAATGGAAAATACTGAAGCTAATGGAAAACAATGGAATTCTCCTTACAACTTAAATCTTAACTTTATCCGTAAACATCGTAAATTTAATTGTAGTGTCTTTAAATCATAAATAACTATCCCAACAAATTTTTTTCGAAAGGAAAGCAAGTAAATAATGTACTGTGATTGAAAATATCTAATTTTTTTAACTTTGTTACAGAATTAATATTCTAAATTTACATCTCTAAGAAATCTAAGAAATCTGTGCACGATTTGATGACATTTTCAAGTTGTCCAATTAGCAACAATTTAAGAGTTAGGAAAATATGTACAGTGATATCCCTTAGCTTCCACCAATATTGTTTTCCTATTTAAAGTCCTGAACACTCTTTTATGGCACTGTCATCCCTGAGTCTTCGTTTATTACTTGGTTAGTAAAATGGGGTGAAAGTTCAACTCAATTATGTGTACAAATATTGTAAAGCCTCTTAAAACAAAATGCATATGTGCAGTACTCAAGCAATGGGCTTTTATTTAATGTGCTTTTATAACTCGTGACGTACTGAGGATGGTTCTTCAACCTCGTTTAGCTGACTCCATTTCTCTACATAACTAGTCTCTCAGTTGCATATTTAAGCAATTATGTTTTTATTGTAAAAGTTATACTTACAGTATTCTTAGCTGTGAGCGGTGAGAAAGTGAATTCCAAGCAAAACAAGATAATTATACTTTATACTTTGTCCAATAACTACATTCGAAAAGCATAGAAAGTATAGCTGTTATGTTGCCATCTTTTTTAAGTATCAATTCTTAATGTGAGGAACCCTAGAAGTATTGAGTTTTAGCAATATCTTTGCGCAGTATTTATAGTTTTAAAAGGTGCAGTGAACACAATAACCACGGGGGCACAGACACATGTGGAAGCGACTGGGCTGCCAACAATTGATCTGAAGATCGCATACAGTAACTTATGAGCAAATCACAGACATTTAATAGCTCAAATAACTCAAGCTCCGGAGTTGGCTACCAACCGGGCAAGTGGAACCCAATGGAGACCGCGCAGCCAATCTGAGAGGAGAGAGCTGGTCAAGGCGCGCACACACAATCAATCAATGCAATCTCTGTTATCATGAATAATTTCCTAGAGGCATATTTGGGGTCTGTAATTGTTGTTGTTGTGAGTGAGTGTGGGATGGAGTGGAGGGGAGTGAAGTGGAGAGAAGAATCCCTTTTGCTGTAGCCCGAATGTCGTATCATTATCAGTTGCTTGCGATTTAATTACCAAGGCCGCAATGTCGGGGTCTAGAAAATATATTAACCCTCTAAGATAAACGCATAATGCCGTACTCCGATGTGAATACGATGCAATACAATTCATAAACATAAACTGTGAGTATTCGTGTGTGTGAGCGTGTGTGTGTGTGCGTGTGTGTGTGTGTGTGTTATCGATCGTGGTCAATGTTGTTGGCAACAGCAAAATGCCCGTACTCAAGACCTGGTCAGATCCAGATCCAGGCCCAGTCCAAGTCCATGTGGAAGCCCTCGGGGCGCTCTCAGCAATTTTCATTGCTGCCGTCGCTGCTGCCGTTGTCTTGACCATGGCTATGGCTCTGTCTCTGTCTCTATCTCTGACTTGGACTCTTGCTCTTGCTCTGACTTTGGCTCTGTTTTCAGTGCGCTGATCGTTGTCGCGATCTGAGCTGCCTTGGCTGACTCGGACTCGGACTCGGACTCTGTGACTTGCTCTGATTCCGCGTCCAAGCCAAAGACAACAATGTTGACGTCGCCGTTGCAGCAGCTATTTACAACACTGCATTCCTGCGTCGCAGTCATTCAAGAAGCCAAAGTCAGCGACAGAGGCTGAGACAGTGGCAGAGGCAAAGCAGCAGAAGCAGCAGCAACAGCAGCAGCACCGCTGAACTTGTTTCATGCCACTTTGGCTTATACTCGTGTGTGTGCGGTTGAGCGCGCGCTCCTTCAACAAATGCTGGCCAGGCCGCCTGCCTCATAAATGCTGTAATAAGCCAACAACAATTACAACAACAACAACAGCCACAGCAACAACAACAACAACGGCTACGTTAAATGTGCGCTCGAAACATGTTTATGAAAAGAAAGAAATTCCATTGCAAACAAAAGAGGCAACGACTGATCGGTGGGAGAGGCGTGCACTGCGCATGCGCGCATGTAATCCGACTCTCTCTCTCTCTCTCTCCCTCTCTATCTGTCTCTCTTTCCGCCTATCTCTCTCACACAGATACAGATACATCGACAGTCACAGCTCAAGATACAGATACATATTGATTGTGCTTTTTACACTCGTTTTCCATTGTATTTGTTAGCACCAACAATACTCTGGCCACTATTATGAGTATATGTTTACACTGGCATTCGCTCATTCCCCTTTACCCTCTTCTCTCTGTCTCTCTCTCTCTCTCTTTCTCTCTTTTTCGCTTAGTCTCTTTTTCGCTTAGTCTCTTTTCTCAACCAGCGGCTTCTCTTTGAGCATATCTATGCTATGGTGAAATGTCTTGACCAACATAACGTGTGACTACTGCAAAAGTAGCACAATATTTTCACCAATCAGTTCACCAAAAATGGGTCTCAACTCATTGACGAGGATGCGTAGATATTTGAATAACTTCTAAAAAAAACTTGGTACCTTTAAACAAAAATAACTTATTTTAAAGTTGCGAATACGAAGAACATTTGAACGGAATAAATTAGAGATATATAAAATGATTGGTCTTCCCAATTTACTACGAATGGATATATTCTTTTCTGCGTTCTTACATATTATTGTGCATTAATAATAAATTTAATTTTTAACACTCGATCTGCCTTGTTAATAAATTTGCATAATTCTCACTTTCTTCAACCGTTACGTCTTTAGAGCATGAAATCTGTATTTTATATAAGCAGAACTTTAGCGGAAAATGCGGTAAAATCGGACTTATAATATTGTTATAGTTTCGTAAACCATAACTAAGTAGATTAAGCATGGGCTTTATATACATCTTTATTAAGGGCAAATTCGTCTCTACAATTATTACTAAAAGTTTCTCGAATCAAGGTGGACATGGCAAACTCCCTTAAAGTTTATTTTCTCATTTGTGGTATGTGGCATAAATTTATATATGATAAAGACTTTCGATTATTTTGCAACACATTATCCGTTTTAAAATAGTGCTGGTGTATCTCCTTCCACATAGCGAATGTTTTGGGAACCCGGAGGAACTTCAAAATCTTGCTAAAGGATTCATCGACCTCATATCTGTAAGTGGCAAATCAGCCGAAGGTTTCGCAAATCTGCTCGGTGCTAAAGTTAAATTGATTGAGGCAATCGATAAAATGTTCAATACGAGAACGGCATCTCGGCAATATAAATGAATATTTTTAAAAGCGTATATTCTTTACAAATATTGTAACAATTATTAAAAAAGAAACGCATTATTAAAAGTCTTTTCAAAATTATTGTGTAGACTTTTGTCTTTGGCTGTATGTTTCTTCTTTCTATTGTTGTTGCACTATACCGAAACGGTTGTGGAATGAACAATTTCTTCAAGGCGAAAATTGTAGAACATAGTAAACAATTTAGAATCGATCCCATACAATACACATTATTCTATTAATTGGTTATACTTTGAAACTTATCTGTTTGTTGTTGTTAATTAACAAGAAATGTCTAAGTTTTATACCCTTTAACAGTGATTTTCGTGTTACACCTATTAATTTTGGTATTACTAAACATAATCGGATTTAAAAACAATAAAAGATTTTCTACAATGTATCTGATATTCAAATAAAATTCAAAAGCCACTTGATACTGCAAGTTTGTTGCCTAAGTCTTTCATTTCAACTGGCAATGCTGCTTAGTAAAGAGAACGAATCGTTGAGGCTAAGAGAAAATGTTCGCTCAACAACAAGCATACACTCACACACTCTCACACAACAGCAACAGAGACAAATGCTGACTGTGGTCGTTGCTGCTCTGAGGAGCCGATCGCACGCTCAGTTGCCATTTACCTGTTGCCGTGCGCTGTAAGTCGTCCAGTGTCGTTGCGGATGAAACCAAATCTTCAGGCGCCGCATTACGTTGCGTGCCTGCCTGCCAGCCTGCGCGTGTGTGCGAGAGTGTAAAAGTGTGCGTGAGCGTGAGTGTGAGTGTGAGCGTGTAGTGGTTTAGTGGTGCTAGTGTGCAAAGCAAAAGCAGCAAAAAAGATAACATAAAGCAAAGTAAAAGAGCCATAGTGAAAGATCAGCTTACACATACACATACATTCTCGTATGTATATGCATGCATACACACACACACACACACACACCAGCCCGACTTGCAATGAAAATAAAGTAGAGAAAAGTTGTGTGAAATGAAATAACAAAAGTATATTCAAAATACACGCATAAAAGTATTTAAAACGGAATTCAATGAAGCTGCAAAAATTGCCAACTACTAAATGGAAAGTGCGATTCATAAATGAAAACTAAATCGTGTGACGTGTATTAAATAAAAGGTAGCAACTGCTATTTATTAAATTGCAATTCGAAATCTCGTTAAAACCTCTCTTTCTCACTCTCTTTCTTCTTCCATCATCGCTCTCTATCGCTCCTTTGCTGTGTATCGTTTCTACCTTGTTTTTGTGTGGCTTCAAAGCAAATGCAAAAATATTCTTTCGTTTTTTTTCTCTCTGTTTGTTTCGTGTTTGTGCATGCTCGTAAAACTGCAATGGAATAATTGTACCATACTGATATCCTAGACTCAGTCTTTAGCTGGGTAAATTATTACGCATCTTCCCCACAGCATCTGCAGAGACGGTGCACAATTCTAAACCAGTTGCAAAGTTGTCACATTAAAATCACACCTTCGAAGAAAAATATTTATTGTTGTTGTTGCTGCTATGGTTGTTGTGGTTTCTCTATATATATACATATATATATATATATGCACCATTTTGCCCATAACTCGTTCGCGCTCTCACAGATACATTGGCATAAAAGCACACACACACACACGACCATACATATACACAGATACACCCTCTCTGGTTGCCTGGCAAATTTGCAAGCATATTATACGGAAAGGAAGTCGGACAGCCGCAGTTGTGGCTGCAACTGGTTGATCTGCATAGACGCCCATTACAAATAACATGCTGAATTCTGCACGCTGCGTGCTGCGTGCTGCATGCTGCATGCTGCATAATTCCTCCTTTATTTTTTGCTTTCATAACTGGTATAATATTGGCGAAATAGTTATAAACATTAACGCAGTGGCCACAAATGCTAGTTAGTTGCTCATTATCTGCCATTCAAGAGAGACTGAAAACTCATGCAACGGATATGCTCATTGCCATATCATTTTATTTTATAGCACACATTGGCAATGTGACCAGAGGCGCGCAAACATAAATTATATATGCTAATCGGGGCAGTGACTTTCAGTTTTATATGATTTCTTAGAATATCCGTTGCTGATACCTATAAGCACACACATGAGATTTCTTCTGATCCATCTGCTAAACATGTGTGCCAAATGTTTTCTGTTCTATCTATAAGTGAATATATTCACATGCATACATATGTCATTAATTTAGTGCCTGGGGGGTCTCCGTAGCAATACGGAAAACATGTGGCAACGTTTCCATCGATTTTGCTGTATTTCTGATGCTTGTCTGTTTGCTTAGCTTAAAAAGGTTAAATGTTTATAAATTGTTAATTTGATATCTGTCAAAGATTTCGACATAACGTTATGACATTTGAACAAAGCACTTTCCCATCCCCTCTGCATTATATCAGCATGTCCCCTCGTCATCTACAACACGAATTTAAGCAACATCAATTCCAGCTGCTTGCCAATTGTTGCTTCGCTTTCCAACTGTCCGTGGGTAAACAAAAGACTTAAGCGACAAACTTGATCGACTCGCAAAAATATCATAGGCCAAAAGTATCGCCCGCCTGTCGCAGCCATTTTATGCATTTACAAACAATTTAAAGTATTTTTGCAAAAAGAAGAAAAATATAAAAAAAATTGTCAACAAATGTGCAATGCAATGACAAGCCAACAGCCGGCCTGGCCAAGAGGCCAGCTCGGTCCAGTCCATTCCAGTCCAGTCAGCCATGGCCCGCAGCTTCAGCGCGCTGGCAATCAAAGCCAAAAAGCTTTCAAGCCAAAAGCAGTCGACGACATCGTCAACGACGCCGCCACAGACATGGAAAAGCCGCGCGTCGATTTCAAGAGATTTTCAACAACAATTTTAAATACCCTAGAAGGCTATAATAACTTTGACATTCTGTTGTGGCAACATGTACGATACTCGTAAATGAATGATATATTAATCAATTAGTAACTGTGTTTTTAATATATATATCAACAATAGCTTTCAATGAAAATAGTATCATTTAAAACTAATTGATTTTATATTAATCCATGTATTTTCCAATAATATTTATCAACCATTTTGTTTACTGTATTAAACAAATAAATAGTAGGCTTATTGCATTACTTTGTTAAATTACTTGTTGTTGAGTTGGCGATATGCAAATAAATCTGGTTTCAACTTTCACTGTAATTCATAAACATTATCAAGTAATTAACTAAGCTTAACTTTATCTTTAAACAAATGGATGGTTTATAGCTTGTTGAACCTATAGAGTAATATAATCTTCGTTGTGCCCCGATTGCGGAATTTTTTCTCTTGTCTACAATTTCTGTTGAATAGCTTTTTTTTATACATTTATATGAATTCATAGCGTTTGCAACGGCGCAATAAGCAATACTAAAATGAAATGCAATGGATTTTTTATTATTATTTATATATTTTTGTTGTTGTCTGCATTGGTCAGAGATTGTGCCACAGTCTGTGTCAGAGACTGAGGCAAAGACAGAAACCGAAACAGAAAAAGATACAGATACACACACAGACACAGATACAGATACAGATACAGAGACACGTTCACAGAGAGTTGCAGTGCAGTTTTGCAGCTCTCACGGCCACAAGCGACAGTTTTGTATTAGAAACGGCAACTTGTAGCTGCAGCTAGTTACGGGCTTGATGACTACCGGAATAGGGGGGCAAGTGGGCAGTCGAAGGTAGCTGGAATGTTGTCGCTGCTAGTTGGCAATGTAGTTGCCAAGTGGCTGACATAGTTGTTGTTGCTGCTATTGGAGGCTGTTCTTGTTCTTGCTTCAGTAATTGCAGGGCAACTTTAACCTGAACTTTAAAATTTAATTTGTTGTACAATTTATGTGTGGCATATTAGAAGAAAGAGTTGAGTTCTAGCCAAAGAAAGAGACGTCACCCAATGCGGGTGTTTTTACATGCGGGCAATGCCAGCAGCAGTCTTCAGATACAAAGATGCACAGATAACAGATAACCTGTTGTTGTTGTGCGTATGAGTGCATGTGTGTGTGTGTGTGTGCGTGTGTGTGTGTATTTGTGTGTAACAGAAATCAGACAAAACGGTGCTTTACATTCGTTTTTTCTCTGTTTTCTCTCTTCACTTGCTCATCAAGCTGGCGGACATGCATCTTTCTCCCTGTCCCGCTTTAATGAAATGTAATTTGAAAAATTGCGCGCGGCAAATTGTTGACTTGTTGCTGCAGCTCGTTGCCGTCGTCATAGTCAGAATTTCAAATATTTTGTCTTAATTAAAATTTATCTACCAAGCTGCTCTGTTAACTCTGTCTTTGTCTGTGTCCAAATTCATCGCATGTTGGACAAAAGTCGGTTAAATCTTTTAAATAAATTAGCGCTGTCGTTCGTCAAGCATTTGTCGCGTTTGCATTTAGTCGACATTTTTATTGGATTAAGTTTGGCCTGGATTAATGCGCTGTCTTGGATTAGATGCGCCATCATTCACGTTTTGCAATTGTTGCTGCTGTTGATGTTGTTGTTGTTGTTGTTGATTTCGCTCTCGTTATTTTTGTTGCCTTTGTGGCTATCGCACAGCATGTAATTTGCGGTTCTCTTTTTTTTAGTTTCTTTGGGCTTGTTGTGATTTATTTTGTTTTGTTGGACATTACATTTTAGGCTAAGTGGCGTTTATGCACAGTTGACTGTTGCGCTTGTCGCCGCATTGAAAATGTGGGTCATAGAACAAAAGACTTAAGCTACGAACTGGTTCGTCTTCTTTTTCTTTGCTTTGAAATTTGAATTATTCCTCCAAGAAGCAACAATTTGGAGAAAGAAAGAGAGAGCAAAAGAACCTTAGCTATTTCCTATTGATTAATGACAGGTAATTTCCATCCATTGGTTTCGCATAGGGGAAACCAAATGGAGGCTATAGTTGTTGCAAAGGGCATTCGCCTCGTCTTCATGGTTCATTATATAAGCTCTGCTTTAATTAGTTTGGCTAAAATTTTTGCGATTTTAATGAATTTGGCTGCACAAAGTGAAATTTAAGTAAAGTTAATGATCAAATCGTACAGAATCATTAAATTGTTCAATTCTAGGGCATCACCAATTTGTCTGGAATTTCAATCATATTGACCAGTATAGTTTTTAAATAATGGTAAACAATAGTAGTATTTATTTAAATATGATGTTAATTAAACATTTCATAACTTAAGAGTCACTTTCGAACATACTTTCTATATTATTGTTGATTATTAATTCCACAAGCTGCCCAAACGAGTCATTCATAAACTAACCGTGCTGCAGACCATAAATCAATATATATTGATACCATTTTAAGCCTGTGCCTGTGCCTATGCATATTTCATTAGTTCATTTCACACATTCACAAATTCCCCGTCCAGTTGATTTTTGCACTCTTTTCATTATTAGTCATTAAGTGTGTCAGCGTTTCGACAACTTTCAATTCTTTTTCTCCCCATTTAAATAAATTCCCTAGAGAGACAAACAAAATAAACAGTTAAGAAATATAAATCTTATATTCAGAGCTGACTATCTCCAAAACTTTAGAGAGAATTTGGATGGAGGCAAAATTTCTGAATGAATATATTCATGTATTTAAACACGTGCGATTCCATAAAAGCTGAAGCTACTCTGTAGAATAAAATAACTTTATTTACCAGTTTTAATCGTCACGCATGAAATTTATGTTTATCAAATAAATAAACAACATAAAAAAATTGTTTATTAAATATATTTTATTTGCTTTGTATTAAGTTCGAGTTATTTAAGGAAACAGCTGTGTTAATATGTGTGCACTTCAGGTTATTTTTATGTTTCGAACCTACGAGTATCTACTATATATTAGCTCCTTCTTAGCAAAATGAGACCAGTTTGGATACTATCATGTTGTTGAAGACGAAATGCCTATTCTTCATCGTGTTATCGCTCTTTGTACACCACAACAGGGCATGCAAGTGTAATTGAAAATATATTCAATATTAATAAATATAACGTGTTAACATTTCACTTAGTGGATCCGATTTGCTTGTTGCCAAAATGTGTGGGTCCCTGCAAGGCAATAATTAATCGATGGTTTTACAACAGAGAAACTAATAGATGTGAGACTTTCATATACGGCGGCTGTCAAGGCAATGCGAATAATTTCCAAACATACAAAGACTGCGTGGCAATTTGCAATTAAATAAAAACATTTCACGTGCGAAGAAATTGACTATTAATTCAATCTAGCAAGTCTTTTAAAGCCAGTTGTAGTCTACATATGTACATAAACAATTGTACTAAATACAAAGATATTTAATTCTTTTGATGTTCTCATAATTAGTATATTTATTTTTGAATAAATATTGTTGTTGCTAAAAAAGTCAAGGGAATTCTGTTTAGGTACAATTAATTATTACAATGTTAAAAGGGTTTTAATGAATGCCATTGTACTTTATTGTATAGTAAACTGAAATAATAATAATTTATGCGAGAAAGCGTATCTTATGGGGCAATCAAGTGTACTTTAATACAAAACGATATGTAATAAAGTGCAATAATATAAAAGGAGCTCGTAATTATAGTAATTGCAATAAAACAGCTTTATTCATTTCAGTAAATGTATACTTGCAGCTTTTGCTCCACATACAAAAGATAACCTGTTTAATTAATGGGTTCAGAATTGCTATATATAAGCCCTTAAGCAGTAAAATCATTACACTAAATATCTGATACAGAGTCATGTTGTTGAAGACGACAAGTTTGTTGCTAATCGCGTTAGTTCTATTGATGGACCAGGGCAATGCTTGTAAGAACATTGTAATATAAATTTTTGTAGTTTTTATATTGTTTGAATTACTTTGTCTAGTGGACCCCATATGCCTACAGCCCAGAGTTGTTGGTCCTTGCAGAGCAAGATTACCTCGTTGGTATTACAACAGGCAGACAAAAAGTTGCGAAGAATTCGATTACGGCGGTTGTCATGGAAACAGCAATAATTTCAAGACAGTGCACACTTGCAGAAAAGTCTGTTCCTAAAACAAGTTAATGCAATGTATACATTAAACGTATTTAATTATTAAAATGAAATAAATTAGCATTCTGTACGAACACAGCGGTTTTTACTTATTTGTTTGTGTGTTTTAATAAGTCTGCCTTTCTTACTGTCATAGGCCATTTTGTAATCAAACTTTTCTTTCACTATGTACTACAATGTAAATATCATTGTTGTTACAGAACCATTGTCCTTCATTGTTACTTTCAGAGCTTCGCTAAACAAAGAAAATCATGTACTGCAAAAACTTGTGAGCTATTTCAATATATGAATAATAAAAAAATATATATTCTTAATTTATATGCTTTCATACAAAATGATATAAAGGGAATCAGACTTTTGAATTTGTATATAAAGATAAGATTCTCAACTTTTGAGCATTCAATAAATGAAAAATAGTCATGTTGGTAAGAACGACAAGTTCGATTTGTGCATCAGAGCAATGCTTGTAAGTGTTAATGGAATATTATGAATATGCATTTAATATATTTACACTATATCTAGTGCGCAGCATTTGCTTGCTGCCCAAATGGGAATAATGGGAAATGGGAATAATTTTAATATATTGCGAAGCTGCAGACGAGTCTGTGCCTAGTGAATAAAACGATTTATCTTAATTAAAATAATAAAACCCATTTGAGCAACTAAACACAGTGAAATGATAATAAACTATCATATCAACGATTGACATGCTTCAGGAATCGTATTTATTTATTCTGGGCTTTGGTTATACATCTATAATAAAACAAATATAATTTTATGCCAAGTCAAATGGAAAAGTACTTAAGATTTAATATGGAAATAAAAAAAATATCACTTTGATGCAGCAGCTCAGCAGCTGCACCCACTTTTTGCTGGGCTGCAAGAAATATTTCTTGTTTTTCATAAAAAACTTGTCAGCGCCACCCACTTTATGTCCACTGTAGCTGTTTGTGTGTGTGTGCGTGTGTGTTTTGTGTTGCCCTGCGCTTGTATGAGTAGGAGTCGAAATATTTGCCTGGGAATACACATATATCGGGCGGGGCGCTGACAGCACGATGTACTCGAACTCGAACTCGAACTCGCACCGCAAAGCGGCGGCAACTGCAACATTTTGCTAAATCAAAATTGACACTATGCAAAAAGCCAACCCACGGAGCGCAAATTGCAACACGGTAGCTACACACACTAATGTGTACTCAAATACACACTCTCACACACAGACTCAGCCACATACATACATAGTTGATTGTCGGGACAGACTGGGGCCAGGCGCTCAGCGTGCCGTGCCATAGAGGCCAAAAAGGTGCACGTTGTCCGGCTCTATAGTCATACATTTAACTATGTATATATGTATGTTGCTGTTGTTGCTGTTGTTGCTGCTGTTGTTGTTGTAGTTTTGTGGCGCCAAGTAATTTCTGTGCTAGCGTTAGATTTCAGCCATGTGCAGACAACGAACGCCACACAAACAACAAGCACAGCAGTTATTAGTATTTTACTCCGCACAGTGGCACAAACTGTGTGTGAGAAGGACTCTAAACATGGATCAAATAAATTTAATTTTTAATTCCTAAGAAAATAAATCCAAAATATTATATATATACTTTAATAAAATATGCGTACACATTTTTAAATATAAATATATATAGTATTTGATGATTTACTGATATACTTACTCTTTATTCTATTTTTCTACTTTTTGATATTATTGAAAATGTATTCAATCATGAAATTTTGTCTATCTAATCGGTATTTCTCGATATAAACAAATCAAATTATTAAAAACCAAACACATACATTTATTTTATTTGTATCAGAATTATCATTTAAAATGATTTCGTTTCAAATGAAAATATTTAAAAATGTTTTTCCTAAAAATGTTAAGCATTTTTACATTCAACAGTCAGTAGAATTGCTTTTAATGTAATAAATTAAAATTTCAATAACATTTAAAATACTTGCTAGCTTTTTGCAAGTTAATTTTAAGTCAATAATTTAATAAAATAATAGTAAAATAATTGTTTATAACTTCCTCGTTGACCCACTGTTCAATGCTGTCAGCATCAATGTGAATCACTCTGGTGGCTGCGATATGGCCACCACCGTGGTGACATTTGCTCATTAAGCGTATTAAATAATTAGTACTTGTTGTTGTCATATTTTATATGCTCAATGCTTGTTCGGCCCGCTGAGAGGCTTGGCATGTGAACAGCTTGGCCAAAGACAAGGACCAGTTTTCAATAGCCAACACAAGTGGTGGCCTTTTGGCTTTGCTTGAAGAAATGAAAAATTCAAAAATACTCAGTCTAATTGAATGGATATTGACTTGCCCAACTGAAGAGACTTCGCATACTTTAGGCTCGGGCAACCTCGGGGCTAATCGTAGAAAAACATTTATATAAATCAATTTTGTTACAAAGATGTGTAGCTCGAGGAGCTTTTGAACCATACTAAAATTAACAAAATACTGCCTTGAAAAAAACTTTACAAAATGACACACAGAAAATTGACAAATTTCAAACTTATCATCTGACACTTGAACTATTGCATATCAAAATTATATTCCATTGTCTAATTATACATATTTTACCAAGATGTGGCTTCCGGACAATTTTTTAAAAGCTTCAAACAGCCATAACATTGTCAAAAATAAAAACAAATTGGAAGATTACATTTTTGTCAACTGTTTTCCATTTTTCCGAACTTTCTCTTTGACTTTTTTCATACAATAGTTTTATTTTAATCCTCGATTTTACCGATTTACTTCACTATTTTTGATCAATTGATCCAAAACTTTGAATTACTTCACTATTTGGAACTATTTCGCGTTAAATATAAACTCGAAATTCGGAAATTTCTAGTAAAGTTAATTGTAAGGTTTAATTATTCTTGTTATTATTTAGAATTATCGCAGTATCATCAACCAAAGTAGTATTTATTACAAAAATCAGTAATTATAAAATAATAAAATGATCAATTATTAATAGAGAGGCTCGATTAGAGTAGTAATGTAATGTTAATTGTAACCTTTAATTATTCTTGTTATTATTTAGAATTATCGCAGTATCATCAACTAAAGTAGTATTTATTACAAAAATCAGTAATTATAAAATAATAAAATGATCAATTATTAATAGATAGGCTCGATTAGAGTAGTAATGTAATGTTAATTGTAACGTTTAATTATTCTTGTTATTCTTCACAATTTTCGCAGTATCATCAACCAAAGTAGTATTTATTACAAGAATCAGTTATTTTAAAATAATAAAATGATCAATTATTAAAAGAGCGGCTCGATTAGAGATTTGACAGACGAGAAAGTAGATAACATAGCCGAAGATCGAATGCTGGAATACTGTAATCTATATGGTTATTTGGTTGTAACTGACAAATAAATTTGAGATGTAAATTTATGCAAATTGCAAGCTGTGTTGCCCAATGAGCCATTTGACACTTTTGGTGGACACGCAGCTGATATTTGTTATTAATTATTTATTGTCTAAGTATTGTTAATTATGGCAAACAAATACCAAAAAGATCTCTCTCTGTCCGTCTCTCTCTCCCTCTCTCTCTCTCTCTCTCACATTTTCTCAAATCGGGTATCGAGTGTGGGCCTCTGGGCCTTTTCCTTTTCTTTTTCAAACCGAATCGAACCAGTTGAGCGACATTCCATTTGAGGCGCGACAGGCGGCGCGGCGTCCGTTTCGGAGATGCTAAGATTAATCAGCTGCCATAAGCCAAATGACAAGACATATTTATTTTTTTGGACTTGCTGTCTCGGCTGCCATATTGTTGCCTTTCAAATGCGGCCAGGCCGGGCCTAGTGTTATTATTGTTATTATGTTTATTTATGGCATAGCTAGGAAAAAAATTAATTTCAAATTTCATTACAATAAAAATAAAGCCACACACACACACACACTGGGAGAGACAGACAGAGAGAGAGAGAGAGACACACTCCCATCCCAGATCCAAATTCGAGACACTTGTAAGCAGCATTTGATTTACGCGATTCAAAGTGTGCCCAAATCTCGTCTAGGCAGGCAAATGAAATACTCATCAGATCACAGTTCCCGCATCTCTACAGCTTTTCTGTAGGTGTGGGTGAGTGTTTGTGTGTGTGTGTGTGTACCGTGACGGCCCAACCCGAAAATGCCAAACAATACTGAAGAAGACTTCAGCAAGACTTAACGAGTATCAAATAAATTTATTGTTTTCTATTTAGATAAATACATGTGTAGTAAGTAAATTATGCAAAGCCGCCTCTAAACAAATATTATGGAGAAGCGCGACTAAAGAGGCGCATGCCTGTTCCCTTGTTCTATTTGCCGAATTGGGTTACTTTCAACATAATTTGAGGTCTTAGGTTACACCAACAGCAACAGCAACAGCAACAGCAACAGCAACAGCGAAACAGCAACAATAACAGAAGCAATCATTGCTGCTGGCAACAAGAATCGTCTTTCTGGCCAAGCTACAGATGGCCACGGACTAACATTAGAACAGCCCACGCCTGGCTTTGGCTTATGATTAGAGTTTCCAATGCTCAAATAGTCACTTCAAACTGGTTTTATTGCCAAAGCAAAACAACAAAAACAAATGGAAGTTTGCTTTGGCTTTGGCCAATGAATGGCGATGGAGATGGAGCTGGGGACGTAGCCGGAGCTGCTCCTCAATGATCGTTGATGGCAATGGAAAAATGACAGCATACGTGTGTCTACAAAATCCAAAAATAAAGAAACAAAACTAACAAAAAAATAATTGGTATACCCGTGGGTGTGCTGCTTATTACTTAGTTGTTAAATTGTTAAGAAATAATATAAAAATTTATAAACATTCATGCATGCATACAGCGTATAACTGGCGCCGAATTTCAATAGCTAATCAAGCTGACAAAATCTTTGGAGTTTCGCGTAGGCTTTAGAAAATTTCTGCACAACTTGGCCAGAATTTAGTTATGAATTCTGCTAAAGGTCAAATGCACTTCAGTGAGAGGTGTGGCACAACCAATAAATATAGGCTCACATATATAAAATATTATATATATATATATATATGTGAGTGCATTTGTACGCATTCAGATTGGCAACTGGAGTCGTCGGAAACCTACTTCGAGCTGCCCACACTCCAATCCCATGACCATTGAAGCTTAATAGTTGTTAGACACAGGCCACAGACAATTTATATAAATTTTCATTTATTTTACTTTACTTGGCGACTTGGCGGCCATCGATGACCCAAATTCCATTGTGCGATTGCTCATCCACACAGGCACTCCACTTGGTTAAGCATGCATTCGTTCGAGCTGGGAACGTGATGTGTTTCTCCTCGTGACACGAGTGTGCACACATCAACAGGCATGACAATATTGTTAGTAAATAAATATTTGTAGAAAACAAACCGCTCTTTATCTATGTAGATGTTGCTTAATATTAAAAAAAAAAAAAAATTTCCTTGTAAAGATGCTAGCACAAAGGTCCGACCAATTTCCATCATAAGTTACTTTTTTATTACCTAAAAGTTATTTTATCCAAAGGTTAAACCCCAAATTTGTATAATTTTATTAAAACTAAACCAATTTCCAAACAGCATGTTACATTGATTTGGATTTTAAATTCAGTCTTTGTTCAAATTCATGCAGTTTTATGTTTTTCGAAAAATCCATATGTTTCATCTCGAGATTTTTAATAAAATCTCTAGTCATAAATTTGTGTAAAACAACACTTAAAAAATATTTAATTTATAATTATGCACTTGTGGTATAATAAGTTTCGCATTGTATTGAAACTTACTTTTAATAATTCCATTTTTAAGTAACATTGATTTTTGAAAATATAAGTCTCTCTGTGTTTTCAGATCGAAATAATTAAATAAAAATATTTATATTATCTGATATTCAAATCTTAATAATTAATTAATATAATATTTATTACTTCATTAAATAATAATATATTTTGTTGCGATTTTTCAGACTTCTGACTTGAAAGCGAAGGTCGCTGCATAAATACAATAGGATAAATTCGAAGCGAATATGTCACACAAGACGAGCAGTAGACGGACGACAGACCTGGAATGTCCGCTGGCATCGCTTGGCCGTAATAGCAATGCCGTGCGGGATCAATTGGCGGCGGCGCATTACCATCATCCGCATCCATTGAGCTCCAGTCCGTTGGATCCGCAGGCTTACAAAATGTCGCGAAAGTCGCCCAATCTGAGCCTCAACGTAAACGATACCGTTGTCAGCGGGGAGCTGTATCCCCTCGCCTCGCGCAGCTCCACGCCGCACACCGAACAGCAGACGCCAGCGACAGCCGCAGCGGCAGCGGCAGCGTCAGCAGCAGCTGCAGCGACTACGGCAGCAGTGTTGCATATGGTGCAGCAGAAGGCTGCCACATTCGAGCTGCGTGGCAGGCACACACGGCACGAGCAGTCCAACTATGGCGCACACTCGACTGCATCTGTGGGCCGCCATGTCCAATCAAAGAAATCACCTGAACTGCAGACGCTGCCGGCACCGGCGACCAGGACCATAGTGCCAGTGCCGCAGCCCCGTAACTTTCTAACACTGGACTGGTTGCATGGCAACAGCGCCGACACTGAAGATTCCAGTGACAACAATGCGGGCGGAGGCGCCGCCAATGGCAGGCGGAGAGCTCAAGTCCAAACTGGACGCTGCAGTGTTCCCACGGTGCTCGGCAATGGCAACAGTGCTCAGTATCTACTGGACAAGAAGATGGAGTCACTGTATCTGGGCAATGCGCTCCGTGCTCTACCACTTGGCGCCGAGGCGAGTCAGTACCAGAACGAGCGTTACTACCTGGAGGATTACAGCAGCGGCAGCGGCAACGAGCGACTACCAGGTGAGCACACTAGGGAAATAGCCAGTACTCAAACAAGTGTGAGTATGGCTTCTCCTAGAGAACTCGATCAGAGAGAAATGCTCTAAGAGTTTACTATATTCGCTTTATTCGATCCCGGTATATCCAGAAACAGGCAAATAATTCGATAAAAGTTTCCATATCGCTTATACTGTATTTATTCAAAATAGGTTGTAGGAGAAATTAGTTTAATTACTTACCAGCCACTGCAATTACTTCAGTAATTACATTAAAGCTTCAGTTAGAGTTGTATAATTACACGGATTATGATTGAAATGCATAAAATTACTGAAGTAATTGTAATGGTCATTAAAAAATACTATGTCTTATTCTCTAAAATAACTCCAACGTCTTTCATGAACCTGAACAGAGCGACTGCATCATCCCCGCAACTCCAGTCCCAGCGAGACGAGTGGCTCGGATCGGTATTTGTTGAATCGCAGCACCAACTCGCCGGCCAATGCCTTCCAGCTGGATCATCACCACACCAAAGTGCAAAGCCTCTCCGACGGTCTGTGCAACATGGGTCGCTTTTCACCTAGCCTGGATCAGGGCTACGCCACGCTGGTATCGCCATCGCCAACCGGTCATCACTCGAGCAGCACGGGCGGAATGGTGGTGACCGGCAGCAGCAGCAACAAGAATACCAACTCCGGCGTTGTCAGTGGCGGCATCATTGCCAGTAGTACGCCCGCGACGACACCGCGTCGGGGACTAAGCAACAACGCCACCGTCACAGCCACCGCCATTGGTCCGCCGCCTTGGAATCGCAAGGGTCCTTACCGCTGCGGACCATACTTTGAGCGCCTGCCCGACGAAGCCGTTGTCCGGATATTCAGTTGGCTGGATAGCTGCGAGTTGTGCAACGTGGCGCGCGTCTGTCGGCGGTTCGAGCAACTTGCCTGGCGACCCGTCCTCTGGAAATGCATCACGCTGCGGGGCGAGCATCTGAATGGCGACAAGACGCTCAAGATGATATTCCGGCAGCTGTGCGGACAGAGCTGCAATGGCGCCTGCCCGGAGGTGGAACGTGTCATGCTCGCCGATGGCTGTCGCATCTCTGACAAGGGGCTGCAGTTGCTAACGCGTCGTTGTCCCGAACTGACGCATCTGCAGCTGCAGACTTGCGTGGATGTCTCCAATCAAGCGCTGGTTGAGGCACTCACCAAGTGCAGTAATCTGCAGCATCTGGATGTAACCGGTAAGTAATAATCACAAGCATCAGTAAGATTATGTGGTTGTTAATGTTGATGTTCTGTCACACAGGTTGCAGCCAGGTGAGCAGCATTAGTCCAAATCCACACATGGAGCCACCGCGTCGTTTGTTACTGCAATATCTTGACCTGACCGATTGCATGGCCATTGATGACATGGGCCTCAAGATTGTGGTCAAGAACTGTCCACAGCTGGTGTATTTGTATCTGCGACGCTGCATACAAATTACAGGTAACTTAATCCCAATTCCAAACTTCATCCGATATCCCGATATTAATAGTTTTGTATTCAATGCAGATGCGGGTCTGAAGTTCGTGCCCAGCTTTTGTGTATCGCTCAAAGAGCTAAGCGTCTCGGATTGCGTCAACATCACCGACTTTGGCCTCTACGAGCTGGCCAAATTGGGCGCCGCGCTGCGTTATCTCTCCGTTGCCAAATGCGAGCGAGTCTCGGATGCGGGTCTCAAGGTCATTGCCCGACGCTGCTACAAGCTGCGGTATCTGAATGCTCGTGGCTGCGAGGCAGTCAGCGATGACTCCATCACCGTCCTCGCCCGCTCGTGTCCCCGACTGCGTGCCCTGGACATCGGCAAGTGCGATGTGAGCGATGCGGGACTCCGTGCTCTGGCCGAAAGCTGTCCGAATCTAAAGAAACTCAGCCTGCGCAATTGTGATATGATTACGGATCGAGGCGTTCAGTGCATTGCCTACTACTGTCGAGGTCTCCAGCAGCTGAACATACAGGACTGCCAGATATCCATTGAGGGCTACAGGGCGGTGAAAAAGTACTGCAAGCGCTGCATCATCGAGCATACAAATCCGGGATTCTGTTGAGGCGCCAATTGATCGATTTAAGCAAAGAGGCAGGCCATACGATACGAGCAAAGATGTTCTAAACATTATATTTTATATATATTTCAATTGTACATAAATACTTACGTAAGCAGCGTGTAAATATTGTTAAGCATAGGTTTTAGAGCATTTTATAGAACCTAAGTAGTGCGCCTTATAGACTAATTCTTGCTTAATAAATTATTTCATATAACCCCACGTAATCTCAGTTAGTTATGCATTGAGATAATGATACATATCAGGCACCAAGTAAGGCCTTTTGCGCCATTTATGGTTAGTACTCATATCAGGAATTTTGCGTTCGGACTTTCGGACTGACCAATCCACTCGTTTCAATAATGATAACTCTTTGGCTTTCGAAAAACCCGCCTTTGCCACATACTCGATATAGGAATGCAAGTCGTGTATATCACTTATGAGCCACATCATCTCGTCATCAATGCGATCCAGTTTCTTTATATTGCCTTCAAACTTTTCTATAAGCTGGTTTAAATGTTTTCCATTCCAATTGCCGTGATAATCTTTAGGCTCTTCATAGTTCAACACTTCCGTTATTTCCATTAATTTGACGCGATCGGTTAGAGTGTCATTAGGCAATCGTTTTTTTATTTTTATCAGCTGTGCTTTCCTTTTGGGTGATAGTTTTCCTTGATTTTCATGCAAATATTGGTTTAGCCAGCTGCGCAAGTTGTCCATCATTGCCATTTTGTCGACATACTTTTGAACGTCCTTAACAACATTGAATTTCATATGCATGTGCTTTATCAAATGCCAATGCATCAACCTTGCTAAGCGTTTTACTTTGATCTGATCCATATAGTGGTCCATGGAAAGACGATTGAAAGCTTTTTGCCAAAGTTTTTCATTTTCCAGCACCATTTTTTCTAGGTTTTTTAAATTTTGAATTTAGAAAAAATTACATGTTATCCAAAGTGATAATTTCAAAACTCCGTTAATTTTGATTTTGTTACCGACCGGCCAACATAACTTATCGATTAAAAATAGATTATTTGTTTCGCGGGAAGAACGGTCACACACATCATTATCTAAGCAGCCAACTTAGCTATTTTATAGTCAGTATTTCTTTTTGATACTTTCGGTCATTGCGGTCAAAAACGTCGTACAAATTAAACTTGTTCATACACTTGGTCTTCTTTTCGGAGTCAACTCTGTCAGGTTGCACATTTGTTCACTTAGATAAAATGACTCTGTTCCTTCAGTTATCATGAACAGTACATATTTCTAATGACAG
This sequence comes from Drosophila sp. st01m, assembly GCA_018901795.1. Classification (NCBI taxonomy): domain Eukaryota; kingdom Metazoa; phylum Arthropoda; class Insecta; order Diptera; family Drosophilidae; genus Drosophila; species Drosophila sp. st01m. The sequence goes on along the minus strand of JAEIFG010001494.1, from coordinate 7,134,610 downwards.
CAATATTCATCAGTTTATAAACAGACATTATAAGTTTTAAAAGATAAAATTATAAAAAAAAAAAAAAAAATGGCGCCCATGAATAAGTATATTTAATTTTTTCATTCAATGGAAAATCTTAGAAGTATAACAATACAATCAGTTGTTCACCTGGGCAAAAATTAATAAACATAAGGAACGTGTTCATTCACTCATTTCAAAGAGCAACTCTTTTTTGTTCACTCATGAACTTGTAGGCAACTTGTAGGTTAAGTTCATTGTATAATGACATATTTGTAAATTTCAATATAAGCTTACTTAGTAGAACAAAATTATCGAACTAATTTTGACAGTAAATTAGTGCACCCGCTGAAGATATGGCAAAGTATATCGCTCAAATTATTGTGCTCGGCGGTCAAGCAATAGGACGTGCTTTTGCCAAGGCGCTTAAACAAGAGATTGCGGCATCACAAGAAGCTGCCAAGCGCGCCGGTGGAGGCAGACAGGGAGATCAAAGTGCCGAATCTAATTTGCGTACTGGTAAGTTTAATATTTATTTATGTAAATGGTTGTTTAAAAATTACATTGTTAACTTCAGGAATGACGCTGGAGGAGGCCAAACAAATTCTGAATGTGGAAGACGCAAAGAACGTGGATAGCATTATCAAGAATTACGAGCATCTGTTTAACGTGAATGAGCGCAGCAAAGGTGGATCGTTTTATATACAATCCAAAGTCTTTCGTGCAAAGGAGCGATTGGATTATGAGGTGAAAGCGCAACAAGAAAATCAAAAAACAAAAGACGATCAACAAGCAGACGAAGCTTCACAAAGCAGAGCACGGCAGCGACGTTAAACGATTATTATGCTTTCTACCTCTAAAGGAAACTAGCTTTAGTTTTTAATTGATTAAAATAACTGTTAAGTAGAAAAGCACATAGATTTTGTATAAACAAAAGTTGTTAAGCATATTTCCACTTGTGTATGCCAATTAAATCATATGTTCGGTGTATAACATCCCTGTCGTTACTACACAAAGTTGTCAGTTCAACAGCTGTTGTTTGATAAAAAAAAAAAATCAGCATATGGTGAGCAATTCAAGTTTTTCTTATCGATAAATTAGCAAAAAATCTAACAATTTAATAAAACATTTTCAGAGATCTAGCTTAAAATCCAAATTAAAAAAGAGTGAAGACATTGGTATATTTTGGAAATTGATCTCATTATGATTTTCTAAGTCCATCAATCAACCAATCCGCCAACCCGTTCTTTTGGTTCGACTATTAAACAAGTTGGCAGTACTGACACTGTAAATTTGTAAATCAGCTGTGCCATCTCGGACTCACTGGAAAGCATTTTAGCTACGCAGCTGTATTGTTATTGTTGTTGTTAAATATACATTTGATTTGTGTACAATTGGACGTGTCAATTGTTTGTTTAATTGTGGCATAATAGCCACCATTAACGTCGCAAAACAGCTGGCACATGCGCGAAAATATATAGAAATTCCAGCACAAAGCAAACGCTGAAAACAACCACTGAAAATACGCGACGTCAACTTTCCAAAGAGTTCTCAGCTTTTAACTTGGAGCTCTGACTTTTCCTTGCGAGAGAACGCACCACCAAATGGTATTTGAGCAAAGAAAATTCCGCTGCTCATTCAGTTTTCAGAGGACCTTCGACACAGGCAGCCGAAAATTCAAGTTTTGCTCGTTTTAACTGACAGACCAGAAACCAATAAGTCAACAAAAAAAAAAGAAACTCTAACTCAAGTGGTAATTTACAACGTTACGTTAGATCTAGTATACAAGGAGTCGGAGGCGGAGAAGTGCAAGAAAAGCAAGCGTGGCAAAATATCGATTTAACGCGATGTTTTTCACTGTGCAAATAATATTGACAGTCAGGTCTAGTGTAATTGAAAGAATTCGAATTAATTTGCCTCTGTATTGATTTTCTTTGCCATTGGCAAATGTTTCATTCGCCTTGCAGTAAATTTTTATTGTTTTTCCATATTTAATTTACAGCGTGCAAACATAATTAACAGTTTAAAAAAGCAGAAATTTACATAACTTGCTCGTTGAAAGTGAAACTACATTTGCAGTGCAAAAGAAAAACCTATTACAAAATTCCTGCCAAGTGTAATAAAATTTACTCGTGAGCGAAGGAAGAAAACGTAGCAGCAGCAGCGACGTTTGCAGAACACGACAAGAGAGTCATTCGCAGCGAGTGCTCAGAGTGTGAGAGAGAGACGGACGGCAAGAGAGCAAGCGAGCGATTAAAAGCATCAACACCCCAAAAACGCAAGCGCCTCCTCCGTGCACACGTTTCCTATCCGAAGCTTACGTCCCATCGACTTGGACTTCGTTTTCGTATAGCAATCGTTTTGTGTATTCACGACGAGGACGCCAGGCTAATCCTTTCGAGCACTGCAAAAAGGTCGGACATTAAGCCGAGAAACAGACACACACAAAAAGAAAAGCCAAATATGTTTTCGGGTCTAACAAATCAATTCACCTCGCTGGTGGGTGCAGTCAAGGGCGGCGCTGGCGATGAAGATGTGCCAGTGCCCACAGGCGGTGAGGCTGCCACTGGAGCTGCGACCACATCTTCAGCTGAGCCAGTGGCCACATCAGCGGAACAAGATGCTGCTGCTGCCGCCGCTGCTGGCGAACAGGGTCTCGAAGGCGAGGAAGGTGCCAAAAGGTAAGACTCAAACTCGATCTCAAATAGCATTAAACTGACGTATCTGTTTTTTCGGTTTCATTCTAAGCCAGATAAGCGTTATGTTTATTTTCATTATACCAGCTGGCCGTTCAAGGCCAACTTCCGTTATCTACTAGCTGAGTTCCATAACCCATTGGCATTTAAAATACGAGTACCCGCTTTGTTCCTCTTTGTCTTCGTCTGTGACCCATTGGCGTGTTCCTGGTTATTGCGTGTCAATTTGACCTTGCAATTTGTACCTTTTTGCATTTCGCCAACCCTTTTCAGCCTGTTTGCCCTGCTTTAAGCCATGTTTTGTAGTTGCCTTCTGCTCTTCCATATAGCATATATTCAAATGCAGTTCGCGTTTCGTGACTGAACATAATTGCAATAACTGCAGTCTAATAGGTGATAGATTTGTAATATTACTTATAGCGCAGCAAGTTCATTTACGTTGTACTCCTAGAATTGATTGATTGGTCTAAATAGCTAATATGAATTACTTTTTACGTTAATTAATGCAATTTAAAATTAAAGAATGCATGCGCATTTCAAATTCTATAAAAAGACTCAATATGTTTTGTCATTAACATTTCTTTAATTTAATTAACATTTATTATTAACATTATTAACATTTATTACTTGGTGGCTTTAAGTACAACTTACGTATTTTGTCTATACAAATTTACCAAACTATTAACCATATTTTAATTAGTTAAAGCTTGCAGAATGATGAGATTCATATCATTATTGTAGTAAAAGGCGAAATTTATGACAGGTGAAGTCCGATTTATTTTAAACAACTCCATAGTTTCAGATAAAATTATAGTTTTTACTGTTTGATTCAAAAGAATTAATGGGTCACATCTGTTACATGCCATTAAATAATTATTATGTAACACTTAAATTGTTATAAATAATAATGCTACCAATCTTCTTTGGTATTAAGTAAATTATGCAAAAATTTAATTATATTACTTTGGCCCACACTAAATGAAAACACAAGCCCAACTGACGGGCCATTAATGCCACAAGTAGCTACATAATCCTTTAGACAAGCGAAGACCGTCAGCCCACCTACTCACATCATCAAATACCATTTTTCACTTAATTTGGCACATTAATATTTAATTGTGTGTGTGTGTTGAAAGTCAATTCTGAGCACGTTTCGCTACAATTCTTTGCCAGCTGCCAACAGCTGCTAACAGACTTTGAAGTTTCCCTACCCATTATCTGGTAGCTCCTGCTACACCTGCTGCGTCTCCTACAGCCACTCTCCTCCTCTTTCCCTTCCCTCTTCTGGCTGCTGATGCCTTTCACTATCAACTGACATTGACAAGTTAGCCGAGTGAGTCGCGAGCATCGTTTTCTTTTCCGCTTTTGTTTCGCTTTACACAAATTGCACGTGTACGTGGCTATGCATAACCGCAAAATGTTGAGTCATGCCGTCCCATCCGCCCACACAGCCACATGCGCCGTATCCATTCAGTATTTTGGCCACTTTTGTCGGGAAAAAAGCTGTCAGCATTGTCAGAGGCATTTGCTTCACGCTCAGCAGAAAGAAAGCAGCGGCAGGAGCAGGACATGATTCTGGTGGTTGCTTTCCAGTTTCCAGTTGACTTTTGCTCGTTTTGCGGATCGATAACATAGAGGCAGTGATAGAGAGGAGAGAGAGAGAGAGAGAGAGAGAGGTGTGAATTAACGCAGGAGAGTGAGAGAGTAAACCATTCTCTTCTCTTCATTCTGATGTTTCTGCAAAACAACGAAATGTGCACATGTGATGTGCTCACACCATCAAAGGACGCTATCGATGCCATCGCCTGTGCTTCTCGAAGAGTTCTCGTTGTTGTACTTTTGTCAGCCTATTTAATAATTGTGCATTCAGTAAACGTGGCCTGGCATCAGAGAATCTGACGCCCCTTTATCAGCAATCAACGTTAAATCTCTATAATTTTCCGTGCATTAATTTATTTAATTTTAGCTGTCATGCATAAATATTGCTCATTATAGTAAACTGGCAATGGTGGCATTGCAACCTAAGAACATAATAAACGTTATGAATTTTGTCCTAATTTCACAACCATTTCGACATATACTAAACTTATATGTATTACATCTAGTTCGCATAAACTTTCAAACTGTGTAAGAAATAAATTACAGATATTAGCAACGATTTCTTCAAATGCTTAGTTGTTGAACATAGAAATCTGTAACTTTAAAAAAAGAATAACACAATTAAAGACAGACTTTCTATTCAGACAGAATAGATTAAATATTAATTACAAATAAATTAATGTATTATAATAACAAAATATATGAGAATATTTAGAAACATCTTTAAAAATAATTATGTACAATACGCTTTAAGTATTCCGCATTGGCGGTTGGCCCCAATTTTTGTCCTGCAGAGCCTTCACCTGTGTGTGCGTCGCCAGGGCCAAACGATGTTGGCTTTGCCATTTGCGCGCTTTCAAGGACATTTTAACTATTTGCAGTTGCTCTCTTTGACTGTGTGTGTGAGTGTGTGTGTCTGTGTGAACGCCCTTGCATTTGTTGTTGAATGCGTATATCTAAAATTGTGCTAAAAAACAAAATAAATAAACAAATAAAAATACAACGTTCTCTCAAATTGCTCGTCAAATAAACATTGTTTTCTGTTTTTTCCAAGAATTTTAAATTCTCTTTGTGACAAACTTATTATGAGTACTTATATATGCATGTGAAAAGTCTAGAAAACTTTTTGATTATATGAAAAGTAAAACTTTGCAGTTTATTTTGACATCTTTTTTTTCAAAGTAAAAGTCACACAATATTTGCATATCGGTTGATTTAAAATTGATTCCGATTGTTTGTCAATCAGATGGCTGTGTGGGAAAAGGCGTAGGCATATATTCGTTTGTTGTACAAAGATATTGCCGAATAGCAATTTCATTATACAAACAACAAAAGAATAAACAAGCAGCTTATTTTATATTTGGTATGGAATAAGCATAAACAAGTTGTATGTAATTAAACGGAATTGGATGTTTCAAAATTAACTTAATTTCTAAGGACGTTTGCAATACAAATATCCTTATTTATCATTTTAATTTTTGAAACGGAACTCGATGTTTACTAATACTAATTAACATATATTTTGTTTCAGTTGTATGTTTAATTTCCACTTTCATTATGCAATGAATAAATCACAATTGTATGTCCATCTCAAAATTGAATTAATATTTCTAATTTTAAATAAACTTAAGAATGTGCTCTAGTTAATTCAAATAATGAAACATGGTATACTTCTTAAATGCTCTTGACATTAAGCTGCAAAGTATGCAAGAGAATTACTAATTACGAAGTCGTTTGTGCAATATCTATATTTAAATCCAATTAAGCTTGAGAGACTTCCCAATTGATAGACACGAGCATACGAATGTATATTGCATCCTAAATCAAATTCAGCTTCATTTAAATCCGTCAAGGACTTGAAGTTCTTCACGTACTTTTCATAGTCTACATTTCTGCGCTCCTCTTTAAATGCGATATAAATTCAAGCTGGGGCCTTTTGCAACCTGCGGCAGGTGTGTGTGTATGGCAACATAGCACACGGCAGCACAATCAAATCAAAGCGATGGCCTCAACATAAATATAAATAAATAAATAGAGCAACGGCAAGACTGAGAATTTATCGCAGGTCCCCAAAAATGGCAGTTGGCTGGCAAATAAAAATAAAATGTTGTGCAGAATTGAAACGTAGCCAAACCAAACACAAAGACCACCAACAACTTGAGGCTATTTAAATTTAAGGGCGATATTAAAATTTTATGCCATGCAGAGAAGCAAATCACCAGGACATTGGACACTGGACATTGGACATGTCCGCTGTCGGCGTGGGTGCTAACGACGGGACCGGTATTTGGCATTTCAGCCAAATTAACGCGGTGACGACAACGGCGACTAACACAACGACCTCCAGTGACACCGAAAAGCGGCCAATATTTTCTGTGTGGAGTCCAAAAAACGTCGCGCAATTTGGTTTTTATTTCCATTCCGGTGTCACCTCCATCGCTTAATTGCCAATGCAGGAGAAGCCTGCGAGTTGCCTGCCCCAAGTGTGCGGCATATATAATGAATGCGAATTCCGACAATATTTCCTTTTCCCAAAATTTGTATATATTTCGTTCAGTTTGTACGTTTAACTCAATTAAAATTGACTCCTTTTGCAGCTTTAAATATTTTGTGTTCGGCTTTTAGGTAATTTGCTTTGCGGCATTATCAATTCATATAAATGAATTGAATGTAGGACACCAAAAGGTCAAACAATTCACATTGATCCATGACGAAATCTTTATCCGATTTTCTTTGAGTCTTGGGAATAGAATATTGAACATGTATGTACATGTACATGTACAATCATATACAATCTTTGAATTTAATGAAGCAACTGCCTTGTTTTAACAGAACTAACATTAATTTTTGGGTTGACCTTATAATTTGAAATAAACAGAAAAATTAATGTAAACTAAATTTTTTTGATTTGCACATAAATTACTATTTTTTAAGACATTTTCAATACTTACAAACTATATTTGTATAATACAGTATCTTAACTAGTATTCTCTAAGAATTGGACTAAAGACTGACTGGCATATTGGCCAACTTAAATCAATACTCTTGCTGTCGTAGCCTCAAGTCTCTGCTCATTCAAGTAATTACAGGATCATTTATAAAAGCAATATGCCAGTTTATAATGACCCAGTGACTTTGGAAAAACCACAGAGCTTTCAATCAATTTTATGTTTTTCAATTTTGTAGCCACAATTTTCCGCACACTTCTGACCTGCAGTTTGATTGGAAAACAACTTTATAGCTCTGCCAAGTCAATTGCCGGTCAATTATGCCGCAACAAGAAAACTCATCTTATGAAAAGCAGCCTTTAGCAGCATCGGTTTATAACCAATTTTAATTTGACAAATCCCAACACTCGGATAAGGTTTTGCATCCTGTAACATAATGCGATATATATATATTTTTTAGTTTGAACTGATTTGATTCGAGAAGATAAACAATATTAGACAGATCCTAGCATATGGACGACGTTGGTAAAACATATGCTTACAAATTCCGCGCTGCCTTGAGTCTGGAAAAATAAAGATAAATGAATTGAGCAGCACAAAGGGCAAAATGCACGGAAGTAGTGAAGAAGTAAAGGAAACGGAATAACAGGCAAAAGTTACGCTTTTCATAAAGTTGGCCAGCTCTGAGAGAACGTTACAACTAAACAGACTGAAGCGTATCAAGACATAAATATTAACGCACGGCGGAAGTGACAGCCAAAGTAATGCCAACAAATGATGTGAAAGTAAAAAGGAGAGCACGGACGTGTGCGTGCGTGTGTGCGTGTGTCTGTGTGCGTGTGTGTGTGTGTGTGTGTCTGCTTTGGTGTTGAGACAATGCACGCACACACATAAAAACAGTTATATCGCTCCGGCTGGCAAAATGCTACAAAGTAGCATATTACGCCGTATCGTAAAGTGCTATGACTACGTGTATTGTTTTGTTTTGTTCTCTTTTCTGGTGCTGTTGTCAGACAACGACAAGCCTAAGGCAAAGCGACAATTTCTTTTTGTTGCAAGTTGAGATACTATCCAAGAAGTTTGAAAGTAATGTGCCCAAAACTGGCACGGAAATAGGACGCGAAATATCAGCAAGGCAGACATGCAATTTTATCAGACATAAAATCGCTAGATTTCGATTATAATATTCCATTTTAACAATCAAAATCGATTATTAACATAAAATTGTAATCGATTGCGTCTTTGCTTAAAATAAACAATGATTTGAAAGGTGTCCTCGGAAAGGTAACTAAGAAAACATATTTTCTTGTTTTTTATGTTTTAGATTCGTATTTATTACGTAGTATGTATGTGTATGTGATTTGTGTGCACCTATAATTAGGCATTAAATGCGAGTCCTTGTCGCTAAAAAACTGAAAGACACAGCCAACAAAACATTCTTCTCATCTATGTCAAACCAGTCAAACGGAATACTTAACAATTAACATAAAACTCGCACGCTCTATAAAATGTCAAATTGCGTTTGATAAGCGCGCACTCACTAGAATTTTGAAATTATTATTCAGGAAAGGGGTTGAGATGGGGTTAACTTAGGACTTGCGGCTGTTGGGGCTCTATTTGCATAGCATTAATGACTGTTGATGCCCCTAAAAGCCAGCAAATACTGCTGCTCATGTGTGTCTGGAAGGGATTAAAAGGTCAACCCGTCCGTAAAACTCAATGCCTAAAATGTAAAAGTTGGTCATTTCATATTTGACAGCTGTGTGTATACTCTTTGAGTGCGAAAACCATTTAATTTACAGGAACTCTAAAGAGTTGATGTGCTTTACTTAAACGTCACCAACAGATGATTTACATCATGCCTTGTCCAACTAAAGAAACTCTAAAATTGCTCAACAATTTAAGGTGTAAATTGCGTAGCATATCAGGCGTATACGCGATATTTGTTGAGAGCCTTTGTGCGTGGCTTTGTTTTTAGCCGTAATGCAATTTTGTGGCCATAACTGCGCATCGTCTATTGGCGTTGCAAATGTGTTTACGGTTGGAATGGAAAACAAGCCTAACTCAATTCCAGTTTTAGGTGCCGCCGGCAACACAGACCAAAGTCAAGAGAATGATGCTGTGCAGAATACTGTATTCTGTGTTCTGTGCTCCGGCTTCTGCTCTGACTTCTCTACTTTCTGCTGCCATCACATCGTTTGCAATTTAATTTTCTGTTCCTCGACCGTCGCTAACGTGCGCAATTAATTCCGTCAACAACAGGCAGCCAAAGGAACAGTACAACACCTTCTGGCTATGTTGGCGTGTTCCTTACCGCTTCCCCTCTTCCCCCACGCAATTTGCAATTTTATGTTAACGCCGAATACATCGCAACTCTCTTCTTATTCTTTGGGTCTTTCTACTACCTGACACTTAATCTAATTGTTATGTTTTCGATATATATTTTTTGGTGACCTTTTCAGTTGCGGGTCGCATAACTTTTAATGACACCGGCTTCTGTATCCCTCTTTCCTTTTGATGGTAATCAAGTTAGCTCAAATTTATAAGCAAAACATACACTCATAAGAGTTTCCCAGAGAACTTGTGAGATTGATTGAGAGATTTAAAATGTACCAAAGCTTTTCTTACTAACAGTTAAACGTTCACTCCGCATTTCACTTACATTCAGGTAGATTTAATAAAAATAAAGGCTCTCAGCAATGTAAGTTTTCAGCCCTCTGGCTCTTACCGTTTGGGCTCTGAGTTCATTGGCTTTGTCTGTGAAAGAAATCAGTTTTATATAAATATATATATATAGTTAAATATTTAATAATGTTATTCTGTTTCAATATTTAATTCACCGACCAAATCCTTTAAGTATCCTTGCCTGTTCTTATTTCCACCAAAACTTCAACTACCTAAAGGGCAAGATCTTAAGTTATTAGGGACAAACTTTTCCGGGGTGCTTTTCATACTTGACTTGAGTGCAGTTGGCAGGCAATTAGGAAACTGCAAACCTTTGTCGATATCATTTCAAGAAACTTATTAAATTTTCATGCTGGCAAAAATGCTTAAAGGCATCTCCGTGCCAGTGCGTCAGAGACACAAAACGAGATCTCCCATGACCTTTGAGTCTGTCTAAAAATAGATGTAGCACACAGGCAAAATCACATGGTAACTCCTTGACTCCATGTACAGTACATTGTACATGTTCCTGTCTAAACCACTGAAGCCACCAAACATTTAATGGCCAATACAATTTCCGCCTCGTCCAAACTTCCTGCTGGCTTATGACAGACTTGGGTGCCATTTGCGTTGCCGAACAAAGCCCCCCCTGGCTGCCATTTCCGCTTTGGCAGCACACCCAGCACTTTATCTGTGACTGGGGAACGGCAAAGATTTTGACTCGTAAACAAGATAACAAGATGTTGACATCAAATACCAAATGTTTTCTAAATAAAACCATAATTATTATGCACCTCTTTTAATCATTAGGAATGCTTTAATTCCAATCAATTAAGTTTTAAGTACCTTTACTTACGGATTCCTATCGAAGAATCTTTCCTGTGAGAATTTCCATTCAAACATTTCTTAATTAAATATCTCATCGCACGTCAGCCACGTCATTGTGCACAATCAATCGGATAGCATTATTCCAGGAACTGCATCTCTCATTAGGATATTTTTCTGATATTGTGCACCGGAGGTGGAATATTCGCAGGTGCATGCAACGTTTTGTGCACCTCCTTTCATTCTTTGATTATCCTCAGTCATGTCATGGCATGCCACCAGGACCTTAGGTGAATAGCAGTTAGTCCGTCTGTCTGTCCGAATGGCTGACTGACTTGTTGACTTTGTTGTGATGTTTTCCACTTGCTCGTTAATTGAAAATTGCAAGCAACAGCTGCTGCTTTAGCATCTGCCAACTGTTTGCTTTGTAATTGACTAATGAAATATGCGCCCACACAGAATCCCGACGATGGTGGTGAAGCTGCCATCCTCTTCTCGCCCACCAATTAAAATCATACAAAAACTCGCAAAGGTCACGGGGGCTGCAATTCGCGGACTTTGAAACTAAATCAGAACTGATTTTTCACTTAGGAGCCATATACTATTCTCTGAAGAATATAAATTAGTCACTTGGAATGTTATTTTTGCATAAGTTTTGGTTTCAAAATGTTATGTACACTTTATTTTGCAAATTTAAGATTTTCTGAATGTCAAATATAGAAAAAATGTATTACAATATAAAATTGTACATATTAATATTGATTCCATTTTAAATTTGTAGTGACAGTGACCTTTCTTCAGATTAAAAAACATTACCGATCATTTTTTTATTAAGGCCGGTCTTATTATATAAAAAGTATTTTGAAATTGTTAGTCCAGCATGTAAAGTGAATTGTACTGTAGATATGAAATTTTATTAGGTTAAAAAATAGTCCGTTTTCGTACTTAGACCTCGTATTTTAATCGCATTCAAGGCAGATAGACACAGCACCATTCAAAATAAATATAATTATAATTGATTTGACCCAATATGCTTTTTCAAATTGTTTACATAGAAAAGATAGCAACGAATTTATATGTTGTTGATCCAACTGATTGGATAGATTGTTCTGTTTTCTTCATTTTCTAATACTAATCTTTATGTTCAAGTGGTCGAACAGCTTGGCAGCTTGACAGACTAATTCAATCATCATCATCATTCATTAGCGTTGTCACTCCCATATGTTTAGAAATATACTTAAGTCAATACCAATAAAATTACACGGACAACAACAAAAAAACTTAAGTATACTACTTCAAAATAGTGCGGCAGTGCATGCATGGCGTATACTTAATTAGCTTGATACCGAACACCATCGTTATGCTTTGCTTCCTGTGGTTGTTGCTGCGACTTTAACAAGTTGAGATTTCACGTCCTTCGTAAACGTGTGGGGTTTGAGTTAAGAGTAAAAGTTAATTAAATAATATTTTAAAGTGTTTTTTGCAGCGTACGGCATCATTTGACATAAATTGTAGAAGTCCTTGTATATTTTTTCTCCTTTGCGCTATTTGTTGAGGCCTTGGGCCAACATAGAGTTTAATTTGCTTTGCTTTGCTTTGTTGTTGTTGTTTGTCTTCATTGTTGTCTACCCCTTGGTTGCTGTCATTCGTGTTTTATTTCAATGCTTTATCACAGAGGGTCTAAGGACTCCAGCCATCAGACATGGCGCATGCATTGAGGTCAAGGTCAGCGCGATTTACATTTCAATTTCCAGCTCGACTGCAATTTAATTCCTTATTTCTCTATTTGCACCTTTCTCTGTGTGTCGATTTCATTCTGCTATTCCTGTCAATTGATTGTGCAAACAGAGTATAAAGATACAATGTCGATGTCCTTGCAGGCAATTGATTAAATAAATTGCCACACATTCTGATATAGGCAATCTAAGAGCGTATTAATATTTTATTTCATCACTCTCTTGCATTTATTATGATTTATGTGCTTTCCCCTAAAGATAGATTTATGTGTTCTGTCCGCTTTTGAACATGGAATCATATCGCTTTTCTTTTGGGTTGCGTGTGAACTTTGAACTTTCGGCAGGACAATCAAGTTGCGTTCACTCATGTTTCATGTTGAGCTGCCGTTTAACAACATTTCGCTTTTGTAATCAAATCTCTAGACTTAATTAAAAGGCTTTCATTCAGCTTGTCAGAGAGGCGGGTTAAAGAGGGCGGAGTTTTGGTCCAGTCCGGTCATTAGGCAATCCTTTCCTGATCCAAAATGGTCGCCTTCTCAATGTAAACTGTCTAATTAATTTCTTAACATTTCCATAGCACACGATAATAATCTTCATTCAAAACTTTTTCTCTTTCCAGGTAAATAAGATTGCAAATCTCGATGTGTATTCTCAAAGGTCAAAGTGTAAAAATATTACTGGTTAAGGTATTAGTAGAAGAGCTATGTGAACGCAGACTGTTTATCGTACTTAAATTCAATTATTTTACTATTCCATTATTATTACATTATTTATACTTATATCGTTTTTGAAATTTAAATGTGAAACATCAATATTTGCTTACTATATTGAAATGTAATTTAATTATATATTTTATATTTGTCTACTCGGCTTTTTCAATATGATTTGATTTTAACTTTTATTTCGTGTGATTTTTTTTTATGTTTTATTTTAGCATACCCAAATCCACTTCCATGGTAGATTCATTTGTCAGCGAAGCCACGTAAGTTTTTCACATTATTTGTTTTTTAAATATGATTTATTATTTATTTATTATGAGTTATTTAAACGAATTATTTGCTAGAGCTTAAAATAAATGTTTTCCCGTAGCTGAGAGTTTATTAGATGTTCTCTAAAAGTTGTTCGATTAACCTGTAAATAAATGTAAATATTTCTTTAAACATGATGCTGTCTAATAGCACTCAAAAGAGATCAGAACTTTCAACTTGTTGATGTCTACTCGTAAAACGAAGCTTAATGCAATGAATTGCACATTAAACCGAACTATCAAGCAAATTGTGGAAAAACTCAAACACATAAAACCAACAACCGACCACGCCTATTCGCCCATTTGCCCGCGGACATGGCACTTAAGCCGCTAAATGGCAAAAGGCAGAAAAACGCTCGGCGCTATAATTGTAGGAAAAGTCAAATAAAAACCTGCAGCTAAGGGACCTGCGTCCCGATGCTTTTTTTTTGTAACTTTAATTGCGCCAAAGTGCTTGTGAGTGTAACTAGCACGTACAGTCACATATATCCCCCCCCAAACACACATACACCCCATACACACATGACAGACACATATAAAAACTGCGCAACTTAATCGCTTGCCTTGTGGCAAAAGGACCGCGTTGTATGCAACAAGATTTTGTAATGACACTTTGAACGTTGGATCGCCCTTTGGGTGTTGTGTAATTTACGGCAGGACTCTGCCAAGGACACGCTAGCGAAATCTCATGGGGTCAATGCGGCAATCCAACTGATTTCAGGATAACCGGCAGCCACCCTCACCAACCTCCCTCAACCCTCCCACGTGATAGCATTATAGTACCATGGCCATTGGCATTTGCCAACTTCTTGGGGATGCTCCAGTTCATTTCAAGATAATTCATCTCAATCAGCTTAAATATAATGCTAAATATTTCATTTGCATTTTTTTGGTTGGATCTGGAAGAGGTTGCTTTTTGAGTTGCTCCTTTTGACCTGATTCATTCGTTAATTAATGCGCATAAATTTCCAAATATTTTACACCTTTTCCTCCTTTTTATTACCTTGCACGCAAACACATCCTTTTCCTTACCCTAGTCCTGATTCTGCGTTTGATTGAGTATCTTGCCATGGCAACCGTACTGTTTGCTTATCAAGCAAATATTTGTCATCGTTGTATACACTTTATTGTTAGGTATAAGGCACACACTACCTAATCCTCATACTTTCAGATGGGATAGTTATCACTCAAAGTGATGGAATGACATTCAAAAGAGATATTCTTTCTTTGTCACCTTATTTTTTAGCTGAAGATAACAACTAAAAAATGGATACAAGATCCCCTTGATCTCTGATTTTGAGTAAAGCCTTGGGTTAATTTTATGTTCAATTTTCCAAAGTATGATGCAGAATTAAATTAAATGTTATGATAGTTACAAAATGTTTAAAATTATGTGATGAAAAAGAAACAAAAAAAAATTTACAGGTGTGGAAAATATTTGAATTTTCTAAATAATATGTAGTAATAATAATAACATTTACATTCAACTGTCATCTGTAATAATTTGCCAAGGTTTTGAGAGTTTGAATTAAAAATGCAATTGATGTATGCAAAAAATTAACATGGATTCAAATTTAAATATTTAAATGTTGATGGAATATCCATTACTTGATGTATTTTTAAAGCACAGCTAAATGCAAAAGAGTATAAAATGATGTCCTTATAGGGTATCGATTACTTCCGACTAGAGGCTTCTTATTCTTCTGCCAATAATATTATGACTGTTATTTATGCGCAGTCTTTTGAATGGACAGACAATGAACTTACTTCCTGTCAGTCTGACGTATTACATATTACACAAACACACGCACATCAAATCACAACGGTAGTTAATGCGATTTATTTGTTGCTGTGTGTGTGTTTAAGTCTGCTTAGTTCATGGCACATCATTACAGAGCAGAAAGAGATCAAAACCAAATTAAATACATCACCGACATAATGTAGACTGAGTCTCTGTGTACAATATTTGTTATTTTTATTAAGTCTATGTAGTGTGTAGTGTGCGCGTGTCCCGGTAAATGTCAGAAGTTTTAAGCCATGATAACAAAGCACAGAGGCTCAGGCCCATTTACATTAGTTACAATACAGGGCAACTGGCAAAGGACCTCTTAGACAAGGATCTGTTCTGTCGCCTGTCAATGACACGCAACTTTGCCAGTTGGCTTTTGATATTTTTAGACATTTGTGCAAATTTCAGTTGTTCATGCCAACATCCTTTTCATAATTATATTTTACGCTACCAAACTCGTTGTCCTTGCAAGGGATATTGTTATGTTCGTTTGGCTAATGTGCCGTCTCAGCCACAGTCGCAGTGTCAGTCGCGACGGACGTAAAGCAATCACATTAAGTGGATTGTGAGGCAACGACGACACCTTTAAAGTGAGGGGAGAAAGACAAAGGAGGAATGAATCAGGGGTATGAGGCTGATGAGGGAGTTGTTGTGTACACTTCAATAATAGCACCTCCCCAAGCTGCCAGGTGGCTGAATGTCGTTAACAGTTATGCTCAGGATTTTGATCCATAAAAAGCTTAACAGTTGTTGAATGATTACGACCACCTTGGGTTACAACTAACTGACTTGTATATGGCAAAAAAACACGGTTAAGATGTTTTAAACTACTTAGCTTGCAGCATGTAGGTGACATCAGAATCGTTATGAACTTGTCGCCGCCTAATGGGTATAAAGTTGGCAGGACTGGAAGGTCACTATTAAAATGTTTAGTCGTGTCAGAAAGTGTGTCCATAAAGACAGTATCGATTCACCTTTTTACAATATTGTAATACCTATATAAAAATCTATATTCAGAGCAGCACTTTTGTGCATTTTTCTTCCAATTAGACAACAAAAAAAGTGCTTAATAATTGTAAATATAGTTTAGATACGATCTCATTTTAATTACCAAGCAGCCCTAAATCTTTTATATAATGAAAAGTCTTGACAAACTACAAACTACAAAACATTGGCACAGTTAAGGCTTCATTTTAATACCATTCTACCAGTTATTATTCCCAGATGACCCTCTCAATATAATTGGGTTGGGCTGTAAAAACAAACCTCTTTTGCATCACGCGAAAATGTCCGTCATTTTTGCAGAATATTCTTTAGATAAATAATGGCTTTGCTTGAATTCTGTAATATACCTACATTTTATTGCCTACTTTTAGGCGATACATAAAAGTTTAATAATTTACAACAACCTGCTGCAGTCTGAAGGATTTTGCCGAATATCAAAAAAAAAAGGAAAATATAATATTGATTGTAAATAGAAATCGTCAAGGGCTGAAAAGATAAATGTCCTACGTGTGTGACCAGCAAAAGCCATTATTCCTTATTGCCCAATAGTTGACGAATGTACAAATATTATTATTAATAATAATAATTTTTGGAATAGAATTGCAACTTCCAAATGTAATTTGCATTCGTTCGGTTGATTTTAAAACTTGAATATGTTACACTTCTTATTTTTGATGAAAATAAAATGCAAAAAGTAGATTCTCAAGTTTTCGAATACCTCATAGAGTCTGTGTCAATCATGTTGGTTACTTTTGTTTCCTGACTCGTGGTTCCTGCAAATGGGAGGAACTCCCGCTGAGACCGCCCACCTGTCCGTCCGTAAATATCTGTCCGCCGAGCTACCCGACTGCCTGAATGCGTGTTATTTTTCTGCCTTATTTAGGCATTTAGCGTTATTGCTCTACGTAAATGTAATAAATTTCCTGTAACGTTATCTTACATATGTTGGATGCGCTGTGTTTGTTCATATGGAAACATCAGAGAAGACTTACGTAGCAACAGGAGTTCGAGGCGTTGTTAAAGACTGTCGGTTTGCTCTTCAATATTAAAGATTTTACTTAAAAACTGCGTGTCTTGACGTCTTTTGTAATGGAAACTTTCCCAGCTCGCCAATGCAATCCAATTAAAAAAAAAACCAGCTCACGCGTGCCGCTCGACGCAGACTCAATTAAAAAAGTACACTATCCATTGGTATAAACTGCATGCCATCCTGCTTTCCTCCCACATTCCCTATTTGTTTTATTTTCCTGCAGCGGGAAGCCATAAAATTGCGATAAGCAATCAGGCAGATCGCCTGAAAAAATACCCATCTAACCGTTGGCGTTGTATTTCTCTGTTTCAATGCAATTTGCGCATCAGTGCATACGAGGGACCAGAAGGGGGAACAGACAGTGGGTAATAGCGGAGTTATTCCATGCCAAATATCCTGCACACTTTTACACAATTGCATTATCCTTTGGTCTACAATCTTTGGTCTTTCGATACGGGGGACCTGCATGTCGTTGACATTGACTTTATTATTATTAGAAAAGTACAAATTTCTAGTTACCAGTTAGTATATTGAAATGGTAAATCAATCATCATCAAATGTATCTATTTTTCAAATGAATATTCAGTTCGACGGAACATACATGTTGGATAATTCGCAATACATATTATTGTTGTCGTTAGTATCTGCATTTTAATGGTTATTCAGATTTTCGTGTCATTGGAAACGAGTCCATTAGCAACTGGATCGGGATACATTTTGCAGTCGGCAGTCCGTTGATAATTCTCATCATTTCTTTTGTCATGAAAGGAGTATGCAATTAATTGTTCTTTGTTTACTCTTTGGATTGAGGACGCTTTAATTATACAACAGTATAATTTTCAATACAATGGGAACAATGTCTACAACTTTTATACAAGCTACTTATTCATGCTCGCTGTTTTTCTGACTTACTGACTGATGGACCACATTTTAAAAAATGACATAACAAAATTAAAACCACCAATTTAAAAAAAAAAAACTTCTAAACGGAAGCTGCGTAGCATTAGATATATATGCATATTTGAAATCAGTGAGATGTACTCTCTGTAAATTGAACGTCTTAATTTTCCAGCCACTGCGCATTTGTGACGTTCTTCCCTCTCCGTAGGTTAAAGTAAACTCATTTGGCATTATTGTCTATGTGCCATGTTTGCTTATGTGTATGTGGTACTCGTGTCTGTGAATTGATTTCCATTTTTACTCTTGCGACATATGTATGTCTTATTTCCCCTGTTCCGTCGCCTTCACTGATTCTCCGCAGAACGTCGAGCCAAACTTTTATAATTAAAACTTTTGACTGCCATAGGAAAAAAAATAAATATCGTGTCGTTATGAATGGTTGAACAAATGTGCGTGTTATTTCCCTGGCCCAAAAAATTTCTAATAACACAAAAAGCCGAAATTCTTGTTTGCCCACGGGAAATTTTGTCAGGTTTTCGCGGCGTCAGACAACGAAATGGTGAGAAAGGGTATATAAGAAAATAGATGAGAAGATTAAAACTTAAAGTCAATTGGTAAGAATTTAAGTTATTGTTCAAGGGCATATAAATTAAACAAATATTATTATCGTACAGCGTATAGTGTATATAAAAATGTTAATGTCAATTTGTTAGCTGACTGTCGGACTGTAGTCACGCGTTCTTGGGGAATGTCTTTAAGTATGCCACTTATCAGGCTCTGTCCAGAGCTTTGCAAAGGCTGGATAGTCCTATGCGGCCCATAAATAAACAGTGTTGCCGCCTGTCAAGCGAACCAAATTGCGTAAAAACGTTCGTACACTGTTAAATGTTCTCCCCAAAACGCGTAAATCACATCAAAAATACGACAGCAAAGCATTTGGATGAGCTGAGAAATGTTAATCACGGTTATAAGACTAGAAAACTTTACTCAGCCTCGATTGAGTTACCAACTGGAAGATGTGTGGCTCTGTTCACTAATTAAGAGCAACATGGCACAGCATATGCTGCATTTCATTGGCTGTTTATTAATTAAGTTTACCGAAGGCCACCAGAGCGTCAATTACATATAATGCAAACGTAACTCAATAAAAATTGCAATAAAATCAAGTCAGGTTGCATCAATTGATGCCTATTTTTTATGAGTTTGAGCTCAGTCCTTGCTATGCTGTTTGGCTGAGCGACTGTCGCATCTGTCTGACGGGGCGTATGCGTTATACAGTATTATTATTATTATGCAAGTCTTTCCCCCCTTATAATAATGCTTTAACCTTGCCCTGTCAATTCGCCAATAGAGCATAATAAAATAGAGCGTCAGCTAGGCTGCAATCCTACAAAAAAAAAAAAAGAAATCCTTGCTTGTCAATTTTATTTCGTTTCCTTCCTCCCTTCGACTGGATATACGTGAGCATGCAGTTTTAGGGCAGTGCAGTAGAAGTGGGCGTGGTTGTGGGCATGGGCGTGGGCTTTCTTTGTATTGCCGCAAGCCAACACTCAATATTTCAATATGCTCTATACGCCCTGTCATAGCATGTGCCTAGAATGCAATCACATCGATTGTATTATTGTTGTTGTTGTTCGATCCACAAACACAGCGTGGGCGGGACCGTGTCCCTTGACAAGGGGACAAGGCTTTGAGATGGTATTAGTCAAAGGATTTACAACAAGTTGTGAAGCATTAATAACACAAAGTGCTGCCAATTTGTTTGGCTACACATATTTATGCAATAATAAAATAATGTAACTATTTGGTAAGTGAATGTAATAAACGAAAGCATTTTTATGTTATTACTTACACTTCAGCTGAACGTTTCAGCCAGGAACTCTTGAAATATTCTGGACTTATGCTATTTACATATACTTATTCTAATAATATTTATTTCTTTGGGATCAAGATGTACAATTGTTGGTAAAAATACAGATAACAGTTTTTTTTTTTAAACAAATGTGAACCAAATCGGATAAAAATTTCAACTAACACAAGAAACGAAAACAGTAAGATTTATTAATAATTAAGTAATCAACTAAACAGCCGTGTTCTTCACATTGACTGTATGTTGTCTATGCCAAAAATACAATTTTTACGGTCGATTGACGTTCACGCTGTGTATGATACAAATGACGTTAAATAAAGTTGCCCAACTACAAAATCTACTTACAATATAATATTCGAAGGGGGCACGACACAGGGGGCACGTCTTGGATGTGCAATCGCTGTAAACCTTCTTGAGACAGTGCTTGCAGAATGTATGCTTGCAGGGAGTGCTCACAATGCGACGCTTGCGGCCCAAGCAGATTGCACAAAAGTCCTCCGAATTATCCATTTTGCAGTTAGATGTTTCAATTTTTTTTTTAATCTTTAAGATCCTATACTAAGCATGTAATTTTTTCAAATATTTCGAGTCGATCAATTTAACTCTTAAAGCATTTTGCAAAGCCATATACGATGCTAGCTGTTGAGTTTCACATTTCGACGCTTTCTCTCTGTTGCTCTCTGTTGCACGTAGATAGTACGCATATTACGCATACGCCACGTATTACATGAGCTTGTCAGTGACATTTTATTTATGACAGTGAGTGCGTAACAAAGAAACGACTGCTAAAATGACAGGCTCAATAAATCGCAGAGCTATCGACCCAAGGAAATTGCACAGTCAGACACTAATCTTAATTTAATATGGTGTCAAATGACCTAATTATTCAAATGTTAGGAAATTCTTTCTTTGTTTTTAACATAACATTTGTGACATTGCTAAAATTAGATTAATTACATTTGTTTAAAAGAAGTTCGGCAACATTTAGGAGTTATCTTAATAATTAAAATTAAAAAGTTTATTTTTTATGAGATAATCGTAACAGCATAGTATTAAAATGTTTTTAAATATTTAATTTTCTGAGAATTTTCAAACCAGAGATAAAAAAAATTTACATTTAAGTTCGAAGACATTTTAAATCGCATAAGCTCTGCATCAAGTTCAATAACTTGCTTATTAGAAACTCTATGTATGTTAAAAGACATTCAAGTGTTTTGCGCATTCTTCTTAAGAATTACTTGAATGCTTCAATAATGTGGCACCCTGTCAATAAGTAAGTACTTTGTGGAACGGGCGTTTGTCAAGTTGACACGACTGTTCATTGCTTGACATAATACATAATATGAACACACATAATACATCCTGTATTGATATTTATTATCAGTCAGACCTTATTGTGTGCAGCATCGCAATGAACATTGTCGAATTACGGCAAAGATTGATTGTCAGTTAGGCAGTTAGACAGTTAGACAGTCTGATTATTGCGCAATATGCAAGGACATATTTTTTCCACTTTATCAACTAACTTATTTCTTCCTTCTCTTTCTCTTTCTCTATCTCTGTCTCTTCTCTTACAGTGGCTGGCTTGGCAGTGCCAAGGGCTGGTTGGGCAATGCGTCGATGCCATCGATGCCGGCCATGGCAATGCCATCGATGCCCTCGATGCCAGCCATGCCATCGATACCATCGATTCCTGGACTCCGGAAGAGTGGTGCTGCTGAGGGAGCTGAGGGTGCCGAAGGCGCTGCAGATGCTAGTGCCGCAGGTGCTGTGAGTGGTGGCGATGATGACGACAAGTCGAGGTATATTAGGTATGGGCCTCTGCTTAAGAATGACGGAATTATATACATTTCAAACGGTTACAGCGAAACTTCAAATCCTAAGAGATCGCGTTTGTCTTTTAGTTTCCTTTCATTTCGTTTTATTTCGTTTCTTTTATTTTCATTTCATTTGATTTTCTCTGTTCAGCAAAAAGTTTTTGTTAAACTTTATATGGGAGTTGGGAAAGCCTTTTGTTTAAGTTTAAGCTTTCTCCCAACTTTCATTTGCCTGGCAGTGCCTTTTCTTTGTAATTATTTAAATACTCCACAAAAAAGAGCAATCTTTTACTTACAAAAGCAAGAGAATATTATCTTGGTAACCCTTGACCAAATACACAATTTGAAACGCCTTTACACACTAATATACATATAATAATAATCTATATAAAAATATATATATTACACACAAGTTAAATATTTCCTTAATACTTATATCCTATATCTACTGCCTAACTTTTTTAAGATTTCTCTTAATATTCATTTGAACCGTTAAATAATAGATATATTTTTCTGATTTTACCTTAACTCAATTTCTTACACATTTCTCGTGTTAATTCAAGCTTCACTTTTTAATAACTTTGCCTTTCAAACTGTACAAACAATATCAAATACTTAAATACAATATCACATCCAAGTCCTTATACGTTTTTGTATGTCTATAAGCAAGAAACAATGAATTCTAAAATTGATTTGATCAATGAATCCAACAGAATTGTGTCCGTTTGCAATAATGAAAATCAGAATGTTATCTCAATTAACACCTTTAAAATGTAAGGTAAGTTTTCTGAATAGTGATGTTTGGCATTTTGCAAAAGGACACAATTTTGGTTAGAACTGTTAAACATATTTCATAAAGCTCGTGATCAAGTTGAACTCATAACCAAACACAATCATTTATTTATGTTAAATTCATGCTCTGCCAACATATGATTCTCATGCCACATTTACCATACAACACATACTAACACCATCAATATTTGATTTCATAGTTTGATTCAATTCATATGTTGATTTTGTAATGTAACGCGTTCAATTATTGAGTTTACAGAGGAGATAGAAAATGTTGTTCAACTTTAATTAAGTTATCAAGTATCAGATTCCATCATTATTGAGCGGCCCATCAAACAACCTCAAGGATTTTATCAAAACCACTGAGATCTGGAAACGTTTTCTGACTACGCAGTAGATAAAGAAAAAACTAATTGTTGTTACTAGCTGTTATCATTTCATTATACTGATTATTTTACAAGGATTCTTTCCTTATTTTCATCTGATTTCTCTGTGTTGTTGTTTAGCTCTTCCTGTGCCAATTTATCTTTTGCTTTTCCTTTTTAATCCTAACCTGTGAGTATGTAGCGACTGTATCCTTACGTGTCAGCTCTTAGGCAACTAACTATCCTTTCCAAAATGCTCTCTAAGTGTGCGCTCTTCAAGAGTGATGACTCTAGACAAACTGAAGACAACAATTAAATCCCTAAATATGATACGATTATTATATTGGTGCATGCCCTAGTATGTTTTTGTGTTCTTGTTCTATTTAATTTCCGTTTCATATATTCCGTATTATTTTGCCAGTTTTTGTTTAATGACATCCATCGTTGAATATTCATTTAAAATTTACAAGAATTCGCATTTGCATCACAATCATCATGAATAATTATCATATTAATTGTTATTCAACTGAAATGAATTGCGAAGCTATAAAAACGTGTAAATATACATAAGCGTTAATTGATCTACATAAGCAAATAAATACTTTAAATATCCCTTGTAACTGTAGACCAACTTTTGAGATTCCTTAACTATTCTCAGAGATTATATAAATAGATAGTTAAATCAAATGAGACTTCAAAGATAGATAAATTTAGATTATGTATATGTTAACACTTAGTTTTATCTCAAGTTTATATTTAATGCATGCACCTTAAATCACTATCTGATTTGTCGGAATATGACCCGAGTTCATTGCGGCTCTTGTTTTTGGTGTTGCATGCTGCATTCTGCATTCTACATTCTGCATGCTAAGAAGTCCAAGTGCAATGTGCACACCAGATATTCAATGTGTATTCTATTTTTATGGATAAACGTTCCTCAACAAGTTCGCTATCCTTGAAATGACACAAGCTTATTTTTGCTCTCTTTCTCTCTCTCTCTCTCTTTCTATTTCTATTTCTCTTGATTCTTGATTCTCGTTTGCACGCTGACGCAATTTCTAATTACAGTGCTACTGAGGGCGCCGATTCGCATCCAGCATCTGGCGGCGGCACGCCCACTGGCGATGAGGGTCAAATTGGACAGGGTAAGGGCGATGAAGTAAAAAGTACGTGTCACAGTTTGATTGGTAACAAAAACCACATTATAAATGTCGATTCAATGTCAACTGAAACTCAAAACTTGAATTGCAATTTGCCAATTCCAAAAAGAAAATGAATAATTAAATATGTGAAAATTATAGAAAGCGGTGACAGGTTACTACAAATACCCGTAGTTATAATAATCCCATTTGACTTATCTTTAATACTTTAGTTAGTCACTTAGTCTGTTTATCCGCACCATCAACCACATTTACTTTGTAGTCTTGCAATTTTGGTTGACTGCGTTAGTTAGTTGCATTCACTTTTAATAGTAATAAAATAGTAAATGCAATTTCAATGATCCAACTAATTGAAATCTAATTCGTGTTGACAGTTACCACAAAAGTAACTCAACAGGCTAAACACTTCGGATCATTCTTATCATCGGCCATCAGCAAGGCTGGCAGCAAGATCAAGGAAACAGTCAAGGATAATGTGAGCAATAAAATAAATAAATAATAAATACTATTTTAATATATTTATATATTAAATACTATTGCAGACCATTCTCGACTCATTCAACAAGGAGCAGGAGGCATTCATTAAGGGTCAAGGAGGCGCTGGTAATGGCGCTGCTCCATGGATTGGTCATGCCAATGAGTCGAAGATTAAGGAGGAAATCATGGGCTTGTCACAGGATCGCCGCAACTTTGTACGAGCTCCGCCAGCCGGTGTGGACTTTGATTTTAGCTATGATTCCGCATATCCCACTGCCATAGCCATTATGGCCGAGGATAAGGCGCTCGAAACGATGCGCTTTGAATTGGTGCCCAAGATGTGAGGAAGATCCCTTAAAATTGTCATGTAATTTAATTTAATGAAATGAATCTTTCAACGACTGCACAGCATTACTGAGGAGAACTTCTGGCGGAATTATTTCTATCGCGTCTCACTGATCATTCAGGCCGCCGAATTAGGCACTTTGGGCGCTGATGGTGTTGGCCAGGCTTCCAGCGGTGAAGACGGTAAGTTCATTGTAATTGATTGACCCTCAGCAGTTTTCACAGCTCTCACAACGAAGACCCAAGAAACAGTTCAAACCTGAGCGCATTGGTGCGAAAGCAGCCAAGTTTATAATTTCCATGCGCTTGCCTCTTCAGTATCTTTCTCTGTAAACTGTCTAGATTTTCGCTCTCTCTCTCTCTCTCTCTCTATCTCTCAATCTCAATTTCTCTTTCCTATCTCTAACATACAAACACTCGCTATTCGCGCGCTCTTTAACTTAACTGTCTCTCAATCTCTATTAACGACTTTATCTAAGTCTAAGTTTTCATTTATGATCTCGTTTTTGTTTCTTTTCACACACGCGCCTGTTCTTTTATGATTTAGGTTCTCAACTAGTTTTACTTTAGAACACGCCTTAGTAAGTTTTAGTTATCTCCTTTAACTATCTTTCGGCTAACGTCTGTATTACACCGCCTTAAAGTAAATGCTGTGAACCTTTAGTTTTATTTGTCTTCAGTTAAATATGAATTCAATTTGTACTGGTCCTTCAGCTGCACCGGCTTAAGTAACCTCAGCCAAAGATCCTATTTTAATTTTGTTTAGTCTCGTTTCGTTTCTCATTTCACTTTTCATCTGGTCGCGTATTCAGGCTCCATTTTT
The DNA here is from genome assembly GCA_018901795.1 of Drosophila sp. st01m. Classification (NCBI taxonomy): domain Eukaryota; kingdom Metazoa; phylum Arthropoda; class Insecta; order Diptera; family Drosophilidae; genus Drosophila; species Drosophila sp. st01m. Next base: position 7,108,742 of record JAEIFG010001494.1, on the reverse strand, counting down.
ATATTGATCGAAATCAAACATCAATTCAAATTCTCTCTATCTCTATTCGCCCCTCAAAGCGCCGATCACTTCCTAAACGTCAGTTATTTTTATTTATAAAAATTCCTTTTTTTTATTTCATATTATTTCTTTTCTTTTCATGTTTCTTATTATTTTATACACAAAATTAAAAAAAAAATATCTAAACAAAAATCAAACTTAAACTCAACTTTGGCGAAATAAATCAGACAAACATCAGCCAGATAAGGAAAATATTGATAAAAATGTGAGTCCAGTCAAAACTGAGACAACCGCTGAGACCCAAGCAATTAAAGGAGCTGTGTTTAACCAACCGAAGCCTGTCATTGATATTAAGGCTGCCGAAGAGCTTAGGGAAAACGATAAGAAAATTATCACAACAAAGATCTCCGAGTCTGAGTTTGTCTCTGACGAATTTCAAACATCAAATGAAACCGATTTGGCTGAAATAAAAGATGGTATGCGCAAGTTGGGCATTGATAGTATGACCCAACAGGCGCTTCCCAGCAACGATGGTAAGAGGTCTTAGATTTGCAAATTATTTATAATTTCCTTAAGTTAATTATGAACATTATATGGTTGAGTTTCATATTTATTTGGTCCCGATGAGTTGTTATTTTGCCCAATGCCTCACTACAATCATAGTTAAATTATACACACTATATGAAACATAACTATATAAAATTCGACTAACTTTATCTATATTGAGGTACAGGGTATTTTCGTTTTATAATTGAGCATGCTTTAAATTATACTTTTGCTTATGAAATATTAACATTTTGTACATACATTTTAGGTTCCATGCACTCGCTCTGAAATTTGTCTTAATTATTCATTAAGCTGCAAATTCCATCGAGGCTGCATCCAACCTCCATCGTACATACATACACATACCTACACATATGTAATAAGTATTATAAAACGTATTGATGTATTGATTTTCATCGTCTCGTGTCCTAATTGAGTGAAATACTTTTAAGATGAGCTTTTTACTTAAAATACAGTCGTCCTAACAATATCCTTATGTTGTAGGTTATTAGCTCGTTACATATCCAGAAGTTAGTTACAGATTGAGCACGGGAATATCACTTTGGGAAGTTAAGAAACTTCTAATACTTTTTATATACATTCCGTATGAGTTGCAGAGAGACATGGACAGGAATTGCGGGTCCTCAGAGCAATGTTTCATTAAATTTAGTCTCACATAATTACTTAAAACATTACATGCTTCATTATGTCATGTCTCATTAGTAGCAACATCAAATTGTACTTGTATTTATCATATCAGTATCAGGATTTGTTCCTTTTGTCATTTGCCATTTGCCTTTTGCGCTTTGCCACATTTCAACTGTTTGGCTGTGTAGGATTATAAGTTTCATTAATTGCCATTTATAGAGTCCACTTAATATTATGTTTTTATTGCTGAAATCTTATCTTCCAAGTAACTATTTAAATACATATCTTTAATCACTAAACAAAACCAATGAAAACTCTTTACAAAAATGTGTGTACAAAACCAAGTGTAAAAACAAAACAATTCTCTTTTTTCTCCTCTGCTCTGTTTCTTTCTTTTGTGTAAATTACATTTTTGTCAAATCGTTTTCTTTATTGTCGAAATACTAACAATACAATCCAAAGCTCTGGCATTTAATTACTAAATAAAAATATCAATTGAAATGAAAGCAACAACAACCCCATAAATAAGTATATACAGATCTATGGCAACTTATGGATAATAAACAACTAAAAATAAAACATAAAAATTTATACTATAGATAATAATAATTACAAGCAGACACCTTAAGTCTGGTCTAAACTGTTGTTGCCATTCTTTTCTAACTAGCATACAAAATATTAAACCAAATATAAACAAAATAAAATCCTATAATTTCCACTTAAGTATCTATGACGTACTTCTTACTTATAAAAAAAATGTAAAGATAAAAAATTAATATCAATTAACTCGTGCACTAGCCACAAATCAATTTTGAACAAGTTGAGTATAAACTAATTGATACAAATTCTTATTATTGATCAAACTCTACAATTTCGTGCTTATTTTATTCAATTGCATATCTGATTTAGTTTCAAAAATTCTTTATTCAAATTTTTATAATTATACATAGTTCGTAATTTATATAAATAAATATATTATTATTGTTTTCCTTAACATATTTTTTCATATTCTTAGCATTTTCACAACTATTTCGGTCTAATTTCGTTAAGAATATACCCAACCAAGTCTCGAATATCTCTATGACACAATTACTACCACACTAATTGCTCCCAAATAGACACAATACAAAAAAAGAAGAAAACCAGCAAAATTCTTAATAAATATTAGTCGCAATATAAATTGTTCTATCAAAAACATTTAACAAACATTTTTTTTTTCATGTATTTCTTAATTTATTCTCAAATCATCCTGCAGAAGATTGAATGGATAATCGCTAAATTCAAACCGAAAAAACAAAATCTAAAACTAACAAAATAAAACCCAAACGCAAGCAAAAGGCCCACATAACAGAAAAGAAAAAACCATTTAAAAAGAAAACGTTAAGCGATATACAAAACAAAAACGAAATGCAACAAACCAAATTATATATACATATATAAAATATTCACTTGACAAAAATTTAAACAAAACGCATTATTTATATAAACCAAAAACAAAACAAAACAAAAATGTTATTAAAAACAACTGAGACATAATTTTGTGTGGTAAGTTAGAAATTGTTGGTTAAACAAACAAATTTTCACTTATATAAAAATTAAATTAAAAAAAAAAACATGAAATGTTTCAATGTTTTGTTGTTGATTTTCAATTGCATAATATTTATGTTCTGCAAAATAGTTGTCGAAAATTTCCATATTATTTCTTATTGCTGTTGTCAATGTCCGTAAATGTACTTTATAAGTCCCTTAAGGTCGTTGTGTCTATATGTTTGTCTATATGTTGTTATACGTTTTGGTATTCAGTCTAAATTTTTCAAAAATAATATTTAATCAATATTTATGTATGTAGTTGTTTGGTTTCCATAAGTAAATGCAAGCTTACATTTTTAAAATTTATTGTTGAATTTTCATTTTAAACAATACTTTACTATTGAACTATTTTGAATATATATATACATATATCCAAAAGAATCAAAAAATTTCAACTTTAAGAACTGTTTTTTTTAACTGCACAAAGAAAACTTTTTCAATTCGTAAAATCTGAAATACGAATTAGTTATACCTATATATACTATCAATATACATATCAACTCACCACACAAAATCAAAAGAAAGATATTTTAATTGTAAAATCTCCCCTTCTTTTACAACGTATGTAAGTCAGTCTGTCCATATACGAACAAAAACATTAACAGTTTTAATTGATGTACAGAAATGATTTTATTATTATTTAATTAAATAATTTCGGCAATTTTTAAATAGCTTTAAGCTAAGTTCATATTTTTGGCGTGCTTTGTATAAATTTTTTTTAAGATATAGAATATACACACACATATTTAGCTTGCTTTTAATTTATGTGTTACATATGCTGTAAATACTCACCAAATATTATTTCATAATATTTTCTTAATTAATTGTACGTATTTATGGTGTCAATAATGAGATTTTCAACTTTGGCACTTGATTTGGTGTGAGGACAACAAGCAAGTCATGGTTGACTATAACTGAATGTATCCTCTTGTTTATGTATATACAAACATACATTCTCAATTTATCTACGTATTTTGGTGCGTTGGTTTAGCACGTTTATCCTTAATTAACAGCATCTAAGAGAGAAATATTGTATTGGCCATTTTTGCTGACAACTTACATATCTAAAATATATTTCCGACTCTTGTAGACGATTACTTTTCAGTCACGGTGCGAATACCAAAGCGAATAACAGTCTGTGAAAATCTATGCCTTAGTTATATGAGTATGCCACGCGATTAGTTTACAAGGTAAAGAATATTGAGATACCATGTACTTGCTTGGGAGGTCATCACTAAGTTAATAACTACAAATGCTTGCTTAATAATACTTACTTATGATATGATGATATACGTATGCTCTAATCGAACAACAAACCAATCTAGTTATATATGCATACTTTACATTCAACTTATGTACGGTATTATAGTATATAACATGTTGTATACATAAGTCTGTAAGTGTAAGCCACACAGTTAGTAATCGTAAAAAATTGAAAAATCTTCCTCAGAGGAACAATGGGAAAAGGACTTGGAAGCTGAACTCAAGGACTACGAGGTTGTCGACGAAGGCGGCACTGGTGGCGGTCACAATAAACATGGCGATGGGGGGGAGAATGAGGATGAGGAACCAACAATATCTAATTTGCGCACACGTTCGACCAATAACGATTGGGAGGAGTATGCCGATTTAATTGAGGATACCGATGATTTAAAGTAATTAAGAGCTTATATCGTAGTTTCTTCTAAGTTGGCTCTAAGTTTATAACTTAACTTTTCTTTCCATTCCTTTCTACTCCTTTGTTTCTTTACTACTTACTTAACTCTTTTGTATTACTGTCATTATTCGGTATGTATTCTTACCTATCAACAACCAACAATTTACCGCATCCAACAATAAACAACACAGAACTTTGAAGTGCTTAAAGCGCACAATGTTGGGCTATCAATGAGACGAGGCTTTCTTTACGCTCTTCTAATGTTGGCGTAAAAGATTCAAAAATGTAAATAGAATTTGCCTCGAGTCTTATTGGAAAAGTTGGTTGAGATTTGTTCCAAAAACAATGAATTTTATTTAGTTACCTTTAAAGATGATATAAGACACAAACCTAAATATACATATGTATATGTATACCTTATGTATTAATTCAAAATATTGGCAGTTCAAATCAATCAATCAATCCGAATGTAACGTTTTTTCTTTTTGTCACCTTAAGATGGGGGGACGAGTGACCCAGAGTAACGGGAACTTTCGCCAATTGTTCAGCACACGAAGAATGGCAAACAGTTAACTATAAATAAACAAATAAAAGAACACAAATTCCAAGCTAATGACAACTGAGAAAATTGGAAATACAATTGCTATAATTCAATTGCGTATAAATCGTTTTTAAACATAGCAATAAAACAACATTCAATAAAATAAACTTAAATGAAAATGGTACATTAAACAGCTTAAAAGGGAAAGATTTTGTTATTTATATTTATAAATAAATTATATATATACAAATATATACAGATACATTTAAATTAATGCATTTGAATTTAATGTGTAAAAAAATTATTATTATAAATATATAGATATATGAATATATATATATACCATATATAATGTGTATATATATATATATACTATATGTACTATGTAAAGATATTATTATAAAATACTTAACAAAAAAAATATATAAAAACAAAATAAAACTATTGACATGAACTCAAATTTTAGTTCAGAAATATATTTTTTCTGTTTAAAATACCAAATGACAAGTTTTGTTTTCTCTTAAATTTCAATTTACAATTTGTATAGCAAAACTTTGGCACGCTTGAGTAAAATTCTTATATTTTATCCAGATTACGTATATTTTTGCCACTGTTTTACTCAGAAAATTATACAAACGTATTCCTTTAAACATAAATGCCAAAAACAATAATAATTCAAATTGGAACATCACGTTCAAGAATATGAAATGAAAACGCAATTAAGAAAGAATACAAATAACAAGATCGCAATTATAAACAATAAGCAGTTCAAAACCTTTAAAAATATATATATTTACATATATATTTCACTAGACAAATTTTTATGCATAAACACTAAAGCAAAAAGTAAATATAATAATGAAGAATGAATTGAAGAAAGAATGAAAAACAAAATGAAAACAATCTATATTATCAATGTTTTTGCTCTAAATGTCTAACTAATTGTTAAAAAGCAAATTATTTTCAGCAGACAAGAACATGTTAAATGAAATATGCTAAAAATGTGGAATTGTTTGTTAGCAAATTATATTTGAAGGAAAAGGTTAATAACACGTTATGACATTTAACTGAAGCTGTTTGTGTATTATACATTTTACTTTTAAATAAAATGCAAAGTATTTACAAAAATAACAAGCAAGTGTTAAGCTAAACATATTTTAAATTTATATTTCCTTTGTGCGTTTTTAAACAAGTTGGCAAATAAAATTAAAACGATTATAAATATAAACAAACAACAAAGATATAATTATTATAATAAATATTAACAAGGAATGACAAATAATGTAATGTTGACAACGTGTTTTACAGTATATCAAATAAAATCCAAGCATTAACACATATTTTAATGTCTGCATACAGTTTACATACATATTATTAAAACAAAGCGTTAAATAAAATGGTTATCTGAAAATTTGGTTGAATCATTTTAATTGGAGAATAAAATCATTAACTGAACAACACACGCAGTAATTTCAATAAATATACAATAACATTGCAAAATAATAAACATAAACAAGATTAAAAACCAAACTCTATATATGTATGTATATGTACTAATTAAATTATATCACCAAAAAATATATTATTTAGTTGACTAATAATAAAAACAGAAAATATTAATTAAACAGTGACATTTAAACAGAAAAACTGGCGTTCAAATGAATTTGACAAACAACATGTGGAAAGTTAGCTTCATTGATTGCTACACAAAATCCATGAAATGCCATAGAATTTTGAAAGTCAAGTAAAACAAAGAGCGCAAGCATATGTATGGAGTTCCGTTACACAAGTCCCATTTCAAAGATTGGTGAACATGACAGCCCAAAAGAAAACTACACACAACAAGATCATTTGTGTAAAATTTAGAGACAAACCGACAAATTATACTAGTATTCATATATAGACACATAAATATATATGACAAACATTTAATGAGAATAACATCAAGTAAAGTAATAAAATGAAAGTGTATAACTATTAAATCTAAACAAAAAAAATATAGATTTATTTTCTATTATTACAATGAAAAAGACTTGGCATAGCTTATGCTTAACATGTAAGGTTTGTATTTTATTATTAACACAGGATCTGCTGCTCGTGGAAAATTTTATTGGAATTTTATTCTTTCCAAGTTTATGTTGAATAAAACAATTAGCTTGTAATATTTTTTTAAACTTCTTTATTGCCAACAATTTGATGTAATTTACTAGACATTACTCTAAAAATTTTTAGAAATGGTTTTCTAAACAATACACGTACACTTAACACATGGAAATAATAAGTGCGCGATTGTTGAAAGTACAAAAATGGTTAAAAAGCTTCATATCTCCAGAAATATTGAATTTTCCAAAAAGTTTGCGGTGCAAACACTAACGAAATCCACGAGACTGAAATACATTTATATTTTAAGGCTAGTAACACAATTGGATAATGAAATCGTTGCCCTGTAACCTACACTAGTGACTAAATGCTGATGTAGTATTACTAACCAATTTTGACAACGTACCTAGTAAAAAATACGGCTGGACTACTGATAATTTTGTGATCCGTAACGTGAACTGCGTCGATGCGACTCGGTATGTTCGTATGTGAGACTCTTGAAACGATTGCTTGATTCCAGCGGGGGTCTAGAAACAGATCCTCCTCGATTTACCATTAGGTCCTTCCATATCATCGTGAGTAAAATGAAAAATCCGCCCACTATCTTATTGACGAACTCAATCAGCTTAAAAACGATTGGTGTCGCGGTGTGTGTAAAGCGACTAATTTCAAAAAGAAAGCGTACTGCGAAAATTCCCATGAAACGGAGTGCAACAGCAGCTCCGCTGATTATTGAAAAGATGAGCAGCCCCAGGAAAGCGAATGGTGCCCATTATATTGCGCTTGTTCACATCATTGGCCATAAATTCGTATATTGTCGTTACAACTGATTGTCGCCATTGCTGAAGAACAGTTACAAAATCTGCAAAGCCAATTGTCGGTAATTCATTCTCGGTGACATCAGCAGCATCTGATGCATTTGCTGCTTGAGCGCTATCACCAGCGGTTATAGCGGATACTCTGCTGGGGCTACACTTTTTCGTTGATACGGAACGTCTTGGGGTTGCCAAGTTTTCTGGCTCAACTGCGCGGACCATTTTGAGTTTTAGCTGCACTTCCTGTGCACGAAAGCGTAGAGTCTTAATGCTGAACCAGTATTCTCCAAATGCCAGATCACTGAGCTCCGTCCAAAGACAGGTTTCCAGCTGTGCTGGATGTGGTGTGTGCTTGTAGTTACCTATACTGCCCTTCGTGATGCCCACCCACATGTTGGGGACGAAACGTTGATAGAACATTTGTAATTGGGCTGAACTGCTCAGCAACTGTTTTTCTAGGTCACGTTCACTGCACTGAAGAGATATAACATCACGGTAGCCACCAACCTGCTCTACAAAGCAACGCTCAAGGTAAATTCCTCGAAACAATCGCGCCTTCAAGAACTGTTTGGTAAGCGATTGCATAGCTAGCTCCTCAGGCGGCATGAAGCGAGTACCACCTGCTTGGATATTGCTCGACCTTGCGGTGCTGACAATTGAATCCGTTTCGCTCATTATGAAGAACAGTATCTAGATACAAAACTATTGTTCAGCAATACGCAATACACAAACACTTAAATATACTTTTACCTGTATCTGTGTAAGTCAATTTGGACTTCAGATCTCTCTTCTTAGTCACCAAAAAGGCTTTGTTATTGTTTTGGGAACGGTTGAACAAATCGCCACTTAAAAGACAAAATAGTGCCTCTATTATTTATACACGCGCAATAAAAACGACTTTCAATTATTAATATTAATGCATATCTGCACACAAATAAAAACTACAATTTAAGCATTTTCCAAACTTCTCCCTAAAATTAACTATCAGATGTGTCGTTTGTGTCAATGTTGCCAATGTTTTATTTCTGTTCAATGAATGTTAATGTTAAATAACATTTTGCAGTGCAGCCAACCCGTTTTCCTATTTTTACATTTAAACAGTTGGCAGCATCGGTGACAACAAAACAAAAAAGTGCTACCTACCGAAACGTTTTCATTGCTTATACACTTTTTATAAAAAATTTTAACAAGCCAAAGTCAAAATTGGCTCCAAACACAAACTCAGAGATTATTACATAAGGATGACATTGGTGGGGCTGGCGGCGAGAAAGCTGGCTCAAAAGCAGCGGTAAGTAAAATTTTACCGAACAACTAACAAATAATTGGAAATGACAATTTGTGTAAACAGGACTGCAAAATTAGCCGCGGCATTTCCAAATGGTATTCGGTGTCAGAAATGCCTGAATTTTGGACATTGGAGCTACGAGTGTAAGGAAAAACGCAAATATGTTCATCGGAGCTCGCGCACAAAGCAGTTAAGTAGGCATCTGGCAGAGAAAAATGCGAATGCTGCCGGATCTGTGCCGGCCAGTGAGTCCCGTGCTTCGGATGCCGGTCCTGAGGTGCGTAACGATCGTGAGAAGCGTACCAAGCGTAAAAGAAAACGCAGCAATAGTTCGAATAGTTCGTCGAGTTCATCAGATAGCTCGAATAGCAGCTCGGAGTCATCAAACTCGGATTCAAGCAGCAGCGACGATTCAGACAGTTCCAGCTCTGGAGATGACGACAGTTCGTCAGATGGGGAATCAGGTTCCTCTAGCGCCAGCGAAAGCGATGCTTCCAGCTCCAGCAGCAAAAGCAGTGACAGCGCATATGAACAAGACAGCTCAGCAGCACCGAAGAAAAAAAAACGACGTGATAGCACCGGTGAATCGTCTGATGGCGGCACTCAAGATGTTTAATGCGGCCAATAATCAATAATAAAATACATACATATATAGCTTTAGTAGTTTAGCTTACATTTATTTCAGTTGCTATCACCAAAATTACAAAAATGACATTTTAAAACCGATTTCAATACTTTTATCCAAATCCATTTTTTTACCCTAATTTAGTTATGGATTAAGCTTTCCGATTTAGGTCAAATTTGCCGAGACAGTACCAGTCGGAGACCATTAACATTGTTCACAATTTCCGCCTCTTTGCTTGCAACTTCGCCTTTTTCGAAAAGAAATTGTAAAATGCAGCGAAAAAGTGTGAATGACATAAGATTAATCTGTTCATCATTCAGAATCGTTTTCTACATCAAACTGTTGCAACTTGTTGACAAACAAGTCCAAGTCGATTTCCTGCTGGTTGGCTACATCTTGATCGTATGCAGCAGGTGTGTGTTTGGAAGGCGCAACGCTTACATTTAAACTAGATTGGTCCACTTGTGATAACTTCTGATTTACCAACTGGGACTTTAAATGTAACTCCTCCACCTGAAAAAGACATTATCGCAGCAACTAATAATATTTAGTGTTCCATGCAAAGCAACTCGGAGTCAAGAGATCTGTCACCTTAAGTGAATTCAACGCTTCCTGGATTTTAGGCAGGTTATCAACCAGTTTTTTTTCTAAAGCGTATAAATCGGCTTGTTCCTTTTGGAGCGCTTGATTGGATTGAAACATATTTGTGAAGTAGCTTCTGCAAAATGTAAGCAGCACTGCTTTAAAATAAGTTCTCGGTATTTTTAAAGTTTGTTTGGTAGAAAAATTTTAAACACTGCAATTAGCCAGAAATTTGGCTATTTTATATGTATTTCAGCTTTTTTTTGCTAACAATATCATTCATGAAAGTGCAAAATTGTCCACAAAAACTAAATTTCCAGTCAGAAACAGCTAATTTTTAGCCGTTTGGCAACACTGGAAATAATTTGACCCAAGAGACCACCCTGTAAATATTTTCCGATCTGGTATCGTGCAATGTTAAAACCTAATTTTTTTTCAATTTTGAAGCTATATTTTTTAAATTTTTTTATCGAATTTGGTCACTTTTTTTAATATTTTTTAGAATTTGTTTTATTATTTCTCTCCCCTTGCGATGACGAATTGCAAACTTTCATTAAGAAATTCCCCTAAATCTTATCTAATTTCAAATTTTAATTTTTCGACAAATTATTAATTTATTTAAATGTCTATGCAGTTTGAAATTTGCAAAGCGACACTTTCGAATTAATCGAAATATGAACTTAAATCCATGGCCCAAGCACTAAGCAAATAACCTAGGTTAGTAGCCCAAGCCTGTCAGCCCGTTAAAACAAATTAGCAGCACTGAAACTGAATCGGAAATCAACTGTGCCGTCTTGGACTTAGCTATTTTGCATCGCATTCTCAGAATTTTTCGGATACTTTCCAGCCAAAAACAGCTAGAATGCCAGTCGACAAGCCTAAAGTACAGTGTGACCGACATTGATTTAGCGCGGTGCGTCGCATTTTAATATTCGCGCCGATAGATTAAAATAATATTTACAAAATTATTTAAATATGAGGTAGATCAATTGTGCTGCAATAACCTGTCACAGTTTTTTAACCAAGTTTTTGTTGCAGCATGGAAAATATGGAGCAAGAGGAGAGCGGAGTGATCCTTCATCGCTTTGTTGCAAATTGTCGTACATTGCGAATCGACTCAGAAATTAGGCAAAATGCTGTAAAAACTTTTCATAATTTGAATGTAGATGGAGTGTTATCCAATGATGCGGACGATTGGCTTTGCTGCGCTGTATACAGTGAGCTCCAGAAGAACAAAATGAAAGACATGCGACAAAACGCCGAGCATCCCAAAGCCAAAAACTTGGAGTCATGGGATAAGAAGGCACGCTACCACAGCTGGAATATTTCTCTGACAGAGGTTCTGCGCATCTTTAATATAAACATTAAGAAATTTCTAAAAAGGATGGAGCATTGGAATTGGATGGCACAGAATCCAGATGGTTTTCAACAGGAGATAAGTGATCTTGATCGTCGTTTGGGAATTACATTACTTCTGGCTCATCACTACAAACGCATATTTAACCAACTGTATGTGTGTCCCGTGTCCAAAGAGAGCCAAGCGCATTACCAAATGGTTTATGAATTTGGTTGGCTGCTATTCCTAGTGATCCGAAACGATCTGCCCAATTTTGCTACTACCAATATAATTAATGGATGTCAGGTGCTCGTTTGTGCCATCGAATTGGTGTTCTTAAATGCGCTTGAGATTCACAAATCGGATATAATCAACCAAGACTTTAAGGGTGTGCCCACAAAGTGGTGTGATAATATATTTGATATTAACCGATTAAACAAGTACAGTGCCATAGAAGCCATTTGTAAACTTATACCAGAGCTACCAGAAAAAGGCGTTTGCATTATGAGAAATTCCTTTTTTCACGAAGCTGTGATGGGATTGTTTATGGATCAGCGTCTACTGGGCAACGATAGGTTCAAGCGCGAATTGGTCAAAGATGGTATTTTAGAGGTGAACTTGACTTCTCTAAATCGCTTCTACCTTATTCATGTCTCCGACATCAGTGAAATGGACGAGCGTGTTCTATTGAAATATAATGCTCAGACTCCGACAGACAAGCTAAACAAGAAGTTGTCTAATAGAACCGAAGACACTGCATTTGCTGATCAGTTGGTGGACGACACACAACGCGACAATCTTCAACAGTTGGTATGGTATGAATTGCCAAAAACGCTACCAGCCTATATTAGCAACGTCCTCGGAAAAAGCGATACCAATTTGTTGCAAAACTCATTGCGCGACATGTGCCTCAAGTTTGAGGTCGCTTCGAATTTGAACCAGGATGCAGCTGAGTGCCGCTTTAAGCTGGTAAGTGGCTTGTATTACATGCTGCTGGACAAGATTACTGAAGCCGAGCTGCGTCGTAGGCCAACCATTAAACTTGGACAGATGCTGATGCAGCTCCAAAGCACATTTAATGCCACCCTTATTGCCTGCTGCCTGCAATTGGTGTTGCACATCTTTCAGACGCACGAGACGTCGCTACAATTTCCATGGTTGCTCGACTGTTTTGACATCGATGCGTTTGAGTTTCAAAAAATACTCGAGCTAGTTGTTCGCCATGAAAACGGGTTGCTTACACGTAATCTCATCAAACATCTGCGGGAGGTGGAGGCCCAATGCATCACTTCACTCATCTGGCGGAAGAATTCACAGTTGTGGCTTACATATGCGGGCGCTGGTCTGCCCACTTGTCAGAGCGTACAATCAAGCTCGGGTCAGGAGAACTCCAAGGTAACATCAGGTTCATTCGCCATTTGCCTGCGCAAGTTTTACCATTTGGCCAACCAGCGACTTACCTACCTTTGCAAAGGATTATCGCTGCTCCCCAGATACACGCAAATCTGGCACATTGTGGAACACTCAATTATAGTGCTCGGTGCCGAACTGCTGCAACAACGTCATCTGGACCAATTACTTATGTGTGCAGTATATTTGTGTGCGCGTACAGCTCGACTTCGCATCAATTTCAGCGATATTATTCAGCAGTACCGTCGTCAGCCACATGCCCGGAGTTCCATCTATCGCGCCGTACACATGACAGACGGACAAGCAGACACAGACATCATCACATTCTATAATCAAGTATATGTTCAACGTATGGCCGACTACGCGCGGGAACTACAATGTGATCACTTTTCGGATTCTGATTTAAATCAAGCTTCATCAGTTATTCGACCCCTTCAGAATATCAGTAACAAAATGTGCCTTAAGAGTAATGGTCACAAAACAAATGTTTTCGTTTCGCCCGAGGCCATGCCACCCATATGCATGTACGACAGATGCAAGGCCAAAATTATCACTCAAATGGCGACACCGGTGAATCTGAAGCGCGCTCACTCCAATAACGAGCTGGGTAAACCTACGTCCAATAAGCGGCCCAATATACTTTCACGACGCACTACCTTTCAGTAGAACGGAGAATTGTGAGGAACTTAGAACTATAATGTGGCATTGTTTTTTTACAAAGATCTCCGCAGTTATGCTAAATTTTCGTAGTGTATAGATTATGCTACTTATAATTGTAATTTTAAAGGATAGTAATTGTTAAGGAACCTTATTTTTCAATAAATAGTAAATAAAACGGAACTAATTTTAGTGTAAACATTATCCTTCTCCTCTGTACCCAAAATAAAACTAAAACAAGAGGAGCTTGCCGAAGATTTACAATCCTTTCAGAACTATAAAAAATTCAAGTTGGTCCAACTGCACACTTAAATCACTTCAAAACAAAATAAAACATTGATTATTTCATACACATGAATAGACTTTATTTTAATGCGGGTTTTGGGTTTGAAACTTGGTTCAAAATTGTGTAAATATAGAAAGTGCGCCCAATGTTGACATACATGACATTTCAGGCGCCACTTAGGGCTTACAACATAATATACATAAGTACACTAATAAAGGGATTTGAAGCAGGAGCTGACAATAAGGTTACAGAGAAGAGTATACAGTACGTAATGAGAGCGTGCAACTTATAGCTAAAGTTTTTCTCATGCCTACACATAGCTTTAAGATGAAGGAGGAGGTGCAGCAGCTGCAGCAACGGGGGCCGCTGGAATGCTAGGAGCAGGCGCAGCATTTGGTGCGATTGCTGCCACATTGGTGACTTCAGCAGCAGGCGGTGCAGTAGCTGGCGGTGTAGTGTCTAAAATAAAATATTTATTTATATTGATTATTAACTTAATAGAAGGAAACAATGTTTGCTTACCCATTGGTGTGGGCGTTTGGGATGGGGCCACAGGTGCGGCTTGCTCACTGGCAGCTACTGACGGCACTGGGACCACAGGAGGGACAATGGGTGGTGCGACAAACGGTGCACCATTTGGTGGTGCGTTGGTAGCTATATGCGGGGGGCAACGGTTGATGCTGCGCCGTAGTTGCTGCCAGCTGCTGAGGCTGTGGCTGATGCTGTGGTGCCGGTTGCTGATGATGATGGGGTGGCGGCGGCGGTAATGGTTGTTGCTGTTGCTGTTGGGGTGGCAATATTATGGAACCAGCGGCAGCGGCTGCTTGTCCCTGTTGCTGCAGCTCCTGTTGCAGACGATGATGCGCCTGTTGACGAGCTCGAAACTCGGCCGCCTTTAATTGCTCCAAATGAAACTGTTGACGCTCTGTAATGAGCTGTTGCCGCTGATATTCAAGGCCTTCGCGCTCACGCTCCATGGTGGCCTCTAGTTCCTCAAAGTGTCGCAACTTGATTTCGAGTTTCTTCATTTGTGTCTCCACTAGCAAAGCCACCAGCGACTTAATCTTCCGCTCCTCCAGCGCCGCCAAATGTTTCGCTTTTAACAGCTGCTGATGCAAGTGCTGCTGCCGCCGCCGATTGCATATTGTTTTCGCTGAAAGCTCCCTCCTTAGTGGAAACAGCTCCGCTGCTAGCATCGTTGCTGCCATCCTTTGTCTCACCATCGCCACTGGTGTCTTCTGTTTTGATCTCCACATCGCTGGTGCTCGCGCTGGTGCCGGTGCCAGTCTCTGTGGGTGAGGAGTTGGAAGCCGTTTTGTTTGAGGCGTTGCTGGGTTTTTCAGTTTTATTGACTTTGTCGCCACCGGACGACAACGACGGTTCATTAGATTTTTTATCTGTGTTATTGGTAATAGGCGTTGTTGTTGTTGCTGATGGTATAGTAGTTGTGGTTGTCGTTGATGATGTTGATGTGGAACTTAAGTCTGTGTTTGTGTTGAGCTTATCCGATTTCGTTTGTCTTTGGACCTTGCCTCGTCTGTGACTTACGTGAACAAACGCAAATGCATAACCCAACACAATACAATTGGCCAAATAATCGTCATCGATATTGGATCATAATTTTGAAAATAAAAGAAACATTAATGAAAGTATAAAACATATTACCAAACACAACCATCAACATTTTAAAAATTTTAAACTAACAATTGTAATTAGAAAAGTATGAAACTTAACAGATAGTATATGGGAATTGTTTTCAATTTAATTAAACAAGACAGAGCTATGTGTTAAAACAGGTCATTCCAACTTAATAAACTCTAGTTCCACTCAATTGCAATAGTACAAGAAAACGTTTAGAAATTACTTACCGTCTTTCTTGCTTGGATCCTTTGTTTCCTCATCGTTGGCAACCGCTGTGGAGGTGCTGCTATTGTTGGCTTCTTTTGATTCGTCATCATCTTTATCGCTGCCGGTGCCGGCAATACCACTGTTGGCCAGACCAAAGTTCGGATTAAATTTGCCGCCAGCTGAGGCCTTCTCCACATTCTTCATATGATTATCCATAATAGTGGCTGGTACCTCGTCCTGTAATGAATATTATTTATAAATAAAGCCATATCCTTATATTTTCTCTGTATTTTACCTTTATAGCGGCAAATTCCTCCATGGCAGCCTTGGCGGCTGCAGCGGCGACTCGTGGATCAACAACTGATGCTAAAAATGCCACCGTGGACATAATTGGATTGCCAGATTTGCTAAATGGAATGGGCTGACAGCCAAGCGGCCCCAAGAAGCCACCGTCATCTTCAAGGTACGGATCTTCTATGGGTAGACGCAAAAAGTGCAAAATGCACTCGTCCTGTGTGCGAGTTCCCACATGTTCGCACACCTTGTTCCAGTCGTCCTTGTGCATCTCCAGACCCTCGAGCAAAAGAAGCGTCTCCTGGTCGGTCCATTCGCGCGACATACTTGCCGCTGTACGATTCTTCATGGCCGCCGGTTTTTTAGCATACTGATCGAGTTTAAGGCCAAACTGACTAACGCCAGAAGCCAAACCGCCAGCAGCGCCATTCTCGAGCGTTTCCGTCTTGATTCCCATTCCACCTGCACTCTTATCGCACTCGACGCCACCTTCCTTGCCCAGTGGCTTCTTATCAAGATCGAGTAGCGTTTTCGCTGCTGACGGTTGTTGGGTCTTTTGAGGATTGATCGCCTGCAATCCCGATGGAGTATCCGATAATATATGAAAGTGAGAAGTGGGAGGTGGTCCCATAGGTGTCGGACGCAAATCGGCATCGATCTGATAGTTAATCAGGCCCCACTGTTCTAAGAAGGCGTGAACGCGCATAATGGCACACACATCGCCTGCCAAATTACGGCGACATGCCGTGCTGGTCAAGTACTCCGTGGGATTTAACCTGCAAACAAGATTCAATTCAGAGATTAGAGTTAAGAAATAGTACTTAAAAAAAATTGTCTTGATAAATGCGAAAATCTCAAATTTTATAATAAAAATCGTTTTAATCTATTAAATAGCTTTTCAAAAAAATTGCATATACAAGACACATTTCTAAACATAAATTATAACTTTTTCTTTACTTTCTGGGCTCAAGATCCGATAAAAATTTAATTAAAATATGAAGTTGTGACTTTTGCATAAACTTTCTGGATAACATTCGCAGGACAAGATTAATTTAACTATATTATATCGTGCCATTAACGCTTCATGTAAAACTCACCTGTAGGTGTCAATCATAAAGTTTCGATAGGCCATGTATATTTCCGGTGTCTTCGATTTGTTCTTGCTGTTGAAGAACTCTGGCATAGCCCGCTTTTCAATGACATGAATTGAATTGTAGTCAAACCAAGCTGAATATGATGGAACAATTATATGATGCGTCTGCTCGGTCACGTTGTCCTCCATGTCCTCCTTGGCCGACGATGAAAACTCTTGGGTATTGCTGTTGTCGCTGGTCTTGCCCATTTGCGAGTTGTCGCCATCGCCGGTTGACATTGCTTGGGCGGCACTGCCGCCAGTCATTTCATCATCCAGATCGGTCATGGTGCCACCTGGCGAGTATATAGTTATGTTAATTCTATTCGAAAGTTTAGACATATGAAATAATCACCTTTAATGGGCATCATATCGTTGTCAGCTCTTGATTTTCCACCGGGTGCTGGGCTGGCTGTCGACTGCAATGCTGAATGCGTTGCCTTGTGCACTTCTTGGATGTTGGGCTCAGCCGGTGGATCATCAAGATCGCGAGTGAGATCCTCATCGTCGTCGTCGTTGCGCGATTTCTTATGGATAACTGCCGGAGAGCGCTTTCGTTTGCCCGGCTTCGATGTGGACGTGGAGGTAGTGGGTGAAGGCGAGCGGCGTCGTTTCTGTTTGCCGGTGCCACTGCTGGCGGTGGGCTTCTTTTTGTCATCGCCGTACGACATAATGTCATCAATAGACATGCGTTGTTTGTGCATCTTTTTCTTGCCCAGCTCATCGACCTCGTAATCCTCCTCTGCCATCCACTCGTTGTACTGCTCCAGGTCCAAAATCCAGGTGGCACCAACTCGCCAACGTTCTGCTGGCGATTCAGGATTCTCGGGTATATTTTCCGGCAAATCAAAGCCATTCAGTGTCCACGAATCATACGACTCGGGGAGCATGTACCAGTGCAGCATGACATGATTTCCTCGCTTGAATATTGGTCGAGCATATTCTTCTGGATGTGGATCCACCGCTGGATAAACAATGTGCGTGGCATCTTCCTCATCAGTGACAATTTCCACCCGCCGATTGTCAAGAATTTCACGCAGTCGTGATTCAACTGTTTTCTCAATCTCTGGCCTAATGTAAATGTAGGGAATACGATAGAGATCTGCCTCTACAAGCGCTTGTTCAATTTCAATAAGTAGTTGGATATTAGGATCCTTCCTTGTGGGATTTTTGCCAATTGAAAAGTCGAATTTCTTGCCACGTTGCTCGGCTCGAAAACGGAACATGGTAGAGAAAATGATGCACAGACCCCCACCCTGTTTAAAGTCCAGGAAACAGCGCATCTGTAACGACAGGTTAAAATTCAATCGATCATCTTGAAATTATTTTGATGTCCGTAATTGTGTTACAAATTTTTTTTCTTTTTGCTTACCACAGCAAGCGTCAAATAATTTATACTCTCATTTATTTTATATGTTTGATATTCCATTTTTATAAATTTAAAATGGTTTTAATTGACGCATTTTCAGAATTTTGAATTCTTGTTCTGTCGTCTTAATAATTTTGCACGTACACATCTCTAGCGCGCGTGTACATACAAAACATTTTGCACACCCAAAACACCCTGTTCCCTTCACACACACTTACCGGGATTCTCGTAGCCGGCGGATCAACTGAGTTTTTGCCTAACTTCGCTTCTACATATTGCAGGAAGAGTATAAGCAATTGTGCAAGTGATTCCTTTGTTATCGGCTCCGAGCTGTGCGCCAAATACTGCAAAAATAATGCATGTAATGTGTATTATGTTTTCTATTTGCGAGCGCCATTTTTGTTTTCACTTACGGCGCTGCCGTTGTACTCACTTTTTTACAATTCTTTTGTAGCCATTGGCGTATCGACTCAAAACCTTGCAACGTCTCTGTCGATTGAAAAAAGTCAATATTAGGACTTCCGTCCTTTTTAGGACCTAGTGCGTTCATCGTGCAACAATTTATTTTATGTTTTTATTTGATTTTGTGCACAGTTTTACGAGGAAAACGAATATTGAAAATGCAGCAACCGCAATAGACGCACACAATTACATCTATGAAAACATCAAAGTTGCCACCCTGTATAGATGATCGATCTGGCAACTCGTAATATTTTGGGTACAATCACTAAGCAAATAACCTTAAAAAAACTCATTTCAATCATTTGCTTAGTGGTTCAATGCCAAAAGTGGTAATTTATAGCTAAATGCTTTAATGTTTTTTAATTTTTATGTCAAAGGAAGAAACATAATTAATTTAATTCTACAAGAATAACAACAAAAAATCTAACAAATTCTAACATACTTATATATATTTATCTTTTTCGAATGTACTATTTTCGTTTTATGTGGCAGCTTTTTGGATCAAATCAGTGTTTCCACACAATTGCTTCCGACTTTTTAGTACTGAAAAGCATCCGAAAAATTGATGAATCTGCGACAGCTAAAAAATGGCAAACCTGCAACCAAAAAGAACATGTTTTTTATGTATTTCTTAGTATTGAAGCAAGAATTTCATAAAATTTTGTACGAATTTGAAATAGTTAATGTAGCGCACATTTTGTTCACATTTTGATATTTTTTTGAGTCCAACCGAGAGGGCCGAACATCAAACCATCATTAAAATCGACACATTTAATTTATCTAATTTTCTTTAAAATCATTATTTTTTCACTTTGAATTGTGCACCGTTCATATACAGATACAGTGTAAACAGTTCATTATGCAAGTTCGCATCTCTATATTTAAGCAGTGTTGTCAATTATCTTGATATAAAGACGTTGTCGCATTCATAAGTTAATAACCTATATTTGACCCATTTGTTTATAATTTGTAAATAATTCTATGAACAACAATAAAAAGTGAAATATTTTGACAAATTGACAAGTTATATTACTACCGTATTGTGCATAAAAGCAACGCTCAATAGATCAGTGGCAACTCTATTTGAATTTTATTTCATGCGCCAATCGAGCACCGCACAGTATAAATGTGACTTGAACAGCGCGAACATGGCTTTCCCTGGTAATTTTAATATCCGAAAATTTAAGAATATAGGGCGAACTGAGTGTATTTGTGTCTGTGTTAAACCAAATGTTAAATTAAAAAATTAACTGTTGAAGCTAAGCGACATTTGCGAAAAAAATCTAATCCGCTGCGGTATTCATGCCTACACCGGTGTATGTGTGTGTGTGCGTGAAAAATCGAATTGGTTACGCGTGCGAGTGAATAAGAACAATTTTGTGACGCTTGCAAAAAAAATTTGTGAACGCGTAGCAGAGCTGCGCTGTGGCTGAGCCCCAACACACACACAGGCTGGCAAAAGTCAACTCTACAATTTAATTGTAATAAACAAATCAATAAATAGAAATTTTTTTTGCATAAATCATTAGCTGGTGGTGAAAAGTGGACAAAAATGCATCAACTTCACACAACGCGCATGAGTTGAAGTGCCAGCAAGCAGTCGCAGCGCTGCCTTAGCAGCAGACAACGAAGCTGACGCCGCCATAGGTATGCTGTAGTAAAGCGAAGCAGAGCAGCACCGCACGCCGCGACAGCGCCAGCAGAAACGTAACGTTTGCCAAAGGTAATGTGACTTGTAATGTGTTAATAAGTATACCTATTGGAATGTATATCATAAAATGACATAAATTAATGTACATCTCAATAAATTGCATTTGTGTGAAACATTTTAAAGAGAGAGGCAACCCTCGTCTGCTTATCGTTTTGCCGACTGCGCAGCTTTCCTTGACGCTGCCGCCGCGTCTTCCGTTTCAATTTTATATGTGTGCGTGAGTGATTGTGAATGTGCTGTTTCTGATACGTTATTTGCTGCGTCAGCGCGCGCAAGGGGGAGCAGCGGGGGCATGTTAAGCTGTGATAAGCGTACATTTATGAAATTGTTGTGTATTATGTCGATTGCTTATGTATAAATATTCAAATATATTTGTATGTACAGACATATTTGGGAAATATACATATATAAATAATCGATGGTATGTGTAGAATCATACGATGATCAAATCCTTTGATTAAGACAAACCATAAACCTTTAAAACGCTAGTTTTTTCATATTTTATAAATTCGATTATATATCATTTTCGGTAATTTTGCTGTGAAGTATTAGTTTTCGTTGATTCTTGGCAATGCTTCACCGATATAAATTATATTTTTAGTCGCAACGATTGTTCAATAGATTTTGTTAAAGTGGTTGTTTTTCTCATTTTGGTTTGTTATTCGGACCTTCGCTATGTATTTGTATTTAGTCGGGGCACTGCCTTCTGCAATTCATTCATTTACTTTATGGGCGGCTGATGCGCGCTTCCAACGAACAAATTGATATAACATCACACAGTGCAGGTACATCTGTATGTATGTAAGTATGTATGTTGAATACGAGCAAATACTTTACGTTCAAGTGCCTTCGTTTGTCGTTGTACCATTCGAATTTCGAACTCCCAGTCTACATGTGTTGTCCACGTTGACGACGCGTCGACTCAGCAGCAGCCGCAGCAACAGCAAGCGGCATTTGTATTTATTTATGGTCTGCTACCGTAATCGAAATTGTCGACTGATTCAGTTGTTCCCCAGCTTTTCTCTCTCTCTCTCTCTCCCTCTCTCTCTCTCTCTCTATCTCTATCTCTCTCTCTCTCTCTCTCTCTATCTTTCTCTCTCTCCCTCCTCTTCTCTCCCTCTTCCTCTCTCTCCCTCTCCCTCTTCCTCTCTCACCCTATTCCTCTCTCTCCCTCTTCCTCTCTCTCCCTCTCCCTCATATATTCGTACCTACATGTGTACGTATGCGCCTCTTAGTGGGGTAGGGCACTTGAACTAGTTGCAGCCTAAACTGCATATATATATTTGTATATACATATTTGTATATATATATTTGTAAATATCTACATACATAAATTCATATATAACCATCGATTTGCTTTCCATATTATTTGTTACTTGTATTATCATTCGCATATTTAGTAGATAATACATACATAACAACATAATTAAAAAAGTTGACAAATTTGTATCCTTACAACATTTTAGATATATGAAATAAGTTCAGTTATTGAGTTATGTTTATTTCTTGAAAAACAAGTTTTATTACACATTTGTTCTCAGTACATGCAGCTAAGACTTAACTTATAAATACGTATCTGCCGAATATCAATAAGCGGCCACAATTCTATATTCCTCTCATCTTAATTTTATCACGCAATGTGCAATGAAATATGCAACAGCAGCTGTTATAATATTTGCCAAATGTTGTTAGCATTGTCTCTATGTAAATATCGAGTTGTTTCATTTTTAAACACACTGGTATTTCCATTTGTGCAAAATTTTTAAACATGAAAATGAGCACACGACCTATGAAAAACTCGATCCGATGCTATCCATGTGTTCAAGAGTGCGTTTGACAAATGCAGCAAATGAATTTTAAACTCTATAAAATTAATAATTTTTTAAACTAACATATAATAAATCTCAGTTTATATCTTAAAAAAAAAAAATCAGGAAATCAAATCGAAACAAATTTCGGTTTCGGTTTTGATACCTTCCGAAAAAACTATTTTGGTAAAAATGTTCTATTATGGGTTTCATTTTGGTTCTGGTAAATGTACCGGTACATACCGATATAAAAATAAACAAGTTAAAAATTAAATGGTATAGAACAAAAATATATTAACAGATTTGTACATATGTACAATTAAATTACAACTAAAACGATATTGTAATTCTTATTCTTTATTTGTATGACTTAATTATAATGTATGATATGTTGCCTATCGCAAGCTTATTATCGATAATATGTCATTTCATAAAATCTCTTCTTATCTAGAATTAATCGAATTCGGTGACTAATATAAAAGGGGAGAACAATTGCAGAGTTATTAACAGACGCGATTTAGAAGGCAACGTGGCCTCCGACAATTGGTTAGCATTTCATTTTATTAGTTGTGTATTATAATGTATGTAATTGCTAATATTTCCTATAATTTCATGTATCAACTGCAGCGTTCAATATTACTTTTAGTTTGCCAATCTCGTGTTATACTTTTCGATCTAAATTGATGAATTGACAAATGCCAGACTCCCATTTTTGACCGTAAATCATAGTAGCAATTGAATATTTGCACATGTCTCCCCATCTCTAATAATCAAGGAGGTTCGTTGACAAAACGAGATACATTCATAATTACAGACGTATGTAGATAAGTATACACATATGGTTGCTATTGTTGTTTATTCGGTTAATATTTTATTTATAGCTGACAATTGATTATTTTCATGTCATACAAATGTTTTCATTATAGCTTTAACGATTATCATTATCTATGTATGTAATCTTGAGATTCTATTTTATTGCAACTTGTTTGGCGTTTTCATGTATATTTTACACGAGTGACGTGCTAGGTTAGTTTTATAGTTTATAATTGTGATAAAAATAATATATATTTTTGGGTTCATTAACACTTCAAATCAACAAACATTATTTTGTGTGTGCGTGCGTGTATGTATATAAACAAATGATTAGTTATTTTTTATATCTTTTGGAACTTATTGAGATAACTTGTAATGCTATATCTTTCTACATTATTTTTGTTTTTACATCAAATACTAGATAAGTTGACAAAAAGTCGCCATGAAATGTTTTATGTTCACTTACACTTTGTTGTTGCAGTATAAACATATTTGAATATTGACTTTAATTTTTGTTGTTTTATTCACGAAATTTTATTTGCTGCAAACTTTGAAAACTCACGTTCATTTCTGGAAGATTGGACTTGCCAGTCATTTGAATAGAATTAAAATTGATTAAGAGTTATATATGTTTTCTTATGTTGTATGTATTAGTAACATTTCGTTGCAGTTCTTAATACTATTGACCTTGATCTTCAGATATTTAAGATCATCGTGTTTTTGACCAAATAAATAGTTTGTTTTAATACGTTGTCACAAAAAATAATAAAATATACAATAGTCATATGATAGAAATATTATTATAAAATTAATACGAACGCGTGATAATTAAAAAAAAAAGATATTTTGCATTCACGTCCTATACGGTATTAAAATATCTCATTTGTAAATTATGAACTGGCCTGGTTCCCTGGTACAAATTATGTATATTCAATATAACTTTGTGGAAATTACCTGTACAGTTTAATCAACCCTCCCCTAATATCCTCTCACAATATTGTGTGCCGTTTTCGCATCCAAAGAGCTTGTTATAAAGCATAACAAACAAATATAACAAAAATAACATTGATATGGACATACACATAGTTAAATAAATACTTGATTAATATTCAAGGTTGCCATAGCGCTTGAGCTTCCTTATAAATACAAGAAATATACAAATAAAGAGAAAATGAAAGAAACAATTCAAAGAAACAAATAGATTTGTTGAACTCGCCGCACACAAGTTTTGCTATCGCTTCAGTTTTATTTCTGTTGCCGGGTCGGAGAGCAGTCATGTATAAAAACATATATAAAAACATACATAAAGACGTATACGAGTAGACAGATAGTCCGACAAAAGTCAAAGGGTTCCTCGCGAACTCTTAGCTCTGCTCCAATAACATGTTAACCTGATTTAGTCAATTTATTTGTACAATTTGCAGATAGTAGAGAATGCTCGATTGAAATATACCCAACAGTTTGGAAGACTGTTTTTCCCGCCGCAAACATTTAAACTTTTTAATATATTGGTAGCTTTCAAACCACTGACAACTTATTCCATCAAGTAACTTATTTGAATATGTTTTATATTTGCAGATTATTTACATATAGGAATAAGATCAAGCCAGATTTCACAATCAACCGAAGAGTGTCACAAATCTCAGCAACAGAATGGCATCACGGTAAGAGTTATTTTTTTTAACAAGTCGCATTTTTAACTTAACATTATAAGTAAAAAAATCTATTTTGCTGTCTTCTATTCCTTTTGTTATGCGGTTGCAGACTCGATCGTCTATTTATATTACTCGAGTCCGGTTCCACGGCTGCCACGCGACATGCGGCTGCCAAGCAGATTGGAGAGGTGCAAAAATTGTATCCACATGAGCTGCACGCACTTCTCAATCGGCTTGTTGGATATTTGCACAGTACTTCGTGGGAGACGCGAATTGCGGCAGCACAGTCAGTGGAGGCGATACTGAAGCAGGTGCCACCCTGGCAGCCGGAACTGCAATTGGGAGCAATTAATCTAAAGAATGAGCGCCAAGCCAGTGATGCTACCGAAGAGGACAGTTGCCAATCAAATGCCTCATCGTCCACAACAACAACGCCATGCAGCGAGCGTCTACTCAGCTTTGACGAGTTTGATTTGCAGCAGATTCTGTTGAAGGGCGCACGTCTTATTGGCTCCGAGGGGAACGAGTTTGATGTACAAGAAGAACAGCCAGCCAGCGGTGGTGGTGCCGAGGATCAGAGTGTTGCAGCTCGTCTGATTCGCCAGCGTGCACTCCTTAATGACAAACTTGGACTGACCGCCGCCGCCAAGCTGGGCGTAAATCTGACTGACATGATAACTGACGAGGATGTGGCTTTGACTCGCAGTGGCACCAGCTACAATGTCAATGCCGAGAAGATGCCTGTGGAGCACATACTGAATATAAAGTCAGCAAATGGTGGTGGAGGAGGAGGAAGTACCAGTGCTACTGCCCTAGGTCAAAAGCTCAGCTGCCGTGAAATGAATCGGGCGAAACGCAAAGCACGCCAAGGTAGCTCCACTGGCGCCGCCTCCACAGTGACGCCCACCTGCAGTCGACGCAACTCAACAGCTGGCATAAGCGCTGGCAGCAACAGCAGCGGCAGCAGCTGCAGCAACAACAGCAACGGCGCAAGCACAGCTGATGAGCCAGAGAAGAAAAACTGAAGGCAAACATGACAGACAGGCATGAGATCTTCTACAGCTTAAACGGTGCGTGGGCCGTGACTTGGATATATTTGCGGCGTAATCTTAGCTGACGCACAGTTATATTTAGTCTTTTCAAAAAGATTCTATAGATATTTGTAAAAACTTTTTGATGATTATTTCATATCTGCTCATTTCATAATTTTAAATAATTGATCGCCCGTCCGTAAACTTTTGTGATTTATATCAACTTTTGATTTAAGACATGTTTATAAGTAATATTTTATGAAAAGTCGGTAATTGTCAAACTGAGAAGCGAATTTTATACGGCAGCTGAGCATAAATAAGTTTGAATAATAGTTGTACAACTTGATGTTGAATGAATTGTTAAAGTAGTTTTTGCGATATTTATAGTTTACATTGTATCAAAAATTTCTTGTTTGTTTAAAGGCTTCATTATAAAGATAGCTAATATTATTCTGGCAATCCCAGCTGTTGCCAAAGAGAACTCATTTTTAAAAATAATTTAATTTGGCTGCTATTAATCTATTTCACCTATTTTCATAATTATTATATTGAAAAAGGGACTGGCTATTCTCAAATTAAGTTTTGTGAGATGAAGTCAAGCATAAAAAATTGTCAATTAAGTTCACTGTAAATCACTGTGCGTCTGAAGATTAATTAATTTAAGACTTCTGTTAATTGCGTATTTAATTAACTATTTATTTTGTCATTTGCAGCCGCTGTGCCGGATGCGACAGGCACTTGGGTCGACGCCGTCTCTTGGCCACTGGAAAACTTTTGCGCTCGTCTTTTTATTGATCTCTTTCATGCCAAGTGGGAGGTGCGTCATGGAGCGGCCACCGCGCTGCGTGAGCTCATTAATCAGCATGGCAAGGGGGCAGGGAAGTGTGCACATCAGACCCCTGAACAAATGCACGAGGCGCACAGTCGATGGCTAGAGGATGCGGCGCTTCGATTGCTCTGTGTACTTTGCTTAGATCGATTTGGTGATTTTGTGTCCGACCAGGTTGTGGCACCGGTGAGGGAGACTTGTGCCCAAGTGCTTGGTACACTTGTCAAGGCCATCGATGAGCCTAAAGTGCATCGCATTGTGGACATTTTGCTACAGCTTATCCGCCATAAAAACGAGTGGGAAGTTCGTCATGGTGGTCTGCTAGGTCTCAAGTATGTGTTCGTGGTACGTGAAGAACTGTTGCCCATTTACCTGCCCAAGTCCATATCGGACATATTGCTCGGTCTTTTGGATGCCGTCGATGACGTAGGCGCTGTGGCGGCAGCGACATTGATACCAGTGGCCATTTGGCTTCCAAAACTACTCAATGCCACGCAGGTATCGTCAATTGTGAAAATGTTGTGGGACTTGCTGTTGGATCAAGATGAACTAACCTCGGCCTGCAACAGCTTTATGGGACTATTAGCGGCCATTCTTTCCCTGCCTAAAGCTGCCAGCTGGATACAAATTGAGCCCATTGGAACATTAGTGCCACGCCTGTTTCCATTTCTATCACATAGCACGAGCTCGGTGCGTCGCTCCACGCTGAAAACGCTGCTCACTCTGACGAGCAGTGGAGACACTGTCATAAAGCGGGAAGCAGTCGAGGTTAAACTGGAGCTGGAGAAATCGATTGCCAATGGCAAGCAAGAAACACTGAAACTCAACTTTGGTGTCGTGGATTGGAATTGGCAGCTGTTGCAACAGGCGCTGCGTCACATCTACCAACGTATGCTAGTGGAACCGCAGGCGGACATACAGATGCTGGCCCATCAGGTGTGGTCCAATGTTATTCAATATGCGGATTTGGGTGCACTTTTGCATGCCGCCTGTCCTCATGTCTCATCCTGGATATGTCTGGCCATGCAACCGCCGCGTCTGGCCTTTGATCCGGGCGTCCTTCTCAGAGCTACCGGTGGCAACGATGCGGCATCAGCAGCATCAAGTGCGCGTCGTCGCACGTCACGAATTGGGGATGATTTGGGCGGCGCAGCATTGGCCCACTCGAATGCTATGCAGAAATTATATTTAGGCGGCAGTGAGGCGACGCCACTGGAGCTACGAGAGGCGAATTTCATGCGTGCCCGCATCACAGCCTCGAGAGCGTTGGGTGCACTCTCACACTACCTGGTGCAGCCGGCACCGGGGGTGCTGTATACGCCGCAAATGGAGAGTCCCACTGATTGCTATACAAAGGTGTTGCTGGGACATTTGAATGCTCGTTCGGCGGTGCAGCGTATTGTGTGTGGTTTGATAATTGCATTTTGGGCGCTCGACGATGAACCTGTACGACCAGGTCCGCCTAATCTGCAAGAGAAGCTGCATCAGTGCGTGGCGGAGTACTTTTATTACGACGAGGTGGCCATGTCGCTAACGCGTCTGCTGCAGGAGGCGCAGGACTTCATAGCGACTCTAAAGCAAAACAAAATACCCATTAATGATTTCAATAATGCTAAGATTCTCACGCTCGATCAGATCGAAGCGGTTGCAACTACACTAAGTGACAATCTGCGTAGCTATGCGCTCAAACCAAAGGTAATGGACATGCTGGAGGAGAGAAGACGCAGTTTACAGGCTTCCTATCAACTGACAACCAGTGAACAGGGTGCCTACCATGTCAGCGCCCAAGCGGCATTGGCCGGTGCAATCTGTGCTCTCCACTGTCTGCCTGACAAACTAAATCCCGTTGTGAAGCCACTCATGGAGTCAATCAAGAGGGAACAGTGCGTTCCTCTGCAGCAGCTGTCCGCCGACTTTTTGGTGCATCTCATGGACCAAGTTTGTGATAGAAATCCTAGTCCCAATAGCAAAATCCTGAACAATCTATGCACATTGCTGCGCAGTGACACGGATTACACGCCTAAGTTGGTAAGTTTATTTGATATTTAAATAACGTCAACAAGCAGTTCACAAAAGAGACAAAATAAGGAGAGAAATTAGGTATATAGAAACCGAAATAAAAAAGCAATAAATGCGTAACTTAAAAGAACAAAAACATTTACTTAAAGTGGAATCTGGCTCACTAAGTAGATTAAAACACCTATTTAAGTTTCTTTATAATATGTAATAAACATTGTGTTAAACCTTTTGAATAATAATTATTACATAATCAATTGATTGCAAAATCTGGATAAGTCTAATTAATTTGAGTAAATTTTTTCACAATTTAAATTTCCTATTTTTGGTATAAGTATGAATTGTTAAAATTCTTGTAAAATATCTTAATTGCTTTGTTTTCAGAATATGCCATTGAAAACACTACTGGAAACACGTCCCAGCGCCAACACATGCGAGTACTACGGAATTCTCACCCTCACGCAACAACAGCAGGCGGTCGGTAGCGTATCAGGCAACAGCAACGCTAACGGTGGTCGAGCTGGTGTCACATCAATGACATCCGCACCACGTGGACCGGGCAGACCGCCGGCCAGTGAAGTTTTGGCTGCTGCAGCGGCCGCTGCGGCCAACAACGAGATCAGTAATCTACAGGCCAAGGAAGCGGAAGCACGCCAATGTCGGATTCAACGTTTGGGAGCTTCTAGTGCCATAGCCAAACTCTGCAGCACGTTTGGCGAACGCATTGTGGACAAGGTGCCCATCTTTCGGCAGCTGATGTTTGGAAAGCTGGAGCAGTTTGTGTCCAGTGTGAATACAGACACTTTGATCAGCACGTTGCCAGAGCTGACTGCATGTAATGAGCTGATCAGCTCGATGCAACTCATCGAAACGGCCTCGCCGCACTTGCATGAAGCGCTGCATTCACAGTTGTTTGCGCTGCTGCCCCAATTGGGATTCGTTGTGCAGCATCCGTTAAAAGTGTTGCGCCACATGGCCGCCCGTTGCATTGCTGCTCTGGCGGACATTGATGCGTGCATCACCATGCAGTTTGTGGTTACAGAGTTGCTGGAGATATTGCACAAGATTGAGCGACCCATCGAACGTCAAGGTGCTGTAGAGGCAATTGAACGTGTGGTGAATCGATTGCAAATTCGTGTTGTGCCATATATTGTGCTGTTGGTGGTGCCCCTACTGGGTTCCATGAGTGATCCGGATGAATCTGTGCGTTTGCTAGCCACACACTCCTTTGCCACGCTTATTCAACTGATGCCTCTGGATAGCAGCGGTGGTGACACTGCCAAGTCTGCAACACATCTCAAAAGCGAACCGTTGCAGGAGCGCAAGACACGGGATCGTGAATTTCTCGATTATCTATTTGCGCCCAAAACAATACCAGACTATCAGGTGCCAGTATCGTTAAGTGTGGAGCTGCGAGGCTATCAACAGGCGGGCATCAATTGGCTGTGGTTCCTCAACAAGTACAACTTGCACGGTATACTCTGTGACGACATGGGTCTGGGAAAGACGTTGCAGACCATTTGTATATTAGCCGGTGACCATGTGCAACGTCAGGAGAAACAGCTGTCTGCGTTGCCCAGCCTGGTCATTTGTCCTCCAACACTGACTGGCCATTGGGTGTACGAGGTGGAAAAGTTCTTGTCACAGTCGCCGGTGCTGCGACCTCTTCACTATTTTGGCTTCCCCGTTGGTCGCGAAAAGCTGCGTAGTCAAATTGGAACTAGTTGTAATCTTGTGGTTGCCTCATACGACACAATACGCAAGGACATTGATTACTTTAGTGGCATTCACTTCAACTACTGTGTTCTGGACGAGGGACACATCATAAAGAATGGCAAGACAAAGAGCTCAAAGGCTATCAAACAGCTGAAGGCCAATCACAGGATAATCCTTTCAGGAACTCCCATACAGAACAATGTGTTGGAATTGTGGTCACTGTTTGATTTTCTAATGCCCGGCTTTTTGGGCACCGAAAAGCAGTTTATTCAGCGCTATTCGCGGCCTATTTTGGCATCAAGAGATGCCAAGAGTTCACCCAAGGAACAGGAAGCTGGTGTGCTGGCCATGGAGGCGCTACATCGCCAGGTGTTGCCATTCCTATTGCGTCGAGTCAAAGAGGATGTGCTCACCGATTTGCCGCCTAAAATCACACAGGATTTACTCTGTGAACTAAGTCCATTGCAACTGCGACTCTATGAAGACTTTAGCAATAAACATTTGAAAGACTGTTTGGATAAGTTGGACGATACTGAGAATCTCGGCTCCAAAACGCATATATTCCAGGCTCTGCGTTATCTGCAGAACGTGTGCAATCATCCCAAACTGGTATTACGCCAATCCAATGATGAGCGTGGAAATATTGCCGCTCAGCTTGCCTTAAGCCAAAGCTCCCTCGACGATATTGAGCATTCGGCGAAGCTGCCTGCATTAAAGTAAGTTCATCTCGCTAACGACAAAATTACCTTTCTAATCTTATAACTTTTTGTTACAGACAACTGCTGTTGGATTGTGGCATTGGTGTGCAGACTGAGTCTGTCAGTCAGCATCGGGCGCTCATCTTTTGCCAGCTTAAGGCCATGCTGGATATCGTTGAGCACGATTTGTTGCGCAAGCATTTGCCAAGTGTAACTTACCTGCGTCTGGATGGCAGCGTGCCAGCCTCAATGCGTCAGGATATTGTTAACAACTTTAACAGTGATCCCAGCATCGATGTCTTGCTTTTGACCACACTGGTGAGCTTTTACTCGAGCTTCCAATTTGTATTACTTAATTAAATCCTATATTTTTTTTTTTGGCTTTTAGGTTGGCGGCTTAGGTCTTAATCTGACGGGAGCTGATACAGTCATCTTTGTGGAGCACGACTGGAATCCAATGAAGGATCTGCAAGCCATGGATCGTGCGCATCGTATTGGTCAAAAGAAGGTTGTCAATGTTTACCGTCTAATCACTCGCAATTCGCTTGAGGAGAAGATCATGAGCCTACAAAAGTTTAAAATACTCACCGCCAATACGGTTGTTAGTGCTGACAATGCCTCGCTTCAGACTATGGGCACGTCGCAGATATTCGATCTGTTTCAACAACAACAAGGCAACAACATGGCACAGGGCAGCAGCAGTCTAGCAGCGGCAACAGCCGCCGGCAGCGGTGGCATGTCCATGAACACCATCATTGAGAACTTACCAGAACTTTGGTCGGAGCATCAGTATGAGGAGGAATACGATCTGGGCAACTTTGTGCAGGCGCTAAAGAAGTAATGTCGCCGCAGTTTTCCCATCTAAGACTTTGCACCCACACATACAAACTCACAAACAAAAACACAAAACAGACACACACATTCAGTTACACAATGCATTCACATTCAGCTGATGACGATTATGATTATGAGTCAAGTTTTATTTTAAGTTTTTTAAGCACATTCTTTATTTTGATTTTTTTGAATGTTTTCTTTTGTTCCTTTGTAGTAGTTGCAACCGAAATGGGTCGAAATTCAAAATAAAAAACCATTTGAAATAAAACTGAATTCTTCTGGCAGTTTATTTGGGGGTCTTGAAATTCACGAAAGACTTAAGAAATATATCAATCCACAACATGGGACAGTTTGGGGGGGGTTTGGATTGGTGGTTTTATTCTCCTCGCAGATCATTGCATTACACCATATATTTATTCCATGATGCTATTGGATGTCTTTGTCAACATTTAAATACAGAATGAAATTTCATTAGAATGAAAGATAAATTAAGTGCATGAAAGTTAGTTGACCTGCCCGAAGAGCACCAGCTGAAAAATTTTCTCAGCCATTGAAAATTCAGCGTGCGAATACGTAATATAACAATATACATTATTCAAAGTACGTATAATATGGTATTTGCGGTGTCGTGAAATCACTTCTTTACATGCTAATTACTGAGAATGTTCACTGCGGATTAGAAGTTATTAATTTTATGTTTTCTAAATACAAATAATTAAATACTAGCTCTGCTAATGGAAAGTTGTTCTTTCGCGAATAACATTTTGCAACAGTTTGTAACATTTTGTCACTTAAAATGTTCACCTCCCCAATTTTTATAAATAACTTGAAAAGTTTTTCTATTTATATAAAAAGTCATAACTGTATAAAAACTAAACCATTTTCCATGAAAATGTTAATTTTCTTACACATTTACTGTACCAAATTTATATTTTGTTTAGAAACTTATTCATTTCGGCCATCCATCATTTATTTTGTTCTTTTGTTTTGTTGTTTTGCATTGTTTTTATTCATTTTGATCATTTTATTTCGAAACCATACATTTTCTTTATTTTAAAGGATGTTGCAGGCGCAGGCCTAATTATTTTGTACATTATTTTATTTAAGTAAATAATTTTAAAGTCTAGTAAAGCAGTTTCTAAACTAATTGAAAGATTTTATTTATGATAAATATAATAAATATGTCTCAGTTAAAATAAAATTGTACTCAGAAAAAGACAACTCAATTGCACTAAAAATAAATATAAATTTATCGGATATAAATATTTATTCATAATTTATTATTAAATATATATTGACTGGCTTCCAGAACTTCTTTGATGTTTTAATTCACAAAATCGATTCAAGTGCGATTTGTAATCAAAACGGGAAGTTTTTAAGTCAGATAATTAATAATAGTGATAAGTGTGAGTAAATAAACAGATGTTGAAGTAGATAGATTATGAATTTATATGCTGACGATAAGCTACTACGATGGTCCAAGGGCGTGGTCAATTTGCCATTGTAACCCCTATATATATTTCGTACTCTTATATTTATCTGAATCTAAAATAAGAAACAATTTTACTTTTCTGATGATTAAATTTAGAATGCTTTTTGATCAAATTGAAGTTTTAATGGAATTAATAAATGTTTATTTTAGATCAACCATAGTTAGTGAAATCCCTTTCCATTTACTTAAATCATTCTAAAAAAAACGGACTACGCCACTGCAAAGATCTATTGAACGTAAAAAAATAAATTTGGCGGATTTGTATATTACTATAAATAGCTATGGTCTACTTTTTTCAATTGTATTTCGGTGACAGCTTTATGGTAATTTTTAGGGTGGCACTTAGAGATGTTTACCCGGGGTTCCTGAGTATTTGGACTTCCAAAGGCGCACGAGCTTTCTATATCTATAAGAGATGATAATATTATTATTTATTCACGCTCATGATGTATGTTGAACTCAAATTGATAACATGCTGTGGCAGGTGAATGGACATCGTAAAACTCTTCAGGCGATAATCAATAACCAGATAATGTTGGGGCTAATGGAATATAAGGCCTGTGAAGGTTCAAAAGTAACCAAAGTGAAAGAGAAAGTGAAAGAAGCATTATGAAGTACTTGCTTAGTGTGGCTCTCCTTTTGGCCATTGGCCTGCACCAGATCGATGCTCACGGCATGATGCTGAATCCTCCAAGTCGCTCCTCCCGTTGGCGTTTTGACAGCTCTGCACCCACTAACTATAACGATAATGAGCTCTTCTGTGGCGGTATGAATGTAAGTCTGTAGAATTCAAAGCGACTCTTCCAAGACTTAACATTCAACATTTGATATCTGCTTGAATTATTCAGACTCAGGCCAATAACGGTGGAAGGTGTGGATTGTGTGGCGACAACTATTTGGCTGCGCAGCCTCGCCCCAATGAAATTGGTGGCCACATTGGTGGATCAGGTGTAATTACCAAGAGCTATAGCGCCGGCAATGCTATCACAGTGGGCGTTAAAATCACCACTAACCATCTGGGTCACTTTGAGTTCAACCTCTGCAATCTGGATGTCTATGGCCGCGAATCCGAGGATTGCTTCAACCAGAATCGCCTGCGATTCCCTGATGGCAGCGACAGACTGAATATTGGAAGCAGGAGTGGAGAGTTCGATGCGACCGTCCTTTTACCTCAAGGACTTACTTGCAATCATTGCGTTCTTCGCTGGACTTATGTCGGAGGTAAGACTATTTGTTGACAAGAATTTAAGTATTATAGTTCTAAATATTACTATATATTCAACTAAAAATCTATTATAGCTAACAACTGGGGAATGTGTGGAAATGGCAGCGGAGCTTTGGGCTGTGGTCCCCAAGAGACCTTCAAGAACTGTGCCGATGTGCGTATCTCCTGGGGTCGCAATTTGATTAAGGATTTGGGTAGCGATGCAGCTATTCCAGTTGTTCCCGTGGAAGTTGATTCCGTCGAGGCTTAAATAACTCTAAACTACCTCAAAATTATGTACTGAATTGAAACCAAATGACATATTAATAAAATACGAGCATTTTATATAAACAATTGTAAATATTTAAATATTTCTTTGGATGGTTTGAAGTACTTTCAATTATTTCATTGCACTGCTTACCATGTGCATATGAACTGCTTCTAAATTAAATTATCAAACAAACAGTTCTCTTGGTAATTTGAACTGCTTTGTACACTACTTTTAGAATGCATAATAAATGTTCTAATATTACTTAGAGCAATTGGGAGAGCAATTAGTAAATGCTTTTCCGCACAGTATGATTTAAAATATTTATCACATAATTTCCGTTTTATTAGTTCGGTTTAATTAAGTTTAGTTGGCTGTTCGGATCGCTACATGAAGAATTGCAGTTTTACATTCTGAAAGACGAGATCGAGACTGCTATACGGATGCAAAAACGACATTAACATCTAGTTGTGACAGCATAATTGTTAATATTATCTTTTTAATAATCTAACAAGGGATGACGATTTTAAACAAAGCTTAGGCCTTGCTTAAATTTTGGAGGAGTTAATATCCTAATTCATTGTTAATAATGTTTAGGGTGAAATAAAAATTATAGTTCTGTACTGATATGAAATAGTGAAATTTATAGTCTAATATCAATAAATATTTAAGGAACAACATGGGATTTTTATTTTGAATATACCAAAAATATATTTGTGTATTCCGGTCAACATAACAGCATTGCATTTTTACTGAGAGTAAGGTCTGCATTGTTTGTGTAACTTTTGACTAATCTATGTTACATTCCAAGTATTTTAGAACATTAAGAATATTAAGGACTTATATATTATTTATATATTTCTAGAGAAGTTCTTTTTACGTATCAATTTATGAAAACGCATCAAAATTATAAAAGGCTTTAAGAACTTCCTCAGTGAGCTTAATCAGAAAATCGACTTTATGTGTAATCGTCACATGTCACATTTTCAATCAGGTAGTTAATATTGATAATGCTGATAAGAATGAGTAAACAGTCAGATCCAAAATGAATGAATATGCGTATTGGTGATAAGCAAATACAAATACAAAGATCTATAGAACCCCTACAAATTGTTTTGCACTTTTGATTTCGGTAGATTTTGGGGAATTTAAATAAATCTATAAGTAGGTATGACCGAATTCACATGCCGATTTCACTTCAGTGACAGTTATATGATCATTTTGAGTGTGCCACTTAGAGATGGTTATCCGCATTTGCACTTGCACTTGGGGAGCGAGTACTATAAGTAAATCCACACATAAGAGATGATATTGTGTTATTTATTCACGTGGATGATGTATGATTCAGTTGATTGGACATCATAAAACTCTTCAGGCGATAATCGTACCCTAGATTATGTTGGATCCAAAGGAATATAAAGCCAGTTCTGGCTCAGAAGCAACCAAAGTGAAAGTGAAAGTGAAAGAAGCATTATGAAGTACCTGCTTAGCGTGGTTCTCCTTTTGGCCATTGGCCTGCACCAGATCGATGCTCACGGCATGATGCTGAATCCTCCAAGTCGCTCCTCCCGTTGGCGTTTCGACAGCTCTGCGCCCGCCAACTATGGCGACAACGAGCTCTTCTGTGGTGGATTGAGTGTGAGTATTTAGAACTCAGTTCGACAATGGATTCATGGATTAAATTAACATTTACCAACCACATTTGGTAATTTGACACATTCAGACTATGACTAATAACGGTGGAAGGTGTGGATTGTGTGGCGACAACTTTTCGACGCCACAGCCTCGTCCCAATGAGCTTGGTGGTCAGTATGGCGGATCAGGCGTCATTACCAGAACCTATGTCTCCGGCAATACTATTCGAGTGGGTATTCGACTCTCCGCTAACCATCTGGGTCACTTTGAGTTCCATCTGTGCAACTTGGATGTCTATGGTCGCGAGTCCGAGGAGTGCTTCAACCAGAATCGCCTGCGATTCCCCGGTGGAAGCGACAAACTGTCGATTGGCTCCCAGAGAGGCGACTTCGATGTGTCTGTCAATCTGCCTGGCGGAGTTGCTTGCAACCGTTGCGTTCTTCGCTGGACTTATATCGGAGGTATGACGATTGGATTGTTGACAATTTTAAAATGATATGAAATGAATAATAACAATGTTACAGGCAACAACTGGGGCTATTGCTCCAATGGCAGCGGAGCCTTGGGCTGTGGTCCCCAAGAGACCTTCAAGAACTGTGCTGATGTCCGTATTAACTGGGGCCGTAATATGGGAGAGGAGTTGGCTAGCGATGCCGCTATTCCAGTTATTCCCCTGGAAGTTGATTCCGTCGAGGCTTAAATGAAAATTTAATACCTTAACATTTTGTACTGAATCGAAACCCAAACCAAATGGAATTTTAATAAAACACGAGCATTTTGCATAAACAATTTAAATATTTCATTGATTAGCCAACGCTTAACAGCCATTAACGTTTATATTTGAATTACCATATGATACTGTTTTTATGTGCATTTGCACTGCTTGTGTATATTAATGTCGAGCCGATTTGTCGTTTGGCAGTTTCAACTGCTTGGTGCACTGCTTTGTGAATGTCATGTTAACCGTTTTTAGCTCTCTTGTAGAAATAAGGCTGCATATAATTGAAATCTGTTGAGATTCGTTAAGCGTTAAGGGGACGATTTTGTAACAAAAAAAAAATCAAAAGGAATTATTTTAGAAGACATCTATAATAAGGAAAATACATGTGCTGATATGCGTGTAACTGGGCCGAAATATGGAAGAGAAGTTGGCTAGCGAAGCCGCTATTCCAGTTATTCCCGTGGAATTTAAATGACAATTTAATATCTTAACATTTTGTACTAAATCAAAACTCAAACCAAATGGAATGTTAATAAAACACGAGCATTCTACATTAATGATTGTGCATATTGGATTATTAATTAGCTGCAGTTAATAGACATAATCGTATAAAATACTTACACATTGAGATTTTTAATATCAAATAATACTGATTTTATGTGCAGTTGCACTGCTTGTGGACAATTTTTGGATTTTTAACTGCTTTGTAATTTACTTTAGATATTTACACTTTATTCTTAGACTATGCAACAAAAATGAATTCTTAGGCAACTTTTTACCAAAAATAAATTTTGTTTCAATTGGCTGAATTCATTGGTGACATATTACCCAAACAATAACTTTTTTCTCTCTTTTAAAGGTAGTTCCCCCTTTAAAAGGTAATTTATAGACCTTTTGGGAATGGGAAACTTAAAACTTTGTAGAGTTTTCCTCGTCTATTATTTTTTGGTAAAACACACAGTTTTATGCAATTTTCGGATCTGCATTAATCCATGAATATACGGCGGACCTGAAATGATGACATGGATTGGTCCAGCCTAAAGTCATTTTGTGCGACAGATTAGCTAGTCAGTTACAGAACTATTGCCTGTAGATATTTGAATTATTGCTATATAAACTGAGCATGTTGTTCCCCATGGTCCTCCTCGTTATATTTTTAAATTCCTGTAATTTTAATTTGAATAGATTTAGTAAAAATTATCTTTGTGTTCTACAATAAATTAAATATAACTTAAAGTTTACTCATTGTATGAATTAAATGGCTTGGTAATGTATATATCTAACATATACTATATATATCGATCGGCTTCCGAAATTGAGAAAAGGTAAAAGTCTAGTGACGAAAGAATATTGTGATATCCAATTAAGTGACGATATTAAATTTAATATACATATTTAAAATAAATAAATAAAAATTGCTATCTCATTAGTATATTTAAAGTTTTTTTAAGCGCTTTGATGCAAACAAGCAGACAAACAAATTTTTCATTCACTTTGGAAGGCCACCAACAATATCAAATTTACGAACCCGTCGTCAAAAAAAAAAATTACAAACGGCCTCAATAAATTAATCAAATTTTGCATATCCTCTCAAGTCTTAGTATGCAATCTTGTTAGCAAAGATTATACCGTTCGATCGGTATATAACTTGATCTGATCGGACAGACGTAGCAAATCATCTAAATTAGTGGACTTCGTGCAGCTTTTGTCACTAGCGCGGAGTGCCGTCTGCAGTGATCAGATAACAATAATTAATAATGCTGATGGGTGTGATTAAATAAGGAAATGTAGAAGTAGCAAGATTATGTATGTATATAACATATATATCATATATGTATGTAGCTAATACGAAAATCTATAGAACCCCTGCCAAGTGCTTTGCACTTTTGATTTTGATAGGAATTTGAATAAATCTATTAATAGGTTTTATGGTCAGTTTAGAGTGCCTCTGAGAGAAAGTTACTCGGGGTTCCTAAGGATTTTTGCTTGCACTGTCGCACGAGTACTCTAAATATATCACAAACAGATTGTCATTACTTTTTCACGTTCATGATGTATGATTGATAACATTCTGTTGTAGTTGAATGGACATCGTAAAACTCTTCAGGCGATAATCGTACCCTAGATAATGTTGGATCCAAAGGAATATAAAGCCAGTTCTGGCTCAGAAGCAACCAAAGTGAAAGTGAAAGTGAAAGAAGCATTATGAAGTACCTGCTTAGCGTGGTTCTCCTTTTGGCCATTGGCCTGCACCAGATCGATGCTCACGGCATGATGCTGAATCCTCCAAGTCGCTCCTCCCGTTGGCGTTTCGACAGCTCTGCGCCCGCCAACTATGGCGACAACGAGCTCTTCTGTGGTGGATTGAGTGTGAGTATTTAGAACTCAGTTCGACAATGGATTCATGGATTAAATTAACATTTACCAACCACATTTGGTAATTTGACACATTCAGACTATGACTAATAACGGTGGAAGGTGTGGATTGTGTGGCGACAACTTTTCGACGCCACAGCCTCGTCCCAATGAGCTTGGTGGTCAGTATGGCGGATCAGGCGTCATTACCAGAACCTATGTCTCCGGCAATACTATTCGAGTGGGTATTCGACTCTCCGCTAACCATCTGGGTCACTTTGAGTTCCATCTGTGCAACTTGGATGTCTATGGTCGCGAGTCCGAGGAGTGCTTCAACCAGAATCGCCTGCGATTCCCCGGTGGAAGCGACAAACTGTCGATTGGCTCCCAGAGAGGCGACTTCGATGTGTCTGTCAATCTGCCTGGCGGAGTTGCTTGCAACCGTTGCGTTCTTCGCTGGACTTATATCGGAGGTATGACGATTGGATTGTTGACAATTTTAAAATGATATGAAATGAAAAATAACAATGTTACAGGCAACAACTGGGGCTATTGCTCCAATGGCAGCGGAGCCTTGGGCTGTGGTCCCCAAGAGACCTTCAAGAACTGTGCTGATGTCCGTATTAACTGGGGCCGTAATATGGGAGAGGAGTTGGCTAGCGATGCCGCTATTCCAGTTATTCCCCTGGAAGTTGATTCCGTCGAGGCTTAAATGAAAATTTAATACCTTAACATTTTGTACTGAATCGAAACCCAAACCAAATGGAATTTTAATAAAACACGAGCATTTTGCATAAACAATTTAAATATTTCATTGATTAGTCAACGCTTTAACATTTATATTTGAATTACCATATGAAAATACCTCACCATTTTTATATTTGAATTACCATATGATACTTCTTGTATGTGCATTTGCACTGCTTGTGTATATTAATGTCGAGCCGATTTGTCGTTTGGCAGTTTCAACTGCTTGGTGTACTGCTTTGTGAATGCCATGTGAACCGTTTCTAGCTCTTTTGTAGAAATAAGACTGTTGAGATCTGTTGAGATTCGCAAGCGTTGAGGGGACGATTTTGTAATAAAAAAAATATCAAAAGGAATTATTTTAGAAGACAACTATAATAAGAAGAAGACATATTACAGTTGCAGTATTTTCGCAGATAATGGTTAATGGATTTCTTATATCCATGTCTCATCTCATAATTCTCATAATAATATAAAATAAATTGTATATTTAAATGACTCACTGTTGTTCAAAGCTGCGCAAATCATTGCATTGTTTGACTTTGTCATAGATGTTTTGGTCAATAAAGAAATGGGCCAATTGTGAGTGATATAACGATTCCCCAAAATTCGACCCCATAAAAGTAAAGTATATGGTAGAAGAAACTGATAAGCATCGTATAAATTTTATTTGTAACCGCTTTGCATTGTCATAATAATTCGAAACCAAAACCTTCCCTAATAATGTTAGCTGATAATGATAAGGCTAAGGCAATGTATATAAGCCTGGGCTATGAGAGTCAGAACTCAGTAAAACAACGAGAAAGTGCTAAGCAAAATGAAATACCTCAACCTGATCAGTATTACCACTTTTGTATTGACTGTTTGGTGTTTTGTTGGGCAGATTGATGGTCATGGCATGATGTTGAGTCCAGTGGGTCGATCATCACGTTGGCGTTATGATTCCACGGCACCCAAAAACTACGATGACAATGGACTCTACTGCGGTGGCTTTTGGGTATGTGCTAAGCTTATTCTGCTGCCATTGACTGTATCCAGAGACTTCCTTTATAGAAGCAAACTGAAAACGGTGGTCGATGTGGTTTGTGTGGTGATGATTATAGTCTGAGCCAACCGAGGCCTAATGAGAACGGTGGCAAATACGGAAAGGGTGTTATAGTCAAGTCCTACATTGGTGTTAGATCGATTGAGATTAATGTGCTCATAACTGCCAATCATCTGGGATACTTCACATTCCATCTGTGTAACTTGGATGAAGCTGGCACTGAGTCGGAGGAATGCTTCAATAAGTATCCTCTCGATTTTATCGAAGGCAACCAGAAGCTCAACATTGGCACCACCACAGGCAACATCATTGCGACCTTGGCCCTGCCCAGCGGCGTCAACTGCAACCATTGCGTTCTTCGTTGGACATACACGGCAGGTGGGTCCAACTACTCGCAATCCCAAGAATCCTAACATACTCTTTGATCCCTTGATCTTGATAGGCAATAACTGGGGCGATGGTGCCCAAGAGACATTTAAGAATTGCGCTGATGTTAGCATTTTTAACGTCGGCCGTTTCACAGTGGAAGCACCTCTGCAGGCGGAGGTTCCTGAAGTTGTGGCTGCACCCGATGAACCTGTCGTTTAGGTGCAAATGCAGATACTAATGTTATATATTCCAAACGAACAAATATCTAACTCAAGACTTGTTAAACATTTTAATAGATTTAGATCGAAACTGAAAGTATTGAAACCATATTGTGTTACGAATGCATTTTTCATTTTATTCAATAAATTTATTATAATTTATGTATGTATTTGTATAAACTTTTTTGCATGTGTTCGTCTGGTTCACGTGGCAGGTGTGTGTGTGTGTGATTGTGTATGTGTGCGTGTGGTGGTGCATCTAATGACCGGATCCGTGTCCATAAAAAATG
Organism: Drosophila sp. st01m; assembly: GCA_018901795.1. Classification (NCBI taxonomy): domain Eukaryota; kingdom Metazoa; phylum Arthropoda; class Insecta; order Diptera; family Drosophilidae; genus Drosophila; species Drosophila sp. st01m. Next base: position 7,066,104 of record JAEIFG010001494.1, on the reverse strand, counting down.
CAAATACACTGCTGCAAATTTAGTTGTATATGAAATCTGTGTGAACGCAATTTAAAAGCATTTCCCGAAAAATATGCAACGGTCAGCACACATCTGTAATAAATATTATTGTTTATGCTAATGTATATATATATATTTATATTTATATGTGTGTATATACTAAATATGTAGGTATGTAATTTTTGTAATTTGTTTGTTTGGCTTAAAAGTAAGTTCACAATATCTGCTTGGTAATTAGATTCACAAATTAATTTCATTGTTAATTTCATATTAATTTTTTACAAAGCGTTCAGGTTGTTGGCAAATTATAATCAATTAATTCATTTGATAATTTCACTACTTGCGCTTAAACTCAAATGCCTTAATTATCGAATTGTGCAATTAATTTCTCAATATAAGCACAGTTCAATACATGTTAAGTGTATTTGTTCAACAATCAAACAAACAAATCGCAAAGAACATTGTTCAACGATTTTGTTTTTAATATTCATATTTTCATTATGTTTTTGTATATTTTTTTAAAGGATTGCCACTACAATTTTCATCAAAGTTTTATTTAGGTTTTTTTTTATCTTTTTAAGTTTTATCTTGATATATTTATTTTTATATTTAGAGCTCCCGTAACCTCGAACTACTTGACTAAATTTTGAAATTAAAACCTATAAAAACATTTCTCTTCATAGAAACTGTGCAAATCATTTACCACTCAATTATAGTTTCCTTTCAATTTCAAGTATTTCTCTTAAAAGCTTTTAAAATACATTTGTGGTTCTCATTTTCATATTTTTTTTGGAAAAATATATAGTTTATACACATGTTTAAAAATGTGTCATTCAAAATGTGGTTTCTACAATAATTTGTAAAAGCACCATGTAAATTTTTACACAAGCTTCCACAAAGATTACTCACTTGTTCCATATATATATATATCGCTTTTCTTAATTTTTGTATAGTTTTTATTCATAAATAGCTAAATATTTCATTTTGCTTTCAAAAATGTAACATTATACAACACTATCTGTTTTTAATACCTGATTTTTAGAATTTTGTATCCGAAACGCCATTTATGGTTTGAATATGTGTGTGTTTTCGAGTTTGTTTCTTTTTCTGGTAGTTTGTTCCAGTTATGGATTGTAAAAATTTTGTTGGGTCGAAATTCTTTGTTGCCAAAAGTTTTTTGTCATGTTTTTGTATACCACTTGTATTGTAAGTATATGTAAGTTCTCAAGTTATTGTTACTAAGTATGTCAAAAATTTGTCGGTCGTGATTTATACATTGCGATTGATCACTTACGATTTACCAAAGAATTTTTTACCGGCTTGCACTTATCTTAATTGACTAATTTGAATGCCGACAGAGTCCTGGAAGGATGTTTTTTTGCATGAGATTGGGATTAGGATTGGGTCTATTAGACTAGCTGGTATTTTACGTATTACGTTTTAATAGATTTATATTCATTGGCACAAATTCGCTATCTGAGTTCCTGTCTATCATGTCAAGTTTCTTATCTATGGTACTGTACTATAATTAAATGAGTTAAATGAGTGTGAACCGAACATGCAAAAGAAATTCTATTTTGCACAAGCAACAAAAAGTAACGAACATTTCTTTGTGTTCATCTGTTTCTGTAAGTTTGTTTTTGCTTAACTTGATTATGCAGATCTGCAAGAAATTCACACGAATGATTTGCTTATAAACTTTGTTTTATTCTTTTTTTTATTAACATTAACACACTAAAATGTACTTTCGTTTTTATTATATAAAATGTTGTTTCGACTATACATAAAAGAAACATAAAAGCTAAAAGAATTACATTTAAATTATAAGTAAGTGCGGCTTTAAAAAGTTGTAAACAATTTCTTTAATAACTAACTACTACACAAGAAAGTGTGTATGTGTGTGTGTGTGTGTGTGTGTGTCTGCATGCTTTTATATTAAAACTATAATTTCAAAATTCTGCATCAGACCGTTAACTATGGCAAACTGAACTAAGAATCCAAGCAAAAAGCAGTTGTATATTTTAGAAGATTATTGTGACAGAGGTATAGAGAGGAAAATATTTAAATCATTTGAGAAACCGAAATAGGATTGTAAGTATACAATACATATTCCGACGAACAGACACATCACTTCAAGTTATACACACATAATAATACAAAGTGTCTGGCATTCATTATTTCAAAGTAAACGAGAAGTAAGCCATTGAATATGCTTGTCAATGCTTTGAAATTTGTTTAAAGCTTGTTTAATAACTAATTGTACAAACTAATGTAATAATATTATGTTTGAAAGCCAAAAGGTATTAATTTAATTTAAAATTAAACGCAGTCACACACTCTATTTATACAATTAAATAAGCAAAGCTACACAGACGTAATTAAAATTAATTGTGTGATATAATTATAATAAAAACAATTAAAATATTTATAATTCATGTATTGCAGCAACAATGGAAGACAGTTTTGTGTTTTATCATTTTCATTCTGTTTCAAATTGCAAATGTTTCGTTTAACTTTTTGTTTATTGCTATTGTTCTTGTTCTTCGATAGACAGAGTTTTGCATTTTGTACAATTGTACAATTTCATGTTCGAATATAAACAAAACAACCGTCTAACAACCGTATATAAATTGGTAATTATATAAATAAATTTTGTTTATTCAAATTAAATAGACAACAGTATAAAAAAAAGCCAGAGTAGTTTAAGGGCTATAATAATAAAAGTAATGTACATACAAATTAAAAAATCTTTTACTTTTTTACGATTAATTTTTCCAAAGAAAAAAGTTCACAATTTAAAAGAATTTTCGTGCGGTTTCTTCTCAATTTAAAACCGTTATGATTAATTATACAATACAACTACAATTTTCTCCATACAGCTTACAATGTTCGTTAACAATTTCTTTTGTTCTACAATTTTTTCTTATCATTTGTTTTATACAATTGGTTGCATTTATGCTTGTGCTAAATACACTTCAAAATAATGTGCAATTTATGTTAAGTTTAAAGCTTATGTGCTATTCTATTTTTATGTTATTCATTGTGGTTGTATATTTTTGTTGTTGTTTGTTTGCCTGTAAATTAATAACTTAATCGTTATACAATGTTTCCATTATGTGTGTACTTCATATATATATGCTTCATAAAGATCTACCATTTTAATTGGAAACTCTTTTTTTCACTTTCTTCGTTTATTAAGCTGGTTAATAAATTCATTCCCATCCTCTCTCTTTCAATATTCCTGTCTCTATTATACGTGTAGTACGTTGCAATTCAAATTTGATAATTTTTTTATCTGTTCGATTTTGTGTATCTTTTTTATTTGAATATAAACTATTTCTGTTATTGCTCATAAGCATCTGATGCATGTGCTGTATCTTTGTGTGTGTGCGTTGCTGCAATTATTGTTGTTTGCTTAATTCTTTTACTAATTTTAAGTAATTTGTCACTCGCAGCTAATCAAATTCGTTCACTTCCTGATCCTGTAATCACTTAAAGCGCCAACGTTCATTTTCTCACTTGTACTTGGTGTCATTATCATTTGTTTTGCTTGGATGATTCGTCTGTTGCTGTTGTTGTTGCTGCTGCTGGTGTTGTTGCTGTTGCTCAGCGAACTGTTGTTGGTGCTGCTGTTGATGTTGTTGGTGCATACCTGCCGTATAGTAATATGGAAAAACATCTTTACAATGTTTTTACAATAGAAAGAAATCAAATTAAAAGATGAATAAAAAAATGTACAAGCATGCAAATAAGTATATTAAATATATAGGATAAATCGACATTAACTCAATGTAAAGTACATCTTATCATATCTTTACAAATTTTGTCTGCAACTTTAATCAAATTATTTATTCATAAATTATACAAAAAATATATATATTTAAAATAAACGTGTTTTTGTTTTGTTAAATTGGAACACGAATTTAAATTAATTCAGCAAGTATAAAATTTGATCAACTCACGGAAATAATATTATGATTATTATGGTTTGTAAAACCTGCCTGTAGCTTAACACACTATTAGATAGATATATATAGATTCATCTAAAAATTAATTCGTTTAGTTACCTGACGCTGCTGCATTCAGATTGGCGTTCAGTGTGGCCGATGAGGAGTTGGAGTCAGATGGCGTGTTAGGACCGGCCGATTGGGGCGTGTAGGCTGGATGACCAAGAGCCTTCTGGCGTACCTCGCGTATCTTCAGCTGCAGATCTTGTTTGCGTGGAAAGACATCGATGTGTTTGGTCTATCAGAGAGATTTGGAGTCGTATTAGAACTGTAATTTTGAGATAAATGCAGCAATCAATTACGCACCTGGAAGGCAATGGTGGCCTGAGCGGATGGGAACATGCCATGCTCATTGAACAGTTGCATAACTAAATTGCGGCGGGTCTCCAGCACTTTGCGGTGTCCCTTCTCGCTGGCATCGGAACGTGCGCTCTGCAACGGCGTTTTGGGTGTGCGGGGGGAGCGTCCCGGTTGATCGGCGGTCTCAAGTTCTGCAGCAAATTGAAGATTAGTTCCTGATCGGCTATCGCAAATATGTGGACTATGTGCTTTACCTCTCAGATCATTGTTAAAGTCTGCACCAAAGAAACGCTGTGTGGTTGTCGGCGGTGCCGATGCGGGCTCATCAATTGAATCATCCTCGCTCACTGTGTTAAGGAGTTGGTTATTAATTGACTTGCTACAGTTTAAATATGGATTCTATCGTGATTTCAACATACTCAGCTTTTGCACTGGCGGCGGTACTGCATTCTTTTTGCGATAGTTGGTGCCATAGACGCGCGGAGAGGATGGCACAGCAATGGCGCTCGGCGATTGGCAATCCTCCGGCTTGAACTGTGGTAGAGCCTTGTATTTCTTCTCAAAGTCTACTTGTTTTAGTACGCTAAAGCAGGAAAGTAGTCGGGATTAGCATATGAATCATATGAATCTGGTGGTAGTTGCAAACTTACTTGTTTACTTCATCGCTCTTCTTCTTGTGGGCAACTACTGCAGGCGCAGAAGCGGGCACATTCCTTAGCGGCGACTTGGACTGACCGCTTGGGTTGTTGCCCATGTTGCCAATGGCCGTCGGCGTCAGCGCCAGTTGCTCATCGCTATTGGGCGTTGTGGTCGATGAGGTGGGCGTGGGAAGTGCCGAGCTGAGGCTGCTACTATTTACATGTCCAATAATTGGCGATGAGGTTGCCACATCCATCATGGTTGGCGAGTGCAGTTTGCGTCCAATGTGCTGACCATTGCTAACTCCATATCCGCCACTGGCGTTCACATTATTATCCGATTTACTTTGAGCTACATGATATTGGTTAGAATAATCCTTGCTAGATCTTACAACAGATGCTTACATAGATTCTTCCGCCGCTGCAGCGGAGCACGTCCCAGTTGTGCGGGCGTCGGCGCCAGAACAAACGGATGACCATCGGCATCCACATCCACATCAACATCGGTATCCTCTGCAGCGATGGCATCACAGCTGCGTTTGCCCGCTGAATCGGGCGGTGCACTCAGATGATATGTCGCCGATTTGGGTGTGGAGGGCATTGACTTGTACGATGGTGAACTGGCCGGTTGCTGCTCTTGGCTGTGTTGACTGCTGGGCGCATATCCGTGCAGCAGCATGGTCGTCTGTCCGCTAACCTGCGGCAAAGGAGGCGCTCCAAGACCCCCGTTGTGCTTCTTGAAGAGGTAGCTAGGTGCAAACGCCTCCAGCTGCAGGTGTTCGAGGCTGGGAGCGCTCTGCTGATGCGAACGGGGCATCAACGGGTACTGTAATGTGTAAATATTAAATTATTACAAACTATGCTCCTTGAATATAAACTAAGTTCAGTTCTATTAAGCTTAATATTGTTATACACATTCCTAAATAAATTAACTAATGAAAAGTCATATTTCAAAGGGCAACCTGATATCTTTTGTTAATACATTTAAATTTCATTGTAGTGCATTAATAATTCATTAATGACTAAATGTGTTAATCGATATATATATATTTTTTTATTTGCTTTACAACATTTACACCTCTAAGGCAATTACTTACGGGATGACCCATGGCAAAGAACATTTTCTGAGGTGCTGGACCCGCGGGACCCAGAATTTGCGCCGGCGCCGATGCAGGCGGAGTGGCAATGCTGGCTGCATGCCCCAGACTGACTGCCGCCGGCGAGTTGGGCACACAGGCCTGGTGAGCTGCGGATGAGTTTGAGTTTATCATAAGAATGGTGGTCGCATCGTTGTTGTTAATGCTGTTGCTCTTATTGGTATTGCTATTGTTGTTGTGGTTGCTGTTATTGCCACTATTTGGAGCAGAATTGACAGTGGGCGTTATGGTTAGTTCATTTGCTTTATTAGTACTATGATTTGTTGTTGCTGCTGTTGCCATTGCCTTGGTTAGCACGGTTAGCGTGGGCGTCGTTGTTGTTGACGTTGTTGTCAGAATGCGTGTGTTGGCCGGCAGCGTGATTTTGTTGCAAGCATTGATGCTGATGAACGACAATGGACGTAAGGTTGCACCTGCATTCGAGGCAGCAACATGTTGCTGATTGTAACTGTTCACATCGGTAATGAGCAACATTGTTGCGGGTTGTTGCACAGCTGTTGCTGTCGACTCGCTCATCTGTTGCTGCTGCTGTTGCTGTGGTGCATTCGCAATATCCGCAATGTCGCTGCGGTTGTCATCGTCATCATCATTGCCATGCAACGTGTCCAGCACCAAAGCATCATATAAAATGGCGGCACGTCCGGTTGCTTTGCTCGCATCTTGCAGTGTCAACAATTTACGTATTATGGACGTTTTCGTTGTTGTTGTTGTCGTAGTTGTTGTTGATGGGTTGGTGTTAGTATTGTTTGTAGTTGTTGTTGCGGCAGAGTTATTGAAATTATTGGAAAATTTAATAAGTTGCTCGTTACTGTGACTGATTGTTGTTGCTTTTGTTGTTAGTGTTGTTGTGGTGGTGGTGGTGGTGGTTGTGGCTGTTGTTGTCATTGTGGTTGTTAATGTTGTTGATGTCTGAGCTTTTGAGCATTTGAAAAACAATGGAGGCGGTGTATTGTGATGATGGTGTTGTTGTTGTTGTTGTTGCTGATGTTGCTGTTGTTGCTGATGCTGTTGTTGTCGTTGTAACTGTGGTTGTTGTCGTTGTACTTGTAGTTGTGATTGTAAATGTTGTGGTGTTGTTGTATGTTGTGTGCGTATAATGGTGAAATGATTGCGTGGCAATGCTGCAAACGTTGACGTTGACGTCGCTGTCGGCGTCGGCGTCGGTGTTGGCGTCGGAACACGTGTTATAACTGTTGGCGGCGTCTCGACGCGTCGCTGATGAAGATGCTTCAACTGCTGGTGTGGTGAGTTTGCCGGCTGCAGCGGCGTCAGCGAGCGCACTATGGTGAATTGCTTGCGCTTCAAAGGTGGCGCATGACTGACATTCACACTGACACTTGAGGGCGTCATCGCCGTCGCCGTAACGGTAACCGTGGGCTTTGGAGTTGTTGATTTGGCAGTCGTATATTGAGCAATCCCATCAAAATCTGTTGTCACACGTGTCAGCTCATCCATAAACTGTTCGTCATCATCGTCGTCGTCGTCGTCGTTGTCTTCGTCATCGTCATCGTCATCCTCGCCATCGGCTTCATCGATGTCCTCTTCGTCTTCGAGTGCACCTTCAGCTACGTCTTGGTTATCGTTATCGTTATCGTTTTCCTGCTCGTCCTTTACTTGTTTTTGCTTCTGTTCGAGTTCTTTAGCTTTTGTTTTTGTTTTTCAAAATCGGTTTTGTTGTGAGTTGTGATTGAAGCGCAAGTGAGAGAGATATAGAAATGGACAAAGGTAAAAGCGAGGGCGAGAGAGTTGATCGATTGCATGTGACGGTGGGTGGTGGGTTGGTGGATGAGGTGAGTAGGTTGTGTAAGTATGGTGAGTAGGCGAGAAACAGAGAGAAAGATGTTATATGCTGAAAATTGTTTGTTAATAAAAATATAAAAAATAAACCGATATTCGAGATGAGCGATTGGATAACAGATGATGTACATTTTCCAAATGGGTGCCAGGCGAAAGGGCGGGGGGTGAGGGCGTGGGCAGATTGTCTTAATTTTGTCTTTGGTGTACAAAATATTACATAACTGTGCAGCACAACAAAATGATAAGACGTACTCAACAAATCATAGTAAATCATATTTGCCAATTTTATTTTCTTTAACTAGCAAAAAAACAACATAGAAACAACATAAGAGCGACAACTGAAAATTTAAGAAATTTTACTTAAATGCTTGTACAATTTGTTGCTTTGAGCTAGACAGAGCTTCGAATCTGAACTTTGTTTACTTCTTTCGAATAAATTGTTTTCAAATTTAATTTTGAGTTTATATTTATGTAAAAAGGAATTTTAATTTGAAAGAAATTAACAAATCACAAAAATAATAATGATGTGACAAAAGTACTGTAAACAAAAAGAAAATTTCTATAGATTACGAAACTCGTAGTAATCAACTTGATATTGAATTTAACAGCACTTAGTTATAGTTGACAAAAGTAAATAAATAATTGATTTGTTTTGTTTGAATAACAGCAGGAAATTTAACAAATTATTAATACTAGAAAATTTCCTCTTATTTTTTATTAAATGTTATTACATTTAATAATTCACAAACTAGCTCAAAGTGACAAATTTATAGAATACAAAGAAATTAAAATTTAAGAATTTCAGAAAAATTGAGTGGCAGTAAACTCACCTCTAACATCTGTGGGACTGCATAAAGTATGATGCATAGGATAGTGATATTGCTTCTGACTGAGAGCCGTTGCAGTTGGCACATTGAAATTGAAGATTGCACCAACGGCACTGGTAGGCGGTGGTGCACTGATCACTCCAGAGTTGAGACTGACAGTAGCAACACCGTTGCCATTCAGTTTATACGGCGATGGAGGCTCCTGTTTGATATCCTCCTGTTTGATGTGTGCTTGCAGCTGTTGTTCATCCGATTTGCAACCAGAGGAACTGCTGCTGCCTTTGGGACTGATGGGCATCGACTTGAAGGCGCCGCCTGCAGTTGTGGAAAACAGCAACAACAAGAACAAAAGAAAAGAAAAAATACAATGAGCAACTGTTGCAAGGTTAAGCATATGGATTTAGTGCTTGCTCGCCTGTGGGTTGGAATGGTGTTACACCGATTGGATTCTTGGGACTAGTGTAGTGCGTATACATGGGCATCTGTGGATACGGCAGCATGGTGCTCTCCAGGCCCGGATGAGCTTTTATGGCCTTCGGTTTTAGCGTTATCTCACGCTCACTTCCAGATGTTGGAGCGGACATCGCTTGTCCATTGCAGGCACTTGCATGATCCTCCTGAGGACGCTGCGATTGAAAATTGCAGAAATAATGGATTAGTATTAAATATGAGATAACTGTCTACTTAGAAGACTCACTTGATCTGTTTCCTGCTGTTGCTTGCGATAGTCGTAGGGCGACTCATCCATCTCCAAGTCATTGACACGTTCACGACATTGTAGATCCAGTTTATTGGGCGGCTGTTCATCTTCCACCACCAACATATGCTCATCCTCATCGGAATGCAGCTCGTTCTTTGGCTGCTTGGCCTTGCAGTTGCCTTGCGCCTGGCTAGCAATGGTTGTGGGCGTCTCATCACAGGCAATGTTATAATTGTCAATGGTCAGTGGGATAATGTCGCCTTGCAGTTCTACGGCTTGGGCGCCCCCGCTGCCACTGCCACCGGGTGTTGATGGACACATGTCATCCTCCAGCGAATCGGAGCCATCAACAGAGACAAGACGCTGCTTGCCATCCCCAGCGACATTGGCAACGGCTGCAGCGCCGGCCTTGCCCGATGTGGACGACTTGCGACGATCCTTGGAGCACCACTTCCAGTCCGGATGAAGCTGAAAGTGCGCATCCTTCACAGATTTGGCCAGCTCATGATACTGCGCCTTCTGTTCCGGCTTCAGTGCGTACCACCATTCGCCAAGTATCTTGCTTACGGTACGATTATCCTGATTTGGATGCTTCTTATGGACCATCTTGCGATGCTTCTTCGAGAAGATCATGAAAGCGTTCATCGGACGTCTCACCTTTTTATCAGCTGCCTTTCCAGTCGACTGTTGCTGCTGTTGTTGTTGTTGTTGCTGCTGTTGTTGCTGCTGTTGTTGTTGCTGCTGCTGCTGCAGGGCACTAAGCGATTGACTGCGTCGCTTGGCTGCCGAGGTTGTTGGTGCACCTGCCACACCGTCGCTGGCATCGTGACATTCATCCAGCTTGCGTATGTTGCTGTTGTAGGTGGGCAACCGCATTGCTGCTGTCGTTGCCTTCTTGCCATTCGATGTGGATGCCACAGTGGGCGTGGTAGGCTCAAACACATCATCGTCCAGCTGCTCATCCGGCTCATCTGGTTCATCCGCAGTGCTGGTTGATGCTGATGCCGCTACTAATGCCGCCGCTGCTGCTGCCTTAGCATCATTCATCGAACAGTTGAGGGGCTTCCCCGGCGATGAAAGCGGAGCAGGAACAATCAAATGATTGTTGTTGTGATTGAGCGATTGCTGCTGTTGTTGTTGTTGTGTTGCCGATGTTGCCGACAACTGTGACGTATGCTGCGGCGACAACTGTTGCTGCTGGTGCTGATGTTGATGCTGCATCAGGGCCAGGCTGTAATTGCTGTTCGTTGTTGTCGTTGTCACCGCTGTCGCTGGAGGTGCTTTGGTCATGGCCGGCATTTGCGGCAGTAGCTTGTGCCACGCGTAGCTAGCCGCATTGTAGCCTGTAAGGAACATGAAGCATTAGAGAAGTTAATAAGATTAGGACAAGACTTTAGTGTCACAATATCAAAATACGTGTTTATTTATTGAAACAAAGTTAATAATATTCATGCAATTCCATTTAAAATTGTACTCAACTACTTCACACTTTCGATTTAGTATAAAAAATATTAAACATCTTTTCATTGAGTATAAATTATATATATTGATTAAATCTTATAAGTTTATTAATACTAATCAATGTTAATTTAATTCATTGATTAATATTATGTTTCATTGACCGCAATTGAGGTGAACTGCTGATAACTAATGATGGCAGTTGAGATGAGAGTTTATTCTTATTTTTAAAATGTATTTTTTTTAAATATTTGATTTCATTAATTGTCGTGAATTAAAAACTTTTTAAAGTCTTTTTAAGTATATAAATCAAACACATAATTGATATGAGCTTTTAGAAATTAAACGAATTTATTAAAAAAAATTTTAATTTTAATTTAAATGGATCGATCTAAGTACATAAAAATTAAACAATTTATATCGATAGGTTGCAGTCACTGTTACCACTTTAGTTCGATATATTTTAAACGTTAGCAATTTAATAATCAACTTTAATTGTTGATTGTGAGATTCATTTAAGTGACTAGCAAAATTCGAGCTGCCACAATTTGTGGCACTTACCGTTTTTTGGCAGTGCCTTGTCCTGTGCCACTGCAACGGATGTGGGCGTGGTTGGCGGATGTGGATGTGGATGAAACGAAACCGATGTGGGCGGCGGTTGTGGCTGCTGCTGTTGCTGTTGGGTAACGGAAACGGGCAATGAATTTTGAATCTGCGACAGCTGTGTGGCATTCACAATGACGGGATGAAACGTCTGATGACCAGCAGTGGATACCACAACATGTTGTTGTTGAGTTGGCGCTACTTGTTGCAATTGTTGCTGCTGTTGTTGCAATTGTTGTTGACTGCTTGAGATGCGTATTACGCTGGTCGCATGGCCAAGGCTGCTGCTGGGCGGCGCAGGCAGCGCATTGAGATGAGCGGCAGGTGGTTGTTGTTGCTGTTGTTGTTGCGGCGGCGGTGCATGCATCACCAGCGAAACAGCCGTTGTTTGTGGCGGTGGTGGCGGTTGTTGATGATGTTGGTGCACTGTATGACTGCTCTCCCAGCCATTGTTGTTGTTGTTGCTGCTACTATTGTTGTTGTTACTATTTGTGTTGTACAACACCGGACTGGGTGTCGTCTTCCATTTGCTGTCCAGCGGCACTGCAGCCACAGCATTTACATGTTGCTGCTGAGGTTGTTGCTGCTGTTGTTGTTGCTGCTGGTGCTGTTGTTGTTGCTGCTGCTGCGACTGATTTGCAATGGGCGTAAAGAAGTTTTGCCTATTGTTGGACACATTGACCGGAGAGTGTGCGATGGCGTTGAGCGGCGAGGCGCCGGCGTGATTCACGGGTGATGTATACGATGGCGTTGCAGAGCGTGAGCTGCTCAGTGACACTGTAGAAAGAGAAAGAGAGAGAGAGGAATAGAAGAAGGCGGAATATAACAAAAGGGATATTAGATATATTTGTATGCTTGTATATTCAATTGTTTTCAATTCAATTCATTACATAAGCACTGTAAATATAATTTAGCGCCCAGCTCAAAGTCCTGGAACGCGTTCATATCGCTGCTTGGCTGCCCCTCCTCGCACTCGGCACTCGCATATTCCGCACACTTTACTCCGCACACTCCTCACTGAACCACTTTGATTGGCATCACTTTCTGCACATACATATTTTCGTATTTAATTTGGTTGAAAACTCTTTTTTTGTCGTCGTTGTCACATTCGTTTTGTCTGTTGCATTCGCATTGGTATTCACTTTAGTTATTTTTCTTTTTTGTTCTTTTATTTTATTTGCTTTTGCGCCGCGTTCTGTTCTGTCTTCTTGCCTTGCCTTTGACAGTTTTCAACATAAAATGCGACGACGACGACGCGACGTCAAAAGAACAGAACAGAATTCAACTGAGCGAGCAGTGAGCAGCGAGCAGCGACAGCATAAACTGAGCGCCGCCGCTCTCACAATCATCAATTGATGGCGTTGCTCTCTTAGGTTCGCTCGCGACGTCCATGTTTGTTTACCTGTTGTGGCTGTAACTGTTTGACTGTGTGGGTGCTGCTTATTCTCTCTCTGTGTGCTTTACTTCAGTGTGTGCATGTGTGTATGTGTGTGAGTGTGAGAGATGCGCTCTCTCAAGTGCATTTTTGTTTAGGTAAAAACGAATCAAAGGCAGGGCAAATAACAAGAAAAGAAGAATCTGTTGCGCTTCGCACGCAGCTCGCTTTTTGTTTTCGGCTGCGCTGCATTGTTCGTTTCAAGTGGCGGCGTCGACGCGACGTCAAGTCGCTGCTGCGATCGTTTGCAGGTGCATTGGAATGCGTGTGCGTCGCTGCTAACTTCGATGTCGACGTCGACGTCGCCGTCGCTGCCGATGCGTCTGCCTATGCCTTTGAGTTTAAATCACGCTGCGGTCATACTTTCAAGTGGCTAGCTAACGTTCTTGTTGTTGCTGCCGCTGCTGCTGCTGATGCAGCACGCACTCGTCAAACAATAGCACCCCTCATCGGCCACGGCCCCGAAAACCTTAACAAAACCAACGACCTTTGTCCAAAGGTGTGCGAACGTGTGTGTTCGTATGTGTGTGTGTTTGAAATGGTCAGCAGTCGCTCTGCCACAATAAAACTTTATGATATGCATTTTTATAGAGAATTGAAAATGCATTCGAGGCAATGTGAAAGTCTCAGCTGCACCGATAGTGTTAATGCACTACAGCAAATCAAATTAACTATTCAAAAAAAAAAAAAAAAATCTGTTGGCCGTTGTGGTTTTATTTAAGAGGAGAAACTAATACCCTAATACCTTTGGTCTAACAGATTTATTAATTTCATCCTAATTGCTAATTTAAATGCGCATTTTAACTATTTTAAATCTCTTTGTAGAAACTATTGAACTATTGTTAGCATTAAAGGTTATTCCACTTTAAAATTGTTCAGCTCAGTTTTGCATTATATTTTGCTCGATAATGAGTAAATAGACTAGAGTAACATACAGATTTTAACTTATATCAACCCCCTTTTGTTTTGGGCCGCTGATGAACTAATACCGCATTCAAATGCTTAAATTCTAAGACTTTTTTGAATACCGCACTTTTTTACGGGCATTCAGAGGTAATCAGAAATGTTCTTAAATTTTACTTTATCTAAGCAAATTTAGAGGTAAATTTATAGATTTTTAAAATGAACGTTAACAGCGTTGACAAACTGAAGCGCACTTGACTGTCAGCTAGGCCAAAACAAAAGACATATTTCTAGAAGCGCCGTGAATAACAAGCCAGAACAATCCAGACTCAGTTAAGAGGCTGCGCTGCACTCTGGACCATTTGCAACAGTGTGGGTAATTGCGTGAACAAAGACGGATTAACAGGTAAAGCTGGCGCTCATTTGGGCATTTGAGTTCGAGAAACTCAATCCAATTCAGTTGAGTTCCGAGCTGGTTGGGAAAAGCCAGCCTTGAACATGAATTGATGCGAACTATGAATAAATTTCAAACCAATTCTTTTGCTTTTATGATCGAAGTGAGGAGCGAGAAGCGAGGATCGGGAATCGACAGCTGTGTCATAAAAATTCAAGAGGTGTGAGAAGCACGTACCTAACATGGCGGCCACATCGGCCTCCTCCTGATCATAGCGACCCGTGACACGATAGTTGGGCGATGTTTCCGAGTCGCGTGACGTGTCCTCATCGTTTTGCGTCTTGCTGCTCGATCGGCTATCACTGTTCGCCCAAAAAAAAAAAAAAAAGAGAACCAATCAAAAGAGAAAAAAAAAATAGTGGGGGAGAGAAAGAAAGAGAGGGAACGCGTTAAAGTAGTGAAAGAGATTGGAGTGGAGTTGTATATTCACCTGAGAAAACGACCCGGCCCCGTTGATGAGGGCAGCGCATTGTTGCCCTTCTGATTCAAATGCCTGGAACAATAGCCGCGCCGCTGAGATTCTTTCATGCACAGCGTGCAGAGACGTCGCCATTGCTTTCCATTGTACTTCTTGCGCACTCCGGATTCCGATTCCACAATGTCGCCCTTCTTGAAGCGATGCGGCGTCGTTGCCTGAGATCTGTCAACGAAAGTACATACTTCAAAATGCATACATACTATACACAGGTACATCAAAAAAAATATATATTTATATATACATATAGTACAAGTAATTATAATTAATGGATTGGGTTTAAGTCCATTCTTTCAAGTGCAAAAAACAACAACAAAAACACAACGGTTGACGCCAGCGTCAGCAGCGACTGCAGAGAGATGGAGAGAGACGGACATAAAGAGAGCAACACAGTGGCATCTGTGTACGTGTGCAGAAAGCATAAGCATAGCTTAACGGAATCAATTACGTGCAACTAAGAATCAGAATATGACCTTAAAGACTGTAGCGTATGACTACTGTAAATATTGTACGACGAGAATCTTATTTTGTGGGAAATCTTCTTTAATCTTTTCCCATTATTTGGAATTAAATTGCACGAAGAGCAGTAGGAATATGTGTTTATGACACCACTGTAAACCGTTCCCTTTTTCAAACACATTTGGGAATGTCTCCCCACACGATGGGAATTTAATTTAACTAATCGCATTTTTGAAGCCCTACTGTGTTCTCTTTCCAATTTGGAAATTGTATTTGAATACTTGTGTTTCTAAAACAACACTGCAATTTTTAATTTACATTTCTTATGTAAATACATATAAAATTCACAAAATTTGTATTTGTGACACCACTGTAATTACAGTGACATACCTTGGAGTTGCCGGATGAGATCGTGGTGTCAGCCTCTGATCGAGTAAACTGGATGTGCTGCCGCGACTCTGCATGCTGCTGCGTTTGCTGCACGCACTCATCTTCTCGGCATCCACATCGCCAGCGGCCGGTGAGTAACCGATACCGACCCGCTTCAGCTCATCATCGGAGTCGTAGTCGTCGTAGCCCCGGGGCTGTTGCTGCTGCTGTTGCTGCGCTGGCGATGGCACGTGCATTTTCAGGTGATGATGTTGCTGCTGTCCATTGCTACCAGGCGAGATCACAATATCCGGCAGACCATTGGTCTGCTGCTGTTGTTGCTGCTGCTGCTGTTGCTCTACGTGGGCCAACAGTGGCGGCGGTGGCACCACGCCACCCTGGAATGGCGATGTGGCTGCTGCACGATAATACTCATGTTTTTGTTGCTGTTGCTGCTGCTGCTGCTGCGGCTGTGCACTCGACGATGTGCTCGTGGGCAGCTTGCCATCGTATCCCGTGGCTACAAATGCCTTGGGATAAACACCAGCTGCACCCGATGACGGTTCCGACTTTCGCTTGGCGGCCGTTGGCGTTAGTTCATTAAGCTCATCCCACCAGGGCGGCAGCAGGAGGCGCAAATCGGCACGACGCACAACCTTCGTATTGGGCTGAAAGTAATATGCAGGATGAGGGATGAGGAGTTTGATTACCCTAACAATTTATTGATTGTACTTACAACGTCATCATTGGCCAATTGCACGGTGTATTGCTTGGTGCCCTGGTTGATGTCCATCAGGATGCCTTCCACATAGACGCATCCCACGTTGCGACCCTCCACACGTTGACGCACACAAACGCGCGCCTCCAGCGTGATCTGTTCCAGGACGAGAAGGAATTATATTTTAGCTAGCTTTAATTAATCAGTTTGGAAAAACGGTTCAGTTTAGCGACATACTTCGAAATCTATAGATCTAAAGACACAAGACTATTTAATTTATAGGCCAAGTAATGTTAAGTATTACATCGATTCAGTTTGAATTTACTGAATTGTTTTTACATTTATTAAGTTGTTTTATAAGTTTGTTTATTTACTTTATTCAACATAAAATTCGAGTTTCTTTTTTGCTCATAATCAGACTGATATATCAGCTATATAAGTGGTAGTAAGGATTGATGGAAACTTACATCAGCCATGGGCGGACTGGCATCGAGTATCACATTGTAGCGTCCCAGCTGCAACACATCCTGATACAGTTGTTGGCCAAACTCGGCGGCATCGAATTCCACGAGTATTGAGTGGGGCGTATTGCCTGAGACTGTGGGCGTGGCCGCTGTGGTTGCCTCATGCACTTGCCGTATTATGCCGGGTGCATAAAATTTATCAACTTTGGCCAGGACACGCGTATTTGTCCATTCGCTGAGATCGAGTAGAGCAACAGGCTCGTGTTGCTGCTGCTGCTGTTGTTGTTGTTGTTGCTGCTGTTCCTGTACATGTTGCTGATTGTTGTGTGATATAAAGCTAAAACGTGGTTGCTGCTGTTGCTGCTGCTGTTGATAGTAGACGGGAGTGTGTGTACGCGAATGATGATTGATTGCTGCATGACTGCTGTTGCTGCTATTGCTGCTTGCAACATGCTGCTTGCTATTTGCACTTGTCGCATGTTGCATCGGCGATGTGATTATAATACGTTGCAGTTGCTGCTGCCTGATATCTGTGCTGCTGCTGCTGTTGTTGTTGTTTGTTGTGGTTGTTGCTGGCGCCTGCACCGGCACAATTTGTTGTTGCTGGCGAACCGGCAATCATGCTGCGCAACGCCAACGCATGTTGCTGCACGGCAGCAACATTGCCATTGGACAGCGCATCGCTGTTGCCATTTGTATCGGCGGGTTTCTGTTGCTTGTGCAATGTTGGCTGTTGTTGTTGCTGCTGTTGCTGTTGCTGCGGTTGATGCTGGTGTGGTTGCTGCTGCTGTGGTGGTGGTTGTTGTTGTGGCTGCTGGTGTTGATGCTGATGTTGCTGTTGTTGCTCGGCTTTATCCAGCTCAGCTGGATCAAATTTGCGCTTCTTGGGATGCTGTCGCGGCTGCGATGGCTGTTGTTGCTGTTGCTGAGGTGTTGCTGCTGTTTGTAACTGTAATTGTGGCTGAAACAACACATGTTGCTGCTGCTGCTGTTGCTGTTGTGGCTGTGCTGTCTCAACTGCTGCTGCTGCTGCCGCCGCTGTTGTGTTTGTTGTTGTTGCTGTTGGTATACCGGCGACTGCTGCTGCTGTTGCTGGTATAACCATCGTGTTGGCGGCAACAACAAAATGTTGCTGTTGTTGTTGTTGCTGCTGCTGCGTGTGTTGGTGTAGTAGTTGTTGTTGTTGTTGTTGATGGTGGTGGTGGTGTTTATTTGTTATCACATAAGTTTCGCCAGCGGCAACTGCTGCAGTGTGTGTTGCTGTTGCTGCTGCTGTTGCATTGGCAGCGCTAAGCATCGTTCTTGCTGTTGCTCACCTCGTTGTTCTCGTTTCAGCTGTAGCAGCAACATGTGTCTGGCTTATTTCTTGCTTATTGCCGCTGCTGTTGTTCTTGTGGTTGTTGCTGCTGTCGCTTTCAATGTTGGCTAGTGTTGCAGCAGCTGCATTGGCAAGTCCTGTTGTTGTGCAACGACGTCGCCCCCAACATTGGCAACATCATCATTGGGATTGCCGCCTGCAAAATAAAAAAATTACAAGTTTACATTAATCAAGTTGACAACAGAAAACCATTTTAATTCGACGCCCAACTCGCTAAAATGTCATTTCATAATTAGTGCAATCCGCATCCTGACAACTCTGACATCCTGGCGCTGCGACATCGCCAACTCTCGCCAGTCGGCGATAAAATTCAATCTCGGACCAAAAATACACGGCACTACATCACACACACACACACACACTCACACACACAAATTACTCGTTATGTCTGGCTGGCTGTCTGTCGCTGACGACGGAAGCATTTTAATTTGCATAGCTGTCGAGGCGTGGTCGAGCTCTAGGATCCTCCTGGCGTAGGTGGCGCCTTTTTACCCAGAATACAAATGAAATACATACTCGTATGAATGATACTTGAAACATTTAATGCCAAAGCCGCTAACACCAACACACAAACACACACACGAACACACACACACAACGCATGCACATAAAACTCAGTACAGTTGCATACAAACATCAAATGCATCTGGCAACGCCAAAGCAGGCTAACGGTGAACAGACCAACAATATGCCAGACAAGCTGACGTCGAAGGCGTACTAAAAGCACAGTGGTCGAAATACAAATACATTGCAATGTATCTGGCAGAAAGGAAATCCTTTAACTTTTACATTTACGCTTACTTAAAATTAATCCTACACATTTAATGATATTAGAAATTACACACTTATGTTCAAATAAATAATATAAAGGAGTATTAACTATGCATAAAGAAAATTAAAGTTTACAAAGCCAAGCATAAAATGTATGAACTTCGGTGTTGGTATCCCAAGTTTACATGGTAGATAAACTTTCTTGTAATTGAAAAACTTATAACATTAGTTTAGTATACAAATTGTTATTGCCCTAAATAGAATGCCACCAACATTATTAAATTTGATAACTGATTACATTTTTATGTAGGTATGTAAGTAACAACACAAAATATTTGTTTTCTTGGTTGGCTAACATTTTTGATACATCCCCGTAAATTGTAACTGTGGTTGGTTCAATACGTTTTTCTATTTTGGACACACTGTGCCCGGCCGTTACAGCCTCGACTTTGGAGAACTTGTGCGTCACAGCCTTGACAAGCCCTTGCCTCCCCCTTTGCTAGAACTGTTTGGAGGCCAACTTACATTTAGATTGCACGCCTGTATAGCTCGGAGTATATTAGGGCGCATAGTTACCAATGGAGACCCTGTTATACGAGTCGTAAATGAAATGTTTAGACGTTCGAAGGAAAATGTGTTAGAAAATTGGAATATGTATGAAAATTAATTTAAAAAAAAATATATTTCGTTGACCAAATGTCAATATTTGTTGATTAACCGTCTGCGGAATGATTTAAAAAGCGAGATTAAAAAACACAACCGTATTCGTTCAGTTTAAACCTGGAAAAGTTATCGTCAGCAAAGTTTGCTGATTTGAAAATCTGGAAGTCAATTCCATACTCTACTGACCATATTGAAATCAGGTTTAGCACTCGTCAATTCACATCAAATATTGATTGGTTGCTTTTCCTTTTCCCTTCTCTCGTTCACTCTCCACCCCCCTCACTCAGCACAATTCAATCAAAGCTGGAATTGGGCAATGCGGTTTCACAAAAAAAAAAAAACTGTAGCATACTCCTCGGCTTCACGAAAATACTTCTCTGTGCAGGTATAGGATTTAAAAAAACATCGTCAGGCATTGACGATGTTGGGCGATGTTTTTGCTGACACCGATGTAAATCGATGCATCGAAAATTTACAAAATAATCTGTCTCTTAATTTTACAGATATTCAAATATTTTAATCAATAACAAAATCAGGTTAAGACCAGATCGACTAAGTCGTATTTTTCTTTAAAAAAAAACTTAAGTGATTTGAGTGATTAAGATGGCAACATGAAACAAAAAGCATTTAAGTTATAATTCTTAACATTGTCAACTTAAAATAGTGATCAACTGTATTTATTGCCATATTTCCTGATTATGTTTCTAAAAAATTGTTTATGTCATGCACATAATATTATTTATTAATATATTATTTAATTAAATTACGTTAAAATAAACGGTATAGTTGGAAAACATCGCACACCATTGGTGCATTGAAGTTTCCGCCCGATCTTTTACACACCATGTAATTTTCATTTGGTAAACAACGATGAACATCGACATTAAAGTCTGGACCACAATTTACATCACTATGCAGGTAAATACAATGTATGTCTGTGTACTATGTATATGTGTATAGTGAGTGAGCTGCAGTGTTGCCATATTTCTTCTAAACACTGCAATTCGGCTTATCATTTCACACAAAACATCATCATTATCATCATCATCATTATCAGCATCAATTCGTTGGTTCTCTACGTCTATGACGCTTCGTTGTGTGTAGGCGTAATTGCGGGAAATGACTGCCACGCCCATTGTGGGCCACACGGCAAAATAACATAAAATACAAAATAAAAAAAGAAAATTGAAGCAGCATAGTAACAGGAATAAAACCTCGTTCATGCTGCTGCTGCTGCTATTGTTGTTGTTGCTGTTGCTATTGCTGCTGTGTACGGAACAAGTGCAATGATTGCTTTATTTTTATTTTATTTTTATCCTTTTGCTTTTTACAATTCTGCTTTTCATTTGGGTTAGTTGCTAGGCTCAAAAGCTTTGCAATTTTGTGGAAGCTTTAGAGTCGTACTCTTTCGCTCTCTATCTCTATCTCTTTCTATATTTGTTGCTGTGTCATTAGCCAGAGTCAGAAGCTTCTGATTTGTTAGTCAAATGCACCAAAAACATCTACACATATTCATTTAAAGTTTAGAGCAATATCTTTATATTCTATTACATTGTTACGAGTAAAGAAATATAAAGAATAATCTTAAGTAAATCTAAACTCATGTGTTCCTCCCTCTCCCATCACTCCTCTCTTATTTCCCCTTTATTCACACACCAGAATTGCCTCAGTGAGTCTGCCAATCAGTTAGCAATTAATCTCTATGTATTCTCACTCAAATACAGTGGTGGCCAGAACAGGGTTCCACGTATTGCTTATAAATAATAATATTAGTATCCTTTTTGGATGTCGCTGATCACACGATTTGGATACTTATAGATTTGATGCATCAAATCAATATGGAGACCTTTCAGTAGAGTGTGGAGAATGTGAAGCTATTCAGTTCTGAAGCGATTCGAGAGTCGTATCGTAGAATTTTCTTCACATTCGAAAAGTTACACTACACTCAAAGGCTTCAAAAAATGAATGAAAAAATATCTAGCAAACTAAAAAACACATTTTTGGCATTACAATTATATTGATTAGGATTGAAAACTTAAGAAAATCAAAACGTGAATACATTTATTCATTTATTTCGTTTGGCCACCACTGTAGTGTGCAGTTGTGGCGTTGAGAGTGGCCAGTTAACAGTGCGGTATTCATTTCAAGTTTGACCATAGACTAAAGAGGCGCAATGTTTGTGTGCATCATTACAGTTATCTATTTATTGTAGTCTGTGATTGCCCTCTGTGCATCGGTTTTAGTCATCTGAATTGTCATTATTGTTGTTAGTGTTGTTCTCGTTATTGCTGTTGCTCATTATTATGTGGTTCAAAGCTGCAGTTGGCATGCTTCTCAATTGCTGCAGTTTTTGTGTTTGCTACATACGAACACACAACATGTGTATACAAACACATTGCAAATTTGCGATCGCTCTCAATGCAGTCATGATAAATTCTATATGTGTAAGTGTAAGTATGCATGTCGTATTAATTTGTTGTGATATGACCGAATGCTTCGTAATTAGACTAGAGAGTTCTTTGAACCTTAACGGCAATTGGTTTCAATGCAGTGTTTTGGCGCCAAACGTCAACGAAATCGAAGTGAGGAAGGAAAAACGTAAAACGCACACTGCGCTTAGACAGACACATATGCAGAAGCTGTGCAAAGAAGAGCGAACCAAAGACAAAAGCGTAAGACAGAAATTGAACGCAGACCTTACGACGCGTCGCCGTCGTCGCTGCTACGTTCCTTGCAATTACTCACTTTGCATTCGCTGCTGACTGCGCTGCCCGCACGCACTTACATTGACATGCAGGCATGCATACATCCATACAGACGTACATACTATACACATGCATACATACATATATAGAAAAGCAACGGTAGCAGACTGACGCTGCCTGGCTGCTGCAAAGTCAGTAACCCCACTCGTTGACAACAGCAGCAGAGGCAGAAACAACAACAGTGGCAGTGGGAGCTGCAGCAGCACTAGATGAGAGAGCGCGAGAGTGGGGTAGACACTAGCAAAAGCAGTTGAGGGAGAGAGAGAGAGCGCGTTCGCTCAGTTAGCTGTGATTTTTATGCTGTTGCCAACTCGTCAGATGTCCTTCCATTCTCCATAATATCAACAGCAAGAAACCTTTGAGTCATTCAAAGCATTACAAAATGGTAAAAACTGCAGCATCGTCAAGTGAGAGTGAGTTGTGTGCAAGCATTTGGCGGTCAGGAAGGGGATATTCTGTGGTTGTCGGTAGCCGCCCCTTGGCCAGCCCCAATCCAAACACACACAACCCACACTATTGCATAGTACCCCACCCTTGAAAATAGAACACAAAAAAAAAAAAACGACTACAGCGACGTCGCTCATTTGCGTAGAGTAAATGCAAACAAGTCGTGCGTTGTTCGTCCCGTACGAGAGCAGATTTACTCATACACTCACACACACACGTGCACGCATGAATGCAATTCGCGCCAGCGGCAGAGAGAAAGAAGTTACATTGGCGCGTGTAACTGCAGTGTTGCGAACAGTGCTGGACATAAAAGTGTGCGTACTTTCAATTATTATGTATACTGGATATTTAGATAGTATTTTAAATTGCACGTTATAATATTAATGTTTAAAATTGTAATTAATATAATTATTTAATAATAAAACCAAACCCATTAATAAAGGCATTGGATTCATTTCATAGCTGATTCATTTATACTGTTCTTGCATTTATTTTTTATATTACCGAATTAATAACTTATGTACACATTACACTAGCCACGACTGTCGTTGTTGTTGCTGCTGCTGCAGCAGCCTTTACTCATTTTTAGCTTTTTGCCTTTGCATGGCGTAAATTATTCGTATGCGCTGTGACTCTGCTTATGTTGTCGTTGTTGTTGCTGTTGCCAAGTGCGGGAAGACAGCACTGGCATAAAGTAAAATAAAATAAAAATAGGGAACGAAGTGTGGAAGAATGAAAAAGCTACTGCCGAGGGCGGGGGTGTATTAGGGAAGTACATTGGGGGTCGCAGTGCAGCGTCTGTCGTGCTGCGATGCTGTTGAGTTGTAAAGACGACTGCACACTAAGTGAGTGAGCATTACTGTATGTATGTGTGTGTGTGTGTGTGTGTGTGTGTATTTTTGTGTAAATTTTGTCTGCGTGTGAGTGTGTGTGAGTTGAGTTTGCTGACTGCTGCTGTCTCTGCATAGCAACGCGAAACGCAAGAAAATGTTGAGCAAAAATTCGACGACAAGGAATTTGGATGTTGGAATACATACGAGATGTACGAGATATGGAACAGGCGAGGGTTATGTGGGGACAAGGGAACAGAGGGGTGGTGATGATGTCGCTAGGTGTCCTGCGCACGTTTTCTGATTGCAATGGCCAAAGATGAGATGACGAAACGAAAAAGTGCAAAAGGAATTACAGAAATAGCAAGACTAACTGCAGGAAATGATATACAGTTAGTCAGCAAAGTCTATTGACAAAGAAAGTTCTTTTAAAAAAATATATACAGTTCTTAGGTCTATTTATCTTAATTCGTATTCTTCGCTACATCAATCTGTTTTAAAAAAATTAAAAAAACAATTGAGTAGTTTTATTTTGTCAAAACTCTTCTTTGACTAACTGTACGTATCTGGGGACATGACTGTTGTTATAGGCAGCTTTTGACCGGCGCAGTTGAAACTCTCTGCAAACAGCGAACAGAGTGGACAGAGCAGCGAGGCGACTTCACAGCGTCGACTGCAGCTTGATTACAACTACAACAATCACAACAACTACAACGGCAACTTTTTGGAATGGCGCCGACAACTTCTAGAAGATGTGCCGCGACAGGCATTTTAGTTGTTGCCTCTGCCGTTGCTGTTGTTTCTGCTGTTGTAGTCGACGTTGTTACAGCCGTTGTTCTAATTGGCTTTAATGCATTGCGATTAATTTGCGCTGATGTTGCTCAAATTAAGGCGCACTCACTAATTAAAATTTTTGTCCTAGCGCGAAAAGAGTACAGAACTCGTTTGAACTGACAATCTTGCCCCATTCCCATTACCCTTTCCATTCATCGTTCATTCCAGCTAATTACAAGCAGTTCCATTTGCTCAATAAAATCTCAAACGGCACTTAGGCATCGCACTTGAATGGTTGCAACTTGGCTATGGATCAGATAACTTTTTTGAGCTGTTTGAGTTCATTGCAAATTAGTTGTATTTAATAGCATTGTATGCACTATTATTACACCATGTTTTTATTCGAATATATAGCCAGTGAATGCGGTATTACTATTAAGTATAAAAATATGAAAAATTAATTGTAAAGTAAATCTTATGAAGTAAAAATACATCGAAAAATCGACATATAATGTATCGATTTTGTACTCCATTAACTGAATTATTCTATTGACAATCAATCGATGTAATTAGATTGATTTTCTTAAATTATCGCCAACTTAATGGAACTTATTTAATGAACTATGTTCAGTACATTGAATGTATGTATACTCGAACTTTCCGTCTATCCTTCAACATTGTTGTTAAGATTGTGAAATTAATTTCGAAACAAAGTCTTTTCAGATACTTATCCTATTTCTCTTAAATCAGTTTATCGTAAAAACTGTGTTTATTTTTATGAGATACCGTATATAATATTGAATTGATACGTTATGATATGATATTCCCGCATGGGGAGCCTTCTGAGCACTTTAATTAAGCAAACAGAAGCAGAACCATCAGAATAATTCGAAACCGTTGCAAAATGTATTAAAATGTTGCCAAAGACAGCGACAACAATACCGCTGACAATCGTTGATGATGACGATGTGGAGCAAAGGCAAAAAGCAACAGCAACAACAACAACAACAACAAAAAGAACGTTGCGATGGAAAAAAATATGGCGCATAAAATTTGCATTAAATCATTTCAATTCAGTATTTTTTTCTCATGTTGTTGTTGCCACTGCCTTTGCCTCAAATAAAACGTCAAACGGTAGCCAAAGTGGAATGTGTTGCAAATTTCAATGCAATATGCCCACGACGACGATGAGTTAAAAGAGAAAATGCGAAAGAGTGAAGCAGTAAAGCATTAAAATAAACAAAACAAAATGAGCTCGACAAGAATCAACAGAGTTGAGGTTTGCCGTTGCTGTTGCTGTCGCTGCCTGGGCTACTGTTCTGGATGCTGCTGTCGCTGCTGATGTGGACGTCGGCGTCGGCGTCAGCAGCGGCGCAGCGTTGTTGTCGTTGTCAATAAGTGCTCCTGAAGTTGAGCTTCAGTCAAGCAGAGACGGTTTGCTTGTGTGCGAATGCGACCACAAAGTTGCAAGCAAATGTTGCTTCTCTGTTTGATTTGAAATGAGATATAGCTCAGATTAATTATTAGTGAGTGAAACAATTTTAAAAATGGACTGAGGGACAAAAAATTGAATGTTCCAATTATAATGCAAGATCCAAAAAGAGTCAAAATAAATATTATATTGATAGTCCCCAAGGAAAGCGGTTGAGATTTGACAAAATTATGACAATTTGAATGAAAAAAGTCACCAGCTATTTAAAATATCGATACTGAATAAGAAAAAATAACGAGTTAAAGTAAATTCGGTGAAGATCAAATTGTCGAATTTTTAATTTTTATTTTATTTCACAACTTTACAGCTCTTGTATACAGGGTCTAAATATTCTTCCTGTTACAGGGAAAGTTATATATATTTATGAATATGGTCACGTTGTTAAGGGTGAAAGTTTTGTCCAGTCCTTTTAACTAAATTACTATAGAGGAGAACGAATTTAAAATGTAAATTGTTTGTAATCACAGACTAAATGTCAAATGATTTTGCAAGGTGTTGGCAATTGAGAATATTCCCATTAGTGTTATGCAAGTCACTTTATTAAATTATAGAATGGCAAATAATAATATTAATGTATTTACATATGTATGCATTTAACTAAGTACTATTGCTTTAATTTTAAACCGAGAAAACCGACCCTTTAAAGATGGTTTAGATTGTTACCAATACAGGGAATTATATGAGAAAAGAAACAAGTTGATTTAAATTAAAAATGGAAAATATGTATATTAATTGCAAATGACAATGGCTGTAAATTGACAGTTGAACAGACTCTTAACAATAAGCAGAATCAAATAGATTAAGGCTTACACCATAAGTTGACATATAGGTATGTAGTATATAGTTTAAAAAAGATAACAAATGACAGTTGCAGCCCTGAACACATGTAGTGTTGCATTTCACAGCGCTTAGGCAATGCAAATCTATTAAATATTTATGAAATACAAAAATAAGAGAAAGAGAGAAAGAGAGCGATAGAGAGAGGGAGGGAGAAAGGAGCCATGCACAGATTTGGTACAGTAAGTAAAAAATGCGTTTTGTATGTTTTCTATTTGGTTTATTTCTTGGCTTTTTACGACATGCAAATTGCATTTGATTGAGCTTTAAATGCAAATTTCTTGCGCTGCTGTGTGT
The DNA here is from genome assembly GCA_018901795.1 of Drosophila sp. st01m. Lineage (NCBI taxonomy): Eukaryota > Metazoa > Arthropoda > Insecta > Diptera > Drosophilidae > Drosophila > Drosophila sp. st01m. The sequence goes on along the minus strand of JAEIFG010001494.1, from coordinate 7,039,086 downwards.
GTTTTGATTTCATTGTTATAAACGCATGTGGTTTAAATGAATGTGCAGCATGCGGGTATTTATTTAGCTCTCTATTCTTTTTATTCTTATTCTTAATTTTTATTTTCTTGTTTTACTCCTGCCTCTTCAATAGATTTGAATGTGGCAATTTGAAATGGGCCACGTTATCTGTGTGTGTGTGTGTGTGTGTGGATTGATGAATAGACAGGCAAATGGATGGATGGTTGGATGATGCCATATGGATGACTAAACGAGTATACGGAGTATTCGTATTTATTGTGCAAATTGATTGAAAAATACTACGCAAATCGCACCTGAAATGCAAGCTGCAAATAAAATACAAATTCGAGTTTTTATCTAAACTGAAGTTGTTTAAGATGAAGGTACTTATCTGTTGTAGACTCTCAACAACGTTAACTAAAATATTTTAATATTTGGTATACATTTAATTTTAATATCGATATAAATAACATTAACAAAGGTACAGTTATCATGCTCTACACAAATATGTCTGACTATTTGACTTTTAGGCCAGATGGCAAATATCATTTGCATAAAATTTATTTATTTTCCACGAATAAACAGGCTTCGCAAAGGACAGTTTAGAAATAAGGTCCTTTTGGGCTGAAAAGTCGACAGCTGTCTTCCTGGCCATCGAACATATTGTGTTGTCGGCTGTGTAGTTGTAAAGTTTGTTGAAATATATTTTAGAATTGAATTCACTCATTAAATTGTGGCGCAATAATCTCAAGGGTCTTCAGATTCTCCCCACCCACTGATTCATTCGCCCACAGACCAGTTTATGGGGATTGTATATTTGCGCTTAATAAAAAATCAATAAACTCAACAGACAATAAATCGGGAACAGATTCAAGTTACAGTCGCCACTGACACGCCCACGCATTGAGTGGAGGATAAGCTTTATTATCAACTTTGACTAACAATGCTAATGAGGTTCGGGTTCATGTAAAACTTATTTCCAAAACTTTCATATTATCGGAGGCGTACAAATGTGTGTGGGAGTGTGTGTCGAGTTGCTAGCAAAGCTAGTAAAATGATAAAAGTTAGTACTCTGAACATTTTTTGTTGGCCAACACATAATACAAAGGAGCCAGAAAGTGGATATGGTCATAATGCAACGTATCGGCTCAGAAAATGTTCACTATTGTTATACTTTTTAAAGCTGAATATAGAATTCCACAATAATTCTATCATAACTTTGAGGTCAACAGTTTTGTAACGACTTTATAAAGATCTTCATCTAAATTAGAATAAACAGCAATGCTTTATTATTATTAAATTAATTAATAAGAGAACAGCACCATTATCTTTTTTATTTACAGTGAACATCAATATTCAATACACATTAAGCTAGTCAATAAGTTAGATTTATAGCAGAAAAAAATGTTTTAAGACAAAAATTAATAACTTTAGCTCTTATTTGGGTTGTCACATACAACAAGGTGTAAAAATAAGGCCAAACAATTTGTCGAAAGAATCGTCCTTGCCACAATTCAAACGATATTTATTTTCGTTAGACCTTTGAAATAAAAAAAATAGAAATGCGCAATAACCTTAAATATAAATCATACCCCTCTCATCATCTCAGTGCAGCGAACCAGATAAAAAGTGTGAAACCCTCCAAGAACTCACCACAACATCAAAAACCCAACACTCACACACACACACACATACACTCTCTTTTACACACTGTTATGAAATTCATGCGAAAAAAAAACATTTTATAAGGCCTATATAAAAAAGGAGAAAAATATTAAACGTTATGTGTACATAACAAAATTGTTGTTGGGGTAGCTTTGAAATCCGAAGAGAAAAAAAAAAGAGAGAGGAGAGAGAGAGAGAGAGTCAGAAAGAGAGTGAAAGAGATGGAAAAGCGGAATGTCAATCAGAAAGAACAACAAAACCCACGAGCCAAAGTGGATGGGGATAAAAAGGTATATTTAGAATTTTTCTTAAGTAACCGCATAAAACGCTTACACAGCATCTGGATGAGGGTGAAAAGGAGCGTACAGGGGCGGCTGGGGTGCTAAAGGGGGGAATATAAGAAACCTATTCGAAATGATCAGGGGTCCTATTGCTGCTGCTGTTGCTGCTGGGGCGTTGAGCTAACTATTATGACCACAAGTGTCAAAGGCAGGCGACAGTCATCGCATTGGGGGAATGAACTGTGAACTACTTTGCAGTCTGTTAGCATCATGAAGCTCAATTGATTTGCTCAAACCCATCATTTTATAAAAGAAAATATGATACAAGTGTGGCAGAGACTGTTAAGGGGCCGACTGCACACGGTGGTAGGGAACGACTTCAAGATATTCATCAAACAAAAATTTGAGAAGAGAAAACACGAAAATCAACTAGGTCAAGCATATCTACAGTGTATTTACTCCTATATTTTGGGATATATATTCTCAAGTAAATACCAAAATCTACATATACTTAATATTTAAAAATTCAACTAAACATAACGTTTGTTGAGCTTTTATAATGTTTATCAGTTTACAGGGTATACACTCAGTAAAATAGGAAACCGCAATTCAAGTAGGTATGGGCCGAGGGAGCAGTTAAGATTTAATGACGTGCTGGCTCTGGCCTTTCCCAAATAATCCTCCATTTTTTGTCTGTGTACGTGAGCTGAAGTCCAATGAGCGTCAGCTGCTGCTGGATCAAGTGGCCACCATTCTCGGATGCACGGATACATCATTGAGTCGTTCCAGGGCGATTTTCTTGTTAGTGCCTCTTAGCCGGATATTTGAGCCTGACCAGCTCTGAGCAACACTCACTGAACGAGAACAATAGGTAAGTGCTTATGCAGACAAAGTTAAGGCTATTATTGCCATGATGCTTATAAAGCGTCAGTGCCAATTAACAAAACATACCGCACGCGAAGCATCCACAGACTTAATGGGCTTTATTTAAATACTATGTATTCAACTAATAAACAATTATGTAGAGCGGCCAATGGAGGATCTTTGCCACGAGCCACTTTGGGGGCGGTTCAAGTGACAGATGCCTTTAAGTAGGTCAGCAGGATAATTGGCTTAAGCTTTCGAGCTCTTAAGTGAACATTCACTTTAAGAACAAAGAAAAAATTGTTTTAGTTCATAAATATGTTTCTAATTTGGAAATTTATCTGAAATAAACACAGATTGTTATTTGAAAATCTTATTTTCTGAATGCATGTCTTAACTCTAAATTAATATCAATATTTCGATACAATAAGTTAGTTTTCAATGATTTTTTCATTTCATAGGTACAAGTACCCAAATGTCGGATGTATTCTAATAAAAGTTATAATATTTTAATATGGTTATTATTTTCAACTAAACTAGAGCATATATTTTAAGATTTGGTGGGATTTGATATGCAAAAGCAGTTAAAAAGCTGCAGGAAAACGATACTCCAAAGTCAAAGTGTGTAAAGGTAAATAGAAAATCGAAATATAATACCATGTAAATATTTGACACCACTTAGCAAATGCGTGTGCGTTTTTTGTTCGTCTTTTACTTTATTTATTTATAATTATATTCTTACATTTTTTTCTTTTTTTGATGTGACCCATGTGCTATCTAGCGTAAATACTCTTGTGTATTCAAAAAGCTGCGCGAAACGACAAGGAAAACATATAAACAAATAAACACAAATGTACAGAGAAATGATTGTGAGTGTGTGAGTGTGTCTGCATGTGTGCTGTTGTTATTATAGTTATTGTAGATCTAACTCTGTCAGCTTGAGTTTTTGGGATTTGGAGGCACGGTGTGCTTCACCCGCGGGGCTTGTCAGTTGGACTATTTATCGGATCGAACAAAATTGGGTGAGGAGAAGGGTGGGCAATGGATTCCCTCTTATAAAGTGCCTCGTCTTGGTTGTTGCTGTTTATGTTTACACAGTCACTAATTGATTGTGGCTTATCTCGAATTTCAGATCGAAAGTACGAGGCACTAACAAAATTATCTAAAAAGAGTTGAGCTGGAAAAAACTTTTAGTCTAATAATGCTCATTGGATAAGAAAAAGTACAATTTATTAAAGGACTTCCAAGTGTCATGATATTTAACATTATTTAACTCAACTGTTCATAAAAGTTGTAAGTAAAGCAAAAATGTTGTGAAGTTGGAAGATATTGTAGAGAAAACGAATAAGTATTATTATATTCAATTTTATAATTTATTATTAAACTTGACTGACGAAAGAAACACTCTTATACAAATATAAACTTATCTTTGCTACCAATGAAAAAATAAAAATAATATTTATTGTGAAAACGGATAAAAGTAGTATATATTTTATAGTGCGTGTCCCTAAAATGCTGCATTTAAATGCGGCTGGTATATATTCAATTCATTTTGGAGACTTTGTGATGTCCAAGCCTAAACAAATAGGTGATTCAAAAAGTAAAAGTATCAACAAGCAGGGTGTTTTTGGGACTATCTAGATAAACTCTCGAATTATTTCCTTCTGATTATTCACTATCGAATTAAATACGATTGTGTGTCAATTAGTTAAGAGACCGCTTATGACTTCCCATTGAAAACTTGAATAACGTGTGGGTGAGTCAGAGGGTCAGGTAGACTCAGTCATTAATTATAAAACCTCAGAGGTATAATCATTGTATCGATTTCACAATTGGTGAAAATTAAGAAGTCGTTTGAATTGTGTGGGTTTCGATGCGATAAAGATCGAAAATGATGAAATGCTAGATTGACTGTGTTTGCGGTTACACGTTAATCAAATTTGGAAATGTTTTTCTTATTTTATATAATTAGAAATGGTTGAAATAAGCTAGCAAATTAAATAATATTAATTTAAATAGCATTTAGTAAAAACATATTCTGCAATATTTGTGATTTCATGGATTATTCAAACTTCATTTTATAAACAGTACAATATGGAATTGAGTAAAGTCTAAAAAAATTGCTAGAGTTCAAAAATGATTCTGCGATTAAGTTAACGGAGGTCTATCTGATATATATCCGCTCCTATGTAACACTACTAATTTACCATAATAAAGCCGAAAAACTTAAGCAACTCCCACAGAGTCTGAAAAATAAATAAATAAATGAGCAACTGCTGCTTGGAGACAAATGGAGGCGCCGAGTTGGAGCCAACGCTTAAACCAAACAACGCATTAATTAATTTCATTGAATTTAATTTCTTGTGCTCTCTCATGGCATTGTGGTAATAGCATAGATGATTCCCCCTGCACTTCTCCCCTGTCCACCCCTTAGTGTCCCTGTCCCATTGTGGCAGTTGAGTCGTGTCAAAGTAACAAGTAACAACTATGTGTGTAGGTTGCTCGGCGCGCCTCAACTTAAGTTTAGCTCAGGTTCGAGCCCGGGTCTGAGTTTGAGTTTGAGTTTGGGTCTGGCTCTTGGTCTGACTCTGACTCTGACTCGGGCCTGGTACCCGTCGTTGTTGTTCATGTGCATGCGTGGGCCGGCCGGTTTATATATGTATGTTATGTATACATACTATATATTACCATATCTGTATACTATATACTTGTAGATTGCGCATGTGGCATGTGTGCATATGTGTACTACAAACCAAACGTAGTAAATTAAATGTGCAATCACGAAGCCCAAGCACGCCGCTGGCAATGCTATTGTAACTGATTAGCTGGGTAAAAAATGTGCATGCGAAATATAAAAAAACCCCAAACAAATATTGTTGATGCATGTGAAAAATACAAAAAAAAAAAAAAAAAAAACGATGACCGAAAAGCAAAAATGAAAGAGAGTCAACTTAAATGTGCATGGAAAATCAAGGTTGCACTTGAGCCACATAAGGAACGTGCCCAGAGTTCACATACCCAAAGTTAATTTGTCCACAAACACTTCTAAATACCCTTCAAAACGATTGTCTCTTCTATAATTGCCGGACAAAGACGCAGTCTCATTAATTTTGCTATATTTATTACAAATGTCCGTCTGTCCGTGTGAGCGCCAAGATCTCAGAGATTAGAGCAACCAATTTTGACAGACAGACTTTTGTATTCCGTTTTTATTTGATTATATATTTCTCTATTTTGGTTACCTAACGTTATCTTTTATTGTTTTTGCATTAAGCATAGCAGTTACTATTTTTAATGCAATCAAGTTCCAAAAAGTATGTAATAGGTATTCCTAAACTTTAACTTTCCGCTCTGTTTTTATTGTGATGCTTATAAATAAACTTAGCTCTACTTTCTAGACCAATAATTGATAATTAGTCTTTTTTTTAGTATACGTTTGTCTTGAACATAAAATTTTAAATTTAACAATAAACATGGCTCCTTTAAAAACGATTAAATCAAAAGTAAACCATATGACAAGTGGAAATTTATAATTACTTGCATTAAACAAGAATAAGACTTTTTTTACAATTATTTTAGCCATGTGGAGCTTGAAACGAATTCAAAGATTAGTAATGGGATTTTTTTAATGTAAAGTTAAGTTAAAGAAATTCTAATTGATTTACTAAGTTGCTCAGTTAAAGAAACACAATGACAATTTATTATACAATTTTCTTGTTTTTATCACATTTGAAGTTAATGTTTACAATTTTAAATTTACCATATTAGCATTGATTAATCCAAGTTTCGATCAGTTAAACGTACCTGAAAAAGAGAAACAATAATACTAATTATTTTTATATATTTGTAATGGATATAAATTAATTTACTTTGAAATTGGGTTTTTCTCCACCTTCATATGCTGTTTTAAATATCGTTTATATTCAGAAAACCAAGAAACTTTAAAATGTTTTCAACAATAACTGAAGAGCGGACCAATAAAAACAAACCGCAAGATACCTTTTAAGGCTTTATTTTATTTCTTTTTGTTTTGATTATGTATTTCCAAGAAAATTTGTAAATAAGTTTTGTTGCTTGTGATTACAGACTATGTTGATTTTAATTCGAGATTTTAATATATTTTTTGCATACCAAAGTATTAAAATGAGGCAGACAACGAGCGGCAGCTGTGGCGGCATATCGCAATATGTGTGAAACTTAACACAACTTAATTTGGTCAAAAAGCATTCAACGGGTAAAACAGCAACAACATTGTTAATATCATACACATTCTGTTATAGCTCTATCTCTTCCCGTCTCTCTCTCTCTCTCTCTCTCTCCCCCCCCATAGTATGTGTATAAGTGTGTAGATATACTTATTTTGTGTATAATTTATGCACATACATTCACAGATAAACATGTAAATCAAACAAGAACTTTGACTGATGGCGACAAAACGTTGTCTTCTCGTATTTGTTGTAGTTTCTGTCATTGCTGTTGTTGTTTTTGTAGCCTAATTGAGTGGCGCCACCAAGGGGGAGAACAAATTATTATGGGGAACATTACCCCCGACCCTCCACACAAGTTGTAAAATCCAATATTTTATTATGTGTGCGAATTTTTGTTGTTTGTATATCGAGTGAAAAGTTGAAATCAAAATCGAAGCAACACGCAAATGAAATGCAAACAAACCATTAAAATTTCATTAGAAACAACGCAAAATGGAATAAAACTATGAAATCGAAATAAATAGCATGTATATTATTTGTGGAGATCACTGTAGGGTTTCAGAAAACGTTCAGTTCGACTCTGAGTTAATTCATAAAAAATATAAAATGCCACAATCAATTTAATGTGTAATCTTCAATTTATAAAATATATTTTCTTTAACTGTGATATATTTCTAATTAGTTTTCTTTCAATATAAAGTGTACTAAGCTAAAAAAAAATAGATATTATGCCATTTGCAGATTTAAACGATAAAAAAGAAAATGTTTAAACTCAAATTATATGTATGTATTTTAAATAAAAATTAACTCTATTACAAATCTAGTGACCCAATGTGCAGAGCACACGAATTTGACTAGAGGCATTTTTCCGGTATGTGAAAATGTTAGCTTTTGTTCAAAAACTAAAAACTAAAAACGAAGAAAAAAACGAAAACAAAAACAAACCAAAACAAAAATAATGCAAATATTTATGTATCAATTAATTTATTTTCTTTTCGATTCATTGCTCTTTTTTATTTATTTTTGGTTTGCTAAATTTGAATTTAGCGTAGCATTGCGGAGGCACGTGGTCGCGCCAATTGATTCGCATTATTTACGCAGCATTAAAATGTATTAAAAGTTTTGAGAAATATTTGGCCCCCAGGTGGGTGGGCGGTCAGTTCCTCGGAATCAATAGAAAGTGGTGTAAAATGAAAGGGTGAGTTGGGGGTTGGGGGCAATCCATGTGTGTTGACGCGTGTGGAGCGTACCAAAAACAGACGTCAAAAGCAGGCAAAGTGTGTAAATATTCGTATGCTCGTATATTTATATACATAAGTACTACACACTTATATCGGCTTTTTTAAGTATGTGAGCGTGTATGTGTGTGCATATATGTGCCAAGATATTGAAATGTGATGTGTGCTTGTGTGTGCATTCAACGATTAGCGCATGAATGAAAAAATCACACGATCAATGCTCGAGTATTGAGTGCGAGTATTTCGGGTTCGTTTCTGCTTCTGCTTCGTTTTCTGTTTCTGTTTCTGTTATGCAGTCTTATCGCATCCATTTTGTAGACAAAAATTTGTTTTATAAATTGCATGATTATTTGTGTGGCGTAAAAATAAAATGAATATATAAATTTATGCACACATATATGTATAAAAAATTATTGCAGATAAACTGCATTTGCTTGTTGTTATTTTATTTGCCAAATTTATAGATAGAAACAGCCGATTGGCGCAGATAATTGAACACATATAGTCATTGACGATGTGTATGGGAAGAAATATAAATATATGTATGTACGGTTTGAAGGATATAAATATATCGCGTCCGACAGACAAGACGCAGGTTATACAGAGATGCATACATATCTATATATGATACTTATATTTATAGGTAAATTGTTTAATTATTCGCATCTTCATGATAAAATATAAATATTTAATAGTAAACTCGCCGTGTTGTGCAATAGATTTTTATTTATTTGTTAATGATTAGTTTAAAACTGATTGAAATTATTCGTTTGTTTAAGTTTTCTTATTAGACATTATTAAAAGGTGCATAATTTGCCAAGGGATAACATTATATAATATAATAAAAAATGTATTTTTAATATAAAGTGTTTAAATATTAATTAGTACAAAAACTGATTATATTAACAATGTGAATATAGTTAGCTTTAATTAGTAACTAACGCTCATAATTAAATTTATAGAAGCACGTTATTTTTTTTATTAGTTCTTAAGTTACTTATACATTTTTACGAGTAGACAAATGCTTACATGCTCGAAATTTATTTCACTAAATTTTACCTCCTAGAATCTTATTCCTACATCGGTATGCTAAAAAAAAGAATGTATTAAATAACGAATGAATCTAACCCCTGGCATCAACTATGCACTCAAATAAATTGAGCGTCAAACCTGCTCATAAGATGTTCTTCTTACTACACAATTGTTGGTAATAACAACCAATTTTATACAAGTTGTATGTATTGTTATTCTCCGACTTGCTTAACTTTTACACAGTACACAACTCGTTACCGTGTTATGTGATTTTCAGGTTTTTTTAACGTTTTTACGCGCGCTTCTCGAAAAGAATTTTTACGCATACGACGGCGACGGCGACGATGATGATGGCTACAACAGATCCCAGTGCCAGTCCAGAGTCGTGGAGCTTCTCCACATTGCCACCACGCACCTATTCATCTTCCCTACCCCCCACCCCCCCTGCGGCAATGAGAGGCGATGGCGACGCGCATGTATCTAGATAAGCAGACAGGGCAGCGTGCCACAAAAAACGGAAAACAACGAGGACTCAATTGAGTGATCGGCGAACAGTTACCCTGTAACTATTGATTGTTTTTATTGTTATTATTAACTATTTTTATTTGTCTTATAAATTAGTAGTAGAAAACCAAGTTTTAAAATATTGGTATCATTAATGCAGATATTGAAGAAATGCATCGAATAAACAGTAAAAAGATTAGTTCTCTCATTTGATTAAGCTAATATGGTAGATATGAATAAAAGTTGCTACAGGGTATTAAATGCGGCAACGGGTAGCTCGAGTCCGTCGAACACTAACGCTACTTTTGTTGTTTCATTAATATCTTTTCCTTTTATTTTCTCATTTTTTTGTTCGTTTGCTTCATTCTTTGCAGGCATCCAATTTTTGCTAGCCGTGTGTGTTTTTTACGCGCATTTGTTTACTATAGATACATAACAAACAGAAAGATACAACTCACGTATACACATAAACGCACGCACACACACATACACACAGACACACATACGTAGTACACATGGCCAGTATTATATACTCAAATGGCCAAAGTTTTCAACGCTCTACTGTAATTGCGTCTGTATTTGTATCTGCAACTGTATTTGTATTTGTATCTGTATCTATATCTCTGTGCCATTAAGCAAATAACAACAACAATGCGAAGAAGAATACTTGTATTTTCTATATGCGATGCGTAAGTTCAACAAAAAATGTATCTACAAATGCTGCACTTGTTTCTTAGTAGATACTTAAGAGTGTTTACTGCCGCATTTAAGTGAATTTTGTGGCCATTACATAAAACCGAAAGTTAAAGGGCAACTACGATTATAGTCAAGACTGAAAGAGAAGAAGAGAGAGAGAAAGAAGTAGGTTGTGTAAGGGAGAGATAGCTACCGTTTCGAGAAACCTACACCCGACTGCATTTTGTGGCAGAGTGGGCTATGTGGCAGCTACACGAGTTTATTTGCTTTTCGAATGGATCTTTCGGACGGGAGTTAACTAGACAACGTGTGTGTGTGTCTGTGAGTGTGTGTGTGTGTGTGCCTGTGAGTGTGTGTAATTTGGTAGTGCGTTCTGCCAAGTGAGCCTTATGCGCATTGTTTACTTTTCGATTTAACAGGTAGCCCCAAGCATTAAATTGTGTGCGTTGCCCCACCTAACGGGTTCTTGCTAAGGAACTTGAGCTCGTACCCTAATTGGATGTCTAAACCTTTCGGCATATGGTAGTGAAGGCACATAAGAAAATACCAGAATAATCGAAATAGGCTCTAAGTGTTCTAAATGGAATTGCCATCATTCAGGAGTCGTTGATTTAGTCAGCCAATAGATACTATTACTTTCAATTCCACACAAAGAGGGACAACATTTGAATCTGTTAAAGTTAAAGTTTAAGCGAGTAACAAACAAGTTGTAAAGTTAGTACAAGTTGAAAGTTATATTTACTTATTGACATTTACTTTCAAGTCCTGCAACTTGTATGCAATATCTTTGATTTAACAGCTCTATTTACAAATGAAGAACACATTTCTAACTATTCCCTCACATTGAATATGAAAGCTACCTGTCGAAATACTAAGACTTTCGACAGAATTCTTGATATACTTTGGTAACGTAGCTATTAGATAGTTACCCATGTTTCCATTGATTAATAAATGCAAAAAGAAAGGAAGCAAGTCCATTATTGTTTATATTCATGTTTAGGTTAGAGTTTGACACCACTTTGTCTTGATATAAAGTAATTTATTGTATGATTTATTGACTGTTTGATTGATGAAGTCGTTTCGAGTTGATTGCACGATAATTTTATTGTTCGCTTTATGCGTTCGTTCGTCTATGAATGTTTTCAAGACGAAACAGTCTAAAGTCAACAAAGTCAAGCCCAACACACACTATTCTCGCACACCTGCGTGTGATTAATATTTGAAAATTAGCTGAAATCAGCGAGCAAAAACCCGAGAGTAGTGAAATGGTAAACAAATACGATGATCGTATGATACGCGATGGGCTTTTAAGAGACGAGAAAGAAATAGTAGACAAGAGAAAGAAAAAAGCAAAAGAAATACACAAAAGGGGAAATTCCTATTAGTATTTGAATTTATGTATCCTGACTGACTGAATAGCTGATTGAGTCTCTCAATCTACCAACTTAGATTAAAAGTTAAGCAGACTAAATCCAGTTCCTTGGCATAAAATAATAATTAACATGTAATCAAATTACTGGATCTAGTAAACATTGAATAATTCTAAGATTAATTGTAAACTGGTGATATTTTTAGATTGATCACAATGCAATAAAGGTTGAGAACAAGTCGTTTGTATACATATTTAAATCTGACAATGTGTGTGATAATTGTGCATTTGTTATTGAAATAATGTTATAAAGTTTGCTTGAGTGGGTTTACACTTAATAGTTTAGTCATCGGACAAGAAATGCTCGTAATATAATATTTAATATAGATATGTTTAAATACATGGATGTATGCATATACTTTCTGCATTCACTGTGTGACAATTGACATCCAAACAACTTATTAATGAATAACTTGCTACTCAACTCGACTACAGCTACAGTTTAAAGCTTATTATCGAAACAAAATATACCAGTACTGCCGGCACTATAATGGTTTTCGTGTATGCATGTGTATATTAAATATACACTCATGCATGTATGTATGTTTGTACGTATTTCAGATATATGTGAGTGTACATAACACTTGGAACGGCAAATGAATGACACTGCTGCGTACAAATAAGCGGCCAACTGACTGAGTGACTGACTGACAGACAAACGGACCGACGGAACGACGGAACGACTGACCGACATACAGACGAGTTAAGACTAATCAGGCCCCCACGCCATATATGTATTATAAATACTATGATATGGCAAGGCAACAAAAGTAACAATAATGGTTTAAATGCCATATCAGCAAAGAGTAATGCTGACTACAAATTATACACTTACCGAGGGTCTCTCAACAAGTTATTGATAGTATATTGATAGTTAGCTTCCGTCAGTTAATTTTAGTTTCGGCAGGGAACACATTACATAAAATATATCGATCAGCTTAAAAACTAAATGAAGATCTAGTAACGTTTTTAATTTGTTTTAGGGATAAGCAGGAGAGAGTTGATTGATATATTACATAATATTTCTGAAGTCATTCGAAGTTGTATTGTAATACTCAGGTTTATTAAGAATAAGAAAATCAATGTACTTTAAACGATTTGATTCAGAACTAAATGATCGAACCTTGCATTGTCAATGTGTGTCTACAGAAACACAAACACAGTTACATATTAAATCGCACTTTTATAGATAAAGTAACAGCCGATTCTCGACAGCACATATAAACATACATACTCGTATACACACATACACAAGTCGAGGCACACACAATCGCACAACGATAATCAAGCAAAGTTGTTGTCAACAAGTTTACGAGGCAAAACCGACAGAGTTGAGACTCTCAACTCAACTGAATTAGCCACCTCCCCCGCCCAAAATCGGCCAACAATCCCATAACCATGTGCGAGTTTCTTTTGCTTTTTAAGCATATCTTTATTTCGAGTTATCGTTGGGTTCGCTCGGTGTATTTAGTTTTCGTTTTGTATTCATTTTATTTTTATTCGTATTAATATTCGTATTCGTGTTAGCAATTCGTGTGTGTGTGTGTGTGTGTGGCGTTGTGCGAGTATTTTAATATTTTATTTATATTTGTTGTGACGTGCCGTGAGTAATAACTATAGATATCGCCGTATGCTTAAATGTATGTATACAAATATATATGTATATACATTATAAGTATGTATACCTGTAGAAAACGTGTAGGTACCCGTATATAATTTTTTTCTTTTTTTTTTTTGCACTATGGCGCTTTAAAGCACGCACAACTCGGCCGAGACGCAAAAATAGTCAAGGAAATCGGTTAAGCGCTCTTTAAATGATATATCAACATGTGTACATATCTTGACATTTGTATGCAAAGAACTGATGATCAGTCACTAAACAAGTATGACAGTAATCATTATAACGACCGTATCACAATCACTGAGGTTACCGTTGGATTGTTTTATTTAAGGTCTCTGCATGGCTAATGATCGGTCTCGCTTTAGAATTTTAATTCTTTTCAATGGGTTGCACTCAATTGAATTTACACACATTTTTAACAGCAATTGATTAAAACATTATAATGTAAATGTTTTACACAATTTATCGTATTGTTATATACCAAAACATTAATTTATTTTCATAGTTTAGAGGTAGATTATATTCTATATTTTCTCCTTACGATTATATAATAATGCGAGAAGAAAATGATAGAATTCGCAACATTATACTTATGATCTAGCTTGGTCAGATTAATTATTGTTTAAATTCTCAATAAATGTTTACAGGTATTTAGAAGACTAAATATTTAGACGCTTACTTGAAAATGCATTCAATTTTCCGCCTGCTCAAAGCTGAAAAACTACTGAAAGCAATAAATTTTATGACCCAAGCGCCTTTCATTCATTCGCCACAAAGTAGATAAACTTTTATAATAACAAATACAAATGTATACACACTGACTGTGTGTGTAAGTGACTGAATGTTGTGCTTTTTTGTTAAGAATGAATTCAGTGTTTATGTATAAATACATACATTTGTATCTAGATACAAAGCTAAACAAGTATCTGGCTAGCCATGTGTCGTTGGTATCTGTTACTAGAATTTAATTTAACTTTCATATACCATATATATGATACAGCAAACATTTGTAGAAAACGTTTTAAACGTGGACTACAGTGCTACTGAACTGCCCAAATCAGTATCAGATACTTTGTTTAAACTTGTATCTTTTTCGACAACTCATAGCCGTATCTGTAGCTGCAGCTGTATATGTATCTGGTATTGTATCTGTGGTGCCAAGGCCTAAAGATAGGCACTATAGTCAACTTGTTCAATGAAGCAACCAAAAACACACATCAATATGAAAGTATTAAAGCCAGACGAACTGATAGCGAGACTCAAACTGACAGTATTAACTTGTTTCTTTATTTTTCTTTCAGAGTATGTCTAACGTTGTACATTGTACATACATAGGCACACCACGCGCTGTATATTATATACATACATACTCACACCTTTGCCATACACTCGCACACCTATGAATGTCTCGATTTAAGTATTTGTGTACCGGCTTATCATTATTAAATACAAATTTAAATTACATATGACTTATCAGCGTATTTTGCTTTGATTGTTGTTATTGTTTCCTCTATATAAATACATACTTATATTAAATAAGTATGTGTCTATTTTTGCTGCCATTTCTTTCACCTCTTCCTTTCGATTTTGTATTCACAAAATGTACGAGTATTTTTCTATGAATGTATTTGTCGACAATTTTGCCTGCCTTTTTTGAGCTTAAACAATTTATTCTCGACTTATGTGTTTGCTATTTGCTCTGTCTGCGACAGACAGAGACTTTGTAATCTTAGAATATGATCTTTTAAGTATTTCCTACAGCTAGCAGCGCATTTGTTTGTCGTACGCTCTTACATTATTTCAATTATTTCAATAGTTTATTTAATTTATGAATGTATGTTACTTAATACTTAACAAAGCTAGGTAGAAAATAGATAATCGATTGTGAGCACATGTAGCTCTCATTTAATCTTTGGTGAATGTTATAAAATGATTATGAAATCGATTAAACTAGAATTCAAATTTGGCTTCATATCGAACTGTTATATCTCTGGTTTAATCACATTTTCAGCTGCAGTCAATAGTCCGACAATATAAGTAACAATATTCCCAAATGCGATATCTTTTATAAACTAGAGCTCTGAATATTTATTGTTGAATCTTTTACTATGTGGAACTAGACTACTTGCTGATTTGCATATTGTGCATACTATTATTATTAAATACTCTACTATATACTCGTTTGAATGTATAGGAAGTACATGTACTGATCTTATTTGTTGCCTTATCAATTTCATTTGTTCTATGTGACGCTTCGTAAGTTCACATTCCGTAGAAACCTGGAATTTTGTTCTTTTATCACACAAACATTTGCCCCTTTCACAGTCCCGCATAACATATGCATATGTATATATACATTGTACATATGTGCAAAGGTATAGTTTGGATATATACGTATATACTGAACGAAATAAATATGAAAAGTAAAAGCAAAAACAACAACAGAAACAGAAACAAGCTGCTAGCAATGAAAAAATAACATCTGGTTAGATCTGGTTTCAGTCTTGATTTGCTGCTGCCGTTTGGCAACTGTGTCTGGAACTGGGTTCCGAATGGGTCTAAAACCCGATTCGATAGACGGTATCAAAAGTTAATTTCCTTTGCTTAAGATAAATCCATTCTTTTGGTTAGGTCTATTTTTTTTTTAATACTTTTCAATGAGTTCACAAATTTGTATTAACGAATCTAAACTTCATTAACTTCCAGCCGATTATATTTCTTGTTTGTTTGTGGATTTTTATTACAGCATATTTGCCGCAGACCGGTTATTCTTTTTATTTATTTTGAAATTCCAAACTCCATAATTTATTGATATAGACCTGACAAACATAAAAAGTTTATTTGAGCCGGCATTTAGAACTAGTTTACTGTTTTGATTTTCGAATATAATAGAAATTGAACGACATACTCGAAATGAAATTTCAAATTTTTTAAGGAGTCGGCAATACGTACCCACATATGTCATATGTGTTCGTCTCTTTTCTTTTTTTTTTTTTTTTAGGGGGAAACAAGTTTCCACCGGCTTATCGGCAAACAGAAAAGTGTAGGGGCTTTTGAGAGTTTGTGAATAATGTTCCAATGCTAATGAGGGCGTGCGCTTACTCATCTTTAAGTAGGGAAGGAGATGTGAGATTGTCGATGGGACTGTGAGCTGGGGAATGGGGAATGGGGAATAGGGGAGGTAGGTCAGCAACCAATGAAAGGAGAGTATAAATAGGCACAACGCATGCTTAAAATATGCATGCGTACGATATATGAACATACTTGCCACAAAGGCAGCAGCAACAGTCGCAACAACAACAACAACAACAACAACCTCAGCAGTGGCAGTGGCTCAATATGATTGTAGATAAAAAAAAAAAAAAATAAAAAAAAATGAAACTCAGACTCTGGAACAGAGATGGAAATTGAGACGGAGATGGCGACCAGTCCCCAGATCCGAGTTCCAGTTTAAGTTTGAGTTCGACTATAAGCTCGAGTTTCAGTTCGCTTACGCAGCAGCAGACAAAGAGCAGCCTTTGTGCAAGCACACAGATTCTAATACGAACTCGACGCGACTCGATCGCATTAGAAAAAAAGCAGAGACACTGTTGGACCTCGACGACCGAACGACCGACAGACTGGAAGACCGGCAGACAGCCACGACAATGGAGAGCGGGCGTAACAGGCCTGTCCTCTCAGTGAAGAGTGCCAACTTCTTGTTTCCTTCTTGAATAAATCCGGTTATGCCTGCCTATGAGATGCACATACTCGCAAGATCGACAAAGAAAGAGATAGAGAGGAGCAAACACACACACACAAAAACACACACACAGCGATACATATCGAGTGACAGAATGAAATAGAGATCGAGACCGAGACGGAGATGGAGCCAGACGTTATTAATGATCCCGAAAACGCTGACAGCAACGCGAGTTTAGATTGTTGCGAGACCATGGAACGCATGTTTTGGGCCATGTTGAGTTGGAGTTGCTGTCGTTGAAACACCAAATACAGGTGCGGATTAGGGTCAGTCAGCATGACTGAGAGGAGCAGCTATAAATTGTCAGATTGAAACTGAAAACAGTTGAGGACTCAACAAATCTATCTATCTATCTGTCTATCTACAATTTAAACGCTAATTCAAACGTATAACATTAACATCTATATTTGTCAAGCTATTTTCAACTAAATATACTATAAATAGCATAGTTTTCAAAAAGTAATCACTTACGGTTTTTATATTGCGTTACACTCAAAACAAAACCGAGATTATCCTTTTTTAAAACAACACATATTTTGCATATTATAATATTTATTTTGAAATTTAATTCAAGGATTTATTATGAATTGATTAAAAAACCAAGAATTCTAATGTATTGGACGTAAAACAAGGTCAATGAATGGAATAAACTGAAGTAATTACTGGCATTGCGGTCTGACTGAATCAGCAAAAACATTTGTACAACTTGTAAAGATTACGAAGAGTGTTGATTCATCAATGTAAATTAATAATATTTCTTAAGTATTTCGAAATAACTTCTGATATAAGACATTGTATAATGGAATACATCATGAGAGACCCATTCCAAGGAATTAGTTTATAATTAAACCTGAAGTTGTTCATTTGGATAAATTATGTAAGATAAGTATAGAGTTTATTTTATAAGTTATCGAATAAGAGGCATTCAAAGGAACTATATTTATTAGCATCATCCGAACGCCTATAACAAAACTCAATATGTCTCAAAGGGGCCAAGATACATTTATGTATCTGAATATATATACATATTCAATCTGATTGGACGTTATTGTATCTACAAAAGACACAAATGGGATATTCCAACATTTTGTTTAGCCCCAAAATATGTAAAAAGCCAACTTCTAACACATACAGATTCTTTGGCTGAGATGGTAAACGAAGTTGTATTACAACTGGTTGCTGTAGTATTTGTAGAATGCTGTGGCAAGTCTGAACGAATCAGGCAACAACAAAACAAACGTATCGACAAGTTACAACAATAACAAAAACAACAACAAGTAGAAGAAGAAGAACGCCAGGAGCGACTGAAACGAACAACTAACGCAACGTGGAACCGGTTCAAATTTACACACAAGCATATTCAGTCACAGTCCGCGTGAGTGTGTGTGTGTGTGTGTGTGTGTAATACACTGTGTATGTGTATGTGTGTACTGCACACACAAATGCAAACAAAATGACCAAAAGCCAACAAGAAGACGAGACAACGCAGCAACAGCAGCAGCAACAGCAACGACGGCACGAGGAAGGAAAAGCACCAAGAAAAAGAAGTGCGAGAGGCAGCAACGGCCCATACAATGTACATACATATGGCTGTTTGTATGTATATGAATGTATGTAATCGCTACCAGCGTCACAGGCACACACACACACACACACACACTCCCATGCATGTGTGTATATATTAACACACAAGAGTACACAGAGAGCATGCGTTGGCAACATCATACATATAATCGGCTACCTTTTTTATATTTTTTTTCTTCGTTTAGTTCATTTTACGCGTTTTGCTTTTCATATTCTTGAACTTCAAAATAAACGAAAAAAGGCGATCGAACAAAAAGCCACCATAAAATAAATAAAAAAAAAAAAATCAACAACAGCAGCAACAACAACGGCGAGACGTTGTCGGCAGCCAAGCTGTCAGACAGCTACTGGTGTTAAACGTAGTACATACTATAGTATGTAGTGAAACAACAACAAATACAATAGCACATACCCACAGACACAACACACATGCAGCTATTTGTTTGTCTGCATGTATACACTGCGTATACGCGACGCGACGCTGCTTATCGACTCTTTAATTTATTTTTTTTTTTTGCTGCTTTTATTGCCGTCGGCAATTCACTGGTGTTGCTGTTGTTGCCATCCGCATAATGCAGCTAATGCTCAAGAGTGCTCCGATCTTGCGATGATTGCTCATGAGTTCTCTGCAGACGGCAAACTGCAGCCTTTCGGCCCCCAAGTGCCGCCAGTGGCAACGATGCCAAGAGATCTTCTTCATTTCGCTTTAGCACAGACATCACAAATGATATTTCTTCCAAGTGTTGACAAAAGTGGCAACAACGAAGTTTTAAATACCCTAGATAAACTATTTTGATAAATATTTTTATATGGCATAAAATCAATGATTTGATAAGTAATAAATTAATTGAGTGAATTTAAATATTTTTCAATTAAATACCAAATTTAAATCCTAAATTTAGTAATGTAAACGCTAACTTTGAATCGAGTTTAAGCCAAAATGTAAATATCAACAGCATATATAAACAATTTGTAAATCAATTCGAGAAAACTACATTAAGTTAAAAATATAGAGTTTTTTAACAACACATGATAGAAAAAGTAAAAAAGTACGGGAAGAAAGTACATAATTTTAAAATTTTGTATGCAGAATCTAAATAAACGCCTAATTATCATTATATTGGATAATGTTGGAAAATTAAGAGCTTTTCAAGTTTTATGCAGACTATAAAAACTATTAGTATTTTTAATGCAAAATAAAATATCTAATCTGTTGGAGTTTCTTCACTTTTGTCTTTATCAAAGCAAATAAATTGCATCTATATCAATAATAATTCTAAGTAAAGTTACCAACTGGATGCAATACATATTATACTCCTTTTTATGGTTGCTTAAGAATGCATCATTTAGTTGATTTACTGTCTGTTGTTGCTGTCTGTTCTTTTGCGTCTTCTTCGCATCAATCTCCGCTGTAGTTGCTGCTGATGTTGTTGTTGTTGTGGCTGTTGGCCATATGATGCCATGGGCATTTGGACACGAACATGAAGTTTTCGTAGCCACTACAAAGCCCATATACCATACACATAAGACCATTACAAATGCTTTTCTTTTCATTTTGTGTTTATATTTTAGATCATGGCATCGCATTTTTTCTCTCCTTCCTTTACTTCTTCTTTTTTTAAGTCTTCTTCTTCATCTGTCTGTGCTGGCAAGTTTTGTGTGAGCATTTAATGCTCCACATGATC
The DNA here is from genome assembly GCA_018901795.1 of Drosophila sp. st01m. Classification (NCBI taxonomy): domain Eukaryota; kingdom Metazoa; phylum Arthropoda; class Insecta; order Diptera; family Drosophilidae; genus Drosophila; species Drosophila sp. st01m. Next base: position 7,018,537 of record JAEIFG010001494.1, on the reverse strand, counting down.
TTGTTTTTACCTCGGATTTAGGCAATTTGGAGTTGTTTTTTTTCTCTTATTTTGTAATTTGATGGATTGATATTGAAGTTAGCTGTGTGTATGTTTTCTTTGTAGCCACTGTTGCTTTTAAACTTTAATGATCTCATGTTGGCAATGTAAACAATAAACTGATGCAGCAGATTATGCGAGACATTTTGAAATGTATGTATACGAACATGTAAATCTAAGAAGACAGCTTCAAGGCTTTTACACAGGCTGGAGATTTATCTTCAGCTTTGTAGAATCACAATATACTTAAAATTTGAGTGAGTTAAAACTGTCAAAAAAAAAAAAAACGGAAATAATCTTAATATATCTTAAATAATATTTTTGTATAGGTGTACATTAAATTCATGTAGTCAATTTAAATTCAAAATACAATTGAAAGTCTTAAATATTATTGATTCTACAATTTCTAGTCATTTTATTGCTAATCACTAATTTGTTTTTCTTTCAGTGTAGTTGAGATACTTGCAACCGCCCAAAAAACGCACTTGTCCTTCCATTAAAGGTCTCAATACCAGTAAAAGAATGAAAAGAAAAAAATCTATAAAACGTGAGCTGTATAATAAAGCTAATGAAAACCATTTTGCTACAAACTTAAAATTAAAACAATAAAAACTCAGACAGAACTAGTCGGAAAGTTGTAGTCGGAACCCCGACTTAAAGAATACCCTTTACATTTAGGAGTTTGATTTCTTTTTAAAAATTAAAACTATTAACAGCTACTATTAGCTCCGTTTAACCGAACTTTTTGCGATTAAGTGGTATGATTGAGAATAATAATACAAAACATTAGCTACCAAAAATTAAGAAGAATCTCAAGAACTGATTCGCAAAAATGTAAAACAATTTTGACTTGCTCCAACGAAATTGGAGTATGTGCCAAATTTGGTTGCTTTAACTTTTATAGACTCTGAGACTGACGATCAGACGAACATGATCAAGAATATATATACTTAGAGGCTCGGGGATACCTCCATCTTCCTGTTACATACATCGTGACGAACACAATATACCCTTTAATTTGTAAGTAACGAGAGTAAAAACAGTATAAATAAAATACACTCGAACCATCAATGTAGTTTCAATGTGGATTTTATTCCGTTTAATATCTCCCAACTCCTTTATCTCTAGTGTAAATAAATGTAAGCAAATATTGTGAATGTGTTTTTATATTTATTTATTTATTTTATATTTATTCGTTCTACTTTTATTATTATTTATTTTATTTTTTTGTGCAACGACGATATCGGCGATTGCGCTGAGTGTCGCTGTCGTGTCTGACAATTGTTTCATGTGTTATCTGTGTGTGCACAAGTGTGTGTGTATGTGTGTGTTTGTAAGAGTGTGTGCCAATTGTGTTTATGTGAAACAAACTTTTTTTTTGCGGGCTTCATTAAAATTCCTAGAAACTCGACCACTGAGAATGTTCTCTAATTACAAACAATTTCAATGCAGCAGCGATCACAAGTGCCAAATTGTTGCTATTGTTTTTGTTTATTTGATTTTCATGTATTTCGCTTTCTGTTGTTGTTGTTATTGTAATTTTTGCATTGCCAAACAAAAGCTGCACCCAAACACTGCCACACATTCAATTGCGACAAGGCAACGACAATAATAAAGAGAGTCAATCAGAATAATTACAGCAACAACAAATAATTGCATTGCAAGCGAGTGAGACCAAAAACTCAAATAATAAATGTCAATTAAGCACGCGCTCAGCACTATGTATATACTCGTATATACATTTGTACTGCACATGTATATATACATAAATACATATATGTAGTATATGTATATCAAATGGCTTTCGTCAGTCACTGTCAATGTTGTTGTTGCTAAGTGCGTTTTGTAATTTGCTGGTAATTATCACTCACGCACAATCGAATGTAAATTAGGAAGCTCACAAGTTACACCCAGACTGACAGAGAGAGAGAGAGAGAATAACAGTGTCAAAGTTGCTGCAACTTGCAGCGTACTGAGTGAGTGCTAATTATACAAGCACTTGCACTCGCAGACTCTCACACACACCAATACAAAGGCAAGGGAACTTTAGGGATGGAACCGTTTGTCCTAACTAACTCGAATTAGAAAGGAGTAAAAAAAGTAAAACTAAAATAACACTTTTTATTTTTTGTTTTAATATAATACAACTGTATAGTAATTTTTATACTGTCATGTACGACAACTAATAAATAAATACGAATTTATCGTAGGAGATCGTTTGTGTTTGTGTCACGAAAAAAGGCGCACAGTAGTGCGTGGGTTTGTGTACATAGAAGAAATACACAGTGACAGGAAACGTATTTGCTGTGGCCTCTAATTGCGTTTTATAATGCTAATTAATTTGCAATTTATCGCAATTAATTGTGTGCTCAATGACATTAGATTATTAATAGAACTTTTAGAAATCTAATAAAAATTTCTTGGACAAAATCAATATCATGCAAATATTTCAAATCATAATCTCTTTTAAGTTTAGCAAATGTTAAGCAAATTTTATAAATTGTGTCTTCTAAATATTGTGAATAATTTCGGTAGCTGATGCCAAAAGCAAATCTTAAATTCAACCTTTTACATTTTGCATATGACTATGTATCTGTGTAGATTAATATGTAGATACATAATTTGTATATTGTATCTATGTAGATTTAAATGTAGATAATTTGTATATTGTTTAGCTATTTTTTATGTTTCCTTGCTTTTATTTTTTTTAATGTCAAGCTGTCAAGCTTCTGTGGCTTTTGTTTTATGAACAATATTATGTGAAAATTGTAGAAAGATAATATAATAATAGGAGACAACAACAAAAGAAGAAAAATTAGTATTGTCGGTATAATTTGTATGTTAATATTGTAGTGAGCAGCAGCCACAGCAACAACTACTACAACAACAATAGCATAGTTTGAATAGCAACAGAGCTCAGTTAAGTTCCTCTTGGCCTGACCAGCTTCAACACAAAGCAGATGCACTATGGTCACTCTATTTTAGCCAGCATGAGTAAACAGGCGAGCGCGAGAGAGCAAGAGAGTAACAATATTTACGCGTGCCTATATACGCGAGAGTGTGGGTATGTATGTGTGTGTGTCGCGCTGTAGAGATGAATGAAGCGAGCGAACGCCGCAGCCGTTGTTGCTGTCGACGTAAGAGCAAGTGTAACCCGGTATGTGTGTGTGTGTAAGAATATTTTCGCATGTTGAAAAACAAAGAATCAAGAAATTTTCCAATTGGCAACCATACAACAAGAACATGCCAACAGGGGCGGCAGACACAGAGAGTAACAGAGAAAGAGAGTAAATGGAAGAGAGAGAGTGTGTGAGAATTGAGCTTACCGTTTTGCTTATTGACGTAGGCGTCCGTCTGCTGCTGCTTCAGCTGCTGGCTGCGTATACGTTTGTAAGTCTGTGTGTGTGTGTGTGCTTTTTTTTTGTCACTCGTGTTATTATATTTGCCCAGGGGCTGCTTGCGTTGTGGGTTTTGTTATGCAAAATGCCAAAGAATTATTTCTTTCAACACAAACCGCACAAAATACACTAACAATTATTCAACTCTGCCGACACGAACGCACTGCTGTGTGTGTGTAATATATATAAATAAGTAAGGGTACATATGTCTCTGTGCTTACAATATTAAACAATTAGTAACAGCTACTACAATAGTAATAACTTTTTATTTGTTTGACAGCGCTGCTGCTGCTCGCGTAAACGGCAAAACAACACGACTGCGACTGACGCAGCGAACACTTTATCGTGAAAAATTTTCATTCATTGAGGAAAATTGAAATGAGCGAGCGAACGACCGAACAAGCAAAAGAGAGAGAGAGATAGCGACCAGTGCCGATGACGACTACGACACGCAGCTTGACTGCATGTGACTGTGTTTGTTTGCTTAAGTTGATGTGTGCGTGTTCTTGTGTGCATGTGTGTGTAAATGAGTGTGCTAGCGCTCTATCACAGTGTTGCCAACTCAACAGCGATTATCAAAATTCTTCCACAATGAGAAAATCATTTAAAAGCATGCAATTTGTTTAAAAAATTTAATTTTATTTCTCCTGCACTCAATTTCGATATCTTCATTTTATTATTGAACAGGTCCTCCGCCTCCTCACTCACACATGCATACACATGGATTGAGAGCCTCTCACAAAACTGACGACGCGTCGACGTTGGCAGCGGCACGTGTGTGTGCTGAGTAAATGTTACTGTGTGTGTTTGTATGAATTTCATAGCTCTCTGACTCTCTCGCTCTCTCACACGCGCATTTCGTTTTTTTTGCTGCCTTGTTTCGATTTTCTATTTTGTTGTTTTTATTATTATAATTACTTATTAATTCAAAATTTAGAAATTACCCACTGCACTTAAATTCCCGTGGGGTGTTGTTTTTGCCCGCTTAGAGCGTTCTCACACACAGATATAAACACACAACCGTAAATTACTTTTTTTGTTGTTACATTTTTCACTTGTTTTTCATGATTGGTTTTGTCGTTTTACTTTTGCGACTCGACCGCTAATTTTGTTGCTTATTTACACTGCATCTGCATATGTTTCTATGTATGTATATACATATGTATTTTGAGTTGCCAAGTGTTTAGCACAAAATTAAATTGTTGCTAATTTCAACATACGAATGTATGTTCACACCACGAATGTCTCTAGCAAACTGAACCGCAGTGGCAACTCTAAGCCACTAACATGTTCATAAACACCAGCTAGATTAAAAATACCAAAAACGCGTAAAGAAATACTGGATCTGAGTAAGACAGAAGTGCATAGTTGTTTTCATGCATGTAAAACTCTATTTAAAACAAGAATTTATATCAATAATAGGTAGATCAATAATCATAGTATGAGAAAAGTTAATCAATAATATTGTCCTAAAATACCCTCGAAGTCACAATTTGAATTGCCGCATGGGGCAACGCTGTTAAAATAAACTGCTTTTTTAGCGGGTCGTTTGAATTGTACATTACATACCTGAAGGATATTTGAATTATATATTATTCAAAAAATGTTATATTGCATTGAATAGATTCTTTTTTTTTCCAGATTTACTACTTTCTGAATTATTTTATTGGAAATATTTATGTCCTCTTTTGAATAGAAACTTAGCTATGGTCATCCTAAATTTCGAAGTGTGCCCGTTTTTCAAAGTTTGCTCTTAAAAAGCTTTTAATGATTATTGGCATATAAGAACTTTTAAAAAGTGTCATACAACTAGAAATGTATTTTATTATTTTCTAAACATTACCTTTAATATGCAAGTAACCTAGTTAATTCAATAATAAGATTTTCATTTTTCTTGTTAGCCTCATAATTGCTTTATTAACATGACTATATTTTATTATAATAAAATATTTTATTATAATATCTACTATTTTTCATTTTTCATATAAACAGTGAGGCTGTAAACAATTTCACACCTTTTATTGTTGTTGTTCAAGCAGTTGTTGCTTTTGAGTCTCATTATTTCATGAGTCGCAACAAGTGAATTGAACGCACGAAGTTGTGAAATATGTAAAGTATATTTATCAATACAAAATTGGGTTAATAGGATCTTGGAATAGTAATCTAGGATTGTAAATGTAACAGAGTAGATTCATTACCCCAGACTTCATGTACACTTAATTTCAATATATGTATTTGCATGAATTGAATAGCTGACGAATATTTAGTGATTTGCATTATGTATCCTCGTAACCATAACATAAATATAACAAATTTAAGCCATGCTCTTTAAAGAATTCTATTGTTCAAAATGGAAAGCAAAACCATAAAAATAGGCTAACTAAATTAATTGGGTTGATTACCTGCCCAGGAGTGTGTAGGTGTAGGCGGTGATGTAATGGATGTGGTATTTAATATAATACTCATAATTTGCAACACCTGTCATCAAGTTTTTATGTGTCTCTTTTACAGCGCCAACAACGACAATGTGTTTGCATAAAAGTAATTTGTAAAATGTTCAACAATAAAACATTTAAAATAAAAAAAGCAGCAAGTGTCACAACAAAATCCCCAAATGTTAAGTCGTTAACCAACGCATATTTTCTCATTTAGTTTACTATAAAAGCCAACATTAAGAAGTAATATGCATTTAAGGTAACTATCCAACAACCCGACTGGGTTTATTTTATATATGTGTGTAATGTGCGATATGAGCATTAAAAACTTTTATAAAGTTTTTTCGCTTTTCTCTGACTTGTCATCTGGTGATGGCTAGTGATGTAAGTCTAGTGATGTAAGTTTAGTGCTGCTGGTGATGTAAATCGAACCAGTGAATTTATGGGAAAGCTTGAAAAAATGGACAAAATGTTGGAATTCATTTATTTTCTATGCAGAATCAAATTTGAGGTTAATGATGATTAAATTGATATTTCACAAGAAAATCGGTTAAGAATTGACAAAGATATGACAACTGAAAGTTTTTAAAAGTGTGTCGAGAGGAACACTGAAAAAATGTAGTCTTCTCTTATTACCTACAATCTTTGAATATTAAACAATGAGAATATATTATATTATAAGGATAGTAACAGGGATTAAAATGCAATCCTATTAACAATAGTGAATGTAGGAGAAAATCAGTGGCGTACAGATTTTTTAAGCCAACAATTTCCCACTCGTATGTAGCATTTATTTCAGAATTGTTTATTTAATTGACAAACATTTGGAAAATTATTGCATTGGGTATTTTCTGTTAGCTTTTTAATAAAATAAATGAAATGCTTTTTATCGACATATTAATAATTTTATTTGTGTTCATATAATTAAAATATTGCCTCAGTATTTAAAAACAAATTAAAGATTTTTTGAAGCTTGCAAAAATAAAAAATTAAATTAATTATTTGTACTAGCTGAATACTCATCTGGTAATATTGAAAATGAGTTAAATAATGTTGATACTTTTCTGCTGTGCCAAACATGTTTAAGTGCAATATTAATGAATATATGTTAATAAACAGTACAATAATTAAAAGAATATTCAATATAAATGACATAAATATCAGCACTAAAATAAAAAATTAACAATGTGCAAACTCTTTACATACTTTTTTAATGTCCATTTACGTACATACACATGTGTATATGTTTACACATTAACATAGCTTAACGCATTTGAAGTGTGTTTAATTTAAATTAATTATGTTACATGTGTGTGTGGGTGTGTGTTTTTGTGTGTACACTGTACACTACACAGTATTAAGCTTGTTAAATATAATGGAATTTTTGAATAAAACTTTTGCTTTGAAAAGTTAAAGCAGCAAAAAGGAAAACAAGTTACAACAAAATGTTCGTCGTCTCTTAAGCTGTGTTGCATGCAACCACACTACAGCAAACACAAAAAAATGTCCAGCGGCATTATTTTTGTGTTTTGTATTATTTGTTGGCAAGTTAATTGGAATAGTTTTCGCCAAACATCAACAAGCTGAACAACAGCAACAACGCAAAAATGTGCGGACAGCGAAGCTCGATGGTGCCACAAAATGCGGCAGAGATCTGAGCAAATATGTTAGTACTTCATGCATTTCCAGTGCACAGCAGGAAATTATATTGCAAGTGATGGGAGGATGTGTCTCCTGCTCCAATTCGACAATAATTTGAATGTCTTTGACAGGGGCGGCAATAACAACCTTGAAACGGGGCATGCACCACCTTCCACCACTCCTTGGAGCAATATGTGAAGAAGCCAAGAGTAAAAGCCCCAAAGTATTTTATTGTGCACATAAAACTTTATTTAATAACCGCTGTACATGCTGGGAACGTGGGATGCTGTGTCACGACCATAAAAAGCATCCATTAAAATGGCAAAAGAAAAAACAGATAGGAAAGGAAAAATATTTGTAAAGGAATAAAAACGAAAGCATTTAAAATAAGATCGTGTCTGAGCCCTTCGAATGCGGCCAACACAGTGGGGCTTAAGGTATTAAGGCTTTTACGGTCTTTATTAGCACTTTGCAGGTCTCGTCTAGAAATATGATGTGACAATGGAGACATTTGGACACTTAATCATGCGATTGACTTTAGAATTTATATCAATATGTATTTTTGATTTTAATTTGTATTATTCTTTAATACTTACTCTTTCAGATAAGTGTTAAATCATTTAATTTCCATCCAAGAATAAACAAAATCACATTTCATTTAATAATTTCTTTTATTTTATATAATTATTTTTCTTTGTTTATGATTCGTGTTATGACTTAGTTGAGTTTTTATTTCGCTTTTTGCGATTTTAACTAGACGATTATAAACTTTGCCATTAACACATTTAGAATATTTGTTTTTGTTTTTTTTTTTTTATAAAAAAAAATTAATAATATGATTTTGAGTTTTATATATCTTTTTGATTCAAATATTCAAATTATCAAACACGTTCATTAATTTAAATAAAAACAATCGTTTGTACTAAAAAATGCATTTTGGCATGGTTCGGTTTATAATTTAGGAAAACTTCTGATAGTTTTAAAAGTATAATTTTGCTTAGTAACAAAAAAAATTTATTTATTTTAGAATCTATTTAAAATATATTTATAATAACAATTAACAAATTGAACTAAATTCATACCATATTTGAAAAAGAGCTTACGAATAAAGTCAAATCAGAGATAAATAAAGCATACTTTTAGGATGAACAATTTTAAAGCCATTGAAATTGTCATAAAAGGCGAATTCATAAGAGAATTTAATAAGTATATTACATAAATGGTTAATTGGCCTTATTTAATACATTTACATGAATTTACTTTGAATCGTTTAATTTTATTGCATTAATTTTTGTAATACTTTATCTTGAGACCTTGTTTCATACTGATGTTGTTTTATTTACCACATTGTTTTAGTTAAGTTTGTCTATGTTTTACATTTGAATACATTTTTCAATTCGTTAAAGATTGTTTATTTTATTAGTTTTTATGTGTTTCTAGTGGGCTTTCACTTATCTAGTTTATGTACAAGTTATAATGCCAGTATATCGATTATTCCATTGTCAATTATCGGCACATCTAAGTAGAGGGATATTTGTCAACTTTCCAAACAAATAATTACTATTATCATTAACTACATTTGCTGAATAGTAGAAAAAATGTGTGTTACACTTAAATGATGAAATGATCGTTATTTACCTATATGTTACCTATAGACATACAACAGATTTAATTTGTTACTAAGCACTAACATTGACATACATTTTTATCGACTTAATTATATATTTACAGGACTTAAGACTTCTCAATATTAACTACACTTATTTAATTTGCTTAACAACATTGTAATATTATGAAAGATATCATAATTATTAAAGATCGCCTTGTTTCTGCAAACAAATTACTTAAATTATTAAGTCTTAGACTAGCTCTAAACAGAGATTAGGTGCAGTCTAGTAGTTTACGATTCATTTCGGATTTGTTACGGACTAATCCGAGAAGTTCTTCTCGTCCGAGAAGCGCACGTGATGCTGTTGCTTAATCCGCCCGCCAGGAGCGCTTCTCTGCTTCAATGCCGCTACTCTCACAATTCCGTTTCCGTTGCCACCAACATATTTCACATTCGCATTGTTGGCCGTAAACGTGGGTGACATTGTCGCCGTCGATGTGGCTGTGGATGTGGGCGATGACGATGAGTCCAACGTCGTCCACTGTTCATCGCAGGAGCAGTAGCCAAGTGCCACATCTCCACCCTCCAATGCCAGTGCGTGCATCTCCCGCCTGAGTTTAAGCTTCTTCAGTTGCAGTTTGTGCTCAGTGCTGTCTACTTCTCCTCTCGTTGATTTTGTTGTTGTTGTTGACGTTGCTGTCGTTTCATGTTTGGCATTGAGTTGGCTGTCATCGTGGTCGTTGTCCAGTTTGGTTGCCTCCTTCAGCGCATAGAATTCCTCGGGCGTTTCAGCACGCAGCGTTTCTATAGACCTGAAAGTGGTCAGAAAATGAACAGAGATGCAAATATTATTTATTATATAGTCAGTAAGAGCTGACGCGACTACGAGTTACCCTCTATGCAAACCAAGCTGTTGTTTGCGAGTATGAAATATGATAGTATCTCTAATTATTAACGGGGAGTGTAATACTTAATTTATAGTCTCAAGACTATAATTTATAGACGAAGAGTTGCACGCAGTGCAGTGTTGCCATTTTAGCTATTTTATTGCAGATTCTGCCATTTTTTAAACTGCAGCAGCTATAACATTTGGTAAAATGCTATTAGCTAGAAATCCAGCTATTTTAAAAAGTAATTTAGCTACTTTTGGCAGCTTTTAAATAGCTGCAGTGATGCAACCCTAGCTTGATCCTCTCAATAAGTATAAATACTTATTGCAAAGCAGAAAGCAAACTTCAAGTACTGGCTCTTTTAACAACTCTCAAAAATTTGTGTTTCGCCACTTCCACTTACTTCTACTTCAGAAGTTAATTAGCACTCAGTCAAATAAGTAAATAAACAGAAATGCATATTTAAAGGATTTATTAATTTCAATTGCAGCAGCGGGAAAATATTGTCGATGGCTCTTTGTATAAACAATTACAGCTGCAGCTAATTAATTATGTGTTTAAGTGCATGAAAATCACTATAATTTATACAATAAATTGACATAATATTTATATACACAGCTTGAGCTAAACATATGATAATTATCGTGATTGTACACAGCAATCATTTATTAAACTGCATTAAAACATTGACAAGTGTACATTTCATTTTCGGCATTGCATCAATTAAAATAACAACATTTGCTTAAAGAACCTTATGTTCATTTATTTCGGTGCTATAAAATAAAAATAAATTGATATGTTTGTTCATTAAACTCTCCAGAAAATATTGAGACCCTATGAATCATAAGCTTAACTTTCATAGTTGAATGTAAAATGCGCAGAAATTAATGTTAAATTTCAGTTAAGATTTAAGTGAATTTAATAAAAAAACGGAGATTTGAATTGTTGGTAATATTGATAGTAAAGTGTCATTGGCATATTCTTAGTTGAAATACCATTGACATTCTACGATTCTTGTTGCCAAAAATAGTTATCAACTTGTGAAGTTAATGACGAAATTATTCAGTAGGTATAAAGAATGCATTTAAAAATAACGTGTGCTGAAAACCACATTTCACTAAAATCTGCTCTTAGCCTGCGGGTAAGCACAATATTATCTCAGATGACCTCTTGTCTGTTTTTAGCAGCAACTACGAGTATAACTGGATACGTATTACGTATACGAGTACGTCAACCGTTGTTCTCGTTGGCCTTGTTGCTCTTGCTTATTTTTTTTTGGCCATCAAAGTTTACGATTCCTGTTTACAAACTAGTTGCCTTGAGAGCTGTCACTGTGCCACGCCCACGTCAACCGCAGACACAGAGGAAGAGGGGGAAGAGAGAGAGAGAGATAGAGAGGGAGAGCGAGAGAGAGAGAGAGAGGGAGAGCGAGAAAGAGAAAGAGAGAATGTTCCGCATCACTCTGTTTATCTGTGCCATTTTAGATGTTTGGCCATGGAACTCTTTTGGCTTGTATGTGTATCTGTATATGTATCTGCATCTCTGCATCTGTCCCTGACATGGCATCTGTGTGCGTATCTGTCTATCTGTGTCTATTCCAACTAGCTTATTTGCCGCCATTTTCCATTGCATACTTCATTGCGCTCTGTTGGCGTTTTCCATTATGATTTTTGTGTTTGAAAAATCTTAAACTCGCACATATAACTGGTTATTTTCCGCCCCCTTTCCACCATCTCTCTCTCTCTCTCCCTCTCTCTCTTTCTCTCTTTCTCTCACGCCATCATAAATATTTGGTGCGTGCTCATGTTTGCAGTAGAGTTAACTCAGTTTGTGCCTTGAAAGCGAAAAGTGCAAACTAAAGTGCAGCTGCAAAATACGCGGATGCCTTTTGTTTTGTCCGCCCGGATTGCTGTCAGACTACCATCACTACCCTGGCTACCCTCTGGCTCTTCGTGTGAATCTCCGGTCGCCTCGGTTCCTTGGAGTCGAAGAAAAGTTGGTGTACAGTTGAGCGCGCAATTTACCGCAGATTGCTAGCAGGGGAGGGGGCATGGCGGGGCGGAGCGGGGTGGGACGGGGAGGTAGAAAACTACAAATGCAAATCGTAAATGCATACAATGTGTGCAAGACAAATATCCACCTCTCCTTCCCTCCTTATCTAAACCTTTCCTTCCCTTTACGGTCATGTTTATGCTGTCACTTTGTATTTCTTCTAAGGGAAAAGGCAACACACACGAAGATTTAAGTTGCTGTCTGAGAATAAATAAGGATTAGCATATGTTCAACATTATCCAGACAGCAACTACAATGACAGCATCAACAATAATATAACACAAACTAAAGATGTTTTCAAGTGAAGACTAAATTTTTCTTCATTTTATTTACATTATATCTTCGGCTGTGGAATTAATTCATTTCCATTTACAATGAATGCCCTACCAAAGTTAAATCGAAGGACAGAAGTAAATAATTACGATTTATACATACAATTTAATGTATCTATAAAAAATATAATAATTTTATCTTTTGAGCTCTCTAAACTACAAATTTCTACTCTTTGACACTTAAATACATTTCAGTTTCCAGCTTAATTTATTATTAAACTATTTGTATTAGATAACTATTAAATTCAATAGCTGACAATGTTATTTAGCTATGCAATGAAATGTAACAGCTTCAAAATGCAACTTTTCTACTCTGTCGTCTAATATGAAAAATTCAACAGTTCCTTAAATTGATCTATGTAGAGTATCTAACGATATGCGTGCGACTTGGAAGCCTTTATGCCTTCAACTGTGATTTAGAATGTACAATTTTGTTTATGCATTCACATGTGAATACAGCGAAGTAAGTTGGCCAACAAGTTGAAGCCTAATTCCACGCTAATTCCTTTTCATTCACTTTAATACCTCGCGTGTTGACTAAAGTATCTGCAACTTTTACACTAATTATACAACACGTTTATTACACTCATGTGTGTGTGTGTATGGAAAGGTTCTCTATTTGGTTGCCTGCACACACATACATATGTAATTTTAACTAAATTGTGAACTTTGAAAACTTTTGTATTCAGAGATTTATTTTGGTATTTCCCCTTCTACAAATGACGTCAAAAGGATTAGTAATTAATGTCACCTTAGCAATCTGACCACAAACGAAATGAATCCATTTAATCGATTGCGCAATTCTCATTAAAATGGATTTGAATTTAATTGAACTGACAGAATTAATATTCGAATAATTCAGTTTCATGTGAATAGTTTCATCTAATCCATTTCATTAAGTCGAATGCTTGTGGAATAATTCCAAAATGTCACATCGAACTTTTTTAGATGTAAGTTATTTAAATTGCAGATTGATACGTGTAGACAACTTAATCCCATCGTTTATTGTTGATTGAGCAATCAATTACATTTCTTATTGTATATCTAAATAAAATGATTCCTCAAAATATAAACTATTAAAAAAAATATTCTGTTTAAATAAATTAAGCTAGTTTAATTATCTACATTTCTAATCATCATCACTTAATCCAAGCTGAAGTTAACAATGTAAAACCGCAGCAAGTTTGCTCAACAACTGCAGTTTGTGTTGCTTTTAATAAAAAGAGAGCCAGAAGTAAAAAGTGTATGGGAAATTATTGTGCATTGCGCTCTTCTTCATACATTTTACAAGCAACGGTACTCGTAGATATATTAAGCTGTACTCGCCATATAGGGTAGCTGTAAATTTACATAACAGTTGCCCTCGCTTTTTACTTTCGTTGGAAAATTGCATTTTTCTGAGCAGAAATGTTAATCAGCTAAAAGTCATGGAGGTGATGCTGCATGCCACAACTGAGGTCTGAGACGGAGCGTTGGCCACTGCGAAGGTGTGAAGGTGTTCAGGTGTTCAGGTCATGTAAAACCAAGAAGAAAAAAATAAACGAAATGCAAATTTAATTGTATGCCAGCTGAATAAATGGCCAGTCCACACAAACGGACATTTTGAGGACTATGTAAAATGAAAGTGGCTGCAAATGGACACCGTGCTAAGGGGATTCTTAGAGAAAGGGTATTAGAGACGGCATATGCTGCAGCAAGGTGTGTACAAACTTTGCATACCTTTGATTGCGGAGAGTCTTGAGAATTTAAATAAGTATTAACATTTCAAATTTTGTTATTACCTGAACAAAAAGTTTATTTAATAAAGTCTGATAAAAAGCAAAAACCATATAAAGTTAATTTAATCATAAGCAGAGTTTCCTAAATAATTACTTATATTAAAATCTATTATCCAATAATTTTATAAAAGTGACAAGAATAAATAAGGCAGTAAATTTGCAAGAAATTCAATAGTCGGGCATACAAAGAACTAATTTTGGAGTTCCCCTGACTAAATTACATATATAGTTCATATACATGCATTTTTTCTTGTTGCTTTCTGAAAAAGTGAATTAATTATTTTTATATTTTTTTCTTTTCCCACATTTTTCTTTGGTGCAGTTTTAATTTGACTTTGGCTATGAAAGTTTGGCTACTAAATTTACCAAACATCTTGTTTACATTAACCTTTTTTAAATTCACAGCTTCTGACTATTTATGCAGCTGACTTATAATGTATGGCATAAATGCAAGTGTTGCATATATATTCACGGATAATGGCAACAATATTTTAGCGTTCATGGGTCCAGGCTGGGAGTCTGTCTTTAATTTGCTCGACTTCATTACATGGCATGCACATAAAGGATATTTAAGGCGTCTGGTTCTCCGTAGACCCTGTAAATTTTTCCATGTCAGCGGCTGTGATATTTTGAGTTCACAGACGGAGAATAAACCGATCAATTCGAGAAGATTTTATCTTTACTGAATATCCGGCAAATGTATAATGAACTGAAAAGGGTTGTTAAAATAATCAGCATGTCTCGGATAAATTAACAGCAGATTATTCAAAAAATAAACTTAGAAATCAGTTTTGGGATATAAAAATTAGCCATTTCTTTACGAATCAATAACAATTTAATTCAATCTATAGAATATATTTCTAAAGATATTGGCAGTCATAAGACTATTTATTTATTATTTGCATCGATATAAATATTTGTAAAGAATGAACAAATGTGAATATGCAATAGGGTATTTACCAGACTGATACTCTACACTACAGTTTGCTGACCTTCGGTACATTTATTTATTTATTTTTTTTAAATAAAGGGACATGTTTGACATGTTTGATCAGAATTGTGAGCATATTTTGTTCAAGCTTTTACCTTTGACCTTCTGTGGCCAGTGAAGGGTTGAAATTTTTATCATTTTTATTTGGCGTATGGAAAAATGTAGGTATGTAAGAATGTGAGGCACATTTATATAAAATAACACGTAAACAAGAATTTAAATAAAACTGGAAGCTGCTTATGGATCACAGCTTATTTCAATAATAAACTGACAGCATTTAAGACAATTTTTAAAAAAATTGTATTGAAATGAATGTCAAACTAATACATGTCGTTCAAAAACAATTTACCTAAAATCCCGACAATCAGCACTTCACAATTCTACAACAATGGCTACATTTGCATTATATTTAACTGCTGCTATGATGAGACTCGAACCACCAACAGATTGGAATGAAATTGTCGAACTTGCCCTGAATCAGATGCATGCCACCTCAAACCGTAACTATTGTGCAAAGCAATTGCATAAAGCCTTGGAAGTTGGACTACGTTTTGGTATAATAAAGGAACTCAATGAAAAATATTACTTACATGAGTATGGAAGGATCGACGCGGAAGGTAATGCCAATTATGAATTTGATAATATCACCTTTGGCAAATTAGCTGATATACGTTTTTCTGACGAAGATTTGACAAAGCATCAACCAGAAATAAGTACAAACACAAATATGGATTTTTCTGATATGCTAACCAAATGGAGAAGAGTTGGCTTGAGAACTAATGAGTTAATCTTAAAAGATCTCTGCAATATGGATATGATTGTGGATCAAAAAGAAATAAACGAAAATGACAACATGGCGACAAATAATGTAGATAATGTTGACAGAGGTCTATGTGAGGAAAGCTTAGAAGACATTCCTATTGAACCTCGGGTCTCAAATGCAAATGAAAGCAACGTCTTAACAGCTTGTCAATTAATTGAAGAAAATGTAAATCTGAATCAAGTAGATATTATCAAAAATCAATACAATTCGACTCAAAATGACAATTACCCCGATAGCTCAGAGGAAAGTAAAGAAAACTCTGATGATTTTGATGCATTATCAGATGATTTTCAAATAACTCAATCGGCATTTCCTGGAATTTCAAATACAAATGAGAGTGAAGACTTTTCTAATTTTGTGGATAATCTCATAAATGATTTACTTGATATAGATGAATATGCAAGCGAGTCTAGAATTGAAAATGTAAGCATTCAGAGAACGCCTATACATTTTCCACTAAAAAGACAGATGTATGATTGTGAAAGACCTGTGAAAAGGTTAAGAATTGACTGAAAACTGCTAATTATATTTTATGTTATAGAATTTTTATTTAAATGGAAAAGTAGTTCGGTTCAAAATTAAAATATACAAACTTAATAAACGATAAAGCTGTACATAAAATACAAATTAATCCACGTTTCGCTAAAGTTGTTAACAGCACTAAATACGTAAAACAAACCAAAGTACGGTTGGAAATTAAAATTATTTAAAACACGAAATATTTAATGTTCGCTTTGACATTTTCTTCGACCCTATAAGATATGACTTTTATTAAGATCAAGGTTGTTTAATATTCCCTCGAAGTTTTCAAGATATATAATATCGGGTTTCATTTGGTAATTAACTATAAATATTATCTATTATCCTGCTTAACTGCAAGAAGACCGGATAAATAATCTGTGGTTATGTCTGTTTAAATTCTTTTAAGCAATGTAAGAGCTTTAAAATAATTGTTATGACTAGCGTGACGGGTATTTTGTAGTCGATGACTTGACTAGAACCTGTCTCGCTTGCTTTGAACTGTTAACAGTGTTGTAGAACCTTAAGGTTAACTTACCCGGTTGATGACTATAAATCCAACTCAAAGATCGATTCCTATCAGACGCGCATCTCGTCAATCGCTGCCTGTGGCACTTGCTGCTGCTGCGGATG
Organism: Drosophila sp. st01m; assembly: GCA_018901795.1. Taxonomy (NCBI): domain Eukaryota; kingdom Metazoa; phylum Arthropoda; class Insecta; order Diptera; family Drosophilidae; genus Drosophila; species Drosophila sp. st01m. Next base: position 7,001,397 of record JAEIFG010001494.1, on the reverse strand, counting down.
TTGATGCTGTTGTTGATGCTGTTGTTGTTGCAACTGTGACACTGCAGCTTCGCCATGTGCATGAATCAGATGACCATGGGAGTGGGCATGTATGTGTCCCTTGCTGGAGCTGGGCGCACTGCTGACGCCGCTGCTGCTGCTGCCACCCGATGGCGTCTGATCGAGCAGTCCAACTCCAGCAATCATGCTTGAGTTGTTGTTGTTGTTGCTGCTGTTGTTGATGCTGCTGCTGGTGCTGCTGCTGCTTGTGGTGTTTGTTGTCGACGAGGAGACGGTGCGCAGCGGTGGACGTGGACCACGTATATGATGGCTCTGCATTCCCGTTAGCACAGTTCCATTTGCCAGATGTTTGCCAACCTGCTGATGTTGATGTTGCTGCTGTTGATGCTGCTGATGTTGATATTGTTGCAGTTCTGGAAATGGAAGTAGAGCAAGGGGAAAACATGCACATAAGCTACTTATATCCTTATGCATATGTCGGCATATTATCTTGCTAATATTTATTGCCGAGCGACATCAGCAACAACATAGTCACAAAACAACAACAACGCCCGGACAAAAGTCAATTTGTAAACCACAACGTCATCTATAAAACACCCGTCGTTATTGCTGTCGTCATTGTCATCCACATCGTCATCCACATCGTCATCGACATCGACAATGTTATTCTGGTCTGCTGCGCTTTTTATGCCTTTCAATGGGTAACCAGTTGCCATCGTCCCAACATAATCCTGGCCCCTCTTTCCCCATCTTTACCATATCCTCATGCAGTTCAGCTCATCGCTCAAAATGTGCAAATGGTTGCAGTTATCGACACTGCTAATATATTGATGTTTACTCTAGTCCGACAGCCGCATGTCAAATAACAAGCTTCTCCAATCACCTTCCTTGTCTCCTTCCCAGAAATGCTCATGGATGATATGTAGGTAGTCATGTGTGTGTAATCATGTCTGTTAACTTGTTTGTCTGCACCGCAGTTTTATTGCTTTGTTTTCTAAAATGCCGAGTCATACATGCTCTACTTGAATGGGACGGAATGACATCTTGTATATGCATAACATTGCCGATTCAAAAGTAAACTAGCACTATATGCATATATGTGACGGCAAACATATGATATAAGTTAATAAAAATATGAGTTCGACTGAATAAGTTTTAAATAATCGAAGCCATAATTAGTTATTTTCAATTTAGATTAAATCGAAGTAATTCAAGTTATTTCAATTTATAAGCATGTCTTTTGAAAATAAGTTAAACCTAAATAAAATTAAATATTTGTATTTCATGAATACTTGCTAACTTACAGTTAGTTGGGGTAATACACTTGACAGTTAGCTTAAGCAAAAGCCAGCAACAATATTATTCTGAAAGCGTCCATGGTCGTGGTCTTTTACTTTGCCCAACTAAGCTGATACTTTCATAATTTCACTGCTCGCATAGGAGCTCAATGAAGGAAGGTGGACTCAATAGACGAACCCTAGAGAGCATTCAAAATCAATGGCTGCTTCAGCTAAGATCAAATCCTCGACTTTGTCCTTACTTTAAGTCTCTGGCTATTGGCAGGAATCCATAGTGGCTCACAAAAGTACACAAACATATTCAAGTAGAGCTCGTACATGTGCCATTTCCCTTTGGACCCTGCGTCAGAGCTGCCCTCAATTCGGAATATGAAATTAACAACGATGCGTATGCGTATATTAAGTAAAACCGTATGTACATTGTACAATATGTATGTAAGTGTGTGTGTGTGTGTGTGTGTGTGCTCAGTATATAATGCAATAAATTTTCCATTTTCATGCGTTTCTGTTATGTTCTGTTTTTATTTCTGTTGGCGATCCGCAGTGAAGCAAATCTAATTTATATGCGCATCACTTATACGCAATGTGACTACATTGTGTGTACCAAATGCACAAATTACGGACTGGAAAATATCATATTACGTTTTCGGCTGTCTCAAATGCCAATTGCCCAAATGATGTACTCAAATTTTTAGCCAAATCCGGTCAACGGATGTTGATTAGCACTAAATGACAAGGCCGCAAATGCCACGCACATAATTCAACCGAAAATTATGGACAAAAGAGGTCACTTTACTCGCGAGTGACCATTAACCAGCCACCCGCGTGGTGGCATTTGTGACCCGTTCTGTTCAGATCCAGGAAACCGAAGGATTCGACACAAGTGCGGTCAATTGTGCCTTGCATATCCGATAGGGGGCGTGTGTGTGCGTGTGTTGTGCATTAATGCGATTATCCTAACTGCACGCCAATTTATTGCTTAATTTTATTGTTACTACTTTGACTGCCAATTCAATTTAAATCGCACACCATTTAAACGGATTACAAAATTCCGTGGACGTGTTCTGGTTACTCTGCTCGTGGGTTTGAAATCGTTTCTGATTATCTGGCCACAGTGTGTAATTTACAACCACCTGCGATTAATGAACAACATTATTTAGTGCGAGGAAATAATTATTATATTGGAATTCATCGGCTAACGAAATAAGAGAGATTTCAATAGTCAAGAAACTTGATAACTCATGTAAAATTGAAAAATTAAGTAAATTCCGTCATAAACCATATGCAAAAGTCGTAATTGTTCTTTCCAATGTATTTAAAGTCATTTGATAAGTGATAGTATAGTCTGTTTAGCAACTTGCTGACTAACTGAATCAAATCAATTCGATTCTATACAAATGACTCTATGTCATGCATGATTAGCAAGCAATTTAAAGCATTTCAATCAAATATAAATCACATGAAGTGATTGACCTCGCCTACAACACAAGTACAAGATCAATATGAACTTGGCGGAAAATTGAATATAGTAAATCAGCTGTCACAGGGGGAAAAGAAAAGGTGCTGCATACCGATGTAAGTCCGGGAAAGGGGGGAAAATCTTATAAAAGCACAAGTATAAAAAGTCTATTTTTCAAAATGCAAGGCAAAGAAATCTAAAGGAAATCGATGGAAATTTATGAGCGTCTATTTACCATTGACTCGGTCGTTGAGCGCACGAACGCACAAATATTAAGTATACGTAGCGTAAGCTGTGCCAAATCAGGCGAACGGATCCGATTGTGTGTGTGTGTGTGTGTGTGTGTGTGTTGGCGAATGAGCAGCATAATTAAATTGGATTTATGGCGCGCGTGATTGGAAAATGGAGGTAATGTGCATACAAAATGATCGATATGAGGGAACTCTGAATACAGTGAAAATTTTAGAGAACTTCAAAAGAAAAATGGTTTTTCAACTGTTTGAGTAAATGAAAATCGAATCTTGTTTGTCATGTCATCAATTAACGACCAACAACATGAAAGATGAAGTCGAATAGCAAAGATGGCAAATTGAATTAACATATTAAATAAATAAGAAAATGTAATAAACGACAACGTTTTTGCCAAGGAAGTTGCACGGAAATAAACAACGACACGACGAAGTTAGAAGCTATTGCTCGAGGTGACATACATTGAATTTAGTGCTGAGGCATCAATGAAATATTAATGGGCACTATCTAGATTTATGCATGTTCGAGCAGTTTGTCTAAGCTAACTTAAATCAAATTGAAAAATGTATAAGGTGGAAAGCTAGCAAAACTCGACTTCCTAGTTCTGAGGGGATAAGAAGATCGGACTGGTAGGTAGGTTGGTAACAGGTTCAAACTTGCATAGCTTTGTCAAACTTCCATTCTTTATCATCCTACACATTTCTTTGATATGTCACAACTATCTTCTTGTATGGGTTATGAGCTTGAATCAAGTTGAATTTAGTTTGTAATAATTCTAATTGTAATTTGTAAATTACATTTTCTTATTCCTTAGCCGTTGATATAACTCAGTTGTTTCTTAAATTCAGGCTTAAATTTAACATAGAGGGTTAACTGGATTTGATAGCAAATGACAGCAGTAAACTTCTTGTATGTATAGTAAAATCAAAACATTCGAGGCCTACATGTTACAACTGGCTGAGTCCTTAAAGCAGATCCTTTATTATGCCACAATGTACATGGAAATCGCCAGCATCGTCAGAACTCTGACCACTGACCACTAAGGATGTTCTACTGTCATGTTGGTTTACCCCCGGCCGAGACAATAAAATAATATTGTCTTATCTAACTAGCTGAGCAATGCACAACAACAGTGAGACTGAGGCTGAAATTGCGACTGTGACTGTGACAAGGGAAAGAGGAAAAACTATCGTACATCGGCAAAACATGAACATCAACTACATGAAAACTCACATTTGTATGCCTCATGTTAGGTCAGTCATTTGGCCCGGGAATCATCGAAGTGAAAGGGGGAAGGGAGGCAAGAAGCAGTAAATAATAAAACAAAGGCAAACGCAAAAATGCGACATCACAAGCCACAATGTGATGGCAACTGCAAGAGATCGAAGAATTTCTTGGCAATGGAATGATTGAAAGTGGAGGCCCAATTTTATTTTTTGCTGCCTTTGTACAGACAGCAAACATATGTTGACGGCGGTAGCAGAAATAGGAACGGGGAGAGGGAGCGGTGTATGAATACGAACTGGCTCAAAAAGCGACAGAGAGGAGTCGAGTTAGGTGTGAATGAGTGAAACTTAACGAGACTGCACTGCACATAGACTTTCATCATCTCTGTCTCTCTCTCTCTCTCTCTCTCTCTCTTGTCTTTTCTTAAAGCGCACACTGCGTATGTGTAATAAATGCTCTAAGTGTGTGCGTGTGTGTTCATGTGCCACTGTTGAAGTTTCAATAATAACATTTGTATGAAGCTGTTTATGTTCTCGTGATGGTCCTGTTGTCAGTCCTGGCGGGGATGTAACAATGTGGATGGCAATCATGTCACGTCCATCTCCCTTTTCTTCTCGCCTCTCACTCTCTCTCCAGCGTGCTTTCCCTTTCACTATCCCGCGCCGTGTACTTGCTTGTACTTACTCGTGTTGGGCTTAGCAGGCGAGTCGCGTTTGCCTTTTGTCTGCTGCTTTATTTTTATTATTTTCTGAAACTCTTCAGACCACCCTCACATACACAGAGGCAGACTCACACGCACACAGCTGTCAGCAAAAATCGTTTACGCTTCATTGTTTCACTCAATTTAGTTGATTTTGCTGGTGGCTTTGTAGCAACGTTTTTTTTTCTGACGGTTTCTTTTGAATATACTGCGAATTCATGAATCTTATGCAATGTTTGCAATTCTCTTTTGTCCCATTTCTAATAAATTGATAAGTTTCGTAAATCAAATATAAAAAACATGGTATTCAGAATCAGACAAAATGATTAAGACTCAGTAGTTTTAATACGATATTTACTATGTTACAAACATTTAAAGTTTAAGTTAATAGGAGTAGATAATAAATAATTATTGACTTGACCTGACTTTGTTTCATTCTTGTCTTCCATTTTGATTATAATTTTGAAGACTTTTTAAGTCAATCAATAGTTAATATGAATTTCAGAATTAAAGTCATATCTATTTACCTTAGTTTTAATACTTATTAAATTGAAGACAGGTCGATAAGGAAGACATAACAAATGAATTCAGCACAATCATATTTATATTGTCATTAGTTAAAAGCTAGAGTCTGTAAGTTCAAATAAACGAAGTAAACTTAATGAGACATTTAACTGCCGTTTAACAACGCTGGCAATTTATATAATCCAGGAGTTTCAGACAGATAATACGACAACAAACAACATTACCCACAGATATTAATGTGCCACTTGAGTGCACATAAAGAAAATCATCAAAAAAGAAGGCAGCCAAAAATCACAGAGCAAACATTAATTACATAAGGATTTTCTCTCAGACGGTAGTTGACTTTAATATTTATGATCTGGGCGAAGATGAGCAATGTGCTCTTAAATAAATAACTTAATGCGAAAGTTGTCAACTTGCTGCGATGGCAACCAGCGGGGCAACAACAGGGGCAAGTGGGAAACTAGGTATTCACCCACGCATAATTATATGAAAATTCGCAATAATTATAAATAATGCAGAGAGCGTCGAGAATGCCAAATGCAAAGAAGTGAAGGTACTTCCGACATCGCCAGCACCTGACGACACAAATTATAATATGGACGTCGAGTGGCGAGCTTTAGCCATCAAAAGCCAGTCCGATGGTGGCACCACCCACACTCCCATCATCACTACCAAACACTTACTTAACATCTTCAAAAAATCCGGTTTCGTTAACATGCCTCGAAGCAAGTCAGATGGGCAGGTGCTGAAATATCTAAGTGGAAGACGCTCAGATTCTATTTCTTATCATTTGCCATAGATTGCAGTGGAAAATGTTTATTTCCTCTGCATACTTTTCAGCAATTTCTATCATCTATCTCTTGTCTCTCTTTATTCAATGAATGTGGACAATATACATTCATATTTGATTGCTTAATAATATTTTCAGCGCACAATATTCCATTTGGAGGTGATTCGATTACTGAAAAACAGATCAATAAATGCATAACTCAAACATATATATGAATCTGAGTTTGCTTTACTATACACATACAGATTTGGAATAGTGCAAAATCAACCGCAGTAAAACAAGTTTTCGGTTCATTTCGCAATTTTCACGGCAGTTTTATAAACCATCCGTGGAATAAATTGGAAATTAGCTGCTCGACGCTCTCTGGCGTATACATTGTATATTTGTGAATTTGTTATTCATTTCTATCGATTGTATAAATTTTATTGACAGACAAAATGTCAACTGCGTGTGCTACAATAAAAATTAAATAATTTTTTAACAACTCAGTTGATCCTTCTCCACTTGATGCAATATTCAGTTAATGTTTTCATTTTGTTATTTAAATTGAATTATTGTTTATTTAATAATATGGAACTGTACGCGATTTATAGTCCCAAAAGTCATAGCTAACTGATATCTATTTTCAGAATTCCACCTGGAATTATTACACACACATAGTTATGAATATGTGAAGAAACATCAAATTAATGAGTGACCCTTCGATTGAAATTAAAAATCTTATCGCTCAAATCATATCGTAACACGATTGTCGTATTTATCGGTACAATAAAATTTATCAGATGTCATGACAGCTCAGCTGGAAATTTAATGTTGGGGGCATATTTTTAGAAGTGCCATTACGACTTCACAGCGTGTTGTCTGAACCAAAAATTCGATAAGTTGCCACAGCTGCAATTCACGTCCGCCGTTTAACAGCTCATGAAACAAAAGCAAGAAAAACGACATCGTCAAGTTGAAGGGGACAAGAAACCTGCTGTTGTTGTGACATAAAGTTAGTCTGTAAGTTGGTTTTCTTACTATCATTCGTCGCACAAAAAAGTAGGCTTCATTTTGATTTTAATTTTATATATTTTGTTATTTTGATTAATTAAAAACATAATAAACAAGGTTTATAAAGAAGTCAACATGATAAAATTTGGTCAATTTTAAAAAGATTTAATCTGAAAATTATGTTTTTTACAGTCAAAGTCACAAACTCCTCGCTACATCTTTAGAGGGTATAAATTCCATTAAAACCATTGCAATCTGTGAAGCATAATTTGTACAACAATTGCCGTTGTGGCCATCAACTAAGCAATCGAAGTCGGTGAAGGATGCGGATGAAGCTTGGGCAACGGATTCGAATCTACTCTCGATGCTGATTTTGACCAAAGTCAAAGGTGAAAAGTCACAGGTACGTTGAACTTTAGCGAAGCGTGAATGTTTTCTTCGGCTTGTTTAGATTTTTTTTGGGTGACCGGACACTGTGGATGATTAGTACAATTTCAATTTTCACTTTAGCCAGAGGGGAACTTGGCTTTTCGTTTTTGGTCTTGTTCAGCCAAGAATGAAGGTCATTCAGTTTGATTGCGCAATGTTTTTGTTTGCTTTGCGTGATTTGGCAGGAAATATATAGTATAGCAAGGAGTCTCTCTCTCTCTCTTATAATACTTTACCTCGTCATTCACACACGTCAAATAAACTTACTTTGTTTGGCAACCCCTCAAATACCAGCTTATTTAAGCAAATATATTATAATTGTGTGAATCATCAGTAAATAACTTTTCATATCACTGTGCATATATTTACCATCTTTTTGTTTTACCAAAACTGTTTGCAATTAAATACAGAATATTAAAATGATACTTTTTGTATAGAGAATGTTATTACTTTATTAGAAAATTTAATCACAATACGTTTTAATTTAAGCAGGTGTCTTCAAAATCAAATAGATTAAGTCAAATTCAGCTTGAAGGATTTTGATCTCAACTCTGATTTATTTTGTTTAAAAAGTAATTAATAGTTAAATTACAAATATTCTCTTTTATTTCGTTTTATTTTCGATATTTGTTTTGCTTCACTGCAACAATCACAATAAAATCGCATTAAATAAATTCCCAAATAGAAAACTCTCATGTTTTGTAGTTCAATTAAAAGTAAGCTTAATATTGATTATCTGTCTTTACCAGAAATACACAAAATGTGAGCTGAGCACTTTTCATGAGATAGAAAAGAGAAAATCACTTCATAATGAAATTAAATCTTTATAATGTCTTTAAATTGATTGCTACCTGTCCGCAATATAGTTCTCTTCTTATCTAGCTTGTTGCAGCATGTGGCATGCTGCATTCAAGTGCTACACACACATTTAGCTTGAGGAAAGGTTTTTTTTGTTTGCATTTCTTGCACATCGTGAAACGTGGAAAAGCAAAAGCAATAATGAAAATATAACAGAAATTGGAAAATGCTAAAATTGTTTAACTTTTTTGTTGAGTGATCCCAAAAACCAATTCGTTTAATTGTATTTCGTATTGTTACCGCTGTGGAACATGTTGTATTTTATCAACTCACCTGTATTGGGATTGTGTCGCGCTGCTGCCGCCAGACTGAGGTTCCGTGGCAGAGTCATGCAGTCACCGTTGCCAGCAGGTGTGCTGGCTAACAGCACATTGCCACGACTGTCCACAAGGGCGCCCGCCAGATTCAGAGCAGCCGTGTTGCGTGCATAATTCAGAGCGGCAGCGTGATGCAATTGACTTGACTTGGGCAGAGTCATTAGGCCGGGATTGTAGCTTACGCTGTTGCCCGAGACGAGAACAGAGGCGGCGCCTCCATTGTTGCTGTTACCGCTGGCACGACCAAAGCTCTGTGTACCGTGTCCAATGCCCAAACTCTTGATTTGCATATGCTCACGTTGTTGTTGTGGTTGCTGTTGTTGTTGTTGTTTGCTGCTAGTACTATAGGTGACATTGCCCAAGTTATCAGCGACTTTAACGGCATCCATGACAACACTTCCACTGCCGCCCGCCTGTTGATTTGTCGGCTGTTGCTGCTGCTGCTGCTGTTGTTGTTGTTGTTGTTGCTGGCTGACCAATTGCATGCCCGTATTGTTGCATATGTGCGCTGGCGGTGGCTTCGCTGTCTCGTTGGCAGCGGCGGCGGCAGCAACAGCCGCCTGAAGCAACATGGCCGTCTGCCCCGCCGAATCCTGGCCATGGCTTTCCACATCGACAATCACATTGGAGCTCTGCGAGTGGCCCATGTGATAATGTGCATGCTTGATGGGCTCCGGCGGATACGGCACCTGCTGGTGCATGTTGCGCTGCTGATACTGCTTCTGCAGTGTCTTCACCTCCAGTCGCGTCTTGTCCCGCTGATAGTAGACGCCCGCAAATATCAGCACATTCAATATGAGCAGACTGCAACCGATGGCAATCGTGACGCTCAGTGCCGTCGAGTAGGCCGCATATCCGGCCGCCTCGAATCCGGACGCCAGTGTATCCGTCGAGGCATTCGTCAGTGTTGTTGGAACGAAGACGCCTCCACCTCCGCCACCGCCGCCGTTGCCAGTGTAGTTGCCGCCAATTGGTATACACGTCGTATACATGTTGTTCGGCTCCACGGTGCTAACTGCACAGCACAGAGAAAGAAAGAGAATAAGAGAGTATGTGGGAATGAGAAGGCGAACACTGATGTATATTAATATGTTGCAGTAACAAACAACTTGCTTGTTTGTCACTTGCTGCCTGGCTGACGATAAGGGGATTGCCTGCCTCGACTTGACTTATTGCGTATACGACGCGTGTGACTGCAACTGGTTACGCTATGTACATTGTTCAATTTACATACATTTTCACAAACACACACAGAAATTAGCATTCAACAATTGACTAATTTTCTACTCCTTAGTTTAGTTTGTTTAGTTTATTTTACATCACATTAAAGCTTAATTTTCAATAAAACATTAAAAAAACCTATTTACTACTTTAATTAAGAAATAAGGAAGTTTTAACTAAATTATGTATTTCAATATTTTATGGTACAACTCAATTAACTTGAGTCTTTTTTATATCTCAGTATATTTGGTTTCTTCATTATTATGTTCATTCCAATATTAAGTTTAACTTTATTGAAAGGATTAAAGGAATTATTCAAGAAACTACTTTTCATTTATAATATTCAGATAGTTAAAAATAAACAAAATCGTTTTGAATAGGATAAAATGATTGTTATAGAATATTCTTAAATTGAATCTAAAGAATCAAATGAATTTAAATACTTCGTTATTAGTTTTTGTTGATATTTTGTAGGCTCTACTTTTAACTCTCATCCAAATTTTTACAAATATTTTTCATAAAGTATTTGTACGCTGAATGAGTTTTAGATTGTCTTTCCATTATGTTATTGTATTTATTTCATATGACAAATACAAAGATCGGACAGCAAACGTATGCGACACAAATGCTTTTGAAGTTTACTTCCTTGAAAATGTATTTGTCAATATGCTGAAGTGCCTGGCATAGTAATTGTGGATGACTTTGCTTTGTTGCATTGTTTTGTTGTTGCCTTGTCTCTTACTGCCCTTATTGTGCCTCGAGTGGTACTTCTCTTAGCATTGTCTTATGACTGAGTATGTTTGTATGTAACATATGTTGGTGTCACTTGTGTCTGAAGTGGTTGTATGAGTGTCGACGTTGACTGTCTGAAAAGTTTTGCTTTCCAATTTTCTGCATATCAAACAATTTGGAAAAGTTTCGCAAAAGATTAAAGACTTGCGCACGTATTTTGCATAAATATTCAGACAGTCAGGCCAAGTATCAAAATAATTACTTTTCTAGTAGCCCAATCGCAGATCTTTTTCAATATCTCAAGAGAATATTCGCCATGTGATATTTTAGAGCATCCCGATTTGCATTTTATTTTGTAAGTTTGTTTTTCAATTTAAAACTTAGTCTGACAAGAGCTTTTATTTTTATACCACGCACACTTTAAAGTTTTCGATAAAATGTCAACAAAATGGAAAGATACAAAAAATAATTGCATTTTTAAAATCCCGGCAGAATAAAATCAGAGATGAGTTGTCGATTTTTCATGAAATTCAATACGATAAACTCGATTAATTGTCAAAAATATTATTGAGTTGCAAAAGTTGATAAACATTGCAGTTAAAATTGAGATGTCGATTTTGTTATGTATATTTTTGACACCAGTGGCCACTGATTGCTTCTCCTCAGATTTAACTATTTAAACCAGCAACTGGACAAGTCTCTGATGGTGTACAGTAATTTGAAAGCACTCAACCTGTCACTTGACGGACTTAAGGAGCCAACACTTTGGACCCCTTGCATGAGCTGGGCCAGAATACCCTTGAAAAGTATTAAAACCAGATAAGTTGCGACCACTTACATAGGAAAAGATAAGGAGAGAAGGGAAAAAGAGGAGAGGTGGAGATGAGGAATAGGGGAGAGCTGAGCTGGAAATAACACACCCACAGAGCTGTTGTAACCCACTTGAGCATTTATAATTGCTCTACAATAAGCTTTTATCAAAATGCCCCATTTTGCATTTATTTTGAAGCAGAAATACGTTTTATATTTTTGTTTGTACCCTGGGAAAGTGTCTATTTTAATTCCTTTTAATTTTAATTTCGTTTTCGTTTTATTGCACGGACTGAGCTTGAGTTAAAGTCATACTCAGACTAACAAGCGTCGCATGCATTCAAGGATTCTAGATAATTATATACGAGGACACATGGCTGGAGCAACTTGAGGCAGATAACCAAAGCACAGGCCAAAAAGAGATTGCCTTGGCCTGGTCTGAAGAGCTTGCTTCTGCTGCCTCGTGCTTAATGTGCCTTTAATTAATGGGCTGACAAAAAACCAACCATAAAATCAACTTAGGTTACAAATGTCCACTTCAAATGTTCCTCTGCCTGGCCTTATTTCAAGTCAGATCTAGTCTTTAACGAGTCAAACGCTTGGCCCACAAAATGTTGGCAGAGTTGGGTACCCTCAATTAAATAACCTTGCATAAATTAGATATCAGCGACAGCAGATGATGCTAAACTCTCCAGAGTGGAAAAGCATTTAAGAAGTGATTACCTAGCAAAGCAGTCAGCCAGGAAGTCAGGCGATATTTCAATTTGGGCCGACTTATTATGGCTTATAGTTTAGCATTCCGTCATCGGACGCAGTTTTAGGTAAAACAAGCTCCAATCTTAGACTTTATGCAAATTTATAAGCAACAACTGTTGGCATTTCAGCTTTAATTAAACTGACTCACTAATCCTACACAGGTTTTATCTGCAAATAAATGCAGAAATACTTTCCATGCCTTATTATTTTGTGGTTTCTATAAAAATTCAATTTTGTTGTGCCAACAAAACTTTAGAGCTCTCTCTTTCGTGCTCATTTTTTGCAATATTTATTTATTGCTACCTTGGCGCACTCGCGTTTTTCTCATGGCCAAAATTACAACTCGACACAGAGGTGACAATAAGAGCTCAACGAACATGTCAAAGTATGTCTCTTTAACATAATACTGCGAAACAGTTGTTCTCGCTCTCTTGGTCTCTCTCTCTCTCTCTCTCTGTCTCTTCTCTCTCTCTCTCTCTGTCACTCTGTAGTTCACAGTGCTGTTGCTTTGGTAACAGTGGACTGTCCTGTCTTAGTCTGCCCTAACCTGACCTGACTCAGTGTCCTCGACTGTCAAGCTGACAGCTGTTTGTCACATTTCCACAATTCCATCATCATCCTATCCTTATTTTTCTTCCTAAGCATTCTCAACCTTTTCTCTTTTTATTTGTCGCTTTCAATGCTTTTGGTCAAGTTTGTTTCGATGGTAGCGTACATATCATATCTTATCAGCATTTCCATCTCTTGCCATAATTGAAAAAAAAAAAACATTTTGTTTGGTCTGATGGTATGGAATACCACCACAATTCACTCTGTGAACTCTCGACTGTTTATTTTGGGTGAATCTGTTTTTGTGTTGTACATGACAAAGGTAAATCAAATTCAGAGTGCAATATGTGAGTATGGTAGATATGAGGGTATTTATATTTCAAATAAAAAAAACCTTTATGCTACACCAGATGTCGTCTAATTTCATTCAACGGTGTTAAAATAGTAAAATTTATATATCTAAAACTATGTCTGCAGTTCTATTAAAGAGTTCATCTGTATGTTCAAACGTACACAAAAAACCATTTGGTCTGCGGCCAAGTCAACATTGCAATAACTTCTAATTTACACGAGGTTGATGTGGGATCCTGCAGTGACTTATGTAAACAGCCACAGGAAAGACGCCCTTGCACTCCCACCCTCTCTAATGCCGTCAACTAATGCATTTTGTATTGGCCAAGTCAAAGTGCTCTGCGCTGAGTGGAAGCAGAGTGTTTTGGGTTTAAATTGACTGTCTGACTTTTGACTGTAAGATAAACTGTGGGCAAAAAGCGTCGCTAAAATAGTTGCCTCGCAACTTGTCCCACAAGCGTTTGATGTTTGAGTTGCTTGCAACATTTTCGCTGTCCGCGTTGCAATTGGCAGCTGTAGCTGGGGACATTATATACATTTAGTAAATGGAGAAGGAACGCAGACCATCTCATCTAGCACAAGAAGAGCTTGTTGTTAATTTAGGGTAAGTGTTGTAAAACTTCTACAAACGAGTTTTATATAAACTGGTTTAATGAGTTTTCCAGCTTGCACGGAAAGTGAATAAAATTGTATGCATAGTTTGCGTTTGTGGTTGAATAGAAGTCTAAAATGTTGCTTAAGATCATTGGGAATAAAGTAGAAACTTTAAAAATATCAAAAAGCAATGTAACCAAAATATGTATGCTCCATATGAGTATTAAGTTAAAGGGAGAGAAAGCGGGATAAAGAAAGAGAGAATGAAGAGCTACACTAACCAACAAAAGTCTAAGGATTCACACACTTAATACAGTATACAGTTGAGTGCATTTTCAAAAGTGAGCACTCAACGCAATATAAATTCAAAGACCAAATGCTGACTTTCTCCTTCCGCTTGGACTCAGCTACAATAAGTTGGGGCACAGCTGGGGGCCGAGTTGGGTCAATGGAAACGTCATGGTTCAGGCATAAAATGCCAACTTTGCAATTTGCAATTTAGCTCGTGACACCACAAAACTGAAGTAAGCAGACATTGCTAGACAAGGCCCAAACTCTTGGCATGCGTAAACAAATCTTCTCGAAAAATCCACAATGTTGATTTCGAGCTTTTTCTGCTATATATGTGTGCTTAAGTCAGAGCAAATACTTTTGCCTTTACTTCTCTCCCCTCTACTCCTCTCTTAGTCCAATGACCACAAAAAAAAAGAAAATGATGTAAGAAAAACATATTTGGCAAGAAGTTTCCTTTTCAATTCGCATTTATTTGACTTGCAACAACTCTCTGCTGAACCCAACATGGCGTATGCGTAATAAAGTTTTCTTTCGTTTAACAAAGTTATTTAACTTGCACGATGTACATCTGCTAACAACTGTAGCACATTTGCACATATCAGGCATTGGCGTAAATACTGTATCCTATATTATGCATTTCAAATTCAAAAACATTCAAATACGCTACATGAAAGTCAATGCTGAATCGGCAATTTGTGTTTCATTAAAGCATCGATTTTAGAAATATATATGTACACGGTAACCATAAAGAAAACCAAATTAGAATTAGTGAGCATTTGTGCAAAACTCAATAAGAAATTCAATTAAAACTGTCTCAATAATTTGTCTTTGTTTGCATGGGCGATGCGGTGACAACGTTTTTGGCTAAATGATTTGCATTAAATTAATTTAACATATTGCTCAGTATATAGATTGCCTGGTTTCGTCTGTCGTAAACATTTAAATGTTAAAGACGTTTGTATCTTGACAATAGTAAATCTTTTGGTATTGCCTTTGCTTTAGTTTGTGTCAACTAAACATCTTAAGTGTCAACTACAGAAGTTTCGAAAAGTTGCTAATGAATATTATATAATTTGAGCCTGGTAAACTGATTTCCTTTTAAATTTAAAGTCCTTTGATAGGACTATTTATTATAAAACAATATGAAAATATTTTAATACAATAAAACTCACAGCTGAAGTCTTGTCGCAAATCTCTAGATATCTGGCAATTGCTTAAGCTAAAAGCCCTGCACTGACTGTTGACACTTGACTTGCCACAGTCTATTACCAAATAACTGAAGTTGCAGAGATCAATTGGCATTTGAATTGTTTAACGGTCGGTGACACTTACCACCCAATATGCCATTTAAATAGGCTGAGGCATTCAGCACACGTCCCTTCTTCACTATCATTTGCTCATCGATAAACAGGAGGCGAGACGACGAAGAGGAGGATGACGATGATGTTGTTGAGCCGCCAGCAGCTGAGATACCAAATGGATCTGGCTTAACGGGTCCCTCGTACAATTCCATATCATCATGATTGCGAAATAGATTGTGCCGAGCTATCACATCCTCCATCCCGGCGCGATGTAGCTCCGGTATTAGACGCAGCCAAATTGAGAGTTGGTGAGCCCGAAAGTGATTCTTAATGCGCGGTTTCATGCCTTCTCGCAGATTGTGGAGAATTTTGGAAAGAATATAAAAAGAGAAATAACAATAGCGTTAATATAAACATAAGTATTTATTAACATGACAATTTGTTGGTATGCATGCATGTAAATTAACCTGTTGTCAACTATTTCACTTGCTTGTTTGTTTTTGTTGTGGTTCTTGTTGCTGAAAGGTGATATAATTCCCACAAATGAGAATACCTCTTCTCTTCTTTGCCTGATGCCTAACTTAAAGATGACCTCTTGTTTAATTAGCTTTTAAATGCAATAAAAATGCTTAATTTTAGATGCCGACAGTTTGAATGGGTTTGTCAGTTGGTTAATTAAGCATGATTAAATAATTTTCCTAACTAGAATTTAGACAAACCAAAAGAAAGTGTTTTGGTCATATGTCAAACTTTAATAGCTTTTATAATTAGTAATTAAATAAGATCGGAGTATATAGTAATATGAAATTATTATAGTTATTTCTGTTAGTTTAAGAAATAAAATATAGATTTCTAAAATTTAATCTACGAAATCTATTTAAATTTCAATAAACTTTGACTGTACTCGTATTTTTACTACAATTTTTATTTCGTTCTTATAAATGTTATTTGATGTTGCTTGCTTGAACACATATAAATCAGAGTCTCCCAGCTTAGAACTTAACAAATAGATGATTCAAATTGTTCTAAATCTTTTTTTTTTTTTGGGAAATTTGATGTGTCGCCTACATTCGGCGAAGTAAATAAATATTGCAAACACTTAGGATCTGTATAACTTATGCACTAACAATTTCAATTCCAGCTTCAAAGAATTTGAACACAAGTAAGGCGATTGAGTGTGTGCGTGAGAGTGTGTCAGGTAAAGGTGAATGTTCCTTGAATGTGTCTGATCCGAACCATTGTGAGGACAGATGTGTGCAGCATATTCACATAATTCTATTCGATTCGATTCAAATTGTATGTTTGCCAGCATATCAAATCAAAACTCCCAATCATTTGTGGGCGTTAACAGATTCTTTGCAACTACATCCTTTGTGCGTGTTGTATGTCAATGACAGGGGCATTGAGCAAAAGTTGAAGTCTTTTAAATACGCATTTTGTAAGGGGCAGGTCAAGAGGCATCAGAACGCTGCAGACATTCGCTATCTGCGGTTTCTTTCAATTAATTTCAAACAAAGAGCAACAAAGTATGAAACACACCAGTTGTATGTACTTATTTTATTTGATGACCTTTAAAGTCGGCACTGTTTAATTTATATTCATATATTCTGGATCACTTAAAATCATAAAGAAGTAAATTCGTTAACAAAGTCTCCTATATTTTAAATTCAATTTTTATGGGTACATGTGATGTTAATTCTTATAATACAATTACTAGATGACATCTGATTAAGGTCGTTCAAAATTTCATTACCATTTTTCTAAAATATGAATTGTTGCCTCGTTGTCAGGTTCGCTTGGTTCCACAAAAAAGTTGTAAACATTTATAACTCAATAACATTTGCACAATATTTCATATGACGCAAAGTCATCATATTTGAGCACACATAATGCTTAAAATAAACAGGATAATGTATCTGAAGAGGGAATCTCCATATACGTGAATCAATTCGACAGTTTCGTATTTATACCACACTAAAGAACAATCAGTAGTAATCACAGAGTAGCACAGGAAGTCGATCACTCTCGGCCGCAGCACGTTGTCGCTTAAATTTGCAAGCTGCCTTCGTTATTGTGTTATCTTTAAAGTATAAATTCGGGGGTAGCCCATTTGTCTTATGCCTACTTTCGACTTTTGTTGCTATGCTATAAAATTGAAATTATAATTTCTATATTTTTGAGCTCTGCTTTTAGGAAAACTGCTCATAAAGTTGTTGGTCTTATCTGGCAACTAATTGAATTCTTTGTTTTTTCTTGTGTGTACAGTGTACACACATTACTTTATGCGTCATTTCAGCTGAATTCACATAAATATTTTATATCCGGAAGATTCCCAAAAGTATTTTACGTTATTTGGAGTTTTATTTTTAATTAAATATTTAATCTGTACAATCTATTTATGTATTTTAAGAAGCTTAAGTATTTGTTAAATCTCACAATTTCCAAGCAGTAAAGATTTTGCTCCTGATATAATTTATATTCATTTCCTCAAGCAACCAACGTAAGCAGTGCAAACTAAAATAGATACTCAAAAAAGTCTTTATGGCATCTCACCTATTTCCAAATATTTTTGATGCAACGGATCATAATTTTCCCAGGTGATGCTGCGGAAGCGATTGCGTTCCTTAGAAACAGGCAGCACTGAGTCCTGGCGATGATGTTCGTTTGGATTGCTGTGGAGATGGAAAGATAGATAGAAATATTTAGATAGAGATAGAAACAGAGAGAAAATCTTGCACACAGTTGAGCGGAAATGTGTTACAAAGAATTTTGTTTGCCTTAGCATTATTGTTATTCGTGCATTTTTCTAGTGTTTATCTTTTTTTGTTTTGTTGAGCTGCGTGCATAAACAGAAAATGCTTTAAAAGCAGAGCTTTCATTGTTTGCTTTATAACAGTCGGGCAGGGGACCAGCAGTTTTTGTAAGACCGTTGCGGAAGATAACAGCTTGTTTTCATTTACGGACAATCAGCGCTAAGTGTTGCACACGAAAGCAAATTTAGAATAAAGAAACTAACGTCGCTTGCCTGACAAATTAGTGTAAGTGAAATTCCCGTTGGCCAAGGGATTAAGTTAAGTGATGGACATGATGGAAGGATGTTCAATTTTAGTTACTTAACTTACCCGGTGCGCGCGAAATTAGACCAAAATATCATCACAGCCTCTGAGAGGGCCGTCTCCGACTTGGTATAGTTTTGCGGAAAGTGACTGAAGCCATCTACAAGTGGAGCCCCGAATATGTAAGGCAAATCTTCACCATGCACCGTTCCCATACGCTGCGGATAGTCTCCATCTTTGGTCTGATAATCAAATACGTAGAAATAACAGCGACCCGATGGTTGTGTGGAAGCAGCCAAAGTTGATGTCGCTACGTTGCCGGCACCATTGGCACTCGATGAGCTCACAGGTGGCGGTGATTGAGCTGCCAATATATCCCCAGTGCGCACTAGAGGGCGCCACAAATTGAGCATCCGACAGAGCTGCCACCGCAGTGTCACGTGTGTTTATTGGATGTTGTGAGGTGCGGTCCCAATCCGTATATTCGTTCACGATCTGTGTGCAGATATAGATGGTTTAATACAATTTAGCCGAGATTAAATTCGTTACTTTGAAAAACCATATTTCTTAAATAATACTCGCATCGAATTCAACTGCAAAAGATTTTGAAGAAAATAAAATGAATTATTTAAATTTGTTTTAAGCAAAAACCAAATATAATTTGACTCAAAAAAAATATAAAAATTATAGAACTTTTAACAATTATAACAAAATGGTAATTATATATGTATAATGTATCAGGAGTGGATCAAAAAATTAAGTTTGATTTTACAAATATGTGGGAATTATTAAATTTAAAATAAATCTCTTTTAGAAACTTTGGTGATTTGCCATTCTCTTTCCGTATATGCATTTAAAACGGTTGTAAAAGCGCCGAGACTCGAACTAGAATACACAACACATACAGTAAGAACTTTAAAGTAGGCTGACTATGTATAAATATGGAGAATACACATGTGCATACATGTTTTTGGTGTGTGGACATGACAAGTCACATCCTGGTGGGATTACAGAAGGATTTTGCTTGTGCTGATGTTTGCTGTGGTTATTATTATTTTACCACCATCTGTGGGATTTTAAGAGAACCACAAAATGCATCTACAAAATCGATGTCATGCATAATTTAAAAAATGGGTACACTTTCCTACGATTCACCAGATTGCAGTTGTATGTGTGAATTGGAGCTACAGTAGAGAGTGTGAGGATGTTTTATGAATATTCTAATAAAATAAAATTGAGCTTAGAACAGGTTATTTTAAAAATCTCTAATAAATTACAATTGATTTAACTTTATACATTATGCGTACTTTAAAAATATGCAGATAAATATTCGAAAATATTTTTCTACGAAAGTCCCATATTTTTTAATCTGAATCGAATGTTTTTAGAATAAAGCTTGAGCATAGAATGATTTTGAGTAACCAGAGTTAAAATAACTGTCAAATACTTCAGTCGCAATTGCCATTGCAGTTAATTAGAGACATATTTCTTGATATTAAGACTGGATAAGTGCATGCACCACATATGAAATTACAAAATGTGTTTTAGACCGCATAACAGAATTGCACGCAGGATCTCTTCAGTAAGAATGCGAGTTCGAGTATACTGAAGTTAAATAAATTCGAATGAATGTATGCTGCATAATCGCGATATATGCGTTGGCAATTTACGGCTGTGCGTGTCTGTGTGCACTTAAAATACACAGAGACACACAAATATATAGAGGTATTCTTGGTTTTAATATGGCAAATGGTGACAGCGTCGACTGACGATGATGATGTGTCTTAGGATGGGTAAGAGGATGACGATGACGATGAGGATGATGCTGACTGTTGGCTGTTGACTCTTGTTGTTGGCTGCTGTTGCTTCTGCTTCTGTTGCTGTTGCTGTTTCTGTTGCACTGATTTGGGTTAAGTGTAGCCCGGGCGTTTTTAAGTAGGTATGTGTGCCACATATCTACTTTGTACATATGCACACAGATACATACATGTTTGTCGGAGTGTCCTTGTCAATGCATGTACCAAAACACATTCACACATTTGCCAAATAAAGCGTGTTAATGCTTTGACTTTAATGGCGTGTTAACTGTCTTCCATTTCGCTCGCTTTCGCATTATAAAATGCAAAACGAAAATAAATACAACACGGAACAAAGAAGAATACAAATAAGTAATTAAATAAAATGTTAAAAAGCTGCAGAGCGTAAACATACACCATGTTATTCAGCCATCGACTATGCTACTCTCCATTATATTGCAAATATTACGCATACGCACTGTGTTCTCTTGGGAACTTTTAATTACAGTTACATTAGTACTTACGCAGACCCAAACTTGCGAACATATTAACTAACTTTATGTTCGTTTGCTGCTTTTAATGCCTCTGCACCTGCTTTCCGTGTTAAATGCATTTGCAATGTTCAGGTAAATTTCAAGGTGGGCTTTGCCAATGATGCTGATATTACTGCATTTGGTTAAGTATAACAAATTGTTGCATTGTATATAAATCCTGAATTTAAATATTTATTATCAAGCTAAATTACAGCAAAGCTTTTCTTATATGCGTAAATTATTTTAGCTTATTTGCCTCGAATATTAATGAGTATGAATGAATTTATAAGTCACAGTTTATTAGCTTAACGAAGAGATATATGAAATTATTCTAAAAGTTTTAAAGTGCACTCATGGTATTCATTAAAATTATATTCATTATTTGCTATTAAAAAAATACTAAAGAAGCTAATATTCAAATAAATAAACCAACAATTAAATAAGTCTTGAAATACATTTCAATTACTAATTTACACATATCCTAATCTGTATAACTATATCTGTATCTGTGTAGATTGTCACTAGAGAACACCATTAGGTGAAAAACCCAACAAACAAATCCGATTCGGCCTTCAGTTAAGACACAAGGCAAAGAGAAGTCGCAATTTGATTAGCAGATGTATGTGATAGACTGCAAGTCGCAGCCCTAATTGGGGATGGAGGTGCGGCTTGAGACCCCAAGCCAGTTAACTTCTGGCAGTTTTCGATTGCTGTAATTTTGATTATACGTATATAGTAGGTACTCACCGTATAAAATATCTCATTGAGGTGGTAATTGTAAGCGTTGCGTACATAAGTGCGTATGATTTTATCGCGTCTCTCACCCTCGAAGCCATTTTGAATGTCATGAGCGCTGAAGCGCCAAATCGATTCGCCTGTGACAACGCCAAAGAGTACATCATAATGTCCACCAATGTTGACCGTGCCACTGGCACCACCAAAAGAACCAGAGCCACCGCTGAATGCCGAACTAGAACCAGATCCACCACCATTGCCACCAGCTGACTGGGAGCCAGAATCCGCTGTTGAACGCTTCGAGTTGCGCATCATTAAATCATCGATATCGAGATTGGAATGTCCGGGTCGTATGACAACGCCATCAACCTAAATTGAAATGGAACAAAAGAAGCCAAAAAGCTTATGTAAGAAGAAATGATAAAGTCAGAAAGGAAACATAACGAAGACTTAAAACATACAATTGTTGCCCACAAACAAAAAACAAACTAACGTGCAATTCTAAAGTGAAGTACAAAGCAACTGCATTAACTGAAGTACCATAAGTAATAAAATTCGTTGAAGCAAACGCAGAAAAGATGAGCCCAGAAAAAATGGCCAAATGAAAAGAACAAAGCACATAAAAAGAGAGATACTCGATACTACATAAGAAACAAACCGAAATTACTTTTGAGCCTTTGACTTGGGAAAACTCTTAATGAAAGATGAGCTGTTGTACTTAAAATACGGACAAAAATAAGAATAAATGAAAAACTTTCAAATCAATTCCTTTGTGAGTCTTTTGTTCTATTTTAGCAAGCAATTACAGATTCATAGTTAAATGGCAGTTAAATTACTGCTCTTAATTAAAGTATAAATATTAAAAAAAGAGTTGTATACATTTAAAATGCTTATATAATTTTTAGAATAGATAGACATTTACAAAATTTTGGTGCAATAATTTTAAACTTAACCATTTATCAAATATTTATGTATTTATTATATTCTTTTATTAATATTGTTTATTTATGTAACAAACTTACCGATGGTCCAAAGGATGTCAAAAAGTTGGGCGCTTCAATATCAGCCTCATAGAGATCTTCCAATGGCACATCCCTTAGGCAATCAACAATTTGCTCGTGATGTCTATTCAAATCATCGGGTATTGAGCAATTCACCTCTTTAGCCAGCTTAATGGCAAAGAGCACTGGATCCTCGACCAGAGCCCATGAGGAATACGCCGATCCAGACATGAGAATGGCTCGATGGAAAAGACCCCGCACCATTGTAGGCGAAGTCATCAGATAATTAATGCAAGCAGCTCCAGTGCCGTGTCCTGCCAGTGTCACAACATTTGGATCGCCACCAAACTTTTGTATATTCTGCTGTATCCAATGCAGAGCCGCCATCTGATCCATCAGACCATAATTAGCGACACGTGCGTGTGTGTGTGGAGTGGGATTCGCATTAAGAAAGCCTGTCAACCGAATGCCATTATTGAATATGTCCTTGTATTCAGCACATTACACAAGTGTAACCATTTCTTACCCAATATGCCCAGGCGGTAATTAAGCGTAACAACAACCACTTCCCCATAACTGGCCAATACAGAACCATCATAGGGATTCCCGCTACTCCACTCAAAGGACTCTCCATGTATGAAGACAATGACGGGCAGCTTTTTTTCACTAGCGCCAGCTGTTGAATTGAAATTCGAATTATAGTTATTGTAATTGTAGTACAATCTGTGAATGATTGTATGCCAATTCTGCAGAGGTCTTCTTTTAATTTATATGAAACCAATACAGTGCTAATAAATTCTCAGCTTATATACTAATTTATATATATATTAAAGTCGTTCTCAAAGTATAATAAAATGCAAATCTCTTTTTACATTACATGTATGTTTGAAATTGTTTTAAATTGTATTTGTAAATTATAAATAATTAAAATCAATTTAATGTTTGTTAAATTTAAATTACGGTAATAAAATTTAGTTATTCCCTGACTTTACTTTTACTATTATAATCCCAGCAAATTTTTAATGAGTCAAATTTTACTAAAATTGTGCAGTGGCAGCAAAGATTGCAGTTTTCCAGAATCTGTTTTATTTTTTTCATTTGAAGGCAACACAGGCGAATTCACTCAAAGGCGTGTTTGGTTGCAGAGTGAAGAGCGAACACGCGAGAGACGCTGAACGAGATTTGCAGATCGGCCGTTGAGAACGACAACTCGAGCGACGAAAGAGTGACGAGTTAATTTCATTATTCATTTCAAATATTATAAGAACTTTGTAGTTTTAACTTTTATCAAGTAAAACCCCAAATTCATTGATTCTATGCTTGAGCTTTGAGTCCGATACGAGAGAGCTTGAGATAAGACTCTGTGTGGGAGTGATTCTTTGTGTGTCTGTACATATGTAGTTTATGTTAAATATATACAAACAAATTTCTGGCTTTGCAATATTATTCGAAAAGGAATTATATAAACAAAAGGAATTTTAATGTAAAAATTTGTTTAAACAAAATAAATAGTATATATAACAATTTGTGTTTTAATGATTCTCCAGAGCTTTAACGCTAATAATTCAAGCTTATCTCTTAGCAATATTTATTGCTCTGATATGGAATAAAAAAAAATAATTAATTCAATTTAAGTCAAATGAAATTTAGCAAGTTTATTTCTTAAACATATTAACAGCACGGAAATATTATTTTTGGCAAGGCAAAAATTTAAATATTATATTTTTGACTGATCGTTTATATGACAGATGTGCGATATATCTAATCAGTATGTGTAAGGCAAATAAACAATTTATGAGATTGGTTGAAATATCTAAATCAAAACTCCGTTTCCTTTGTCAAATTGCCTAAGCTTGCTAACTAGTATTTTAATTTCGCTTACCATTTACAGGTGAAAATATGTTTAGGTATAAACAGTCTTCAGATTGATTCTCGAGAAATGGAAGTAGTCTTTTCAAGTATTCTAAACGTCCTTTTGGCATCTTCTCTAAGGCGGCGGTTTCATTCTGTATATTAGGTAAGTGCTGCGGACAAACGGGACTGTAGGTATCGGAGATGCGTATGCCTTCCCAGGGCGCTGGAGCACGTGTTGGACTAAAGCTACAAATAAAGATTATCGTTATTCAATTGGATGCCAATATTTATTTATTATGGTATTATGAACGGCTCTCACCGATTCTGTTTGGTTGGAGGCGTCGCATAGGGCACGCCCAGAAACACCTCCACAGAGCGTAGATATCGAAAGTTATCCAATGGCAAAATGAGACCATGTAAACGTCCATAACGGGTCTGCACTATTCGATGTCCTAGTCGGGCACCCGTGTACAAATCTTTGGTGGAGGCGCTGACAACGCCAAGACAACTGATAAGGACGCACGAGAGCAGAAGACGCAGGACACATTGGACAAATCGCCACATGGTCGACGAGTTCATTCTCTTGTTCTTCTGCGCGTTGAGATATCTTAAGATTTTAATCGCTGAGGCAATTAACTACCGCCTCTGACAATACACTATCTATCTACACTATATGGTGTGTGGTCATCGCCTTGATATTTAGCTTCCAAGTGTAGATTATTCATCCTTTTCGCTTCACTTCGCTTCTTCTGCAATTAAACCAGTAAACACGTTTTTCAATGTATTTAATTTTAGGAGTAATGAATAAATTATTAAATACAGAGAAATTGTAAGAGTACGATAAATTCGCTTGGTTGAGAATAAGCAGTAAGCTCTCTCAATTATGCCAACGACCTTCAATGTATGAATATTGCGATAAGAACGAGAAATCTTTCAACTGTCAAGAAGAATAGACGTTGAGATACCCTGTCATTTTGCTCTCAATTAAATTTAAATCATACAAATATACTGAAGTATTTGTATAAAATTCGAAGTCTGCTTAAATAAATGGATTGCACAATATTTAAAATTCTATTAAACTGGACTCAAATTATAATTGGGAAATACGAAGACCAAACTCATGAAAGTTTAATCGTTATTAATGTAAACCAATACCACTTATTTGTTCGTTTGCTAGTTGTAGAGTGTGATTCCTTTAGTGTTCATAAAACTCATACAGCTTGAACTAATACAGAAGAACGGGTTCGATAAGCTTATCGGTTCTCCGAAACTAAGAATTTCTCATACTTCAGAGCATACTTAATGTTTGGGCAATCGAAAGCCAAAGAACAGTGTGAATCGAGAGCTCAGTGGAGAAAATTGAAAATATGTTCGTTCGATGTAATTGGATAACTTTGGTGTTAATCCAATTGGTGATGACTAGATGCATCTTCGGTAATGAGATCTGTTTATTCCAATGCGAGGAAAATGGAGAGTGTCTACATGAAAGTTCTAGGTGCAATGGAATACAGGATTGCCTCCATGGCAGCGATGAAGCCTATGTTCATTGTAAAGATCTGAACATTCTTGGCAAATCAAATATTTTTACCTGTGCACATGGACCTGAACTACAGGAAAACCAAAAGTGCAATAAAAAAGCTGATTGCGTCGATAAATCCGATGAGTCGCCTATATTCTGCGATGAAAACTTTGATACAGATACCATTATTGATCCCGATAACAACTGTCGAGAGTATGTTCATACATTTACTAAATGCTTACTTAAGTTCTAATCGAATATTTCAATTGAATTTCAATAATATGTAAATATTATAATTAGGCGAATGTTTGTAACAGGCAGATGTAAATATTTCAACAGTCGAGTAGCTTTAGCCCAGTCCGTTTTTTCTGTCTGTCAGTCTGTTTAATTGCGTCGATCTTAGCAACTATAAGCGCAAGCTTGAGTTTACAATGATTATTATTTTACAGTAATTTGTGTGTGTGTGTGCTTTCGTATAGACGAATAAAACTTTATCATGAAACTATTCAAAATACTGCATTTGAAAATCTTTGTTTTCGTTTCTGGAGAGTGTGTTGCAGAAAAAGACCAACAGAATAATGAAACAAATAAATGTGGTTATGAAATTTATGATTGAAAGATAGTTCCGTATGTCTATATAAAAATTTAGTAGTATGTAAATGTATTTATGTTGGACCATTATGCGAAACTCAAAGACATAGATTTAAGATTAAAAATCTTTGCGCATTTGGCAAATATTTTGATTTGAGCAGCACTTGGAAATTTATGAACTTTTGAATGAAGTATGATTATTTGCTTAAGACTGATTTAATGTTGAGAAATTATATATGATTTAAATTGAAACATAGTGCATCTTTATGGCCTTGTTGAAAGTTGTTCACTTCTCAGCTTAACTATCTAAAATATGTACACGTTAGTGAAGTCGACTTTTTGGTTTGGGGTGCATACAGTTGCATTGAATACTTATTTTAACAACTTACTCATTTAGTTTCAGCAACAAATTGATGTGCACACCCGATCAGTGCGTTTCTAAGGACAAAATGTGCGATGGAAAGGTGGATTGCTTAAATGGTCGCGACGAGTCGGTGGACCTATGCTTAACGGAATGCATGGACACCGAATATCAATGTGCCAATGGAATATGCATTAAAAAAGACCTAGTGTGCGATAACAAATATGATTGCATTGATGGATCTGATGAGTTAGAAAATACGTGTGGCGGTAATGATAAATGGATAAGAAAATTGCCAGTTAAGTGTCACGAGCCCTTAGAGAATGGATTGCAATTTTCAGCTGATACCAAATTTTATAAACCCATAAATAAAACCAAATATGTTTATGCCAATATGCCAGTCCGTTTCGAGTGCCACGACAGTACGGCTAACTTAACTGGCGATGAGTGGAATGTGTGCATGGTAACAGGAAACTGGCGACACGATCCGCCCAGATGCATTGTTAAATGGGTCAACCCAGATCCAGATACTAATGGAACCAACGGATGCAAAATAGACACATACAATAAATACAAAGATCAACTCACAATATACAAATGTACGGATGATGGAAAGGACTGTTCAACACCGGTGACACCACCTATCGATAACATCGAGGTTCGTTTTGAGTGTAATAATGATTACCATTTGAATCCAATAAAAAACACTTCGAAATTCATGTGTCGGAACGGAAAATGGGACAACTATTCAAATTTCGGGGATCCGAAGTGTGTCAGTAAGTAATGAAATTATTGAAGACCCTGCACAATTAATTATGTACTCATTTTGTATCTAGAGTATTGTAATATAGACTGTCGAGACTCAATGGTACCGATTTGCAAATTCCATAAAAATATACCGTGTAATGATACATTACTCCCAGGTACCGAGGTTACTTTCCGTTGCAAAAACGGTTTCGAAGAAAATGGTGATCAACCAAAAATATTCTGCAGAGAAGATGGAACCTGGGAACACTATAATGCGACATATTTGAACCATTTCTGTACGCTCAAATGCGGCGAGCCGGACAAGTACGGTCTAACGAGGAATGCACCTTATATAAGCCCTGAAGAAAGACCCTGGACAGTGCCCATCTACTTTCAAAATATAAGTCATAACAACTATAAACAAATATGTGGCGGTGTCTTGATTCGGCATAATCTAGTCCTGACTGCCGCACATTGTGTTTGTGACAACGAAGATAAAAAATATGATGCGCATTTATTCCGTGTGGGAGCACCAAATAGTGTAGACAACATTATCAACAGAGACTTTGGCTGGACAGTAATGGCTATTAAAGTTAATTCGTAAGTATTTATAAAACATAAACTTTTATATATTAAATTATTATTCCTTTTTTGTCGATTTTCAAACGAAGAAACTATGCATCCAATGACTTTAAGGCCGATACGGCTCTTATGCAAATCAAGGATAAAAATAATTTGATTACCACAATCGTTTGTCTGCCATGGCTCAACAAGGTCAGTAAGAATAATCTGGTGATTTTTGATACGGGCAGTGTCAGCTCATGGGATACGGATCTTATAAAAACTTCGAATACTTTGAATTTGAGAATAGTAATTGCCAATGTAACTTCAGTTCTCACATCGCATTCTTTTCACATAAAACTAAATGCAAATGTGCGTATATGTCCGGGTGATAGCGGCAGCGGCTTTATTAAGGATTGTGATATTTATAATGGAAAAGAGAGAAAAAAGTTAACTGCCTCTATGGCATTGTGAGCTCAAGAGATCGTGGTGGGAGTAAACAGGACGGTTGCACGACCGATGTTTCAATTGCAAACACTGGACATATTAACACTGTTGACTTCATAGCTGAAACTATAACTCAAATTGAAAACACTTGTAACCTAATTAGCGATTAAAATATAAAACTAGAGGCACACCCTCTTTTGCCATTTATACTTTTTTAATCAATATAACACTTTTATTTGTAAGAATCTCATATTTATATGGACATTGAGAATATGATGGAATCAAACTACATGAAGCAGTAGTGCTTATAATATATATATTGTTTTTCATTAAATTTGAAATATACTTGACAACTCTTTGATATTTTACTCAAATACTTTAAAGAAATTTCTTTTAGTTTGTCTTAAACAATTTCCGCAGAAGTTGAAAATGCGCAGAGTTCTTAATATTCTAGATGTCTTACGAAAAGTGCGTCCCAGCTCAAAACGTGAATCTGAGCAAAGGATAAAGAGTTATAAAATTGATAATGCAATGGATGATAAAACTAGCGGGGTGAAATCTTCAGACCCGGGCACTGAGGTGCTCTGGCGGAATCTTCGTCACGTTCTGAACATTTGCGGGGGACAACAGAAGCCACCGAAGATGACGAACACCGAATTGGATGTGGAATCTGGAGCCCTGGTAAATGTGCTTGAAGTACAGCGGTTTGTCAGCGATGTATTTGCTGCCATGGACGTGCCGTCCAGGGCCGCTAGTGAGATGGCAGATGCTTTAATTGCCGCTGACTACATGGGCCAGCGGAGCATGGGAATACATCGTCTGCCCTCTATTGCATCCGATCTACTTAATTTAAGAATCGATGCCCGTATGCAGCCCAAGGTGCTGTGCGAACGCGAGGCTTTGGCTTTGGTCGATGGTCAAAATGCACCTGGTCCGGTGGTTGCCAATTTCTGCATGGATTTGGCCATGCTCAAGGCGCGCGATCAGGGAATCGGCTTTGTGGCGGCGCGTAGATCGAACAACATTGGCATGGCCTCTTGGTATGCCTGCCAGGCGTTGGCGCAGCGTATGATCGGTCTGTGCATGTCGAATGGACGGACAATTCTCGTGCCCAGTGGTGGGATCGAGCCGCTTTTGGGGGACAATTCTATGGCTTTTGCGGCGGCAAGCACACAGGAGCAGTTTCTCATGGACATGGGCATGTCCGCCTATCGCATTGAACAACTCGAGCTGGATTACTGCAATGGCTACTTGCAGCAGTTACCCCCTCATCTGGCATTGGACTGCAATGGTCAGACCACGACAGATCCTGCAGAGGCTCTGCAGGCACAACGTCTGCATCCCTTCTCGCCGGAACACAAAGGATTCGGACTATCCGCAATGGTCGATATACTTTGCAGTGTGATGACAGGTGCTCGCATTGCCTCACAGCTCTGTCGTCGTGGTTTGTTCTCTACTGACAATGACATGGCAGATCTGGGCCAGGTTTATATAGCCATTGATCCGATGCGTTTTTGTGTGTCTTTTGAGGAGCGACTAGCCGATTTCCATCAGCTGCTTCGCAATGTTTTGCCCAGCAATCCAAACCAGTCGCCCTTGATTCCCGGTGACAAGGAGAATCAGCACATGCAGATGGTTGATGATCAGGGCGGACTAATCCTATCGCCCTGCACGCTCTATGTTCTGCACGAGCTAAGCGAACGTTTTAATATAAATCCCATCAAGGCCAATAAAAATGCATAGAACATTTTCACGATATGGAAATAATTACTAATTACAATATATATGTAGATGCGACTTCGTAGAGAAATTAAAAAAGTATCGTCATTCCTGTTAGAAGATATAAAAATGCCTCTTTGAAATGGTCTTGAACTCAATTGGCAGTATGATTAATTTGATTCCTACACAAGCGTAGCTCATTAGCTTTTTTATATTAGTAAACTTTTATAAGTTTTTGTGCCACCATCTTTCTTAAAAGAGGTTTGGTCCAGTGGCTCTGTTGTTAGAGGCGCCGACCTGGCATAAACAGAACCAGGTTGGAAAAACTGAGTTCAAACCACTCCAGGCAAAGACAGAAATGTGTAAACTTTACCTCAAGTTATTATAAGTCCTTATGCGCATAGTTTGAGGTTTGGGTATATTAATTATACTTATATGTCTACCTGCGATGTTATGATACTATGATGCTGTGATATTGCAATTGTAATAAATGGATTCAACGCTTAAATAAAAAATTAAAAAGAAAAAGTAATGAATTAAAAAAACAAATTTCAAGACTTGAATTCTCTTGTAATCCCTGTATATAGTACGGAATGCTTTCGCTTGAGACTATGAAGTTATGCGTTTAAATTAAAGTTTAAGTCATATGCGCATATCATGAAAAATTATATTTTATGCCAATTACTTTCATGAATTCCTTTTTGTATTAATATTTTTCAAGAGTTTAACTTTATCTTTTCAAGGGGGTCTAAGCGCAATGAAAATAGGGAAATTACACAAAAACGCTTAATAAATTGGTTCGAAATAGGTGAACGAAATTGGAATATGTTGTTTTTTTCTGCTTGATTTACCTTGTTACAATTTATATAGATACGTCTTTTAAAAACGCTTTCAATTTGGTCCCTGTTTGGCATTGCTGACGCCAGTGATTTTATTTTATGACTGAGCAGCAAAGCAGCTTAGGCGTCCCACGTACGTGGCATCGAAGCTGTTCATCAGCAGTAATAATCCTTTTTTGTTTTTAAGAACATATTCCCTTAGGTATTTTTCGTTATTTTCACTTTTGTTTGTTTTATTCTCAAAAACTTAAGCAACTTTATCTAGACGAATTCGTTTACACAATTAAATAAAACATTAACACTTCGACGAGTCTGTTGGTCGTTAGTTGATTAAATTATTTCCTATACGCGTATTTTTTATATATATCATGATATTAATAATCATTATTGTACGTTGTTCACTCCAACGCCGATAAAAGTATACTTGAAAGCACATCACAATATAAATATTTATTCATTATTTCACTGCAATATTTAATTTGGTTGCTGCCAAATATGAACTTCTGTAAGTTGAACTATGTAAATATACGCAGCTTGTTTTGGTCAGCTAATCAACACTATTGATAACTTATGAATATTTCGTAGTAATAAATGTATTTTCTTGAAAATATGAGGAGTGTTATATCAAAAGATTTTTCAATTCGGTTAAGCACAATTTAAAGTTAAGATAAATACCGTTCTGCATAAAAATGATTAAAATTTCAAAACGAAAACAAAATGAAATCAATAGAAAAATATTTCTGAGTATTTGTTTTTTTTTTTTTTAAATATCTATAAGCGCCTCTCCTTGCTATCAACTTTGTTTTTCTATGAAGAGAAAATCGTTGCGTGCATTTGTAATTCCGTTATTCAGGTTCTGTCCGTGCATCGTGTTGGCGTGTTAAATTCTAAGCTCAGCGATTAAAATTACAGCCGCGTAATTCCAGGCAAGGCAAACACACAAATTACATGCAATCTTTTAAATTAAAACGCGAGCGTCAATGACCGTTAAGTGGAGTGTTAGTGTATGTGAATGAATAGTCGGTGGGAAAGTGGTGGCATACTTTTCGGCGCCAGTAACAATCAAAGTAAGCGAATATCTCAAGCTACTGTCGGGACGAAATCGATGATCATGTTGATGTCGATGATGATTGTGCATTAGATAAAATATAGTCAGTCCATGGATCGACACACTCACACACACACTTATCGATGGACACACAAACTTTTTGATTTGCATAAATCTCAACGCTTATTCAATTGCTCCGTTTCTCGGTTTATCCGTCGCATTCATTTTTTCTGCTTTTACCATTTGCTATATTCCACTTCGTAATTGTAAATCGCACATCCGAAAGAAAGACGCACACACACACTAGTATATATATGAATACATATACATATATAAATACATATATATATATATATAAATGCAGATATTGGCAAACGGTGCACAAAGCGCTGTTATTATTCGCTTGTGTCCACGACGCCCGAATGAAATCCAACGACTAAAGTTGCTTTTGGACCATCGACTTTAGTGTTGGCTGCCATTCAGAGGCAGCAGCTGTTGTCATGTGGGTTAAGCTTCATTTTGAACAGAGAGACAGAGAAAGAGAGCGCTTCCTTTCTTGGAAGTGGAACGTATTCCACATGCTCTGCTTTTGCTCTTACGCTCTGCTCTTTAATTCCTTTAACAGCTGTTTAACCGGCAGTTTCTGTTGCTCCAAAATTAACTCAATTTTTGTTACTTTATACATTCTCCTTCTTCTTCATCTTCTTACAATTTGTGCTTTTATTGTTGCCAACCACTAAAAAGTGGCTTGCAAATTGGCAGCTATTGGGGCAGGTTACGATTTCACTGCGGCAGTTCGGTCAAGTGTCAGAATTTACAGAAAGCGAAGCTTGATAGCGATGCCATGGGTTATTAAACATATAAGTGAAAGCTGAAATGCAAAAAAATCTATAACAATAAATAAATTATATATAATAAAAAGTATTCGGACAAAAAACCAAGAAAATAAAATCTAATTTCTTAAATTTATCAAGGCACTAAGTTTATCATATGAAATAAAACGGAGACAAGTAAATTGTTTTTTGTCTAATGATGACGAATTCAGCATAGGAAACAGTGACGATAACTGATTAAATGATGAAAGTTACGTCCCGATGATGGCATCCATAGTGCTTTACGACTTAAATAGTAAAGTACTATATATGAAGCCTTTCTTCGTATTTAATAATCAAATGCCACGGTTACTGTCAATTTTGTTCACACGTAAAGGGATGGAATTGGCTTATGTGTCTAATGCACAAACATAAATCAAATTATTTTCTATTTAATTTAACGCTTTCTTGTTCTGAGCGATAAACAAAAAGCCACGTTCATTATCTAAACTTTGAAGTGATGGGAATGCCGAACACACACACATTAAGTTCAGACATGGGTTTCAAGTTATACGTGTGGCTGAGTATGTGTGTGTGTATCTTTTCTAATTTATGGTCATGCTCGTTTTACGAATCCAAGGATTAACATCTCAAATTGCGGCCCACAACTGAAAAAAAATATTTTGTTTTAAAGTAAAACAAAATTAGGAAACATTAGCTAAGATTTTATAAATGCTAATTAATCTGATTTATACTAGATAATTATTAAGTATTATTTTGAATACCAAAAAATCAAGAAAACCATATTTCACACCTCTTCTCATATAGTCAAATTCTAATCAACATCTGTTGGAAAGTTTGTATGGTTCTATATGCAAAAATTATGATGAAAAAATTGCGAAAAAGTCTCAATTTTTGCAAAACACACAAAAGGTTTTAAATGCTACATAAATTTGTTGTACTAAAAGCAAATAAAGACAATAAAGTCGAGAAAGGGAATGGAGAGTTTAACAACCAAACGGGTTTGTTACAAATTAAATGTTTAATGATTGTCATTATTCAGAACAAGAAATACAGACAAATGTCGAAATGGAAAATTTATAGCGCATTTGAGGTTTACAACCGCAAATTGTAGCTGTTGTACAGAGACTGGCACTACAACGAATCGAGACGAGTCGAAACTTTGCCATTTACTACAAATTGGAAAATATTTGTTGCCCTTTTCCGAATGGAAGATAATGATTATTTAATGCAGAGTGACAGCCCCGAGTGAAATCACGACTTATACTTTAATTGCTGATTATTCAATTTGTTTTCGCGGCATTTGCATACCCATAAAATATTTAACTTGAAGAGTTTTCACCGAAACATATAAACCACACAAAGACAGTATTAAGGAGGTGGATGTATATTTCGTTGTTTTATCATGGTCACATAAATGTGTAATTAAGTTCGCTTGTCGCGATACTTAATTTGTTTATTTATGATATAAACTTTATATAGAAAATGTCAACAGCTGTACTTCATAAGTTGAAGATTCGAACTCGTGGCAAAGCGACTGCACTGATAAAATGCCACTACACACATGTGAAACACATGTGTGTGAACACATATAGAAATCTATATTTATAACAGTCAATGTCCCCTTATAGACATATAGAGTTATATATCCAGAGCCGAACGGAATTCCTAAACATTGTGTATAAAAATGAGAGAAAGTCGAAGACGACGTGTGACAAACAGTTGCTCGGTAAGTGCCAGAAAGATAGGAAAGGTGAAGGGGAAAGTCGCAGAAAATATTTGGAATGTGACCAAAAACGACAGTGATGTCTGTCGATTCGACTCTCGTTTCCGCTCTAGTATTTGTAATTCTGACTTTACTTCTGCTTATTGACACACTTTACCTCTTTTACGGTTGAATGCATTTTTGAGCAGCTTCACTTCCGGTTATCGTGGCCGGAAATTGCAACAGAAATATTTCGAGCACACACACACACACACAGACATCTACACTACACAATGACATGGCTGCACATGAATGGTATTTGTATGTAAATTTTGTATCGATGATTCTGCACATGTTTGTGCTTCGTAGAATCACGGTGCGTATGTGCTATGTGTATTATGCGTCTGCTTAAGTCATTTTCAGCTCGTTGCTGTCGTTTACATGCTTTGACAGATTCCCGATCCAAGCTAATCCTACATATTGTGTGTATCCTGGTCCTATCAAAGTTGTTGATGTCTATGGGACACATAAAAAGGTGCAATTTGTCGCTCAGTGGCACATTTCCGGATGCGATCAGATCTGGTATCTACACGAGATATCCAAAATTAAATAAACAAAATGACTTATAGACTTTCTTAACACCCTCACCAATTTTGTCTTGTTTAGCAGTATACCACAATATCGCAAATGAAATAAATACAATTTAAAGCATGCTAATCAGTGTCTGCCGTCTTCCTCAAGAGAGCACAAGAAACAGGAACCGAAAATGAATTGGCGACAAAAGTAATTGAGAATTAGAAGTGGGAGATAAAAACGACATCGCAACATATACATATAAAAGTTTTATTAAATGATTAAGCTAAAGCGCCAGTCGAAAGCCAGCCCATAAGCTGGCAGCTATATTTGTCACAATTATCTGCCACGTTGCGTATACGCCTCGTTGCCACACACTAGCCTTTGAGGCTTTTGAATTTTTGATAGCCTGGCCCTTAGGTCCCGCTACGTAGCTTATTAAATATAATACTGACTACTATAGAACGCCTTCGCTTTCCAGTTTACCTCGGCTCAACATGGCGATGCTGACACTCATGAATTATTCAGTGCGTATTCCTTGATCCCGGTGTCGATGCTTTTGTCCTTGCGGCTATCAACAATCGCCTATCATTTACTTTATCTACTTGTTGTCCTCGGTGTTAATTTTCATGTAAAATATGCACAGCATTTTAATTTAATAGGCCTTTTTTTAGGTTGAATAAAAATCTTCCTGGTGTTTTTTCTTTTAAGTTAATAATCTTTCCATAACCTACCTGCCTTTCTTCAGGAATTTGTCTTTAAATGCAAACATTTTTTCTTCGAAATATCTTGGCATACATGCAAAAAAATGTGCTCAACTTTACATTACTTCGATGTAAATGAACCAAGTTTAATTACCTTGAAAGCTTCGCATTTCGCTTGGCACTTTCGCTTATGTCACATAATTTTAATTGTTAATTTTGTTCATTTTTGTGGGGTCTTAAAAATCCATTAAAAATGTTATTTTAAATTGATTGGATGTAATTTGCTTTCTGAGCTATTAAGTAGAAACAATTGCCAATTAAGTTCTAATTTGGTAGAAGTATACACTGAAGAATAAAATTGAGAAGATAATATTCAAATATAAGATACTTGTACAAAGCTTGTAAGTTGATTTGTTAGAGAATGTTAAATGAGTTCTTAATTTAATATGAATCTAAGATCAGTTATTATTTAACATTTGTTAAATTAAATCTATTATTATTACTATAAAATAATATGGTAATATCTATGATATATTAAGTAAAAGCTTAACAATATGAATAATATAAATCTAAAAAAGATGGAATCATGCTTTTTTAAGCAAACAAAATGTATAAGCCATTAAGTTTTAATGGAATAGCGTTGTATGTTAATGTGTAGTTAAACCTTGTTTCTAGTTTTACTAAATTCTAATATTTTTTCTATCCTTTAAATGCTGAGATGACTTAAAATTTTAAATACAGACTGTTGTTTGTTCCTTGACTGAAATATCTGCATGTGCATCAGCATGTTTATGGGCTCAGCTGGCTGTGAAAGAGAGTGGGTGATTGTGTGTTGGGATGTGTCTGTGCACACACCCAATGCTGTCCTCACTGTTTTGACAGTTATAAACTTGAGGGCACAAGACATGCCCCGAAAATTAGTGACGATAGAAAAGGTGCAGGAAAGGGACAGAAGTCCGAAGAAGACTTTACAGAAGACTGAGAACAACTGATTCGACAATAAAATTTGTAAAGCAGACTAAACAATAAAGCTAAACAATAATTTCCGCTGAGCGCTGAAACTTCCGTTTCCTGTTTTCTGCTGGTAATACCAGTTTTGGCTATAAGAACCACAACAACAATAACAGACGCTGAACGAGACAATGGGTATATTTCTCTGTATGTATATGTGTGTGTTCTTATGCCATGTTATGCATATTTTTTTCTTGACACCCAAACCAAAACATTCAGGCCAGAGTCATGTGTGGGAAGTATTAAGAAAAGGAGCAACATAGAGAGGGTGGCCAAAAATAGGGGGAGGTGCGTAAGTGCAGCAGATTGCATTGGCCTTTTGGGTCTCTGATAATTTATCGCACTTATCTGGCGGCTCGGTCTCATAATTTAGGCATGAGCTTTTGTTTGGCTCCCTCCGCCTCCAGCAACAATAGCAGTTGCCACATGGGCGTGGCATTAGCGGCGTGCATTGTTAATTGTGTTCAGCAATGCGACCGGAAACGGAAAGAAGTTCACGTTGAGCGTCTTGAATTGTCGCAGCAACTGCGTTGCTTGATAATCTTGGCAAACGAAACGAGATCAGTTTCCTACTAAGAAACTATATAAATACAAACATATATGAAGATAAAGAGTGTTATACTGGTATAAGAATATTCACTATCACCATCCCTAATTCAGTCTCGATCTCACTCCCAGTCGGAAGTTAAGAGCTCTGCCAGTTATACTTCCGCTAAATAACATTGATTAGCATTTAACTATCGTACATTTACTAATTTTTTAGTTATAATTGTCCAAGTGTTATAAATTATACTAATTGTTTAATATGTTTATATTTGAAGGGAAATGTAAACTGAGAAGCCAAAAACATTTGTTCAGCCAGTCAACAAATCGATCTCATTTTATAGGATACATAATTATCTAATTTTGGGCTCATAGGAAGTCATCTTGTCGGACAAGTATTAATCCAAACGCCTTGCAAACGAAATTACCCTGTTGGCATTGAAATGCCCGAAATGCTTTAATTTGATTGACAGCAAAGTGTCAACAATTTTACCATCACATTCCCAGATCTAAAGCAGGCACTGCACGTTAAGCCATTTAAATATTTATAAAAGAATACTCGCCAAAAGAAGGCATCTTAGAAAAAGAAACATTGATAAACATTGCATTTTTATTACTCGAAAATTTTTAGTTGGAGAATTTCGTTTTCAATTTGTGTAGTGTCTATTGTTGTAAGTCTTGACTTGGCCTTAGTAGAATTGCTTTAGATGTGACAAGACGTCCATCCGCTTCAATTTTTATCTCCATCTCCATCTGAGTCTTTGTCTTTCTCTGTCTTCTCTTACTAAAATAAAATTGCCCTCTTTAGGAAGAGGCCCCTCATTGCGTACTTTACTCTCCTGCAAACTTGACATTTTCTTCGTTCACAAAGTCAGTGATTCAGCCACTCTCTCATTCTTTCTCTCTCTCTCTCTCTCTGTCTGAATCTCAGTACCCAGTTGTATGCTTTGTCTCTTCTCCGTTGTCCGTCAGTCAGTTAGACAGTCTCTGTCGCCCATTCTATGTAATTTATAGCACTTGACATTTGCCTCTCAGCATTGTTTACTTTTTGACTTTGTTTATTTGATATTTCAACTCTGGCCCAAATGGCTACTGAAGCTGTTTTTGTTTTTCCAGGAGAGCTAGATGACGGCAATTAGCTTCAGATACGAAATAAATAGGAAATTCATTTGTTACAGATAGACAGACTCAGGGAAAAATAGCAATTATTTACTTAGTAACAGCTACAACTCTGTATTTGAAAGCAGTGACCAGTGAAATAAATTTAAATTGATTAAAGTATTAAATAAATACAAATAAAATTAAATCAAATGTGTAGATTTTAATTTGACAATGGCTTGATATACTTTAAGTTTTTTGTCTCAGACTTGTTTACTTCACAATAGAAAATGTATTTTTTGTTAACTGAAATAAGTGGAATCGTTTGCAACATCAATATAAATACAATTATTTTGACACTACGTGTTTCTACGAAAAAACACAATAGTAATCGTTGTGTCGTCCATAAAGAGAAAAGCTCAACATATGTACGAAGAATATATGTACATAGTAACCCAGTTTCTAGCACGTTACCTGCTAATTCTATGTAACAAAATAAACATTAGAGCTGCCAGTACAATATCAACATCATCACCACCACAACAACATATAACATAAATAACATGAATCTATTGCAAAGCTCAAATAATAGCGTTGATTTTTGAAGCATATATTGTTGCTTTAGTGGATTATGTGTATATACAAATGTATGCAAGTGTGTGTGTGTGCGTGCGTGTGTGTTGTACAGACAAAATGTCGGTCATTTATCCAACTGATGCAGAATACAGAGCGTGGACGTTGCATTGTTGGACGTTTTATGGGATTTACCTGCGATTAACTTGGGGCTTAAGTTAAACACAGCAGCTGCTGACATACGACGATAAATTGACAAGAATAGTTATCTCTGGAGAAGAAGTGGGAATTTTTATGGAGCTGCAGATAGCAGCTAACCCCATACTATATTCCATAGATAGTTTATGCTAAAAACGCGTGACGACCTGTAAGCACAGTTACCTAAATACGTGTGTGTTGTCGTGTGTGTCATTCAGTGTGTGTTTGTTTGACCAAAGACAAATGAAACTACAGGCCAGGTGTGGCAACTGCTCAGATTCCTGCGGTGAATGGATTTTGGCCCTGGGTGTCAATTAAAAATTGGACTGACTGGGGCAGAAATTTCAACTATCATTGAAAGCTTTATATGTAGTCAAGAGTATTTACATAATCTCAAGTATTTCAACATTTTTAGGTCACTCAGTGCTTCGGTTCGAATTGTTCTCTAAAATAATCTTGAACAAATTTAATAGAGTTGAATTTATAACATATTTAAATAAGCCTTAATAAAGTTGAATAAATTAGATTGATAGAAATGTTAAAATGATTTGTATGGAATGTATTTTATTTTTTTTTTAAATCGTCCGATAAAATTATACTTTTGAAATCATTTAAGGATTAGATAACAAATTTATTATATGTACTTTAAATAATATTCTGTTTATAAATTTAAATGTGTAATGTTTTATGATATTCTGCTATGAAAATATTTTAAATTTGTGATGTCTTGAAATTTTTTTAAATTATCATTTTAAATTACAAATTTGAACCAATAATCTGACATATTTGGCCCATTTTGAATGCTGAAACGGTCCTGTACCAGTTAATCCGGATTATCCCACATGCTTTATTCTGCAGCTGACTTAAAGGTCTAGTGCTGTTGCATACCGATGAGCTCACAAATACATATAATGAATCGAAGTCCCGTAATGGTAGAACCTCACCGTTGCAGCTGCTAATTGATGTTGCTGCATTACTTTCAATGTTCCACCATTGGCTACGAAGAAGGCAGTATGCATCATATTGTAGCTTGTCGTAACATGTAGTGTCGTGTTTAAGACGTGACCACAAATAATATTGCTGTTGTAATTGGTTGTGTGCACTGTTTTTTACAAAATGTTGCACAGACTTCTTTTATTAAATAGTGGTGCAACAATTTAGTTTGGAGCACATTGTATTGAGCTGTAAAAAGGAATTGAAGCTGTTCTGTTTTGAAATGCTTCTTGCCACAAAATAAATAAATAAACAAGCAATGATTTATGCATTTCTACTATGTGCCACATTGTTGAAATCTATTGTGGAATGACCGTGCCCCACTTGCCACACTCTCTCTCCATAATTCTGTAGCACTCAGCTTAGTCTGAACACAAACAGAGACATGTGCAAATCAATTGATACACATGGATTTTTATTTGATAAGTACATTCCTTCAATACGTCTCCCAGAATTACAAGCTCAAACGACTTGTGAGGCAAGGTGAACAAGGAGACAACTGCCACCTATTTTTTCCGTCCAAATCTGCAACAAGTTGTAAGACTCGTCTTATTTTATTTCTCAGAAAATTTGATGCAATTTAAATATAATTCTTTAAGTGAACCAATTAAAAAAGTATTCATATTAATATAAAAAAAAAATGAAAAATATCTTTATAAAATTTCAATTGAATGATTATTCAAATACCATCATTTGCCAATCATCACACACAATTTTATTAATGATTTTCAGCTAAGCATATATTTGAATGGAGAATCATAGCCTGAGAGCGCTAATGAAATGATCCGCATGCAAATGCAATCAATCTGCTTTTGATAGGAAAAAATGAGAGATGGGTCAAACGCATATAAGTACATAAATGGTACATGGAGGTTGCTGATTGTGGACGTGGCTGGACTCACTGGCTGTGTATAAATGCATTCCTAAACAGGCAATCAAACAACTACAACAACAACAAAAAGCACCATATGAACAGTGCAGCTGGAAATTAAATGCAGCGAGAGAATCTGTGTCCCTACACATGGTCATGGGTGGCTTGACTCGGGACCAGAATGAAATTAAAAGCGAATGTCGGGACAGAACATAAGCGCTAAATTCAATTTATTTAGTTTAAACCTTAGCTCAGCTTGTACTTTGATCCCTTGCCAAAGGCAAGAGCAATAACAGCAGCGGGAATAGATGGAGGAATCCTTGGTGGCATTGCCTTTCATTTAGTGCCACATGCCAGGCAACTGCAACTTTACTCGCAGTTCGACCGGAAGTTGTGCGCCATTTTGCACATTGCGAAACGACATGGGACGCAAATGGAGAGCGAAACGAAGCGAACAGAAACGTGAAAACGTTTCCATCTACATAATGGGATCAATTCAATTATAATACGAGTTTACCACGTCCAAGCAACTGTCCCAGTTCCAGACGCACGAACTCATTTCAAAGCCAAACCTACAAAATACAGACACCATTATGGTCCAGTTGTTGCTGTTGTCGTGTGCGGTGACTTGCCCACATACATGCTGATATTTGATGAATGGCTTAAAATGGATTTGATTCATTGAGCTGTTGCCGCCCGGTGTTCCTATTGCTGCCCGAGCTCCTGCAGCCGCCCCTGCTGTTCTTGTTGCATGCAACTTGTACGGTATGTACTGAATCACAGCGCAGCAACAAACAACAGAAATAACAGCAACACCTCTGGTACATGCATACCATATATTCAAAATGCAAGGTATCTGTAAAATGTTTATTTGAATTTCAAATATTGACTCGTTGTCTTTTCTTTTATTGTCTATCAATCATATTTATTTCTATCATATATAAACTGCATATTTTTATGGAATTTCAGATAAGGACTGTTAGGATTGAAGTTATGTGTGGGGAACGAAGATATAGTCTAATGCAGTTAACGAACGGAAGTAGAAAGACACAAACATAGAGACATTATTGTTTAGCAGATTCCATTTCCATTTCAATTATCAAATTTCGCTGATGATCCAGCAAATTTGACTGGTTTGAATGTGGGAATCCAATTTAATTAAGCTTATTGGCAATCTGAACGTGGGAAGGCATTACGAGTTATGCTCAATTAACTTAGC
Organism: Drosophila sp. st01m; assembly: GCA_018901795.1. Lineage (NCBI taxonomy): Eukaryota > Metazoa > Arthropoda > Insecta > Diptera > Drosophilidae > Drosophila > Drosophila sp. st01m. The sequence goes on along the minus strand of JAEIFG010001494.1, from coordinate 6,958,813 downwards.
TTTCTGATGCGCGTTGCGTATACGCCACGTGTGGCATGTATGTCATTTGCATTGGGAATATTCTGTGTATTTGTGATGATTCTCTACTCCTGATGCAACTCTCAACTGTGCTTGAATATTCTGGGTATATTTTATTGTTGCCAATTGCCTGGCTCCTGCCTGCCAACTATCAAAACTGTCTGCAGCAGCTTGTTTAAACTTGTTCCTTCAATGATGTTTGTGTGTGTGGGCGTGTGCTTGTTGTTCAAAGTTTAGCAGAAACTCTTTTTATTCTGTAGCTAGAAAAGTTTCTTCATGTGCGGTTGTTAAACCAACATCAAGAACAACAAGAGTGACTGCTTAGAAACTGCTCACCATTCAAGCTGCCATTTTAATTGATATTGCTGAGCCAGTGTTACTACATATAACTGTTTGAGATGCCAACACACAATTTTACACTAAAATACACCAAAAACAATACACCCTTGAACAGCTTGGCAGTTGGTGTTTCAAATGTGTTTCAAGTATAGTAGTAGGCGTGTCTTTGATTGGTGTCTTGTTTATTATAAAATGTTTATTCATATGCTGGCCTTTCCCTAAATTCCTTATTTGCCTGTAGCAAAATGAAGTTTAAAATTAATTTTGTAAGCTCTTACCACTTTTGTGTATGTATGTAAACTGACTGTACTCAAGGACATCAACTCGAGTTGATTTGTTACTTTGCTTTCCTTGGAATGTCTTTACTTTTTTAATATAATTTTTCAATTTTCACACTTGGTACACATTGAATCTTGCATATTTCCCTTACTTAATTCGTTGGTTTGCATATTTACTAATTAATTATTCCTATCTCATGACTATGGCAAGTGCCTTGCATGCTATGCTTCTAATTAATCGGCAGTTTGCTTTTATTTTTGTCGCTTCATTAGAATTTCCCATGGGGAACCCAATTCCCACCGCAACGGTTGAGTGTTTGTCTACGTGTCGGCGACTTGAGCAGCCCAAGGAACACAGCATTCAAGTCAACTCTCCCTCAATTATCTTCCAACTTGACATCCTTCGTGTCAATTTCAACAACTTTGTCATGCGCGCGGTTCTCATAAACAACATCACAAACTATTAAATTGGCTAATTAGGCGACACATGGTCTGAACTTTCGCACATTATGCAAACACGCATCACAATTAATGGGAAAATTCTAGCACTACTCGCTGCATCTTTAATGCTACCTGCTCTTAGGCACATTAATGTCTCACTTGCAGTATATAATATTAACGAATTTCACCAAACATTCAAGACATACATGAAAATTTGGTTAATATGTTAAAGTTGCTAATTTTATCCAGGAATATTAAATAGAAAATTATATATGAAATATTCCATTCAAATTATACTAAATACACAATGGAACTTTGGATGTTAAGCTAATCCTGCCTAACAGTTTTTAGTAGATGTAGATTTGAGTATAAAAACTTAATCTTAACTTAATTTTGTATGGTTACCGGATGTTTAATTTAGCTTTAGCTCCAGATCGATCCAGAAACTGCACCCAAAAATTCAAACTATGTAAGCATTGGCATCATCATCCTTATGGGCCACAGGTAGCTTGGCCGCTTATCGCCTAGGGTCAGCAAAAAAAAACTGTACCATAAAAGGCAATTAGCGTGCGCTGCCGTGAAAATCACCGGGACACGGTAACCTAACGGCAAATTGCAGGACAATCGAAATAGTGATGGTTTCCTTTCGGCAAATGCAAGAGCTGCCAAAAGGCATTACCATTGCCCCAACGGGAGTTGCACGTATACAACGTGCTTACATGGTACATTTTCCCGCCAATCTCCGGCTGAGATAAAGGAGTTAAGCCAGGTGCGGACAGGTGCCAACTGGTGATGCCGGCTGAAGTCCTGACCAGCAATTGCCAATGCCAGAAGCCATCGAAACTCAGCGCAAGCTATTGCGTGTTTGTTGCACAATCATTTGGCAACCAGCCACTTTCCAAACCTCACAATTTCCACACCCCTTGTCATGTCTTTCCGTCCCGTTGTAAAAGGAAGATGACAATTCACAACTCCTAGATGAAATTGGAATCGTTTCGCGGATTTGATGATTGGGAAGGACGTACTGACTCAAATTGTATTTATTTGTTGACTATATTTGAATTCATCAAAGCTTATTCAAGTTTGTTGCGCAAAGTATATTATCCCCTACTGAGTTATTGCTTACCTAAGTGGATGACGAAAATGGCACCAGGAACGACCTAAGTCAAAGGAAACAGACGTGGTCTGAACTAACCAAGAAAGACAAGTTAACCTGACCTTAGTTGAAGTCCTTTTTGGGTAGTTGTGGACGACCAAAGGCATCGAGACCTTGCACTCTGCTTAGGAACTGGATATGGAGAACCCAGCCTGCAACTAGACCGATCGATATTTGAACCGAACCGAAAGAGAGGTGGCAAAAATCAACTGAATGAATTGGTTCGGATTGGTAACACTGTTTGAGGTCCACTCACTCGCACCGCTTTGAGTTGATTTTGATTAATTTGTTTGCTCTCACTACGCAATTTGCAGATGCCACCAGCATCAGAGCGGCCAGAACCCAACTTAATCCTTACCGTACTACAGATGGAACACAGATAACGCTGATAGGTTGCCAGGTGTCAGGTAATGAAAATGGATCAGGAACTCTATCATCTGCAATGCGTATGTTTGCATTCGGAGTGTTGCAAGGGGGAAGAAGCAACTCTGGCTGTGGTTTTACGTATATAGGGGGACGGTTGCATACATGTACGTGTGGACATTTGTAAGCTGTCGTAGGAATATACTTCTAACGCACTGAATGCGTGCACTGTTTGCTGAGAAGAAACTTCGCTTTAAGGAATACACATTTTGTTAGGGGTTAGAGACAGCAAGTGAGCAGTGTAATTTGAAATGCGTTGCATGTTCTTGCAACAGCAGAAGCTGCTGCATAGCACTGACTGCTTTGCAACCAAAGACGGTAATTATTAACAAATGTTACAAACGAAACCGTCGATATATCAATCTGTCAAACTTGACAGATTGAATAATTTGATAATCTCTTTAGCATTTAAAGCACCTCGCTCGCTTCACCAACCACTATTAGGTGGCATCTCCATGCTCCACTGTTAGTCACAACAAAAGTGCTACAAATATTTATCGCTAATGTAATTTACAAAAAAAAAGTTCACGGGGAACACAAAAACTAAATCAGAAAAAAAGTTTTAACATCAACTTTCGAACAAGTCAACATAAAAAGTTCTAAACAAATTTCTCATTTACATCATTTATATATTAATTGGTCGACTTAAAAATGCCCTCTACCGAAATGTGTTTACAAAAAAACTGAATTGAATTGTTCTTTATATAGCATATACAATTATTATAACTATAAAAATGTTTTTAGTTCTATAAATATTATTTACAGGAAATGTGAAAGTGCCTATAGAGTTGTGTCATTTTTCTGCTAATTTCATTTAACATGTTTCTCAAACTGCCACGCAATTAATTTAATGCGCAAAAATTGATGGCAACACCTTTTTTATGTTGAATTATAAAGAAACTTTGACCGAAACAGAAACTTTTACGCTTCCGCTTAATTTGATGCTGATTCAAAACATCTTTTTTTGTTGTCGGTAATTAAATGGACTTTACGAGCAAAACAAAATAACAACAATTAATGAAATGGGTAAATTTAATTAAAATATTCAATTATCTTTAATTGAAAAACTGTTAATCTGTATTTATATGTAAATAGTATAGATTTCCAAGTTTATACTTGTTTAGTTTAAGAATTGATAGATCCAATCTACGAATTGTATAATCAGTACCCGACGAACAGTTGCTAGAGCTGAATGTGGGTCGAGTAAGAAGCTGCATTATTTTTGAGAAGGCAACAACAAAATCAGTGCAATCAATAGAGATCCTCCAAAAAGCCAGTCGATCATCATGGAAGCTGGAAATTGGCAGCTGCTCCGTTCGTCTTTTCATGTCAAAAGCCAGCATATTGTAAACTATTCTTTTTCCTGGCGGAATTCCGCCGCGGCGTAGTCCTAATATTGTAAATGTAACTAGGGCCCAGAATTTGTGGATGGGAAGGTGCTCGAGTGTATATACATATGTGTAAATGCACACATGAGACAAATTTCAGGTAAACTCACTTTGGTTGCGTGGCGGAGACGACAGAAAGGACTGTCGAGAAAGCCATTAACTTGACTGGAGGTGTTGCTGGGCGTCGGAGGCGTGCCAAGGACACGTGAAGGATTCTTATTCATTTATAGCGACGTCGCTGGAGTCTGCGATGTGTACCATTTGTGGGCTCTGTTGCAACGGCTCCTAAATTAAGACAAATGCGCCATTTTCTAGAAGCTGCCTCCTGCGTGAGTGAGTAGCATGGAAAGTGGCACGTGGGAAAAATGAATATGCTTGAGTGAAATATTTGATGCCAATATTTTGTTACCACCGTAACCCACCGTTGCCTTCTTCAGCCTTTCACCTAAATGTAAACAAATGTTGTCTATTCGAGGAGTAATTTGTTTTGCGGTTTAACTGCCGCCTAAGCCTTCGACATTGCATTGCAATGGTAGCAGCAAGGACATCCATACAATTTCCATTTCGCATGTTTGCCTTAGTGAAATGCGCTCTAAGGACATATTTACATATTTGCTGTATTGCATTGTCGATATGAGAACGGAACTGGCCTGAATTTAAGTCAAAACAGAAAGCCGACAGAGTGTGTCTTTTATATTCTTTAAAAGTCTTTAAAACTGGTTTCGTGTTGTGATCAATCAACTGGTGACATTGCAATGCATTCCATTTTATGCTTTCGACTTGGATCAACGAAGACGTGAAACGCTTTCAACTGTTGTCCCTGCCTCTCTGCAGGGACCTCCGTGAACTCTTGCCGGGACAACATGTACGGAATTCGGATAGGATTTCTGCAAGACTCTGTTTGAATAGGTGTGTGTGTGTGAGTGTGTGTGTGTGTGTGGACAAATTTTATATTTTTTTGTTGCTACTAAACTGAGTGCTTTGCTGACTGAATGCAATTTTAAAATACTTTGCTTGCTTTAAATTAAATGCAAATGGTTTTGTATGCAATTGAAAGCCCGATTTCTGTTATGGATCACAATGCTTATCCTTTGAGATTGGCCATGGATAATGTTGGCTATTCTATTTTAGCTTGTTGAGTTACCCCAAACTACTACGCATTCCCACAACAATCATCCACATATCAACAATCAACGTCATTCCCATGAGTTCTGTATTCTAACATTTCCGAAAAAATTCAATATTGAGACGTCATATGCAAATTGGCTGAGTGGGAATGCGAAGCTAGAGACAATCCTTGCAAAAAACTGAATCCAATTTTGTTTGCGTCTTTTGTGTCTTGAATGTTAAAAAGAGCAAACACGTTTTGTGCATAAACTTTTTAATATTTCAAATAGTATTTAAATAAGTATTGCCTAAAAATAATAAATTAAATCTAAATACAAAAATACAATGAATAATTTAATTAAAATAATAATTTAATTAATAATTGTTATCGATTGAAACTGATTTTAAATTGGATTTAGGTACATATTAATTTAATTCCAACTGTGCAACTTACGTCTTCTTAATGATTTCTAAATTGATTACACCAAGAAGAACCGTTGCACATAAAATGGCTATTTACACATGCAGTCAGATAAAATCAGATACCTGATAGATCAACATGCACAGTTACTACTTATATATGCAGAGGTAAAAGATTTTTGGCTTGCCAAACGACGTGCATCGACCAATTTTGACAGCTGTCATTGAGCTAGACGTCTGAATGGAGAATATTAAGTCCCACAGCTGTTAGTTGTGTGATACTGTCTTGAGACATGGACAATTCATATAAGTCAGTCTTTTGAGTTTCAGTGTATCGTTAATTTTTAAGAATCGCTTACGTTTGCATTCGTTTGATAAGACAGGACAATGTGGAAAGCGCGATTTGTATTTTTAAGTGTTACCTTATCGAAATTTTCTTTCTTTGTTTTTCAACAATTTACAAGCGCTAGACTCTCCCATTTCATCAACCTGAGTTCAAAACTGGAACACAATCATCGTCATCACAGTAATGTATAAAGCGAGGGAAAGTGTTTGACTAAAGACCGCATAATGCACAAAACTAACTACAAACGAAGCGAATCGGAACTCGAGGGAGTTCACGAACTCATTTCATTTTCCCGTTGCGCATATTTTTCGCTGATTTTGCGCGTTTGCACCTAGAAAAGTTTTGACCCTAGAGAAATTAGCGCACACACACTTACACAAAAACTCACTACTTTCACTATCTATGGTCTCGCTTGAAAAAATATATCCCTTAAATATTATGAACAGAATTATTTTCACCATTATCATTATGCATTTAGCATTCAGAAATAGTATTTTAGGCTTGGATTGCAAACCGGACGTAATTGTTCTGATTGGGAGAGTTTAAGTTGTTAGTTTCCACAGTCTTTAAATGCTTCTTTTAGGTGAATTATTTGAGTGATTACTGAACTTTAATGCCATAAATAATTGTAAACTTGTCGATTTTTGTTTGACTTCAATCGTTATTGAATGTTCATTGAATGGAATGTATTATAATGAGGAAAATATAACGTTTTTATCGAACAATTTTCAATTAATAATTAATCATCTCATGCGTGTTACATTTATACAAAAACAAGAAAGTTTCAACAAGAAACTGTATTTAAATTTAAGTATATCATATATTTATATGAATATATTCTAATAATAGTTTTTGATATTCAATAGTATATATATATTTATACATGTACATAAAATGTAGACAAGCCGCAAATTACGCAAGTTATATTTACGATGTATTCCTTTATTGAAAACAATTAAAGTAATTGATAGTCCAACACAATTAAAGTAAAATGTTGTTAGGCTCATAATGTATTTGTTCGTAGTAATTGTATGCAAATAAGTCACAAGCTTGCATTAAATATCAACCTGCGGAATAAATAAAACAATTAAACTGTCATTGAAATGCAGTTTAATTATATAAAATATACAGATCACATTACGATAAGAATCCATTTGTGTAGTATGCGCTTGAGCCTCCTAGCGGAAAAGCTCATTTTCAATTTGCCAATCTGCTCGTCCGGCCGTCTGTCAGTCTGAGCTTTTGGCATGAAAATTCCATCAGCGCTAAATGGAAATGATGCTTAACTATTCATTAGCAACAGCAACGTTACATATACACACACAGAACTGTAGATTTGCTCTTGGGACAGCTGTTGACAAGTTGCGAAACGCATTTGCACATTGACATTAACGAATATCCTTTCCTTTCCACAAGTGCAATTACATTTAGAATATATGGGTTCAGTTACGCCCAGCAGCCAGTGCAATGTTCTAATTGCAAATTTATTAACTGCAATAAATGTCAACGTACGTGTAGCATCAAGTTGCATTAAAATGGGGCAAGTGCTACAACGGATGCACTGGGAGTGTCATCGAATAATGGCTTTGATTATTCGGATACGTTATTCGCTTTGATTCGATCGATTTGACAGCTTCCACAAATGACCAACTAGATAAGTTACCAAACATTCATTTAATAATAATACAGGCAGCCTTCTATCCTGTTACAATACTCCTGCATATCAGAATCATTAATGGCCAGCTCTGATTTCAAATGGTAACCAAGTGCAATAATTATGTCAGGAAATGCTGTAAAACTCTAATGAAATCCCAAGAGCAATGAAAATAGAATGACAATCAATTTGACCATTATTAAATACAATTCTTTTTTAAGCCACATTTAAGTGATTCTCATTCTACAAGCATTTGATGCATTTAAACCATGTTAACCAATCCACATGCCAATTAACCACGTATCCACCACTTTTCGGAGTACAAAAATTAATGTATTATTTGCTTAGATCTGACTTACAGGTATAGGTATTATGACTATAAGCATACACACATATTTTGAAAATAGAAAAACCTTGGTTGTTGATAAGTGTCATAATATTCGTAACTCTAAATATATTTTAAAAAGTGAGTAAATATTTCAAACGTATTTTAACACACCTGTCAATTAAATTATTTATGAAAATACATGTCATTAAATTTTGCCAATCTTTTGGAAACTTATATTAATGAATTTCAGCATCAGAGAAAGAGTAAAATTAAAAGACATTGACACTTGTACCTAATGGCAAGGTAAAACTAAGGCTTTACTTTAAAGACAAACCATTAAATAAATGTTCTGTTATAGAAAAAAATGAACGCATAAATCAAGCCATGAGCTGTATTTGGATTGTTAATACTTCGAGGAAAAAGTACTTTATGATTTATTGGCATTAGATAAATGGACAAATGTGCAAACTCCAAACGGAACCCAATTCCCCGTAAGTCGGTTTGTAGAATTTGCAAGAAAGCAGCTTCATTTCAGATTCCTGCAGAATGCCACACGAGATAACACAGGTGTATAGATATGAGTGTTCTTTGTGTGTGTGTGTGTTAGTGTATGCAAAAGGACAATTCAAGCACAAATCAATTTTTGTTTGTTGAACGTTGGTCTCCACAGAGAATGGCGCGCATTTTAATGAATATCCGGCCAAAAATACCTTGCTGCATGCAGATGAACACAGATGTGCAGATCTGTGTGTGTGGAATGTGGTTCTGTGTCCCTCTTCAGATTGAGGTCATCGAACCGTTGCGACCGTTATGATGACCGCCAGAAAACCACTTTGTTTATACCAACTTAAGTCAACTTATTTCAGTAGCTTATACTATATTGTATTAAATCAATATAATTGAAAATAAGTTGATTTTTGTATACCTACTTGTGCTCTGAAACTGAGATATAATCGCAAAATAATGAGCATCTTATAGTCAGTCGAGAGAATCAGAATCACTTGTTACACTCAACTGGCATTTGCCACACTTGGTGTCAGGTCAACGAGTAACTACAACGAGTAGCAACTGAGGATTCAACTATTATTCCGGGTTTAGTTTTGGTTTTGCTTCTGTGTCTGTTTACTGGGCCAGCAATTATGGCTGCAGTTGGTCGGTGGACAGAGAGGAGGAGTGAGGAGGTCAGTTTAATGCGCTTGGTTTAGTGCCATTTGTCATGATGCTTTGCTTACAGTCAGGATGCAGTTGAGCATGAAATATGTTTGAAGTGTTTGCGTTTCGAGCTGTGACCTTAGGTCAAGCTCAGATTTGTATTTTGTGGAGATCAGATGTACGGGTCGCCTAGTGACTAGACTAACAATCCGCTTACGAACTATGCACACCTTGGAACCATGAACCTGAGCTGCAGCTTCTCTGGAATTTGCCAAGTCTTCCATTTACGAAGACAAATCGAAACATGAGCTCAGCGTGAAAAGCGGTCAAGAACGGGATGACCCAGACCTGAGCGTGTTTTGGAATCGTCTCTTGTTTAACTTAAACCTGAACCACTGCATTGCAGCAGTAAATTGTTGCAAAGTTGCAGCAATTAGGTAAAAATATGTTGTGCAAGCTCTGCTCGAAACAACACCACAAGAAATAGCAACAACTTGGTCGACAGCAGAATAAATGCCCTTGCATGTTGAAGCCAAATTATAATACAGAAAACAGCTGAATGTGTAAGCCAACTACAGTCTACGTTGCCTTTAGGCCTGAACTTACTTGCTTTGTTTTTCTATATTTGAACAGAATATACATACATTTAAAGAGAATACGTAAAATTAGCATTAGAATAAGCTTAAATATTATAAAGCTTCACTAGTTGGAGGAAATTAGCGTTAATTAATTTGATTTAAGTTATGCAGTTAAGAGCAGCCATTGATTACATGGATTTCGTTTTATTGATATTTATACATACCATCAATTAAGAGTATTAATATTGTTGAATGCAAGCCAAATAAATCAAATTGTGATACAAAGTCAACAAAAGATTAAAATACAACAAATTTAGCACGAAATTATTCTAAGCAAATAAAACATAAATGACAATGATTTATAAACACTTTTTTTCTGACTATATATTTATCAGAAGACTATTACACAATGTGCAAAAATTCATTCAATGCATTTATTGAATGAAATAAATAATTGTACCTATTGACGATGCGTTACGAACAAAAAGCAATTTATATTAAAACAGAGAAAATGAAGCTGTGACTAAAATAACCTCTGTATAAATACAAACAATATTGTGATAAATATTAATATAAACATAAAATAAATTTTAATGGAACAACAGCTAAAGTGTTTGCTGTGCATGTCATCCATTCTGATCTATAAATAGGGGGAAATACCCTTGCCTAGATAGGAAAGGAATTTAATTCAAAGAATTATTGTCAAGTTTTTTTTTGCCAATAAATAATATTATTAGAGCATACTTTTCTTTGAAGAGCCCTGCGAAAAACTATTTGTATTACAATCAGCATTCGAGGCATTTCGAATTTATATTATATGACTCCCTCTCTTTCGCTGTCTGTGTATAATGCCCTGAGTATTTATTAGAGCAATTGTCAACATAAATAAAATGAAATGTATCTTGTAGAAAAATAGAATAAGATGTCGAAGAACCCCAACGAACATACACATTCTCTCCACACATCCACTAAGCACCTGTCACTAGCCGTCAAAGTGACCATTTCATTTAATACAAAGCTGTGTGTGCTTCTTGTTGCCCTCATCAAGTGGAAATTAAACATAATCCTCACACGCTACACTCCCACACACACACCCAACACAAACACACACACAAACACACACACACACGGTTGATTGGATTGTAATATAAGTTTACGCCTAGATATCTCTCTTCTTTATCTCACTGTTGAGAAATCTGATAGTAGGGTCGAACAGACACACTTAAATAACGAAGAAACTTCTTACTGGTTCGGTCTGATTTAAGAAATAGCCACTTGTATATCTCCAGCTAGACATATAAGCATTTATTCGCATTTGTTTTGCTCACTATATTTGTTTGTCACTTGCATTTAATTCGTAGTTTACGGGTTTCCCTTTTGTGCAGCTTTTACTTTACACTTAAAATTTAATATTCTAAATGAAGAAGAATTATTTAAAAATAATAAATTATTTCTTAGGTAAATAAATATACATTACAAATAATTTCGGAAACTTCACCCTTGAAGAAGATAATAATATTATTGACATTTGATACACATGTCATTATTTATTAATTTTCAAAGCTGTATAAAAGCCAAACCGATGCTTTGGTTAGCAAATAAGATTAAATAAAAACTGTATGCGCAGAATAACATATTAATTATGAACATAATATTATCTAAAATGAGCACATTTATGTAATGCGATGAAAAAATAAACAGTTTCTCGCAGTGCATTCAATCAGATCAGAACCACAATGTTGTCTGCTTTGTCTTTCTTGTAGAGACATAAACACAGGAGGTGAGACACAAATACAAATGGCCTTGACATTTCTTATGCTTATCGCTGTCAGTGCAGACGTTGAAATTGTAATTTGTGTAATCTCAGGTGGGCAAGAAGCAGTCAGCACGAAGACAATGGAGCAAAGGTGTGTTTTGTATCGTAAGAGGACTCTGTTTAAATGGTGTGCGATGGGGCGTGCAATGGAGGTGGCAGCACCACGTAGTCCGTGTGGCAACTGCATCATCTAAGGCTATTGCGTGTTATACCTAATTAACGTCAACATTAATGCTAAGCCAATAAGAAAGGCAGATAAACACATTGCGTGAAACAAGTTCACTTGATGTTTATATTGTATTAAAATTAATTAATTTATTTGTTTCATAATATATATAAATTACATTTAGAGTGCCTCGGCTTGAACCATAACAACTGCCAGAAAAGTACAAATCAAATTTGTTTAACTAATTGTTTTTTGGTGTACTCGGCTGAGTGTGTGTACGTTTGTGTGTGTGCGTTTGTGTGTGTGTGCGTTGGAGGGTGTTAATTGCCAGATTACATGTGGCGCGTGTTGCTGAAGCCACCATGGCCCGATTGGGAGGCGCCCTTGTTGAAGCCCATCTGCAGGTTAAGTTCACCCTCATGAGCGCGGAGCTGTTCTTCGGTGAAGACGCGTTCGTTCTTCTCAGACATCTTGGGGCCCAGAGTAGGGCCAGTGTACTCGGGATGCTTTTGCGTCTATTAAGAACATACAACATGAAAAATATGCTTAACTGGAAACTCAAAATGTCCAACTTACAATGCGACCCAGGGCATAAAGCGATAGGGTGACTTGTGGAATATTGCGACGCTCGAACAAATCGGCAGTTTGGAATATTTCCTCCTCGGGCACGCCGTATTTCTTGACCGCCGCCTGGAAGCGCTGAATGTTCTCCATCAGCTGGAAATTGGTGCCACGCTCTTGGATCTTCTTCACGGAGCCTGGAGCCAGCTTGTTGGCCAACTTGCACAGCCAGATGCCGTCCTTGAGAATATCCTCATACTGTCCGCTGGGCACTTTCTCGCCGATTACCTCGAAGACCCAGTTGAGGACTTCCTGTTCCTGTTCCTTGTTGCGTGGCTGGAAATAAAAATAAAGTATCGAAATGCAATATCATTAGTTAAGTTGCATAAAATCTTTAGTTACTTATTAAACGACTTTCCCATGCTCAAAATAAAAAGTTAAGAGGCAGCTCTTTCAGCCAACTTGTTAAGCCCACGCTCCTGAAATCCTCTCAGTACATAGCATTTCCCTCGACTAAAGACCAGAGAGCTTACCCATTTCAAATGTCACGCAAAGGCTTTGCGCAAGAAAAGAAACACGGAAATTAATTTTCCAATTAATTAATTTCGATTTTAATAGCGAAGCGCGTGAAGAGCTTAACTACAGCCGTCGACAGAAGTCCGACGGGCGTCGCAATTTTTGTGGCAACTGACAGTGAAAACCGCTAAGTGTTTAATTTACTGTGGGTCGGGCAGACATTATAAATACTTGAGAGTTTGCATTAATTTTTGACTATTTAGAGCAATTGATAGTATTGGTAGTATAACAGTTTTTAAGTTATATTTACTTTTCTAAATTAAGTATTAATTAACTTAGTATCTAAACCCATATGTATATTCAAACCTGGGTTAGGACGCAACAGTTTCAAATTTGAAAAATGCATATCGTTCCTTGATTTACATACATACGAATTTTAATTGAAATCGCATGGACGAAGCATGAATGCATTCATTTGAATATTCCATTTTTACGCTAATTTATTGTGCTCTGTGGCTTTTGTATACATTAACAGATATTTTAATTTTATATGCGATACAATTAGAATAAATATTGAAACCACGTTGCCATAAACTAAACCAAGTCGTCCATAGATATGTAAAAATGTATACAAATGGATAATCAAAAATTCAAATAAAATATTGTGCTTGATACAACGGAGAATCTATAAAATTGTACCAATGAAATTAGCAAACAAGAATTTAATTAATATAATAATATATCATTTTCCATGAATTTCATATTTAGAGTAGTTGTAAGAGTTTTTGCAGGTGAAACTGTGAGCCCAGCCATTATATTTAAATACATAATTTTCATTTACTTATTTAAGGGCTTATTTGGTTGACATTTTATCATTAGCCGTACCAGGCTTAATTGACAGTCATCGAATTGTACGTCATTGGGTTTAATTTAAAAAATATATATATTTAATTAAAATCCCATGGTTGCAACTGAAACTTCAGTCTGCACTTGGGTAGATTGACTTCATTTTTAAGTGAATGCATTTAAAAGAGACGATTTCTTTCTACTGTTGTTGTCATCGGCGATAGATTTACCCGAGGACCTCTTTAAGGCCTTTGTCTTGTCTCCGTCTGCTTATTTGAATAATTTATTTATATGATATCTGTACATATTCAACCATTACTTATTCTTTCGCGATATTTCTTTCATATTTGATTTTGTATGTGTATTAAAGTTGCGGGTATGTTATTTCATTATTTTTATTTTTTTATTTCCGAAATGTTTCTTCATGCACTTGACATGCTCTGTACACGGACAACCGTGACCTTCAAATAACCCTCAATTTGTGTTGGCTGCCGCCCTGGTTTTTGCTTACAGTTTTCAGTTCTCATTTTTTCAGCTGTTTGGCTTTTTTCCGGCCGCGCGCATAAATAAAAATTTTCATTTAAACATAAAGATAAACATTCATTTTTGCGCGCTTTTCTCTTTTTTTATTGAGGCCCAAAAGTGTTGGGCGTTGTTGTGTTTTTCTGTTGCTGCGGCTATTGTTGTTGTTGCAATTTCAATTTGTCAATTGGACTACTGCCAATTGGCGGATAACGGCCAGCATTAACCAGCAAATAAAATGAAAATGAAAATGTGCAAGCGGTGCCCACACGACTAAGAAACCCATTTAACAGGAGGGAGATGGGATGGGAAAGCACAATAAGTTTTCCGTTTTTATATTTCCAGCAACTGATATTTGGGATTTGATTAGATTTCTCAAATTATGTAAATGCTAAGAATTCAAAGCCTTTTATCTAAAAAACCAAATTATGTTATAAAATTTAAAATATATATTTGAAATGGTGAATTAATAACTTCGTTTTTATTTCGAGCTTGGCTTGTATCTGTCTTCGAATCTGATAAGTCTTTTAAATACTATCAGATATAAGTCAACTGCTTTTAATTCTTACAACTTTTCACATGAGGTATTTCACAGTGGGAAACTAAATGTAACATATGAAGTCGCATTAAGATGAAATCTTACGATTAAGAAACCTTTATGGTTTTTGTTTTGATGCCAAGAAATTAATAGAGCCAGGTCAGCAATTGTACGTAATAGATTTAATGTACGTGCAGCAGTTTGTTGATACATGTATAAACAAACATTAACTTTTAGTCAACAAAATTTGTGAATTGTAGAATATTTAGATAATGATGTCATGGCTTTTGCATACACATCACAATTAAAACTAAAATGTATCCTACAATAGATGAAAACTGTCTATAAGAACATGTATATGAGCTTACAAACTATATTTAAACTAATATGTAACAAATATCGAAACTGAGAATGTTTAATTATTGCCGGAATCATTGAACGGATTTATTTAAAAAAAAATTAAAAATGAAAGAATTAATTGCCATAAATTTCCTAATGATTGAATTAATATTATTATTTATTATCAATTTTTTTATGCCATCATCGTTAGTCTACGTCATATTTTAATATTTGCATAATAATTTCTATGCTCGTTTTCTGTCGAAATTATCGAATCCTTAAAATTGATTTCACAGTGCAGAAAAAGTCGAATACTGCATGTTAATTTATGCATTATCAAAATAAAAATAAATAAATATATATATAAATATATGAAATATTCAAATTTATCAGTAGTTAGTGATATGGTCGATCCAGACTGACAGTTCCAAATTTATGACATGCGAATGGTAAGTGTAACAAGTTCGAGGCTCAGGGGGATTCGGCGCCACATTTCGGGGCCAAAGTGTCAACAAAGTGATTTTTTATTTTAATTTACAAAAGCGAAAAAAAGACAAGTGGAACGCAAATACGTTATACGAAAATGATATATGGCACGCCAGCTGTCCAGAGTAGGCGTGGAGAGCCGTTCAAATGTGCCAGAAATATACGTTCGTAAATGACCACAGGGCGTATAATGGATATGTGTTGGTACTTAAATATGAATAACTGATCCAATGCAAAGAAGAAGTATGCTTGAATTCATTTCTAATTAATTATTAATCATTAAGTGCTTTAATAATAATTTTTATTTGATAATAACAGGAAATTCTGAAAGTTTTCTTATTTAAATGCGATAACATTTAAAGGATTGCTAAAGCTTGATGTTTAAATATTAAGTCAGATAAGTCAGACCTTGTTTATCGTGAAATAAACTGACTCTACTTGCTACAGGGTATTTTTTGTGGAGCATTCATGTTAATGTTTAAATTGTTACCTAGTATAATATTCAAGTAACGAGAATTATAGTTGTTTTGAGTGTTTCGGCAGTTCGTGACTTGAATGGTCCTTTTACAAATACGTGATCTATTTCATTTCCATAGTTTTCAATTTTTTTCTCTGATAGGATTCTGTGATATCTAAACATTTATTACAGTAATAAAAGAAATATATGCTCAAAATAAACTATTAAAGCATTAAACTGTTACATTTGTTTGACTGACGGTCAGACTGGGTAATTAATAATTAACGCTCTGCAAATGTTTAGAATACACAAATACACACACAGTTTTCCTTCAAATAATATAAATATATTATTAAATTGATATCACAGAAAAGTTTTCACAAAAGCACAAAAACTTGTACATGTTCTTAATAGTATTTTTTTTATTTGCTATTTAATTTTTGGAATATCGGAGGGCTACATAGAATTTTTTTACTTTTAAAAAACACTTACAGCCATTTTTATGATTGGAATCTAAAATACAAAAGTATCTGCTGTTTGTGCGCGTCTGTAGCGAACAAAATATTATTTTCAACTGACGCAAGTTGTTGAAACAGTTTTCCATTTATCCTAAGAGCCCAAAGATAATTTACGAAAATGCACGAAAATGTTTTAGGTTAGCTTAATGTCGCTGCCTGCGTTGGCGTCGTCGTCGGCGTCGGAGTCGGCATAGGCGTCGACAGCGATGCCAACGTCAGCGCCAATGCGAGCAAACGCAAAGTTGCCTGTTTTTGTGATTGCTAAAATCGCCAGAAATAAAGCCAGCGTAGGCAGCGGGAAAACAAATTTAGATATGAGCAGCGGAAGCAACACATGACGTCATGGTCACAACAATAACAACAATTGCAGCACTAACAAACCAAAACTAATATTCAAGAAAAATAAAAGGAAATTGAAGTGAATCTGTTTCTAGCATAAGTGTGCCTCGTTCAAGTGCCAGAAAACGTAAAATATTTGGTCCCCTTTCGATTTTTAAGCAATTTGTCGGCGATGAGATGAAAGCCCTGAGCATATATTTGTATCTGATAGATACATTCTAGTGATTGCAAGTCATTTGTGTGTGGGCGACTTTGGATGCCAAGTTCACGTGCATATATTATGTTATAATAAATTGCATTTGCCCATAAAATTTGAAGCTATTTTAAATAGCGACAGAAGAATACTTTTAAAATTAACATTAACAGCTGAGTCAGTCTGAACTTATATCTAGAAAAATTTAAAAGAAGAAGTCTTTAAATATGGAGACCGAGTTCGTGGAATTTTTTTGTACTGTTAATAATTACTCCCTGATATTTAAACAAATTTCCTTTTAATTACACATATTATTATGATTAATTAACTCACTCTTCACCACTTGCAGCTAATTTTAAAAATGACGTTAATTTTTTGTGATTTAGTGCCCGTTTATTTTTCTTTTTTTCAATGTCATTTGCCAAAAAAATCCGCTAATTTGCTTTTAGCTTCTGGTGAATTTATTTCATATACTCGATCTCGTATCTTTCACGCATCATTTCAAGCAAATTGACGCGCCACATGAAGGTCACACTATATTTAATTGTGATTTCAATCAAATGTTCAAAATTTTCAATCTTATGCTAACAAGTTCGCTAAATAAAAAACCAGGTCTTTCTTTTTAATGGCACAGGGCAGAGGGCAGAAGGCGCCAATGTAATCGAAAGTTTTTAATTCTTTTTGTTTATTTGAAACTAATTAAATTAACTAACAAAACATTTTGATCAAGTTCAAGTTTAAGTTCTGGTAGTGAAAATACTATTCAGATTTTCCAAAATAAACATAAACAAAAGCATCTGAAGAAGCGTTCAAATCTTCTCACACCTGAGGCTCATAAATTTTCGCACCTCTGACGTTTCTTTCTATTTGTTTGTATGATGATATTGACTGGGGTCAATGTTATGGGCGAATGATAGAAAAAATACATGTCTGATGAAAATGAAAATATTCTTTAGTTAAAGAATATAAAAAAAGTTAAATTAGTATGTTCTTCATTTTTATATATACATATATTGTTTTAGAAATAAAAATTATAAATAATTTGATGTTATTTTTAATAATCACAATGAAAAATAAGACATTGATGACCAAACAAAAAAGTTAGTGTATATTTTGTGTATATTTTGAATAAATATGGTAAATTTACGAGAAAATGGACCTTTCAATGAATTGTGATATAATCAGCATATTGCTTTTACCACAGCCTCAAATTTTCAATGAAAATACAAAAAGGATTTGGTTGGAAAAACAACAGAAAACACCTACGTACACATTTTCATAGAAATTTTTCGGCAAACAGCTGCCAAGGCTGCAATCAAAATTAATTGAGCGACTCAGAACTCAGTGTCAGCTCTTGTGTGTGTGTGTGTGTGTGTGTGCCTATGTGTGTATGCTTGTATTGGAGTGTGTTTTTGTGTCAAAGTGAAGGCGTTGGTGTGGGCGTCCAAACATCGACCTAGAAAAAAAACACCGCACTCAGACAAGTGGCGACCCGTCTGCTTGTTTATTTCGTAATAGCCGAGCACCAGAATCATTTGTGTAAAAAGCATCGAATTTATAAGAATATAATAGTGCACCGATTTTTGTAGCAGTACAACGAAAATTGTATTCTCTTAAGCAAAATTTACTTGTGCATTAGAAATAACTTTTTTCTAAAGCGTTATTTCATTCATTTAAATAAATCAAACTTACCATTTGCTTAAGTTATCGTTCTTCTACTCTCCGCGGCTATTTCAGCAAATTTATTATACTCCGCATCGAAAGAGTATTGAAATAAGCAAACAGCTGCTTTGTTTTGATACATAAACAACTGTTGCTCATAAACTAGAAAAAAATTGGATTTAAAAGCATCTAGCGGAAGCAGAACTACACTACCTCCTCTCTTTTTATTTCTCATAAACTTTCCAGTATTTTGGCGATACTTTTGTTCAAGCAAAATCGCACTTAAATCGAGGTCGCTATTCTATTCCTAAATGATTCCTCCAATAGTTTTTTTGGCTGCGAATATTTATATCTTTGGCCGGCGCCAACAACTGCAAAATAAACAATTTTAAATTTAAATATTTTTTGAGCTCGAATCTTGTGCTCGTTTATTATATTGTTTTAGTTTTAGTGAAGTAGTTAACTGAATATAAAAAATAAACAAAATATATGTCGCAGACATAGAGTACGACTACACAAGCTGCAGGCAACACGCAAACAATTTGCGATATAAACTCATCTAAATACATAAATATATATGAATATACTCGTATATTTATTTGTATTCGGGTTCTATGCGCTCCTTCAGGCAATTTGAATGTGTATCTTTAACTGTATCTGCCACTGTGACCAGCTTTATATTTCACTCCAGGCTGTTAGCTAATAAGTCACACTATTTGCATTGTAAATGGGAGTCCCAACTATTGTTTATTGTCTCCCAATGCAACTGTAGCAGCAGACAAATTTTTTCTTATCATGGCATTTTGTATTAGTAAACATTTGTTGTATATATTTTCAAAATGTATCACCCATTTCCGTTGTCTGCCCACGCAGCATTCTATCTCTTTCATTCATTCTTTATTCGCTAGCACAAATTTCATGACAGCTTCCATATGTTGCTCATCGGCATCGAATTCAATGAAATCTATGGGAAAATTTATACTACATATACTTACGTATCCACATTAATGTTGTGTTGTGCGCGTACGAATTTAGTATTCAGCTAATTTTGCACAGCAGGTTGTGTTTTTCAATTTTACCATTTGACGTTATCGCGTCGTGCATGAAATTATATGTTTTGTTTAACAAATTACTAGATTTTCTAGTAGATGGTATCTTTACTATCTTTACTGTAGTTGTTGACACGTCTGGCATTTTTCAATGGTTACTTCGAAATGATTTTACATTTACATAAGGAAAATTCCCAACATTCAGAATGAACGATAGTACATTGATTTAGTATCGATATACATAGTAATGGATATATCATGGTTATGGAAATCTTTTATTACACTAACATATTTGCATAACTGTTAGTAAAAGTTCACAAATGTATACTTCTCTTATATAAAAAAAGTCTTTTAATTATGATAAAATAGAGGAGATATTTTGTTTCATATTAATCGTATAAGTAAACATTTAATTGGGAGTGTTAAAGTAAATCTCCGAACCGAACGAATGAAACTTGCATTAAAGCAAGTGTTCTCCCGCTCCGATCACATATTTTCCATGTCTTATCTCTTTGTATGTGTGTGAGAATGTAGAGTTTGTAATCACTTTATTTTGCAAATGTAGTTAAGTGCATAAGCATGTGCGATTCTCTCAGTATGTGTGTGTTTGCCAGTGCATCTACTTGGAAAATAAATAGCAAAAATATTTAAAGGTTGCCACATCCACGTCACTCTCAAGTCTTTGCTTCAGTTCATCATCTCCTCGATTGTGTGTGAAATAAAACTGAGACAAGGAAACATGACACGAAAGGGACAAGCATGGAGTATAAACTAGCTTGAGGATTTGTATAATTTATCGTAGACATCATTATGCGACAATTTCACTTGATATGACGCTTACTCCTTTTGTTATTTCGCTTTCTGCTTTCGCTTTTGTTCCTTGGCTAGGAGACAACAGCTGCAACATGTAACTAACTCTTATGCTACTGGCATTTTTGCATTTAACGTATCACATTGGCAAAATCGTTAAGCTGTCGTTTAAAATGCAAACATATAACACCCTAAATTGTTCAAACATAATCAAGCCACAATACACAATATGTGTATATGATATGAAAACAGATGCTACTCTCAAACTCTTTCTAGCTGAAGATTAAAACGAGTTCTTCTATACTAAGTGCTTCTGACAATAGCCAAACATTGCTGCGATAGTTAAACTATTTTGCAAAAATAATGTAATAAGTAAATATTATAAGTATGTTAACTGAAGGCTCGCACACTTTTTGCCACCGGATCAATGGTTTATAGGAAATAAACTGCATCGAAATTTATACTGTTTCAACGACCACGAAGCGACCTTTTTTAACACGAAGGCAACCATAAAAACGTGCAAAATGAATCATTATAAATAACAATAAACGAGACGTAAGCCATATTTTAGACATAATAGCTAATAAAACACTCTGAAAAGTGGTCAACAGAGCCGTCGATCTGGCAATCAAGCAGCATAACAACACACTGGCCAAATTCATATCCGACTACAATTCAACTGATAAAAAGGACACAACAGAATACAGAAAACAGCAAACACAAAGCAACACAAACAGTAAGCAGAAGCAATCTTTGACATTCAAACAGTGCCTTGAACATAACAGCCCACGGATGTTTTTCATGTTCATTCGGGCATCGAGTTGTGTGTCTTTTACCTTCCGGGTGGCCACTGTCCACGTGGTTATGGTCAGGATGGCTTTGTCTGACAGCTCCACCCTGGACAGACCTGGACAGGAAGCGCAACCGTGGCACAAAGTGTGACTGTTGCTCGTATATTTCACGGCCGAATGTCTTTGGGGTCACACAAATCTGCTTTCAATGCAAATAAATTAAATTCATGTCGAACTTCGAGTTGTCGACAATAAATTTTTGAGTGCGTTTCAGCAGCAAATATGGCAAAAAATGCACAATAAAGGAAGCATACAATAGAGGACTAGCTATTCTCTTCAATTTGAAGCTGCTTTCACTTCAAACTTTCTCATTCTCTGTGACACTGTCGCAACTACTCGCTGTGAAATTACATTTTTAATGAATCCAATGTAATCAGCTAATTTTCCACTTGTGTGGTCACCCCAGACACAGACACACAAATTAAAAAATACTACTATGTTGAATATACGAATATGTATTCTTAAGTGTTCTTAAGCGGTTAATTAAATGGGCATGAAAAAAATTAGTTCCTTAAAATGAACTGCACAGAAGTAATGGGAAAACTATGAAGACTAAATATGACAAAATTGTTAAAAAAACGACAACAAAGGATTCGTTTTTTTTTATATCATATTAAATTTGTTTTGGAGGTAAAAATGAAAGCAAATTCCAACTGGTTGTTGTTAACTTCATCGGTGTGTGTGTGCTGTGACGAGAATGTAAATTACCCGTAAAATGCGATATGTAATGGTACAACAACAACAAACAGCAGCAGTTATAGCAGCGGCAACTACTTCAATAACTAGCGGGTTGTGACTGTTGCCACAAATGGCTGTCGCTGTCAACTAAAGTGTAAAAAAATGGATGCTTAAGCGTTGAAAGCACCGGAATCACACTGCCAAGGCGTCACAGAACTCGAGGTCTCCGTCCTCAGTTCGCAGTTCGCCGTCCTCATCCTGATCTTCGTCCTGACAGAGAACAACAATGTAGCATAAAGCCGGTAGCAATGAGTGCCTACATAAGTCCTTTAATTTGAATATTTCATGGTCGCATCTCGGGTGACTCACCTGTGCATGTGTGCGATTTAAGACGCCATTGGGGGAAATAGTGTCAAAAGCCGGGGCCCAAAGTGTCTCCCACCATAAGACGGAGACGAATTGCGGAAATCTTGAGCACGTGTTGCAATTGTCAAGTGACTGAGCCTTGGCAACTAAAATGTGAACTGAGGTCAATATGATATTCGATGTCTGTGCATGTGTGAATGTGTAAGTGGCGACAACAGGAAACGGAAAGGGAGACAATGCACTTAGTGTGAGATTCACAATAGAAATGAAAAACTGAAGTTTTTGCGATGCAATTAAATACATGGTTTCGACCATTCGATTCCCTAGCTCATAACCTTGGACTTGTGCTTATCACTCGATATTTGTGACGATCGATTTCCATTAAACCTTCATCTTCCATCTCTCAATTTGTTAAATAAATACACTTTATTTGTATAATATTAGTAGATACCATAATTGAATTTTAATAACAAGCTTTGACGATTTGAAGCCAACAAAAGCTTTTGAGATGTAAAGAAATTGTCAGCAATCTCTGATATTAAGTTGGAGCTTCACATGAAATCAAAGTCAAATGGTTACCATGGCGAGTTTATTGTAAGTGCTGCCAATTGATTTGTGTGCTTGGCATATATGTGAGTGTCTGTATCTGTGTCCCTGTGTGTGTGTGTGCGCGCAAACGTGTGTACAATCTTTACATATCAAGTAGAACATCCAATCAGTATAACATCTCTTGCCAACTTCACATGGGCGTTCGATAAACAACTTGAAACGCAGCAAGACGTGTCAAAATATTATGGCGAATCAGATGAGGAAATACCACGCAGCCCACATGTTTATCATTCGCCACGTAAACCGGATATAATAATAAAAAGAGCACAACTGAAGAAAAGCATTAAAACAGTCAAACAGGCAAGGAAATGTCACCATTGTCGTTAACTTTTTTCGACTTTTTTCGACTCGAGTTGCCTTTACTTTTGTTCCTGCTGTTGAATTTATCTATCATTGTTCTGCCCCTGTAAATTGGACGAGCCGAGCGTAATAAAACGTGTCGCGAAAAGTCTTCCGTCTTGAGTATTTCATTTGCGGAAATTGTTCTTGGCAGGAAAATAATAGCATTTATTTGCTACAGATCATTTACCTAATGTATTTAGATGTCAAATAACATATATTAATTTCGACACGCATCGATAAATCATTTGGCAATACAAATTCGCGTAAATATTGGCGGCAGTCCACTTCAACATTGAAAAATATATATTGAAAGTCTATTGTTTTAATTACCAGTAATTACTACTTTATATGTCTAGTTAATTAAATGCAGGTACTGTCATTAAAATTCGCTTTTTAATAAATAATGAATAGGACTATAAGTATGCTGTTATTAACCCTTTTTCCTGGTCAACGTTTGCCTGCCTTGGCTCTACGGCGACGGAAATGGAATCCTTTAGGCAATTTACATCCAGAGCCGATAAAGAATCTACCAAAAAGGAAGCGACTAAAGAGAAAAGAAACAGAAAAGTGAAAAGTGAAAAGAGCGAAAATACGCTACACAATTTCCCTCTTAACTGCGCGTCTTCAAGTGTTTTTCGTACACACGGCTTAAACGCAATTTATCCTGACCTCCGGCTAAACTTTAATGACAGCTCTACTAAGTGTTCCAGTGTATCTTATGCTTTTGGAATCTTTCCTCTACCTCTCAGTTAGATACGCCCATTTGGCTTTTAAATACATTTCGTAGATGTATCTAAATGCCGCTGATTAATTTATAATGGCGCTTCAATCTGCAATTCACGAGCTTCTTCTTCGGGTGCTTGCAAAAAACTTAAAACAAATGGGACATATTTAGTTGTATATAAATGTCATTTACAAAAAAAAAGAAAAATTTCATAAAGTAAAACGTATTATTTAATTAAAGATGGAAATTTTAATATTAAGCGTTAATTCATTATTGATATATTATTTAATTGGATTCGCTGAAGTTAAATATCTTTTATGAATAAGTCTATTAAGAATAAATAGGATTAGTTGTATGGATGTTAATTCAATGAACACTCTTCATTAAAGATAATGACAATCAGAGGTCTGACACAGACATTCCAGTTCAATTTAAATTATTGTATCAACTGTAAAATACAGCATGATACATATGTGTAATGTTGAAATAGATAAAGCTCGAAATTGACAATTGCCATTGACAATAAAACGGGGAGTGTATGTGTATGGCAATAAAAGCATGTATTACATAACATATGTGTATGCTAACATTCATCGGAACTAAGACATCCTAATGAGTTTTCAAAAGTGGAACTGAAGTATTGATATATGTTTGTAATTGCATTGCCTCCTGAAGAATAATTTTCAAAAGAAAATTAATACAACAATCTTACAAAAAACAAAAAAATATTATAGATACAAATACATATAAGTTGAAACCAAGGCTGCACAATTTGAACTTAATCGATCTTAGTTATTTGTGAATTTATAGCAAACTGTGAATTTTTGTAGTTTAATTGAATGTTATAAAGAGAAAATATTACTATATTATAATTATTCATATTAATATGATGGATTTCTAACAGTCATGTCTGAGCATTTTCAATGAGCTTATACTTGCAAACAGTTCACTGACTTGGAGCTGTAGACTCATGTGTCGGAGTCAGTGTGCCATTTAAATGCAAATAGCTTTTGAAAGTAATTTGCCAGTAAATTATAATTTTATGGTAAGTCGCATATTGAGGGATTTTTTTATTTTGAAGCCATCTGCTGCTGCTAACGCCATTGCCTTTTAGTAGGCTCCATTGTTATTTGCAATAAACAAAAAGCCCACACACTTGCCAGACTCACCTGTCTGTCTCTCCCTTGCCCGCTGGAAAATGTGAGATTTATTTGTTGTCAGGTGCATATCGTTAAATGCGAGACTTCCTTTAAAAATTGCGTGGTTAACGCGAATTCTCTTATGTGTCGGAATTTACCACAGTTCAGAGTAAGCGTTTATAAAAAAAACGATCTGTAATAAGCGATCTGCCTCCAAAGACTTAAGTGCCACTTCACCACCTCCCTTTATCGCTTTATTTCTTCCCCTTTAAATTAAGTGTGAGTGCCGGCATTTCCTGTGCGATTGTAATTCATTGTAAATGTGCAAAAATTTTAATGAGTGCTTTTTGCTAGCTCAATCTCAGTGAAATGGAAAAGGCGTTTAGGATGTATGACAATTCTCGAAAGGGAACTAAGTGCTTTGTAAAATGGGATATGGAAACAGTCAGGTTTCCAATCGAATTCCATCCAACACCATCAGTTCTGCGTTAAAAAGAGAAAAAATTACTTATTTAAAGGTTATTTATTGTTAATTGTGCTACACTACAATGAAAATATGTTTAACTGACTCAAATTGTGACAATATCGAATGACTTTTGCTTAGCATGTTATTCTATATTAATATAACATGTAACAATATTGAATCTTTCAAAATGAGGCCAGTGGATCATCTCAAGCTTTTCCTTTCAAATGTCGTTGGCATAGGGATACTTATCATATTAAGAAATTACTTCTTTGGCCCAAGAGATATCTAAGCTAAGATTATGTGAGTTTTTTGTGCTATAAATTGTGTAAAAGATGATCAATAACATGTTCTTATAGATATAAATTCAATCGCAACATATAAAGTCATGAAGTAGACTGCATTTACATCGACAAACTTTCGACAGTGAATGGTACCTGGGGCGAAGTCAATTTATCTAAATGCTTGCGAGTTAAGGATTCAGTCACGCAGGCAACCAGCTGTTGGCTAAAATCCCAAGGCAGCAGCTGAGAAAAACCATTGTGAAGCAGTCTGATTTAACCAGCACATCAGGCACCTTTAACATTTGTTTTGCTTCCAAAGTTTTGTGTTATTTTCCAAGCTGTTTACAAAATGAACGAAGCAAAACGCAAACACCAAAATTGCCAAGGAAAACGTTGTACGTTTTTCTCGTTTCGGGTTTTCAACAGTGGAAATGCAATTTCTTACAAGGTGAACCGGGATGCAACTGACTCTGACCCGGATGCATCTCTATTTATTTTATTATTTCTATTTAACCCACTTTTGGTGAAAGTATTCCGCTGTTAGTTATTGAATTACATTTAAACTTCTTGTATTTTCGTTTTTTCCCCTTTCGCCATTTACTTTGCTAGTCTTTGAATCATTCTTGATTCATGGAATATTCTATTCAGCTCTTGGCAATCTGCGATTGAGTGTGGCAAGTACAAACTAATCTCAATTACACCTTAAAATTGCTTTTATGCTTTCAATGAATAAGTTTATCCGATTTAAATAGTGTTCATTCAAATGAATTATACTTGTTAACGTCCACGATGAAAAAAACATGACAGAGATTCCTGTATAAATCATTTACAATTTGCAGCTTCATTTGTAGGCCATCACAAGTACAGAAAGCTCAATTCAATTTTCCTTCCTTCCCACAAATCCATTATATATTTTTCCCTCTCACTGTTTACTAATTTAAATGATGGCAGCACCAGATTCGCGTTGGCGTTGATTATAAGACAGGAGGACAGACGGGGCTAAGGACTCAGGCAAAAATTGCGATGAGTGCTGGCCTTCATTAAGGCCATTTGCAGCGACGGAAAATAGGGAAAGAGAACGTGAATGAAATATACTCATTTGAGGGAATGCGCAAGCTGTTTTCATGACAGCATCGTAGCACAAAGTAAAATTCATCGGAATGTTAGATTTAAATTAACATACTTAATTTAGAACGAGAACACACACAACAAGAGGGAGAGGGAGAGAGAGAGAGGGGATTGGCGACAGGGGAGACTGAAATGAATTGCGACAATTGATTTTCTAGTAATTAGCACTTCTCAAGTTGGTTAACGACTGTTACCCCAATTGCTGTTCCTGTCTCGCTGCCAATTTCAGACATTTGCAACATTTGTCAGGAAGTGCGTTAAATTTTACGGGAATTGGCGTTAATGAAAATGCCAAAAAAGCAAATAGTTTCAATTACCAAAGCCTGTCAACCAGAAACGTGGCGTCGTCTTATGCTCTTAATGGTTGTATACGGCGTATACGTGATATTTGTTTACTTGAAAAGCAGCAACAGCTGTGCTCCGAATACAATCTAAAGAGTCCTCACACACAAGTACACAAGTGCTTGCGATTACCTTGAACTAAATGGTTATTAAATTCAATTGAGGACTCTTCAAGTTTTAGATGGCTATAAATGGATAGATAAATGTGCGTTTCTCATCGAGTAGGCAAAGTAAATCGGGCGAATTAACCAAGATGACTTGAGATTGATTGTGCGGTTCGTACGGGCTTCGGCAAGGATTTAAGCGACAAATGAGTGGCTCTTAATTATATGAGTTATTATAATTTTCCTTTTCTATCCAACTTGGCTTGCGTCCTCGAAGTGAAATTATAACTACGTTAGTAGCTGTGTTTGTGTGTATTCAGGCTATTCAAATGAATGTCATTAGCAGACATATCTCACACCTACTCGACAGCAATGCCAATGACGCTGACTATATGCGTACTTCAGCCACACTTATTCACGCAACTGTCAGTTAACTAAGCGCAATTCACAGTTAACATAGACAACGTACAGCTTCGCACGAACACACACACACACACTCATAGAAACATTAAGTGTACTTGTCGTGTGTCAAGCATTGACGAAAACTGTTGTTAGTGTTGTACGGCGCTCTTATCTAGAAAACTGACGGATTGAGCTATGTTTATTTCATGATACGCTCGGTTCAAATTATAAGAGCTCTTCTCAAATGTTATTTTGGCGTTATATGACTCCAAAATTAATTTGTAATGAAGATATTTACTTATACTCGAATGTACATTATTACTTTGCCACTCCCTGTCTACTTATCACAATTAGTTCAGTGTAAAAGTCGAGATAATTGTTGAAGTGTCACAGGCAAGATAAGTTTTAATATAATACCGACACTTGGTTTTAATTAGTGTGCACTCAAATCATCGAGTTGTCTTTGACAGATGCGTTAAAAGAAATTGAGTACAATCGACGCTAATTTCCAACATATTTCTATAGACATTACAAGCAGCAGGTTTATCCAATTTAAATAGCTTACCAGAAAATAAATTTTTCCGTTGATCAAAAGGATCAATAGTGATAATATTTTTGTACTCATACCCCTTGTATCCTTGACTCCAATATAAATTGTAACTCATGAATTTTCGTGTTTTATGAAAAAGAGAGACATCCCATTTACCTTTTGACAATGCAGATCTACATTGTCATCGTAAACCGCAATCAACATTTATTTTCAGTCTAATCGCAAGCCATATAAAATTCTTTATGCGGCAGGTTACCTAAGCTTCAAACTGGGGACTTAGAAAACGGCAACAAAACTTTTATTTAATCTGTTGATCTGCTCGTGCGACAGGTTGGAAAAGTGGTTTCATTTGGGAATGTGTAACATGTGTATCTTTTATCTGCATCATCAGATATTTTAAGGCAGCTTATAAATGCTTTCACACAACATTTCTTAAGAGAAGTAAGAACTTTTAGGAACTCAAAAATTAATATTATATGTTGTTCTGTAGTTACACTAGATTGATAAAACATAAAACAATTTCAATTATCAAATTTAATGACTAAACATTATAAATAAGTAGAATAAGTGAAGATGCTCATAAAGTAATGTCTTTCGTTGTGCTGACAAATCGAGTTGATGTTGCCGCCCTCCAAGTAGAGTATCCAATAAACAAAAGAAACGTGTGACTTGGCATTTGTACAGTTTCGGGTCGCAAAGAGCGCCAAAGGCTTTTAGCTCCTGTTGGCTGCTCCTGTTCGTTGGGTGGTCTGTCAGCTTACCTTTAATGCTTTTCCAGTTTTCCAGACGCATTAAGCTTGAAAACTTCGAGTGCAAAGGAAACTGCCGCCGGCGCAAACGACCAAAAACTTTTTGGGCATGTTGCGAGAAAAAGGCGAGAAACATGCGGCGTGTTAAAGTCTTATCAACAACTGCAGGAGTCAGGATCCTGTTGAAGTACCAGAAGAGTGTATGTATATGTGTGTCATGGTTTGCTGAGGGAAATTAAAAGCAAAACTCGCTAATCATAAGTATAGTTGAGTTTTCATACACAACATAACAAAGAACAATTTAATTTGCGTTAAACGAGCGCACACCGCTGATTAAGCGCCATCTGAGGCTGAAACTTCGGCATTGAAACTTCAGTTCATGCAACTAATTTGATGCAACAACAAAAACTTTTACATGCGTCGTCGCCTCATGTGTCTCAAAAGGTAACTTTGGGCCAAAGTTCCAGTGTTGACGCTTAGCGCCAAACACAGGCAACGCCAACAAGAAACACAAAGGCCGAGGAGAGATTCAAGAATGTGTACCTAATCCAGGATGACAGACTCACGTATTCAGACAACGGCAACTTGTAACATTTCTCTCCATTTCCAACATTTCAACTTCCGCAATGCGAGCATTCTGACTTGAGCTCAAGTTGTAATGAATTACCGAAGTCGGATTGTGCTGACAAAGGACCCTTTATAATTTACTGATAAGTTCGATAGAAACAAAACATGAAATCAAAATAAATTTGTGCACTTAAATGACTTCAATTCTAAATGATATATTTTATAAGCAAATTAAGAAAAGACACCAAATGCGTTAGCTGAACTTATTTACACTACACTGCAGAAATTTAGTGCCACAGAATTCGAATGCAACGTCCGGTGCCAAAGGGATCCTATTTGTATACTTTGGTGACTGTTGCCATTCCACCCACACAGAACCGCAAATGTGTGCCCATTGTTTTAGTGAGATTTGGTTATTCCCTTCATACAAACTGGTGACTGCGGCAGACGAGTTTTTGGACTGACAACTCTAAAGAGCAGTACTACAATTGCAACCACAGATACAGACAAATGGAGAGGGAGAGCGGAAGCTCGAGAGAGAGATACTCTCATACAAACACTTTACTTCACTCCACATCCAGTACTCCAATCCCCACTCCACTTCAGTTCGTACTCGACAAACTAAGGACACACATTATATACACTTTTAAACGCGCAACGTTGCGTCACTTTGAGTTGAGTTTGCAACACATTTGCCCCTAACACATTTTATGAATTCATTTCCGTTCATTTACGCCTGATATGACGACGACAGCAGTTTACAGAGCCTGTAATTAAGTTAAACTGCCTGGCGAGTGGCGCGTTGAACCATTCCAAGGGGAGCTCTGCACCTGCATCTCCCCACCTCCACCTTCACCCCACTGCCCACCCTTTCAACAACCATCCCCATCACAAAAATGTGACTTTGTTGATACCACGAGTCAAGTGTGAAGCTAGATAATTGGGGATTTGCAAATTTAGAGCTCGCACCCCTCGGCTAAATGCAGCTTTCTAGATAGGCTTTTTCCAGAAAGATTTATTTCATGAATTTAAAAATGACACCAACTTTAATCACATGTATATCTATAATTCAAAGGACTTACAATTAATACATTCAAGTGATATTTACGAACAGTACATAAGTATTTATATATTTTATTTCCTCATGCAACATTACCAATTTGAAATGGGTAAATAAAGATTCAACAAAGGCTTAAGCATTGCTTTTGTTTGAAGGGAAATTTATTTCAAATAATGTAAGTCATTGGAGCGAAAAATTGAGGTAATCCCTCAATTCCATACTCGGAGTTTTCGAAATTCAAATTAAAATAATATTTTAAATGGCTGCCAATACATAATCACATATATTTAGATAATGATACTATGTATTTTAAAGTATACTAGTGTCAAAAAGAATCTGCAAGTCTTCAGGCGATGTACACAGTGATATAGACAGAGTTAAAATAATCTATTTTATAATGGTGTACTGAAAGATACTCTGTACGCTTGTGAAAATATCCTTTTTACTTAGCAGTAACAACAAAAAACAAATTTCATATGCTGAGCAGGAAATG
Organism: Drosophila sp. st01m; assembly: GCA_018901795.1. NCBI lineage: Eukaryota > Metazoa > Arthropoda > Insecta > Diptera > Drosophilidae > Drosophila > Drosophila sp. st01m. The sequence goes on along the minus strand of JAEIFG010001494.1, from coordinate 6,927,516 downwards.
ATAAAACGAAAACGAGGTATCTTGGCTACGGTTTTGTGTAAGCTTCAAGAAAAACACGTCACACATGAGTGTGCGTGTGTCTGTATATGTGGTTGGTTTGTGTTTGTGTTTAACTGAGACGAGTGTTGAGAAACAAAGAGTGGAGAAGAATATTAATTAATTTCTTTAACGCGTTCTCGAGTACCACAACAGTGAGTGGCACAATGTGCTGTGATGAAACAGCCCGTAGAATTATGCTATAAATATTTTACTTGCCATATTAATACGAGTACGATGCTGGCGACATCGGAGACGCCATTTTAATGAATTTCAATATGGCGTCAGTCAACGGCAAACGCGTCGCTTTTCTTCTCTCTCTCTTCTCTTCTGTCTGTCTCTCTCTCGCTCTCTCTCTCTCTCTCTCGCTCTCTATCGGTATGTGCTTTCAAGTGTTAGGTTGCTATAGAAATATTTGAAGTCTTTGCACTTGATGGTTCTTAATTAAAAACCGCTTAGGAAACTTTCGGCTAGGCGGTTTAAATGCCACGCTTGCACTCACAACTTTCAAGTGGCTCAAAATCATCGAGTGCATTCCGAAAATGGAACTTTGACTAGCGTCTGTATGGAATTAAAAATTCTAAAAATCCCCAACATCGAGTGGCGACCGACACTAACAGATGCTCATGGAGATCCCAGATAATGTCTGAAAGCTCAATGCGTTGTCAAAAATTGTATCTATAATTGCAGTTGCTGCCTGTAGTATTATTGAAGTGAATGCGCAGTAATAAGACCAAAAACAAACATTTTAACTCTCACGATTTTATTCAATTCATGATTCTTTTTGCGAGTATCTAGTATATACATATTTGTCTTCATTTATTCATATGATTATAGTTGAATTTTGGCGTTTAAGCGCAGATTTATCACAATTATGTTTGGATATAAATCAGTAAGCTGACAGATTAGCGTAGTTAATTGCCGCGATTATTAAAGGCAACTGATATAAATTTCAATAGATTTAATTTATTGATACTTTTGCATTTGGTATTGCTGCTCACAAACTTAATGTAAATATTTACAATGTTAACACTTAAGTAAATTGACAAACAAAGCATACAACATTTAATATTGATTTGACATTCTACGCGACTATCCCATCACTTTAATATTGGACCTATTATCCTACTGAAAATCACACAGAAAGTGTGGGCAAAAGTGAGAGCAAAAACCAATGTTCGATATAACTGTGGCATTGGTGTTTTTCTGACACTGACCGACACTTGCCACTAGCACCAAGTACCTAAGGGCTTAGTTCAAGTTTCATTGGAAGTGCGAAACAAGAATGGCAACAAAAAAGCAAACCATGCCTATATTAAAGAATCCAAATATGGAGCGTTTCATTCTGGTTGGCAGTCCGAATTCACGGACTCTGCATGGTGCCAAATATACAAAGAGCCACAAGATCCATTCTGACTCAGTCAGTCAACCAGACTGCCAGTCAGCCAGCCAGCGGCATCGCCTTTCAGTCGCTAACATTTTCCAAATCTCTCACCCGAAAGTCCCTTTGGGGGCGCACAAAAAAGTTACTTCCTGTCGCCTGCCAGCGGCTAAAAAATAAGGCTAACAATGCTATTAAATGGCGGCGACACCATAAATTATATATTTTTCCCCTTCCTCTCTCTTCCATTGCCTCAGTGGTTGAGTATGCCTCTTTCAGTAGTTATAATTTAACTTCGTTGCGTTTGGTTTTGAGACTTCTTCTATTTTAGGCTATGTCTGCAAACCATTGCGGAAATAGAAATCCTTTAACAGAGAATTGCTATATAAATGGCTCACTTTACCAACAATTTGTTTTCGTCGTCCACATTCACATCTAGGTTCTATGAAGCTGCAACCTCCTGCTTCTCAGCCGTACATGTGTCCCTAATGACGCACAACGGCTGCTGGTCCTGCCTTTCCCTTTGGGGGCTACTCCACAGTGTCCACTCCCCTCTCCTTTCCCATTAGCTGGAACTGCATTTGGCCTGCTCACAGTCCGGTCTAAATCCTGGTCTGGTCTGGAAATCCGCTGCAGGCCCTGTGACAACTTTATTTCTGTTTCATTGTGGCCATCGTTGTTGTTGGGCAGCGCATTAAGTTGCCTTTGTATTTGTTTGTTGCATTTCCGTAGAGCCTGGCTTAGTCATTAGCCCCAAGGCGGTAGGTAGTTAAAATTCCGCTCAAAAGTTGTAAATGGAATTTAGTAGAGGGATTTTCCTAGTCCTCCGGAATGGCTAGAGTTTTGTATTACATAATTTAGATATAATTATCATATTGCCAGACAAGCTTATTAAGTAATTACATGGCAACTTAAATCTTCGAATTCTTGCATTAGCAAATTAAATCGTTAAAAACCATGATAAGTATTTAATTTGCGTCGTCATTGTATAGCTTCAAAGTCTAATGACTTACCTGAGAGACCATCAAAATATTTAATTTAAATTGTGTCCAACAAATATCAAAGTTATAAAATAATAAAAAGAACTCAAGGACATGGGGCTGACTGTCTAACGCCTGGCACTTAATTTGGCAGATTTACATAGAAATACCTGACCGCGAAGGACAGTGGACGCTTCCAACTCCTGGAGGCAAAAGTTGATGCCGCTGTCATTATGTATTGTGTGGAAACTGTCAAGGCTGTGGCAGCGGGGTGCCCACCAAAACTTTACAATGGCGGTGACAAAGTTTTGAGCTTACAAAAAATTGCTTGCCATATGTTTTAGAGGGTCTGAAAGCGACCCTGGTTCTTTTATATTATCTGTTTAATAAAAGCAGAAAATGCGCTGAAGCTATTAAAAAAGAATTTAGGAAGTATTTTGTGTTCAGCCATCCTGGGGGTCCAAAGCTTTTTTCCAGGCACTGCAGGTGCGCGACAAAGCAAAGTTTTTCATCTACTTTTAGACTTTACAAATGGAGTGAGTGCGAATCAAATATTGGTCTGAAGATAAATTACAGGCCCTCATGATTAATGATTGTAAATAGGTCGACTTGGTCATGGTCGCATTTGTGTACTGTGTGTCCTTTACAAAACTCCAAATAAATATTTTCAATTCCATTTTTACAATTGGAAATATTTGCCCAAGTCAAAGCGCAATTCTAGATTTAACTACCTTATATAAACAAATATATTCAAATTAAAATACTTTAGCTCTCGTACATTACCTGAAAGCAATGTGTTAATTAAATTAAAACTTATGCCTAAACAATCATCATTCAACAGAAAATATAATGCAGAGTTGAACAATTTATGCGCAATGAATTTAACATTTGTAGAGGTCATGAGCACATAACACATGAATACAGACGCACACGATTTAGTGCAAATGATACAAAAAAATCCTAGACAGGAAAACAAACAGACAAACCAACACAAGTAGGTAAACTTACACACACAATATAGGAAATGTATCACAAAGAAGGGAAAAGAAATTCCCATGCAAACACAGAGCAATAAAAAACAACGTCATCGTCAACCTGTAACGCAAATGACAACAAAGGAATTTTTCAACATAGCAGCACGTTGCGTATACGCGCCGAATACCGAAACAAATACAATTAAACAAGCAAACAAAAAGTGGCAGAGCTGTAATTAAGAATTGTGAGTAAGAGAGCGACTAAAAGCCCCAGCTAAAAAGATTGGAGTGTTGTGTAAAATTTGTTTTTGGGCACTTATATTTGAGTTTCCGCCTTGCAGTTTCCTCATTGCCTGCACAACGTTTCTAAAACGGAAACGAAGCACAGGCGGAAGTAATTGAATTGCGTGTATGCGTTTTAGTGTGTGCATGCTTACAAATATGCAACTGTGTGCTCCGTTTGTTTTGTAAGTTATATGCAAATACGCACACAAACACAGGCCAACACTGATATGAGTTTGCACAATATTAGAGATTAATGTTATGTATGTATGGTATATTGCACGCTCTATCACTCCCTTCCACTAAAAATACCTTAAAATGTAAACTGATCTGGTAAAATGTTACAAACTGAAAGTTTTCTGAAAAAGAGAATAATTTAATGCTGCATAATGTTAAGCTTCTCTTTGCCTATCAATAGCCAAAATATTTATTGTAAAATACGAGGTTTATTTGTTGAACACTTCCAATGAAAGACTTGTCAATTCACTGAAAATTTAAGCAATTTAAGTAGGTCGTTATAGAAATATGTTTTTGCCTACTTTCTGCTAAGTATTGTTGCACAACCATTTGGAAAGCTGATGTGATTGGAGTTGTGTTTCGTACTGCATACCATCAACTTTAACGGCTAGAAATTCGGCATCAAAATGGGCAACATAAAATTCAAATGTATTCCACTCTGAAAATGACAAACACAAATCTGAATTATTTATGTAGAAGGCATTAACAACTTCACGACTAATCAAATAGCACCTGAGTATACATCAATTCACCAGAAAAATCAAACATAAATAAACAATGCTGAGAAACGAGACAGAACAGGATGAGAAAAGAGAATTGGCAGTGGCTATGATTGATATCACTTATCAATATTTCATAAAATGTTGATTTGTTTATTTTATTGATAACATGCTTTACAAGGATGCCACCCAAACACACACACACGAACACATCACACGTGTGCTATTCGGAGCTGAAGGTCAAAGTAAACACAATGCGTCCTATGCACAAGCATGTTTGGACTTTACTTGCGACTTTATCTTTGATTGAAAAATGTGTGCAGACCGTTATTCAATTGTCGTTGCGGTTTCACTGCTTTTTTATAATTTTTTTATTAGTAATGCCTTCTGTTCTGTTCCATTAAAGCAGTTATAAAGCTTCTTAAACATACATAATATTTCATAGGCAATTACATTTTTCAGAATTCCAGGGTTTCTTTGATTGGTGTTTTCATTTGCAATACCATTGACCCAATTATTATTAAGTAATTGTAGAAAGGACAATTTTATCAGCGTAGGTCACTAGTTGTTCAGATTGTTGAAGCATCTCAGATGCAAGCAAACAATACAATTCATTGTAATAAGTTGGATTTAAATTATTTTCCTGCATAAAATATTAATTTCATTTATATCGACATTGATGAACAGCGAACTTGTCATAATAATAATGCTTTAAATAATTAATTATCGTTCAATTTAATAAAAGCTTCTTATCATTATCCCAATTAATATTCTTTTGAATGAAAAACAAAAGAAATTTTCAACCATTTTTCGAACATTTAACCCAAAGCGAAGAGTTTATATTTCGCCGAAGCCCTCGCAACTGTTATGACAATGTACATATTTATTAGACGACCCTCTTGTGGTAAGACACATTTCAATGTGTAACAAACTGGCAGTCAAAGAAGTTACAACATCCTCGATTCATCTGGTTGAATTGATGTTAAAGCAGAATGTGAAGTAAAAACCCACACGGAACGAGAATATTTTATTTCCATTGGTGATGCAATAAGAATCAAATGGCACGCATACACTTCTTACTCTCTGGAAGTATGAGTGTGTGTATACATGTGTGTGTGTGTGTCTGTATGTTTGGGTGAGTTACCGCACTTGTGTGCTTCCTACATGTGTTTGCGTCTTAAATAAAAGTTGGCTAAGATAAATACAAATAGGCAAGTTTTCAGTTGAGGCCAACAGCAAATGTGCTGACAATTATAGAAGATATTCGTAAATTTTCGTGTGTTCATAGTTGCATTGGACAGCACCGAACATGCAGGTTTAATTATTTTACTTGTCTTATGCATAAAGCAAAGGCCAATTGAATTCCGTAATTCAAATGTTAGGGTCAGTATCTGAATTTTGTGTTCGACTGACCCTAAGAATACTTGTCCATCCCACTGAGCACAACATTCATTGTTGTTGTTCTTGGAAATGTATATTGTTTCTAGATACGTGGGTATCTGTATCTCAACCTGTGTATTTCAACGCCAATTTCACATTGCTCCTCACTTTGCTGCTATTGATGGTTCAGCATTTATACTTGTCGTTCAATCTCCTGGCGATATTTGTCAAGTCCTTGTAGTTGTCGGTGACCATGTCCATGGTCCGTTCGGCTTCATGCACCTAAAACATGTTCACATTTAATCTAACGTTGGCTTTATCTATTTTATTGTAGTCAAGCGGTGTTGGAAAATATACTGAGATTTTCTGTGATTTAAGTGCAGCTATTAGCTAAATCTGCCCTGCATCTGTGAACGATTTGGAGTCTAAATTCTATTTTTCCCTCCCAGTAACTAAACATATAAATAATAGAAAATCTTGAATAACCCCCCGCCCGCTTCTCAGCAAATCTGTTATTGGTTTTTATTTCTGTTTCTGTCGAAGTTGTCATGTCGCATTTATTTGGTTTGAAGGTGATTAAAACCGCTTATATATGTAATCCCCAGCCAACGGTTTATTCGGATTTACCCATTGAAACTCTCTATCAATATTTTATCTGATTCTTATTTATTGTGCATGCTATGTTATATTTTATTATTGTTATTTGTTAGACAACAGTTAGATTTTCAATGGAAACTGCTCGATGTAACATATATTTCTCCTAATATTTGTATATTTATTTCGCGTCACTCGCCTGGCAGCTTTAAGTTAAAGTTAAATTGCTTAACAGGGTCTTTCTAATGAAGCCGCTTCTAAAAGAAGCTCTCATATTTCGGTTCATTAATTTCACTGTCTATCATATTGCATGCTCTAAAAAACTGGGAAAAAACAACATGCAAAAGCTTGAAAATTTCTGAGGACCAAGACAGAGACGTTTTACTTGTAAACTAAGCAAAATTGCACTTGCTGCTTTGTAGTTTCATGCGGAATAATTAATAGTCATACCCGTTACTTCAAAATTAAGTAAAAGGGTAAATTGTGCTCGTTACAATGTATGTCACAGGGAGAAGGAGGCAACTCCGACCCTATAAAGTATACATATTCTTGATCACCACCAGCAACTAAGTCAATACAGCCATGTCCGTTTGTCCATATGTCTATCAGTTCGTCTGTGTGATAGCCTATATCTCAGACTATAAGAGCACGACTTCAATTGCGTTGGAGCACGTCATGTTTGTTTCACTAAATCAATTAAACTCATAAATGTATATAACTGGTGTGCCCAAAGTCGAGGTCCCCATTTTGATTTTCCGACTAGTTGTTAATTTAATTATGCAAAAGTTCACTTTTAAAGCTGACACTATTAAATTGATATCTGCTTTCTGTTTTTATTTGAGCAAAAATAGATTAATTTTTCGAAAACTTAGTTATATAAAAATATAACAAGAATAATAATATATCAAGTGAGATTTGATTTATTAAGGAAAAAAACGTAGACTCTCTCTGAGTTACAATATGTAGTATACAGTCTGTTGTTAATAATTAAGTTGCTGGAACTGCTTACGAGAAGGTCTTGCACCTTTAAAGGATACTTACTTATATTGCACCTGCTCTTGTGAATTTGATTAAAGGCTTTTCTCTGAGTATGTGTTGTCTTCTCTCCTCCTTTATCTGCAGTTTGTACTCTTCAAATTGCATTGTTCTTATGAAAAATGGTCTGTGACAACAATGTTTCTCAGCGGGTCATAAAACTTGTGCATCTATAACAACAGCGAGAACAGACACAGCAACAACAATAATCACAACACAAACAACTCGCAAAATGAGGCACAATGCATTTCCTTATCTATGCGTCGTCTATTTTCTTAATTATACCATCTCGTTGGCTACTTCTATCTCTTTCCGGGTTGTCTGACTGGACAACTTCATTTTGCAGGCTGAACAGTGAAGCAAATGCTTTTGAGCTTTTGCTATTTCTCTTCTTTTCATCTGTGCTTTTTTGCAGTTTCCTTCTCGATGTTCCTGTTGCCACTGGACATCGTAATTAACACGCGTAATAAGATTACGATTAAGATTTTTTACGCCGTTCTTTTCTGCTTTCCTTCATTTTGCATTTAAGAAAAGGCTGTGAAATTGTTTGCAGCCTGCTGAACTTCATTAATGTTAATACTCATTCATCTTCTCATTCGTCCATGTTTTAAGTTTAATAAAATAAAAACTGTCCGACATTATACTGGGCATAAAAGATGAAAGTGAGCATAGATTATATGCGAGCCGCTTGAAACTCTTTGGTGGATAAAGCCAGTTCTTTGAACCAGGACTAAAAGTTAAAATATATACCAATCTGTATACGCTGCCTAGTCGTAATATTTACCACTGGAGTCAGACCGAAACTGAATTCTCTTGCAATTTAATTAGGTTTTCATCTCTTCGTGCATTTTTTCTTCGCAATTAGACATTTTTCAACTCATTTTCAGTTGCTTGTGATGTCGAGTTCCTTCGTCAAATGTTTGAAACAGACAGACATTCGTAGATGGTCGTCTACTCTCAAGCGCTTCATCTTCTCGTCTGACATTCTACGCCATATCATTTTGGCTGTGTTCCAACTCGAATCCCTCACACTTAATTATATGCTTTTCCAGTTAAATTAAATTCAACTTCTAAGTTGATATAAAACTGAAAAGTTTTGGCTCGCTTGCGGTTTTGCACTGACAATCGGTAAATAATATAAAAAAAAAAATAATAATATCTCATGCCCCCTCTATAGACGTGGTGGGAAGAATATCCCCAAAATTGATATCTCCTCGTTAGCCGCTTATCAAAATTCGCTGCCCTGTCCCATCCCCATTCCCGCCTTGATTACCATATAAGCTGTGCGTTCAAGTAAATTAAATTTGTTTTCAACCTGTAAACGCGCTTCGCTTTGCATTTGTGCTGCGGTCCAATGTAAACTCTAATTAATTACATTTGAGTCAGCGAATGTCAATAACTTTCGAGTGCATAATTGATGGATTTAAGTTTCAAGCTTAATGTTGATTAAAGGATAATTATATGCATTAATGCTGAGAACACTTCTGCCTCACATATTGCCCTATTCAGCATTCCCGCTCTGCTGGTCATCAAAAGTAAAATGTATGTCCAAATAAAGTCAAATGTTACACAATTTTCTTTACAACCTGTTACAGCGTCAATTCTGACACATACTTAAATGTAATATTCCGTAAAACGTCAAACCAAAAGGGCAACGAAAAGCAAAACAGAATGAAATATAGAATAAAAAAATCCATAAAACATTACTCAAAAACGAAATGAGTAACGAGCCCGGAAAAGGATAAAGTGCGACCGCAGAAGCAACGGCAATAAACAGGACGGTGAAAACAAAAAGAGGAGAAGGGCAAATTCGGAGGGCGAAAATCAACCTTTTTATTGATGCTTTTACATGTCATAAAATATTTTTATAACATACTTTCAGGCACAGGCAGAAACATTTTGTAAATGCTCCGAACAAAACAAACATTAAAGAGAGTCGAGTACTCTCACACATACGCATATTTACGTGCACAGTCGGACTCTATTTGAGCTCAAACACACACACACATACACACACGCACAATTGTACAGTGGGCATTGGGCATACGATGAGATTCCAACAATTTGAACTCTTTTTCCCTTTTACTGTAGTGTTTTTTTCCTGGAAAATCTCTGACGTTGCCTGAGCCATGCTATGCGTTCATTTAGACAACTTCTAAGTCTATGAAGCTAAAAATATCATAAGCCACAAGTACTCGACACACACAAATATATTCCCAACTTTGCATAATTATGTTTTAAATGTAATGTAACAATAAATGTGGATTTTTCAACAACCGTACACGTATTTAGCAGTAAAGATCTGCTGGGATAGTAACACGTGTTGTTATCAGAATGATATTAAAAGAAAATATTCTGATAGATTTTTTATTTTTGTATTTCCATAAGTGTAATTGTAAATTTCATTACACAGAGACATATAATTTAAATTTAAAAAAATTAAACATATTTATGATTCATCTTAAAGACTGACAATCTCTCGTCTTTAACTGTAGAAAAACAACGGGGTATAGTCTAAAAAGGTTACTTCTTTGAACGTTTTTGAAATTTCTAACAACCCTACAAATCAGAAACATTTCTTAAAGTAAATTAAGCTTTCAAAATGCCAGAATTTAAATACGACTTAAAGAGCACAGTAATTTGACTGGCAGCCGACGTCAAACAGCGCGTATACTTAATATACAAAGTGCGTGCTGCTCGACAAAACAAGCATAATACACGTCAAAGTGCCAAGAAAAAACAGGAAAAGAATAAGAATAAGTGGAAAAGGGTTGTCCTGCAACGTGCATCAAAATGCCATAAAGCACATGTTGGCAAACCAATAAAGAAGAAATACTGACAAGTAAATGAGCTGCAGTCTACCCAGCAACCGAGGGTGTCACGTCTCAGGAAGACATGCCAACGACACAGGACTTCCCGCAAGCCTAGCCTTGAGTCTGTTCTCGACCCGGTTACAAAATGGCAAGGCAACGGCCAGGAAGCTCAATTTTTGCTACGTGAGGTCATTTGGTGAATGTTTTAACAATTTAGATAAACTTAACACATTTCTTTAGACGCTGACGCCTTTCCCAAAAATGTGTAAGGAACCTTGCAGCACACACTGCAAATGGGCATAAAATTAGTTGGGTCAGTCGCAGGCCACACATTCACATCCTTCCCAGCCGGCGGATACCCTTGACATACACAGACACAAACACACACACTCACTCACAATGAACTTGGCCTTCGCTCGTTGGGATTGCACAAACGATTATTATGTTGATAAGGAAGGCAAAACAGAGAGCCATAGAAAAAAATTTTGAAATATGACAGCTGCTCATTTGGCTGTAATTTCTGACTGATAACCTACAAGGTTGACAAGGGGAAAGGGACTGGGGACAGGGGGTTGACTGTTTTGCATGCAAATAGGACCGCAATGGTCTCATAATTTACTCAAATTTACATCAAATCTGTCATGTGCATGTGACAGAACCATTGCCAGTGGATTTACAGGATGGTACATCCTCTATTATAGCAGCCTCTAAGTTGACCTCGCTCACATTGTGCCTGTCTAACATCAAGGGCCGCGTAGCTCTCTGATGCAGGCAATTCGCATAACGACGAACTGCCAATTAAAGTGCATAAATGTGAGGCCATTTTGTGCGTTACTCGATCACAATTCGAAAATAGTTCTTAGAACTTTCAAAGGACATTAATATAATACTGATATAATAAAACTGCAAATACATATTTCGAAAATGTCTGGAATATTTTTACCATCCTTTTAAAGGAATTAAATTATTCCTTAATAAATATTTTTATTTACTAACTTTTTGAAATTATCGTTTAATAAATTTAAAAATATATAAAGCTTCAAGAGCCTACAGTGGACTTTCTACAGTTTTAAAAAATGTTATACCTTTAAAGAGCTATTACTAAAATCATAGACTCCGAGAAACTGAACTTAAATGAAATGCACTATGTAAGGACCGCATAACTTGCAGACCAGGGACTGCAACTTAGTTTAGCAGGTAATTGGAACATGAACAAACAACTCCAACTCAGGCAACGCATTCCACCTCTCCTCTGCTTCAATCCCGCTTCTCTTGGTGTCTTTGCGGTGAATGTTGGGCTTTTCAATCGTCTGCGGTGCCTCGAAAGGAGCTGGCAGCTGATAGTTCCTGCTATTATTGGTAAACACAGCTCTGCACGAACGCAGCATCCGGAGAACATCTCGCGTAGTAAAATCCGGCGCCGTTTATATTTGAGCATTTAAACAATTTGATAAGGTTTAAAAATGTATAAAATTAGAATTTACACGATTTTATTATGTTAAAGCGTATAAAAAGATTAGTTGAAATTAATTATATTATTTGCTTTTGTAACATATCTGGAAAATTTTAAAGTTTTAAGATCCAACAGATCATTCGACCTCAACTACTCCATTCTTTTTTTGTTAAACATTTTCCAGGTAAAGTTTTAACTTAAATGCAAAATAGATATTGTGCTTATGATATATCCTACTTTAAGGATTCTAGCATAAAGAATATATGAACTTTATTGGATTAATATGCTAATCTTGTCTTGTGTCATATGTATGTGTATTCATTACATTAACTCTACGTTAATACAGTAGGTGCAACACAGAGAAAGGTTACAATTGAAACGTAAGATCTGACTGGGTCTTTCACATAAATCGCATTTCCCCAATTGCGTTTAATTTGTACTGTTTGACAATGTGTTTCACTATCACAGTCTGGGGTCACCATTCTGCTGCACATGATATACAGGTTGATGTACATGATGCCTACCGCAAGTGACTTTTATCTAAAATTTCCGTTGTAGTTGCTGGATGGCGGAAGTAGTTTCATTGCAAAGCAGCAACTGCTTATGGCAACAATGGAGTTAATTGTTTTCATACTTATCTAGTTTATGCACAGGAGTACTTTGACTCCAATTTTTTAACTGCTACGTGCAAAAATAGAATAATAAATAAAGCTGCATAATTAATATAATTAGAAGCAATCCTTAAAAGTATATTTAAATTATAATATAAGTCATAACATGCATTTTAAATTTAGTTGGAGCCCAGCTATTATCTTTCAGTAGCCACAAAACGTGCATTTTGTTGTGGACCGTAATCACAAATGAAAGCTCTTAAAAAGTAAAGAAATGAAAGCTGAAAGACTATAAGATGCCCAAGACGATTCATTCATTATGCAGGCCATGTGCAGAGTGCAAGTGTCTTCAAGTGGCAAGAGCAGAACATGCCACATGGCGTAGAACTCCAGCTCCAACTGTTGTTTCTGTGACTGCAAATCCGGCAGTATTCCACTGCCACAAACATTAACATCGAAACGATTCAAACAGACAGGCTGGGCAGGCAGACAGGAGGAGATCTCCATTTGTGTGTGTATGAAAAGTAAAGAAAAACCGACGCCTGTTGGAGAATTAATTTTTATTTTTCCTCCTTTGGCTATTTGCAATTTTACTATACTTTCAAATGGAAATGTCAGTTTTGATGCAGAATGAAAGAATAAAATTTTATATTTCGCAAGGAAATCGGTTAATTTTTACTAAGCTATGACATTTTTTGAGAGAAAAGTATGAAAAATTTAGTTTGAGAAACTTGATATTTCGCATGAACCTAGGTTCATGACTAATTTTTTGACGATGAAGCATATATGTATGTAGGTATACGACAGATTATTGGGCCAGCATTTGCTGCATCCGTCGGCTGGGCGGAAGTTTTTACCATTTGCCGTAGACCAATTGCATCAGTTGGACTTACATTTGACAAGAACTAAATGCTGGGCAAACTGACAGACTGATGAAATAACGAATTAATCTTTAATTTTCTGTCAGAGAATTTGAAATTCGAGATCCAATTCAATGGCAATAATTAAGAAAATTTATACTTTTTGACCTTAGATATTTATAAATATTTGAATAGAAATTGGAGATTAGTACATATGAAGAAACGCATGAACTAGAAGGAGGTTATAAGAGTGAGTCACTGGTCAACAGATTATAATGATGAGCAAGTTCAGTCATCAATTACTAATAAACAAACAAACTAGCCTGCTCCCCCGATGTCTGCCTGCGTTTGTTGGCCAACATCCAGACTCGACTAAACGACCCTTCCCCACGTTTTCCTCTCTTTCCTTTCTCTTTCATTTCAATATGGCCAACTCTTGTTTGTTTGTTTTGGGGCGTTCTCAGTTCTCTGTTTAAGCGCATGTATTTAAGCGATTCTGTTTACACGCGTGTTAAATGATATTGGGATCGAGCTCATCCCGCATGTTGCCACCATTGAGGAGGGACAACATTTGGCTGCATGTTTGGTTGGTTGTATGTGGGCGTGGTCTAGGCTGACGGAGTTGTAGTTGTAGTTGTTGACCGTGCTAACACATATCTGTTACATATTACGAACATATTAAGACGAAGGTTGTCGCATTTCACAAAAAATATTTACCATTTGGTACTCTACAGTTCCTTAAAGATAATCAAAATTGATTAGAAAAAATGCTTTTCGCTGTTTTATGGTCTGAAAATTAATCTGGACATTTATAAAACACTAAGCGACTTTCTCAAAATTAAATATATTCGCATCGCCCAATTTTTGTCAGTTAAATCGAACTGTAGACTGAAAACACTAAACTTGTGTTTATATTTTGCATAAGTCAATTATATTTCTTTAATAGATATCAGACATAAATCACATTAAGTTTTTATAGCATGTACAGTTCTGTGTGAATATGGGCCGCTTTCACTTGGAACTGCAACCAAATAACATAAAGACGAAATTTAAGGGTTGACAACTCGAATGTTAGCCATAAGGTAAAATTACGATGGATAACGCAAGCCGTAAAGCGTTGTCAAGGGACAACGATGATAAAGATGATAATATGCACTAAGTAAGTAGAAAATCAAAAAACAGACCAAGTGAGGTAGAGCAAAAACACAAGCAATTGAAGTAACCTTAGTGTCTTCACTAAACCTGAATGTCTGGCAATTTGCTAAACAAGAAAATAATTGACTTGCGACAATGTGAGACATGAAGCAAGCAGCAGCTACAGAGACCAATTCAACAGCAAGAAAGCCAGTTGGAAGAATAACACTAAATTAAATCTCAGCCCCTAAGTATGCAACATTTTTTGCTGGCCAGAGCAAAAGTCTGTCGGCCACTTGAGCCTCTAATGGGGCAGAAAAACGGGTCGCGTGAAAAGCACATGGTATAAAAATGAATGCTCTTAAATGAAGCTCGTGATGGTCATGCCACTGATGATGAAGTTGTGGTTGATGTTGTGGCTGATGCTGATGCCCCCGATGCTGATGAGATGATGTTGATAGCTATTGTTGTGCCTCTTACCTCATTGCGCTGTTGATGTCGATAAGTGGAGCTTGAGCTTCAACAACGCTTGAGCACCTAAATGCAGCAAGCGATAATATAAATTAATGCAAGTGGCCCGATGAGCGTGCCACAGAATCGCAGTCCTTTTTCCAAATTAATGAATGTAATTATTTGACTGTCGCAACTTCTGGCGCCAGGCATCAAAGACATGCATAATGATTCGTCTGTCGGCTTATGAAATACAAAAATCATCGACCTCCCACGTCCCAACACTGTCTCCTAAATTATGTAATCAGACGCTGTCTTTGTCCGCCTTGTGCTCGATGTCGACTGTGAGAGGGCGACATGTGAGAGGTTATGGGCCATGTGAACTCTTTGTGAGCGTTGCGAAAACGTGGTCAATGCCATGTCAACAAGCCCGGCACACGCGTCGGCAATTGCCAACTTCTGATTTACCAGCCGACAAAGGATACCATGCCGTTGACGAGCAACACAAATTGGCAGCGCGTGGCAAACTCCAGTTGCCAGTCTGCGATTGAGCCGAAACTAATTGGCCTAGAGCATAGACCATGCCACACGCGCATCTGCAAATTGCAATTTGACCAAACTTGAAGCAGGTCATATTATCACAGCCAGTTTATATCATTTTAAAGATAATTCAGCTAAGGGTTAATGCATTTATACGTGAGTAGATCATCACTTTAATACAGTGCATAGTAAATTTCTTAAATTTCTTCTTATAAATCTTAATTCATTGCTTGCTAGAAATCTGGCTGAATAAAGAGTATATTTTAAGTACTGGTAAATGGCAGGCAGTCACCACCCATCAAAAATATCAAAAAGTTTTATTTAAGCTGTATCTAATTTGTATGCAATCATGTATCGTTATTTGCCCTGTTAACTGCTGTGTCGGCTGGAACAGAACTGCAGTCATAAGTTCAGCTTAAGCACCAGAATCGAAAATCTCATGCATTCATAGCAACCTCAAAGTCATTGCTCAAGTGCAACATGCAGAGGAGACAGAAACGGCCACATTTACATTCAAATGCTGACTGAAGAGCAGAGAATGAGGAATGGCGGCCAGATCAAAGGATTGGACAGAGCAAGAGCATTCAAGAGTCTTAATGCAAATATGCCATAAACTCAAAATGTCAGAGCACAGTGCAAAGGGCAGGCAATGATACGGATTGAAACAGACTGAGGACGAGTGTGAGTAAGCAGACAACATGGATGGCAAGTTGTCCCATAAAATGAGCATTGACAATACTTCAGAATTTCAATCAAATAAATTTTTTACTAACTGTCAGTGTCAGTAATTGATTCAACATTCAAGTTTGTTGAAACATCGATATAAGATACATTACAAAACAAACAAAATCCCAGACTCCCTCTTTGCAACATCATGATGGACATGTCCGTCACATGTTTTTGTTGCCTTACGGCTTTGTAAGGCAGCTACGTAAATTGGCTTAATTAATGCAAAATACTTTCGTGAATTAAGCACTCCTAAATGGGATCAAAGTTAAATTTAATAAGCTTTTATTATCATTTATTAAATTTTCACAAAATAAATTGTTTGTCCCTTGTCGAGATGGTTCAATGCAGAAAAAAACTAACCCGAAACCACTAAACTGTTTATAAAAGAGATTAATTTTTGACGGTTGACTAGCAACGAAAATAAATATACATATATGAGAATAAAATAAGTTTTTTTATATGCTTAATATTTTTTTTGACTATTTTAACTGAGCACAGTACTATGACTACTAGTATTTAAGCAGGAGATACTTTGACTCTGTTACTCACAACTAAGAACGCATTCAGCAAACATACTCTCACAAGAACTATTCAAGCAATTAGAATTTACAATATTAGCTTGGACAGAGCAGCCGCATATAAATATTCAATGGATTGCAGTATTGCCATACGGATGAATTGTCATTAATTTTTACGATATTTAGCATTTTGCTGATGCTTGCGCACCAATGTAATGAAGGCAAATGCGTGAGATCTTCTCTTCTGCAAAGGGTGGGGGATGGGCGGGTCACAATAGTAAGAATGGGAGTAAGAGGGAGGGGAAAGAATCAATATTCTGTACACTTTTTGCTTTCCCTCAACGCAGCCCACATAAGCTACAAATGTGAAGTTGTTTGAAGTGGAGAATGCAAAAGGGGATTGGAGAAAGCTCAGCACACACTTTGGGAAATGGCAGAGTGAAGAGGAGATGGAAGGCTCGCTGGCAAATGCTTATCATAAAATGTTTCAAAAGCACTTTGCCGTTATCCCGTAGACGGGCAACTAGACAGCGCTAAGGTTAATGGCATAAAGTTTATCCGCAATTACGATATGGGCTGCTGGCAGTCATCGGAGGGGGAGCGGATCGATCGCCTTCATCCCATTGCTCGAGCGGAATGTGCAACTTTCTCTTCTCCATTTGACTTTCCTTCACACAGAGCCAAGTAAATATATATTTATTGCTCTATTTAAAAATGCACTTTTATGCAATGACGTTGATGATGCCAGGATGATGGTGACATCGATGTTGGTGATGGTGATGATTAAGGACTTGAATTCAATTTACTGTTATGATTGCTATTACGACTATATGAAACAGATTTCATTTTCATTACTTACTTGCTTGAAAATCGTCATGACTTTAAACTACCTTTTTGATTTTCTATGACATTAAACAATCCATTTCGATATTTCTTTCCTTCACATTAGAAGACATCCTGAGATCATTTAAGGCCATCTCATCATTCCTTATGATAAACTTTAATTGAGCTTAAACAAATTGAATGAAGACAGAAAACGAGACGATTTTTCTGTCACTTAATAATCCGGTTTAAATACCATTAAATAAAATATTGTATTATATATTCCTTGTGGTTGGACTACATGCTGTGCTTAAATTGCCAATCTATCATTCAGTTAGTTCGTCCGTCTGTTCACTGTTAGCTAAAGTTTCATTTTGATTATCTAATACCGTGTATAAGCCAATTTACACCTACAAACAAAACATTAAAATTTAATCTAGTTAAATTGAGATTTTCTGGTTATAATTCAATTTGGAAAATTGTAAATATCAACACAAAGTGTCACAACGAACTGTTGTGTCGACATGCCACGGCGAAATGAAGACTTCCATTTGTCCTAAAGTGAAATTCAATTAATCAAAAATTTGGGACGAGATGAAACCTTGTCCAGTGACAAGGACAGAGACAATGGAGCCCAGAGTACGTCTTCGTCGCACAGAGCAGACAAAGGCGACAAGGATATCATATCGCATCAAAAAGTAGACATACGATAATTTATCATTTTCTTATATACATAAATTTATGTACGCACAATTGGAACACCTCCTGACACACACATAAATTGATAGAAGGAAGCAGGTCGACTTAGAATTTAAAATCATAAATGAAAGTTAGCAAAAGGGTTGTCTGCACAACAGAATCTTTATCCTGCCAAGGACCAAAATGCCGTTACATGCAAAGTGGCTCAGCCCAAGGCTTGTCACTGCATCTGCCTGACAGAAACAAGTGTGTAAAAGATGGTCGACACTAAGGATTGTCACAGGCTGCTCTGTGCACCTTTCTCCCACTCTAAGACTCCTCTCACCCGTAGCCTTAAATATCTATGTGTCTGTGTGTCATGCAAACGACTATAAAATCACCATTTATCAAATTATGTCACACTCCCTGTTAGACGGCCTGGCGACATTCTGATGAACCATTCTTGTACATATGTATCAACGGCAGTCTTTCTTATATAAAGCCATATTTTAGAACGTTTCAAAGAAGTATTTACTATTTTATAAAAAAAGAGATTATTTTTTTAATTATTTCTGACCGGTTTTAGCCGCAAAACATCATTTCCACTGATATCATTCATTTAAGTTTATGACAGTAACACTTTAACAGGCTTTCTTAAAATTTTAAATTTTAAGGGAACTAAATAAATAAGATCTGATCTAAAATAGTTATTTTTTTCCCATTCTCAAAGAACCTCAGTATTTATATTCTAGGATATTTCAACTATAATAAGCAGTGTACAATATTATAGTACTTTAATTACAAATACCAAAATGACTTTGGACATTGTGATATTCATATTAAATCTTATGAACTATTCATGGGCTGAGAGAACGATTATCTGATGCTCGCTGCAGCAACTGTTTCTTGAACTACTTTCGGTGTAAAACAAAAGTTAAACTGAGCCACATACTTAAGAGGAGCAATGGCACTTGACAGTCATCGTTGCCAATTTCAACTTAATCTGGGAAAGTCCCTAAGGAAATTTCTCAATGGAAGTAAGTTAAAGTATTTTTCTAACTATATATCATTTCGCTTAACCTTCATTTTAAGTGAAACACCGTCAAGTGAACTTTTTACCTCTGTGTCACATTAAATGTCAAGTCAAAAAAGTGTTGCTTATTTTTGGTTTGGATTTTCTCAGCTGGAAACCTGCAAAAGTATCCCTTAAGCATTTTGTTAAACTTTTCCAAAGTAACGAATTAAAATAAAGTTGCTCGCAGCAGAGTTAAGCAATAGCGAAATAGTTTAGTATTTGCAACAGTGCCAATGTTGGGTCATCAGAACAGAAAACACTTTGGGCTAAGCTGTTAGTTTAAATGCATTTCAGACACTCTGTCTTCAAAGTGTGTCAAGAAGCGAAACGAATCCTGAATCGGCGCCAAGGACTGCGCTGCTGATGTCAACACGTCAGTCGAGGCCAAAAACAATTTGTCAACCAGTTGTGATTGACAGCTAAGGCGACACAGTGAAGCTGAAAGTGCCACAGACACACACTCACTCATATACGCACTCCCTCGTATATGTGGAGTATGGCCACCTAACTGTGCCGGAAATTGAAAATGCGCAACATAAACAATATGGCGACACACACAAGCTTGAGACATCTTGATATACTCGTGTAAGCCAATACGCCGGAGGGCCCGGCACACGCACACATCTACTCACAAGTCTTTTCGATGAGAAACTCAATTGTTCAAAGGGAATGGCAATCGAAGCATACTAATTAATATTGAATTAAGCTTAAATAAGTTTATTACTAGAGGGAGAGGGAGGAAGAGAGTGGGAGGGAGAGGGAGAGGGAGAGTGGGAGGGAGAGGGAGAGGGAGAGGGAGAGGGAGAGGGAGAGGGAGAGGAAGAGGAGAGGGAGAGGGAGAGGGAGAGGGAGAGGGAGAGGGAGAGGGAGAGGGAGAGGGAGAGGGAGAGGGAGAGGGAGAGGGAGAGGGAGAGGGAGAGGGAGAGGGAGAGGGAGAGGGAGGGAGAGGGAGAGGGAGAGGGAGCCACCTCATGCCAATCAATGTTACACCATGTGTTACCAAAAGTTATTCTGTGTCAGCTACCAAATATATAGAACAGACTGCCTATCGGGCGGTAGAGAAGTCACACAGGAGTTCATTATTTTAAGTGCGTTTCATAAGCACAGACTTCACACAGAAAACATAATTGAAATAATCATTGTTCGAAATTTGAAAGGTAGCAACTTGATAACGAAATTACTAATTGACCTGGGCAAAGATGTTTAGATCAATATTGAATCTGAAATTATTAATATACGTATATTTTATGTTAATGTCAATGTCGTTGTGAAAAATGCGTCTTCTTTATTAATATAAAAGACTCATTTTAAGTTTCTTGTTTCCATTAAAGGCCCAATTAATGAAGATTAAGGATGCAAGGTTTTTATGACGAGGTCCCCAAGAGTTAAACTTAAAAGTTGTCGTCCAGGCGACGTTGTGGTGATCCCACTGCATTTGCAATTCCTTGCTATTTCTAATAGCCTCATCGGTCACCTTCGACCTGTAGCTGAGCCGAGGACAGGCTGAGATGCATACTAAATGTATTTGTTGGTGGCAAGATGAATAGCAATATCATTAATGCCAAAGGCTTTAGATATTGGGGTCAGTAAATGTCGAAAATATAACTGGACAGTGTGAGAAACCATTAAGGAAATCGAAAATGCTTGTCCCTAGGCGTACTTGTAATACATTTCGCAAAAGTTAATTTAAACTTTTGCCACATTTACTCATTAGCGGAAAGTTTGGGTGAAATACTCATACATCAGAACGTTGCAAACTTGCAACTCAACAAGTTTTCCCAGAGTTTAAAGTGCGGGTGAGTAACTAATTTGCCTCTGATTTGTGTGCCCGACAGCAGAGCGCACTTTTCCCAAGATTTATTTCAGTTGACTAAAGTAACATAATTTGCAAATAACGCCGGCTCATTGTCCACCATGCCACCAGGCTACAATGCAACATTGCTGGCAATTTAAGCAAAGTCCGTGAGGCATACGCAAATGTGCCAAAAAATTATTTAAAAAGTTCGCCAGGTAGGCGTGATATTCTCCTTCTAATGTTCGCACCAAAGATTGCACCCCGATGTCCAAGTCGGCAGTTTTTCCTAAGTAACTTTCTTCCACCTGGGTCAAGACTACGGCGCTTGAATCGTTAAGTTGCGAAAGTTGCATTAGTTGCATAAGTCGACATGACATGAAAGTGTTTGCGCCTTGAATGGTCCATAGTCAGGGCAGGAAGACCATAAATCACGCATACACGCACACATTGTCAGCATCGCACTGGGTGTTAAAGCTTCTGAGCTCCCATTTCCTTGCCATATTGTGTGTCATGTGAGATTTCCGCAAGAATTGTAATCATTAAGCCGACAGAACTTTTAAGCGAAAGGTAATAACATTACACAGTACATACTCTACATTCAAACATATCTATTGGTCTTTAAGTATTTAAAATTGTACCTAAAAATTAAGAAAACTTTACAAATTGTTTATATTTTTAATTTTAAACAGCTTTAATTTATTCAAATACAAACTTAACTTAAACTTGGTAAATTATTTGAAAGTCAATTATTTATAATTTTTTTAAATATAATTTCTTAAATTTCACGTAATTTCCGAACAGTTGTGTGGACAAGACATTTATCTTTACAATTTTGAATGCAGAATCAAATTAAAGATTGGCTGTTGTTTTTTTAATGCCAAATCAATGAAACTAATTTAATAGACCTTCAATAAAATTATCGAGTTTAAGTAGTATTCTATATTTTTTTGTTTTTAAGAGCTGTCATTGCCAAACCCTGGCCACGTATAATCATATCAAAATCAAGTTAATACCGCACATACGTCGTTAAGGCGATAAAACCCGGCTGCCAAGTACCCTATAAATTGGGGAGTTAAGCGCAAATTAAAAAGTTCTGCCAGAGTTTGAGGGTCATTAAAAAATCCTTGAGCTGGTTAGACAAATTTCATACATTATATACTACAGCAATAATATTTAATAGTGTACTTAATGCAAAAAATATGTATATAAAAATTGGTTATCCCGCTCAAGTAGTGAAAATGAAAGCTTGGAATTACTTTACACATATATGCCCTCTTTTGGCAAGTGGCGAGGGAGGAGCTTCAACTCCAATTTAATTGTGTAAATTGAATTTTTAACGCGCAGTTGAGCAACGTTTGGGAGGCAACATGTGTACACACGGACACACATTACACGCATGTGAACAGATGGCTTTGCCAGGGCGGGGCAAGAGGAAATTAAGTTATTTCACACGCACCCCAACGACCAGGAGGAGAGTCGAACAGGCGGCCAGTGGAACTGGTTGGCCATCTTGTTATGTGGCGTGTTGTAGGCCATGTTCTATTTGGAAACAGTGCGAATATTCTCTTTATCTTGGGCTTTAACACGCTCGACCGATATCAAAATAATAATACAGGCAAGGTTACGCCCTTTTCCCACCCATGGCTCACATCTTTCAGCGTTAAACAGACAAATGGCTTTTTAAATTGCTTGCGTGTGGCTAAAATCGTCTACTACTTTTCTCTCTCTCTCTCTCTCTATCTCTCTCTCTAATTCTCTCTCTCTCTCTCTCTCTCGTCTGTCTGACTTTATCTCTGTCTCTCTAGCGCACTCTTTGTCTCTGCTTGGCATTTCTGTCAGCAACTGCGTGCTTACATGTTGAGTTGATAAATGAGTTGACACCAGACCATCAATCAGTCCATCTATTGCCAAGTGTCATGCTTGATGCTTCAACTTCAATTGACGTCGACAGCGTTGCACATTTACGCACCTCGTTAAACCATCATGACTGTCATTTTCATGAGCTTTCAATTTCATATATGCTTTTATGCTTTGCACTATTTAAAATTATTTGTCAGCTGAACACTTTAAGCAAGTGGGTAAATGTTTGTAGCATTTGTAGCTAGAGAAATCGTTGAACTCCGCATTCAGTATTAAATTATTCACACTCTGGGAAACATCTTGGAATACTTATGGAAAATAAAATTATCATTCATCCAGTAAAATAAAAACATAGAGTGCTCAATATCCTCGCAAACAGTTAGTATCATGAGAGATACGGTAGCGTCCTCAAATATATTCAACATACACGTAGGTCACTCCAAAGATGTCCGTTTTGCTTATATAATAACAAGGAATTTTTTAAATTAAAGTATATTGCAATTTGAAGAATTCTCTGCCAGAAATATGCAATTTTTTTTGTGATTCAGCGGCATTTAAGAAAAATAATAATTGTAAAAGAAATTTCTTCGAATAATTGTATTTATGAATAAATATTAAATGATTTTCAGATTCGGATTTGCAGACACATAAATACAAAAAAAGACAATTATCATAACAGCAATATAATCAGAATTATTAACCCATTTTATACGCTTAATCATTTATTTAAAATTATCATTAAAGTCGAGCCAAAATTACGACAGATATATTAAATAAATTGGAACAATTGTCCATTTGTCGAACAAACTAAATTGAAATCATTAAGCCATTAAAAATTCTGTGGAACTATTTCAATTCAGTGAACAAGTTCTTTAGAATTTCAAATGTTTTGGCACTCCCTTGCTCACTCAGATGACAGTTGATTTTATTCCCCGTCGCATCAGATTCCCAAAAATATATCCGTATTTCAGTGGGTAACCATGTGTGTGGTGCTGTTGTTCTTTTATCCGAGACAATAAATTAAATTTACGATTTTTCATCTAACACCCACGTATCAGGGTCCAAATTCTTTTGATGAACACTGGGATAGTTGGCAGGAGTAAATGTTGCACTCAAGCGTATCTGCTTACAAGTCGATGCACATTAAACGTCTTTAGAACTCCTTTACACACACATACACACATGTGCGTATAAAAACTTTAATACCCAAAAAATCAAGAAAATGGCTCAAAAATCAAAGGTAATTTACGCTCGCATGCGCTTCGAAAACTCGTCATGTATTCTGTATGTGCTGTTGTTGTTATTTAAATATTAAAATTGTTTTTCCATAACAATGACTTGACATATAACCGAATGTTCCAAGGGTCAAGTGAAATAAAAAAGGACTAGCAAAGGTCGAGCTGCAAAACAAGATAATAAAAGCAAAACTAATTAATAAATTGAAATTGAAATTAAAAAGATTAAAAAAACAATAATATATACAGCAATATAAATTTAACTTTTGAACATTTTCAAGTTAATTATATTGTGTACCAACTTTTTCCAATAAAATCAAAAAAATTGTACCTACTATAATTTGGCTTGAAATTCGGCTTAAGCGTTAAGACAGATTTTTTACCTCGAATATTTGTTTACCAAATGCATTTTAAGACTAGAAACTTTCATCAGACAGGCAGATAATAGATTATTACATTGTCTACACTTTTTTCAGATTTTTTTGGACAATCACTTTCTATTTTGACAAAATACATCTATAAATACGAATTTGTACATGTGCAGGCATTATTTCTGCATTGTATTATTTCTGCATTGTTTTATGAGAATGCTGGGCTGTTTACATGTCTCTTGCCACATTATGTACTTTTCTTAACAGTTTATGCCTTTGTCATCATGCTTTTATGCTCCATTCTGCTTCTTTCTCTTCGTCATTGTTATTTCACAGCTTTGTGTACTCATTATGATACACAGACACACTTCCATTGAAACAGGCACTCTGAAACACGCTCACACACAATAATTAGGAATAACATTTTACACAGTCATCGGGAACAGCACGCATGCTATTGTAATAAAATCAAAAAGAGCAGAGTAAGAATTATGAAAAGTCATTAACACTCATCGCGAATACGTAAAGTGTGGCGATGACTTATATATTGGCATTATCAATTTAATGTCTTTGGAATATAGCCAGCAATACTGATGAATATTACTATTACTGCTTTGTCTTATTTTAGTTCTTATTGAACTGATCAACGAATTAATGAATGAAAAATGAAGCAATTGAAAAATTGTATTTTCAGTTAAAACATAGGTGTTATTTCTTTTAATACCTGTTTATAACTGCGCACATTCCTAAAAACTAACAAACCAAAAATACTGGAATATGTCTGCGCTGCACAAGTCTAAAAGAACAGAGCAACAATGATACAGTGGAAATTATTTATGACAAGTAAAAAAAGGTTATCAATAAAGTAAAAAAAAATTGATTGGCAAAGTCATATTACATATATGAATACACATATGAGTACGAATATTAAGGTCGCTTTTGGATATTCCCGCTGGACCAAACCAATTAAAGTCATAAATTTCTAGGCCCTGTCAAAAAATATCGCTCATATACATCAAGAAGTTCTCGTTTTGTGCTATTATTTTTCACACACCAAACAGTGAAGGCTCAATGGATATTTGTACTTGTATTTCATATTTCGCAGCTTTATATGAAATACTTTTCCGTATTCATAAAAAAATGACGCCACGAGTATACAAAATAGAACAAGAGACGAGCAGCACTCGACTGCACATAAAAGATAACGACTGAAAAATACTCTGTACTTTTTACTCTGTATAAATTAATTGGCCAATACCCTCTGGTAAAAAGGAGATCGAAAAACAGTTAAATCTATATTTGCACTGTGTTCTACTTTTATTTTATACCCATACCAGATTTAAAATAATGAGTATTAGAAAAGTACACATTTTAGACATTTTATCAGAATAATAAGACAACCATAATGAACTTTCAAATCAGTAAAGTGCCACATAATTTTCTATGAAAGTGTAACATCAAAAAGTTTAGAAATATTAAATCAAAGTACTTATATTTTAAAACAAGGTATATACTGTCAGTTAATCTCTCTGTTCAACAGCACTTTCAGAATTATAAATCGATGCTCAAATAGGACCAAGTAACATTTAAAACAAGTGGCAAAACCAATGTGAAGTAAAAATTGCGGCAATTAAAAGTTAACAGTTAGCCTTTGACTATAACGTCAATTAAACCTCTATTACTGACACCCAATTTAGTGGGATTGGGGAAATCTAAGCATTGCCCATACAAATTGTAATAATTGTTCGAAAAATTGTTGCTCTTTAAAAAACATTCGAGCATTCTCATGGGAACCATAACCGCATCTCTCAGAGTCCTGAGTGAGTTTTTGTGTTTGATACTTGCGGTTTTATCAAACTGTGAGACAGAGATGGAGATAGTCGTCATATTGTTTTTTACATGTCCATGTTTTTGATGTCAAGTGGCCGCTTTTTTTGAAAATTTTATTTGGTTTACTCTCTTCTACTGAGGCTTTCGTTTGCTTCTGATTGTGCTTCCGGATGCTACTCTGGTCTCAATTTTACTGCTGTTGCTGCCGTTATTGTTGTTGTGTTAGAATTGCGTCCATGGTATCAAATTTGTTGACGTCGTTATCAATTAAATGACAATGCCGAACTAGACATATTTGGAGTCAAGTGACAATGTGAAATTGACAAATAAAAGTGCTGACGGAGAATGGGAAATAATTGAACATCTGAAGTTCTGGACATAGCATTTTTAAAGTGCAATTTCAAGTAGCAATTGAGCCGTGAATATAAAGCGACATATAATTATTGCTATACAAGATTTTGTTAGAGATCTAAAATTTAGCCAATCAGCCTTTGGCATTTTATTAGATGAACCACACCTTCTATCGATTTTGTCATGATTGTCATGATTAAATGGTCTCACACACTAAATGTCTTGAATTAGGTGACATAAACTGCTATAGGTGCTTATCGTCACGTGTATTCCCAGCTAGGACATAAAATAGTAAGCATTAGACCATATTTATGTATGTCAAATTAACTGTAACTACAGCACAGTATCCCCAAGGGCGTGGGGACCAATGGCGTAACGGAAGGAAAGGAAGAGAAAAACTGTTGCACAGCTATAAATCTTCGACGCGGCAGCAAGGAATCAGCTGGCAGTAACTAATGATGTTCATAATCAGAGGCGCGTGTAAAAGGATAATGGCAGAGCACTGATTAACAACAGTATTGAATGAGTAGCAGGATGTGGCAGCAGCTGGGGAGTGGAGCAGTGGGTAGCTGTAACAGCTGTCCAGCCAGCAGGCGATGCTAAACTGAGAGCTCCATCAACTTACCGCAACTTCATTAAACGCAGCCACTTGCCAGCTGTGAGCTACGATGTGAGCCACTATATAAATATATATATATATATGTGTGTGTGTGTGTGTGTGTGTGTGTGTTTGTGTGTATATCGGAAGTGTCAGTAGTGGACGCCATTAATTTAGCGGAAATAAGCAAACACATGCAACACAGTAACAGTCAACCGGAAACAAAAAAGAGGAATGGAGTTGGACTCCAATCCAATCCAATTTAATCCAAAGACCTCATTCACAACAATTGCATGTACTCCACTTGAGCTCGGTCTGCTTATAATTGGAGCATAAAGCGAAGCTGTAAGAAACGCTCAGGCCGTAAAAGCACAAGGATACAGAAAATAAGGCATGAACATGAAGCAAGTGAAGCAAAAGCCGGAAGTGGATGTGGATGTGGCAACATCCACAAAGATACATTAACAAGTTGTTGCCAGCGTGGCCTCGTTTATTACACACACACATACACACTCGTACACAACTGAAGAATAAAGAAAGGATACGCTCATGTGGCAATCTTAAGGCCCGGTTCCACATAAACAAGAGGCTGAGATTTTGTGCAAAAGTCCTTGCCGCGTAGTGCTTATTTATGATCAAAATACAAGATGCAATACTGACATTCACACTTATACTCAGGGACTTAAACAATGTGCCCGCTCTTCAGTGTTAGGTCTCCGACGTTAACTTAAGTTACTTGCATGACTTGCATTTTAAATAATTTTCTTTCATTCAAGCTGTGAATCATTGTCATCTGCATTAAATGTTCAGATGTAAATCTTTATTTTATGCAAATTATAACACATAGATATTAAGTATTAAGATGTATCAAATAATAAATTTACTTTATTAGTAGTTCAGATAGCTTAATAAAACACTAATCTTAAATTGAATTTATTTTTCCTAAAAAATAATAGATTAAATTCATTATAATCATTTTAAATGTAACATTTATTTTTCTCATTTCTGCGAAAATTTAGATTAAAAATAATCAAACTTAAGTACGACTCCAACTATAGGAGTAATACAAAAAATATGCAGACAAATACTCGATAATCCCCGGCAGCACACACTCACACAAACACTCTCTCACACACACACGGAGAGAGAGGCAATTGTGGTTTTCTATTAAAAGTGTGTGGCCTTCCCATTTAAAGTGCAATGGAAAAAAAGAGAGCTACTAAAACAACTACAACATTTATTTGTATGTATGCAATTATGTACATTGTACACAATTGTATATGTGTGAGTTGTTGCATGTGTCTGTGGCTTTAGCCATTATTTTATTTTGCCATAAATATTTAATAGATATTTGTGTTCTCGCTCTCTAGCATGTAACTGAAAATTGGGAGGAAAACAGAGAAGACCAACGCAATCGATTGGAGTGAATGGAAATGGAGAGTGCAAATTGCCAGATGCCTATCGATGGCCAAAACACTCAAATTTGAGTGCAGCGCATAGGAAATTTAATACAATTACATTTTATATGGTATATGTGGCTTTGTTGAGTTACATTAGCTCAATTGCTTTGTGCGATACATGCAGAAATAGACTTAACCTTATAAGTATTATAAGCACCAACTAACTTAATATAGACCTACTCCTAAGCTCTGAGTAGTTTCTATGAACTTATCATAAGCTGGAAACGTTCGAACGTTTCCTTTTATAAAACCATTGATGGAAACGTCCCGCTTAATTAACCAAGCGTATCTTAAGAGAAGCCCAACCAGCAAAATCAGTAACCGAATATTTCTGATTCAATACTAGAGAATCAAATGCGGGTCACTCAAGTTGTTATTGACGGCTTTTCAGTTCGGCAGAAAACTCATTGGAAAATGTGAAAGGGGAAAAAGTAAAGCCGCAGAAATGAAATTAAGCAAAAGTTTGAAAAGGGTCAATAAATAATTAACAACTCGCGTTTATCAAGCTGCTCAACCTGCAGAGAGTTTTTAATTATTTGCAAATATAGGCACCGAAAACTCTTCCAATTAACACAGCTTTCCCTTTTTCCCCTTTTCTTCTCATTGACTCGCTCACTTAAAGAATTTGAACTACCATGCCGAAAAAAGCGACAAAAATAACTCTGAAAAATGAGGAAATCATAATGAATAAATGTCACACCGGAAGCGACGGAAATCTAAGCATGTTTCCCCATAATGCACAACATTTCCGTCAAGAGGTCGACAAGTGGCAAAGGGTATTACAATTTGGCCGGTACAACAACAAAAAGCGCACTGAAAAGTGGTAACCAAAGGCAGTGGGGCGTCTTGGTTCTTACAGGATGGAGTAACCATGGTGGTTCCTAATGGAAATCGCTGCTTGGCATAATCAACTTTCAGCTGTGAAAGCCAAAAGCGTGTTGACTTTGTTAATAAGTTCCGTAATAAGTTTTGCAAAGCCAAGTAATGACCAAGGATCAAAAAAGAAGCCGCACGAGCATAATAAAAGCTAGAAGCGGCGTAAAGAAACTGGAAGCTGAGTGCAATCCAAAACTTGAGCGAACAAGAAAAGCAAATCAGAAAGACATTGCCCAACAGAAAATAATTTATCAACTGTATTATTAGAATCATTATGAAATTATTAAAAGTATTGCAAAAGGCTGTAATTATTTCACTTGTTACTATTCAAGCCATCTGAGTCCTTATAATAGACAATAATAGTTTAAAAACTTATCAAAAATTTTAAATATTCATTAAAACTTTTGAAATGCACAAACAACTACTTCAATAGCAAGACAAAAAAAATAGTATAAAAACAAAATATGATTAATTTGCACGACCATTTGTCAATCCGACTTCATCCTCAAACGTCCTGAATTATTTCATTGTGTTTCCCAAAGAAAGCTGAAACTTAATTTAATTAACTCGGAGTAAGTCCTATCCAGCAATGTCTTTCCGGCTGCAGCTCATCAGGAATAGCAAATCTGGCATTACCACTACCGTTGATAATGATGTGGCCCAGATGCTCATCTTGGAAACAACAACAACGACAAAATCGAGGTATATATGTACGACTTTTAAGTGTTCCGCTCAGTTGCCATTTTATTTTACTTTATTTTATTTTGGTTTATTGGTCCGAGGAGAGAAAATAAACCGGATGAGCGCTGATTGCTTATGTTATGGGCGGAGACGGACTGGAGGCGTTGGTAAGATGGTATTAGTGTGCTAAAAATATGTGCTCTATGCGGATAAATTCTGTTGGTGTCCTTTGGCATGCAGCTGATAGACGTACTAGGATTGGGAAAGTTGATTAAGGTAATTGACGGTGGCAAAATGTACTTAAAATTTATTCAAATCAATTAAATTACCAATGTTATATTATGTTTTCCAATAAAAGAGCACAAAAAACCTACCCCACTTATTATATTTTAAAATAATAGCCATTCATACATACATAAAAAAAGTACTAAGTGTGTTTTTAAAGTAGATCAATCTTCCAAACTGTTAATTAAAAGTTCCTTCGAATGTTTGTGTTAAGTCCAAGTGAAGGAACTGAATTGGTAAATTACTTTAACGAAACGACGAGCAAAAGAATTCATCAAAAATCAACCACATTTAGGACCCTATTTTCAAAATATTTGACTACAAAAATATAGATACTTATTCCAAGCAACAAAAATTATGAGTTGGCTGTTCAACATTTGTAGAAGGGAATTTATTAATTGGTTTGCGATGCAATGATAAAGATGCATATGTAGATATGTGAGTAAATGCATAAATATAAAGCAGCAGCTGCACAAAGCAGACAACCAATTTGCAATCTGTTATAAGAAATGTCAACAATTGATATTTATAGGTATTCCCACCCTATACATATTATAGATACATGTGCATCTCACACATGGCGAGAGTCACTGTGCTTGGCCCCCTGTGTGTGTGTGTGTGTGTGTGTGTGTGTGTGTTTATGTGGTTGTGCCATGTAGCCCATTCCATTGGCTCTTATGCAGCCACTGCAGTAAATGTGGCTCATATGTGGTCTAGGCGCGAACTATTCCGGTTGTTCATTCCTTTATCCAGCTGTAGCTCCTGCTGCTTTTCAGACTCCGGCACGGTAATTGATTATCAAATTCAGCGTTGCATTTGCTGGCGCCACCATTTTACTAAGCACCGCAGTGTTGGCCACAAAGCCACATATACATTCTCTCTTTCACATACACACACACTCCACGTTAGAGACTCAAACAGCTGCTGCTCCTGCTGAAGTACCGCATATGACTTTGTTTTCTCCTATTTTATGTTGCTATAAACTTTGGCACGACATTTTTTGGCAACACGTTTGCTCCA
Organism: Drosophila sp. st01m; assembly: GCA_018901795.1. NCBI lineage: Eukaryota > Metazoa > Arthropoda > Insecta > Diptera > Drosophilidae > Drosophila > Drosophila sp. st01m. Next base: position 6,896,072 of record JAEIFG010001494.1, on the reverse strand, counting down.
AAATAAATCTGGCATTCCGGTAAAGAAGCAAACATATTTTAAATGCAGAAAAGCTAAATAATTCTGCTCTATCGCTTTGATTGTACTTTTTAACATATTTGAAGCATTTACATATACTTCTTCTTTAACGATAGCAAAAGTATCCATATTAATTCTATTTAATTTTAATATTTACCTATGTACAAGATACAAGTTTCAACGTATATGAAGATGTCTTTACTTATACTGAAATAATTTTATTTTTAAAAGGTTTTATTAGAGTATTCTAATAACAATTTTTGTAAAACACTTGTACGCCTTTTTTTACCCAAGCCGCAGAAATTTATTGATGTGCCTCAAAACAGTCGAAAAATCCATTAGAGCCATCTATTATTTTAGAGTGACCGGTTCTGTTATCTATTCTAATTAATTATATTGAAATTTAGCTGTGGTATAAAATGAAATATTTTCGCAATCAATTGAAATTCAATTAAAACGCTTGCCACTTGGTAAACAAATATACAAATTACATTTGCGTTACGTTTCAGACTCACGGGTTATATATTTATATTTATATATAGATGGGCAATTATGTGCAAACCTAATGGCTTTTATATACATACCCAAACACGCATTCAGACTAATACTGAATGCAACAAAATCCATTAGGTTCAATTAAATGTATTCATCACTGACAAAAAAACAAACGCTAATTGACAAAGCAACACAAAAAATGAATATAAAATGGTTACCATGGGAAAAGGATACCAGCCGGCTTAAAAGGTAGCCTCACTTTTCACCACTCCTATGCCGCTGCCCCAGACGCTTTATATTGTGCCCAGTCAGCGGACCAAGTTAAAGTTACGCCACAGGCTTTGTAAGCATAATAAATTCGGTTATGGCGCAAATTATTCAGGGAAAACACTTGAATGAATCAATTTGATAGCAACGCCCACGGGTACGAGAAAGGTTCGATGGCATTGTGGGGATCTGTACTCAACTCCAAGTGTGTCCTGCGGCAACTATATTATTGTAATCACAACAATGTCGTCTCATCAGCACTCCGCAAGTTTGCTGGCATTTCAGGACATTGTGTTCATCATTTTGCTATAAATCATACGACTTGGAACCCGTTCCTATTAACCAGCCAATATGTGAGTGGCTATATATAAATTGTACATATTATATGCAATATATATGTATATTTATATATATTGACAGAGTATTGCGACATTAGGCAACGATAACAGTGCGTATACGTCATTTGATATGAAAACTTGTATTATATTTGACTCTGATATTTATTGTTAGATTTCATCTCTTAAATTTATACTGTAATATAAACGCTTAGCTAATCTTGTCTGTCTTTGGATTCTTAAGTTGAATTAATTAATTAGTAATTGTTTTTCCAACGCACTCTCTTTCTAACACTCATTTATCTTGTCATCAAATAAGGGCTATCAAATTTTTCAACTGTTGGATATATTTTAATGGATTTTCTAACTCGCAACACACGTGATTCAATGAACTCATGTACCTGGATTTCTAACTTTCCATATGTTTGCTTGTGTGTCTTTTCGTATTGGTTTGTATGCACATTTGTTATGCAATTGCAGATCCCGTAAACTGAAAACTGCAAAGTGGACAGGGTTGGACTTGTATCGACAACTGTTACAACTGTTTATGCTGGCGCCGAGCAAACAGGAAAGTGGCACACGTAAACTCACAAACTCGCACTCACATGAAATCGACCAATATTCAGACAGTTGACATCATCTGTTGGTGTGTTGTTGCCAGTTTCGTTGCAATTGTCGCATACGCAATTGTCAATAAAAAATGGGAAAATGCAATTCTAATTTTCCCCACTCGATCTAAAATGGAAAAGCAAAGGCGTTGGGCATTGTAACTGAACAATTGTGACAATCGATGGTTGTAAAGTGGAATTCAAGAATTCTTGCGACTCTGAAAGCATTAAAATTAATTTTACAGTCAATTTCTCCGTCAACTGAAATCAATGCAAACATGTCAGCAATAATGATGAAAGCAATAAAATAATTTGAAATAAGTGCTAAAGTCTTTGACTACAAATATAAAAATAAAAATCTAAAAATATATAACATAATTTCTAAACAATAATAAATTTCTAATATCAATATTATAAATAATGCTGGCATGAACACAATTAATATTCCATCTGAATTGCTTAAGCTTTTTTTGATAACAATATATAAAGTTTTCCTTTACGTGACTATCAAGTAGATTAAACACTTATTAAAATTATTAACAAGTCATCTTAATTGTAAGTACTTATTTGATGGTAATGGAAGAATAAACTAATTTTGAAATACGTTATTATGAAACATCTCTCGTTTGAACCTCAAATTGGACCGTTCCAAAGTGGAGACATTTCGTTTAATGACCGAAAGTCATAAAAACTTTTTAGATCGTATGCATTTAATACTATTATTGCAATAAAGCTTAAGTCAAAATCTGCGAGCCTAAGCACAATTGATACACAAATATTGAGAAGCAAATATAGTTACAGTTAATTGTTAATATGAGGCTCTAAGATACAGCTGAAGAAAGGACAGGATATGGTTAAATGGCTGTTAAGGCCATTAGAAAATGTTATCGTTGTCATAAAGGCATAAAATGTACAAAGTCACTATTCGAAGAACACAAGTTTGGCAATCATTTGAAGAGTACGAGTTTAACCAAGATGTAAGTATATGTGAATGTATATACATATTTATATAATGGAAACAGGGACAGTTTGCGGTTCACTCTTTTGGTGTGTGTCAAATTGCAGCGTTGACAGCTGACACGTGGTTTGTCGAGAAGTCAGCATCGTAGGGACACATCATCATCATCATCATTACACATATAAATATATGTAAGCTAAGCTTTGTTATAGCCCTTAATTACTTGTCTATCTTTGCCAGGAGGCCTGCAAGTTTAATGTAATTTTGGCCTTGTTTTCAGTCAGTTTGTTTGAATTTCAAAACCATTCGTGTTTGTGGCAGTTGCTTGAAATTTTATTACATGCCCGTCGGTTTTTAAATAATTAATGCCATCAAGTTATAAGCAAAACCTAAAAGAACAGGGAAAATGACTTTACATACTTAATACGACAGTGGAAACTACCATATGCATACATAAACATATATATTTTGGCTGTAAAATTGAGACTTGAGCTTATACCCTGTAAATAAATTTGAATGCCTGACTGTAATTTTGTTTGCTTTAGTTTACAACTATACAGAAAGCGTATAAAAAGCTATATTATATCTCAACATAGTGCCATAATGTGTGCCACTTTAACTAAAGCTATTTACTCTGCGGAAGAAGAGCTGATTCAGGTGAATTTCAATCTACGATGCAAAATAAGGATAATTTCCTGAGCTGACACTTTCAGCTTTCCTTGATGTGCCATTGCGTTAAGTTGTCCCCGTAAGTAGTAAACAGTTTAAAGTCTCAACTAAGTTAATTATGCTATTCAATTAAACTGAACTGCCAATGTTGACCAAGCAATGCCCACGGCACTCTATATTAATACTAACGTAATAAGAAGTCAAATAATGTGACTTAAATTATAACAAAGTACCTTAAATTTCACCTAAGCAAACTCAAAATTCACCAGTTGATGTCAGGGCGTAAGTTGGGGTCTAATAAACACATAATCAAGGTGCATTTGCTGCGCAGACACTAAACTGCATTAGCACAAAGGACGAGCAACCTATAAACTCTGTTTGGACCTCAGGGCACCTTCTCAAACACATGCTCAAGCACACACACACACATGCAGCTTACAAGCGTGTCCCGGACAGTTCCCCCTATCAAGTCCCTGTCCAAAGTCAAACCAAATCGGTGACAGTTTAGTTTATAGCCCCCAACATGTTAAGGCGTATCTGTATTACATTTGAATACATGAACAGAACATCAACAACAACAGCAAGCATAACAATAGCAATATTATCAACAATAATGACAATCACTAACACATGCAGAAACGTGCTAGTCAAATAAGCTCATGTACTTTAGAGGTAAGGTAGATGGAGCAGGGGAACAAATATATTGCAAACTGCATATTCGAGAACCAAATTATTCCCTTAGCTATACATCTATATATGATATACATAAACGGCGTGTATTATACACAGAAATTCATTCAAAAAATAATTAATACATCGACAGATTAATATCAAAGCATTTTAATCAGCTAATTCACTAATATTTGCAAGTTCAATAGAATTAGCATATTAAATTTAAAAAAGTGGCCTGTATGAGGAGTTAATTCCAATCAATCACGCAACATATCATTTACTAATGCAATGGATACTGCAGGGCAAAGTCCGATTGGAATTTATTGAATTAATTTTAATCGTCAGAGAGATTTTCAACTTCATTATCGCCACATGGATTATAGAGATTGGTATTATATGGCTGCTGCATTGGAGCATCCCCTTCAAAATCATCAGCAGTGAAATGCCTCATTGGTTTTACGCTTGGCTTACGTTGATTCTGCTGCTCACGACGCTGTTGACACTTTTCCTTCCGACTCTGGGCCCACTCCTCTTTGACTTTGCGCTCGCGATCAAGTACTGGGTTAGTGGTCAGATCTGTGAGAATTTTCACACAGTTACTGGTTGGCTTATAGAATGCACGCTTTCGCAATCCCTGCACATGACTGAGGCCAAAGTTTGAATCAAGTTTCGGCCGCAGAGTGAGCTTCTCCTTGATGGAGCACTGCTGCTGGTAATAGTTGCCCAGGCATGTGTAAAGTTGATTCTGAAACATGGGAACTGGATGGCGGATGACATCAAAGGCCTCGCCGCCAACGTGAAAGGTTTGAGAGCCATCTGACCAGCGCACAAGGCGTGCATTGGACTCCTTGTAGAGGGCTCCAGTCGACTTGTCTTGGCTCTCGCGCCAACGCACTGTGGTCTTTAGTTTCGATATAAATGCATCCCGGGATTCATTGTCCTTGGTGTCATCCTGCCCAATTGAATTCTTAAATGTGAGCTCCTCGTACGCATTAAGATCGAACGGCATAAAGTTCGGAATCCGCATAAGTACCGGTTGACTGTTTGTCAAATCAGTTTCTATTGTCGGCAACTCAGCCTTGAACTCCACGGTTAGCTTGTCCTTGAACTTCTCCCTAAAATACGCATCCACCTGAAATGCTACGTCTTCAGTTTCAGACTCGGACTCGCCATCTTCACTACCATTTGACCCTGTCTTCTCGGACGAATCTCCTGAATCATCCGACGAACTGTCGCTGCTGCTGTCGCTACTGCTGCCGCTGCTGCTGCCGCTGCTGCTGTCGCTGCTGCTGCTCCCGTCGTTGTCGTTGTCATTGGCGTTGGCGTTGTCACCCTTGATCTCGGGCTCGCTGCTGCTGATGCTAAGGTTGCACCCTCCCCACATATCGCTGAGTGCATCTATGGGAACGGAAGGGACAATCTGCATAGCCAAATCATTACGACTCTCCTCGCTAAACATGGAAAACCACTGTTGAATTTGTTAAATAGGTTTTCTCTTTGAGCACTTACCAATTGGCACCAGAAAGTCCATTTGTGATATTCTTTCCAGCTGGGGGGTATAGGAATTGTTTATTAACTTAATTTCTTCATATATGCATGAATATTATCTTACATTGTCTTTGATTACCCAAAAATGTGACATCGTCAATTGCTATTACGATTTAAAATGCAACTTAAAAATAACTTTAAGTAATGACAGGATGACATGTAAAAAGAAGGAAAAGTCAATGAATTTATTCAACACTAAATTCGATAGATATCAAATATTTATCGATAAATCAACACATCACATTTATTAAATGGCATCTGTGACAAGATTTGTAACTGCAATCACTAAGCAATCATTTCATACAATCGAAAGTGTCCAAGCAATTACCTTGCGATTGCGTCCATGGGAAATTTTTGGCGTGGACCTAATGTGCGAGGGAAATTATTTTGACTTTTAGTTCAGTAGGCTGACTGAGCTCGTCGCTTTAACTTAAATTTGACAAATTTATAAAGAAAGACGATAAAATAAATGCAATGGGCTGTTTTACGAATGAAAACAAATTTTTATTCATTGTATCTGGTTTCTCTTTTCGTTACTTCTCCCTCTTTGCCATACACTATGAATACTTATTTAATGCTTTTATAAGTTCTCACTTAATTAAAATCGAACAGAAAGCTTAATATCAGTCGGCCTCTGTATTTGGCCTGTATGTAAAAAAGGTTCGAGCTCTCCAGAGATTGGAATCGATGTCATACTGGCTTTTCAATATTCGACTGTTGGAATAATTTATTCATAAGTTCAGGATACTCAAAGTGGACAAAAAAAACAGCAAATTAAAATAAAAATTAAGTAGGTGGCAATGCGGTTTTCCTGGATAATTGGATAATAATTGCAACTGCAAACATGTCAACATTATATCAAGTATAAAGGTGCATGTCCTATTAAAAAGTTGCAACCGTCTTTAAGAGTATTACACGAATTTTATGTATTCAGCAGAATTGTATAGTGATGATTTAGTTTTTACAATCATTTTACCTGCTAATTCTCAGATTTATACATTGTCATGGAAAGTATATATAATCCTAGGACTTAGACCATCTGCAATATGCTGATTGCAAAATTAAACAGAAGAAAACAAACCTTTTCACAATGCAAAGTATTTTCAACAAAGTTTTCCTAGAGAATCTGAAATGTCAAAATAGAAAATAAAAGTGTTAATATATGAATATATTCTTTAGGATGTTTTTTTTTTTTTTTTCTTTGCCTTCAGCGTCAAGTTTGTGTGTACGTGTGTGTATATGCCGAGATGAAAATTAAATATTAAAATATGTATAATAAAATGCTGAGTATTTCTTCTTCTTGTGTAGAAGTGACAAGTGCCTTAAGTTTAAAAATATTAAGTTTATATCCATTCCTGTCTGCACACGGTCTCACTGTCTGGCTCTAAAGCTATATGTGTGCCTGTCTGTCCACCTCGTCCACTATCGTGGAGTGGCAAGTCTATCGCATTTACTTAATGTGAGGCATGGGCCGGAAATGCTGTCTAAGCCAAGGCAGTAAGGCAAAGAAATAGCAAAACTAAAGTAATACATGTACATTTACATAAATGTGAGGTAATGAGCAGTTGAAAGAGCATCGCAGCATTGAAGGAACCGACGGTGAACCGCTGTAAAAACAAGTTTAATATATCCGGATCGACATTGCCCCATGCCGCACGACAGATGCCAAGCTATGCAACGCTTTCTCCATTTTTTAGCAGAACAAAGCAAACATCATGAGGGCGGAGAGGGAAAAATGCAAGAGAGTGTGTGTGTGTGTGTGTGGATGGAAGGAAAGAATAGCATCAAACATACAAAGGGTAGGGGAAGTGACAACACACGAAAACACACAGTCAAAAACTAAGCAAAACTAAGCCATGGCTACTTTTACTACCTGGAAATTCAATAAAACTCCAAGTATAGTATTTCTCTGAGTTCTTGTTTGAGTTGCTGCCATTGCTTGTGCATCTGTAAAATTTTTATTTATATATTCTGGAAATATCTTCTGATTGACAGCAATGTATATGATATATATATATATATATATATATATATTCATATACATATATATATATATAAAGATATATTGCTTTTAAAAAGTATATTGCTAAGTTTCGTTCTTATTAAAACGAATATTTCTTATCAAATTTGATTTTATTGAAATGTGAGTCTTGTATGAATGTCGATAATAATTTTAATGCAATGACAATAAAATTAACATTCAATTAACATTAACATTAGTTAATACAATCATAAAAGACCATAGACTTTGTATTTAATAATTTTGTATACATTCATCTTAAAATATGAATATGTTGTTCAAGTGTATTCAATGGAACAAAGAAATTCACTGCTACCATGTCGGACAGTGTTAAGGACAAAATTGTTCCCAATTGTGCTATAGATGTTGCACTGTTGATTTTGTTGTTGGTAAACATCAGTATTAGTCCGTCAATGCTGTGTTGTTGGCGCGATGAGGTGATTGAAGGAAATAATTTTATGTCTAGCTCGAGGCGGTGCAACAGCGATAGCAGCACAAACAACAAACAACTAACAATAAAGTTTTATAGAACAACAAACATAAGGGCAACTAGTTTCTTTGCTGTGTTGATGTTATTGTTGCACTTTTTGTTGTTGTACTTAGTTGCTGATGGGGATGTTGTTGCTGTTGTTGCTGATGGGGATGTTGTTGCTGTTGTCTGTTGTGCTGTCGTCGCACCTGACGTTGCGTTGAGCTCATCTCCGTCTGCTCCATCCTTTTGTTGCTGCTGGCCATTTCCGCTAGTGAGCTCACTAAGTGACGCACACACAAGCAAGCACACGCACACATACACACACACACACACACACACACACCGCACACACACTAAAGTAGACAACACAGCAACAATACTGTTGCAGACGCGTTGAGCATGCAAACTTCGCAGTTAATGACGCAACTGTGGCGTGTTTGCAAAGTGTTGAAATTGAAATTATACCTTCGGGGCTAGTTTTAGATGCAGTTGTTTGTTGTTACAGAAGTTGTTGTATCCACTGCTGTTGTTTACGCCGCTGTTGCATTAAATGCAGTGAGGCGAAGTTTCTGTTGCTGCCATCTCTGTTGCAACAATAACTACAACCACAATATTAATAAAATCAAAAACAAAGACGATAGGCAGCAGCTGCTTGCCAAATCAACAACACTTACAAACGGAACAACAATTTAACACAGTCCATTAACCAATCAGTCCCTCATTGGAATTTAAGAATAAATACGTATATAATGCGTAGCATTCCTTTAGGATACCGTTAAGTCAGCACTCTTCTAAATGGTTCAACATTAAAAATATATTAAAATTGTACACAAATCTTTCAGCTTCTTGGCAAAGTTTGAAGTTTTCAAGAGAACGTGAAATGAAATTGGATGATTTGGATGCAGAATTAAATTAAACAATGGGAGTTTGCCACATTCTCAATTTCTGCAAACTCAGATCAACCCAATGCAGCTGTTCTTAATTACATGGAAAGAATCCCACTCACTTCCTCGCATGAAATTCTACTCCTTTGGGAACTTCGTCCTCGTTTTCGTTATTCAACTTACCAGCAAAAATAGCGCAACGCACGAATCGAAACAATGTTGCATGCCCCGCATACGTTCTTCCCATTGATGTACTTACATATTATTTCAGCAGGCTCCCGTCGTACATATGTTGTAACTTACTCGCTTAATAATACCACCCATGGTTCTCTGGAAGCATCGATGGAAATTCTCGACGCGTGGAATTGAGGTGAACACATCCCAGCGCTGCCAAGAGGCAAAATAAAGGTTATCAATCTTTGTTTGTATTTTCAGCATATTGCTGAACTTATGCATGTGACTCACACAACATATACGATGTGTGTGTGAGTGGTTTACCGAGCTTGGCGGGGGTATTAGAAAATATTTTAATGCTTTGTGGACCTCTTCCATATGATTTATGACCTCAATTGTAGGCAATACACACAGTCACAAACGCAAACAAGAGCACAGAAGCACACATCGGTGTCACATAATTACTTACGCACACAAACACATTTATGCGGAGTCCGCCTGTGTGTGAGTACTTATGTTTTCAAACGGCTTGGGAGCGCATCAAAGTATGCTCCACTTTTTGTTTGATGAGTTAATAAAGGAATGTGGTAAACGAAACCGTTGCTACACCTCTGATTGGAATATTAATACTAATTTCTACATGCTTAAAGCATTCATATGGGTATTTGTGGTACTTTCTTTATTGTTTTCTTTATAAAGAAATTCTGTAATTAAACTCTTTAGGCCTAGGAATATTTAATTGTATCATCTTAATAAATTTTAAGCTAGTTATTCTAGGTATTCAGTGAATAAAAATTTAAATTGGTTTAAGTAAAAACTGTTGTCATATTTTGTGAACATATTTTGCTTGTAATGTTGGGAATCTTCGTAAATCACTTTTTATTTTATCATTATTTCGGTACAAATCTTTATTAATTTACCATATGAGTTAAATTTTGTTTTATTCTTATACGTTTCTTGGGGGTAAATAAAATAAGGAGTAGAAATCATTTAAGTCAAGGCAAGTAAAATGCCATTTAAATGAACTGTTTTAACTGGCAGCCGTGTGACATATGTCTATCAATTAAGGGGTTTAAGCAAAGGAAAATCGGGAAAAGGGATTACAGATTGAAGCAGCTTGAATTGATGACCACCACGAGGCATTCAAAGCGAAAAAATCAATGCAGAATGGTGTGTTCAGCATATTTGGTTGAGGGATTAGGTCAATCTGCGTGGTAATCCACTAATGCTGATGCAATAGCTAGGTAATCCAATTCCGGCTAGCGGGTTAAACGAGCATATAAAGCTCAAGAAGAGCGGCCAGTGATTTTGTCTTGGCCAACGACCGGGCCGGCAAAGTGTTTTATTGTTTGTTCGTTCGTCAATGGAGTACAATATAAGTGGGATCGGGAATGTATCGACAGTGCTGCGACCGGAGGCACGTCTCTCAGCCGAGTCCAGGCTGCTGGGCTGGAATGTGCCGCCGGAGGAGCTGCGTCACATACCCGAGCATTGGCTGACATACGCAGAGCCGCCGGAATCGATGAACTATCTGCTGGGTACACTCTACATATTCTTCACAATTATGTCGCTGATTGGAAATGGTCTGGTCATCTGGGTATTTTCAGCCGCCAAGTCGCTACGAACCCCCTCCAACATTCTGGTCATCAATCTGGCCATCTGCGACTTCCTTATGATGTCCAAGACACCAATCTTCATCTACAACAGTTTCAACCAGGGCTTTGCCCTGGGTAATCTTGGCTGTCAGATCTACGGCATCATTGGATCCTACACGGGCATCGGAGCGGGTGCCACGAACGCGTTCATCGCCTACGACCGCTACAATGTGATCACAAGACCCATGGAGGGAAAGATGACACATGGAAAGGCCATTGCCATGATTATCTTCATCTATATGTATGCTACGCCCTTTGTGGTCGCCTGTTACACGGAGACGTGGGGTCGATTCGTACCCGAGGGTTACTTGACCTCCTGCTCCTTCGACTACCTGACGGACACCTTCGATACGCGCATGTTTGTGGGCACCATATTCTTCTTCAGCTTCGTCTGCCCCACCACAATGATCTTGTATTATTACAGCCAGATTGTGGGCCATGTCTTCAGTCACGAGAAGGCACTCAGGGATCAGGCCAAGAAGATGAATGTCGAGTCACTGCGCTCCAATGTGGACAAGAACAAGGAGACGGCAGAGATTCGGATTGCCAAGGCTGCCATAACCATATGCTTCCTCTTCTTTGTATCGTGGACACCCTACGGTGTTATGTCGCTAATTGGCGCCTTTGGGGATAAAAAGTCTGCTGACTCCGGGTGCCACAATGATCCCGGCGTGCACCTGCAAAATGGTGGCCTGCATAGATCCTTTCGTTTATGCCATCAGCCATCCCAGGTACCGCATGGAGCTGCAGAAGCGTTGTCCCTGGCTCGCGATAAGTGAGAAGAATCCCGAGTCCACCTCGGTGGCATCCACGTCGACCACTCAGGAGCAACAACAAACAACTGCAGCGTAGAAAACTATCGTTAATTATCCTAAGGACTCTGATGACAAGCTTCAACTGAACTCGTAATACAATAAGCCAGGAAAATGTTATAATATGCACTAAAAAAAAAAAAATATATATGCTTAAGATAAACAAATTAAAGATGAACAAGATTCATCTATTAATTTTAAATTATCATTTGTAGAATTCCATTGTTGTCCAATGAAATAAATAGTGAATTATTGCAAGCAATGAATATAAAAAGTGAATAAAACCATGTGTTGTCAATCAAGTTGCAAGTCGACCCAAAAAATAAATAGAAAAGAGAAAATCAAACAGGAGAGAAAACAAGTGAAAGACAATACGTGAATGCCAAAAATGTTGTGCTAGTTTCTGGAGGGCGCAACAATGCTGCATGCAATCCACAATCCACAACACACACTCCACACTTACAGTCCACCAGCCCTCTCTCTCTCTCTCTCTGTATCTGTCTCTCGCGAGTGCCAAGCTTTCGCTCACTGGAATGCGTATGCGCAGTGGAGACAGAAACGTTATGGCATTGAAACACATGTGGAACATATGTAATAAACAGGCAAAATTGACTACAGTAAGAGCAACTTGGCATCCACGGATTATCAGTCCGTCATGTCTCACATTCGAATACTGAACTTTCGCTTAGGTGCCACATGCATTCCACACATCCATCACTTCTCTTTCGCTGTAAATCATGCGCTGCACTCACGTTCAACAAAATATCCACATATTTTATTTACATACATAAGTTTGTATATATTATTGATACTTTAGAAGCTCCCCTCGCTGATGTTAGCCGCATTGCTCTCCACACAGCATCCACATGGCCTCAAGTTCTGCCCATTTTACCAAATTTTATTATGTTTTTTGTTGGTTGGCAAAGTGTTGCGCGTCTGTTTATATGGCGCCTGATTAAGATTGTTGTTCCTTTTGTTGTTATTTTTAGATCCTGCACCTATGGAGTGCAAAGGGTGTATTTAGTTTGTCATTAGCCGAGTTGATATACTCAAGTCCATTTGTCCAGCATTTAGAGTTTTAGTAAACATAGATAGACAATTTTATCACAATCGGATAGTGAATAATCGAAAAATCTAATAACGAAGCAAATGATTTGCAAGGTGTTAGTTCTTTCGTGTATGTTTAGTTTCCTTTAAGGGGTCTCTCACAGTCGGGCTCGCCTGATCATACAACAGTCGTACCCCAGGGTCGAGTCGAGTCCGGCCTTGGTTACCGACAGGTTGCCCAGTCATTGGCAATTGCCTGGCGGCTTACAGCCATTGCCGGTGCCTTTCCTGCCTCGCTTTGTGGCAGAGTAAAAGCCGCACACAGGCAGCAGTAGCAAGTGGAAAATGGTAAGCGGCAAGCGGTAAACAGTGCACAGACTATAAACCAAAATCGTCCGCAACCACCGACGCTGGCAACAGCAAAAACGAACCAAAATTAATGAAAGTCGCCCACACTCAGGCACAAAGGCAGACAGAGAGATAAAAGCCGCAAACGTCCTTGCGGTGCACATTAACTGAGTGACTGCCACAAGGACCGACAGCCAGACCTGCCACATTTGTCTTCCACGAAATTCACTTTCGCACACATTAATTAAGATAATTAGGCCTTTTCGACGCCTTCAAAGTTCAACGTGCAACAAACGAGTTGGCAACGAAGGACTTATTCGAAGGACAACCGCAACATCAACGGCTTCGACTGCCAGTTTGACTTTGATTTCGATTTCCACTCAACGGTGTTAAGTGACATTTCGAAACTCGATGTTCGTAATTGTCCCAAACCTGCAATTGGAACTGCTTGCGTGGGCACTTGAAGCATTTAATGAGTGACTGTGCCCCACCGATGCCGTTCTTAAGTCTAATTAAAGCATATGCCACTTCCAGATTCACATCCACATCTAACAAACAGAACCATGTTGAAGCCCAACCAAAAATCAGCTATTAACAAATCGTATATAACAAGTTGATAAATTCTTAAAATGTAGAAAATAAATGATAAATGACCCACAGAATTTAAAAATGTATTATTTTGTTAATAAAAAGAATAACACAAAATGTGAGCTCTATTATAAAATCATTTCAAAAATGTGTGGAAAAATATTACATTCGTAAAAGAACAACATATAAATGAAGTTTGATTGTTTATTCCGAGATCAACTTATAAATTACTATATCCATTTTTATTCTGTATATTATTTTAAGACTATTTTCTAGTGTACTTTATAACAGTTTCATAAAAACATAAACTAGATGAATTGACATGGCTCCAATTTAATATATTAAAATTTTTATATATCACTCCCTCTCTCTCTCTCTATCCCTCACTCTCCCTCTCTTTCTCTTTCTCTTCCTATTTCTCTCTTTCTCTCTCACTCATGCACTCACTCTCCCCTTATCCTTCCCCACTCTCACTTCCTTACTCTAATTTCTTCACCCTCTCCCACCTTACGCTCTCTTTCTCTCTCTCTCTCTCCCCCTCTCCCTCAGTTTTCTTATCACGCTGCAAGACTTCAATATTGTGCTGCATAGTATCGAATCGTGTGATTCTGTGGCAATGTTATGATAATCTCAGAGTGACGTGCAAGGCAACGTTGCGTATACGCCCGCTAGTCCCTCGTTAATTGCAATGTTTATCATTCGTCTGTTAATTTGCATTTAAATGACAGAATTTAAACGATTTTTTATTGTTTTGAGTCGAGTGCTGCAACTTTACGTGCAACTGGGACCGTCGGAGACCGGGAGCAGAAAGTAGAGACCACTGAGCATTTGTCATAACGACTACAAAGAGCATTAGCCATATACACTCTTTGATGTATGTCCTTTAATTCTGTTTATATTGCCTCTCTAATTCAAAATGTCCATAGAAAAGAACAGGAAACGTTTTCGGCTGATTTTGTTGCAAATTGCTCGTTTGTAAAAAAGAGATACCAATTTGCCGCGTTGTGCCGTGACCTGTAACCCCCGCCCTCACGGCACATTGTTGACCTCGAACTCTAATGTTTGTTGTCTGTCCTCTGACGCCGTGCCTTGTTTGTCGTTTAATTAAAGCGACGACCACCCAGCATCCCCATCCCGCCGTGCTTCGTTCCTCAACGAGATCTCTTGCCCATTCTGTGCGTGTTGACCTTATTATGTTAACTTGGTGTGCAGTGCATAAACTGTAATAAAAATCTCATATTCTATGCAGAGTTGCTTGCCTGTCGGTCTTTGGCCACCTTTTTGAATGTCTATAATTTATGTTGACCCTTAAACCCAAACTCGCTGTCTGCTCAGAGTTCAGCTTGTCTTAACTTAGCCTGGCTTTGCTTTGGCGTTGGTTTTTGCTTTTTTGTATAGCTTGCAACAGTTTGATGGCATATAATTATTAGTTCGTATAATTTATGGAATCATTTCAGCGTTCAAAGTTGCTCCCTCCGCTCTCTCAGACAAGACTTGTAGCCATGTCCCCTGCTGTCCAGCGCGGTTTAAAAACTCTGCTGATTTATAACTAATTTAGCTGACATTTTTATGAGCTATCAAAGTGTTGCAACGGCTTTGAATTTTAATAAACATCGGCGTTGCAATATGCAAATTAGCAAAATTGTTTTTAAACTATTGCAAATTAACTTACAAGTCAGCTGTTGGAATTACTTTTTACGTAAGCATAGTTTTCCAGTACCTATTAATATTTAAGAGAAGTTAGTTGGTATGCACCATTTTTAAGTCAATTCTTAGTTTAATTTATAAGGGGCTACAATGAGTTTTCAATAATAAATAAGTTGGAGATGATGATGAGGTGTATCGCAATAAAGATAATTCTTCGACATTAAGCAGAAATGTGTTAATAGTGCATCTATAATTGCTTGATGGCTTAAAGTCAAATTATGTAATATTTTTGCACAAGGCATTCGCCCGCATGCAAATAATTGCATTAAAAATATTCAGGCCGCGAACTCCTGCTGCTCTGCCCGGTCCAGGACCCTCCCCTTCTGACCCCGCCTGTGCATTTCGGTGCAAAGTGACACCAACTGCATTGCGGTTTGGGCGCGTCAAAAACTATTTGCTTGAGAATTTGTATTTGTTGTTAGTTTTTGTGTGTCAACAAAACAATAGGCCAAAGTGTTGGCCTGTCTAAGCCAGTCACTTGGCTGTTGGCCAACAAATGCGCACATAAATACTCTCATTCCTTTTTCTTGGTGTGCCAACAAAGTCAAATATAAACGGAGAGCTAAGTAAATTTAACTTTAAAGTGCTCGGCAACTCTAGAACTCTTAAACATGCAAAATATGCAACTAAATTTTATGCATATACCTCGCTGTTTCGTTGTTGAATAACGAGTAAATCTCCTTAGCTGGAACTGAAACTTCAACCTCAGTACGACATGTGAAGCTCTCTTTGTAATTTATGTGCCTAATTGACTCAAAGTAAAATATGCTTCTCTATAAACTTGACAGAAAGTAGATAAGTGCTGTTATATGTTAAACTAAACACTTGAACGGCATCAAATCATTCATAAATATATTTCTATAGTACAATCTACTGATGGGTAAGTTTTTAGAATTTTTAACAAATGCATTTAATCAATTTATTAAAAGATTATCTCATTTGCGAGAGATTGTAGACTTAAATTATCCTAAGTATTTTCTTAAAATTAGATTATAATTGCATTAAAATGCAATTAGGCATTAATGGCATGTAGGTTGTATGTTTATTGATTCGATTGCCTCTTAGACACATCACTCATACGCCACGTTGTATTTATTTGTTCATCGCATTTCCAATGGCTGCACAACTGCGAAAGTGAAACTCGTTAGCAATAGTAGTAAAAATCAAATGGCTTTACCGGTACCTCCTACACCACCTTATTAAATCCCCCACTTCTCTTTCCACCCAGTGGATGCTTGTTAAAAGTTTTCCTTGGGGCGGCAGTTTTACGAGCTCAAGTTGTAGTAGAAGCTGCCATTTGCTGCTTGTTAGCAGTTGGCAGTTGGCAGTTGGCTGTTAGCAGTTAGCAGTTAACAGTTGTCAGAGTTTCGGTTGACAATGTTGCATTGGGCAAACATCAAGGCTTGTTACATTCAATAGAAGATAAAGTTTTGCATCCCTATGCAGGTCGATCGAGTCCTATGAGTCTCTGATTCCATTCATGTCATATTCAACGTAGAGCGCGAATCATTTTGATTGCCTTTTCGAGTTCAAGTTCACATTGCTATCAACATTTTATTACTTCATTACTCTCTCTCTCTCTGAATTTTGTTTGGCATTTTGTTTTCATTTGTTTGCGAATTGCCCTCAAGCACTTTTCAATTTTCTGTGCATTGCACTTTCAAGACATTTTTATATTTTAAGCATCTTGTTATAGTTTGCACTCAAATCCACAACACAAAAAGATATTTTCATTGTCAAGCTTTTTGGGAAAGTTGCCTTTGATTTGCTTCTGAGCAGAAAATAAATTCGTAGATAAAAATCCTGAATAATCTGAAATTGATTTGTTATGCCGCAAACTTGCCCCAAGCAGTTGCAAAAACAAAACCGACAAAATAAAACGGGATGAAATATCCATTCTGAAAATAAGCAATTATTCAATAATATGTTGGTTACCAAGCCTTTTTCCATGAATAAATAATACTTTACCTACATAGACATATATGTATTATTAAGGACTCAAACAATGCTCCTGACAATTTACAAACACATCTTAATATTGTATCTAAAATACTGGTAGGGAAAAGCTTACAACTTTGAGAATTTAAGGGCAACCATCGCCAAGTTCTGGTTTGGTTCATCCTTACCATATAGAAATTAATCGACATTGTGGTAGCTTAAGTTTAGATTAGTCAATGTTTGTACACATTTTAAGCATAAATTTTAATCTACGTTTTGCAATGTTTATATTCCTTTAATTTACAGAAATTCTAAAAGCTTTAAGCATTTAAAATACCAATAGCGCAGTATATTGGAGTAAATGATAAGTTCTGATTACGGCTACCCAGTCGTTGACTGAAGAAGTCGCGGAGTTTGTGACTGTGTGTGGGTTTAAAGCTCATTGAAACGATTTCAATAACTAGCCATTTAGAATCATTTGCTTAGATAGGAGACACTTGACGGTGGCTTTGGTCTGGGTATAAGCCGGGCACATAGGCAGACAGTAAGTCTCGTAAAGGGATCTGCTGTCATTGAAATGATAAAGCCATTTGGCAAAAGGACAAAAAACGCACAAGCGGAAAAGCGGATGGACAGACTATTAGAATAAAAAACACAGCAGTGATGGAACATCTCTGCTGGTAGCAAAAAACATCCACCGCAGAGGGAGCCCTTGGGGTCGTAATATACCACACGCCTGTCAATGTTGCCACAAAAAGGGAGCAAGAGGATAACAATCCGACGCAGCTCCAACCAAAAGCAAATCACTTGGACAAGAACGTGCGTAGTTTGTGGATGGTCTTTAACCCGTTTTTGGTTTGGGTTTGTCATTCGAAGGCCAGGCACGTTGGCCAGCATAGAAGGTTAAATTTATTGTTAACGTATCTCATGCAAATTTCTTTTGTTGTTTGTGAAACACCAGCTCAGTGTTCGTTACTGTTTATCTGCTCGCAGTGATTTTTAAATTACAGCCATTATGACAACCTTAAAATTCGTAATGAGGACTAGCCTTAGAATGCCACATAAATAATGCTAGATATTTCAGTTAATTATAAGACGTTTGATAGGTCAAAGAAAACTGAAGAAAATTAGAGATGTTATCAGAAATAATTCATAATAACAGACTTATTATAAAAGCGAGTAAACTGTTAAATAGAAGTATAATATAATAAAATATATAAATATAAAAAAAAAAAAATAAAAATAAATAAATAAATTCAATTGTTAGATTTCTAATTCAATCCTTCTACTTCTTGAAATAGGTGACCTAAACAGGCAATATATATTTAATTCGTGAATTACAATACTAAAAAAATAATTGATAGCAAATCGTGACGAATTATAATCTGTGTTAATGGAAAATGCACATTATCAGATCAATAGCTGTCGAAAGAAAATTCGATTCGAACATTATACGAGAGGAGAGTCGGTTGCTAAGAAGGGAATCAAATATTCCTAAATTAACATTTCGATATCATTGGCACACAATAAGGCCGAAATGTCCCAGTAGCCTATTTTAATGACATCAGCGATTGAATTAAATTATCAATCTATGGGATGGCGCACAAGGGTCAAACCTCGAAAAGGGAACGCAATCAATTGACACCAAAACATCTGCAAACAACGGTCATTTATTGGGCGTTTTTTCGAATTGCCGGGGTAGACCTCCATTTGACTAAATACGGTAACTACCAAGTCACACTTTCCATCCGCTTTGGTTGTTGGCCGTTTTGGCTGCCCTTGTCTATTATTTGTTTGAACATTTTGATCCCATTACTTGTGGCAGAACAATAAGCTGTAGAGATTAAAATCAGATTATTGTCTTTCTTGCAGATATATATAAATCTATTTGAATTACTGAGAGGCTAAATATTTACCAACTAAATATAATAAACATAATAATAATTTTTCCTTAGAAAAATACTGACTATAAGATAACGTTAATTTGAAAACTTTTCACGTCTTTTTATAACTTAAGGACAAACTCTGGAAAACTCTCAGTTTGATCAGGAAGATTCCGTTTGCAGGCTTTATAAAGAGTAACGCATAAAATAAAATAAAAAACGCATGCACAATAAATATATAAAAGCATAAAATAATCATGTCACGTGCGAATTGATTGAATTTCTGTTGACGCCATTTTGGTCCGAACAGAAAGATTCCAGGAACTCAGTTTGTCTTTTCTGCCCATCCAAGGCCCCCAAAAATGCCCAATGTGGCTTTTTTCCCCATTCTCGGTCGTGTCCTCGCTCAACGTTGTCGTTTCATTTAATAGCCACAGACAAAAGGTATTTCATTTAATGCTCACCACTTGGCCAGGTAATTTGAGCTATGAGCAATCCCTACACTCGCAGAAAAAATCGCATTGCTACAGCTTCGCGTTCAGTTTCAGACTGCATGGCAAAAAAAATGTTGTGCCAAAATCCAAAAGTCAAGAATTCCAATATTCACGACGGGCACAATGCGTGCAATCAACAAAAATCACAATTTGGATCGTGACACAAAAACCGAAATGCTCAGACCACGTGTGATTGTGTGTCTATCCAGCCTATGGCATTAAACCATTTTTCTTTTGCCGTATAACAAATAAATCTTTTTTAATTTTAACCAAAAATCAACTAGGCTACACCCGTACCGGGGATAATGTTTATAACTATAAACAAAAATTAAGATTAGATAAGCTGTAGTAAAAGTATATTCAGCAACTTTCTAAGTATCAACAGCTTATTTTATTAATATTTATAGTATTCTGAGTAATAAGCGTAATAAACCCCTGCAATTTCTCGGTACGGGTATTAAAAACTTGCAACATTTCACGAGCAAGGCGAGCATTTTTAAAGGGAATTTCCAAACAATCGTTTTTATGCTTTCGTTCCGAGAAATTTACCCAAAAAATGCTCAACACTTATGAAAGCCACAACCCTGTTCAGTCAAATTCTCAGTTCGCTCTCCAATTCTGTTCATTCTATGCCTCCGAACTGTCATTGTTATTGTTTCACTTGCAATGAAGGCGTCATCATATTTTTTCAATTTCATACTGATTTTTTTCCGATTGTTTGTTTTTTGCTTGCACTGAAATGTGTACAAATGATTGCAGTCTTTTAACTTCAGTCTGGCCTGGACATATGTGTTCTATGTGGAATAAACTTATCTGCAAATTTAAATATATGAATGTCTTGAAATGTTATAATTAATAGAGTGCATTTTTTTAAAGCCATAGCGTATAGAATACTTCAGTTTGCACCTGAATATTCCACTGAAAGAATTAATAAAGGAATGAAATTCGCTCTAATAATATTTCTGAAAATCGTATTAAAATGTTATGATCTAGATAAAATCTTAAAAAAATTATATGTAATAGGATATTTTGTAATCCAAAATACTTAAATTAATGTACTATAAATAGGGTGCTAACACGTGAATCTTTGATTGAGATACCACAATGAAAATGGTGTAGTGTACTTTGATGGCATTCCTGAAACCCAGAGAAAAGTCAGCAGAGAAAAACTTTTTGCACTTTATGGGACAGTTTAGCTTCCACAACTGCGTTGGTCAGAAAAAGGGAAACTGCCCATTGTCCAGTTGTTGTATGTGATTCATATTGTATAGTATTCTAACACATATACCTACTGTATAAGAAAAAAGCACATCCATATTTGTACACACACTTCTGCATGTTGAAGACGAATCGCAAAATCCGAGCACTTGCAGTGAAAGCACGAAATACTCGTTACGAAAACCGTTAGTTTTTCAATTATGGCGCGCAGATTAGTATTTGAAAGGAGTTAGATGCGTGGCTGTAGCTGTGAGTGTGTGTGTGTGCGTAAATCTGCTGCTGAGATCCATTATTGGATTTTAGCCGGCTCTAGTGGTGCCGCCTATTGACTGAAGGTGATGGCAACCAACGTTCTGACATCAGAACAATAACTTCGAACAAGAGGAACGTGCTTCACTCAAGGGGAACTTTGTGAATACAGAACGAAAATTGCAGCTGCAAATTTTCCATTCAACTTGGGTCCCGGTCCCATTTTCCAAGCTAAAAGATGTTTAGGCCAATAACTGAGCTTGACGAGTCCGGCAAGTGCTGTGCTCATTTTTTTGTTGTTTGCAATCGTTACGCATACGCCATGTGCATCTATTTTATCAAGAGACCTGTCAACATTAGCAATGGCTGTGCCAATGGGATATGGTTGTATGCTATCATGGAGATTTCAACAGAAAACACTGTCAATGAATTGCCATATTTATAGCAATGTCTTTTACACATTTAAAGGTGTTGGCAGAATAACTGTGTAGAGTAAATTTTCTTTTAAAGTATTAAAGATTAACTATGACCACAACAATTTTTGTAATTCTAAACTAAAAGTAAAGATAAATTTTATAAATTTGGTTAAAATACTATTAGTTTTCAATAAAATACTATGATTGTAATAAAAGAAAACTATCTCGTTTTGATTTTGTACTTTTTTTATCTCTGAATAGTCAACTTTAATATTGTGTTGTATTCATTGTTATTTCATTTCCATGGACGAATGTTGGACTAGGAAAACTATTTTTATTTGATGTCCTCTAACGCGTCTAACTTGGTTAACTCTGTTTTTGACAATTTGAAAAGTAATCATTTCAATTTAATTTTTGTTGAACATTTCAGTTACCTAAATCATGATTAAGGAAAGGAGTTTCTAAGTAATGAGTTTATAACTCATTTTGAATAAATAATTCGAATTAAATGTGGTAAGAATTTGATTACACATTTTCGATAGGGATTTCGAAAGCATCAGAAAAGAATTAGAATATCTAATATTTATCTTGGAAAGATATTCAATTATTGGACTTTTTTTATGGACCTTACAGTTAGAGTCTTAGCCGGAATCATAATCATAGCTACCACAATTTATTGTTCAGTGCGCGGACTTACGTGTGAACTACTAGGCGACAACAACTTATGCCATTTCCGTTTCCGACGACCTGAGCTAAGCCACAGTGCCTGCAAACGCAGATGCAACAACCAATGCAACCAGAGAGCGAAAATGGAATAAAATTGTGAGGTCATGTATGTGACAAACAATAAAGACGATAACTCGGTGTGCGCTGTTTTCGAGAAGAGCCAAGTTGTTAAGCGAACCAAGCGGTGCAGGGCGGAAACGGAAATGCCCGCATGTAGGTGTACTTTTGACTCTTTGTCTGTGTGCGGATTTGGCCCCTGCGTAAGTCAGGACTTGTGTACGTATGTGTCCCTGCGACTTCTTTAAAAATAAAATTAAGTTCTTTCGTGCGCGTTGCCTTAAAATATTTCAAAAGTAAAGTTTGTTTCTTAAAAGAAATTACCTTTGTTGTTGCCATAAGCTTTGGCTTTTGTCTGGGAGGTGGCAAGAAAAAGAAAACTTCTCAAAAGAGGGTCTGTGTGTTGCCAGTTGCGAATCCAGAGACTATGACCAAAGTTTTGTTTACTCTAACACTTAAAAAGTCGTAAAATGCACATTCAGCGCAAAAACCACAGATTCAAGTGATGGCCTCTCTGCATATAGTTCTATAGCATACGATGCTCCAATCCTACCCTACAACTCTCCACTCTTTGCGGTTTGCCCCTTGAGTGTATCATATTTTCTGGTTTGAAGTTTGACATGAGGCTTTTATCTTTAATGCAATCTGCGTGCACTTTTCCACTTTATTCTCACTAAATTCTCGCACATTTGTTTCTCTGTTTTACCATCTGTGTATCAACTTCTGTTTTGTTTATTACCTACATGACGATAATCAATTGATTACTTGTGAGCTGAATAAACATACACATTTGAACACATAGTTACGGAAATATGTCTGCAGAGGTACTGATTCAGCACAATAAACTAGTAATATGGTAAAAAGAATCTTATCCTGACTAGCTAATAATTCAATTTTTAACCCGGCCTTTGCTGTGACTATTTTTAAAATATTTACAATTCTTAACAACATTTTTAATTAAGTTGAAATCACTATTCGACTTGATTTGAAGACGAGTATCGCCTTTTATTTTGTATTCCAGAGTTCAAACTCAACTGTGCAATTTAAGACATAATAAGCCGATTTCTATTCGCAGTTTTGAATGCAAACTTCTTTAAAGCTGTAACATTCTCACTGTCAAAAACATATTTTCCTTTAAAAACCTTTTCGGCGTTTAAAAACATATTGTAGAACCATATAAAATAAAATAAAATGAACTAGACTTTTTCGATGCATGAGAGGACAACTTTGGTCGAGTGGCCTTGGATGGCAGGACCTACACACTCATGCACAAATATGTGAGTAGACACTTCGAACAATGAAAGTCAAGCAAAAGCAGCAACGAAAAAAGTTGTTTGGATAAATTCAATGATGAAGCAAAGATCTTCCACTTACAAACACAAACATTCGTAAAGTCGGACAGTGTCCAGTGCTTGGAGAACTCTGTTAGAATTGCAACATAACTTGCAGCTTATTTTTTTTATTGTATACAATAAGCTTGGCTTATTTAAAGTTTAAGTATAAGTAAAGTTTATAATGAAAATAAAGTAAGATTAGTCTGGTGCCCAAAAGGCAAAATAGAAAATGGCAACTTGTTGTTCGATGTTCTCTCTGTCCGTCTCTCCACACATTGTCAACAACTTTCAGAGTTAAAGTTGTAAAGTTTTTCCGTGTGTAGGTCACTAGATTTAGCTATGCGCTTTTTAAAGTAAAATGGTTCACACTTTTCATTTATTTTATTTGCACATATTTCCTTAGTGAAACTTTTTGGTCTGAAACATTTGTTTGCTTTTGGTGGAACACCGAAAAATCTTTACAATTTGATTGCTTTCGACTGCACTGAAACAAAAACTCAGTTTACTTTGCTCTCGTTTGCTTAATGTAAATAAAACTTTTCTGTACAGTGTACACTTGTACGAATGAGTAAATGTACGTGTTGTATTTTGTTTGTATGCTTTACAAGAAGTACCTTCGTTTACAAAATACAACGCCTGCAAATTTCATGCAACATTTGCTTTTGCTTTTAGTCCGTCCTCAATTTATGGAGCTAATTTAATTAAAATATCTTGAAGGGACACTGGAGATTCCATTTAATTACTATCAGTATTTTGTTCAGTGGAAAATTATGAATTTTAACTCAATATTAATAATATTTAGATATAAAAGGTATATGTATATAGAAAATTTTTAACAGTATAATAAATATTCTAAAAATAAAATTTTATAGTTAATACTCACTATTAGTACATCATAGTATGTCTGACTTATGCCGAGGAAATTTTATCTTTACTCAAAGGACTTCGATTTTAATTTTTATTAGTAGACAACTTAAGAAGAAATTTTCCCAGAAGTTTTAACTTTAGTTATAAACTATACAAATTCATAAATTGGAATGCTAAAGTCGACATTAAAAGATTTGCGTTTATTCCTTTTAAAGTTTTTCAATTATATTTCATTTGTTTGCCAAGCTTTAAGCAGATAATTGCATAACTATTGTATAAATTAACCCAAATGTTCACCAAGCTGAAAATAAAAACCAAAAATATTAATCTACCTCAATAAAAATACATAAGTCTTACACTTAATAGCGCCAAACAATTATAAAAACAATAAATACCATCAGCCAAATAAAACTAAATTTAACATAAAGAGCGCAATAAAAAAAACAATATATAGGAAATAAATTATTTGATCTGACAAACGAGCTCATGTGTGTCCCCTTGGGGTTCCCCTTGTATGTGTGTACGTTTGTATGTCATCCAAGTGTCCTGAGAGGCGCGATAAATGTGCTCAGTGCTCAGCGATAGAGGCCAAAAGTTGTGTTGAAAGTGGCGTTTTACAATTTGTCCGATAAGAGTTCCCAATAGCCCAAGCTAGCTCGGGTTGCTTCTGCCACGAAGTTTAATTTATTACAACAATCGCATAACTGCGTGTAAAAGGTTGTAATATCTCTGACACTTGCTCTATGGTTTCACTAGGTTTTTTTGTCATTTGACCAACAAGAGACCACCAATGCAACAAATGAAAAATCGACTTTGTTTTTGGTTAATCACAATGGAAATACTGATAAAATTTGGGCAATAAAGTGGTTGCTTTTCGGTTGGTTTTCTTGGTACAACATTGAAACGTGTACAAGATATTAAATGAGAGTGAGCTCTAACTGTTGGAGCTTATAGTGAGATGCTGATTTGGTATATAAAGTAAACTTTAAACTTAGTTTAAGTTTATGGAAAGAACTAAAACTGATTTGTGCAAATTATATTAAGCAGTCACCACGAAGGAAACTCTTTTGTCCCTCTAAAATTAGTTTCATTTGATATGCACGACTTTCTCATTCAATTAGCTGACACCGATAGTCAATGGTATATCAAGAAATGTACACATAAATACGTGACTTGTAGGCTTTTTGCTGCTTTTGGTTGTCCTCTGAACTTTGACTACTCTGATTTTCAGTGATTTTATTAACTTCAAACGGGCAGATATAACCCATAATTACAACTAACTGTAAGTGGATATAAGTAAGCGTGCTGAACTATAGAAACATGGAGTACATAGGGTATTTATGATGTATTCCCTAGGACAAGTGAATATTAAATTCTCGACACTCTATACCCCGAAACATTTGAAAGAGGTAGAAGGAGGTTTCTTATAGCCGCTTTTATTTTGATTCGTTCGGTTTCAAAACTTCCACATGACTTGACAATTAAATATTCACAAAATGCGAAAAGTCGTAAACTTTGTTGCAAATTCATCGAACTATCAAATCGCAGGACCTGCCTCGTTCCCCGTTTCCCGTTTCCCGTGTCCCGCTCGACGTTGATGCTGGTATTGAGACAGCCCAAGTGATTTGTGTGCTCGGAACAAGGCAACTTTCCAAGCTTTTGCTGCTTTGTTTTTGTGACTTATGTGCTCATATTTTGCAGCCAGAATTTGCGGCTTAGTTTCAACCCGTCAGAAAACGAGTATTGGCTACTTTTTGACTGTGTGCGCCGAACAATGTAAATTTCATACGGATTTTCTGGCAATTCTCTTTTATTGCCACAGCAATTCTTTCAACTCACAAATTCCTCCTTTGGCTTTTCACTTTCAAAACTGCAAGATAGGCAAATAAGTAATCAAAGGCGCATCCAGAGAGCGAACCATCAAGAACAGAAGCATTGCAGTAGGGTCGAAACTGAAACTTTTGCCAATTGAATTATGGACAATAAATTGCGGATCCCTTTTTGATATGACTATTTAAGTCGACCAAAGACAGAACAGACCACAGCTAAAATTTGAACTTCTTGACTTCTTATTCAATATTTATCCGGAAAGTAACGGCAGAACCCTTTGCTTTCATAGAGTCTTATTAATGAAATGTTAAATATTTACAATTATAACTATCAATTCCAAATGAAATGATATTGACATCAACGTCAAAATATGATCAGAAACGTAATCTACATTTCGAACCAATTGTTTAATTTTGTTAAAGCAAATTAACATATCAAATCAGATTTAGAATTTCTCAGAAAGAATAATGAATCTCTTTTACTATTTTATTAAAGGAAAACTAATAACGGACCTCAAATATACTGCAAAAATTGTTATATACCCTAAGGTAGAGTATGAAGTTGAGAATGTTGTTATTACCGGTATTTTGAAATTTTGCGTCATGGGTTTCATTCAACTACAGTTTCTAAGAATAAATAGCTTGATAATAGGGGAAATCTTTCACATGGGCCAATTCACTTTTCTAGAAGAACATCCGGTTTTCCAACTGGCCAGTCACATTAGTTATGACAAGGTATAAATGCCAATACATCATTACTCGCATTAGTCGAGAAACAGGCTTTATAATATTTTAAATTAAATTAAATTAAATCTACCAAAAATACTTGGTAAGGCCAAGATCATAAATTGTTAGTATATACATAGTAAACTTGAAACTAACTTAAAAAATCATAATTAATCTAATACTATTTCAATATGCTAAACTGATCAATGGCTTAGCATTAATAAATATAAATAAAAAATTTACGAGGGTAGATACTAAAGTTGAGAGTGTATTTTTTAAGACTATTTAAGTTTGAAGAAATAAAATACCGTCGTGCTTCCCTTTAATTAACATATTTGGAAAGATTTATATCTCAATAGCCTTGAAGTTCATGATGTAATTTTCAGTGCTCAGTTTAGGGTGGAGTCTTAATTCGACTAAAACTTGTACTTGAAAATAAAATGTACAAAGCTTAAAATGTCAAACATTACAAATAAGTTCATTGAGTATAATTAGTTCCTCCTCTTGTGGAATCTTAACCACTTAGGCTCATTATTTATGATATCTCTCTCGAAATGATCATCACTTGAAGGTGGCAGCCTATTTATCACTAATTAATTTGGTTAATTATGTAGGAGCTCATCAAGTGCTAAGCCAACAAAAAGAATACAATATGAAGCACCTTTAGTTCAAGCTGGCAACAGTAGTCGTAACATTGGATCTGTGTTTGCTTTGGGACCGGTTTGGCTTAAAAGTAGCCACATCAAATTATATAATTATTAAGTATACGGCGCATCATATGGTAAGCTTGGACGTCGCTGTCGCCGTCGTTGTCTCTGTCGGCAGTAGACGCCTTGCTTCTATGCAGATGTTTGCTGTTAGATCGAGAGGCAATTCCATTTCAGTCTCGATTGAGAACTTCAACGCGCATCAACATGACAGCTGCGAAATTGGTGAGTATCCGAGAAGCGACTAGAGACTCACGGGTTAAAGCCAACTATTTGAATGGCATTCAAAGTGTGCACATTCCAATTTGAATGATAGTAATTAAAATGTTAAGCGCTTGAACTACTGCAGCTGCTGTCTCAGCGTTTGAATCACACATACCAATCGCGATTATATCGCGGGTGTAATTACAATGTGTATATAAATACCTCATCATATTCTTTCTTATAATTACATTTATAGATCTTTATCACTGCCTTAGTGGCTCTATCGGCCTCTTACTGCTCAGCTGGTCTTGTTGACTACTTTTTTCCCACACTTATGACTGAATTTTATAACCAAGCACCCACCAAAGAGGGTTATCGCTTTGAGTAAGCAGCAATCTTTCCTGTCTTTGCAATCTTTAACTGATTTTTCATCACCTAACAGATCAAAGGAGCCAAATGGAAGCACCCGGGAGGAAGTTGGTGTTATTATGAATCCTGATACGCCCGATGAACAGTTGGTAGTGATGGGTTCCTATTCTACCATCGATGAGAAAACTAACACCGAAACCATTACCATGTACACTGCCGATAAAGATGGTTACAAGGCCCGCTATAAGATTAAGAACCGCAAACTGTCTCCTGGTTCTCTAAAATCTGCTGCTGGTTAAAGATTAAGATGAAGGAAATAAGAATTCCAATTTGTAAAATTAAGAGTGATAATAAAGATATATCAAATACCGAGTTGCGTTTGGAACTGGTTTAATAGAATGGATCGAACCTTGCCAGCAAGTTCAGTATGGTGTTCTGTCAAGATCAAGTTGGTTAGTTTCATTATTTCATTCATGTGGTCATCTGGAAAGACAAGTTTACTAACACTACGTAATATATTCTGACCTTTAATATTTTAGAAGTCAACAAATTTGTCATTGGCCTAGCAATATCTACTAAATACTACTCTCAGTAAAGAATATTTACAGCTCAGCCGAATTTATTTGACAGAGTGCAAGTGGAGATATCTGCATGATTTGCATAATAATTACCATGTTGAAGAATCTTGACTTTTTTATTAATTTTTAAACACATTGTCTTCAAGACATGAATAATTAAATGACGGATGAGCTTTCCAAAACAAAACGAATTGAAGCTTATTTGAAAATGTGCAATTGATTTTTGCAAGTACATTGCCGTGCACATGTACTAAAAAGTTTAATGTCATCTGTGCTTTTTAAAAGAGAAAAACATTTAAAGAACAGCAATTGGTTTTATATTATGACCTAATCTCGAGTCTCTAAAAAATGGCTTAAATTTTAATTTATACAAATCTGCAGTTATTTGAAAGTTACGGAATCGGAATGGAGTGCCGGTTTATTAGTAATCGAAAATCCGGATTTTTATTTAGTAACAAACTTGTTTGCGATCCCGGAACATTTAAAGAGTGTCAAAGCAGATGAAAGCATAAATCAATAAATAAATCAATCCTACCTTATATGAAAACAGCTGATCACCTGCTGTTAAAAGCTAAAATGGACAAAACACACAAATTCAAACAGCAACGGTCTTTGAATGACATAGTAGACAGACTTTGAGTGTGTGAACAGAAAGCTCTATGTTAACTTTCCTTTAAGTTTACATAGAGCTTAAAGCTTAATAAGTATTCAAAATACCGAAAACTACACTTGTTGCAAATGCTTTTTGGAAAAACTAGAAATATTTATTCTAAAAGCTAAAACTAAAAAAGTGGCCCAACACAATGGGGAAGAACAAAAGCGCAATGTAGCGGCACTTTTATGTGTGTTAAATGCCAACAACAATGCAGTGGAAGTGGAAGTGGAAACTGTGAATAGTTTATTAGAAGCGAGCTTGCTTGGCGCGCAATTTGATTGTTTGATTGTTGCCACAGGTAACTGACCAGACACAAAGCGGCCCAAACAGAGAGAGCCGTGAGTAAGCAAACAAACGTCAATGGGGCTATCGTACATTCATGCAAGTAACAACAACCAAACAACCACCACACCAAACCAGACCAGAACCCAACAAAACAGAACAGAACCGAACAGAACTGAGCCAGATTGCGCCCCTAAGTTTGGATTAGAATGTAGCGCTCAGTTCCCGGTCAACTTTCGGCGATGATAGAACGCGATGCAACGCATTAAGAACATTTTACCCGAATCCTCTATGAATAAAATACAAAAGATACAAAGAAGAAAATTTGACAATTATTGTAAATAATGTGCAAGTGTACAGCAAATGTTTATTAATTATATAAATCCAAAGATTTTAATTGAGAAAAAATGAAAGCAAAACATATTATTGTGGTGTCAATTTTATTGCTTTTGAACAGTCTACACAAGTGCAAGGGTCGAGCGGGGGAGCTGGTTGGACAGCCGTTAATACAATTAAGTCACGGTAAGTTGAGCAACAATCCAGTGAAATTATTCGAAATTCGTAATACTCAGAGACTCAGAGATAAGTATATATGAGTACTCGTACTCGTACTGAAATATTTTCAGTTGTGGTCAGCGGGTAAAGTGACCCTCGGTCTTTTGTTCTCATGTGACGCTAGTACAAGCGATTTGACCTTTAGCTTTCTGCGTCAGTGCTCTGGCCATTACTCACAGTAACAGTAGAGAATTTTGCCAACAAAAATCAAAATTTAGGACCATCAATATACATCATTTACGATTTACGAGTAATTGCAAAAGAACAATTGCCGCTACCAAATCCACATAAATCCACACAGGTGCACAAATATGCGTTCCAGCTAATTGCCCCGCCAACACGCACATAAATTGGTCAACTTTGACACAGGTGTTACTTTTACATTTTTTTGTACATATTTATTTTTTGGAGTGCTAATCGATAAAATTATTGTTGTCTTGCTGTGCATTGTTGTTATGATTGCTGCTCGGTCATCATCATCATCATTGAGGTCAGGCCATCATAATGATGGCGGCACTTTAAAGCATATTCAGAAATAGGTGGAGAGGGTAAAAGGGTTCCCTCTACTTGGTAGGGAAGACAGTTAGCATAATTTATAAGTCGCTATTGCAGTCGCTTTCAATTGATCAAACAAACTCCAAATGCGGCATTAAAATAAGGAATATAAACATAATGCAAGCTGATTGGGATTCAATCCTTCGTTAGAAATATTGACTACGTTGGGTAGGTAACCAGTTTTCGTGATTTGTCGATAAATTCAGCACTAGAAATTAATTTATTTGACAACAACAATCTGTGGATACTCTACATTATATTGCGATTAATTAAGAAACTTTTAAATTATCTCTTATCTATTATCGGTATCTATTCTTATGCGAAAAGTATTCTAAATCAAATGAAAAACATTTATTTGACGTGTTAACCTAAATAATAGTACTCTGCATAATAATACCCAATTCTCTGATAGTTGTAAGGCAAACTGTCTATAAAGTTTTTTGCACCCGTCACCAATTGCTATAGTAACTACCTTAAGGTTCAAGAAACTTTCAAATAACAAGCCACAAAATTGCAAATAAACACTTCAAGTATAGACAAAACATTGAACAAAATATGCAATTTTTCAGATGATGATTTAGATGATGATTACCCGGAAATCAAAGATGAGGTGCATTTGGAGGATTTCTTCTGGACAGGCTCGGGCGACGGACCCCCGATTATCTGAAGAAAGTGCACACAGGAATTAGCAAGGGGAAGGATGTGATAGTCAAGACGGAGACTGTGGTGGCCACCGTTTATGTAGATGGTAATAATGTAAGTCAGGTCAGGAATATTTCATACTGTGAAGATTTGTTAAGATTTGCTTGGGAATTGTGTGACAGGAAATCGAGATACCAATTTGTCTCGACTGCAAACCCGATGACGGAGGCGGAAATTGGGATTTGGGTGCACCTGGAATGCCGCCACTAAATTACTCCTCAACCGATCGTCGCTATTGGTTATTGACTGTCATGTCCGGCTTCTACACTGCCAAGGATAATCCCATGCTTGAAGAGAAACTGGCGCGACTGTATCGCTTGGCATTCACCAGGTAAGATACTCGCATAGGTTTCAGGTACAGCTCGAACTGCTTAACTCCCAATTGGACTTTGCAGACAACAAACACGCCACCTGGGCATAAATGGGGCACAACAAATTGCAGGCGTTTCAGTTTACACGCCACGTGAGCGTCGCCAGCCATCGTCAGCGTCAACAATCACATCCAGGCCAGCAACGACAACCTCTTGGCCCAACGATGATGTGGAAATACTGGATATGGATGTGGATAGTGAGCACCAAATCAAGAGGGTTTGGGAGGCGGCAGAGAGGCCCGAGTGGGAGAGTCACTGGGAAGAGTCGGACGAGACTGCTAGTAGCTCCACATTGCCCACAACAACAAGCAGCGAGTCCATTGATTACAGCGCATATGTTACGCTTATCCCTTGGGAGCTCATACAGCAGAATGGCAAGTCGGAGAAGTTGCAGGAAATGCGTGAAGCGTTGTTAAGTCAACAACGGCAACAACAACCACAACAACCACCACAAGTACAACAACTACAACAACTACAACAACCGCAGCAGGAAGAGAAACGAAAACGGGATGAGGAACAACAACAAGCCATTTTTAGACAGGAGCGAGTTCGGGTTGTCATACACAACATCACGCAAATCAGCGAGTCCGATGTGCAGAAGTGGAATAAAAGTGGCAACGATGTCGATGCTTCTGACGCGTATGTCAACCTCAAATTGTAAGATCAACAAATCCCCAGAGAGAGAGAGAGAGAGAGAGAGAAGTACTTATGCCCCGTCTTTATTCCTAACAGCAATGAGCGACCCGTGGCCAATCAGACCGAAATCATCTACACGGTCCTTGTGAATGGTCGCCCCGTTCTGGCCACAACGGCTGCCAAGGATATGGAGCTGGTCAGCGAATCCGAAGCAGTCAGCACTTTGGGCAAGGCTATTTACATGAAGTCAGAGCGTAAGTTGAACTGTTGTTGACTGCGTGATAGAATTGCCCGAGACTCCCTTCCGTCTTCCATTCACAGCTTACATTAGGGAGCCGACGGCAACTGCCCTGGCGCCAGTTCCTCGCAGCAGTCAGGCGGGATTCTTCAACTCGGTGAAGAACAATGTGGCCCTTGTGGTAATCAGCTCGTTGGCCATCTTTCTGCTGATGCTGCTACTCGTTGCGATCCTTTTGCTGGGACGTACACGTGCTCGTCAGCGAGAGCTGAGTGCTGTCAACAGGTGGGTAAGAAGTATCTCTTGGATGCTCATAATTTTAACTTCATGTCTTGCAGAACATCGTCACGCAATGAGCTTTTGTCCGAGGGTCAATCCATGCGTCCCAGTTCACGTGGTACCTTGCTGGACAGCGCTGTTGGTGGCTCGGCAGCCAATGTCGGTGGTCAGAGCAGCACTCGATCCCGGGACGCGGGTGTTCAGAACTTGTCGTATGAGCGGCAACCTCGTATCAGTTTTCCAGCTCCTCCTGTCGAAGCACATGCGCGATCTCGCCGCGATTCAATCTCATCGACGGACAACACCTCCGATTCTTCGGTTTACTGTCCCATCAATCCACCAAGTGCCGATGTCCAGCGCATTCTGGACGAAAAGGCAGCCCGCCTCTTTGACGGTCACAAGCGACGGCGTCATCAGTACGATCGGGCTGAGGGCGGTCACGAGGATACCATCTATGCTTCTGTGGTTTCCGAGAAGAAGGGCGACAAGTCTCGCCATAAATCCAAGCGACGCTATCTTAACGAGAACCGCGTTGGCTCGCTGGAAACCAGTCCAGTCCAGGGCTCACTCAATCAGAGCAACAACTCCTCTACGGAGGAGGGCAACTCACCAACGGCCATGCGTCGCAGCTATGAGAACTTCCAGCGGAACGAGGCCTACAATCCCCACAACAATTATCATCGCAACAAGCTACTCCAGCAGCAAACCATATTTACGGATAAGGAGTTCCATGAGGACGACACCGTTGCGTCTCCTCAAGCCATCAACAGTGAAATTATACGATCGCGGGGATCACATCCCTCGGAGAAGTCTTCGGATACGGCCAGTGTGGGTTCCTTTCTGTCCATGGCATCGGTACGGGCTTTTCCCAAGAGCACACTGCCAGAGCCGCTGAATCGCGTCCTCGATCCCGTCTTTGTCACCTACTACGACAACGTCAACGCTGTGGCGCCTCAGGCAGGGGCAGTGGCAGCGACAGCGCAGAGCTCGACAAGATCACTCAAGTCACAGTCACAGTCGCACAAGTCGCTGGGAAGCAGGGAAAGCACCATTGCAACGATAGCCAGCTTTCCCAGTCCGAAGGCTCCGCCTCCCGTAAGGAATGTGCGCTCCGCATCGCACAGCGATAATCCTGATCCGGGATTTGTCGGCCCCGTCGTCTGGGAGAGGCACAAGAAGCGTCTCGGCAGTGCTGACAACCAGGGTGAGGCGGGTGGACACAATGATGATGATGATGTGCAAATTGGGGCACGATCACGTTACTAACTGGGCAACTGTAGTCGTTGTTGTTGCATGCACCCAACTAACTAACTAACAACTAAAGTGTAAACTGTAAATAACATAGATAACCAGCTAGACATAGAAACCTTAGATCAAATAATATTCACTTGCAGCCAGCTACATTTACGAACACAACACAACTCATCTCAACTCAACTCAACTGAACTCAACTTCCTCAAACAATCTTCCGCAGAGGCCCGGAGCTATGCTGACTTTAGCCCCAGTCCCATGCACGACGCCTCAGCCATACGAAACCATTACGAGGGGCTACTCGAAGGCGCCATCCAAATGTACGCCAGCCAGGACGATCTGCCGATGCCGTTGCCCTCCCGCGACTTCACCAACAAGCGGCGCACCACGAAGCGTGAGCATCGCGGCTCGTCTGCAGGATTGCCCAGGTAAATAGAATATTTAAATTTATGATTGCCATCCGCAAATTAATTTAATTTTCATTTCATAATTTGAAAAGCATAATAATCAAGAAAAAAATATGGAAATTTTGAAAAAGTGTACACAACATTTTTAAATTTGCAAAATCAATTAAGAGGTCAAATAAGAATCAAAGTGAAACTTCTGCATGAAAGTCGGTCACGTATTGGCAAAGTTATGACAGTTTCCAGTTATTGAACAATTTTTAAATTTGAATTAGTAACTAGTATTTGATACCTTTAAATAAACCTATTAATTAAATCAACTATTTGCAGCTATCCTCCCAAGGCCTACAACACCTCAGAGCGACCGGCCACCGCCCAGCCAGAAAAGACTCCGAAATCGGCGCAGTCCACGCAGCCGCCATCGCCCACGTACAGCGCCTGGGGAAGCAGCATGAACGGCTCCCATTCCCCGTTGGTGCGGCCCCTGAGCGCTGGGCAGTTTCAGCGACCCGATACCATATTGGAGATCTCAAGGGGAGCCATGTCGGGTTCTACAGCTAATACGCCAGGATCAAATCGAAAGTCGTCGGCTGCATCGGCCGCACCTCTCATTGAGGCGATTCAAAGCGAACTGCGAAAGTTCAAGACGCAAGGGGATTAATCATTCTCATATTGATTGCATTTTGAAATTCATAAAACCGAAACATATACAGCACTATGATAAAGCAAACATTTCACAAAACTCAGATACTTTTTTCAATCCATTGTTAATATAAATTCGATATTCTGCCTAAACCATTGTGAAATAAATTCCATGTAGCAATGCTTTGCAGTTGAACTTTATTTGTATTTTATTAAATTACATTTCGAGGCGACATAATAAGGATTATAATTATTGTATTTACATATTTAAAATACTGTTCATACAAATAATTTATGATGTCTTTAACAAAATGTTCTCACCAGCCCATGAGTTATTTTGTAATTATTATTGAATTATCTTTCCCGTTTAAGTATTCATTTACAAGTTGATCTCTTTAAAATTTAACCAAGAAATCAAAATAAGTGAGAGTACAATTTTAAAACTATATATAGGCAAATATTATCATATACAAGTGCAATATCCTTTAAATCTCGAGCGTCTTTCAGTGTGGGTTGCATCTTTTGGGGTTTTCAGCCATAACATTCGCTTAATACACTTCCTTTTGTCCCTTAGCGGCAGCAGGATAATCCTTAGCGTTGACACTACGTTTGCCTAGACGTGGACCGAACCACAAACCAGATGATGCACTTGGTCCGGTTCGTTTATCCAGTGCCTGTTGCAATGCCAAAAAATGTGCAAATTTCCGGATCTCTGCATCGTTCCGACCTACATGAGGAAAAGGTGCAAAACTGGCACGTTTCTGGTAATCTGGAATATTTGACCTATTGAATTTAAATAAACTTAGGCAGTTTCTTTTTCACGCACCTTCTATATCCTCGGCGGAGACATCGCCTATGCCATATATACTCTCGTAAGCGTAGGAATCGCTGGCATCATGCAGATTGCTGGCCAAACTTGGATCACTGCGTCCTACACGTGGGAAAGCATAGAGTCCCATGTTGGCTCCACGACGATTCTTGTCATGTTCCTGCTCTAAAGATTACAAACCAACAATTTCAATCAAAAAAGATAATAGACGCTTGAGTGATCAATTTATGCCCTGACAGCTGTTCGCTTTGGTTTTCAAATGTAAAATTAAGTTTTCACAACTGTCAAGTTAATTATAAATTGCAGGAAAACTTTCAAATATTAAAACCTGTAATGTATCTTATATCTTTGAGATACTGAACTAAACAAGCATTGCATGCAGAGTGTAACTAGATGCACTTGCTTTTGTCTAGCTCAGGTTCCTTTAATTCCATTGGCACATTGACCAAGTTGAATCTGAAGAGTAAGTTATCTTCTCATGCTAAGCTGCGAAAATTGTTAATAAATTATGCAAACTCAAATTGCGATTGGGCTTAGCGATTTTAATGAATACAAATTGAGATCTCCCAGAAGTACTATTGTGTTCGAGCAGCTGCCCTTAAATTTATTGTCTTGGTATTAAGTGGCCTTGCACCAATCTATCTTTTAAATATATCTCCCTCGCCGACTGTTTCAAATGTATTCAATCAACAATATTATTAGTCTCACCTGCGACACTAAATTTCGTGAGTACAATCAACAACAGAATTGTGTAAGCAAAGTTAATCGCACCAACAAACGACTTCATTTCTTTAAAAAATAGCTCGGACTGCTGGATATTCAAATAGTAGTTGAAGTTTGTTCTTTACTTCTTGGCGCCTGTTGGTGTTGTGC
Organism: Drosophila sp. st01m; assembly: GCA_018901795.1. Lineage (NCBI taxonomy): Eukaryota > Metazoa > Arthropoda > Insecta > Diptera > Drosophilidae > Drosophila > Drosophila sp. st01m. The sequence goes on along the minus strand of JAEIFG010001494.1, from coordinate 6,858,928 downwards.
CTGTAACTGCTGAAATCCGTTGTCCTTTTATACACCAAGGCAGGCAACTGAGGGTAGAATATTGTTGGGGTGGCAAGACTGGCAACAGAGCAACACTTGTTGCCACTGGCAACAAGCTACCTGTGGGTGGCAGATGTTGCTAGACTCAAGCACTTGTTGCTGTGGCTATAACAAATGGCTAAAATAGTTATTCAAGTGTAAGTCTTCATGATTAAGAAGTTGAAATTATTTTCAGTTTGAGCTTTGTATTTAATTAGCATGGATTCAAGACGTCTTCTAGCATTTCATATATTAGCCATATCCACATTTATCAGATTGTTCATATAAAATTTAAAGAAAAGACATTCGTTTTCCGCCCGTAAATTATTGGAATTAAAACTTGTTCATCAATTGTGTTTATTGGTCACACAAATAAGATTTACTTGCACACGTTCAACTACTATAATAACTATTGATAACTAATCCTTGTATTTGTCTACAGCCATCCAGAGATCATGCGACCTGTGACTGTAGATTTGCCTCGATCTCCACCCGCCGCAGCGCTGCTTTGACCCACCTTGATGGCAGGCTTGAGTGGAGCCGGAGCTGCCTTCTTGTCATCTCCTGGTTTTTTGTCGTCATCCGTTTTCTTGTCACCTGTCTTGGCATCACTGGGAGACTTTGCATCGGCGGCTGACTTGGCACCCTCTTCCTTGGGCTTGGCCTCGCCCGACTTCTTATCGTCTGTACTCTTCTGTTCCTGTCCATTTTTCTTATCATCCGGCTTGGCTGCCTGATTAGACCCTCCTCCGCTGGATTCATTTGCCGCCTTGGTGCCGTTGGGCTTTGCTGAGGCTGTTGTTTTCGTGTTGGTGTCCGGCTTTGCATCTGCGGGAGTTGAGGGAGCAGTGCTTTTGGTAGCTGTTCCAGTCGCTGTCACTGGTTTGGCCGCCTCCGCCTTAGACGCTTCCTCCTTCTTGGCAGCAGCTTCTGGCTTAATAGTTTCATTTGCCTTGGGAGCTGCTGGCTTAACGTCAGTGGGCTTGGAAGGCGGAGCAGGTGCAGTGGGCTTAGCAGCATCGCTGGGTTTTTGCTGCTCGTTGGACTTGGCCCCATTTGTTGCAGTGGTAGATGGTTTATTGGCAGGTGGCATTGGTTTTTGTTCACCTGGTTTACCACCTCCAACTTGTGATTGTGGTTCTCCATTTCGTTTATTATTGTCAGTTGGCTTTTTGTCATCTGTTGCCTTCTTAGCATCACTTGATTTCTTGTCATCTGTCGACTTTTTATCCTTATCCTTATCCATATCTTTATCCTTCTCTTTGTCTTTGTCTTTGTCTTTGTCTTTATTTTCCCCAGGTTTATTATCTTTCTCATCAACGTTCTTTACGGAAGCTCGCAATGCAGCAGCTGCCATCATTGAGGCAGCTCCCCCGATTCCAGAACCTGATATCTTTAGACTGAAAAATAATTAAATTTGTAATTTCGTATATATATGCAACATTTCAAGACAAAAGTAAGAAAAAAAAATATTTAATATAATTTTTAAATTTTTTTATCAACAATAAAGAAAACAAAGATTAGTTTCTTTCAAGAAATAAATACTAAAATAATGTTAAATTTTATAATAAATAATTTGAACTGCGATTGTCAAATAAATGTGTTGTAATATTAAAAATAATAACAAATATAAAATAAGAAAACTTGAAAAAAGTGTCAGAATGGAATCACAAGTGTATACAACGACTTACGCCACTGGTCTCTGATATCTTCTCCCCATCGTCCTTGGGTGTCTCGTTGTCCTCACCTATTGACACCTCATCGGCCGCCATCTTCTTCCGCATGAACTTCACATAGGCAACTCTCGTGGCTCTGGTAACATCGCCCAAGTTTGGATTGAATTCTACGGATTGGCGAAAGAAAAAGTCGCCTCTAGAATCTAGAGAGTAGCAAATATATGTTTAGGTTTACCAATCAGTTGCTTTTGGTCCATTTGGAGTCCTTCGTTCGCCTGCTCGATAATCTTGCGCCTCAAGCTGCGCTGACTATGACGCTGCATGGAAGATCGTTTTGAGCCAATTGGATCGGCAGCAAAAGGTGTTCTTTCTGGCAATAGCATTCCAGTCCTTATCACTAGAAATGAAAGGAACAGTTAATCAGTTAGGTTCCTCTCAAAAGATGAGAACTGTCTTTACCCCTTTTGTGTTTTCTTTCTGCCAATAACCTTGGCCAGAGAAGAGAAGATATCGCGTCCACTTTCGCTCTCACTCATTTCCTGTTTCAGATTCTCCACAAAACCGATCTGGAAGTCCTTCAGAATACGACGCTCCATTACCTTGCCCTTGGTGGTGCGGGCGGCAGCTGAGAATACGATGGAATGCGATGGGATGATTGGGTGGGTGGCTTAGCAACATGTTGTGAGGCGATTCCTTACCTTGTGTCTTCCTCTCAATGTCGGGCACATCCCAGCTGTTATTGGTAAAAATCTCCAGCAGCTCGAATCGCAGGGAACTAATGTCCTGACGCACCTCAATGATATCATCCTCGGTGATGCCGTAATCGTCACGACGTCTCTGCTCGGCGGTAACATAACGTCGCACCAGCAGCTTCATCACTTTGTCATGTAGCGTCTGTGCCCTGTCCATGGACTTGCGCTGTGGAGAAGGGGGAAATGAAAGCGGGGAAGAGAAAGCGGCTGTGAGAATCAGCATTGACGCAAGGCAAGCCACAGGGGCTTTATTGAAACAGATTTGCAAAAGGATTTGTCTTCATTGAGTCTGGGTTATGGTCGAACTAGGTCACCTACCATGAAGCTCTTGGTTCGAGAAGGCCGCTTGCGACCAAGAGTCTTTCTCAACATCTTCATATTGGGGCAGAGATTGAAGGGCGGTGGCACGGTGCCTCCATCCTCAAAGTAACTCATCCACAGCTGCGAGCGTGCAAATTTCCACTCAGTGTCGGCTCTCTCCGAAATGATTTGGTACGAATTGGACATCATGGCAATCAACATGTTGAGCAACACAATAATATTGATTACTGAATACGATCCGAACATCAGCAGCGCCCAGAATCGAGTGAAGCTCTTGATGCCAGCCAAGTCAAAAGAGACCAAGTCCACAAGACCAAAGGAGGCCCAAAACAGCGACTGCGATGTCTCAAACAAACTGGAAGAATATCGCATTTAAAGTATATATTTAAACACTTGGTTATTTAGACATACTTGGAAAAGCGACGCCAGATGGTGCAGGCCTTTTCCTGGTCATCAAAGTCTGCCACATCGGGATGCAAGTGGTAGCATTTATTCTTCTCCAACTCCGCATAATACCAGAGTAACTGATTTAAGCCGCAGCCAAAGGCAAACAGCACCAAAGTATAGATAAAGAAGAACTTGATGATATCGATAATCATGCGACCCAAAGAGACTTGCAATGGTCCCAAATGCGGATTGATCGAGAAGATGTGAACCAGTTTCAAATAGGAGAAGACCATGCCCGCAGCAAAGGCGCCTTCTGAGAGTAACATGGGATCAAAGGGATGCCAATGCTCGCGTGGAAAGTACGGATCAATTCCCCTGAACCACAGATCCCGCTAAAGATAATTGATCAGTAAATGTATAAACTATGAACAAAATGTATAGACTCCTGCTTACATGCACTATGACCCAAGCTGTGGCTCTACAGAGAATCCAAGTCACATAAAACATATTCGATATGTAATCCACAATATTCCATAGGTCCATAATGTATTCGAATAATCCATCGGCGTATAAAGACTTGAGTTCCTCAAAAATGAGAGCGGCTATATACATAATGATAGCCAGCTCTATAGGTCCTGGCAGTGAGCCACGTTCATGTTTCCTCCAATCATCCAACATAGTCAACATCCACGGAAAAGCCAACAACTCAAATGTAATCTGCACCACTCGCAACGATGCAGCTCCCAAAAGCACTGACGATTGAAGAATATTTAAGAAGGATCCCATCTCTGAATATTCATATAACTCACTCAAGAAGAACATGTAGGAACAGGAATGTGTGATGAACTTGACAAAGGGCTTGCGCATGAACTTGGCACCATCGGATTCCGGGGCCAGAATATACTTAAAACTGTAAATAGGGAAACTGCAACCCAGTTTCATGACATCCATTAGCTGCTGCGAGGCTTGTTTGCGTCGAAAGCCAGGCAAACCGTCATACCATATGGCAGCTAACAGCTGCTGCACATTCGGATGAGCTACAAACTGTAGAGAGATAGTTAGATAGATAGATAGGCATTTAGGTAATTGACTAAGGACTCATTTGAGCTGCATATGGATGTAAATAGATTGATACTAATAAAATGCATTCTAATTTCAATAACAATCTCCACTCTAACCGTTTTCTGTTTATAACGAATGGCGAGCTTAAGACGTTCGAGGGTCTGTCGATGGCCCGGACTCCAAATCTCATGCGATGGCTCGTGATTATAGTTGAGCATCACTTCCAGTTCCATGGAGGTGCGAGCGTGATCCAACAATGCCGTCACAAAATCCTGCACAGTTTGACGCATTTCCTGCTCAAATCAGAGTAATTCAATCAGTTCTATGAGCTCCATATGTAAATATACAATCTTTCGCACCGTGTACTCTGCACGAAACTCCGATTCCATGGCCTGCAGACGCTTCAGTTCCCAGGACAGTTGGAATGCGGTCAGGACAGGATCACGGGAACTGAGGGCGATAAGGGAACTGGCCGACAGAGCCCGATAAGCGTTAATTCGTGATTGTGAGTGACGCAGAGAGTCGGTGGTCTGAGATGTCACACACTCGTCACAGCCGCACCTGGAAATCCAGAAATCAAATGGTGAACTCATTTACCATATATGGTTTCTCAACTCACTTGACGTCGTGCGGCATGGGCAGCGTTGCACCACGATCCAGCAGGATCTTAAGTATCTCATAATTGTTGCGATGTGCAGCCAGAATCAGTGGCGTTATGTCTATGGTAAAGGTAGATTTCGATCGATCCACTGACTCCCAGCTCTGTTCGAAATGAACTTAAGACTTAGACAGAACTATCAATAGGAACTATCACTCACATAGGGATCTCCTTCCTTGTGATGGGTTTCCTCCCACTGCAGCAGCTCCTCCACCGCCTCGACATACTCCTCAGATATGGCATGCAATAGGGCATCTCCAACTTCTATATTGTTCTCTAGCAGTATTACCATCAAGTCGAAATTCTCATTCTCAATGGCCGAAATTAGGCAAGATCGATTCATGGGATCTGTGCAGTTAATGTTGAACTTGTCAGATGGTGCATCACTGTACTCCTCAAGAATTCTGCAATTATACAAATAGCACTGAGCTGCCAGGACACAGCAAGGATAATTGTGCCAAACAATACTGACTTCTTGACACCAGGCAAATCACCACGTTCGCATGCTAAGATAAAGTTCTTCTCAACATCACTCAGCATATACTCCTCGGCCATCATTAGATCGTAGTCCAGGCGCGATCCAGCCGCCTTCTCGGCATCTGACTCAGTCATGATGAGGTTTCTGTTAGCACAAACTCAAAGCAACCGATGAACCGATGAACCGATGTTTTATACGTTTTCACATTTCTTTCTATCTATCACTGCACTTCACCGAATGTCCTTGCACCATTTACTAGGCTGTTGAACTAATCCTTTTGTATTCCTTTTGGCCACTGTATTCCTCAGGATTCCGCGATGTTGAGTCTTCAATTAGCCACGTTGAACTGCTTGACAATTGGCCAGTACGACTTGGTATATGGCGCTAATTACATTAGTGTCTGCCTAAAAGTCGGTCAATGCATATGCAAAACAAGTCAATGGGCCCCTCAGGGCCCTATGCTAATCGCCAATTGACTTCAGTTTTCTGATTGCAAACAAAAGAAAACATTTCCATATTATGGTCTGGCAGGTGCAGCACGTGAAAAATGCAGGGAAACAGTGCAAATTATGTTCGATTTTCGATTTGAGAAGCCCTAGAAATAGACGTCACTCGTTCCCTAAAATGTGATATGCACATACGTCTATAGCTCGAGAATCGATGATACAATATAACTAGCAAGTCTTGATAATACCATTACATTACTTTAGATTAATCTGCAGTATGCACCTATAGCATATTATAAAATAAAAGAACTTTTGAAGTTAAATCTCATTTTAATAGGCGTTATAAGCAATCTGTTTAATTTATTTTGACACATTTTTTGGTTCTTTTAAGCAACATGACTTTCATAATTGTAAAATAATTTAGAAATTTATAAATTCGTCCAGAGTTTGCGTATTTGATTTAATTTTTAAAATAATACAAAATATGACCTGCGACATAAGTTAAATTTGTGCAGTTATCTTGAATGTTGAAGTGTACTACATAGTATGCTGTAGTTTATAATTCAGCGATTAATCTTTTAAGGTTTCTTGGAACTTACAAATCGCATGGATTTGTAGAGTGAGGTAAATGAACTTGGTTAACAAATGTTGTAGTCAAATACCTGCATTAAATGTGAATAGATAATCAAAAGAAAAATAGCTTTTTCATTCAAGCTTTAGTTTTTATTCATGCTCCATATATCGTATTGTGTTATACGTTATAACAGTATGGACACTTGTATGTATAACAGCTGAGACAACGAAAAGCTTTCACAAAAGCTGACAAGTAACTTGAAAGCTTTCTCATAGAGTGGTGGAAAAACAAAATTCTCTGAGGGGAAATAACAAAGCGCCATTTAATCAGGGTAAAGTAACATTAATTAAAGTAAGCAACAAGTTGTACAGATTATGTGGGAGATTTAGCGAAACTTTGACAAATTGACTCTGTAAATCCGTGTACAGTTCTTAGTTATGGGAGTTAATCAATTTTAGTATTAATCATATGCATTGTAGCAAAGAAAATAAATCAAATAACAGCCAGCAACTCTACAATTTGTTGCACATTGCAATCCTTGACTGCAATTGTTGCAATTGTTGCACGTTGCCTACTTTTGAGTGTCCGCAGTGCATTTTTCTATGTCAATGCACTTGGAAATTAATGCCCTGCTTTGAACGTGACGAGGGAGGCGTCGGAGCGGGAGGCCATCCTTTAATAAGGATATGGATTGGTGTGTGGAAAGGAGAGCGGGAGAATGGGAGGGGAGGCCAACTCGGTTTGTGGGTGGCAGCGAAAATGGCGTCGTACGTGTTCAAGTTGTGGAGTGCAGAGTGCAATGCACTACGCTGACATTTCTGTGTGGAGTTCGAAATGGAATTTTGAAATTAAAGATACGAATGCGGGCAAGTGCAATGTGTGTGAATGCGAATTAATTAAATATAATTAATTTGTGTACATATTTCAAGTGTCAGGTGAAGAGAGAATCAGATCTGTAAATGTAGTAAGTCACTTCATTTTATCGACAAAATGTTCACATATTATATTAAACATTTCTTCATATAATACTTATGTATTAAGTTAAATTATAGGGTTAAATTATTAGAATGTCTTTGAAGTACTGGAAACTAAAAAACAAAATAAATAAAATTAAAGTACTTGCCAATTGACCTGATTTCTTTATTAAGGATATATTGTATGAACTGATAAATATTGCTACACTCCGTATGTTGAACTACTTAGTTGCCGACACAGGTATGCCCTGCATATTCACATTGCTGTTGCACTGGAAAACCCGTAAGAGTCGCAAACAAGTAGTCCGCATTCGTATCAAGTTCCCCCTTAGGTGGCCATTTGTGTGTGTAGTGGGCATAGAGCGTGGTAAAGGCAGTAACACTTAACGAAACATTGGCCTCCACAAGAATATTCTCCCAACCACCGCTCCTTGCTCCCTCCCGTTAGAGTTGGCTCGGCTTTCGCTTCAGCAGGCACTTGTCAACGAGCAAAACGTATTTGTCAGTAGAAGTGACAAGCAGAGAACGTCAGCGCAAGTTGCACTTTCACTGACTGAAAAGCCAAAGCAACAAATATACCAACAATATGTTTTCATGGAGCTACTTGAGCGACAACGCAGGTTGAAAAGTTTACAACAGAACGAATAAGTTGTAATATACATCTGTTATAAAATGTTTGACAAATTGCTTTGTATTTAATTCAGAATTAATATTTCGCTTACTATTGTATTTGACGAGCTCAACTTGCAATTTACTTACCTATGAATTATTTTAATACCCCTTAATCGTATAGCATGCGGGAGATATTTTACTAACTGAGGTGTTATTAATACCTGGAATTAGCGACGACATCAAAGTAAAAATAAAAGCAGAGTTGAACCGTTTACTAATCAAACTGACACTTCCAGGCTACATGTGATATTCTTGAAGTAAGCGAATGAAGACAACAAAAGTCCGATAGATGCGAAAGGCAACAGAACGACGAGGATTAACGTTGTAAAGCTAACGTAAATCTATACAACTTCAAACACATCGGGAGTTAAAGTTAAAATGCCCGTTAATCATGAAATTATTGCGGCTATTCTATTTTAAAATGACACATGAGAGCCGCATTTCAACTTGACCCGAGTGTAAGGAAAAACATGCCCAAGTTTCACCCACGCACAGAACTCAGGAGCTCTTCGAGAGAAATTCACCACCATTATGTTCGTTGCCGCCTATTAAAGCCGGTGTCAGGCTCGGGACGATGCTCAGTGCACAACTTGGTGGCCAGGCAAGCACACCAAACCGAAGGATAATAAGCGCACGGCAATACACCAAGAAAATATCTGACGGGCCAGCTGCTGTTTTCGTAGATTTATAAGCAAATTTTAGTTAATTTTGATGTAGTGTGAATTATTAAAGTGAGAAGATTCTCAATGTAAAATACATATGCCAAAGAGCATCGATCTATAGAGTACAAATAAGAAAATTAACGTATATTCCGACAGTTACAAACTATTTTAAATTTAAAAAAAAAGTGAAAGTTTGAAGGGATGCTTACGTTTATCTGTGAGTGTTGTTGCTTAAATATGAATTTATACTGAAAATATAACCCATACGCATAGTGAAGATATTACACTTTGAATAGTTTCGCAACACATTTAATTTCTGTTTATATCTTGTGCTATCAATCCGAAAAATACGTGTTATTATTTATGCTTCTCTCTCCCCCGTTTATCTAATATCTCTGGCTGAATTTCCGAAATTACGTGGGTGACCCTTACACAAGTTGAATATAAATTGTTCCCACAATTCACTGAATATATTTTGTGGGGTCAATCAAATATTTCACAGGAAATATTTATGTCTAGTAACTTTGTACGAACTTATATTAAAAATTCTTTGGTGAGCCACAGTTTATTGAGTTTATAGCGGGATATGGAATTCAATTAAGATAGAAGAGTATAATATCATTGAAGAAAAGTGCTAACCAATATGATTTTACAATCTATATTCGCAGTTGTATATAAATAAATAAAAATGAGAGTCGACTTGAATTGAAGTACAATTGATAGAATAAAATATGTTCCATTGCAAATGATGCCATACACAAGCTACACAAATAATAACTATATCTAAGTCGCAAGCAAAGACAAAATCCATTTAAGGCGAATCCGTAAAAAGAAACTCAAAATGCATCAGGTGCTTAGCTATGAAACGGCTGTGAGGACCAACAGTTCCCGTGACTATCGTGAATATATATCAAAGCGAACCTGCACCTCGCTGCTCTTGACGATTGCCTTCTTCATGCTCGTCTCAGGTGGGCCAAGGGGACAAATGAGGATGTGAGTGTGGATGGATATACTAATGAGTCATTTGTTTGCTTTTCAGGCTACTTGCTGGGTAATTTTGTGACGGAACGCAAATATCACATACGCCAGCTGCTTACAAAAAAGGCAATTAAGAGCGGAGGCGGAGGCGAAGATGGGTCTGTGGACGTGGATGGGAACAGGTCAGTGCAGTTGAATAGCGCGGATTATGGCAGCTTGCAGGAGCTACGTGCTTACCATAAGACAAAGGAACAACTGTTATCCGCAGCTCAGGTGCTCAATAAACTTCTGCAGCAGGACGAGAGCGAACGATATTTGGCCACGTCATTAAACACGGAGATTTTTAACAAATACATTAGTTGCACCCAGGACATACCGCCCAATACGAACATTAAAGCTAGTCAGTTTATCGAGCAACTTATCGATAACACCATTGCGAGGCAACGCGATTGCATGAGGATCATCCAAGTGGTCATCGACAATCATCTGGCAAATAGTCAGCTCTGAGCCCTGGGATTCGTAAATCATGACAAGTCTTGACAAATTGAACCAATTCTATGGACGTTAATCAATGTGTGTTTAGTTCTATTGATATTATTAATATTGTAGAGTACTTATTTGTATGGATTTTGATATATTAATGTGTGTGTATGCGTAGAGAGTTCTCACAATGTATTTTCAAAGCTAATAAAAGCCAAACTTATCTAAATGAACTGTCATCTATTGCTCAGCCAAAAGCCTTGTCTATCAGCCCCAGTCAACAGCAGTACCATATGTGATAAATGAAGTGCCAGCATAACAATAGATCAGCTAAATATATATTTTATTTGTTGAGGAAACGTTAACGTACACCTTTTGTTTTTTGGCTTAAGAGTTTTCACACGCAGTCACAGCCAGCAGACGTGGGCGTTCTACAATATGTCTAGATAAAGTCATCACCCACTAAACATTGGGCCAACAAAATGTTAATCACCTAATATACAGCAAAACGTTAAAGAAAACAAATTAATTCTGTATCTTTTGTATTATTTAATTATGTATTTTTTAATTATGCGAAGCAATTGGCGCAAACTTGTGTTGCGAAATGATTGACAAGATTTATGATTTTATTAGCATGAGCTAATGTATATCGACACTTTGTTACATAAAACCCAACAGGTCAATTTCATGATTAGCTTGGGTTGGGTTGGGCTAAGCTGACCACACATAATTAATGGATACCACTTTGCATTTTGTTGTTTATGGATTGGGTGTTGTTCACATAATTATCTCAGGTGTCAGTTTGAGATAAATGCGAGTAAGTAACCTTAAACTCACTTATTCTCAATAGAAAGTTTTCAAGACTTTCCGATAGTTAACTGAATATTCTTATGTGTATAAGTAAAAGTTTGTGTGTGTATTGGCTCTGCAATAAAAAGCATTCAATCAAAGTCCAAGTGTGTGCAACGTCTTACTGAGAAGTTTAACAATTTCAGATGACGCAGAGGCGGTTTGAGAAATTACAGCCTAGAGGTGAAAAATGTCTGGGCATGACATTAAGCTGCAGACAATGGATGGTCAATAGATGGTACAGAAGTTCATGTGGTCCAACAATGCCTACCATGTCAGTAGCCCAAACAACAAGACAATGCGAGCATCAAAAGTCAATCTGAATCTCAATTTGCCTTTGGGGGTGTGAGATCACAGTATGACGCACAATTAGACGGCTGCCAAATGATTGATTTGGCTTATTTAAAAACTCATTTCGTCAAAAGAAACTCAAACCCAAACCCAAATAGAAACCCTAAGTCGAAACCTCTGGCAGCGATATCTTGCAAGGCGTAGCTGAAGATCCGTATCAAATGTCTACGTCTATTTGATCATTATGATGACCTCCAAAATCGAACGCAAACCCAAATCAAAAACGCAAATGCAAATGAGACTCAAAAGTGCGTTGGCAAATGTTGTGTGTGTTGTTGTTGTTGTTAGTTGTTAGTGTTGTTGCTGCTGTGGCTCGGATGGATGTATGTTCCTCTGGGCCAGTCCATCTATATTTCACACCTTAAACGGGTAGATCAATGGATCTATTGCTATTTCATTCTCTATTTGCATTTTAAATTATTGCATGCCGCTCTTATTGACATGTTTATTTAATACTCGTGGCATACAATGGCCTTTGTCTCACTTGCGATTTATTTTATTTTATATTTTATGCACATATATCCAAGTATAAGCCGAACCTGCATATCACATTTATATTTATATCCATATACACTTGTATATTTCACAAATTTCTCAATTATTCTTCTTTTTCTCTTTTCTCGTCCATTTTTGTGTCATTTATTGGCCCAAGACCCAACCAGTTAGTTGTTGATCTCTTGTTTAATTTGCCACTAATAATCATAAATGTTCATCTGATTGACTGACTACCTGACTGTCTGACTGACTGCGTGAGTGAGTGACTCGAAGAGGCATTTGGACAGGGTCATGTCATAATAGAGCTGAGAGCAAGGCACTTATGAATTTCTGGTGATTAGATTGGTTATCGAAACGGAAGCGGCTAGTAAAGAGCGTGGCATCTGGCATTAATATAAAGTATTTACATAAACATAAACACTTAATTAGTTCATTTTAGATAAAAGTGAACTGGAAGCCACGAAACAACATCTACGCGACATGATTTTGAACAGTTAATGTCTCCTTCGAAGTGTAACACAACTGCAAACCACAAAACTTCATTAAGAAATTATCAAAGGCAATTTACAACGTTGCCAAACTGGTAGCCAAAAGTCTCAAATATTGCTTCGAGTTGCTCACGTTTAGCCTGTAGTTGGAGGTATGTGAATTTGGCATCACCTGGTGATTCTGATCAGGCTTTGCCACTCGAACTTTGGGCCACAATCAAAATTTGTTCAATGAACAAAATGCCAAAAGTCTGGCAGTAAACTGGCAGCAACCTGGCCTGACTACCTGACTCTCTACTCTGCTTACTCTATTGGCCAAAAGTCAAATTGAAAATTTGTTCAAAGCCTGAGAGAAACGCATATACGGTACGTATACGACATGTTGCCAAACGGAAAAGGGTGCAAACGGGTTCAAAAGCGCACAAGGCATTGAGGCGGCTCTGAAGCGTTTAAATATCAAAAGTCACGCCGAAGAAAGCAGGTTTCAAGTCATGGAAGAGTCTCGTCTTGGATATTTGGTTTTCGGCACAGGCTGCGCCTTACAATACATTTCGCGAATACGAATAATTTGATGCTGTAAATGATGTGCCTGCTGCCGGCTCTAACTGTGGCCATGTGGTAACGTGTCATGCCGAACGGCGCTTTTCACTGACTTCTGCCTCTCTCTGCTCTCTCCCTCTTTCCCTCACCCTCACCCTCACCGCCTTTGCCCCTGTATCTGCCTGACGGGGTTGGCAGCGGAAGAGCTGCACATGTCAGCCAGGTAAATACTTCACAGCTCTGCGGTTGGTTAAATCAACCATGCAGTGACTAGTATAGCTATGTTAACAATTTTGGAACACATGAGATATGCTTGACTGAATTGATCTCCTTATTGGGTTAATCGAAGGCAGGAGATTTTGCATCGAAACTTTATTTAACCAACCAACTTCATGATATTTAGTGCTATTTGATCTTGAGTCAATTTTTTTGAACTAAAGAAATTTTAAGGAGAGTTATTCCATTTTGTAATATTAAAGAACAATATAAATTATATGTGCTGGATATTTGATTTGCAGAAAATGCGTTTGATTAGCTCGAATTCCAAATATTAGATGAAAAATAGTAGGTAACAATTTAAATGTATGTTATATAAAAATTTACATAATTTCATAATGGTCGTATCGAATAACAAATGCAACAAGCCTATATTAATTGCAATATGATACTTCTGAACTAATATTTTATGTGCCCTATATATCTATGCCCAACCCTAAATAAATTTATTGTTTACAACAATTTTTGAATATTAAATTTTTTTTTAGAGAGCATACAATATTCATTGTGTGTCTATAGTTTTTCCCGGTTTTCTTAGTGCGTCGATCATCGCTTCCAGGTGCCAGTGATGGATCTGTAGTTCATAGCTCATCAAAGCCTCATCAAATCGCATTTGATGCACGCGAAGACTTAGCCATCAGTTGAATTGGACAATTGTCCGACAAAGCGCATAAAAATGTGTGCAACAATATTATTTGCACTTTTTTCTCGTACTGAAATCGAGGTCGAAGCTGTGGGCTGAGAGGAAATGGTAAAAACGGAAATCAGTTGCGGACAAAGTGCGTATTCGAGAGCTAAACTAATTTGCATGCACAAATAGCGCTAATCTGAAAGAAATGAGCAAACTTTACCGCGACATGGCCCCAAAATGCAGATGCTACAACCAGGCGGAAGTCGATGCCTGGACAACCTGGTCCAAGGTAAATCTGTGGCGCGTGTTCCCGCTGGCCTTTAAGCTGTAGTTGTGCTTGTTGTTGTGGCTGTAGCTGTGACTGTGGTTTTGGCCATGGCTCATTAAGATTTGGCGAACGCTGCGGGCAAGGATTTGTGGCATGGTTAAAACCAGTTACCGTTGCCGTTGCTGAAGATGCTCAACGCTGTTAAATAACTCGATAGCGTCATAAAACAGAGCCAACATGAATGGGAAAGTGACCATAAGGCGACGTCCGCCAAGTCGTCAAAATGAGACACGCATAAGAGCCAAGTGAAAAGCTTAATTCAATAACAGTCTCAGTTTGTCATTTTAATTTTGAAGAATTAACATTGAAGCATTCAATTTGCAATAGTTGCACTCCAAAGCCAAGTTCAAAAAGCCCATAAGGGCCACTTTTGTTATATGTACTCGTAAACAGGCAAACAAGCAAAACAATAGCAACAACAACAAACAACAACAAAAATGTCTGCAAATAACGCAGCTTTCATTCATTAGGCCGCCGTCAGCCAACAGCATTGGCCAAAGACACAGTCAGAGTCTCAACCGTGATCAACAGTTGGCAACATTGATGCTAACACTGACGTCGACATCGACGTCGACGCCAACGCCAACGCTGCGGCAACATTGCGGCAGCATCTTCAGCCTGGTCCGTTGGGGCAGCTGAGGGAAACCTCAAAAATTGAACGCTTGCGCTTCAATTTCAGTCTGCAGCGAGCATTCAGACGGTTCAGTTGTTCAGTTGTTCAGCGGCCGCATTAAGCCGCATTCAGCTGCCCCCGCCCCAAGAAACCATCAATAGAAAATAAAATACATAGAAAACAAACGCGAAAGATACATCTAATAATCAACCTATCGATCGGTTGGTGTGAACTGTGTGCTAATTTGAAACAAACGATTCGAAATTTAGTAATTAACCAAAATTAACACAACGCAAATAACATAAAAAGTGCATCGGTAAACACTCGGCTGAGTCTTTGGACTATAAACAAATAAATGATTATTTCTGGCCATAAATGAAACTGTGCAACGATAAAAGCGAACAGCTAATTTGCATTTAATTAGTTTGGATTGAAATATTTATTGTTATTGAATTAACTCCTCGCAACCAGTTGGATTATAGCAGGAGTTATGTCCGAGGTGAGTATGCGAATTATTCATAAATCCTCAACTCTCCCATATGCTGTAGAAAGTTTTATGGTCTGTGGAAAGTTGGACACGTGTCAGGGGCTCGTCTACATGATGTTTACTAATCAAATCAAACAATAAACATTTACGAATGCGTTAATCAATTAGCAAAATTTTATATTCAGCAATGCCCAATTTTGGAACCTTGACAGTCATGCTAGAGATCGTGGGAGTTTTGATGATCTATCGATCATTCGATCGATCATACATACATATTTATATATGCTCTTTTGTCTTTTGCTTTTTGGCAAATCAAATTATGGATAGTCATTTGTGTAATGGCTTTTTAATGATTTCATTTCAAAGCGATGACCAACAGGCCATAAAACAATTCAATTAGTGATATCTGAGATTCATTTGTCTCACAGACGCATCTCTACATGGGGGAGCTGATTAGGATCATAAAACGCATTAGATTCCATTTGTTGCATTACTTTAACCAGCAGCGGCAAAGATTTATGGGGTATTTTGTTACTTGTGAGTGGTAATTTGTTTTACTTCAAAGCTTAAACTAAATAAAGTAGTTTAATCAAGTTTGTCGAATTAAGTAATTTGTATGCCTCGAAGGTTGTGGGTCTGGTTTCAGGTTCTTTGAATTGCCACTTTCATTATCGCCACAATGTCATGCCAATCCCTCATGAGGCATATCTGATTTCATCTTATGCAACCAAACCAACTGTTGTTGTCTTGCGACCTGTTGCAAAGTTGGAGTTGAGAGTTGGCTCTGGCTGAGCTTTTAACTGGATGCTGACCAACTGGGTAGTCATCCAGTCAGTTGGACAGCCAAATGGCCAAGGCGGCAAGGCGGCAAGTCATCAGTGAAGACGTCCCAAAACGCGCATCTGTTGTTGTTGTTGACATGCAATAAAAATTTCACTTTTCACCATTGCATAATTGCAGTTTGACAATGCTTAAAATTGATTATGTGTTTTTCTTTCTGTTTGCATCTACCAAACTTCCTTGCCAACTTGCTGCTGATTTCACCAGCCAAAATTAGCAATCTACATCATAAATAATGCCAAGAGAGACTGATGTCCAGGGATTTGTTGTCGCCAGAGAAACACTTGAAATGCCCTTCAAACTTAGTAAACGATAAGTGTATATCATAGTTATCGTGTTTAAATAAAGTGATAGGATCATTCGAGCGCATATAATTACTTTCTTGGAAACATTTAACAATATGTTAATTGCAATTAAAGAAAAGTAAAAGCGCCACACACACACACATTTATATACTCACGATCGGTTCATTCACAACAAGCTACATATTCAATTCATGAGCTCGAAACGCCCGCACAATCAGCTTGTAGTTCAGCTCGCCTGCTGTGATACTGAGGTACGAACTACGAGAGAGTATCGTGTCCATAGATCTGTATCCATCCACAGGCTTTGCACGTTATTGTGCAACTGTCAAAATAACAATTTAACATACTAAAAGGTCGCTTTTCCACAAGCACGTCGAGCACATAAATCATACAGAGGCAACAACAGCAACAGCAACATCGACACCATCATCGTCATCGACACCGACACCGACACCTGATACAAAGTTGCGTCTCTTGGCGTCATCCACATTCATATTGTGTGTGGGGATTGTGGAGTTGCAGTTGTAGCTTCGACTTTGGCTGGCACGAATTGTACTTGTTGAAAGGTATTTGACAGTGCGCGTAAATAAGTATTGAATAAGTACCAACAGCGCATAATTGTGAGCACGCAACAATGGAAGATTTGGTGGCAAGTTCGTTGCCTAAGTCTTTTGTATTTTATGACCCTTTCATATAATCGCTAAACGTTGTGATAGTTTACCGAGCTATTACTGTGCTGAAAGGTCAAAAGCAAGTCCAAGATCCCCAGAAAGACTCACAAAAGTACACGTAAAACTTAAGTGGCACACGACGCGACGCTGCACACAATATAAGCGATTTTACATAATACATAATAATATGCAACAATATAACGAAACAAAGCACCAACAGTGGCAACAACCACAGCTGGAAACGCAGCAGACGGGCAGCAGCAGCGGCAACAGCAACAACAACAACAAAAAGTTACCACTTTAGGTGGGCAAATGACGACGACTCGATCATCTTCATCTTCATCTTCATCTGCTGCTGCTGCTTCTTCTTCTTCTGTTTCAACCTAAAAGTCAGATGCTTTGACGTCGATAAAAGTGAAACCGAAATTGCCCATGTGCCGAGTGCCGAGTGCCATTGACATTGCATTTTTACCTCGACGCGTCATTAGATGCAAACGGCAAACACAACAACAACAACAACAACAACGACAGCGACAGCGACAACGACAGCCAGAAAGAAAAAGAGATAAAAATGGACTCCTCCAACTGTTGATCATACAACTGCCTCCTCGAAGATGTGCAAACAATGGGCAGGCCATTACGCGAATTTGCCCGGGCAAATAAAAGACCAAAGACAACAACAAACGCAAAACAAACACAGCTTTTATTTCTCTAACTTGTTGCTTGTTTTTTCCTCTTTGGAAATTTATTGTAATACGCGCCTATTGGTAATTTTGTATTATTTTTATTATTATCATTTATATTTTTATTTTGATTATGATTATGAAATGCTGTGCGGATAAGTAAATGTCATGAAATTTGGCTTGGCAAATCGCTGAGACAGGTGATTAGGAGATTTCCAGCCTTATCGATCTGTTGTTTTGATTATTCATATTCAATTTTTAAATCGTTAAATACAATGTGACGAGGCTCAACTTGAACTTCAGCTCGTTATCGGTCTATCAAAAATCCAAAAGCTGACCTTTGTTCAATTAACAAATCCAAACTATTGTCTATTGGCTCGTTTTGATGCTTAGCATAAAAACAATATTAGCAGAGTGGCAAAGTGATGGACCATAGCCATATCCGAATGTATCTATGCATCTTTAGATCCATGTATCTTTGCATGATCTGCGTCCAATGGTCATAGCAAAAGCGAGCAAAACGAAACCGAAACTCAATTAAATGCACATAAATATGCAAATGAAGGCAGCATAATGGCTGCTAAATGAATTGTAACAAGCAATGAATATGAATAGATCGAATATAGATAAAGAGATTACCCAATAAACACACAAACACGCACACATATACCGATTGTCCATTGCCCATCGCCTATCAACGCCAATCAAAAGCTCAAATGCATGTCAAAACATCGATGATCTTAGGCTCAAGTCCCAACCCAAAAATTTACTGAAAGGGCCTCGTCTCTATTTCGCTTTTTAGTGTAAAATTATGCAAATGTTGTTAGCTTGTTATAGATATGGTTAGGACAGGTGCACACAGATAGAAAAACCGCACACACACAAGTGCACAATTATATGACATTTTATTGGGCTGCGCTTTTAGTTTGACAACAAAACGTGGTAGCGACAAAGATAGTTAAAAGCTCATAAAATACTGTAACAAATTTATTGGGCAACCTCATGTTGTGTTGCAGACAGTAGATAAGTCAGCATCGAATTCGATATACGCTTTTCAATAATGTTTATTTAAAATTGCAGACCTGTTAAGTCTTCAAAAATATACTTCAAATTAAGGGGCGTCAACCAGCCCGATTAGTGCTATTTATTGTCTTCATTTATAGCTATTTTGTGTATTTTATAGCATTGATTTAACAGGGCTTACAAAATTATACGAATATTAATACTTATGCTGGCCTACTTAAAACATAAACAAACATCAAATTTGCAAAAGACATCTGCCAATTGGCCAGCCATTGACCAAAGATTGCGTTACCTGATAAACAGCTTACGTCTTACAGTTTTTTGAGCCGGTTTGTATGTCTGCAAAAATCCAAATGACTTGGTGGCAGCTGCTTAATAATGCGTAGATTGTGGATGCCACTAGACGGTGTGCAGTGTCCAGTGTGCAGTGTCCAGTGTGCAGACTTGAGCAATCGCAACTACCCGAAAATGCAAAATGCAATATGCGAAATGTGAAATGCATTTGCAGCTGTTCAAATGCAAAGTGCGAGATGATCAGCAGGCGTGAAATCAACGAGCCAAGGCGTATGATTTCCCCCACTCCCTCACACTCCTCTCCCCACCTCTCTTGGTCAGCTCGAATTAATGCCATTTGCGATATGATGATGTGCCATTTTTCAATGGAACTGGGTAACCCAGTCTTACAATCTTACCGTCTTACACATGCACAACTGCACATGAATGAACCTACCGAAAGTGAAGTTTCAATTTGGCCAAGTTATGTAAGGCGTACTTTTCACTCACTTTTTGGCTTCTTTCGCCGCTGGCGTCTTAAGTGTAAAATAAGAAATAAATAATAAACAACAACATCTACAATAATACAACAATTTCAACCCACATAATAAGCAATAAAACAATATAGACAGCTGGGCTATTGTGCTTTGATTCATTGATTTATTGCTAATTTACTGACGTTGCTCGATTGTTAATTCATTTATTCACTTTACCGCATGTTGCGCCTCTTGTGGCGCTTGTGGCGCTTGTGGCGCTTGCGGAACTCAGCGGCCCCTCTCATAAATGAAGAGTAATTATCAAAAATTTATTGAGCATTTTATTCATTACTTAAATGTAAGTACTATACAGCACGCGAATGGAATTACAAACATTCCAAAAATGAGATAATCTCCCAGATTTGATTTTATATCAAAGGGGTTTAACTCTGGGGGAAAGTATGATTTTTTATTTATGTCATCTATGGAAACCATTCCATAAATTTTTTATAATTTGATAGTGATGTGATCCAACTTTTATGATTATTGTGGTCTTCACTATTTTATTGGTTATTTTTTGTTTTGTGAACTTTGGCAGAAAGAGAAAACTCATGCTCAATGATTTGAGTGAATAAAGAGGAAATTCATATAGACATTTATAAACGTTATGCTTCCGCAAGCATCTCAAATATTTTCATGATTAAAAAAAACTAATGAAAATATTAAAAAAATGAAAAATAATACTCTTTTACTTTGGTGGATAGTTGTATTATAGCCGTCAGATTTGCTTGAGCATTACAATTTATGATGATTACCATTTCTGAATTCGTGTGAGTGTTGGGCTGGGCTCGAAGCAGGTAACTTGATTAGCGAAGAGGCAACAGTCCGGTAACTCAATGACTGGAAGACTTGGACTTGAGCCCGCTGATGATTTCCATAGTGAAACAGACGCAAATGAGAAGCGAATAGGCAACAACTATTGATTTGGCGGCAAAAAAACAAAAAAAAGAAGGCGAATCATGCAACCGGCTGAAAGACGGCAATAAATTTGTGATAGAGCAACATGAAAAACAGCATGTAATATTTATTTGACTGCCAATTCAAAGTTTCCCATCGCATGCTGCTGTTGTTGTTTGATCATAGCTTCGAGGGCAGTTGAACTGCAATTGTTGTTGTTGGACCTCAGGTTTTTTCATCTTTTGGCCTTTTGCAGAACTTGAACCTTAGCCTTGCGATGGGGCGGAAGGTACAAACACTTTCATTTAAATCTGGAAAATTATTGCTATTATTATAACTTTAGATGAAACAGCTATTGTGTGTAAATGGCCAAGTCATGTTGAAGTTTGAAATTTGATTGATATTGCAGTAGATGCTGGTAACTATTTAAAGACAACACAATGGATAGAAAGTTGAGTCTAATCAGCAGTCAAAATTGTTGATGAGCTGATGAGTGGATGATATAATAAATGTATACTTTTTACAAAGTCAGAGTTCATTGGACAGATCCTAAGATATTAAGGATAGTATCAATTTTGGCATTTCATTCCGCATACCGTTGATTAAATAATTTGAATACGCTTACATCGAAATGAATGCGCAACCAAATCGGGGCAGCAATTGTAAAATTTACCACAACAATAGGCAAGGTGCCAAGTGGCAGAAACGTGACTGCCAAATCCTGTGGCAAGACCCAATACTAACTGTGTTTAGGCCAGGCTAATGTTGAGAGCAACAGGTGGTCAGATAAGTTTGCTTTGTCCCGACATGATTGCTGTGGATCGGCGCACCACTTGTTGATGCAACAATTAGTCTAAACTTTCAGCAACAGCCAAACAAGCGTTGCTAGCCAATTCACAAAACATTTCCGAGCCACAGACTCCAGACTCCACATTACAACCGGAGTTCGAATTGAAGTTGGAGTTGGAGTTGAAGCTGGAGTTGCAGTTAATGTTGGAGTCAGATTCAGAGTCAGAGTCTGAAGCAGAGGCTGCGGCAGAGGCAGGGCCAGAAATCAATCGTCAAGCTGTTGAAAATCGCAAATTGTGTAGAGGTAACGCAACGTGCAACATTCCACAAATCCCCATTCTCTGCGGCTGACTACGAGCCATAATGTGTTATGATTTGCCGTCTTTTCAAATGCCGGAAAGATGAACATGCATAGATTAGCTAACTTAGCCATTGCCAAGCACTTCAGATACTTACTATGGCTATGGGTGGAGCTGCATACCAAACTCCGAAGTAGACATCTTGCATAAAATGATAAAATGGTAAATGAGAGTTACAGCTGGGGAACTGAAATTGCAGATAGGTCAGCAAAGATTTAAGTTTTACTTCAGGTACATTTAATTAGTCGACTTGTTTATAATATTTCTAAAAGTTATTTTTTCTAGTAAAGAGGATACTGTCTAACTTCATTACCATCAAACCTATAATTTTGATAAATTCTACCTTATAAGACATTATGTTTTCGAAACAACTTGCACTTCCACTTGGATACATTTATCTAATTAACACTCTTAACACTCGCAATCAGTTATTCGTCTGCAAAGCTTTGCAAGTCTCGCTCTATTTACTATTTACCATTTACTGCCTCTCAAGGCTGTGGTGTTAAAGTAACCAGGCATCTCTTGCCATTATCTCAAATGAGGCTTGAACTGCGCAGTCTTCCGTGATGCGCAAATGCAAATGATAAGATAGAGAAGTTTGTGGAGTGTACATATATCCGTCCGACAAATGCCTCAATTAAAAAAAGGGCGTCATAAGTTTTAATGCTAATTATTATGGGTGGGCTGTTGCTTTGGTATTTACTCAACTCCTCTACCTCCTTCCCTTTCCACAGAGACATTTCAACACGCTGCCCTGGATGCTGCTGGTGGCGCTGCTACTGGCCGCATTCATGCTCCAATTGGCTAGTGCCAATGATGATGCTGTGGCAACGCCAGAGAATGTCAGCACTGAAAGCAATGAGATTATACCACGAGAGGCCATTCAGAAACTGGACCTATCTGTGAGGCAGGCGCTGCTACGAGCTATCGACAAGCTGGAACGAGAGGAGGCCACTTCCTCAAGCGTTTCCCAAGAGCGAGAGGAGTCGATTACTGCGGCTCCTCTAAAGCGCAATGAGATCACCACCCTGCCGTCGCCCCGCGAGCGCGAAGAGATTCTTGAGGAGAGCACTAGCCCAGAGACTGAGGCTGTGGTGCCGACGGTCCAGTTTTACACGGCGACCTTTGATGAGCGCAATGCCCAGGAACAACTGCTCTCCTCCTTCATCGATCGCTCCAAGTTGTGGAAGAAGACTACTCTACGCAAGCAGAATGCAGCTGACTCTTCCCTCCTCTCCATCGAGTCCAATTCGGATGCGGATGGTGGTTCAGATTCCCGTCAACTGACACGCAGCGTAGACAGTTCATTGGGCAGCAATGAAATCGCTCACGATAGCAGCAATGAGATCAAGTTTGAGATACGCAATGTTAAGAAGGTAACGACAACAGCAGCACCAACAACAACGACAACGACCACAACAACAACTACACCTCGACCACGCACCACAAGGCGTCGCACAACGACGACAACAACCACCACAACAACAACAACGCCACGTCCCACACACAACGAAGATGGCGAGAACATTGAACTCGTGGACAAACAGGACATTCGCATCCAGGAGGCACCACTGGTGACGGCCTTCACCGTCGACTTGGATGAACGTGGCACAGCGCAAAAGTTTCGTCCACTGTTGCAGGGGGAGCACAGTTTCCAGCAGCAACAGCAGGTGGCACTTCCCCTGCCACATGTGGGACCCACAATAACGAAGCTGAGCGTATTGGAATCAGAGTTGGGGGCACCGCCACTAACCACACAGAGTCCCACCAGCACCACTAGCACCACACAGACAAGCATCAACCATGCTGCATTCTCCACAACTCCCGCATTTGTCAGCACCAGCAGCACCACCAATAACTACATCAAGGTAAGCCAGCAATTGATCAAATGACACCACATTAATTTTGCCATGTTGTTGTTGTGGTTTTCTTTTGGTAGGAGCCACTGAACAGTGACAATCTGACGCCACCCAGTGTCAACAGCTACATCATCGAACGTCAGCGCGCTCTGGAGCAACAAATCTATCAGCTCAAGTTGCAGGCACAGCAGCAACAGGCACTGATCTTGCGGCAACTGCAGCTGCTCGAGGAGCAGAGCCAGAGTCGTTTCCAAGCATCGCCAGTTGCGCAATCGAGCACATTGCAGCCACTCCAGCATCAACAACATCCACAACAGCAGCAACAACAGCAACAACAGCAACATCAGCAACAGCAGCAACAGCAGCAGCATGCTTCACTGGAGGCAATACAGACGTTGCAGCCTCCATCGCCGGGTTACTCGATTAGACCTTCAGTTGAATTTATACCTAGTACACATACCAAGACCATTATCTATCCCACATATCCAATTGATCAGCAATTGCCACTGCGCGATGCCGTTGCGGCCCATAAATTTGCCCTGCACAGCGGCAACAGCGTCACTAATAGCAACAACAACAATAACAACAACAACTATCAGAAATTGGCAACACCAACGAATGCAGTGCAACAAATTTTCCAAAATTTGCAACAAAATTTGCAAAAAGCAACGGAACATGCTGTCAGCAATACTCAAAATACGAACAGCATTGCTGCCGGCAGTGGCAGCAGCAACAACAATCACTTGCAGTTACAAGCCTCAAATCAGTTCAACTTTGCGCCTGCGGAGGCGTCGTTATTGCAAGCCCTGCCCCAGAATAATTATCATCAGTTTCAGCAACAGCAGCAGCAACAACAGCAACAGCAACAACAACAACAATTGCTGTTACCTAGCTACGTTAGCAATGCGCTGTATCAACAACAGCAGCAGCAACAACAGCAACAACATCATAGATCACGTCTGTTTCGTCAGGAATCGGGCACTGGCAACTTTGGCCTAAATAATGTCAATGTTGAGATCCATCCAAGCAACTCGTTTGCCACCACAATTGTCAGTCAACAGAACAATCTAGACAATCAAAACTTCTATCGACAACATTTGACGCCTCAGCTCAGCAGCCGATTGCAACAAAATGCGCAGCAGTATTTACAACAGCAGCAACATCAGCAGCAACAACAGCAGCAACAGCAACTGTTGCAGCAGCCAACAGCCACGACGTCAGCAGCAGGCACATCCAGCGTGAGCTCAGGTAATCCAAACCATAGACTTAATAGACCTACTAATCATTTAAGTGAATTTAACAGTTTAAGAAATCTTGAAGAATTGAAAGTAATTAGTAAAGTTTTAGCTCTCAACCATGGCATACCGCAATTTGCATCACAAAATCTGCACTTCAATGGCGCCTTTTGAGCACCAGTCACTGCACCGAAACCACCACCACCAGTACCAACATCCACAACTCCCAAAATATGCACATCCAAAAATCCATCACCAATCCTTTCCGGCCGGATGTTAGCCGTTTCTTTACCACTATTCAATTAATTAAGTCTTCATGCAACAACTTTGTAAATACGCACCTTAAGGCATAAGCATATTGATAATGAAGAATTCGAGAACACAACAAGGAGTACAAGGTCTACATCTAAACGGAAGAAGAATCTATACAAAGTGTAGCAGACGTGAAAATTTTATGCTGTGCTTCAAAAAAGCTTAATGTCAAATGTAATAATTATTTATTTTTTATGTGAATAAAGTTTATGATAAAGTACGACAACGATTACCTTATTGAACTCTGATTAGATTGTACAAAATTCCTGGTAATAGCTTCCAAAATTTAATACAACTTTAAGTTAATTGAATTCATTTTAGTTTCAAATAAATTTATGTATTAAAGATACAAAATAAATAATTGTAGTAACTTCTTAAATTCATAACATAAATTTCTGATGCTTGCAAAAAATAATGTTAATGTTTAAATCACGATATTGACGCTACAGGAGTTGATAAGATTCGAAAATAAAAACTGCCACATACTTTTACCCGCTTGTAATTGTTTGAACAGTTTGTCTCCAGATGGCGCTATACCAAAATTTAAAATGTTGCATAGTTTTAGGCTTTTCCAAAAAATAATAGTGCCTTTGATTTGATCACAGTCCAAACAGCGCGTAATTTAATTTTATTTAACAATAATTTGTCTGAAAATAAACAATTTGAAAATAAATTGAAATTAAAAATTCAATAATAAAATTGTGGAATGCAATAATTCGACAAAGTGGAATCCAAAGTTCTCCAAATGTTCAACAAACTACATTTTCCAGCTTTAAAATAATAGATGTATCATATTTTAATCAATTTTAGAAATTGATCAAAAAATTAAAATGGGCTTAGGCCGAAGCTCAAGCCTGCCAACCAGTTTTGGGCTACGGCTGCCAACCTATTTCGACCAACGGAAAGCCGCCATTATTTTGCCGCCAGCAGTAGATTCTGATGTATGAATTGGTATTATGAATTATAATGCAAATTGTCCATACATACAAATTAAATTTCCCTAAGCACATTCAGGTACTACACCACAATTTTTGCCTAATAAATTTTTTAACTAATTAGTCATTTTAACTGTCCCTGCGATTCATGCACATCTGAATAAAAAACTAAATGGAAGAATAAATGACTAACTTAATGGGTAACTCACCCGAGCAAATAGTCGATCAAATTTACCAGGTAATGACTCCCAAATTATGTACGCACAATTATTTCAGTTATGTCAGTAGAATTTTTTTTAGTTTATTGCACAATTACAATATACATGTTCTCATTCATATAATTTACTATAGCTAGATTCTTATCATAAATATATATAAAAAATATGTGGGGGTTATCTTTCTGTTATTACTATTACTGAGTTGGGGGGAGCGGGGGCGCGTTTAATGTTAACAAAACAACAGCGATGCTTACAAAAAAGGGCTGAGAGGGAGAGAAATTAAAACTAAATCTAGAGTTACAATCTTAATATTATATATTTTGTTTTAATTTTTTTCAAAATCATAGCTCCCAGGGCAATAGTACAACAATTTCAACAGGCTTGCTCTAAAAAACATAACAGTATTTGTTTGTGAGCTTTCTTAGCAATGGCATATACCTATTCGGCATATGAGTTCAACTAATATGGTAGATGCTCTTTTTTTGTGTATTTTTATAGGTTTTTTTTATAAAAAAAATTAATAGAATTCGTTTTGAGCTTAACAAAAACGCAAGCTAATTAAACTAATTAAACAGATTGGAGTAGTATGCACTCATCCATCAATACATATATAATAAATATATTTTGATATAATTATTTTTTTTGTTTTGTCTAAACTAAGATACAACTTATCACTATCTTCTATATGCATATAAAAAATATTCCTCTACATTCGTATAATTTGCTCAAGTCTTAAGAATACAGTTGGTTTCAATATGAATTTGACAGTTTCAAACGCGCAATGTGCGCGTTGTTCATTTTTTGGGCGGGTCGGGGCGGTTCGGGACGTTGCGATGTTCTAGATAACTTGTTGCTTCCTTACGGGGTCAATTAGTATAAACTGACTATGGATCTAATAATAATTCTAATACTAAATTCTAAGTTTCATGTAAAAGTATTTATATCATTACTAGTATTATTGTTTTGCATTTGTTGCTGTTGTAGGCTGCTCCAACTCTCCAACTTTCTCTATAAGGCACAGATTTTTGTTACATCAGTTTCATCTTGTTTCTCCTTTATATACATAAATACTTTTCGCTTAATGAAAATAAATACTAGAAAATAATTACAAATATGTACAGCGTAGGTGGGAAGGCGTCGCTAGCAGAACAGAGACTACACCTCCACGCCATAGTTGCGATCAACGACATAGTCATATCGCTGCTGCTCTGAATTGCTGTCTGCCTGTGGCGTTGCGACAAGGATAGAGACAGATCCAGGAACAGGGGATGGAACGGGAACGGGAGCGGGAGCTAAAGCTGAGCTGGATGTGGCAGCCAGCTTGGCAACGGCGCCACTTGCTACTCGATGGTGATGCTCACTGAGATTCTTATTCCTGTTGCTGCTGGCCACCAGAGCCGTGTTAATGGCAATTGCTGTCTCGGCTACATTGTCCTCCTCATCATCATCCTCTTCCTCCTCCTCCTCCTCTATAGCATCCGTATCGGGCAGCATGAATTCGCTTGGCAACTCTGGCACTGAGAGGCCCTTTCGTGTAAAGAACGAGATTTTCTCTCTGCAATAAACAGGCAGAAAATTAGAATATTGATTGAATTTAGAATAATAAGTTTACTCACTTAAATGACACCAAATCTGGGCAGCCTTTGGGCACCTTTGTCTTGCGTAGTTTATGTATTTCTTTGGCGGTCTTCATAAGCAGCTTTTGCAATTGGCGCTCTTCGGGGCACTTAGCGGGATCTGCACGTGCCACCAAACGTTGGAACTCCTCATTCTCAATGGCCCAGGCCGCAATTAGCGGATCCTTGTTTTCGCAGGCCTTTTGAAGTCTATAAATAATAATGGGAAACTCAATAAGTATACCTTTTAAGGAGTTTGCTTATTATTCAGATTACTTACACTTCCTTAAGGTTCTGCAGCTTGGAAATTTGATCGTTAAGAAAGAAGAGCTTGCTGTGCTGCGCCTGCAGATCCAGCTCCAAATCCAAACTGGTGCGCGGTATGTGAGTATGATGCAGTTCTATAATGTATAATGTATTCAATTTCAGTTAGTTGAAGCATTCAGACAAACTCGAAAAGTAGAGTTTACTTACTTGTGACTGATTTGGTCGCCTTAGGCTGGAAGCGAAGCGAACGCCTCTCGACAGCGCCACGATGGAAGGTATGTGGGGTAACACCAAAGTGCATGGCTGAGTCCGAGTCGCTGCGATTGAGACGGCAGTTATAGCGGTTCTTACTGATCGCCGCCGAGGGTGTAAATGTCTGTGAACGCTTCACGGGTCTATCGTCCAACATTTGGGACTGACTGCGCAACTTCTCCGGCTGGAAAGCGCAATCAGTGTTCGTCTCCTTGTCAGCATACTCCTGCTTCATATTCTCTAGATAGGCGTCTAACATGCGGCCTGCTGTAGATTACAAAATGCAGGCATTAAGTAAAAAAAGACGGCCAACAGATCGATAGACAGATACTACTTACAATGCGTTAGGCCAATGGTGCTCACAAGCTGCTGTTCGTCTTCCTCCTCCTCGTCATCCTCGTCCTCATCATCATCGCTGCATTGCTGATCATTGAGGCGTACATGCTCGGGCAGCTCCTCGGCAATTTGTGCCTGCAACTCCAATGGCGGTGCCTGGTTGCGTGTTAGTGTTGACGTTTGTGACGAAGTTATGGTTGACTCATCCGAGGATTCCTCTCTGTTGTTGTTGTTGCTTGTGGCGACGGCAACCGCGGCAGCTGCAGCGGCTGCACTTGTGGAGGGCATGTCCAGCGGCTCAAAGCTGGGCATGAACTTGGAACTGAGCACGTTGTACCACTTGAGCGTGGAGTCTTCCGGATTGAACTCAGCCATGCTGATCTGTACGGTGCCCTGAAAGATTGATAGCATTTAAAAATTAATTAACTATGTAAAGAATAATGTTTATGCTTAAATAATTACATTTAAAGTTGTATTTCAAAATCAGAAGATATGAAATAGATGTCAAATACAAATTTAAATAAACATTAAATCCAAATTTAAGCATCCGGAATTAGTCTCTACTTACGATTATCTCCTCCTTCTGTCCGGTCATGCTGACGACGGTCACTTGCAAGCTCTTGCTGAGCAGTTTGTCCAGTGAAATGGGCACCGCAAAGGTGTCATTGAAGACGGGCTTCTGGAAGTCACCCAGTGCCTTGGTGCGTATGGAAGTCAGCGAGTTGGGAAGCAAAGCGGCACGCAGATACCTGCAAGGCAAAGCGGAAACAAGGATGAGTCTAAATTATCAACTGCTTCCTGACAGGATTCCCATTGAATACTTACACCTGTGAGTTGTCAGTGGTGGCGGTCCACAAGGCCGACAAGTTGTTGGCACGTTCCAGGGACACAACGAGCACACCCTCCTGCTTCAGATACTTGAGTCCAATCTGCACTTGGGCCAATTCCTTGCGGGGCAGATGGGCACGTGATGCTTCAAAGACTCCGGAATCTCCGGCAACAGACTCATTGCTCACGGCTGCGGAAACGGAGCGTGTATTCGAGGTGGAAGAGGAGCGGCTGAGCATCTCTTGCGGCAGATCCAGCAGCGATGGCTTCTCAGAGATGGGTGAAAGTGGAGCATTTAGATTGTGGTGCGAACTCATGTTAAGCTTCTTCAGTTTCGCCTCCAACATCATGCAGTCTAGCACTGTGGAGTCCAGGTCATAGGGATGAGTCCGTACACCAGCAATAGGGGCAGCTGGAGGAGCTGTGTAGGCGGGGGGGCGCGGGCAGCGAGGGAAGTGCGGGTAGTGCGTTGGCATAGGTAGGTTCTTCCTTGAGCACATGTGTGCTTGGCTGCGGATGCACTGGATCCGTATTCGCATTGTATTTCAGCGGCGAGGCGGGCGGCGTTTCCATGGAGAGACTGCTACGTGGCGATAGTGACACATCTGAGGATGGTAGCTGCTGCTGCTGTTGTTGTTGTTGTTGCTGCTGTTGTTGCTGCTGCTGGGGCAAGGCGGGATGCACAGGTGGCAGCCGCTGATGCTGCTGGAATAGACGCTGCGATCGTCGCTGCAGATCGATCACATCGATGGGCGAGTCCACAGCAAAGGGATCAATATAAATGTCCGTAAAGCTGAGAGCGCTCTTGCTGCTCGCCGTGGACAGGGAGCCCAGGCTGCTGCCACTGCTAATCGAGAAGGTGCTCTCCGAAGAGAATGACTTAAGGCGTTCCTCCAGAAGTTTGGTGGACTTGAGTGCTTCCTGCAGTTTGTCGAGCAGATGTTGCTTCTCCTCGTGGAAGCGCAAGCGATTCGCAATGCAAGTGTTGGTGGCCTCATACGCCTCCTTGAGGTCTTCCTCAAGCTTGTGTCGCGTCTGTTGAATGACCTGTTTCTCCTCGAGGCTGCGCGACTTGAGTGAAATGCTGTTTAAATCATTGAGCAGCTTCTCCTTCTCCTGTATCAACAGAATGCGGTCCTTGTCCGACTCCAGTTGACCCGGTTCGATGCGTTCCACATGATCGGCCAGTTGCTGCTGCAGTTTCTTGATGTGTTTACGCCACTCGGCGTACTGCAGTTTCGTCTTGGCCATCTCGGCGAATCGTGCACCACCATTTAAATGCTCACCAGCTCCGCACAGATCCGTCTGGCTGGCGACGCAGACGCGGTCGAAGGGCGAGGCGGCATTGAGGAGATCAGCGTTCTCCTCGTTGATCTGCTGTCGGCTGAGTTCGTTTTTGATCTGCACCAGACTGCGCATCAGTTCCTCGCGCACCTTCTCGCCGGATACCAGGGACTTGTGGACCTTCAACATCTCCTCGCGTATCGCCTGCACTTCGGCAATATCATAGCAGCCATTCTGACGTGCATTGATCTTCTCGCCCACCGAGTAAAGTGTGTTCATGCCCCGCTCCGTGTACGAGATGTCATTGGTAATGTGATTCAACTCCTGTTTCAGTTGACGGACCCGTTCACGGGCCAGCATCAGATCGGCACGTAGTAGCTCAGGATCGTGTCGACTCATTGAGCTGGACGAGGAGCATACTGCAAAGACATGGACATGATTATTGAAGCAATCGACAAAATAAATTTCTACTGAATTCTATTATCGGACAACTGCAGAATCTCTTATCAGAATTTTTCGACAGAAATAGTAATTATAATTATCAGAATTTAGAAGTCATAGAATAACTTGCGATAATACAAGTTAAGCTATGCAAGAGATTTAAGATACCCTGTAAGAATTTGCACAAATAAAATCTAAGGAAAATAAAGAAGTTCGAAACGCAAAACAAATAAATGAAGTATTCCGAAATTAGGAATAAATAAATTGGAAAGTGGATCTGATATTAAAAATATTAAATGCAAATAATTGAAAATATTTTGGTATATATTTCTACAGTTTAGGATAGCAGAATTTATGAAAACATCTGGCCAGAGTTGTATACCATATATTAAATACTTACAGCTGCTGCGACTGGCCGCCAGTTTGTTTAAGTGATTGTATTCCTCCTGTGCGAGGTGTAGACGCTGCTGTTTGACATCAAACATTTCGCGCTTGTTCTCCAGCTGATCCTGTGCAGCTGACAGATAATCACTGAGCATCTGCTCCTGGACACTCTTCCACTCCTGGCGCGGATCCTCGAGCTGTGTGCTCTGCGCAATGTGATTGATATAGTAGCGTCCAATATTCGAGTCATATGCCTCCTCCCAGCCCACGGGCAGCTCATCGCCCACACAGTCCTCAAAAGATTGCGGCTTTGTGTATCTGTAAGAGAACCAAAATAGGAGACATAGCTTAGATATAGATACAAGCTGACATTATTTGCGACTCTGTTATTGTACAAAAGTATCTTGTTTTTGGCTTATCAGCTTGTTTGCATAGAGACAACAAATGGCTAATGAATTTCCGTCGAGAAGATTTTGGGAGGCCCTATCTGCCATGTATCGTAACCTGTTTACCGTATGTGGCCAACTGTTCCCACGCCAGTTAATTGGAAGCGTTTCTCTGGGCCCATTCGATAAGATTAGCGACAGCTTTGTCTGGTATTTCCTGTGTGCATTTTTTGGTAAAAGTGGGCAAAAAATCAAAAAGAAACAGTCAGAGGGAAGTATTTCTTCTTAGACTCACAAATATTTGCCATGCAGCAATGGAATGTCTATCTGCTCGATTGTTGTTGCCGTACGACATACGACATACGACATAGCACATATGCCATATGTCTAATCTTATCGAGGTCGCATTTACCCGGTGCGGCAAAAAAAAAGTAAGAAAAAAATATAGAAATAAGAAAAAAAAAGAGCTAATGACAATGACGTTGCTGCTGCTGTTGTTGTCGTCGCTGCGGCTGAGAGCTTCTCACTATACTATACTTCTTGTTTTGTCCAGTTATTTGATTGCGAAATTCAATTTCAATATCAGCGCAGACAACAACATTTCGCATTCCAGTGATAATTACTAATCTTCATAAATTAATTGCTTGAATACGAAGTAGGTATACACACACACAGACACACACTCCACTAATGTGCTTCAATTGAAAAATATTTTTGTTTTCTTTAAGACGGGCATATTTATATGATTTGTTAATTAATCATTGCTATGGAATTTGCGCGGCCATTAAAAGCAGCGTTAAGGCAAAGGCTACCCGCTACGATAATAAAATGTACACCATATGTGCCAGATATCGGAACACATTTACACACACACGCACGCAAGCACACTCACATCGCATACTCGTCTGTAGATACACAAGTATCTATATCTATCGTGGCTCAACTGTCGGACAGTTGCGCATTCAATGGGAATTTTCCTAGAATAAACTTGCCACAGAAGCTGCTGCAGAAGCACGCTAAAGAGATATGATCACATCCATTGCCATATCCAAGAGTTTTCCAACGTACTCGTATCTCTTCGGGGTAATTGTTGAGTCTGTACTAATTTAGCTAGAATAATAACGCTGAAGCGATTAACGCTTACATTTCGATCGTATTGCCAAGGCGATTATCGATTCCCAAAGATCGTTCATCATACGTAAGCAAATAGAACATCATTCAATTTGTATTACAATGGCTGACTAAGCAGCAAGATTGCAAAATGCCAATCATGAGTCGATCAAACAATTTAATCATAGCCGAAACTCTGCCTTTTGATCATATATGTAAATATTTCAGTGCATTTCGTCACATTGAGCACTTAAAGGCACTTCTAAATAGAAGGCTTTACAACCACTTTGAATTATATATGTTTATCTATCGCTTTCAATTGACGATCGATTAATTAAATGCGAGTTATGACGTTTCTGTGGGACGACGTGCTCTTGGGCAGGGACACAAACGATTACTTTGACTTTGGCGATAACAAATTATTAAAATTGCATGTGTTTTTACTAGTACAAGAACAAGTACAAATACAAATCCGACTACAAGTACTGAGTATCGAGCGAAACAAAGCTATAAAACTGCTTTGTTTAGATAAAAGAAAAAATCGAGAAAGACAGCGGAAAATGGCACAACATTAAGTGGTGCTGGTGAAGGTGGAGGGAGGGGAAATAAAAAGCTGCAGCTGTAATAAATAAACAGAAAACGTAGCTAAAGACATGTCCCAATCCCGGTCCAAGTCCAAGTCGTACGTTTTGACATAGAAAACGATCTGGCGATCGACAAAGGCAGTAACAGAACATGACGTTGATGTCAACAAAAGGTGCACAAAGATGATGAAGAATATGAAATGGAAGAGGAGAAGTGGAATGGAAGTGGAAACGGTAAGGGGACTGGTACTGCGACTGGAACTGGGACTTGAAAGGGGTGGTATAGAATAGAAAGGCAACGGGGACTCATAATTTGAAATCAACAAGTTTTGTATTTATTTTCATTGGCTTTTCCAGCGTTGGGCAATGGCACAGTTGCTATCTGCTCGAATTACGATTCGTCTTTTGTTTATTTGCATTCGAACTTATTGTGTAAATAATAAATAATGATCGCGCAACCCAACTGAGACTATATGCGCTATATCATTATGTACTCGTACTCGGATTCGGATTCGGATTCGACTGTACATCTGAAACAAAACTCAATGATACTCGTTGTGAGTGCGAAAGTAAATGATATCGTACTGTTTTTCAACCTAATCAAATGAAACAATTGATCGCATGTTAAAATTATACGTACATTAAGTGCTTTACGTTCTCAGTAAGTGGGATCAGTTCTCTTTTAGTGGAACCGTTTTAAATCCATCCCCTGACGATAATAACGATTGACGCGGAAGCTTACACAGGTGTCAAGAGTAACAATCGCAGCTGGCAATAAACGAACGTTGCCTTTAATCAGCTCAATAAGAAAAGCGTATGCAAATTTTTATGGTTTTCCATTAGCGCTTGAGTTGATTTGACTCACTTTGACCTCAGCAAATCAAAAATCAATGAGCACGCACACTCACACACACACACACACTCACACAGCCGGTTGTGGGTGTGCGGGTGTGGCATCAAGTAATAGATAGGGCTTCATCTACAATTGCTAAAGGAGGCAACTAACGAGCGACCAGTTGGAGGCTTAACTAACTGGTCAACTGGTTGAATGGTCAACTGGCTAACTGATTGGCCACAATATACGTGGCATTTTACTCGTATTTTATATGCATACTGTAAGAGCGGTCAACATATCTGCATAAATTACACAAAAATTGTAAACAAAATATTTATGGCTCGATGCCGACGCTGTAATAAATTCGCGCTTTAATAAAAACGAGAAAAATATTAACAGGCCCAAAAACCAGTTTTGGGCCAAAAACATATTTTAGCATGAATTTCGTTGTCACAATAGCAACAGCAACAGCAACAACGTACAGAGTGAGGCATACTCTACGTTGTCGTACATATAAAATCCAAAAAAAAAAAAAAAAAAAAAACTTTAAATGTGGCCATTGATGGTGACGACAACGCGACGCGTCGCAACGTCGAAGTTGTCATTAGGCAGCACTTAAATGGAATGCACATACACACAGATACAGATTCAGAAACATATGCATATTTGTATATAGATACGTATATGCAGATACAGATACAATACATAGACCACAGACCACAACACAAATGTAGCATAGATACATTTGTATAAACAATATTATTTAACTGTTTACGACGCGTTTTATGCTAATTGGCGATCATAAAATGTGTTTCTTCTTTCTAGTCTTGTCTTCTCCCCTCTTCCCTTGTGTTGTGCTGTGTTGCGGTGTGGGGAATCATTTCGTACATATTTTGATAGCTGACTTTGTGTATATTTTTAGATATATGTAAATGGTAAAAAAAAAGCCAGTTTCGAGCACGCATTCTTTCTTACAGGCCAAGTTAACTCTTGTTTTCGGCAACCTTGTGACAAAAACCATTTTGAAAACCCGTCTTCAAGTTCTGTTTTTCTTTCATCTCATTTAATAGTCAATCATTAATTCAATCAAAGAATTTCAATTTGATCGGCCGGACATTCATTGTGATGCCAGGGCAACGACAGATCATTTAGCAATTCAAATTCAATCAAGAATCATGGAATCATAGAGTAGTTTAGGCCGGTTTCGAAAAAATTCCATAAATCGTTAGCCAAATCACGTAGACGCTGTCAAGATGACTGTCAAGTTCTGCTCTAATTGTTTACTCCATTTCTACGATGGCTTTATTTTTAACGGAACTCAGATAATAAACACACGCTCTTGTACTCCTAGAATGCGACAAAGACAACGATTTCCGGTTTATATTAACATAAAAATGATTAATATACATATATATATATATATATATATATATATATATCATTAATCGCATGTCCCACTTCTTCTCAGCTCATACCTTAGAATGACAACAACAAATAGACTTAGTTATTTATGCAAAAAAAAAAAAATCAAGCAACATACTCGTGTATCCACATCAGCATTAGAGCCAATTTATCAGGCAATCATGAAATCACCTTGACATACCTACATGTATTTATAAGTTCGAGTCAATAAACAAACAGTTGACGCAATTGTCAGAGTTGACTCTATAAGTTGTGCTTGTGTTACGTTTAGATCATAATATAGGGTATAGGAAGTACTTAATAGTACGCAATGGTTGCACTTTCAAAAAGCTAGCGCTTTTCAACTTATCACATTTGTAGATACAAGATAAATGTACAAATTTGTTGTTGACCCACATAAGTATCTTTTGAGATAATATAGAATCTAACGAACTATAGAATAGTTGACTATCCCATAACCAGAAATAGTATAAATATATTCTTTTGTTGATTAAATAACAGTTGTTTAGTATTATTATCACATATATATGTGCTCGTAGAATGTGGCTCATTGGTTCGTTAGTTGGTTGCTTGGTTGCTCTTATCAGACATCGCTCAGAAATATTTAAGAGCTTAATCAAATTAAGCTATAAAGGTCGTACGTCGCTTTATCTTATCGCGATTCGTTGTTCTTCACTTCGTGTTGATGTGTAAAAGTAAAAATATTTTGGCTTTATGATTTTTTTCAACTCATTTCAAGTGTCGTTCACATTGAAAATGTATTCGTTGCTCTTGTTGCTGCTGTTACTGTTACCATTGCTGCCATTGCCTGGAGCAGGGGCAAATTAAAAAGATATTAACTGCATTTCCCGTCCCCATGACTATCTCACACTTTAACTTCCTTCCGGCGCACTTTTCATAATTTCCCCAACGGGAGGCAGTAGGACGGGGGAGGGCGATTGGCTGATAAAAACGGAAACGCTACGCTCAAGCAATTTGGTGTGGAGCTTATCAAATGCATTTTATGGCCTGGCTCTATGTGCATTTTAAATAATTTAACAACTCCAAGTCAATGAACTGCGCATGCGTCAAAACTTATTTTGAATTTTTCTTTTTATACTCGTATTTCTCTTTTCAGTTTTTATTATTTCCATGTCTCCAGACGCTATTCGAGATAAGCCCAAAGGCATTTTCTGGTCGTTCATTATCTATGAAAGGTATTTCACAATTTTGAACAGAATTCATCGGGAGGAAGAGGAATGGGACGGTAGAGAAGGGAGACAGGGGGTTTTTGTGTGTGAACCTTCTATGAAATAAATTTGTGTACGCCTTTCTTTTCGAGTCTCGATATCAAAGTCATCTAAGTGGGTGTCAATTACAGCGTTGAGATCGGCCATTCAAATTTGTGAGCATAGTTCGACCTCAGCCAAAGTATCTGAAGCTCAGCTGAAGCTGAAGCTCGGGGGCCATTTGCATGGCGTGGGCCGATGACATTAGTCACAGTTATTGCGACGATGGCAGCAATAGCATATGGAAGACCCAATTCGAGCTCTTTGAAAAGAGACAAGAGTGAAGAAGACGGGTGGCTATTCAGCTTTTAGCGCTCATTTCGAAATCACAAAATGTTTACCATAAATTCCAAAGTGAACAATTGAAATAAATTTTTGCGCCATGCGCAATGCCAACTGCATACAAATGAACTATTAAAAAATTCATAGAATTTATACACAATATCAAATACACACACATACACACACGCATAGAGTATAGCTAGGCAATGTACAAACATATGTGCGAGACAACAAAAGCGCCCACTTGGAGTCCAATCCCCTCCTTTCCCGCTCGGCATCCCATCACAAATTCTATGGATCGCTGCAAAGGCAAAATAAACTTAAATTGAAATTTATGATATTTTATGACTTGTTGACGGGCATTTTTTGGTCAGTGCGCGTGTTGGTTTTGAAAAGCGATTGTTTACTTTCAGCAGGCACTGTTCGAAATTCCACAAACTCGCACACCAAATGCCAAAGAATACAAAACTAAAATCTATGAGAATTGCCCAGCAACATTTCTGAGAAATGTAAAGCTGGTAAAATCTAAGATGCCCAGGACTCCCAATTAAAGAAGTCAACAAACTGTATACCCTTTCTGACTCTTGTCTAAAGGGTATGATAGATAAACATCGAGTTATGCGGGCAAATAGACAGGCCGAACTTTTATGCTTTCATCGTTGTGCCATTGATCGATCGATGAACGTTTGACGTCTTTCGAGATACATTTGTATCTAGTTCTGGAAGCCCCCATACATATGCTAATTGGCAACCATCTCAAGAAAAATCTTTGAATACATATGTACAATGTACATATGTTCGTATATTGTATATATGCCAATATTTTACTGTAACAAGCAAACGAAATTGGTCTTGAAATTCTCGTTTCCCATTCTCATTTCTCGTCGATTTATCGTATTTGTTGTTCATTTTGGGAAAATATGCAAACGGTATTCGGTACGTCAACAAAAATTCGTGGTATGCGCATTATAAAGCTTTAAATTCGACACGACAACTCGGAAACATTTTCGTGTGTTGCTCGAGTCGCCCACATGGAACACGCCATGACAGATATACGACAGAATATAGAGATACATACATATAGATATATAAATATTTCACACAAAATTCCTGCTAAATACTACATATATGCATGTAGCTTCATCTACGACTACTCTATATAAAAAAAAATACAAAGAAACCTTGACAACGTCAAGAGCAAATACAAACACACTAAAAAAAAGACAGAAAAGAAGAGAAAAAATACAAAAACAAAACAAACAAGTGCAAAGTTTGCTTTGAACTTCTTGGATTGCAAAATGTCCACCTGTGCAGTTTCTTTGGGGACTGACATTAGCTGATTCCCGGAATTCTTCAAGTAGTAGAGACTGTTCTCCAGGCAATAATATTCGAATAGTTTAATACAATTGCAGTTAGCGATATTCTGGCCAGTGCAATAGCATGTGTAGTAGTTTAGTAGGCGCGATCGTGCGCCTGCAAATTGCCTCCTTGCCACCTCCCGCCATTGTTGCCCCATCGCCATCGCCATTGCCAGCGTCGTCGTCGTCGTTGTTGTACTCTGTCATTAACAAAACAACTGTTGCGACCTTCACATACCAGAGCAACCAAGCGACTGTGCGCCGCAGTGAGCGAGTTGCGAGCAGCGAGAAATGAGTAGAGCGCATGTGCACACACGTAGATACTCAAACACTCAGATACTTACATACTTACATACTATACAATGTGTACGAGTATGTAGTACTTATGTATGTCGCATATTGAAATAATAATAAGGCGAAAAATCCGACTGAAAAACGTGAAAATGCGAATGCGAATCGCGAAATGACGACGACGACAACATCGTCAAAGTCTCAGACAGCAGTCGAAAGCAGAAATTTGTATTATAAGATGCACATATATATTTTTACATATGTACACATGCACTTGTGTCTGTATATGCAACTGTATGCTCTCTGTGTATCTAAAAGAATATGCTCGCAATATAATGCGCTGAAAAGGGAAGTTGCATTGTAAATATGACGAACACTTTAAGTTCAACTGGGGGCGCATTCCTCGCATAAGGTCGACCGTATAGCTGGGGGGAACTATTAACGTATGCTTTACATACACACATACCTACAATGTATGCACACAATCTTACACCCTCCACACAGATTGTATACTGCTGAGAATTAGCTGGAAGCAAGCGTTACTTTTTGCTGGGAATTCGCTGACAAAAATTTCTTAGCAATTTCACTGTGAAATTCCAAAGGAAACGACTGAAAATGAAAATTTCTGAACAATCATTTTATAATCAAGCTGCAGTTGAAAATTTTCAAATATACAAACTACAAACTCGTATGTACATATATATTTTTATAATTTTGGAAATACATATTTCCAATATTTATTTTTTTTATAATTTCAATTTTGCTTTTGTGTGTTTTCAAAATACATATTTCTCGTTTTGAAATTCTGTAGAAGAATTTCGATTTCATAATTTATAGCCACAGAAAATAATTCAATCTCATTTTTAGCTGACAAGCAATTTGGTATTTGCATAATAGCTTAAAAATACTACTTTAACGTGCATTTGGCGATGTATTTTAGAAAATACTAAAGCAAAGCGTATACAAAATAAAATGAACATAAGTTACTCGTGCTCGCATAGAATATGAAAATTATTTATAGACATTGAGATCTGTTTCGCAGACTGTTTGGAAATTCTAAGAACGACCAGAAACCAAAAACATTTCTCAAAAATGTATTTTTTTGTTAGTTTTGCACACTTTGTAGACAGTTTGGCAATTCGCATCACGGGTAAAATTATTTCAAATATTTATTCATTAAATTTATTTTAAATATTTGTATATGTACATGTCTTGTCATTTGGTTTTACATGCAAACAACAACAGCAACAAAGGCAAATGAACATACTTTTCGACAACTACAACAATGCCAAAAAGAATGAAAGCTGCTGACCAAAATGCGAAAATAAAACAAAATAAATAATGAAAATCTTTTCCTTTTATTTCTTTTCGTTTTTTTGATTTTATTTTAAATGCCGCATGTCAAATGGGCCAATTAACATTTCTGTTATTTGTTGTTTTTGTTTTTATTTTTTGGGGTCTTTTGTTTATAAATAACAAAAATGTTTTGTTTAAGATTTGTTAATGTTGTTGTATGCGAAATATTTGTGCGCTGTTATTTTTTACGCCAGGTCATAAATATATAAATTATGCATGCATGTTGATAGCAGCTTTTTTCGCTGCCTCAACTTAACTCATTTCTTTAAAATAATATCTAAATAAATCTGGTCGAAACAAAACCCCAAACAGAATTAAAAATTCCAAATTCCAAAATTATTGTTTTTCATTTTTCGCTGTTGCTTTGTTTATATTGTCCAATACACACAATATTTTTATACACACAGACGGGGGCTAGAGAACGTGAAAGATTTCCAATTTTATGGTCAACGCTCGTGGCAGTTTAAGGAATGCACAGTATAACCAATTGATTTGCGTTATAAGAATAGAAAACGTTAAGCACAGTGGCCAAATAGGTATTCAAATGCATGTGTAAACGGAGAAAACAGAAAGCAAATCAGAAATCAGTCAAATGCGATCGAATCGGGGAATTTGTGGGATACATTTTTGATACCAATTATGTATATATATAAAGCATGTGAAGATGCAGCTGCAGTAAGAGAACGATTCTAATTACGTATCTATCAGATACAATTTCGATACTAACACATTGTATACCAATTGAGATATTCATGTTGTGGTTGTTTATCGAGCAAAAATGCACGACAAATGACACAGAGTACATACATACATGTTTCAAAGCAGCGATGCAGCAGATGTGCTCACTATATGGATACAGATACATATGTGCTCATGAATGTATGTACGTGCATATCTAGATATGTATGTGAGTGTGTACGCGATCATTTACTCCAAAGCAAACAAATAAACAAACGCACAAACATGCATAAATAACTATAACTCGTTGCAGTTGCAGCAACAGCAACAGCAACAACGGCAACGACTCTTGCCTCCAGCAAAGCAACTCACACAGATTCTTGCTGACACACACACACACACACACTCAACGACGCTCTAGCTGTCGACTGCGCAGCGGCAGCGACTTAGGAATGCGGTTTTGACAAGTTCTTCTAAAATTGTTCGAGCAACTTTGCTATTTACGCTATGAGACGACAACAACTACAACTACATCTACAACAACACCAACAACAAGAGATGGCGAGTGTGCGAAGGAGCGCGGAAAACAGAACAGATAAGAATGCAGTAGTCGATTGAACCAGACAGCAATGATACCCTACAATCTAATTTATCGACCCACTATTTCATGTTATTTTTCTAACAAAAATATTTAATAAAATAAATAATTATTTGTATGTGTTTCCAAATTATTTAAAATCCATCTAAAATAAATGTAAAGCTAATTCTTAACAGTACCCTATTTAAAAAGAGTTCTGGTTAGAAATACAGATATTATTATGATTCACTTTCAGGCTTCGATATCTAAAGTATTTGAATTTATCTGAATCTTTCTCTATATTTTTATATGTGAAAATGTGAAATCTATAAGTATTGTGTGTGCAACATAGCCATGTTGGTTGCTTAGATTACAGGGTATGGAAACTAGCAAGCAGCCGCAGTGGGAGCGGGAACGGCATCATGAGATTGAGACAGAGACAAAGAGTGTGTGCAGCAAGCTGCTTGAGGCAAGCCCAACAACAACAACACCAACAACAACAACAATAATAGCAGCCGCAACAGCAACATTGGCAGCAACTGCTGTTGTTGGAAAATATTTCAAAGTTGCAGTGAACTCGCAGCAAACGCGGCACCAATTGAATGCAATTTGTGTGCCAGTGTGTGTGTGTATCTGTATGCATGTTTGAATCTGTGTGAATGCATTTATTGAAGCAATGCGCGCATTGCCTTAAATGCCAACTTACTACTATTTTTGCTGCCATACTACGCTACGCCCAGCCTGTTGTTGTTGTTGTTGTTGCTGTTGTTACTGCCTTTTGTATTTGGCAAACATTCCAACTGGCTATAAAATGTTCTTATTTATGTATGTATGCAGTTTGTATGTCGCATGTATGTTTATTTGTACTCTGCAAGCTGCACACGACACTGACGCTGACTGAGGCAGCGACTGCGACAGAGGCTGCTGCCACACAAGGGGTATCTGTGGCAGAGGGGCTCTGGTGGAAGGGAGGTGAGGAGGTGAGGAGGAACGAGTGCAGGCAACAGAGTTGCTTTGACATGAATGTCAGCTTTGCACATTTAAGCAGTTTAATCAACATTTTTTTATTCCTTACTCTGCCAGCCGCCTGTCTTTGCTGTCTTCTAAGACGCGGGCTGCCAGAGAATCGGAGCCGGTTTCTTGGCCATTTCATGCATGCATTTCGCCCACCCCTTACCCCTTGCCCGTTCCATTCCCCATTTCCTGCCCGATATGCCCCCATCTCCGAATTGCATGGCATTC
Organism: Drosophila sp. st01m; assembly: GCA_018901795.1. Taxonomy (NCBI): domain Eukaryota; kingdom Metazoa; phylum Arthropoda; class Insecta; order Diptera; family Drosophilidae; genus Drosophila; species Drosophila sp. st01m. The sequence continues at coordinate 6,815,979 of JAEIFG010001494.1, read as the reverse complement.
TATGTGCTTCACTTGAGTGCATGCATCTGTATCTGTAGCTGTAGCTAATGCCAAAAGTATCTATGCCTCTACATGTTTGTCTGTGCCTAAGTGTGTGTCTGTGTGTGTGGCGTCGTCGACGTATTCGTCGATTGTGGCACGTCGCAAATTCTATGCAACGTTCAAATGTGATTGCACTTTTCTCAACTTTGCACCAAAAACATGAGCCTGGCGCATTTGGGCCGAAAGTGTTGCAATGTTGACCCACAAACCAATAAATTCCAGCTCGAGAATCTGAAGAATGCAGCTATAAAAAAAATAACGTAACCCAAAGAAACGAAAGAAGATCGGCCACGAAATGAATTATGCGCTCTGTGCTAAACATTTTGACAGCACACGCAGCAGATACTTTGCCAGAGCTAAAGCTAAAGATACAAATTCGACTACAGCTACAGATACAGCTACACACATTTTGTGGCATTTGGGGAATGCAGCCAAGAGACGACCTCTGTCTGGTTTGCCTTATCACTTCATTAGGCCATAAATTCGACAGCAAAACATGAGCACAAAACGCAACATGAAAATTCCACAGCGCATTTTATTGAGTAGCAGGCAGGCAGGCAGGCACACACAACTTAAGCATCTACATAACAACAGATACACAGTTACAGATGCAGATGCTGATGCAGATGAATGAGATGCCTCCCCTCTCACTCAGCTACGTTAATTATGCAGCATGCGGTGCATGCATCCAAAAGATACAAATACGAATATGAAGACGAATACGCGTGCGCAGAGGCCATAAGCTGCTTCTCTTCTCTTCTCCTCTCCCCTCTTCTCATCACTTTGCTCCTCTACTCACGTCTCGTCTTGTATCGTATCGTCTGCTCTGCATTGCGACGATCTTCAGGTTTGTCTTTGGGGCCGACTTAAGAATATGTTATGCGCACTCAAATGGCATTCGGAAAGTGCTACTGAAAAATAATACAAGTTTCGTGCAGCCAACAAAAGAAGAAAAAAGACAACGAGACAAACAAGGGCGGCAGTTAAAGATGAAGAGCAGAGGAGCCGGGGGCGGAGGGGAGAAGAAAGAGAAGATAGCAGAGCAGAGCAACAGGCAGACTGGCTCTTTGGAAATGTCTTTAAGCCTTCTCTCTCCCATCCCCTCCTCTTTCAGCTACTGCTGCTGCTGCATCTTCTCCTCCTTCTTCTCCTTCTGCAGTCTTTGGGGAGCTCATAAAGTGTTTGGGCATCGTCTCTTGGAACAGCTGATTACAACGAATATCGGCATTGTGGCCAGTGCCTGATTAGGGCAATTAATTGCCGACGATTGGAATGCAGATGCCAAACAAGGACTTCAGCTTCCCCCAGCCAATAGCCACTAGCCGCAAACCAGGCAGTGACCAACAAGGCAATAGCATACCAAGCCGCTGCAACACATGGCATACAAGCCATTTGTGGCATGGTATGTCATGGTATGGCATCGAATCGGTTGGTATGGCAGCGTATGGCATGGCATGTGGCATGGGTTCGGTTCAGTTCGGTTCGGCTCGGTTTCGGTTTTTGGTTTGAGACAGCAAGGAGATCGCAGCCTTTGGAAAGTGGCCAACAGATCGATGAATAAGCACCAACAACAAGGTCGAAAAGTATCTTTAATCACGAAATCCCACACATATTAGATATACAGTTGGTCAATTTATTTCACAAAATTAAAAAGTTCACGTAGTTTATATTCCACAAATATAATACTTCTTTTTGGTATATTATTTGTATTTTATAAGTTGAATTTAATTCTTTCCGAAATGGAAAACATACTTGAGAGTTCCTAACTCTGTCAAAAATATATTTGCAATTTGAAGTTATTTGTGACTGTTTGTCTCCTTCCGCTTCAGAAATGGCTTGGCAACGGCAACAACTGCAACGTAAACAATGCAAAAGTATCTCACAGCAATTTATATTGAGTATGCACATTCCTGCGCTTGTTTCGTTTCATTTCACTTGAGTTTTTTTTGTTTTTAACTTTTTTTTTTATATTTCGTTTGTCTGCCTTTTCTTCTTCTTATTATTTTTCATAGCATGCATGGAAAATTGCTACCTTTGCAGGCCAAGCTGCGAGCTGCGGGCACACAAACGCATATATCACGATCACTCAAGAGCCAGCTCAGCACATGGCGACGACGACGATCAGCAATGCAGACGAGTACAAAACAACAACAAAGAGGCAAGAAAACGCCTGCGGAACGCGCATTCAGGCAGCTCGAAATCCAAATCCACAGTCAGAGGCAGCAACAACAACAGAATCAGAGAATACAGAGACAGAGATAGGGACAGGGACAGAAACAGAGATAGAGCCCTTGTTGAGGCCAGAGACAGAGTCTCCAGTTGAAGCTACTATAGATATAGGAGACGGCCCCCATATGTTGCTTGCTACACCAACTTCCAAAGGGGCAACTTAATTTTCTGCTCACGTTTGCAATTTTTGCAGTTCGGGCGAGTGAAAAATTGCCCAGCTGCGGGAATGACAGCTGAATTATTATAAATCGATATGGGAAAGTGCAGGAGGAGCAAACAGAGGGTTGGGGGTAATCAGTTCATAGCCATATCGAGCAACAGGCAACGTTATTTGCTTTGCTTGGCAAACTGGCCACATTTTTAAAGGTATCCCTGCAACCCGCTCTTAATTAGCACTTGTTGAAAAGGAAATCATTATGCTTGATAAAAATCACAAGTGTTGATTGCGCTGAGACTGAGACCGAACTCGAGACTGAGACTGAGACGGAGACGGAGACCAAGGCAAAGACGTGGCGACAACCAAGAGTCGGCAACAAGTGCGAGAGAGTTGACAGGAAAAACTCACAGATCGCTAAACTCAGATCGCAGTTGGTTGTTTGCAGTTTGCAACTCGCAACTTGCAGCTTGCAACTGCCAACTTGGAACTTGCAACTGTGGATGTGGAAAAACAGCCACTAAAATGGGCAAAACATGCAGTGCGACCAGCAGCGCTTATGTATCTGCCAGATACATTATGTATCTATGTATGTGGCATCGAGCTTACGCTGTGAAGTGTCGCTGCCGTTGCCGCAGTTGGTGGTGTGGTTGTTGTTGTTGTTGTTGCTGGTAGCAAGTGCAAAGAAAATATTTTTTGACGCTTTGGGCCGCTGCAAACTAGAAAATGTTGCTTCTGGCGACGTCGCGTTGCATTCATGCGCGTAATCAAATTGTAATCACGGCTTGGACGAGACCAGCAACAGCAACTACAGCAACAACAACAACTACAACGGCAACAACAGCAGCAGCTTTTTCTTGTATTATTGTTGTTGCTGTTGTTAAGTGGAAATACTTGTTGCACAAATGTCGTTGTTGCCACTGCATATCTGCCTCGGTACAGTGAAGCTCTCTTAAGTACAACAGCCATTTCGATTTCGACTCATAACACATCAGACATATAATCATTAATAATTATACATATTAATCGCAATTTAAATGTCAAAAAACATAACGAATTTTATAATAATAATTCAAATGTGAAAGATTTGCCACATATTTAATGTATTTTTCGGTTTTGAAGTGGACTCCAAGTGTATCTGAGATTCGACGTTGCAAAGATAATTTTACTTTTCTTGATTTTGTTGCAGTTGTTGTTGCGTTTGCCTTGTGCAATTTATTAAATGAAAAATGCCGTTTTGCAGCTTTCCAAGTTGCATTGCCTGTACGTCTGTCTGTCCGTCTGCCTTTGTGTGTGCGAGTGTGTGTGTGTGTATAAATTTAAGTATGTCTGTACATTCGTTGGCATCTCTCGCAGCAGCCAAATTGAATTTTATGCAAATTTTACTGTTTCTACTTGGGCAAAAAATAAAAATCACCACATCTAATGTATAATGGCACGCATGCAGCACACATACACGGACACACACACTCACACACACACACACACGCGCGCTTAGACATTAGCATTTAGCGGGTTTTATGCAATTGGCAACGGATACGACTGAGAAATAGCACAAATTAAGCACCAGCAAAAGAATTAGAACGTCCGACGTCTCTGGTATGCATTGCACTTTGCCCATTTGAGATACAGATACGCATATCGATCAGATAATTGAAAGCAGCTCTTGCCGCAGATTGACAACGGTTGCAACGCTGCATGGATCGCCTCCCGCCGCTGGCGCCACTAGGCCGCTTTCGCCTAGGCCATTTAGGCATCTCAGTTCAGCTCAAGACCGATTTTTATGTAAAACAAACGAGTTGAAGCCATAAGCTCTTAGCCTGACGTTAAACTGAAGTTTGTGCTTCGAATTGAGGCTCAATCGGTAGCTGTAGTAACAATGAATCGATGAATCCATCAGCAGACTTCAACATTGGAAATATATCTGCGATTCAGATGGAGACTGAGACTAGAAGCTCCGTTGTATCCAAATTCATTTGGCATCTATGCATAATTATTTAAGATTTACACAATGATCGATGAATCGAGAAACTGTCACCAACACACAAAATCTTCAACTCGTCGCCTAACAGTTTATTTTCATACACTTACACATATGTATACACATACACTTATAAATGCGTCTGATTATGCGTAACTTTAGACTGAACAACAAAAATTCCACTGTGTCGCTAGGTTATGGCAAACAATTGACCAAAACTGGCCAAAATCGCTGTTAGCATGGCCAACGGCAAAGCCGATGACTTTTGTTAAAAATAAATAAATAACAGCAACAACAACAACAACAAAAACAACAAAAACAAAACCCGCCGAAATGTTGCACAGACAAGTGAAATACTCAAACATAAGCATTTTGATGCTCTTTAAGGGATGTGTAACTCCGTTGAGTAGTTGTTAACTCAGATATCATATTATAAATATTGCGCCCAATAAAACCAATTTAGATTATTAGTCTATTAATATTCACGGATCAATATTAATAGCACGTATTTGCTGCCAAGGGTATACAGGCTTCGGCCTTGATCTGCGTTGCTTTGGATCTTCTGAAATATTTGCTCACTTCCAAATACGTCGAGACCTCCAAAAAGCCCCGAGGCCTGGCTCGCTTCGCCTCATGGTAGAAATTTATTTATGGCTTATTGGAATTTTTCGCGCTACCGGCAGCAATTTTTAAAATTCAATAACAGCTCGCATGCCGGGAGAGCGAGAAAGCGATATTACGATAGAGATATGGCCAGCCAAATAAAAAAAACAAAAAAGAAGAGAAGAGAAAGAAAGAGACAGACTGGAAATAATTGTGGTAAAAATATGTGCTTAGGAGAATGTACATTCAAAATACCAATAAATATAAATAAAAGTGTATCATAGATCGGTCACTGAGTGGGGGATTGAAAAAGTGAACATTCTTCTGAGATCTGTGCTGAAAAGTTCCGAGAAATTTTAGTGCATACTCAAGGACTCGTCTATCGAGTACTTGACGCCATTTACAAACTGTTTCAAGGACTCGCTTGTTGTTTACTTAATATCGTTTCTATTCATGTACCGTACATTGTATCTTGGCCTTACATACATGTGTTTATATGTAGAAACATGTAGAAACGTTTGTGTGTTTACAATATACAAATTTTAGTTGATGCATAACACCAACAAATGCGCAGATGTTTCAATTTATTTCCAAGCAAAAATGAAACGAAACGAAACGAACGAAATTCCTCAACGCTTTCAGTTTGTTTAATTCAGTGAAACATTTTGAACAATGTCCATGCAATTTGAAACAAACAAAGGGAATGTTTGTGTTAATTGAAAGCGTGAAGCGCACACACAACCTCGCATTCACACACACACTCACAAACACACACACACACACACACACTGAGCTATGAGTATGTAGAAGAATTTGAGAAATCAATTATTTCGAAACTGCAAAATTCCTACATACATTTGCAATTGTTTATGGTAAAAAGATAGACAACGTGCAAGAAAAAAGAGAGACAGAGTTAGAGAGAGAGCGAAACACTCTGTCGGAGAGCATGAGCGAGAGACCGAGAAAAAGAGCACAAAATGAAAAGAAAGAAGAAGAAATATGTGAGCAAACGTCGAGGCGAAACGACGAACGGCAAACGCTCGTGGGGCAAACTAAAATGTATCTATGCGATACATGGCCTGATGTGGACGCCGCACTTGCCCCGTTTCCCCTTTGGCCGCACAAACTACTGTACCTATTGCAGGTCTCACACTCTCTCTCTCTCTCTCTAGCACTCTCCGACCGTCGTCTCTCTATCTCTCTATTAGCGTGAGAGTGTGTGTGTGTGTGTTTGTGCGACATACACTCTCACAAATGTACACATTACGTATGAGGGGTTTTTAGTTTGCTCGCCTTACATTTTTTTTTCGAGTCGAACGTTTTTTTTTGTTTTTTGCTTTTTGCAGATCATTTGCTGAGCTTTATTTAACTTTTGCTCTCTCAGCTTGGCCCCAACCATTTCAGTACCCCCCTCCCCCACCACATAAGCCTCCCACTGTCCCCCTGCCGCGCCTTGTTGTCTCCGCCTGTGTCTGTCTGTGTCGCCGCTCGCTGTGCCGTTCGCTTTGCTGTACTCGTACATTTTTGTTGCTGTTGCTGTTGCTGTTGTTTTACATTTCAGTTTTTGTTTGTTGCCGTTGTCGTTGCCGTTGCTGCCGCTCAGTTCAGTTATACTTGGAGTCTTAATCATCGCATTGGAATGTTTACATACTTAAAGTTTTTTGGATTTTGTTTTGTATTTTGTTTTGCTGCCCTGTTAAAATATGTAATTTATTTTGCTTTTATTGTTGTCGGGTTTGCTGCATCTGTCTCTTCTTCTTCCCGCATTCCATTGCACACACACATGCGCGCACAAACGCATATATGGGAGGAGAGAGAGAGAGAGAAAGAGAGACGCACAGACATACACACACATATGCGCAAGCAGATGCACGACGCACCTTTTCTTTCCGGTTGGAGTTGGATCACTTCAGTTGGAATTTATATGGTTTTTTTCAGGCTTTCTCGCCAAGATGTCTCTATAAACTACACTACTACATATGTACATATTTATTTGTGTGTATTTATACACTATTATGCATGTTTTGGTACACTTACCGATCTCTGGGATCTAGCCATGTGGTCTTTTTGTTGATATGATCTATGTAGTAGGTCTTGCCATCAAAATCCCTGGCAATATCCCAGCCATCCGGCAAAGGGAATTCGCTGTGCTGTCCATGCTGATGATGATGATGCTGATGATGAGGATGTGGATGCTGTCGCGGCTGTTGTTGTTGTTGTTGCTGCTGCTGCTGCTGTTGCTGTTGAACCGACATTTTTGCAACCAAAAAAAAACAAAAACTTGTCAGTCACTTGGCGCGCGTTTTTTTTTTTTCTGCTTCTTTGAACGTATCGGTTTCTCTTGCTTATGCTATTGGTTTTATTTTCCTTCGCTTTGTCTTGTGCAATGTACTGCATACAACAACATATTTCCACGGACGCGATATACGGTAACAGGGAGAGAGAGAGAGAGGAAGCGAGAGTGAGAGAGAAAGGTAGCTACCAAGGCGCGGGCGCGCGCTCTCAATTATTTATTTATTTTTTCATAACTGCATTCCATTCCAACACACACACTCGCACTCACAAGTCACACACACACAGGCTGAAACTCTCGCGCACGACGCGCCATACGATCACTTTATTGTTGGATTTTGTAGTTGTGGTTGCTGCTGTTGATGTTGGTGTTTTTGTTGCTTCTTTTCCACTCACAAGTCACTCAGAAATTAGTGCAATTGAAAATTAAAATGTGTTTATTCGCTTGCTTTTAATACTTAATTAAAACAAATTAAAAATAATTCAGCTTCTGGTTTTTCGAGTCCGAAGTACGAAAAAATCGACCGAAAAATATCCAAATTGCGTTCAGACTGATTTTGTTTCTTTTTATATCATGTTTTTACTGGCACATTTTCAAGCTAATGCACATATAATTCGAAATATTTATTTGTGTTTAAAACCCTTTTGAAACTCGTTCAACCGCACAACCGAACCGCACGCTTCAACAAGAAATTCTACAATAACAAAATTTCAGTTCAACATAGTCGATGGGAACAGTCCCAAGAACGGATTGGCAGCCTTAACCCAAAAACGAGTTGGCAGGTTTGGGCCTTGAACATTTTCATATTGTGATCAATTGAAAAAATGCACTTAAATATAAGACTTTTTTTATCTTGAAGCTGGCAAAAGCTAGAAGTTTGAAAATTGTTTCAGAAGTATGTTAAGAGGTTTTTAAAATTTTTAGATTAGCTAAATTAAACTTTGCTACATAATTTCTTTCTATTACAAACTCACATATTAAAATACATTTTTAATTTTTTAAAAAGCTATTGCTAAATAACTGAAAAAAGTTAAGTAGCTCTTCATAACGGATTGCAATCAAAGATGGCCTAAAAGAAAATCTGACACAGTTGATTTATAAATTGAGTAGTCATTATCACGTTTTAATTAAAAAAATCACCATCATTCAATTAATGCAAGCCGCGCACAATTTTTCCATTGCAATATTTTGCGCGAATAAAGTTTCTGTATGTTTGCATATTTCATCTATTTTTAGTAAGCTTTGCGACCAGAAACAGCTTTTTTCGCCATATATAATTTATTTTATGGCGGCCTCTGTACTTAAGTGGAGCAATTCTGTTAAAAGTGGAGCAAATACTTTCGCTAAATACTTTTCGTATGTTAAGTAGATTCGTTAAGTGTGGATCTCTGCAGAAATGAAATGTAGATGGCGCCACAACTTAAAAAAGTTGGAAACAAAAGGCGCGCAATTTGAATTTTTGTTAAGTTTTTTTTAGTAATAAGTTGGTAAAACACAAAACAATTCATTGAACATTTTTTATTTATTTTAAAATGCTGGTTTATTTATCATGCCTCATTAGAATAAAATGTATTAAAATGTATAATTTAGTTGAGTCCAAGACTTTTCAAAATTAAAGCTTTTCTAAATTTAAAATAATAGATGTTTCATATTAATATAAATTATCCAATAAAAGGTTATACCCACCAAAGCCTGCCACTCAATTTAAGCCTTAGCGCCAACCTATTTCAAAACGGTAAGCCGCCGGCGAACTTTATATAAGGTAAAGAAAACTCACTCACTTTTAAATTAAGGGCAGAACATCAACAATGCAACTTTGTTTGTGTCTTTATTATTGTCATTTCTTTCTTTCTGTTAAGGTATTGTAAAATACACTTTTTAACACTTTCATATAATTTTAATTAGTTCTCACAGTTCGATAAGCGCTTTTATTATTTGTTATGCTGATGATTATGCACATAAGACATGCACACAATTACATATCGAACATGTTAAAGTTAAGGTAGACATTTTCGCATGTTTTATTCACCTTCATTTCACTCCCTTTCCCGTTGCTCTTGCTCTGTTGCGAGCCTTCTCGTCCTCGTCCTCGTCCTCGCCACTTTCACTTTGTGCTGTCGTCGCCTTTGTTACGCCTCAGTCGCATTAATCAGATAAGGCAAGTGGAGTTACTGAAAGGCTGCCCCGCCCACAAACGATGTATTTAGCAGGCGTATGTTGCGATTTTCGCTGTTTGCTCAATTACACTAGGAAACAGTCCGATTTGGTGAAACTTTTTATTGAAAATATATTATTTTCTTCAATGCAGTTTTCAGTACTGAGCTCGAATTTTTGATTAGTTTTCCAGATTACAACTAATATATTTAAATCCCTTAAACCTCCTGAAAAAATTAATAATGATATTTAGAAGCAACCTGAATTTTACTTAGATTAAAGTAAAAAACGAAAGTGCATTTAAGGAAAGCCCTTTTAAAATAAATTTTTGAACTGAATCTTACAATGTTGAAAAAAGGAAATTCGTTATAACTTTACAAGCTTATTGTAGCTTTAAAAAATTTCAATGAGAATTGCAATTTTGATGCTGAATATTATCACAGACGATTATAATGGTAATGAATTCGAAAGATACTCGTATTTTGTTTGGTAATTGAATCTGTATCTCATTTTTAAAGCCAATACCGAAATCCTATTATCATCAACCAATAACCACAACGTGGAAAATGAATATTGGGGGTTAAAAATAACTTTCCTCGATGCAGAAATGCAAAAAACCTGATATTAATGACACACAGAGACGACAGCCACATGTGGCACATAAACCAATAACAAGAGTAACCAGAAAGTTAGCAAACACACATACACACACAAACATACACACATACACAGACACATACTCACACACATACTCACGCACGTGCGGGTTGAGAGTGGCATTTAAGGAGGTGGACAGGACGAGGGACACAGGTGGCATTGACATGCAGTTGGTAAAGTGAAACTTAAGCTACTGGACATACTACATATACGAGTATACGAGAATGTATGCAGGTGCACACGAGGGCGGCACCTGACCAGATCAGGGTCATAATCCGCTTTCCCAAATACCGAAGCAACAACAGTATGAGAATCAACAAAAACCACAACAACTGCTGGACAATCAAGTTCGACTGAAGCAACGCTCTCCTGTCTACAGGGTATGCATGAGTGCGGCGGATGAAGGCAGGAAGGAGCTACCAACTAGCATCGCTTCTAGTATGAGTAGCTTCGCAGTATTTGCTGTAGACTCGGGCTTTGACTATGGCTTTGGGTTGCGCTCTGGCCACAAATCGTTCGCCAAAATCCATTTTGACTTTAGTCGTGCTCTCGGCACGCCCCTGAGACGACAGACATGGGACTGGCAAGAGCCACAAATTAGATTTCAGCGCAGTTTTCATTTTGGGTTATTGCGGCTAAAGTGAAGTTGCCCCAAAGACGACAAAAAATGCCAGAGAACCCTTTGGCCCAAATCCAAGGTGACATCGGGACACCAGAACGCATCGCAACGCAGTTAAAACATTTGAAAAGCATCTTCATCATAAATCCACAAAATGTATCTGCAAGAGCGCTTGCTTTGGGTCTAATCGACTAGGAGATACTTATCGAGTGTCGAAAGCGAGTAAACATACTCGTATAAATTAAATTAGTATAATTAGATAGATTAAGAGAAATATAGATTTATTGAGCATAATTATGATATTAAGAGTTTTTTATTACTTGTGCTGTTGTTAAAATTTTAATCCAATCGTTAAAAGTGAATTATTATTCATTATGTTTCACTTTATTAAAGAGTGCATTTTTCTTAGGGTATTAAATAGTCAGCCGTTCAAGCTTAGCTTCACTTTCTTGTTATCTCTGGGATTGTCATCGCTGTCGAGTTGAGGGTATTAAATCTTCGCAGTTGGCCACTCTCTCATGCTCTTGTTTATTTAGATACAAGTCACAAAATGGCTGCAACCGCATACTCACACTCTCACACTCTCATACACTCACATGCACACGCACACAGGAGCAGCATACATTTATGAACTCTGCTGGCTTGGTACAAATTCAGTTATTGTTTGTTATTCTCTTGCAGATGCCGCTGATATGGTTGTTGTTGTTGTTGTTGTTGTCCTGCTGTTCCTGCTACTCCTTCTCCAAGCTGCTGGCTGCTGGCAAAGTGATATTGGTCCTTGGTGGCTTAAGTTGTCATGCGAATGCCGACAAAGGACGACAACGTGGGCGAACCCTTTTTGCATTTCTGTCGAGCTCCCTAATACAGTTACAGCTACAGTTACAGCTACAGTTACAGCTCAGCTACAGTTTCATTTTTAGATACAGCTACCGAGTACAGGTAACTAAATGACTGCAAAATGATGATAATAAATTAAGGATGCAAGCACTTACACTTTATTCTCATGCCCTCCGCGCTCTAATGCTCGTATCTGAGAAATTGGTGCTTGGCTTTGGCCAACACTTAGTGGCCAGTTCTTTGTCCACTTAGCGGTGTGCACGTTTCGGGAAAAATGTTTTATGGGCTTGGATCCGAAGGATGCAACACTGTTGGGCCATTGATTGCACCCTGTTAGTTGAGGGTCCGACGTCCTGTCCTCGCACAGGATCCAGCAGACAAGTTATTATCTCAAGTGCTGAGTTCTGAGTTTGCTTTCCCGACAACTTTGTATCCTAATTGTGTGGTCCCAACTTTGTGTATCCTCTGACAATGGAAAAGTGTTTTTAATGTGTTTAATTTAAAAACTATTTTCGCACATTGTGCAGCAAAAAAATATACTTTCAATTCGTATAATATGTGTATCAAGTTTTCTAATTTACAGAGAAAATTACTAAAAAGGTTTACAAAAATTTTAACTTGTGGAAAGACATGAACCGATTATAAATAATTGTTTGAACTTGTTTCCCACTGGTTTAAAATCAAGCTTTAATAAAATGAAGTATAAGATGTATTTATTTATATAATATTGCCTTGATAACAATGTTTTTGATTCGTCTGTTGAAATCAGGATACAGGTAATGAAGAGCTTTAATCAACAAGGAGGCAATATTAAGGAAACTAGAAAAGGCTATGCAAGGACAAGAGGCAAAGGGAAGAAGAAATTTGACTTCGACAAATGAATGAGTCAAAAGGAGAATGTGATCAATGATTGATTATGAACATCGATTGGCACTCAAAGTACTTAATGGATTAGACTTTGAATAATGTTGGAGAGGCAGCTTGTAAATCGGCAGCCCATTTCCACAGTGATTGGATCTATTTCAAAGAGGTCAAAGTGTAATTCGTAAGCTTTGCAAACTACAATGAGATATTTGATTCATGTGGTCAAGATTGGCAGCTTATCGCTTTTTCTTGCGACCTCCAACTTAGCTGAAATTTCTAGAGAAATTCCACTAGTAAGTTGAATTTAATCATTTCGTTACTCAATTATATTCACTGACTAAACTCTGAGTGCTAGCATAACTCGTTAATTCCTCCTGCAACGGAACTCCAAATGCATTATTTATAAGTGTACGAGCACAATGTGCCGGATGTCCTCGGATTTCCTTCCTTTGGGTCGGCTAATTAGAGGACCTAGACTATTTCATTGTTCCATTTGTGAGGAACTTGTGTTCGCATTTCAACTAATGAGTTTTGCACAACTTGGGCCGCCCTCAATTCCAATTGAAGGCGGGCGCTCCGAAAATTCCCTCACAGGACAAAACCCAAATACAATTTACGGCCATTGTGACTGCCACATGCCACAAGCCACATGCCACACATCTTTGTATTGCTGCTGCTGTTGCTGTATTAAAAAATTAGTTTGTGTAAGGGCAGCAGGGTCTTAAGATATCCAAAAGGATTACAACATAAACCATGTGCAACAGGTAGCCCAAAAGTTGGCCAGGTGTGGGCAAAGGACCACAAAAGGACCTCTGTCAGTTGCTGATTGCCAGTTTGTGGACTGCCCCGCCCCAAACCCCGCTCCCTGCATTCTTGCCACCCACCAGCCGGGACTAAATTAAAAGCAAATGAAATAACCTTCATCTGGTTAATACACAACGCTCGGCTTTTGTGACTGGCGTCCATTGTTGAGCGTCACAAAGCGACCAGAGTTGGACAAAAACACGCACCTTTGGCAGTTTCACTTAACTGCGTCTTGATGAGTCTTCTGGGTGAGAAGAATGAACATCACAATAAGCCTAAGGTAAAGACATTTATGACTATCAGCAATGTATCTAGCAGTAAATGCATTTTGAATACCATCGAGGGACGCATGGACTAATCAATATTTCTTGACCAGCAGCTCGATAAACTATAAAGCCCAATTAATAACAATTTGGTAGCAAAAGTTTTGCTCTACTTATGTAAAGAGTGTTTTCAACTTTTCGTTGACTGTTGGCTTCTCAACGACAGCTGAGACAAAATACTTATAGCCTTCGTCCTCTTCGAGCCATGAAATTTAATGTTTTATAACAATGCAGCAGACTTCTTTTGGATCTGCTTTCTGCCCTTTTCCCTGTTGTGGTTGTTGTTGTTGTTGTTTCGTCTTTCTTGTGGCAGTTTCTACTTCGATTTACCTTTGTTTTTTATGATGCCACTGGGAGCCATACTGCAAAAAAGTAAAAGCCATTTAAAAGCTAAAACTTTTGCAACAAAAAAGCAACCATGGATGAGCATGTGTGTGTGTGTGTGTGTACTGGGTGTGTGTATACTGGGTGTGTGTATACTGGGTGTACTGGGTGTGTGGTAAAAGTTTCTGGCAAAGCGCACACTTCCGCATTTATAGCAAATTTTAACACTGGACTTTTGTTATCTTGGCCCTCTCAACGCATTAAGATACACTTGACGGAGATCCATTGAATTGATGGCACCGTCAGTTTGAGATGCCAACACGCACACCATTACCAATACATGCACCCCTCCTCCCTCCACTCACCACTCTCCCCTCGACGGAGCTGTCTTCAATTGAATTCAATTGAAATTCATCACACGAAAGATTCTTGTTGTGTTCCTTTCTGACTGCATCTTTAAGTTTGCCCATCTTGGTAACTTCTCAGCATAACTCTGGAGAGAGAAGCAGGAACCAGCTGCATTGTCGGATCAGCTCAGTTAATAATCAATATTAATAATGATTTCCTATAATTAATGCACATTCCTTGTGGTATTAAGCGGATAATTACAAATTGCTGCATTGAAAAATTCATAATTGAATTGTGTGTACACTGTACACTCAATGAAGGATGTACATTGTACAAGCATAATAAATAATCATACCCTATGAGGCCGAAGTAAGGGTTATATGCAATTATAAACTAATAAGAGTTTGTCTCTGTGGTTAAAGTAGAATAGTTTTTCACTGCTTGGATTCCATTCTGAATTGCTGGACAGATGCTGCGTATACTTAATGTTTTAGCACTTTATCAATATAAATTCAGAATACTCGCATATTTATAATTAGTACAGGGTATTTCGGAAAACCCTTAAATGTGACAATTATTCTGTATTGTCTTAAACTCAATGATAAGTGAATTAATCATTTTTATCGTTAATAGATTGATTGTACAGTCTTTCAACTTTAGTTTTTGAAACTAATTTAACTGTAATATTTAACTCTGCGTGCAGATTTAATTAGAGTAACCAAAATTACTTGTTAAATCCTCAACAGGAATTTATCAAAGCTGAGAAAATAATTCTAGTCTCAGCTGGCGATAATCTTATAAGCAGCTAATTTGAGAAACGGAAAAACTCAGAGTGCACAATAATAAAATTTTGGTGCGGCACTTTTTAAAATTAACAAGAGTATTTTTTTTGTATTTTTGTATTTTGTTTTGTTCTGTTTGGTTGCAGACAAATGCTTTTAAAAGCGAAACATTTTGCCATGGGACATGTGTCCTTTTATGTTGCAGGACTTGCTACTTTTGATTTTACTTGGATTTCGAGCAGCGCCAACAAAGGCAAAGCAAATAAAACAGGATAGGGCAGATGCCAAAGGAACACGAGAAGTTGAGAAAATGAGATGAGGGGAATAAGGAAAGATGAGAAGAAGAAGCAGCGCATACCACAAACATGTTTACACTTGAAAAGCGCAGGAGGCGGTCAACATTCTCTCAAGTTTGCCACTTTTGTGGGGGAGCAACTTCCATAGTGTGTGTGTGGGTGTGTGTGTGTTTGTGTGTGTACACGAAAGGACATTTCATTGTGCCAACATTGTTGCCTTTACTGCTGTGGCTGGGCCACTTTTGTTGGCTGCCCCAGATCTTTGTGGCGTCTGACTCGTGTGTTAAATATTTGTGCAACATTCAGTAATATTTTTAAATGAAATGCATTAAAAAAATGCTCAGCTCAAGTTATGACATCCCTACTATCCACAAATTGGATACTTTGATAAAGAATGCGAAAATATTTAATTTACATCAATGACTTAAAGCCAGCACAGATAATGTATACGCAGTGTGTGCTCCATCTGCAGCTGCAGCTCTCAGCTCTCAATTTCCGCTAACTAACTCGCCGACAGTTCGACCTTCTAAGTGCACTTCCTATCTTCAACTCCATCCCCTTCCCAATCTCCATTCCTGTCACTGTTCCTGCTCTTACTCCTTGTCCGCCTCCATTGCCCGTTTCACTTTATGTTGCAAGTGTCCATTGTTGCCTCATCTCAGTGTGTTTGTGTGCTGCCTTAGCAATTTTCAGCCTCTCTGACGCTTTGGCTCTTTGTGACGGAGCACACGTTGCATTCCATCCCCACTGCACTATGGGAAATATGTCTAGAATTTGAAATGAAATACTTTTCACGCAAAATGTTTCTTTTTTCTTTCTTAATACTCAGCGAAAATTAAAACCATCAGTGATTTTCCAGTTATTTAAATGTAAAAAATCTTAATAAAATTATTGGCTTATTAAATTTCGGATTTTTATTTCATGGTATCTGAAATGCATTATAACAAACAAAATTAAACTTTGCTCTTATTAATATTAATGCCAAATTTAAAGACTTCAACTGTACCTTATTTCGAGTTTCTGCCAAAACACTGAGACTTATTTCCATAGTCCACTGGTGGCACTTACTTCCGACATTTTTTTTATCCATTGTCGACACTAGGCATAAGTACTATGCAGTCTTTGCTTGGTCGAATCATAGTATTTTAGCCTTTTTGATGTTACCACCTTGTGCACATTTTTTATAGCAAAGGGTTTTCAGGTGCTTTTTGCTGTTCCTTTTGTAGTCGGTGCATTAAACCAAAATTAACTCTCCAGCTACTTATAATACTCGAACTTATGAAATTTGATATGGCAATTTTGTTTGTTCAATCCAATTCCCTGTATACAAGTAAAAACTTTAACGGACATTTTTTTGCAGTTTCCGTTTCGCATTGTTGCACAGTTTCCAGTGGAGTTTCTTTTTCAAATTTAGTTTTTACTTTGTTTCTGTCTGCCGGAATGGCAGCATCTGTGCAGTTGTCCAGACTTTCAAGCTTGTCACTCTCTATACCCAGTGAATTTACTTGAGTAGGGTATACCAATAGTGTGTGCAAGTCTTGCGACTGTGACACAAGCATATAGGATATATCCCTGCCAATCATTTGAGACTTAAACACATTCTTACTGGTTAGTTTAAATACTTTTAAAATGTCTGATTGTTCGCAGCGTCTCGTGTTTTCCATTATATTTTCAATTGTTTTAAGACTCTCACTATTTCTTCGAAGTTTCTTTATAATTTATAGCGAAAGCGCAAGTTTTGTTTCCATTTAAGTGACTTTCAACAGAAGATAAAGCAATTTTCGTTTTGTTCTCTGTTACTAAATGGTTTTGCAGCTGCAACAACAAGCCCATTATATTAATTAAGTGGCACACTTGACTCTGTTGCCACAAATGAGCCACTTTCACGACCTCCCTGCGACGATGATTATCTATGTATATTTTGCTCGTTTTTTCGCGCAATGCTAATGCCGCAAGTTGATTTGGTGAGAAGTACAACAACAGCAAGCAACAAATGTTCGCATTCGCTTGCCAAAATACGAGCATTTAAATACACGAGTCAAAGGCAACATTTGCGCAACGGAACTGAAATAATAGCAGTCAAAATTCACACACATTTATTTAGATAATTTCTGTGGCATAGACTGCGATAAATGGTGGTGCATGGAAGTTGCATGCCGCGAGAGGTAAATAGATAGAGCATTATGCTGCTTTTTGGTGGCAATTATGTGTGCATTAGCATGAAAAGATGGCAGCAGAGGAGGCAATGCTGCAGCTGCCACAATCTGCTGCCATTTGCCAAAACGCCAAATTCTGGGGAATAATGCGAGCATTAATTTAATTTCTCATGGATTACTCTTTAGATGGATTTTAAACAGATAAAGTCTTATTCGTATTATATCGAATGAAAGTCGCTTTTTAGAGCAACATTATAGATTATCTATCTATAGCAGGAACCAAGCGTATAAATTGACTTTAGTATTGGGCAAGACAATGTTTTCGGAAACAGATGGCCAATAGAATCAGCTAGAGAATTGGCCAACTGTTCGTGCTGAATCATTCAGCAATGTTAGCATTTCAAATTTGGCTGCTTGCATATTTTAAAATCTCATCTGCGCCCACTCACAAAAGGGGTGGAGGGGGCGTGGCAGAGGGGGAGACTGCAGTTACTTTCATGTTGCGCGCTTGTTTAGTTTTCGGCCAGTTGCCGTTGGAGGCTGCCAATTGGCAGGACAACTGCCACATGAACATCAACAGTTGCAGTAACGACAACTGCTGGCACATGTTGCATATTTCATGTTTAATTTCAGTTAGTGCGCGTTGTGTGCCGTTGCAACGATGCCTGTAGCATAACTTTTGGCACTCAGTCAGCAGTATCTGTATCCGTATCTGTATCTGTACTAGCGTATATTTCCCTGCGTGTATGTTAGAGAGCAACACAAGGTGAGTGCATTTTTGGTGGTGTCAGTTTGAAGCTTCTATCAATGGGACAACATTGCGTATGCTTTTTGAAATATGTCCCCGCTCTCGCATTGCAGTTTATTTCCAGATTGTTTGCTGTGCCAGTTGCAACTTGTTGTTGCACAATCTCATGCAGCAGTTCTCCCGAAATACGCATTCCAACTCGTATGCATCTTTTCGACTCCCAAACTTCGAAGTGAAGACTTTACAAAGGGCTTTGAAATAGCAAAGTAGATTGCTTCGATGGTTTCTCAGAGTCATTAATTGTCTCTTTGTGCCTCAGTTACACTTCAATTAGGATAATTTCTTTGTTAACATAAAATGCCACTAGTTTTAGATAGGAGCAGTTTCTACTTAAGTTTCTGTGCACTTCTTGCCATTAGTTTCTGTTTTGCTTTATAAGTTGGTTATTTATAGTATTTTATCGGTACTTGGCATTAAATAATTTGTATTAAGCTCTAATAGTAAGGAAAATTATTTAAAATGGTCTCTTTGTATTATATATTCCACTTATATTTTGTGAACACTTATTTGTCACCTCAACAAATTTAATTTTGCAACATTTTCCATCCTCTTCACATTTTTCCGACTGTAAAAATATTTGCTCATAATGTTGCCAAGGGCATTTGCTGCTTGATATACCCTGTTTTAGTTGACGCAATGCATGCTATACAAAGATAAATATTCACATGTGACTCGTAAGTGTTCCATACATATATTTTGGTGGTCTTTTCTTCATTTTGTTACAGGGTATATCAGAACAAAAGAAGAAAATGGGAAGAACTAACCCACAAAACAGGCAAAGCTCATGGCTTAGCTCAAGTGGCATTTTACAGTGCTGGGCACTCAAGTGAGGGTAAAAGCAAACATACACACACACAGAAACGAACACACACATGCTAGTGAAGTCGGCTCCAGTTGCTGTTAAGTGAAATTCAATAACGCATAAAATAGCAAGTCACTAAACCCACGCCTCAGTTTATGCTTAAGCAGAGTTAAGATGCAGGGAGGAAAGGCGAAAAACTCATTCACCAAATATATACACTCTCATATATATGCACATCGAGTTCCCACTTATACATACATAAGTGAGTGCGTCTCTTGTGTGTATAAGTAAGTATTTAGGCATTTTGCATACATATTTCAAATAATTGTTTGGCCCAGAAATATCCACTTACGTTCACAATATGTGTACTTGTGTTTCCAAAGAGCATCTTAAAATAACTACGCTTACTCAGACTGTTGCCTTTTGTCCCTTTGCAGATTATAGTTAAATAGACTGCGGGTAATCTCAAATCTCAAATCTTAATCTTTGGTAATCGTGATTTAAGTTTTCTAACTTGTTCAACAGTTTTGATCTTTTAGATCTTTTAATTGGTTTATAGTATAATTCTGACTCTTCATGTGAAAATCCTTGGCTTAACTGTTGCCTGGCCTCAAAGATTGACTAAATTTGCTAAATATATTTTGCTGTTAGGTAAAAAAATTTACTTGTGTAGTCAGCAATTCAACAAGAAGTCAACCGACTTTTTGCCTAAGACAAATTAAATTTATAAACAAATGACGCTTGGCAAACATAAGCAAGCTGAAAAGTTTGACTTTAGTCTGCCTGCGGCCCCCTGGGTTCTGTACTTGGAAACCAACATGGAAACCAACAAGTATAACAACAACAACAACAGCAACAACAACTGTCATCCTAAGAGCACATGTCAGTTGTTTTCTTATGCGCGTTTCGTGGAGTTACATTTTTTTTTTGCTTTAACATTAACCAAAAACTGTTGAATGATGCGTGCCTCCTTTCGCAGCTGTATGCCTTAAAAATGTTTCACTTAAACAGCATTATAGGAGCAGAGCTGAAGAGACGGAAGCGGAGGCGGAGGGGACAAGATGAGTTACTGGAGCTGCAATAAAAACAAAATGTGTACATGACAAGCAAACATAAAGTTAGAAGCTCGTTAAAATTTGCCAAGGGGTAAAGGTGAGTCCAAAGATACAGATACAGAAACAGAAACAGATACACTGTGTGTGGTAAAATATTTTCACAAAAAAATTTAAAGTTGTCATGCAACAGTTTCAAGTTAAATCTAGAGATATAACTCAAGTGTCTATAGATACGTGTACGTCATAATCCCCATTCGTTGTGCCTCCGCACGTGATGCCATAAACCGAAAGGACGACGCCCACAAAACGATTTAGCTGCGACTTCCTTTAACATAAGCCTAGCTTGCGGAACTTTCGCGCCCCAACCGGAAAGTCAATGAAAATCCAAATAGATGCTCCCTGTTTTCCTACTTTGTGAAAATACCATATACCAATGTTGCTGATTCAGTGGAGCGCAAATCGTTAGAAGGCAAATAGAAGGAGCAGCAAGAAAAACAAACGGACGCGTTCAGGCGCAAAGGACTGAAGGGATAGATTTAAAAGGAGCGCATGTCAAGCTTTGGAATCCCGCACAGGGTCATGTCTCTCCCAGGTGGACAGATCAGTAACTGGGAACTGACAGTTCCCAGCTCTAAGTTCACAGTCCACAGTCCACAGTCCACAGTCAGATTCTCAATACTTCCAACTCACCACATTCATTTAACCTCTGACCCTGTCTCACTCAACTCGCTGCTGTCCTTTGTAGGTGCGGTCAGGCATTAAAAACAATATCATGTGTTGTTCAATCCCAAATTTTGTTTTTATTTCACATATTTTAATTAAAACTGTGCACCATATGGACAAATTCCGCGCTGTGTGCTCTTTAGTTTGCAAGCACTATAAATATTTGGGAGAACTGGATTAAAAGATATAAATATTATAAAATTATATAATTCTTTAATAGGTAAAGAATTGGATGGAGGTAAACTATATCTGGCATTAACAAAATATCTTAGATGCACTTTATTTTAAGTTTAATAAAACATTTAAGCTGCTAGAACAGTCGTGTTGAGTGTAAAACAAAAAGCCTTTGATGGGCAATTGTTTGAATAATATTATAAATTGAACTGACGTCGTTTTAAATGCTAGTTAAAGAGAGTAAAATGAGGCAAATGAATATTTTAAGTGGCGACTTAAATTGTAGATTTTATGGAACAATAAACGAGCTGTCGCAGAAAGTGTATTGAATTAACCTCGCCTCATATTCTTGTGTATATTTTAAGTTTATTTTTGACGACGCTCCAAAGTGATGGAAAAAAGTGCGACGGCATTTACACTGAGCATTGTCCTGATGCCCACGGCAAAAATAATACGTTGAATACTTTCATTTGAGGAGCAAAGCATAGCTCGAAATGCACATATTGCCAGAGGCATCGCATTTCAGAGGAGCCCGCAACTACGACTATTCGTGTGTGCTCCACTTGAATATCCTTGATATATGGGAAATGCGATAAGTTTACCTGACAATGCGAGCAGGCGTATCTATTATTAAGATCTCACACCCGCCAACTTGTCACATCCAAAGGCCCCAAAACGAATGAAAATCGTCTGTGGCACATGCCAATTGTCTCCTTGTTGGCATTCGAATTATCGGGAAGGCGGCGAGGAGGGGAGGAAGGGGGAGAGGCAGGCCTAAGCCGGGTCCGGGGTTCAGCTTCAGCTTCAGCTTTTGGGTTCAAGCCATTAACATAAACAGGTCTGCAGGCGTCAGGCACGTGTCGTGAGCAGAAAGTGACAGGATAACGAAAAGAAAACTAGCAAAAGCACTTCACGCAACCCATTTAGGTCACAGTCGAGGGACCTGCAAGGGGAGCAGAGATGCAGGGATGACAGGACGGTTGGCATATGAATAGTGGCCAAAAAGTGTCAACCAGGCCAGCGCATAAATCATTTGGGCCACCCGATGAGCCTGCTCGTGATCTCAGCGAACGGCAGAGCTGACGTTTTCTAAAGAATTTAATTGACAGCATAGGAGACTGTGGAAAGTCATAAATTATTGGCCAAGCATCGGCAGCATTCTCGTTATACCAAGTTAATTGTAAGCTTTCGCTCAACAAAAATAACCGCAGGCAGTTATTGTCGGTTCACAATCAGGACGAACAACCGAACAACAGCACGTGTGTCCTGCGTGTCCTGTAAACAAACTGCTGACTGAGGCGACATCATCGGACTCTGTGTCTGATTGTTGTCGCCTATTTGGTTTGCTAATAAATTAATGATGTACTTCTGCGGGCAAAAGAAATGACAACAGCCATGCAAAAGCAGCAAAAGGCCAGCAAATTGCCACAGACACTTGGTAGCAAACAACAACAAGAACTTCAACAGCACAACAACATACACACACACACACACACACACAACTCAGCGGTCATTTGGCAAATGAAAGAGCCTATTAAGATCCAGTCCGGACTCCGGACCAAATGGACGGCACATGCCAAATCAACGCGGCAAATTGGGAGAATTTGCGGTTAGCCATTAAATTCTTAAAGCATAAAGCAACCAATTAACTTGGATTAACATGATTGTTAATTGGAAATTTAAATAACAAGGTTGCCAACCACAACATCTCTGATTTTCAAAGCCAAATATGTTATAAATATAGATATTTTGTCTCTTTAAAAAATTTGTCTGTAAAACTGTTGACTTAGATATCAAATTATGCTTTGGTTAATTAATAAATAAATAAGTGAAATTTATTAAAGGAATGACGCACTTTTGTGGAATCAGACGCAAACAGGGTGTCGCATAGTCGAGCAACTATATTTTTCATTTTCATCAATTGTGACAGCACTTGAAATTTCTGTGACTTGGAAACAGTTTGAAAAGCTTTGATTAGTTTAACTAAATTAATTTGGTGGCTTGACGAAATGATATATTCGGATGATCCACAAACTGTGCAGCAGACGCTGCACATTCATCGGCTAATTCGGCAGAGGATTGGCCACAGAGCCACGAACAGCAGACTGCAACCGCTGTGGTATCGTGGCCTGTCCAACAGTCAAATGGCAGCGGCGGATGCCTTGCATGAGGCGTTGGGCGACGACATCCTGGAGGGGAGCACATATCGGGTGTATTATGTGCTGCATCGCTTGGGCGTGCATCCGAGGCCGCCAAAGAGCGGACTACGTCAACTGTTCCCCATGAGCCGGGGAAATGATGTGGCCTTTCTTTGGTTCCTCATGGAAGCTTATTACACGGCGGAGAATCACGAGAAGTACTATGGTAGTAACGAGCAGATCATTATGTCAACCATCTTCTGGCTGGACCTCAATCCGACCCTTCGCGAGCTGGACCGTGTGCTTCCACTACCGCATCCCTCGGAGGAGACGAGACGGAAAGAGGCCCAGGCCGAGGCACGACGCAACAAGCAGGCGGAAAGAGAAAGGCACAAACTGGCCAAGAAACGGTTGCAGTCCCAGTCAAAGTCCGAGCAGATCATATATCCGATAACTCCGTATTTCGAGAGGCCACCGAGACGAAAGTTCCGGCATCGAAACCTTTGTGCCTCTCCACCAAGGCGACCGGCATTTCTTCCCGTTGTGCCACCCGAGCTGCCGAGTTCCACCATCCGTTCGAGGTGGTTTGGCGACTTTGTCTTTGGCGAGGGCGAGGGTCAGCGCATAGCCACAAACGTGCTCCAAAAGGAAATCGATAACATTCTGCTGTCGTTGCATGCGGCTAAGTTGAATCCGATTCAGGTGGAGTCCATGTGCCAGCATCATAAGAGGATTAATGATATGGAGCATTCGCTGCGACTGAATCTGGAGAAGATCAAGCAAGAGAAGCGGGAGAAGCTTATAAACTTCGAGTCCCCCTCGAAACAGCGCAATCGACGTCGGACACTCGACCAGCTGGATCGAATGGTGAATTATTATGAGCAGCAGTTCCATGCGATGGCAATCAAGACGAGGATGGCATCCACTCGAAAGCGGCTCTATGATCCGGGTTTTATAATCGTGGACAGTGCTGACAATGCTGATGGCGATTCGATAGAGGACAGGTCGGGAGTGCCAAGTTGTAAATGGTGCGAGGAAGTCAAACTATTAGAAGGATGCGATCCCTTGCCATCAAGTTGCCGGGATAACATGCCACGGCAACCGAGTCTCAAATGTAGGTGCAAGGTGAATAGAGTGAATAAGCTAAATCGATCATTCAATCATCGTCCAAGCACCTTGATGCGATTTCTGCGAATGGGAGGCACTGGGAAAGTTAAGGAGATATCAACCTCATCTCCATTTCAGTGCTCCAGTCGCAGAGAAAGCAACAAATACTTTGACCACAACGGCGGCAACTACAGATTCAACTACCAACGACTTTTCGCACCCTGTAAATGCTCACATCTGGACAGCGATCAGCTGCGACTCAGAGAACAGTTTGCCAAGGCGTTGGACGAGGATGTCGGGTATCTAAATGCGATACTAGAGGGCGATAAGAGCGACTCACTGGACTCACTTGTGGATCGATCGGCGAAGCGCATTTTCCAAGCAGGCACGGAGCTATTTCAGCAGGAATACAAAAAGCTGGAGGCTGAGAAGGCAAAGGAGGGACCACATCAACGATTGGACTTTGGTCAAGACTACTATGATGCCAACAATATCGGTCTAATGAAGGAAATGCTGCGATTGGGCTTGGAAAAAGTCGCTCAGGATCGTCGCTATATATTGCCCACTCTGCCCAATGTGCACTCGGTGCCATTACTCATCAAATGGATCTGTGCCCGGTATGGCAAACTGTTCTCGGAGAAGGAACGCAAGCGCCAGTTTGTAAAGGCCAGTGTCCTCATGAATCATCTGATGTTCCTTCTAAGGAAGGAAGTTGTACTACGACATTGCCTCAGACCAATACCTCACTCAGGCGATATTTTGAATATTGAAGAACAAATTAATATGAACCGTTTGCTAATACACTACTGGGATCATTTTATGAAATACTTTGTGTTATCCATGATGGAGCTAGGCCGCATCTTTCACTCCACCATGGAGTCTGGTCAGGGCACCAAATCGACCTCCACATACTATACTTATATGCCCGCCCATATTCGGGATATTGAGTTTAGCAGGAGGACCCCATTTATGGATCGTCGAGGGTCTAAGTGAAATTAGTAAGCTTTTTTGAAATTGAACATATTCGAATTCGGTTCACAATAAACCAAAATATAGTTGTTAAGGTATGCAAATATATTTATTTAGAGCCACAATGTAGTGTAGTTAGCAAAAATTCTTGTATTTTTGAAAAATAAAAAACATTCTTATATTTTAGCCAGTTAGAATTTAAAAGAAAGTCACATTTAAACATTTGTAATTTCTTATATCTTATGGCTTCTCAAGAAATTTAAATCAGGAAGACTGATAATTCCGATAGGACCGATTTACAGTCGGTTAATGTCTGAATCAATCATCAATACCTTTAATTGAGTCACTTTTCGATGAAAACAGGGCTCAATTCAGTTGTAAAGATGTCAGCTTGGCAAACACATACAGTTCCATTCACACAGATTCATGTTTCACGTTCATTAAACACTCATAATTCACTGCCGCATGATTCATAATAGCTTTATATCGTTATGTCTGCGTATGTCCATTAGTCAGCTTCAATGTGGAACGAGACGAGACGAGACGAGTCGAGCTGGCTTCTCTTGGCAGCCCCCATGAGGAGTGAAATTGTTATGCATGAACGCATTTCCGCTTCCGCTTTCGCTTGATATCCAACATGGCTGTCCCATGGGTCAAGTTTTACGGCCCACATAGTTGCCCAGGCCCAAACACATGTGTGAATTATTAAAGCTGATTTTTCGCTACTCAGTCCAGTTTGGTTGCGACGTCGACTGCAATTGCGATTGCGACTGCGCTTCATGTTTTCATGTGCAACGTGGCGTATTAAAGCCAAATTGCGTTATCCGCTTGGCAAACGGCATAAAGGCAGCTTATTAAAATATTAATTGAATGTTGGTCAACGCTGATAACTGGCCAATGGAATCGCCAGCAAGCTGGTCGTAGGTTTACAACCCTCATAATTGCAGCATTATGAAAATGGCAAGAGACAAACAAATAAACACGTTTACCTGTCTGCAAAGTATAGTACAGTATAGTATAGTATGTCCAGGTATCCATCCGGCTCGTAAAATGGCCATAAAGCCAGAGATAAACGAAGACAAAGATAATGTGCGGAAATGCCACGGATGAAATTGAACGAATTCGGCATACCCAGCAGACAGAGTGTTTCGGAATAGGAAATGCTCCTCAAGAGCAGTCACCAGGGATGAGGCCTTGCTTTGCCGGTGGTGGGGAATCCTTTTTGGCCAATTTTGAGATGTTTTCGCAGTCACCGTTTTTATGAGTCATAAACATGAACAATTAGGCTGTCGGGTGGATGTCTGTTTTGTTATAATGTTAACAGCTTGGTTTAATTAGAAAAATACATTAACAAAACTCGTATAAGGGGAGTGGAGAGTGGAGAGTGGAGAAATGAAGGGAACGCCTCAGTTGCAATGCTCCGTAATGCTTCCATCTCTCGCAAAGAACAGAAAATAGCCCAATCCGGCGCCAAAAACAACGGACAGACAGAGCCATACGTTGAACGTCATGAACACGAGCATTAGCATGAACGACATGGTTATCTGGAGCATGTGAAGGAAGGTTTGGTACCAATGCATTGGCGCTAGCCACGTGCGAAAGGTGATTCTTGACTCTCTGGGCGAGTACGATAGCTCCAATGACACAGTATCTGTGGAACCCACGGCCACCGATTTTGAGCGATGACGTCGTCTGCGGGAGGATCGACGACGATGGCCTCCTCCCGACAGTCGCCGTCTTTCCCTATTTCTCAGCCATTCCCGGTAGAACTTGAGCAGCTCGTACAGTATGGCCACAATAAACACGAGCAAGCAGGACAACACCATTAATAAAACGGAGCTCGTGTGCCACCACTCGAAAAGAATCGTCTCCACGATGCCGCCATGAAAGAACATTGCCATTCCAGAACTGCTCGAACTTTCCTCCGAAGATCGTGGACTTCCGGTTACTGATGGCGACTCGCTGTGGTGATGATGATCGTGTTGTCGCACCTCGTGTGTGTATGGGGATTCCATCTTAACTACATTATAACGCAAATCCATCAAGGTTTATCCCGTATTCGGCTTGTGGATGCGCCATAAATTTTACTGCTGTAAATTACACATTTACAACTACTTAAAATGTCAATCAAAATTTTAAATAAAAATTTGTCGGAAGTCTGAAATGATAAAAGGAACAGTACTCAATATTCAAATGGAGTAAAATGTAATAATTTATCGAATTATCGAACTTCTGATTGTTTATTCTTGAACTACTTGAAAGGTAAACGTTAATGGATTCTTGTCTGGCATTTGATAATGATATTCTCGATCGTGCCTTGGACCTAGAAATATTCCACTTCAATTCATAATCTGATTAATGTCGTACTCAGAGACTCAGAGTCTTCAAATGTCCTTGGCGGTGCAAGTTGCAATGGAATTAAACTTATGCAACGCAGCAAACTCAGACATGTCACATCTGCATAAGACACTTATCAGGCGAATGTAATCAGAATTATTTAGCCAGTCCACAAAACTGAGTCGCGCCAATCAGCGTAAAATTTATGGATCCACATCTACGAGACGCGCCACAATTTGTTGGCAACATGAAATTCTAGTGAGGATGGCAATGGCGAAATGCCTGGCAAATCATTAACATAAATGGAATCTGGTTTGGGTTTTAGGTTTTAGATTTTGGACTGAGGCAACAACCACGTTCTGCAAATCAATGCAGTTACGGCGGCTGCTGGATGCTGTGAATGTTGTGGATGCTGTTGATGCTATAGCAGAAGCCTAGAAAATTTGCTGCTCCTAATGGCGGCCATTTTTCATTGAGTCCAGGAACGAACTCGGCAGAGAGAGAGAGAGAGAGAGCGAGTGCGAGTGCGAGGGAGCTATGGCTCCATGCATATTAATAAAGATTTAAGCAAGGAGATCGTGTGCCTTAAAATTAAGTTTGCCGAGCTGCCGGCAAGCTTCACTTCACTGACAGCTCACTTCAAATGGCGCACGAGCTGGCCATTAGATTGTGTAATACAACAGATTAATCATACGCCGTGTTGTGCATGGCGAGACTGTGCGTTGCTTTAATTTATGTGCCCTCCCCATACCGCCGATTGCAGACGACGACGACTTTTGCACTGGACGTGCAGGCATCTTAAGTATTTGCCAGTACGCGGTAAGTGCCGCAATTTGCTAGAGTTTTGAAGCAGCAAAAACGGCACGTAAAAAATGTAGCTAAGCGTTGGGTATCCCAACTGGCATGCATTCGTCTGACCAACCATTAATGCCTGTCCCTGTCCCTGTCCCTGTCCCTTTGCTTGTACTTTTTACTTTTGGCCATGCCAGTTCCTGTGCTTGGCTCTCAGCCACATTAATCATTCTGCACGCCTGCACCAAACAAAACCCCTTAAACACTGAGAATAAGAGAAACAACAGCAACGGCAACAGCAGCAGCCGCGAGAGGAGCATATTTTTGAAACTGGCTAAAACAATGCGAACACTGCCAACAGCTAAAAGAATAACAAGAAATGAAGAACAACAGAGGCACAAACACAATGTAAGCGCTGCATTAAATGTTCCTTTTCTATGGCTGTTTGAGGGCTTCCGTTTCCGTCTCCGCTTAATTGTCAGCAAAAATAGAGGGAAATAGAAAGCAACGGAATCAGACAAGAGAACTGATAAATACCCTAAGTACGGGTAAAGTCCGAGCTAAAAGAGTTGTCAATATACAAAAATATAATACATTTATTAAATGTAGTTCAATTATCTCGGGTTTCCCTCCATCATAATGATAATGAAGTTAGAGTCCTAATACAAATAAATGAGCAGACATTCATCCTGGTGTCGCTTACAAATTTCCTCAGCAAGTTTTCTTTGCCTTTCACTGATTTTTTGAAGCATTTTAAGGATAGCTGCATTGGCATTGTATCGAAGAATGGAGGATGGACATGGGAGACGGAGCTATGGTTTTATTTTTGGAGTCTGCCTTTTCGTGGCCAGCTGCTGTTCTATTCTTTATCAATTGTCTTGTAGAGCAAAGCGTTAATCATGCGGCATTTAATGGCTCTAAGGCCCATGATTCCCAAGAGACGGAGATTTCAATGGTCAAAGTTTCGCTTGGTTGCTGTTGTTGTTCCCTTGTTCCCTAATTCAGTTGTTCAGTTGTTAAGTTGTTCAGTTCCTTAGTTGTTCAGTTGTTCACTTGGGCGTCTGTCAATGGCCAGAATGATGAAAAGGGAATGGCATAAAAAATACGTTTTTCTTTTGTGCTGTTGGGAATTTTACCATGAAAAGAATACTCTTTTAAGCTCATGAAGCCAGACGACACGCATAACATTTCAGACCCAAGCCGCAGCCCTTACACCCGCCTCCTGCTCTCCCCCTCCGACTTGCCTCTCATGCGCCTCAGTGTTGCGTGTAATCGCGCTGCTAAGTCCATTTAATCAACTTAATTTTGTACAAATTCTAAGATATTTCACTTCGTCTCTCGTTTTTTTATCTTCTGCCTTTTTTCGGGTGAAGCAAGCCCCGTGGCTTGACAACACATTTAATAAAATATTTTCACAATTACTAAAAGCATGACAGGTAAGGGAGAAGAGAGGGGACGGTCTGCCCGGGGGTAGCTAATGCTCAGGTTGTTGATTTCAATCGCTGTTGAAATAAAGTTGTTAGCGCTTCAAATATTCAACATAATTCGTTCTGAATATATTTGTACACATCAAGTGAGTGTGCGTATGCGAGTGTGTGTGTGTGATGTGAGTGTATGGGTTTACCATTTCAATGCTGCATACATTTTGCAACCTTGTTGTGGCCCGATGTCGTATTCTGTCATTCTGTTACATTTTATATTAAAGGACATTTCTCCATGGCGTTTGTAATTATCACAAGCTCATCTTTCCATTTTGAAAAATGAGGTTTTTCGTTTGTAAAAGTTCCAGACTTGTCATTATGCAAAAATCCGAATCATGTCATTTAATCCATGCGACAAAAGGGTAAATATTTATATACTACGTGCTCACTAAATTAATTAAAAAGGAATTGGATGCGTGCTACTTACATATTATTTATTTAAATCTGTATGTATTTTTGGCCAGAATCAGCATCCGATATGCTTGTTTTTAGTAATAGTTTCATTTATATATTTAATTTAATAAACTATTCGTGTTTTCAGATTTTCAATTGTTAATTTAAAGTCGAATGTAATATTTATACCCGGTCTCAATAGAAATTGAATAAAATGTGTATTCAAGTTAGAAAATAAAAAATGTAGTCGAATTATATATTTTTAAGGACACTTAGAAGGAGAGGGTATACCATAGTCGAGTATTTTCAGTGGTTGCATTTGCACACACATTTTTTTACGAAAATGCCATATAACTTATTCTTTGTAAGATCAAATACTTAACAATACATTTTTTTCCTATTGAGTAATTGAATTTCACAAAATATCATTGCATTTTTGTTGCTGTTCTTATATTTATTGAATTTTAGATGAATGTTGAGAGCCATTGCCCTAAATATAGTTGAGTGGCCCCTGCATCAATTGATGTACAATACGAATGCTGAAATTGAAGTTCATCTTGTTTGGCCAATTTCAGTAGAAGGTGCTCTGAACACTTCGATATAGTCGTTAATCATCGCAGTAGCCACTATAAGAGTCTATCGATTACCGCGTGTGTTATCAGTCATGAAACATTTTGTTGTGAAATTGACACACTTGCGTCCAATTGGGATTCGGATTACGTGACGTTTGCCATTTCATGTGTCATTCCCACTTAATGATGGAAACAAAGTGGATCCTTCCCGGGTATCTAAACTTCAACATTCCCCTTTCTGTTTACCATCGATGTGTGTGACTGAATCTGTTTATGTCCAGATAACTTTTCATTGCTGATTTATGGCTCGATATTTGTTAGCACTTTGTGTTTGTGGCATCGCTGACAATTGCAGATAACATTTTGGAAAACTTTCACACAGTTTTCTTTTGTTTTCCATTTTTTCAATAATCTGCACGTTGCTCCTGATGACAATTCGCTGTTGCGATGTTTCATAAACGTCGCATTAGTGTCACAGAAAAAAGAGAAGAAGCCGAAAATGCTCATAAATCTGCAGACTTTAGAGCATACGATATGAAGATAGTGTAAAAAACAAACCGACGGTAAATTTGCTGCAATCGTCAGCTCTTTTTTTTGTCGCTGCTTACCCTGTGAATAGCTTGCATTGCTATTTAAATATAAAATCCGCTTAGCTGCAGGGTGAAAAACCAAAAAAAAAACACACATACGCCGTGGATGCCACACCGTACATACTATATGAGTGTAGTTGCACTGAATGTCCTTGGCATCGTCGCCATTCAGTCTGGCAGCCGGAGCAGCTCATAAAGTGTGATTGTTACATGGCTGGGGCTGGGCAACAAAGGACGAGCGAGCGTGAAATCATCATTTATCAGCAGGCAGCAGCGGCAACAGCGGCAACAGCGGCAAGCAGCCGGGAAGAGCAGCAACAATGGTTGCCTGGAGCAGGAGCTGGCGCCGGAAGATCACTTTGTCATTGTCATACCCTTTAAGAGAGAGTGGCTCCACCTATGCACAAGTAGCTGCACTAAAATCACCCAAAAACACATACCCGAATCTCAGTCAAGTGGTTGTGTTTTAGGTCTGCTCGTCCTTAACTTAACAGTTTACACGGATGCGATACATATAAATTCACGTATGCGATACTGTGAACAGTTACAGACATGGAAACATATGTACATGTATCTGCATGACATTCAGTTCGTGTGTGTCTGTGTGTGTGTGTGTATGTTAGTTTGCTCTGCTCCAACTGTTTGTTATTCTTCTTTGCTTTTAAATATTTTTCACCATGTTTCACTTAGTTTACCCTCCGTTTCCAGTTGTCAGTCTCACTTACAAATAAGCACTATATATTTCCATATATGTTTCTTGTTTTTTTTAATAAATACGGAGTCTGTGATAGTGATTAGTTGACATTTAAACTTCTAAACAGATTGTGACGTGTGCAAGCACTTTAGTGATTTTTTTGAAACGAATTCTGTATATATAATGTGGATTATCTCGCCTTATAAACTCTTCTAAGCAACACTTATCTCTTTAAACCACCCTATTTCAATGTGCCAATTTATTGAGTCTTTCAGTAAAATAGGTTTTATGATTAAGAATACATGCAACTTTTTATTAATTTAAATATATTTTGAAATGCTGTCCTTAAAAAATATCGACAACGGTGTATATTCGATGATTTTTTGTATATAATATTATTTTATTTTCAATGAATTAAAAATTAAACTCAATTGCTTGTTGTGCATTGCTGAAACCCGTCTCATGACGACGATGTCAAAGCTCCAGTTAGTTTCCCAACTCAATAAGAAGAACAAATATGTTAAGGGACATGTCAAGAATTAAGTGCTTTGAAAACTTGTTGGGAATTTGCCTGTATTAAGCTAAGCCTGTTGTGGAATGCATAATTTTGATAAAAGTTAGGAAAAGTTGCACACGACGATGATAAGATAATTTGTTGCACTTCACAGTTTAGTTTTATTTATCCGGAAGGCAGAGGGATCCCCTGGAAAACTGTGAATGTTCGGAAGACAAGTAAATAAATGAGATAACCTTTTAGGAGTACATTTATATGGTTGCGTTTTATTTGATGCTTTAATTTCTGCTCTTTTGCTTGGATGTATTCAGTGTTGACTTTCATATTACACTTGCACTTGCAGCTGTGGGAAACAGAAGCAGATTTACATTTTACGTTTTACGGCTTGTAAGCTTCACTCGGTTGAGTTTTATCTATTAATATATGTATTTTTATACCGTTTTCATATTTTGGTTTTCTTACTGAACTTTAGTTCTTAGTTGCATAGCATTAGATGCGCTTAGTTTGTCATGCTCTTTTCTTTGTTTGTTTTTAGTTTTTATTTCTTTTTTGGTTGTCGTGGGGGAGGGGAGGAGGTGCTGGGACGAGAAGAGGAGAGGAGAGGAGAGGATAGGAGAGGGGGATTAAATTTAGTTACATATTTATTTATCTTCCGAATTTGTTCAACATTCAATTACACATTCAGATGTAACTCAGCTTATTTGTTTTGAATATCATGTGCTTAACCGTAGATACATACATTAAAAAACACGCACACTTAGTAGACTTAACAGACTAGGTATATGTATATGTATATTTATATATATATATTAATATTTATGTATATGTTTAGGTAGTACCCGTATATAAGTACTACATAAGGTTAAAAGTAATTAGTTTATAAGCATTAAATGTATATTAATGTAGTTTGTTTGTTGTTCTAAACATAAAATTAATGCTTAATGTTTGGTATCACAGAGAGGCGTGACTTTTATACAAATACAATAAAAAACAATACAAAATTAATCATGCAGAAAGTTTGTTAATTTGTTTGTTTGTTTCTTTGTTTGTTTGTTTGTTTGTTTGTTTGTGTAAATACATCCATACATGTTGTGTATAAGACTTGAGCTTTAGCTTTAGTCATACGAGTATAATAAATATACGTTTTGAGACAGTTTCGAGCTGCATACATATTCTACACGTGAGTTTGTGTGAATGTATCTTGACTTTGCTTTATCGGTTATTTACAGTTCGACCTACTTTTGTCATGCTTTAAGATCTATACGCTTACATATATGTATATGTTTTGCATATGTCAATTAGATGACACAATATATTTAATGTGACTTACTTAGTATTTCATTAATTTAAATTAATTTTTGGCTCAGTTTTGAGTATCGCAAATGAACTGCGCTCGCAGTGGGCTCAATAGATTCGATATCGATTGTGATTGTGATCGGAAAGGAACCGTGAGAACCTGTTCTGGGTTAACAGTACTACAACCGTCTTTCTGTGTGTGTGTGTGTGTGTGTGTGTGTATTGGGTGGGTGGGTGAGTGTGTGTGTGTGTAAGTGTGGGATATTCTTAGCTTTAGCCCACTTCATTGCTTAGCGCTACATTTAAAAATTACAACGTTTAGTTACACTTAGAGATGTCGTCTACATATGTATTTGTATATAGTATGTATGTATATATCGTATCAGCACTACTACATACAAAAAATACTCATTGGTGTGACTATGTGTGTGTGTGTGTGTGTGTGGGAGACTTCCTTTTTATATTTCCCAACTACATGTTGAGTTGACACACAGTAAATTGAGGACAACAGAGACAGAGATACAGGGGATTCATGGACATCATTCCGTTGACGTTGATGACTCAATGAGTTCACAGGAAACTCTCCCGCGCGCCATGTCGTTCATCTCCGAGCATGACTCGTTGGGAAGGAGGTTCGCCATACTGATCCTGGTAGTAGTTCTCTCGCATCATGCTGTTCAGACTGGAGCAGCGGAAAAAGAGTATCTCCTGGAAGGGTTTGCGAAAGTCTCGATTCAACGTGGCATAGATGATGGGATTCAGCAGAGAGTTGGCATAGCCCAGCCACAGGAAGAGGGAGGAGAGCGATGGCGGCACATGCATCGTCTCGAAGGGCCGGATCAGTGCGAGGATGAAGAAGGGAAGCCAACAGACGGTGAAGGCCGACATAATGATGCCCAGCGTGGTGGATGCCTTCTTCTCCTTGGCCAGCTGAAAGCGCAGCTTCTTGTGATGCGGAGAGCCGAGCAGTCCAGTTGATCCACTCACTCCGCCTCCGCTGCCATGATGGCCATGAGGAATGCCCACAACGCCGCCACCTCCTGCACCGCTGGTGCTCAGTCCGCCGCAGGT
This sequence comes from Drosophila sp. st01m, assembly GCA_018901795.1. Lineage (NCBI taxonomy): Eukaryota > Metazoa > Arthropoda > Insecta > Diptera > Drosophilidae > Drosophila > Drosophila sp. st01m. Next base: position 6,780,997 of record JAEIFG010001494.1, on the reverse strand, counting down.
GGAATAGGTGAGCGATGTGTTGCCCACGCTGCTGTGACGATGTCCATGTCCCGCCCCTGCCCCATTGCCACTGCCACTGCCCAGATCCGTGTGACCCAGGGCCGGAGCTGTGGCGGTCTGCGGTGATCCGGTGCCATTAAGTGCCTGCTGCAGATGTGTCTGGGCGCGCTTCTCCTCCAGGACAATGCGACGAGCGGCTTTGAAGATCTGGTAGTAGACGAAGAGCATGACGGACAACGGTATGTAGAAGGAGCCCAATGTTGCATATATCTGATATGCAAAGTTCTGGCACACCGTGCAAATGGGCTGACCATCCTCATCCTCGTGCTCGTTGCCCAGTATCAGGAGAGGCGGCAGCGAGATGCAGGCGGCGGCCAACCACACAATTCCCACACAGAGCATCATGCGGCGTGGCGTCCGTTTCACTCCATACTCCAGTGGCTTGGTAATGGCCAGGTATCTGTCCACGGAGATGGCACACAGATTCAGTATGGATGCGGTGCAGCAGAGCACATCGAAGGACACCCAAATGTCGCACAGCAGTGTGCCAAAGCTCCAGCGTTCGAGCACCTCGTAGAGCAGGGCCATGGGCATGACGAGCAGCGCCACACAGAGATCGGATAGCGCCAGTGAGACAAGCAGATAATTGCATGGTCTGCGCAGTTTTCGTACCATGCAGACGGCAATGCAGACGAGGACATTGCCCACAACCGTTCCCAGGATGACAATCAGCAGGATGATGCTCACAATGACCGACTGCAGTGCGGGCAACTCGAACTCCTCGTCGCCCGTCACTTCCTCCAAGAGTTGCGGCGTGTCCGACATGGACTCCAAGGTGCTGCTGCTGCCATTTGGAGTGCTCGTGATTCCCTGATAGCTGACAACGGCAATGGGGCTGCTGCTGATCGATCCGACCGCAGCAATGGCGCCTAAGAAGGCCCTGCTGCTATTGAAATCCTCTCCGAAATCCTCGCCAGCGCCGTTGCCCCTCGCCACAGGCTGCTCCGTGACGGTGGCCGTGTCTGTTGCTGTGGCTGCTTTGGATGTTGCTGCTGTTGTAGTGACTGTTGCTGTTGCACTGACTGTTGCTGTGGCTGTTGCAGTGACTGCTGCTTTGCTGTTGCTGTTGCCGTCGCCGTTGCATAGGCAATCCAGCTGCTGAGGAAGAGAATGAGCAGCGTTAAAGTTGCAGTGGAGATCAGTTTGTTGCTCTGCTTCCAGTTCTGTGGTGTCGTCTGATGGCGTCTTTTGCGGGCTGCGGCTGCTGCGCAATCTTGCCCGGTTGAAGCCATCAAATTGTTAATTGCTTTCTTTTGATAAAATACGTGTTCAATGATTAACTTGTATATAATTTAATTATGTGTTTTGATAACGTGTCGTATGCGTGACGACTTTCAGTTGTTGTTGCTGTTGTGCGGCAACGCAGCGGCGACAGCAATGACACCCACTGACCTGCCTTTGATCAACTTTAACATCATCATCATCGTCATCATCATCATCATCATCATCGTCTTCATCATCCACAACAACGCTGCGTGCTTCATGGCTCTATTTTGATGGTGTAACAATCGCATTGGAAATTCTGCCATTACAGAGTCATGTCATAATCGTCATTGGCATCAACATCATCATCATTAGCAGCATTAGCATCAGCAGCCGTAGCTTAACTCGATGATTATCTTGGGATTTGCCCTTAATTCGTTGCAATTCTTAAAGCACGTTGATTCCACATCACTGTCGTCCAATATTCCTGTCATTAATCATAATTTCAATGAAAATAAAGTCGTCTTATTAGTTTGTCTGCCTTCTGCTTCAGTCGTCAGTCGTCAGTCGTCCAGCCGGGCTCACTTCGGCTCAGCCAAGGCTTACGGCGTATACTGTGGACGCCCCCCGTCGGCGCTGCTTTTGTGACGCTTGATTACTAATTTGATGTGAGTCCGTCCTCCTTTCCGTACGACCCTCCGTCCGTCCGTCCGTCCGTCCGTCCGCTCTTCTGCCCCGGGCCAACACAGTGTATGTTTAATAAAGCTCTATTTGCGGGCAGCTTAATAAATGTTTTGTGCTCTCGGGCGATTATTATTTTGTGTTGGGCTCAGTTTCACTTGTCGTTAGTGACGTTGATCTTTAAGATTGTTTTTTTTTTTATTTCTGGTGTATTCTAAGCAGCTGACAACGAAGCAATAAATAGATACTTGGGCTGATTGGCTGACAGGTAGCTAGATATATGATGAATCCGATAGAATGTAGTTTGAAACCGCAGTGATTGTCGCCCTGCTGAAAATAAAAATAAATTATAAAGATTTATTAGTTTAGATGCTTTAAATATTGAAATATATTTAATGGATATAGTTAAGAAATTCTTGGTGGTCACAGCTCTTACAACTTGCCAGGAAATTGAATAAAAAATACAACAGAAACAGAACCGAGGGCTATAAGCAGATGTTTCATGCTCATCATCATAATCATCGTCAGAGTCCGTTTTTCCTTTTTCTCGGGCGCACATAAAGCAAATGAAGCAGATGGCGACCGCACTCGATACTGCTTCCTTTTGTATTAATTTTTATTTTTTTTTTTTTTACATCTTCTCATTATTGAATTGTTCGCCTTGTTTGTCCCAATGGCCTTAAGACTCCCCCGACCAAGCCCATGCCTGTGGCAAGCACTTGAAAATGCGTTGCAAATAAACAAAGAGCAGCCAAAATGGAAGCCAACATGGTTTTCTTACGGTTGTTGCTTCCGTTCTGTTTATAACCATTTATTTTTCTTCTCACTGTCGTCTTTTGTGTGGTCAATGCCTGATGTGGAAAAGCGACGGAGAAAACCGCGAGCCAAAATAAAAATTATACATTTTGCTTTTTAATTGAATTCCATTTCCAATTCCATTTCCATTGGCACGTGGCCGCGTTGCCATCAATTGTGGCAAGTGGCTGTGAAACGCATTTGGCCTCACGTGTCTCCTTCAAATTTATTAAATTCTGCAAACGCCAAATTTGGCAACCTGACGGCGCTCAAACGCGTCTAGACGACCAGACACTGTCGACTTCGATGCCGGTGTCGGTGTCACACCTGCAACCAACCTGAGTCGACCGACCTGGTCTTTAAAGTAAAACAAATGCTGAGAATGCCATTGTATCTGAGCTATCAAATTCGCATTAGGAAAGTGCCTGCCAATCGGTAATCTGCCCAAATAGAAGAGCATAAGAACAGTACTTTAAAATTCAACCAGAAGATGGGGAAATTTGATTACAAAGAGAATATTTTAATTAAACAAAACAAATATTTGTTTAGTGACTTAAAATAACTAAACTAAAATAACCAAAACTACATCTTTCAATTTACTGTTGGTAGACTTGGTGGACTGGTAAACTCACTTGAGTCAAAAAAGAAATATGCTGATAATTTTATATTTTAATGTTCAAAATATTTCTATGATTCATAAGCAGAAATAAAATCTGATTAAAGTATTTAAATATAAGCTACTTCTTTCTAGTTTTTATAAATTCTATTTACGATTTAATAATAAAATATGGCTATTCATGAGTTGCCTAATTACGTCAATTGCATTTTAGAATAAAAAAAAATTATAATAAAATGTACAGCAAATGCAACTTGATACACAAAATTAAAATGGTCGGAGTTGATATTTTTGTGGTTAGCGTATTTGATAAACTGATTAGCTGTGCAGTAAAATTGGATGAAAACAAATAGAGTGTTTATGTTTTGATATGCTAATAAAACACACGTGCACATTTCTATTTATTTATTTTGTTCGTACGTATAACTATTATCTGTTATTTTTAAATCATTTTCAGATGCAATTTCATATCAGAGACAATGTCAACAAATTGTTTTGGTACTGGCTCTGTCGAGACGTGTGCGAAAATGTTAAACTGAATTGCAATTACCATGCTGATCTTAGAAAGTTGTTGTGGTCTACTTAAACACAGTGTACACCGTCCTACATGTGATTATGTTTAATATGCGCTCGAATAATTTTGCTGGTTGATTATGTTAATCAACTAACTACAGGCAGTCAGACAGAGATGGCGACTGTTGGCCGACAAGCCTGAAAATGTTGCAATTATTTGGTCAACAAACAAACTGTAAGCCGCTTTAGCCGTTTGTGGACAGTTCGTAAGCCCTGTCCCAAATGTTGACTCTCATTTTGGATCTGACAGTTAGAGTAGGAGCACATAAATAATTGAATTTAATTATGCATATCAAATATAGCCCGAAATAATTATATAATTTCTTCCCTCGGCTGTTGGCTCGTATTGTCAGTCTTGAATCTCACAAGACGCCATTGGTAGGTCATAAATAATATGGCTTTTCTCGTTTCAGCTGTGGTGACAAAGCGGCGTATGAGCTATATTTTGTCTGAAGCTCTTACCTGACTGTCTAAATATTTGGCTTTGGGAGGACCACGCCCTGTGCAACTTACCACAAGTCTTACTCTGCTTGACATTTTGGTAGCAACGTCGGCTCTGCAGAACTTTTCAAATATTTAGTAGTTTTCTTGGTTATCTCTAAAACCCCAAGCAGCGGCGTCGTCTTGGGGCTTGCCGCAGCCGCTCCAAAAGTTTTCTTGTCTATCTGCGTACTTTACGGCCAGAAAACACGCAGCAGGCAACGCAAATACATTGAAAATAAATACAGCTCTACTACTTGCAACTTGCAGTTTATTCGGCAAACTGAATTTAGCAGTCAACGGGAAAAGACAGGAAGGACAGAAATGGCAAGTTCTGTTATTGGTTTCAAAACTATTTGTTGCTGCAACTAAGTGTTCAGTGCGCTTAAACTTTGATTAAGCAACACGAATTGGGTTAAGCTCAAGGATGAACTTGCCCAAACTATCATGCTTCTATTTGTAGAGCTTCGATGGCAAAATAACTCTTCAGATGTATTTTTAGATGCAATTCATTTTAATAACATTTTATATATTTATATTGAAAAAGTTATTTTCATTGAACTTTCTTTAGGTTCACCCATTCTTCTGTACATTGTCAAAACAATTGAAAGATTTAATTGGATCTAATATCTACGTTGTGATTATGTGCAAATCTAAAAATTGTAGCCCTAAATCCTCAAATGACTCGCATTGTTCTTGTCTAGTGCTGCATTTTATTCCTTTAATTAATAGTACAAAGCCATAATAAGTATAAAGCATACCATTATGAAAAGCTGAGCAAAAAATGATCAAGCTTGTGTCTTAGAGAATAATTATATTTAAGCTTGTCTGCAAAATGAAAATATCTGCACTTTACTTAAAGCAAACAAAGTAAATAAGCTTAGCGTATCTCATGCTGTTTGCAGCTGCGTTTTATGGAAGCGCAGGGAATCCCCTCATCTGTAAATAAAGTCAGCAAGCGTAAACTTAATTTTTCTCGATATGCCAAGCAATTGTCTCAACAACACCAAATCGTCTGCAAGAGAATAAAGCCAAGCCGTGCAGAAAGAGGGAGGGAGGAAGGGGAAGGGGAAGGGTAACTGGCATTCAGAGAGAATGCAATTCAGTTGGTTAGCTTGGTGCATAGTCTGCTGCCCATTGCGCTCATTTTGAACCACATCGTCTCGACTTTTCAAGCAATACATTAAACATTCATCTCTATTTTTCTTTTTATTTTCCCTTTTTTTTCTTTTTTTATAGTATAAAGCTTTTTAAGCGACGGGGATTTACGGCTTCAGCGCAGAATGCGTGAAATAAGCAAACAAACAAAGGGGGAATAGAAAGTTGTAGCGATAAGACCACATTGAGGCGAGTTGAGAATCGTCGAGAGACCACAGAGGTATGCTATCATGTCAATTAAGCAATTCCCGAAATCCGAGAAATCAGAGAAATCAGCTAAGCCAAAGAAATCACTGACAGCAACACGGCGTATACGCAACGTGGGCTCATCTCGTATGCTCGTGTGCGCATTTCGCATTTTGAATTTCAATTATGGAGTCATCAAATTTGATTTCTTTAACATGTCTGTAACCTTTTTCAATTTTTTTGGGCATGTTGCTTATTTATGTTACTCGTTTACCTCGACGCGTTTCTCGTCATGCGCCAGTCGCCATTTGAAAAGTGCCTGATGTAATTTCAATCTGACACTTTACATGAGAGACGATACACAGATAAAGATAGAATAAGAGGCAAGCTGGGGTGATATATGCGGATTTTAGGCACGGGGATCACACAAAAATTGCTGTAAATGGATGCGAGTTAAAAAGCCAGCAATTTTAAATTGCCGCTGTCGACGTTGGCGTCCTTTTGGCAGCAGTTTTCCTCACAGCCACCAGCTTGACGTTCATCGACAAACTGCTCTCGATTTTGTTTCTCCTTTTTTCTTTTTTTTAATATGATTTTATTTTTATTTTTTACGTTTAGGGCGTGTTGCGCACTTGATGTTTATGTGTCAAGCAGCTGCTGGTTTATTTTGTTTTTTGTTGTTGGCACACGACTCTAAATAATGAATACGTTGATTTTGAATCATATTTTAATGCCAGCTCACTTACACCAGACAACCAGGAGACAACTTGAAGTACACAAGACATTATACAGTATTTAACATTATTTTTCAGGACATACATTTACAAAATCTAACATACTTGTAATAAATAGTTCAATAATAACTATAACAATTTTATATCAGCGATTAGAGAGAGCAGTTTGTAAATTATGGAAAAATGTAAAATATAATTTTTTATTACTAATCGCCTAAACTTATTATAGCATCCACATTTCGGTTGCAAGCTTGTAGGACAGTGTAGCACAATTTCTGGCATAAAATGCCTGCACACTGACATATGTGAGCATTTGTAAGCTTGTGTCTGTGTGCGTGTTGAATTTGTGTGCATAATAAAATGTGTGTACAAAACATGTGTAGAGAGGCGCCTAACGGTGAAAACATTTGGAAACGGGGAAATTGCTTATCTTTACTGTTATCTTTGTTGCTGTGTTTGTTTCTTGCCTCACATTTTCATTGGTGTTTCATTTTTGATAATGCGTCGCGTATGTGTTTGACTGATATGATTTGCATATGTATGTCTGTATGCGTGTGTGTGTGTGTGTGTGTGGGCGTACCGATTGTGCGTGTATGTCGTAATAAAGCATTAAATTTTACATAAATTGCGGGTACAGTTTGGTAGCTTCCTGCCACCGAGAAGAAAATGTATTTACGTATTCGCATTTGCGTTTCCTTTGTCAGCACGAAAGGAGAAAGCAAATGCTTACATGTTTTCAACCTTGTTTACGTTGCCCTGTACACACAGATTGAAGAAGAAAGGTATAATCATGTTTAGGGCACGCCGATTCGCCCAAATTCAATCCCACAGAATACTGAAGCATATATGAATCAACGTTAATCAATATAAATAAGGCATTATTCCCCAAACATCTTCTTTATATCTTCCGCTCCTTCCTTAGGATGCTTATTATTAATTCGGAAAATCTTTTTGGATCTGACTGAGTTAAGAAACTTAAATTTAAAAATCTCTTTTCTTAGATTCGACCTAAAAGTTGTATTCCAAAGTATTTTTTAGCGGAGCACTCTTGTCAACCAAATTCTTGCCCATTTTATGTGATTATTTATGATGGCGACTAGCCGAAAAGTCCCTGAAATTGTGACTGTGCTGATGATTTCAGCTTCGGTTTTTTTTAGATTTATGTTTGCTTCTTTTCGTGATAGCCAAAAGCATAAATGTTAATTTTTCCAAACTCATATTTTATGCTGCCAAATAATATTTTAGCAAACATATTTATTCGCATTTAAATCATTTCTAATAAAGGCTACGACAAAGTCAACAAATATGGGTCAAAAAGGTATTAGAAATATTTCAAATAAACATCTAGACAATAAGACTGTATTTTTTATTAACGAAGGAGATTTCTCCTGTGATCAATTTAAATTATTCTGATTGCAAATAATATTATTAGTCAAGACATCTCTTATCAACCACGGCAGCAGTCGAGCTGACATCATTATACTATATATGATGTCTTTTAAAATCAACGCTGCAGCTTTTGAATTCATTCTTTCGTTCTTCACTGCTAAATCCTTACTTTTCTCTCAAATTGTGCAGACATGTCCCCCAAAAGCTGAGCTGCTACTCTAACATGTACATTGCACACATACATTTGCTCGCATTAAGCAATATCTATAGTTGCAGCTCCAAACAAATAGTGCATTTTTTGTTGCCCACAATTTTTCACCCAATAAACTCGAAGTATTTTATGGGAGTGTCCCCAGTGGAGAGTAAGTCATAAAATCTTTTTATGTGTTAAGCAAAACTCACACTGCTAATTGAATAAGTCTTTTAGCCACTTATCACGTATCACACAAACTTGCAGCATTTATATTAAATTTCTGAACTGTAATCAAGTAATCAAGATTGAAGTCTGCGTATCAAAATAATATATGTACATACTTTTCTCGACTGGTCGTAGCTCGAGAAAAGTGAAACGTCTGATAAGCAGCTTTACTTAAGAAAATCTTCTAAGAATTAAATATATTTAATTCGGAGGATAATAAAATTAATTCAACAAGAGCTCAGACGCACCTTATTAAAGTCTCCTTGTCTGCGGTTTTCCGACTTCTTAAGTGTTGAGATAGCTGCAATGGAAAAATAAGTCATATAATTAAAGAAACTTGAAGTATAATGAAATTTACACACTTTCACCAATACCTCAACAATGGCAACCGCTCAACGCCTCTGAGCGTTCTCTTATTCTCCATATATCTCTTTCTCTTTCTGTCTTTCTCTTCACACACACTTAGGCAGGCAAATTTTGTTTTTATGTTAATATAATAAGTTGTCGGCTGTCGTTCTATAAATATGTGTAGGTTGTGTATTGTGTGTTGATGGTTTGTTTAGCAGGGCAAAGTCTGCAGACGGCATCAATCATACGCCATGTTGCGCTGCGCTGAAGTGTGGCTAAAATGCGGAAATGTGAAAGGCAGCACAGACTTGCATGCACAGAGAGACTTGTGTAAGTTGGAAAATTGAAAGTTTATCGACTAGAACGCACACAGAGAAAGATAGAGAGGGAGAGAGAGAGAGAGAGGCAGACGTGAGACAAGCACACGGAGAGTAAAACCACAGCATGAACAGCGCTAACAAGAAATTGTCAGCAACAAATTTGCAGGGGACAACAACATTAGAAACAACAACGACAACAACAAGAACGTAACTGCAACTGCAACTGCAACAACGTCAAACCGCCATGTCACCGCCCAGTGAACCACACACTACCCAAGTTGAGTTGTTGCAAGCGCTTCGTCAACGTCACGCTTAGCCGCATTCGAGACATTGTAGGCATAGGATATGCATTGAAACAGTCAACTGACTAGGATAAGAAACGGTTAAAGGGCTGGGAAATGATTGCAGATAGCAGGCATGCTGCACTCAACAAAAAAGACTCTACAGACTGTCAACAACTGCTGCAATTGGTGCAACAACAGCTTTTAACAGCACATCAACATGTCCAATTGCTCACATTACAAAGGGCTCAATAAACAATCTCTCAATTTACAGTGATTTTCCATGTTCTTTACTCTTGCTGCAAAGGGAGAACGTTGATAGTCTCTGCACTTGCAACAGTAATATTATACAATTATCTGGGACTTACATTGCTCCTTACCATGAGAGGATATTTAACGACTGCAATCAGACAGATTTCTTGAACGAATAAATTGTATGCATTTATTTAATTGTATTCTTAACCGATATAAATTCATTTTCAAGAATCGATTCTGTTAACAATAATTTTAATACTTTCAATTAGCAAAAAATTTACTCAGCTACAAAATTAGATAACTTTAACATAAGTGGATTGATGTTTTTATTGCGAAACATTATTTTGATCAAGGCTCTGACACTTAATTCATTTAGCACTTTAGCATTTGTGTTTTCGATAATTTCAAATGTGTGAAAAGAGCAGAAAATTAATACGGAAAATGTTATTACGGAATTAGTTGAAAAAGAAGAGTTTCATGATAGGCAGTGACTTAACTAGATAATAAAAGCAGTCTGAATTCAAATCCTAATAGAGTGTACAAATAGAAAATGGAAAAATGTAGAAGCTCTGGCGGAATTCACTGTGACGAAAAGCCTGCTGCAAATGTTGAAGGCATGCGGGTGTAAAGATAAACAAAAATGAGGAAAAAATGTGGAAAATAGAACAAACAAATGCATTTTGCACGCAGCAGTGAACTAAACGAAATGTGTGCCAGGATGTGTAACGGAACGGAGCCAGGCACTGGATAAGGATAATCAAGCGCTGTCATCGGGCGTGTGCGGTGTGTCGGCAACTACTCGACAGTTTTTAATTGAGTTTACGCTTCGTGTGAGACTGCACTATGACAGCGGTCGCGATGTGGCATGCAACATGAGCGTTATGAATGCGGCCAGGCCCCGGAATGGCCCCTGCCCCTTGCTCCTCGCTCATTGCCAGTGCGCCACTCCGAAGTCTTGGCAACTTCCCGCAGGTTGCAGGACTCAGAATGTGGGACGCTCGCTTATTACTCGAAATGCTTGGGTGGGAACTCAGCTGAAAGTGACTCGCTTTGCGGTTCTTGTGCTTACAATTCACACACTTCACACACTCGAAAAATACGCAGCTCGACTCAACATAAAGAAACCGCGACAATGAGAATGATGATGATGCTGATGATGCTGCTGCTGTGGATGATGATGATAATAATGATAATGATGATGATGCGGATATATGTTGATACTGCTGACAATTTGCTACTGCATGCCACAATTTTTAATCAAGTTAATGAAGTGCATCCTGTGGCTTTTGGGCCAACGTGCAACTCGACAACCGTGAAACCAGAGCGCAATCATCTTACTCATAACGACGGCAATTCGATGCACACTATTGAATGTGCTTCTTGCCAACTCGACTATCTGTGGTTTATTGAAAATATCTGGCAGTTTACCAATGCCACGGTCGGATATCTCCACTCAAACGGTTTCAAGTTTTAAGTTTCTATATAAATGGCAGCTGTTGTATAGGCATCAATGTTTGTTTTAAACTGCGCAAACTTCGCACAAATGAAAAACCCATAACGGAGACTCTTTTTCTCTCTTAAATATACATTAAAATGATAAATGTAAAGAAAGCTCGACTAAAGAGTCGCCTAAATGCTGCTGCTTGTGAAGCAAACATTAAATATTTATGACGTTGCACAAAAAAATGCAATCAAAAACGTGAGAAAAGTTTCTATTGCATAAATATGCGCGCAACGAACGAAATGCGCTGCAAAAAAAAGGAACAGTAACGAAGGAATGACAAAGAACTATTTATTGACTATGCAATGCACTGTAAATTGCAAAAAACACGATTGTTTTAAAGTTTATTTAAATTACTATACACAAGAGTTTGTGAAAGCGTTCAAAAAATAAAGAAAAAATTCATTGAATATTTTTAAGTCTTTTTGTTATTTAAAGTTACTCAGAGATGCGTTAAACTATATAAATTAATTATATTTAATCTAAAAACAGTTGAAAATGTAATTCATATTACTCAATTTATGTGTGTAGTCTATCAAACTTCGAGTATTGGTTTTATCTGAATTAAGTAGCAATTAAATAATTGTCTAATCTGCATCACCATAATTTATCATTAATATACCAGACTTCCCATCGATATATTAAGTCATTCCAGATAGAGAAGATCATATCTATTGAAAAGATCATCATAGACCATTTTGGGAATTTCATTAATGCAGTGTATATTGAATCTGGCGTTCTGTATGGAATGTAATGAATATAAAAGTGTGGAGCGCTTCTGCTCAATTGTTGAGAGGGGCAGAGGTTTGCAGCGTAAGCGTTGGAAACTCTGCCCCAAAATGGTGCAGAATGGTTTTCAATTTAGGTAATTTATGGTCGCGCATTGTTCGGCATTGAGGAAGCTAACAGAAAAGCAGACCGAGCTGCACAATGGCCATATTTATTGCCGTTTTATTTGGCCATTTCAACGCAATTTCGCATATACCAGACGAATGCTACCCCCAAATGTTATATATATATTATAAATTCAAGCAACTGCAACAACAACAACGACAACAACAACAACTGTCGCTAAGCCAACAAACATCTGGGCCAGCTCAAAACGCACTTAAGGCAAGCATTTTGAATGAGACAGCACAAAACTTTAGCACCGAACAGAATGAAAACCCACAACAGGCAAAGACATAAATAGAGAGAGAGAAAGAGAGAGCGAGAGAGAGATTGGTAGTTAAGTGAGAGAATGCAAACTGCCAAGTGTCTCATTTGCACTTTTGAAGCTTATCTGAGCGAGATGCGAGAGAGTTTCTGTGAGGTTTACATGTGCGTTGCATTAGGACACTGGCTGGCCACAAGTTCAGGCGCATCTAACTCGTTAGCAGCTGCTAATTAGCATAAAGTTGAACCAACTTTTGAGTCGGCCATAAAACATTAACTTGCCAGCACAAGTACGAGCATACTCTTCTAGTTCGGTCCAAGGACATGTCCATTCATTTGGTATGACAGCTTATGCGAACTTGACAGCGTCACTCTTCTTATTCTGTGTCCATGAGGCTGCAGTTTAGCTCCCTGTCTCTGTTTCCGTCTTCATCTCTGTCTCTGCGTTTGTCTCGGTCTCTGTCTCTGTCTCCATCTCGGCAGCAGTCTCATATATCTGGGTTTTCTTTTCTCCTGCTTTCTGGCCACTTTGCTTTGGCGCCAGCAACGCTTTTGTTCACTTTTGAAGCACGTCTCGCTCATCTCTATGATAAATATTAGTTTAATTCTTTTTCAGCTGTCAGACAGAGCTCAGCACAGCAGGTCCAAGGTCATTTGTCTTACTGATTTTGCTTCGATTTCATTATATCATCAGTACGTGAAACTCATAACTATTTATGAGTTTTATACAAACTTTATGCATACGGTTAAGGTTAAAAATAATGTCTGAATAATTTATTATTCGGTTGGTTTTCTGATTTTGAAAGGATTCGGTTTTCACATCCGATATGGATAACTAACTGAAAAGTAAGGGATATTTTCAAATCGAACATCTGCGGATTTTTCTTCTGCCCTTCAAACTATTCAATTTTCGTTTTGTTTTTGCAAATTTACTTTGATTTTTCCATCGTTTTCTTTTTGACAAATTGGAAAATCTAAATATTGGCTTTTGATTGAAATTTGCGAGATTCTGTTAACCAAACAGATTGAAATATAATTTAAAATGGGTAGAAGATTGATAAGTAATATAAATTGAAACAAATCCCTCGAAATCGCTTCAGGCATGGCTGACTGTATATCTTAAATGGTGGCGTATGGGAAAAAGCACAATAAAAGAAGTAGCATAAATCGAATAAGAATCAAACAGAAATAAACGAAAACTATTTGATCATTTGACTAACTAGCATATATGGAAGAAGAAGGCAATTTGCAACTGTCAATAGGCATAGAATTCAATGACAGCTGTCAAATGGCAGATCCTTAATTCAATCCTTCTGTTTCCTGTTAGCTGTAGCTATTCTGCCCGAGGAGGTAAACCGCTGAGGTGATTGTAGTTTCATTCATAATATTCACTTCCCATTCACAATGCGCACGTTCGCGGCACTCTGACAAGCTGTCTGACATTTGCCAAATTCGTGAAATTTGACAGACACGTTTCTTGCATTGAATATCACACAACCTTACACACAAACACTACAGATACATGGACACACACAAACACAAACAAAGAGAGCGACATGCGAGAAAAATTATGATTTTTTTATGACGCGCGAATGTGACGTTTTTATTGAATTTGGATATTTTTCACATTTCGTGTGGATTTTCTGAAGTCAGTTTAAAATTTTAGCTCTGTGCTGTGACCAAAAAAGACAAGACTTTTCTAAATATAGAGCAAAGAACAATTCAAAAAAGCACAGAGAACAACAGTAAATCCCCAACACAGAAACTGAGGCAAATGAATATTATTTTGAAAATACTGTTTCTAGATATGTATGCAAAATATTCTTACATTCATATAGATAATTTTAAACACCATTACTGGTTTGTAATTATTAGTAATTGAAGATACGTCTGCATTAATCTTAAAATTGTCGTCTTAGATGCTTCTCAAAATATAAAATTTATAAAAAATCACTTCAAACAGTTCGACTAAATAAATAAAGATAGAATATAGCCAATATTTATATTTTCTGAATACCTGACATTGAGTCAAATGCGTGTTTGGTTCGTCTTTGAAAGGAGGAGCAACGGTAGATTCGGTGACAGGTGCAAATGTCATCATCGGGTCACGCAATTTGCCCAGAGAAGTTGAGAAAGTTGCGCTAACGGTTAACGTTTTGATGATGGCTCCTAACCTGGTACCTTCTGACCACTTTCCCTAATTGTCAGCAGACACAAACTTTTCAACTTGTCATGCAGCCTACGGTGCTATAAATAAACAAAATGCCACTTTGCCAGACAACACCTGAATCCTTGTGAATTATTAATGAATCGAATTCTGTACAGAATGTAATATTTGCCCCTCATTCTGATTAGCTCACAATATTGAAAAAATAAATAAAACAAGTGAAAACGCTATAATCGAGTCGCCGACCAAAATATTCCTGTTAATCCTCTTAAATGTATATTAACAATATTTATATAAACTTTCTAGCTTCAACTTTTTGCTGTTGATGCTGCTTAGCTTTGAACACAGATAAAACTATGCTGAAAAAGGATAATAGATAATATTAACATGGCTTTATCGACTGGTCTGTTCATACGGATCAAATACACATATTTATACTCTTTTAATCCATATACTCTTGTACATCATGAGTAGCGGGTATAATAACAAAACTACAGGTAAAAACTTATACCGTTTTATTTGCCTTTTTAATTGAATTCCTTGTTAAGCCCTGAACTGCCGCTTATGAATCCGCCTTCCGCGGTTCCACTGGCCTAGAATGTTTGCAAACTGCGGGCAATATTTGTATGTACAATCTTATGTACTTACCAATACCATTAAAATGTGAACAGCATTGAAAGTTCACTGCAGGAAAATACTTGACTTGGACCAGGAATCGCTGCCAACAGTTGTTGCAACTGTAGAACGCAAAAGGCACCTGTTGCAACC
Organism: Drosophila sp. st01m; assembly: GCA_018901795.1. NCBI lineage: Eukaryota > Metazoa > Arthropoda > Insecta > Diptera > Drosophilidae > Drosophila > Drosophila sp. st01m. The sequence goes on along the minus strand of JAEIFG010001494.1, from coordinate 6,765,909 downwards.
GACAATTGCGTAGAGACAAATATTATATAGTAAGCTTAGTTGAAGCAACTGTTGATTCTACGCACATCAGAAATTATGCTAAATTGTTCATCCACTAAAGTACGCAATTTCATTAGGGCCAAGAGGCTCTCAGGAATATAGGCTAGAAAGGATCCAGGTGGAATATAGTTTACCATGTCTTCACTCAGTACAATCAGGTATACCTGGGTAAGGCAAGGACCCTTCACTCGGATTTTTTAGTTAAGGAAAATATTATATGAAAAGTGAAATGAGGATTCAACAAACTATAAAAACAGAAGTCTTGCCTTGAAGACTTCAAGTATAATTGCATATTTTGTTGAAACTCAATGAGGTGTATAGTCAAGCTCTTCAAAATGCGGTAACTGGGTAACCTCTTATCAACTTAACAGCTAGAAATATTCCCTTGCAACTTAACAGCAAAAGGCGACCCCAAGAGACTTGTTAAGGAAAGAAACAAATGACCAATGCTTGTGGTATAGGAATTTAATTAAAAAGTTTTTGCGATCCACCAACAGCAACCACAATAACAACGATATCAACTAAACTGAATGAGTCCTGTGGAAACTTGTGTGCCTATGTGCAGGAGTGTTATGCTTGTAAATGAAACTTTGTTGCAACAATAGTTGCAAGTGGGCTCCCTCTTTAGTGGCATGTAAATTTCGTGTTGCCAGAAGCACTCGCCGTGTACGCAGTTTGCTTTATTCAAATCCGTAGCGAACGAATGACGTTGCAATTTATAAAAGTTTTACGACAAGCTCTTGAAAATTGCACATTGTTGGCAAAGCCTGCGTCTTTGCATAAAATCAGCATAGGCAAAGTCGTAAGCCAAATGCTGAAAGCCTTATAAAATATTGAGGAACACACAATTTTGGATGCGTATACACAATGTGGTACTACGTTCTGAGGAAGCTCAAAAGAAATGCTACAACAAATGTTACAAACCTACTGACAACCACAACAAAGGTTAAAAGTTGAGCAAGGAACTGAGCACTGAGCCAAAATTACAATGGCTGCGTAAATAGTGAAATGCCAAATTAAACTATCAAGCACAGAATGAAAGCCAAGAACTCACTTGGCCACAATCCACTGAGTCCAATTGAGTTAGTATTTGTATTCAAGTGCCAATTAGTCGAGGTTTCATTTGGAGCTTGACTGACGGAAACTGCGTTCTGTTCGACATCAAGTGAACTATTCTCCCTTCAATTTCTGCCTCTACCCACTTGGCTGACTGACTAACTGGCCGACTGGCATAATGGTTGGCTGACCATACAAAGTGCTCATCTTGGCAAAACAATACAAGTATAGTTCACCTAATAGCCAACAATTGATATAGCTAACCTTCGGCCAGGGCATTCATTAGTTTGCCGAGCCCAAAGTGCAATCCCTGCACTTTTTCCCACATCTGAGCTACTCACACAATTTCCGCCTCTCATGACATAAACCGCAATAAGCTGGATATGCATTTGTATCTGTCTGTGGGTAATTACCTCAGCTACAACCTGAACGGAAGTGCTTTAATTGAAACACTTCCAAATGGCTTTAAGGTTTTTGTGTGGCTTTGTACTCAGTGCACTTTGCCGTTGACCAATCGTCTCTAATAATCTAATAAACACTGTGCAACACACTTTGGGCTTTCGTTTCACATATAAAAAGTATGGCAAACGATTCTATTTCTTTTCTTCACTGAAATGTGTTTCTTCCATGGGTTTTTTGTAGTTTAGTGTAAGGATAAGCCCTCAGGTCCTCAGCTAACATGTTGACTGTCACTCATTGGACATTAGCACAAATTATGTCACGTACCAAGTTGGTCAGAAACTTTTAAAGGGCTTTAGTTCCGTCACATTCCCGGAACAGTCAAGAAAGGTTTTGGTCTGTTAAGCTGAGTTTTGTTTTGGTTTTGTTTGGTTGGTCGATCGAGCGAGTGAGAACGAAATAGTTGTGACTGTCAATATAGACACACTTTTGCACTTCGACTGCTGTTATCTCTGCTGCTGTTGTTGTTGGACAAACAAAAAACACTCATGTTGCGGAGGAACTGGGAGACAGTCATGCAAGTGCCAGCGAATCGCCAATCAACATCAACATCATCGTCAAAGGCGACGCCAATGGCGACGGCGATGGCGAGGGCGACGACGACGGCGACGGCGACTATAACCGCAGCCATCACAAATGCCATTAGAGAGGCAGTCAAGCAGAGGACACCAACTACTGGAATGCAGCAACAACAGCACTCTCACTGGATTCTCCTGTAACATTCTGTCTCATTCCAGATGCCAGCTGCCTGCTGCCTGCTGGATGCTGCCTGATGCCTGGTGCCATGGGGCGCAGGACTAACGCGTCGTAAATTGAGATTTCTATTTATTGTTAGCGACTTTGGTGATGCGACGGCCACCGCAGCAACAGCCCAGCAATGGACCGACGCCCATCTCTAGCACAAATATCTGGCAGACCAGCTGTAAATATGATACGATGAGATGAAGAGAATGAGTTGAATACGTGACTAACTCGTCGCGGTTTGCCAATTTCACAATGTCGCTCGAGCATTTTTAATGGACTTTTAAGTTTGCTTTTATTGTTATTTGTTTGCATACTCGTATGCACGAGTGTGGGTGCTCAGCTTTAGTTATTGTCGTCATCACACAATTCTGCCATCTAACCATCTAAGTATACGGATATAAATGCTCCCTCCAGATATACTCTCGCCTCAGGGCATTTACACTTTGTCATAGAGTCAATAACATTTGAAAGGTCTCAAACTGCAAGGTAATGGAATGAAACAGTCTATATTATTAATGTACATTAAAACGTGAACTTGGTTTTAAGAAAAACTAATGAAAAACTAAATCGTATCTCAACAATAAAAAATCAAATAATGACCATTAAGGAAAATAAATTTACTTTTCACTTTGTTGGAAAAACTTTATTATTCAATTCTGATTTGAAATCATATTAGATGCTAAATAATGCACAAATCAATATTTCATAAGGAAATCGTTAAAGATTTGACAAAGTTATGACAGTTTGAACTTATTTAACTAGTGCCAAGACTCTCGAGAAAAGTGTGGAAAAAATTAAACGGAAATTTCCAAGTTAGTGTTCTATCAAATAAGAGTTGAGCTTTCGATTTTTAATGGAAACGATTTAACTATTTTGATTTATCGTCAAAATAAGTTATAGAATTAAAGAAGTTCCGATTTCTCAAAGTGTTTTACTTTTACTGTTACTAGCTTGAAAAGCTGTGTAATCCTTAAAGGGAAAACAAAGTTCGGTGTCCTGAGAATAGTAGATTTACTTTCTTTGTTTAGTGTTTGGTTTGTTTTAGCAGCACTTTTGTTCCAAGTTTCATGTGCCAAGCGCTACGCAAATAGATTTAACATTAGTTGCACTTAGCCCGAGACTTTCTGAAACTGATTATTGTCTATTATTATAATATTTCACGAAATGCGAAAACTTGTTCGTTCTCAACGCTCAGACCCAATACCAACTGCAGAGTATGCCAAATGGTAGCTTTCTATTCTTAGGCAATTGTCAATCACAAGCCAAATCCCTGGAGAATGCGCTGTCAGTTGGCCGATAACAATAAATTGGTTCGTCCTTTGTGTGTGTCTGGCTGTGTGTGTGTGTGTGTGCGTGTGCGACTGCTTTTAGGGACCTATTATGGAAATTAAATTGATATTTAAGTGACATGGATAAATTTCAGAACGCAGCCACAACAATGTTGACGACAAATTTTTTAGCCACAATTCTATTGAACATTTTATGGTCTCAAAGGCTGTTTAGCTGCCTCATGAAGCGGCGATAAAGTTTAAAACTCTGCCACGTGTCAAGTCGCTGAGACGAGCTGAACTGAACTGAGCTGAGCTGAGGTTGTTGCTTTGTTCTGACCTCTCCCATAAGTATGCCACACAATCTAATGAGGTGTCTAGTGGAGAATTGTGACCTTACTCGGTCTGAGTGTGTGTGTGTGTGTGTGTGTTGATGGGTTTGGTCAACTAATGCTTGCGGTTTAGTCAGGGTGCTGGTATTCGACCTTTTGGCTTTGAGGCTTGCCAGTTAGTTGTTGCCTGTTGTTTTCTTTTGGCTAAAAGGTTTAATTAATATGCAAATGAGTGTGAACACGGCAAGCGAAAGGGGTTTAATTTATTTCAGTTTAGTTTACTCTTGCTAGCTGTTTAATTAAGATGCTACATTGCAAACTAAAATAGTTGGGTGCACACTGCGTATGCGTGATGGCAGCAAATTAAACTCTATATGAAGCTTCATTTGCCAACTGACCAAAAACCAGTTAAAGTTTATACCAACTGTGCAACTTTAAATTATTTATTGAATATTTAACTTTGCACTTTGTAGCCGCTTCCGTTGCTCGTCCTCCGCTAACGCTGCCTACCTCCGCTCGGGCCACAGTCAGTCAAATTCGTGTGGTCAGATACTCAAGCAGCTGTGCCACCGAAGAATTTTCCATATTTCCATATTCATTTGCAACTGAGTCTGTCTAAGTGGCTGACATACAGACCAACCAACCGACTGACTGTGAACTGCCAAAGAAATTATAAAATGTCTGCCACGTATAGAGAAGAAGTGCCTTTTGCCGTTATATTTGCTTGGCCTTTTGCATATGTATGCTCATATTTATGAAGTTACCTCTCCCTCCCACTCATCCTCTGTCTCTCTGCCTCAAGCTTTATCTGTCTGTTTCCCTGGTGATAACATACGCTTGGCTTGACTCAGAAGTGGATAGTTGATAAATTTTCGAGTCGGTAAACTTTTTATGTGCTTTTTTTAGTGCGAGGGAATTGAGGTATGGACAGGTGGAAACGACATTTGCAATACGCATGGCAAGTACATTTCCGGTTTTCGGAAATGCATTTCCGTTTCCGCCGGCGCTGACAAAGTTGTGCACTGCAAACTCGGCCGCACATAAATTTCAGTTTGACTAAAATGCCAAACTGACACGCGCACCAATAACAACATGAACAACAAAACAAGAGAATACGGTCACACACACAAACACACACCCAGACACAGACTATACAGATAAACACACACACACACACAATATCTATGCACTTATTGGCCATTCAACCAATTTGGTTACACAATTTTGATGCAATTTATTGCATTGCATGCTTCAGTTGGTTGCCCACTTGGCAATTTATTGGATTTCATTTGATTTGATTTTCATTAGCATATTCATGCTGATTGATTATAGAGTGCATTTCAATCCCGTTATCTATGACAGACCATAACAAAGAAAAAAAGACAGAAAGAATAAAGAACAGAATGTGGAATCATCATCATTTACAAATTGAATTAAATTTCAAATTTAGTTTCATTTTAAAGTGTCAGAGATGACGCCAATCGCAATCCCAATCCCAATCCCAATCCCAATTCTCACCCAGTCCATCGGCATCCACTTTTCATTGTTTGCTTGCGGCCCCGCCCACAAAATGCGACACAAAAGGCGGTGCAATAAAAGCGAACACTGGACTCCGCATTGTCCTTTGATTGCGACGTGTTTGCCACTTCATATTTCACACTCAGCTCTGGCCGTGTATGAGTGTGTGCACAACAAAAAAAACTTCTCGGCTGATTGCCTTTTTATATTTTCGCAGTTTTCAGCACTGCATTCATTTTGATTTTCTTTCTTTTCGTATTGCGAGGACAGCGCGAGGACAGAAAAATTTCAGTAAGGCTTCACCTGATATCGTCCTTTTAATGCTATCAATGAGACCAACCCATAGAAATATTGCAATTGACTGGTCGAGAGTCATTTTAATGGATTTATGCTCGCTCTTTGCTATCATAAAAAAAGCTTTAAACCTGTGTCCAACTTATTTGGAAGGTAATCTTTAAATAACATTAAATGCAGTACATTTATCCCGACTTTAACAGCCACTTCCAAATTAATTTCGGCTTAAATGTTGTATGTAAATCTGATATGGAAATTCGAAAATGTGACATTGCATGAATATTAATGGCATTAAATCTCGATAATTGAAAAATAATTATATAGGTCGACTTTAATTCTGATATATATTTTGGCTGTCTTGCCTGCACCTGGTTAATCTAAATTAAGAGATGCTCTGCGTTCTGGGCATTCCCAGGAATACAATAAATATTTATTAGCTGCTTTGCTGTTGCAAAAAAATTAAATTGGTTTTCATCAGGTTAGACAAAGCGTTTAGGCCAAGAAGAAAAAGAATATATGCTTAACACATTTCTTAAGTCTCCGGCTTTTATTTAAAATTAAAAAGGGTGTCGTCTCTGGGGGAAGGTGACGCCGCCGTTGCCAAAACATTTCACAAGCTTAATTGCGCACAAACCAAGCAGATAAAAAACTCGAAGGAATGAAAAGGAAGGGAAAACCTAATGAAAAAGTTTCACTCTTCACGAGACCGAAGCGACATAAAGTGCTTTGAAAAGCGCGTTGAACGCGAAAATCGTTAGAAAAACGGAACAACAAAATTTAAGTAAATATGCGACAGAGCACAGACAAAGTAGCAACACAAACAAAAGCCCAGGGAACGAGGGGTGAGCGTCAGGGATGACAGTAAACAAAATCACAATTAACTAAGAATGTCAGGAAAAACCAACAAAAATAAAAGTACAACTCTAGACAGGTCGATGGGAAAATACCCTCTTAAAGCAACTGAACAAATGAACTTATTAAATTTGCACTGGCAGATGCTCCCGAATACATATAGAGACATCAGTGGGCTTGATGAAGAGAGATACAATTTATTGGTTATATAATTGATCATCTTTCGTTATCTATCATAGAGCATGCTCTTGTGTACTTGATAAAATCCTACTACCCTCGTCTCACAATGGATAAAAATGGCATAAAGCAGCTGCGGCATATGAAAACGAAACAAAAGACTTTAAGGATGTGCAGCAGTCAGTCAGAAAGTGTTAAAAATAAATTGCGATGCTTGCGAGTCATGACAGTGAGGAGGGCAGACTTTGTGTGTGCGTGTGCGACACATAAAACATTTTAATTGCTAACCCTTGGCTTTTTTATGATTCATGAGTTGGTCAGAACAGGGCGGGAGAGTACGGGACAGGGAGGGTAGAGGAAAGTGTTGGACCAAATGCTGAACATTAAGGTCATCGTTAAGGTGATGCATGGACTTTTAACATTGAATCCATAGCAGAACAATAAGTTCATAATAATTTGGGATGCATTAATTAATATGCTTAATAATTCGATATGCCAAAAATCTTTATATTTGCTTTGATGAAATCAACTGAATTGTTTTTACTGTAAAACTCTTCAATCTACCATAATATTCCGATTTATAGATTGTAACGCTGACGACATTGTCTTAATGCCTCATTGAAGCCCTGACAAACTGATAGATCGCTGTTCTCCTCGCTGCATTTCAGAAACTGACGGATCTCCAAGGCACAGGGTCCCTCTTCAACCAGTTCACCTCGAGCTCTTCGCTCTTCAGCTGGTGTTGCCTGTGGGACGACTGATGCGTGCTGTGGTGCTGTTTGGCCGCCTCCACTGAATGCACCTGTTATTCCAGCGCCCACTGCGTGACCCACAGCTGAGCCAACGGCAACACCTGCCGCAGTTGCTGCCATATCCTTCATCAGATCCCCTGTGGAACGTCCAGAGCTAGGGGCAGCTGGAGCTGGAACTGTTGCCGGTTTCGTCTCTGCCTTGGGCTGCACAGCCGGCAAATTACTGCTCGATTTGCGAGTGAATGGAGTGTATCCACCACGGTTGCTGCTGCTACTGCTGCTACTGCTGCTCCGAGTGCTGGTGTTGCCACTGTTATACCGTCCCCCTCCAGATGTTGGTTTGCTCGACCTTTGACGTGGCATTTTTGTGCAATTCTTAGCAGTATAAATTGAGTTGCTTTGCGATTAAAAAGCGATTAAAATAAGCCAATTATTATTGAGGCGATCTCAGTTTGAGAGCATAATTTTGAATATCTAATCTGACTTACTGATGTGGCATCAACTGATATTAAGGCCAAAGCTAGCTGTGTGACTTGATGCAGCTTTTGACATTTAAATTCGATACACACACACCTACTACACATTTCCCAGAAGACTTTCAGTTGGCCTTTGTCAGCAATATAACCATCAATTTATTTATATTAAATTGGCAGGATGCCGCAGCAAAGTGAGATAAACTCAAACGAGTCAATTGCCAATGTGCACGCTCTGGACGCCACCTGCTGGTAGCTAGTAGCAACTATTATTTTCCCCTTGGCAATTTGACTAGCAACTAACCAGAATTCATAGTTTCCATTTCCCACACTAATTAAAATAGCAGAAGGTCAGAATAATAAAAATACCTCGGCAATTTTCAAATAAAGAACAATGCACAAAAAACGCTAGTATTTTATACCCTGGAGTTTAAAGCATAATTGTTCACAGGGACGTCTGTAAGTAGGACAACATAATTCATGTATTACACTACGTTTATACTCTAATTATCGCAGAAATTTTCCGAATCGTGTACAATTCACTTCCATTGCCTTCCACTTATTCGCGGAAATTCAACCCCATCTTTGAAATGCAGCGGAAATGCTTTAATTACCACAGCACATGCAAAAGTGGCCTTTCAGCTAATTCTGGCTTAGTTGTAAATGAATAAACATGGCTGAAATTAGCCAAAATGCCAGCCAAAAATGTGAAGTGTAATTGAAATTAGTGAGGATTGCTTATTTGCCTAGGGTGAGCAACTGGGAAAGGGGTGACAGTCGTTTCGTCAGCGGCAGCGGGGGAGGAAACATTGCCAGTGACATATGAGCTAACGTGGCAAACGGAATATTTCATTAAATTATTGCCAACCGCAAATTGGGGGCTGCAAATGCCGCTTGATTGATGCTGCAGCAGCAAATACAAAACATTCCCATTCAGTCAGTCAGTCAGTCAGTCAGTCACTCGATGCGACCATGTTAATCAGCTGTATACGAGTACCCGAACAAATTCCACTCACTCTGTTATGAATATTTAAGTAAATTATGTTTTGGTATATGGAAAATTTCACGCTTCTTTTGCCACTTGCTGTTTTGCAGCTGCCACATGAATGGTTGTGACAGCAGTTGCTGTTGTTGTATTTGTTTTAGCTGCTGCTATTGTTGGGAATCGAAGCAAAATTCCTCTGGGGGCTCAAATGCTAATTTCATTGTGTTTATTATTTTGGCTACAATTTAATTTGCCTGTCTGCGGTGATGAAATGTTTATAAATCAATCAACATCAATAACGCCGTGAAACCTTTTTCAACTGCTGCCCCTGATCCGAGATGGATAGACTTCAGCTATTCTAGATTCCTTAAGTGGCAAGATGTGGGCATTTGCCTCTCTATTGATTACGAAGACTAATTTAAAGTGCTATTTGTTTGGCCCACGCTGCGTATGATGAATATTTACGAATTCTTTGGTGTTTTGCATAGATAATTGAGGCGCTTTTGAATCGTAAAACTGAGTGGAGCATAAACAAAGAGTAAATGCGAGACAATTAGAATCATTAAAAAAAATGGAAAAGTAGGTGTGTAAATTGGATTTTTGTTCAGCATTGGAAAACAAAAGTTAATTGCAAAAAGTTTGCTAACTATGGTAACTTCAGCATATTCGATTATTTTACTTTGCTAATTTTCATCCATTTCGATTTCACCAATTTCCAGCGACCTAAAGTTACTGTTAGCAGCCACTTTCGCAGCTTGTTAGTACAAGCTACTGCAAGGTCACATAGAAGCTCATTTTCAATTAGGTTTTGCACTTTTGCATAGGTGAATAGAGTGCACTTCAGTCCCAAATGTCCTCAGTTCGTATGATTAATGCTAATTGGCTTTAAGAATTGTAAATGATTTTGGCAATAGTAAATAGTTAATCATGCTTCAAAGTGTAAGTATACAATTACTTCAATACTGGTTGCTCTAATAGAACGCTGCAAGTGGCACAATATTATGCATAATTCAATACCTCAATTATGTACATGCATATATGCGCAATTTGGTAAAAGTTTGCGGTTGTGGGAATAGTAAATATGCTTAACTGGTGGCTGAAATGTAAATGAAGAGAGTGAGAAAGAAAAATGCAATTAAATTTAGATTGCGGCCCGAGGACCGAGAACTAAGGCCAGGACGATGTATCCTTCATTCATAACCGCATGCAATTTTTAGAATCGCTCGAATGAGAATGGAATGAGAATAGGAATGGGAATGGGAATGGGAATGAGAATGGAAAAGAATAGGCAACGTTTCAAATGCGGTAAATTACAGTTAACGATTTTGTAGCACAGCAATTTGCTTTATCTTTAGATTTCTATCTATGGGTTTTGTAAATGTGGCGTCGGCGTTTCTGTCGGTTTGTTTTGCATGCCACTCTGGCACCTCCGTGCCACGTTCAGTGTCCACCTTTCGCCCTTGCCCACCTTGCCACCTTGCCACTTGCCACTTGCCACGCAGCTAGCCAGGCAATGGTCATTGGACAGAGCCATTGTGGTAAGTACATACGTTTTCCCTCCCTGTCCCTTCCTCCCTCACTCTCTTTCTTTATTTTTCTATGTATGCGCGTGTGTGTGGGTATGTGTGTGTTTTGTGGTGGCACACAAATGTTACACCATAAAGGTGTTGAAATAACTGCCTCAAAAGCTTGTTTTGCACACGGAATTCGAGTATATCTCTCACAGAATGTTACCCATTAATGTTACCCATTACATATTATTTTTTAGTAAGAATGAAATGAATTTAATCAATATAATAATAATAATTATGCCAAATGATTACAAGAAACATTTCTTAAGAAATTGCAATAAATTATGCGAAATCGCTTTGAAATCTTTAATTAATTTAAAAAAAAACCTTTTTGAGTTTATTTATTTTAAGTTAAGAAGACAAACTCGACTTTAAAACAAAGACTTCATTGCCTATCCAACTAGGGAATACCAAATTCCATACCCTCAAAAGTTTTTGTTCCTTGTACTGTTTGGCGTGTGCTTCAATTGTTATGGCCTTTTATGGCAATTGTGTTGTATGTTGTGGGCGCAATGCAAATTGCTGGCACATAATTATGTCGCTGCCCTGGACACAACACGGCTATAATAGAATTCAAGTGGGATTACAAAAACACGACCGGCCTTGTGCAATGTGGCAGTTGGACAAACAAAGTTTTGGTTTGATTTGGCTTTGCTTTGGTCTAAAGTTGTGTCTATAGTTTTGTCGTGTTGGAAAACTTTTACCTGTCTCTAATTAGCAGACTGGCGTTTGAACAACTAATTTATATAAAACACACTTCAGCATGACAATATGGTAAAGTAGAATAGAGAAAAACTTTTAATTTGCTAACGCCATGAAATGGCAGGCAACCTAAAAGGTAACACAAATCGAATGAAACAGTTCTAACTCTGTATAAAAGTATGTTTTAGTAATCAAATTTCAACTGACCATAGATCGTATAGTAATCCTGATTTCGGACCACTCTGACGTAGAAACATTAAACACGGAAGCACGACATGTCCATTGGTCAGCTGGTGGTGATTTCATTTGCCACGTTGAGCTTTCATCAACTGAAAAGGAACTTCAAGAGGAACTTTCTCCTGATTCCACAGAAGTTGAGCTGTTGCTGTTGCTGTTGATGTTGAGCTGCAGCTGGTGAGTTGCCTTGACTAATGATCGCGTGCCAATGCAATGGCAAACTGCCATTTGGACAATCAGTAAGGAATGCTTCAAAGCCGAGTTGTGTGTTAGCACAGAAGCGGGGAAACTAATGAAACTGAGGATTTCAGCAGCAGCTCTGCATAAAATATTACCCAACCAAAGGCCAAGGCTTAAAGGGGAACCATTTTTTAAGCTTAACACTGGCCAAGTCAGCTCTGGCGGTAACCATTAAAATGGCTTCTTAATTATATTTACATTTTTTGCATATTACGGTTTGGTCACGCCTTCAAGGCGGCTGCTGTTGCCCTTGCTGCTGCTGATATTGCTTTAAGCTCGAAATTAATGACTGCATTTTCAAGTGAGGTGCCAAAAAGGATGCAGGCAAGCGGCAAGTGGCAAGTTTCCAGGCAGCTTTTTGTTCTCATCTCACTTCACTTTCTCATTTCTAGCAACTTTGTAATGTGCAGATTAAAAATTTCCGCTGAGTTTACTACTTTTCTTCATCTTTATCTTCATCTTCACCTCCTTCGACCTATTTTATAGAAAACTTTTGCGGCATCTCTTCGCATGTTCGCGGCGCAAATTGTGTGCTTAAAAAGCCAGTGCAGAAGTTTCGAATGGATATAAATCATGCGCACTCTTGATTCGCCTACAGACTCAACAGCACGACCAGAATTCCCAATGGACTAGGCATACGAGCATCTCGGGTATCCGAGGTACTCAAACTATTCCCAGCTCCGATTTATATTGTTCACTGAACCAGTGAAAATTTATGGAAGCCCAGTACTCAATAAATCAAGACAACCCGACACTTGAGCTGCATCATTTCTTTGAGTTTAATTTGTGAAGAGGAGTGAAACATTTGATCTGTTCTCTTGTATCTTGGTTCAACCTAATACTTAAAGCATAACGCTATCTTTTAATTAAAGCAACTTATTGCTCGCATTAATCCAATAGGTAGAAAGCCTCAGATATTTACTTCATTACACACAAGTAAGCTCAAACCAAAGCAATTCCATTCATTGCATTTCAGATATGAATATGAATAAATATTTTACAATTTGTTGTTATGACGGGTTTCAGCTAAAATACATTTTGTTGTTGATAACTAATTAAATGCATAATACATAAATATAATGTTCATTTCATTATAATTAAATTATGATACGTTTATCTGCATTGTGGTTATGTTATGATAAACATTGCGTATACGCATTATGCATGGAATCATGCAAAATATTGATTATGCATGTGAATTAAATCTGATTCTCTCTGTATTTTTCTCTGTATAACAGACCCTCTTCCTCTCTCTTTTTCTTACTTTCTCACTATAATTTAATAAAGCGTCCATGGTTGATAACATATTCAAAGCATCTAGTTGTAGAGTAATTCATTCAAAATACCTGTCAAACGTCCCGGGTTTTAACAGCTTCAAAAGGCAGATGTATGTCTTGCCATAAATAACTTAAACTAATTGCTTGCCTTTCTTCTTTTCGTTTCTTTACCTCATCCAACACGTAAATAAAGAATGACAAGATATGCAAATAAAATATCGCCTTCATGCTACCTGGCCACTGTGAAATCAATTTGAGTTATTGTATTTAGCGTTCAATATGGCCTGGCCAAGGAGCACAGTAAAATAAATAATTTAAATACACACACACACACACACACTTACACTCGTATGGGAATTGGAAACGTTGTACAAGACTCATGCAGTTTTGTCGATGATTGATATGCCATTCCTGGATGAAGAGCACGGGGAGGTGTCGCAGACGTTGTCAAACTTTGCACATGCCTAACCTTCCCATAGCTGCTTCACCACGTACCCCGCACACACACACACACACACAGAGGGCACACAAACACAGGCACACATATTCAAACACAAACGTCGAGTGTCAAAGTTTTTGTGTGCGCTTAGCGCATTTGATGAATTGTTAAAAGAAAATCGCGCGTATGTGTAAACATTTTGGTCTATGCCGAGACCATAGGGAGAAGCGTGGCCGGGCCGGGGGGGGGAGGAAGAGTGGCAAATGGTTGGCAACTCGGGGCAAGCGAAGCAGCTGCCACTGACGATGTGTGTTGCCTGTTCGCAAACAGGTATAACAAACAAAAAGACGAGCCAACGAACCGGAATTTCTCTTGTTAACTAGCATTACAATTCATTTAAAATTGTGATACGTTAAGCCTCATGTAACAAATTGTCAGCTGGTTACTGTAAAGTACCATGCATTCAATATGAGCAGCGAATTAAAATAGACAAGGAAACAATGCGAAAAAAAGAACGATAAATGAGGAATACTTCGAGAAATCCATCAAGTTGTTTGATTACAGATTAAAGTTAGGATTAGTATATAACTGTCTCAGCTATGTTATAGCATAAGTAGAAGAAGGTATACAAAAGCAACCACATCGCTGAGTCATCTTAAGGACCTTGAAGATAGAGTATCGCAAATGCGTACGTGAGGCCCATTGGAGACGTTTCTGCAAGCTCTTCACTTTTGATCCGTCTTATGTCAGCTGATGAGGGCAGTCATACACACACACTCAAACACACGCGCACACACGCGCACACACACATTCAAACACACACACTTACAGGCATATGGAGGCTGTCAGGCTGATAGGCCGCGCCTGGTGCCTAATCCCTGCTGCGGAAGCCACATTTTGATTGTGGCATACACACACACACGCGCAGACACACACTCACACATACACCCACATATACAGTCGCTCTGATAAGTATATGCTCACTTACTCCCACATAAACTTGCATACACATACAGAAACACAGACACTCATCACATCCAATCATCAATCACATGCTTTGGTGATTCATTGATAAGCCACCCTCCCCTTCCCACCCCAATCAACTCTCCTTGCCTTTTGCACTTACCGAGTTGAGGTGTGGGCGTGGCAATCATGTTAATAATGCCGACCATTTGCCCGGGCCACGACTGCCATTAAAGACATCGCCTTTAAAGCAAACGCAAAAGCAAAAGCAAAAGCTTCCAAATTGAAAAACTAAGTAAAAAGCAACAAAAAATATTGTATGTTCAGTAAATAAGCGGTGCAAATCGTTTTGTTTATTTAACATTTTTTGGAAAATCAATTTACAATTTTTTGCTGTTTATTTTTGATGTGGTTATCCGGGCAGCAGGCACCGTCGTGTAAACAAATGAAACTTTTACGCTGCTGCCACCGACAGACGCCAAAGTATTGTCCTCTCTTTCACTCAAATCCCCTTCTCACTCTCTTTCACTTATTGGGTGTGTGAGAGGATGTGTGTGTGTGTATGTGTGCGTGCATGTAAAAAGTGCAAAAGTTTTTACATAAAAAACGCTGATATTTCGGGTTTTGTTTTTCTTGTTGTGCTTGTTGTTGTTGTTGCTGTTGCTGTTGCTGCTGTTGTTGCTGCTGCTGCCGCCGTCAAGAGCATGTGCCATTAATGTCAGAAGTGTAATTGTTTTTCAATCGCTTTGATAACACACACAGATACTCACACACGAGTTGAGTGTCGCACACATTTCACAAATTTATTTCGAGTATGTATTAAAATCTCTCAAAATTGTCAAGTGCTTCGGAAATGACCCAAAAAAAAAACAAAAGTCTTTTAAAGCCGCTTGTAAGATTAATGCCACAAACGAAACGCCGATCACACAATACACTAATACTACTTAACTGTTGCCACAAAGGTGTGGAAATGAAAAAGAAAACTTAAATGTATGCCAGGGCTTCAAATAGTGCATACTAACTGCACTCAAGAGGGAGACACTCAACCCCCTTTATATCATACAATATGGAAGGTTGCCAGCAAATAATTGTATACAAATTAAATGACCTAAATGGGAGAATGTATCTTATGTATGTATAATAACAAGGTCAACTGTGCAAGAATCACAACAAATTTTCATTGGACATTTTTCAAATCAATGCGTTATCAGTTGATAAGAATTATAGCGATAAACCTAATACCGAAGATTATGTGGCCAAGACTCAGAGACTTGAGTCATAATCTCAACTAAACAAAAACTCGTAATAAACTATAATTAAATCTGAGTAATTATATGAAGTGGCTGCTCTGATAGAAATCCAATATTCAGACATTTATTAAATTTCCGAGCTACTTTCCTCTTCCTGAAAGGAAAGTTGACAAGCTTGTTCCTGTTTCTGTTCCTTTTCCACTTTGGGATGCATTATCCGAGAGTTGTTCCGTGCATATTATCATAAGTATTTATGCAGTCAAAATCATATAGATTTCTGTAGAGCCTGAAGCATCGTTTTAATAAGCAATGTCAGTCACAGGATGAGAACAGGATGCAAGGACACGGCTGTATAGCATTCAAGAACGTGCCATAAGCACCACAATGTAAGATTTGATAAAAAAAAGTAAGAAATACAATACACTAAAAAGATGAAAAACACAAAACACAAACTAAAGTCTGAGAAAAGAAGGACAACAACTTCTAAAGGTTATAAAAAAATAATGAAGTCAATTTCAATGACGATGAAACGGTGCTGCCTTTTTGTTGATATTTGTTGTAAAAGTTATGTTGTTATTGCTATTAAGATTGTTGTTATTGTGGTTCTGCTGTTATTGTTGTGGACAGCAAAGGGCAGAAACAGCAGCAAAAATAAACAAAAGCCACGCGTCACGTCATTTCCTGCAGCCATTTTATGTCTTGCCTTTGATTTTCTTGCTGTGATTCTTATTCTGCTTCTACTTCTGGTTCTTGTATTCATTCTTTAAAAGGTAACATTCATCGCAGAGGCGCTTCAAATGTTTGTTATTTACTTTTTTATGGCAATTAGAGGCTGTAAACCCATAATGCACATCATAATAATACACATACGCCCCGTTGTACTTAATTTTTATGGTCTATGGCCTTTGTTGCTCATACGATGCGAGTGTAAACAAAGTGACTACTAAGAAGGCCATGTGGGATAGACCAAATACGAGAATACTGAAAAACAAATGTAAACCGAAGAAAAGTTAGAACAATTAAGAAATAAGCTGGAAGTTCTGTTCATTAAAGCAGATAGAAAGTTAGAACAATTAAAAAAAAGCTTGAAGTTCTGTTCATTAAAGCAGATAGTAATTTGCGCGACTATCTGGCTATGTTGCTATTTGACTGTCGTTTTTCCGTTCTAAAATCAATTACAGCTGTAAACGAAACATATCTTTTTTCTCCTTTTCCATTCGACTTGAGGAAACATGTCATTGCGTGTAAAAAGCCATAGGCTCTGTGAGCGGGCGTTAATTAGACATCTACGAGACTACTTGACGTGTACCATTAACCCGGTTTTAAGGCTTCAATCGGCAAGTCAAATACTTCAGTTTTGAAGAAAAGGAAAAGAGAAATACCAACAGCAACAAGGATGAAAATATTAACTTGAACTTGTGGCAGCTTTGCAATTTTTCTGAATAGATGCGGCGTGAGGCTTCATTACACTTGATTTCTCGTGAACTACACACACACACGCACATACACACACACATACACACTCAGACACGTAGATTAAAAGAGCGCTTACTTTATGCTTCGTTAGGCAGCTTGGACGGCTGACAGGGCTTCGTCCTGGCGTCAAAATGCCTTGTCTGAGAGCCCGGCAAGAGCAGTCATATGAATGGTCGGGTGTGCCATAAACGAACAATGTAACAGGAAATGGAACAAGAGAGGTAGACAAGGATAGAGTCTAAGCAGGCTGTAAAGTACGCTTGTCATTCAAAAAGGCAGGCAAACAGGCGGGCTGCCGGGGACAGGATGTGGTCACAGGATGCGAATAGCTTTTCTCTGGTGCGGGCTGCAAGTGGGTGGGTGACCAATAACCGTACCAACGACCGTCAGAATGACAGACACCTTTGTAAACAACCGCAGCACACACACACACACCTAGACACTCTAGACACACACACTAGACACATACATTTATTGCAAAGGGTTTGAAGGACCAGTACAAACAATTCCTGTCGCAGAATGAACTTGCACAGCAGCTTTCTATCCATCCGAGCATCTCAATGCTGAGCTCTTAGACCTGTTGATGGGGAATAAAGAGTCGCAGAAAAGCGAGCAACACTTTTTGCACAGATTTAGCAGGTGAGTCCGGCTACTACCACATTCGGTAAGCCATTTAAATGGTGTTCTCCCTGTTGTCCTTGCACCTGCCTCGTTGTGCTGCATAAACCGCAACCGCTTGGCCTGCAGCACTCGCTTTTGTTTGCATAATTAACCAAAAAAAAAACAACGGCACCCGACCACAGCAAAGCGGCAGGAAAAGGACAAGCAATGACAAAAATGAATAAACAACAGTGAATAAACAAATTTATGAAGCACAAACCGCAGGCTTAAACGATCCACTCTATGCACTGACTTCAATTTAAATTCAACACACTTTCGTTTAGCAGCTCGCGATTCGTTGAAAGACAGCATTTTCATTTGCATAAATCACGGAGAACGATTGATTATGACAAAAGAAAAGTCAACGATTGCAAATCCCCCGCACGTAGCTCATTTATTTATGTATTTTTCCCACACCACACCACATTCACATTTATTCATTCAAAGGTACAAAATCCACTTCTGCTGCTACCTCCTGTCCCTCTCTGATGCCTATACAAATGACAGCACATTAGCCGCAGCGGATGTTGGCCTTTTCATGCCTGACTGCTCGCCCACTTGGCTACAAAAAAGACAAAACAGACAAAAAGACAGAGAACGACAGAAAAAGAGAGAAAAAGATTGAATCGTAGAACTGCGAGCAAACAAGTGGATGAAGGCCCCAGAGAACTGACCACTGACCAGCAGGCAATAGTCAAAAAAAAGAAAATAAAGAAAAAATATAGAAAAAAATAACTGCCAACAGCCAGGGGCATCACATAAACGTCAATAAATTCATATGAAGTTATCTCTTCCAGACAGCTTAATGCGCATATTTATCGCCTAATCTAGACTCGAATTTTCTGTTTCTTTTTCGAAAAAAATTATTGAAACATCTACTGCCCAAAATGGGTAACAAATGTCTTAGTTTAAACTCACCTCAAGTCTCTGAATTGAGTTTCAACGGTCTGTGAATAGAGAAAAAAGTTACATTACAATTATTTTTAGTATTTTACGCATGTATTTTAAAAGACTAGCTTAACTAATACCAAATAGAAATGTAAGTAAAGTGGAAATTTTCTTAATAGACTTAACAAATTATCACATATTGAGGTTGGGAGATTTTTTTCACATCATACATCGAATACAGCAAATTGTGGAAAGATCAAAAAATCTAGGTATACTATAGCTTAACATAAATAGTATTCCCCTGGGAACTATAGGCAAAATGCTGATGACCGTGGGTCACTTGATTGCCATTGGAGCGACCCCAAATAAAGTCGCATATGTTGAGTGCTGAAGGCAGTTGATGAACCTAATAAACTCTGAACGAAGTGGCACTCAGGACTCAGTTGCCGCCAGCAGAAATGTTAAATAAAACTGAAGTACCAGATACATTTGGAGGCAACAGCCAACAGCCGTTGCCGTTGCCATTGCCATTGCCGTCCTTTTTGACGTTTGCCAATGCTCGACGAAGGCGGCAATTCAAAAATATCTTTTATTGAATCTCGGTAACTCAAACAAGTCGAATAACTTGTGACTTGAGGTCGAAGGGGAAGAGGCGAGTATAAAATAGATTAGCGCAGGCCTCAGTAATGGGACATAGTGACTGTCTGTGTGTGTGTGTGTGTGTGTGTCGATATTGGCTTCGGAATGTGTGGATGGTTAGTGCGAAGTGGTAAGTTCTAAGTGTGTTGGGATGACAGCAGTCTGACGTTGATCCACAGTCGACAAAAAGCAAATATACTCAGTTTGGGACACACATATCTGTAAGTATGACTGGGCTGAAATGTCGATATAAATGCCTCTGCTTATTCTATTCTATATCGCATAGTCGTATAAATATACAGCTTGCTTTCCCTAAGGCGAACACTTTGACTCCCATTTGAATTAAATTTCAGTGCGACTTGCCCCACAATCCGCAGTGCATTTCAGCAGAAATTCACTTTCACCCACTCATGGGAATGCATGCCTTATAGCCAGCATCATCAACCCCTAACCCATAACCCCTAGCCCCTAGCCCCCAGCCACCAACAATCGCAATGCATTTCGGATGCTGAATAATTTATAGTTTTTTATGTCATCGCATACGTGATTCAGCATAAATTGCATTGCTCCCACATATCCCACTAATAAAACTCTCGCTTCATAGAGTGCCCCTTTCATTTTGTTCCCTGCTCTTTATCGCATGTACTAAAATCACAAATTAAGTGGATGAAGTTAAAAATGGTCAATAATTGATGCCGAATCCCCAATTCGTGTGCATAAAATGGCTTAAACAAATGCTGCGGAATGTTACAAACTCGATAATCGATAATGAATATTTGAGGTGGAGCTCAGTTTGCAGTCCTATTTTAATTTTGTAAAGTTTTAGATAGGTATAATGTAGGAATAATGATAGATATTAGTAATATAATCGCCTGTTTAAAAATATTTAAAGACAACTGAATTGAACTTTGTGACTGCTTAATTTAATCAATGTATTATTGTTTCGAAGTTTTATTATCTATCTAATTTACAATTGGGAATGCGTCTAATGGAGTGTTGCTTAGTAAGTATTACTTTATTTAATATGTAATGCATTGTTTTATAACAGTTGTGTAAAGCAAAGTTGCCTGTTCTGTAAATTGAATAATATATGGGACTTCTAATCGCATTTTACACATTCCAGGATCACACTCGGCACAAGCCAACCGCAGACTCCTCATACACACAGATACACACACACACAGACACGCTCACGCACTCTTTATAAGCACATAAATTCTCAAGTAAATGTACTGTTAAGCCGTATTTTTCACACTCCCAGCAACAAAGTGTGAATGGAGTATTGTGGATTTTCCATGAGTAAACATGAGCACATATCTTTGTGTATATGTTTAAATGTGTTTAAAGCCAGCGCACAGTTAGAGAGACAAAACCGAGGTGGTGGAGGCGGCGAGAGGAAGAGATATTTGCAGCTATGCATTAAACCAGAACTATTGAAAAGGTCATTAATGCCAACATTACGTAATTCCAAAAGCGATTGGACGGTCTGCACAGCTGGCAAATTGTGTAAATAAACGGTATTGAATTTGCTGCTGGATGGGCAATACGTAGCTAATAAACAGCAAGTAGACATGCAACACGCAGCCACAAATATCGATTACAGGACACGCGACACGAACCATTCAAGCAAAACTCTGGAAACTGTGACTCGAGACCACAACAGATATAAAGACAAGAAGAGCTTGAAAGAAAGTTTACAGCAACTTGAAGCAGAAAAAATTGAAACGCTTGCCGTAAAATAGGAGGCAAAATTGGAATGGGGAATGGGAATGGGGGGCTCCCTTCCCCCATTTAATATCAGCACACAGCAGGCAGCAAGGCACTGAGGCACCGAGGCACCGAGGCAGAGGAACAGATAAGGCAGTGAATAGAAAGGTGGGATGGTAGACACCGAGTTGCTGATGCTGCGCCTTGGCTGGGTGCCACTTAACGCCAGTGGCACACAGCTGCATGCAGCCGCTCCACGACCTATGCAAAAGTTCATTGGGGGCAGAACAGTTTTTCGTTTTGGGCAACTTTTGTGTAGCAGCAACTTTGCCATCACATGCGGACCTCTTAGAATCGAGCCAGCTGGGGCAACGTCAGCATCCAGGCAGCTAGGGTTGCCATTTTACCCAGTGTGGGTGTAAGCTATGTTCTTGTAGCACAGTGTCTAATTTGTAGCAGACACTGAGCACATGGACACTGCCGGGCAATTTTGCTTGTGCTCCGCAAACTATTCTTAAATAATATAATAAAATGACATAAAGTCAAGCTGAGAATTCCTATTTTTCTCTTGTTTTTCCTTTTAGGTTTTTCCATAAGTAAATTTAAACTGGCAGAGACATACTTCTGGAAGGCACGGTACAGCATACAGAGCAAACAAAAGAACTGCACACTTTAAGAGATGAGATGGATACAAGATGCCTGGCCACTGTCTGCGCATTAACATATACAAACACAGAGAGAGACACGCGCACACACACACACACATGCATATGTCCCTTTCTAACTGTCGTTTTCCCCTCTTCCGTAGATGTCTGACACGCATACGCTTAGTGCTTAGTGCTTAGTCTTAACCCGAGGCTATCAAATCTTGTAGCTGACATTTATGTGTGTCTTAATACGGCAAGTCTTAATGTCCTGGCAACTATAGTCGCCATTTATATAGTATATACTTATATATATGTACATTTCCTTGGATTCAGCTGCATGTATAGTATGTTGTGTGTGTGAGTGTGTGTGCGTGTGCTGCTGCTTCTGTTGACATTGATTGCATGTGCGTGCAAATGTGCGTGTGCGTGTGCGTGTCTCTGACAGTTGTCCCAACAAGTTTAATACTCCTAATAGTGCGATTTTAATTGAATAACATGCAATCATGATGCCCACAACCATCACAGTCAACCATCTCCTACCTTCTCCCTCCTTTCACAGTGAATGCGATTTGAGCCCATGACATTCCCATGTTTGTTTTTCCTTCATCTCCACTATCAACTATGTATGTGATTCACACGATTTAGTAGCCATATAATTGTCAATGATCCATTAAGGAGACATTGACTGGTCATTGCCACTCCAGTGGTTGCCAGATGGCGCCTGAGGTTAAGTCAATCACTTGACTTGACCCACAGCTGCGTGGGCAACTGAGATGGCAACGTGAGAGCACGAATGGAGTATTAAAAGAATATATAGAAAAATAGGAAAATTACAGATTTAAGTAAATGAAATATGAAATTGTGAAATTGTATTAAAGAATCTATTGGGTATTCATTAAACCTAATAAATATTAAGCATCAAATCATGGATTCATTCCTATTTCCTATGGCTGCTCTGCGGGTGTCCTGCTCCTGATGGTCGTTTCAATTATTATGAATTTGTTGTGTTATGCCATCAACTGTTCTATGTCGAGACGAGGACAACAAAGTCCCATGCATATAAATAATTTTTTATTGATATGATCTGGGCAAGCATAACGCAAACAAAGCGGAAGTCAACGAGACATCCACATGAAAGGAAGTTCGGATCCCTTGTGTGTGTGTGTGTGTGAATGGGCCACATTTGCTGATATATGGAAAATCAATAAGTTAATGTATTTAATACATGTACCTTAAATGATTTCGTGTTACTTTCGCATGACTTGCGATGACTTGGCTGAATCCCCGCCTTAAAGTAGACAATGCGCTGTGGTATTTCAATTAAAATGCCATATATACACATATACTATGTATGCGAGTGTACATACATATGTTTATATCCGTGGCTGTTTGGTGAGCAGCAAGTAAATATTTGTATTGTCTGTGTGTTGCGGGGCAGCCACAGTTTATTATTATTGTGCGCTTACGTTTTAGCCATAAATTAAATTAGATTTCAATTAAGCCATGGTATAACAAATGTACCACAAATAAACACCGATAAATCAACGGACACGTCTCTTGAATTTTAAAGGCCCATCGAGATGGAGACTCCGTTGCAGACTCTGTTGCAATTTGACAAATAGCTGCAACAAAGGAAAACACTAAGAAATTAATTTCTTGTGCTAGTGAAAAGTAATTGAAAGCAACGAAAGACAAAGCCTTGGCACATATAAAGACTATGGGACCGGCTAGAAACTGAAGCCTTATTGCAGTTGTCTGGCAGCAACAAGCTCAACACATCGACTGAAGGCGGAAGGGAGAGAGAGAGAGAGAGAGAGAGAGAGAGAGGAGACAGAGATTGAGAGCTGCACAACACGCGGTACGAATGTCACATGAACAATATGTACAATATATGCATGTATAAAAATAAAAACGAATGAGCGAACGAAGGAACAAATGAACGAAAACGAAAAGGAAGAGAAAGAGAAAAAAAAATAAGAGCACGAGTGCAACGTCAGCAAGTAACAAGAAATTGAAATCGGAAGGAAACACAAAACAAACAAGCGCATGACATGCAAAAAACCAAAAACAAAATAAACCAGGCAAACAAGCTAACAACCAAACAAGCAAGGGACTAGCACAACCTGATTCCCATTCTCAGTCACCATCTTAGTCGCAGTCTCTGTTCCAGTCTCGGCCTCGGTCTCGGTCTCAGTCTGAGTCTGAGTCTTAGTCTGAGACGAGTTGAGCAACCCGAACAACAACTGAAAATGCGCTGATAAGTGAGGCGTGCACACCGGAAATAGGAACACAACCCTGGGGAAGTGAAATGCGGCACACCAGCAAAAGGAACTCAGAAAGAAAGAAAGCTTAGGGACTATCTTTGTGGACTATGCGACTCTCTGATACCCTAGAGAGAAAACTTCAGACAGATTTTTCAAAGTTATTAATAAAAGTCAAGCAAATGATTTAAAACTACCATCCAATTCAAATTTATTAAATTTCAAAAATAAATTTTGCATGAAGAGCAGCTGAATATTCGTAAGAGTAATTTTAATATTAATATGAAACCGATGGCAATTGTCTTCTTTCACTAAATCTTATGCAATTTATACTTTATATAATATACTTTAAATTTATAATAACTTAAGGTTGAGAAAATCGGAAAAATGCGCTTAAATAAGAACTCACAAATAGTCACCAAAGTATCTGAAATCAGTGCGATATATTAAAAATAAAGTATACCCTTCGAATGAACTTTACCTCTGTTATGTACAGGAAATATAAGGGTAATGTGACATGTTTATATACACCAGACAGATATACGAATTAATTAAAATAAATGGAGTTTCCACGTATCTGTGTAGATTTAGATGAGCTAAATAGAAAAACTAACTAATCGAAACACGCCTTTGACTTTGACAACTGTAAGCTGCTTCAATTTCAATATTGTAAATTAATATTCAAAGGTATCGGAAAATGCATAGAATGGCATAGAATGTGATAAGGTCAAAATGACTCGGAGGGGCAAAGTTGAAGGCAGCAAAGATGCCGCGAGTAAAGTGTCGGTAATGGCAAAACACAATAGTCCTCTGGGACAGGTGGATGTCATGGTCTGAAGCCATTAGCACGCTCCGATTGATGGAAACTGCTCAGGTAGGAGGCATGTGAGGTGATGGTGCTGGAAAATGGAGAGGGGGTTTTTAGCGTGAAACAAAGACAAAAAAAAATCAATAAAGGCCATTAAAATGCAGCCCAGAAAAACAACAACTAACAAAAATAATGTGTACTAAACGATGGTTGCATGAAAGGCTATGATGCGAAGGAATGTTAAGTTCAAGCAGCAAGGTTATAGACCAACTTAAAGGACCTTTCATATACGAGTTGCGTGCAGGATATGGATTTGCTTAGGCACTGCACTTACATCCATTAAAGACATTACAGCCATGACGCCCATAAATAGAAACCATAACTTAAAAGGAACATGTGAAATCGTTGTTTAGTTTCCTGATCGATGCCAAAACGCAACGCGTGCTATATAACAAGGTCGATGGCAAAAGGCGCTGAAAAAAAATACTGCGAACTTATGACATGTCATGTGCGGGAGCGACAACAGAACAGAAATGGTTGATAGTGTGAGGCCACCCACACATTTAGTAAATGCAAATCTGATGCTAAATTCGCTATAAGATTTATGTGAATGGTGCTGCCGGCACCAAAAACATTTGTACTCATTTTATACTGCTATACAGCATGTGTCGTTGATTGTGGGACACTCGTGTGTGTGTGTGTGTGTGTGTGTGTGAGTGTCTGTGAGTGTCTGTGAATATGTGTGATGCCAACACCCACGAGTGCAGCTCCAGCTGCATTTCATTGCTGGAGGTGCCAGTGTCTCTCGAACTAAGTATTATGTCAGAGCAGCAATGTCCAATTAGACGACATGGCGTCAAAAGAACGAGGTCATCATCAATTTCCTTAGTGCAGCTACGAAGAGTTCACATTAAAATCAAATAATTCGCTCTTGACATGAAATTTCAATAATATCTAACTTATATGTCTTAAGAAGCCATTTGACACTCATCTCTTATTCTTAGAGCTCTTAGGTATTATCATATGAAATGCATTTCTGCTTCTGTTAATAATAATAAATAATTAAGACCAATTAGTGTTGTTCGTTAGTTGAATGTTTCAAATAATGTGTTTCAGTTGTGTTGTACTCTGCAGCTTGCGATTTGTGAAAGGTATCAATAATTTATAAGAATACACACAGCTCATTAGCATATGATGTTGAATTCACCCGTTGCACATTGATAAAAGTTTCCTAAATGTTTTGTTATATTTATTTTAAATCGCTCCACATTTGTTATCATTTTATAATACGTTAATTAATAACCAACGTTAAATGGCAATTAGGAAATTATGAGAATTACAGCGTATCGAATACAAAGCATGCTGGTAAATATGATAAATTATTGTATATGTAATATAATCCCAAAAATTCACTCATCACTGCATTCACTATTCACTAGAATCAAAATCTAGTTATTTAAAATGCAATTTAACTGTGTTTGCAAGTCAGCTATATGGTTGGATAATCAATTGACTCTATTGTCCAACTTCTGAAAACTGCCAATTTAAATAACTTTATGTTTGGGAATTTTGGGAATTCGAGTGCGAATAAGTATTTGTGAAATGTTTTGTTCTTAAATGCAAGTGTTGCAAATCGTCAAAGTTACTGACTCATTGTATAATGCGTGATGGATTTGCCTTTTTTTAATGATATATAAATTTACTTTTATGATCTAAACTCATTCAAAGACGGCCTTGGAAAATTATTAATGGGCAGCAGCTTTATCAGTGACAAGCGAGCGATAGTCGAGTATCTTAAATAGTAAAGATTACAGGTCGGGTCGGTCTAGGTCATGAAAACGGAGAAAATAAATAAATGACGATAGGCAAATGTAATTAATATTTTAATATTCTGAACAGCAGCTGCAGAAATGTCAAAAAAATTATTAATAAAATATAAGTGTGGACAAATAAATGAATATGGAATTTATTTTTATCATTTTGGTTACCGAGTCAATGACTTTTATGAATTGCGGTCGCGCTGGCTACGC
Organism: Drosophila sp. st01m; assembly: GCA_018901795.1. Lineage (NCBI taxonomy): Eukaryota > Metazoa > Arthropoda > Insecta > Diptera > Drosophilidae > Drosophila > Drosophila sp. st01m. The sequence goes on along the minus strand of JAEIFG010001494.1, from coordinate 6,739,165 downwards.
TGTTAGTTGTTACCGTGCGGCAGGCATTGTTGATATTACGAATACGCACCGTTGGCCGCAGGCAATAAATGCGTAATTAAAGCGTCAAATAATTAATTAGGCAAACATTCCAATGAAGTGGCGGGTGTACAATATATAGCACATACGAAAGAGGTACTCGCATGTCCCGATGTACACATTATGCGTGGCATAACACATCAATTTACAATCGAGATACTCGTATTTTGTACACAATCTGGACCTGCTCCTCATAAAACACAGCACAAAATGTGTTTTCTTGGCACCAAAGGCCAAACAAATCACATGGCTATTAATTTTTATTAACTAAATCTCAACTGTGCACTTAAAGGGGCCCTCAACGAGTTGGTTCCACGCAACCGGAGAAACAAAAGAAATATACCAACAACAAAGACCAGTTGACTCCTGATATCAAGACACGGCCAGCGACGAGCCAGCCAAAACAAAAGAAAAAGTGAAATCAGCTTATCAGTAACATAATTAAGAAGTGATAAAGTCACGACCACGCCCCCTCCACCTACCCCCCTTCGTCCAGTCCCTACACCGCTAACCGCCGGCGCCGCTATTCGATATCTATATATATGTGTGTGTGAGTGTGAGTGTGTGTATGTGTGTATGTGTGTGAGGGTACTGATAAGTGCAGACCGTTCATATATGTATATACACATACACTATGATATGTCCGATGGTAATATCAATTTAGATTTGAATTTAATTTATTTACACTGCCAGAATATATATAGGAAAGACGACCAAATGTTTATTTAAGTCGGCGAGTCAATGAATAAAATCAAATGATTCAGTCATTCAGTCATTCATAAGGTGACTAACATCTGATGCATATGACAAAAAGATTCAACCGAATAAATCTTCTTGCAGTACTCTGAATATCGAACATATGAATCCAGATTACAATTTTTGACAAAGAGCTGTTACTTCAAATAAGCATGGCGATAAGAAAGCTCACACAGTTTAAAACTAAATTTGGGCATTTGGGGAACACATTTAATATTTTTAGTAAAAAGCGGGTTGATATAAACTAAATTAATCAACATTATTTGTTAACTAAATGCTGGGACAGCTGCAGCTACAACATTAATACAGCTGCTTAATTGAAAGGTGTCTATTTACGATTCCCGAGTGTGGATTACGCATACGCCCCGTTGGACACTGTACAAAATGACAACATAATCCACACAAAGCTTGACCTGGTATGTCTAAACTGTCACACACCGATTCAATCGAATGTATGTCGTTGTTTCGATTGTAATTGGTTGCATGTCTGCAGTTGCAAACGAGCATATTCAGATTTCAATTCGAATTCGAATTTGCCTTCGAATTATAATTCATTCTCGTATTGAACTGCATGGTCTATGTCAATGTCCGTGTCAATACCAGACAACAGCAGCAACTGCAATCGTTTTCCTAAAAAGAATATATTCACTCTATTGGCTAAACGATCTTCGGGCTTTTGTTTTAACAAGTGGTCAATAATAGCAAACGATGTGAAACAACAAATATTGCTAATCATCATAATAACGGAAAGGCTTTTAATTGCCTGCTGCATTTGATTACTCTGTTGTGCAAACAACAATATATGCGTTTCATAAATATTTACCGAGCTATCACATTGCAATCGAGAGCTGATATATGTGGCTATTGATATGCTATAAGAGCAACTTATCGTAACTTAACAACTTGAAGTCAATCATAGCTAGTATAAGGAAGCAAAGTACTTAAAGAACAGATTAAATAAATAAGCGAGTGCTCTTAATAGTTTGTTGTAAGTCTACATTCTATATCAAGTACTCCCATATTCTTGAACTTTAGTTTGTTTACATGCCACTAATTAATAGCTGAAGCTGATTACATTCAATTAGCGAGCGCTTCAACTTTTGCATTGGACATGGCAATTATACAATCAGGTAAAAGATGTCTACAATTAGTGTGTCTCCGCCCCCCGTCCACCGCACACCGCCCACCGCCCACAATCCATGGCTTACGGCCATATATGCAATTAGGCAGCTGAATGGAATAGCGCCACTCGCGGATGTCTGGCCAGACATTGGCTTTGATTAATGGCAACAAGGAGCTGAAGGATACACAGGCACAGACAGACACTAACACACTCTCACATACAGGCACACACACACACACACACACAGACACTCACACATAGAGTTGCATGTACAATATATGGCTATGGCCACTCAGGCCGTTAGGCGAACATTAAAAGCCCGACACACATACACTGACGCTCACATGTATATACCATTTAACATGTATAATGCACCCTTGAGACTTGGCCAATTCATTCAAGCCAAGACGGCAATAGGGAGAGAGAGAGAGAGAGAGGAAAGTGCGGAGGGATTAATGCAGCTAGGGACTTCAGAGCACTTAATTCAAACATGTTTTGGTTTGGTTTTGGTCTCTCTAAATGTCTAATCAAAACATAAACAGCCCAGAGCACAATGACCAAGTTAAGGTAGTGTTCTGTCACTTTGTAGTTTAATTAATGAGCAGGAAAACACTTTAATATTCCGAATACTACTAAATATGCCGCCAAGAATTAAGAATGCTCTCTCATACTTCTGCTGCATACATATGAGGTCAAATTGTTAAATGAAAGTTAATTTCTACAGAAGACGTCTCTAGGTTGAACGGCCACAAAGTGACAAGAGTTTCTATTAAACTGATTGCATTTGCAAACATTCAGGAATTGAGTTGATAATTGCCTGCATTTTATGTTATAAGCAACTCAATTGCAGAAGTGGCCGAAAGATCATTTTAAATCAAGCTTACACCAAAAATACTCGATACTTAAAAGTTAGTATTATTACAGGTGATTTAGCATAATTGATTTGGAATATTTGAACCAACTGTAAGTTCGTTTAGCAGATAGCTGTGTCAGCTGCTCAGATGCGTTCAATTACCGCACTTTTAAACTAACTCAATAGGCAAAACTTTTAAAGCTGATATTACAGTATGGCTTGAAGTAAACTTTTGCCAAACACTCAACTCTTTGGCGACAAGCAGGACAGAAGACAGAGAAGCTAAGGGAGGAGGAGGATAAAGAACCACAGTTGACAATGATCAACTTGGCCAGTTGCCGCAACTGACGATGAGCAGTCGTCAGGGCGACCACAGAGAACAGCGCTTAAATTCGCAATTATGGCATTTTAATACACTGACGAGACAATAATTGGCAATTCTGTAACTGCTGCTTGTTGCCTGTTGCCTGTGCCTGTTCCCTGTGGTCTTACCATCGGATTGTTGTTGATGCTGCCTGGAGAACGTAGACAGTTACTGCGGCAGTGGTAGATTTCAAAATTGTAGCAGGCCATCAATATTGTCTGGGTATGTGACACATTGTTGCCGAAAGCATTCACGCTGCGTATACGCAATGTGCGACAGCTCGCACATCGAATGGGTGGCGTGCGCATTGCGTTGCGTATACGCAACGTGTTCGAGTTTTGAGATTGATAGCAGGATCAAATGGTTTATCGCAGCATGTTAAGTCGAGTGTGTTTACGTATCCTCCTTCTTAATATGCCAACTGTGTGCGTGTGCCATTTTAATTATGCCCTTTGTGGGTGCCTTCTACTCGTGGCAGCCACAAAGATATTCAATGAGCAAGCAAACCAGAAGCCACCGCACCACCCCCAGCTGCCAGTCTATTGCCTGAAGCTTAATGGCAGGCATTAATTATGCAGAAAATTAAGATATATTATGTATGGTGCAAAAGTTTATTATGCCCGCGGTCAGAATACCTCAGCAAACGCTGCAATTTGAATTAATCAATTTAAAATGTAACTGAAACAGTGCTGGCATAATTGGTTTTTCATAATATATCTATAGAACTTGAACTTTTTCATTTCGTTATGTCAATATTAAATTATAGAATGCCGATGTTTCAATTTAACAACCTCATACTGACATATTTTCACTCTTGGCATAAAGTCATTATTAAGCTGGCTTTAATGCCACGCCCTCGGGCGGAACAGTTGCGATGACGTTAACGGTAATGCAGTTTGCCCAATCAATTTAAGTTAATTTTCATGAATTGGTTAAATTGCTTGCCTTCGGGTTGATATGCTTTTATTTGTTTTTTATTTTAATTATGAAAATGGCACAAAGCGAATTAAAATTTAAATTATTTTATGGCTTAAAAACCAAATCAAATGATGCATTTAATCGAAAGCAGCTTAACTGATTTTAATTCTACGGAAATGTATAAATTTTAGGCCAACTTATATAAACACAATTAACTTTAATGATTTTCGATTGTAATTTATATTTGTTAAGAGTTATGAAGTAGATATATTTACTACATTTTATTATCAAACTGACTCCAACTCGACTTAGCTTACGGATATAAAACACTGTCTCATACATCTACCAAAATTAAAACTTAAGATTCATCTACAAAATAGCACACAAAAATGTATCGTAAAATAAAATAAATATAAACCTGAACAAAGCGGAGATAAAAGGAGTTTATTAACCAAACCCTTATTTAATTAACTTGCCCAAGCTGGAATTTGTTTTTCTAATTAACTGTTGATTTTCTAACTAACTTTAATTAAGCTCCCAGAGTCTACAGTCTTAAAGAAGGATCTATGCACAAAGTTGAAGCAATTTGAATAATGCAATTAATATATCGGATTTAATAAGATATTTGAAAGTTCACAACTTAAGATATGCATAATATTAATTAAAATTTGCAAATTTAATTTGACTCGTATATAGATGATTTGATACAGTAATCCTATCATGAATGCAAGAACAATTTATTTTGAGTGCATAGTGTAATTACAGTTGAAGCTGGGTCGCAGATGGAAGCTCAAGTGTAGCAATTTAATTGACTTCGAATACTACTTGAGTAATTTACAGGCCAGAAATCGACAAGCAAGAGAGAGAGAGAGAGAGAGGGGGAGGGTAAATAAATATGTTTTGTGTATAATCAAGGACTCAATTGGACCTAAAACTGAAATTATGACTGCAGGCATTCGGTTTATTGGCATCTTGATGGATGGATTGATGGATATCTGGACGATTTCTCATTAGCAGCGGCAACTAATTAACATAAGTAATTTGCTTGATGTGCGCCCAAAAACTGGCATCTACTGTCATTATAAGGACAAGAATTACACCCAAAGCGCACATTTCATGAGCTACAAATGGAGGCGCGACCCGTCAGCGGGCACAGATGCCAAACAGTTTAAAGACTAAAACGGAAACGGAAACAGAAACGGATACCTCATCCTTAGCTTAGCTCCACCACAATAACGTACCTGGCTGCCAGCTAATCACAGCTAAGTAAGTACGATAGGTGGGTGGGTGCTTGGTTTGTTCGTGTGGCTCACTCATTTATCTTTTGGCGCGAATAAACACAAAAGAAAGCCGCAAATGTCAAGCGCACAAAACGCAAAAGCAAACACAAACACAAACCCAACACAATCATGAAGAAAATAATAAAAACCGCTGGGCTTACATGATGGATTTCCAATGGCATTATATGCCATCCAGCAAATGATATTTTGTAAATAATATAGCGACGCCTCTGCTAGCGACAACTGCGCTGTCAACGTCGCCGTCAACGCTGCCGTCGTCGTCCATGATAGCGACCTGGACGGAAATTAAATTTGGTCACGTTAATTGCCCCCGATTAGAACATTTCGGTCATTATGATAAGCGCCGTGGCTAACTGGCAGCCCGCCTGGACATTGGCAATGACAATGAGACCGTGCACGAGTATGAGCACAAATGTGAGTATACTCATAAGTCACAGCATGAGCATGTGAATGACACGGATCACTTTAGTGACCTCGCTCAATATTTGAGGCTTGATTCTGAGCAATTGAAAGGCGGCTAAAGCAGTTAAGTTTCTGGCGATTTCGATATCTTTTTTGTTGCCTACACGGCAGCTTTGCTGTGATTAATTATTAATCAATTAAGAGCTTTGCGGAGCTTAGATGTCATTAGGTTTGTTTAACTATTTCTTTTTTTTTTTTTTTTTGGAATAGCAAAACGTTTATTTTGCTCATTTGGCAACCGTTAAGCTGTGGTCCCAAAAATCGGTGGAGTATGCGCAATATTTGGCAAAGTAAACGAGTGCTTGTTGGGCACAAATGTGCCAAGCCCACGCTTCAATTACATTTCAGTCATACATATTGCTGCCACTTCATGCAGTAGCTATGTTTTTCCATTTTCACTTTTCTGTTTTTCATTATTCATTTTCCATTTTACTGTTTCTTTTCTTCATATGCTCACCTTTTGTCCGCGGAAAACATGGCACGCAGCACGACATGAGGTGTTCTCTATGAAATCACAGCACAAAACAAACAATGCTCGACTGAAGTATGTCAGAGGTGTCTGTCAACTTTATTACGCATACGCCCCATTGTCTTTTACGCTTTGGCCTTTTGTCTTTGCGCTCAATTTACAATAAGCAAAGGGATTGTATTCATAGTTGCAGCTGTTGGTCCCTTTTTAGTAGGCATTTTGTTAGCAATTGCTGGCCCAGTAAGCAGATGCCATTTCACATTCATATTCCTTTGAAAAACCAAACAGCATCGAAATCAAAGCTAAATTGTCATTTAATTCACTGCCGGATTAAGTGTCAAGCACAAGCGATTATCAGATATATGATAGCAATACAAATTGAGCATAAATAATAAATGGAATTTTAGAAAAACACATTTTCGTTTGATTTCGTTCAGTGACTTTTGTGTTTTTTGCTTATTTAGCTTAAATAAATAGTCGACATTTTGGCAGTTTATTTGCCACTCATACATAGAATGCTTAAATAGTCGTTATAGCGGTTTTAGAGTACATCCAAATTGTATTGCTCCTCTTGGGCACATGTGTGACGCCTCATGTAAGCGATTAAAAGAGAGAAAAAGAGAACAAGAGAAAAAGAGAAAGAGTTCCAGATACAAGCGACACTCCCAGGCATAATAGTCTGCACATCAACTGCAATTAGTGTAAGTGCCCACATGAATTGTTTTACATCTCTTGGCAACGTTCATTTCACTTTTCATGTTCAAGGCTGTTGTGCAGTTGTTGGCATTATTATTGTTGGCATTATTTCAAGACAACACGAGCCCCCACAGTGAGTCAGTCAGCCAGTCCGACAGTCAGTCAGACGGACAGACAGGGAAGAGAAGTGAGCGCGCTGTTGCCGCCATAATGGGTTTTATTTGCTTTTTTTGGGCAATTAAGTTTGTTGGTTTGCAGTAAAGTGTAAATTATAAACACACTCTCGCATACACACGCACTAAGTGCAGTTGTGTGTGGGTAATTCCTGCAACTTCAAAGATACAATTGTATCTGCAATTGTCAGACAAACGAAGCGTAGCAAATGCCTGCCAAAAGTCTCTTTGCAAATGCTGCTACTTAATGAACCGCTATGAGATCAGAAATGCATAAATGAAATGAAAGGCGGAGGGACCCTTAAAATTATTGAGATTATAGCATCCGCAGTGGTAGAAGATGAGCTATAAATAACATTTTATAACGTAGTCAATTGCATTAAAGGGCCATTATAAATTTGAGAGCCAACTGCGATTTCTCAATGATCAAGACTTGAGTTCAGTTTATCCGCATTCGCATAGAAACTGCGCCATTTTTCAAGAGCTGTTAAGTGTGAATGAGCATCAAATATTGTACTTAAGTGATGGAAATTTCTAAGTGAGAGATAGAAAATACCACGATAAGCTGAGGTGCTAACACTCTCAGTGTGGATCTCAAGTTGTCAACCGATTTGATTACGAACCGAGGCAACGGTTGAGTGAAATATGTACATGTGAGCAAGGGGAAACTCTTAAGTGCTAGACAACTAAATCTTAATCTAATAAAAAGCATACAAATAGTATACTTACATTAGGTCAACGGCTGCTTTGGGAAACCCCCTCCTCCTCGTTTTTTGCTATCTCTATCTATCTACACATTTATCTAACTCGGCGTCGTTTGCATAAATAACTTGAAACGATTTTTTAAATGCTTTTTCAAAAGTTGCTGAACAGGTGCCAACTGTCGCGCTTCGTTTAACGCACAAATAATAAAGACACGCCGGAAAATTAAAAAGTATAGAAAGAAATAGCCCAAGACTATCGTGAAGGTGCGTCAAAGTTTATCCAGTTCGTTTAACGCGTTTATGAACAAATCAGCACTCAACAAACGATTGTTGTTGTTTTGTTTTATACACTTATAGTATTATCAAAAGTTAATCTTTTAAGCATTTTCTTTCTTTAGAAAAGATTTTTTTTGTTTGTTTTTTTTCGGTCAATTGACTGTATGTATTGTATAGAGCACTTTTCATTAAACATTTTTCTGTTTCGATATTTTTGAATTTATGACGCGATCCAAAAGCAGCAATAACAACAATACCCTTTAATTTTGCTTCAATTGGACTTGGAAGTAGCACAAACAATTGGGAAACGGCAATATTGTTTTGGTTTTAATAATTTCCGATTTTATTTAGCTGGAATTCCGTTTTTTACTTTTTAATTACTTATTTCGGAAATTTTGAACTCTCACTAATTTACTTTACTAATATATTTGTTTTTTCGGCGCTTTTCTGTATTTTTTGGATCTTTACTTTTACTGACCGTTACGCGTAGTCGAGATATTTTAAAATCCAGAGGAACGTGTGTTGAGCGCGTGGAAATTGCGGACGCGTCGCATTTCCCGTCCGCCTATTCACTTGTCGCTGCCCTGATGCGCGCACGTTGAAAGTTTAACTGTAAATTCGGAACCCAACCGACCGACCGACCGAGCGAGCGTGCGAGCGTGCGAGCGAGCAGCAGCAGCGACAGAGGCAGAAGAAGCAGCTACAGCAACAGCAACAGCAGCAGCAGCAACGGCGGCAGATAGCAAGCGACATCGACGTCGGCAGCCAACAGCAGGCGAGCAGCAGTCAAGGCAAAGATGAGGAGCAGCAGAGGCGCCAGCCCGCCTCGTACCTGTGTCGGCGTAACAGCAGTAGCTAGAACATCAACAACAGCAGTGGCATAACATTAACATTACATTACATACAATAGGTGTCCGCTCTCTCACTCACACAGATGCGTACTGTTATCAGCGCCCGAAGTCACAATATTGTCGTCTGTGTAGCAGTTTCAGTGTGTCAGTGGGTCGCTCGGTTTTCCTGCCACTGCTGTTAAGTTTTGAGAGCAAGCTTCGTGTTCTCTCTTTTTCACTGTCTCTCCCTCTTACAACTCCCCCACTATTCAGCGCACACAGAGTACAGCCAATATATCGCATGCGAGAGAGTGCTATGAAACGATGGAATCGGACAGAAACGCATATTTAATCGCACCCAATAGACAAGCTCTTCAACAGGAATCAAACTAATACTACGGAAATATATAGGTCCCACTAAATAGTAGAGTGTCTCCCTATAGGCAAACTAAATGCTAGAAATTGACTTCAGTTCGTTAAAAATTTAAAATAGCGCCCAAAAATATGTAAGCACAGCGCTGATTACAATAACATGCTCAGAGAGAGAACGAAGCTATGTTAAGTCCATCAGTTAACAGTGCCAAGAGGAGAGAGAGACTGTCGCTAACAGCGCAATGTTTTACTTAACACAACAATCTCTGGGATTTCAGTAAAACGCTTGATTAAAATTTAATACGAGGCAACAGTTAAGAAATGCATCAAGCTTTGAATCAGCTCGATTATATGAAATAACAATGATAGGAAAGTAGTAATAATCTTCAATGTGCAATGATAAAAAGGAAGTTATAGCTTTACTTTCATAAAGGCTTTTAACATGTTTAAAAACCGCATAACTATATTATATCTACTTAACGTTCAGAACCTATTAACTGAAAATATATGGGCGCAAGAAGATAAACTTTGTTTTGCAATAAATAAAGAATTCTTAAATCGTTTACTTGCCAAAAGATTCATACTTTCAATATGTTTCATATCCCATATGGATTTTCGCATAATAATAACCAATAATCAAAACAAAATAAATTAAAGCTTTATAAGCTAAACATCAGCTGTCAGAGGGCAATAGAACATACATAAATCTTTTAGCTAAAATATACGCGCACCGGACTTAAATAAAATGCTTGGAATTATTATTATCTAAACAGAGGGATATTCATATGCCATCGCCGACGAGTACTTCTACTATATGGTAGAGATGTAAGTGTATTGAGTGCATGGTTCCGTATATTTATGGAGCATTTTTCTTTCTTTTTATTTGCGGCTTTTCAATTTGGAAAACATGAAAAGAAATATTTCCAATCAATTGGGAAAAATAAACTAATAAAAGCTCATATGCGAACACAATAGTAAAATATATACATATGTATATCGAAAAAAGAGCCAACGGAAAATGTTGTTCATTCATTAAAAGTAAAATTTCATTGAATAGACGAACGTTCAAAAAAACATTCATAGAACAACTTGCCGGATGGCCAGACAGAATGCAATCCATACTCGGTCGAACTCACATACATACATAAAAAAACAAATGTTTGTTTTCGCATAAAAGTACTCTCGACCGGTAAAATACCCACAACGCGTATCGGAAGAGAGGAAGCGAAGACTCTTTGTCAATCTTCTTTATATTAGAAAAGAAATGCGAAAGATTGCGAATGCTTAACAAAAGATGTCTCTTTAATCAATCCAATCATACAAACGACATGATTGAATTTGATTTGTAAAGTTTCGCAACTAATATGCTCTGCATGTTAATTGGTAAAGGGTATTTAAAGCACCATAACAACAATAACAGCAATTGTACGAGTCGCAACAAGAGCACTTGGTGCGATAAAATATGTTTTTTTAATGCAGGTTCGTGTTCAATGAAAGTGCCACAAGTGAAATACATTGAAAAAGAATCAAATGGAAATATTGTGTGGAGATCATGCTCGACAGCTAGAATACCCAACTGACGTAAGAACTTATAATTATTATTACCTTAAACGCATTTGGAATGACTCTGATAGATTCACAAATTTGTGTAGACTAAATTTAAAAGTGGAATTAGTAATACAAGTTCCGTTATAGAATGAACCTTCCCATTTAAACTTTGCATAGGGTATCCTGCCTTCAAGTAAACTCTATCAAAATTACCATAAGATGTTTGAAAATATTTATTTAATACATATAGTCCATAAATATTGAAATTCGAATGCAATAAAGTTCAATGTATATACCCGCTTACGCACTCGCTCTTGGGTATCAAAGAAAATAGAACAGAATGAAAGTGGCTAAAAAAATAGCAGGGAAAATTGCTAAATATTCAATAAGAAATACATGTACTTTATCCAAATCCAATAAATATGTAATTTTATATACCTGTGGGATGTTGGTTGATGGATGAAATCAACTTGGCAAGGTCGTTCTCATAGTCATATTCGTAGTTCGCAGCCTGGAATTATGTTTTAGCACTTGTCCTCTTTATTAGTCTAACACAGGCGATTCAATTAGCAGATACGTTTAACCAAAATGCACAATCAACCGAACAGCGCATAAAAGTTTTTTATGATTCCGAAAGGTTGTCAGTTTTGCTGATGGAATGGAAATAGAAATAGATATAGAAATGGAAATGGAAATGGCCAATAGACCAGATGACATATTGTGGGCTTACCAAGGACTGTTTTATCGACCTCCTTCTTTTACTCCTGCTCCTTCCGCTGTTATGACCCATTTGCACGTATCTCGTGATGGCGCATGAAAAGATAAGCGATTATTCTCGTACAGTAGATATCGGGAACATGTGATGCGGACTGATTTTTCGGGATGCGAATTGCATCATGACTAACTCATCATTCAGAATTTTAATTGAGTTCATATTGACCTTCAGAGCTAGCAGTCAAATTTTAACAAATTAATTGTCTTTATTAACCTTTATTAAACTCTGTCAAACGCTAACAGATTGATTTATCATTGAAGCAAAAAAACACGAGTCATTTACCTTAACAGAGCCTTTAATTAAAATAGTTGACAGCAAGATATTATTAAACGATAGTTCCAATGAATTTAACCAATTCTTCGTCTATCTCTTCTGCTGACTTGTGAGAAGAAGCAGCATCCATTGAATAAGTAATAACCAGCAAATGTTGGTGAAATGTCAATCGCAGAGCGATTCGAAGGCGCCATTGAGACAGATTTGATTCTCTAGTCAACTGGAAACAATCATAAATAAAATATTTACACTAGACAAATACAAACCAGAGGCGGCCACCTAAGCGCCAAGCATCAACCAAGTGGGCGGTTGGGGCGTGGCATTGGCAGCTAAACAAAATTGAAATTGATTTATGATAAATTCGCAATGATTTATGCCCTTTGAACGCACATTTTTTCATGGTGTCCATAGTCTAAGCTGATCAGCATCGCTGGCGACCGCAAATCGACGAATCGCATTTGGCATTATTCAATTTTTCATTTCGCTAAAATACTTTTGGGTTTGCTGAAAAATATTCCATTTTTTGTCGATTCCCCTTTCGTGCATATAAAGTGCCCATGTCATGAGCTTAAAATCTGCTGCCTACATTTGGGAGTCCCATTTGCCAGTTGTGGCTATGTATTTTTATATTCTTTCGGATTTCTTTGTATTTGTTTATTTATTTATTTGCAAGCGTTTTGCGAAAATATGATAAACCTTTTATGTTTTTATTTTTTCTTTGCATACTTTCACATGTTAGTTTCTCAGCAATTCATGTGGTTCTGATGCTTGTAGCTTAAACAAATTTCGACTTGAGGAGCTGCTAAATTGTATACTTAATCGATAAATATTGTCAGACAGCCAGAAAGGATTCATCAATGAACCGATAAGAGACTGGGGCTGAATTGCGTCCCTTGTTTCGATTAACAAATTAAGTAAATTTGATTTGCTTCTGTGATTTGGGACCCATTGTCAGTTGATGCCTCAGGCAGAGACCTTTTATTTGGGAGTGGCAAAAAATATTCACACAATCGGAAATAAAGTGATTGTAGTAGTACAGTCAGGAGTTTTATCAAAGAAGAGCCCGCAGCTTAAGCCAAAAGTAAAGCAAAACAAATTTTAATTAACTTCTGTCCCTTTGACTTCGTTGACATTGTAAAATGTCAAGGGGAATATCGTTTAATTAAGTACCAAAAATGTGCTAACACACACTCTCTCGCACACATGCACAAATGTATATAAAATCAAAGCCTGAGAAAGTTCATTGATAGAATAGTCTTGTTAGCTGGAAAAAAATGGCCAATTGAACACCCACGTCCACATATCACGTCACAAATCCAGCCTAATTTAATTGAAACGAGCTCTGACAGCATGTGGGGTTGCACACGGTTTTTTAAAATCGATTCTATGCTTTTTAAGGGCCCGATTTATTTTATTTAAGGCAACACACCAAGCTGTCAATGTTAATTGATGCGTAGCAAAGTAAAAACAAGAAGAAGTTCTATAATGCCCCAAAGGCTGACAGCAATAAAAACACACTGCGTATACGCAATACGCCGTGTTTAAGTCGAGCCGGTGACAGCCAAATATAAAACTTTATAGCTAATTTATTTGATTAAATTTCACGCGAAGCTGTGAGTTTTTCCCATCTCCATTCCCTTTGGCCAAAAATGTTGAAATGTTGTTTTCGCTGTCGACAGTTGCTGACACGGCACCTACTCACTTGCTTGATTGCTGCCAATTGATAAGAAAAACAGGCAAAAAACTACAAATGGGCAGACAGACAGACAGGCAGGCAGGCAGGCAGTGAGTGACAGATCAAAGTAGATCTTTTTTCGAATGTGCGCACCTTTCCTTTCAAGAATTAAAGACTAAACACAAAAATGTGCCAACTCATGCCAATTCAATTAAACAAATGCGAAGCGAGGCAAAACGGAGAGGTAAGGACAACGCGGCGTATGCTAAGCATTATGTATACGACATCGTATAGTATACGGTGCGAGAGCATCAAAGTATGCAAAGCAAACGTGACAGCGCCAATAAACAGTCGAGGGAACACTAAAAGGCACAACAAAATGCAAATGCTAAGCGCATTTAGCATACAAAAAGGTCGGCGATAAATGAAAATGAAAATGAAAATGAACGAATTGCATAAGTAGGAAGTATACAAAAAAAGTTAAAGTGCCAAACGTAAAATCGCATTAACACACACACAGACACACCTAGACACACATATGAGTTGCAAAGCTGAAAAGACAATTAATGCGTCGCAGTAAGAGAGAGAGAGAGGTAGAGCGACGCTTGGATAAGAGGGAAAGAGGAAGGATAGACATAAAAGAAACAGTGAAATGGGCAAGGGAATCAGTTTGGAGTGCTCTCGGCTTGAATTTGAATGACGCCTTTTATGCGCTTCTCAACGCTCGTTCATTCGGCAGCCATAAAAAACTTTTGAGTTGAGTTTAAGTTTAAGCCGCAGTCATCCGTGTCCCTAACGGTACTTCGTATCTAGTTAGCCGCTTTTTGAATTCTGCACAAGTTAATTTACTGCCTTTAATTCCAAAGGCCCCAACACCAGCTACCCACACTCCACTTGTATGTTAACGCCCACATAGTCGTAAAAGCAATGAGAGAAAAAAAAACAGAGCGCAAATTGAATAAAAAACATTCATAACGTTGGCCAACCGCAGTCGCCACGAGCAAAAATGGGGAAAATTGCGACAGTAGTGAAAATAAAAGAGTGGATAAAAAAACAAATAAGAAAAAATAATAGCGGACACTGTTACACCTTGTACGCTTCCCAAGTAAAGTTATTGCATGCGAACTTAGTTCAGTGCACCATAAATGATTAAAACCTATTTTAACACTGAGCATCATCAAGTTCAATTTGAACAATCCTTATGAGAGAAGAAGTAGAGCCGGATTGTGTAGTGTAATCAGACAGCAGCAGGCATAAATTGCCCGCAAATCTGACTGAGAGAAAACTGTACTGCTGCCTAAGTAATCGACCGTCAAATACACTAAATCTATAAACAAATATAAGTTAAATTTACCATAACTTTTAAATAAACGCTCATTAAGAATATATATTTAATTTGATTATAAGTTATATTATAACTAAAATTCGTTATTATCAATTAGAAAAAATTTGTAAATGTCTGAAAGTAGTAGTCGCTATATTTCAGTAAAAAATCAGCATTGTTATAAATAAAAATCACTCAACCACAAGCTCTTTTCATTAGCACATATACCCCAGCAAAGCAATGCATAGATAGCGTATGAAAGATACATATTCAAGCTATAAAAAACTTTAACTAAACAGGGAAGAAAGAAAACACAAATTGAAGCAACCATCAAAGCGGCAGCAGCAGCAGCAGCAACAGCAACAGCCGCATAGTGATTGAATTTTCGCGCATCAATAGACACAACAACAACAACATCATCGAAAACAACAACAACAACAAGAACCATAATAACAGCCCATAAAACGAACAGCGCAAATTCCAGCAAATATTGTGAAATTGGTTTGCTTTGACCGCTCCTATTGAAAGTCAGTTGGCAAATCAAATTGACATAAATTGATGGTATTTAAGCGCAATGTTGGATTACATGCCTCAAAAGTATTCCTTAGTTGTTCCACCTAAGTCCTTGCTCATAACTGATATCCCGGTTCGCCTCAGTTTTGCTTGTGAACTAACTATAATGCCTGAATAAAGCTAATTCCAATATTTAAGCCTGCTCAACTATCAAGTACCATTTGCCCAGAATTGTTACTTGAAAATCACTTTAAAGCAAGCAACCACCTTTCACAGCCAATCAGTAAATATGCCGTGGAATTGTGGCCAACAAGTCTGGTCTATAACACGGCAGTAAGATGAGAGGTGAGGAGTCAAGGCTGCCTAATGACACATTTCATGTATCCGAAATTTCTGGCATTTTCGATCCGCAAGCAAAAAGTCACAACACCAATACCAAATTTCAGGTGTTGCATGTCATGTCATGCTGAGTTGCCGATTTATGGCTTTAATGAGCAAGTTAATTTGCTGGCCGCTTGTCGGCCCCAATGCAAATTGTATCCTGTATCCTGTGGCAAATTGAGGCCCATTCGTTTAACGGCAGTGGGCAACAGTCAGGCTATCGATCTCAAATGACGCTCCATGTACTTCAAATACAGGCAATAAAATGCAGGAGAACATTTCATTGAATTGCACACAGCAACATGTCGAATATGTTACGTGAACAAATGACATGACTAACGACACATATTCCAACCAACATGAGTTTCCTTTCAAAATATCAAGCACAGTGCTGAGCCGAAAACCGAGCAAAAACCCAAAAAAATAAAAAAAAACTAACTGAAATAGGATTCTATTCGAACAGAGCTGCAAATCATGAAAAATGAGTCATTGGACAGCTGGACGCATGATATCGAACCACAACAGCACAAATGCGACTAAGTACTACATATACATACTTGTCAATATGTGTGTTTGTACAACAATTTATTTTTTTCAAAAACGGTGAGCTGTGAAATTTCATAAAGATTGCACGAAACCATAGAAAATGCTAGTTTTGTAAGCCAAATAAAGACTTTTCGTTTGTCAGAGCCATTCACTGAGTTTGGTAGCCAATTTATTAGTTCATTAGCCAATGTTTGCAAATTTCCATTGAATTTTGTATTACAAAAACTATTTCAATTCATAAATATTAATTAGTGTGCGAAAATGCGAATAGACTAATAGCCGACATAATTTTTTGGTCAGGTATTTCATTCACTTCGACTGCACATATTATCCTCCTATATGTGGCAATTAATCTCCATGTGCATTAGCATGCACATCGGACAGTCAAATGAAAAGAAAAACAAAAAAGCAACAAACTGAAATGTAAATGTAAATATAAATGGAGAATGGAGGAAAGAAATCAACGCTGATCATCATCAATATTAATTAAAGAGACTTACAGAGTGCTGGATGTAATTAAACGTTGCACCTAAAAGCGATGAGGAAATTCAAATAAATTGATATATTCAAAGGTACCGCGCAGAGGTGGAGTGGGGGAGACAAAGAGCACGTTGCATGCAATAATAGCTCCTTTATATTTACATGCAAATGTGCTGTAAATCAATATTACGTATGCGTCGTGTTGGGCAGGCAAACACAGAGATAGAATTATAGAAACAAAAATAGAAACATAGAAACATAGTAGTGCAGCCTTTGGGCGGACAAGTGACAAATAGGACTCTCGTTGTAAGCTCTATCAGTCGATGTTTGTCTGGGGTTGCCTGTTAAATTTGATTACTTTGTGGCCGGAGTGAGTGTTTGCCCAGAGGCAAGGTATTCAGGTGAAATTAATTGTGTTCTCCATTCCGTGCAGTCAAGTCTCCTCACTTGTACTCGTATGTATGTATTTTTGCATTGCGCTTTTGCCAATGCTGATAAACAAAGATTTCTCTCGTTCTGTGGATGTATATATTTTGGTATTCTGAAGAAATTTCATTTAAAAGGGATTCATTCAATATTTGATCAATTTTGTGGAATTCAACTCTCAAAACAAACGGCATATTGAATAAGTTCCAGTAAATCCAAATGTCTAACAACTCAATACTGAACCTAATTAAATATTTACAAAAATTAGCTTACAGAACGAACCGAACTTTTGGACCTTTGTACACATGTTCAACTTGTAGTTAATTAAGTATACGCACTGAAGCCTCCGCACGCTTCACTGCCAATTTAGCCAACTCGTTTAGTTTTTGCTGACTTTGCATAAATTGCAAAAGGCTCTTGATTTATTTGTGTTTCTCCTGCGCCTTTATCCTGCAAATATAGTTGTTGGGCAAAAAATATTTCAAGAGTAAATACCAGTTAACGAAATGGGCAAAATTAGTTTTTAGCATATGTAAATTAAATTTGAATATCTTTTACTTCTTTAACATCACAGGCAGCTGTCTGTCGACCAAATTCTACTTTTAAATTAGTTTCATATGGTTTCCAAAAGTTCCATATAAAATAAAAAAAATTATTTTCATATTTTTGGGCTCAAATTGAGTAACGTTTTCCATTTCTCAGCCTCGGCAAATTTATTAAATACAATTGTAGCATATTTTAAAGCTTGTCAAGCATTAATTTTAAAGTATACTTATATTGCCATAAAGACTCGATAACATTCCAATTCAGTTAGTCTGTCTTTGACTAACCATTCGTAAATGAAGAAACTTGAAATATAACATCCGTTGTCTGCTTTCCTCTTTCAAAATTAACAAGCCGAGAATTCGCGTGAAGAGGGGACATTACAAATTGATAGATTTCTAATGAAAAGCAACTGGAAAACTCATTAACGCCATGAAAATTTTATTAAATTAACAATACAATTGAAATAAGTTCAGGCTAAAAGATCTTCTTTTCATTTCCTTTGTTATAGCTGTGAAAAATCACTTTACTAGCACGAAAACTTGGCAACTTTCAAAGTCAGCTGTCAATGGCGCCTCAACTTCTCCTCCCGCCCCTTCCTCCAATACCTCTTTCAGCGAATAAGACTTTCAGAGGGTTGGTGTTTTGATGCCGCGGCTACTAATTAATCTTAAAAGTATTTATAACTTTTGTTTGTAGTTGTTCTACTACTACAACTACTTTAAATGTTGTTGCTGCTGCAGCCCTTGAATTGAAAACAACTGTAAATAATTAAAGCAACATTATACTCAATTACCGAGAAACTTGCATATAAATCACCGTTGAGTTTTCCCTCTAGAAATCCGCCCGCACTGCACCAAAGAATACCGAAAATCAAAAGTTTCACAACTGGAAGCAGCTGCTTAAGGAACTTGCTTGGGTCGACTGAAACAAAAGGAGAATAGATTTGCCGAGCTGGGGCAAAAGTCAGCTTTAAGTGGCACCAAAGTATTTGAAGACCTTGAGGCAGTTGTGTCAATGCGGTTGGCTGACTTTAAAGATGCATTGGAGCAACTCTAAGCTAATTTCAGTAATGTAAATAAAGTTGTAATGATTGGGTGTTAAGCAATCGCACAGCAATTGGAGATATTGAAATCTATCTGACTCCTATGACACATGCATTGTAATTGCAATTGCTAGATAAAGACAAATGAAAGGTTTTATATTACAAGCTGCTGCGATCTGTCCAAACCGGGCAATAAACTACAATTTGCATTATTGCAACTAAGCAGCAAGCAGCAAATACCAGTGGCAAAACATGTTGCAGCGACAGGGGCAGCAGCCAAAGTTGCCACAAACCCCAAAGCCGCAACTACAACTACAACTACCAAGAACAAACGGAGCAGGAGTATCATCAGCTATGTAGCTCATTCCAAGCGACATTGTATAAACAACAATTTTAGCGGATATTAAAAACAATGTTGCCTCTGTGTAGATTCAGGAAATGGAGACGGAGACGGAGATGGAGCGGAGGAGAAGTACACAGCTGAGCAGGAGGATGCGGATGAGACGAAGGCTACATCAAATTGCAAATCGTCTTTTGTCGTTTTCATTCACTGAGGTACTTCAAACATTGACTGCTCTGACATTTTCCCGGCCCACTTTTGCAATTGTATTTGAATTCGAATTTGTATTTGTATTTGTATTTGCCTTTGCTGTCTGTCCCTTGTTCCATTGCGTTGCAAGCGGATATCCGCTTGTCGCACTTACGAGTACACACTGTAGCAATTGTCTCGACACATCACCGACTATTTCTAAACATTTCAATGCCACATTGAATGCCTCTCAATTGGGTCCTTGTAGCGATGCTGATGATTTCTAACGTAGTGTCAGCCGCTGATTTGAACATTCCAATTGATTTAAATTTAATTAACACAACGTTTCACTAATGTTCCAACAACAACTCGGTTTCAAATTCAAGCCATTGCTCGACTAGAGGATACCTTGTTCTCAGATTCCAGCTAAACTTGAAGGAAAAGAGATTCGTAAATGAAAAACACTGATTCAATTATTAAGTCAGTTACTCACTTGCTTAATTCGTCTTATAATTTTTGATTAATTAAGTACTAAAGCTAAAAATATGTTGGGACTTAATCTCTGTCGAAACAGACTTGACTTGACTCTCTGGGGTTAAGTAAACTAATGACACTAATTACCAAGCAAATGCGTAAACGTAAACGCGTTAACAAGGCAAATTCAAGTTGAAATCGTAGACAAATTCAATTGCTGTTAATTAGACGCATTTAATTTAAATTGAACAGGTGGCCGAGGTTTGTCGACGAGTCAATGTAAATCGTCGCTAGTACTTATTTGGCCATGTCTCTTTGGCCAATTTGTGTCAATTAGTTAGTCTCGAAACAATACGTGAGTACACACACAAAACACACATACAAACCGAGATAGAAAGAGAGCGAGAGCGAGAGAGGGAGCGGGAGAGGGAGAACAGAGTAGGACAGGTGCAGTGTTCTGCTAATTGGTACGACGATTCGAGCATGCAACTCTGTTGATACTATGTATACTGTCTACTGAGCTGTCAGTGCCCAAAAGTGTTGGCACATCATGCCCCATAATATTGCCCCATCTTTGTGCAACGCTTTGTCGCTTTGTTGCCCTGTCAAAAGAGGCTGCTGTCAAGCGTGGCGTCAACGTTTGTCTATCATTAAGAGCTAAACAATTTGTGTCAGGACACCATAAAAGGCATCCACCGAATCCCTACGGCGGAGTCTGTCACACGCACGTTTAATGCGCTTTTAAGAGAGTATAAGTGTGTGTGAGAGTGTGAGAGTGTGGCGGCATTGCTTAATCAACTTACGACAAAACAAAAGCACATATAAATTATTTAATTAATCCCTTTTGGGTTTATTGGCTGCACACTCTCAGCGTCGACATGAGTGTGTCGAAAGTGTGCGTGTGAATCTTGAGTGTGTGTGCGTGTGTGAGTGTGTGTGTTTGCGTTTGTGTGTGTACTGTACACACTTGTGCGTGCTGGCAATCAATGTCATAAACGTAGGTGCGAAAATGGATGCCTTGATTGCGTTTTCGCATGAGTTCGTTGCCTTCCTTCGTAGCAAAATGTGTTGCCTACTTTTTTGGGGTCGCCTTCAATTTGCAATTAAATACAAATTGATATTTGATTACATGATACCAGTCTGGGCAACAGCTTGCCAGGCATTAAATATATATACATATTTATAAATAGGTTGGCCTAATCCTGAACAATCTCTGATAATCTACGGAATCAAATCGTTTGGTGGCTGCCCTATGTAAATGCGTCAAGTATGACTTTAAGAGATGCAAATTAAGAAAATGGTAAGATAATAGCTGCTAAAATCTCTTTAATAAATCTAAATATCTATTAAGTATATAAGCTTCAAGATTTATTTAAAAGCTTCAACTTCAATCGCAGCCAAAAATCGTTGGTGCTGACGTCAGTTTTCAACGCAAACTGAAATGTTTTGTTTGGTTAACTCTTTGCCATATCATGGCCCAAATCTGTAGGTGGTGCTGCAACAATGCTCTAAGTCGGTATAGGATCCAAGTTCATGCCGGCACGCACTAAATCTTTGCTTTCATGTTGAGCTTTTTGTTTGGCAGGGTCGAAAAACTAAAATTGGGTGTGGGCCAAGTTTTCTCACATACTATAACACAAAAAACCCTACATACTTGTACTTGTGCTGGAAGGGGCATATAAATCCCAGTCACATGCCTTTTATGCAAAGTTTGGATTAAGTTTGGCGCCCCTGTACCCAAGCTGAGAACAGACCAGGCCAGGCCAGGCGAGGCCAGGACAGACAGGACCAGGCCAGACAGGGCCAAGCATACGCAAGGAGTCTGGTCTGGATTTTGTTTCTGGGCTGAATGGCTGCCCAAATTTGTAAACAATCAGAAAATGTGTCAACTTATTTCTATACAAGGATTGCTAACAAATAACAATGGCTTGATGCCATAAGTAAATACATAGTTTGAAATTTGTTTTCTATGTATGTGCGGATGCGGGGAAGGGGGCGGTGAGCGGTGCGCGGTGAGGGATTCGACACAATGGCAGAGGCAAAGTGTTGGAAAATTCATTTAAGCCGCTTAGTCAAATGTGCGCTAACAATAATAAAATTGGTGTCACAATACCAAATGATTTTAACGTTTGAATGCGGAGCGTTTGAATTGAATAACAAAACTGTACACTGCAAGAAACAACTTAGTGGATAAACAAATTAATAGCCAAATTGTAGTTAACAAAGCAAGAAATAATGTTCTCTTTCAAAGGATTGCTATTAAATTTAAAATAACAATTCGCCGATTGAAAGGAAGCGACTCAGCTGCAAATTAAATTCAGAATATATGCATATACACACACTCACACACCCACACACACACACACACACACTACAGCTATATGGCAATTGATCCTTTTGACCAGCTTACAATTGTCTGCAAATAAATTGGATTTCGTTTTCCTGCAGGGCTTTGACATTTTCTGGTAAAATACTTTAAAAGTAACTTAAGACAAAAGGTTCGCTCAACTGACCGTCCGACTGTCACTTTGTTAGCAGTAACTGACATGTCCTTTTCCCAATCTTTACCCTTCCTACTAGCAAACTCAATCGTCCACACATGGCCAAAACCAACAATTAGTAAGCCAATACGAGACACACGCGCCAAGTCGATGACCATTGAAGCATTCGCATTCTACTCGCATTTACATAAAACGATTGCCACTTTGTCGAGCAATAGTAAAAGCAACACACACAGCAGAGGAAATGTATTTTTATACATCTCTAATCATATCACATTCCACATTTCAGCATCAGTCATTTGCCATTTCGTATCTGCATTCGCATTGCTAAACAAATTTCGACTTGTGACGAAAATCAGAGAAACAAGCAAATAGATGCAGTGTAGCTTTTCAAGAAGTCTGCACAAATTGTGATTAGTCAGTTTCATCGTTGTAATGACAGCAGGACCAAACTTATTCAATCTATTGATTACATCTCCGACACTTTAAGGTAAATGTATTCCTGATCAGCACCAACAGTGAAGTCGATAAAGCCATGTTCGTCTGTGTGAACGCCCAGAAATAAGAGACGTGTAAGAGCTAGAGCAACCAAATGTAGTACACAGACTTCTGTGTACCCCACGCAAGTTAAGTTTGTTTTAAATTTTTGCTAAGTCACTTATTATTATATGATACCCACAAAGATATTCGCAATTTTTGGTACCTATCGTTAAGCAGAAAGGCAGTAATATCGGGTTATATTTATAACTCTTAAAGCAAACAAGCTGCTAAAAGTATGTAACAAGTTAATAACAAGTTAGTTATCTACTAACTGTGAACTTATATTCATCATGAAATGCAGGACGCATGAACGAAGCGGAAAATAGCAAATAAAATAAATATAAATAAACAAACAGACTTCTGTTGCTGTTTCGAATGCAAACGCTATAAATAAAGCGGCAAATGTGTAAAGTTTACCCGCTCTCCATTGTTTTCTGGTTGTATAAATGTGTGTATTTGTGTGCATGTGTGTGCGTGTGTGTTAGGGCAGCTTGTTTTGAATATGTTTGTCATTGTAGAAGCAGCAATGCGCCAAACAGTATTACAAGCATCAGCATCGACATCACACTTGTGGCACACAGAGGACCTGTTCCCTCGTCCGTCTGTCCGATTGTTTGTCTGTCTGTGCGTTTTGTTTGTAAGCTGAATAACACAAGTGAAATTTCCCCAGTGACTGACAGACGATCAGCCAACAAATGTGGTAACACACAGACAGCACACATATACAGATATTCAATTGAAGCAACCGCAGTGCCATTCGAATCTGAAGCACTGTAGAAGCTGTCGAAAATTTTGCATATATTGGGAAACAATAAATTTCAATCCAATATGTGTGTGTGTGTGTGTGTGTGGTGCTGTGTGGGAGTGTACATTTCTCTGAGCACACATACGTAGATATATATAAGAACATGTGTGTGTGTGTGTGTGTGAAAACACGTCCGACAGTAAATGACCTTTGACATTGCCGGAATTCGGGGGTGCAAAGGCACAAAGGCACCAAATTGCTAGACTGTCACAGCTGCGAGCCATGGATAACTTAAATGGGTTAAAAGGATACGTCAGTGCGGCTGCTCCTGCTCCTGCTCCTTCTCTGCTTCTGTTCCGGCTGCTGCTGCTGCTCCTGCTCCAGCTGCTCCTGCTGCAGTGCTTTGTGAGATTTTCTGGCTGCTTGCCGAGGCTACGTTCGCTGCATATTTTATGTCAACAACAATGCTGGACTCAAAGTGACAGCCAAATTGAAATGACTTTGGCTGCACCAATGAACAAAGGAGCCTCGATCGGAAAAAGAGATACTCCATTGCAGGCCGGAGTGTGTGAGTTCCCGTTTTCACTATCACCTTTACTTTAACCATTGAAATAACTGTGTTAATAATTGAAAACTCTATTTACTTGGATCAGCAGATATAAAAATTCACTGTAGTTATTTATAGATTTATTTCAATAGCCTATTTGATTATTAGTGTTGCGAATTACACAATTAATAAGTTTAGTAAACAATTATTATAACATAAACTTCACAAAATTGATTCGTTGCATCGAATGAACGAACGCTAATGGAATGAAAATGGAGTAAATGATTGAGATAATATTTTGTGATTCATAAAAATGGATCATGCTATTTATTGAAACTGTAGAAATTTGCCAATTTTAATATAACTATGGAAAATTAAATGTAACTGGAGTTTTCTTTCAATTTGTATTTTGCGATTATAAAATAAATTTTTTTGATAATTTTTATCAATGTAATCGCATTCATGTTCATCTTTATTTTAGAAATTGAGGAGAATAAGTTTGTCAGAATATTTACGAATTGCCATTCGAAACAATTTACAATTATAATCAATTTGACGTTTTGCTGTTTCATTTTTCTTTGCATTTTAAATTGTTGCTGTTTCTCTGTATCACAAAAGTATTTTAATGTAACGAAAAGAAGCGTGAATATAAAAATACGAGACTCAAGCGTAATGGTAGTGACGTTGCATAAAAAGTTTTCTTTCGACTATCTGTTCCTTTTGCCATGAACAATTTTTTTATTAAAACAGAAACGAAAGCGAGCTGCAGGAAGCACTTAAGGTGTATTAAAAGTCCAACAAATATTTTGCGCTAAGAGTTTTGAAAGTTTGGCTAAACAATTTTAATAAACATGCTCAAAAATTTAATTATATGCATGGAGGCATTCAGTAGGAGTATTATAAGGGAAATAGAGCCATCGAATAGGCGCAAAATAAACATAACCAGATGCAAAGTCAGATAAGTAGACATCAGCACACACACACACACACACAACACACACACACACACACTCTGAAACGAAAAGGGAACCTTAACCCAACAGAAGCTTAGCTGAAATTTAATATTGGAAGGCAATGAGCCGGGGCGCAATAAAAGCCAAAAACTCCTAAGGCATCGCTGAGTGCGGGGCGGAGGGCAAGTACCATGACTAGGGGCCTTGTGCTGTGCCTCATGTGCCGCATGTGCCTCATGTGCCTCATGCACCGCTTTGGTAATGTGCCCAGCAATGTTGCTGGCTGTCTTCTCTTCCACTCTGTGGCCAACTCTGACTACCAATAAAGTTCGCACTGGGTTGGGCCCGCCGCTTTCTACAATCGTCTGTGTCTCTCAACAATACACAGTATCCAGTCAGTTAGTCAGTCGCCCCCACTTGCCACTTGCCGCGTCGACTCGATCAAGGGGCAAATGCTGGTGCTTTGTTACATAATAGTTGAAGTTTTATTGTCGAAAGCTATTAAACTTTTCCCATCAAAGCCCAGGATGTGGCAAATGGTAAAGGTGTGCAGCATTAAGGTTACTTGCCACGACATAATAGACGGCACTCAGAGTAGGTTTTTAGGCTATATATATTCATATACGAGGTCATATACGAGGACGCTTCCACGATTTGCCTCCAACTCAAGGGATGGCTATAATGATTTTGCAATCAGTGTGATCAGCGATAGAGCAATTGAAATTGAACACTGTGTAAATTGTAAGCTAAACACCAATAAAATTCTGTATAAACAATTTTTAAATTGAATGTATATTTTACACATTTGTTTGGATACAACATTTTAAGCATAGAGTTCAATGCAAACACGTAAACCACAACACAATTATTATGAATTATATATTTTATAAAATTTCATTTTAAAAATTATTAAAAATGCACAAGAATAAACATAGAAATGCCAGCTTGAATTATATGGCAATTAAGAGAAAAATACAATTCAGAAAACCAATAAATTCATGTTTAATTAAATGTTTATCATTTCATAAAATTCCCTTTAACAAGCAAATATTTGCAACTTTTGTGGTCAGCTCAAACAATGTCTGTACAAATCAGGTTTCAATGACGGTGCAGCTCATCCCAAGGTCTGTTGCTGATGATGTTGGTGCCAGAGATTGGGCCAATTGACTTTTGTCTTGCCCCAAACTTGCCACTGTGCAAGCTCAACTTTATTTTTGGTTAGAGGGAGGCCAGTGGTTAACTTGTGTTGTGCCCCAACTGTTTGCTTTCTGACAGCCAAAGTCTGGGGGTCGTTTTGTCCGACAATTCGACTTCATCTTCGATTTGCTTTTCATGTAGCCTGGGCACGCAGAGCGCATAAAATTGTTTCAATGTACACAGTGGCAAAAGTTACACTTTGTCGGCCGAAGAACAACCCACCAATCAACTCGACGTTCCCACCAATCCACTTCAAGCACTTCAATGTGGGTTATGTGTGCATTTTCCACGCAAACCATTCAATCCAATTTTTCTCTCTTTCTCTTTCTCTTTCTCGTTTCCTTTTACTTTGTTTCGAAAACGGATACGAAATTGAAAAAGTTTTGTTTTTGAGTTAAAGTTCGAGTTCCATTTGTGCAACTAGCTCAGATTTTAACAAATCCGAAGGGCGTTGTAGTTTTAGATAATTCGTTTCGTTACGTTTTTGTTTAAAGCTTTGCTAACGAATTTGCTTGTTTGCACACTGTGGTTGACCCACAAAACCAAAG
Organism: Drosophila sp. st01m; assembly: GCA_018901795.1. Lineage (NCBI taxonomy): Eukaryota > Metazoa > Arthropoda > Insecta > Diptera > Drosophilidae > Drosophila > Drosophila sp. st01m. The sequence goes on along the minus strand of JAEIFG010001494.1, from coordinate 6,712,248 downwards.
CCAAAACCACGCCTCCTGCCTCTGCCACTGCCACCGCTGCCACAGTTTAAGCAGCTGCCAACTCCAAGGCCATAGCATTTGAAATGCAATTAATCAGTGTAAATTGCAGGCTGCAACTACCGCAAAGGGCTGACACACACACACACACACACACACTCACACACGCACAACTCAAGCTTGACACTTTTATGGTGAACACACACATGCATAGCTAGATATAGAAACGAAGATGAAGATGGAAATAGGGATAGAGATAGAACAAATAATGTTGATGCAATAACATGCAACTTTGACACTTGCAAGTGTTACGACAGTCCATGGGTGTGTGTGTATGTGTGTGAGTTACACGACTTACATGTACTTAATGTTGATTTGTGCAATGACAGAGCAACCTCATGCCTCCTAAGCAGAACAGACCAGTCGAGCAGCACTTGCCAATTGCTCACCCTCATACCTTCATACCCTCATACCCTCTGACCCTGCCGAGTTGAGTTTCATTTGCAATTTTCATCTGCAGCTGTTACTTGAGTGCACGGCACACATACAGGCATACATTCCATCGTAGCTCACACAGATATTCTTAAGTATACTAAAACGAAATTGGAAATACATGAGCAACTTCTAAAGCCATTGCTACGAAATCTGGATACACTAAGTCCTAATAAATTTAAATCAGAATTCAGCTTTACATACAAAAATTGATTGAAAATGAATACAACCCATTTTAAATTTTACTTCCTTCATTAAAAGATTTGTAACTTTTCAAAAAATGTAAGCAAAAATAATAATTCTTTTAAATGTGTAATATTTCAGAATAAATAAATTTATGTAAGTATTAAGTTAAGTTATATTTATTTAATTATTTAAAAAGAAACATACAGATGATATGTATAAAAGCTCTGTATAATTTCTGATAAGTTTGTAGTAAAAAGTGAGAGTAATGAGTGAAATAGCGTGAGAATTGAAAGTAAGAGTACTTGAAGAAAACTCATTCTTAGCCTGGTCAAGAACTGCTAGAAATTGTAGCTACCATTTAAGCTGTGCTGTCATTCGAGCCCAAGCTATATCTCACTCCCAGACCAGCAACTTACAGTCTCTCAAGTATGAGTACGGGTTTCTCGGCTTTGCTTGAAAGAGGGGCCTCATAAACAAGCCTCGCAATCGACTTTGAAACGTACAAATAGTAGTATCTATTACTTTACATCTGTCGACTGCTAACGCCTCAATTCCAGATGGCAAATGTAATTACAATTAATAAATAAATATGATTTACCAACTAATAGAAAGCCACAAACGAGAGCAAAGCAAATAGAAATAAATTGGAAGGGCGAGCGTAAATTGTGGTTATTAAATTTGTCGGTCCAAGAACTTGATATTAAATTTATATAAACGTGCATTTAAGTTATTTTTAATTGGCTGAAACGCAAAGCGGCTTGAAGCACCCGGAGGTGAAATTAAATTAAAATTTAAAAGGCGCGCCCAACGCACGCGCCGCCTGAATGTTTGCCACGACCATGTCAAAGGTCACGACAACAAACGTGGGTGTCAGGTCGTAGGACGCAATCATCTGTTGGAGCAACTGTCAAAAGGCGACAGTGTATAGTTCCTAATTACTCAAAATAAGAATCGAATTTGCTTGTCAACCAAAGACTTTGGTATTATTTGATTGATATTGTCAACGTCACATCGATAACCACATTCATTTCAATGATGAAACAAATTGAAAACTTCAATCAACAAGTAATTAATTACACTTTTGACAGCTGAATAGAAACCCAAACAATAATTAATGTGGTGAAGAGTTGTAATTTATATTTAATTGCAATCACTTCATGTAAAAAGGAAGAGCTAACTGAATGATATTCTTAAAGGCCAAATATTTTCAACTTGTAGCTTCATTATAAACCTACAACTTAAGTTGACCTACTTAATAACGAGTTAAGTTAGTAAATCCCATCAGCTCAACTTATCAAACAAAGTTTTGCCCATAGTTATCATAGTCTCAACGGCGTCAATCAAAATCATCATCAGCGATGCAAAACTTCAGAAAAGAAAACTATTAAGCACACTTTTAATTAATTTATCTGTACAAATTCTGTCATTTTGCAAAGAATCGTATAAGATAACAAAAAACACAAAAACTACACATAATCAATGATGAATTTGCAGCTGAAAAATGAAAAACTGAAGCAGGGCCAAAAAAAAGGAAGAATAGGAAATACTTTTCTTGGCAAGGAATCAAAAGACAAAAAAAAGGTAGAAGGGCAACAGCCAAGGAAATCAATTAAAAGCATTTCCCATCTTGCAAGCATCTGTGCTTCTTCTTCTTCTTCTTCGCAGTGCTTTCTAATCGCCATTTTGCCGTCGACGTTTATAATTTATGACGCCTATAATTGCAGCAATTTATGTGTGTGTGTGAGTTAGTGTGTATATGTCACTGTATTTAAGAAAAGGCTGTTCAATATTTGCGGTATGGCTTATACCGAATACCAAGCCATCTCGAAAGACGATACTGTACAAGTTTTGGCCCGTTTTGAAGTTCACCCTTGAATGTCCTTTTTTGTCGTTGCAAGCAAGATGTCAACGTCGTCGTCGTCGTCGTCCTGGTTGTGGTGCAGATCCTCATCGGTGCTTGATTGCACTTTTAATTAACTTTTTTGCGAGATGGCTGCCGTTGCTTTAGTGGCAACAGCCGCTGCTGCTGCTGCTGCAATTCTCGACTGCAGCTGGCAATTGTTAGCAGTTTGTGCTTTTTACTTTCTCCTCGTCATTAACAAAGGCAAACAAGTCGCGCATGAGACCATAAATAATTGAAATGACACCCCATCTGCCCCAACAATTTAAGCGACAGCGCCAGCAACAACATAAACAACGACAACAACAACAGCATATACAATCAACATCCTGCCACATCCTGTGCGCTTATTTGCCCCTAAATTCCCAATATGTTAATTCAATTTGCTTGATTGCAATATAAAAAAGGGCACAGGAAAAGGAAAGGGAAAGGGGACTATAAAGCCACCCACAAGTTTGTTATAGAATAGCCATTGAATCGAAGTTGAAGGGGCATGAGGCACGTTACCAGCTTAGCATTAGCAGTGCAAGCACGCGTAATGTTATGATTGGAAAATGAAAATCATTTACGTGCGTCGATAGCGCACCGTCAATTTGCAGCCCATATAAATCAAATCTAGCAGAAATATATACACAGAACAGGCAACTCTGTACAAGCAAGGGGGAGTGCGAAGAAAGGCGGGGGGGGAGCAAATCAGAAATCAGAGAGGGAGGTGCCAGACAGCTAAAGCCAGTGAATCGCGTGTGTGTGTCAATTAATGCGGCAACGTGCGGTGCATAATGAACCAAAAGAGACTCAAAATCAAGTCATCAGCTGTCAGCTATAATTTGAACTGGTCACTTAATAATTGTGCATTGCATTGGAACAGATTCGTCCAAACAATCAATAAATTATTGCGATGCTAACTGTAGTAGGAAATTATTAAGCGAAAGGAATACCGGATTAAATTGTATACACCCTAATGCAGTTTCCTAAGTACTTCAATAAATATGCAAACATAAAGACTAGCATACTTTTATGATCCCGATAACCCAAAAACTCACTTTAGCCTCCAGATACTTTTCAATTAGGATGATTTTCATATCTACGGGTATTTTGTTGTCCGTACAAATCGAGTTAAACTCAAATGGGACTAACGAGGAAAACATTCAAAAGAAAAACGCATAAATGAAAACTAAATATTTGCACTGGCTTTTTTGGGCCTTGTTATAGCTGGCAACTGACAACAGCTAAACAAAAGCAACAAACGAAGGGTTTTCCCAACTCATTCTGCCTCCGACAATACCAACAAGAACTGGAACGTCCTGCCTATGAGGGCCCAAGAACATACATAGCCTAAATAACTAAGTCAATAAATCAATTCGACATAATTTTACGTTGATTTTTTTTCATTGTATTTCTGAAGCGCTTTTCTTATTGTTTTTGAATGCTCTGCAAATCCCAAACAAACAAAAAGGGAAAGAAAAACATTTACCAAATGTTTGGCCCGAGTAGGAGTATATGCAGGAGGGCGGGGAAAAACAATGATAGCAAGTCAAGAGATTGGTACACATGGGCAAAAGATACATAAACATTGATAACTGTAAAGTTTATCAATTTGTAAAATGGCTGCCGCAGACAGCAACAAAAGATAAAGAGCAAAACACAGAAGCAACCACTGTTGCCAACTACGATGTTTTATGGCTATCTCTGACTAATGTAAAAGCTTGATTTGTAGTATAATAAATACGTATTAGATGTTTTCTAGCCAGAAATAGCAATTTTTTCTCCATAAAACTGACATCACTTGTATGGATATAATGTTTTGGCAAAATAGGTAAAATTTTGCAATTTGGCAAGTAGTACAATGCTAGTCAAATTGCAAAAATAGTTGCAGCCAAGAAAACTTAACTATATTTTTTACATTTTCTTAATTTTAAAGCTACATTTTTTTTATCTCTTCCGAGTTCTTGCTAGAGTTTTAGTAATTATTTTAAAGACTTTTTAACATTATTTTTGTTACTTAAAGTTGAAAATTTCATTGTAAATTATATGTCAATTTAATTTAAATTTAGTATTAAAAATCCAAGAATTCAATTTCATATAACAGCGCCATCTTGTATGCCATTCGAGACCATGTTACTCCTCATAAGCAATAAGCTCCTCACTGTGTACAATTAACAGTACAATCTACAATTTACGCGCAATATAAATCTTACAATCTTTTTTTGGAATAATGTGTTAACGAAGTTAGCTAGTAGTTAAGCTACTTTTCAGTGCACTTTCAGCTATATTTCGTATGTTTCCGGCCAGAACTTGTTTATCTTTGCGCTTACAAATTGACAACAGTGCAAACAAACCGCAAGTTAATGTGAAACTGTTAAAATAACAGTGGGATGTTAACTCAACAGGGGGCTGTTAACTCAACAGAAAGCTCTCATAATGGGTTGAGGCATGAGCTAATCGCAAAAAAGCTTAAATTTAAGCATCCAACACAGATCGAAGTGAAAACAACTATTCTTAAAAAAAATCATATTTTATACATTTTACTAGAATGTCTATATTATTTTTGTCTTGATTTATTCAGAAATGCTAGACCACCAGTTTGTTAAATTAATCGCATAATTATAATTGAAACTAAGCAAATCTGCTACGTAGTTCAACTGACAAAAGAAAAGATATATTTGAACCACAACAAAAGAGGTCAAACAATGAATGAATGGTCTTTGCTTAGTATCAATATTACGGTTTCTTCTATTTTCTATTTGTTTGCTTTTCGCTTTGCGTTTGTTTATGGGCCAGGAAGCCAAAACTGAATCAGTGGCGAACCGTAAAAAACATTGTTTTATAAATAAGTCTACACTTTAGAATAGCGTACGCTCTGTTCATTGTATATTTAATTTTTCATGGTAGAGGGGGGAGGTGGTTTCAAAAATAAAATACAAATTGAAATTAAAATTGAAATGCAAACATGTGCCGAAATGAATGTTCAAGTGTCAACTTTGATATGCGAGCGACTTGACTCAACTTGACTAGAAATATTTCAGCGGCAATTTTGCACAAAATTAGGCAACAAAATTAGCACCCAGTGCCATCAATGGCATACATACATATGTATGCATTGTATGTGTTATGCATGTATGTAAACAAAACGATTTTAAAAATACTAGTCGAGTAGTCGTACAGCGAATGGCAGCAACCCAAACAAAACATTTTTCTAATCAATTTAGCGCGTGTTCAAATTAATCACATACAGATGACTTCAAGATGATTCTTCAAGTGCGCAGCGTTGACCAATGGTCAGTGCCCAACAACGACAACAATAATAACAACAATAACAACAAGAGGAACGACAACGACAAAAAAGCAAATGGCAGCGGCATTGGGGGCCCCTTCTAATTGCGTTTAAGAAATGCTGGCAACGATTTTGTGGTTATAAAAATAAATACTTATAAATAGGTAAAGTATATAAAACAGTGAGCATTGCCAAAGCACCCAACTCCCTCTCATTCCTCAGCTATCTTTACGCTGATTTCACCGTTCATCGATATAACGAATCATAATAAGTGCAGATGTGTAGACAAAGCCAAAATGGACAACGGAGAACGAACAGACAGACAGACAGACAGACAGACAGTCAGACAGAAGTGGCTGTCAGCGCAGTGCCAAAAAAAAAAAAGTCGATGCATCTCTGCGGAATGCTCCCATCTTAGTCTAAATATCTAGTATTCTCGGTGGTCGGGTGACTTGCCTTTGTCTCAATATCGATTGTGCTGTGGGCGTGGTCTTGGCCAATTCCCAATGCCATGTTCAGGTTCGGACCCTTGCAATGCACAAGCATTCTAGGCGCATTTTTTTAGATGTGAGCAGGTGCCAGTTTGGCGGTTGTCGGCCAAATATCGCTCAAATGAATACACATAACGTGAGAAAATATATTCATTTAAGATAAATACATATTAATTGACCATCAAGATCTGTCAACAGCACCAACAACAACTACAAGCACAGCATTAATGACTGCGACAGCGAGAACAAAAAGATTCCCTCACAAATTGTTATTAAAACATTGCCACGCTTTCCCAGTTTATGTTGTCTCTTTTCAAAAGAGTTGCATGATTCTATCCTAAAAACAAAATTAAATAGAAACCGAAGCAAAATTATCCTATAAATTAAATGAAGACTACACTGAAGCAATAGATATATTTTTTTATTTAATTACTTCTGTTTGAATATATCACTTATTAGTATTCTTCCAATTTAATTTTTAATAAGATTATATTTATGAAATAATTAAATTAAAGCAGAATGGTCTCAAAGTTTAATAATTTACAGTTGAGATTTATATATTTATAAAGCAACGCTTTAAAATTATACTACCCGCGTTTCAAATGCTCGGCGAGCAATTAACCCAGAGATTCAAAGTGATTTGTTGGAGAAAAAGACAAGAGACAGCACGATTATGTATGTATGCATGTAGGATATATATTTTTGCACGAGGCGCGCACAAAGTCAAGACTTTGTATAATTATAGCGACACCCACCTATTGGCGCCCAATTTCTGGCCGAGCACGCACAAACAATATCACGGACAACTGACAACAAACAACGGACATTCGACAAAGAGCGACGGACGACGTCGCCGGAGATGTCTCACTCACGGTCAAGTTGAAAAACATTGAGAGCGTCGACTGCTTGCAACGGATGTTGTTTTGGAGAAGAGTGGAAGTGGTTTTGTTTATGGAGGCCAAGTTAACAACGCACAACAACAAACATTAGCCGCGAGTGTCACATTAACCCAATAAATAAACAGTTGGTACATGAAATTGTTAGGCTGACAGCAAATCTGCTAAAGACCTGCGAGAATATTATATTTTTAACAGATTCCGAGATCATTTAGCCCGTCAAGGGCAAATAGATGCAAAGGGAGAGGTCCAGTCTCTCGGGGCAGTAGAGCATAGATCCCATCAGATCGCAGTTCGGAGATCAGAGATCGGAAATCGTAGAACGACGAGCAAAGAGCAAAGAGCCGAGTGGCTGCTGGCCGATTGTCGATGCGTTGATCGTTGATCGTTGATCGTTGTTTTTAATGTGTCTTTGATGTTGTCTGCCTTTGGCGAGTCGTTTGCGAAAATTGTGCTCGAGATTTTCGCTCAGTTTTCAGTATCGAGGGAAATCACGGCGCGTCAACTTGGTGGAAATGCCAGTCCACGTTCGCGTCAATTAAAAAGTCCACAAGGATAAGCTGCTGCAACGGCAAGAAAGTGTGTGACCAACCGCAGAAATAAATAAATAAAAGATATAAATAAATTTCAATTATAATATATCGTATATATATATATATAGTATAAAGATAATTAATATTATAATTGTGTTTTATATATATTTAATGGTGTCTTTCTAATTAGTACAAAGTGTCAACACACTTCACGGCTCAACTAAAACGTTGCCCTTTGCCAAGTGAAAAGTTAATAAATTTGTGAATAATTGCACAAAATTGAAAATTTAATTGCTTGGCATTTATACTCAGTGTGTGTCTGTGTATGTTTCTGTGTGTGTGTGTGTGTGTGTGGTGTGTGAGTGTGTGTGCGTGTTAATACACATTGTCGAGGAGCTGTCTCTATTAGAATTGCTAGTGCCTGGCTAAAAATAAATAAATAAAAAGCTACATATACCGAATAACAACAAATTTTATTTATTGCCCAATACATACTTAGACACATGTTTGTGTGTTTCTTTCTGTCTCATCCAAAGGCAAATAATTTTCTAATTTTTAGCGCTACTAACTTTTGTCTGCAGCACTAAAGCAAAACAACAAGAATTTCGTCTCATAAAATTTATATTAAAAAAAGTGATAAAAAAAAAAAAAAACGTAAAAAATTCGACAAAATTGCCAAAATAAAAAAAATTTATACAAAAATTAAATCAGCGGCCAGTTAAGTACATATACATAGGAATAAAAAAAAAACCAATTAATAAAAACAGAAGCCAGATAAATAATAGACCTACAACATGTCCACAACGACGCGAAGTTCGCTCACGAGAAAATCGTCGCTGGGCAAAAGTGGCAGCTCGGAAAAAGCAGCATCCAAATCATCGTCAACATCAGCAACAGCAACAACAAAGGTCTCCAACACAGCTGCAACAACGAAATCAGATGCTACAGGGAGCGGGAGCAAACAGAAAATGCAATATTCAAAAACCAGGGAGCGCATTGTCGATGGTACAGCTTAAAATTAGCACTTAATACTTGCATCATATGTTCCTCAGCCATTTAACAAACTCTAATTAATTTATTGTTCTTACATTTTATCAGAATCCAAATAAATCATAAATATTAATCCAAATTAATCTATTATCCTTAATTAATATTTAACATCTGAAAGTCTTTATGCCTTGAATATATTCCTCGTAAATGTTCGAAATATATATTTATACATAATAATAAATATCATTCTATCTGAAACAACCTTTCAAACTATTCCAAATTATGCTTCCTCCTCAGGTTGTTTTTCATAAAAGTACTTACATGCAATGTTTTATTATCTAAATAGTTTAACGGTCTGTACTTCTTACTCCCCACTACACAAAGTGTCAAATATTTGCTGAAACTCTCTCCCAAATCAACGTCCTTCCTCAATTTGTTCCCATTGTATTTGCAGCTACTCGTGACCTTGACCCACTTGATAATAATATTTATATAATTGGCCATTAGGGGGATTCGCTATTTATCCAATTATACGAATGCGTTCATTGTTAAATCGCGGTTTATTGATAGATACAATTGAATTAAATTATATTTAAGCAGCCATAATAAACATCATATGCCTTATATATTACACTTTTATTGGCGTTTTGCGCTGAAATTCGAACATTTTCCCTGAGATTATGACAATCCAAATGTGTGCAAGCCGTCGTGTCTGTCTGTCTGTCTGTCTGTTGGACTGTTGGACTGTCTGTGTGCGTAATTGTATTGGTGTGTGCCAATCAATTTTCGACTTTTATATTCACTCATTCAAAAGTTTCGTAATTAGCGTAGAAAATTCATGGGGCACATGGGGCATACGAGAATTTGCGTACCCCATAAATCGGGCAGCTAGGCCAAGTCAAATATTGCCGATAATTTGCTGCAACAAAAGCAGTGCACGCTGCGTATACGCAATATCTTTTTTACGATAATAAAGTTGTTGTATTGTCGCCTTAGATGTGCCACTGCCGCCCACACACAAATTGACCATGTCCGAGGTATACGATGATCCCAAAACGGGTAAGCCCAACTTCGATGTACTGCGTCAACACTTTCTGCTCGAGGGTCGCATCGAGGAATCCGTCGCCCTGCGCATCATCGACGAGGGTGCTAACCTGCTGCGGGAGGAGAAGAACATGATTGACGTGGAGGCACCCATCACGGTATGTGGTGACATTCACGGACAGTTCTTCGATCTGGTCAAGCTCTTTGAAGTGGGCGGACCGCCAGCCACGACACGTTATCTCTTTCTAGGCGACTACGTGGACAGAGGATATTTCAGCATAGAGGTAAGTGAGTGCCAGCTGAGTTATTCGACTTACAAATACTCTTATGTCTCCCCAATTTACTGTCTAGTGTGTACTCTATCTATGGTCCCTGAAGATCACCTATCCCGACACGTTGTCCCTGCTGCGCGGCAACCACGAGTGTCGTCATCTAACGGAATACTTTACCTTTAAACAAGAGTGTAAGTAGCATTTACAATAGTTTTCCATTTTAAGTAGAAGAACAAGCTAAAAAATAAAATGTAATTTATATCTTATGATTTAGAATATCTATATTGATCATTTTTTGTCTAAGCAGCAAAAAATAATAAGACGATAAAGACAGGGTATCCTGATTTGATAATTTAAAGCAATGATCTAACTTTAAAACAACACTTGTTGCCTTTCAGTTCAATAAGAAGTTTTAGAAGAGCCTTAGACAACTCTAAGTATTTAGTATTAGTTATAAAATAACATAATAGGCCTCTGTATCTACAAAATGATGCTATTTTTGAGCTTTCCACTAAGCAATTCGCCACTTGATAATTACTTGTTTAAGATTCTTTTGAAAAGCCGCAACAAGTGCATTAAATGCAACCACCTTCTTCGGTTTCTTTACATTGATTCACATCGATTGTTTGTCCCACTGCTTGTGTGTCTGTTGCAGGCATTATTAAATACTCGGAAAGTATTTACGATGCGTGCATGGAAGCCTTCGACTGCCTGCCCCTCGCCGCGCTGCTGAACCAACAGTTTCTGTGCATTCACGGCGGGTTATCGCCAGAGATTTTCACACTCGACGACATCAAGACGGTAATAAATTTGGCAGGCAAATGCCTAGATGAAATGTTTACAGTCGACTGTCAATTTTGTTTTGGTTTTCATTTTCATCTCTGTTGCTGGCAGCTGAATCGCTTCAGGGAGCCACCCGCCTATGGGCCCATGTGTGATCTGTTGTGGTCCGATCCGCTGGAGGATTTTGGTAATGAGAAGAGTAGCGATTTCTTCACCCACAACTCGGTGCGTGGCTGTTCCTACTTCTTCAGCTACTCGGCATGCTGTGAGTTTCTTCAGAAGAACAATCTCTTGTCCATTGTGCGAGCGCATGAGGCCCAGGATGCGGGGTATGTAAATATATATTAGTATTATTTTATAATTGTAACATGTTATCTCCTTTGTAGCTATCGCATGTATCGAAAGAATCAGGTAACCGGCTTTCCCTCACTGATCACCATATTTTCGGCGCCAAACTATTTGGATGTTTACAACAACAAGGTATGAGTTTGCCAATGCGATCAACTTTACTCTTTGCATTTGTATATTGAAATACATTCTCTTTTATCTATTTTTAAACTGCATACGCAAATCTGTAGCTGCATGAGCTGCACGATGTTTCTATCGCTTACAATATACGACTGTTTTCCGTAAATATTTCTTTTTCCCTTTTTTTCATACTTTGCTGCCGCAATACGACGCGCACGAAATATTGTCAAAACCCATTGTCGAACATTTGACAAAAGGCAGCTGTGCTCAAGTATGAGAACAACGTGATGAACATAAGACAATTCAACTGCTCCCCCACATCCTTACTGGCTGCCCAATTTCATGGATGTCTTCAACTGGTCGTTGCCCTTTGTCGGCGAGAAGGTAATCCCTGATCCCCAAATGTTTTATGCTCTGAGAAACTGTGAAACTTTGACAGTTTAAAGGTGTTGCAAAGAGTCATGGGAAATGTAGGGAAAAAATGGGCGAAGGGGGAGAAACTCTGATTCAAATTAGAGGCTAAAAATGAAATCGGCTAAGATTTAAAAAAAGCTATGACAATTTAAGCATTTTAAGAAAGTGTCAAGGCTCGAAAATAACGCAAATATGACATCAAATTTTGATGTAGACAAATTCGATCGATCGTCAGAAATATTAGCAGTCAAAGTAGTGGAAAATTGCAAAGATTATTCGATGAATTTTTACTCCACTTGTTAAAACTAATCTTCCACTTCTCCTCTCCCGTCCTTCAGGTGACTGAGATGTTGGTGAATGTGCTCAACATTTGCTCTGACGATGAACTCGTCGCGGGACCCGATGATGAACTGGAGGAAGGTATGTATTTGTGTACTCAGCCTTTGTATGTATGTGTATGTGTGTGTGTGTGTGTGTGCGTATTAGTGTCGTATGCATAACAAAATTACAACACACCAAATTACAACTTAATCTTATATTAAAACGACTTACTATTTTCTAAATCTGCACACAAACTATGTAATAACAATACAACAACAACAACAACAACAACAAATATATATGTACAACTACAAAAACAAAAACAACAACATCAACAACTACACTACCACCCACTCAACTCAAACAAAACCACGCCCCTTTTGTGGTGGAGCGTAATAGAACTGCGAAAGAAAATTGTTCTCGTGCCGGCGAACGTGAATAATAACAATAACAATAATACGCCCAGTAAGCCAGGTAAGCTTCGTGTTCAGCCGACGCCGTTGCCGACGCAGTAAGAGCTTAACGAGAGCTTTGCATAGCTTTGATCAGCTTTAGCGCAATAGAGCTTTGCCTGAGCTGCCGCCAGAGTTGCCACCTAGCTATGCAGCAACATATAAAACCACAATAATGACAAGATACTTACTAATTGAGCTCTTTGTATTCACAGCTTCCATGTCGGCGCTGCGCAAGGAGATAATTCGTAACAAAATACGCGCCATTGGCAAAATGTCGCGTGTCTTTTCTGTGCTCAGGTAAGCAGAGACTCAACACACTACTGGGTATTTCAAAAAGCATGTCCGAACTTTAAATTTGAATAAAACAAATACATTTCCCAAGAGGTCCTATTGACACTTGCTTTCGTTGAGAGAGCATGATTCAGCAGTTAGTTATTTTATCTCTATGTTTATTTTAAAAACAACTTTCGTTTTTGAGAAATAAAAATTATAAATTCGATTTATATTTCGATTCTTTTTTTTTATTAATTTTTAATATTAATACTTTCATTGCGTTAAATAAGTCGGAATTTAGTTATTTTTATTTTAATCAATCTTTTTGAAAATGTAAATTAACCTTTTTGGAATTATAATATTTTAGTTTCATTTTTCATAACAAAGACGACAAATTAGAATTATATTAAGATGTATAATGAGAAGAGTTACATTTAATTGAAAGACCGTTACAGTCCAAGGAAATACCGCTTAATATTCCTGCGGACGTTCTTGCAACGAAGCGTTTGCTGATAAATAGTGGAGTACTTATGACTTACTACTAAATGCAAAAGTTCTGACTTCATATTGAAAAGACTCGTTTAGAGAAAAGTAAGCATTTTAATTATTGTACACCTTGCAGGGAAGAATCGGAGAGCGTGCTGCAACTAAAGGGACTGACGCCAACGGGCGCCTTGCCAATGGGCGCGCTCTCTGGCGGACGTGATTCGCTCAAGGAGGGTAAGTGACACTCAGAGAGTCAAAGATGTTGAAATCCTGATAAATAAATATGACTTCTTTGGCAGCTCTGCAAGGACTGACCGCAGCCTCACAAATTCACTCGTTTGCCGAGGCGAAGGGCTTAGATGCAGTCAATGAGCGCATGCCACCACGTCGACCTCTGACAATGAGTGCCAGCAGCAGCAGCATCACAACCATCAGCAGCACTAACACAAGCAACAACAACAACAATACAGCAACTAAGAACAACAACAGCAATGGCAGCACCGCTGCCAGCGATGCCACGCTGACAAAAACGAGCAGAACCACCGTTAGATCAGCAACCACGAGCAACGTTCGAAGCGGTTACACATCAAAGCGGTACTCATAGTCAGTAGAATGGATCAAGGACTGGAGAGAATGATCTTAGTCATTGCAATGTTTTTAGTTCGTTTTCAGTTTAGTTCAATTTACATAATATATTTTGTGTATTTCCCGCAATCGTTTTGTTTTAGCTTCAATTTTATACCCCAATTCATTTGTAATGTCTCTAGAATGTCTCTGTAGAACCACATGCCCCCCGAGCTCATATGTAATACATATATATACTAGTGAAAATTTATACGTGACATGAATAATTTTTAATAAACCTGACTGCAAATAGCGCAAAAAATATTTATTCAGCTCTTAATCAGCCCCGCACCAAAGATACAATAGCGGATGGAGCTGAGTTTATATTTGAATTAAATTTTTCAGAGTTCAGAGGGAGGGCGGGGAGAAATTTCAATGCCAAATACAGCTGTCAACTTAACAGTTAGCAGCCAGAGCAGCAGCTCAAGTCAAGCGTAACATATCAACAAGAAAAAACGCGAGTCATAAAAAAAGTACACTGTAATAATTAACCAAGAGTAAATGGCAATCATAATAATATAATCTCGCTTTTCTGATTACAGTGCATGTTATAAACCTGAGTCCTTCAAGACTACAGTAAGTACTATCAAATATGCACTAAATTTCATTTAAGCAATTGAAATATTTAAAATTGTTCATGCATTATTGGGATAATAACGATCTCATGAAAGTTTAAACTAAAAGCATTACATATCTTAAGTTCATTATTGGGATAATAACGATCTCATGAAAGTTTAAACTAAAACCATTAATTATGTTAAGTTAACCATTAATCAAAGGTAAACACGGATCTCGTCTGTGGAACATTATCATCAAAATAAATAATGAAAATCGTTAAATATTTTCAATAATGTGCAGCACGTTCGTAGAATAAACTTACGATCTCCAAATAAAGAAGTACGACATTTTGGCTGACTTTCGTATTTCATATGTAATATTCCGAGCAGTGAGATAAGACTCAGCCATAACTAAATTTTAGTATACCAATTCGAAACAATCACGTTTATAAACAAACTAACCAAATATTCAACAACTGAACGAATTATGAATTAGTGTCAAGTGACAGAAGAGTTGAATAAAATTTAGAGTTGGTTCTAAGAGATAGTTGAAAAACTACAATAGATTCAATTTTAGAAGAATATTGCGAGTAAGCTAAAGAGACGTTCACATCTATTGTATTGTTGATATTATACTCAAAGTCGTGTAATATCTAAACGAATGAAAATTAGACGACATTGACCGAGGTTGAACTGACATTCCGTATTTCTGTGATTTTTATCTGCAGACAGAGGCAGATTTAAGCCGAAAATACACAAATGTTACTCAATTTTCGAATAATGCAAACAATACGCATACGCACTGTGATGCCTCCGTCATATAGAAAAGCTTTATCAATTCAAGAACTAAACAAGTGACAGCGTGCTCGTAATAAATTCATCTGCATCACGAATGAGAGATACGACATCCGTTGGGAACTGATAAAAACAACAGAAATCAGTCAACGGGCAGCAGCCGACCGCAAAAGATTCACGATTCACGTGCAATTGAGACCGTAATTCAGCGGATTGGCACATGTTAACCAGTAGTTGTAAACTGTGTAAATATCGTATAAAGATATATGTGCTGAAATGAACGATGCTTTATGACGGGGACCAGTCAATGTGCTAGACAATAAGTTCAGTTTAATGGGTTTATCAGAGTGAGCTGCAATTCGAAATGGAGGTAAACCTATTGCAAGTGCGCAAAATATACGAGTACTCGTACTACCGATTCGAATCGTCTGCGACTTCGTTGCTGTCGTCGTGTGTCAGCTTCGTGCACAGCCGATGATCGTAGGCGGTAGTCAATAGATCGTGCTTCCATATAACGGCGCATCAGGGCTTACTGAGACATCAGTCGCTAGTTGTGTGACACAGTAGACGGGAGCTCGGTTATAAGTCGCTGATCCGTAAATCGTTTTGCGCATTCTCAAATTCTAAAAAAAATCGGAGGAAAAAAAAAACTAACACACATTTTAATGGACTGCTAGAAAGCGTCCAGCGCATTCAACGAATCCATAAATCATATCTGTGATAAAAATAAACTTAATTCAGTCGCCTGCTCAATTAATCAAAATGAAGATGCAGCCACTTGTTCTCTTGATTCTCTGTGGCCTCTTTATCGGCACCTGGACGGCAACTGTGCAGCCTCCTCCGTTAATCCAGACACTGAGTGCTGGCGGCGACATTGGACCCGAGTTTGAGCTCAATCCCGCGAAACAGGACAAAGGCAGCGTGCTGGAAGGTATTATTAATATCCCAATCCAATTTCTATCCCTTCTCGTGTAATACAAAAATAGAACTTCCATAAGTTGAACTAATGGGGCATGCAATTGTCACGTTTACTACGTGTTAGTTCAACTTTAACTACTTGGACTCAATTATGCAATCGCACAAAAAGATTATTTGCCCAACCGCAAATAAAATTCTTTAATTTGCATAAAATTTCAGGGTCTATTTTGAGTGAAAAACTCGTGTCAAGTACAGATCTCTAATTATTTCAATATTTACTAAAAAATAACAATAGAATTTAATGATTGCTAATACAATTGACAGTTCTTTCATGCAACAAGATTCGGCAATGATTAAAACAGCAATAATCTTATCGAACATCGCAATACTATATTCGCATGTTGCAATTTCGTTATAAAATGCCAGTGTCATTTTAAATAGACAATTAAAAGTGTGCAAAGTACAGTTCCGACTGGAATAATTCAAATGCATTGGGGAATCCCTTTTATTTTCTACATATAAATGTACTAATCTGCATTATAAAATCAAATACGATATTAATTATAATTTATACATCAAGTAAATCACTTATAACTACAAGCTCCCACTTCAATTACAATGGCATTCAAAGATTAAATATTTTCCCAGCTAGTCAAAATTTAGCGCTGACAACATTTCAATTTGCCAACAACCATTTCTAATTGAGATAGAAAATATCGAAATGCGTGTTAACCAAATGCCAAACATTTGGCAATCAAATAGTACAAATAGCAATTAATTAGAACACTTTAAAACGTTTCCCAGGTGTTAGATTCAGTCAGGTAACGTCACACTCTAACAATTATAGTGTTAATTACAGATAGAACTTAACACTATAATAGGTATGCACATAAACCTCTAATAATTATTATTTCGATTTCATTGACAATGCAAATTAACAGTCCGTCAACGCGACTTAACTGTAACGTGCGTCAGTGTCGAGGTTTTTGGGCGGAGGGGGCGTGACATTTTAGGTCTCAGACAAAACCAACAGAATACTAATGAAGAAATCTTATAATCAGCAAAAATACATACTTAATAATAAACAAAAACATTATGTACAGAGTGATCGACTCAGATTTTCCGCATAACTTACAATTTATTATCAAACCATTATAAAAGTTTTAACATTCTTTTAAGATTGAACACTTGACAAATATCGAAAGACTCTAATAATAATAAGACTAACAATAGTACCTTTTCTTATATAATACTTTTAATTAGTTATAAAACCTCAACCGATTATGAATTAAAATCATGGTAATAAATTTAAAAACAACAATATATTTATATATGGAAATTAGATTTGTCAGACATGATGAAGTGTGCGGAAAATAGTTAAAACAGTTGTTAATAGAAGCAAATTAAATCCAAGAAACCCCCCGACTACAAATAGAATAGAGATGGAATATATTTAAGCTAACATCAGCTCATCAGAATGGAAGGGAGGTGTACTTATAGGTCCCAGCTAAAATGGGGAAACGCTTCTAATGGACCTTGTGTGCTAAACGAGCGACTTCCAGATATTTGCGACGACTATATAGAAAAATAAATCTAAGTAATTAGTAAGAGCGGTTTATACTAGAAATGATCTGTAGTAGGAGCGAGTGCCAAGTAGGTCTCACTAGAAATAATTAAAAAGCGACAGCTATGTGTAGTTGTACCATAAATATTTAGGTATAAATACTATAGTATGTTGTAGTAGTAGACCGTGACTTACTCGATTCCATATCACTAGATGCACAATTCTGGCAAAAAGTGGGTCTAAAGCAGCTCAAGAAGATCATAGGACAAGCGAAATCGGCAAAGGAAACCTCTTATCAACGGAAGGCGAAGAATATTATCATCTTTATAGGTGATGGCATGGGCTTGTCGACTATTAGCGCTGGACGCATCTACAAGGGACAGTACCTGAAACATGGCCATGGAGAGGAGGAAACGCTGTCGTTCGATGACTTTCCCTACACCGGTTTGGCCAAGGTAGGCAATTAACATAGGTGATAACAAGTTTGATTCAGTTCGATTCTCAACAAACTATTGATTCGATAGACCTACAATGTGGACAAACAGGTGCCGGATTCGGCGGGCACGGCCACAGCGATATTTACGGGCTCCAAGAGCGACTACGGAGCAATTGGCATGGATACGACGCGATCCAAGGTGAACGCCAACCAGGGACGTCTCGAGTCCATCATGGACTGGGCACAGAGCGAGGGCAAACGTACTGGAGTTGTGACCACCACCAGGATAACACACGCAACGCCAGCAGCCACCTATGCGCGGATCTATCACCGTGACTGGGAGTGCGATACGGAGGTGCCAAAGGAGTCAATCGGTGTATACGCAGACATTGCACGTCAGCTGGTCGAGAACGCACCTGGCAACAAGCTCAATGTGATCCTCGGCGGTGGTCTCTCACCCATGGGATCATTAAACCAAAGCGAGGTCAGAACTGTGCAATTCGAGGGCTCCACCGAGTCCGTTTGTAAGCGGGGTGATCAACGGAATCTGGCACAGGAATGGCTGCAGCGACATGCCAATGACAGTATGCCCGCGTCCCTGGTGAAGACTCGCGAGGATCTGCTGAAAGTGGATGTCAAGGAGGTGGATCATTTGATGGGTCTGTTCCGCAACAATCACATCACCTATTCGATTGCACGGGAGGAGGGCGAGCCGTCGCTCCAGGAGATGACTGAGACGGCCATTGGTGTGCTGGAACGCGGCTCCCAGTCGGCTGGATATGTGCTAATGGTGGAGGGTGGACGCATCGATCAGGGTCATCATCAGAACTACGCTCGCGCGGCTCTGCACGAGGTGTACGAACTGGATCTGGCCGTTCAGGCGGCTCTCAATATGACGGATTCCGATGAGACCCTCATCTTGGTCACGGCCGATCATTCGCATTCAGTGACCTTTAATGGTTATCCCCAGCGCGGAGCCGATATATTGGGCGCTGCCAATCTACACAAGCCCAAGGATCCCATGGTCTATGAGACGATTACGTATGCCAATGGACCCGGCTACTTTGATCATTTGGCAAATAATTCGAGACCAGAGAACAGCTCAAACATATGGATGCCATTCAAGCAGTACAGTAAGGAAGATGTGGAGTCACCCACATATCGCCACATGGCCACGCTGGCCCTCAAGGATGAGACACACGGTGGCGAGGATGTGATTGTCTTTGCCAGCGGTCCTGGCTCCAGCCTGGTGCGGGGCGCCTTCGAGCAGAACTACTTGGCCTATGTGATGAGCTATGCCGGCTGCATGGGTCCCGCCAAGAACTTTGATGATTCCTGCAAGCATCGCTCCATGCAGGAGCACGTCAACAATGTGACAAGCAATGCAGCCACAGCGAAACTAGAAATCATCTCTCTGTTGGCTTTCCTCATCGCCAACACGCTTTAAGCTTCGACAATTCCTTATACATATGTGTGTGAGTGCATGTATGTTGTTGTATAGTATTTACGGGTTTGTAGTTAACTTACTAAACATAATAAAGATTAATTAATAAAACACTGGCCTATTAAATGGAACCTACTCTTCCAAAAGAGAAGATTCTCATTCCGTTCGTTACATATATACAGATACAATCAGTATAAAAATGAAACATTAGCAATAGTTAACCACATCTTTATATATTAAATTAATTCACTAGTGTTCACAATTACACGCTCGTTTCGTAGCAAGTTCCGTTCATTATACAGATCCTAGAAGGCTTATAGATGCACAGGAGCAATCAAATATTAAAGCAAATGATAAGTCAACCACAAGTCTTTAGCCAGCTTTGGCAACCGGAACGGCAGTCTTGCTGTCGGCTGGCGTCTTGGGCGCTTCAGGTTGGCTGTCTAGTTTTTTGATGCGATGCATGTCAACGCATTGCTTGAACTGGGCGACTTCATCAATACACCTGAGTGTCTCGCCGGGATTCGCACGATAGCAGGCCAGAAGCTGTGCTTTTAGATCCTGGCATGGTGGTGTCTTATGCGCTGCAGCAGTGCTCACAAAACGTTTATGTACTCCCTCGACTGCATTCGCATATTCCGTCTCCATGATGGTGTTTGTCTTCTTTAGATTCTCCTCCAGCTGCGTCATGCGCTGTTTCCACAGCTCATCGTTCTTGTGCAGCTCCTGGTTCATTTGACGTTGCACATCGGCAGCGCTAATGGTGTGTCCGCCTCCCTGCACAAAAATGGGCGTGGGACTCTGATAGACAACTGTTGGTGGAGGAGCTACAACAGGTGCAGCAGCAGCACCATCAGCGGCTTTGACGGGGACTTTCTTGGCCGGCTGTTGTGGCTGCGACGCCGGTTTCGACTCTTCTACAACGGCGGCATTTTCGCGAGCTGCAAACAATAGAGATACTGTTATTTACATATTCAATATATAAATAAATTATCATTTGACAATTGTTGCATAACACTTGGCCAAACAATTTTCAGCTTGACCAGCGCCACACAAGTACTTGTATCTTCTCTAACTTTACCCTGCTGTGTGATGCCCTGTTTCAGGCGCTTGACCACATCATCTGATATGTCCAGGACGCCTGCAGGATTTTCCATTGAGACGGAACGTGGCTCACGCGACTGTTTTGCGCCCATGTTGTAATGCTGCTCTGTTGTTCCTGTTGTTGGCCCTTTTTATTGCGAAGCCTGCATTACGGTTACAAAATTAAAAGGCGTTTTATTATTTACATATTTTGCAATGCGCAATTTGCATTTGTTAAATAATTATAAATATAAACCTTCTTGTTCGCAACGTTGTTTTCTATCGAATCAATCGTTCGGAATCAGAAGTGCTGCCAACTTTCTTGAGAAAAAATAGCTGTTTCTGGTGAATGACATCCGAAAACTAGCGTATGTAATCTCCTGTACATCATCATTTTATACATGTTATGTGTTATCGTGAACAATGTTTCTTAATATTTAAACATGCGAGATTTATACATAGTTAAAATAAAAATTAATAGCAATCAATAGCAAATTTAAAAGATTCGAACTGTCGATCTTTACAAATAGTCAGAATTAGCTATAAATTATCTAAGTTGGGAACAGTGCTGACACACAGCTTTTAATTAACAGAGACGTAACAGAATGTAACGGTTAGAGCTGCAAAAAAAGTCGATAGCCTTTGCTTAGGATAGCGATTGAATCCAATCATATACATAAAAATATATCGAAACGAGCGGTCAGTTTTAAAACAAGGCTTGTTATTTTGCAGATATATTTAATTTGAAATACTATATATTCAACATTATGTTTATAATTTTTTCTAATTGTGAGATTCTGAACTAGGTGTGATGCGTTTGTTATTATACTTTTTATATTAATTACTTCGCCATAAAATGAACTGCGTTTTTGTCGTGTCTGTCTGGTTATAGGACATAAATATTTAACGCATTGAGGCGAGGAAAGTGAAATACGAAAAGGCACCCTGTAAAATCTAGTAAAAAAATAATTTTATATGTTATTCGAACAAATTTTTAATAATTAAAACTTACTTTAACCACAGCTGCTAGAGTGACACGAAAGTACTTTAGACCTGTAAGGGAAAAGGGCTTCGAATTTAACTCAATGGATAATACGATAAGCTTCATGAGTTTCACATTTTCCTGGGCATTTTGTGAGAGGTAAATAACCTGTTCCCAATCCCCGCAATAATACATCAAATCTAAACCATTCGTCTGTGAACGTTTGAGAATTTACAGATAAATTCAATAATTAGAAAATCCAATTAGAATCACTCACCGTTTGATATAGGACTGATCCGAGATAACCAAACGAGAGTTGCTCAATAAATTTGGCAATGAACCAAAATATAAAGATCATGTTTTCTGCCGGATTCTATTTCGAAATACAGATTGCACAATTAAAGTAGATGTATCCGAGAATATTTAATTGAACTTACTTGGTAAGATTTAAATAGTAATACACAGAGAATTACGGAACTGAAACTAAAGGTAATAAAGAGACGAAATGTAAACTGCCTCTCGATCTCCTTGGCAAATTGATTAAGGTCAATGTTGCGACTCAGCACTTTTCTAAGCTCTCGACGATAATTTGCCGCAATGTATTTTTTATTGTTCGATTCCAATAAAAGCGTAGCCGCAAAATGCAAATCCTTTCCCAGTTGAAGATAGCAAATGTTCAGATGCATTAAAAGATCTCCAAGTAAGTTGAGATCTACAAAGACCATCGTGACGATTAGCAAACTTGCCCAAAAGTTTATACTAATCAGAATTATATATATGGGAAGTTGTCTGTGATCGAAGAAATATGCTTGCTTAAAGAGCATCTCCCGACGACCTGCCATGATGTTCATCCCGAATTCATAAAAATAGTTCAACAATGTTGCCATATAAAAAACTGTTATTAATTGCGGTCCAACCAATTTCCGTTTAATCCGTGAGAAACTATGTTGATCTGACTTCTGTGGAATATAAATTTCACAGTAGAAATACTTAAGCAGCTTCTTTAACGAATCCTTGTGCATTGCCAGATGAATGAAGCGTATGATCAGCTCAGTCTGAAGTAGAGCAGGTGATAAAGCTGCAAAGCAGTTGTCCATGTTCCGCAAATTATTCAACAAATAATGTACGCCTCCTTGAACTTGGACGCAAAAGGCCAGAAATCCACAGACAACTAATGCTTTATCTAAATAACAATCTACTCTAGTGGGATTGTCGTCCAGTGGCCACATTCCAGGATTAGTTCGTCTGAACAAAGCTAATGACCAGGACAAGTTCACCAACTCTCCGTTCCTTAGGCGTGGTTGATACCTCATCGCAATGACTAAATAAATGAGATTCTGATTAGTAATTGTGCGCATTTAATTGAAAGATCCCTATTTATACTGTTTGAAATCAATTGATTCACGTACTATGCCATGTCTATTATACATGGAGAAGTGCACGGTCCCTTCGCCTAACTCTATGATATATTCTTTGGAAAATCAAAGCCAGACAAAAGTTTGTGCATTCAAAATGACAGTTGCAAGTTTTGATTGTCTTTCAAATTATTTATTCCTTTGATGAGAAACAATAATTTTCTTTAAGTTGATAATGTTGTACGGTACAAGCTAATTACTGATATATTTATTACCTTGATTTGAATCAGACATGTGAACACTTGTGGTTATTTCTGAAATTATTGCTGCAAGCCAAGTTAATCCATATTCCAGATCTAATAGGATGACTGACACTTTGAACAGATAAATGAATTTATAGCAAGATATAGAAAAATTACTTAGACGAAATAAAAATCCCCAAACTCGACTTTGTTTTCAAAATCATAGATTTTATTCATTTTAGCGTTCTCTCGTGGTTTTTTGTAGACAATTAATTACATACAATTACGAGTAAATGTCATTTGCTCACTTTATTGTTTCGTTACTATTATTTATTATTTGTTGTATCTAGTATTGTTGCAATTTGTTAATTTTCGGATTACTAATTATTTATACTTTTACCCTTTTTGCTTCTGGTATGATCTAAGTACATTCATTGTGATTTAATTTACTATTCATTTGAGTTTATGAGTTGTATTTCTGAAATGTTTTGAGGGTTTTATTGAACTTAGTGTGTGCCAAAGTATATTTTATTCCAAAATTAAATTCTACATATTTGTACATATTTCTTTATTTGATTTTCGAAATATGCTGATCGTCTGTCAGGCTTCGACATTTTTAATATGATAATTATAATAATAAGAATAATATACATTTAGAATAAATATTTCGGTTGTTATGAAAACTTCCCTCCTTTTTAATACGTTTGCTTGTGAGAGTGGCGCGTGCTTTTTTATTATTCATTTCAAATTTGTTTTTATTTTGATGAACTTTATCGCGGTTATTTTGTATCTATATCACTGTTGGTGGTTTGTTAATGTTCATATCGCATATACATACATATCGTACTCGATATACTCGTAGTGTTAATTAGGTCAAAACTTCTATGCTCTTATACATATACATTTAGTTTTACAAAATTTTCAAAATTTCCTTTACTCGTTTGTATTAATTTTAATTTGTTACATGTTCTATTTGCTTATGGCGTATGGACCTCTCATACATACATATGTTGTGCATTATAAATTATGTAGTTTAGTTTCGCTTTAAAGTTATTATCATGTTTTAGTTATTTTAGTAAATCGCTAATTGCATTTTGTATGTTAAAAGGAAAATCACACGATGTTATTTGAATAATTTTTTATGTACATTCAGTTATCTCAAAATTGTATTTTCTTTAAATTTTATCATTCTGGAACGTGCGAGCTACATCTTAACCGCTCAGCTTAACGGCTTATGGCTCTAATTATGGAACTGTTGCGATCCTTATATAGTTGTTATTTGTTCTTGTTGTTGTCGTGTATATAGTATAAGTACTTGTATTTGGTCAAATTACAAGGCGTGCGCTTTTGGAGCTAACTTAAGATAGTCCCAGTCAATGGTTCTTAAGTTATTTGCATTGATATCGAAACTCCACATCAATTGATATTATATTGGATACTTAAATAAAAAGAAATAAACTCATAAACAAAAGGAAATAAAACAATTTGTAAGAAATATCACGTAATGCATTTTTATTTAATTTTCCTCGTCTGATTTTAAACATATCGTTATATGTTATATGATTAATTTTCTTTTATTATTCATAGTGTACTGCTATATAAACGACATACCGGCGTGTTTCGTAGAAGTTTACATAATTGTATGTGTGCATACGCACTTCATAAGATAAACTTTTGTATTTTTGCACATTTTTTTTTGTTGTGTTTATATATTTTGTTTTATAATCAATATCTTGACATTCACAATAAGAATTATATGGTTTGCATTTGTTTTGTTGTATTTACTTTTATTCTTTATGGTTTGGTATTACTTATAAACAAATTTCATATTATAGCTACAATTTATTAGCTAGCGTTAATTTTAATGCGCGCTCGCAGCTCACGCCCCTTAACAACTTTACAAACTAATTGAAAACATATATAATGTTCAATGTAAAGTACATTTGTTATGTAGCGTGTTGTATATGTTATGTTATTCAGTAAGTTTATTAGTTACATTATTTAATTTTTTTGTTTTCGAATTTTTTGTATTATTGTGAAATACGCCGAAACACAGAGAATGCAAATCATAATGAACACATACATACATTATCATCGAAGTCGCTAGTCGCGAATGTAATAAAAATGAAGCAAAGTTACAAATTATAACTGTTCGACATATGATTAAAGCTAAGGGGTGGAGGAAGAGGAAGGAAAGGGGACATTTTCTACGCTGCATTCAAAATGTTTTCTCGCCTCCCATTTTAAAATGATTTCTACACTTAATCATAAATGTGGGTTGATTGTGTGGTGTATTTGAGGCTGTGTGTGTGTGTGTGTATATGCTGAGTTTCTCATTAAATTTGTCGGTGACAAAAAACTTTAATGTCCGTTTCTTTACTCAATAATTTGTATTAATGCTAAGTTTCTATACTAAAAGTTAGAGACACTGACACACAATGTGTCCTTTGTTTACTTTACACTGAAGCTTACAACGTACACTCAGATAATTTTAATATAATATTTAAATATTTTATATACCCATCATTTAATATAAATTTGCCCTTTGTTCAGTTGAGTTGGTTGATAAGTTTCTCATATTATATTTGTTGCTGTTTTATATTCTGTTTATTCTTTGCACAAAATACAAAGTTAATTTAACGAAATGCTTGGAACCAAAAGTGTAATTTATATTGTTAATGTTCTTGTTCAGCAGTGTAAATGCAAAACACAAGAGAGCGACTGATTATGTGAATCACTTTGTTGTGAATTGTTAATATTGTATTATTGATGTCGTCGCATATTCTTGCATCCCAAAAATGGTACAGCTTTCTCTGCAATGCAAGACAAGTGCCGCACTGCCTCTCTCTCTCTCTCTTGAATCTTTCGTTTGTCATCTGGCATTTATCATCCTCTCTGCTTAAAATTAACGCATTACGATATCTTGCAATTCGACCAATGGATTCACTTAGTTGTAGTACAATTGTTTATCAACTAAAATTATAAGTTAAATTAAGCATAAATTAATAATAGGTTTTGCAACATCTATCAGAAGCATCAAAAAGAACGCAAATAATAATCAAAAAAAAAAAATAAAGTAAAATTAAAATGTACAAAGAAAAGCGCAGCTATATTGGCTCCATATTGCGTGTGTTTTTGTGTTTGCGTCTGTGTGTGTATGGTCGATCTGTGTATGCTACTGCAACATGTTGACAGCGACCAGGTCGCTAACTATACTTTACATATAACATGTTATGTAATTACTTAATATATATAGATATATGTATCTATATATAAACTATACAGCGTAATATACTAAATATGGGTGTGTGTATATATATGTATATAGAGTGGCTGGGTTAGCTGCTGCTGCTGGTGTATGCGTGTGTCCAGCGCCGGAATCACACACAGCATCTAAACAATAAAATATTATTTAGCATTTCGTACATCCCCAACAACTCCGCCAGCCTGTAACCCGCCGCCTTGACGCATGCGTATCGATGGACGCCGCTCGGGCGTATCGTACGGTTGCCGCGACGAATTGGTTGCCGCCATTGAGTCGTCCATGTTGAGTCCGCCGTTGCCAATGAGCTGGGCACCGGCGCCGCCGCCACCCAGCATTGCGAGCGTTTGTCCACCTGCTGAGCTATTGCCTAGCATTTGTTGTGTGCTGCCACCGGCGGTGGCCATTGTCGTATTAACCTTGTGCTGTTGATGTTGTTGCTGGTGCGACGTGGCGGCTGCTGCTGCGGCGGCGGCTGCATCCTGACTTTGTCCCTGGCCATCAGTGCCATCCTGAGCCTGTTGAATAACCTGAGGGTTGCGTGGACCGCCAAACTTGAGCAAATTCCAGTCGAAGACATAGTCATAAGTGAATCCCAGGCGATGAAATAGATTGCGGAATAGTTTTCGCAAGTGGCAGTAATCTGGGCGCTGGTCAAAGTGCATCTGTCGACAGAAGTTCAGATAATTGACAAACTCGCTGGGGAATCCCTTGCAGAGCACCACAATGGAAGTTGACAATTTCTTCTCAGATATGCGCTCATATTTCTGTCGCTTATTTGCTGCTTTCAGTCCCTGCCATGGCAGCGCACCAAGATTGAAGTACATCAGCACATATCCAAGGGACTCCAGATCGTCGCGTCGCGACTGCTCAATGCCCAGATGTGTGTTGATCGAGGCGTAGCGTGCGGTGCCCGTCAGATTCTTGTTTTCCCGGTATGGTATGTGCTTCAAAGAACGGCCATCTCGAAACTTTTTGGCCAGGCCAAAGTCAATTATGTACACGAGATTGCCCTTCTTGCCAAGACCCATCAGGAAATTGTCCGGCTTAATATCGCGATGTATGAAATCGCGCGAGTGTATATAGTCAATGCGCGATATCATCTGGTCGGCGAGCAATAGCACAGTTTTCAGCGAAAAGCGTCGCGAACAAAAATTAAACAAATCCTCCAGCGACGGCCCCAGCAACTCCATGACCATCACATTGTAATCACCTTCGCTGCCGCACCATATAATGTTAGGTATGCCAATCCCGCCCTGCATTGTTTTATAAAACTTGGACTCAATGTGCAGCTGTGGATGTTTGGTGCGTATGCATTCTAGTTTAATTGCCACTTCCTCCCCAGTGTTGATCGTTGTACCCAAATAGATGTCGCCAAATGAACCCGAGCCAATCTTGCGGCCAAGTCGATATTTGTTCCCAACACGCAGCTCCATTTTGTTCTCTGTCTGTTTGTTTATTTTTAGGATGATATTGTGTTTCTCGCTCTCTCTCTCTCTCTCTCCCTATATCTCTAAGTGTGTATGTGTGTGTTTGCCTGCAGGAAAAGAAGCCATATTAATTAAATTTATTTAACATTCGCCTACGTTATCAATAATATAAACAAATAAGAAAATGTAAAAACCTTGCGCTGTCCTTATTTCTGTATGCAAAGCACTTCTTAAGTTTCCTTATATCTCTCTTTATCTTTACGACGATTCTGACTCCGACTCTGATTCGATTTTAATGTCCACTCAGGCGTTGTCGGTGTTTCGGGCCAGTCGCGAGAGCTGCGGCTGCTGAAATAAAAGACAATGAAACTTTCGATTAGTTCTTCTTGTTCTATTGATTTTGCCAGTATGCTTTCCATGTGTTCTGCTTTACCGTTAGTAAGCAATAGCTTTAACCGCAATCTGTAACTGTCACATATAACAAATATTTAAATATATTTATGCATTGTGTACCTATCGATAAGCAACTTGACAATTATCGATTGTACTCTGCAGCAGCTGTAAATTTGAGAACTAAAACAATGAAAGATGCTGATAAGAGGCCTTGTGATATGTGACGGCGCGACGTGCGAAAGATGTGACAGTTAGATAATAATCGCTCATTTATGTAACAACAACAATTTCAATAGTAAAAGCAAAACGCTGCACTTTGCAACCACATTCGACAACAAAAAACCCGCTCTAATCAAGCACTTTTATCTTGGCTCTTACGGCGCCAATTCTGCGTAAATACATGCTATCTCTAAAAATAACACAAACAGCACATCGAGACATGACGACATTAGCATTAAGCGATGAATCAGCTCAAAAACGTTGCATGGCTGCAAAACACAAACCCCAGCAATAACCTGCTAAAGTTATTCCATGCAAGTGTCTCTGTATATGTATATTTGTGTGTAGGTAAACAATTAGAGATGAACAGGCAAAGAAAAAAAAGCAACAAACAAAAACTGGCATTTAAATGACACTTTCCGTGGTGAAAAGCATAACACAACAAAATGGAGTCTTTCCCTCTCCCCCAGCAAACAGACGAATCTTGAAGCAGCAAAAAGTTGCACAGTAACAACGCGATATAAATTTTCACTTGTCTGCTCCCGAACCGAAATAAATGACAGAATTATGTTTTGTTGTTGTAGGTTTGGCTTTCTTTAAATACTAGATAATTATGTATTATTGTACCTACATTATTATGGCGACTGTCGTTGCTGCTGTTACCATACATTATTCTATGTTTTGTCTGCTTCTCTTTATTTTGCTGCGCTTTCTTTTGACGCCGTTCGTGTGCGTGAGTGGATAACTAACACACGCACTCACAACAACGGAATAGATACACACACATGCATATGTGCGTGTATGTGTGCTTTTGACCTATGAAGCTGGGCCAGTTCTAACCTCAAACTGGTCGGGCTTTATAAATACGAAAAGTATGTATGTATGAAAGTATGTGCCGTATGTAAGCATTTACTTTGTAATTGTTGTTCGCTTTCTTTGCTTTTGCTGATTTATTAACACTCTGCTCATGTCGCTATAGTCTGTTAAGTTTACCCAAAAAAAAAAAAAAAAAAAGATATAACGTTTACCGTTTGTTTTTGCTGTCAATTTAAATGCACGTTCTAGTTTTGCTGCTCTCGTCATTTAGCAGGTGCGCAAGTGAGACAGTTACACTCAGTATACATATGTATTTATATATGTGTATGTATTCATGTGTGGGTGTTTGTTGTTGTGTGAAAAGAGCAACAGCTGATCGTGGTGGGAGTGCAGTCATCGGCTTCTTATTGTTGTTCCTGTTCGAGTGAGCTCCTTGTTCCGGTACAAGTCAAATGCACATCTACAAACATGTGCACGAATTTATATATAGATTTATGTACAACATTTTCACAATTGCTAAACAGAGTCACGTTGCGTTGGCGGGCGCTAAAAAGACTTCCGTAAAGCACAGGCAACGAACAAAGAAAGGCAACAACGAAAACAAGAAGAAGCTATAAAAAAAAACAGTTGCTCAAACATCAGCCCAATAAGCATGTAACCAAGAGTACACACACATACATATGTATGGACGAAGTGAGAGACGAAAAATGCATGGATAATAAAACAATCTATGCAATTAATTTAGAAGTCAACTACAACTACAACGTCGTCGTCGCTGCTGCAGTCATTGGCCTCGCTGTCGAGGACGAGGCGACCTAACGTTAAATTTCATTCGATTTGTTTTTGTATAATGCCTGTCTGGATGAAGTGGTATTGATGTAGAAGGGGAAGGGCATGTGTTGTTCATACCTTGGCGGGTTTGGGAGTCACTGTTTGACCAGGCTGCTCCGCTGCTGCTGCCGTAGCTGCTGATTGCACTGTGCTGTTGCTTTATTTTCCAGCTGAAACATACATAATGCACATCGTTTAATTGGATTTCAATTTCACAAGAACAACAATAACGACGACGTCATATGATAAGAGCCAACAAGGGAAATATGTACATGTTGTATAAAATTTCTTTCTTTGTTTCTTTTGTTGTTATTAAACAAATACACGCTCACTCACGTTCACTAGATCAGACACAATTGGTAAAGGCATTATATTAGTTAACACCTTAAACCAGGGCCATTTTGCCCATTTGAAAAAATTTGTATTGTTTAAAGATTTTTCTTTTGCGTTTTTTTGCCAGAGGCGCTTTTTGATCACGCATGAATTGTGTTTTCGACACAAACTGCTGTTTGACACTATCCAAAATTGTTTTTTACGACAACGAGAACCGCCAAAACACAAAATATGTGTCTTAAATTGTAAGATTTTGTTGAGATAAACTAAAACAGAGACGACGACGGCGACATACAAAAAAATACAAGCGAGTCGTTTGCCCTGGCACTCATACGAACACATATGCATTCAGTCACAAATATATAGTCATCTCGCTTGCACTGCTGTTGGTTTTACAGTAAACACGTTGCTAGCCTGACTGTTTCAGTGTTTTCACACCAATACCATCAACCAGAGAAACAATACGAATACGACGACGAAGCACACATAAAGCGAGACGAAAAAGTAGCCACCACTGCTGGCAATGTCCAAAGCAGTCTCCTTGCCTTTTTGTTACGCACAATTTTCACAATTTAGCACGCGCACGTTGCAAATTCATACTTATATATCACCAACTTACTTTTTATGATTTCATTTAATGATTTGCGTCGCAATTTTATATAAATTGTTAAATTTCTTTAATAAAATTCGCTAGAATAAAACTTTGCAACACAATTCGTTCGGATTAAGTTCAAGACGTTGCCACCTGACATAAAAAAAGTTGCCAGATATTGAAATTCTTTGGATATTTTCAAATAAGTTTTAAAAATTGTTCAAGAATTTTTGTAAGAATTTTTTTGGATTAAGATGCATAATCACATTAATTACTTTGAAATGAAAGTGGCTGGCCATAATTAACCTATTGCGTATTTATGAATCGTGTGAAAGTTTTAATTCCATTTTTAGGTCTTCTGCTTATTCATTTTCCATGAGTAAATGCTAGAGTTTCGTCAATATTCTATTTATCTAATTAGACCCAATTGTTTTAATTCACCGCCGAGTAATCAAGAAAACAATTTTAAACGAAGATTTTGTTTCCAAATTGTGCGTCAAATTTATTTTTTGACGGATTGTGGTGGTCGGTCGACGTTTATCGGATGAACGTGGTGCTGAGCAGCCAGTTTTTGACACTCTTAGCTAAGATATGAACCATTTACAATCAGGGGATGCGCTGCTTTTGAAATTTGAACCTTGCATTTATAAATTTGTTTTAATAAAGTCTACACTGATTTTTGAGAATTCAAATCGATAAAACGAGTCGATGACTATGTCAATAATCACGCATTAACATATAGACCCATGCATAGTTATATAACTCAATCAAATTGCGAAATATATACGAAATTTATGATATTAATTTTAAAATGCATGCATGTAATTGTTTTATAATTATGAAGCTAAAAAGTTAGTGGTAAAAATATGATTTCTTTATTTTAATAACGAGTTTACAATTTAATCAATCAACTCACGCCCCTCTCACACCGATTGGTTGAGAGAAAACAAAGAACAACAATGATAGCAAACATACAGAGGTTGCGATCTACACTAAACATGCACACATCCATACTTAAACAATTATATGCACACTCACACGCACACACACTTAAACACACACGCACGCTGAAGCAATTAACGATCGGCGAATAGCAGACCGAGCCGATGGTCAAACGAACGACAACACGAACGAGAATCAGGTGAGAAACAATAAAACAAAATGCCGGAGCAGCGAATGCTTTGTTTTTGTTTTAATTCTCTGGCTTGACTGCTTGTACGAATTCGTGTTACAGCGCGTGTATGCAAATGAGATGTGTGAGAGCGAGATGGATACAAAAGTATTTCCTGACTTTTGTTTGCTAAATATTTCCGCAACACATGTCGCACGGCTGGCGCTGACTTCAGACCGATTTGTGTTGTAGCCAGGGGGTGGGGCGGAGGGGCGTGGCGTTTTTCTAACATCGGCAGAGCATCGTCATCGTCAGCAGCGTTGGCGGCGACGACGACAACGAACGCACCATTTGGTTTCGTTTAGTGACGAGCAGAGTAGTCAGGGGCGCCCCCTTCTTCTTTTACCCCTTTCTTGTCGGCGGCTTAGATCAAATAATTTGATTTCATGCCAAGTCGCAAATTGTCAAGCGGTCGTCGCATCCGTTGGCTGTTGCATTTTTCCGCGACCTTTCGGCGCTGCTCCAGTTTGATTATGACACAAAAATCAAACAAAAAGAGATGACAAAAATCGAAATCAGAGAAAAAACAATTTTCACTTGACTTTTACTATAAAGCGCCAGAAAATATTTTTAATTAATTAAATGTTTTTTTTTTATTTGCATTTTTTGCATTGCTCGTTTTGTTGTTTATCAACAAGCTGCTCTTTGATGCTTGCCGACATGGAAAATTCTTCATGGCAGCCGGGGGAAGGGGTGCAAGAAGAGAGCGGGCAACTTGTTAGATGCTGCTATTAAATTGCTAGACCCGATTCAAATTTCCGATGAGAGAGTATAGGGAGAAGTGGTCTGAGTGCGTGTGGGAGACAGAGACAATGAGAGGGTGTAGGGGTATTGGAAATAACATCCATTTTGATGTCTTTTATGACACTTCAGTTTTGTTTTTATTTTGTTTTGTTAGTTGTTTTTTTTATCACATAAAACGTTCATCTGACAAACGTCTTCGATCTTAGTACCTAGTAGGTATTTATGATTCCGTTTATGCATTTTTCGTCTTTTATTGTTTGAATTTTTGATCATTTCGACGTTTTTTCTAGCATACGTGTATGTGAGCCGGCGGCGTTTGAGTTAAAAGTTAATTGAGTTGTAAAAATTATAAAGTTGTAAAAATCAACAAACGGTGGATCGCGATGAAATTGAAGAAGAAGAAGAAGAAGATGAAGAAGATGAAGAAGAAGGAGCACAAATGCCGGGCAAAAGTCACATTTCTGTTTTCCAATTACATCCAGTTAAAACCAGCCAAATGAAAGAAACAAAAGCTAAACATAAATACGCATCGATTTTTTATGACCATGAAATGAATAGCCTCTAGTTTCGGTGGGGTTTTTCTTTAGATTTAATATTTCCATTTTTTACGATCCTATATTCTACGATCAGACTGTTCCCAATTTGTTAAAAGAAAACAATGAATGAGATCGTAAAGCTATATCGTAATTATAAATGTTTAAGTTGAAATTTTGGTTAAGCATGTCACCTATTAAATCCTACAAAACTTAAAAGGAATCCTGCAGAAACAGTTTGAATATCTTCAAAATCTATAAATTGCTATATTATCATAAAGTTAAAGTTTCACGTAAAGTATTATTGACCTGTTTTCATTTAACACAAACTTTTACTGATTTCTAACTTGATAATCTTCCTTTTTCGATCCTTCAATTTGTCCGACTCCTTTATCGATCCTGTTGGAACCCCATTAGAATCAAGCGTCTTAAAGCGTGCGGCATCTTATCGATTGTCATCTAAATACAGCTGCAACAAGTGGCCACTGCACCGTGTTGCAAGTTCTCTTCAGATCTCCGGATTCCACCCCCGTTTGTCGAGGTGTAATAAATCCACATGTGGCTGTAAAGTGTTACTGATTTCGGTTTTCTATTTCGTTTCCATTTCTCTCAGTCTCTCGGTCTTTCGGTCTCTCGTTTTCTCCCTCGCTCCGTCTGTTTTTCTGCGTTGCACGGTTGCCGCGACTGTCACTCGATCGCCGCGTCGTGCCCCCGAGTCCCCCCGTTGCTGGGGGCACCTAATATCACATGAACATGTTAATGTTTACACGCGTACCGCGATTTTTATGTGCGCCCCCGCCGCGGATCGTCAGCCCCAGTTGCAGATAGACGGACAGCCAACCAACGACGTCTTGAGCTTATCTTGCCGATCGTTCCGACGACCCAACGAACCAACGAACCAACGATCCAACGATCCGACGAACCGACCGTCTACAATCCAGAGCCGAGCAACTATGTCAGTCCGAGATCAGTCGCAGTTTGTCTGTCAGCCTCGTCGCGTCGCCTCGTCAACTGTGTGGG
Organism: Drosophila sp. st01m; assembly: GCA_018901795.1. Classification (NCBI taxonomy): domain Eukaryota; kingdom Metazoa; phylum Arthropoda; class Insecta; order Diptera; family Drosophilidae; genus Drosophila; species Drosophila sp. st01m. Next base: position 6,677,629 of record JAEIFG010001494.1, on the reverse strand, counting down.
TGTTCAATCTGTTAGTTTTGTGATTGTATCTGTTACTGAATCTCCTACTGTATCTGTGTCTGCAACAGCATCTATATCTAACATAAGACTCGATTCGCTGTGGCCACTTGACTAGCCGATTTACCGTCGGTGTTTAGACAAAGCCACATTGTGTAGGAAAATGAACGCAAATTCAAACACGGAGAAAGCCAAGCCCGTTGAGACATTGGTGTTGGCCAATTATGCCCTCAAAGCGGAACAGAAGCGTGCCGCCGGCCAAGGAGGTCGCAAGGAGGATGAACGCATCACGAGTGCCGTTATGAAGGTGCTCGAGGGATATGACTGGAATCTGGTGCAAGCATCTGCCAAGTAAGATAGTTGTAGAGGAGAAGATACACATTCACTTCCTTACAAAATTAATTTAACTGTTGCTGCAAACACTTGTATGTTTGATATAAATCAACATAACAAAATCAGAGTTCGTTAATCATAATGAATTTATTTAAATTTGCTTTTATAGTTAACATTCTTCTATCCATTAGTTCTAATTTTCAAGGACACATATCATATATTGCAAGATAGCGTTAAAGGAAAAAATAATTTAATTCCTAAATTAAATAAATCTTAAATCGACACTATCGGTCGACTCTTTGTTCTATTCATATGAATGTTCATCGGTTAGTTTTATTATTAATTTTAGATACTTCTCTAAAGCAACACGTATATAGTATCTGTAGAAAAGCTCTTAAAAGTCTCAAGAAATGTTTATTACATGCAAAACTTTCATAAGAACGCAATCTAAAAAGTTTTATTAACTGGACTCGTAGTCCTTAGAGATTTCTTAGGCTCTTCGCACTTCATTTCTGAATGACTCAGAGTGGCGCCTCCCCCCGCTGATTAACACAATTTGATTTGGTTGTTTGTTGTTTTATTTAAATGGATAAACAAAGTTGGCAAACCGCAAAGAGAACACGAAACGAAAAGAATAATGCGAATGAACGAAGCGAGAGAAGAACACTGGGCGATTGGTAATACAGTGAATGTGTAAATATAACAGAGTTTACACATTTTGACACATACATAGGTATGACTATAGATACAGATATACTCGTATATTCATGCATGTATCTAGATACACACATACTGTCGCATAGAGAGGCAAACAAATCGGCTGAAAGCCGCCAGCTGAGTGTGAAGTATAAAGCGCGAGACAAAGATACAAGATACAAGATACAATATATTGTACAACAAATACGAGTGCATGAGACAAGCTACAATAAATGTGCGGAGAAACACGTTCAAAATGAAGACGACGACAAATCAATTCAGGCATAAAAAGCGAATAAATATGTTTTTAGCATAAAGATGTTAACTGCTAACAAGCTGCGTAGACAGTTAGCGCAAGTTGGTAAGGGAAGGGAATGGAAGGGAAGTGCTTGGGAATTGGGAGCGTGGTCTTGTGTATATGTTGAAGAGGGAGGGGTGGGGGGGGGGGGGGCTTTGGGGGTTTGGGAGTCTCACAGGTGTAGACGTGTGTGAAAAAGAAATTCGAAATCCAGTTAAAATACTTGCATTACTCAGCAGAGATCCCAGAGATCCCAGAGCTCGTTGACACTTGACTTGTGGCAAGTAGCAACAACGTAGCCAACCTGTGAGTTGACAATGCTGGCGCCACAGTAGCTTGCGAGTCGTGAGAATGACAACGGTGAGGCGGCATCTCTGATGATCCCTGTGATCCTGAAAACAACGGTCAGCATTCGCATCATCATCATCGTCATTAGCATTAGCTTTTGAATATTTGCCAACTGATTATCGAAGCTACAACTTATCCCCTCTTTATTCTTCTGCTGGGATAACTATTCCCCCAGCCCCCTCCACACTGTGCGGCTTATCAAGGAAGAACGCGCTCAGCTGTGCACAAACAAACATCCTTGGACCATGTTGTGTTTATTGTTGCAAAAAGCGCATTCGCTGTCAAGAACACGTGTGTGTTTGCACAAGGATATGAGGACCATTTCCTTTATCTTCACATCGCAACGACCCCAACCAGCCCCAACAAGCCCAACCAACCCCTTCATTTACTTTGCCCACTCGTCTATATACATAAACACTAGACCCTGTTTACTCAGCGCTTTATGTGCCAGTTTATTGTTGCTTTAAAGCGCTGGAAAATAACCATACACATTACTTTCAGGGTGAGGATCAAGGGGATGTCAGGGGGCATTGTGTTTCCGGTGAGAATCACATACTTTTCAAAGAATCCATGTTATCTTCCTTAAGTTTCTTAATTCAGTGTTAAATGGATTACAATTAAAGCTCAGAAATTTAAATATAATTTGTAATATCAGCAAAAATTTTTGATTGGTTTATTGAGTTTAAAAAAAGTATAGAATATAAGCAATTTTCTGAACTGAAGACTCAACTAAAAACAAATAAATACAGTTGCTATCAATAGAAAATTTCAAGTTTTCTAAATTTTCTTTAAATTTATTTTCCTTAAATTATTCAACTGGCAACTTGTTCTGAAAACTTAAAATGTAAATGTCATAAAAATAAACGCATCGTTAACTTTTATTGCTTTTCGAGCAAAAACCGCAAATTTGTGTCAAAAAATATTTATTCGATTTAGTTGAATCAATTAAGCATGAGTCAACCAAATGAAAACATATAAATAAAAATAATAAGACGAATAATAAATAGTGAAAAGAACACGAAATGCAACAATCACTTGAGGAGCTCGTCGATTGGCGCTTGCTGTTATCACAGAAGCACAATTTCTACTTCTTCCCCTACTTTCATGCCTTCACAGTATAGCATAGTGGTCTTAGAATACCATATAGCATATCACCCCATACACCCCATTTGTACACACTCGCGTGTTGAGTTTGCGCCCCATTCTGAGGGAATAGCTTTAACTTATTTTATACTCTGCTCTAAGTATTTACTTGGCGATTAGATAAGAGCGGAGACTTCGCCGCTGAACGTTATAAATAATTTATTGCTTATCTGGTTCTCGCTCTGTTGTTTATCAAACCAACCACCAACCAGGTGGGGTGCCAACTCTGATATCATCGAAGGTGGACTAAAGTTTCTTTTGCTTTTGCTTTTTCTTCATTTTTATTTTTATTTTCTTTTTTTTTTTGGGGTGCGCTTAGTCGACCAGACAATTTACATGCCCAACATCGGATCACAGTTACCTAAACCAACACTCGACCGAGTGTGTGACCCAAAAATGGGAGCGACCAACATGTCCCACCAATATTCAATTCAAATCAACGTACATTGACACACTTATCATGGAACAAGGCTCCCAATTTCCATATTTTCTCTAAAATAATCAATCTTTTGTTGAGAAGTTATCACATATTTCAATTTCAACGTAGAGAAATGTTTAAGAATACTAGATATAGACACATTGAAAATGAAAAAGAATGGCACAAAAAGTGAGAGAGAGTTATAGAAATCAAGAAAATGGACGAGCGCTATAAAATAAATTAATTGAAAGCAATAACTTCCAAAATAATCAAACCAAATAACAATTCAAGAGGCAACGAAATATAATAAAAATTATTAAAAAATAGTTGATAACTATGTTTGCATTGAAGTAAATGAAATTTAAGAGCTGTCGTTCAATATCTTCTATTATCATATTAATGCTTTTGGCTATGCTTAATTTAATTATTTAAATTGCCATCCATTGACTTGGAATATTCAATGCAGTGTGTGCTTTGGAAAGGTCCTGCCAATCCTGAAAGTCAAGATACATATTCATCCACTTTGTACTACACACACACACAAATATATATATATATATATATACACAACAACACGAGACACACGTGGCTTACAAGACAAATATTGATTTTATTGCAGTTGCTATTGCTGTGTTGCTGATGTTATTGTCGGTTGTTGTCGGTGTTGTCGGTTGTTGTTGTTGTTGGTGGTGTTGTTAAGAATGTTGGCGTCGCTGCTGCTGCTGCTGCTGATGCTGACGGCTGAACATCCTTGTGGTGCCCATAACCACAACAGACGGCAAAAGTTTCGAGCCCACGTTCGTCGTGTCTGTCTAGATTTTGCATACTTTCATACTTTACGGCTCGCCTCCAACTGGACCCCATCTAAACATCTAAACGGCCCCCGAGACATAGAAACCCGCGCCCGCCACAACATAGTCGTCGGTAAATTTACAAAAATCCTCCCCTTGGCTGCCTTGTCCTTTGAGTTGCGTTGTCCTGAACACCTCGGCCCGTGGGTAGGCTGCCAAAAACGTTGGCGGTTTTATGACCTGGTACAGGTGCGTGACAATGCTCGAATCTTGGCAATAAACGCATATAGACTTCTATATACGATATACTATATCTGCTTAAAGCAGTCACGCACATTCGACAGGATTCTCAAGTAAATCCAGCTGCTACACTTCAGGAAATGAAGTGAAATATCGAGTTGACAAGAAATTTCCTTTTTATTTTTGCCATTTAATAAAGTGTTTTACAAAATTTGCACATAACATTTTGGAGCATATCTTTTTTTTATCAGGCAGAGGGTTTTGCATTAAGCACATGCCCAGAAAATCCTGTCAATTCGCCATTTGAAAAGGGCAAAGTGTCGAGCGCAGAGCACAAATCCAGTTCAGGGGGGAGGGACTGAGGGAGGGACTGATTTGCTTAACATCAAATATTGGCCATGTCGCAGTTTCAAATGACAGGGCCATGTCCTGTTCAAGTCCTGTTCAGGTCCAACCCAAAACATGCGAAGACAAAGTTCCATTTCACATTCTTCCCATATAGTATATGTGTGTGTGTCTCTTACACTAAACTACACAAATAGGCCAGCATCTAAAAATATTTTAATATTCCCTCGAAGCTTTTAAAATGTGTGTGCTTTTCAAAGTGTTTGCCGAACAAACTTATGCTGCTTTGTTGACTAGTGTTGTCCTTGCAGCAGCAGCAGCAGCAGCTCGAGCAAACATCGATGTCAGAGACATATCAAGCCATATCACATATCATTGATTGTACTCGGCCAAATGATTGAAGCCACTGCAACAACAAAAACATTTAACAAGTTTGCTCGGCTTTCGACCTGAACCCGGGCACTTAAAGTGTCGCTCTTCATTGCGTGGTTGAGAGTGGCACATCGAGAGTGCTTTTCACATCCCATCTCCCATCCTCCAACACCCACCGCCTATAAAGCAGCAACACCCGCCCAGTCGGTTTCCAATGCGTGCCCCGCTCTGCTCTGCTCTGATCTGGTCTGGTCTGGTCAGGTCACTGATGGCCGTGTCCTCTTGGGTTGCTCTACGGCTCGGCACTCGGTCTCTTTGTCGAGTCGAGTCGAGTCGAGTCGAGTGCGGCGGCGGCCGGCTGTAAAAATAAATTGACTTGGAATTTGAAAACAAGTATGAGAGGTTTACTTAACACGGCTCGACTACTAGATACTCTGCACTTGAATAACATTTCATTATTCCGTCATCAGTTGAAAAATATACCTTGTGATTTATGGTAAGAAATCAATGAGGAAGACAGTCCATGCTAGTGACGAAAGCATTAGGAAATTTTCGAGTATATGCAGAATATAATCCGGAAGAACGTAAAATGATGAAAGCATTTCCATGTCGTAAAGTTTCTAATATTCAAATTGAAATCGATTGATATTAGATGTAATATATGAAAGATTCTCATAAAAAAAGTTAGCATATTTTATGGTATTTGCTTACTTCTGCCTGTCACAAACATTTGCCCAAACTTAATATACTCTCGACACAGTGCAAAAAATATCAAAAGCAGCGAAATAGCGAAAAAACCGTTCCATGAAGTGCGTATGAAGAGCCGCTGAAGAGAGGGTCTGAGTGGGGCTTAGCTTTGAGTATATGAAAAGTAAAAGCTGCTGGAATTAAATCTAAGAATATTGGCTTCGAACTCAATGATATGGAAAGGAATGATTCAAGGTCAGCTTTAGCAGATTTTGCATCAGATAAACAAGTTTTTCAATTTAAAAGTACTATTATTTCAGTTTACAAAAATGTTCTGGCTTTTGTTCAACGTTTTTCTATTTTTTAATGAAATTAAATTTCCTTGAAAGTAGAATTCTGTATCTATTTATTTGAAGTATTTATCTATGGTTTTAGTTTAACATTCAAATGGTTCACATTGTATTATTATATCAGAATCTAGATTGAAATTGAATGAAATTTTCGCCAGAGTTGAAATTTATGTTTTGTTATTTCATTGTTTTAAATTGAAAATGATCCGGAAATAGTATTACTATTTTATTTTTATTGTTAAAACAGTTTCTTTGAAATCGCAAACAGCTTTTGGTTCTCCATCGTTTGAAATTTAAAATGGTTATGAAATAGTATTTCTATTTCAGTTTTAAATTGTTCCAAAATCTACATTGATATGAAATGAAATTTTCACGAGAGTTTTAGTTATTTGATTGTTTCAAATTTCATATGAATTTCTCAACATCCTGAACCTGCCTCAAAAGACGTCGACAATATTCGTGGAATACCGTTCAATGTCAATAGGGAGCGCCAACAACAAAGGCCTTGGCAGCGGCTGCAAAGTTGTTGTTGTTGTTATTGTTGTGGTTGTGGTTGTTGTCGTTGTCACAACAAAAGCTGAGCAAATTCCGAGTGCACAACTCGCATGCAACTCTCACGGTAGCTGTTTGTGTGGGACAGCAGATGAGCCACTGAACCACTGAGCCACCACATAGGCAACTGTTTCCTTATCGGCTTATCAGTGACTCTCCATGTTTGACCAACTTAATTTTCTTCTTTTCCATCTTTTATTCGGCTGTGTTCGTTTTCAAGCGAAGAAAAAACGAGCAGCAGACAAAGCAAATAGACAATGCGGCAAGTTTGAAAGGGGGGAGGAGACGAGCATCCGTTGGGCACTTGAATGTGGCGCAAAAGCGCTCAGAAAAAAAATAAAAATAAAAGTGAGAAATATTCCAGCAACCAAATGAAAAGTGTCGTAAAGTCGTAAAAAATCGGCTGCGTGGGAAATTTGTGGGCAGCGCTGCCTAAGCAAACACGCGACTGCGACTGCGACTGCAACCGCAACGTGCAACGGACGAGGTGACTGTAATTTGTTTACACGCGCATCTGTAAGATACATTTCATATTTGTGAAATGAACTTGTGAAAATCATTGAGACGTTGCCGCTGCTAATTGGACGCATTTGTAGTCAACTTTACATACGCTTACAAATTGAACATTTCAAATGGAAAATAGAAAATACAAAATACAAAATGGTAAATGGAAATTTGTGTTTACTGCCTTTTAGGGACACAACAGCGGTTGCAAGGCGGAAGAGACGGGGGCTGTTATTGCTGTTGTTGTTGTTGTTGTTGGGGGGCTGCGGTTGAGACTGTTAATATTTGGGATTGCAGCCGAGCAAAGCGATTGCTTTACGAATTCAAATTTGTTGTGCTGTATTTAATAACAAAAGCAACAAATGGCCCATTGCTGATAAAAAGATGTGCAACAAGCACAACTGCCACAACCACTTTGGCATATGCAATAACTGCAAAAAAGAAAAGAATGCAACAAATGCAAAAAACTGCTCATTTTTCATATACTCGCACAAGTCGCAGCTAACGGCCACTTGAAGATATCACTTAATGAGATTTGCGCATCTCTCAGTGCAACAACAACAACTACAACAATGGAGACAGCAACAACAAGTAATGAAGACGTGCTCGAGTTGCCAAGTGCTTGCAACTGCCATTGGGGGTTGCCTCGCTGCCCCAGCCCCTGTCTCTGTCCCTGGCCCTCTCCCTCTCCCTCCCGCCCATCTTCCTCCTCCTTCTTCTCCTTCGTACCGCTCTGTATAACGAATGCTGCAAACGAACATCACTTGATTCTGATTAGCGTGCTGTCAAGCGTGAGAGCTGGCAGCAAACACATACAACACCGCGCACACACACACACACACACACATCACACACACAGAGATGCATGTGCACTTGTTGTGCGTCATGTTTGACGTTGGATTGGGAACCTGCCTCACGAAGCGACGATACCAACAGGCAGATAAGCAGTTTGTCCGATGTCCAATGTCCGATGACGATCCGCTATTCACCCCCTGGTCGCGGTTTTTATCGCTTAATAAGCTCGATTGCGAGCTCAAGTTGTAATTAGGCGCACACACACACACACACACATACACCCCATGTCCACTGCAGAGGATTAACCATAATGATGAATCGAAATAAACAACTGATAAATATTAATTAGCTCTTAGAACTTAAGTTGAATTAAAGGATTAAAGTTTCGCTGCTGCTAAATTGCTTAATGAGTTTATTAAATGAAGATAAGTCCTTCTCTACTTTCTGCTTACTTTCTCAGAATATCCTTTAAAGTTCCGCAAATTATTCAAAAAAAAATCGAACTGTGAGTCGAGTTTTCAATCGAAATGAGAAAAACGATCATGAATTGGAAATGTCTAATTGCACAAATAAATAAAGTAAATGAAGAGTCGAGCTGTCGATCAATCGGCAAATAATAAATCGAGAAGCAAATTTGAAGTTTTCTCAGACAATTTCTTCAGTTATGACAATTTTAACTATTTGAAATCGTGGAGAGTAATAAAGAAAATATAATTTTATTGGTGTAGAATCAAATTTGTGTTGAATTGTAATTTTTATGTAATTCGATTTAGTTACATCGATTTATCGTCAAAACAAGAAACGAGTCTATTAAACAGCACTCTCCCAAATACCGACTATCCATATATACGTATATATCATCTTAAAATCCCAAGTGGAATTGCTGCTCTTGTTGTGGAATTAGTTAAAAACTATACGGATTATTTTCATTCTATTCAATTGGCCTAATACCACATATTATATGTAGTTAGTTAGGGAAATATTTGCTGGAAAGTATTAAAATTCCTTAGATGAGCATGCTGAGTAGAAGAAAATATATATTAAACTATTGTATTATAACATTCCTGCAAAGTTTAGTCGGAACTTGTTAGATACTTACAAAGCATTTTACATGCAAGAAATTATTTAATTCCAACAAATTTCTCTTCTCAGAGCAACGATTTTAGTTTGGATAAAAATTAAACTTGATTTCTAAACTCAGTACAGCATTTAACTCTGAATTAAAGCCGTCACTATCTACAGGAAAATGTATATTTACCTCTTAGTTCTGATTTTTTTAAAAACAGACCTGATGTTAAGGATTGTTTTTATATTAAATTGGTTTGATTGAAGGCATCTGACACAAAGATATGCTGAGGAATAAATTGACACCTGAATGAGAACACAGGCAAACTTACACACACACACACACATCACGCAAACACACCTTAACTGACACCATTTTACTTTTACTTCGCTCGAAATTCATTGCCTTAGCAAGGAAATCTGTTACCAGTTCATGTTTATTTAGGATAAATAATTCAATATACTCGTACAAGAAACGAGTAGATAAAAGTAATCCGAACGGAACAATTCTTTATCTAACGCCCACTTGCCACGCCCTTGTCCTTGATTGAATTTGTGTCTGAGTGTTTTATTTTTTTTTTTTTTGGCTAGTATGCTAAATAACAACAAAGCCAATGCACTTTAATAGCGACGACCTAATACCCTTGAAGTTAGAAATATATATAACAATGGAATGAAAAGCTTAAGAGATATGTTAATTAAAAATATATATATGGTTACTGTAAACTTATATGCTGTATAAATTTCTGTTATAATGCAATAGTAATAGAAATAAATATTGATAACCTAGAAATATGTACAAAAAAATTAAGTGAGGAGTTGAATTAATATATAGACTCTAATGAATTAAATAAATATAATTCATATATATAAGCTATATGCTATACTATACAAAATGAGTTTGTTTATAAAATACAGAATTGCGTGGCAAAAGAGTATCACAATACGATATGTGTCCTTGTTTGTATCTCTGCCAATGTTTGATTGCCTTTAGAAAGAGAGAATATTCTGAATTTATTTGGACCTATTCTGACTGTCAGAGATAGACAAGACAACAGGGGGAAGTATGAGAATGAATTGGATATTGCCATTTGGTTGCTTTAGTGTCACAAATGGGACATGAGACTCTAATATTATGATTCTCCTAGTAATAAAATAATAGAGTTAATTGAATATAATTGCCAATTTTACAGTTATTTATTGTGCTTTTTATACTCGGCTGCCAATACCAATAAATTGTTATTAGTTATAATATGTTAGATAGCAAGAAAAGAAAGTTCTTAATATCAGTTTTATATTTCTTGTTGGAATTTATATATTACAATTATTTTCACATTCATTTTAAATCGTTAAGGAGTTCAGCAAAGGATCCACTTGATATCTTTTTGCTTCTTTTGATGTTTTTTTTTTGCTTTTGTTGAATCTTTTTTGTAAAAAGTTCTGCTTGCAATCTTGAAGTTTTTTTTTCGCCTTCGGCAAAGTTTCCGTTTCTTTACCCCTGACAAATAAAAGTTTTAATTGCAATTTTCAGTTTGACATAATTCGCGAATTTCACATCGCCAGCGGCTGGTAAGAGCAGCAGCAAAGTGTTCCAACGCCATTTTGTAATTAATGTCAAGTGAAAAGTGGTCAGCGGAACGCAATATCAAGAGTTCATGGAAAAAGTCATTTAAATATTTCATTTCTTGTTGTTTTCAGAGCGCCCTCCGATCGCAAGAAGGAGCACATCAAGCGGCCAATGAATGCGTTTATGGTCTGGGCCCAGGCCGCTCGTCGGGTCATGTCCAAACAATATCCTCACCTGCAGAACTCCGAGCTGAGCAAGTCACTAGGAAAGCTGTGGAAGTGAGTATACGATTGTAATTAGAGCTTGAGTTTAGTTCAGATCTTTATCCATTGCATACAATAATAATATTTAAAGATAAGTAAATTTCAATAGAGGAGTTATACATTTAACTTGAGAGCTGAGCAAATCATTAGGGAAATACTATACTATTACTATAATAATTTTTAAAGTATAGTAAATTTCAATAAAGTTGTTATACATTTAAATTTAGGGCTAAGCAAATCATTTGGAATTGAGTTTCCGAATAGTAAACCGTTGAATTTAGTTAGGCACACTTAGGATACTATTTGTATCTATTACATATAATACCATTATTTATTGTAAATTAACTTTCAATTAAATAGTTGAAATTTGGGGCATTAGGAAAGCTGTGGAATTGAGTTTCCGATTGTAAATCCGCTTGAATTTAGTTAGGAGCACACTTATGGACACTATTTGCATCTATTGCATACTATACCATTATATATTGTAAATTAACTTTCAATTAAATAGTTGAAATTTGGGGCATTAGAAAAGCTGTGGAATTGAGTTTCCGATTGTAAATCCGCTTGAATTTAGTTAGGAGCACACTTATGGATACTATTTGCATCTATTGCATACTATACCATAATTTTATGTATAGAAAATTTCAACAAAATAGTTACAAATTCAAATTCAAGTTTAACCATATCCAAAAATAAAAACTTTCATTAAGTCTTTGGTGATTTCATGTCTAAAATAAACTCTGCAGCTTCCTCTGCGCATTTCATCTGCAACTTTAAAGATGAAAATGTTAACAAGAGTTTAAGTCGCCGTTGCGGCGACATCTTCATATTGTTTGTAATAAAATATTGTGAGTTGAGTTCTGAAATTAAAAATTCACAGTTCAGCGCATGAACATGACTAGAGATAAGAGCTTGAGTCTTGAGTCTTGGGCATTCTCAAGCCGATAAGAAGCTGTGAAGCATCCGCCTCAGTTTAATTAGAAGGCCGCACCGCTTGTCAGTTGCTTGCCGCTGACTTTTAGCAATTTGTAAACCAATAAATAACTGAACATTTGACTGGAACAGGCCATAAATAAAATCGTTTTTGCGTCTTCATTTTGTATTCTTTTGCTTCGCAGAAATCTGAAGGATAGTGATAAGAAGCCGTTCATGGAATTTGCGGAAAAGCTGCGCATGACGCACAAGCAGGAGCATCCCGACTACAAGTATCAGCCTAGACGCAAAAAGGCACGCATCATGCAACAATCGGAGGCAGCAGCCGCAGCAGCAGCAGCAGCGGCAACAACAGCAGATGCGGCGGCAACAATCGGCACAGTGAATGCAGCACAGCGGCGTGGCAACGGCAGCAATGTCTCCTCCTCCTCCTCCTCCACCTCAAATGGACAGCGGCGATCGACCAAAGCGAACAACAATAACAACAGCAACATCAATGCCGCAAGCAGCTCCAATGGGAGTCTGTGCAACGCCAGCAGCTCCAGTCCCGATGTGTTTAGCAACGAGGCATTCATGAAGTCCCTAAACAGCGCCTGCGCCGCCAGCTTATTGGAGCAGGGCCTCTCCATGGGCAGCGAGACGGAGCGGGGACTCCTCGACTCGCCCTGCTCCACGGCCAGTTCCCTGTCATCGCTGACGCCTCCGGCCACGCCCTATAGTGGCAACCCCAAGCAGCCTTGGCATCGCTGCCCGACTCCGGCCTGTTGCTCCGCCAGCTGAGCGAGCCGAGCAGTGTGACAGTTGCCGTGTCCGCCAGCAATGATTACGGCGTGCTGCTCGACGCTGGTCGGGAATATATTGCGCTCGGGGAGCTCAGCTATAATGCGCAGGCCGCAGGGGGTGGCAGTGTGCAGGAGATGGACTTCCTGGATGGCTATGGTTATTCGAGCGGTGGTGCCACGCGTGGCAGCTACACCAGCTATGGCTATGGAATGGGCTCTGGCAGCTTTACAGAACACTCGGCGGTGGTTGCCGCTGCTGCAACGTCGTCGGCATCGGCTTCGAGTGCAGCTTCTGCCTCGTCATCTGTGGCAGCAGCTGCGTCACACGTCAATGGAGCGCTAAATTACTTGGGCACGCCGGGCAAGGCGGCCGCCGACATTGATCCTAAGGAAATCGACCAGTATCTCATGGATCAAATGTTGCCCATAGCGCATCATGTGCCGTCCGTTGTGACTGCTCACCACTCGCCGCCCCTCAACTCATCTGCCTCGCTCTCCTCGGCCTGCTCCAGCGCCAGCTCCCAGCCTGTGGACTGCATGGCCTCGCCCACCGCCTACTACGACCACATGAGCTTCCCGTCGCAGGCTCCGAACAGTGTTGGGTATCCGGCAACAGCACAGTATGCCAATCTGGCCGACTCGTCACCGCAACAGGAGCTCCAAGTGCATTCTCATTCCCATTCGCACACTCAACAGCAGCAGCAACAGCAACAGCAACAGCAGCAGCAACAGCAGCAGCAACAGCAACAGCTAACACACCAGCAACAACATCATCATCTTTGGGGCACTTATGTGAATCCCTAAGCTACTTAATTTGCGCATTTGTCCTCATGGTTCTTATGGCTCCATTCTATATCCTTTTTGTGGACCTTTATGGGTCAGTCGACGGCTTTCGTTTATTGGTTTATTGTCTGTTAGCCATATCCTTCTGTGAGAGTGTGAAAGTGTGAGTGTGTGTATCTGTGTGTGCTCCACGGTCACTTGTCCATATTGTGCAATTTAAGCTAATCGCTGCGATTTTCGTTTATGGGCAAGTCATCGATGCAGCTTCCAGCCAATTCAGCAATACATTTCCAATGCACATTTACGTTCAACATTCAATATTGATGAGGGTGTAAACAAAATCGCATTGATACGGATACCACTTTCAATTCACAGTGGGATGAGGGAGCCAGTGCACTAAATATTAAATCGATTGCGACATTTCCATGCTTCGTGTATACTGTTAATTAATTCTGTAGAATAGAAATAAATTGGAAATCCCAAATTCAAATCCTATCGAAAGACACATGAGTATTCGTTAATAGAATAATTATTGGATGATCTGAAGCGTAAACAATCTAAATTAGTTCGTTTACTTAGCATTAAGTAAGTAATTTTAGATGAACTAAGACTAAGATGTAATAATAAGTGTGTATTTTCCATGTTAAAATTAAATTCTATGCAATATTTGAACGTGTGTGTATTATATTGTACTTTAAAAAATTCTTGTAAAAAGCTGTACCTATTTTTATGTAAAGACATGTATTTTAAAAGTTATTTAATAAATTATAAAATATCTTCTGACGTGCGACTTCTGTTAAACTGTACATAAAATTCATTCTCCATATTAAATATGGTGAATATTTCGAGTAATTCTCGCATGCCTTTTATATTTTCCCACAAAACCGCAACACATATTGAAATCTTTCCACCTGCAAATTTCATAAAATACAAAATAAATTCCGATGAAATTAACACCGGCCCCCAAATGGGCCATATACGGTTTTCTTTTAGTCGTTATTTTTTCTTCGTTTTTACCAAATGTAAAAAGAAATAAAGCCTCAAAATGTAAACCTTATGCAGCCCTGGGGGGGCACCTCTATGGCGAAGTCGACAGATTTGTTGTTGTTCATTTAGCGCGTTTATTTATTTATGTATGTATATTAAAATTTTTTAAAATCTTTTTTAAAGCTTAGTTCAATTTGCGCATGTAACAAGTTGTTGTTAATTGAAGCGCAAATAGGGCAAACAGCAAGAAAACAAATGGAAACGGGAATTAGCGAACCAAACCAATGGCAAATGGCCAAGACACAAAATGGCCGTTGGTGAAGCACATCGTTGGTGTGGGCCATTAAATATCGTAACAAAAAAAGAATGACAAACAGACTGCCGATTTGGCCTCTTATCTTAATTCCGCTGAAAATTACTTGAAGGAATATTTAAGAAATGTGTAAAACATAAAATTAAAATAGCAGTACAATTTGTTATGTACAATTAAGAAATAAATACATGTGACTATTTGCACAATTAGAAAGTTGAAAACATATTGGACAAACGCTTTGTCAAGTTAAATTAACACATTTCCAAGCCCTTGTTTATTTGCACATATAATTTGTGTACAACATTGACTTAAATTATTTGTTTTATTTTCGTCCCGCTTTCATAATGGTTTGGAAAATTTAGCTTAAACAACGATTATATAATTTGCAGCTGCTGTGTATCCTCAAATTATTATTTAATGAGCAGCTTGGACCACCTTTAAGTCAATTAAGAGGTGCTAGATCCCGATTAAAGTGATGCCAGTAATATTGCCATATTGTGGAAACAAGGCAACAAATGTTTTGGTTGGATTAATTTATGCCGTGACATACGAAGTCAACAAAATGCTTTCTCGTGCAAACTTTGCGGTTTGTGTGTGTTTTGCGTATATGTTATTAAAACTAATGACGTTTACGGAAAACTTTGTTTGGCTTTTTGTCAGATTGTGCTGGTCATGCAACGAGTCGAATGCTTAATTAAATTTGGTGTGTTTTGTGCTTTAATAACTCAATTAATGGTTTTAGAGCTACACTCTCAAATCTGGGCTAATTTTTATTCGAGCTCGCTTTAAATTGACTTAAAAATTTCCCTCTATTAAAGTCGCTCATTAGGCTGACCAGCAGCTTGGACTTAACACCTGCCCAGGACTTAGACAAAGGAAAATGGTTTGCAAAATTTCAAATTGGGACTAGAAGATGCTCCTAATGGTCATTGAGAATTTTATGCCGCACATTTGATGCGCTGCGCAACGTCGTTGACCCATAAATAGTGAAGCATAAAAATTCAAATTGGAGAAGCGACGAGGCAGGATGATGTGGCAAGAGGCAAGACCGACCAACAGCGTGTCAAGTTGCTCCTGGTTCTGGTCCTGGTCCTTGGACACTGACGTGGCATTCGGGCGTTTGGTAATTCAACCCACAATTTTCTTCTCTTTTCTTTTGCATTTTTACGGCAGCAAAGTGAAAATGTCAGACACTCAAGCAGCGGCAACTTATCTGTAGGAAAAACATTTGAATAAAATATAAGGCGAGAAAAGTTAAATGTAATGTAAAAGCCACAGCAGCTACACTACGTCTCGGCTAAATTGAAATTTCGCTTGCCTCTTTTGTATACACTTCAACCCACTCGAGTGTACAGCAGAATTCATAAGATGAAACAGTTGCAATGATTGTAAAACTGCGACAGACTCGTAAAAGTCATTCGATGTTGAATCTGTCATTTTATAACGACTATGTTTCTTTTTTTCTTTAGTTCAGCTGCCCTTTGACGATATCCGACTACACTATTGAAGTAAAACCTCTCCTAAATAACTAGTAAGAGCATTTTAAAATCGTTATAAGCTGACTTGTTGTCTTTTTTCGCCTGCTGAGTTGGCCAAAACAGAGCACAGATATATTAAGCATTACAATTTTTTAATATGACCAAAAAGGGAAATGGCGTAAAAGCAACTGAAATTATACGACTGCCACGGATGGTACAAAATTCGTAATTTAACTTTCGTTCAGTAATAGGCAACATTCAAAACGATTAATGTGCCAGCATCATTCAGACCTTTTTCTAAAGTCCTTGGCTACGAAATTCATTCGCGATTTCTGTGCCAAATTGTATACTAATTAAGTCTTATAAAGTTATAGAAGGTTCTACGTTATTAAAATTAAACAATATCTTAAATCGTATATTTTATATTAATTCTAAAATTTGTTGAATTTGTGGCTGCGTTTTGGCTGACAGTAAAATAATTACTGCATACTTTCAGGCGAACGCATTAAAGGTCAGAGTGCTCGCACCACACATTCACATTTACAGTAACTTTATGCTAAGCTAAATTGCACTAATTAATGGGAGACTAGAGTACTTGTGTGTCATGACGATGCTTAAGTCGAGAGAAATTAACATGCGAATACAAGTTGCCAGGCAAGTTAACGCAGTATCCTGATTAAGACAGTTTAGTATTAAACATTTCAGATTCTTTAAGTATAATTGAAATTTGCTACTGGGTACTATGGGTATTGCAGCTTGTTGCTATCAGAGATCCGACTCCTCTCATCCATCAGCATCAGTCAGAGTCAACTGTGTGCTTATTCATCCTTATATCATATTATACTGTTTGTGGCCAAAATATGGATGGCATGGATCAAGTTGATATTTGTCAATAACTTTGTTGTCATGCGGTAAACGCCAAGTAAAATGACAATATATGTTATGTGGTTGCTGAACAACGTACCGAACTTATGCAAATAAAGAAATTACTTTCTGTCGACCAACAGATACCCTGTAAATTTAGATAGATGTTGGTTTTTTGCGTACTGTAGTTATTCAATTTATTTTACATTATACCAATCGACTCACAGTGAAGAATATATATGAAATTGAAAGTTTTCTTAAAATAACTCCGTTAAAAATGCGCAATAATTGAACGGAAATGTTTAAAAAATGCATCGGAATTGTAGTTGCTTTACATGCTGTTGTAATTTTAATGAATTACACTTAACTTCATTGTGGCAAATTACGTACTGTAAAATGGACGCGTAAGCGGAAAATTCACCATAAAAATAATGCTGGAAAATGCACATTTCCACATTCCATTTTGGACATTGCATGTTGCCTGTTTGCATGTCCTTCTCTCGACCAGGTGCCAGCTGGAAAAACAGCTTGTACATGCCAACTTAATTAGTTCCGTATGCAAAATAATTAATTTATTTAATGATTCATTAAACGCTAAGGGGTGTGAAAGCGTGTCCACAGAAATTATCAATTTTTTAAATAACTATGAAATCTGTGTACGCATTGTGATTTTGTGAGTTTCTCAGTGCTTAACAAATAAAATAATATCGCTTGATCGTTAAGATTTATTACTCTTATTATTTGTTATTATTCATCATCTTGTGTCATACAACTAACGGATTGATTACGAGAATGGAACTAAGAATAAGGATTAAACTAGCGAAACAAACAACAGTTCCTTCCCTGACAAGAATAGCCCTTAAACTTATTGACGCTTCGTAGACGAAGAAACTTAATAAAAAGTGCTTTCTCAAGCTTAAACTATAGTTTGTAAAGTACAGTAGACAAGGGAAATTGTTAAATGAAATCCGCATGAAAATGGAAAGGTAACTTTATCGTTATCAACTATTTCATTTCATCAGCTGTAAAAGTGACTGCCTGACCGACTTTTAGCAGCTGGTTTGCTACCTTGTTTTCAATTATCCGCCAGCTACGTTGAGACACGCACAGTTTCCCACTTGAGTGTGTGAGTGGGTGGATATGTGTGTGTGTGTGTGTGTGACTGTGTGTGTGGTGGGTTCATCAATAAACGTTAACTAACTTTTGCTGGTAATGGCTTGGGTTAAGCTGTTCTCCATGTGTTCCAACTGAACAACTGAGGGTCTAAACTTTGAAGCACGTTTGCATTTGACAGTCATGAATGACAAAAAATGCAAAATAGTTTCAGGATACCCTGTTTCCCCAATTGATTTACTCAAATTAAATATTAATAATATCCAGATAATTGAGCATAAGTTATCATTAATTGAGATTAATTTTTGTATCATATGTGAGAGTGATAAACTCACTTGAGTACTAATCAGTAGGTATTTTAACAGGTTACCCAAATTATCTCGTAAGCATTTGGAAAAACAGCTCGGCAGTTCATTTTCTACTAAACCTGGGTTTTTTTTTTTCTGTCAATAAAGGAAGACACAGAGAGAAAATCGACAGTTTTAACTGACAACCTGCCAGGAACATCAACTTGAATTTAAGCAGTTTTTTTTTTCAATTTATTCAATTGGGAATTGTGGACTCAGCTGCTAATTTAATTTAAGCACATAATATACTCATTAACATAATTATAAGTATAATGAGTAGACTGTTGTTTTGCGCCGCAATAAAATTTCGTCATTCGTCAGCAGTTTTTTAATTAATTCATTAAGCCTTGCAGTGTTTGAATTTGAATTGAAACATTAATTAAAAATCCAGAGCACAGCACAGAGAGAATAAAATTTATTTACGTCTACATTACAATAAAATTTAATGAATTCTAAGGCATATAAATGAGGATTAAATCCACAAAAGCTGATATAAAGTTTTGCCCTAGTTCAGCAATATTACCCCTTTGTTATTTCATTCCAGTGTACAGTATAAACTATGCCAAAAACTATACGTTAACTTAAACGTCGGCTATCTTACAGTTTATTAAATTGCTAGACAATGAATTTTTTATAAGCCATTAGCGGTTCGAGAATAGCTTTAAAGCTTTTTCCTTTCATGTTGCCAAGTGTTAAGTATAAAGTGTGAAATATTTTGCATATTTTAGAGGAGGGTCTTCCTGGTGCTTGTCGAGGCTTCTGTCTATGGTTGTTATTATTTTGATATTTTTTTCTTTTCTTTTGAGTGAAAAGAATGAAACGAGAGAGAGTTTCTCGGATGCCTTGGGCTTAATTAGCTAATTGCAAATAGCTGTAGCACCGTTCGCCGGTCACGAAACAGGGCTTAGTCTGTGCTCGCTCTGGCAACAAATAAGAAAACTCAATTTGGCCTATTTCGTGCTGACAAATTGGCCTGATTGGCATGCAACATGCAGCAGCTAGCTTGCAGCATTTCAGCGTTTTAATACCATTTGAGCCTCCTGCATTTTCATCACTTAGCTGCATTTTAATAATGCAACATTTTCAGCGCTGTCTACCTGTCAGACATCTTTGTGAGCGATTTTAATAGAACCTGCAACAATGAGCAGCTCAGGCATCGCCACAAGACTTTTGGTCTTGCCTTGTCCTTGGCTGTTTTCCTGGATCCTTATCGCATAAGATGAAAGTCAACAATTTCAAATATTTTCCAATGTAACACATAAATTGATTTCAGCATTTAAACAGTGATCCTTAAAAGACTTCAGTTGAACATATGTTGACCAACACAATGGGCAATTTAATGGCAAATATGTAAATTGGCTTTTGAATTGCTGCTTTTAATGCGGAGTCCCATAAACAATTGACAGTCCCGTTGCCTATTGGCTGTGCTTTTACTTTTATGTAAATGCCCGTCTGGCCAACAGTGCGTATGATGTACACATAAAATGTTTGCGTTTACGAGTGTCATAATAAAATCAAAACAAAATTTAATGTCCTAGAATGTTGCTCCGTCCTCTCTGGCCAGTTTGTCACTCAATGTTTTTGTGTGTCCGCTACGAGAGTAAATCGCATAACGTTTTATTCGCCTGCATCTATCAAATTGTCAAATGAGCTGTCCGCAGCAGGACAGTTGGTTGGCTCTGCTCCGTCTGCTCGGACTTTGGAGCCCGCTCATCCAACGCCTGTTTTGCATATCAACCGAGAGGGGCTTTGCGGGTACTACACGCATCAATCAAAAACATGTCACCCAGTCTCTTTTTGCAATCAGGATACGAATTACGTGTAATGAATATGCCAGTCCTTCTTGTACTGGATGGCACAAGGAAAAGCTTTGGCTAATCCATATAACAGCTTGCATCACTGTCATTTCGAATATAACACCGGATGTTTACTTACAGCAACAAATATCTACACATACATTAAAAACATGAAAAACTAAACAAACATTTATCTCGCCATTTCTAACTATGCTTCCGGTTACTTATATTTGCCTGCTACTGCGAAAAACAACAGGATACAGAGTGTGAAAACTTCCGCTTTGCAATTTCAACAATTACTTGGAACTTGTTCTATAAACATTTGTAATCTGCCGTCAAAAATATTTCTACTTTGTTTGTAATTAAACTTGTGTCAATTAAAGTAGTAATCAACTGCCTCCTCCATCTATTAAAATAGCTGCATATTTAAGATGACAAAATGATCATGAATAATTTTGTGAAAATAGATTCAATGCTAGCCATGAAAGTACAACGAACTTGCCTTAGTTGGAAAATTAACTTACCTGGCGCATTGTGTAGTCGATTCTTGCAAATAATTTAGAAGATTCTATAAATTTGCATTTGCGTTTGCTCACATTGAAAATTGCCTCAAGGAGCAAAAAAGTTTTCCCAGTTCTCAACGTTGATTTGCTCCTCTGACAAGTTTATGAAGTCAATCAAGTTTTAATGACGGGGACAGTTAGCTCGTCCCGTTGAATAATTTAACAAATGTCCGTAGGGATTTTCTATATTTTATGTACTGTTGCGTCTCTTGTTGACTGTGTCGTGCTTTTTCTATTTATTTAGGCGCGAATTTTATAGCATGTAAATGCAAAAATACAGTGAACACTTGAATGAAGGCCTGACTGAAATGTTAACACAAACTGAGAGGAAACGGTGAAAGATTTACACATATTTATTTGGTTACTTAAAAATACATGTTTTCTTTGTCACATGCACATTTAGATTCGTACATAAATATAATAGTTTCACTTTGGTTGACACATATGCATTGTATGATATGAATTCATTTTGCGGCTCTCGTTATAGCTCTTTTTATACAAATTTGTTGTATGTTAGAAATATACACAAAAACCAGTGCAAGTGTTTGCACAGATACAACTCTTTGTTGTTGTTTTTGTGTTTGTATTTGTATTTGTTTTTGTTTTAAGACCATTGCTAAAGGTCTGCAGTTAAACTCTAAAAATACAATATGCTTGGTTTCTCATCTATATAGTACAATTCAATACTGTGTCGAAACAGGTCAACTTGACTTTGCAGCAGCTGTTTGCGATTGGTCGAGCACTCATTTTTCATTGTTATGCGGGCCTTCTATTGTCAGCCGGTTTAATCTATTTTCATTATGGCCACATTCACTCGGTTTACTCGGCTGTCTCGTATATTTCCGGTACGTCGTTATCCAGTCTGCGTAAGTCCTTACAATTGACGCCGCACGTTGCCACAAATATTCCAGCTTCCAGAGGCTTTGCCTTTAGCTGCAAACACAATGTCATAATTCATTCAAGTTATTTTCATTTTGTTATTGTTGAAATTTTGAAGATTTCAGCAGAGTTTTCAAGTACAATGGTGGATGGTGAAATTTTGTTTTTTTATACGCACCATCACACGCTTTCCTTTGACAGCAACAGCTGTGCTGCTCTTCAGGTGCAGCTGTTGCAAGTTTACAACAATCTTTCCAGGTCCTCACTCTCCGCATCGCTTATGTAGGAGTCCGTGTCCGTGAAGTAGTCGTCGTCACATCGATTACGGCGGCAACAAACTCGCCTGCCAATCTCCTCATCGCTCCAGTGCTCAAACTCTTCCTTGTGATGTTCTAACAGCATCAGTGATGGAAACAAGCTATCGCAGCCGCTGCAGCTGTGTAGCAACAACAACAACAACAACAACAGCAATAGGGAGTTAGTTATGGATGGAAAGGAGAGCCTAGTACAAATTAAGCACATTTCATTACCCAAAATGTCGTTTCTTCTGTTGATGTGAAGCCAACTGCCGATGGCAGTGAAAGGATCGATCACAAACATTACAGGTAAGCGATTCATCTGAAATTTGAACACGGCTATGAGCAAGGATTTACCTCAATCCCAACCCCAAATCCCGTCTGCATAATGACATCGACAGTATCGGGACACACAATTTTCTACTCACCGTAGTCATCGTCATCGTCGGCCATGGCCAATGCGTGTAAGCGACTTATTGTGCTCTCGTTAATCTGCTTGGATGTGGACATGGTACTCGCTGACAGGTCCTTTGATGATTTGGCTTTAGCCTGGCACAGCCCCAGCTCACATAATGCGTTCTCCACCACAAAGTTACCCTGGCAATCAGCGTTCGTACATGGCAACAGCTCTAGGCTCTTCTCATTGCCATTGGCCTTGTCATTGCCGTTGCCGTTGCCATTGCCATTGTCGTTGATATTGGCGTTGATATTGGCGTTGGCGTTGGCGTTCACGTTGGTGTTGGGGTTGTTACGGTTTCTGTTGCCGTTGCCGTTGGAGTTCGTGTTCGTGTTCGTATTCGTGCTGTGGTTGTGGTTGTGGTTACTGGCACCAGGTGCCATCATTTCAAAATCGTCTAGCTCATCGAATGGATCATCGATTTTATGGCCCAGTGACACGACATCATCGGCCTCGGCACTGAGTCTTCCATACGCCTTGCGGGGCGGCCGTTTTACGTATTTGTCTGTGTGAATAAGAATACATGAAGGAATTTCGTTAGTGCCACCAATTTGGGGTAACATTTCGGGTCATAATTGCCACAGCTTTCATTTATTGCCTCACACTCTTGCTTGTTCTCTTTCAATGTCGCCAAACCTGTCACAATGTGTGTGTGTATGTGTGTGTGTATGTGTGCCATTTCTTTAGAAAACTTTTTGCAACATCGAAATTAAAAAATGCTTTTTCCACTGCAGCTAGCAATTTATGGTTGTCTTTGTGTTTTCCCTTCAGCCCTTATGTCGATGCTCAGGTTTTGTCTTACGTCTGCCCAATACAAAAGTTTTTCAGTCTGTCCTTGAGCCGTGAAGTGATAAAATGAGATTTATTGTGCCCATTGTCAGTATGTGTGTGTGTTAAGGATTACAACAAATAGTCGCTGCCTATAAAATTCTATAAAAGCTTTATTTACGATCCAAATTTATGGCATTACGTTTGCCCATTATCGCAATTTATTTGACCAAGTTCGCTTTGAAGCTTTCATTACCAAATGAAAAGGTAGACTTGAAATATCAAATGGCTCAGAAACTGGTAATGGCATTTGGAACAATTGTTAAAGATTCATGGAATCTTGTGTTTGCTTTGAAACTCGCTGCATACTCGTAACAAATAAAGGAAATACTTGGAAAAACTCATGAATTTTTTTGATGTACATTACATTGAACTAGAATTCAGTTCACACATGCAGACATTGTTTGATTAGCAAGCTAATCACGACTCTATGTGTATGTGTATGCATATAGTATGTTTGTGTGTAGATGAAATGAAAATGCCAAAGGTTATTCACGTTGTTTTGTTTGTATTGCGCGCTGATGTTGCAGCCAAAGCAAAGCGAGGCAAATAAAGGCGAGCATGAATATTAAAAACAAAGCATGTTAGCGCCGAACCACTCACTCACCAACACACACACACACACACACACACACACACAAAGTGTCACATTCTTTAAGCTGCGGGCAAATGCAAAGAATTGTGTGTATAGCTGTGCAGGGGCGCGTCAGCCCGTGAAGCAAAATAAAACTCAATTTCATAGCTAAAATGTGTGTGTATGTGCAACGCGTCAAAAAGTATGCAACAAGAAACTCTGCGCCCAGGCATTTAACTCGATGATGGGTGGGTGTGTGGGTGAGTGGTTGTGTGCGATGTGTTGCCGTGGGTGTGGCTCTCTCCTATTCTATGCAGAGATTGGAATTTATGGTAGCAAAGTAAAAGAATAAAAAATAGTACACAACTCACCCTGAAGCTTGCAGCGCGATGGAAAATTTAGTTTATTTTCGACTTATGATCCAAAAGATTCAAAGATAAAGTTTTTTGCAATGTATTTTCGGATTACGAACACAAATTATTACAAATGATGCGCCGGCGGCTGACAACTTGTTGGGTTACATAAACATAAATCATGGCCAACAGCGGGGAGGCAGCCTGGTCGACGGGCGGGCTTATTAATACGCCAGATAAACGCGCAATCATTTGCCATGCCGTACAGAAGACTATATTTGCCATTTTTCCAATTGAAGCGTGCCAAATGCGAATACGGCAAAATATAATTTATTATTATTGTTTAACTGCATCAACCCATTATTTATTCAATGTCTTCTCTCTGTCTGAGAGAGAGACCGAGTTGTTTGCATTTAGAAACTACTTAATAAAGGCATAAAAGTTGAATAGCCTTTAAATGTTTATACTTATTAGGTTAAAAATGCACATTAAAGCACTCAGATACACACAATGATAATTGGGTTTCAATTCGATTTCATAGAATTGCGTTGAATTGCAAAATTTACAACGTATACAATTTAATTTCTCATATAATTATCGTTGACAAATGACTGTCATAATTAGCGGTTAATGCTGCTGACATATGTTGCATTTGCATAATAAATTATGCAAGAGTGTATCTGTGTGCCAGTGTTTGTATTTGTATTTGTGTAACTGTGGGAATGCGTGTTTGTACATTTGTGAGTGTGTGTGTGTGCGTATAATTGCTGAAAGCTTTCCCAATAAAATAAGAATTTAATCATCGAACAGGTGCACACCAAATGAAATCCAAACAACAAATTAATTAAATATTCAACGTTAATAAAATGTTTTACACAAATTGAATAAAAAATATAGTTCAGTTATGCAGGTATGTTTCGTATTTCGCAGCCACGAGAAATTAAAATCATTTATTGGATTAATTCCATTACGAACTGAATAAATTAGCAATTCGCTTATGTTTTTTAAGTTAACTAATTAGTAATTCAATATACCTTTTTAACGTCGGTTTTGTTGTTTTAAAAAATATAATAAATTGCTTTTTAAGTTGGCATGTTTTGATTAAAAACAAAAGAGACTTTAAAATAATTCTTTAATTACGGGTTATCATTAGATTTGGTCTTTCAAGCTGGCACTCAATAAGCAAACCCATTTGTTAATTAAAAAGATAATTTAGGTCGCTTGTCTGTAGAACTAAAATTCATTTCTATTCAAAGACATGTGTACGCATACCAATTGTTACCTACAGTAAATACAACAACTACTGCTGTTATCTCGAACTTCCGCTTTGGGCATCCTTTTGCTTTTCACTTTATCACGATTTCCTGGCAATGAAGCTGGCGCGAGACTTAGCGCTTAGACAAAAGCATCTTGGGACAACGCCTTAAGTGTTTTTTTCGACAGTCGCATCCGTGGCACGTTTAAGATACTCACACAAGGACACACCGACACCCAGGCACATGCACACATACGTAACATAAGGACGAGCTTATTATAAAAAGAGAGAATGCTGGAGCTAAATGCTTGTATTTGCTCTAGTTCAGCATCCTAGCATGTTTCCATCGGGCATCGACAGCTCGCCATATGCCATAGGATTTTGGGCAAACAACGGACGTGTGAGTATATTACAATTTATTGTTATATACAATGTAATGCTCAGACCATTATGGCAGTTTTAATTAACTGATTTTGATAACAGGTTTTGTTTTTTTTACCATCTGTATTGAAGTTTATGAAAGTGCCATAGTCTGTCTTTGTCTTGTTGAAACTATTTATTACTTTACATGGAACATTGAGTATTCATACAAACAATATTTTTTATTCATATGGATTCTCGAACTCTTTGACGTCTGGAGTCAATTCAAGGTTTGTGCTTCTTGTGCTCTGTGATTAGAGAAGATCGAGTTCAATTTGAGCACATTTGTGCTGAGTCATGTTTCACTAATTAGACAACCTAATCAATTATCGCCTTGTGTCGAAATATAATAAAATAATTGCCACCTGGAGGTCCGACTTACCCTGGGTGTTGTTGCTGTGGTTGCCATTGCCGCCGGCGCCTCCGTTTCCATTGTTTTTGCTGAAGCTGCAATTGTTGTTCAGCGAATTGAAAAAATTGGCAGCGCCCGTGCGACGTAAAATCCAAAACATGCTCAAATTGTTGTTGTTGTTGATGTTTAATGTCTGATATGTTTTGTTATTTTTTTTTTATTTTTTTGTAAATTCTGTAAACTATGCGAAACGCAGCGACGGCATTTCAAATACACTCCTTATAAACAGACCTCAAAAATACACGACGAGAGTAACGGTTACAAGCGAACAAGCAAACGAAAGCCAAAGCGCGAATGCGAATGCGAATGCGAACGAGCAACAAGGACGAAAAGCTTCGCTCAAAAGCTGCTCGACAACTGTTCCGAATCGTCGCGTCGACTGCAGCAAACTGACTGTCACTGAAACGAACACTGCCGTTTTATAGTAGGACCAAAAGAGAGCAAGAATGAAAGAGATAGCATGAGTGAGAGCGAGGCTTACGTGCTATGTTCACGTAACGCAACGTAACGTAATGCGCAGGACTGCTCGTTTAATGCCGCGGTCGCCACTTCTGCCATTTGGTGCAACTCGTGCTCCAATGCTGAATGCTGAACTTGACCTTCGCCAACAATTGCATGTTCGTTGTGTTTCAGCTCGCTGCCTTTCAATTTACACAGGGTATTCGATTTGTCTTTTTTTTTTTTTAAATTCTTTATTTAAGCGTTGAATTCATACAGTGCAGTTGTAGTAGGTAGACATATATAATTAATAGAACCAAACCTTACACTATGAGCATGAGGACCTATAATAAATTGATAGGTAAAGCTTACACATTTCTGACTTGCTGGTGGGGCTTAACGTTCTAAACCACTGGGTATTCAATTTGTATACCCCTTACTTAAAAAATATTGTGTCCGTGTATGTTATGTAACAGGGAGAAGGAGGCATCTCTGACCCTATAGAGTATATATTTTCTTGATCAGCATCAACAGCCTAGATCAGAAGATAGCCATTGGTCTGTCTTCTGTCTGTTTAGAGCAACCAAATTTGGCACAATAATTCCAATTGGAGTAGGTCAAGTTGGGTAAAATATTTGCCGTGCATCCCCAAAGTTCTTAGGATATTTCGATATTATTTGTAGCTAACTTTACATATTATTATTATCTATCATCCCAATAAATCGCATAAGGATCGGTTGCACAGAACGGCAGTATGCAACGGATATTTCTAAATTCGGAGGTCCAACTTAAATTTGCCGACTAGTTTGTTGAAGTTCATAATGTCTGTCAATGATTTTGTATGTTAATGGTTAATGGAGCTTTACCATAAACTCAACTGTTGCACTAAAATACCCATCAATCATGAGCCGGACGACCGGATACTGCCGTCAACAGCGTTTAAAGTTGTCTGTTTGCTTGCCACATTGGCACGCACCATGTCACGCCCATTAAGTCTCTAAGGTCTTGGTCCTCGTAAAACTTAACCGGTTTCTCCGCACATGTGGACTCACAACACAGTCATACTACTTATATATTTGCTTAGAGTAAGTTCAATTAAAGGTTCGTCGCATTTGGATGCACTCTAAAAAATATTACACAATGCCAACTTTAATACCATCACAGCACAAATTATAAAGCAATCTATGATATCGTGCGATTTGTTTGAACTTCACCTCCTATACGTCTATTCCATGTGTAATTTGATATTGCGTAATTATGATTTGCGGTTTTGAAAAGCGGTTAGCGACCGGGAGAGTCGATTCGTATAAATATGTAATATATATAATATTCAAATATACAACATATATTTATAAATGTTACGTAATTACAATTATTATTATTTCACAAGATTAATGAGAATTTCACTCACTTATATTTCCATATTCGACAACATAATAATCATTCATTAATTATTAACTGAAGCCTTTGACAATACATGAATCAAATTACCCAACTAAGCTTAAAACGTTTGGCATTGAACATTATGAAATATTCACAGTGAATCCCAGAGCAATCGATATTTAGTTGAAAATATTTTACGTGTTTCAATTACACGTATCGTAGCTGATAATTGAGAACGCCTTCAGATCATGTTAAAGCTAAATTCATATGAGAAATTAATGTCTTAGAGAATATAATGGCTCAAATATAAATATACCTTGACTCTAGACAAAATTATAGAAAACATCACAAACAATGTAAGGAATGCTCATTAATGCGTGATAAAATCAAAAAGCAATGTAAGGGATGCTCTTATTCATGATCTCATCCGGCAAGTTGTTGTTGGTAACGTAAGGATAAAAATAACATAAAAACACACAGACTATATCGGATTTAATTTCAGAAAATTGCTTTATTTGGCTCCAATTGTCTATAATATAAAC
This sequence comes from Drosophila sp. st01m, assembly GCA_018901795.1. Classification (NCBI taxonomy): domain Eukaryota; kingdom Metazoa; phylum Arthropoda; class Insecta; order Diptera; family Drosophilidae; genus Drosophila; species Drosophila sp. st01m. The sequence continues at coordinate 6,649,069 of JAEIFG010001494.1, read as the reverse complement.
TTTAACTACGTCGGCTATTTCAATAAAAAATACTGCAAATTACTGCCAATATCATTCAAGTCGTTGAATATCACAACAATTAACATGTTTATTGTAAGCTAAGCCATTAAGATATATATTAAAGATTTTAATGTAAGGTTTCATCGTTTCACATGTGAAATATGTCGATAGTGAGTGAGTGAACAATTTCATTTTATGGCTGATAAAATATGATGCCACGCTGGGGATATGTTGGTTTTCCATAGTAATATTATCTAATAACTGTGCAAACAAGGAATGCAATTCTTAAAACCAGATGTCCTGCATGGCCAGGAGGACAGTTGAACAACTGTGACCATGAGGTGTGTTGGCCTTAATCTTTGGTGCTGCTGCAACTTGGCCGTGGTTATTGGCCAGCTAAGGCCCGTAGTGAAAGAAAATAATGAGCATGAATATATACTTCAAATAATATCGAAATATGATGACTTCATGCACTACAAGAACTTTATCACATTCGTTGGAGACTTGGATGTCGGAGAAGGAGATAAAATTGTCCCTTCTATTGAGTATCGCATAATGGAGACTTTTGGACGTCCGTTGATTGTTGCAGGTTCCGCAACTGGTTTCATTTATGATTCTATTGGAATTCACAATTTAGCGGTGGCTATCTTCAGGGGCATGCATGATCCCCTGCTCTATGTGGTTCAGAAAGCATTGTGTGAAATGAAACTAATTCCCGTACTATTTGTATACAAGTCCAAATCGAATTTGTCGCCAACAACGGATTTAATAGAAGTCTTTTTAAACTGGTGCTCAAAAATCAACTTGCATAATTCAATACTAATTTTGAAACGCAACAATGACTATGAACTGTGGTCATATATAGTCAGATCTAGCATATACATATTTCAAATTACAGAAAGGCATATAAACACTTTGAAATATGCAAAAATGGGTTTAATGGATGAGTATCAAGCATTGGTGTCTATTTTCCAGAGTCCACCATATGCATTTGTCGTAAGTTCTCCTTTCAATCGTTGTCAATATTCCTTTAATCTGTAAATCACTCTTTATAGTACAATTCGACGGATCAGCGTGACTTAACAGGAGGAAATGTTAGCCTTGGTGGCCAAACTGGCATAATGATTGGCGAATACTTTGCGATTTACCAACGGAACTATGAAGATTCTACAGATGCCAAGTGAAGACTATTGCCCCGACAATGAGCAGTACCATATAAACGAGAAGAACATTGAGATCGGTGCAAATATGGTATCGAATACAAGTTTGAGCTTTTACAGTCCCTTGATGATTTCAACAAAATATTGTCTGGTCGTGCCAGACAAACGTCTAGTGCCTCTTCGGCATTATTTGGCGAGACTCTTTGGAAACTTGTCTTTGACAATGTTCTTTATATTTTACTTTATGGTAAATACTTTGATCAAGCGTTTAACCAATCCGCACATGCCACTGTGCCTACTTATTTTCGAAGCATTTGAGCTTTCCTGGGGACTGGCTGTAAGTAATAGAGTGGTCCTTCGAATGGGTCTATCGGAGAAGATCATGATGATTTCTTCGTTACTCTACAGTTTGCTGACGATTAGCATTTTTGGAGGCGCTCTTACATCTGCTATTACCACTGGCTTTAATATGCCCGAAATTGTTGACATTGAATCGTTTGTGGCAAATAATATAAGCATTATGACTTCTACAGCTCAGATTGAAAAAATTTTGCACATTGGCTCGCTACCTCTTGCATTCATTAATCGCATGGTATTTGTAGAGCCGAGTACACTGGATTATCATTTGAACACCTTAAACGACAGCTATGTCTACATAATTGAAACTCACAGATGGGTCCAATTCGAGTTTATTCAAGAACGTTTGAGGCAACCCAAACTAAGACTGGCAACTGAACCGCTGTGCAGCGTAGAGCTTCATTTAGGGTTACCTATACATTCGGGTATTCCCTACACATATTCCTTGAAGAAATTCATCGGTCAAACACGTGAAACAGGACTTCAGGAGAAGTGGATGCGGATGGGATTACAACAGTTAAAGAAAGCCAGATTAATTCAACAAGTTCCGTATGATCTTCCGACCCAAGTAACTTTGCCATTGGAGTTCTTTACTCTTCCCTTTCAGTTTTATGCCACGGGTGTCTTACTAAGTCTGCTCGTCCTGCTCACTGAATGGATCTATAAACTGTGTATATCGAAACAATATTATCATAGTTTAGCTTACTGCGGAAACAATAATTATATTGTTTAATTGTCACTTTAAAGCACTTTAATAAATTTATCACGGTTTGAGCACTAAAAAAGAGGATAAAACGAGAAAAATGAATTTCGGAATCATTCATTTAAGTGCAGCACGTTTGAAATATCAAATAAGTTAATTAAAATAAATTGGTGTGTCAACATCTTTTTACAATGTTATTTTTTTTATTTTAAAATTCCAAAATTGTCTGTGTTCGAATTTATTTATACTTCTTTATACATATAGTTTTACAATTTAGTTGATCACTTGAGTAAATCGGCATAATGTTGCTTGTGCTTCAGCTTAATGTGCAGAACACCTCTGTAAATACATTAATGTGTGGCATCGATATTTGGAACTTGCGAAAACCGTGTCCAGAACTCACCCAATGGCCACGAATGCCACCATGAACAGTGCCGCACTCAGAAAGTTGAATAGACCCGGGCAAAATATCAAGGAACGTTGGTAGATATATGTATAGAGCGGAGCAGCAACTATGAAAATAAATCACATTTTACCTGAATACTTTTAGCGGTATTCATTAAATAAATGTTCATACCAAAGGGCGCAAGTGATTGTAAAACATTTGAGATGGAGAATATTTTACCTGCAATAATGTACATTATTATTAAATATTTAGAGTTGAAATGAAATTGATTTGTAATGCTTACCCAAATCTGAAGCCGGAACAATGTTGGAGACAATGGTGCGACACATTGGCCCTCCGATTGACCGGAATACACCCAAAGTAATCGACAGATACATGTGCCAAGGCAATTCCGCAAAACCTCTAGCCAGGTTGCTCAATATTTCCGAGAACAGAGACAACAGCGCCAACGTGACTACAGATAAGCCAAATACCTAAACAAATGAATCTTAGCTCCTTTCAAATAGTTGATGTTTCTAATTAACAATTACAATTACCTTGCGAAAAAGAAGGAATCCCATTACCGCTCCCAACATGGGCACAAGCTGACTGACAGTCTCAAAGAAAGTGAAACTCTCTGACCGACCAATGGAACTTTTGGCGGACAAACAAATATACGACTGTCGCAACACCATCTAGAGAAGTTACCATTATACAGGTATCTATGGAACGTATTCGACTTTCACAAATCTCACCCATAACGAACATAGTTGTAAACATGGTGAAAGTCGCAAGCCAAATAATTCCACGTGCTTGATGTTCACGTGGCTTGCAGCAGGTTACCATCATTTCCTTTAAGTGGGTCAGACCAAACAGGCTCCCCTACTTGATTCCGTCTCCGTCACTGTCGCAGTCTTTTCTCTTGACTCCTTAGGAATCCTTTGTTTCGATTCCTTCCCCTCACCCGAATGCACGTTTCCCAACTTACCTTCGACCTTCTTAACCACTTCATCATTCGACAGCTTATTAGAACAATCAGTACGAACACATTTCAGTTGCATATCGCAAACCGAAGTGGGCATCATCTTTCCATCCATCTCCTCCGCATCCTTCGCATCCTGCGCATCCTTCGCATCCTGCGCCAGTCGAATGTTCAAGCTCTCTGGCAAATAGCATACGATATACACTGTAACTATTGCGATAAGGGATGCTGAAATTCCCTGGGTTATAGCCGCATTTGTAGCTGCAAACACGTAACTGGATAGCAAGGAACCACTGCTGAGGGCTACAAATATCAGCATTTCCATGAATATCATTCTAGCAGACATAACTAAATCGTTAATATGGAAGAGTCATGTGTTGCCCTTAAATAACAAGTAACGTCGCACCTGTAGGGTCTTGTCTTAATATCTGTTATGTCCGACAAGAAGCAAAATGCCGCCACTGAAAAGACGCACATGCCGCCCAGGAACGAGTGAGGAACTGCCGCCAATGTATACCACCAGGGATTGATCTCATAAGATCTGGAAAGAGCACAGATGATGGTTGCTGTTATGGCAGAGCCTGAGAAACCTGTGAAGTAGTCATTAAATTAAAAATAAACGGATAGAAATCAAAAAGTATTCAGTCCTAACTACCAATCATCGAGACAATGAGCAGCGGTTTGCGGCCATATTGGTCCGACCAGGAGCCAGAGAACAATCCACATATGGCAGGGACAATGCTCTCCAGCAATGTCCGACTGAGAAACATATCGGCAACATACGACTGTATCTCAGTCTCAATGGCCTGCAAACCTAATGAAATTTCAACAATTATCTATCTGCTAATATGTATATTACATACGTGTATCTCAGGGCCCGCTTCTTTATTATCCAACTGTCTGCAGGAGGTCTCATTGTAATGAAAAATAACCTTGCACGTCTGATAAATAATCTCATTTCGCATAATAGTGCCTGTAATCCATTTGATTTTCAAATACCTGTATTTCAAAAGTAGTTAAATTATTCTCACCTGACAGTAGGTGCGAAAATATCAGCGTAAATACAATTGGTTCTATATAAAACATATAGAATAATTGTCTCCATGGTAGACTCTTCAGACGCTCGATGGCACAAGCAATTGAAGATTTGCCGTCCATCTAACTATTATATTCAACAGTCGTATTTTAGTTTTAATTACACACTTTTAATTCAATTTGCTAGCGAGTTGATCTCAATTTTTGACCTTGACTGATTTACATCTGTATAATAATTACTATAATTTTGCGAATGTATAATACAGCTGTGTAATCGCTTCGCTGGTTTAACTAACTTGTTCCGGCTGCCTTCTAAATTGATCACTGAGCTGACACGAACAAACTGTAGAATATTAATCGACGACGAGCTCGATGCAGTTGAAATCACGGAATGAACAGCTACAACTAATTCTCGGCTTTTATATATAGTGAAAGTCTGTCATATTTTTGTTGTTAACTGATTGGGAAGGTTTTTTTTGGATGCTCACTGTCATTATAAATAGCAGAAATTATAAGGTATGCATCTAAAAGCATTTATTTATTTATTTTTTCAATTGTCTGGTTTTTGTAAAAGAATTTAAATAATAGTAAATTAAACACGTGATCAGTTCTATCAATTTTGAATGATAAACGTTTTTCGAATTATTTTATCGGATCATTGCAAGTGAATTGAGCGGTTATTCCAATCAATTGAAACGGGTTTGCTTTACATACTAGTATATATTATGGAAATGAAATACTTATAATTGTGCAATTTTCAAAAAGAACTCTCCGTAATAATTTGCATTTAATTAAGTATTATTTAAACCCCAATTTGACTTATAAAGACATGTGGGACCAACTTAATTATACATTTTGAATGAATATTATCATTCAACAGTGCCTGCTAAAATAAAGCAATTTTAAATACACAGCTGTTGGCGGAATAGTAACTACTTTACATATTTCTGTTTCTGTTTCACATCTTTGGGGTTTCTTTATAATTTATTTATTCACAGTAAAAGCAACAGCTGCCCTTTTCTATGCAACGAAATGTTAAAAAATGCATTAAAGACTTTAAGTGCTTCTTTTAGCAACTTTTATTTACCACTTGCGGAGTGGTAAAATAATTTTCTAATGATTTTTTTCTCCTGCATAAATTGCAGCTTGGTATTGAGGTTGAGGTTTGAGGTTGTATGATGAAGAGATCAGAACACTGAATTGAGGCTTTTATATGAACTGCTTTGCATAGTTGTAAAAATTTTAGAGATTTCCTGCCACAAGGCGCGCATCACGCATACGCAGCGTATGCTGCCCCATTTTGTGGACAAGCTAATTGTGAACTTTTCCGACAGCGTTTTATTGTGTCTTACTAACAAAAGAGAGAGCCCACTTGAGCCAAGTTGGCAGTTTAAAGAATATTCTCGGTATTTAAGCAAAGTATATGATGCAGATATGAAACAAGTTCATGCAGCAGCTATTGTCTAACGAGTACTTGTCTTTGGTTGCCGTCGAGCAACATGAAACAGGAATATGCCATGGCGAATGTTTGCCCTGTGTGTGGCTTTTGTGTTGTTGACACAAACCGACAACAGAAACAGTCAAAACGGCCTGAGTAAATTAAACAAAACAATCAAGTGTGTGGAAATGTACTGGAAAATACCCTGGAGAAGTAATTTTATGTACCATCTATTACTTTCCGGACTACAGTTTCTTAAAAACTTAACTTTCTTCGTCTATTATCAACACGAAGTAATCATTAAAGCAACGCGTTAAATCCCTCGGGTTTATCATACCTTTTTGTCCCATTTCATGCACATGGAGTATTAAAAGAAAAAGGCTGGGAAAAACATAAAAGGTCAAAGACGAAACGAGTCAAGTGGCGGAAGGGACGAAGGAAAAGCAATTTCTTTAGCGCAGCACGTGCCTAAACTCACTTTTGTAAGCCTTAATTATTTCGAACTGAAATGACGAAAAGGCCACAAGTGCAAAAAAGTGGGCGACAATTGTTCAGTTTTTATTTTCCTTACTTGGCTGGGTACCCGCTTCAGAATTTAAATTAAAATCCCCTCACCTCTGGCAATGCCGTAAATAACACGATGTGGTTCATTTCCATTCTATGTGTTATACTTTGTCTTATCATATACATTCTCATTATTTTCTTATTTCTTAACAGGACATACACAGCTGTTTATTTTTATTGCAGATAAGACTGTCAAGTCAAAAACAATGTTGAAGAATTTCTAACAATGCCTCGTTCTAGCTAACTTTTGAAAGTCTGGTTAGGATTTCAAATTACGGTTGCTTCTAGACAAAGTCAAAAGAAGAAACTTTTTAAGACAGACTATTATTTATTTTCATTATTGTTCCATTTAATCGTTGTACGAATATTAAACATTTGTGAGGGTATATTTAAGTACATTTTAATAATTCAATTGTTTTTGACAACAATCCCAATTTTCCGTTGTCCTTTTACATTTTAGAAACGTGAAAACCCTTTGAAAATGAGTTTTATTCAGCGAATATTTGCAATTAGCGCAATGGGATCAACAGACTCAAAGTTTATAAGCCGCTTTAAGCCATTGCAGCTGCTCCGGTTCCATTAAATTATAAATTTCAATTCAGCCCCAAACCTTTGAAACATCGGTTGCCTGTTTAATTGGCACATGGCCTCTTTGTTGTTGCACGCGTAATTTCCACGAGTTTCTATTTTATTTTTTGCGTATTTGATATTGTTTGCTAATTGTTGAAATGGACCACAGAATGCGGCCAGTAAACTCTATAATTGACAATCCCAAATTGCCAGCTGCATTTCGCGGTGGCTTACGGGTCTGGCCTTATTAATGGCACCGACGAGTGTCTAAAACTAATGGGAATTGGTACCGGAAGTCTATTAACGAAACAACGGTGTGAATAGTAAATAAATTATCTGATAAATTATGTTGCATTTCAGTTACACTTTCAAATATTTGGTGCTTTAATTAAACAAGTATATTCTAATATTTGTCCTATTACCATATTGATTTCCTGAAAGATATTTACTTATTACTAAACAGAAGATATTTATGAAACTCTACCTTCAATTTTTTAGTAATAGCTTGGAACGTGGCGTCTAAGCGTAAAACCCAACAGAATAAACGAGGAAAATTACATTAGAAAATAATTTCAGCAATCACATGGATGACAGTCCATAACTTACTTGGTTTCTGGATCAAAAGATTCGCTATAGTATATCCAGTCCTGGTCTTGGCCTGACAAATGCCCGCACATTTAACATATTTGTTATAAGCATTTTCACAATCTTCATCAGATTCAACTCACTTGATGCTCATTATTCATAAAAAACGTTACAGAACAATATTTGGGAACATACATAACAAGCAGAGCACATTATATATATATATATATATATATATTCTATAAAAAAGCGAGCACAATATATAAATATATATAAATTCTTTATGGTGAAATAATGAACTCTTGATGTAAACATGTCTGTGTTTCATTAATCGTCATCATTGTTAGTTCTTGCTGTCTTTCTTTTGGCAATGTTTCCACAATTTACTGCACTCGGTTTGCATGTTTTGGTGCAATTTACCACTTTGGGGTGGTAAGTGCAAACAGAGTTTACATTGAGAATACTGATAAATATTTTAGGAACAACAATTTCAACAGTTCAGTGACTCTGCAATGCGTCGTAAATTGCGGCAAATCCTTCGTATTTGTTATGAATTTACATATTCACATGCGCGTATGAGGATTGTAGCATTTTTGTAGCATTATAAACTTTTCATAATCATAACTCTGTCGTCTTTTGCCATTATTTATTTCCATTGTCTGGCATTTCACGCTGTGTTCAATTTCATATGCTCCATACTGATATCCCCAGCACGTGAAAGCACTTACTGCAAGCGCTCCAATGTGTGTTTCTTTGTACGGAGCATGAAAAGAAATAGGCGAATGTAAAATCAATACATATTTATGAGTTCATCTTGTGAGAGCACGTACCGAATATCTGGCAAACGAATCCTTACCTATACCACCTAGCTTTTTCCACGTTTCTAACTGTAAAATATTTCACACATACATACAAATGAAATGTGGCAACAGCAAATATATTTTTCAGCACATTTTTATTTGACATTTTGAACTGCGCGGAGCTGTAAGAAAGTTTTTGTATTATTTTATTGTTATTGCTTCGAAGCAGGGAAGAAATAACTGCTTGAAAGCAATGATTCAATTCTCAATTTACTCTTATTTGCCGCTATTCTCAACAAAAAAAATCACAAAATGGCGTTCGCTGAAAAGTATGCTACGGGTTTGTTCTTGGTGTAAGCGGCTTAAGAGCTCAACTGGGAGTGCAATTTGCTGTTGCAAATGGATTAGGATTGTCGAACAGCACTTGCCACTAAACCAGCTCACCACGGGGTCAAATAACAACTAGCACTCATTCACTTCACTTAATTTCAATTGCAACTTAACCTTCCACCAACTAAATTAAATATATAGCCGAAAATTGCCGTTTAAATTGCAAATACTTCTATGACTTAAATTCCATGTCCAGCTTTAACTTTCACTGAAATCTACCAGGTGCCCAGCATTATGCAGTGGCATACTTTATGCACTTTAACACAAGTCAATGTCAATAGAATTTATTGCATCAACGAGGAGCAGGCAAAGAAGCAAGACGAACTCGGAAGACATCGAAGCACTCAAATTGCATTTTAGCCGTATTGCTTTTCAGTTGCCCTGGACATGGCCTTGGGGTTTTGTCTCAGGATGCAAACTTTTTAGATGCCAGGACCTGAGTGGGTTTTCAATAACTTGATTGATTGCGATTGAAATGCTTATGTGTACTATATTTGTGTGTGTGAGTCTGCACAAGTGTGTGTTGAGTGCTGGCAAAAGAGAAAATAATCAATTAATTTATTTAAAGTGTAGATTCCGTGTGCGCAGTTTGCGGTCGAAACTTCGTATCGATTGATTTAATGAGCAACGGTCCGTGGTCTACAGTTGTTTGGGTTTTAAATTTGGACCATGCTCTGAACACTTGACTTAATTGCAAGTGAACCGAATAATCCGAAATTCGTTCTGAAATATCAACTTTTTGCTGCAGGCAATATCCAAGTAATTTGATAGCAATTCATATTCGCATTTCAAATAAGAAACGACAGTTAACCTTGACTAAATGCCGGCTTATCCCATGGCAAAACTGAGACTCTCTTTGATATCAAATAGGCCACTAAGGAGCCCATCCATTTATTATGAGATGGGCCATTTCGCTTTTCAACCCAAAAGCAAAAGCGCAATTCGATTCAAAGGCTCAAGTCTTTAAGTTCAGCCTTATTCCTAATCAATGCAAAATAAATGGCTGGGACAAAAAGGTCGACTCTCTTTTAATATTCGAACATGTAAGGAGACCACAAATATGCTCCCAATCAGGGCGAACTTTCAACTCTGTTTCGTATCCAAAGTGCGCAGTTAAGAATGTTTTGGATTTGTCATTCTGATGTTTCTGTGGATAATACTTGTATTCGCTCACCAAAATGTAAATAAATAAATAAGCCTTTCACATGGGTCCTTTCGCATTTGCATAATACATTAAATATGCACAACACACTGATTTCGGCGGACCACAATGGACTACAATAAAATGACCTATGTCGATTCGACAGTCAGCATAAAGCTGCCACAAAGGATCCTTACAAAATGGCTACATCAAATTCCGGGTAGTGGGCGGGCATTTTGCGGAGAAAGGCGGGACGTAGGCAGATTATCGCCTTGTCATTTTAGGTAGCAGAATCCAGCTCAGCGACTTTTGTTTTTGATAAACGACCTTGGAAATCTATTCTTTTGCCAACACACACATCTGTTTCGACTCCGATTTTGGGGTTGCAAAGACCTATGGCAAATACTCATTTCAATACAGGCTTAGACTTGCTCCACAACATGACTGTGCTTGCCACTCGACGTAATTGAAAATGCGGGCGATTAAGGGAGATGGTTCATCATGGTTCTCTTTTAACTTGATTGACAGGAATTGTCTGGTCGTGACATCTGATTGGTTGTTCTTCAAATTATAATGCTAATTGTTCTGAGCAGTTCATTTCATTCAATGTCACATTGCATTCAAATCAGAAATTTGGAAACACGAAGAATCTTAGAAGACAATTTAAGGCCTAAGAATTGCTCGTCACTGCAGACAATTACTTAAAAGTCAAGGCTAAATACAGTGTCAATGTGACGTTATAACTGACAGTCGAATTTTCTGCAGTCAAATTGATTTCCCAAAATGCCAAGGGACCAGAGACAGCTTGATAGCTGAATTACGTATACGTAATTTTAATCAACATTGCATATGCAGCAATCGAAGCTCATTTAATATGTATTTAGTGTCTAATTATCAAATGTTTCGAGAGCCCAACATTATATTTTTGTGGCAGAAAGTCGCATTATCATTTGCATATTAATTGGAATTTCGTGCTAGTTGGTCAGCAAATTGTTGATTTATTCAGTAAGGTAAAGAGGCATCAAATTCACTTGGGAAAAGTTGGCATGTCAAATTAAAAGCCAATTTGCTGTAGAGTGAGATATGGAGAAATTGTGAAAGCAAAAGCGAAAAGCGAAAAAAATAAATTACCGACTGAATTATTGATGCGGCTCAGTGAAATGTGCAAATGATGCTGTCAAAGCTATAGGCAGCATTGGAAGCATTTTGCAAGTTGATTTTTCTCTCATTCATTTTCTTTCACGCGCTTTTCACGCAACATTAAGCGTTTCCACCTCTGCGAACGCAATCATAATAAAAGCAAAATACACAGAATAAATAAAAATAAAATACCACAAGTTTTTTCGGCAACAACAACATTGCCAGGTGACAGATTTGCAGCTTAACCTTTAGGAGTGTCGCTCATTTGACAGACACGCAAGGCACAAATTTGTGAGCAGTTCAGCAGCTGTCCCAATTGACTATTGACCAAACAAACAACAGCTGAGCAAACGCTTTCGTGACCTCTGACAATTGCGCTTAAATGTTTAATATGTGTTACAAAAATAACTATTTGTTTTCACACAAGTCACACTCGATGATCTGGCGACGGGATATAGTATTATTAAGCAATTTAAAATTGGTCGAAACAAGGCACGTGACAAATTTGATTGGAATATGAAAGTGCGGATTAAAAATGCAAAACTGCCTTTGGTCAGCCACAAATCCAAGCTCAGCCGCTTATGGTTTGAGTGCAATCAGGTTAAGTGTTCGCCACTTCCGGTTACACATCCGCTTCTGCATCCGGCTGCACTCACCTTCCTTGTTCAAATAATGCACACTGCATATTGCGTCTTTCGTATTGTCGGTCGCATTGTCAGCAAAGTTCAATTGTACTCCGTTCAAAGTGTATGTGTTTGCGCGCGTGTGTGTGTGTGTGTGTATGGGTGGGTGTACAATACAGAGCAGAAATAAAGCTGAATTGGATTCACATTGTGAAAATTGGTCTACCACAATTTTGGTTTGGCATTGAGATGCGGCCTGACAGGATATAACTGTTCAATAGCTGAACAGACTCGACTTTAGCTTGTTCTGCTAAATTATTTTACTCAGACCGAGTGCAAATAAAATCAATATTTACATGCTGCCCTGACATGCAGTTAAATAAGCAAATGTCGAAACTGAAATGAATTCAACAACAACACTGAACAGAACAGCATACGAAAAACACAGAAAATAAAACACATTCAGCAACAACTCACTCTGAAATGTTTGGCTAAAACAGCCACAGGAGTAAAGTAAAAAATGAAAGCCAACGTTGTTTTGGTTTTTTTGGCTACAGGCGGGCAAAAACAAATACATATACCATATATTCGTAGTCGAATGCAAACAGTTGGAGTAAGAACTTAGCATGCATGGCGTATACGTAATGTAAGTACAAAAGCTGTATGGAAATCTGCAACACATGCCGAGAGTGGTGGCCCCCGAAATACCCTGTAACACATTGTAAATAATTTGTTCAAACTCATTAATATTAATCCAAATGATATTCTCTTTTTTTGACACTATGTAGTACTTAAAATATGTATTTATTTTAGTTGTATCATGCCCTTATCAACCCTTTAGGTGTGAAAAAATGATACTGCGATTGAGTCAATTTGGGAGCTGAAACTGAAGTGTATGTTGGTAAATAACTTTTTTTTGTCTTTCGGAATTTGGCGTAGCTTGTTACGAGGACAACTTGTATTGTCATGTAGCAAGTCAAAAGGCGAAAAAGTGCTCAAAAATTAATGAACCAACTGTTGTTGCATTCCAAAATGTCCTCGTACATAAAAAGGATTGACATTTCACAGTTCTGTGTATCAGACAAAAGAGTTTGCCGACTGATGTCATTAGCTTTTAAGCAACGTTGGCAAATTTGACAGTCACATTATTTATGCTTACCATGAACGAATCTGTCTACATTTTAAAATGCTCGTACCTCCCATTAGCTTCATTGTGATATTAAGTAAAATATGAATATTAGCTCCGATGGAATATTTGGACAAAACTACTTCATCTATTTTAGACAGCACTGCATTATTTATATCGGGTTATGTTTGAAATTCTTTATACATTTTTGATATTGGATACTCGTTTGCGCATTTACAACACTTGCAAAGCATTCAAACAAAATTGTAAATCATTTTCATAGCAATGGTTGTTGTTCATGCCACATAAACTTATTTATAGCTTAAATATGAAAAGCTTTGGCCAGACAAACTACGCGTGCTATGTGCAGCACACACACACACACACATACACATAGACAATACCAGATCAGAGACACATCTGGGTACATGTGGTGTGGCAGAAGAACTAGTTTGACCTATGGAATGATGTATGCACTGCGTGCTGTTATAAATGTGCAAAAAGTCCTTCATTTGATTAAGTAATTGCTGTGAGTGAAACGTATCCAATTTCGAAATGCTGTTCTTGTTGGTTCTGTTCTGCTATCAGGACATGAACTTGCAATAAAGGGGGCCAATTTTACATAATGACTTTACGTAAAAGCTACACGTTCCGGAATCTGTTAAGGAGTTGCACTTACTTGCATTTGTCATTCCATTTATATTATTTAGTTGCCATTTGATTGCTACTTTCCTAATTAGAAGCCAGGACATAATTAGTGCAGCATCGGCAACCGCAAATAGCAGTTAATGAGAGAGGAATGGAAGAGTGAAAGTATTGCATTTTCTTAGAGTCAACTTCACCAACATAAGATGCATTATATTGCTCTTTTCCGAAGTCGTATTATACTTCACCATCTTCTGTACTTTTTCACCTCTCATCTCTCATGGCTCATTCGTATTTCACTTTCATTGTATTTAAATGGCAGTAAAATGTGAAACAAACAAGTGATAAAAGCTGCACACAAACACACCCACTTATAATGAAATGATTTAACATAAAAAATGCATCAGTTGCTTGACGGTGTTGCAGAACACTCAAAGTTCATCCAGAGTGCGAAAGGCTCTTATGTCATTACGAGTATGTTTCCAACATTTCACCATTTCAACATTCATCCGTTATACTGGCATTTAATTTAAACGCCCTCTCAGGGACTCATATAAATTAATTTTCGAATTGTACACTTGTTAAAAGCACCATAAATGTGGCCTCTTGGAATTTACGAAAAACATTGACAATTTACAACATTTTAAATTTATGCATGAAAAACACTCAAGTAAATAATGCGCAGAAAAGAATAGTCGCCTATGTTATACCCTATGGCTGAGGAGTACGAGAACTAGCTGTTAACAATAGAAATTGGCTGAGAATGCTATTCTTCTCCTGTCGTTGTTGTGTCCAATTAGAGAAATACCCATTTGAACAGAAGAGAGTTCACCTTATTTGGCAATTTAAAGGCTTAAAGGCATTTGAGAATCCCCTGACATTAACCATTTTATTTTGTGGGAATTATGTATGCGCCACCTGTCGATTATTGTCCATCGCTTTACGGCGTTTTTGTTTGCCTTACGGTGAATGCGCCTGAGACACTCGCATTATGTATTGAAAATAAATAAATTGTTCATAAGTTAATTAAATTGATCAGAGTGGCGTATTCGTTATGTTATTTACAGTATATCATTGAAACTTAATTGGCCATCAGCAGTCATAAAAGAGACGTCAAATGATTGTTGAACATATATGTGTCTACTCATACTGCATGCAGTAGGAATCGCATTACGCATACGACATGTGAGCCAAGTAAAAATAAGTTAAACAAGGAACGTGTAGAACAAGCAAATCAACATCGTAAAACAGCGTCACGTAGGCCAACGAGCAAAATGATGTACAGTAGTACCTGCCTGGAACGAGTTGTTGAGCTCAACATTTGCCTCAACCTAAGTCTGGACATTTAAGGTATTCAAGATGAATAAATATTACTATTCTATGCTTCAAGCATAGATTTCTTTAACTTTAAAATCATAACAGTTGATGTACTACTTTGTGTCTGTGTGTGTGTTGACAGCTTGATGTCCGAGGCTTACACTTCTACAAATTGTAAAGCAGGCTACGTGACCGCACGTATCAATCTTCAGTCGCTCGATTTACCTATTTTGCCGTCGTTAAACAAGCTACAAAATGCATTTGCAGCCATCAAAGTTTACCCTGGGCTTAAAGGCTGGAAAGCTTTCATTGTGCCATTAGAAAGTCAACCATTAGTGGGTGGAAGGGGAGGGTAAACTTATCATCCGACATTGCTGTATTTGCTAGTGAAGCTCTTTGTCTTATTCTAAGTGGTATTTCATTTGAAATGTCTGAGCTGCATTATCAGAGCGTTCTGTTGTCGAACTTTCGTCTTTCAGCAACTTTGTTTAGCAATCTGCGCACATGAAAAAGTTCCCAGTAAGTGTGAAATTTTTACAGAAAACACGCAAACCGAATTTGTAATTGAATCTTTTTGTTTGGCTCTTAGAGCATGTGAAATGCGAGTGTCTGACGAACCGTTCAGACTTTCTAGAAATTAATTAAATTGCAGTGAGTCAAACGAGCGTCAAGGATTTTAATTCCCATTTCAATCAGCCACTATGCCAGTAAGAGACTTCGTTCGCAATGTTTTCTGTCAGTTGCACAAATGCCAGCGGAATTGCGGTTAGTTAAATAAAATGTGTTTTCAAAAGTGCTGGCTAAAATGATAAACTTCTATCAAATGTAACTGAAGCAGCTCATAAATCAAAAGAAGCAGTCAAGTTTATGCAAATGCTATGGCGTGCAGTCTCTGCACTTGGAACAACCTGGCTAATCCAGTTAAGACTTTATGCAAACAGCATCATATGTCAGTCAGTCGAAGTATGGCAGCTGATGGTCCTGGCCTGGCCTCTTCATCAAATGAAATTAGATTCTGCCGGAGCTGAGACAGCCATGACTGACACACACTCTAATTAAATTAAACTGTATAAAGTTGGCACAACTCTTACCAAATACACACACACACACACACACCCCAGACACACACAGATACGCAGACTGTCTGACTGGCCGCATGTGTTCTCTCGTGCCTTATGCCTCCTTTGGTATCCCATCCTAATTCGACCTCCTGCTGTCGCTTCTGTGTTAAAGTTCGCGTCTCATGTGGGTAAATAATGTCTGTTGCCATGCATATTGTGCGAAATTAAGGCATCTAAAAATTGTAAAATCCATATGAGATTAATCTGGCATTCATACAGGGTGGTTCAATCAGAGCTAACAGATTGTATCACATGTGTGGCTATAAGTTCCAGATTCTTCTTTGCTCCACAATTTCAATTGATTTTTACATTAACCAACAAAGATGTTTTGCAACTAATTTGTATATAAAATGAAAGTGACAGGTATGACATTTATTATTTCCGGAAATGGAAATGGAATACGAATAAGAAGTTGCAAATACCTGATTAGAAACCTGTCGAAAGAGGTGCGTGCCACATTGCTGAACTGGAGACTCTCAAAAGTAAGCTCATGTGGCTGTTTATCTGTTTACTTATGCATAACCCTGTAAGTATTTAAACCGAATATAGACGAACAGCAGCTGCTACTGCTGGGGAGATGGGAAGATTGGAAGATGAGAAGATGGCCAATTTCATTAAATTTCAGCAACCTGTTGTCTGAGAAGGCGCCCAAAGCGACGCCACCAAAAGACTTCAATTTATTTGAGCCGCAGGGTAAAAACGAATTCCTTTACTGCAACTGACATGGTAAGAGCAACAAGAAAATGTGATATTGTGTGGTTTTCCAACCTGAGCAGAAAGAGGCTAATTGAAAAATTTGTATGCACATTAAAGCGACGTCTAGAGTAATTTATAAGGTTACCAGAAGAGCGACTACACATAATTCATGCTGTTCTCTTGACTTTCATGTAAAATGATTGTTTTTTGGTATATACTACATATAGTAGTCGATTAAATCAAGCCATTAGCTGACCTTAGTGCATAAGCAGCATCAGTCACTTCGTCTTAAGATTCTGACTCGACTTCTCTGCCGTTGCTTCTTTCCCGACTCTCTATCTCTCTCTCCCTCTGTCTCTCTGCTCTCTGTTTTCTAAATTTCACAATTGAAGCTCGAACTACCGTCTGAGCACTGTGGAAATGCGTTGGTCTTCAGCATCTGTTATCAGTCGTGTAGCGAGCCGGCAACGTGACGTATACTTAACGTTAAAAGTTTGACGTAATCAAAAGCAGGCGGGGCATCAGACTCTAAGAGAGTAAAACACATGCGCATTGGGTCTAAAACATCGCCAGCTTAAGGAGTCTACTCTCTTAAAGGCACTCTTTAAAAATTTGAAATTGTAATCAGTTGATTTTAATAGAACAACAAGCGTAAGGCCAACTTTGCGGGCAAGTGCCACATTTTCATACGTGAGCAGGCACACTTAAACTCGAAGGTGCAATTAAGATGCTTAGATAACTGTGCGATTCGAAGCTGCCTCTGAGACTGGGAATATAGGCAGTGAACATGTGTTGTTTTTTGTGCAGAAATATATTCAAATTAACATAAAGCATATGCTTTTATCCACCCCAAGGATAATCAGTTGAATATCATCCCTCAGTTGAAATACGTATAAGAAATATTTCAACTTAGTCGAAAAGAATTTATCTTAAATGCGATAAATATATTGGTAAAATTATATAATTAATTTTAGTTGCCTTCCAAGAGATATCTGCCAAATGCCTTCTATTTATTTGCTAATTAAGCGGATGCACGAACGCGCTATAAATACGTTTCCAGCCCTGGGTGGAGAGGCAATCAAAGTGTTGATCCAACCCGAAATTACGTTTAAATCGCGTAATGAGGAAAATTAATGTCAACGTACGCCAATGAATAACCTGAAAAGCTAAGAAAAGCAACTCACAACTTAGACCGATAATAAAATGAGCCTTGTCGTCAAATATAACTCATACGCAGCGTTTAACAGGGGTCGCCATCAAAATGAAATGTAATTAGATAGCAAAAGATTGTGCCTTCAGGGAAAGTTTGTTGGCTTGTTGCTATGTTGGGTCGAATTTATTTTCTTTGGCCTGCAATTCATTTGCCGAGTCGTTGACTTTAATGCACACATCTAAGACATTGCTTGTTCATTGTTGACTTGTTGCCAATTTCTTGACTTGACCAATTTGACTTATATATTGCTTCGCTTTTGTAGTCCAGTTCGTTGACATTCCTTTTCCTGGCATCAACAAATCCATAAAACATTATTTCAACAACAACACATTTTATTGGGTTTTTAAAACGAAAACACGGGCAATTTAAAGTCACACATTAATATAAACATTTAACAGACGTAATTTCTCATGCTTTCAGTTCCACATATGTTCTCCTTGACATCAAGATAAGATATGGCCGTTTGTCAAAAAGTCAAGTTTACGAAAATGCATTAAATGTACTTTTCATGTTATGCTAACAGGATGTCTGCTTGTCCTGTCGCCCCATAAAGCAACTGTCGCTATCTCATACCGTAAATAAGAAAATATCCTAAGAGTGGAACGTTTCAGAACTTACAGACTACCACTCAGCTTCGGGTAAAATATATTTCATTCAACTAAATATTGAACTTTCTTTATATTTTTATTGAAAATCGCTCGACATTTCGATTCACTTTTTAATCAACCTTATTAATAAAAACATTTAATATAAATAACAATATTTTACTAATACTTAACAAATGACAATTTGTTCGATATGTTGATGAAGATTGGGATCAGTTCCTAGTGCACCGATCTGCCTGAGTAGTTGGTGGAGCTTGTAGTCATGGACTGCATCTCCGTTGTGCGCTTCTGCACATCCATTTTCATCTTGGTTGGCCAAATCAATCCCAGCCAAGCCTTGCGATTCACCTCATCGAGCACAACAAAGTAGACGAACAGAACAAATCCCTGCATTGTGGCCGTGAGGCAGAAGAGATAGGAGAATGCGACGCCTGCTTGCATGAAGGCAAAGATGCCAAAGATCCACGAGAGACCCAGTAGGAAAAAGAGTAAAACTGAGAGACGAATCTGCTTGCTGACCAACTTCCGTTCGGCCCGATTAATACTCTGGCTGAGGGAGTGGGAAATACTGTAGAAGACATAGACGAAGATGACGAGGTTGGCAACGGTTATAAGAGTAACCGGTAAGACGACTCCGAAGGTGAGTCCATAGCCAGAGGGATAACAAATGCCTGTGTCTGTGGCGAGTTGGGCCTTAGTCGGCAGATACGACTGCGGATCGATGCATGCCACCAGCAACGTGGGCAGGAGGGGCAACAACCAAGCTACTAGGGCTGCTTTCAGTATATAATGTCTGGGTCTCTCTATGCCAATGACTGTAACATAGCGCTGGAATTGCAGAAAGGCGATGATGAGCATCCAGCAGAAGAGTACCAGAATGGAGTACTGTAGCATAGCTCCTAGCACGACACATGGCGTGTTGTTACCCTGGGAAACCAGTTGCTCCGAAATGTCGTCCGTGTTGATGAACACAAAGAGCACCATCTGCAGTGTCATTGCCAGGCAGAGATGCAACAGCACCTTAGTGGAGGCCTGACTGCGCCAAGACTTGAACAAAGCCGCCGTCAGGAAGATGCCGAGCACTCCAAAGAGGGACAGGGAGCAGCCCACAATGGATATGATATCGAGGACTCGCTCATTAATTGGACTGATCAGCACTTCATTGCCAAGGTCATCGGTGCGATAGCTGCCGCCCACCAGAAATGAGAACTGCGTCAAATGCCGCGTTTGACAGACGATAATTGGATCCCGTAGCATATCCGTTGCATCACTGGTCGCAATCCCATCACTCAGCCAGGTCTGATAGTTCCAATAGCCACAGCCGCTGCCTGATTTGCTTGCCCTTGCATCCGGTTTTCGATGATTCTCATTGCGCAGCAGAATGGGCAACCCTTGGGGCAAAGTCACATCTGGCAAGGGCAAGAATAAAAGAATAATTGCTTGTTAGCCAAGGAACAGAAACAGAAACAGGAACAAATCATTGATTTGCTTACCTGCAAGTCCGGGAATAGATATGGATAGGACTTTACTGCGTGGTCGACGACTGCGCTGCTGTGAAGTCTCCACAAAGAGCCCATCGTGTCCATAGATCTTGAGGATGAGGTAAGAGGCGCCTCTGCTCTTCAGCTGTCGCCACAACTGATCTGGCAAGTAAGTCGCTACCTCCAGATCCGACTCCCGCTTCAACTTATCCACACTCTCGCTGGAGTATAGAAATCGATACCAGAAGCCACTGTCGGAATACTTCCGGTCTGGAGCTGTCACAGAATAAATGGCCAAGCCAGTGATGTCATCACAGGTGGGATTCACATAGAAAACGCTGAGATTGCTGCTTATCAGACCTCTCACGCCAATATTCGCGTAGTTGACAATTTCCACACCATTTGCAGCTGATTCACCAGCTTCACTCGCCGCCTGGATAAGCGTCTTGCCACAGTTCTCCCTGGGCACGAGCTGTTGAGGCAGTGCATCCATATAATCCTCAAATTTACTGAGTAGGGAGTTGGTGGCATTGAGCTCTGCCGATAGACGAAGCACTTTTTCATCGCTGGACATGATCTCGCGACAAATGCTGACCAGATCCGCACTCAGAGCCGCATCCTTGGGCTGTTCTATGAGTTCACTGAGCACCTGGCCAGTTAGATGGATATCTGCTGGGAGGAGGGTTCTGTCAGGCTGCCGGAACATGTTCCTCATGAGAGCTGTCGCACTGCGACGTCCCTGGGTGTCATTGGTGTGTCGCCTGCCCTCCAAGATGTCGTCGTGTAGACTGTTCAGCTCAACGCTAATTGAATGCTCCCGGAATCGACGCAGGCAAACCACGGGCTTCCATTGATCAATGGGTTCCCAGTGGGCACGCATGGCTTTCACCTGACACCTGCGGGTCACGGGAAGCCCGTTCAGAACGCAGACAGACATCGTACAGAGTTGCCGACTCGCCAATCCGGGCCCGTTTCCATTTGTTGGTGTGCGGCGTTTGGTCGTGATTGCGCACAATGTAATCATGCTGGAACTCCTCTGGCCTACAGTGCATGGCATTGCAGTAGACCAGGCCAATTGCCTCGGATCTGAATCGCTTGCTGACACATCGCACCGGATCGGATCTGTTTCCCTGCAGCCGGCAGAGCAGCTGTTCCTTTGGACAGTCGTCCAGTAGCTCATCGCTCTCACTGCTCCCGTCACTTCCCGCTCCGATTGCATCTGTCAAGGTCGTTGTCAATGCCAACAGCGTCACGGCAAATACCAAATTCATTGTCCACATATGACTCAGCTCCCGTTAACTGTACAACTCTCTGATAATGCTCAGTCCCAACGTCCGAGTCTCTGTGAATATCACGCAAAACTGTCCAACTATCGCAGCTCGGAGTTACTCCGTCGATCGCTTTCGTTTTTTTGTTATCTATTGTGGGCCCGATCGCTTATCGCATTCGAACGTTAATACCTACGAAAATTACTAATTCAATTCCACAAATGTTTCGGTTTGTGGTATTATCTATTCCCGCGATAACGTTTGCTGTGAACTTCAAACGAGTTCGAATCGATTGTTTGATTTGTCATTAGCACAAAACTGCAAATTTCAACGAAATAGGGAAATACACGTTTTTAATTGCACCCCACCCCCCACCGAGGGGGGTATTTACACAAAACTTGAATTAAATAATCAATTCTCACCTGACACATTCAGCTGCATTTGTAATATTACATTTATTATAATTAAGTGTAATATCGCTGTTGTTTCATGTACAGGTAAAATGAGTAACGGGCATTTTTCACCTATTGCAAAAATATAAAATTAGATTTTAGCATTTTGTGAGACAAGTGGATCCACTGCTTATTGCCCTTGGCTAATCCTAGTCAAGCGGAGGCGGATGAAGCATTCTCTCAATAATCTTTATGCCACCGTCTCATGGCACGTATTTCTCAAGGACATAAAAGCTGTGCGAAGAGTTTTCTACAGTATATACGGAAATCGTTAAGTTGTTGACACGTTTTCAATTATCAGTCAAATGCTGTTGAATAGACGCCCACGAGTTTGAGAATTCTATGCCTTATTTGTGGAGTCTCTTATTTCTATATACGTTATTGTCGGCATGAATTTGATTGAGTTGCAGTCGGAACAACCCACATTTCACTCACATCCGACATGGTTATGTACACACATGTCCTTGCTTTCAATCAAAAGTGTCACATGCATTGCTCGGCATTTTCAATTTTCTTTATTGCTGACACACTGAGAATTGTCACGTGACAGACGTGCAAAAGCGAAGCGAATTATCCAATTCACTCGCCTCAAATGTCTTCAAAGCCTAGATATGTCCATGAATCTTAATATTTGTAATTTACAGAATGTAGTCAAATATGCAGATATTAATGAGAATGGAGTGTAAAAGACTTTAGGTTGTAAGGTGTTGAAATTGCACTCAATTACTTACTGCAACAATAGTCTGAAACTTGTAAATTGCGCTGCCGTCGCATCAACAAACTATGTCGAGTTCCTTTCATTCCGGACCAGACTCCATCAGCAACAAGTATCCGGCAGCAACAGTCCGACAGACTGTTCATTTACGTTGCGCAAATACTGTTGATGTAACGCAGCCAAGGAAATCACTCAACAAACCTCCAACTGTTGCAAGTTCGAAGGGGAAGGTCGCGGAGTTCGCGGATGTCGAGCGTCCATCGTAAGTAATAAATTTCCCAGAGCCCTTAGCCACAACGTTGACTGAGTTACTGCATTGTTGCATTGCCGCTAGACAAGGTTAAAAGCTTGGTAAGATGGCCGAGTAAATGTGATTAGGGTTGATTTTCAACCGAACTTGGGGCTACAAATAAGTAAGGGTGTCCCCCTTTTCGAGAGTCGGATACTCAGTGACAGGAAACAGCACACCACAACCAACACAAACACAACACCAGCGACAATAACAAAATTCAACAAAACTCCAGTGTTGTGGAGCCTGAAAACGGATCAAATTTAACTGTCACTGCCATTCAATGATCCGTATCTATATTTAAGCACTTTTAACGAGTGAGACACACACACACAACCACACACACCATTTGTGTTGAAGCACACGCATTATATTTGCTCGATAAAAATTGGAAAAGTTACGCTGACTCTTAAGTACTTAAACGCCTCGTCAACCATAAGGACTTTATGGGAATGCGTTTAAATGGGTTTGTCGCTGCTTTTATTGAATAAAAAAAAAGTAACACAGGCACCGAAAGACATATACACACAGCTACATCTGCAGACACACAGACATAAGCGAAATCACAGGTAGAAAGGTATTCATTAAAATGTAACCTGTTAGGATCCATTAAAAGAGTCAAGAAAAATTTCACATTGAAATCTGTTCAATGCATACAAAGTTACTGGGAATAATTTTGAAAAATTTAACTATTCAATTTATGGCTACGTTTGTTCATTTTGTAAACTTGAATTTATTCGCATTCAGTATAAAAATGTTATTAAAGAAGAAGTTGCTCGTCAGCTGTCGCATTAATTAAAATTCTAAAGGTTAATGGCTTGGAACGACTTATGACAAGGAATTCGTATTAAAAATATGTTTGGAGAAAGGGAAAATCAGCAGCATTATCTACATAGTACCTTGAGCAGAGCACAATAAAAAATGACAATGACCTATAGCTTGGATTTCTAAAAATACCTTTAAGTTGACACTGCAAATAGAATTATGGCGATGCCTTTGTTTTGCAGCTGGAGTCCAAAAGGTCAATGCTTTAATTATACACGCGATGGTAACCAGAATAAAACTTGGCTATTAATGGGCTACAAGCACGTGACACGTTTAAAGCTGAACTTAAATGTACACAGTTAACGCAGCCTTTGGGCAATGCAGTTTATATTAAATAAATGATAAATTTGCTCTTTCTGAAATCTCACGCTCGTGTCATTGCGGTTTCTGCGGCAACTTTTGTGTTTGTTTGTCTACGTGACGGATGGTTAGGCAAATGAAGTCATACAGCACGCACAGAGCGAGAGGGAGAGAGAAGGCGATAGAGAGAGACAGAGAGGGAACAACTAAGACACAGCAACAAACATCACACACTGAAAGGACACACTGCTGTTGGGTAATTAAGCGCTGTGCTTAAGCCTGATGAGGTTTTCAACACAAGATAAATACATATTACAACAAAGAGAAGAGAAAACACTGCTGCCATCTGTTTACCTCTCTCTCTCTATCTCGCTCTATCTCTTTCTAGCTCTCTCTCTCTCTCTCTCTCGTGCAGTCTTCCTCTCTGTCTGTCTGCCAAATTGGTGCTTCATAAGTGCATATTACTTTTATTTGCTCAAGTGCGAGCATGATATTAATTTGATTACACTCGAGTCCGCAAGCGATGGACCAGCGACCATGTTGTCTACTTTTATGCGGCACTGTATAGGGATTATGAGCAAGTAAAACAGTTGCTTAGAATCTACGCGTCGTATTGCAATTTACTAGTATCCTCCATAGCTCACAGATTAGATCTCTCTTTTCAAATCAAAGATCTAGATCAACATTCTGCTCAGCCTAATTTCAAATTGCTTCAACGTGTCATTTTTGTGTTCTGTCTGTGCTCAACTTAATTGAAACTCCAACAATGTGGCATGTGTGATAACATATAACGAAATTCAATGAATCGAATTCATTTTAAATGAAATTCAACTTTTTAAATATTTATCTACATTAAGTATTCCTTTGTAATACTAGTTATTATTTAAATGAAATAACTAAATATAAGCGAAACTGATTTACATTTTCAAGCAACAACACAAGTAAACTGAAAGCATGTGATTCTCTCACCTCTCTCTAAGCTTCAGAACAATACACATGGAATGATACACATGACAAAACTTTACTACATTCAGTGCAAAAGTTTTGCAATTTCAGATGGACAAGTTTGCAGCAAACTTAAACAGAATCCAAATTCACAAGAGAGCCATGAACCTGTGGAAATCATGAAAAACTGTGTAGAATGTGGTACAAAGTCTGTCCCTCAATTTGAGTTCAGCTTTAAGTGAACTAAAACAGAATGGCCAAATAGTAAGTCGATGATATACATACAATACATAGATAAACCCAACAGTGAGTCGCTATGCGCGATTTGCATATTTCATGTATTTATGCATAAGCTGAAAGTCGAGAGTCGACAGACGCTAAAAGCCAAGAGAGTGCTTTTTAGCCGCGGAACAAATGCCGCATTAACGTGACTCTTGGGGACTGCGTCAAAGTAAATGAGCAGCATTTGCATACATACTAGCGTAATATTCATATTTATATATTATTGTATACAATGTAGCTCAACATCCAGTGAGAGTTACTCTCGCAATTCACCAAACAATCGAAATGATAATGAAAATGTCAAGAGTTTGGCTTGAAATTCACATTATGATGAATGATGTTTACCTGTGGACACCATTAATTATTCAGCCGTCGAAAGGTCAAAGGGTAAATCTGCGCCTCGAGGCCCCTTTGAGCCGTTGCAGCTATTTTAATTAGCTTTCCAGAGTTGATTCACTGTATTTTTGGGTCCTCTTTGGCTTGTCTACCTCTTCCAGGCAAATACGTCAGAGCCTTGGAGAGTAATGAGTTTTGTCTGTGCAGGATTTCGTGTCATTGTAACGTAAAATCGATGATCCATTTGATTAACCCGATAACTTGAAGTTTATTGGGACGCGTCCTGGTCACGCCCAACAAATGGCAATCGCAATCGCAATCCCAACTTGACCGCACCCAAATCGTCTACTGTCCAGCTGGCCAACCATTTGCGTCTCAGTCTTCTGAAGACTTTGCACGTGAGCACTTTGGATGAGTAGTGTGTTTAGTCAATTGGAAAGCAATTCGCCCATTCCAAACTGCACATCTCACATCCCACATCCAACATCTAACATCCCAGCAAGAACTGGTCATGCATAAAATATGAGCGTGCTGAGGCCGCCTTTCAGGCATAACCATTTTTTTGCCATTCTATTCACCACATCATTCTTAAGGTCCTAATCAGTTCTGGCAAATGCGTATCAAATGAAATGCCTCTCTTCAATTGGCTTTAGTTTAAAAGCCCATTAAACTCATTACACCACAGTCGGTCAGTCAGTCAGACAGTCAGTTCATTTAAAGGAGATTTCTATATGCAGCAATTGAGGATTTATTCTTGAAAACAGGCTAGACAGACATGAGGCAAAAAATGTGGTATCTGGAGCAGACAGCTTCAGCTTTATGATGATTATGATGTGCGATTTGTGTATCATCTAAAATACATATGAGTTCAGCCTCGATTATTGCTGGACGCCTATCCAGAATGGACCCTCATCAATATGACACACACCAGAACGCGTCGAAAGATGCGAGAAGACAAGAGGATGTGAGGATGCCAGGATGAGATGATGAGCGCATGAGAGCATGAAAGCGTGTTTGGTAGCTGTTAAATTAATTGCACAAATAATTTACATAGTAATTAAGTGCGTTTGATCGCTTTCATAACACTTTCCGCTATTCATTGCATACTTACGAGTAGAAGCAGCTGATGAGGACATTGCGAGTAGTTTGCATGTTAAACGAGACACAATCTAGATGATGGCAAATTCTAATTACGACGTAATACACTTGCTTAAATCAATTCCAATGCAGTGCTTTAATTAAGTGTCATGGCTGACGACAACGTTGCGCATCATTTCCGTTTTTCGCTTTCCCACGTTCCCACTTTTCCCATTTTCCTTACCTTTTTTACATTTGATTTTGAGGTGCGATAAGGACTCACACCTCCATTTGCGTCTCTGGCAGTTAATGAGTTGCGGAAAAAGTCTAGGATAATGGATGGATAGACTGACAGGCAGACATACAAAGTGTCTGCCACAATCGTCGGTTACTCATTCCTGAGTCACCAACAACTAACGAGATAAGATGAAGGGGAAACAATTGAAGAGATTGCTTACAGTACAAACAAATACCATTTGGTAATTTGATTTGGAAATGTGTGAAATCAATAAATGCAAATTAAATGCCAATATCCGATTACCTAAATTTTAGCAAGTATTTAATGTGCTCTCTGAAATTACACTTTATTAGAGAAACTGTGAACAGATGAGAAACTATTGATTGAAGAAGAATAGACATTAAGCTTTAAGTTGATTAAAATTCAAATAAATTAGAGTCTCATACAAACTAATAACAATAACATAAGCAATAAATATCAAATTTCATCATTAATTTCCATAGAACATCTAAGTTTCCAAATTTAGCCCACTTAAGTGTAAATAAACCCATAACATTTATAATAACAACATGGAAATGAATATATGCGAGTATCTGTTAATTTTTGGTATATGAATTTAATTATAAGCAAGCTATAACCGAAATTTGCAAATTAAAATAACAATCCTAATTTGGTTGAGTTGTCAAACACCGATTTCAAATAA
This sequence comes from Drosophila sp. st01m, assembly GCA_018901795.1. NCBI lineage: Eukaryota > Metazoa > Arthropoda > Insecta > Diptera > Drosophilidae > Drosophila > Drosophila sp. st01m. The sequence continues at coordinate 6,621,562 of JAEIFG010001494.1, read as the reverse complement.
CAATTCAGTCAATAAGTGAATAGTGAATGATGTGTGTCGAATTCGGATCTAGATATAGATGTCGAATCAAATATCATTGTCTGTTGGTCAATATAAAGTGGGCGACGATTAAAAATCAATATAAAAATACATATGTTTGTTCATCGATCGATCGCCATTGTACTTGTACAAAGGGAGTGTTAACCTGAAGACACACGTCTCTTGAAATATGAATAGAAACCAAATATTATGCAAATGAAGTGTTGAAAATGAATAGCCAGCCACATGGGCGTGATAAAGGCACAGATCCACAAAAATGATGTATGCCGAGACATTAAGAGTTATTTGCATAATTATAATGCTGTCGCCTCGTTGTCTAAGCTCACTGAAAGATCATAGCTACGAGTATTGCAAACAAAGATTTGCAGATTGTACAAATCTCGCGAAAATCTGAACACGAAAATCTGAACACGTTCGCTGTGAAATCTTTGTGATTGTCATTGTGTTTCTATGTGGGGTCTTTGTTTTGAAACCTGGGAATTAGCTACGCACGCAGATCGATTAATTTCAATTGATAAAGTCGAAGTAATAAAAACACAAAAACAATGGCTAAACAAGATCAAGCTGAAATGGAAGCAAGCGAAATACAGAAAATAAAAAGAGACTCTTTAAATGATCTTGGGAGGGATATTTGCATAAATCACGTGACGAGTTTGGCGGTCCAAGAAAAAGAATGAACTTTTTAAAATAAAATAGCGAGAGCAACTATCTGAACAACTTTAATGCCAACTTGGAGCTGGCAATGGAGATAAAAATGGAGACGGAGATGGAGATGGTTGGTGTCTAGCACTGGCCAGTTTAGATATTTATGTAAATGCATATTGCCGCTGCCTCGGAGCCCCTGAACTTGAAACGAGTTGGCATCCGGAGACAATGTTTCAGTCACCCAACGGCGTTTGAGCCAACGAGTCTGCGGCTGGGAGAACGTCTGCCGAGTGCCGAGTGCTGAGTGCCGAGTACCGATTGCCGATTGTCGAGCGTTGAATTTAAAGTGTCGCGTGTTGAGTGTTGAGTGCTCCATTTCTTTGAGAATCATATAACAAACGGAATTGAGTGAATCATGTATAGGACGTGCTTCTTTGTAAGTTGTGTAACAGATGAGCAGCAACCGAGATGAACAATTTGTCATTGTATGGACGACTGTAATTTGTCTTTTAGCTGATAGCTGTGTCTGTGCTGAGCGTCGTCAGTGCCGCCAATCTGGGCTACTTATTCCGCCAGAATCAGTTGCAACCCACTCAGAAGCAACTGCAAGCACATCAGGGACAGGCTTATTACTATGATGCTCCGAGTGCGAACACTATGGCGGTGCTGCGTCTGATCGTATTGGGACACCTGCAGCGCTTTCAGGAGGCGGATAGACAGCGAGCGCTGATGATTCATGGTAGACCGGAAGTGCAGCGGCAACCTTATCGGCAGGCAGTGATTGCTGCTCCGCTGAATAGCTTGGACTATGCTGTGCCTCCGAATACACCCACGCCAAAGAATTATGCAATGAATTTCCTGCCGGAGGGCAGGGATGTGGCACCCGGAACCTCATACATCCCGCTGCGACTGCTGTTGACACGATGAAATGAGATGAGACGATTCTGAGACGTCAACCGGCATCGACATCGGCAGCGGCGTTGGCAGAGACGCCGGCAGCGGCAGCGGCATCGTCTGTTATTCAAATGAGGGTTCAGTTTGCGGAATGCCGTTGTCGGTGAGCAGCGGCAAACAGTAAATGAGTTTAATTTGTTTAAATCCTACTGCTGGTTATATAATATAATTTAATGATATTTTAATTCTTCATTATACAATAAAGTCTTAGCATAACAGTCGGTATTCTAATATAAGTCTAAGCTAATTTGTGCCACACAAATACAAATGTACGAAAATACACGAAAAATATCTTTGAGTTACGGCCTTTTTAGTTTCAGCCTCGAAGTCAGCGGAATTAGAAACAAAAAGGCGCAGACTATTCAAAAATACAGAAACACATTCACTAAAATTAACTTTGTCATATCATTTACATAATTTAGAAGCTATAAATTAAAAGGCACGGAAAACGTCGCGACAACCGGACAACCAGACAAGCGGTAAAACGAGCCCAGCACCGAATTGCACTAAATTGCCATATAAGGTCGAGCTTGAAAACGTGGGCTAAAGACCAGCAGCATCAATTTATCTTTATGTGCTCTTCCTAAATAGCGATTTTTGTTTATTGTTCAGTTTTATACTACACTTTCAGATTTTTTATTAAAATATTTAGCTTCGAATGGTTAAAAACTTGATTTTCCAGCTAATACCAATCTTAAGAAAGATTTTCAGAGTAATTTTTGCAAATCGTACAGCCAGTTTTAAAAATCAACAGCGGCTTCTAAACTTCAAACAGGTTTGAGGAATGTGCTTTGCTAAATCAGTAAATAAGGTTGAAGTTATTACTAAAAATAAAACTGGTTGGTATCCTCGCTTTCGCATGCAGTGAACATAGAGCTGTACGCTTGAATGTGTGTCTTTGCTAAGATTCAACGTTTACAATGCAAGCAGTCTGCTTGCAACATAAAGCAGTGAACTGCTTGTAAGTACGAATTATAGCATTTAACTAGACCGTTACATTTTTAAGTGAAGACAAAGTAAAACAAAAATTGTATTTTTTAAATATTTGGATTGATCAGATTGTTATCATGATTAGAAATATTATATAAAATTAACTGAAAATTCAAATTGATATCCAAAAAGTATTAAAGTAGCAGAAAAAATAAATATGTGGATCCTAATTCTCGTGTTTATTTATGAATATAGTTTCAAAGAAATTAATAGGGCTCATTGCTGCTCGTTGGAAATAATTTATACAAAGAAACATTAATTCAATGTGAAATAGAAGAAACCAAAATTGCTTTCACATTCATCGATTTAGCGATGTAACAGTATAGTATAAGCTATGGCTGAATTATTTTGGAGAAATTAGTTGAAGACGTGGCCATCGACTGCAGTTCCGATGTACGCTTCGGCACATCCATCTTCATCCGAGTGGGACAGAAGAGTCTTAGCCAGGCTCGTCGATTGCCCGTATTTAACAGTACAAAGTACACAAAGAGCACAAATCCCTGCAGTGTAGCCGTGAAACAGAAGAGATATGAAAATACTATGCCTAGGTGGAGATAGCTGCAGAGACCGAAGATCCAGGTGATTCCCAATAGAAAGAATAGCAGCACAGAGAGACGCAGCTGTTGGACAATTAGCTGGCGACGTGGATTCAAGGCCTGATAGATGCTATATACAATGCAGATCATCATGAGGGAATTGAATATAGTTATCAAACCGATAGGCAGTACAACGCCGAGGGCTAAGCCGTATCCCGAGGGATAACACAAGCCCGTTTGGGAACTCAGCTGATTCTCCGAAGGCTTGTACGACTCACTGTCGAGCAGCAGAACCAAGAATGTCGGAAGAAGCGGAAGAGTCCAGGCTACAATCGCTGATATGAGAATATAATGACGTGGGCGGGCCACGCCTATGACTGTGACATAGCGCTGGAACTGCAGGAAGGCTATGATGAGCATCCAGCTGAAAATGACCAGGACAGAGTACTGAAGAGCTGCTCCCGAAATCACACAGAGATTCCAGCTTTGATCCAGAGAAATGTGCTGCGACCAACCGACAACACTGAGAGATCCGAACAGCGCCAATTGCAGAGTGAGAGCCACGCATAGATGGATTAGCACCTTTGTAGAGGCTTCATCCCGCCACTTCTTGACCAAGGCAGCGGTTAAAAAGATTCCCAGCAGGCCAATAAGCGATAGACTACAGCCCACTGATGTGATTATGTCCAGCAGATGCTCATGGGGCTCAAGTTGGACATCCTTCTCCTGTTGCGAGTAGCTACCTCCGACGAGAAAGGAGAATTGGGTCAGGTGATGGGCTTGACAGAGCACAATCTTGTCCCACTTCTTGGCATCGCTATCGTTGCAAGTCGTGATGCCATTATCCAACCACGTCTCATAATTCCAGTAGCCACAACCGCCGTCCAGCTGATGTGGCGCCGTTCTACGCAGCAAGAAGGGCAACGCACCAGGCAATTCGCTAGCTAAAAGAACTTACACATCTCATCGACACAATAGCAATAGGATTCGACTGCATCAACTCACCCTCAAATCCTGGTATTGTTATCGATAACACCATTCCACGTGGTCGTCGACTGCGCTGCTTGGAAGTGTCCACAAAGAGCGCAGCGTGAGCATAGATCTTGAAGACCAAGTAGGAGGCGCCTCTGTCTCGCAACTGACGCCACAGTTGCTCTGGCAGGAATGTGGCAGTCTCCAGATCCGACTCACTCCTCAACCTTTGCACAGTCTCGTTGGCATACAGAAAACGATACCAAAACTGGCCTCCAGAAGATCTCCGATCGAGAGATGTTGCTGATGAGTAGATGGCCATTCCAGTAATGTTATCACAGGTGGGATTCACATAGAATACGCTGAGATTGCTGCTTATCAGAGCTCTCACGCCAATATTCGCATAGTTGACAATTTTCACACCACTTGCAGCTGATTCACTAGCTTCACTCGCCGCGTGAAAAGACATCTTGCCACAGTTCTCCCTGGCCACCAGCTGTTGAGGCAGTGCATCCATATAATCCTCAAATTTACTGAGTAGGGAGTTAGTGGCATTGAGCTCTGCCGATAGACGTAGCACTTTTTCATCGCTGGACATGATCTCGCGACAAATGCTGATCAGATCCGCACCCAACGCTGCATCATTCCCATTCCCTTGTTGATCCACGAGCAGAACAAATATTTGCGCAGTAGTGTAGACATCAACAGGGGCCAGCTGGCCATGGGCCTGACTCAATAAGTTTCTGACCTTGGTCAAGATGACCGGTTTGTTGTGCATTTCCCCGATCATCGCAGCCATCTCTCCTCGCAGCTGGTTGAGACCTTTGCTCAGCTTGTTTCCCGCTCGACAGGTCACATTCTGAAGCTGCCTCCAGGTGGCAGTTGCATTGTTGGCTTCGCATAATCTTCGCACCGGCATTCCATTGTTGTCCAAACACAAGTCCCGCATTGTTGCAATCTCTCCGATTCTTGTTCGTTTGAAGTGGTTCACATGACTTCTATTCTCTCCTTCCATTTCATAGCTATGCTCAAAATCTTCAGCTTCACAATATGCACTAGGGTTCATAGGGCTCTTTGTGGTGTGATTCCTTTCCCGCCATTGAAGTTGAGGGTATAGCTGGACACTGCTCCACGTCGTGCTCGACAACTCAGCAAGCCGCACATGGGCCAACAACTGCTGGACTGGCCAGCAACAGAATATAAGCCAAATCCGCCAATGCATTGCTGTCAGAATCTGCTTAAATCTGATAATTGCAGATAATTTGTCTCATTGTTGAACCCGTTAATGTTTGTTTGTTTATCCGTTAATCCGTCACGTTGTTGCCCCTCCAAGTTCCACGTTCGACTGTCGCTGCGATGTCAGAGACAAATAAAAAGTACGATCTTGGAAAAGATGCGCTTATTCGAGTTACGTAACTACTCGGCATCTCATTCATAAATAAATATACATAAATATCAAAATATAAAAATCTGAGTATATGTGAGTTTATCTCAATTGATTCAGCGTTCTGTACAGTGTTCTACGAGTATCTAAGTATCTGAGTATCTGATACTCAAGTGCAAGATAAATCGTAAATCGGTAGCTGTTCTGTGTCAAGACAATTAACTCTGGCCCATCTAAACTTTGCTTGCCTTCTCTTTCTCTCCCTCTCCGGCGAGTGAGTACTATATATTTATCTGTCGATTAACAACAACAATAACTTCTCATTCGCTCGTAATGAGAAACGTTCGGTTGTCTGAAGTGGTCGACAATTTATTGATATTTTCGAAAGCCTCTTGAGCTTAGCCAGATTTGCTGTCTGTCAGGGCAGATCATTCCGATTTTATTTTATTTTCTATTGACAGACTGCCGATGTGTGAGGTTCAAGTGATTTGCTTCGTTTGAACTACTTCTTTCTGAACAGGTGCGGAATAGGTCAAAATGATACAAATTAATATTTCGGTTTTTAATTAATGTATCTTTAAAAGACAATTGTGTATACTGAATTTATCGATTGATGCGATTTATAAAGAAACAAAAATTCAAACAGAATATTAAATTCATTACTTTTATTTATCAATACATTTATAAATAAACTCTTAGAGTTTGTTTATATTTGATTTAAGTCAAAGTCAAGTTCCGCTTTTTCCTCATATTAGGTTACAAACTACGCAATTTGATTGAGCTGCAATGCAATCATTATATTCGTAATGTCATGTTCTTGTTAGCCAGTTTGTAACTTAGTTGGCATAAAGTAATGATGCATTCTGTTATTCTGTTGCATTTTTCTCGAGTTACCTCTTGGCAACCTTTTCTGCTGGCAGTGCACAAAAATGTGTTGTGTCCGTTAACTTCTGTAGTTGTCCCCCGTTATCTCCGGTTGTCCCCCGTTGTCCCCCATTGTCCTGTCATGGTTCCCATGCTGGACATTCGGATCAATATGTTTTCTGGAAATGTAAAATTTGCAATTCTGTTCAAATATTTATACACTATAAAAGCGCAAAGGTGAGCATTTAATTCCAATAAAAATAGTAAAATGCACTGAGAATATTTTTATTCAACGTCACAGAAATAACTAGAAGATATTCTTTGAAGTCGTTGAATAAGGTTAAGCAAGTGTGCGATAAATTTATTGCACTTGCTATTTGAGGTAGAATTATCAGTTATTAAAATAAATAATCTGCAAAAGACATGATGGAAAGCTCAAAATGTATAGACTCCTTAGGATAAAAGACACATAAAATGTCTAACTAAGTATCAGTGTTCAAGAGCTCAATTTAAGGACGTGTACTTCCCAAAATTATGAAATTTAAATTTCTTTGTGACACTTCAAGATTTTCACCTAAAACGATTAAATTTTAAGTGAATATAATCAATGAGGAGCTAAGAAATTCTAAACGCCACTGGCTTGTCATGAAATGTTTACTCGAATTTCATAATTGAAGATTGAAGTGCCAATTGATGAATATCCTAATTGTGCGAATATTTCATTGTACTCGTATTTGCACAACTTGACTGCCACTGATTGATTGATTGCGTAAATGGTTCAATGATTATCTTAAGAGTACACAATACAGCTGGTCTCCGAAATGCTTGAGTAAATAGTGGAATTATGGACACATTCAAGTGAGACCTGAGAGCATTTGCTGTTAATAAAAAAAAAAACTTATTGTAACTCTCTTATGTGCATTTAGTGAAGAGCCTTGTTCAATGTTTGTCATTAACTCGAAATGCATTCCTTGAAATATTTCAATATCTTTCTTTGGCTCTAAGCTTCTCACGCGCCGTGTCTTTGTGTGTACAACTTGATGCAGCAACTCTTTGTGGCACGTCCATTGAAGAGGTCGAGTTGCCTGTTAGGCTGTTCATCTCAGATAGACAGCTGGCTACAAGTTTGGCTCTGCACTGTACTCCGCTTGGCTGCTTCCACTTCAGGAACTTATTTACTCAAGTGTGATGCGATTATCCCTCTGCACTTGTTCTTTGTTTCTATCTATCTCTCTGTCTCTCTCTCTGTCTCTTTATTCATTAAATTCTATGTTGCACTTGTGTTTGTGTGGAGCTTGCACTCCTCGTTGAAGCTGTTTATTAAAAGTCAGCCCGATAGTCATCTGCGAAGTTGATTAGAAAGCCTGAGTTTCAAAACCCCTCAGTCTAACGCTCCATTTAATTTTACAAATTCTTTTTCCTATTTACTCTTCACTCTTGACTATTCTCCTATTCTATTAGGCTGACCAGGGTATTTACTTATTTAATACTTCCACTCGGACTTTATAATTGTGCGTGGTCGGATGGCTCTGATTTTAATAGTCTGGCATCTGCCTCTGGCGCTGTACTTTGTACCTGATTGCCCCTTTCTAAAGCCCATTCCATCAGTGTCAGTCTCATTGTCGGACTGTCAGCTTCAGCGTCAGTTATACCGCTGGCACAATGCTGACATTTATCAGAGAACTCAGCAGAGTGCCGTTGTGGTGTTTGTGGCTGCACTTTGTGCCTTTGACCGTGAGTCAAATAAAAGTTGAATAAAATAAGTTGAAATAACATTGTGACAATAGTAGCCAGACAAATTGCCACAGGGCATTTAATTGTATTATTGTTTGACATTATTGAAATGGAAAGCAATAAATAGATATTTAGCAACTGATTGATGCACATTCAAAGCAGATTGACGGAAGGCGGACGACAATTTCAAGGGCACACAAATAAATTCAATTTTGCGATGAGCAGCTGTTTCAAACTCAATTTCAATTGTCAATCAATATGTGCAATTTTCATGCATCTAATCTAATTCCGTTTCCTTTGTGCAGATGAGCACCAAACAGTTGTTAATTAATGATGCAAAAACGAATTAGAGATACTAAATATAGAATATGCATGTGCTAAATATTATTAGCTTTTTAATGGATTCATCTTAGCAGCAGTATCGCCATCTATTGGCTAGTAGCTGCACTCAATGTGAAAACGACTCTCTCGACGAGAGAAACACAAAGCGGGAGCGAGAGCGTGAGCGAGTGACAGAGCGAGCTTTTGTGCTCACAGCTTTTGGCCAACAGCTGAGCTGGACAGACAATTGGCAAGCGGCTGGCAGCAGAATGGCGACAGGAGCTGCCACAAGCAGCCAGTGGCAGTAAGGAAAGCGCACACAAGTGTCCTGGCGTTTACTGTGTGTGCCCTTTAATACCACACGAACGCAATGGCGGCAGCTCAGTCATCAATGGCACTTTCAAGCGAACGTTTCATTCACTGTGCTCACACATTGAGCCGAGGTTCTTAAGTATTCTCGCGCGCGCTTCACTTCGCTTCGCTTATCAAAAAGTTAGCCGAACACACATATCGAGAGTGTGGCTGTGTCAGTGTGTGCGTGTTTGTGTGTGAGTGTGTTTTTGTCTGCCAGGATGTTGGTAGTGAAACTGAAGTGAAAGTTAAATCTCAAATACAAGGCAAATAAATCACACGCCAAGAAATAACAACAGAAAAACAACCACAAATTTCAAATCAAATCAAAGTATGGGAAAAATGAGACTCGGCTGAAAGACGGCGCAAACCATTTTGTTGAATAAGAATAAAAAAATAAAATCTCGCGTTCAAAATAAACGTACAATAAGAAGAAACCCGCCAAGACAAATATTACGACTGGACCAATGCGGCGTATACGCAACGCTTTTTCTGAGTTCTTCACGAAAAATTAAAGCACACTTTTGAGGGCTCTAATTTATTTCGGTGCGCCATATTTTGTCGTTATTGTCTCTTTCTCCCTGTCACTGAGGCCGTGCAATAATTTATGATTTCGGTTTTTGGTGTTTGGTGTTTGCGAAAAAAATTACAATACTCGCAACAATGGAAACAGAATGAAAGGAACAACTACTTGTAAACGGGGGGAAAGGGAACGAGAAACCAGCAGATAGAAATATTTGCCTCAATATGTCAAACTTTATTAGACATTTGGCTTTGCGTGCCCACGGCAATTTGTGAACAGTTGTTCAGAGTTGTTCCAGTTGTTCTAGTTGTTGCAGTTTTTGTAGCTGGCTTTTTTGTCTTTCGGCTGGACGATAGTAAACGTCCATTATATTTGATAAATGTGCCTGGTCGGCCAGTAACCGAGTTGAATATATTGCAGGAGTCTCTTCTCAATTCGTGGCTATGGTGTCTCATTATGAAATAGCTATGCGGCCACTTAATGACCAACTCATCATTTACTCAGTTATTGTACATTTAGTAAGAAATTGACAGTCAATTTGTGCACACACAACGACTAAATATCATTTAGTTTTCAGCTAAATATCTGGGCAACATTTCATCATTGTCGCCATTTGGAAATTGCGTGGACGACATGACAAATGTTCATTAGGGTCATGAATAGCGAGCGAAGCCTTAAACAAATTGTCGCAAGTCGACATCCTGGCTTAAGCCACAGTAAACAGCGTGTGAAGCGCACTTTTGACCCTCGACCCTTATTTACACTTTCTTTGGGGCAACGGGCTACTAGCAACGGGGTACGGGGAACGGGCGAAAGTACGACGGCCGAAAGGAAGCAGACCCATTACCAAAATGTCAAATGTTGCACGTAATTAAAATTCGTTGAATTGGAAGGCACTTGAAAATAAAACTGCGATGCAAAGTGTCCGATGGCCACCTGAAACGACCTCTGTGAGCGTACTCGTATTTATCAGCTAAAATCATCTGATTAATATGCAATAAACGGAAATCAGCTGGGGAAAAGCTGAAAGCAAACAGAACGCGATGGAGGTTGACAGCGATAAGCGATAAATGTGGCTGGTCGTGGCAAAAGTTAAGCAATGCCACACTTATTATATATATGTACTTACTTATACAGCTCAGCATTACTTGTGTATTCATTTATGTTTATATATGTATGTGTGTATGTACATAAATAAGGCATGCGAAGTCCGCGTTGTACACCTTCTCGAGTCCGCTAATGGCAACTTACACATACACACACATTCACAGAATGAAAATCGATATTTTAGTTGGGCTCATGAGGCTTTAAAACTTTGTGGCTACTTGTGAAATGTTTGTCTTAATTACAGGCTCAGCTGACTTGACTCCTCTGTTGACTATTTTGATTTGCCAGTTGGCAATACTTCGAACTCAGACTGTACATTTCTTTCAATCCTAACAACTTCTACTTAGTTCTTCACTTGCCCCAAAGTGTTCGCTGTACATTGAGGCTGACGTGAAAGTGGCGACGCCCTAATTGCTGCACAATCAGCGAGGCGCATAGGTTCGGAGCCAGGCATACACACAACCAAAAGCAAAGGCGAAAACCAAAAGCAGAAGGCCAAGCACAAGTGTGTGTGTAATTAACCAGCCTTATGCATCCTTTGTGCGAGGTAGCTGTTGCCATTTTTGCTGCCTTTCTGCATGCCTCTTTTGTGACCCAGTTGATGTTGGTATTTATTTGTGTGTGCTGGAAATGCGCCTTTGGCTTTTGCACGTGTTGCATGTGGCATGCAACAAACATGCAAGAACGCAATAACAGCTGCAATAAGCCGCCAGCAAATGGCACTACAAATAGCTGCAACTGTTGAGTAAATGCTTCGAGCTCCTTGAGTCACTTACTCTCATTGGAATATTTGATTAGCAGGTGTGCTTAAAACAAGACTGCTTTCATACAAATTTAAATAAAAGCCAAGGCAGCCTCAATTTGAAACGAAACACGAACGAAAAGAGATGGAAAGAACGCTAAGCCGATTTCAATGTAAAAACTCAATAAATATTCATGTCCTTTGTGGCATTTTTAATTTTGCATCAATGTTATCGTTGGGACCCAAAAACCAAATCCAGACGCTTTTCAAATTGGAAATAGTTTTGTTTATTTAATAATTTTTTGTTGTTCTCCTTTTGATTTATCTGTAAAGCTCAAATTCAACGGTGTAAAACAAACTAATCAATCTATGAAAATGTCAAACTGAAATTTGAAATCAAACGCAGAGTTGTGATTTGCACCGCATCGACATATTTATATATATGAGTATATGCATGTGAAAGTGGATTAAAATTCCGACAACGTATTTATTTAAACAACAACAACAATAGTAACAGCAGCAAAAATGGTGAGTTTTCACATCAAAATATGTCCCATTTGTCCACCAAAATGCAATCAATAAAAGCATTGAATAAATATGAGTACTTATCTAAATATTATCTTTCATAAATTATAGTTACATTGCAAAACCTATATGAATTTAGAAAATTAAATGAAAAGTAAATTCAAGTAAAAATATATAAAATGTATACACATTATAAATGGAAATTTATATTTTTTTTTATTGAAAAATCATTTAAATTGAGGAAATAAAGTCCGCTCATGCAAGGACAATACAATGGATACGTACGAGAACATATATGAAATGTGTATTTATCTAATGATGGAGATTTTCGCATGTTTTCTTTTTTTAAATTCTCCGGGTAAGGTAGACGTTTCACGGTTATTTTGCTAGAGGCTCTTTGCTTGTTGTTGTTGTTGCAATATTTCAATGTGCGCAACAATGGCAATAAACATCAAGTATCTGTTAGATACATCTTCATCAGGCAACCGAGCATAGATCTGAAAAGCTGAAATGCTGAAACGAACAGCGGCACGCTGAGGCCACTAGACGTATGCGTAATGTATGTAAATATATTTCAAGTATTTTGCTTGTTTAGTATTACTTCCGGCGGAAGCGATTGATTGTGCGCCATCTTGCAGGCAAGAGGTCTGTCTGTCTGTCTGTCTGTCTGTCATGTGTGCTTCTGTGTGTGTGTGTGTGTCTGGGTTTGATTTCGCATAACAAATCAAATTGATTGCTTATAGGATACATTTGAAAGAAATGAAATGCGCAATCGTTATTGATTTCACATTTTTCACATTTACAATATAAAACAACAAATAATCGTTGAGCGCAGCAGCCGAAAATAGAGTCCACAGACTTTTTTCCTAACTGTTCGAGGACCCTTCAGCTGGACTCCATTTTATTATCACTTATTCGTACTCGTAATTCATCTGCAAATGTAATTAAAATGTGCGAGCATTCAATTTTGATGTTGTTTTGATGATTTTATTTGAGTGGCTATAAAAATGATTCTGTAATTGCCGCTTGGCAACTTCAAGCTGTGTTCGTTATTAATGAAAAGAGATAAATAAAATGCAAATTAAAGATGTACATACATAAGTAATTATACGAACAATGATATTCCTCTGTCCTATTTCCCCAAACTAATCGCTCTTGTTTATGTTTACTCATAACTCACTTTATTTTCAGTATGGCTTTGTTAACTACGCTTTGGAGTTGCTGGTGCTAAAACATTTCAACGAAGAAATATGGGAGAAAATCAAGTAAGTAACTGAGAAAACAAAGAAACAACCAAAGAATGAAGACATTAGAAGTTACCACAATTATCATAGAAATTGATGCACGCCTAACTTTCCCTAAACTAATAACAAAACACACCGTAAAATTCGTCGCACTGCACATCACTTAGAGTTAGGAAAATGTTTAATTAAGTTGTACGATTATAAGCCACAATCAGATGGAGAGGCAAGTGTACACGTATCTACAGAACAGAAATACTGGGTCACATGAGTCGTCTTGATAATCTTCTAACTAATTCCTGAAATCTAACGCGGGTAATTAACAAAGGTGTTTGCCAGCAATTTGATTGCCTACTCTGCTTTCAAATGCCAATCTTTTGCAAATTAACAATGTGACGCAATTAATTAATAACTAAAATACGTATGCGTGTATTCTTATGCACATTTGTCTGCCACGGCAGTTGCCACAAGCTGCAATTAACTAATTATCTATTTTTCACATTGGCACGCATTGCCACGCCCATTCCAGCCCACCCAAAGTACATAAATTAATTGTGCGTTTATGTGTGTGTGTGTGTGTGTGTGTGTGTGAATGTTAGTGGCACATAAACAAGCAAAACACGCGTCGCATTAATGTTAACAAAGATTTCTCTGGGTCTGTTCCCACACCAATTGCAGCTATAGAATTAACGGATATCCGGGCAAAAACACCCAAAATGGCAACCGACACGTGTCCCTCTTGTGTGTTTGTAAAGCTATTGATGTTGCTATGTATGTGTGTGAGTGTGACTGTGAGTGTGTGTTGTGTTCTATGAGTAAATACAATTCACATTTATCTTAATTAAGTTATTGATATTGCGTGTGTATTTGCTTAACCACCATTTGTAAATAGTTCTGCCGTTGCCTTTGGTGTTGCCTTAGTCATGTGCTGACTTTTCCCCTGATTACCCCCGAATATGAGAGTCAGGCTACCCAGGCAACTCAGGCTGCCATGACGTCAGAGCTGCTTTTACTAATTGACCATGATTTATATTTTTTGATTTCTTAACCGCAAGTCAGCAGTCAAAAAGTCGAGCATTAACTTTGCCAGATGTGCACGGACTGGGAACCCTTTTAATTACCTACACTAAAGCCACAATAAGAGCGTAGTCAACTTTTCTCATTTACTGTTGTTACAATGGCAACGCGATAGGCAACTTCATGATATTGGATACAACGAAAGAATTCTTCAACTTGACCCTAGTTTTAAACAGTCGTTGCCGCTGCCAATGACATGACTTTAATTACATTGCAGCTCGTTGCCAGTTGCCCGTTACCAGTTGGCATTGACAGTGAGCAATCAGTGCAACAGTAGTGGCAGCGGCAGTGGCAGCATTGTCAGCTGTTGGTGTGGCAATGTCGCCGCTGGCAGTGGCAAGAGAAACACTCATTATCCTTCCACTTGAGTCGACCAGGCATTGGCATTGACGTTTGCCCACACTTGAGCCTCACTGACACCCACAACCAGACGTTGACTGAGACGCAGCCGGAGAAGGAGACGGGGACGGGGACGGAGACGGAGACGCAGTGAAGGCAATTGTCCTCGTTAGCCTCTCGTTCTGTTGCACTCGAAGGCATTGTCAAAGCGCTCATTAAAGAGAAGGCAAGACTATTGACAGGATACGAGGAGAAACGCATACGTGCGTGCTTTTACACTGTCTGTCTGTCTGACTGTCTAACTGTCTCTGTCTCTGTCTTTGTCTCTGTCTCGGTTTGTCTGTCTGCTCGTCTGCCTGTCAGTCTATGTTGCTCTTGCTGCCTTCAATATGAATGCCAATGGCATTTGCCTTGATTGACACACTGCTGACCGCAAAACGAATAAATGAGAAAATGGGAATGAATGTTGTCTCTTGGCTTCAAGCTGATTGCTTTTATAGCAGTTGCTTTGCTCAGCTTTAAATCCACTTCAAGTTTACTTTATTTCTTGCTTCTCCTCTCGCTCTTCCTCCCCCTGCGACAAGTGCTGCTTGTGTTTGCCTTCACTTAATCAGAATCTGTGCGCTAAGTGTTTTACATTGTCGTTGTTGTTGTTGTTGTTGTGGGAATTGTGGCTGTTGTTGCCGCATAATTGCAGCTCATCAATCTGCAAATGAGCATCATTAATCTGCCCCAAATAGGAGCGATTTAAGACTTAAAGCTGCTTGCCAATTTAACTATAAATTCTTGGCCTTCTTTCTCTTGCGGCTTGACTTTGACTTTGATGTGCGGCAAGGATCAGATTTGATATCTACAAGGAGGCTGAAGCTTGTAGCTTGACATTAACTCTTGAGACACTGTTGGCCACGGTCAATGTGTTAGTTATTGTTCTCGATGTTGTTATTGTTACTAATATACAAGCCGGATATGTACACACACACACACACACACGCACAAACAGTTGCTCCTCTCTGTCTCTCTCTCTCACTCTCTCTCTCTATGTGTGCGCTGTGGCAGTGTCGCTTTATTGTTATTGTTGCGAAAGTCCTTGTTATTGTTATCGCCGCTGCTGCTGCTGTTGCTGTTGCTGTCGTTGTCTCTGTGCGTGTTTGTGGCACTTTAGACAAAAATCGATTTGCCTATAAAATGTTTTACATCACACCACACACACACACACACACTCACACACACACACCGACCCCAATGAGGAAAAACTACATGGCGTCTAACCCTCAAGGCCCCCCGCCCACATCTGTATGTCTTTATGTCAATATGTCAGTCAACTGACATACATATACATATGTGTACATCTGCCTCTCATGCCTCACGACTGCATGCCTCAAATGAGTTACTGCTGCGTTTTCTGCCAAAAATTCACGGTTAATGCTCCTCTGACCACTATATGCCGGAGCATCGATTGATTATGGATACGTTACGTAAATAAATTATTTATAACCCGACGACACATGCTGCAACTAATGAAATCTGCTTAAAGCATCAACTAAATCTATACATGTGGTATATCACATATTTAATGAATATTATTTTAACTTTGCATTGCATTTTATTGGACATTTTGTTGGAGCTTAAACTTAACTGGCCTTAATTTTGTCTGACCCGCCCCTGTGAGCGTTGAAGTATGCCAAGTGGGCTGGAAAATGTGAAATATATTGGAGGCGACGAGCACGGGATTAGCTACACGCCCCCTCTGGGAGCTTGGGCCAAATTTTCACTTCACTTATTACGCATACGCCGCATAGTACGGAGCGTAGAAAACGCTGGTATTTCGTGGGCATATTAAATGCAAATTTGTACGCATTTCACAGAACACGTTCCAATGGCTTTCGCGCGAAATACATTTTGCGACTTATTAACTTTGAATAAGCGGCGAGCAGCTGAGGCAACTGCTGTGGATTGCAAAGGAGTCATCAATCTTCATTGCGTCTGGCTCGGTTTGAGCGAGTAAGAAGCGGCCACGAGCTGCCGGAGGGAACAGTGGGAAGCCATGAACATTTTGTCACTCAACTAGGCACAGATTTTATTTGATTGCACACACAGCCCGGGAGAGAGAGAGAGAGAGAGAGAGAGAGTAGATAATCCATTGGAACGCACTAACTGCCATTAAAAACGCATTTCGATATTTCATGTTAATTTCAAAGCCGTTCACTAAGTGCTGCTTAAAAAGCGCGCACAGCAATTTCTGGTGTCGCTTTGGGCCATTATAGAGAGAGGATTTATACCCATTCCCATTTGCTTTCCCATTCCCATGTCCAAGCCTCATATTACTGGTTTTATTTTCGGCTACCATTTGTGGCTCTCTTGCTACTCTTAAGAAATTCATACAAAACAACGCACACACACACACACACACACACACACACACACAAGCATGCCTGGCCCGCAGCATTATGCCGACTTTTTTTCTGTTTTCCTCTTCTTTCTTTGTACCACACGAAAATCGATCGCATTTTCATAGCAGACATTATGGAAATTCGAGTCACTTTTTAAGTGTTTGTCTGTGTGAGTGTCGGAAATGGCATTTCTCAGGCATGTTACCAGTTGAGTGTGTTAGTGAGCATTTGTGTTTGTGTGTGTGACTGTGTCTGTGTCTGTGTGAACATGAATGCGTCAACAAATGTGCGTTGATGCGTCTAAAGTTTCAATCCCAGCAAAGGCGTTTATTTCTTGGCGAACTTCTTCTACTTTTAACTAAAAGACATCCACAAAACTTGTCTGCGGTGTGCCCAATGTATTCGTATGTGTATGTGTGTGTCTGTGTGTGCGACTATGTCGCTTACTAAGATAAATAAACAAACGTTGGGTTGTCCCGAGAACAAGAACAACAAAGAATCCTTCTATCTTAAACTGATGTTAGTTGCTCTGCATTTACGAGTTCGAGAATGTTTCATATTTTCACATTTCTTCTCAAACTGTCGCCGGCTGTTTGTCAATTGTTTTCGACATCTCAATATGCATATCGACTGTCAAGTGCACACAGTCGTCCTCCAGTGCCCCTTTATCTACACCTCCGTCTATTATCTTCTCAGCTGACACGTTTTCGCACTTATCGCCGAGATTACTTTTAGCTTTGATTGCATCTTCTTCGGCGACTCCTTCTCCCTTGACTTCTCTCTTGGTCTGCTTTATTTATTGTGCGTTAGATTGCTTCATATTCTTATATTTCCAACAAACAACCCGATTTCGCCCACCCACCCACATTTTATGTTTCTAAGTTTGCGTTTTATGCCCAGCTGTTTTATGGCTTTATGAATTACGCGTTGCGTGCGTGCGATCAAAACTGGCAAACGCGGCGAATACGTAATGATAAGCGCCGCAGTTCGACATCCACTGCTCACATTAATCGCCGGTTATAGCTTCTCAATAGCAGACATTTGGTCCAAGTGTCCGTTCGTGCGCTCAACTCAAATGAAGTGCAACAATCAACATTAAATAACAGCCAGATATCTGACAATAATATCCGTAAAGTCCCCTAACTCGGTTAATACTAAAAAAACAAAAAAGCACATAATAAAATATGTAAAATAAACATAAGAAACAAACAAACAGATTAGAGGATAATAAAAATTCTAGCTAAGAGTGGAAACACAAATTATTGATGAAATGTTAATATTATAAAAACAATTGTTAGTAATTACAGATCTGGTACGTTTTCCCACTACTGTTTGAAATTTGAGTAATGCTCCATTTATTTAGAAACCATTAAGTAGGATTTAATCGTTATTAATAACACATTTTTAATAGGAACAAAATATTCAATAATATTTGGAAATCAAAATTCAACCAAAATCAAAAAGTTGAACTAACTCCTATTAAACCTGTTATTGTAAATAACATTTAATTAAACTAATTAATTGATGACAACTATACATAACAATTCAAGATTGACTTTGCCAGTGATTCAGTTGGGCTTAGCTCAGTTTTCAAAGAACATTAGGGGAATAAAACTTCGCTCGGCTCAAGTCAAAAGTAACTAAGCCCCAAGCTCACGACTGCCAACTTATCTGACTGTGTTCTTATGCATTGGAGTTGAGCACGGGCAAAGTCAAAGCTTGTGTAGCCTGCTTTTAAGTTATTTCCATCTCATTTAACGCCAAAAGCTAATTATAAATTTATCGACTTTTGTGCCAAACTAAAGACCACACAAAGTCCATTAATTCATAATAACAACTTGATGCAAGCCAAACAACAACTGCTCCCTCACAGAGCAGACAGTTTCCGTTTGACACAGACACAGACAAAGACGCCTGAGGGTAGCCAGCCAATATTAATTAAATAAGTAAAATATGGCGGTTGAATGCTAAGCTGGCGGTTGGGGCGTATACGCAATGCCTATCTGGTAAATCATACGCACTGTGGCGGTTTCATTTTCGCTACAGAGAAACTTTGCGTAGGCGTTCCACGATTTCACACAAACAGAGTAGTAAAATTGGCATTAATTGCATTTGAGAATTGCAGCCCATGCAGCCATAAAAACAACTGTGTGGCCCACGTTCCTTATCCGACGTAACGCAATTCAACGGAAGCCTGAAATTCAATTTATACTGTGCGCGTGTCACGGATCAACGAAGCGTAGCTTTCACTTTTTATTCTTTCTTTTTTTTCCAGTTGGCAATGTAACTTCTATTTCATTAGAAATTGCTCAACAAACCTTATTTGAATCGCATTGTCATTTGGCACAGCCAAAATCATTCTCATTTGCATTGTGCCGCGTGTAACGTGCCGCATGCAACACGCAGATGCCTCCTGATAGCAATTCTATCTGCATCTGCAACTGCATCCCGGACAATTCAACTCGAAGTAATGTTAAGCTAGTC
Source organism: Drosophila sp. st01m (assembly GCA_018901795.1). Lineage (NCBI taxonomy): Eukaryota > Metazoa > Arthropoda > Insecta > Diptera > Drosophilidae > Drosophila > Drosophila sp. st01m. The sequence goes on along the minus strand of JAEIFG010001494.1, from coordinate 6,602,344 downwards.
TGTTTGTAGCCAACATATTTGTTCGCTCCCAACTGATGACATGCAAATCGATGATGTTGGTCGGCGCTGTAAATCTCTGAAAGAAAATTATTCTATTGATTTGCATAGTGGCAACAAGACATTGGCGAACATATCGGCGAGTGTTTACTTCCGCCCCTTACAGCGCACAGAGGACACCAAAAACGACAACGACAACGACAACAACATCGACAAGAACAATGACATCGACAATATCGAGGACAACGGGGACAGAATTACAACAGCCTGCGGCGCCATTGCAACTGTATAACTGTAGAGCTGTTGCACTGCAGCACTGAGAACTGCAGTGGCATGTCAGACCGGAAGTGTTCGCCTTGTGCCACTGTCAATTTGCGACATTTTGTTGCTGCCTCGTTTATGTCACTTCAAATTTCGCATTGCTTTGTGTGTGGCGCATTCGGATTCGCCGTTGGGCATCATTAAATCAACTGCCCTTACAGACAATAGAATACCCTGTAAATACTGCATAAATCTCGTGAGTTTTGTATTAACACAGCGCATTCTTAACTGGTACTATTCTAATCAATATATATTGACTGCTTCAGCTTTAGTTGCAGGGTATTCGTCTAATCCAATATTATTGTTATTTCTAACATTCTTTTAACTAAAAGGCGACACTGTGGAACTAAACTGGCGAGTAACGAGTGTAACAGGCGTAACAGAGCGTTGATTGTCGTGTATCCTTTGGTCTGTGTCCAATTAAATAGATTTCTGGATAGATATATAAACAAGTTGGACTGTTTTTGCCGTAACTGCTTGTATAAGAGTTTAACAAGAAGCCTTCAAGAAAACCATTTCAAGTAGTTACAAGCAAGAATAATAACTACAATTTGCATAGAAATAATGGATTACTACAAGTTTACTCATTAAGATTGCTTTAAATCCTAAGTTAAAGTTTAAGACTTAGCTCTTGGCCAACTCAGCAAACATGGAGAGATAACCAACCGCTAAGACAGCCCTCGGGCATTAACTGAATGCCGCAGGAAAAGGCCGTGTACAGCATTTATCACTGCTCATCGACAGTTGCTAATGATGTCTTAATTTCGAGATGTCACAATGCGCGCATAGATAAATTTGGTCAGGCAGAAAAAACAAACTGGAGAATCAGAAAAAAACAAAAAGGAAAGCACAGCAAAAATAGAAGACAAGACACAACGGGACAGGAGAAACTCAATCGAAGAGCAGCCGCAAAATTGTTGGTGACATAACAAATGGGAGAGTCGATTTCGATTTGGCTGCTCGGGGCCTTTTCAGACAGGTCCCCGTGACAAAGTTGCGCTTGCCACGCATGTGGACAGTTATTAATGAGCCTTTTGCAGCGCTCGGACAAAGGTGGGACTCATTAATTTGGTTGACCAACAACAACATCAACAGCCACAACCAGAACAACAACAAGTGCAACAACTGCTTTGCTTCTTGATTTTTTATCACTTTAGTCCAGCTACAGAGACAGATTAAGTTTTGCTTTTGCACACACTTGAGGCTTAGGGTTAATCATACGCCCCGTGGCCGTATTAAATCGGCGACCAGTTAAATTACTAAGCTGCAGCTAAATGGACTTGACACAGCTAATCGCAGTGACATTGGCAGTGTCACTGATAATCGTCCTGATGATAACGATGCTGATGATGATTATGATGGTGATGATGATAACGATGCCTCCTTTATCATTAAAGACGTACAGTATGTCTGCCAGTTGCATCGCTTTAACACTTATCACAGAATTCATAAGTCCACTTTGTTTATGCAAAATAATGTGTTCAAATTATAAATAAGCAGTGTATAACATAAAAAACAAGTAAGAAATATTATTAAAATAGTATCTTCTTTCAATATGGGTTTCCTGCATTTCTAATGCTATAAAACTTAAAAAGTAATTTCAGTGTGAATTTGTTGCCCATTTCAGTGTTGGCAATGGTTATGGCCATTTCTTTTGTGCTAGCCAACTCTTAAAAATCGTTTTGCAATCTTATCTCAATTGGCTTCGTAAGTATTATCGATTGTATCATTACGATTTTATTTGATTGCCTGCCTCCTGTCGCCTCCTCCTGCCTTCTTCCCCTGCCCTCGCTCGCCACAATTGACATTGCGGATAGAAATTAGAGCAACAAAGAATGCGTTTCTTATTACCAATGCTAATGTATGACCTGGCCCTGTCCCTGTCCCTGGCCATGGCCCAACTTTAGTCGCACATACACACACGCACACACACAGACACTCAGTTAGAGTGTGTGTGCAGTGTTTTCATGTTTTCGTTGCTTCTTTGTGTGCACAATAAAATATGTGACTCACTTGAGTTATGTGGCACATTAACTTGCACAAGTCTTAAGTGGCTTTTAACCTTATTTCGCTTCCGTTTCTGCGCTGCAGCTTTGCACATGTTCTTGGGGGTCGCTGCCGAGGCAGTTGCCACTTGGAAATCCAGCCAAGTTAGCTGCAATCGAGCGTAGGCGACCAACAAAGCACCTTACTATTTATATGGGAGAATTAAAAGAGCGGTGAGATTAAGTGCAAGAAATTGACAAATTTATGCAGTATTTTTCAACTAACAAGTATGTAAATCAGTTGCTTAAGCTGTAATTATTTATAACTGTGTTACATTATGATTTATGAAATTCAAGTACCCTACAGAGCGCATCGTAAAGATAACTTGAATGTGTTTTATATTTAGCTAAACACAACCGAGTCGGCGCTCTCTTTTGCTAAGTGCCCAACCATTGAAATGAAATGCGCTACTTTTACTCTGCATGTGTGTGTGTGTGAGTATGTGTGTGATTGTATGTATGTACATTTCAGTCTTAAGATTTGAGCCACCTTCAAAGCGAGACAACTCTACGGCAACTGTCATCATCGGCAGGTTGACAGATAGATAATTTAAGCTAGTAATGAAAATCTAATCTGTTAATAGCGTTTAAAATTGTAATTGTAATCAAAATCAGAAAGTTGTTAAAATTAATAAATTTGTCACAATTTATATCTTTAAAAAAAAAAAAAGGAATTGAAGAAAAATATTTAAACCGAATTAAATAAAAGTCCAAAAAATAAAAAGAATTATATTTCGTAAGAAAGTCGTTTAAAATTAGACAAAATTATGCCTGTTTCAAGCTTTCAGACTAATTTATAAGTAAAGAAAATATTTGTTTTTATATTCAAAAGACAATCCAAAATGTACCGATTGATATAGTTTAATGCTATCACAAAATGAAATCCACAAGTTTAGGCAATAAGCTTATTTAAGATTCAAACGGACTTTGACTGGCAAAACAAAAAAATAAATAACAAAAAGTCAAATTAGCTAATTGATTTCAAATCAATTGCGGTCGTCTTCTGATAAACTTTGTAAGCCAACTTAAAGTTTGAGCGGCCAAAAGCCAACAAGTAGTTCATAATAAAGAGATTTAGTGGTCCGCCATTAAATTGAGAGCCCCCACATGACAGAACATCAGGCTCAGAGTCAGACCAAGAGGCAAAGCCAGCTGCGTGTCTGAGGCGAATAAAATCCCCAAGCTGCGCATTTTCAGTATTCACACACTCGTGGGTTTACGTGGGTGTGAGTGCGTGTGTATGTGTGTAAAAATAAGTGTGCATAATGGTGGATAGAACGTTCGCCTTATGGCATATTCAACTATAATATTTACACGCGAGAGCGTCAATAACAAAATCATATGAAAGCTACCGCCGACTGTTCAGACTATTCAGCAAATATTTAATTGCCAAATGGTGGCCGCCCGTTGATATTGCCACAAATTTGTTATACACTGCACGTGCAACTAGATAACAGGTGAAAAGGAAAACAAAACAAAAGAAATCAAATACTACATTATTACCGGGCCATTGAACGAAGACATTTGGCCGCGAAATGTTTTCATATTATTAGTCGGGCAATGGGCAACGCCATTTGCAAGATTAGGCCACTTAGTTGGCCATCCTCTAGTCCGCGTACACAACAATATTTAAATGAGCAAGAAAGGAGCAAAGAGAGAAAGTATATTTGAGCTGCGAGCGGAAATTGAATTTCAAAGCAGATAAAAGACAACTGAGAAGAGAGAGACAGAGAGAGATAGACAAAGGGAGAGAAAGCTACTAAATGTCGCCTTGTATTTGTTTCGCTCCACTTACTTGGCGTATACTTAATGTCATGAGGAGCTGCAAATAACAAGGTGATAAATTGCTTGCTGTATAATTAATTTGTACAGCATAAATTAGCTTAAACTCTGTGGAAATTGTCGAAAATTAATGTTTACTTTTGGCCAAAGCGTACCAAAAACTTTATATATTTGTCATAACATTTTTGATTATATGATAGCCTCGTGTCAGTAAATCAAATTGTATCTCAAATTGTTAGGTCCGTGCACACATTAACTTTTTCAATTAAGTTGTCGATCAAAAGGAGCCACACACACCCAGATGAGACACACACACACACACATTTCAATCAATATAAATCAATCATACGCATCGTAGGCAGGTGGGAAGTGTCTTTTGAATAGACCCAAAATGTGTGTCCTTAATTTTATTAACGCCTATATTAATCGGTTTACAAGCTGTTAATAGATATTGTAATAAACCCATGGGTGCAATTAAAGCAAAAACGTATATTTGAGTTTATGACAATTTCCGGCTTAAATTCTGTTCCGAACTTTAAGGAAAATATTAGAAAACTATGCAGCTTAAATTCACTTTGGTGAATCGCATAAACTTTGCACAGCGTCGTCTGCATAAATTCAATTTTAATTTTGAATTTCCTGCAACACTCACACAAAGACACGCAAATTTTCATAGATAAATAAATTGCAGCTGAAAATCAATTTCCACTTTCGGACGTAGAAAGTGCGGCGTTTTACTCGAAGCCCTGCAGAGATGCAGCTCCTTTGTTGAAGGAAATTAAAAATCAACTTATCACCTATGTGATTATTATTTGATCTCTTGACTGTGGCAGATGGAGCGAAAAAGTGCAGAATTTTATTAAATCATTGCAATTGCAAGACAAAGACCATCGCTCAACAAAATCATGAAGCGAACCGAGCGAAAAGTGAAAACTCACCTTGGATTTTATCGCATTTGGCAGCGTCAGCTGTTGATATCATTTGCAATTTGCAATTTGACAGCTGCTTTTACTGCAGTCGCTGCACAGTTCACAACTCGCAACTCACAACTCACACCTCGACGCACATTTGAAATGAGCAATAATCAAGTGCTGTTGCCGCCCTCCGACCACCTGTAATAGAAATATTTTGCAAGAGACGCAGCTGTTTTGTGGTGCACAGATATGAGATGGAAAGAGAGAGGGGGAGTGGCCAGGTATACTCGCACACTGGGGAAAATGGGAAAATGGAAAAACTTTTGCACGTATAACATCTACTTTTCTATTACTTTTTCTATCTGATTTCTGCTCTGCTCTATGCTCTTCTGTTACTTTCTTTTCTCTCCAATTCGGTTCAGTTTTTGCGACGTTTGCATTCTTTTATTCTTTTCCTCGCTGTTTGGCACGTTGTATTCATTTTGTTTTGGCAACAGCTTGGCCCAAGTTCTATTAAATAATAAAGTTGATTTGTACTATGTTTATCTATTTGATTTTGTTGTATTTATTATTCAATGCAAATGCTCCCTATGTTTTTTACGAAGCTGCTTTAAAACCACGCAACAAATTTAATAGGAAGCTTTTTAACCCACATAGATTTATTTCCATCAACTTGGTTTAATCAGGCTATGGTATGGGATATTATTTGTAGACATACATGCATATATATAGTAGAGTAAGCACTCTTAGAACTTGTGGAGGATATTTAAGCATCACCATATGCGTAACATTCGGCTTTGTAGCTGCTTTCAGCCAAATATACACATAAACAAACAGATGTACATTTATACACGTACACACTCATAAATTGAAACAAAAAAGCAATTTAATTAAAATTAATGTATGTATTTTTCGCTCTTCTTCTCCTGTTGCTTTCACGCTCTCCTCATATTTCGGTATCGTGTTGACGTTGATGCTGCATCCAACACTCCTGCCACATTTTGATGCTCGCTTATATTTCCCCTCAACATCATCCACAACAACAACAATATGAACAACAATAACAACAACAATAACGACAACAACGACAATGAAACACAAACAGAAAAAAGGCCATGGTCAGCATGGAAGGACAATTTCTGGTGCGACAAATTTACGATGACGAAATAACATATAATTTAATTGGAGCAGCTGTTGAGATACTCAGTAAGTAGCTGGACAATTGTTGTTACTCTCTTTATAGTTGTGTTTGTATGTGCAAGTGGATCATAAAAAGAAATTTTGATTATTAACATTCCACATACTCGTAAACTACGTCCGTACACAGACATACCTGCCGATGACATCCTGGAGCTGTTTGGCAAGACATTCTTTGAGTTCTGTCAGGATTCGGGCTATGATAAAATACTCCAGGTCTTGGGTGCAACGCCCCGTGACTTTCTGCAGGTAAACCAAGTCTCAATAATTTTCCTTTTAATTAAAGAACATTTCGCATTTTACGCTCATTTCACATGCATCTTACGGCAGCTCGGAGGAACTCCGAGCATCACATCTCCGGGCATTTTCCATTTGCCAATTTTGCACTGAGTCATTTTTCATGTTGCCATCTCGAATCGCTGCTCTTCATCTCGCTCACTCTCTCGCCTTTTCTACCACTCTCTCTATATCTCTCTCTCTCTCTCTCATTCCATCGCATTCACATTGATAAGCATTATTTTGCTTGAATGCACACACACGCCCATTGCCGCCCACTTAAATGTGGTTTGTTGTACCACAGTTTTTGTTGCACTCACATTCGATTTATTTTCAATTTTCCACACTTTTCACCACACCATCAACGTCTACATCACCATCACCATCACCATCATCACAGCCATCACCAACACCATCATCATCGATATCGACATCGTCATCCATTCCTGTCTCATTCCTTAGTCATAATGAAAAATGAAATTGAATTTTTGCTGCATTTTCATTGAATACAAATGAAAACCACAACAACGCGATATCGAACTCGAACCACAAATGAACAAACACAGAATCTAGACGCGTTACACGACCATCTGGGCACCCTGTATCCTGGCATGCGGGCACCCTCGTTTCGCTGCACGGAGAAAGATGGAGAATTGCTGCTGCATTACTACTCAGAGCGGCCAGGACTGGAGCACATTGTTATCGGCATAGTCAAGGTAAACGCTGTGGCTATTCTCTGCCCCTCCATTTTCGATAGCCCCTCTGCGGTCTCTGCTTATCATTTTACAGGCCGTTGCATCGAAATTGCATGGAGTCGAGGTGGAAATCGACATTGTGAAGCGTAAAGGTGAGCCCATCGATGAGGCTGAAAAGGAACGCGCTCTGGCACGAGAACAACAGGAGCTGGACGAGGACACGACTGTTGTGGTATTGGATGCATGTCCTGCCTCAGTTTTACCATCGGCATCCACATCCGCATCCACATCAACATCCACATCCGCAGCTCCAACCGCCTCAGTAAATGCTGAGCAGAACAATAATCACAATGCGCGCAACAACAATGGCATCGGCAACAACACGATTAACAACAACAACAACAACGATGGTCAACAGATTGCCAGTGAGCTGGGTAAGCATCAATTGAGGCAAACAGATTGCCTTAGGCTCATTACGCTTACAGACACTCTATTCGCACATGAGCATAATCACTTTCTGAACCAACATGACACATTGATGAGTATCAGAGAAGCGGGTTAACGAATTCTGAATGCAACTAGTGGAAGAGGCTGCAGCCATGAGAATCCCTCAACAATTTCTGGATTATTTTGGAAATTGTCAAGAAATCGAACAAACTTTTAAATGATTCTATATCTTCTCTTGGACAAGCGTCATTCGAACAGTAGATTTCTGCATCTGTGTTTAACACACGTTAAAATCGAAAACTAAATTGGTCTGTGCCTTTAACAAGTTCAGAGACTCTATCTTTTATAGACTCCGAGGTTGAGCTGTTTATTCTATACTCGCTTGTTGATGCCATACAAGAATATATATTATTTCTGGTCTCTACCGAGTATTGCTCATTAAAAACTCAATAGACTTTAACTACATTTAAAGTGCAAGCGCTAAAAAGAATCTTTGTTAAACTGTCTTCGTTCCCAGGTAAAGCGTATACTGATATTTCTTAACTGGTAAACCAATCACAATCAGACTTTAGGAGCTTATATTACAACCTGAGCCTATGAGCCTTGTGGCCAAGTGTTGTTTCTTCATTCCTGTTGCTGTTAATCTTCAATTGTAATCTCTTCTTTTTCTCCGTCTCTCGGCCATCAGCCGAACAATTGCCGGCCACATCGAAGGCCACGCTCACGCCGAGTGGACCAAGTGGACCCAGCGGGTCGCTTGGACAGGACAGCTTTGACTGCGATGGCGACAAGGAGCAGAAATGTCTGCGGCTGCTGAAAAACAAAAGTGATGACATCGAGCGATATGACCATGTGCAGTTTCTGATACGTGAAATCAATGTGGCTGCCAAATCGCAAATGGATGCCAAGAAGGATGAGCAAGCGGCGGCCAGCGATGACATGGAGTTTCTATGCGAAGGTAACACAAGCGACATTAATTTGGCTAATTGCCAGGCTAATCGGTAAACCCGTTAACCCTCCTTTACAGCGCCTCTCATTTCGCCTGCTACATTCTGCAAGGTGTTTCCCTTCCATTTAATGTTCGATAGACAAATGAAAGTCGTGCAGGCCGGCAAGGCCGTATCCCGCGTAATACCCAGGTAAGCTTTGGTTGGTTCCCTTTTCCTTTTCCATTTTCCATTTTCCCTTTTGCCTTTCCCCCATTGCCCGCATTTTCTTATTGCTGTAAGTTGTTCTTGTTGTCTTGCGATTAGCCATTATGGCTGTCCTTAGAACGGGCATTCAGCCAGCTAACCATCTCATTTGCTCCTCCTTCTTGTCGTCAATTCAGAGTGGCCGAGGAGAACTGCTCGCTGATAGAGGTGGTGGAGGCGATCAGACCACACCTGCAGCTCACATTTGAGAACATTCTGTCGCACATAAACACCATCTATGTCCTCCAGACGAGACAGGGCGCCATGAGTAGCCGACTCGAGCAACGTTTTCTGAGACTGAAGGTAAGTTTTTGTCTTGGCCAACAACTGTTTGGCTGTCTTGTGTCCTCTGTTAGCAATCAGCCGCATTGATTTCAATATGTGGCTAAAACCCGCACACACACACATCCCCTTACACACACTCATACATATAACCAGACTCGGCAACATAATGAAATGAATAAACAAAATGGCCGATTACGCACAGCTGCCGCCATTGGGATTGGAATTGAAATTGTGCATAAAATGTAATGCTGCTTCTCACAAAAAATCGCAACATAAGGGCCAATTTTATTATAATTGCGAATTGTAAATGCTTCGCTTAGCATTATCTCTCTTCATCTTTATTTTCCAGGGGCAAATGATGTACATACCGGAAACCGATCGGATTCTCTTTCAATGCTATCCCAGTGTCATGAATTTGGATGATTTAACCAAGTGAGTGTAAATCCATGCTTCTACTCTTATTTGGGACAGTTTTATCTGTAAACGGAATCAAATAGTTGCCAAATTTACTGTCGTCAATTTAAATGTGGATTTATGGAGAAGCTGCTGACTGTTTATGGGGTGCTGTTTATTATTTCTGCATATAAATTGAAAGAAATTGCAAATACCCAGCTGAATTTATTGCTGACAATAAAAATGTTTCTACCACACCTGGCCAGAAGTCCAGGCATTCCAACTCCAACTCCACGGCTTACATTGGGAGTGTAAATATTTTATTTTATTTGCTCTTTCCCAGAAGCTGGCTCAGAAGCTAAGCAAATTTAAATAGACTTAAGTAAAATGAAATGCTTGTCATTTCTCTTACTTTTTGTTTTGATTCCCCGTTCCCCGTTTTCCATTCCCCACTCACAACTAGGAAGGGCCTCTACATTTCGGATGTGCCACTTCACGATGCGGCCAGGGACTTGGTTCTGCTATCCGAAAAATTCGAGGCGGAATACAAGTTGACCAAGAATCTGGAAATGCTGACGGATAAGCTGCAGCAAACGTTTCGCGATCTGGAGAGTGAGAAGCAAAAAACAGACAGGTAAGAAAAATGATGCACAAGCAAATACGAAAATAGAAACACATTAAGGCGAGAATCTGCTCTATGGTATTCGAGAAGAGAAACAAAAGCTACATAAAAATCGTTGCATGCTTTCAGGCGCGAAATTAAAATTACTCGTACATTTTCTTTCCATTTGTTTGTCATTCATTCTGCGGTTGCTTTTGCTGTTACCACTCTCTGCATCTCTACATCTCTTCTATAACCAGGTTGCTTTACTCCGTACTACCCAAGTCTGTGGCAAATGAGTTACGACACCAGCGTCCAGTGCCACCCAAACGGTAAGCCAAAGCCAAAGCCGCAGCCAGTGCCATATCCATAGCTAGAGCTCTGATCCCAATGGCCATAAATACAAACAATTTGCAATTTATACTATTATTTATTGTACATGTTTTGACAGCTACGACTCCGTAACGCTTATGTTCTCCGGCATTGTCGGCTTTGGGCAATATTGTGCGGCTAACACGGATCCCGAGGGCGCCATGAAAATTGTTAAAATGCTTAACGAGCTCTATACGGTTTTCGATGCCCTCACGGACTCCAAACGCAACCTGAATGTCTACAAAGTGAGTGCAAATGACTAGTTGCTATTTATATTATGAATATGCGTTGAATATCAGCCCATGGCTTTTAAATCGAGAGCTACTCAAAATGACTTTCAATACGAAGAAGTCAAGCCAAAAACTTAATTACAATTTTGACTTGGCCGCAAAAATTGCATGTCAAACTGTCAAATTGGCAGTACACACACTTTACAGTTAGACAAACATACGTTTGACTTTCGACATTTTCGACAGGTCGAAACTGTTGGCGATAAGTATATGGCTGTCTCCGGTTTGCCAGACCATTGTGAGGATCATGCCAAGTGCATGGCGCGAGTGGCTCTGGATATGATGGACATGGCCAAGAACGTTAAAATGGGCTCAAATCCAGTGGTAAGTAATTTTATTTTTAAGTAGTACCACTTGCAAACTCCAAATATTTTTGTAAAAAGTTTAAAGTACATGAAATATCAGAAAAACATTTAAAAGGTAACTGAAACTCTAAAATAAAACAAATTCTTTGAAGGAAAAGAGTAAAAATATAATTTTTTACATTCACAATAGGCAGTTTTAAAGACTTGTCAGTCCGGCGGAATTTATATATTTGATTATGCGGATCTAAATGATACTAGATAATTTAATTTCAAATAAATTGTTTATTTATATCGGCATTTCCCAAATTTTTACCTACCCATTTTCATACTTTAATTACGTTAACATTGTCTAATTGATATTATTATATAAAATTCTCCTAGAGTTCTGTATCAAAGTTTTTTCCCACATTTTTGGTATTTTTAATAAATATTATTTGTGCAAATTCTTTTAGTGAAACCATTTCAATTTAATTATTATTGAAAGCGAAAATACATTAATTTTAATTAAAGAAAATGCTTTGCAAATATTTTGCACACTTTTCTGTTATGGCAAGTTGTCGGATACTCTGTCCGTTGCACACTTGGCCTGGCTTGACAGTATTAAATGAATGTTGGAAATTGTATGCACAACTAATGTACAAGTTTTGAAGCGGTGGGTGTGTATGGGGTGTGTGATACACAAGCTTTGCTAATGGCAGTCGTCTGTCTGCCAGTCGGCCTGCCCCTGTGCCACTTCTTGCCTGCCTTCTAATTGTGCGCAATGAAAGCAGTTGAAAGTTGTCCTGTTTCCGTGCGCATTCGTGTGAAGCTGCAACTTGAACAAGTTCGCGCAATTTGTTGCTGAATGCATTTAAGCAGCGAGCGGTGGCAACAACGGATCAATGGTGCGCAAATATGAATGGGGCATAGACAACTTTGAATCAAGAATTGCCAGGTAACTGGCATCTGCCAACTGACAACTGACAACACGTAAAATATTATTAACCGTGTCAAAGAAGTGGATGTTAACTAAACTAAAACTACTCGCAACTTCAAAACTGATACAACAACTTGAGCAAATTTGTGAAAATTGCTAAAAATTAATTTGAAATTGTTGACACGATATCAAAGGACTAGCATCAAGTTGCGTGACGTGCTGTCCTTCCACATCCCCCCCCTTCCACTCGCCCTTCCGCTCACGCTCTCGATGTAGACTTTGGCATCCTGGCCACTTGACCATCAACCGTCAGCTGAGCCGTCGAGCTGCGGCTTGTGCCCTCTTCCTATGCAGGCAGGCTCTCCACTGTGGGCTTTGAGTGCCTGAGCTTAAAATATACGGCAAATATATGTGTACAAATATATACATATGTACAGATGTGTGTACATATGCTTGACTCACACACAGACATATTGGGGGGTTGCCCACTTGATGACATCCTTTACAATTACAGCAGCCAACTGCCGGCAGCGACGTCAGCGTAGGCGTCGACGTTGGCATCACTAGTGTTGTAGTTCATGTGGACAATGCTTGTGGTATGTCGGTTATATTGTGTGTGTGTGCAACAAGCCAGAGCTACATACACAAACAGAATGAGAAACCAACTGAGATGTGAGACTGAGAGTGAGAGAGAAGAGAGTGAGAGGAGAAAGAATGCTCAGCTTATGTCGCTTGGCTGTATTGTCAAAATTGTGTCTTTGTGTCTTGCACACACTCACACTCACACGTACACGCACACGCACACACATACTTTAGGGGTAAGTGTGTCTTAAGTCATTCATCCATCTCACTCTCTCGTTGCATGCCACCAACGCATAGTCAACTACTGCGGCTGCCAGTATTTCATATTTGACTGATTGCTTTTGGTAATGTAGCCGGAAACACGTACTGCTCTTGATCCTGATCCTTCGTCCTGTTCCTGCCCCATTGTCTGCACGCGTTGTCATCAGAGAGCACATCCTACGTTGCACGTCAACTTTGATGCATGTGCAACCTTCTGATGTGCACGAATGAGTAGCAAAAAAAGGCAACAAAAAACGAAGGGAGAAATATAGACAACGACAGTTTTCATTTGCCATTCGACAGACAACAAGCTTTAGGCAGCCGCAATTTGACAGATGGTTCGAAATGCAATTAACAAACACAATATACAGACATCGGGCTATATATTCCATTGCCATTTCACGCTTCATTAGTTTCTGATAACAAAAACAACGGCTCCAAAATAGCAACATCGTTGATTCTCCTTCTCTTCATACTTGCCACTTTATGTTGCCAATTATTCACAGTTATTTTCCATGCTAAAAGTTTATACTTTACCTTCTCTTGGCCAGTTGCAGCAGAATAATCAATAAATATGGCCACAATTCACAATTCAGAACAAACTTTCGCGAAACTTGAAATGCATTAATTGAGTTCAACGATTTGGTCAAATTACATAAAAAATATAGTACAGAATCTAAATGAAACGCTCATTTCAAGGAAAATAGTTTTGCTCAAAAGTTTAATGATAAGTAATTATGAAATGAATAAAGAGATTCAACTTATTACACATTCCATTTCTGTTAGACTTTTATTTGGTGGATTGAGCTTTGTTTTATTTTCTGGCGTTGATTTCATTTTCTCACTCACTTGTCTCAAAATTATGTTATTGAAGATTTGTCTACTTACTTGGAAAATTGTTAAAAATACGAATTCATTAATGCTGTCATTATTGTCCATGTAAAGTCCATGTAGTTGCCACAATTTTTAGACTGATATTATTGATAACTACTTTTTCAATCCACTTTGTCTCTTATTTATTTTGAAAACTTCGAGAAATATGTGTAGTTAGTACATCTTAATGCTTTATTTAATGACCTTCAACCGAAATCTGTCTATATGCATCGAACGAAATTTGAGTCAGCTTAGATTCTTTAGCACAAAATGTGGTTGAAAAGTTGAGAAAGAACTGAATTTCACAGCTACCAGATAACTAGATATGTGTGTGTTAATGTGTGTGTGTGTTGCTGACACATATTGCTGGCGGCAACTATAAGGGAGTGTCGCCTTTTGGCTTTTGGTTCTTGCCACAGTTGCAGTCACATTCGCCGGCCACAGCCGCAGCTCATTTCGTTTTAAATTTAATTATAGAAAACTTTTGGCTACCGCAGCAGCAACTGCAACTTTTTCAAAGTAATTGTGGCAACTTTTCGTTGGTTTGGTTTGAATTTGGTTTGGCTTAGAGCTTGAAACTGCAAACTTGCCAACTGGCAACTGGCAACTTTGTAGATTTTAGAACTTGGCTTGCATCTTACCGGGGTTAGTTAGCAGGTAAAGTTTATGGGCAAAATGAAGTGTTGGACACTTGTAATATCTAGAGAGTGAAAGAAGTCTTCTTTTGGCTGGTGTTAACTAGCTAATTATATTTAGTATACAAATTTAATTAGAAATCGTAACACTACAGTAATCTATTTATGTCTATTCCCACAGCAAATTACCATCGGCATCCATTCAGGCGAGGTTGTCACCGGCGTTATTGGGAATCGCGTACCACGTTATTGCCTCTTTGGCAACACAGTCAACCTAACGAGTCGCACGGAGACCACCGGTGTTCCAGGTCGCATTAACATCAGCGAGGAGACTTACCGGTGAGTGTAACACTTAATAGCTAGTAAACTCAAAGGGGGAACGAGTGCTCGGTTGGATTGTAGCCGGCGCTGTTGTTGGCTTCATTAGTCTTGACATAGGCGGCTATTGCCGCCTGTTTGGCCTCTTCGGTTATGGCCCCATTGCTGGTCTCCACAAAGGCTGCAACAGCCGCCTTTTCCGCATCCGTTACCGCCTCCAATAGCTGCACATGATTCTCACTCTCATCATCGCTCTCGCTCTCGCTTTCGGCGCTGCTTATCGTTTCCAGTCTCTGTATGGCATTTGTCAGCCTCTGTATTGGCTTCTCCGATGTCTGTGGATGCTGATTTTGTTGCTGATTTTGTTGCTGCTGCAAGTCGGGCCCCTCCAGCTCTTCGGTGAGGTCAATGTAGCGCTGCAAGCGCTTGGGCAACCTCAACGTATCGATCCCATTGGGCAGCTGATTGTGCTCCCTTAGTATGTCACGAATGCGACAGCTAGGCGACAAAATAGAAACCTCATGTTAAATGCAAATCTTTAAAATTTAATACTTTTAGTCAAGAAAGTTTCTCAATCCCCCCTGAACACGCAACAGCAGCTGCAACATGCCGTTTGCCACTTCTGTGCCAGTTGACTGTCAATCTTCACAACATATTTCATAAATTAATTTAAGTTTCACATAATAAGCTCACATCGAAAAAAATTAAGCAACAACATACACAACAACAACAGTATGCCAAAGTTCATGTGCTTAAAACTTCTGTTGTAAGAAATTTTCTATAAACTTTGCTTTTACTCAAAGTTACGCTTTATGCGGCACACGGCAAACGGCAACAGCGAAACAAAAACCAAGAAGAGAAGTTCAAGTGCCGGAAATTGTGAGCTGATTTTTCTTTTTCTTCTTTATATCTTATACTTGTACTTTTTCACTTGATTCGCGAGCAGTCAACCTTCTGATAGATGTAGAGAAATCTTTAGTTACAATGGCTGGGCAGAGAACTTTGTAATACTTCCGAGTATATGATAGAGAAGCAAATTCTAACTTGAGCAATCCCCTACATAAATTGACTTCATGGTGCGCCATCTCAGCTTCACAAATAAATGCTAATCTACCGTTTATTTTAGCCACCGCCGCCGCAGTCAAAAGTTGCACTTTAGACAACTTTTGATGTTCTTGTTAATTTGGCTTGTCAACATTATTGAGGTGGTAAATAAATTGCGCTTTTGTTTCGCCTGCTTTATGGTCCACACCAATCAATGAAGCAACTCCCCAAGCTACAACTATTAGGGGGTAGGCTATAAAAATAAAAAAATTTAACAATTATGCCTATGAGCGGCCCTTGGGCGTATGCGCAATATCAAGTATACGCTGCGGTGTCAAACCAACCATGACAAGTGACATTAATAAGCGGGAATTGAAATCACAGAGAGAAAGAATAAATTCAGCTTGCAATGCAAAGTAAAAGAAATTGGTATAAATAAAATGACAAGCAGCAAATGCAGCCACTGCAATTGAATTCAAACTGCCAATCGTAAATTCTGCGGGACATTCATCTGGGAATCAATGCAATTACATACAAACGTATTTGCTCGTTGCATATACCCAAGTATACTATAAACACTATATATGTACACGTCCCGTTGTACTCTGATATGCAAGTGTGTGGCTATACAAACATTGGTCGAAGAAAAACAAACTGGGAAACGTGCAAATAAATGGAAAAACAATAATACTTAACTAGAAAATACCCTGAAATTAAATTATAGTAATTTTTTCGATTTAATGTATGCTCATGTTAGTACTGAGAATAATTCGAAATCTTTGCGTGCCCTCGCCTGCAGTATACCCGCTTTTGCGACTGTCATTGGTACAGGGTATTGGCAAACAAGTGGAGTGTGCTCGGCACAAAGTCGTTGCGAGTTTTATGAGACACGTGAGTTGGCAAGTGGCAAGCATGCGAAACAAATAGCACAACAAGTTGAGTTCCAGTGAAACCCGATCGGAACAGAGTGACACCCGCATCGGAAACCGCACAAACTTTCTGCCAACTTATCAAATTAGTGAATGGCCTGACAGCTTATCGATTAAATTCGAGCACTAATCAAATTGATAAGAAATTCAATTAAATTAAGCCAACATCTGGTGGAGTTGACCTCCCTCGCTTCGAGCGTTTATTCTCAACCGATATTTGATACTAGACATTTGCTTAAACTGCGGCAAAGTCGAGTAAACTATGATAAAGTGTGGACAGCGACATAAAAGGACACAAGCGAAAGTAAGACACATACTAATAATGAAAGCAACCGTGTTTTGGTCATGGCTACAACAAAAAGCCAACACCAAATTAAAGGCAGTTGTCAGTTGGGGCAACAAAAGCGACAGCAAACTGGTTTGTCAAAATGTCTGTCAATCAGACATTCAGGCCGACAGGCTGTGAGACAGTAAGACAGTCACTCAGCTCAGTCAGGGAGTTGTTGCGACTTTTATACTTATTAAATTTTCTGGCTTATCAGAAAACGGAGACAGACCCGTAGAAAGTCAAGCAAGCGTTGCGAACCAGCAGCAATCTTGCCCAAAGTAATTGAATAAAAAAGTTCAACTTGTTGGCAACGTCAGCAGCCATGTGCTTTAGTTGTCATCCGATGACAGTAAACCCTACCATCATCACATCTTCCCATGTTCCCATCGACCTAACATTCTATCATCCTATCAGCTTTCCATTGCCCCATTGTCTCATTGTCTCATTGTCAACTTCAAAGGCAAGTGGACAGCTGCTCTCACTAAAGTTCAGTAGTTGATGATTATAATTACCGGCACAAATGTCGCAGTGTCGGCACGCCGTAAACCTGCTCCTTGCTAATAATCTTGTCCATTAGGAGAATTCCGTATCGCTTGAAAAACGTTTCACGTCGGGATGCATATTGAATTGGCTACAAAGAGAAGGGATGAAAGGGTGAAACAAATATTAAAAGTTGTCGGCAGTTGGAACATATATCGAATAGCCTAAATCCACTTATTAATTATGTACACAACTTCAAGAAATGTTACATTCACATATTAATAAATATGACATATATTTGTAAGAAATAAACATTTGAAATTTTAATTAGCAAATTTGCAACAACATTTCATTTATTATTATTTATACATAAGATTTTCTTTCATTCCAACTTACATTTAATATTAATTTGTCAAAATTTAGATTTACATACTCATGTAATTTACAAATGAGTAGATATCAAGATGAAATGACCCTTAGAATTATTATGTACGTAGTACGTACTCATCACAATGTGTTTCAGTGGATTTGTGCTTCATGTTAATGTTTGCTAAGTACAATTAAAACAACAATTGAAACACTGGTCAAGTGGGCAGTACGACTCACCTTGAATGGCATTTCAATCATGGGCACATTTCGCAACAGCATCTTGAGGCAGAGAACCAGCTCATAGCTGTAATTGCGTCCATTTTCGATGAGCTTGTCAAGCAGCGCAATAATCACGGAGGTGCCTCCATCCGGCGGTTGCGGTGCGGCACCATATCTGCAATGATAAGCGGTCACGAATACGGCTAACTGTGGACTACGTGCAACGAGCTGCCAGTTGCCAGATGCCAGCAAGCAGCTGCTGGGGCACGTAGTTGGTTAGCTTGTGGTCGGAGCAGAGAGCTGGACAAATGTTCTGCGGTTGTTAACAGTAATTTGTAGACGACATTGCTGAGGCGGTGCGGAAGTGAGTTGGGTTGAATTGTGTAGAATGTGGAATGGGTTGGGCTCGGTTTGGTTTGGTTCATTTCGGTTCGGTTCGGTTGTGAACTGAACTGGGGACAGATTTGACAGGTCTGGGCAGGGAAGGGGTAATAAATGTTTGAGGCGCTGATAAACACAATGTGCAAATGAAATAATGAACAGAACACGGGTCGCGGTAGTCTATGTATGTCCTGTCATAAGCACACATGACACACACAGACACACACAAAACACAAACATATGATGTGTCTGTGGTAAATTTTCAAATGAAGTGCAAATTGTAGCAGACAACCTTGTACGATGTCAACTGGTAAATGGCGAATGGCAAATGGCGAATGGCAAATAGCAACTGGCATCAGCGTTGTCACATTTTAAATTGAAAATGTTTGTCAAAATATACATTTCAATTGCTTTTGCACATCGCGCATTATTTGCATTTCACTCCGATAAGCAGCATGAAAGTTGTGCTATAAGAATTTTTATACACACATCCATTATTGTACTTGACGGTACTATATATTTTATAATATGGCCTTTGGTGGAATAATTTATACGAGTACTGTACAAAAATTAAGCGCGAGTAAATAAAAATCTACGCAAAAATAAGTATTTCATTGCCACACAATTTGCATATTTTATGGCCAATTCTAAATGAAAATGCAGCAAAGCGAAAGAACCAAAGTCAAATCAAAAGCGTAAAAAATATCGATAATTTATGGCAGCATCAGCAGCACAATCAATCGAAAATCAGGCAACAAGGCGATGGTGCAGAAGCCAGAGCAACAGCAACTAACAAATGACCCTATGGAAGTCTTAATTAAATGAAGTATTTCTAGCTCTCTTCAATCTGTGATCTATAATATGGGTTATTTTTCTAAGACAAGAGAGCATTTCAACTGCGGAGTTCAATTTCTCTTGGCTTTTCCTGATTTGATTGGAATCGCCAGTTCTTGGCTGGCAATCAATATTCATATTTTATGCAAAAGTCTACTTTCTGGCGCTGCATCAAATATTGAATGCGCTCCAGCGTTGCCAAAAAGCTATCCAAGCAATGAGGCGTGGATGTGCAGCAAACCACAAGAGCACAAAAATATATAACAAAAGCACATCAGGGCAATATCAAGTTATAAAACAATAAATTGCCGACCGCAGAGAACACAGACAGCCAGAAACCCAAGGACGGTGACTGAGTGGTTGAGAACTATTCGAAACTGCAAGCGTTTACATATAAATTTTATGAATACTAGTTGTTGTTGATGTTGTTGTTGTTGTTGTTGTTGTTGTTGATTTGTTGTTGTTGTTGCTGTTGCTGCTGAGTGCACACTCATAAGTTGTGTCAAGCTGCTTGGCGACCATGAGACACAGTGGAGACGTCGCCTTGTCATGCAAATTCGCTTTGGCAGCGACTTTCATATTTAATGTTAATATTTGCCCCGCTCAAGAGCCAGCCGAGAGTTGCGTCAAAAGGGGGCGGAGCACAGGGAGTGCAAAAGGGAACTCGAGGCATTGTCAGTCGGACCTCTTGATTATGCTAAGCGATGCGCAGCGTTTTATGTTGCATACATTACGGCGTCGCCGCCAAGTGCCGCATGCTTTACATAGTTTTCCGCACTAATTGAAGTGCCTTACATGAACCTTACCTGAGCAATATTAGCAGCAATTCGGGAGTATTCGCTTGCAGTGCGATTCGCAGGGGCGAGGAGTAGCCACAGGACTCGATGGGCACATCAATGAATCTGTGAAATGGGATAATGTGACGGATAAATTGTTAGTCAGATATGGTAGACTAAGTGGGTTAAGTATGTTGCCAAATGTAAAAGTTGTCTGGGTAATGTCACAGTGTCTCTGTCTGTCTTCTGTCTCTTTCTCCCTTTCTCTGCGTGTGTGCGAGCTTTTCGGCCACACTTTGTTGCTTTAATGGACGCCCACAGAGCTGCCCTTAAAAGGCGACTAAATGGCAAGGCTACATTAGCCCAATAACTGAATCAGAGTAAAAGAGTTGATGGCAGTTGGCAGTAAGGAATTGTGCCAAAACCAAATTAAACTGTTTGCTTGTTGCTTTTTGCCTGTTGCTCTTTGCTATCTGTTGTCATAGTTGGATACTGGTTTCTTTTTTTTGGTTTTTCGTAAGTTTTTCACAGACCATAAGCCCCGGTCCAGGCAAACAGAGCTTCAATATTGCGTATACGCAGAGTTGTTAGGCTTTTACCTCCATTGAGGCATTAGCATGTACACAGTATGCACTTGAAGTGCTTTGTGGCACGTCCGAGGCACAGATACAGATACACACACACTCAGACACATCTATACTTGGGAATGTTACATTGTTTGTGCTTCTGCTGGTTTTTATGTCTACGCATAAAACTGGCCAAATAAAAGCCCACAAAACCACAATAAAGCGACACATCATCGTACATCCAACTACACAAACACTCATAGGCAGGTAATTTACTCACACACACACACACAAGGCAATAGATTTACTGGGCAGGCGATAAGCGCATTTTCAAGTCCTGTTTTAAATTCCTGACAAATTAATTTTCAGTATTTTGGACAAGCTGCAGACAATGACAACTGCAGGTCAACTTACTTTTAAGCTTAGCACATTATTAATACCCAACATATTTCCTATTAGTTATCCTCTTCCATAACTCCTAAACCCTTAACGAATTTCCTGCAAATTCCTTGCAAATTTAATTTCAAATTCTCAGCTTATAAGCTCAACTCCAAAATTCTATTTCTTTCAATGTGCCAAACCTTTAAATGAAATATGAGTGCATGTCGTAATTTTCTTAGTTTGCCGTTTTGAACATGTTTCCTGATATATTTGACATGTGGCAATCGGAGCATTGCAAATTGTAGCCAGTTGAAAGTTTGTGGCATTGATTTGAGTTTATTTTTTGACATTACAGACTTCTTTACTTTCTTCAACACACACACACACACAGATACTCTCACAAATATATATGTGAGCGTAGCTGTTAATTCTTAAACATTTGTGTATCCGTGTATATAGACAGAGTTAAATGAGAGTGTCGAGCATAAGAGCGTCTTAAATGTACTTCTTTTGTACTACTTACATGATGAGCATATATATGGTATGATTATGTGTGTGTATGTGGGTGTGTTGATGTTGGTATAAGCATGTATCAGCGCTTGAGTGTCAGCCCGGCAGCAGCTTTGTGCGCTTATTACACGCATTTTTGACTTTAATCCTCCGGAGTGCTGGCAAACAAAGCCAAAATAACAAAGGTTCACATTGTTGTCTGTTGGTTTTCAGCTTATCGCAATATGCACACACACACCCATAGAGAAACTTACTGGGAGACACACACACACACATGTTCATAAATCTCCGGGTAGCTAAAAAATGAGACAACCAACGAGCTCAGTTCGTGTTAGAAGTGAAAATCTTAATTATACATGACACCAACAGCAGCGAAAAGAAACAAGCAGCTGAGATTGAAAGCCGCAGTGGCCATTGTTTAAATGAATGTGTGCGTATGTCTCTGTAAGTATCTGTGTGTGTGTGTGTGTGTGTCTTGTAAAGTGTCGCCATCTTTTACTCAATTATGTCTGACAAACAGGCACGGCAAACAAACAATGTCATATGTATAGTATGTATTAATTTAATTAAAATCCTTTTATTTGCAATCTTCACTCTCCTGTTGCTCTCAATAATTTCCCAAGAGTCTGCAACAGTTTCTGCAACTGAATTAAATACAATTTCCAAGGTTACTTCTGCAATTTGCATTGTGGTGAACAGTTAATTACGCTTTCGAGTTCTGCTCAAAATTTTATGATTTTCATTTTTATCCAAGAACTTTCGGTAGACGCAATGCCAAAAATGTCTCCTTGTTTAATGGGGAAAATGTTTCTAACTTTCAAGTAGAAAATGTAAAGGGGTTTCGGTTGAATTTCCAATTAGCTAGACAGAATATGAAGCAACTTTGACAGCCGCAGGCAATAAAACAACAAAAACAGCACAGACCAAATAACAAGCAACAAAATATTGTTGCCATTGTCAACTGGCTGGAAAGTCAACCATCTGTGAGTATGTCAGGCAGTGTAGACCACAGTACGCCAGTTAAATGTTTGTACAATTTTTGGCAGCCATAAATTCGGCATGCTGGCAACTCACCTGAGCTGGTGCTCCTGCTCGAATCGTGGTATCCACACCGGCAGCATGAGTTGCTCGCGTGTTGCATGCTTCAAGAAATAGACCACAGCGCGCACATTTTCATGCTGTCGCAGCGATAAGAATCTGCGTTACTTTCACCATGCATACGAGTATATGCGAATATGTAAGGTTACAATATGACTCACCTGATCCTGAAAATCGCTTCGCCAGCCGGCAATGAAGTGCGGTGCATGTGGCCCAAACAACGCGCCCAGAAAGATGCGTTCGAACGTCTTTTCGCACTCGTAAATCGCCACTGTGGAGCAGAAACACAAGTCGGGCTGTTAAAATATTTCATAAATGCTACAGGGTTCAACTGTAACAATGGAACCAATTAGGCAGCTGCACTTGTTGCCGTCTTTCTTGGCAACACGCATGCTAAAAAGTGGCTGCCTGCAGCGTCTGTGGCTGCCACAAAATGGTGTCGCTGCGGCAACGGGAAACGGAAACTTGCAAATTGTCAGCAGCCAAAAATTGTTTGTGAAAGCGAGAAGAGAATTCAAACTGGTCGCCAGAGGGGCACGGGAGGATTGCAACAACAGGAGGCAACGTCATGTTGTTGAATGCGTGCCATCAAAAACCGAATTTTTTATCGCCTGGGTATACACACACATTCACACACTTACAGCGGACAAAAGTGCGAAACAACACACACACACACACACACACACTAATATACACAACCTTGGCATACCATTAACTCGGTCTTCAGGCTGGCAAATTTACGCAGCGTTTTAATTAGAGGCAACACGCACAGGCAACCAAACGAGGCAGCTCTAAGGCATGGCCCAAATAACATGCAGCACTTTAAGGCACTTTGCAAGTTTCACATTTTACGATGCAACACGCAGAACTATGCTTTCAACAGCAACAGCAACGGCAATGGCAACAGCATTAGCAACACTTTCATCCTTTCCTTAATGTAATTTCAGCTGTCAATTAGCAGAAACACGTGATTAAATGAGATCTTGAATTGCGTCTGCTTACGAGCGTTATCATCTGATGCGATGTCATAAAATTCATTAAAATATGCAAAAACAAAGGGGCATGCCCCAAAGCACACAACCCTCACACACACACACACACACACACACTCATCTCACATGTTTGGGAATTAAATTATTAAGTTTCTGGCTTTGACTTACCCAACAGTTGAACGACCACCTCAGAGTCCCGCACTCCCCAATCCCAACAGGTGCGCAGCGCAATATACAAAATGTTGTGATACTTCCCCATGAGACAGACCTGTGAGAGATATTCTCAAATATATATAGAAAATTGTTTTGCATACAGCATATTTAAATTTAAATGAAATGCTGCCCAATGTTTTCGGCTACACTTTTCAATGGGAATATGCCAAAGGCAACAAAGTAGAAAGCTCCATTCCACTGGCCGAAGATCTAATATCCTTACCCTTTATATAAATTTCAGCTGCTCCTTCCTTAACGATTTTATGTAGAATATTTTAGATTATTAAATACACCAAAAATGTAACCTGGAGTAACTGTAGATATAGCAGAAAACAACACTAAAAATTCGTACAAACCGAATGATTGGCTAATAAGCTAAATTTTGAAGAGCTATTCGATATATTATATGATATGGCAAGTCGAATAAGCTGAGACCCCAGTTTGGCTAGTAACAAACTCTATTGTATTAAGAATACATAGTAAATAGTTTATGCAAGCTCAATTCGTGACATTATTATAATACTCCTATAGCCGTAAGAGCGTAAGTTTTTCACAAATCCTTACCTGTCCATTGGCCTCTTTGGCCAGGCGATGATACCGCATTGCGGCGATTACGGCCAAGCTGGCCACCTGATCGGTTTGCACATTCTGACCCTCGCTGCATCCCTTGATGATTGAGCTGAGGTGATCGAGGATGTCACGGCGCGATTGCCGATCCTGCAGTCCGTTGCGGGTGATATGCTCGAACGTGTCATCAAAGAAGCACTCGAATATGTAGTCCATGACCAATTGCCGGCGGGGAGCTCGACCGCAACGCTGATAGCTGGCACGGCTGGTTTCCCGTGGCCCGTGCAGTGGCCGGAAGCCGTACAAAAGCCGTGGCAATGGCAGCCACAGAACCGAAGCCAATTGCTGTTTTAATTGACTTACAAACCGCTGCAATGCCTCCAGCAACTGCAACAACATTTTACCAATCAATTCACAATATTAAAACAATAATAATAATATCCGAAAATCAACTGGATATCACAACAAATTTACTCAACGCACAAGAGAACCAAAAAAATTGAACAAAGTTACGCGCGAAGTAAGCGAACAAATTGTGACCATCAAAGAGACATTCTCAGTGAGAACAAGCGATTGAGGGTGAGCTACTGAGAGAGGGAGAAAGAGCGAGAGAGAGCCAGAGATAATGAGAGTTTAAATTACACGCTCTTTCTTTGCGCTCTCTTTATTGATTTTTTCATGTCAACAACAATGCGAAGGAAAACAAAACATTGAGATATGTATTCACATTTCTAAATGAAAAAATTCAATACAATACACACAAATATTTCTATGAGTCGATTGCCAATTCAATAAACTAAATATATGGAAAAAGCAGAGTATCTGAAGTTTTAATTTAGTCTTTGAGAGTCAGCAAACAGGTGTCCGAAGAGTCATCAATACTTCTACTTCTCTTTTAATTGCATTACATTCTTCTCATATCGACTTACCTCCACTTATCATTCCTCGTATAATAACTATTATAAATTAATATTTATTTAAACTAAACAGCACTTTTAACTCAAATACTCAACAACATTAACTTGAGTTCAGAAAATCAAGCGTTGTTGTTCCCGCCGTTAGCCAACTGAGAAGCCAAAACAAAACAGAGTCCAATTTTCAAGCAATTTACGCTCAGCTGTTTACCTGTATCGGCTCTCTTTCAATTATCTGTCTTTCTCTCTGCTACTTTTTCCTCTCCGCTCATTCCACCACTCGCGCACAATCTTGAACTCTCTTGAAATGTTATATTTAGTATTTTGGCTTCAGCTAATTTACTTGGCTGAATGTGCAAACTATTTGAAGTTAATTAAACTACACATATGAAACTTTTGTTTCGTTTAAGGAAAATGTTCAGAATATATTCAAAGATTTCTATGTATTGTTGACATAAAACTGACTCGTTTGAATTTTAATTCAATTTACATAAATTAAATAAATACATGAAGTGTTCAGCAAGCTGCATGTAACTGCAAATTATATGTCATAAATAAAAGACCATGCAGATGTTATCTTATTAGTTCAGTATTGTTCTCTTATTGAATTGCATATGAATCGGCCGATTAAATTTTCATATACCTTAAGTGTCTTAAATATCTCCCATGGCAATTATGCAATGAGTAACTTTTCATTGGAATGCAAATATTAATTAAACACATTAACATTATGCATTAACATTGTTTGTCCACTGTCTGTTGAATGCTTCTCTTTAATCAGTTGGGTAAACAATAAAATGGCAGCATGTGAATGAAAAAGCATTCCAATGTATCAGAAAAAAATACTAAATTGAAAAAAAATATCTTAATTTTAACCGGGTGCTTTACATTTTCGAAATATTTCCATTAACCAATGAAATGGTAATTAAAAGCAATGCCAATGGCACCAGAGATGTGGGCAATATTCAGACCGAATACTGGGAAATACTGCAAATGAATTGAGTTAAATGTGTATGCAATCAGTAACTGAATACTATAATTTAGTATATGCTCCACACGTGCACATATTTACATAACATTTTGTGGCAATACGATGCGGAAACGGAAATGCGACCGCAACAAGCACAACACAGACAACCAGACAAATTCAATATTATTCTTAGCAGGAATATATGCATAAAACCCGCGCAGTGTGTGAAAATATAATTCCATAGCATACAATAAAAAAATACACTTAATTGTATGACAGGAAATAAGTACAATGAATAAATTGGCATAAAATATGTAAAATTAAATAAATATGTATAAATAAAATGAAATGAACTTTGAAAATCACATTAATTTATTTTAATCTTATTTTTTTTATTATTATTTCGCGCTTTTATTTCAATTACAACAATATATGCGAAATAACTGTTTGTTGAATAAAAAAATCTCCCTTCATTTTATTTAAATTCCTTAGAAACAAAATGTATTTCGTTTTTTGTTAGTGAATTTATTGAAAACAATTTAGTGAAACAATTAAATTTATTTTCTAACATACTCGAATGCGTTGTTGCTAATAGACGATAAACTTCAGATTATTTATGATTTAAAAGTAACTTTACATATATAAACTTGATATATTATTCCACTGAACTTTGCCAATATGAATTGCTCATAATTTATAACACTGCATGCACTTTGTGCCAGCAACATGCAACAGTCCTAAATCATATTCAAGCAGAAGTAAACCAACTCGTATTAATGCCGCCCTCTCTTTTCTGCTTGCATTTTTACAGCCTGCTGTGTCAAGAGATCAACCAGGACGATTCATTTCATTTGGAGTACCGTGGCCCAGTCATTATGAAAGGGAAGCCAACGCCCATGGACTGCTGGTTCCTGACACGTGCCACCAGTATGCCAAATGCCAGCGGTAATGGCAGCCTCGATTCGCCACTGCTTCAGCCTACAACGCCAACAACCACACAGCGTCTGGCAATGGGCATGGGGCATGTCAGCGTCTCACGTACCTCCTCCGCGGGTGCCAGCGTTAACGCCAGTGCCAGTGGCAGCGGAGGACCAATGGGTTCTAAGGCTGCCTTGGATGCATAAGAACCGCATGAGGATTCAACTGGCTGCTGTTAAAATCTACTGTAAAGTTGCCACTGCAAATCTACGTGCACTCCTGACTGTCTATCTATCCGTGTGTATGTGTGTGTGTGTGGTTTGTGAGTTTGTATGTGTCTGTCTGTGTAAGTTGGCCACTTAACTACTTCATTGCTATGACTTTGTATTTGTCCTATCTTGGCCTGCATCAGCTCTGCCTGCATCTGTGTGTATCTGTGTGTGATTGTTGCCGCTGCGTTCGAAGACATTGCGGTCGGAGTTGACAACAGCATCGTTGGATCGTTGTGCAAGGTAATTTATGTAAATGTTCTTCTATCTGTAACCACTCAGCCTGCATTCGAGTGACTTTTGTTCAGGCCAGAGTGGGCCAACCTGACACACACACACTTATCTCAGTTATTTTACAAATGATTTACATTTCTTTGGCTATTACACAGTATATACGTAATTTATGGCATATTTACTTCGCTTATTTGTACTGCATAAATCAAAGTCAGTGTATCAGTGCTTGAAAAATTAGCATTATGTTTGATTTTTATGCCACTTTCTAGGCAAAGTGTTGTATGTGCTGTGTGTTAAAGCTCCAAACAAGATTTCATATCAGCCATAAAAAAATAAATGCTTTTCTAGAAGTTTCATGTCACTTGCACGCTGTTTGCACAGTTCTCTCGTTGTTGCCAGTTGACAGTAAACTAGATAAGTCCAAAACAACTCAATATAAAAGCCATAATATGGCAAACAGCTAAATGTATATATATTTATATATCTCCTTCAGCAGCATCCCAAGTCTTTCTCAGGCTGGGCTGCAAAAGGATTGTCAACAGTTCGCAGGCCGCTGGTGCCGAGCGAGATGTTTGCATTTATTTTGTGTGTGCTTTTTGTTTACAAAAGTTCGGCTAGTCGAGTTGCTGCAAGCGAGCTATATACTTTATACACATATATTTCAGAAAACCACAACAATCCAAGCAGAGCCAAGTGGAAAGTGGAAAGTGCCGAAAAGAAGATGGGAATGAGAGATGGAATTTAACACATATTTTCGTAACAAATATTTGGCATAAACAAACAACCGCAGAAGCAGAAAAGCTTCCAAACAAACTGCCACAGATATACTTATATTCGCGAGGGTAGCCTTAAGAGAAGTTGTTGCTTTAAGTGTCTAAGCCAAAGCTAACAAAAATACGCTTCTGGACTGTCTGTAATCTCGTTAGTATCTTAGATCATTGTTTACATTTTCTACATTGATAGTTGTATTGTAAAGCAGAAACTTCTGCCATCAATTGTCAAGCTACCCTCGTATGAATGTAACTCAAGTTTATCTTTAGCCCGAAACTTTGTTAATGTATATGACATTGGGGTAAAGCGAATCGCATTAAACGCCTACACGGCGACCCATGCACATATACAGATACAGATTCGGAGACAGTATATGCGGAGAAAGATACAAATTTAGAGAGAGTTGTAGACTTGCATACAGATTTTGTTTGGCTCGGCTTTCGGCCCCTTTGGCAGACACTTAATATTGGCTCTCAATGTCTGTTTATGGCCTCGATATGTGCACATTATCGTTAAATGCCAACAATGCCAACCATATCGACATTAACAACAACAACAACACTGCAGTTTGATGACTTGAAAGTTGGATGCCATGTTGTTGATGATGCCATTTCAGTACATGTGTGTGTGCGTGTGTGTGTGTGTGTTAAACCTAACGACGTCTCGTTAGAAATGGATTAACATTGATTAGCTGTCGCAAATTTCTTTATAGAGAAATATGCTCTCATTTTACCCAAAATAAATTTGGTAATTAAAAGGGTCCAAAAATTGGTTGTTAGGCACAATACCAAAATATTGAATAAATCATATTCTTGGATAGCAGCTGATTTAAATTTATAACGAACCCCAAAATATTGTGCTCATTACAGATATATTGTTGGCAACACATTTTGTTGTCCTTTTGAAGACATTATAAAATGCGAACATGCCTCGCTGGGTTGGTCAAGATCCGGCAACACTTTCGCCACTGTCAGCTGACGGCATCCGGTGTCCAATTCCAGACCCGTTTCGCTCTCTGCATCCTTTGCATTCTTTTTTAATTTCTTCTATTTTGCTTTTATTTATTCTTCGCATCCGGCTTATTTGCAAAGCATGTTGCCGCAGGTTTGTTGCCTTTTTTACTAGCAAGTCTTATTTTTTTTCTTTTTTTCTCACTTTCATATTTAAGCTGAATGGTGAGCTTTAACATAATATTCTGTAATTTTCAAATCATATTTGAGGCATAATTAGTAGCGTGGCTACATTCGAATCCCCTTTATAGCTTATATCACAACGGTAATGAGCAGTTAATTAGGTCTGCCTTATTAAAGAGTTTTCCTGTGCTCCTTCATCAGTTTTCCACTTGTGTCACTCAACAGTCAGAATCCGCTATCTCTGCTTTCGGGTCATTTATCATGTGGCGCCTCATTCAATCATTTGCTGTCTGTTTATCTTCTTTACATTTCGATATCCAGTGAAGCTTGCACATAATTCAAGCATATCCATGAATATACAAGTGCATATATTTTATCATTTTCTCATTTTTTTATTTGTCCTCGCACAATTTCCTTTTCTGTTCGCATCGCTTACAGCTCAAATACGCAAATTCGAATCTCAAAACCAATCAAATAAATATTTGCTCAACTAAATACAACATCAACTTGATGCTCTTCGTTATACAGACTTAAAGCGTGACCTGGATCTGTGCCTAGGTTGGAGTCTCTGGGTCTGAGCATTCTGTCCTTTTTTCAAGGCCGTTGCGTGCCAGCCTTATAAAAAATTTAGTTGGAATTGCAAGTGACAGGCATTGCTCTGCTGTGCTAAGCGGCTTCTTCCAGTTCGAGTTGGCTTTTTTCTCATTAAAAATTCATAAAGATGGAAATTATGATTGCGATGAGCCGCTGACGACAAAATGTCAGACGCAAAGCTCATATTGCTAGGAAAGCCCGAACAAGAAGTAGGAGAACAAACAGCAAATAGAATTTAAAGTGTAACACGCCGATACTTAAATACCCTTTGGCCGTTTAAACTATTGCAAAATGAAATCATCACGTATATTTCTTGATTTTGAATTTTAATTTAGAAAACTGGGACAAGAATTGTAATAACAGCTCAATGAGGCAAAATCTAAACAAAAAAAAAACAAATTCTAAAATAAATAACAAAATCAATTGTCGATCAAGTAAACATTGGTTTTAAATTTCCCAATATTTGTATTGCAAGATTTGAAAGAATTTGCAATATATTAAAAGGCAGTAATATATTGTAATATATTTACTACGTAAAATAATTTACTGCTGATTATTTTAAAAACACAGAGCATAAAAATATGCTAATTAAAATTTGTTTAATACCAATTTAACAAAGAATTATCTTTATTATCTGTATGACTTTTAGAAGTATAGTATCGATTAGTTTGATACAGATAGTTTGAGTACAGTTTCCATTGTACAACATAGCTAATATACTCACTTTCATTTAATGCCTGTGACAGATGCTTAAAAAAAACGGAAGGCACAAAGTTTAGCCAGATAATAATATGTCTAACGTTAATGCTGATGCCACCGCCAGCGCCAACGTCAATGATGATGATAATCGCATTGTGCTTGGTCGCTGTTGCTTCCGGTGTTGAATACTTTCAGGCGTGACATGTTATATGTCAGCGGGAAACAGGAAAAATTACGTATACGTCGTGTGTGTAATGCAAAATTAGTTAGGGCCTTAAAAGGGTTTCGCCTCTGTAAAGTGGCGACAAACTTCTCTGACATGTGTTGCGCATTTTAATAGAAATTACTCGCACGTTGGCACACTTCAAATTCTCAAAGGTCAAAGGCTAAACAAAGAAAAGACACTTTTATATATTAAATTATTTCATCTAGTTGCGAGCAACTTGGGCCATTTGCTTACCTTAAGGATAGCAAGTAAAAACTATGCAACCAAAGGCTCTTCGGGTTACTTTGTGCCACAACAGAGGCAAGGGCAAATGTACAATACATTTACAGTGTGCAGTGTACACATTCTAAAAGAGTTGCTCCTTTGCTTTTTTTTTAGGCAGCAAAAACTTTTGGCAAAGTGGTTAGTTTTGGAACTATAACTTTTTCTATTTGATCTTATCTGGCTACCCTCAAAGTTTCATGTTCTCAGCTGCTTTATTATCGAATGATACCTGGATCATATACTGCTGTCCCCTAGGAGCTCTTCAATTTCATTAAAGTAAGACCGGACCAAAGTCCCCAAAGAATGTGCCCACTAAATTACATGAATCTAAATGGAACCGCAAACCGAGTACAATCACAAACATTTGTTCCTGCCAAACAGAAGCTCTTATCTAAACAGTCGAGTCAAGTCTTAATCGAAAACTCAGCACTAATTTCAATTAAAGCGGAAACGCCTGTAAACACAAATACAAGCACACAATGCACAATTTAACAACAACATTAACTAAACGCCCATCTAACTCGCAACCCCTCGGCAAAGCCAGAAAGACAGACAGACAATGAGACAAACAGACAGTGTGACATTGCGACAGAAAGGCAAACAGACTTGAAAGACAGATGACAGCGTTGGCAAACAGACGCCTTTCATTTGCATACATTGGAGAGCATGCACCGCACTCAACCTTGGGCATATGTCTACATGCCTCATGCCACCACTTGATGCAGCCACATCTGCAGCTGGTTACAAGCAAATCCAGTTCGTAATGCCACAAATGTTGCCTACAACAAATCAATTCGAATCCAGCTTAGCATATTAAATTGAGATCTGATACGATTTATTATTTTCTCTGTCCAATATTGAACAGCAAACGGTTGGACTTTGCAACATATTTAATTGCAATATACGGGTTTGCTTATATTTTCATATATCTACAATTGTTGTAAATGGTTGTGCAAATAATATAATAATTACGAGTATTGGCCACAAAATGCATTGTCTCCATTTACTGCACTTTGTTTCATGGCCACAAACAATAAATGATGAGAGTGAGACTGGGTATAGAAACAAAGCGATATGCCCCCTATATCAACAACAAACAACATGGAACATGGAGGGCAGCTGCTGTTGTCCTTTTACACCACATGTTGGCACGACATGCGCAACGGTTACAGCTGAACAGGCAGACAACTGAGTCCAATCGAGGGGACAACGTAGCGTATGAGCAACATTCGGCAAACGGAATGGCAAACGCCCAGTGCAGTCCCAGTTCGAGCAGTTGATTTGTGGGCCATAAACTTCGCGCCCGAATGTTGTGATATTTACAATTTTAATTCAATTTGTTATATACTCCGCCCGCAGGCAACCTGACAGGGTGATCCAGGGTCCCGGGTCCCAGGAACAACCTTGTGTCTACAATCCCGCACTGCACTCATGAGCTCAAAGTTTGTTCATATTTTTGCGCATTCAACTAATCGATAGTTTATGTACAGACCCAAGCCAAGTACATTTAAGCCATTTTGTTGAGCAGCAGCCAATTCAATGACAGTCCCAGTCAGCACACAATGTACAAGCTGGCACTGTCCAGTGAGGAGCCAAAAGTGGACAGAATGTTGTTGTTTAATTGTCTGTAAAATTGTTAAATTGCTTAGCGTGTCTTCTGTGTATGTGTGTGTCTGATTGGACGCTTGTCAACAGCTTACAGTTTACATTCATGTGCAATTAGGATCAACAGATCCCCATCCTGCTCTCTTCGCATATTTAAAGCACCATAGTTAACTGCCAGAAATCCTAGTGTGGTTTATTCCACCAACATACTCTTGAATATGTATGTATTCCTTGTATGTTTTACAGCAAATTGAATTTATTTGCTGTTCGTATTTAACATTTTTGCCCTCGCTGACCGCAGGACAGAGCATAGAGCAAAACCCATACAATATCTTCAAGTTGCTTTTGCAATATAAATAATCGTCGTCCCTTGGCAGACCTTTGAGCTTTCTGGATGTTTACGTGATTGCAATTTTTAATTTTCTATGACCAGAGTCAGAGAGCCAAAGAACAGATAACGGTGATCTGGTTTTTGGCAATCAAAAGTTGTTTTGCGCCTTTGTAGTTTGTTTTTGGCCCACGCAGTTGGCATATAAAACGAGGCAGCTAAAGTTGCCACAATGCGGCCAGGTTTCAACTTTGACATTGACACTGTTAGCCAGCCAGCTCGGCTTGGCAACGTAATTGCCCGTAAAGGGTTCAAATTGAATTGCATGCACATAGAAGCCAGAGAAAAAATAAACAAAAATAAAAACAAAAATATAAACTGAAAGCAGAACACAAAACCAAAACCGAAACAAACAAACTCAATGGTGCGCAACTGTAAGGCGGCGACTTTTCGGACTTTGATTTTTTATTTAACCGCATTTTATGGCTATTTGTGAGACATTCAAGCTGAAAACTTAATGAACTTTTCATTTACATAATAAGTTCTGACCCCTTTACAATTTTATTAAATCTCAACCGATCTTACAACGGAATATCTATTATATTATGTTGTTTCTACATCCGAATCTAAGCTACAACATAAAATATATAATAATAATAATAAATATAATATATAATATATAATAAGTGGTTTATGCAAAATTATTATTATTATTTAATTATACTTACATCTCTTTTCAATTTTGCTAATTTCAGAAATCAGAAATGTAGCCAATACAAAAGGATTCCCAAGCAGTAACTACTCTTATGTTGTATTAAGTGAGTAGATAAGAATATATGATGAATGTGAATATGAATAATTTATCTGTATAAAACAAAATGAGTTAAATGATTATTTGAAACTCGTTTCGGATGTTTGTGAATAAAAACTAAATCTGTTAATATTTATTTTTCTACTTTGTGATGGTTTCTTAGGCTGAACTTTTGTGCTTTTTACTATAGATGTAATTTATATAGGCACTACACATATAATTCTAATAATACAACTAAAATGTACTCATAACACACTAAAGATTCTTTTCAACAGTACTCAAGCGAACAAGAACTGTATTAATATCTTTGAACAGACAATGTAAGGCAAGCATTGAAATCCACAAAGTTTTTGGAATAAACTCATATGTGTTTAATTAAGCAGAACTCGTAACTAAACCTAAGTACATATACCACAAACGGCACCAACAACTGTAGCATATACATACATAAAGGTACATGTATGAATAAGAAGGAGGTAGGAGGAGGTACACAACTAACTAATATACAGGGCAATTGACCACAACAAGTAATACAAACGTTAGCAACTCAACTGCACCAAGAAGTACTACATTGAACAAGTAAATAAATAGATAACCAAGTAAGTAACTTAATAACCAGTTAAATCTCAAATATATATATATATATATATATATAAATCTATATATATGAACCAAAGTAATCAGTGTAATAATGTTTACCACATCCGAAAGTCAACTATATTAAGCAAAGAGAAGCTCGTAAGAAAATCACAGGAAATCCATAAAAAATATAATACGTACATATGTGTATTCGCAGGTCGAATCTATCATACGTATACGTATGTCAGTGTTATGAAGACAAATCTGTACAAGTACTATACTTAAACTAAAAATAGCTTTATAGTTCTTAAGCCATCACATTTCAGAAGATAGCGCATTATAACCACACAATATCAATATGATAAATACCAATACGATAACTGCAATCTACTAGATACTTAACTGTTCAGCTGAAAGTTCTTGTAAGTCACGTATTAATTTTTTAGCTTAAGGTGCAAAATTATATAGTTGGATAGTATCAGTTGAAAGTGTTAATAGAGTTGGGAGAAGTTTGAGAGTTCACAAGACGTATTGTAAATTACAAAGATAAGTTGAAATCACACTGTTCTTTTTCACTGTTTCTCTCTCCCTTTCTCTCTGTCCTGCTATATGTAATGTGTAAATGTTAAATATGTTTAAACTATGATATAATATAAACACACATGTAACCTAAAAGTATAAATAAAAACAATATCTTATTGAACCCTGAACATGCAAAGTCTACGAATTTATTTGGAGAGTGAAAGTCTCTCTTAGCTTTAATAATAATAATTATTTAAGTAGGATTTATCGAAAGAGGTTTATCGCAAACTTTAAATTAATAGGAACCTAATTTTAATTATAGCAGAAAAATAATAAAGTTTTGTATAAAGATTTAGTTATATTATTTACTTTAAAATATTATTTAGATTAAATGTACAACTGCAGTTAAATAAATCTTAAAACTAACGATAACAAAAGAACCCAGAGATAAATCCCAGCACATGATTCGCACATTATTCGCCTCATTAACGTGATAATCCGATCTCCTGGTTCTCATTCTTATACTCGTCTTGTAACCGCTAAGGTCGTTTCCATTTGCGATTCGGCAACAGAGCTGCGGCTGCTTCGGCCTCCTCCTTCGCAATTCGCTCGCGTATCCAATAATTTGCAGCACAGACGAGCAGCAGCAGGCAGGGAATCACAATGAGGAGCACCATGCCCAGGGATATGCTCGCCACGCGTGCCGAATGCTCTTCGTGACCTGTAAGGGCGTAGAATAAAGGTGCAATTGGCATAGACAAAAAGCAAATGGAATGCGGCCAAATGATGTTGCTCACGTGTGTTGGCATTTGAAAAATGATATTCATAAATTAGTCAAACGGTTAGACATTGATGGTCATACATTTTGGCATCGAGAGCATTAAACTAGTTGCCTACTTTTGAGCGCATCGTCATTCAGTGAGAATTTCAAACCGTGACCGTGACTGACAACGTCCCCTCCCCCTCCCCTCCCAACACACACACACACACACCTTCTCTTATGTACACACTGACACACTTTCGCACATAAGTAACGGCAACATGTCCATCAATTTGCTCAAGATTGATTGACAACAGCGTAATGCACACAATACATTTGCTCTACTCCCAAGGCGTACCACTGTGCGTGGGCATGGGCGTGGCATGGGGCGTGTCCAAAGAGGGCAAAACACGTGACAGTTAGCTCAAGATTAATGTCTTTGGCTTTGGTCGTATTGCTTCGTTCTACTCGTACAATTCGTGGCAGTCGCCTTGCAATGCAATGCACATTACACTATGCTACAAGCTAAATTGACCTTGATTGGGAATCGAAAATTTGCAAAGATCTTTGAAAAATTAAAAAATTCGTATTACAAATCAATAAGCCATGTAAATTTATGAATTATTGACTATGTGTTTATCTATCATAATTGCATTATTTTTAAAAATATTAAATGGATAGTATTTTTCATATAAGACAAATTATCTCTCGGGAAAATACAATTCAATAAAAAATCAATTGATAATTTTAAAAAAAAATTATCCATCTTTAAAAGCAACTTGAATATTATAATGAATTAATGAATAGAATATTAGATTCATTTATTAACAGGATTTTATAAATGAAGAACTGGCAATTTCTAAATCAGGCCAAACTTAAATGTGCTGCATAGTGTAAAATTGTGAATGCAATTTGGTTTTGCTCGTTATGCAAATTATTACAGAAAATTGACAGGCATTCGCTGAATATATCTAAGGGATGTTCTATAAAAACTTTCCATTTATTTGACAAAACTATGCGAGGTGTCAACTTTCATGTAACAATTGGCATTATCTGAGCACGCTGAAAATGGTTGTGAATTGAACAGATAGATTTTATAGTATTAACAAGTTATGTATTATTTATTAAATGATAAACTTTACAATTTGGGAAGCTGAAAATTGTTAACTCGTAACCTGAGGAAATTTACAAAATGCAGGCAATTCGTTTAGATTGTGAATGAGTTGTTTAAGTATTAATATGTGAATATATGATTTGTACATATTGCTGGGCTATTTGTTAAATATGTATGTAGGACTATTTATAGTTGTAACAGGTGATTATTGCAAAAGTCATGGTCGAAGAATAACTGCAACAACAATTACGAGTACAATTTACGATGACAGGTGGGTAAGTGGCAGAGTTAAACAATTATTATTATGTATAATAGATACGCATGTGTGAGTGTGTGTGTGTGTGTGTGTGTGTATGACATTAGTTATACAAATTTGAACTTTGTAGCCTGTGCATATTGGGCAAATGTATGCACATGTAAGTATGCAGGTGTATATGTGTGTGGCTAATGGCAATGGAGGTGTGTATGCCTGTGTATGTATGAGCTGATGCATATTAAATGTCAAGTCCTAAACCTCTGTGGACTTTTGCACCGATGGCGTTGGCGATGTGGCAAGTGGCGGCGGCGAGGGTAGGCCGCTGTCTTGCGTCAGCTGTGTGGCAGGCAACGTGGGCGCAATGCGCATAGGCGTTGACGTTGGCGTTGCCACTGCAGCTTGTGGCACACCCGAGGGCGGCCTATTGTAATATTGCGTGTTGTTGGGCAACACAGGGACGCCGCCAAAGCGATTTAGTCCCGCTGCCTGGGGGTTGTAGTTGATGGAGCTGGCGGCACTGGTGCGACTATCGACGCCGCTGAACGTCGGACTGTATTGCTGGCGATGCAGATGGTCGGCCTCCTCCGGCGAGAGTGGATGATGGTAGCCGGCTGGGTGGAGTGTGCCCGTGTGTACATCGCCCTCATCGAAGTCATCATCTTCGGCATCGTGGTGACCGGCGGCCGCATCGATCGGTGTGCCATCGTGGTCCAGTTCGGTGGTGGAGCCAGAGCGGAGGGAGCGACGACCGGACTGCTTGGGTTTCTCACCTGTTGCGTGGGCAACGTTAGTTTGATTAATGTAGGAAATGTCCTTGGCAAGTTTTGTGCTAGTTCTATTATCACTACCTTCCGATGATGTCACATCCTCATCGTTCTCATCCAGATCCCATTTCTTAGCTGGAAAATCAATTTGCGGTTTGCCGGGTAATGGTTCGTTCGTGCGATATACTTTATCGTAGGACCTACTTTTTTTCAGCGTGCTCGCATCGGTATCGCTATCGTCTTCGGGGTCATAGTTCAAGGTGCGCAAATTGCGAGACGAACCGGCACGTGAACGTGGCAACACGGGCATCTGCCAGTGGGGATCCTCCTTCAGCTGCTTCTGACGATAGCGATAGACGCCGCAAACGATGCACAGCATCAATGGGCATATAACGAGTACGATAATGCCAATTGCTATGAAAGCGACCCGACGCGTGTAATAAACTTCACCTGTACGAGGTCAAAGAGCAACAGCAGCACACAGGCTGGCGGTGAGCAAAATCAAAAGCACTAAAAGGACAAACGAACAGAAGGACAGAGGGACAGAGGGACATGTTATACATTAGGCGTTAACTTACGCAGACACTCCGTATAGCCATATTCGGGTAAATTCCACAGACCATTCGACAGACATTCACGACGCTGATCGCCCACCAAAATGAATCCCTCATTGCACTCAAATGCCACCTTCGCTCCTGGCATGAAATCAAAGCTAAGCTTGCGACCGAAAGCGCGGAGTTTGCAGGACACCGCAGGATACCACGCGTCTGAAAGTAGTCAAGGAGTCAAGGATTAATAGCTGATCAGCTGAGTCCAGATCGCAACGGATTACGCTGCACAAATATGCAATTTGTATTTTGAGCCTCAAATAGAATGCATTATCAAACGCAATTATTTTTGGCTATTGAAAATATCTCCCTTTTACTCTATGTATCGAGAATTTCTCGAATGCAATTATCTTTTAGGTCAGAAGTTTAATTTGCTTAACTGTTTTCGATCGAAATCTTTAATTTAAAAATAACATTAATACAAATATTAGTTGATATACGGAGTTTAAACTTTCTTTACTTTGAGATATCAACTTCAAATTATACATAATTATTTTGATCAGACTTTCAAATATTATTTCAAGTTTCTAAAACATTTACCAGCGCACCTTGTTGAAGGTAAACAAATAGGCAGTAAATAATAAATAGTAAGTAATTTAAAAATGAATAAAAAATCATAAATAATAACTAATGAAGGGAAATAAATAATAGATAAGGAAATAAATCGTCTGATACTCACTGGGCATTCTCCGCCTGCATATTGACCAAGCTGTCATAGTAGTTCTTGGTGAAGTGCGCCAAATCTCGATTGAGAGTCATCGCATAGTCATATTGACACTGGGAGCACTCGCCGCACAGTTCCTCGGCACGCTCGAGATCGAAGCTGCGATTGGAGGGCAGGAAGTCGGCGGGATCCATCACAAAGTTGGGCAGGAACGAGGAATTCGAATAGTAGCTGGCCATGCGACCGAATTCCCGTGTAAACAGAGCGGCACCCACATTGGGTACATCGCGATCCGTGAGCATCCATTTGAGGCCAAAGTTGTTGTACAAGCTACGCATATCGTTGAGATTGATGGAGGCCACCTGTCCATTGGGCAGCGTGAAGTCGTCCATTGGATTGAAGCTCCAATTGCCGAAGAGTCCAGCAGTTTTATTCTGCAAGACACATGATTAGCCAAGCGCCGAGAAGACATCACTACTGACGGAACTTACAATAAACTTCCACGGCAGGAACACACGACCCGTCATAAAGCCCTCATTCTCCACGATTTCCACACCAACGCCGGCATCGAACTGAACCACAACCTGGGACTGATTCAGCAGTGTGGTTGGCGTATACACAGTCACTCCGTCAAAATGCTGGAACTTCAAGCTCTCGCGATCAAAGTAAACCTTGCGTCCATCGGCCAACACATCGAGGCGATAGCGCCAACGAGCGTGGAGTGGTCGCAGACGCACCTCGATTGTGGTGGTGGTATTGCCCCTCATGGCCACGGAAGTCAGTTGGGTGGCCATCACCTGGCCGTAGTAATTCGGTGGCAGCTGCTCGAAGCGTCCCTGCACCTCGAAGCGTTCGCTTTGATCTGTGCTACGCGTTAAAACAAACTCACCCAGTCCATTGAAAGTGTAGGCGCTACCATCGAAGGTTATCAAATGGGGATCGCCAAAGACGCCGGCAATACCTGGTGCCTGATAGGCAACACAGTCCTGTGAAGGACGACGCT
Source organism: Drosophila sp. st01m (assembly GCA_018901795.1). Taxonomy (NCBI): domain Eukaryota; kingdom Metazoa; phylum Arthropoda; class Insecta; order Diptera; family Drosophilidae; genus Drosophila; species Drosophila sp. st01m. Next base: position 6,561,953 of record JAEIFG010001494.1, on the reverse strand, counting down.
CGAAGCGATAGGTTTCACAGCCCACCGCCTGTTCCTCCTGCCAGAAGCAGCAGGAGTAGAAGGGACGCATGTCGTGGAACCACATGGACAACGAGGGCACTTTGCTGGCCTCATTCCATGGCATCTTGCCCAGGTTATGAATACGACGTGGACGAGATCCCCACATTTGATCATAAGTCAGCATAAGGAAGCCATAGCGATCATAACAACATTGCTGTTCAGCACCTTGTGCACTGCAGAAGGACATCAAGACATCAATGAATATGGATATGAACAATTGAGTAATTCAAAATAGGTAAATTGCCCCTGCTGGAATACTTACACTGGCGTTCCACTGACCACACAATGAATGGCGCCACGATGACGCAGGCAGCTGGGATTGGAGTCCTTGTCACACTCCCGATCCGGCCGGAAGCGACCCTTGTCGAGCAAAGCCTGTTCCAAGGTGCAGGGACACAACGGCAAGTCGGCAGCAAAGTTTCTATATTATAAATTGGCAACATTCAAGATTATTTCATTTGAGTCAGTGTGTCTAATTAGACATTCCCCATTGCTCATGGGGCAGCTTTTAATTAGCACAAAATGTTGTTGCTGGCATTAATTTTGCTTTCGCTTTGGCACTACCTTTATCCGAGGCCTTGACTTACCTGAGGAATCGGTCGGCGCGTATCCAATTATCACATAGAGCGCGGGGCCAGCGTTTGCCATGTTTCTGCTCCCACTGGGGCGCCATATACCAGGCCAATGGAATAGGGCGTGACCACAGGACTCTATAGAATTAACACAAGTAGAACTCTTGTTAAATGTATCTATTAAAATTAATCAAACGCCAGGTCAGCCAACTAACTAACACTACGATCTATAACTAAATATATACAGTGTCTGTTGCACTTTGTTACTAAGAAAACATCTTTTCCTGTTTTTAAATATTTTCTTCACATTCTTAAGTAAACATTCTTTGTACCTTTAGCTTAATAAACAAACATACATATTAGTAAATAATAAAATGTTAACAAATTTTAATCCTAAGTCTAAATATATACTTTCTTAAACATTTATAACATAAAAAGCCAGACTGTTTAAAGACGAATTAAATTCTGAAATTTATATAATGGTATAAGCCACGTCGTCTGAAAAAAAGTAACGACACCCAACGGTATAATAAATTCAAATCCCAAGCATTCGATTTTTAGCCTGGTGGAAAAAAGCTGCCAATTGTGCCAATTTACACAAAAAAAAACTCATTGCAAATTTAACTATAACTACCTTCAATATTCATTAGAAATTCAGCAAACTTTTTCCAATTTCATGGTAAAAACATGTTGGATTATTTAAAATATTCGTGATATTTATATTGCAGATTGAGTAAGAATTTTCTCAACTGCTTGATGCTGTAATTTCTTTTATGAGCGTCCATTATGAGAGTTCAGCAGCAGTAACTACTCTGAGCTTAAGTGCAAAATAATTATAAAGCTCAGTAAAAAATTAGCTAGTCAGAAAGCCCGACTAGAACATACCTAAAAAAGTTCTCACAAAATGGGATATTAGCTTGCACCATAGGAGATGATAGCATTTAAGAAAATTATGTCACCTTTTTAGAATTTTATACGTCCTAAACGTTGACAACAATTTGTAATACTACCCTGAGTGACATTTACAGATACAGGGTACATAATATGGAAGGGAAGTAGATTAAGACAATGGTTTCAGTCGATCCATGCAAATGAGGGAGAACGTAAAAACAATAGAGGCAACACTTTGAGTTAAATGGCAAGTAGATGTGACCATCGAAAACACATTTCACTAAGCTATTGATTAGCCATTGCCCGTAATTATAGACTGTCATCTACGGAAAGCCGGAGACAGAACGGGAGCCGGAGCCGGAGCCGGAGCCGGAGCCGGAGTTGTGGAAACACTGATTGGTCCCCAAGGCACCAAGGTCGATGGATTGAGTTGACACAGGCAGCTCTTTGAAATTGCTGTTGCAAATTGAATAAAAATATGAACGACACAAGGGGCAGGACAGCTGATACAACTAAAAGTCAATTAAAATATAATAAACAATGGACAGACTACCAGTGAGTTGTGGATGTGTGTACGTGTGGACAACGTGGCGTATAATGGATAACATCAGCACTTAGTGCACTTACGGACTGAGCGCCAGGCCGGAGTATTGTTCGGGTTGTGTCAGATTGATCTGCAGGAAGCCAAACTGCATGTCATTGTTGATGTTGTGGCGAGTGAGGTAATTGGAGGGCGTGATCACATAGGCACCAGTGTTCGTATAACTGGCCTCGATGACATCAATATACTCCAGTTGGGGCTCAATTTTGGTCTCACGATAACCCCAGAGGGAAATCATCACATTGGCATTCAAGTTGGAGGTCAAATTGAAGGCACTCCACGTAATACGGATCTCTTTGGGGCTCTTCTTATGAACATCATCGGTGGCAAAGAAGATCTTCTCGGTGGCCGCTGCCGGCGTCTCGACAAAGTACTTGCCACGCCATTTGAACCTCTGTGTGCCCATCGAGATCTGGAAACGTATGTAACCCTCGGCCTTGAGGAACGGCTGCACACAGATCACTCGATTCCTATCCACATACGTGCCCAGCACAGACTCCGTATCAAAGTGACAAGTCACACGGATATTCGGATCGAAGCAGGGCCCGGTTATGTTGACCACCTGACCACCCAGCATGTTGCCAGACTCCGGGGCAAACGTCAGTGGCAGGAGCGCGGCATCTGTCAGTCGAAAGTTGTATAAACATAGAAGTAATATCAAGTCAAGTATACGCACCTATATCCTTGTTGCAGGAACCAATTAGAATCTGCTCATCAATGCGGAAAATGTGCCTGCCAGGGAATCCATTGCCCCATCCCCTATTGGCCAAGTCTCGTATAACCATGTTCTGGCTGTAGGGACTATATTCATAGGCCTGGGTACCGTTGCCAGCATTGAAACCAACCTGCCAATGAAAATACATCCTTGATGAGATGCTCTTTCTCTTTCTTCTCTTTCTATCTCTATTTATGTATCTAATTGCATGTGGTTTAAACTTGAATTTTAATTAAATTATAAACAAGTGCGTATTATGTGCAATTTGCAACTTTCGACCACATGTTATAAATTCCAAATCTAATTAGCACAACAATTTGAAATCGTGTAGTCAAAGTTCTAACTGGTTTGCTAATTAATGTAAGTTGTAATAAACATATTGTACACAACAAACTGTGATATTGTCAGCAAACTCAACTGCTGAACACCCATACTGCATGTTTGTGGTGTTAACTACTATGAAGTATAGTAAAAATAAGCACACAACAATTAAAAAACAATTTAATAGCAGTTGTGAAATGAAAACTATTTCAGAAAAATATACATTTAATTTAATAAAGTATTCAAAACTAATAAATTCGTGAATAAGTTAAGAAAAATATACATATAATTTAATAAAGTATTCAAAACTAATAAATTCGATTGAATAAGTTACAATAAAAATGTAGTCTTGCAAATATAATTTAAAATGTAAATAAACAGAGATGAAGTCCTGAACGCTAGTGCTCTTATAAATTACTTAGCTTTAGTATCAATATGTATTATAGCTAACTTTAATAAATAAAAAATAAATAAATAAAAAATCTGATAAAAATGTAGTGCATTAATTTCAAAGCCTAGTTCTTAAAGTTTTAGTTTTTAAATGTATTTAATATAAAGACATTGAAGTTAAATAAAGTTTTAATAGCTGTGCTTTCCAAATGAGCATACCCTACCAATTGTCCCACACAAGGGGGAATGCATGAAAATGGCATTGCACATTGCACATGCATCATGTTGAGTTAATTTTCAGTTTGCAACACAAATTATGGCATTCAATGGAAAACTGAAACTGTGAAAAGCACAGAAAACTTTTTCATTGCGCGGCAACAATGAAAACTACGTCGTTCCCTCTGTGTCTGTGTGTGACAGTGTAATTGAATTTTCTTTGTTTAAAGTGCTAAATTAAGTGCGACGACTGCCGAGACTCGAACTTAATATCAAAAGTTTAAGTATCTGACTTACATATGCCGGAGTGCCGCCCTCACCCTTCGTCGTATCACCGCCAGCTTCAGTGTGGGACAACCAATTAAGCACCGCATAGTTCCAGATAGCATAAGTGTAGACCTCATCGGTGGCGAGAACCATTTGAAAGGTGTTGGTCTGTGCAGGGAAATGAGAAATAAGTTTAGTTAGAAAAGTTAATAAGTTAGCCACAGCTGACAGCTTTAACTTACCGTAAAGAGAGAGTTGTCAATGCCGCCGGCAAAGGAGACATTCTTCCAGGTGGCGATCACAACGTGCTTGGGCACAAAAGTATCAGCACCCACAACTCCAGTACGTATATCCCACATGGTACGCTCCCTCACCTCCACTCCGAAGCGGTCTGTACGTCCCATCAGATCACGTACCACTCTGAAAGAATTCAGATACCGAATATATAGATAAGTTTGTGTGTCTGTGTGTGTGTGTGTGTGTCTAATGCAGAATCAAATCAATGACAGCTCATGTTTTAAGACGTCAGAGTTTTCTGTATGAAGATAAATGGGTTTGATGTTTGGCATATAAATCAGCACACGGCATATAACCAGACTGCTGATTTTCGAGAATATTTTGGTCATATTTTAATACGAATTCTTTACGAATTTTACGCGTTTCTCTGTCTCTCTGTGTACACACTTTCAAGTGGTTTCTGGCAACGTGACGTATGAGTACTTTGCTTTAATTATACATTACCCAACGCCACACGCAAAGGGAACTTTATCTTTGTTTAATCCACTGCTTTTGCTTAAAGTACAAGCTACAATTTACCGTATAATAAAGTGATTTAAATTTTAAGATAATATTTTAAAGGCTACTGGTCCACATAGTAAAGTCCATTGGCAATAAATTTGTATTCAGAGCATATTTTGCAATTATTGCAATTGAGCAATTTATCAGCTTGCCGTAATTGAAGTCAAGGGACTTGGCTTTCTCAATGTGGTCATTGAAAGTTAATGAATAAAAGACAAAACTGAAGTTTGCAGAAACTTAAATGCACTACCTTGCATTTGACTTTTATATATGTATACATTTATAGTATAGTATTTACAGTAAATATTGCATCGAATTATTTATGATGTCGATATGAAGAAAATATGCATTTTATTTCATTTGCAGGTCTTTAAAGCTTTTCCTTCACAAAGGGAAGATCTGACAAATAAGGAATGATTGCAATTAAATGGAATTGCATATTTTATGGTCAGCGAGACAGATAAAAAAAATCGAAATGATTGTTGTTTGTGCAGCATGTATTGAATGAAAGTGGCAACATTGATAAATGTGTATTCAATATTTACATTTATGCAGCCATGCAACGCTTTATTCATTCCAATGGGCAAAAACTTCGAGTAAAACAAACGCACCAGCATCAAAAGGGGCAGAACTTTGAGTATATTCATGAATTTGTGCGTTTATAGCTTTGTTGGTTGCATGCAGCATATGAGCAACATTTATTTATTTTCATTTCAATGCGCAAGACTCAAGCAAATAAATTGCAATAAATACTGATAATAAACCAATTTTTCATCTTCATATTATTTTTTAAAGAAAATACAAGTGTGAACACTTGTCTGTCAGTCTATTTAACTGCCCCAACTGCTTTGACTATTTTGATGCAATTAGAGCCCTCATAAATTATAACTGACAGCAGCTGGCAATGGAAAATAAATTGCATTTTAGCCTCAACTGACTGAAAACACATGCTGTCCACATTGTTAGCGCAGACAACAACCAAAAAAGGCCAACACATAACACCGCAAAAAGTACCAGCATGATGTAAAAATTAAAGCCATTCAGCACAAACAAATAGCACATGAATTTGTACAGATGTTGACCAAAATATACCCTACAAATATGTGGAAGATATCACTTACAGATTCCCAAATTTCAAAATGGTAAGGTAAATTCGTAAAAAAATTCGAAATTAATTTCTAGTCGACGCTTTCTGAAATATTTTTAGTAGATTAGATTTAGTGTTTTTTGACCGATCTTGACAAGATTGCTATGAGAACTCCTGTTAAGACCAGAACAGGAACAGTTTTTATACAACCTTGCTTTTCTTTTTTTGTTACTGGGAATGAATATGTAGATATGTAAGAAGAAAGCACAAGAACCGCACAATAAAAACCTCATGCCACAGAGAGACAAGTAAACACACACTCACAGCCGCACACACACACACACACACACACACACTGGCACACAATTAGATAACACACATGCACATGCAATTGCATAGTTTATCGTTTGTTTGCCCCTCCAACCACCTGAGCTCAATACTCAGCTGCCTTTGCCATGAAACTTTAAATGTCTGCAATTGACATTCAAGCCAAAATAGACAAACAGACAAAAAAACACAAGACAAGGATGTAAAAAAGCTGAAAAATAATAAAAGGCAAAATTGTCACACAGCCTACAAATGCGCGCAGCAGCCAAATCAACCCAACATGTTCCACGTGAAAGTAAGCTGAAAGCTAAATATACACACTCACACACACACACACACAGACAGAGTAACAAAAGTAATGGAAATTCGCAAGGCTCATATATAACCACGTCGGGCTGCTCGTTTTGCGAGTCGTCAACCAGCGTCTCTTTCAGGCAACCATCTCCACAGTAGCCACCCCCTTCCCGCTTTCTTTCCCCTTCGCGCTCTTCCTCTGCCCAGATGCCAGTCTCTTCAGTGTTCTGGCGTGCCAGTTCTTGAACTACGCCATTATGTACTTTATTGCATACATTCGGGCGCCGTCGACGTCGTCGCCGCCACAGTTTGTCTGCATTTTGGGTTAAAATGCCTTTTGCACAGTTTTGCCTCAAACAGTCCGACATCCTCATCGTATTCGTCGACGTCTCTGTCTTACTTTTCTTTTACTTTTGGCCCAATTTCATCTTTCTCTGTGTGTACATGAATGTGAAACAATGGCCATACTTAAAGAAAATGGCGAAAATTGCATATACGTTGCAAGAATGCTTTGACTTGGGCCAGAAGACAACAACATAGCATAGACTTGCAGTCGTAAAAGAAAATACTTCAACAAAATTAGGCGAACAGCAGATATATAGACAATTGAAAGTTGAAAGTTGATCAACTTAAGTGTTAGCCGGATTGAGCATTTTAAAGAGTTGCAGACTAAATGTGCCTAAAGAGAGAGTTTTCTGTATGGCGGTAGGACAGTTTTATTCTGTTGAACAAACGTGCAACGCTCAAGCAACAAATTGTTTTAATTACACACGCCCACTTGCAATTCTGGCTATGTTTTCCCTCTTGCCCTTGACAAACAACAATTAAAAGCTCAACGCCGCAGATTCACACAGCTGAACGCTTCACAAACCCATTCGAGAAAGTTTTACAAGCAAAGGTAGAAATTAGACATACCCTTACCGTACACGGATGCCTTGAATTTATCATCGAATAAGTTATAAATTCCAGCACTTAAAGCGAGTGAAATCTATAAACAAAATTAACTATATATAAGGGCGTCTAAGCTTTTAATTCTTTTATTTCAGAGGCGTGTAATTACGAATTTAATGGTCAAGCCTTATTGTATAAGAGGCAAGAAAATAGATGGAGTAGAATGAACTTTACAATATTTACGTGGCGTATGCGTAATGCAGCCACCGATCAAATTCGCCCTTTAGCACTTTGGCTAATCCTGTAAGCAGTGTTAACAGTAAGCGTGTAATTAAATTGATGGGAGAATGTCTGTGTGGAAATGTTGTAAACGCTGTTAAGCAACTGGAATTTACAAAGCTTCCATTACAACGCTCGCTGTTTCGCTTTTGCAATTTTCATGCTGCTCCTTATGCAGAGTTATTTAAATTAAATTCCAGTCAATGGCCGCCCTCGCACACACACACACACACACAACATCAAAGTTTCGACCAGAATTTTTGCCAAGACAATTAAATGCCAGAATGCGAACCCGTCCATACCCAGGCAGCTGGCCAACTTACACTAAGCCGCAGTCCGTTGCTCTTTAAGCATTTCAAAAGGCTGTTTGACATATTGTTCACATCTAGACGAGAACTATGAACTATGAAAATGGAATGAAAATGCTTTGGATGTGTCGTACCAACTCCTATTGTCATATTTGTCATATTTGTCGCATTTCTCTGTGTTTTTCACTAGAATTCGCTCTTTCAACCAATGCGATTTACAGTCCGTTAATTGCTTTGTCGCACCAACTTGTCGTTCACTAGACATCCTCTTGACCAAGTGGCAAAATGACAAAAAATCGGGGAAACGAAAAGCTAGAGATGGTCTCGTGAGTTGCGAAATGATTAAAATAATAATTTTAAATAGATTACATATTACAAAACGTGACATTTATACTATAATATTTCTTTGAATTACATGTACAAAACAATTATCCTATATCAGAGCAGACTATGGCCGTCCCAAAATTGCAAAGTTATTTATGTGCTCTCCACATTTTTTTGCAGAGTCGGGACCATAACTAAAACAAAGGCCAATAAATCACGTCAAAAGTGGTGAAATTTTTATTGTTTTGAATGTGTTAAATGCTCAGAAGCATAAAGCAAAGGAAATGTGCCATACATAAAGATTACAAATTATAATGTTCTAGGAAAAATAGGATTTTAACTGTTGACATCGGTGTGGCTAATTAATGCAATATTTCTCTTTCTATCTCATTCACAGTCTCTGTTTTATTTTTGGCAATTACAATACAAAGCGTCCTAGGTATTCTAAAAGTTAAAAGAACTTTTGTGGAAAACAAAGCCAACGAAACTGAATATTTATTTGCATAAACAGCAAAAGTAAAGTTTTATGCATGTGACATGTAAAGTTTTAGAAAATGTGCATTCACAAGTGTATTTAATTATTCCGAAATTAGTAAAAACAAATTTCAAATGAGCTGGCTTTATGTTAAATATCTACCTAAACACCGTAACAATCGAGTGAAATGGAGATGAGCAGACGTGGAAATATGTATCCAAGTTGCCAATGATGCTCCAGTTTCATGGCCATGAAAAATGCAATAGCCTGAGCCTGAGCCTTAACTGGAACCTCCACCACATCGAAAATCCCCAATAGCATCGACATAATGAAATTGGCTCGTATTCTCGTTCTCATACGTGATGCGTTCGAGCTGACATCGATATCGGGTTACGGCAGTGCGGACAATGCATATAGGTATTTATTAAAGCCGAAACTAGCTTTTTTATATATTTATTTTTAACATTCGATTCCATTGGAAATAATAAAAAATAACTGAGATTTTGTATGATAATAACACAGACTTGTAGCTTTCTATTCCAAGTTTGGGGAAATGGAATCAGTCTCAGCAAGATTTTTATTTGCCACTGGAGCATTTCAATATCAACAATCGATAGTTCAAAAGTTGAGCTTCGATTTAACATTCGATTCCATTGGAATTAAAAAAAACAACTGAGATTTTGTTTGATAACAACACAGACTTGTAGGTTTCTATTCCAAGTTTGGGGAAATGGAAACAGTCTCAGCAAGATTTTTATTTGCCACTGAAGCATTTCAATATCAACAATCGATAGTTCAAAAGTTGAGCTTCGATTTATATAAGCAATATAGAGACTTGGCGATTTTATCCACCATTGAATACATTTTTAGCTGCGAAACTTTCCATTTGCAATTAGCTGTTTTTGGGCTTTAGCTAGCCAACTCTGTGTTTAGTGCTGCATAACTGGGCCGGGTTTGGGGCCTGAGGTCTGAGGTCTGTGTCGACGCCATTTTGAAATGGATGCACGCATAAATGACTGTTGCTGAAATCAGCAACACTGACAGCTCACTGAGTAACAAATGTGAGGCAGATAGCGGAACAGCGCGCAGCATACCAAAAGCCAGAGTCAGAGTCAAAATCGGAGGCAGAGTCGGAGGCAGGGGCAGGTGGTTGTAGTGCAAACAATGCAGAAATTTTTATGGCAATAAATGACAGTAACTAGTCAGAAACAATAACAACGATGCGAACGTGCATACGTGAATACGACTAGAGATACACGCACACAATGTGCAAGCGGAAATGGAGCTCGACCATTGCAAACATGGCGCACAATGTGTGCAACTTGGGGAGAAAAAACTGCAGCTGTATGTGTGAGTGTGAGTGTGATGTCTGTGCTTGTGTATGTGTTTGTATAGCCTGAAGTGATTTAAATTATGCAAATGACAGAAGAATCTAACAATAATTGTGATTTTAAATGCTAACGAACAGCACATGACGGAAGCAAGTAGATGCTCGTAATCTAACTCACCGGAAGTAGACGCCAGGCGTGCGCTGGTCAATATCGGATGGATATATGCGGCCCACACGGCATTTGCTGAAGAAGATGCCCATGAAGGAGGGATCCCGTTTATGCGGCCAGTCCTTAATGGGGAACACCAATGGATATGTGAGATACTCGGGCGGATCTGAGAACTCCAAGTAGCCATTAAGCGACAACTATAATCAAAATATCAGAATATCAAAATATCATTTTCGGTGAGTCATCAGGCAAGTTAATTCTAGACTAAGGTCGACTTACGCGTGTGTAGTTGAAACGGAAACCATAGAAGGGCATCTGAAAGTTCAGATTCTTGTGCAGCTGCGTCATCGAGGCATGAATGTCGAACTGATAGTCGCCACGACCGCCATAGTTGTCCTTGTCGTAGAACCAGTACATGAAATTGCTGCGTAGCTCAGCGAGCCGGGCGGGGGTAATTGTGTAACCGCCTTTTGCGGTTGAGGGCGTATCCGGTGGCGCCACATTGTTGTTGGGATCTGCAACACGTAACGATAAGTACACATTAAATTCAAGTCAACGCCAAAGCGCAATTATAATCATTTCAAATTTCAACACCTAATCCTCGGAGATTACGTATTCAATTCCACAAAAAGCCGCACATTTCTTATTCCCAACATTTCAATTTAGGCCGGATGCACTCACAGAGCGGCACATAAAGTTAAAACTTTGCAGTTGCCTTGCAATCTTGCTGCCCCCACTCTCCACCTTTCGACCCATCTTTAGTTGTTGCAGCTTCCTGCTGACTCACTTACAAAATTGCTGCCTCGTGCTTGCAACTTCGCACTCTGCTCGCCGCATCTTGCCCCCGGCTGCTTGTGCACTTAGCTATTAAAGGTCACAGTTAATATTCATTTCAGTTTTGCTAACTTGCCAGCTACAATTCTCCGTGTTTTCTCTTTCCTTACATCTTTCTCTATCCACACATTTTTCTATCCAATTTCTTTTCGTTGCAACGCCTTTTAAAGACAATTTAAGCTGACCAATTGCCAAGCGTCTCTATTGCTTTGGTCACAAACCAACACTGAAATGCAGTTCTCAAAAGTGCAATTTAGTTTAAACTTATTTGATATCTCTAAGTTTGAGATTTATCGTTTCCTTGTTAGTTGGTGGAATTAGAAAATGCGTTAAAGAAAAAGTATTGAAAAAACCGAAAGTAATAGGAAAATAAAGTTTTTTCAATATTATTTATATATTTTCAATATCTCAATGATTTGAGGCCTAAATAATGATAATAATGACATTCCGTAAGGAAATCGGTAAAAACTTGCAGGTTTTGAAGAAGGTTTACAGTATGAAAATATGGAAAAATTGAGTTTGATGTTGAACAATTTAATTTTCCAATATTGATACAATATTGATATTGAAATCAGAGGCCAAATAATGATTGAAATGGAAATCGGCTAAGATTTGACCAAACTACGACAGTTTGATTTTTTTTAAATAAATTAATTGTCAAAACTTGAAATTTATTTGAGTTTTAAGAACTTGAAGTACAATATTAATTAAGTCGACTACACACAGTTGACAATAAATGAATATAAAAAAAATTTACTTAACTTAAGCATATTAAATCAAGAAATAATGTAAATTAATAACCCAACTCAGTGCAGCATTATCTCATAATATGAAATATTATGCTTTAATTGCATACTTAATATTTCATTAACGGCCTTATGACAATGGCCTTTTCTGTGCCACGACCATGTCCATTCAGGCGGCAATTAATACATCAATTTGCAATGAGGCATCATTTTTTATCCATTAAATTGAACTCTTTTAGCCGCCAATTACGAGTATTGCGAGTGCTATTTAACTTCGAACAGCAAGTCTTTATAATGCGCTATAATTGTCGATGACAGCAGTTGGCTAATTAATAGTCAGATGCATTTCTGTCACGGCGACTTGCGAATTCCTAAATCAGCTCATAAAATGTTTGCAGTTTTTTTCCAGCAGCTGTCGCACTGTGGATAAGTTTTTGAGTTTATAATCTATTTATGAATCAGTGTCCAGTTGTCAGGCCATAAAATATTATGATGACACGCTAATCCTTTACGGGTAACAGCATTATTTGAAGTCCGACAAGAACTAATAAGGGCATACGGTACGGAGGATTAGCCGCAGAGCAACCCCGGCTGATTTGACTGATTTATGGTCCTGCCCATCGGTATTCGGTAAATTGGTGCGCGGAAAATACGCAAAAATCGCGTGCTCGGGTTGCAATTCATAGGAAACCTTTTCCTGATGTGGATCTATTATTTTTTTGGCAGGCTGCAAAATTCGGGGAATGCACAGGGTTTATGTCGCATTAATCTAGGCAACTTTTTAGGTCACCGCATCGTCATTGACAACTACCTGATCCTGGCACACAGGTAAAAGACACAGCTGCTCGTGGCTGCAGGTAGACAGCATCACGTATATAAGCTGCTCGACTCCTTCGAGTGCTGCACATTCAATTCGCAAACGCCGTACCGCAAGTACCTCAAAATGAGCATAAGCACTTTCAACTTTCAGTTCTACAACTACAAATTGCCAGCGACAGTGCCGGTAATGACTGCGTCAAGCTTCAGCGAGCTTGAAATGGACATCGACGAGGAAATGGGAGCGACACCGATTACCTCGACTCCGCTGCCATCAGCCAAGCAACAAGCCACGCCACGGTTCACCAGCGAACTGGCATTGGCAATTACCGCTCCAGATGTCCAGAGCAGCCCAGAGGCGCTGCGTCCGCAACTGCACAAGTCACAGAAGCGCTGGTCCATGGAACTGCGCGAAAAGGTGCTGGAGATGTCCAAGCGCAACAACGCCTCCGACAGGGATGAGCAGCCGGAACCGCAACTAGATTGCACATTTAGTGCCAACAACGAAACCAAAGAGTCCTCCAGCAACGATGAAACCACACGCAGTGTGAGCGACAAAATCAACTTCTTCAACAAGCTAACCAACACCTATGAGTTCGCTCGAGGCATTGGCCAGAGCAATAACAACAACAATCGCTTCATCTCGCTGCTCCGTTCAAGCCGGCCAATGGGTGTGGCATCCACCGGCGCCAACGGACAAGTGGCGCCACCAAAACCCAAACGCTTGAGTGCCGCACCAACCCCAATCATGGATTCAGTGCAGCATCAGCACCAGTTTGCCACGCCCACACCCATCGCCAAGCCGCCCACAGGCCACAGCCACAGCAACAACACAATTCAACGCAAATGTTCATTGCGCCGTAAGCCATCCATGGAGAAGTCGCGGGCAACCATCGCTCGACAAAATTCGAATGCAACACTGAGACCACAACGTCATGCCATAATGGAGGATCTCAGTCTGGTTGTTCCCGTCCGACTCCGCATTGCCGAATACGAACAACGCATTTCAATGAGTGCATAGGAATGCAATTAATATCAATGCAACATGCAACATGCAACATACAAGATGCAGCAATCAACATTCCACATTCAACCAGATAGCGATTCAGCAATTCGAATTCAGTTCTCAATTTAGTGCTAGCTCCCAAGGATACCCTTACTATTAAATATTAGTCATACTTATATTAGTCATACGCAATGCTTAGCTTAAGAAAATTTAATTTCAACAACATTTTGAGCAATAAATAAAATGAAATGCAAACGAAATTGTGACTTTTCTTCAACCATCATATTGCAGAATATATACATTTTTAGAATTTCTTATTATTATTCAAGGAATACTCTAAATCTGTTGAAAATATTGATCGAACGATTTTAGATTTTTAGACATTAATTCAGTTATAGAATGATATTGTATTTAAAATTTTTGAATTATTGACAGCTCTGTATTTTAATTGGACTCAACATATTAATTAGTTTCAAGAGGTATATCAATTCTGCAGAGAATATTGAAGGGAAACTGATAAAAATAGGTACAACATTTTCATTGGAAGACATTCATATAACTTTAACTAAAATTATATATTTACTCAAAACGTGACTAATGCATTTACGAAAACCTGTTTTTATAGCATTCATTTCGATTACAAGGCTCACTATCATTTATCACAATCGCTGTAAACTGAATCATACATTCGAAGCATACTATAAAAGCCGTTAACTACAGTAAATAAAGACCCGCCTATACTTCCAATGATCGTAAACACTGCTCAATGCTCTCGGTGACAGTCACTTGTTTTGTTTGGAAAGCAAAAACAAAACAATCGTTAGCTTTTAATGCCAGAATATGTGCGTTATCTTATCATGGTTGTGTATGTGAGTTGCGAGAGCCAACGAGAGCCTATGCAGAGTCAAGACACACAACACACACAACACACACTCACACACACCTGCTGGGATTGCGTCGCCAAAAAGTCGAACAAGTTATCGAGCAAATATTGGTAGGCGGGCAAGCCAAGATAAGATAACAAAATACTCAACAGTCAACGCTGCGTATGAGTAATTCGTAAACTGATTCAGCTCTTAGTCAAACGGCCTCCTTCACTTACCCCAATTGTAGCCACTGCTATCCACATCGTACAGCTCGCCAAGGTATTCAAATGGCATGACTAGTGCCCCGGACATTGGCTGCGGCTTTAGGCCAGCAACGGTTAGAATATCATCGGTGCCACGACTGGAGGCAACGGGCACCAATTTCTGTGGCACTGCCGCCTTCACGGCTGGCTTGACATGTAGATTCAGCTTAGCCGCATCCGTTGCGGATACTGGTGCGGATGCGGTTGCGGATGTGGATGCGGGAGGAGAAACTTTTTCAACCTTTTTGACAGCGGGTGGTTTTTTGGGCTCCTCGGGAGTCTCGACATGTTCGGCAGCTTGTGCAATTTTAGGCGCTTTATTCGCGGGCACGGCTTCCATAAATAGATCTTCCACTTCCGTAGATACATTCTCGTTGGCCAGGACATAGGCCATGAAGCCGCAGGCCAGTGCACAGGCCACAAACAGTTTAAAGCGCATTCTCACTTTATCTTCAATCACCTAATTCTATTATATACTATTTTCTTTTCTTTTCGATTCGTATTCGTATTCGTTTCGTATTTATGCGTAGCTCACTGTAAAATGACACAAAAAAAGAATGCAAATTATGCAATTAGCACTAGAATTACAATTATATTTAATGTTAACGTTAACATTGCATTTTCATTGAGTTTTTCACTTGCAAATTGGGCAATTCAATGATTTTTCACGTGGTGACATCATCAATTTGTGTGGCTTATCAGCGTTACTATGTTATCATTATTCTTATCGCACTGAACACTATTTCTTCACCAACAGGGATCACTTTACCAACCTTTAAAGCCAGAAAATACGTTCGATTCAGCGCTACGCTCAGTTAGGACTGAAGTCGGGGCGTTACCAAAACTGGTCGACTGCCTCACCTGTCACCGTTCCGATTGTGAAATGTCACCGTTATCTGTTTTATGCTCCAGCTCCACACAATTATCTTATCAGTGAAAATCACCACGCACTGATAACGCATTCCTTTTGGCGCTCCACATTTTGTTGGCCAGGTCTCGAGTCGATGTCGCTTGGTTTGCGTGCTCAAATTGTGCAAGTAGACAGTTTCCAAATTCTATTGTTTATTTAATGCTCTCCCGTTTCTCAACCCTCTAATTCTCTCTATTTCTGTGTTATCTGCGTTCGCAGCTTTTGTTGACTTTGGCTACAATACGATTTGTGATTCATTACCATTACAGTTAATCACCCGTCTTCCTTGTCATCAATTCAATGGACAGAGCTTGAAAGACGTTATCCATAATGGAGTCCCATTATAATTATAGACAATGAGCCATAACTGACAACCAGGCGGCATTTCCGTTCAGGCTTTTGTTTTATGAATGAAAGCAGCACGTGAATTGACGCACTTCATTTCGACAATCTGCGAAAATATCATAAACAAACGCATAAATTTTCATTTTCATTTTAATTTTCAAACGAAAATCCGAGGCAACAATAGTTATTGTAGCATTAATTATGAGCATGAAATTCTTGCAACTGGGAAAATCAAATTATTTCCTATACTTTATGTAAAATTTGAAAAGCCAAATGTAAATTTGATTAGGTTGCATAATTATTAAATTGCATTAATATTAAATTTCCCCTTTTTTCAACGTCACCAAATCTTACAATATAAAAAATTAAAATTATCACATATTGTGAAATTTTCATTTAGAATCATATCAAGGTTATTAATATAAACAGCTTACTTAATAACTAAAGACCTGACTGCATATTTGCACTAACGCCGTATTTTAATATTACCTAGTTTCATTTATGTTATCATTTAAAATATACATGAAAGAAAACTGAATTTCAAAATCATGCTTAAAATGTTTGTACAAAATTCGACGACAAGATACCCATTTCTAACTATGTAACACAACTGCATGGCTCATTTTTATGAAGTTAGATTGTTTCTTATATTCTGCATATAATATAGTCCATCGAAATATTTTTATTGGTCTTTATCGCGTTTCATATATAATAAAAATTTATTTAAATAGGCAGCCTAAAAGTATGGAACGATAAACTTTGCAACTTAAAAGAGACAACAAATCTAAGTGCGAGCATTTTAGTTGCACAAAATAACGCTCAAACATAATTAGGAGTGAAAAATAAGTATGAGTGAAAAGTTCTGCCCACGTATTGACGATATAAATACGCACAAAGAAAACCAAATGGAAATAACATTCGCATTCCACTCAATGGGTCAAGATCGAGACATACTAATACAGAGAGAGAGACAGAGAGAGCGCGTCTAACATAGAGTGAAATTGATTGCTTGTCTCAACTCGGTCTGCTGATCAGTTTGCTTATCAGCTCTGCTAAGTCCAGGGGGGTCTCAATTGAAAGCAAACGGAATGAGTTTTAGTTCTGGATCGAGCGCGAGCAGCTGCAGTTGACAACGAAAAAGAACACGAACGCAGAACGCAGAAGCTGCTGTCATAAATCGATTGATTAAATTAATCAACTAAAATGCTACGCCACTTTGTGAGTTCGGAAACAAAATTAGCCGGCCTGTTGGGCACGCAGACACGCCCACAACGCAACTATCACAGCAAAAAAGGCGTCTGGGGCTATCGACCCATTGCCAAGCGTGTCTTTGAAGGTAGGCAACAACAACAGCAATAGCAAGTGTTTTAACAAAAAGTTAACATGCCATTTATAAAGTGGTACCTGAAAGTGAATTGTGTCTAATCTGTGCCATTTTAATCTAATATTATAAAATTAACTGTCGCTGAGATAACAATCATCCACACTGACAAGCAAGCAGTTGTGATAAGTCGAACGCCTGGCAAACAAACAGTGGAATCGTTTAATGTAGAAACAAGTGTAGTTGTAAATCAATGTACGAGTGACCCCTCAATCTGCTTCTGCCGTTCCCGCTGAGCAGTTTATCACTGGATGCCTAAGTGAAGCCGCAAACCCTTCAACCTACAACTACAAAAACAACAGCAGAACACAATGAATTGTTGCGGACAACTATGAAAACAAAAAACCGCAGTCTCACTCAAACATGTTTGAGCCATGCAATTGTCAAACTATATTCATACGCACATGCAACATGTTTGAAGCAACCTGTTGCAGTCGTATCACATTAATTTCTGGGTATTTGTTGAGTGACTTTAAACCACGGATCGCAAATAAATGTTATTCAATATTGTGGATTTTATAATTGTTTGAGCAGGAAATGCTATTTCTGGCCGAAAAGCTACGAAAAATAGCCAAAAATGCAATAAAAGATACCTACAACTTTTAGTCACAATTTATTGCGACAAATAATAAATTATTTAGATTGAGCGCGGTTTGTATTTTGCAATAATGTTACGTGAGGAGCGAATTGTTAATGAGGAGTAACATGCTGTGCAAATTTTGAATAAAGCAGAGCTAGCTATAAAATAGCTAAGTTGTCACCAGTGAACCGGTATTAACCGGTGCATTAATCGGGTTGTTTCGCTTTAACTCCTTGGTTTTATAACAAAGGCCGAAATTTGAATTGGTTTCATGGCAAAGTTGCAAAACAATTGAGTTGCAAATTTGCAACAGCAAAGCAGGAAAGTGAAAATGGAGTCTTATCGGCAGGCTGCATGCCAATACTTATAAATAGGCAACTCAGTGGGTGAGTGAGAGAGAGCAAACTGTTTGAGATGATTGAAAATACAATTGCTGCTGTCCAATAACCGCCACCTACGATGCGACATTGAGTGTACTGTTCACTGGACACCAGTTCCTTTGAACACTTATCCTACGGCTGTTGGGCCTTAACTTGATACGGACATCAAGCGCATTATAAGGCATTCAGTGTTGCCGATGTACAATAACAATTTTCATATAAAACTGCCCTTATGCTTATACTTACATGGAAATTTTTAATTCTATTCTGTTGAATGTTAAATTTAATTTTAATATAAATAATTATTTATTATATTGATATAAATATATATGTAAATATATATATGTCCCATTCGAGAATTCTGTCTAGTTTTATACAAGCTTCATTCTTTTTACCGGTTACTCAGGTCGAGAATTCCTGTATCTGTGACAACTAGCTCGCATCACTGATGACATGAGTTGTGAGCTGAATTGTGTGAGTTTCTCTGCCTTTGTTCCGTTTTAATTCACTTGACATCCCAATCAAGCTGGTATTGGTCATGTCTACGGTCACTCTTTTGAATTCAGTCGCATCTTTCCCGTACACTGTCCTTCCTGCCAACTCTATCTCATACAATGTTCAATGTCCATATTTCTTTGGCTATTTGCGACGGCAGTTCAATAATATTTACACGCTTCTGTTGAAATATATTGCCACAAATATAATTCATCATTCAATGGGTTCCTTTCCCAGCAGCAGTCGCATGCGTGTCCTTAACTTAATCCCGAATTCAGCGCAGAACAAATTGATTTATCACCAAAATATTGTCAAAGGAATTGCATAAATTGTTAAGCAAATCAAGTATTAATGCATTTTCAAGTAAGCTGTCTAGGAAACTGTCAATGATCCCTGCCTTGATTTAGATGCCATCCGTATAATACTTTGGCACATAAACACCTAAGTAGAATCGAGCTATCAACGGCTTGGCCAGAAATATAAAACCCCATAAAAAAACCCCAATAAAACGAAGAGAGTCATATCTCACGCATATAAGAAATAGCAATGACTTACTTTATGAAAACGAAGCATAAATACCCTTTTTATCAGAGATAGTATATCCAAAATGATGATTCTTTTACTCTGCAATTCAAAATTGTAATTGCTAAATATATTTTTATTTCAAACGTATTCAAAGTAAATAAATTGTGTGGACCATATTAGGTGACAATATATGAATTAATTTTAATTTATGATAATAGATGAAGTATACAAACCTCGAAATAAATTAAATAGTATTACAAACTATTTAAGATCATATACAAGTCGAAGAATGCCGAACTGAGGTCAAGCATTGGACTGTAACCCAAAGTATATGCCATAAAAGTAAAATGCCAATAAATTCAAAAGGCCGCACAACAAGAACTCGTATTTGGATTCGCTTTCGCTTTCGTATTTTTTTTAATAATTTATAACTGCGGGAGGAAATTTATATTGTTTACGCATGTGTTTTTTGTCAGTTGCGGAGGAGGTGAAGCAGGCGAGGAACTCACAGGGCAATGTCTATCGCTGGATCGAGGCCTTTCGCCAGCACGGACACAAATTGGCCGGCGTAAATCCCATCAGCATCAAAGAGCCCAACAGCGAAAGGTAAATAACAAAGGGCCATCCAACCCAAACCCCCCTCAATCCCAGCACAAGAAACATATAATTTTTATTTATACATATATACTATATACTTTATACTATATGTATTTTTGCTTACTTTGTATTGTCAACTCGGCGCTTGGACAGCGAGTTGCAGGAATTAAATCCCGCATTTTATGGACTGCAGACGCAGCAAGCGGTGCGCACCGCCAACCTATTAAGTGCTCCCACTGATGTCCGGACTCAGAATATTCAGAATATTGCGCAGTTGGAGCAGCTGCTAAAGGACATTTACTGCGGCAGCGCAGCGAGTGCTGAGTTTGCCTATGTTGAGGTAAGCAGCCATATAATAAGAACATAAATAGCTGAGACTTAACTGTCCACTCCACTCCACTCCACTCCATTCCTCTCCCTCTCTCCATTTCCATTTCCCATCTCTAAGTAGGATCTGGAGGAGCGCGAATGGCTGGCCCGCAACTTTGAGACACTCAACGAACACCAGCTGCAGTCGACGGAGCGTTGCGAAATCGCCGAGCTGCTAATTAAGTCACAGGCATGGGATAATTTCATGACCCTCAAATATCCCACGGTTAAACGTTACAGTGGCGAGGGAGCCGAATCCATGTTGGCCTTCTTTTGGCAGCTTCTACGCGACAGCGTTCAAGGTGAGTCCCTCCACACGCATCCTGGCCAAACTCTTGCAGGACTTTGTTGAAATATGCATCTCTTTTTCAATAGCAACAATGCTCTCTAAACTTATACGATATACAGTAGAGTTTGACAAATTACAACTGCGGATACAAGTTTAAAATATCCCGAATTAGCTATCGAATATTTCAATTGATTACTTATAAGTATTGAAGATCTTCTTTGTACTTTGTTTTAACAAAAGATTGGAGTAGACGAAATTTGACAAATCATACGAAATTTAGCTATCAACCTAACAATTGATATAGTGTAGAAAATGTTACATTAACAAGAAGAAAAATAAAAAATACAAAAAATAAACATTATTTTGTATCTAACTCTTTAACATTAATGTAGTTCTTTTATTTTTTCAATCAAAAGCTATTCGGAAAACAAAGTGTCTCTTATTTCTTAGAGTCTACTGCATAAATTTAAATAGATTGATAGAAAGTCATAAATATTAAATGTTCTATTCTTATAATATTCAGCTAAAGACTATCCTGAAATCAAAGTGATAATGGGAAATATATTATAGGAAAAAATAAATGTAGAAAGAAATCATATTCAAATTAGAACTATGTGGAAGCCAAAGTGAGTCTAATTTAACGGACTCTACTGTAGTATGATTCTTGAGATGTAAAACTTATTGTCTTACGCATATATGTATATAGAAATATCAGCGTGCACTTACATGATTTTCAACCCAAATTTTGTTTCCTTGGCATGACCACCTATGGTGAAAACAACAAACACAACAAACACAATGAAAATAGCGAACATCGAGCACGTTGTGCTGGCCATGCCACATCGAGGACGCACCTCGCTGCAAGCGGCAATGTTCAACATGCGCCCGGCAAAAGTTTTTCGCAAACTAAGTGGCGCATCAGAGTTTGCCGACGACGTCGACGCCATGTCGGACGTCATAAGTCACTTCCGTAAGTGAAAGTTTCTTATATTTTGGTGGGTCGGTGTGGCCCACGCTGCGTATGCGTAATTTAATCAAACTCAAATCTTGTGCAGATGTTTCCGAGCAGCTGCAAGTGCTTGGCAAGAGCATCAACTTAAGCATGGTTCGGAATCCCTCACATCTTGAAGTAAGCCCTTAAACAATGTTCTTAATTCAGCCAGAATTGAAACGATTCCCCGCTTTCAGGCAGCTAATCCCGTGGCCATGGGCAAGACACGTTCCAAGCAGCAAACTCGTGGAGATGGTGCATTTAGCAGTGATGCCACTGCTCGACCCTTTGGACAGCACGTGCTCAATGTGATACTTCACGGTGATGCGGCTTTTGCCGGGCAGGGCATCAATCAGGAGTGCCTCAATATGGCCTACGTGCCGCATTTCGAAGTCGGCGGCAGCGTACATCTCATTGTGAACAACCAGGTGGGTTTTACCACGCCCGCTGAACGTGGATGCTCGACGGAGTATTCCTCCGATCTGGCCAAGTCCATACAGGCGCCGATATTCCACGTCAACGGCGATGATCCCGAGGCTGTCGCTCGTGTCACGAACTTAGCTTTCCGCTATCAACGCGAGTTCCGCAAGGATGTATTCATCGATCTCAACTGCTTCCGTCGCTGGGGCCACAATGAGCTCGATGATCCCACCTTTACCAATCCCTTGGTCTATCAGATCATTCATCAGCGCAAGTCTGTGCCCGATCTCTATGCCGCCCAGCTGGCGAGTCAAGGTGTCTTAAGTGCGGAGCAAGCGAATCAGATGCGTGACAAGTATCTGGCTCATCTTGGTGAGGAAATGGCACTGGCTTCAACATATCAACCACCTCCGTCCTACTTTGAGAAGCAATGGGCTGGACTAACATCGGCGCCGTCCAATGAACTTACCTACTGGGATACAGGCTTGGATTATAGTCTGCTTCATTGGATTGGCCAACAGAGTGTGACTTATCCCGCTGACTTTGTGAGTAGAACTGACTTTTCCCTAGATCTCACAGCGAATTCAGTTGCTGTCTTTGATCAATAGAATGTGCATCCGCATCTGCTGAAGACTCACATCCAAGGGCGACTAAAGAAACTGGAAGCGGGCAATAAAATCGACTGGGCCACTGCCGAATCAATGGCCATTGGCAGCCTCATGTACCAGGGCCATAATGTACGCATCAGCGGCGAGGATGTGGGACGTGGCACCTTCTCCCATCGTCATGCCATGCTGGTGGATCAGAAGACCAACGATATGCACATTCCACTCAACCAAATGGATGGCGGCAACGGTGGCAAATTGGAACTAGCCCATAGTATATTGTCGGAGGAGGCGGTGCTGGCTTTTGAGTACGGCATGGCCATCGATAATCCACAGAATCTGATTATCTGGGAGGCTCAATTCGGCGACTTTGCCAATGGTGCCCAAATCATAATTGACGCCTTCATAGCCTCTGGCGAGAGTGAGTATTGTGAAAGACATGAAATGAACGTCAAGTTACTTGCTGAATCATGCCATCCCTTCTTTAGCCAAATGGATGGACTCAAATGCACTGGTCATGCTGCTGCCACATGGTTACGATGGTGTTGCCTCCGAGCACAGTTCCTGCCGCATCGAGCGCTACCTGCAGCTCAGCGATTCCAAGGAAACAACGGCCGATGGGGATGCCGTCAATGTACATGTAGTTAACCCCACAACACCAGCCCAATACTTCCATGTACTGCGCCGCCAACTCGCCAGAAACTTCCGCAAACCATTGGTGGTTGTGGCACCCAAGACGCTGCTACGTCTCTCTGCAGCCACCTCCACCCATGAAGACTTCCAGCCCGGCACAATGTTCTACAATGTTCTTGGTGTGTTTTCCAATCCCGCTATCGCTATCGATATCGCTATCGCTTCCCTCGCTGACTGTCTCCTCCA
This sequence comes from Drosophila sp. st01m, assembly GCA_018901795.1. Taxonomy (NCBI): domain Eukaryota; kingdom Metazoa; phylum Arthropoda; class Insecta; order Diptera; family Drosophilidae; genus Drosophila; species Drosophila sp. st01m. The sequence continues at coordinate 6,538,341 of JAEIFG010001494.1, read as the reverse complement.
CTCTCCCTTTCAGGCGATAACACTGTGCAGCCGGAACAGGTGCGCAAAGTCATCCTGTGCAGCGGCAAGCACTACTACAACCTGGCCGAGGAGCGTCTGAAGCGTCAGGCCAACGACACGGCCATTGTGCGCCTGGAATCCCTGAGCCCCTTCCCCGTGCAGGAGCTCCGCGCACAACTGGCGCAATATGGCAACGTGCAATGTAAGTTCACATCATAAAAGAGTTAATAACCGAACAGCCAACACTTACACTGCCCCCTCCCCCATTGTACAGCTTTCGTGTGGAGCCAGGAGGAGCATCGCAACATGGGAGCCTGGACATTTGTGCGGCCACGCTTTGAAAATTTAATTGGCAAGCAGGTAGGACACAATCCCAAGCACTCTACCCGAGACCTACATAACCCACATTCATCTTCATTTTCAACACACACACAGCTCCAGTACTGCGGTCGCTCCGAGGCACCAACTCCAGCCACTGGCATCGGCAAAGTGCATAGGCGGGAAGCTGAGGAGGTTGTTGCTGCCCCTTTTGAAGTTTAGTGAGCTGCCACCATCCCCCTCCCTGACTCCGTACATCACCAAGTACTTTGGCTCAATAAAACCTGCCGAAAAAAAGACCAGGAAAACAGGAAAAAAACAAATGTGGATACGACGTGGAAGGCGGCACCGAAAAGTTCAATGTGGCATTGCATAATAATTTAACGTATGAAAAAAAGAGAGAAAAGTCAAAACTGTACGGCAAAGTTCTTAATTGTTTGTTGGTATTGTGTCCAGGTATATAATTTTCAGTTGTGGCCTTTAAGCCTGTCCATAAAAAGTACATGGTTTAAAGTTACACATTTTTTGAAACAGGGATAAATGAAAGAAAAGTTTATTTAACCTACCGTAAATATTTATTATGTTTATGAAACATTTTACAGACTTTCAATTGGAATTGTTTAAGCAGCGAAGTGACCTTACTTAAGTATGTATATAATAATAAATCGGAGGATTTAAGAGACGGCTGCTATAAAGATTTCATCAATAAAATACAAAAAACTAATTCGAGTATTAAAGTAATATAAACTGAATTAAGTGCTAAAAATGGTGTGTGGTATGTGGTGAGGTGAGGTGAGGATTTCTATAATTAAGTGCTAAGAATGGTGTGTATGGTATGTGGTGAGGTGAGGTGAGGATTCCTACATATAAGGCGTTACCAAAGGACTCTAAAGATTGGAAAGCATCTTGTCAACTTGTTGGGTATACAGTGCTAAAAGGGACTTGAAGAACATAAAACGAGGTAAGAAAAAGTCTCATCACGCTTAAAATTTATCGTAGATGGTCAGGCACAATCCATAAACTAGGCAGTTACCAGGAACTAGCCAACTCAGATGACCTGCCTGCCATAGACTTGCTCTAGAATATTATAAAAGTCGGTGGACGTCTTATATGCAAAGTACAGAAGTCACATCCAGAACACAAACACAAGGCATACGGATATTATAATTGTGGCAGTTTCTTTGCAGTTACCACTATCCCAACCACATTCAAGATCGAATTTCAAGGCCTGTATACGAATTAGAATTATAGTAAATTATAGAAATGAAGGAAATTTCTGTTAAGCACCTCCAAGAGCTGTTGACCGCCCTTGTTATCACAATGCGTCTCGCGAAGATCGTCATCGTGATCGTCGCAATTGTGACGTCCGTAAACCTGGCACGGTGAATTCATAAATGTACGGAAAACTGTATCGGTCCAGGTCTGTGAGGAGCAGATATATTGTCTTCGCTTGCGTTGCCAGAACTCCACCCATCTAAGACAATATATGGTAATATTGAGTTAATCTCAACTAAATTCTTGCCTCAAAACTTACCCCAAATCGCAATCGCAGTTAAGCTCCGTCTGGGACATCTTAAGATCAGTTAGGAAGACGCTATTTGGCAGATAAGGTACTGCACCAGTATTCGGGTTCGGTATCTTCTTCAAGTTGTGATTGTTGTAGCGTATGTCCAGTGAAATGTTCCGTACACGTCCCATGTTCTTGAAGAAGTTTGGAGGCAGTGCTTGCAACGAGGTGTTATAGAGTTGCATATAAAGATATGGCGAGCGCATTCCCTAAGCCAACGAATAAAGAAGTGTTAGGAAGGGAATATAATTAAATGATTATATCTTTAATTGTATTTTTGATTTCGATTTTTTGGCATTCTTTTCTTTTTAAAGACTTACCCGTAGTATTCGCTCATGGAGATTCGTGAATTGTGGTCCGCTGAAGGTGATATTAGTCAGCTTCGAAGGAAGATGCCCTTCCATCTCACGCAGGAGATCCGTTGGCATACCAAGCTGTACAGTTTGCATTTCCTGTGTGGGTCCCGATCCCTTCTTGACGATGCGTGTAAAGGGTTGAGGTGCCTCAATCCAAAGTTCCCGAATGTTGTGATGATGACGCAACAAGTGGGCAATGTTGAAGTGCTCCACGTGCGAATAGGCAGTCAGTTTAAGAGAACGCAAATGGGGTAGAGAGTCGAGGCAACCGTATTCAAAATAGTGTAAACGGAAATTGGATATGTCTAGCATTTCAAGATCCTCATTGACGCCATCAAAGCTATTGTTGTTGAGCGATGTAATTGGATTTCCCGACAGCATTAGCCGGCTATAAAACAGAAGTCAGCTAGAACGTCGAATAAGGTAGAGAGATCGATGACTCAGACTCACCGCAAATGTGGCAGTGATTGTGTCATTAGAGGAACATTCGTTAAATCGTTATTCGAGAGATCCAACATCCGAAGATTACTCATGTTATGTGCCAGTTCCTGAGGAATGGATGGCAGTTCATTGTAGCCCAGACGGAACTCTCGCAGATACTTTAAACGTATTTCGGGAACTGTGCTGAGTGATACATTTTCCAGACCTAGTTTAATCAATGAATTTTCCAAGCCCATAAACGACTTATCCATAACCTTAAGATCGCGATTATGGGAGAGATCCAACACTGCCAGTTTTGGCATTGTGGCAAACACGGCATCATCAATGCGGAGCAAATAGTTATACGAGATGTCTAGATAGCGAAGAGACTGGAATATCAAAAAAAGTAAGCGTATTTTCAATTTAATTTGTATTACAGTTTTAAGATTTTGAGAAAGCCTCAAGGGGGAAAGGGAAAAATAGACAAATTTGATCAAAAAATTTAATTTCCAATTTTGAATCAGAATCAAAACACAATCCAAATAATAACAAATTACATTTCGCAAGCAAATCGGATAAAATTTGACAAAGATACGACAGTTTGACTCTAATTCGGATACTCAAGAAACAGAAATTAAAAACATACCCTAAACTTATTCGATAGATCCATGCTGTGAATGGTTGAAATGAAGTTGTTGGACAAATGCAACTCGCAGAGTGTCAAAGCAGCCAAGCTGGATAGCGAGGAGGACGGTATTTTCAGAAGCATATTGTGCGAGACATCCAATCTGTAGATTACAAAAGAAATTGCCAATGAAAATACCCTTATTCTAACTTACAAACCCATTTCGAGCACTTACTTTTCCATGCCACCATTGTAAAAGAGATTATCGGGCAAACCTCGCAGTTTGTTGTGCGAGAAGTCCACAATGCGCAATCCTTGAACCGGTTTGAAGATGTCCTGGGGAATATCGGTCAGGTAATTATGATCGAAGTACATCAGCTGCAGTTGCTTGGTATTTTTAAAGGCATCAAAATCTAGTTCGTGTATCCAATTGTAGCTTAGGTCAAGCCACTGCAGGTGCGGCATATTCCCAAACACATCTCGAGTAGTATTCTGTAATAAATTATTATTATAAATTTATAATTATATTTGGTAATAAAAAAATCTTTAAAAATGTTAAATCTATCCTAATATTTAAGGACCAACCATTAGTGAATTGTAACCCAGATGCAAATGGGTTAAAGAGATCTCAGCGGGCCGAAAATAGCCAGGATATATGATAGAGATGTTATTGTGAGATAGATCCAGAATTTTAATATTCGAGTGATACATGCCACCTGCCAAAAATAAATATTTCAATTGATATTTCTTTAATTGATCTATACTGAATTTTCTACCATGCTCATTACGTCCACTCCAGGAGGAATTATACATCAATTGCCGGATCTGATTGTGGCTCACGTTCACATTTAAATTGGAGAGAGTTCCAACCTGATCGAAGTAGTCAAAGTTGAAGTTAGGCAACTGATTGAACGCCATGTCCAGTATCTCGAGCTTAGGCAGATTTTGGAAAGATTCCTCGGCCAAGTTATTGAGCTTGTTGCCACGCAGACTCAGGTACTCCAATTCATCCAGGTTCATAAACGCACGTCGTTCAACTTTATCGATTTTATTATCATCGAGTTGTAATTTTCTCAGTGCTTCCAGATCGAAAAACGTGTGCTGAGATATCGATGATAGATGATTGAAACGTAGTGAGATTTCCTCCAGCTTTGAGTGTATATCGCCCTGGAAGGTGCCCTTCAGCACCTGCTCAATGCGATTATCGTGGAGCTCCAATAGTCTTAGATTCTTCAGGAAATGGAAACTAGTATCACTCATGCTGCTTATATGGTTGTTGCTAAAATCCAGCTCCTGCAGCGATGTTAGATGTCTCAAAGCCTCCGCAGGCAAGGCGCTACCCGAATAACCATGGGACATCTTCAGCGAAATTAAAGAGTGACCAATCTAGAAAAGATAACCAGGATAAAGCTGGGTTCAAACTCAACGATCAGGGAAACCCACTTCATGGAATGCATCATTCTCAATGCTGGAGATGCCGTTCTCGCTAAAGTCCAATCGCTTCAGGCCACGCACATGCTTGAAGGCATGGGACTGTATGCCCGATAGACCACCTCGTGTTATCTGCAGATCCTCTAGTTCAACGCCAAAGTCCTTGAAGTCTTCCGATCCCACCGAGGAGGTACCCATGCGCGATATTGACAGCGATCGCATGTTTCGCATTCTGGTCATACTTTTTGAAAATAAATACAAAATAGTTTGCTGGGGTAAGGGGTGTGGGGAGCAGGACTTTTGTGCTGGGGTCACTTACTTGCGCAGAGTCTGAAGATTAGTCGGATCATTGCGATCGCCACTTAGGTCCAGTTTAAGCAGTGTGTAATGCATGGCATTAAAGGTTTCTGTGGGCTTCGGGATTTTGATCTTATTGTCTCGCATGCTGATGACCCTGTTACCGACCGAATAGGAAAGAAGGAAAAGAAAAAGCAAAGAGAAAGAGATAGAGATTGAGAGAAGGGGATTGGGTTATTTGGGTTCGCATAGCTGCTTATTTCTTCCATCGCCTCATTTGCCCTTTCGTCACGTTTCCGTTTCAAAAGCAGGTCACACACTTAGGGGAAGCCCCACATAGATGGGCGCCAGCAATCCGATTAGGGTTGTGTCTACAACCACTTACCTCAAGACATCGAAATTATTGAACAGCTTGTGGTGCAACATTGTTAAATTGTTCCCTGACAGATCCAAGATCTGCAAACTGTTCACCAGGCTATCAAAGGCCACGGGTGAGATATTCGTGAGACCGCAATACCGCATATAGATCTCACGAATGCGAGCTGGTTTAAAAGCATCATCCTACAGGAAAGGGTATTAGAAAGATGACATACCAGTCAAACTTCTTTTACTCACTCGTAGTGTATGTATGGGATTACCATCAAAGAAGGTACGATTTACAATATCAAAGTACTTGAAGGAATTTGGAGGCAGCACTTCAATATGATTATATTCCAAGTGTAGATTGTCCAGATTTAGTTTCGTGCTGGCCTTTATATCGTAGGTCTCATTGCCGCTCAGCGACCAAATAACATTGTGAGATATGTCTAGGGTACGCAGACTCTTCAATGGACCCAATGCATCGTAGGGTATCTCCGATAGAATGTTGTCTGTGAGTAGCAGACGTGTTAGTCTCGGCATGCCATCGATAAAAACATTTGGATCTATCTCGAACAGACTGTTTCCGCTCAGATCCAAGGTTTCCAGGTTTAGTAAACCAGAAAAACTATGCGTCTGCAGCATTGAGATGCAGTTATCGCCCAGAATTAGGTTTTGCAATGACTCCTCCAAGCCACGAAATGAGTCATGATGTATAGCTGTTATGTGATTATGGGACAGATCCAGAATGCGCAACTTTTGAAGATGACGCAGGGACTTTGAGGGTATCTCGACCAAATCATTCTGCGGTAGAATCAATTCCCACAATGACCGTTCCAATCCAGTGAAGGCATCATCTGGTATTTCAGTCAAATGGTTTCCCGAAATCTTCAGTCGATACATCCCCGTCGACTGTAAAAAGTAGGGCTCTATCTCACGTAGTCCCGTATTCTCCATATGCAGCATGAAAACCTATCAGAAATTTGAACAGTCCACTGTATTGCCTATGGTTCTGGGAATCCTAGTTACATACCTTGGACTGGTTAACCATGCGCGGCAATGCGGGAAACGGCACGTTCTTACAATGCACAATGCCGAGATCTGTTGCGGATTTTGAACACGTGCACATCACATTGTAAGTACAAGGTGGATAATGAGTCTCTTCCATCTCTCGACTGAACATCGAAGCACGTGCCAAGGACATCCAGATCATGATGATCAGCGTTATAGTTAAAAAGGCATAGCCAAATTTGAAAAAAAATTCTAGTCCCTAAAAAGCCCCCCAAAAAACAAAAGTAAATATGATTTGCAAATTCGAATTCATTACACTATTTACAGGATAATATATTTACGATATCAATGCTTTTAAGGATATAGTTCCTCAGCGAGAATGTAAAAGAAAACCAAAGACTTTTGTGGAGCTTCACACATTTTCACTGGTTTTCTTTTCATTCGCATTTTCAACCCGTGCACTTTTAAGGCTATAAGATGTTGTATTAAATGTTCTTATATATTTTTCTTTTTCTAGTATAGGCATTCTTTAATTTGACCAGCTGTAAGATTTTGAGAGTCAAAAATACCGAAATTGGAAAATAAAAATTAGAAATATATTTATAGGATAATTTTAATTAGTAGACGAAAATTTAAGAACAGGAAATTGAATAAAATTTCCTTTTCATACTACCTTTAATATTTTTGAATAAACATGCAGAAATATATTTTTAAAAAATTAAACAATCAATGCATTACACCTTCTCTAAAATTCAATATTATGTTTCTCAGTTCACTTTATTTAAATTTAAAAAATATATATGTATATTAGTTTTTGAAAAGGTAATTTAACTGAGTCAGAAAAGCCAAAGGTTATCCTAGCATTAATGAACTTGATTGATTTTATTTTTTGTACTCTTATTTAAATTTGCACAACTTTATTTTTTTGGATTTCAGTTTTTGTAAATCTTACAAAAATATTTCAAATACGCAGGTACCAAATACTTTATTTAATTTATTTCACACACACCATTTTGTTAATTGGCTAGTCCAGGCGCGATAATTGGCATTTAAATCAAATTAATTTCAATTAGGATGCCTGGAAGACTGCGAAAACGGTGCAGTTACTAAATTTACAATTTTTTCCTCCACAGGATGTGAGTCACTTTGGAAGCCTTCAAACGTGCGCGCCCAAGCGAAATATTCCTATTTGTCTTGGCTATTTGCTTTCGTATCGCTATGAATTGGCTAAGGCACCACAAACACGTCCGTACCGCAGCGCGTTCCACGCACGTCTGAGACTTGAAAATCAATCGGGTTAGGCATTCAACGGCAAACCAACCAAGTGGCGCAAGCCACTAATTGGATTGTCACATTTTGGGACGTACGTTTTGGCTACCACCTTCTATTTAGCCATTGGGCACACACTTGGTCCGATTTATAACATTACTTTACGCCTGGTTGGCTGCTCGCATTTGGCATTTCCTCGCTTTGCATTTTGTTTAGAATATAGAAAGCAAAACATAAGCAAATTGTTTATCGGAAGGGGGCTCACTATCAAAATCCAAAGATTTCAAGCCTTCAGCTATCCAAGGCAATACCTGCGCATGACTTTTACCCAGACAAAGTACATAAATTCTACGAGGCACGGATTAAAACTTGTAAGAATTCGTTTAGCATGATTTTTGGTGTGCGCCACGGCGCACCGTGTGAAAAGCGGACTGTAAAACAAGATATCCGACAATTAGTCTAGAAATGTTTATTATGTTATATACAAAATTTGTTCATCTTGTTTTCAATGAAATCAACTTTACTTAAGTGTGCGAATTTTACGATACAGCCACGCATGGTATGTACGCTCCTTAACTAATTCCTTATCTGGAAAATAAATAGTTAATTTAACTATATCAATAGGAAAAATAGCTGTATAAGCTTACCATCGCATTGAAAGCACTGCGCCAGTTCAGGCGGACAAATGTTTTCGAGATTAAAATAAAATGTGGTTGTAAGTTCCCTGAATTTACTTAGTGTTTTCATTGTTATTTGCCGCGAATGTGGATCCTTGCCGTTCAAATGCTCCCTCACATAGTGGGCCGACAACTGTATTTCAACCACATCGCTTAGTTGGTCATCAATGCCATCCAATTGTCGTGGTGGCTTACTCAACAGCTGAGTGCAAACATCGGCGTAGACTGATAAAAGAACACCAAGTACAATGAATTGAATACGGCAACACAAGCATCTCTTAACTAACCGTTGGGTATATTCAAATTGATGTGTATCATTAAAATGTGCTCCAGCGTGGAATGTATTTGAAATAACTTGGAAATGGACATCATGCTGTCATGTTCATCAAAGTTGCTGTTCTTGAAGCCAGACATGTCGTCATTCTGGAACTTTGTGCCGGATTGCTTATTATCAGCGCTGTGATGCAACAATGTCTTTCGTATGCCGACGCCACCGTTAGGGGTAGGATCACCGCGTCCAGCATTGTGCAGGGATTTACGCAGCTTGGGAAGATCATTCGATGGGTCGATGAGGTCTGCTGCTGCGCCGGTGCCCTTTAGCAGACTAATGCTGCATACTTTACTTTCTGTAAAGATGAATTCATAATCCTTAAAAACCTTTTCTAGGCCTATCTCCAGCAGCAACTCCAAGGGCTCAGCTCCACTGAGGCATGGCATAGCCAAACGACTGTTGGCCAAATTCGAAATTATTTCTGCCAATCGATTCTTGTTGGTAGGCATGTTCTAGAGTTAAGAGGAATGTTGACAGATCAAATGATTGGATTTATGGATTTACGATTTCTGTTGACCTACCACTATATTGCAGCGCACAGCGCACTGAAAGAGCATGTTAAAAGCTATTTTCAGATCCTTGTATGAAGAGCAACCTGTGGAAGAATAACAGAGGCTGTTAATCAAGTACTAGATTTACTGTTGATACATTTACATTTAAGTAACTCCCAGAGCCTGTCGGTTAAGTCGGTGACCCTGCGCAGTTTGGCCTGCTCTACAATCTCTTCAATGTCGTTCTCAGTGTTACCGTCCGTAATAACGTCAGTGAATCCCGAAACTTCGGACATTGTTTTGTTGATAGATTCTCGCAGCTCGTCCATATCAATGCCACTGCCACAACGATACACAGGATCACGGTTAATGCCAACCTTCTCATCACTGTAATAGCTAACAATGTCCTCTCGGATGTATACCAAAATCCTCAGTTGATTCATAAAGTCATCCGTCAATGGACCACAGTCGCCGACACGAAACGTTTGATTTAGTATTACATTACACGCGCTCAAATCCACGAGAAGAGGCAACGGAGCAGATGTTGACCAATTGAAACGTAGCGTCATTTGTGGATTTACTTGGTAGCAGTTTTCAATGTAGGTCTCCAGAGGTGTGCCTGCAGCCATACCATGCTGTCGCACAAGTGATTGTGATGTTACCATGTAGGAAGGCAGCACACCAGAATATGTGACAATGCCGCGCGAAAAGTGAGTCGGGTTAAACTCATATTGCAGCATTAGCGTGTGGCCAAAATCACTGCCGTCACACAAGAACCAAACCGATCCCATTCCACTACATTGCTGAAAATGCTCAGTGCAGATGATGGCACGTGCCTTATCAGCTAATTGACCTCGATGATACTCCTCTTCCGGCTTCCAAGGATTTCGATTGACGATATTCAAGTCCAGCGACCGATCACCAATGGCATCCACAATGCAATCATCCTTCAATGGACTTCCTGTCAGATCAAGTGCCGAATTGGACGAAGGAAGACACTCCGATCGTAATAACAATCGGGTGGGTGTTGTTGTCACTGCATTCCGATTTTCGTTGTAGATTAAAATAATTTTGCTACCAGATTCATGCGCGCCAACCAATCTAACTAAATAACTTGGTGGCGGGCTATATGTGATGGTGTAGTTATCGCCATATTTGCGAAGCAATTCGGCATATATATTTGCAAGATTCGACATTTTATGCAACAAACGAATTACAGTTGTTTAAAACAAACTAAAAGCTAATACAACAGCAAAAAATGCTCAAACCAAATCCTATTTGCAATTCAAACGGAAACTCTTCTTCTTCACATTCACACAGCATTTTGGTATTTAAATTATAACATTTTCATAAACTGTTATTAACAGAATTTACGTGCTGTAACATAACACTCATAATTTGTTTGTGAGAGTAGGAATTAAGTAAGAATTCGATTTACAAAAATTCTACAATTATAACAAAAGTTCAAGCTTTAAAATTTAAAAACGATCAAAAAGATCGTTCTGAAAACGAGAAAAAGATCAAATTATTTTCTATAACAGATTTCTAGATCTGGCAGGGTGAAATTTGTGCCGGGTGGCAACGCCTGCACCCGAAACGAGCTCGCACGTGTTGACCATTGTTTTCATATGACCAAATTCATTTATTAAAAGTTTATAAGCATGTCTGACTTTGAATTACAGGAGAGTGGCTCGGAGTTCGATTCTGATGACAATTCTGACGCTGAGGTACGTAAATCCGACAAAAATACTGATCAACAAAAACTCAGAACCAATTAATTTCTAGCTGCAAGCGGCATTTGAGCGTGGCGATCTAAAACCCGGTCTCAATGTGGAGTTCAGCGGACAGCGCAACAAAATAAATGATATAGTAAGTAGAAAATATGTTCCGAATTCATGGTACTATTAATAAACGCATTTGCAGACCAAATTGCTGGCCAAGGCACAGGCCATACGACTGGAGCTTCCATGGGTGGAGCGCTTGGACATGGTAAATAACCTGGCCCCAATGGCTCCCGAGCTGGCCGTGCAATTGGAGAAACATGAACAGAAACGCGCAAATCAATTCAAGGGGAATGCCAAAATTCCCTATGTGCGCCCGGAAGAGGACCCTGTGTTAAATGACTTTAAGCGGGAAATGCTGTTCCATCGGCAGGCACAAAGCGCCGTGATTGAAGGTATTCAGCGATTGCATGATCTGGGCATTAAGACACGTCGACCCGACGACTATTTTGCTGAAATGGCCAAGTCAGATGAACACATGCAGAAAGTGCGCGCCAATCTGATGGCCAAACAGCAAGGACAGGCGAAATCGGAGAGGATCAAACAAATTCGAGAACAGCGTAAAATGGGTAAAATGTTGGCCAAACAGACGAAAGTACAGCGTGAGGCTGAGAAAAAGGAAATGCTTGATAAACTGAAGAAGTTCCGCAAGGGTAAGCTGAAGAATCTGGACTTCCTGGAGGATGCCAAGGCACTGGAGTCCAAGCAGAAGCAATCAGCAGCTAATCGCAAGTTGCGTAACAAAAAGTTCGGATTCGGAGGCAAAAAGAAGGGACTGAAGCGCAACACAAAGGCATCTGCGGCTGGACTCGAGTCTGAAAAGTCAACACGTCGTCAGCGTGGTGTCAAAGCTGGCGCCTCGGTCAACAAGAGAATGGGAAAATCACGTCGAATGAAGGCCAAGGCTAGAAAATAATGATTATCAGGCTTATGATTAAGTGAACCACGTAGATTTAAAATGGCCCACATAGATTTATTATAACTAAATACATTTTGTATGTACATCAAAGGCCAATGTTGATTAACTATTCAGTATCCTTTTGCTTCTTTTTCTTTTTTTTCGACTTGACTGGATCAGTATCGACAGGTACTTCACTGACTGTTTCTTCATTCTTACGTTTTTTGGATTGAAAAGGCGTCGTTGACTCGGATTCAATATCTTGCTGACTAAGTTCCTCCTGCTTCGGTTCTGCTAACTCTGTTTTGTCCTTTTTACGTTTCTTTTTCTTGGGTCTTAGCGACTCAACTTCTTGGGCCACGTTGTGCTTGGCCTGTAGCTTTGCAAGCATTTCTTGCTCTTGTTGCTCCAAACGAGCCAGTTTTCCACTCAATTTGAGTCCATGGCGCGCTCCTTTGTGCGCTGTTCGTCCACCGCAAGCCTTAAACAATTCATCATCTGTCATAACGTGGATTTTTGAAACAGCAATGTCTTCCGCCTTAATGCGTTCTGAGTTGGTAATTTCTCCCCCACTTTGCGTTAAAAGCGCTGATTTCAGGAAGTGTTCGTAGATGGCACCACCTTCTGCATCTCGCTGCTGATCTTTAGCCTTTTTTAATTTACGCGTAGAATAACCTTTCGTTGAGATTTCTACAGCATCTTCGCCTGATTTGCGTGATGTGCTCACTTCACCATTTTGTTCCACTTTTACGGTCACGTTTGATGCCGCCTCGTTGAAGCAACGTTCCCACCAATGATCGTTGAATTCTGTGGCACGATCAGCGCCCAGACCAGCGTTATCAAACTTTAAACACGCTTTTAGTGGAGCTGCAATGCCATTGTTATTCTTTCCCAATCCGTCTCCTTCTTTCCATCCATATTTTCCTAATATTTTCTTGGCGAAATCCATAATTTGTGATTATTACAACTGTTGCCACATTAACTATTTCAAAGCTTATTCTGGCTAGTTATCAAATTCGTTTCGTTCATAAAATTGTGCAAAAGTGCCCACAAAATAAATATATTTGCTTCTAGCCAAAAACAGCTATTCTCTCTAAAACGTAGGCAGTACTTGTATACTAATGATTCTATGGTCTAAAATGCTGCCACATATGCCAAAAATTTTGATCTGGCAACTCGTACAAGAGAAAAATTTTTTTTTTGCAATTATGAACTAAAATTTTACCATTATTAAAAAAGAACTATAACACATAACAGCATGTTGTATATGCGCGGACGGGTGAATGACAGGGCTGCCAGGTTTGGCGCCTTAAATTAAATATTTAAATACACAAAACGTTTAGAAAAACATTTAAGTATACGTTTGTGCATTTATTAAATTTACAACTCAATAAATTACCACAAACCATTAAAGGAAACTTAAATAGTAATCGAAACAATGGGTTTTGTTCTTTTTAACGCATTCATTTTTCCTTTATTTCACAATCTATTAATTTTCTCATATTTTCGTGTTGCTCTGGCGAAGGAAACACCCAACTTATTTCAACAAGGTGAAGATAAATATTAAGTGGCAATAAAATGTAAAAAAAAATGTACGAAGAAACGTTATCAGTACGCGCCACATAAACTCAAAACTAGCAGAAATATAGCTGCATACACGCCACGGCCCGAGGATGTTGATTGTGTAAGAAATTTGCACGTGCTACCTGCCGCCTCGACTGATATCGTTGCCAAGGCACTGGGAGAGAGAGTTGGATAACACGGTAACCTCGTCACTTTGTTAAGAGGCCGTAGGGTGGCAGTGAATGTTGATTGTAGACTTTGTAATGGGGCTGTGTGAACCTAAAGCTTGCATGTACTAAAATTTAATTTTACAATTAATCGCAACATTTCGCACTGCAAACTGCACTATATATCGATTGATTCGTGTATTCGTTTTGTTGCCATATTTTACTCCTTTCTAACCACTTTAGCTGAGTGTTTTCCAGTGTTTTTTATTAGCAAGTTGTTGCTTATTTTTTTTTTAAACTTAAATCAATGTGTTTTCCTCGTTCGCGATGTTGTTGGTAGCTTGTTTATGCGATTACTACAATTTCGAATGTTTTTTAAAAACAAAATTACATATATTATGTTGTTGTTATTTTATAATTAGATAGTACACAGGATGTTGTTGCTATCATTTATCATTAATAATCGAAAAACGAACGTTGGTGTTGGTTGTTTGTTATTTCTTCTATACTTTGCTTTCTCGTTGCCGTTGTTACGGTTGACATGCTGTTTGCCAATTGAAGTGTTATTCCAAGAGCGCTCACAAACACACACCGCACACAATTGCACGAAAAAAGGATGAGGATCGACGCTTAGAAGGCGAACAGCAGCAGGAAGGCCATCATAAGACAGAACAGACCCATAGCCTCAGACAGGGCGAAGCCCAAGATGGCATAGGAGAACAGCTGCTGTTTCAACGATGGGTTTCTGGCATAACCGATGATGAGGGAACCGAATACTGATCCGATACCAGCACCTGTTGTATTGGATGCCATTGTCAACAAAAGCGAACAGTCATAGTAAGAAAGATTAGAAAAAGAAAATGGGAATTAATTAATAACATTGCACAGACAAATAATATAAAATAGTTAAATCATCTTCGGCAACTGCCGAATTAAATGCAGACAGCTCAGTAGCAAATTATTTGAGTGAGCTGTGTGGGATTGTGGAAAATGAGTTGGAATCATTGCATATGAGCCTTTCATCTGTTGTATTTTATGGCCAGTCAGTCACAGATTAGTCTGAATTGAGTTCTACGCATCTCATGGAGATTTGCAGCAAGCACATCGCACTAAAATTGCTGGCCACGAAAGCTTTCAATGCAATGAGGCGGCGGTTAAGCGGTTAAGCCCAACGGCAACGACAACATTGCAGCATTTCTGGTACTTTCGCCTTGTGATTACACAAGTTTCCTGCTAGGAAATGAAGCCCCTCAGGAGCTTTGACCAAATCTCAGACCTTCCCGGGGCGTATTTATGAGTAATTAGATACTCGTTGTGTGTGCCCCAGATGCTAGATTGTAACTGACTGAAGATAATGGCAGGCAAATATATTTAGCAATTCATTAACCCTATCTTCGAATGAGGCAGGACAGGACTAGATGGATGCACGCTTTAAGCTTAAAAATGTAACCAATACGAACCGGAACCAGCGACGCCGACTGTTGCAGCACCAGCACCAATGAATTTGGCAGCCGAATCAATGTCACGCGTGACTGGCGAGGTCTGGAATGACCTGATCTGTGGCAGTAATGCTACGGGGGTTGTGTTCTGAGCAGCCAAAGATTGGCTCTGGCTGATGACGGCGCTGCTCAATGGTCGCAAGTATTGCTTGGAGTTGGCGAGGAGCTGTAATAGTAAAAGACAAGTTATGTAATGCGTACTTAGAAAAAAGAGTTAAATTTCAAGTGAGATAAATACTTTTGTGTTCACATTTCACGTTCAGTTGCCAAGTTATGCAATACGTTAAGCTATTTGAATTTGCGCCTTTTGGCATGCGCATTGGTTTCTGTTGTTGTTATTATAGAGGGCGGTAAAGAAGCATATTGCTTCGAATTAAAAATGTTGACTTTGTAACCATTTAATTTACAAATTGTTAGCAGATATACACAAAATGGCTTGAAAAAGCTTTCACCGGTTCTAACCTCAATTAAAAAGCAGAACGTTATTGCAACTTGTTATACAATATCTACGACAGTCTGAAATGGTTTTATATTCCCGAAATAAATTGGGAAAAGAATTTTAAACTACTAATACTGTTTTAATCTGTTTGCAACTGCAGTGATACAAAAATAATGGCAATCAGTTCAACATAACCTCAAAAGTCATCTTTAACTTATGTAACTGTATGCGTTTCCAATGGAATTCCAAGTCACCACACGTAGAGGCAAAGGTTTTTTACAACCAACAAAAATCAATTCGGCTATGAAAAATTATGTAATTATTGGGAGGCAAACACAACTTATTTTATTTCACTCAAAACTACATTCATGTATAAACTTACCACGGTCCTGGCAACGGGGGCAATGCGAGAGACTGTCGACACGAACATTTTTAATTGAATTTTAATCGGCGTTTCGCACAAAATTGAAGCAAGCGCACGGAGCTCTGCAAAAGATATAGATGTAGATTTGTTTAAATATATGCTCAAAAAGTTGTTGCAAATTGATTCTCCAAAATGCCGCTGGCCCGCCTGCAAGTTGCCGTTGGTTACGTAATTCTAAAGCAAATCACTTGAATTCTCCGTTTTCAATTGAAACAGACACGCTTTTTAACTACATTTAATAATTTGTAATTACTTTTCACTTGATTTGTTCAGATTTTAACCGATTTTCTCGAATCGTTGAACTTTTCTAGTGACGCAACGAATCTGCAAACGCACACTACGACACACACTGACAAATTTCTTGACACGGGCGTGTGACATCTAATGTGAATATGTGTGCATATGCCGCAAGATGGCGACATTTAACACGTTTGGAAAAATAATATTTTCACTAATTTATCCATTGGTCACACTTTTTCACTTTATCATAATTAAAAATTCTCATTTGAAAAATAATTTCTCTGTATTTTTCATTGGGAACTGATTATTCAACCAGCGGCAAGCAGGGCGGGGGTGCTCCACATTTTTCTTGCAAGCGTAAGATCACCGTTGGACTCACTTCGAACAAACCCTTAACAACAGTGGAACCGTATTAAACGCGAAATTTTACTTTACCCTACAATCGCTTTGTAAGAGGCCACTTTGTGGTGAACTGGAAAGACGTATAGATGGCGTGCGCGCGCATGAAGACTAATCGATAACTTTGTGTCTGTCAATTTGTAAAGTATAAAGGTGTTCCCAATGTATATTTAATTTACCTTTAATAAGCGCTAAGATAATTAATTATTGCTTTAACTTATCAGATTATATTTGGACATACAAAATATAAAATATTTAAAATCTCGAATTATAGTTGTCTGTTCTTTACTTACTAAATGCCTATTGCCAATACATAATTATAATTTTATTTTGAATAATTGTTAATCTGCTATTATTATTGTTAATGCTTGCCTTAGCGAGTTTTAGTTTGTATCTTGTTCCAACAAAATTATCGTAATGCAATCCTTCGGTGTGGTGAATTGGAAGTACACTTGGAAACCAATGCCGGCAATGTTAACAGAAATCAAATTACGCGTTTTATCAATAATTAATTAAAGCGAGAATTATTTTATTGACATACTTTTCATTCGAACTGATGAAATACAACAAAATAAATCAATTGTTAGTATTTATGACAGCATGAAATGTCAAATAATTTTCGTTAGTAGAGTTGCTTAGAAAATAATGGCGCGAAATTTAAAAGTAAAGTAATTTAGTATTCATATTATAGGTTATAGATAATTCTATATAATTTGTTAAATACTAATGTAAAGTAATACTTTTATAAAAACTATTAATAATTTAATTATTTAATTACTACTCGTTCATTTCTCGTATCGATTGTATATCGAATACGCATTCAGCCCTGGTCCGTATACAGCCACGCGTCGTCGTGTCGTCACATCGTCTGGGAATTTGAGAAACTTTAACCCCAGCAATCGAAACAGGATGCTGTAAGTAGTCTAAACAACTGTACTGATCCCGGCAAACAACACAAATGTGATTTATATTAATAAGACATTCCAATTTTGCCTATATGTGTAATTGCAGCCCTCAATTGCATAACAGCATTTTTGCATAAGTGTGTGTGAGTGTCGACAAGCCAGGGAGGAATCACACAAATACATACTAATCGGTGGACAGCTTCATATCTCGGCTGGCTCCTTATTTAAAAATATATATCAAATTCGATCAACGCTGCACCCATATTGCATTTTTGTTGGTGTCAAAGAAAGTAATTCATTTTGTTTTAACGATGCCGCAAAATTGTTTGGTTGCAACTTTTTATCGATAGTTAACAGTATTCGTTCAACTTTACATAATATCTGTTATAACTCTGTTATCAATTGTTAGAGACAGCGTTTTGGAGCCAATTTGCAGCAGCTGTTATCTTCAATTTCAAACAGTCAATGTGTATCTTTCAATTTTAAATGTCGGCCGAATCTACGCTATTTATGGTATTCCGCAGTAAAAACTCAATGCTTTGATCTTGTGACAAAAACAGAAAGTAACGCAATTGATACGGAATAAATTATTGCTTGCTGTTAATAACAGTCCAGCAATCTGTTAAGTTAGATGCCAAAACCATAACATAAAACTAACAGTGACACATTACATAAACTCGCAGTAGTCAGTCAGTCGAGTGCGTCGTGTGATATGGCCGTGTTTCTGATCAACATCTGCAAATTTAATGGCTGTTTTAAAACCTTTCCAAGTCTAAGTGATTTAATATCACACATTGAGGACACCCACATAGGTAAGTGCTAAAGAAATATCAAACCGACCTATAAACAAGTGCATAGTGTTCAAAATATCAATGACAAACAACATTAATTAGTCGCGTGATATCGGGGCGGCATCGTTGTCGTTGTCATCGGTACGATGTTTTGTTTATTTTATATATTTATACATTTACATATGTATCTATGTGTACCCTAGGGCATATCACGCTAATGATTAGATAAATTTGTGAATGTGAGTGAACGCTAGTCGCAACGTTTGCGTGTATGTGTATGAATACAATTGCTGTTGTTATTCGTTAAAGCGTCTCAGCCCTGAAATAAATTTTAGCCTAAAAACATATTGATAAGTGCTGCAGCACTATGCAGTGTAATAGTTTATTAAAGTGTGCCATGGAAAATCAATATAGCCAGGCCTTAAATACGCACGCACGTTTTAATGCGTACGCGTCGTCGCCTTCAATTGAAACAAGCGAGCGCATTCACAATAGGCGACAAGCCAAGCTGAATTACCTGTGCTCGCTCACACACACATACACACACAGTCTATACAACATACATAATACATAAGCAAGCAACATACATATATGTGGTTGCTTTAGATTGCCAAACAACACAAGTGCGAGTGAGAGGGCAATTGCGTAGCAAGCAAAAACAAAAAACCAAGCAAGTAAAAAGCCGGTGATCCATTGAACAACTACATGTTAACGTTGACTCAAGTGTATGCGTGTGTGTGTATGTATTGGTAAGCCGCCAGCGTAGCAGCATCTGTACCACAGCCGGCAAGTGGCAAGTAAGCGCCCTTTTTCTGTTTCTGACCTTACTTGTGCTTGGAAGCGCGTTTCTTGCAGGTGCAGCTGTTCATTAAGAAGTTGGCTAGATACGAAAAATGTGCACCAGTTGAACCCACGCACGTTATTTGTAATCAATTTTTGTCAAAGTTGCGATTACCAACATTTCACTGTTTGCCCAATTAATCAAGTTACGTGAACTAAAAGCGAAGAGGAGCAGAAACAAAACAGACTTGGGCTTCCTAAACACACAAATTTCTAAGTTTAGTATCGCTGCTTGAGGTACTTGAGCTGCTGCTTCAGCGTCAGCATCATCGTTGCCAGTGTGCGTCGGCGAGGGGGGTGGAAAATCAATGAAATTAAGCTCAGTGTTGCCACTTGGCTTCAATGTTGTTGCTATGAGTTTGGGTTAGGGTGTGTGTTATGTGTGCGCTATTTTCAAGCAGGGGTGCTGTTTGTACTGGTGGTGCGTTAGCAGCTGTTTGTTGTTTTTGTTGCTGCTGCTTCTGCCGCTGATTTGATAACGGTCAACAGTAAATGGCGTCGATGTCGGGGTTGACATTACATAAAGTTGACATTTTTAACGGTTTCTTTGCCTACCCAGCGATCATAGCAACACTGGGAATGCTTACAGGTCTTAAAGCCATTCGCATTGCTCTTACATACAGTACGACAAGTAACTAGTTTGACACAGAAAGTTATCGTATATGTATTTAATTTTTAAAAATGCTTAGACCCAATGAAACCCATCTATTTTATTTTAATTTGTTATTGGAACCTGTATTGCAACTGTAATGTAGAATAAATGAATGTTTTTTATAGAGGTAATCAAGCCATTATTTTAACGATTTAATACAATATGCCATGTTTGTTTTTATTGTTAAAAAATTGTTTTAATAAAATAAAAATAGAAAAAATCTTAAACAATTACTTGGCCTACTGTATGTATATTCATTCATATCAATTTATTTATATATACAGAAATTAATTTATAAGCTTTGACCAATATTTTGTCATCTCGAAGGATTTGTGCTGCGTGCGCAATTGTTTGATATGTATGTACATACATATATCAAATGTACGTAATATATAGTATATGTCTGTTTATGCATACATATACATATAAGTATGTAGTATCAGTATATGGCCCAGTTGCCCGGTTATCTCGTGATTATCGCATCAACCTTCATACATTTGGTAAGGGAGAACAGGAAGCTTTTTCTTTTTGCTGCCATGGCAACGCTAAGGCGAGACCTTCAAGTTTGTCCTCTGCACAGTTGCCAGGCACCTGTTGTGTACACACATACAAACACACAATTCGAGTAACACAAGCCGTGTAATTTTATCGATAACATGTGCATACTGTGAATTGCAATATGCTGTTATTTGCAATATGATTAGGCGAACATGAAACAACGTTGCAGAAAATTTGAATATTACAATATTTACCAACATTATTAATATATGTAGTTGTCATTTTTCTCAGTCATTGACATTTTGTCCTTTTTATCAAATTTCGATATGTTGACTTTTTTGATTGGAATATTTTGAACGACCAAAACAACGTCTGTATTGTTTATTTGCTTGTACATATTGAAGTATGTATGTGTGTACATTTATGTATGTGTATAATTATTTTATTATCTGGTACAAAATTCTGCAACAAGTGAATGACTCAGATGACAACGCTAAAGCAATAAGTATCGCAGGAATAACAACGCAGCTTCAACGTTTCTGTTTATTTTGTTTTCAAAATGTGAATGCTGCGAATATTACGGCGATACGTATATGTATGTATATTTGTATATATTTAAATGATAATATGTAGGTGTGTCAGTTCATACAGCTAGTTAGATCAAATTTAAATTTGCCTATTAAGAGCTCAACAATTTGTTAAACAAGTTGAATGCAATGGTGTCACCTAGCCAGACTTTTGAGAGTAACAAGAACTGCGAAGCTGTCTGAGGTTATCAACTATAGCAAAAGCAGCCACAACAATCACAAATCATAACAATAATGAATGCGAAAAATATTGTAAACTGATTTGACCGTAACAGAAATCGTCGCCGTGTGAGAGAATTACAAAGTACACAATAGTTTTTAAAAGGTGGGAGGAGAAAAAGAGGGGAAAAGAGAGTGTGGTGATAAGGTGTATGTATATGTATGTATGTATGTATATTTGTACGTAGATATTTCATCAGACAAAACACGTTTGAGTTAGCAATAAATTATTAAATAACACTCTAAAAATATTACTGTTTGTACGTGCGAATGTGTCATCGGTTGCATAGCGCTCATACGCAGTGTGATTTTACTAATATCAGCTGATAACACACGATAACACCTAAAAAGGACTGTGATATTTGTAATGCCTGAACACTAGACAAGCATATGCTTTAATATACTTTTTAATTTGCAGCATATGTTTCTCATTTGCAATCTGTATTTGTTTGCATTTGCAGTTAAAACAGCAAATTTTTATCGATTCGTTTGTGTTATTGTTCGATGAGTAAGTGGGTGTATGGTGTGTGGGAGCGTAGTGAGCAACTGTGATAAGATTGGGCAAAGATGGTTCGCATATTTCTATAACCGGTTGTTCGTCTATCCAGTGATTGTCCCCGCTGGGTGTCTGAAGTGCATTTGAATAAATGTATAATATATTGTATCCCATATGAGTCGAGAAGATTTTGTACATATGTGCCAACATCTAAGTACATTTCATTTAAGTACATCTCACTCAACCAAGTAATCACCTGTGTGCCTTTATTATGCACTGTCTGATTAAGCAAGCTTTGAGCTTATGCTTGACGTTTGTAGCTCGATAAGATAGTCATAGCCCATGTGCTCGTCTGTAGAGCAGACGCCATCCCTGCACACACCCCTATATACACATGCTCATGTATATACAATCATAAGACCCCTATAAAAATGCGTCAGCAACCGCCTTATAAACACTGTAGGCCACTCGTACACAAATTTAACATACGCTCACATTTACTTATTTATTTTATTTTAACATTTCAATAATAAATACTGCCAGTGATGGCTTTGCCCCCCTCCGGCTGTGTTTATAGAGTAGTGATGAGAAGCACATCGTGCTTGACACGAGGGAACAATATACTTCCAGTGACAAAACCATGTTTCTTCACTCACATTGCAGTTGTTTCCTTTCGAGACAAATATACACCCATCTCTAATATAAAGTGCAGACTGGCCAAACTTGTTTGAATCAATGTACATGTATTATTTATTTACTTATTTAACAAATGAATAAATTAAAAAAGACAATTTATGGCCTTTCAAAATGATATCTGTTGCAGGTTCATTTGTGAGTCTGCATTGCGTCCGAGACTTAATTTATATTGAATTGAATAAAAATATGCTAATTATGATTACTCTTTGTATCCATTGTAGACTATGATCCTAAGGTCGTCGAGCAAAAGGAGCTGGCACAGCCGGCATCGTTGCCGTTAAGCTACGTGTTGCGCTTCATCTCCGACGATGCGCGCAAGGAGACTTCCACATTTTTGTCCAACAGCAGCAGCTCCAATACCGCCGCTACAAATACCAGCAGCGGTAATGCGGGCAATGCAGAGCTTAAACGAAAGCTGGCTATTAAGCATCATAGCTATAGCATGTCATCGTCCAATCGCAGCAACACGCCCACAGGTAAGTGCATGTTATTCAATTGTATAAAATATTGGGTTATATTGGTAATCGTCTTACAGGCAGTGAAATGGATGAGGATGAAATGGTTGTTACCGAATCAGAAGACAGCAATGACTCTTGGACCACCGAGGAATTTAGCTCGGAGTTTATAATGCGTTATGGCAGCAGGTGGGTAAATATCTAACCTTCACAGCAATACCGTACTCAAATTACGTTTGCAGGCATTCCGGTGGCGGTAGCAATGGTACGCCAGGAAATGAGAAACCCTTTGCGTGTCCCGTACCCGGCTGTAAGAAGCGATACAAGAACGTGAATGGTATCAAATACCATTCGAAAAACGGACACAAGAAGGACGGCAGGTTAGCAATCATTGTCAACAAAAATTATCACACAAAACTCATTGCCCATTCCCCCACAAATTCTACAGAGTTCGTAAGGGATACAAGTGTCACTGCGGCAAGAGCTATAAAACGGCACAGGGGTTGAAAAACCATGCGCTGGTCACCCACAACACACAGCCGGAGAGCGTTCTCACCACACAGCAGCTGGCCAATTTGGCATCAGCCGCTGCAGACACTGAGCCTGTGGCTCGCTGCAAGCCAGCTGCCAGCAGCGGCCTGGTTGCAAGCAACACTGCCCCAAGCAACGGCGCAGGTCTTATTCAGCGCAGCAATTCACCTTCACAGTCACTGGGCTCGCTGAGTCCCTCCAGCAGCAACATGTCGAGCAGCACCAGCACTAGTGGTCTCGGTGCTGGCGGCAGCTTGGGTAGCAATAGTTTGTCCAGCAATGCTGCCGTTGCTGCTACCAGCAACATGTTGCAACAGCTAAGCAATGGCAACATTGTGACTGTGACAAATGTGCCTCAACAGCAACAGCAGCAGCACCATCATCAACAAGCTCTGCCGCAGCAGCAACATCAGCCGCAGCAGCAGCAAATGAACATCAACATCCAGTCGCAAAACTCAACACCGACAACAACAACAACAGGTAACAGCAACAACAGTTTAATGCGCAGCACACTCGGTTTAGTATCCATTAAAGCCAACAACAACCACAACAACAATAGTGTTGCCGCTGTTGCTGGCGGCAACAACAATTCAAAGTCTGTTAGCAATTTAATAGCTGCCAATGCAACGGCCAACAAAATACTCAAGCTTGCCACCAACGTGGCTAACGGCGTGGACATTGCTCAGCAGCACAAATTGGTTGACAACATGCCCAAGGCAAACGGCAACAATACCGCAACAATTGCAACAACGGTTGTTGGCAACAACACGCCCACTAAAATCACGCTGCCCAATTTGGTTAACCTTGGCATATTGACGCCAGCCACCTCACCCACCAAGAATACGCAGACATTGACTTTCACCACAACGGCCAGCAACCTTCAACATCAGCAACAACAACAACAGGCTCTGGTGGCCTCGCTCACGGGCAACATGCTGCAGCAGCAGAAGATGCCCAATGTTACCAAGACAAATATTCTATTGCTACAGGAGCCAAACACGGTCTCGACACATCTGATTCAGTCGCCACCGCAGCAACAGCAGCAGCACCATGTGCTCCCCATCAGTCCTACTAGCAGCATTGGCAGCAGCAAGAGTAGCTCACCGACACCAACTCAGCAACAACAGCAGCACCAGCAACAGCTGTCAAAGAGCTCACCCACAGTTGCTCTGAAACAGAAGCATGTCATGACCAACAACTTAGTCATGACAACAACAAATGCTTCCAGCGTGGAGCCGATGGAAACAGATGAATCGTCGGTTGTTACAGCAACAGATACGCTCTCTGAAATCAGTCATGCTTCGGCTGTTACTGCCACAGTTGATGGCAAAGATATGCCGTCTTCCATTGCAGCAGCTGTCACTTCGGGCACCATCACCGTGGCGGCCATTGAAGTTGTCGGCGCTGGCGTTGTTAACAATGAAACGTAGCCTATACTGAAGAAGCTACTAATGCGACGAGAGTGCGCTCTGGAGTCGGGTGTGGCCCAACCTACATGAATCCACGCCCCGTTATTTTTCGTATACGATCAAAAACATAAAGAAATCCAAACATTCTAACAAGTAGCTGTATACTATAATGGAACATCTTTGTTCACACTGCTTAGTTTACTCATTATTAGTAATTATAACTTTAAGGGACGCCCTCGCCTGTCAAAAGGGGACAAAGTCACTCACCAAAACCCATTGGAAAACATTTTGTAGACTGCTTTTTGCTTATAAACCAGAGAATCTATCATTTCTCTTAACATTTGTATTATGGAAAGACGAATCGTAAAGATTGTGCAATATGATTTTGTATACAATTTTTAGTTAGCAATTAACAGTTGATCTCCTCTTAATTTAATTAGACATTTATAAGACAAAATGATTGCAAAACCAAGAATAAGAAATTAAAACGATTCAAAAATGCGACAATTGTAATAAAACTTAAATTTTTAACTTTAATTTCCGATTTGAACAAGAAAATGTTATTGTCAGAGGCAAAAAATAAATGAAAATGCAAAGTATTATTTATGATTTAAGCTTTAGGAAAATGAATTTCAAATATACACACACATTAACTTAAACTAATTTAATATTTTTAAGCTTAAACAATGAATCTTAAAATTAGCCACGGACTTCTCTCATTATATTTAAGTTTAACAACACAACTCAACTGCATTTCAATACTTTCCACTTTTGCGCAATATTTTTTGTATTTTCTCATCTTACAACTATTACCCAAAATTTTGTTATTGTCTTTTTGGTTTGCTAGCATTTTGGTTTTTATTTTATGATTTCGTTACTTCTTTTCCTTTTCTCTCTACCTATTGCAGAAACCTCTTACTCCTGCTCAAACATCATCAACAGCAACAATAGCAACAACAGCAGCGACAGCAGCAAACAAACTGCAACAGCAGCAAGCGTGGCGACTGCAGCTAAGTACACCAGGCCCACAGCAACAGCTGCGGCAGTGACAGCGACAACAACTGCTATCAAGCCGTCGGTGACAACGCCTATGCAAATCTCGCCAACGTTTATTGAGCACAAGTATTCCGCCCTGGCCATCAAAGAGAAATTCTTCTCCAATCTGCGCGCTTCCAGATCCGTATCGGCATCGTCTAATGGTGACAATATGGCTACATCAGCCGGCGTTGTAGATGCAACACACTCCGGTGGCAGCGGCCCCAATGCGGGCAACATCTTGCGCGCTGTTGCTGTGGGCCAAATGTGCGCGCTGCAGAACGAGCACATACATCAAAATCTCTTTAAGAAAACAATCAATTGAGAGATTAGATCGGACGCTCAGTGCCGCGTAGAGTTGGCTGTGATGAAGTATGTTTATATATGAAGCACTTAAGAGATGCGGAGCAAGAGGATTTGTCAATATGGCAGATGAGGAATAGGTAGATAAGGGCGCAAGATTATAGCAGTTCATTAATTTATAAAACAAAAAAAAAAAAAAAAAAAAAATACAGAAGAAAAAACCCAAACAAAAAATGAAAATCATGCATACATTTTGTCCACACATTTTCCATGTCACAACTGGGAAATCCACATTTTCACACATTTTATAAACTATCCAAAAAGCATATCTTCAAATGAAACAAACAAAAAAAAAAACGAAAATTATTCGATTGACAGCATACATTTCATAAAAAACCTGCTTATCTAAACACTGCGTTAAAAAATGATTGAAAGCAAAGCAAAACAAAATTATACAAAACAAGAAAATCATTAACAATAACAGAAAAATATAGTAAATAAATTCTTGAAGGTCTTTCTTCAACTAGTCATTATCGTAGTTAAAATAAATTTTTTGGTTTACAACATCAAATTAGCTGTCAACTACTTTGATCACATTTAAATCGCTTCTCAGTAGTTGGTAAATATAATTTTCATTAGAATGGATAAAAAAAACCTCATTAAAGACCGTGTTCTTCACATTAGCTAAATTTTTCGGATGGCATGAAGTTATTCTTGCCAAGATCTTTATGGCAAAGTAATTAAAATGGTATGCAAATGAAATGATTATATCGAATATGCAGGCAAACGTATTAGCTAGCTAAAAAAAAATTAACAGAAAAAAATAAAAAAAAATATTAAACTATTTAAAACGAAGGAATAAAAAAAATTACAGAAGTCTTGATGCTTCGCCGTTTCCGTTTAGAACCCACAATAACTCTGTAGTAGTTATAGTATTATATGGTATAATATATCTAGAGATATGTGTAAATTTAGTTTTTACTTGCAAATTATTAGATAATATGTTCTATTTATGTGTGTGTGTCTGTATCTGTGTGTGTTCGATTATATAATTAATGTAATATCTAATTCAAATTTTGATCGTCCTTAATTGTAATATATTTAACAATTACATAAGTGAATGTTCTATTTCTATGAAGTGAGTCATATTCAAAGTATTTTATGCATGCATACAAAATTAACATTAACTATTAGAAAATATTAAACAAATGAAATGAAAGAAAAATAAGTGAAAACTATTAAATATGGAAGCGTTATATCGCCCTTTTCCCCAACACTAAATCATAAAATATGTAATTAGGTTCCTTATGTACGAACAATGCATAAAATTGAAATGATTTGAAGCGAAACAGAACAAAATAATTGAAATTTTAAATATACATGCATACCTACATTTACAAAAGTAAACCTAAATATTTACATACATGCATAACAAATAATTAGTTTATCTAAAGCCGCCAAACGCCAAACAAATTTTGAAGCGCATTTGCAGACGCCCAGCGTCTTAAATTAGACTACAATAATAATAAATAAATGTGCGCCCCTAAACTTATATAATATATATCTCTAAGAACACACGCTTACACGGCTTGAACTGCCGCCAAGTAGCTATCAATTTTTATATCAAGGAATATAACTAAAATCCAACTTCGGCACGCCGAGGCTTGAATACCCTTGCAGATCCATTCAAGAAAATAAATGGAAGTATCTTTGCTCAACAGATAAACAATGTAATGTATCCTCATGAAGTCAACAATTCCATGTGATCGATATAGAGAAATTGTCTCCAGATCTGCCAGGGTAAAAGTCAATAGTCCATACTTTTGCGCGACAAAATGAAAGTGGAAATAGGCAAAAAGAAACTTTGGAAATCAACTCAAACCCTCTAATGAAAACAATAAATTGAATATACCTATTTCTATATTTAAATGTATTTCATCTTATATAAGACTGCTGTTATGTTCGTAAATATATTTAATATATATTATAATTAACGAAAAAACATACATACAATTAATGGAAAAAAAGATAAATATAAAAAAAAATGTAAAGATTTAAGCTGTATGAATAGTTAATATATTCATACTCTACCTACATGAATATGATTGATTATGTACTATATTATATACATAACTACAAATATACTGTACTGTAATTTACTAAAACTCATAACTATGTATATGTAGCGAAATAGTTGGCGCATGCGTGTATGTAACCATCAAATCAACTTATATATATAAATATATATATATACATATATTGTAACAAGGGCTAAAGTTGTAGACTTGAAATATAACGGGTCTAAAATCAAGTAACCTAACTACATATACACAAACGACATCATTATCATCATCATCATCCACACAAAAACAAGTAGTTAAATATTCTCTTTTTGCTTTATGTGATCTATTATACATTTACATAATTACATATACATAAGTATGTCATCTACTATGTGTACAATAAAAGATGTCCTTGAAACAAATTTTCTTTATTTTTGGCTTAGCTTCTGATGTTTCCAAATATTTTTTAATCAGTTCTCTGAAACGCGGTTCAAGTAAAGCAAAACCAGTATGATCAACTTTCTACATAATGCAAAATTTATTTGGTTACGTATTTTGAGTATGGATATATCGGCATACGTGTTACGCGTTTCAATTAATAAAACAACAACAATTAATTGATGGTATAATAAATAGACATGGATTAATTATGGAGGAATGTATAGTTCAACGTCTTGCTTCAAGGGTTGCTATGGAACTACAAATCTTTTCGAGCAGAGGCAGATCCTTAATCTGATGCATTTTTTTCTGCAGCTCATACAGACAAGACAAATCCCTTTGCTCGAATGCGCAATCAATGGCCTCCTCGTACAAACTGCAAGCAATAGACAAGTGTTATTCCTTTCAAATATATATATAAGTGTAAGGGTGACCACTATTGGTTAACTCACTTGGCTCGCCTATACCAATACACCTTACGTTTATCTGAACAACGAGAAATATATTTGCGTGCTTCTTGTATGTTGTCCTGTTGCAGGCAAACCTCTACAAAGGGTTCGTAGCCAATTGGGCTCTTTTTATTCTTGGAGAACTTTTCGAGCTCCATCCACTGTAGCTTCTCGGCTAAGGTAAGTATACGCATCCACCAGTACCTTCGATCGGGTACTTTGTAATCGCTTTTGATCTTCTCGGCCTCCTTTATATCGCCCATTCGCAGCAGCTGGAGCATGGTATTATGTATGGACAGCCCGTTCATTAAAATAGCGTTATTCTGTCTAGAAGTATAAATTCTCTGTAATTTTAATATGCGTAGCGTTTCGTTGCATAGTTCGGCCTCCACGGTGCATCTGCCCTGTGCGTAGCTACTCCCAATATTGGCCAAATTTGATTCGAGCCCCTCGCTGTCAATGGCATTGTAAAAGTGGTACTCGGCAATTGATTTGTGATCATCCTCGGTGTTATAAATGTCATAAAGCGCGGTTCGGCTTGATTCAAACATAATCTTCTTATAAATGTTCAAAGCCAGTGGATATTCTCGTATTATCATCTATGTATTAAACATTATTGATGACATGACAAAAGAACGGCGAATTGAGGAACTTACATGAAAATTAGACAGCATCATTTTTTTCTTTATTTCCAAGAGTACCGATGTAACCAGTTCAGTGTCTCCAGATTGTGTGGCACTGGCCACGGCTCGATCAAATTTACCCATTTTAAGCAGCAATGGAACATGCAGTGAAGCACGCGGCTCCAGTTCCAGTAGCTTAATAGCTAATTCATCGCGTCCACTTTGGTATGCCTTCTCAGCTATATTACAGTAGGAAATACCCTCAACAGATGGGTTCTTAAACTTCTCTGTTATCTTACGGGCTACCTCATTGTCGTCTGTAAGCGATGACAATTAGTTTTCAATTATTCTGGCAAGAGAGTAGACAAAATCTTACTCTGATCATGCATAACTTTATGGAAAGCCCAGTGCTCTAGAATCCAAGATTCGGGTAGCTTTAGATGCTTAGCTACTTGTATGGCAACGGTGTAGTGCTTACGAAAGACCAATCGACTCAGTATGACTTCGGGTTTGAGATGGGAGAATCTATAAAATATATCGTAAGTACAAAGTGCTTAACAATACGTTCAATGTTCAATTTACTGTTTATATGTAAGCGGCATGGCAATTTTCTCGTGACGCAATGTATTCAAAACTCTCAATATTCTTAAGATACGCATGTACTCTTCAGGGTTATGTGAAGGTATAAAACCTTTACCAAAATATGCTGTCTGTAAAGTCAAAATAGAATGATATTTCCGACTATTTAAATTAAAATTTTAGATTTACCCTCATGAGACTCTTTTGCGTTTCGGGACAGAATTCGTAGGCAGCAGCTTCAATGCACTCATCTATAGCCAATTCAATTCCCGACCCGCACAGTCGTAGATATTCATCTGAATTATAGGACTTTTCTTCGAATTTTTTCTGTGCCTCAAATAAGTAGCAAGCGGGCTGTCGACTGTTTACAGCAAAAATATTCTCCACACATTTTGGTAAACGTTGAATCATTTCATGCGAGCTCTGGGTTATAATACGTACACCATCCATTTCAGCCACCAGAAACATTATGGGATCATACGGAAATTCACTTCTATCCGCATTGCGATTGACAATAAGTAGATATGAGGGATAGGAAATGACAACTGCGTCGGCATCGGAATTGTGCGTGTTCATGATCCATTCAATTTGCAGCGGCATATCCTTACGTCCAGTATCAAATTCGCAATACTTCTGACGCATATCGACGCTGCCCAGCCAAAGCAGTCCAGTATTGGTGTACAGGGCCAGGTGCTGATGGTTGTAGGAAACAGATATCTTGATAATCCGATCATGTGGTTTCTTAAACAAGTTGGCTGTTATAGTGCCAACTGTTTGACCATGTAACAGTTTGATAACTTCTTTTTCGCGACCCAGCAGACAATAACTATTACGACCCTCTGTAACAATCTCCCAGCAGGAACAATTTACATTGGAGCCTAAAAAAAATGTATTGTTAAAGAACAGTTAACAGTTTGGATTTAATGCAATTCCTCTCACTTGTACTCGGTATATCTGGAAGCTTTCGCTCCGATTTGTTGCTGTTTTGTTTCAGAAAGATACGGCCGGACGTTGTCATAACAGCCACACCGGTGCCGGCCGCGGATTGAAAAACTTTGGCCTCCACAATCTTTATTACGCTCGCTTCGCCGCCAACACTATACGTTTCCTTTTCGTTTCCAAACATATCGAAAACAAAGACTTTTGCATTCTCCAACACGCAAATTAGCTCCTCAGTATCTGACCAGCCCATGGATATAAGTTTTCCATGGTTCCACTGCAAAAACCAAATGTAAATTCAACTATTTACATTGTTTTTCATCTGCTTACCAATATATGACCTGTCTCATTCCCAGAGGTATCAAAAATCCGTATCATGGATCTAGAATTTCCTTTAACTGGTACCACTTTGGCTTGATCGCGTATTGCAGCCAACGGGCCCCCCATACGGTGCAGCCACTACTTGCATGTACTCCAAATCAATATCCATTGGCCAGTCGGGCGTCGCCAATTCTACTTTTCTGTGGGCGTTAAACCGCAAAATCCATGTTAAATTGTTGCATCAATCATTTCCTAAGGTTTGAGGCGCTCCTTACCTATAGTAGTCTGGTTGCAACTTGAACCACTCTCCCGTATTGTACATAATCGGCATCTTTACAAGATTTAGTTAATAACTGAACTGGAAAAAAAAAACAAACAACCGCCGTGATATTTTTTTGTATCTATTGTTGTTGCTGGAGACTATCTATTGAGATAACTGTTACTTTTCACATGTAGTATTTTTAAAGTCACAGCATTTAAATTTAAATTTCTTGAGCAACATAAAAACGTCGGAGATACCTTCTTGTGTTGTTGTATATGTATGTGCATTGCCACGAATAAAATATATTCTTCGGGATTAAAAAAAAGCTAAATAATAATAAACAACACTTCACTGGAATTTGTATTTGAATTTAGTATTTCATTTGATAATTATGTATGCATAATGTTCTTTTCATTGTCACCATTATTAGTCACAGAGTACTGAACCTAATAACTGCACATCTCTAACTTGTTTATAATGCAGCCCATACACGTTACGATATTACATATGATTTTATTTTTCGTATTTAAATAAGATTCCTAATTAACTAATAAACAACAAAGTGTTTAAAAGTTTGAAACCTGTGGCTTCTACCTATGCATGCCATTTTATTAAAATATTATTGCAATTGCTTACGAGGTACGACTAACTGAAGTGTCAGCTAATCGATTCGTGTGAGACCTCCGCAATCACCACAGTGCTGCGTCTTGCACATGTGAAAGGCAAGTTACAACAGCCAGTATTATTCGCTATAGAAATACTTACCCTGTAAACCGTCGAAGCATTAGGAAATTATAGAGCAATGGCGGAAGTAAAGCAAATGGTTGTTGAAGGAGTCGACGCTCTAACTTTAAATGGCAAACCAGACGCAGATTCTGTGGAAACGGCAGCGGTTGTCCAGGGGCAAGAAGCGAAAGGAGAAGAAACAACAAACGTGGATGATGTTGTGGATCCATGGAATGTAGCAAGCAGCACCGATGCTGGTGTTGATTACGATAAGCTAATAAGTATGCAATAAGATTCGGTATCCTTTAAACGAACAGAATAATTAATCATGTGTGATTGCATGTTTGTTGACACGTTGCAGAGCGCTTTGGTTCAAGTAAAATCGATGAGGAACTTATCGCACGATTCGAAAAAATCACAGGAAAGCCAGCTCACCACTTTATCAGACGCGGTATCTTCTTCTCGCATCGTGACCTGCACACAATACTCACACTACGCGAGCAGGGAAAGGCATTTTACTTGTATACAGGTCGGGGACCCAGCTCTGGCTCATTGCATATTGGTCATTTGGTGCCGTTCATTATGACCAAATGGTTACAAGAAACCTTTGATGTACCATTGATAATTCAACTTACTGACGATGAGAAGACCTTGTGGAAAGACCTTAAAATTGAGGATGCCATTAAATTGGCGCGTGAGAATGCAAAGGATATTGTCGCCATGGGCTTTGACTTGAATAAGACATTCATCTTTAACAATCTTGAGTTCATGGGGTAATTTAATTTAACTAACCTTACGTAAGATTTAAAATTAAATTACTTTTCTTACAGCAAGTGCCCTGCAATGTATCAGAATATAATTCGCATTCAAAAGTGTGTTACTTTTAACCAGGTGAAAGGCATTTTCGGATTTGGAGACTCGGATATTATTGGAAAGATTGGCTTTCCCGCCGCTCAGGCAGCGCCGGCGTTGTCGAGCACATTTCCATTTATATTCGGCAATAATAAAGTGCACTGCCTTATTCCATGCGCTATTGATCAGGATCCCTATTTCCGCATGACGCGTGATGTTGCGCCTCGGCTAGGATTCCCCAAGTGCGCGCTAATGCACTCCAGCTTCTTTCCGGCGTTGCAGGGTGCCAAAACGAAAATGTCTGCAAGTGAGCAAAACTCTGCCGTGTTTCTTACCGATACACCCAAGCAGATCAAAAACAAGATCAATAAATATGCATTTTCGGGGGGACGCACCACTGTGGAGGAGCATCGACAGCTGGGCGGCATTCCCGATATTGATGTGGCCTATCAACTTCTTAAGTTTTTCCTCGAAGACGACGAAAAGCTCGAGGAGGTGCGCTTGGCTTACAGCAAAGGTGAAATGCTGACCGGTGAAATCAAGAAGCTGGCTATTGAGGTGAGTTATTCCAAATAATAATATCACATATATAATAGTAACTCTTACGTATAACAAATCTTTTGTGTACAGACTGTTACGCCCATTGTGGAGCAGCATCAGACAGCCCGCAAACTTGTGACGGATGAAGTGCTGGATAAATACTTTGAACTTAGAGCTTTGAAATTTGGCAGTTAGAAGTACATAGATATTGACAACAATAAATAAATAAATAAATATTTATTGATTTAAGTATGTATATTTGTCACAACTGAAAGCTTGTTGCACATTTAAGCCTCGTTGTGCTCGCTATTTATATACTGAACAAAACAAAATATTGTTTGATTATTTTTATAAGCACTTAAAGCAAACAAAACAATAAACGGCTCTGATTTTCAAACTTCAATGTCTCTGACCCACTTGGGTTGTTGTAAAAATGTTGTAAAAACTCTGAACCTATTCGCTTGGACGGACGCGTCAGTCTAAATGCATTTTCATTAAGCAGTCGCTACTGGAAAGCAGAATTCATATACAGTACACAGAACAGTGCACAGGTTCTTATATTTACTTCCTATTCTAGGCTATGCATCTGGAAATGCAGCTAAGTCAACAAACTATACGCAGTTAAGCAAAAGTGAAATACTCGCAATATCCGTGTAATCCGAGATCAGTTGAATGCTTTACATTTCTTTTTTGGATAAAGCTTTAAACTTTTGTTTAATAATGCGGAAATTGGTTCTCTCTGAAATTTGAGATCCAATGACGTTACAATAGTTTCACTTAATTAATTTATTATTTATTTTCCTCTGTTTCTTCTATTACAAAATATATTGTGATTATCTTGACCCGTACTTTATAATTTAACATAAGCATTTATATTTATTTTTTATAATAAAAAATTTACATTCTTATATGCATTTGAAATAAATTTCTCTCTTTCGACCGTTTTAAGTCGAAGTTATATAAATTAAAAAAATGAATTTTAAATATATAAAATAGGGTAATAATTTTATGTCTGAGACTTTTTCCTATTAATACTCATATGTACTTACAGATGTATAAATGAGTGTATGTATATGAATATATACATATATTTTTTAATTAACCAAAAACACTTGTGTTTACACGCGTTGGATATAGTACATATACCCCGAATGTATATACATATATGTATTTATACATATGTATGTATATGTATACACCCACACCTGAAGCTAACTCTATGTACTGAGCTCGAATGTGCGCTTGTATATGGCATACGAAGAATGCTGCTCCAAAGAAAAACTCAAACTGAAGTTGTGGCGATCGAGACGACGACGACGATCCAAAGGCAGTCCATAAGCCAAACGCGACTCCAACTTTGCACACGCGCTGATCTTCATCTCCCGGTCACAATAGAAGGAAATTAAGCCGCATCACCTTTGCTATTGTCATAGTAGTGTTGTTGTTGTTGTGGTTGTTGTTGTTGTTGTTGTCGGACAGGTAGACAAAAGGAAAAGCCGACAGTTCGATCGAACGACAATTGCGATCACGATCCTCGACATCGTCATCGAGTTTTGTTGACACACGTACAAAGGGCACTTGTCAATATCAACTGAAGAATTGATCCACAACTCACATACACGAGTAGATGACGCCATGACCACTTGTTCCAATGATGATGAATAGAAGGTACTCGCCTAAAACCTTTGGTGAGCCATCATCATCATCATCATTTATCAACCGAAGGGCCGAAGAGAAAACTTTTTAATCTAATGCCCTATATATGTACATATATATAGTGGCCAGGTAAACTACGTAATATTCCTCACATAGAACGGAGTGAACCGAAACTGAGTCACTGCAGCACAGGGATCATTGGTCAGCGGCAAGTTGTCGAGAGACGTTCAGTAAAATCGGCTTAAGCAATGACTGATCAACTGTTGAGTGCAGCTGCGGAAGATCCACCTGCTTTGATACCCACACCGGTGGCATTGACCAGCGCTTATGTCGATGCCGAGTCTACAGAGCAACCGGTGTTGCTCGAACTAGGAGCAGCTACTCAGCCAACGAGTCTCAACTATACACTAGCACCCGATGGCCTGTTGACCTATTCTGGTTCACATATACACAGCGTTTCCTATTCGCCCACTTTGATGTCCGGCTATGAGAAGCAAGGGAATCCTTCGCATAGTATCAGCTTAATTGCACCCGCCATTGGAAATCCTGGATACAGCATAAGTATTCCTCAGACTGTATCCATGTGGCATGGTGGGGGCGCTCTCGTTGACACAAAGCGCAATGAACTCGTTTCAGTTCCACCGCCCACCTACATGACCTACAGTGGTGGCAGTGCCATAGAAGTGGAGATTGCTAAGGAACAGAATCCCGCATGGCGTGAAAAAGCCCTGCAAATGGAGAAGGACTATCGACGCACCGCCTGTGATCGAGAGCGTACCCGCATGAGGGATATGAATAAAGCCTTCGATCTACTTCGCTCAAAGCTGCCCATCTCAAAGCCCAACGGAAAGAAGTACTCCAAGATCGAGAGCTTGCGGTAAGCTAAAAATATTTGAAACCCAATAAATTATTTAAATGTTTCCTTAAACAGACTGCAAATATAAATTCCGAAGAAGTTTCCTGAAATATATATAAGTAAAAGCTTAGGGTATAGAAAAACAAATGCGTATATGTGAAAAATATATGACACAGAATTACTGTAGAATCCGATTATATCGACTTTCAAGGGACGGTCGTTATAAGCGGAAGACTGAAGTTTTTTTGTTTATTTTATGGTTGCCATGTTCGTAGTATGTTTTAACATAAAACAAATTAATTAACTTTGTATGGGGACCAAGCTATCGAGTATCCGTCGCAATAACCGGACTGACGCTATAAGCGCATTCGCTATAACCGGAATGATACAGAAATTGAATACTAATTATACTTGTAGCAGGAATATTAACGTGAGAATCGAATAAGTTCTTTATTGTGTATAAACCTTTAAGGCTCTTTTCATAATATATTCTATTGAATTACTACAGTTTTGAATTTAAAGAAGAATTCAGACTTTATGGGGTCTGTTTGTTACCCGCATTTTCTTTTGATATGTAAGAAGTTAACTTATATCAATTAAATACGTTACTATCCGCAGCATTGCCATCAACTACATTAACCATCTGCAGGCCATGTTGCGGGAGAATCACGTAATGCCCGAAACGGATCTAGCTTCGTTTAAGTGCAGCAGCAGCTCAGTCCATTACGATGGTCAATCCCATCATCATCATGACAACCACTCCGGGAACTACGATTATGAAAACAGCGCGTCGGCGGCGACGTCATCACAGAATGGATGCAATTGGAGTGGAGGCAGCAGCAGCTCGCCCATTTATGAAACAAATCCCAAGGAACATTGGAATACGTAGTTTTTGTAGGTCAAAACAGTTTCTCTTCAATTGCCAAAGAACATTATTAATGCAGCTGATTTGTGTTGAAAATTACGGAATTGTTGTGCAATGAATTTTAAAAATATTTACACATATATTTGCCATTCATACATAAAATAAATTTCTTTAGAAAGTTTCGTATTAAGAAAGAGATATCCACCACAGACTTCTACACTAAGCAAATAAGCAACGAGCTCTGCCAGCCGACTGAACTGAAAGTCAAAATAATTTCCCTCGCACATTGCGTCCACGGCAAAAAATTTCCCTTGGGCCCAATGTCGAGGCATTTGCTTGGACACTTTTGCTTGTATGAAATGAGTTCTCTAAAGGTAATTTGCTTAGTGCTTCTACCACTACCCAATTTTCCAGTAAATACAGCCAGTGCTTTGACTTTTTAGGTTATATTTATTTAACGGTAAGTTATTAACATCTTACATGGGATAATTTACATAGTTTGAAAAAGAAATGACTGTTTGACAATATATAAACCTAAAAAGTACAACAAACAAAATATAACAAACTATTATAGCTGATAATGGAATTACTGAATTGTGTTTAAAAATAATAAGTTTTTAATACTTATTTATAGCTTATGGGTGGTATTCATAAAGCCAACTACACACTGTTCACACACGCACACACAATTTTTCCGCTTATTGAATTGAAATAGAACAGTATATTCATAGGGTATGTTGACTCTTCGCTAAACAAAATGGGGCGAGATAAAGTTGTAGGTTTTAGGCGCGACTCTTTGTGCGGCTTCTCATATGTATAACCTAACCGCTTAGTTGTCCTTCTTCATTCTTGTGGAAGTCATGCGATAGATGATGGAATCTCTGCCGGGATCCATTGCAGCAATGGCATAGCAGATGGCCAGCAGTGACAGGCCAAAGATGACCATGAACCACAAAATAATGTTAAAAATGACTGGATAATCATTGTCATAGTAGGTAGCCAAGTTGAAACGCATTATTCGCGTCGGCGGGAATTACATCGCGTTTCGAACGGGAAATCTGTGCATCCTTGTCCGTAGATTGCACAAACAGAACCGAATCGCTAGACTTTTGTGCAGCAGCCAAAAGGCGTCCAATGGCAGCTGACAGCAGTTTGTTAGCC
The DNA here is from genome assembly GCA_018901795.1 of Drosophila sp. st01m. NCBI lineage: Eukaryota > Metazoa > Arthropoda > Insecta > Diptera > Drosophilidae > Drosophila > Drosophila sp. st01m. The sequence goes on along the minus strand of JAEIFG010001494.1, from coordinate 6,500,034 downwards.
TCATCCACAGCAATGGACTTCTCACCGTGAGCCTTGGCAATACCATCAACGGACAAGCGGATGATTAAAACATTTGAGGGCTTGAGCATCTCCGCCAAGTTTTCGGAGGCAGAATTAATGAATCCGATTTCCTGAAGGAACTGCTTATCGGCGTTGTGGAGAGCTGGGTTCAAGTGCTTTGTGGGCTTGGCAGCAGGTGCATCAGTAACACCAAAACAAGCATTGAATGATTGAACCTTAAAAACAAATATTTTTATAACTCAACAAAAATAAATAAGATTGAATAGCTTACGCCCTCATCATACTGGCCGAAGTTGATGTCGCAAACAGGCTCGTTGGCTGCTTCCAGCTCAGCGGCAAGGGCATTGAGCGAATGCCCAGTGTTGGATCCAAGCAGCTCATAAGACTTGACGTTACCAGATGTCGTAATATGGCTGAGACCCTCAACATGGACGGCAATTACGCCCTTAGCCAAGTTGAAGGGATCATTGATAGTGAGGCCACTCCAGTCAGAATCGCCAACGACGGCATTGCCCATGGCAGCGAACAAAGCATCACCGACGTAATTGCTGTTCAGTGGATCATTGCCCTTGAAACTAATCGACTTGGGGCTGTTCAGTACGGTGAATTCGCCTGCGGCATGAACTGTAGAAGAAAAGTATTCTTAGTAATGTACCTACTTTACTTAATATTGCAAAACACTTTTAACTCTACGATAAACTTGATAAACTCAGATTCTGCGCGTGCAAGTGGAATTGACCAGCAACCACCCCTTGAAAGGCAGAATCGATGAAATTCGGATATAGAGAATGTTTTGTACAATTTCTGCATATTTCACAACTCGCAATATGCATTCGATTCATAACTCAATTAATTTACTTACTTGCTGCAATAAAAAGCGAGAAAACGACGAAGTTCTGCAACATTTTTAATTTTCTGCCAGGCTTTCAATCATATGACGAACAAACTGCACAGAAAAACCTACTATCTGTCATGTGATTACTGTTGCCAACTGTTTTAGGGAAAAAATAGCTGTTTCTCGGTGGAAAATAGCCAAAATTGCGATGTAATAGCTAAGACAGAGTCGAAACAGCTGATTTACAAATGTGGTGGCAGGGCCGCCAACTTATTTTAATAGTCATGTCAACAAAGCTTGCAGCCTTTCCGAATAAATCCATTATTATAAGCACTGTTGTCAATTTTGAAGAGCAAAAATAGCTATTTCTGGCCGGAAATCATTTGAAATATTGCTAAAAATGTAATAAAGAATAGCCAAAATACCGATAACAAATTATAGCAAAAAAACTAAAATATTTTAATTGCGCGTGGATTGGAGGCTGTTAAGTGAGAAGCAAACTGCTAAGGAGCATTTTTGTGTGAAATTTTTAGTCTCGCAAATTTCAAATGCATTGGAATAAATTAAATAAAAAAAAAAAAAAATTTTAAACAAAAAACGTTTGAGTTTTGTTAGAGTTAAAAAATTTAATTGTAGCACATATTTAAAAAATTTCTTAAAAATTAAGCAAACAAAAAAAAAGCAACAACAACAAAACAAATAAAAAATTTCATTAGATAAGTTTTCTTGTTTGCAACGTTAGCTAGCCTTTTGGTCCAAAAGATTATTTCCACACCAGTGCTTTTAACTTTTTAGAATATTATTAGCAGCAAAAGATGGTAAAAATATATTTATTAAGCGACATTTTAAATTTGGCAAAATTAGCTATAAAATAGCTGCAGTGTTCATATGATGATCAATTTAGAAAATGGCTTCAATATGAAACTAATTTTAGAAGTAGAATTTTCTAATAGTCTTTTAGAATTAAATTTTTTAATCAACAACTTTATTTTATTGAAATTTTAAATTTTCTTAAAATTTATTGGAATTTAAATTGTGCAATGCTTTTCAGTATTTTACAGTATTTTTTAAAAGATTTACACCTGATATAAGGTATTCTTGTGCTATCAGCTGACGGCGGTACATTTTTGTTGTGTTTTTGCTTTTGTGTTTGCAAATGAAACAAAAAAAGTGTGTAAAAACACCGAAGTAGAATTAAAATGTTTTGGTCATTAGAGCAGGTGGAGGGTATGCTAGGTGTCCTGAAAACATCGACAGATAAAACTGTTATATATAAATGCCTAGTGAAGCTGCGCACTGATCTGGTTAAAGATAAAGATGGCATTGTGTTGTTTCGTACTGCGGGGGGTGTTCCGGTAATGGTTCGCCTGATTAGCAAACTCAACGAAAAGATTATGGAGGTAGTTTTGAGCATATTGGGCAACTGTTGTACGGATGAGCAGGCTTGCATAGAGGTAAGTGAATCAATTGAGGAAAATGCAATCCGATACTAAATTTAATAACATTTGCAGGCTGTAGAGTGTAAGGTCATTACACCATTGATAACGATATTGAAAACAATACCTAATCCTTTGATTCAATGTCGTGCCTGCCGCATGCTGGGCAATCTGGCCAAGAGCAAAAAGGCATCCCTTTTCCTCAATGTACACTATAGCGCCATAGCTCCCGCTATTTGTCACATCATTGAATCTACAAGTGCTGTTCAAACACGGATAATGGCATTTCGCGTATGTCGTTTTCTTCTGGTTAGCAGTCAGTTCTACAAACACTTCTTGTCCTCCAATGGATTTATGCAGTTGATGCGCGTTTTCGTGGCCGTAATGAAGAACAATGAGGTGCCTAAGGAGTCTCCGCAAGACATTGAAGTATCGACACTGATTGGCCTCAAACGCAATCAGCATCGTGAAAAGTACTTTGAGGAAGTTGCACGAAACTTGGAAGGTGTACGAAGTGACATTTTTGATTACCAAATGCTAAAGAACTCGACGCGTAATAATGAATACGTGATGCCTAAGGAACAGGATGCCATCGAGCTGGCCTCTGAGATATTGAAGTGTCTCATGTTGTTATCAGCACAACAGATTGGCGTCAGGGCGTGGGAGGTGCGTATAAAAGCTAATTTTAAAGTAATATCAATCTTAAAACGAATTACATTATCTTTTGAAGGTTCTATCGCGCAACACTTCCTTCTCACCGATTGTGTATTTTGTCAAGGAGGACAGCGAGCAGCGATCATCGGCACTTAAGATACTTTCCAACTTCTGCAAGGATCCATGTGCTTTTTACATGCTCAGCACAGCGGATGCCATTGTGGCTGCCTGTGAACTGCTCATGGCTGTCAATATGTCGAAACCGCTGTCGGAGAGCGAGTGCAGACACTGTGTCAACATCATATCCACATTATCCGCCGATGCTTGCAGTCGCTCTAAGATTCGACGTTGCGGCGCATTGCGAAAACTTGTGGCAATGATTCGCGAGTCGCATTCTCAAAGCGAACGCTCTTCGGTTAGTCAAAAGCATTTCAAATTGTAAAATTTTCTTTAGTATAGTATCTTCAAAATGGGCATGAAAATGTCATGAATCCTGATCTTATATTGAGGGTTGAATCTTTCGATGTTTGTCATTGATTTGCACTCTATTTCTTTTCAGTTATTTCACATTTTGAACAACTTTCAATATGACAACATAAGCATGGAGTTGTTACTTTACGAGGGCCTGGTACCAATGCTAGTGCGTGAGCTGAATGATTATTTAACCAGCGATGAGGATCATCACAGACGTCGTCGCGAAGAGCGCATTAAAGGCGGTAAAAAAAGAAAATTGACTGATCCCACGACGCCAGAAACTTTGAGCAAGGTAATATACGAGAATTGACAAACATTAAAATAAATAGTAACTTCTTTTGTCGTTCGGTGCAGTTTTCAAAGACTCAGGAGACGATTAGCTCTGACTTTGATTCGCCCAGCAGCTCTCCACGTTCCTATCGTACCACCAGTCCATGTAGCTCTCGAAGCATGTCCCCAGTTTGCTCGAATCTCTTAGCCAATGATGATGATGAGAACTATTCACCTGCCTGCAGCGATGATGATGACGATGACGATGACATTAAAACTACCGCAACCAACAATGATAGCCGAGAGTCTCGTATAGCTACTAATCGGGCTCAGCCCGCCAACGTCATGGACATTTTGAAGCTCATCGATGAGGGAACCGAAACTATTGACGATACCTTGTCAGACAAGGAGGATCTTGATGAGCTAAGCTCAGATGTGCCCCCAAAGCTTCAACAGCTTCGCAATCAGGCCGGCGACACTATCGATGTCATTGAGAATTTAATTTACCGAATAACACTTATGATTAATAAGCGTCCCAGAGTTGGGCAAGCCGGAGACATTGGATACTCTCATAAGGGCCATTAATATATTTGGCGCCAACAATAACTTTGCCAATGCGCTGACCAACATTTTGCTGTAAGTTTTTTCCATCCGATTAATTGTAATCCTAACTAAATGATACATTTCTGCAGTGAGAGCCAGTTCTTTGCCCAGATAATAAAGCATGGTGTTGTGCATCAGCTTTATCAGCTCACTAAAGTGGAGGAGGTAAGTCATATATCGAAATCGTTAGCATTGTATAATTTTGAATTTCAATTATTTAAGATGCGCAAGGACGGATTTGCTTTCTTGGAAACGCTTACCAACGTCGGTGAATCCAATTACGGCAAGGAGGAATTGGTGCGTCTGCTGCGTTCCGATGCGGATCTCAATGCACAACAACGTGCGGCCATTTCTGTGGCATACATCATCAAAAGCCATCGGTTGCTCTATCAGTTTCTGTACGATGGAAATGCTCTGACACTGCTATTTGACATGCTCCTGCGCAAAAAGAGTGACAATTTGTATGCGGATGAGGCAGCAGACGCCGTTACTGCCATGTCACGCTTTACGTTGGGCATCACACTACCCGAACTTGAGATTGAGGATCACAATGCCACTATCTGTTCTACACAGTTAAAAACCTCTTCAGCACCACTGCATGAAAACTGCGATATGCGATTTCTTGTTCACAGGGATGTTGATGATGCAGATATTAATGTTGCTGTTGCTGTTGAGGAAGGTGCCGAAGAGACGCTCACTATTGGCTTTAACAAGCAGTTGCTCTGTGATACCAGCGAAGTCTTTAACAAGATGCTGAACAGCGACTTCCGCGAAGGCCACAAAGGCGAAATTCAACTGCGCGATTATACGGCCAGCGGCTTACGTTACTTTTTGCATTTGATTAGTTGCCAAGCACGGCATCTGAGCATGCCCGACTACGCGGCATTACTGCAAGCATTCGAGATGTCGCGAGTGTACATTATTCCTGAGCTGGAGGCGCTGCTCCATGAGAGACTGATTGAATTTTTGGACGCTCACAGCTGTCTGCGATTGCTGGAATGGGCGTTAAAGAACTATCATGCGGAGCTTACCGAGACGGCCATCAGTTATTATCTGTGTGCCACGTTATCCTCCCAGGACAAACTGCTGCTGTTTCGTGCTGCCGAGGATTCCACTTACGCCAGGGAATGGTTCCAACTGCTCAATGATGCTGTATACGAAAGATGTCGGAGTACTGGCTATTAACATGCTCTGTTCACCTGACAATCTACCAAACCTGCCCATTGTAAATGTTTTCCTGATTGATGTACGGTATATATGCAAGTTTGTGCCAATTCCAAATGCAACGACAGGCAAACATGTGTGTCCCAGTGTATTTAATTTATGCCCAACCACAGCCAAAATGATCTATGAAATTCAAATAAAACTATAGACTATAGACTCTAGCAACATTAATTTTGGAATTTTATGCCCTTAGTCGATTTGTAAGTGGGCATGGCGCAGAATCTTACAGCCAACCAATCCGTCACGGGTGTCGGACAGATTGCAAACAACCAGCGATAGATCTTATAACGCCAAGGTTCATGTATGTAGATTGCTGCGGGCTGCGTGTTTGTGATCGCATCTTTGAACTTGGAGAGTAATCCATCATCCCTTAGCTGGTTTGGCGCCTTGAAGCCAGATAAAATGCTGAGATACTCATTGAACTTTCTGAAGTAGGTGCCATAATGGGCCAGTTGTTCGTCGTTGAAGGCTTCGAGCATTTGCTGCGCATGCTGTTGCTGACGGGCCGATATATTGGAATCCATAACAAAGGAGCCGGGTATAAAGTTAACCACCTCCATGCCATATTGCTGCAACTCAATGCGTAGGGCATCATTCCAGATCCTTAGAGCTGCCTTAGAGGCGGCATAGGGCGCCAGGGCGGGCAGTGCTTGCAGTCCACAGTGACTGGTTATGTTGATAATGCGTCCACGATGTTGTCGGAGCAATGGCAGCAGTTGGCGTGTTAGTCGCATTGTGCCCAGGAGATTGCAATTGATCTGCATTTCAATCTGCGACGGCAGTTGCCACTCGAATTCGCCGAAGCACATGACACCCGCATTGTTGACCAGCGCAATCAACTGGTAATCATTGTTGCTTAGCAACTGCTCAAGTTTCACTTTAACCTGTTCAATGGAGGCGGACTGCAATAAATCCAGTTCCCAGGTAAGCATCTTATGCTGTCGTTCCTCATCTTCTCCAGCGTTAATTTGCTGCAGCAGACGTGCTCCCTGGGACTGTATATTGTGGCAGCACGAGATGACTGTCATGTTTAGCGCTTTGTAGCAGTAAACCGCCAGCGAGTGCCTATTCGGATATTCATATTTAAGAGGTATATGTAGGTATTAGGCATAGTTATTGATACTTATTTCAATTACAGTAGAATCCGGTTATAGCGACTTTCAAGGGACCGTCGTTATACCCGAAAGACGCACTAACAGAAAGGTGGAAAACAAATTATTTTTGTTTATTTTGTGGTTGCCATGTTCGTAATATGTTTTAACATAAAACAAATTAATTAACTTTGTATGGGGACCAACCAAGCCATCGAGTATCAGTCGCAATAAACCGACTGACGCTATAAGCGGAGTCGTTATAACCGGACTCTACTGTATTTAAATTATTTAAATATTGCATACAACTAAAAAAAGTTTTAAGCACTGACAGAAAAATGCAAATCACATCGTCTGCGTTTAGTTTGATGTTTTTTATCAGACCGTTTAAAAGTTAGGATCAAAATTTGTCTCCTTTAATAGAGAGTGTTCTTTTCTTACCCCAATCCCGAATCACAGCCGGTTACGAGCACTACTTGCCGCTCACCCACGTTCAATTGTCGTCGTCCCATTCCCAAGGAGCGCTTCAGGGCGCGCAGCAATTGTCCACAGCCACTCATACCGGAGGTTTTTGATTAACTGAAAACAAGGCCCCCAAAAAAATGCAAAATCAACCCGAAATTTAAATCGTCGTATACATACCATAAACACATGACTATGTGCATATAAAACATATGTGCCTCTATATCTACCTGTGTATATATACATACATATGTAGATATTATTTGTATCTATGTGAATATCTTGCTCGTATGTCCAACTTTGTTGTGTTTGTGTGTGCAACATATGTACGTAGATCTATTTGTTTGTAGCTCGCACCTATTGAGCCTTACCTGAAAATTAGACTGGTGGCAAAAAAAGACGCAGTCGTTCATCTGGTTTTTGTAATTCATTTTATGTCATACATCTTTATCATTTTATTTATTTTCACAAACAAATGGAACCTGAACCTCTCTAGCAAAAAAGTGTGTGTGATAAGATGTTCTCTTCTCTGCTTAGGTTCAGCCCAAGTTACCTGCTTGACTTATAGCCGGATGAGACAGCGAATACGAAATTGTATACGAATAAAAATTGCCTCACACACCTTTGCTCCCTGATTTCTGGCTGCTCGTTAAGTCAGGTAAGAATTCCCGTGATCGCACCATAGATGAACCTAGATCTATTATAAGATCGTCAGAATTTTTAGTACCTTCCAAGATTAACTACAAATATTGGCTTCAGGTTGTTCTGTATTATATTTATTTTTCTTTATCAATTTTGGCGTCTTGTTGCCCATGAAAGTGCATTTATTTAAGTTCTGTTTACAATTTTGTTGATTTTTGACTCTTGATATTGTTTCAATATTTTTGCTCATTTTTTTTTTGATGATTTTGCTATTTTGGATAAGCAATAAAAGGTAATTACTCGGACACTTTGTAAGGCTTTCGAATATTGTTGCCCTGATTTGCTTTTGTTCATAGTTTTGTTTTATTATTGCATAATACACGTAATTACATATTAAATAATTGCTTTGCGTTTTTGTCATTTCTTATAAATTGTATTTGAAAATAGCGCATTTTGCGTTTAGTAAAAATATATTTGGGTTTTTCTACTGCAGCTTAAATAGTAAGTAGTATATGTATAGTATTTAACATTCTCTCTCTCATTTGTTGTCCCTATTTCTCATTATCAAGGCATCGTATTTAGTTTTTTATTTTATTTTATATCATTTTTGTTTTGTTTAATATTTAACGCAATCTTTTTGTTTAAATGTACAATTTTAAAACCGGCTTAGTTCCTTTCATTACACGCTCTGTTAAGATTTGTTTGTTTCTTTTTATTTAACTTTTTTTAATAATAAATATCACAACGCATCCTTCATATTCAACTTCCTTTCATTTACATTCACATTTCCATTTCCATTTCCATTCATATTCTTTTACATTTCTTACTTGCTCGCTCGCGCACAAGTTGCAAATGTTTAGGCATAAATATTTCTATGTATATTTTTAGAAAATATAACGCACGCAAATGAAATGGTTTAAAAATTGCACAAAAATACAAGTAAATATATCGTTAAGATAGATATAATAGAGTAGAATAATTGATAGAAAATCATAAATTAAACGTAATAGAGATAATAATACAAAAGCTTTACATTTAACGGAAAACAATAAAATATTAAATAAAAATGGGCTGCAACAACAACAACCACAAGCAACATCACATCAGACCACACCACACGAGACCAGACCGTCGCACGACTAGACTTGCGGGCGGGGAGTGTTGAGGGGTGGGATGTGCTTGTTGCAGCCAGGTTCAATGTTTACAATTACAAAATAATCATTACAAAAAGAGCAAAACATCATTGTGTATAAATCTTAGCAATTAATTAATTAGCGTTCGCTTCGTAACCATAATTCTTGCATGTTGCATGTTGTATTATGTATATAAAACTAAATGTAATGTTGACTTTGTTAGCGCCGCGCGCATGCTCCTCCGCCACGCCCCCTACACTGGTTATAAGCTGACAAGTTTGGACGGCTCACTTGTGGGCGTGGGCATCTCCAGTGGATGCTTGTTCTGCGAGGAGCAGGTTGGCACCAACGGACCAGAGACTGGCGTCAGTCCGGTGCCGCCATCCATCAACGAGTCAAAGTTAAAGGTGCCCGTCGACGGCGTCTGGATGGGCACACCCTGTATCTGCATAGGCGTCTTGCCATCTACGCCCGCCTGTATATTGGCACCAAATGGCCGCTGGACATTCAATGTGTTTGGACGCGCCTTGGGCAACTTGTTTAGTGCATTCAGTGTGGGGCTGCTCATATTGCCAATGTTGCTGGCAAAGGCGCCAAAGCTCACTGGGGGCGCGCTCACAATAGGAGTGTTCAGGGAACACGAGAGGGGTCCAGTGGGTGTTGTCAGAGATGCATTCAGCGTGGCAATGTTGGGCAGCGCACAACGTTTGGTCGGTGGCGGTCCATCCTGATCCAGCGATGATCCCGAGTCCAGTGAACCATCTTGAGGCTCGTGCTTGATGTGCTGCAGCAGCTGCTCATCGGTGAGCACCGGCTTGAGATCGAGCGGTGAATTACTGCGCCCGGTGGAATTGAGCGTGGCATCGAAACCAGTGATGGTGCCGCTGCTGCTGTCATTGCTATTGCTGTTGTTGTGATGGCTGCTGCCACTGCAGCTACCAGCGTTCAGAAGCGCAGCGGGTCCAATGAGCCCATTGCAGGTGGCCACGCTGAGCAGATCATCACGCACCTTCTGGCATGTGGGACGGTGTGACTGGAGTACGTACTCCAGCTGATTTTTGGTGGCATTCAACATCTCGATCTCCTTTTTCAAAGTCTCGCCCTTCTTTTGCAGTGCCTCAACCTCATCCGTCAGCTCGTTGGTCTGATCAACGCGTCGCTTACGACAGCGTGCCGCGGCCAACTTGTTACGCTCACGCCGAATGCGACGCTTCTCCTCCTCCTCGGGTGACATGTTGGCCGCCTTGTTGGGACGACGGCCACCGCCGCGACGTGCGGGTGTGGCACTATTTGAGGTATTTGAGTTGCTGTTGCCGGCTTGTCCTGAACTGCGATTGGCGTTGTTAACAGCCGCAAGTGCAGCAGTAAAGTTATTGGCAACACCATTTGAGCCATTCCCCATCATGTGGCCACCATTCTGATACGAGGTGCTGTCTGTGGCGGCACTTGCTATAGAGTTTAAAACAATTTATATTAGAAACTTATTTCAAATGTGAATTTCATGCTTGAAACACTTACAAGTGTCGGTTGTGCTTTGGTCATCATTCAGCTGGCCATCGTTCCAGGAACCGTTCGAGTCCTCTGAATCGCTGCCGGGTACACTGCAATTCGAACTGTTCAGTTCGTAAGGTGTCTGGTTGTTAATCGGATTCGCATTGACTACGGCCAGCGTCGCGACTGTCGAAGTGGGCGGTCCTGTGTTGTTACCGCCGCTGTTGACAGCTGTCAGTGGCGGCGGTTTGAAACCGGCCTGAAAAGGCACATTTTGTGGCTCTGATGTAAGCTCAAAGATGGTCTCCTCAATCGTCCGCAGCGTTGTTGGAGTCAGCGTTGGCGTTGTCAGCGTCGGTACACTCTGCATGCCATCAAATGAAACGAGCTGCAAATGTAAACGAGAAAAATTGACATTAACGAATAATACTTAAACATGTTAACACAAATAAATTATAAATATGTATATCATTAACCCAATTACAGACAAAATCAGCTTCCAATTGTTGCTTGTCAAAATAAAAGAATAACGACTTTGTCAGGCGCAGCCAACTTAATTATATTTGTAAATAAATAAAGGATAGTTGCTTTTTATCGATTTCCGACTATTATCGATATGCCAAACAAACTGAAGATAGCTATGTTTAAGAATAAGCAGAGCTAGCTATAAAAACGCTTAGTTGGCGCAACTGCTGAGTTGAAAATAGTAAGTTAATAATCTTGATTTCGTTAACGACGCAGAATGGGTAATATTCCAAATAGATTAGATCCTGATTAGTCAGCCATATATCTCTGATCATACCTGCTGCATAAATAGCTCACTAGCCAAAAAACTGGCAATTTCGCTGGCATCCAATGATAATTTGTCACCATTTGTTGTTGTTGTTGTTGGCACTTCTTGCTGCTGTTGCTGTTGTTGTTGATTATAATTAATATGAGCACAATTATTATGGTATTGTTGCTGTTGTTGTTGATGCTGGTTTAAATAGTTTTGCATTTGGCACATTGCGGCCATTGCGGCTGTCGCCGTGTTGGCGTTGTTATTGTTGTTGTTGTTGCTGCTGCTGCTGTTGCCGTTGACATTGCTGCTAGCAGTCGCAGTAGCAACTGTTGCGTGCAAGTTGCTGCGTGCAGACATTGCCATGTTGGCGGTATTAATATTGTCGTTATTGCCATATGATTGCTTTGAATTCTGCTGTTGTTGCTGGTAGGCAGGTAGCGTGGGCAGCTGTTGCTGTTGTTGCTGCTGTTGACGTAACAATTGATCTTGCTGTTGCTGCAGCTGTTGACTGTAGTACTGTTGATTGTTGTAGTGCTGCTGTTGCTGTTGTTGCTGCAGCTGGCTGTACTGCGCCGCATACGGCAACTGCTGCAATTGTTGCTGATGCTGTTGCTGCTGTTGTTGTTGCAGTTGTTGCTCTTGCAACTGCTGCTGAAGTCGCTGTTGTTGCAGCTGTTGCTGATAGTAGGGATGGTAGCACGCATTATGCGCTCTACCATTAAGATTTTTCATCATAACGCGCGTTTCATATAAACTTAGACTGAACTTAGAAAATATCAAGTATACGCACTGAGTTGTTACGTATACGCACAATACGTAATTTCACTTTGACTAGTTTTATATTCGTTTTGGCTCTTAAAACTATTATATCTAACTACTCTAGACACAACAAAACAATTGGACAACAATAATAAATAAATATAAATATAAATATATATTGATTTATAGTTTAAGTTAAATTTAAATTAACAACAGGAAATAACCGAAAATAAATTCGAAATAAATAAATGTTTACAGCAAACTTTTCTTGGAAAAGATGCAATATTTCGCATAGTTTCTACCTAACGGCGATATTTTATCGTGTGCTAGTATATAATGTTGTTGTTGCTGTTGTTCTTGTTGTTGTTGAGAATCTTGTTGTTGCTTGTCTTAGTTGTTGTTCCTTTGTTGGGGCGCCAAATAGTTCGTTCGTTTCGCATTTGCTTTTGCTTTTGCTTTTGCGTTTGCTGTAGCGTTTTCTGCCTTTCGTTGGATTGTTCGTTCGTTTTGGGCTTTCTATTCGTTATTTTTATGCGTTGCTTTTACATCAGATTCTTCTGTCTGTTTCTCTACGTGTATGTACCTTCCGGCGGCTTCAATCGCTTAACAAGCAGCGTTTGCCAATTTCGCAAGGGTTCGAAATGTGAGTGCAACTTTGTCAATGCAAACATAATAAAGTTGATAATCGAATAGACGCAATTTTATAATAGCACGTGTTCTTTACAGCTGCCAACGACTTGCAAATGTGCAAAATAACAGTAACAATAATAATATCAATAACAGCTATAATAATAATAAGTATTAATTATAACACTGCTAAGATCTTAGTACATTGTATTTATGGCATGCTAAAAACTATTTTAATTGCGAAAAATTTCTCAGATTATATAATTATGTTTGTAAGTATGTATGTATGTATTAATTTGTACGCCAGAGTATGTACATATTTCGTAGGCTGCCTTGCGCTACTTTTCTGGCCCAGCAATAATAACACTTGTGCTTAATTTATGTTTAATTAATTTTTACGATTTAGTTTTTAGCGCGTTATTTTGCTGCGGCAACGCCTCCAAATATGATTTTTTTGCCTCTTTGCCTTAGGCCAAACAATTCGCGTTTAATTCGCATGTATATATATGTATATATATAAATATAGTACTTATATGTATGTATATTTATATCTGTTAATGCTGTGCTGCTGCCTTTAAATCCACGCGGCATGCAACTAAAATATAAAAATACAATAAAATGGTGTGCGTCGTTGTTGTTGTTGCTGTTTCCTTTATTGCTTTATTTTCATTATTTTCTTTATTTGATGCTTTCGTTGTTTCAAATTCGTTTTGCAATGCACGCGCTGAGAATGAAAAACTTTTTGCAATTTCGTTTTGGGATTTGCTTTCCTTATTTATTTTGGATTTTTTTTTTTTGTTAAATTCTTTATTTTCAATTTCAATTTATTTTCGTTTTCGATATATTTTTCGGGCAGCGCGCGCGGATCGCTCGAAAGTTTTTCTTTGCGTATTTCAAATTCTAAACTTCGATGGTTCGTTGTTCGTTTGCGACTGAGCGAAAGAAATTGAAATTGGCAACGACTTTTCAGATGCTTGCTCACTTTAGATATATGTATATGTAGGTATGTAGCTATATTAAAATAATACCCAGAGAATAATACTGAGAGAGTGTGCGTGTGTGTGTGTGTGTGTGTGTGTGTGTGGTGCTTCATTCTCCCGAGTTTTTGTGCTTCTGAGCAAATTAGACGACCACGACAGTCGCAACAATAACGTTTAGCAGCAGCTAAGCAAATCGAATAAATTTAAAATGTGCCCCGTGCTCTTAATTGAGCCAGCGGCCCACACGAGCAGCGTTAGCAACACCAACAACATCGAGAAGAGTTAGCAGCAGCAACAACCCACGCCACCAGCAGCAACAGCAGCAGCAGCAGCAACAGTTGCTGCCATAAGTTTGCCATAAACTTGTGTATAGCAAGTAGCAACTCTGCAAATTTCCAGCTAATTTCACTTTTTATACCCCTTTTAAATCAGAGCTACAACAATGTAGGAGTGGTTTCTTATGATAGATATGGGGTATCTTCGCGTCGGGCATACCCTTTACTCGCTTAAACGATTGTTGTGGCCATGTTCTGTCATAAATTATCAGCCAATAACTCAATACGCCTATTTTAGGCTGTCAAAGCAAAGCGTTTAGCAAGAGTTATGACTGAATATATGGCTGCATTTGTATGCGAGTATCTGTGTATCTTTCTCCGTATCTGTGTCTGCGTGCATGTGTCTTTGTATTTATAGCCTAAGAGCTGTCACAATCCCTGAAGAAAGGCAACAAGCACATGCGTAAAACACACACACACACACAAAACATTGTACATTTATTCGTAATACAATTGCAGACATTGAGGAGCTGCGAGCAGGTGTCTTGTCAACAGCAACAATCAACATTGGCAATAAACATTAACATTAACATTAAAACTAACAATAACAATAATTGTTTTTTCAAGATTTCAGCCTGGCTAAATAGGCGTACGACCAGTTGCCAGTTGCCAGTCGACAGTCGACATTCGTTGAATGTTTATTTTTGGCCTGCTCGAAATTAGCAAATGCGTTAAATTCTCAAGTGCTTTTCAACAAATTGTTGTGCTGTTGTTGTTTGCTTTTTATTTATCTCGTTTATATTTAGTGAAATTTTTTATCTTTATTATGACATGTGACGAACGTTGATCCTTTGACTTATCGCCCAGCGTTTCCTTATATTGTATTTACTCATTTTCATTTTATTTAACACGACAAACAATCAAATTTATTCTTTGAACATTTGTGAACAAATATGCTTTTGATGTTAACCGCCTTATTGTTTACTCGAGTGGTTAAACACATTCGTAACAGCGCCTGCGACTTTCGTTTTAACCCACTTTCTCAGTTGCCTTGTTGAATTTTGAAATTAAGAAAAATGAAAAAAAAAAAATACTCAACAATAAATGCGATTCGAAGAACTCAGATGAATCAGCCAATTTAGTTGAATTAAAAATATATAATAATAATAATAGTAGCAGTATAGTATGTATGTACACTTGCGTGTAATTGTCTAAATTGAAACGAGCTCAGTGGACAGAGCCACTAGTAGCCTTATCAGACAGCTCGGCAGAGTTCAGCTTGGGGGGTCAATTGAGCTACGTCGAGTGAGAATCGAGTACAGAGATACATGAAAACCTGACGTCGGCCAGTTGACGTACTTAACATACCCTCTAATAGTGATGTTCGCAACGGATGTATCAGTATACCTCACATAATTTAAACTAATACTATAGTGAAATCTATGAAATAATAATTTATAATCAATATGAAACATTCACTTCATTGCGAGGTATCTGCATGTCAGTCAGGCTATGCTATTGTAAGCAAATTGTTGACTAATGAGACTAGACAAAGTCAATTGGCATATCATAGTTCTATAGGAAATTTGATTACTTACTTGATAAGCCAAATTCAAACCCGACAATGCTGATTAGTGTAAAATATTAAAATTACACTTCATACTACATCGACTAATATTTAAATTGAAGTAATTCAATTGAAAGATGCGTTGAATATATAAATTGTTGTTTATAGTTGCAAGCGAAAGTTCTGATGCCCTTGACTTTAATTAGTTCTCTTTATCGAATTCGCACAGCTTTGTATTTATTTGTTAAATACTTGGGCACTCATAATAAGACTAAGGGGAGGGAGGCGGACAGCGGGGCGACAAGCTAAAAAGAAAATAAAACGACAACAACGGAGATGTTGTAGTTGTGG
This sequence comes from Drosophila sp. st01m, assembly GCA_018901795.1. Lineage (NCBI taxonomy): Eukaryota > Metazoa > Arthropoda > Insecta > Diptera > Drosophilidae > Drosophila > Drosophila sp. st01m. The sequence goes on along the minus strand of JAEIFG010001494.1, from coordinate 6,484,358 downwards.
TTGCTGTGAGTGTGGCTGACGTGTTGGGTTATTTTTAAGCCAATTTTAGCCAGACAATGACGTAATGAAGCAAATACAAATACAAACAACTTGGCAGCCGTATAGGCAACAGCAACGACAAAAACGATGACAATTTCATTGTTTATATCAAAAGTTGCAAGCACGACACATTAGCTGTTAAGTTAACAGCGAGATCAACGGTCAGCACTGTTAAGTGTCTGTAACACGTGTGTAAGCTGAAAGCTGTAAAATGGCGTAAATGTAAAGTTATTGCACATTTTGTAGGGTATCTAATGAGGTAGTATTGGTCATTTGTCGCTCTATAAAAGGTTTGTTTTTAATTCAACGTTTATTTTAACTATATAGCGTATTTTAATGACCATTATTTATTTATTTCTCTGTGCAATTGCATAAATTAACTTATAGATGCATTTAGATACTAGCAATTGACGGCTGACTGAAGGTTGAAAAAATGCTCGTTGCTTGTTGTTTGATATTTTCGATGGCTTGACGATTGTCGGCTTATTAGAAATGCGCATTATTTGCAAATAAAATGCAATTCTGATTTCTAATTGGCAAAGAGTTGTCACACAAAAAAACAGCTCAAGTTTATGTATGTAGGCATTTATTTTATTGTTGTTATTACTGTGGTGTTGTTGTTATCGTGACTGCAGTCAAAGTTGTTGCAATGTCAGCACTAGAGTTGACAAGTTCAAGTGCGCTGCCGATATTAGTAGGCCAGCAAAGCGAGCAGAGTTGCCAAGAGCAAGTACATATGAGTACGAGTTGCTGAGTTGTATTTTGTGTGTGTACAGTTTGCACTTCCCTTAGCTATATACACACACACACACAACACATGCACACTATTTAAAATAATATTTTTCTTGTCGTATATTTATTTTTATAAGTATGTTTTCGTTATTTTCCTTTATTTTGCATACGCAAATTCTGCGAATAAAACAATTAATGAAAAGGAGAAGCAGAAAATAATTTTTACGCTGTCGCATTTGACTTATTTTTGTTTGCCTCTTTGGGGATTTCTTTTCTTTTTATTTCATTTCATTTTATTTTTTTGCATACGCTGGGAAGGAGAACGTGACCGCAATGCCAGAGTGAAATTGTATGGAGTGGGTTGCTGAGTGCTCGGGCTTTTGATAAAACTCAATGCCGCTGTCCCTGCCCGTCCAGCCGATCTCCGGTCGCGCTTCCGCGCCCATTGCCCAGACAGAGTTGGAAGCGAAGCAAAGTCAACGCCCGGCGAAGCATCGAAGTTTGCCGGCCTTTTTTTTTGGGCACGCAAACGCCGCTTGACCATATACCATATGTCCATGTATCCAGCTGTATACATATATATAAATAAATACATGTATGTGTGCAAAACGGCGGCCACCATTAAAATCACTTGGTGTTTGTCCATTTTCGGAACGCCCACGCGATCTGCCAGCTGTCTTCCCTCCCTGTCGGCAATTGAATTAAACATTTTGCAGTCATAATTCAAAATTTGCTAAAAAGTGCAGCGAACACCCCAAAAAATGTCAATATACGAGGTATATAAATTTTAAGTTGGCTCTTTTTTTATTCTTTCACTTATATATATATTTTTTAAGGGGGTTTCGGATTGCGGTTTCGGTTCTGGGTTGCGATTCCTTTCGTGCCAGGCTTTTAAGTTCAGTGTCAAATTAATCAGACTTTGTTCGGTCTGTGCCATTAGTGTTAAAACAACAACAACAACAACAACTACAACAACAAAATTTGACAAATTTACATGTGTTGTTCAACAAAAATATTTTTGCTTGTGTCGTTTTGTTTGTGCCTTTAAGCAGTGCATTGAACTTGGCTAATGAATATGATTGTATTGTATTATAATACACACACACACGCACAAAGAGACACACACACACACACAATGGTAGTGTTTAGTAAACACACCTATGGAAAATATTTGGAAAAGGTGCGAATTTCGCAATGGGTCGAGCAGATAACAAAGTCAAGTTATGGTAACTGATGTGGCCCTTCCCAAAATGTCCCAAATAATTCTTCACAATGATAGCACGCAATTCTTAGATATGCCATAAATAACATTTAATGTAGAGTATGCCTGGAAATATTAAAAATGAATCGATTCAACTGAAGAACACATAAAGTTTCAACTTTATATGCAAGTTGATATTTGTTTTATAAGCAAATACACTTTATCAATCATTGCAATTCATCAGAATATATATCTTAAATTGATAAAAAAACTAAACCTGGCACTGCAACTGATAAGAGCATTGATAACGTTGAAATGGTCAAGAGTTTACTTAGTATTAATTATAATTTGAGCTCACTGTGCCGTTATTTGGGATTGTACTTTAGTTCAAGTGTCATTAGCTTGTAATTAAATTTGTACAGTAAACAGTAACACACACCCATACACATACACTTAAAGAAATCTACATAAAATGGGGAAATACCCGCAATACAGAAAAGCGGCTAATAAAATGACGCGACATTGGTCTACGAATAATTTATTTAAATGCATTTGTCGCGACATGACAACAAAAACAATCAGCTAAAGCAACAGCAACAGCAAGAGCAACAGCAACTGCAACAACAACAAAGGCAATAAAAACAATAACAACGATTTGGGGGAGTTTTACAAATTTATGGCAAAGTTTTCAGTTCGAGGAAATGGCAAACAAACGACGCGTCTGCAAGGCGCCGCCGAGGACGAAAGGACAACACGACAAAATGCAAGCGACATTGCAGCGGAGAGCGGGGGAGAATGGGAAATAGAGAGAGATAGAAGTGGAGGACAACACAGACAAGTAGTAAAAGTTGTTTTCACTTTTCATGCTCCTCTATTTTTGGCGGTTGAAGAATGGTATGTGTATTTATCTATATACATATATGGTATATATGTAAATATCTATCTACGACTTGGGCTTGGTCAATTCCAAGAATAAGGACAATGCGACGTCGGCAATTCAAAATGGGGGACAATCAACGGAACAGAACTAAACTAAAAATGTGCATTCGTTGCGGTTGTTGTTGGCCACTTCTTCCAATTACGTTAGCCATCAAATTATGCTCGACAGCAAACGAGCAGGACACACGTTGATGTCCTTCTTCATTTTCTTTTTTCTTTGGGTTAAATGACAGAGCCAAGTAGTATCCAATGACTGATCAAATTATCTTGCCCAAATTGAATTGACAATCTGCAGTAATTGAAGCCGACATACTGCAGTCTGCACATCTGCCCCATAACTTTCCAGACTGACTGTACTAATACCAACAAATTGCAATTGCAACTGGCAACTGGAAACTGGCAACTGAAAACTCGTAAGTGAGTGCAACGTTTGATGTTCAGCTTCACGCTGCAATTAACTAGGCTGCATTTGATTTAAACACGTTGAAATACAAATACAACAATGAGTCTTAATACATATCAAAATTAAAGATACTAAGCTTGCTGGCCACAATGCAATGAAAACATTTATAACGGTGCCTAAAGCTCGTCTACTCGTGATCAGACTGAGAATATTATTATTTTTATTAACGTGAACTTAAAGCAGTCAAACGAAAACGTCTCAATATCAAAATGAAACTAGCAGCTAAATTAAATAATTTATAAGCATTAAAAATGCAATTTGTATTACTGTATTATTGTAATACTTATTCCTATCACATGTAGCGTACTTTTGCATAAATCTTATCTATAGTTATGTATATTAGGTTGCATCTACATATGTGTATAGAAAAATGGTACACCAAATTTGTATTCTAGTTTTTAGTCCGATCCTGATCAAGATTTATAACACAAATCATAAAATAGGACTGGGGAACTGGGGACTAAAAATCGATTTAATAACTATGGTTTTTTGCTGAAAATATTTATAATATCAATTCGAATACGAATACGAATTGTAAATACCATTCTGTGTAAAATAATCCGATGCACCCTAATGTATATAATATATTGTACCCTCTCTATAACTCATTTAGCTATGTTTATTGATCGAATCTTTTAGACGGGACTTGTCACGTTCACGTCAAGTGCTTTCTTACTTTCTGGCCCACGTTGACGCCCACAACATACAACTCGCAACTGCTCGGCAAGTGCCCACAAGTGAAATAAGTAAAATAAATCTCGTATTTCATAAGAAAACAATCGAAAATAAATTCCCCCACACTGTATGTACTTTGTCCATATTCAGTTAATTAAAAGTGTTTAATTTTTTGTCTTATTTTGTCGAAAGAAAGTTGAAATTGTCTTTATTTTCTGTGCGCTTTGAGACTCTCGCATTTTGTGTGGGGGCGCATGTTTTGTATTTTATTGAAAGAGTTTTTGAACGAAATGCCCTTGTTACTCCCTCGCACCCCATTCAGAGAATACACTGCGAGAAAATGTTGTATGCGATACAGTTGCAGTTACACTGCAAAAATGCAGTTGAAGTTAACATTTTGTGTTGAGAATATTTATGACAAATTATAAATAAATGATTTTTGTGGCTTCCCAAACTTGTGCTTAATTCATTTCTTCAAGTGCATTTATGCTTAAGCGCCTTTAATTAAACAATTTGAGCGCTTATGTCGCTCGTGTCAGAAGTCGCAAGTGTTTGACTTGAAGCATGTTACTTTGAACCGCCCTAATTGTGGCATAAGTATATGGAGACATGCAGGCACACACATGTGCCACATTATGTACTTAGGTACATACACTTATGCAACTAAGTATGCGGACAGTTTCAAGTATCACGCGAATGCCTTTTGGGCCAAGCTTTCGGTTGAAAGGTTCATTTGAATTCAATTTCTACGTGTTTTTTAGCCACAATTGTCAAGTCGTTGCACATTGAACCCTACATAATATATCCAGAAAACGGAAGGTGCCCGATACAGATACACACACACACACATATGTTACTCATAAAACTTGATAAATTACCACGAATATCGCACGTGTGCGATTATCGTCAAACGGCGCCGGTTCCAGACACCGCGATCACTGGACTGTGAAATGCAATAAACGCAATATGCAAAAAAAAAAAAAGTAAAATATAAAATACACACACCAAAAACTTACCACTAAAAACAACAACACGAAGTGTAAACGAATAACGGGTTGTTGGTACTCATGACTTGGCAACTTGATTTTTTTGGATTGACTTTTATTCTGTTGCCAACTAAGTTGTTACCTCAATTCTCTAACTTATATAAACTAAGCATTTCAATTTAAAAGTGTTGAAAATAAATTTAATGATATATCATTAAAAATATATCTAAATCAAATTTCTTCAGCTCTACTCCTATTAGTTGTAGTATATGTGTATCTATATATGGTACGTGTATACAAACATCTGATAACATAATCTATAATTGCTAAGCATAATTATGGATACTTTTTCGCCTCATATCAGTCTCTGTGGAAGGTCGACATAACTAAGCAAATATTTGAAATATTTCAGTTTATCGGCGCTGAAATTTCTCGATAGGAGGGGAATACGCCCGCCGCTAAACTACGTAATATATATATTTATGTGTGTTTGGGTGTACATATTTGAGCACTTGCCACAGTCAATAATATTATTATCGCAAATAGCTTGAAATAAGTTCACTTAAATTAAGGCAAAACAACTGAACTTCAACAAACAGAAAAAAAATAATAATAATAATAGTAAAATAAAATTATTAAAGGAAAAAATAAAGCTGAACATAAATCGGAACGCTGATAAGCGACACCGACACCGACACCGACACTTAATCATTAAACAAACAAATTCAATTGCAAAACAACAAATCACATATAATACGATATAACGTACAATGGGGGCGATACGGGCTATGTGAAGGAGACGGAGAAGGAGCAGATGGGGGCCAAGAGCCAAAGGGGTTGCAAGTAAAATTTCCAAGAATTTTGCGACGATAAGCCCAATGCATTATTAAAACCAAATGCGATATAAAACAGATGCAGCCAAGTATTTCCATAAATTTTTGAAAAGCTGCGAAACCGACAACTGTTCAACACTTCTCGAACTTTAAGAGAAAGGTCTTCGAGTCTGATAAGCGGACAACTGTATTTCTATCTGTATCTGTATCTGAGGGGGTTTTTTTTATTTGTTTATTCTCTTTTTGCTTACCACTTTGGGCAATGGCGATAGCGGCATGTTGAATAGATGATATTCATCGCCAAAGATGTTATAGTTGTCCAGCGTCATGTTTATAAGTTGTTATATGTGTATGTATATATTTATTTAAATGATAAGTAAAACTGCCAATTTGTTAAGACGCGCAACAGGCAGTGACAGCGGCGTCGGCAGCGACGTCGGCGTCTCTGCGATGACAAATTCAAATTCTGGCGAAATTCGCCTTCTGTTGCTTGATTTTGTTATTGTATTTAGCGCGCACTTAAATGTATCTGTATCTGTGCCTTGTCTATGTATTGTATTTGTATTATTTGTATTTGTTTTCTGTCTGTTAATCGCTTTTATATGATGCGAATTTGTTTTGTTGTCAGTTTTTCCGAGAATTGTTCGCGTTCTCGCTCACTCAATTTGAATTTGTCTTTCGCACGCTGCAAATACCGAAAGTTATTTGCAAAATGCTCAACAGTTTTTACAGTATTTTTATTTATTTCTTTTATTCGCGTTTACAACAATTTCTTATTTTGCACTTGCCGAAACGATTTGGACGGCCAACGGGTTTCAACTAAATGCGTCATCGTTGCGCCGACGACTTTTATACGCCAGCTGGCAGCGCCGATGACTTTTGAGTGTTAATCGCATTCCACAGCGCCCGATGGAGCGAAAGAGCGCAATCGGGCGAGCGACACAGCAAGAGTGTGAGAGCAAGTGCAAAAGCAAAAGCAAAAGCAAAGAGAGAGAGCGTGCAAATGAGTGAGTCGAAAGTTAATTCTTGTTGTTGTTTTGTTTTTGGAGATTGGCATTTCCTGAGCGAAGCTTTGCTGAGCGTAAGAAACGACAGAGTTCGGCATGCATGCATGTGTGTGTGTATGTGTGTGTGAGTGAGTGAGAGTGTGTGTGTATACTTGAATGTGGACATATTCATGTGTGAATTGTAGTGTAGTTGGTGCCTTGTGGACTTAGCTGCGTTGCCTTTTGGGATTGCATTTGGCAGCGGCAACTCACGTGCCCACGCCCAGGCGTCCAACCATAATTTTCTTGGCTACATTGCGACGACACGGCGAGCAGCTTCTAGCGCGCCTCTTATCTTATCGCTAGACAATACGGTTATGACATAAGCAACTAAATTTAAAGAGTTAGGTAAAGTACCCAAAAGACCACAGTCAATGTGTACACACCTATCTACATTGTAGACATACATACACACATAATTACAATGGCTTGGCTTTGTGCCCCAAAAAAAAAAAAGGGGGAAATGATAGAAAAAGGCTTTGATGGCTGAGAGTCTTATCTTTAGCTGGGATTGCAAAATAGGTCGATACAATTTGATTCGATACAGCTTGTGGTATTGCACACAGGTGTGTGGCAGGCAGGCAACCAGGCAGGTGTTTGTTTACTTTAGCTAGGGCCCTTATCAACAATATATCAGCCCTAACACCAATATTGATGGGCCCTGCAACGATTCGTAATTTAATGCGCCTAGCCAAGCACATGTTTTATACGAAATACCCTGCAAAAGAGGGGTTGCATGAGTCGCAGCTCAATAAATCCATTCGTACCTGAAACTGTTCCGAGTATCGATAAACGGTTCACAAAAAAGTATGTTAAAAAATGTTTATATATAAGAAAAAATATGATGGATTTCAACAAAGATCAATCTTGTAAGATTGCTAAACAAATGTAAAATTTAAATTAGTTCGACAAACGAAAATGCAGTTTCGAATTTCCATTTTCAATTGATTTGAAGGTTACGTTTTCGATTACAGTGTAAATCCCTGGATTAAATACAAGACAGATTTGCCATCCAACAGCATACCCAATAAGTCATCTCTGCAGGGTATAGAAAGGCCGCACTGTCCTTGTTTATTGGCACTTACAAATGAAATGGAAATGGGAATGGGAACTGGAACTGGAACTGGGCCATGTGACACTGAACATTTGTGGTAATTGATTTGCAGTTACCCTTTGAATTTACTTACCTGCAATGATAAATAGAGAAGAATTTGGGTTAGAGCAATAGTAATAATAACAGTAACAGTAACAGTAACAATAACAATAATAATCATATATGATTAGTGTGCGCATATCGATTGTAATTTTATTTTTTTTCATTATAATTGTTTTTTTATACATTTATATTTTATCGCAAATTCACCCGCATCTCTCTAGATTTAAGGGAAGAAATGTTCACCATATTTACAACGAAATTAGACATTGACCGCACAATCTAAAGTACATATTAGGTTTATGCGGTAACAACTGTATCGAATATACAAATGCGGGTTTTTTGTATTTAAATCTCGACCTGTGTAACTTCGAGTATTGCACCCATATTCTTCTGATTATGGTTATTGCAAACTGCGGCTAGTTCCAGAAATAAACAGTTAGTTAGAAACATATACCAAACGACTTACGTCATCGAAATCGGAAATCGGAAGTTACAACTACTTCTGGGTAAACATAACAATCCCAAAAATACTTGGGATCATATCAAAACAGAGATAAAACGCATTTCATTGACGTAAGAATGAATATAGGAAGCTCGAACTCAAGAGTTCTTTGAAGTCGATCGATTGACAATCGTGAATAATGACCAATTTCTGGCGAATCTAACGGACAGCACCCACAATTGATAAGCCTTTATTAGGCCTGATTTATTGGACGGTTTACATCAGTTGTTTAAAAATAAATTCGCCATTATGCACTGTCTTGATTCTTGTTGCTTTCTTCTGTTTTTTTTTTTTTTTTTTTAGGTTTCCAGATAGAGCCTGTAGCGATAAGGCGATTTGTTTTGGATCCGTTGCGTGCCCAGTACTTCCGGTGATGATTTATAAAAATATAAAAAAATGTTGCCAAATGTATTGACACTGTGTCGTAGGCCCAGGCAATGCAGATAAGATTACACAATGCCCACAATGGAATTACCAGGAAGGCAATGCCAATGTGAATAACTGAATGAGCGTGTTATTCAGAAGAATAACAAAGAAATACACTCGTATCTACAGTTTAATCAAATACTAAAGAAATTACGATTAGAACTATAGAATATGCTGATAAGAAATGTTGATGGGGTGCTGAGGATGATGCATAGATGCAAAAGTATCTACAATGATAAAGAACGCAGTTGGGCAGTTCTTCTAGAACGCATGGACAGAAATGTTTAATATTTAATTTTCAATTATTGATGGATAATTAAATTAGAGGTCAAATAATCTTATAATATACATTGCGCAAGGAAATTGATTAAGATTTGACAAAGTTATGGCAGTTTTAATATTTGGTTAGAAAAAGAATTTTCCAATTTTGATGCAGTATTAATTTAGATACCAAATAATGATAAAATTGACATTCCGCAAGGAAAAAATGTTTTAATATGTGAAAACGTATTAATTAGAACCAAAAAAAATTGACATCTTTAAGATTTGACAAAGTTATGATAGTTTAAATCTGTGGTAAACAATTTTTTTTTTAATTTTGATGCAGTATTAATTTAGATACCAAATAATGATAAAATTGACATTCCTCAAGGAAATCGGTTAAGATTTGACGAAGTTATGACAGTTTTAATATGTGGTTCGAAAAAGAATTTTCCAATTTTGATGCAGTATTAAGTTAGAGAACAAATAATGATAAGATTGACATTCCTCAAGGAAATCGGTTAAGATTTGACGAAGTTATGACACTTTGAAGTTTTTGAAAAAGTGTTATTTTACAGCACAAATATAGATCATGTTTTCGATCGTTTTCTGAGTCTCACAACTCAATTTCCAAATTTATTAAGTTTATTTGACCTATGAAATTCGCTAAATTTAAAAATGTGCTTTGCATTTCGAGGCCTCTCACGCTGTCCAACGGGAAGAATCGTGCAGATTCGGTGGCTCAGTTCTGCAAGAGCCATCAAAAAGTATCCCCATCTAATTAAGGCTGTACAGGGCAGCTCGAAGTATCCGCAGCCGCATCATCATCATCTGCAGCTGCAGCGGATGAGTGGAAGCAATCGGTTTGGCGAGGACAGTTGGTTCATCAGCAGCACGCCCAAGGCTGAAGTGATAGGCGTGGCCGACGGAGTGGGCGGTTGGAGTAAGGTGGGCATCGATGCCGGCATCTTTGCCAAGGAGCTGATGTACTGGTGCTCCAACAACGCCCAGCGAGCCGAGTTCGATGGCCGAAATCCGCGACAGCTGCTCATCGATAGCTTTAACCAGATGAGGAGCAGATCTGCCGATGTCTTGGGCAGCAGCACCGCCTGCCTGGTGTCCCTCAAGCGCTCCGACTGCTCGCTGCACACCGCCAATCTCGGAGACAGTGGCTTCCTGGTGCTGCGCAACGGTAAAGTGGTGCAGCGTTCCGATGAACAAAATCATGGATTCAATACGCCATATCAGCTGGCGATGCCACCGAAGAAGCGGGCGAGCAACTCGCACAGCGATAAGCCCGAGCAGGCAACCTCCACCCACATGCCTCTGCAACATGGCGATCTCGTCCTGCTTGCCACCGATGGCCTCTTCGACAATGTGCCCGAGAGCCTGCTGGTGCGGCACCTGCGACCCGTGCACGGCGAGACACAGAAGGAGCAACTGCAGCTGGTTGCCAATAACCTGGTTGCCTTGGCCAACGATCTCTCACTCAGTCCCAACTTCCAGTCGCCCTTCGCCCTCAAGGCCAGAGCCAACAATGTCAACTATGGCTCTGGTGGAAAACCCGATGACATTACCCTAATCTTGGCCAGCGTCGCCATACACTAGCAGTCACCAGTGAATAGTTAGCGTAGCAACAACAAAATGCATCAAGTGTACACTCAGAGAATTGGTTGTCAGTTTGTTTTTCAGTTTGTCAGTATCTAAATTTTTACAAGTTTATAAAAATATGCAATAGTTTATTTTACTTTATTTTAATTATTATTTCCTGATCAGAAATTAGGTATTTAAAACACTCAATGTATTTTAATCCGATGTGTAATAAACAATTTAAAATAGAGTTGATGATCGCCTATTATTCAAAGAGTTATAGATTTTTAATAAGTGCTAACAAGATGAATTATTTCAATGAATATGAACATGAAATAAGAGAAAATAAGAATAATTTAAAGCAAAATAAGCGATACTTATTATGGTAGCTAATATGGTATATTTGTTAGCTTTATATAAAGAATAAGCCTAAAAAAAAAAACATTTAAATGCGGTAAACAGATATTACTTTTATTAAAACTTAATAAAAAACCTTTATTTTACTGCGGGTTTTCTTTAAGAATTAGTGATAAAATAAGAATCGATTTAAAAATCAATATATCTTTTTAAAATTGTAATATCTTATATACAAATGCATTTTCACATGACAAAGACATGAGTAAATCTGTTTTGGCACAACAAATATAGATTCTTAAAACTTCTTCATCACTGAACAACAAACAAAAGGTTTGCAACATCTAACATGCATTTTTATTTATATGTATATTCTTTTGAATATGTATTTATTTGGAGATTGTGCATTCCTGCCGGAATTGAAGGCTGAGGAAAAGGCAGGCAAAGATTCACAAGTTTCTAATGTTGTCAGCTGACAACAGTGCAAATATTTGACTGCCTATCAGTCAGACCAAAAACAAGAGCAACAACAATAACAACAACAACAACAGTAAAACAATCAACTTAAAGTAGCTACGATAACAAGGTAAATTTCATTCATACGGCGCACAAAGTTGAAGCGTGAAATGAATGAACCAAATGTGGCTACAACTAGACGCCAAGTCACTACGTTCGCCGATGACTCATCCGCAATTTAGTACGAATTCAAGCGCTTATTTAAGCCCAGTTAGCAGCGAACGGCAGAGGGGCTGATGGGGGGGGGGGAGGGGAAGGGGCAGCTCCTACGCTACAGCAAAGAGCAAAGACTCAACACGAACTCAAAACGAGTTAAGTAAAAAGCACTCAAAGCTTAATGTTTGTAACAGACAACGAGAGAGCGAGAGAGGGAGAGAGCACAAGCAGTGTGTGTGTGTGTGAGAGAGAGAGAGAGAGAGAGAGAGCGCGCGCTGAGAGAGCGCTCAATGCAGAGGGACTGAGGGACAGGCAGTCGACGGAAATCCCCAGCATATTTTAAGCCAAGGCAACAGCAGCAGCAACAGCAACAACAACAATTGCTCAGTCGAAGGAGCCGCCACGTCATGCACCATTTGGAGGCGCATTCGTGAATGCGGCTGCTGCTGCTGCTGTGGCTGCCACTTGGCGTGGCACTTCTGCTCCCCCAAATTGCTTTACTTACTTATCTTCGCATTGGCATTTCTCGCACTTCTCCAAGTGGTTGGCTCTTTTGCCGTTTTGCTTTCCTTGCAACGCGGAATGCTGCGCCTCTTTCTTGGAATTTGGCGCCATGACGCGTCACTAAATAATCCCCACAATAATCCGCACAGCATTGTGGCACGGGCCACCACCAACACTAACAACACCAGCAACACCAGCAACACTAACAACACTTACAACAAGAACATTAATACTAAGGATCGTTTGTGCGTAAATCTTTCACTCGTGTTGCACTTTCCACACACTTATTTACATATTTACATTGCTATCCAGATGTGGTGCCCCCATTTCACACATTTTGCAATTTCCGCCGCATTAAATTAGCCAAAATGTAAATGTACAACTCAATTAACGTTTATTTGAGGAACCGTCAACAACTGGCATTTAGTTTTGGCACTCTTAACCTTTTGGGCCAGTTCAACAAACGCACAATTCGAAATGGATTCCCAGAACTCGTTGCTCCTTCCCCGTCGTTTCCGCCTTCGTTCTTGGCCGAATTCGGTTAACGTGAAAATCGAAAGTGAAAACACGCCACATTTGACAGTTTTGTTGCTAGTTGAAAATGTGGCATGACATAATTCGAATATTTAGCATTTTCCCAGCAGCAACAATGTGTTTTGTGTTGTGGCAAACGTTGCGTATACGCAATACAAATGACCTATCTATCTCTTTTGCTCACTCTCTCTCGCTCTCTCTCTCTGTCTCTTATTTGCTCTAAGGCAAAGCTTCGTTCTGTGACGTCAGCATACAATATTTGTTACCAAATTTGGCAACTCAATACGATCGCTTTCAGCAAAAAAAAACACAAAAAAAGAAACCGGCTTATCAGAAGACTAGACACGTCGCGACATGTCGATTTGTTAAAACCCAAAGTTAAAGCCGAAGACTTTAGACAATCCGTTGACGTCATTGACGAGCGTATAGCGAGTACAGTTGTTATACGATACAACGATAAACAAATGATATGCTACGAGTAAAGCAAATAAATGATAGTAAAGGGAAATTCCCCATAATTATGTGTTTATTAACACATTTGATTTCATTTATGTGTATCTTTTATTAAGCATATCGTGAGTTTTATGATAGATTGCTAATCAAAAATAGAACAGATTGATAAATTCAAAATTTATTGCTATTTATGTTGCTGATTGCACGAATTGCATGTCAATTGAAGTTTCCCTTTCTGAGAAAATACATACATACATGATCTAATATTATTATTTTTGTATTTGTTTTTGTTTTTTTCGATAAGCTTCAATGCTGTTGTCAAGTACTTTACAAACAAAGTTAAAACTGACAACAGATTACATGAACTTTCATGTTCACTGACGGGATTCCTAGAATTGTCGTAAGTTAGTTCTGATAAAAATAAAGTCCATATTTTAAGGCCGACGGACGCCAAAAGTCGTAAACTTAGCACGGCCAAGTAAATGCACCCATTAAAGGCAAATCAAAAAAAAAAAGCAACAACAGCAACAACAGCAACACTCACAATTAATGCTTAATTGTATATACTTATATTTATTGTTGTTTACTAAACGTCGCAGTCGCTGCATTGACAGCTTTTATTTATTTTCATTTTTATATTTATATTTATATTTATTTTTAGTTGATGCGCGCATTAAATTGCCAATTTCTGCAGCTGGGCAAGTATCTGTATCTGTATCTCTCGCTGCAACTCTATCTGTATCTTTATCTCTATCTTTAAATAAAGAGTTTTAATTTCCAATTTTAGTAGACATTTAATATTTGCATATATAAAATAGAGGACTCTCGATCGAAACAGTCGTTAAAAGGGTTATCACCTGTGGGACAGCATTTTAATGCATTGGCTTTTATTGCTTCGATTATTTATGTATACAACTCTCGCATATTTTATGCAACATCAACAGCAACAGACAACAGCAGCAATCAACTAAAATGTCCATTTGTGTGCACTTCAAGTGCAACACGCCATTTAGAGACGCATCCAACAATTCACATCACAATTCCAAATCCATCCACGACGACGCGTGAGCCGTTTGACATTCCAATTGGAATTGTTTGGGGCAAGCGGAGTGTGGGGCAAGCAGCTGTGGCAGCAGCACCTGTGTACCATTTGACCTTGGCATTGTATTTAATTTTGTTGTGAAATTCATGGTAACATACATACATATATACATAAATGTTTAATAAGAGGAATAATCGTTTGCTTCAACGGCAAAAATATATTAAAAAGCCTGACACAAATAAAACTCCATTTTGCAATCAGAATAACTTATTGTGTTTAAAGCTTCCAGAAATTCATTACTTAATTCTTAACTCCAGTTAATCTGAGCATTTAACTTTAAGTTAGCTTTATTACGTCATTGTTATCTTTAAACTAAATATGCAAACATATATAACTTATTTTTAATAAGTTCATTTAAAATGTAATGATGTAAGACTTTATTGTATTGTGAAACGTTTTTTCGAGTTGACTCAATTAAATTGTTAAAATAAGATTTATTTTGTGATTTGTGATTATAATTGATTTAATAAAAACTATATATATAATTTTAGGAAAACTCGATATTTGCCAGTCGAAATATTATTTTCCTATTTCTAGTTATTTAATCAGGCAGCTATTTTTTATTTACTGGTTTCTGGCATTATAGCTGCTATTAATAGTTATTATAGGATTGAAGATATGACAATTTTTAAAATAAATAATTCTCAGCTTCATGTAGTATCAAAACTTATTAAAGTTGCACAACAACTGATAGGTTGATTAAATGCTGTGCAACAGGAATGATATGCTCCAATTGCGACATTTCGTGGTATCTTTCATATGACTAAGCAACTCTGGGTCAAATTAGCATCGACTATCGCGCCTCTGATTGTTAGCCTTGACCTTACCGCAAACTTAAGTTATGGCTAAGTGAGTGTAGACACTACAATTCACAAAATAAAAACAAGCAAAAGAAACAGAAACAGAAAAACCGGGAATTGCACGTGCTGCAAATGACAACTGAGTGCAGCCAGCGAAACGGACGGCGACGCCCACGCAGCGTAATAAAAGTGTGAAAAGCAGATTGAGAAGAAAATGCTGAAGTGGCAAACAGAATCAAATGCAACTGGCCAGCAGCCTTGAATTGCTGCAACTGACGAAATAGCTACAAAAATAACAAGAGTGAGTGCAAATACAGGCGATAAACTGAACGACGGGCGACTGAGTCAAATAGTCTGAGTGCGATAGACTAAATTCTCGCATGCGATAAAAGAGCAACAAAACTGCGTACGTGTGCGGTAGCATGTGCGTATCTGTGTGCATAAACCTGCTCATGAGTGTGTGAGAGAGACCAAAGAGAGAGCACGAAGTTTGAAGGCAAATGCGAAACAACAACAAATGTGTGAATTGAAATTCCAAAGATGTCGACAAAATAAACGATAAAACAAAAAAAAAAAAAAAATAACTGAAACTCTGAACAACAACAAAGTCCCAGTGGAAAGATACAATAAAATTGCGCACAATACAATTCGTCGAAAAAAATACACGAAAACAGACAAATATACATGTGTACATACGTATTTTGTTTTAAACAAGTTTTTTGACTTTGTTGCTTAAAAATAACAAAAAAAAAAATCATAAGATGGGAACTGAATTGTATTGTTGCTATTTTGTTGTTGTTGGTATTGCTATTAATTTCGTGAACAGTTTTTGCGCAGCCGTTGTTATTGCGTTCGATCTATGCACCTTTCCCCCTCCCAACCCCCTGTCCACCCATCAACTGCAGCACACGTACATACACATAGATACATATAAAGAAGAACGGACACCGATCATAAAAAACGAGAGTCACACTTACGATAAGATTGCGCGCAGCTGTCGCTGTTGTTGTTATTGTTGCTGTCGTTGTCGATATCGTTGTGGACATATCGGGCAAAAAGTCCAATTCTTGGCCCGTTGTCGCTGTTGTTGTTGTTGCTCTTGTTGTTATTGTCGTCACCTCTTCATCCTCCTCCGCCTTTGTTAATGTCGTCGTTGCTGTTGCTGCACTTGTTACTGTTGCTGTTGTTGTTGCTGTTGTTGTGGGTTGCGTTTTTATTGTGCGTTCGACTTTAACTTTCATTGTTGTTGACTGCAAACACTTTGCACTAATTTCGTTTCGTTTCGTTTTATATTTCGTACACAATGCACAAATTTACATGTGCGACTCTCTTTCGTTCAGTTACAGAGACGTGCTCTCTTCCGGCTGTTCTCTTGCGTGTCTCTCTCTCTCCCCTCTTTTGCAATTACTTTACGCTGTGCTGCTTGCAGCTCACTTTCCCAGCTGTCAAATTGTTGCTGTTGCTATTGTTGTGCGGTCGTTGTTGTTGCTGTTGTTTTTGCTGTTGTTGTTGCTGTTACTGTTACACACAGACGTACATAAATGTTAAAATTGTTAACTGCGAGCACAGAATTTTCTAGATTAACTGGCAACGCCCCGCAACACCCGCACTCGCAACGCGTTGTTGTTATCGTCGTCTTTTATGACTGTGTGTTCGCTGTGAACTTCGTACAGCAAATTGAAAGTTTCAAAACGTTAAAACGTTCGTTGAATATGTCGCAATTTAACACCAACTTTGTGACGTTTGACGTTGTCACAAATGGCGATAAGACACTAACACACACATAGGACACAGGCACACACACACGGACACGCACACACGCGAACACAATGACTTTTACTTTGCTTATTGCTTGGATAATAAAATAAGAAAACGAACTAAACAAGCAATCGAGAAAGGGGAATAACGTTTTCAATTCTGTTGCTTTCTGTTGCAAGCACTTGTGAAAAACGTAACAAGAACGGGAACAAACACAACAACAACAAGTAGAAGTGCAATAATGCGAACATGGACGTTTGCCTGTCCCGCGTTTCCGCGCCTTCTTCTTCCTCACAGTGGCACAGTGGGGTGATGTGATGGCGGCTGTGCGATAGTAACTGACTGAGTGAGCGAGAGAGAGTGAGTGCGAGCGAGTGAGGAGGGGATTAACTACACGGATAGACAGAGACAGAGACTGGGGACGCAGCCGCGTGGCTTTCCGTTGCCGTTGCAGTCGCGTTGCCTTAACAAAAAGCGAAAAATAACTGAGCTAGTAGCTCCCAACCAGCCCGCCATCGTCATCCATACGCTCTCGTGACGTTTTAGCCATTGCCAGGTACACATACATACATACAGATACATTCTGACACACAGATACGCACTCACACATGAGCGAGCATATGCTGGAAATTAAAGACTTTTGATAACCAGGGCTGCAGTAGTTTTAATCGAACCAGTTTTATATTGATAGTCAGTACAATAAAAAACCTACACTCCAACATTCTTGATTTAGTCATTAACAATAAAAATGTAAACTTTATTATATTTTATTAATTACACATATTTGTATCAGTTTCAAATAGACATAATAGTATAATAGTATTTTACACAGCTTTGTTCAGAGAAAGCACAACTTAAACCATTTAAGTTTTATATCATGTAAAAAAACCATTTTATGTTAATTGATATTATTTTTATGTGTGTAATATAGTATGTAATAAATTCTATAAAAGAAATAATTTTATAAAATTCAGAAACTTTAACTTAAAGATTTTCTTTTTCATAGGTCAGTTAATATTAACTGAGATATATTTAAAATTTTAAAACTTTATCTATGCATTTTAAATATTCAAAAATTAAAATTATGAAAAATATTTAAAATGAAACTAAATATAAATTTAAAAAATGTAAAATTAAATTTCATTTTAATATAATAATGTTAATCTTAAGAGCGTTTAGTTGTTAAATAAAACATTTTACTTCCACACAAACAAATTTTCATCGTTCTTCCCAGCATGTCCATAGTTCCAATTCACTTTTGCACTCAGTACCAAGTTCGTGTGCTCACGATGTTAATCTCCCCTGACGAATGACTGCGCACCAGCAGAGCACACAATGACTGTCAGAATAATGATACAAAAGGCAGACAGCAAAGAGAGCGCGGCCACAGAAACACGCGCACATATTTATATATAAGATAAGAGAGAGAGAAACAGAGAGGGAGTGAGAGACACACACGCACACTCAGAAGCAGCAGCAACACTCAGCACAGATATTTTTCTCGCATGCGATATATAGTATGTGTTGAGTGAACTTCTCTAACATTCTCTCTGTCTCTAACACTCGAGTTAAGTATTAGCTCACTTTGTTTGCACTCAAATTGTGAATTTGGCGGGCAACTCGTTTGTTGACATTTTCTACTTGGCCGCGTTTTGTTTTGATTTTCTCTTATTCTTCGCTGGTGCTCTCTCTCCCTCTCTCCCTCTCTCTCTCATTCCACTGGCCTGTACACATGTTGTCTTGGTGCCTTGAGTTTTGTATGCCAAACTGGCGGCCCACGCACCTTATTCGCTGGTATGACGATGACTCATCGGGGTTTCTACACACGAATACAGACACAAACATACGCACACACACACACACACACACACACACACACATACAAAGTGTCTCTGTTGTGAGACCCCCTGCTTGGAATGCCGGCAACTGGGCACCGACAGGTAGATTCCCTCGCTGCACTCTCAATTGGCGCACATTAGCCACAATTTGTTGCTCGGGACCAGTGTTGAGTTACTTTATGACAGTATCTTTTAGATACATTGACGCGTGCTAAATGTGCCTATTAGGCGTTCCCAGCCATTAGGCACTGCCTCGCATCAGGTAGCCAAGTGGCGTCTAGATCTCAGCAACCATTAAACAGTCGCACAGCTCGCCAGGAGGCAGAAGATAAGCCGGTCTGAGTGCAACACTGGCAACTGGCAACTGGCGTCGCTGGCACTTCCAATTGTCTGGCCCTTAACGCACTCAATTAGATAACCGTCGTCGACACTGGCCAGCTTAGAGAGTAGCGACCACGACAACGACAAAGCGACAACGACAACGACAGTGTCAAGGCCGTCGGTCGAGGGTTACTAGTCCCATCGACAGCCCAGACTCAATTTACCCTTTAACCGACTACAGCACTTGGCCAGGAATTGAACCCATTACACTCTGAATTAGGGTTGAACTCAACTCGTTGACCACTTGAACGGAAATTGACCTATCTACTCCGACGCAGACACACACACATACCCTCAGACATACAGACATTTATTTCCCTTTCACAATACGGAAAACAGGAACTACGGCGATAAAAGCAACTTTCGTCCGAATAAGGAAGCGGTGATACAAATGCACTTATATATATATGATTTGTAGTATGTATTATTCTTGGAAACCTATAGAAAGAATGTTAAATTTCAACTACTATGGGAAAATAATCTGTATCCGCCGTAGCTCTGCTTGCTTATCGGGACATTCAGAAGTTAAAATTATGAACTAACTTAAATTATAGCATATAATAAAGTCAGTTGATTTTACTTTTCACTTTATTCATTTATTTTATTATTATAGTTCGAAATATTTGACAAAATTAATGTTTATAGTATAAAAATATTGTGAAGTATATATTTATTAAAATCTATAAACCGGAAATTAGACAGTCTCTACAAAATGTTATGATTTATATATCAAAGCAAGAGTTTTTAAATATATCCATCTCTATTAACATTATTAACATAACTTTAGTAACATTATTTACATTATATCTAAATAAGATGAGCAGAGGTATATAAATTTGTTTAATTTTCGACAAGTTTTGCCAGTATCCGAGTGAATTTATCATTGGTTCTTCAAAGATACGGTTCTATCTTTTTTAATTATTTGTTTTCTGATAGTCACGATCATGTCAGTGCCTATGTCATGCAAAGCTGTGTGAGTAACAATATTTTTTCAAATATTGCCTCAACAGTTTCCTAGAATTTCTACTCAATTTCACGGAATTAAAGTCTTCCACACACCACTTGATCCAAAAGGTATTTCCGGACGGATATTGTGATTTTATTATTGCGATAAACTTTTTTCAAAGATATTCACGAATCCCTTCAGTTGCACTAATTAAATATGCAAATAATATTTATAATAATACGTGGCATTAACATATCATTTAGTTGAGTATTTCTGACGCAAGCGAATTCAATGAGTCAATTTTAATTAGGAGAAAATTAATGTTAAGTGCAATCGGAAACTTGGAAGAATTCTTGTTCTTGGTATTTTTGCAATCTATGGATTTTTTTTAACGTTGTGGCTTTAACTGTGATTATCGATTAGTTAAAAGGCAACTGTATTTCACGGACAAATGGGCCAGAGTTAAGATTGCTTTAGACTTTCGCAGCCATTAAACAAATTCGAATTGAAATTAAAATTAAATTTTAACGCTAAAGACCTTGAAGAAAACAGCTGATTTTTCGCTAAAAGGGGCGTTTGGCGACGGTGCTGGGCGTGGCTGCAACACTTTGCGACGCAATAAATGATTAACGAATTTAATGAGTTTGTTGTAGAATCGTTTGCACTAAGAAGCAATGGCAAAATAACAACAGCAACAAAACTCAAATGTGACGCTCATTAAAATTAAGCATACGAAATAATAATAACAGCAAAAACACAACACCAACAACAATAACAGCAACAGCAACAGCAACAGTTAAACGACTGCAATTTAAAGTTGTTCATTTCAAGCGCTTAATTGTTTTTGTAATAATTAACAACAAAAGCCATGTATTACCACAAAGCCACAGCAGCAACAATAACAACAACTGCAACAACAACAATGCAAAGTTCAAGGACCAGCGACAGGCGGCGCTTAACAGAGAATCTCAGTAAAATTAGCATTCAAAGCGGAACTGTAACAATAACATTAACACGACTACAACTTGAGATTCCTGATAAGAGAGATTAATAGAAAAATAGATGATAAGATAAAGAGAGGGAGAGAGAGAGAGAGAGAGGAGAGGAAGTCAATAAACTAAAAAGTATTTCGGTTATAGTTCTCCAAGCTTTAGATCAAGTTTACAATATATAAAAAAGATAACTTTTCAATGTATCGAAAATAATACATCAAGTTGCAATGTCGAGTTAAAAAATATAAGAAAATTTTAATATTAGTAGAGTTAAAGTAATCGATAATCGCTTCTGCGAAAATAAATAATTTCATTTATAAATAATTTAGTTTCCGATCTTATCCTGTATATATAAATCTACAGAGTTTGTCAAGCAAATTTCGCAAATAAATATCTACCCTATCAATCGAGCAAATCTCAATTTCTCTTAATTTCTTTCTTGAATTGTACTTTTACTTGAATTATATCATTTATAAAAACAATTTACTTTTCATTTCAACACATTTGTTTCATTGACAGTTAATCAATTTTAAAACATCTTTAAAAAGCTAAAAAACAAAATTAATGTGACAATCAAAGTGACAATTTGAAATTAACACTCAATCTGTGTTTCCAGTTCCTGTTTGTGTTGATTTGTTATTGTAAACTCGTTTGTTTAATGTTAATATTAATATAGTTAAGTAAATACTGTTTCACTGTTTCAAATGACGTTAGCATGAGATTGTAAAGGTCACCTTGGTTAAAAAAAATGCTGTTTCCTTTGCCCAGAAGATACAACATTATCACATTCTTGGTGCGACGCTTATCAGATAAATGAAAAAAGTAATGTAAATGATAAATATTTAATCAAAGCAACTAACTCATATGCTAGCTAAAATATCTGAAACTAATTTATTTATTCGCTCAAACATTACCTTGCAAATGAAATTATTAATCAATTAATTTTAAACTTCTTTAAATATATTTTTTTAATGATCAATCGAGTTATTTAAATCGACTTTCATGAATCATCGACAACTCAACTCTAATTTGACTGTGCACCAAAATTAGACACTTTCATTGTTTGTCTTTTACTGTTCAAGAAAAACTAAGTTTCAAAATCTTCAAAAATTTCTTCTGCATTGTAAAATTGGTTCTACATTAATTCTACATTACATTAATCTACATAAATCCAACATTTTTTTGACACTGTCAACTAATTGTATGCTTCCATGTGTTGACACTATTTCCACGGTGAGCGATGTTGTATTTGCCGATCAGTCGACAACATGAATCTTTATACTTATAATCGTATTTTCATATCTAAAAATTTCGATTAATATCCCATATTTTATTATAAATTTTAGATAGTGAATAACATAGGTAAACTAGAAATAAATAAATATATAACACGATCTATCAAGGTTTTTTCGCTCCAGTTAAACGTGCCCAGAGTGCAGCGAGTCGTTTACATCCATGTTAATTACTTAACAAAGACCACGTCTAGAAATATAGATAAGAAAAGCAAGGCTGATGCCACAGTTGGTCAAATATGGGCATGTCTTGACATTTGTCGCACTCGCTGCTTGTGTTTGGCATTTCCGTTACGCTTTTTTCGAGTGAATTTTTACAGCTTTCCATTTCCTGGCCTGGTTTGGCCTGAAGGGTTAGCTCACTCACTGTAGCGCTTCGTGACTTCACAATTGCCATCTTATCTTTTGTTGTTGGGCTAGTTGTGTATTGGCGATAAGGGTATAGGTTGGCCAATGGTCGCATTTGTATTAGCATTGAATTGAATGACGTATGGCTGTTCATTTGGTTCATTTGGTTATTGGAAAGTGCATTAAACTTCACATTTTATAGCTGTCTGTTGGTTTAATTTAAACAAACAAGCACACACATAATTACACACACTTGTGCACGCTTTGTTCAGTTTTCCCCCTCGACAGTTTCAAGTTGAAACAAATTAAATTACTTAAAATAAGCTGTTGCTGTGTGTTTGTGTGTGTGTGTGTGGGGAGCGGCATTCCCACGGCGCGCGAACTGCAAATATTTGCCACACATAAACAGCAAATCAATTTTTGGCGACATATTTCATATTTCATATTTCAATTTTCCAAGTGCTGCAATGCCGCGTATGCGTAATGTGACATTGCGCATACGCCTTGTCTTTTGATGCTCGAAAAATGAGATTTTTCAGCTAACTAATAACTACTTACTAATAAGAAGATACTTAGATACAGATACAGGCACACAATATACACCTAAACTCCACCTTCAACTTGACACAGGCGCCGCCCACAAAACCGCAAAATGAAAGGCGACAGCAAAGCAACAAATCAGAAAGC
This sequence comes from Drosophila sp. st01m, assembly GCA_018901795.1. Taxonomy (NCBI): domain Eukaryota; kingdom Metazoa; phylum Arthropoda; class Insecta; order Diptera; family Drosophilidae; genus Drosophila; species Drosophila sp. st01m. The sequence continues at coordinate 6,460,848 of JAEIFG010001494.1, read as the reverse complement.
GAATGGAAGAGGAAGAAGAAGAAGAAGAGTAGCACATCAGCGCAAAAAGCGAGATAGCAAGATGCAATTAATGCATTGTATTATTTACTCACGTTGAATTGCTGCTGATCCGTACACAAATTGTATTTTCTTCTCAACAACGTCGAGTCCTGTGACACTTGCAGCTGTATTTGACGATTTGCTGGCGCTAGGAATTGTTGTTGTTGCTGCTGTTGTTGTTGTGTTTGTTGCAGTTGTTGCTGCTGATGCTGTTGTTGTTGCAGATTGGCATAATAGCAACTGCTTACGGGCGATGTTGTTACTGGCGTTAGTTGTTGCTGTTGCTGTGGTTGTTGCGTGTAGTTGGTGTAAGCTTGTTGCATGTATTGTTGTTGCTGCTGCTGCTGCGGCTGCAACATGTGCTGATTATAATTGACATTCATACTGTTATTGTTATTATTGTGGCATTGCTGCTGCTGTTGCTTATTACTCTCCGATATCCACAGAGAAGCGCGATGTTGTTGCTGCTGCTGCAATTGCAGTGTATTGCTGTTGGTGTTGTTGTTATTGTTACTGGCCCAAACAACATAATTATCACTCAAATTGTGTTGTTGCTGCTGCTGCTGCTGCTGTTGTTGTTGTAGTTGCTGCTGCTGCTGTTGCAGCATTTGCAGCTGTTGTTGTTGCAGATTGCTGTTGTGTTGCATTTTAATGGATTTTAAGGCAATCATCAACAACACAACGAATTATCAGAGTTTATCACAAGGTTTTTTGTATAAGCTGTGTCTTAAAGTATTATGTGAACTTTATTTTGTTTCTTCTCTTTATTATTAATATACATATATGGATATATATGTACATATATATATTTTAGTTGGGTATATCGTTTTTTAGGGGGTTTCTTCAATTCGTGGGTTTTTCCTGCATACAAAATGTAATCAGCAAATTTGAACTCGAATGTTATTATACTATTTTGTTTAATTTGGTATTTAATTGGGGGTTTTATTTAGTTCTAATATTATAACAGTTAATGTCCTTCAAATGAGTATCCTAAAGAAAGTTCCAACATTTTTTCTAAATTTAATTGGCTTTTTGGGAGTTTCAATTAATTATTTGCATATTGTGCAATACAAAAGAGTAAGAATTAAAAAAAAAAAAACTTTGTAACGATGACTCAACTTTTCACTCAACTTGCTTATTAATAATACACTACACTTATGTATGCATATATGTATGTACGTTTGTACATGCGAGTGTGTGTCTTATGAGTATCTGAACTTTTTAGTTGCTCGCGCAATATGTAAATTATATTTTATTTTATTTGTTGTTGTTGCCGTTTCTTTCTTCGATATTCATGTTTTGTTTTTTGTTTGTATATGCAACGCGAGAGATTTGCATGTGCGCAAAATGAGCGAGTTTCGCGCGACAGAGAGAGAAAGAGCGAGAAAGAGAGCACGACAGACGCGACAGACACCACCACCCCCCAGTCAGCGACTGGTTCGACGCACACGTGTCAGGCAAGTGGCAACGGCAACGCCAACGGTAACGGTAACATAAACGAGCAGCGGTAAACGGCGCGTAAACAAACACCAAACAAACAAGCGATGGTCGCAGCAACTGCACTGCAATTGCAATAAATGAACACAGTGAATACAGTGGAGCAGGAGGAGCTGGAGGAGCAGAAGGAGCAGCTGCAAGGGGAGCTGTTCTGTTTTGTTCACTTCAGTTGAGTGCAGTACGATTGCTATGTACGTTTGTTTTCATTCGCTTTTTACGACTCCTCCACTGCGCGCACGGATTAAATTACGTGATTCTTTGCAATAAACACACATAAAAACGCACATGAACAAATGAACCAAAAGGCGATCGGTCGTTCCGTCAGGCAGGCAGAACTCAAACACAGACGTAGACGCAGATTGTTTATTATTTTTAATAAGTTTCCACTTTTGTTTGATTTTATTTTTATTTGTATTGTCGCACGTCTTGCACTCGATATATTTGATTTGTTTCCGTTTCTGACTTAGATTTGTTATTTCATTTCATTTTTTATTTCCCCGTCTCCTGCGACTTCCACACGGCAGCAAGGCACGAATTGTATTAAAGCACAAAATGAAAATCGAATTTTGATAAACCTGCGCTCAAAAGGCAAAGCAGCACTCACACACACACAAACACATACGCACAAATGCTCACATAAACGAGACACGGACACAGACAGCGACGAATGATCGTTTCGGTTTTGGTTTCGGTTTCGCCTCGCGATCGTTTCAATTCGCTTCGTTTCGTTTTAATTCGGCTGCCTTTTGGGCTCTGGGCTCTGTCTGGCCTGCTCTGGCCGGGTTCTGGGCTCAAACTGCGCTGGAAGGCTAATAACGCGAGCGAAAAATTGTCAAAAATGCACAACCCAAAACAAAAACAACACAAGTCGCGTTTATGTCTCTTTCGGTTGTTGTTGTTGTTGTTGTTGTGGTTGTTGTTATTTTTGTGACTAATCGCGTTTGGTGGTCGCTCGCGTCAGTGTCCAGAAAACGTTGAAAACACCTTTTTGTGGCGCCAATTTACCAATTGGCAGCGTGTTTTCGTATTGGTTTATTGAGGCGGGGAGGCCCTATTCGAAAACGTTCCGTTTTGTTCCGTTCCGTTCGCGTTGCTGGCTCATAGATCACTCATAGCCCGTTGTCGTCTTCTTGGCTGCTTTGCCTGCCGTTAAACGATGACGCTTACGCTGACGTCGACGTCGGCGTTAACTATGACTAACGCAGCCTGGCACGCGGCTGTAGCTCCAACTACAAAAACAATATGTAGAACAGCAGCAGCGGCAGCGGCGCACCAACAACAAGTGCGAGAGCCCTGCCAAGAGCTGAATTCTGTTCATTCTTTTTTTTTATCGCTTTTTGGTTTTTTGTTTGTCGATTCGGAATCTATGCAACAACAATATTAAGATGTAAAAATATGCGCGACGTGCCCACTTTTTGAGCAACAACAAGAGCAACTTTGTGCATACGTATGTGTGTGTGTGTGTGTAAATGCATTTTAATCAGTTTTTGCGACACCTTGCGTCGCCTCAAATGCAAATGATCCTTGCACACTGTCATACACTCACACACAAACACACACACACACACACAGCGCGCGCACACACAGTCACGCTCTCTGCTCACTCTCTGCCTCTCGTTCTCACGCCAGCTCTCACAAAAACACCAACACAATCAAATGTACACAGAAATTTGCCATGCCGCCTGCTCTCGACGCTTTTTACCTGGACAAATGTTAATTGAAGAATTTATTGTTGTCTCATTGTTGTTGTGTTTATGGCTGGCGCTGGCCTGGCGACGATGTCGGCGACGGCGGCTCTTTTTTCTTTTCTTCAAATTGTATTTGTATTTGTCGCGTTTAATTATGACAGCAACACAGCAGCAGCGACGGCGAGGCGATCATTGACTTTTGCGTCGAGTTGCGGCTCTGCTGCTGCTGCTGCCGCCGCCGCCGCCGCCTCCTGCCGCTCAGTCTTTGTTTTTGTTTAAAATTTTCGGCTGGCCTTTAAATTTGCCCGCTGCTGTTGCTGGGCTTTTGCATATGCTACAACTACAGATACGTATTAATGTGTATGCGAGGTATCGCAGATGCAAATGTAGCTTTAGCTCCTTGATTTTTAGTTATAGCGATAAGTGCATAAATCTTTTATATTTTATCATATTATCATTCGAATGCGCCAGTACTGGTAACGGTAAAATGACAAATACATTTAGGCAAGTAACTGTTTTGACTAAATTTCAATTTCTCACATTTGTTGCAAAAATATATATATATATATTTTCTGTTACTAATACTTTTTGTTTCTATATTAGAAAATAAATTTTAAAAATAAATAATTAAATTAGATAGTACAAAAAATAATACTATGTATATGTTGCAATTTTTAATTTAGTTAGAATCATATCAAATTCATACTTACATTTATCGAAATGTATTTTCAGTGCATATCAAAGTCGCTCCCCCAAAAACACATTGCAAACTTTGCAGTCCGTTGTTGACATGTTAATGACATTTTTATAATGCGTACGATCAAGAGCAACAACAACAAAGGCGGATGCAGCTTTATTAATGTAGTAGTGAGAGGGGAGCTGCGAGAGATTTTCCAACAACAAATGGCTTTTTTGAGTTCTCGCTCGATTTTGGCAAAGGGAGCGGTCGCGGTTCACAAAATATTTATATACTGCATACATATGTGTGTGCAAATGTACATAATGCATTATTTTCATTGACGTGGCATGATTTAAACGCATTTTGATGTACGACTTGTATTTATTGTTGGGCTCACTTACATAACTACGTTTATACATACTGATTTAATATAAAATTAAATTAACAATTAGTACGGTGGTATGTGTGTGCTCGCTCGCTGCTAAAGGTAACAAGTACAGTGAACTCGTCGTAAGAGCGTGCAATACAAAAGCTTATAACAAATTTTGTTGGCCCGGCCATATTTGTTCGAAACAATGATGCGATCAGCACCAGTGTTGTCAACTTCTCAGATCATAAAAAAATATATCACAAAATAGCTAGAAACAGCTAGAATACTTTTAAGACAGATTGAACGTTATTGTAGTTTTAGCTTGATTGCATACCCTGCATACATTGAACGTATAAAAATGAGGTGTAATGACTTCGTGCAAATGAAAATATCGAGTGTAATTTATATTTATTTTCAAAAAAATTTATTGAGAATATTGAAATATATATACAAAGTTATCTAGTAATATTTATTTTAAATATTTCCAAATATTGTATTTTCAGTAGAAACATCAACCATTACTGGCAGCCGCTATTTGAAATTTTTTCACGTGATTGACATTGGAATAACTATAGATAGCGAGAAAATAGCCGAGTTGGCAACACTGATCAGCACACGCAAGGAAAGCAAAAGCTCTTTCCTCTTAATGTATTCATGCATACATACATATCTAAAAACAAACACACATCCGTGTTAATTGCGAATGTGTAGAACCAAAACAAAAGGCAAAACACGCAATTGGCGGCAAAAGAACAGAAGTTGCTGTCGCTTCGCCGCGACTACTTTCGGCAAGAGGAAGAGGTCGTGTCGCTGTCGTTTGCCTTGGCCCCATTTCGCCGTTTCGTTCGACACTCGACTGAGGTTCTCGTCGTGGTCAACCGAAGTGCTTGGCGAAATAATTGGCATTCCACAGCCAATGTAGGCGTTTGAAGATTTTCTTTAATATCTGTTCCCATAATCCAACATGTTACAAAGTGCAGTTGTTCCTAGTGGTTTACCGTTTGTCGTTTTTCTTAATGCTTGTTATTGTTGTTTCTTTGTTTTTGTTTTTATTAGCACGTTTTGCTTTTATGATCGTAGCGTGATTTCTGCGTTCTGTTTGTGGCTTTGTTGTTGCCATTTTATTGCGCCGCAGCTTTTTATTGTAGTTTTCTTGCTGGGTTTCGGCAACAGGTGTGGCCCCCACATATTTGACGTAGCCCTGTACATTGAACTCTGTAGTCCAGTGACATTCGAGTAGAACTGCGACCGTCATGGGAATGACGTGTTCGACATCCTTATCACATTCAATAACTATAACAGAAACCCAAACAAAATAAAAATTATGGCGTGACGTATTTTGGGAAACTGGACAGTCGACACATTGCATTCTCTGATAGTCCAGCTCCATGACTCATTGGAGAGAACCCGCAATGCTGGTCGTTTCGATTTCTAACCCACATTGAGCGACGTCAATTTCGTATGCGCAGCTGACTTCTCGTTTGCTATCGCTCGCTCTCTTCTTTTACTCTCTCCTCCCTCTCTCTTACTGTTTTGCTACCGGACCTAGGTCTACAAATGTGTATGTCACACATTTATACATATGTATGTAGTATATTTAATACATTCCAATGAGTATTTAATATCTCTGATGTCTGGAAGAACAATCAGAAACTCTCCACTATTTGCCGATTTGTTTTATTCGCGATTCTTTGAGCAGCCTCATAAAAAGACCAATCAAGCAGGCAAACAAAGCAAAACGATAAATGCCCCTTACCCAAAAATAAAAGAAAGAGCACAAAAAAAGAGAAAACTATAAAAATCAACAGAGCTCTGACTCTGGTATTTTTATGCCCTCTGCGCGAAAGTGTCGACTCCGACTCCGACGCATATTTCAATTCCAACTTGTCAAGCGAAAAAGGCTCGTAAAGCTAAATCTGAAATCAGCAAAGCGGCAATTCTCGGTCCCTGAGTAATTAATCGACACTGCCAGGCAGTCGCGTACATGGAGAGACACTTGAAGAGACTCCGAGACAGACACACAGACCCCTAAATCTGAGCAGACGAGGGCTGGCAAATTGTTTGGAGTGTTATGATGACATTTTAATTCGAACCTAATATTTCACTTAATTTTAAAGATTTATTGAATATGCCTGGTATTCGCAATGTAAATTAAAATTGTATGCATATGAAAGAGGAAAATGTTTCCGCTTTCACTTCAATCCGAAAATCGTACACTTGCATATAGCATACATTTGGGAGTCAAATTGAACAAAGGCTCAAATTTCGAACCGTGATACCTGAATACTAAAATAGCAAAAGAATGAAACAGAGAGGGAGACAGAGAGACAGAGAATGGGAGACAGAGAGATTGGCAAAGCGCGAATATTGCAGATAAAAGATTTGCAAATTAAAAAAAATTTAACTGCACACACCTTAAAAATGGAGAGCATGTCGACAATAACAGGGCTACAATAACAATGTGAAACCAAACTTCATGGCTTATAACCTATTCGAAGTCTCTATACTCTTTCCAATAAAATATGGTGAAACTATAAATACATATATGTTCATAGATGTAGATGCCTTTATAGTTATTTTCAGAGATAGATAGCTAGTTAAAATATATTTAAGAGAGATGTTTGTTTTGTTTTTTTTTTGTAAAATATACTTTATAGCTGTTATGCCAAAGTGAAGGGTAAGTGAGAGCATATGTACAATAAATAAAAACTTCGTCGACTTTGCTGTCGCCATAAAATCAACAACAAAACTGGCGCTGCAGGCAAAGCAGTCGCTGTGAGGAGGTGCGAAACGACCGAGGGAACAGGAGGATGGAAAGGCGGGCGGGGGGAATAGGAGCCAAGATCAGCGCTGCCTGGAGCTGGAGCACAGCTGTGTGCTTCTGTTGCAGTTGTTGTTGTTGTTGATATTGCTGTGGCTACACAAATGTAGCGTAAAATTTGACTACCGAGGCGATCGACGCTCACGTCTACGTCGACGGCAACAGCGACAGCGACTGCGCCGTTAGCAGCGATGTTGGCGACAGTTCCTAGAATTTCACAATCCATTTTCAACGCGTTTTTAACTGTTGTTTGCTGAAGTTGATGTCGTTGTTGTTATTATTATTTTTGTTGTTGCTTCTTTTATTACTGTGGCTGCTGTTGGTTTGCTTAGTTTATTATTTTGTGAAATTGTGAAATTAAATTTATTATTTCGTAATATTGCAGACTCTCACATGTAAGTGCAGTACACTTGGAAAAAACGAACCATATTTCTGCCTCAAAATTAGGAAATCGAATACTTTTCATAAATACATATGTATGTGACTATACAAACAGGACTTTAGACTTATGTTAATCGAAATAAATATGTTTTCTTGAAGTCAAACATAAGCGTCGGAATGGTTTTATTTATTAGTTTCAGTACAATTATTTCTAAAATAAAAAGTTTTCTAAAACCAACACCTTATATCTCTGAACTATTTTTAGACATTACAATATGTTTTCCTGCTTGTCGACTTTTTCTAATATTAAAAAGAAACACACTTCCAATAAGTAGACAGTGCAATATCAAAACAAAATTGTACAATGCAGTTATTATTTGTTTGAGTGTATGTAAGTCGCCTTTTATGTCGCGCGACAATGGCAGCCTGTAATTGACCCACTTACAAAGTTGCCGTGTCGAGGATGCGGGCGGCCGAAGGCGCTGTGGGGGGTGCATCGGTGGCACGAGGCATGAACTTTATGCAGCGTCTGGCAATGCCAACTGCCAACAGCCAACAGCAAAACTTGCCGCAACTCTCAAACTTAACTCGACTCAATTCGGATTCGAATTCGAGCCAAGTCAAGTCAACACGTGTGCGAGCAGCCAAGCCCCACAGCTTGGATCGAAACCTGTTTGCAGGCGCTCTAATTGTGCTGTATTCACAGTGTTCACTGTGTTCACCTATCCCCCAGAGCACACACTCCAACCCGTTGATTGCTTGTCTGCACGTTTTCATTCATCGGCAAACTGTTGCATGCAGCCAGCAGTTGTAAATACCATTTTTGTTTGTTGTTTGCTTCTTACACGTATTTTCGGCAGCTCGTGCCACTCGTGCCACACTTGGAGTCCCAGCATAGCAGAACGTCTCAAAGTCCACGCGTCGGCGCATGAGTCATGCCTCGACCACAGACGGCGTCGAAGCCTCACTGGCTTTGTTGTGGTCACTGGTCCCTCGTCTCTACCTGGTCTCTGGTCTCTGGTCACATATCTGCAGTCTTGTTATTTGCTTTATTATCATACGCAACACGCACTCGCAGTTTGCCATTTTAGAGTTTATCGGTTGCGGTTTTGCGTGGTTTTTCTATTTAAGCTCAATCCATTTGCTTCAGACACAAAGCGAACAACAAGCGGTAGACGGGAGACGGAGAATGAGACGAATGTACATACGTGTATACTGCCCATTGTGCGGTACTACGGTCGAAACTTTTATTTACATACATACATATGTACTATACTTTGCTTATTTGCTTTCGGGGGTTTGTCCATTTGTTTTCTGGCCCCTACTTATCCCTGGGCTCCACACTCACGCACATATGTATGTATATTTGTTGATGGTTTCTACGAGGGAAGCGGATACTACTCACATGTGTAGATAACATCGTAAGTATGCTCTGCGCATGCAAGCGACCATTTGGGAAAACCCTCGATGAGCCATACTTCAATATAAATTTAGATATAGACTCTATTTTAAAAATGAAAAATACATTAAAATAAAATACAAATGGGTTAAATTTTGTTGTTCGTTAAAAAATAAATGTACCTAGAACCAACTTACAAATACAGGGAACGTATATTTATTATTTTGCCTGAACAATTACCTAAGTAAATTCTAAAGCCATCAGCTGATTCGATTGTCGAACTGGAAGACACGAGTCAAGGTATTTATCATTCATGTAAAAAAACGTTAGAGACATTTACGTAATAAATTGTTACGTAAATATCTAACACCTCTGTTGTATACGGGAGAATTTATTATGTTTTTCTGTGTTGTAAATGTGATGTTTGCTGCATATTTATATTTTTATAATTTTATAAGAGAAAATTTAATGCTTGACAAGTAGTTTTATTATCGGATTGAATTCCCGATTGTTCTCTTATATTCTAAGAAAATGGTTTTACTTAAAAGGTAAATCGAAAATATAAGTCGAGTTGAAAATTCATAGAAAAATAATTAAATTATTTATCAATCAACGAATTATCAATATCGTGTTTTACTAACTCAGTTTTCTAAATAATGTCAAGAGGTAAAAATGGACAGTCATGTACGATAAAAATAGACATAACTTTGTCAATATGACACATTGAAGTTGCTAAGAAAGTTTTAAACGGAGGAGGCTTTTGAGGATGCATTAAATTTGAGTTGAGTTCTATATTTTTTATAAAAATCGATTTGTTTAACTTGTTTTATATGCATAGAAATAAATCGAGTTAAACTAGTTGAAAATCGCATTCGCAAAATTTGAGATTTTAGATGTTTTTTTACATATAAATTACTCGTTCATACATATGATGATATGATATTAATATGATGGTTGGTTTGTAAAGGCACTCAAGGTCAGCAACAGCAGCTGAAGGTAAATAAATAAACAAAAGTAGTGCTTGGTGACGATGGAATTGAGGTAAATATATAACAATAATAACAACAACAAACAATTGTGGAATATTTAGGAACCGCTCCTACAAATACAAATACAAAACGTAAAACGAAAAACATGAACATTAAACCAATGCAAACTGCAGCTAATTTGAAATTTTAAACAATTTTCACAACAACTGCAACTGCAACTGCAACAGCAACAACAAAAAGATGCCGAAAACAAATCCGAAGCTAAAGCCAAAGGCAGCGGCATGTTGCGCTTTGATTGAATTGAATGCGAGACGTTGATTTTAAAGTTAAAGCTAGAATCGCAAAATATCATTGGAATTGGAAAAGAGCTAGCTCGGCCAATAGATATGCTGTAGAAATAGAGCATGTAATTAATTCGTGTTTTCCGATATAAAATAAGTCGAACAAATCGCAACTGAATGTCAGAAATTGCTAAATAAATTGAGCAATAACAATTTAATTATTAGTCTATTGGTGCTCCATAAAGTGCTGTAGTTAGTAGACATTTAGTTAAAATATTCCCAATTTACAGGGTATTTTCACAATAGCAATTAAAGTGCAATAGTTGCTGCGACATCAGTAACAAAAAGCATTTAATGCATTTTGCACACGCTCAAAGCGACAAAGTGCTGTGAATTTTGTGCATTTTGTAAAATGATTGAATTGTTGGTATTACCGCACACCTGCGTGCCCAATTGGCCCGTATCGGTGACAAAATATAAAAAAATACTCATTTCAAGTTTAATGCATGCACTCGTACGTATGCGCAATATGGGTGGCATTTAATTTGGCCAAGATGCTGTCGTTACTGCCGCTGGAGGGCACTCTTTATTATTAACATAATGATCTCAATATTTGCACAGCTTTATCACGACCCACTATTTAATTATACGATTCAACGACAGCACAGCACAATTAGACACGCGATATTTGGTAAGGCAGGGCGTATGAGTAATGCAAGTGCAGCATTGTTAATGCTGTGATTATTTTGTCTTGTCAATCTCCCCCTCCCCTCCCCTCACCACTTTGCAATGGAGATTGTACGACTGTTCTTAGCAATGACTTCAGCAACTAAAAATACACTCCAAAGACATTTCAGATTTGCTAAACGAAACTATTTCGGACCTGCTCAACTACGAGTAAAACAAAACAAAACGCAGTGGGGGAATGCAACAGTCGAGTATACTCGTACTCGTAATGAGTAATTGACTCATGGCAAGGGCAGCACCAACATTCAAGTGCAACAAATGAATGCGAAACGAGCGCGTGAGAAAAGCAGCCAATCAAATTAGCACAGTTTGTGGCTTGGTCTTACCTATAAATAAGTAAGTGGAGCGCCTCAAAATGCCGTGACGATATGAAACGATCTGTAATAATTTAGAATCAAGAATCAGCACCTCACCTACCCTTCTGTTACCCCTATAAGTATTTGAACCACATAAGTGCCCTTCTAAATCAGAATATGCGGGTTCTTACAAATATTAAACCATGCCAGCATAGCCGGAATAAATTTGGATTTCGAAATCTATTTTTGATATTCAGATGTAATGTAAAATTTGATTTACTTGATAAACATGCAATCTAGTCCCTTATTTGTTAAGGTACATATAGGGTGAAATATTGTACAGAGAAATCAAAGTTTGTAAGATACATAAAGCAAAAATAAATAAAAACAAAATACATAAGTAACTATCAAGAGGATTATAAGTTCTTCAGTATATGCAAAGAAAACTATTAGATATGTTTCTTATCGAATTAAAAGAAACAACTGTAAGTTGTACATTCTGTTATATCTGTTGCAAATTGGTGATCATTGTGCCACTTCTTTGGCTCCATATGTGTAGTCCTTGAGGCCAGTTAAAACAGCTGTCTAAATAGGCATTTAAATACAATATCCAAAGCGGTTAATGCCATTGTTTTAATTGTTGCAATTAGCAAACAATGCGAAACAGTTGTGAAACCAATTTTCAGATTTGCCTGACCATTTGTGTTGAGGGTGGCACAACAAAAGAATTCACTCAGATGTCAATTTGTATAATACATAAATATATAGTAGATTAACTCTTGCCATTCAGATGGACAGATGTCCATTAAACACACGTGTTTCCGGAGCACGAAATCGGAATGATCAATTTTCCTTCGCTGAAAACCCAAAATTTCAATTAGAAATAGACTCATAGATTTATGTGTTAAATTTTTCAAAATTTATTTTTACTGATAATAAGTACTAAATAATTTTAATTTTTATTTCGTTTCGATTTGTTTTCTTTTTGTTTCTCTTCTTTTTTTTTATCATTACCACTTTCAATGAATTCTTTGCAGTCTTAAAAATTTGTCTAAACAATGAATTTTCATGTTTTTAGTTTTAATAAATGTCATTCACTAATTTTATGTTGCTCTGAAAATTTTATTTTCTGGAAATGTTATTAAAAATGAATGCCACAAATACTCATATCTCTAGGACTAAGCAGCATTACATTTACTTGTTGCTAGATAAATTGAAATATGTACCAATTTCATAAACAACTGACGCGGCGACAACAATCAGATTTCAAAATTCAACATTTCTCCGTATTTTCGCTTGTTTTGTGTTTTTCTTTTATCGAATTTCGTTTTTATGTTTTGTGGGTATTAAAATATATATATGGAAAAATTGTACACTGATATTGAGGTATTGGAAAAAATCGGCGTATATGTTATGTATCTATGTATGCATGTACTTATGTACTCGTATGCCATGTTGTATATATACAGGCTATAATATAAGGTAAGGTAAGGTATTTGTTATGTAACTTTGAGATGCAAAAAATGGTTTGCGCTTGGTGCTGTTAGTGGGAAAATTCACATTTAAAAGATTGTTTTCTTTACCAAATTGTTTGTCAACTTTTCGGCATTTTAGTTTGGATTTTGTTCCTATATGGCAACATAGGCAATAACAGGTGCAATTTTTACTACGTACAAATTGTAATATGAAAAAGCTTACAAATTATTTCGTTTGATAATTGCTTGCGGTTGTTTTCATGTTATGTTTTATGTGTTTTGTTTATTGAGTTTAGGTACTATATAAAAATACAATATATATATATATATATATATATTAAAATTCACATTTTTACTTAAGTTTTGCTCTACTCGTGCGGCAAAAACGCGTTTACATTTGTTGTACAGCGTTCCTAGAAAGTCAGATCTGGAGAACTAATTCGTTTTACCTCTAAAAATGGCTGAGCAAATATCTTAGGGACTTTTTATTTCAACATACACACAACATCATGCATACACCATTCAGATTTAATGGAAATTTATTAAATTTTTAAATAACCACAAACACATAAATATACAAAGAGAGACAACTCGATACGATATTAGCATTTTAGCTAAACAAATGTCGTATGATGATGATATTTCAAAGCGAGACTCTCAATCTAGAAACTACAAAATTTCGACTTTCAGCTTTCATACATTTTATTCATATTGTTAATCCTTTAATTATTGGCTTACTCAAGTATAAATTTGAAATGATTTACTAGCTACTTGTTGGTTTTCTGCTGTAAAATAAGTTTTGTTTAGTTAATAAGAATGCTCAAACATTTATGTTTGAGCTTTCAAGTTTTTGGAAAATGTCAATGCTTAAATGATATCGTACTATCATCTACAAGTATGAAAATTTATTGGGCCTATGGGCAAAAAGTCGAAATGGAGATTTGAACATCAAGACTGCATTCAATGCAAACTTTTACACACCCACTCCTACTCACTCGCACACATCTAAGGAGAGAAACACACACATACCGATATACAAATACATGCTTACACTTTAGGCTTACAATTTTGGAATAAGAGCTAATAAATATACAATGGTAAAAATAGCAAGCACTTTGCTGTGTTCTGTAAATCCTTTTAAAGCTTTTTGGCGCCCAATTTCAATGGGCCAGTGGCGCGCTGCGCTCGACGGACCTCCAGTTCCCGCTGACGTTGTATCTTCTTCTCCTCGCGCTTTCGACGCGCTTCGTCTAGTTTGCTATTGCCTGCGGGAAAGAGAGACAATATATATATAATTTATAAAGACAATAATTATGGGTTACTTATATTTGGCTTACCTAATCCCGGCTCATCAAAGGGCTCGAACTCTCCATCGGCCCATGAATCGCTGTTCCAATTGGCATTATGCATAGAGTTATTCAAATGCGATGAAGGCGGACTAATGTTATTGCAATTGGTGAATGCACCCGGCGTTGTTGGTGATGTGGTGGCACTGCTTGAGAGATTGGTCAGCTCCTTGGGTCGCAGCGTTGACTGTTGCTGTCTCGATGGCGATGTGGTGATGTGTGAGTTAAGCTTGGCTAACGGTTCGATAAGATCGTTGAGCTCATGCTGTTGCAGCTGCTGCTGATGCTGATGCGGCAGCAATGGCCGCTGTTGCTGCTGACTCGATGATGTCGTTGAGGATATCGATTGTCTGGCCATCCGTTGCTGTTCCTGTTCCTGCTCCGCTTGCTCTTCTTCCTCGCACTATCCAAGCATGCACAAAGTAAGTTTACTTTTTTAAAAAAAGTCCCGAATATTATCTAACTTACCGGATCCTCCTCCAGACTGCCCCACTCTTCGTTGTCCCAACCATCGCGCACTTCGAGTAAGGCATTTGCCGCGACCAATTGGCCATTGTTGGAACTTGCTGCCAGTGGACTGCTCGGATCCTGCGAGGTCTGCAAATTTAAAACATATAAACAATCAAATTGTTTACGACAGTACTTTTACTAATAAGCTTACATCCATTTCTCCCCAGTTTTCATTATCCCAATCGTTATTGCCATAGTCAGAGGCTGAGGCAGATGTATCATTACTTTCGTGCTCTAACGATGTCATCGAGGTAACGCTACTTGTAGTGGTTGATAGGCTGCTGCTCGAGGGTTGTTCTGTGCAAAACAACATACAATATTTATTCAATAGCTTCTATTAATATCAGTTAATCACTTACCCAATGAGGCGGGCTTTGAAAGATTACGTCCCGTTAATGGCGGTCTTGGTCTAGATGAATCGCTTTGACTGCGATAGAACTTGGCTGTTACGGCGGTTACTGCCCAACCTGCCCAGGTGGCAGCCGCATTTCCAATTGAAGGCGTTGCGGTGTGTACATCCGCTTCTGTACATTTGAAATTAGATTTTTTTTTATATTTGTCTTGCTTACTCATTATTTCTGTCAGCTTACCCATTGTCTCCCGCAGACTTGGATCTTCGGAGACCTTCTCGAGTTTGCCAAGAAAGCCACGTATTGTTTTAAAGGCTGGCTCGCGAACTGTTTTCTCTGGATCAACAGTCAGCGAACACAACGATGGTAAGACACGATTGGCCACCTCACTGAGCAGAAAATATTGCTGTGTGGCTGCCAGAGCCAGAACGCCAGCAACTCTTGCCGGCGGAAAGGGATCACGCATGGCACGTATAAACGCAGAGACAAGAACACGTTGACGCACCTGTGGATGCAAATGTGGTGCAATCTTGCCCAGGCATACTGTGGTATTGGTGCGAATGCCACCTTGATCATCACGCGCCTGTAATCGCGCAAAATGTCGCAATACTTCCACATTCAAATTATTGTAGTTTAGCTTGGGAGCCAAGTGAATGATCGACTTGACCGTCTGTTCACGAATGGTGGCATTTGTGTCCAGGAAGCCATGCGCTACTTGTGGAAATATTTGTTCATTGACCACTGGTGGCTGCAAATGGGCAATGAATAAATCCAATTGCTGCAGTAGGCGTGATCGTGTAACCCGATCTGTAGAGGCAAAGAGCTTCACAACACACGGCACAATGCGCTTCTGGTACTCCACTTCGTCCAACAGTCTGCCAAGCTATGGGATTGAGTTACTTATTGTTTATATACAATAACAGAAAGCAAAAGAGTTGGTTACTTTACCTTGAACATGGGTGCTAGCACCGCGGATCCAGCATCGCCGTACTCATACGCGGTTATCAGCTGTGGAAGTATTTTGTGCTTGCAAACATTATCTGGAAAGTTCTCTAAATGTGTGGTCAGCCCGCTGAAGAAGCGATTTTTTTCCGCCTTGTCTTTGATTTGGATTTCCTCTAGAAAAAGTAGCGTGTCCACTAAATCATTTTTAAAGAACCCACCAGGCTTGCGACAGCGCGTTATAATATCTGCTGGATTTGGTCGATTAGAAGGCGATGCACCAACCAGCTCACAATAAAGAGACTGCAGCGACTTGGGTATGTGTTCGATATCCTTGAGATTGGAGCGTTGCTTCAACACGCCATTGAAGGCCTCCCAAACAAGACAACCCAATCCCCACATGTCCACAGAACTGGCAAATGGAATAGATTTGTTAAGTTACAAATAATTGGCGTCCGCTTTGTAAGATATTACCATTTGGTAGCTGCTTTAAGCTTGCTCTGATCATTTTTCTCCGGTGAGTCGTAGACTTCCAGAGTTACAGGGGATCTTCACTGGCGGCATTGGGTTGCCATCAGCGGCGGCGACATACTCCAAGCTACCAAGCTTCCACTCGCCGGATGCATTAACAAATACTGACCACGCAGAGACATTGTTGTGCCGCAAATTTCCATCGTTGTTTAGAAAGGAAAGCGCACGCTGAAATTACGTGTAGGCACTTATAAAAATCGGCATTGAAATAAATGATGAACTCCCTCACCGTAATCTGGAAGATGCCCCAGGCTAAATACAAGCCCTTCTGTACATTGTCTGTTGCCAGCTTGGTAAAATATGTGCCAAGGGGTTCAACAGCCTCGGTGGCCACGTACAGCATTTTATCTGTTTCCAGGGAGTCCAGATATTGCAGTATGCTCGGGTGACGCAACGTCTTCAGGCGCTTCAATGCTGCCTTGGCAAGTTCACATTTCGTGTCGGAGCCGCTACGAACGTCGTAGACAAATACAGAGACTTCCTCTAGGGTGCCCTTGCGCTTGGCTTTGTGAAGTGTCCATATGGAATAGTTGTCAAAACCAGCAACGGGTTCGCCAATATCATATGGAAAATCTTTGGAGGAGTCGCGCGAGAAGAACGACCACATCATGTGTTTTGCTCGACGGCTCAATATTTTGTTACGTCCGACAAACACCCAAAATGCGACAAACTACACAACACACACTTGCGCACCTATCACACACGTTCACACACACAGCTGTTGCTGGCTAGGCTGCTGTTGACTATTGTTGAAGCCAGAGGAAGATAGGCGCTGGCGAGAGAGGGAGAGAGATTAACTTTAATGCGTGTACATCACCACCACTATCATACTGCTACCTACTATTGAGCCGTTTGTATTTATCGTTTCGATTTCCTTTTTTTGGCAGCTGTTAACGTGTCTAAAGTTGCACTCAATATATATCTGCATATGAATTTAGTAACAATTCGCCAGACTGCTGCACTCTTAGCCTTCTACTTTTTTGCACGTATGCTCATTCGTGGACGTTCGAAATCTATAGTTTTGTTTCTATGCACACGAGCAACAATGTTCCAACATACTTTAGGGATTTAAATCGAGTGTATAGAAGCTTAATACGAAATTAAAGACTAACGCGTTTCATAGTACACAATGTTACATTATAATCATTAGGTTGCATCCAATAAATATTAAATATTTTCTTTATTATTTCTAATCTTTTTCCCGAGTACGTCAGCTTTTGCTTCTTCTTCCTTTTAGTTGCTTTACTGATGGCCACTGTTGTCAGCTGATTTGAAAATATCGAAGCAGTGCTGCAAACTCACTTTAGGAGTCGCAATGAAAACGGGCTGGCAGATTTTCAGATTTCAGCCAAATTTCATATTGTGATCAAAATGATATTCCATAATTTTTAAGTTAGAAAATTTTTGAAATTGCTAAATTCAAATTTGTTGCACAGTTTCATCCCCTGAGGCAAAAATAAATCCCATCACTCAACTAAAAGATCGCGTTTAATTAGATTATTTTCCACCTAAAGAATTTCATTAAATTGTTTAATTTTTGATAATTTTTAAATGATATTCACAATGGACCTAGTTACTGAGCCCAAACATGCAGCTGACAGTTGAATAAAGTGGCAACTCCGCTCTGTGTTATAACATTCGTCTAGCTGCCAACTTCACGCAGGTAAATTTTCGCTGCTCGTTCGTAGAATTTTGTGCTAAGTTTTTGGACAGGATCTTTAACAGCTCGCAGGATGATGATGCAACGTACTACGCTCTTGTTGCCTCTGGCTATTGAAGCCACGATTGTGGCCCAACAGCAACGTGGCATGGCTACATTGAAGACAATCTCCATGCGTCTTAAATCCGTAAAGAATATTCAGAAAATTACGCAATCAATGAAGATGGTTTCCGCTGCCAAATACACCCGTGCCGAGCGTGAGTTGAAAGCAGCGCGTCCCTATGGCGTTGGTGCTCAGCAATTCTTCGAGAAAACTGATATTCAGGCCGACGGTGCCGCTGAGCCCAAGAAGCTCCTCATTGCCGTGACATCGGACCGTGGTCTCTGCGGTGCTGTCCACACCGGCGTTGCACGTCAAATCCGTGGTGAGCTGCAACAGGATGATGTTAACACCAAGGTGTTCTGCGTTGGTGACAAGTCGCGCGCTATCCTCTCACGTCTTTATGGAAAGAACATTTTAATGGTGGCAAATGAATTGGGCCGAGTGCCACCTACCTTCTTGGATGCATCCAAAATTGCGCATGAAGTCTTGTCGACAGGTTACGAATACACCGAGGGCAAGATCTATTACAACAGATTCAAGTCTGTGGTGTCGTATCAAGTCACTTCATTGCCAATCTTCAGTGGCCCCACTGTGGAGAAGTCGGAGAAATTGTCGGTTTACGACTCAATTGACAGCGATGTCATCAAGAGCTATCTGGAATTCTCTCTGGCTTCGCTTATCTTCTACACCATGAAGGAGGGCGCTTGCTCTGAGCAATCGTCCCGCATGACTGCCATGGACAACGCTTCAAAGAACGCTGGTGAGATGATTGAGAAGTTGACACTCACATTCAACCGCACCCGACAGGCTGTCATTACTCGTGAGCTGATTGAAATCATCTCTGGTGCCGCTGCCCTGCAGTAAGAAGTGTACTGCTACACTCCAGTTAGAGCCGCAGCTTAAAAACCAACGATTTCTTCAAATCTAATTACAAATACGATTCGATAACGCCTGAGCTGCGTATTAAATAATATAAAAGTTATAATTATCTGATATAAACCCAGAATAAATAACGTGAAACGAACGAACTCAATTTTAGTTAGCATGGCTGAAACATATAGCCATTCACTGAATGGCTGTTAAAGATTTGTTGCTTAATGTGCTTAATATCCTTATTTCCAATATTTGATAAATTTACGAGCCAGTCTAGAAATTGACAGCCCCCCGGTTTGTTTAAGAAAAAAAACACTGAATTTGCAAAAGTTCATAAATGTATTTAAATACAACTTCAATAACCACAATTCAAATCAAAACTAATTACTTAACAACTATGGAATATAGTCAGAGGAAAAAATCTGATCGAAGCTCGTACCTAGCACATATTCTGCAAGACGTTGAGAATATAGGCACCAATGTCTTCATCTTGATTGGTCCATGTAATCAGTACGGTCTTTTGCTTGGGATCCTTTTCATCCTCTTCAACATTGATCTCAACGCTTTCTATGGCTATGGTGCCATTGTCCTGCAAAATCACTGTCCAACCAGTTAGCTTCTCATCTAACAGCAGTTTGAGTTTCTCGATGGTACGCAATTTTGGTCCTGGATCATCCATTTTAACCTTTGATGTGAATCGCATAACATGCCGATTGATACCGATCTCCTTGAGCGCATCTGTTAAATTTTGTAGCATAATTCGATTGTCCTTCATCACCAGGACGCCGTGTATGAGACGTCGACGCTTTGGATCTGGGGGCTGTGCATTATAAGAGCGTGCTTCTGCTTTGAGCAGCGAAATGGATGCATCGACGGGAATTTTTACTGGCGTAGAAATCACACATGTCTCACCGTTGGCTGGCATATATGTTTCCAGATTAAACTCATCGCGAATTTTGGCACGCAAGAATTTCATCTTCTCAGCTTCGCCGTGAACTAGCATAACATTTTTGGGTTCGCAATTCTGTATAAGCTGCATTATGCCTATAATAATTGTATTACCAACTTTATAATTTTCTATTGACAAAGATATTTCTTACTTACCTTTGGCATCGGCATGGGCTGAAAAGCTCATGTACTCCACAGCCATTTTGACCTCAACCACTTGTCGGTTTTCGAATTCGACTTTTTTGGCACCACTCAGAATCTTATTGCCTACTGTTCCTTGGACACAGTAGCCAGGCATGATGACCATATTGTTCTCATTTGGAGCCCATTTCTTGAAGATTTGCAGCGAGAGGCCAGCATGCAACATGCCCGGCGTCGCAAACACAACCATGGCACCAGGGTTATCAATATAGGCCTTATCGAACGGTTTTATGTGCTTGAAATCGAACATGTTGCGATGCACAAACGTTTTACGTATCTTTTGGTTTGTCCAGGTAATAAACATTTTGTAGTACGTATTTGCCTTCTCCGTCAGACCGAGGGCAAAATATATTGGGTACTTGAGGTTCATGCGCTCCCAATACGTCTCAAGTAAAATACACAGTTCTTGTGCGCGTCCAAGCGCAAATACAGGTATTAAAACCTTACCACCTTTAGCAACACATTCGTGCACTTTCTTAAGGAAGTCACGTTCACGGCAGCGCTTTGAGTCTCGTATCGTGGTTGCATACGTGCTCTCTGAGATGAGCAAGTCCGGGCGGCATTTGTCAATCCACGCAGCGCCCAAATGCCGATCTGGCGTCATATTATAATCGCCAGTGTATACAACACTTTGGGAGCCAACCTTAATCCAAAACATTGCAGCGCCCAGCACATGTCCAGCATAGTAAGCTTTAATCTCCAGATCTGTGTCGACCATCATGCTCTGATGCAATGTCACGGGTATTACCTTCTTCATGCAGTCCTTAATCATTTGTGTGGTAAAGAAATTTGATTCGCCTTTGCGCTCAACGGCCACTTTACGCATATCCTCCAGCAAAATGGGAGCTATAGCCTTTGTCGGATGAGTCATGTAAATGGGTCCAGTGTACCCTATGATCTCAGACATATAGGGTAGTGCGCCACAATGATCTAAATGCACATAATTGATTAAGATATTGTTGTGAATGTGAGTGAATGAGAACTTACCCAGATGAAAGTGGGATATAATGACGCAATCAATGTGAC
This sequence comes from Drosophila sp. st01m, assembly GCA_018901795.1. Lineage (NCBI taxonomy): Eukaryota > Metazoa > Arthropoda > Insecta > Diptera > Drosophilidae > Drosophila > Drosophila sp. st01m. The sequence goes on along the minus strand of JAEIFG010001494.1, from coordinate 6,439,696 downwards.
TGGTAATGGGTCCCTCCGGTACAATGTATGAGAAATCTGGAAAGCGTCGTTCATCATTGTAACCCATATGCATGCCGCAGTCAAGCATTATGTTTTTTCCGCCCATCGAAAGCAACAGACAGCTGCGGCCCACATCCTGGCCGGCCCCCAAAGGAGTTATTTTGATGTCCGGCATTTCGCTTGGAAACAATTAAACAATTCTATTTCTATTTAATGCAGTCGGTCACCATCAACCGAAGGCTGCCACTCTGTAAAAATTTCTGATCTGGCAAGTCGTACCTTTTAAGGAAAAATGTCAGACTGTCAAATAAAGAACATTTACCTTTTTCAGAATTTTTCTTAACTTAAAAATTAAAATTTTTTTTAATTTTTTGCCAAACTCTGTCGAGTTTTCTGATATTTAATTAAATTAAATTAAAACTATCGGGGTTTTTTTTTTGCCAGGTGGCAATGTATTTTAAAAGTGAATGCAAAACATAAATTTCGTTTTCAATGTAAAATAACTTAGCTAAAATGTCAGATTCCCAGGAGGATGCAGAGCCTTCCACCATATCGACAATATGTATGGAAGGACATGCCAATGCATTGGCCCTGAACAAAGATCACAATCAAATTGCAGTTGCCGGACGTAGCCGTAAGACGACAAGCATTTATCTTGTAATATAATATAAAGAATTTATAAAATTCATTCTAGTGCTCAAGGTTTATTCATTCGATAGCGATGGCTTCACAGAAGTTTGCAATATGCGGGGTACCAAAAGCCAAAATCTAAGCTACTCATCCAATGACGTTGCGTGGAGTACCCTGGATAGCAATATTTTGGCCACAGCTGCAACAAATGGTGTAGTTTCCGTTTGGGACCTATCCAAATTTGGACGACAAAAGCAGCTGCTTGTGTACAATGAGCACGAGCGCACCGCAAACACAGTCACATTTCATAGCACCGAACCAAATATATTAATATCCGGCTCTCAGGATGGAACCATTAAATGCTTTGATATACGCTCCGATAAGTCTGTCAATACATATTTCAGTAATTCAGAATCTGTTCGCGATCTAAAGTTCTCACCGCACTCGCAAAACGTATTTTCTGCCGTGTCAGAAAATGGCACCGTTCAACTTTGGGATATGCGAAAGTGGGATAAATGTATGATGCAGTTTACAGCTCATAGTGGGCCCATATACACCTGTGATTGGCATCCCACACGAAATTGGCTGGCCACTGGCAGCCGAGACAAGCAGATCAAAGTGTGGAACATGGATGGACGTGCCAGTCTGGAGTACACCATTCACACTATAGCTGTAGTTGGCCGTGTTAAGTGGCGACCAGAGCGCACGTACGTGATTTAAAGAAAATAATACAATATATATTATATATTAACAATTATAATTTTAGCTATCACATAGCTAGCTGTGCCCTCGTGGTGGACTACAGTGTCCATGTGTGGGACATTCGGCGGCCCTATATACCATTTGCTTCTTTTAATGAACACACTAACGTTACCACGGGCATTGCATGGCAAGGAAGCGACTCGCATTGTTTGCTGTCTGCCGGCAAGGATTCCAGCATTTATAAACATGCTTTTAAGGATGCCACACGACCGGCACTGAAAGCCAATGCACAAGGTGCCAGTTTAGGTAGACATGGTGACATTTCATTTGCCAACAAAATCAAGGAGTATGCATCAAAATCAAGTGGTATATCCAATACCAAAACCTCAAACTTTATGTATGGCTTAGGTCGGTTATTTAAAATATCCTTGATTCTTATGAACTTTATGTTGTAGAAGTCGGCGTAAATCTACTTTGCCCGGGAACATGCAATTCCATCTGGACCATTCTAAGATGTACATGTTTATGCTAAAAAATATGGTAATTAACAACAACTATAATTCTAATTAGGTTTTTTCACTCTAATCCTCAACTATAACTTCGATAGAACATGGACTCTGGTACAGGGTATCCGGCGCATGACACCACAACTGAGTTGCGAGTGCACGAGTGCTTCATTGGCTGCGCCAGGGAGCTATTGTTGAGCGGTAAGAAATTGGCTGAACTGTGCGAGCACAACGCCGATGTGTCCAAGAAATATGGCAAGCATAATGTATAAAATCGAAAACATATCAGTCCCAACTCGTATTAAAAATATATATTTGCAGGCCACTACTTTGTGGAACTTTTGTCAAGCTGTTCTATGGCAGCAATCTCTTTGAGCCACCCTTTGAACACCGTTCGTCCTTTTCTAATCAAAAGAATCCAATGAGTTCTCGACGTGCTACACAAGTAGCAAGTGATTGGGCGCCCCACGAACTAGGTCAGGATGCAAATGGAAATAGCACGGAAGTGGCGAATGAAATTGCTGATGCAAGTGGTGATGACGATGAGCTAGGTGGAAGTGGAAAGCAACAGCCACCGCCAACTAGTTCGGTAATACTCTCTGAGACGCAAATCATTAGCGAGATTACTTTTGACAATTTTGAACTGTTGCGCAATGGGTTTATATACGTCGGCCCAGCGGATGTAACAAAAGCATTGGCCTTTCCCGATACTGCGCTTCATCATGATGTTCAAGCTGCTCGACCTCAACCAGACTTAAAGGCATCGGATCATGACGAGACGCCGGTAAGCGAAAATTTTTTTGTGAGAAAATCAACAGATATATTAATAGACGTAACAACATATTATTTAATTAGCCACCCCATGTACCTAGCATATTAAAAGTTAGTCATGTGCCACCAATACCCATGTGGGAGCCGCATCAATTCATGGCTGATTCCTTAATGTTGCAAACCGATGTTGGCGATGTGCAGACAGCCTTGACCGTGATCATAGTTTTGGGTGAAGCTCGCAAATTACTTCCAATTGAAGATGCTGTGGTCGTAAGTTTACCTATTGAACAACCAAGTTATTTCGTATTTTTAATCTGTTATCAACATTTACAATAGGAGCATTGGTTTCATAGCTATGTGGATCAGCTGCATCGTTACGAGCTATGGAACGAAGCCTGTGAAGTGATCAATCGTTCGTGGGTGCGATCTGTGAGACAGTTAAACCAACACTCCACCGTCATGCATACGAATTGCGGTGAATGTGGTCGCCCACTGGGCGGCAATGTGGGCTGGTATTGTGATAAATGCAAGTCCATGCAGTCGGCAAAGTGCTGCGTCTGTGGACTGATTGTACGAGGAGTCTATGCCTGGTGCCAAGGTTGCTCCCATGGCGGACATATCGAGCATCTCCAGCAATACTTTGCTAAGCATTCAAAATGTCCGAAATGTGGACACTTATGTGCGTATTCGTGATACATTGAGAATAATATTTTCCATTCTTAATATAGTACCTACAATTGATTGTATGATAAAAACCATTAATTGCAATTGTGATGCCAATAGGCATTCCAAGTCTAAAAAATCTTTTTCCATGCGGAAATTATTGAAAACTTTCGCATAAAACAAACTGTTAGTCATAAATGTTGTATATAATATATACATACTTATATATTTGTAAAAAGTTAAAGCTACTTGATGAACGTGCTCTTAAAGGGAAGTATAACTACAACCTTATATGTAAATTGTTGCGCCTCACATTCAGTAGCAGAAAGGAGAGAAAAAATTATAAAATTGAGAGTTCTGTAAGAATTAAAAATAGAATACAACCATTGCGGTTGTCGTAGCCATATAATTAATTGTATGTAATTATGGGAGGAACCATAAAGACACCACCGCCTGCCAGCGCAGTCCAAAAATCCATGCGCCAAGAGCAATGCAATTTTGGCAATAGATTTTTAGAAAATGCACCAAATGAACGTATTTCTTCAGGTCCATTTGTTATTGTTATTAACATTGCGCCTTGCGCAGTTTATAGCTTTAGGTTGAAGACGACCTAAAGCTTGGATTTTGGAGAAGCGTTGGCGGCTAATTGTCAAGAGGCAAAATCAAGGCTCACAGTTTGGCAAACATCGCCTGACGAGGTGGAGGCAACGCCGGCTGAGGTCGCATTTCGTTTTGTTGGTGCCTCATCATATCGAATAGTCATAGAATTGGAGTTGCCGGGTATGAGGACGTAACCCAACGTTTCGTAAAACTTAATGAGCTTGTCCTTGCAGTCCAGCGACATTTTGTAACATCCAAGTTGCTCGGCCAGCAACGACACGGTGACCACAATTCTGCCAAGTGCAAGACGTATTATTTAGGAGATAATCTTACTTAGCTGTAATGAACTTACAGTTTTCCCAACTGCTTGCCACGATAGGTGTCATTGACCACAACATCCTCCAGTCGGCCTCGCTGTAATCGGTACACGATTATGGTACAATTTTTGATCCCCGCATAATATTATATAACTTACCACAGCACAATCATGTATAAATTTTCTCTCAATGATCAGAGAAGCAGCCCCAATAATTTCTCCCTTGCGGGTGTCCTCAATAACTGTGACGAAATAATCGCCGCTAGCTTTCATCTGCGAGAAGCGTGCTGTGAATGAAAGTGCAGGTGAGTTGAATAGGAATTGTATCTTTTTAAATAAAACATACTGAGGAACTGAGTGCGTGAAACATTGCCAACATGCGTAAGTTGCGACAGCAGCTGCAGGAATCCACGATCATAATCGGTGTCCTTAAGGGGACGCACCTTCATCCACGATTCTCCCGGATTGGCAGCCGAGATGAAAGGCTGAAATTTGGCTGGGCTGCGATGAAAGTCGAGCTGGAGCAGAACTTTTGGATCGTACAGATATGTTTCTTGCTGTAAACAGTAAAATATCAAACATAATTAATTAGTATATTCAGTATAATTAAACTAAATAAAGATTCTACCGTGTATTGCACCATTTTAAATGCTACAAGAAAATGGCCAACGTCAGCAGTTGACGCTGTTAAAAGCACAACTGTGGCGCAAAAAGGCAATAGGTAGACAGATACCAAGATACCAAGCCGACAGCAGGAACGGTAATCGTTAACTGGTTTCATGCAACTCAATCACTTTCGATGGCCACTGACAGGTTTTTTTTTTTTAATGGTAACACGTTTCTTTCGCATATACTTAGGTATTTCAACGTCAACGTCACCGCAAACCGGTAAAATGCGTATATGCTTCCAACCAAGCCATGGTTTTACTCAATGTTATTGATTTTGTTTCGATGTGTTTATGTTATGGACAGGATTATATTCGCAGTACACCCATTCAAGGTCACACCCGGTTTGGTGGTAATTGAACTGTCACATGGCCACGTTGTTCGTTTTCGATGTGGATGGAATTCTATTTACACTGCACTCTGAATGAATATACTTACCATAGTTTTATCTAATATTTACGTATGTGATAATAATAAAAACAACAGCACCCACGCAGAGTTAAGGCGGAAGTTTTTCCGCTGCGTTATCTACACTACTGTCAGGAGCAAGAGTCAGAGTGATACTGAATAGAAACGAACTAGGAAAGAGAAGAACGCGAACACTATTTGTAAGCAAAACGTATTGCTCGTCAGTTCCGAATTGGCACCTTTCAAAGTGAACGCAAAAAACGTAAGAGAAAAATGGTTAATTGCACTATCTGTTGAATTTTGCAAGTGACCCTGAGAAGTCAGCGTATGTAAACATTTGAACAGCTGATTCAAGAGAAAGGTAGTGAGACAGAGAGCTTCGACCAAGAGGGCTTCAAAACAAAAACGCAATGAATTTATTTCGACTGTACAATTAAATAACATTGATTTACGTGGCTACCATATACTTAGGTGTTTTGTACATTTCGTAGGCAAATTCTTCACGATGACTAGGATCATATTCTACTCCGACATAGTCGATTTCCAAGCCAAATGGACCGTCCATTCCCTTTTTGGCCGCAACTGAGAAACCAAAATGCGTTACACAATTCAAGTGTATTGCATTTTGCCGATCTTGAACGCGGCCTTTTGAGGATAGGAAGAATTTGGAGAAAGGTATTTTGGCTATTTGCCAGTGTGGACCACCGCGGGTATATAGCACATAATGGTAGATATCATTCCACATGAGATCAAAATATCCCTCCGTGTGCAAATTAATCAGATAGCTACGTCCGTCTCCTCGCACCTTTAGCACAAGCATATTATATTGCGTCCAATCGTAGGTAGTCTCTCGTTTGAATGATTTCTGTCAAAATTAATATTATTGTAGACAAAGTTCATAGATGCTTAGTTAATTTGCTAACCCGCACACGCTTAGTGCGTATGTTTGCATATCCGGTCCTTTTGATGACACCATCCTTAGTGTGTTGCGAGTTAACTTCCCCGTGAAAAAGTCCTGCTCCGGCTGCGCTCAACTCGAGCGCGGCCGTGCTTTTACCTTCACCGTGATCAGCATCCGTTGTCACGGTCCATTTATCGAGAACATCGGGAGCTTTGAAATCGAATACAATATCCGTTTCGCCGGGTCTAAATACCAATATAGGATCGCTTTCTAACTTTTCCTTTACCTCCTGGCGCCACAGTTTTATTTCTTCTTTTAAGTCTCGCAATCCATTTACAATTAGCTCCTTTTTAGAGGGCTCCGGTAGCTTAGTTTTGTAGCCGGATTTTTTTTTCGCTCCCAGAATGCGCGCTGCACGACTGATGTGTGAATTCGAGCTGCTGCTTGCCAGTAACTTAAACGGCCTGCTTGTCTCACTAAACTGTACATTTTAACATATTTTATTGAGTAAAATAAAAAAATAGTTCATACGGCGGGAGCAACAACGTAACCGAAAATCAGCTGTGAATTCTAGCATTCACAATGATAACAATAATTTATCTATTATCGAAAAACATCGGTATACATACAAATGCGAATGGTTTTTTGCGTTTGTTGTTTGTGCAGTGAGAGCAGTGTTGCCAATTTAGCTTTTTCCCGTCAGATCTTCGGGTTTTGTAAGTCCAACAGCGGTCGAAATTTGTGTAATTCAATACAATTGCCTTTAAAATATATATTAATATATTATTATTATAATATATGTTATATTTTGGATTTTAGCTTTTTTCGCTTTTATTTTTGTCCAATCTGGCGGCTTATTCCTGAAAAATATTGGCAACACTTAGTGAGAAAGTGCAGTCAACGAAAGTGCAAAGTTCTAAGAGTTGTAAATTAAGTTTTACAATGAAATTGCAAGAAGTGGAAAAATGCGCACCCACTAGCGACTGGAATGTTCTTTACTGGGTGCTCGGCAGTATTCTTATGCCAGTAGCTTTGCCACTGGCCATCATTAATTTATGGCAGCGTTTTCGCGCTCAAAAATACCGTAATCAGTTGCCCGGCAAGGTAAAAACCATAAATATTAAAATAAGTTATTTGGGTTAATTGCTTGTGCAAAACGCTTTTAGGTTGTGCTAATTACGGGCGCCAGTTCAGGTCTGGGCGAGTCGCTTGCGCATGTTTTTTATCGTGCCGGTTGTAAGGTTATTCTTGCAGCCCGTCGCGTTCAAGAGCTGGAGCGTGTGAAAAAGGATTTGCTGGAGCTAGATGTGGTAAGGACTGCGAAATTTCAACATTAAATTTGTTTATTCAAAGCTGCTTTTAGGAACCGGCTTATCCTCCCACTGTCCTCGCTTTGGATCTATCGGAGTTAAATTCAATACCAGACTTTGTTACGCGCGCTTTGGCTGTATATAACCAAGTCGATATACTGATAAACAATGGTGGAATTAGCGTACGTGCAGATATTGCCTCTACAGCTGTCGATGTGGATCTTAAAGTGATGGTGGTTAACTACTTTGGAACTGTGGCATTGACGAAGGGTGCGAATGTTGCTCTCTCTATAATATTGGAAATATAAGGTCTAATGCATGTTTATCTTCAGCGTTATTGCCTTCAATGATAAAACGTCAGATTGGACATTTCTGCTTCATTAGCTCCGTTCAAGGAAAATTTGCTATACCCCAACGTGCAGCTTACTCCGCATCCAAGCATGCAATGCAGGCTTTTGCCGATGCTCTGCGTGCCGAGGTGGCCAATCAAAATATATATGTGTCGTGCGTCAGTCCTGGATACATACAGACTCAACTCTCGATGAATGCCTTGACTGGTTCGGGCAACAGCTATGGGAGTTAGTAAAACTTTTTTTATATTACTCATTACATTACTCATATATTTGACTTGTTTTAGAAATGGATGAAGCTACGGCTAAAGGAATGTCGCCGGAAAAGTTAGCGGAACGAATTTTAAAATGCATCATTCGTAAGGAACCTGACATAATTGTTAGCGATATCCAAGCTAAGATAGCATATTATTTGCGACATTTTTTGCCGTCCGTCTTTTTTTGGATTATGGCCAAACGTGCCATAAAATTGGAAAAAGCTGCTAAAAAAATCCACTTAGATTATATTTTAAGATTCGTTAAGTTTTAGTTGGTTTTTATTGTTATTTGAATTTTGCATTAAATGAAAAATTATAAAATATCGTGATGTATGTGCAGTGTTAAAAATTAGTTACATTTGTATAATCCAATATTGGTAATATTAATAAATTAAATAATTACTGTAAACATACCATTAAAATTAAAGACAACTTAAGTTTTCACATATTTCTCTGTTTTCCTTTGTTTACAACTTATTATATGATAATTATTGTTCTTAACTGATGCATTATACATATGTTTTATCTATCGACATTCATTTACGAATTATTAATTGACGAAATACTTCATATTTGATACGGGGTTTGACAACGTTTAAGTCTGGCTATTAACTAGGGGAACGGAACTCTGCGAGGGGATTTGAATACGTGTAAAAATTGATTTAACTAAATTAAAAACCTTCATGTAAATACACAAAAATAATTATTACAATTGAGGTACACACAAAAATTTTAGAATCTGTTTTGCAATAATACGACTAAATTATTACATTACATATGTATGTAGTTTAAAATCAATAAATTTCTTATGTACAATACACAAAATACATAAATAATTTCGCGTTTAATAGTCTTTTCTTCCACGCTCAAAATACTTTTATCGGTCCATCGGCCGATCTTCCGCTTAGATCATACTTTTATGCAATTTTATTTACAGTACATAAACATTGGCAATTTTCTTTTATTTTCAAATATTCATTTATTCTCTTTTATTAAGTTTAATTATATTGCCGATAGTTGACGTTAAAAAAGAATCTGCGCCTTGTATAGTTTCATATTTAAATAATTATCATAGGCTCTCGATTTATTTATATTGTTAAGACGAACTTAAAACTAAAATTCGAGGTTTCATTTTGTTTATTAAGCATTTCGAAGCGATTGTCGCGTACTTTATCGTTTTCCATTTCATAGCTTGCCTACGCGTTAACGTTAACTATCTGTCCCAAGTTGGGTCGGCCTTTTGAGCTGAGCATAAGTATTTATATTAATTAATACATAGTATATTCAAAAAAAATATACACAAATGCTCATAAAATTGCACTCCCCATGTAACTATTTTACCACAAATGCAAAGACATATCAGAAATATACGCAACACAGTATTACAGTTAGTAGTTACAATTATAGTATGTACCTATGTGTAGGGATACCAATTAGCTTAGACTACAAATCGTTAATATTAAGGATTAATTTGTAAGCCGTTTGCTTTGTGATTTGATACGCTACGTGACTATTCGTGAGTGTTTGTGTTTGAATATCATTAGGTGTTCCTTCATTTATTGCTATAAATTGATATTGCATATAAAAACTATTTATGTATATTTTAATTTGATTTTTTATATACACTACTACTAAGAATGACGCAGGCATTTGTGTGTTAGTCAGTGTGTAGGTGGTGAGGAGTGAATGGTGTGTAATTGGGGGACACAGAATTAACTTTTCTATTTGATTTTATTGCGACTACTATAAACTATGTTCGATGCATATTACTTTTGATTTTTTGATTTATTGACAGTTATCGTTGGTTATATTTATTGTTACGAAGTATTATTAATTTGCAACTTCCCCTGACTCCCTGCTTCCAGTCTATCTGGCTACTACACCTTCATTTCATTCTCAACTACGATTCTTAATATCATTTTTGATCTTCTTGGAAAATGTTCATGAGTTTAAAAATTTGTTGATTAATTTGTTTTTTTTTTTTACATTCGTTTCTAAAATAGCACCTTGTATTGTTGCTCTGTTCTGTGAGTCGAAGTTTACAGATGACAATGGTCGTTGTTGGAAACGTTAAGAATGTAAGAAACAGATATAGATGTATAGAAATATAACAAAATGTAATTCTATGTAGGAAATAATATTAATAGGCCAATAATAGTATAAGAATAGTTTGATTGTGTACAGCGATCGAATATCGATGGTTGTATTAGTGATAAACTTACTATGAATCGATCTATTGGACATAATATACAGATTTTCGATGTTCACGATATATAAGAGGAGATTGTTTAGGAGCTTAAGCATCAGAACTATATGATACTAAAAAAAACAAATTGAATGTTTCGTATATACAAAACGGCCGAAATTCGACAACTGGACACAATTAAGGTAAATATTTAGATTAAAATACAGTTACAAGATATAGTTACAGATCACGAATTCAATACAACAGTTAAACAGTAAAAGGTACAATGTGCGGTGAGTGCGGCTGGCTTCTGCGGTGGCTGTGGCGGTGGCTTTGGGTGGGTGAGCGTTTATGGTTTATGGAATTTAAGTTGTGTCATGTGAAGGATGAAGCCATAAGCACGAGCGTTGTTAGCGTTTAATAATGATTTTATGGTCGTTTTGGTATCTGGTGTGGGGATGTATTGGCGTGGCATTCACATATTCAGCAGAAACGGCAAGTTTAAGGCAGTGTAAAGTACATACATACATATTTGTATATGTGTAATTAAATATATACAAATCTAAATTTATATATATATATATATATATATATATATATATATATGAATATATATATGCATTTAAACCTATGCGACAATTTGTATAACTAATTTTAGGACTTATCACTTTCACTTGGTTGGTTTGAAATGAAAAGGAATGGCGCTGCTCTTAGCTAACCAGATTCTCAATGTCAGAGACAACAACCTCCAGATCCGATGGCAATTCGTTGTTTATTGCCGTCGTCGTTGGTAATGGCGCTGCTGTTGAGCGCGATCTAAAATTATGAAGACTGCGTCGCATGGGCTGCGAACTTTGACGCTGACTTGGCATGGCGCTTGTGGAGGCGGATTGTTGCAATGATTGCGGGAAGGCAGGCGACGTTACAACGCTCGACGAAGTGGTCGTTGTGCTACTAGACGATTGTCGGGAAAAGCTGGGTGGCGCTAGAACCGTCGTCGCTGCTGTAGCCGAAGTCGCTGTTAAAGAGGCGCCCCCTTGACCATTGAGACTGGCGCGTGGAATGTTACTGAAGCTGTTGCGAGAATTGCGTGTCGGCGGCACCGGTACTGCCTGTGGCGATGAGTTGGAAACGCTGCTGTTTCTGCGCAGATTTGCACTCGAAGAAGAACGGCGCTGTGGTATCGCCGTTGGAGTCGCTGTTGAATTTATGGTCGGATCCTTGACATTTTTGGCAGCACTTGCTTTGAGATTTAGACTGCTGCGCTTCTTAGACTTGGCCATGTTTTGACTTAGATTGATGAGATTTTGTGTGCTACCAAAATTTCGCGTTAAGTTTAATGGATCCACCAGAGGTCTGGGCTTCACTCTTGCCAGCCTTGCTGCTGGTACGCCGCGGCGCCACTGCAAATGGATTGTGTGTAGACAGTGAATTGGAGCGACGATAAGAGCTCCGTTGGCCTAAAGCTATTGCTGTGGCTTCCAGGCTTGCCCGATTTGAGCTAGGTCCAATTTTGCCCCCACTACTACTGCTGCTCGGCTTTGAAGCGGCTGCAACATCGGTTGTCCCACTGCCGCTGGGCAACTCCACATTCTCATAGCAATGTTCAGTGCCGCGGCTTGGTGGCTTCAATGTCTCATAGTTGGGCTCGTTAAGAGTCAGAATTTGGTTTTCGTCCTCTGCTTCATTGCATAGCAAAAGTGCGGTCCGCTTAGCTTGTTCCGTATATGGTCCCTTGGACGTAGTCGCCTGTCCATTAGATCGTGCATTACTCTTCTGTGTGCGTTTCGGACGTACGCCAGCGTTGACGCCTACCACGTGCGTTTTCACCTTAGGCTTTTTGGACAGACGCAGCGAGAACTTAAAGGGTGGCTTGTAGACAACTTGCAGCTTAACCTTCTCATTAGACAGATTGCCCATGGATTTTGTCTTCTGTGGCGCTTTCTGCACAAGTCTTTCGGGCGTCGACTGTGACTTACTCATTACGTTACGCACTCGTGAGCTATGCTCTATATGCGACAATGGTTGGGCCACAATTGGGGACTCTAATAGCCACTTTTGTACTTTGCCAAAAGTGTTGCTATGATTGTTGGTCGTCGACAGATTGGAGCCATCGTCAGCGCCGTTTGCGTTGTTGTTGCGATGCGAATAATCGATAATTTCCTTCATATGCTTGCCCAGCTTTTTGTTGGATTTTTTGTTTTGCTCGTCTTCTGTCACATTCGATTTTAACTTCTTCTGTGCCAGCGCTTGTGTTCGAGATGTTTTCTTTGGCTCTGCACTGGCACTGCTCTTGGTTACTGCACTAGAACGTACTCCTGCTGTTGCTCCCAATCCAGCTCCAGACTTCTTACTTCGCTCACCACGAACCTTTTTCTTGAATGGCACTTTGGTGCGCACGGCCGTGTGCACTATGACACCGTTGTTGTTCTCTGGCAGACGCACAGTTTCCGTGGTGGCACTATGTATAATGGTCACCGATTTAAGCTTCAGATTCGAGCGTTTCGCCAGCAGCTTTGTGCTCAGAATCTAAGGTAAGAGTAAATCAATTATTTAGTTAAATAATAATAATATTATTAGATTGAAGTTTGGGATTGGCATGGCTACGTAAGTCTAAGCCTAAATGCGATCTAAATTAGCCTTGTAATTACTTGGCAAATGAAGCGTTTATAAATATGATTTACGAGGTTCAGCTTGGGTTCATATTTGGGCTCACCCTCGCCCATGGCGTGCGATTCGGCCTCATACTGATCCCTTAACATACTTGTGACCAAACGCATTAACTTTCCAAACAAAAACGTATTAAAATTAGGAAAACAAGAATAATGTAAATAAAAAACAGTGTCACCATCTAAAAAGTTAAATTTTTTAAATTCAACTGTCAACAATCCAAGGCCCAGTTAATTTTTAAATGGTGAAAAGTGGACTACATAAGCAGATCAAAGTTTGATGAACATACCAGCAGCAAAAAGACTCCAATTGCAGCCAGAGCCACTGTATACCAATGATGCTGCATCCACTTTTTGAAGGTGGCTATGCTCTCTTCTGAGAGCAGCAGCTTGCGCAGCGTGGCCAATGGACCAGAGGGATCGACTTCGCGGCATTTTTGAAAGACATCGCAATAGCTGTAAATTAAAGACAAGTTAGTTACGTTTAAAAATTGATATAAACACTGTGTAATACCCATTATAATCATTGCAGGGCGTTCCCGGTTTGGAGTACATGTCAGGCACATCAAAGGGTGCCTCGTTCCATTCAAACGAGCTGCGGCACGGATTATTCTCTCCAGGTAGCTTGCAACACAGCTCACATGATTTAATACGATCATCTTGTGGTCCAGGTATGCATTGACATGATTCCAGTCCATATGCCAAACAAATGCTGCCTGTGCAATCGCCCATGTAACAAACAAATTCCTTGTTGCAAATAGTCTTGTTTGGTTTGTTCACCGACGGTGGGCACTGAGGCACGCGTCCATCGCAAAATGAGGGATCACGACAGCCATTGTCGTCGCGACACTTGTCACCAAACTTCACTTTGCAATCGGTAGTGCAGCAAGGTCCCTGCGATGGACTGCAACGTGCATGGGGAGTCAGCGTGCACGGTGTTTCATCAAGATGCGGCTGCCGTGACATGGGAAAACAGCATGCATCCTTGCAGTCCTCCTCCCAACCACAGTCACACTGCTCGCCAGGCTCCACAACGCCATTGCCACAAATAGACGACTGTGGTTCTGTAAAGCATCCCTTCATCGAACGTGCCTTTGCATTCAACACCGGCTCTATGGACTTTAAGGAACACGCACTAAACTTGTTATTGTTCTTCTTATCGCCAGAAGTGGCTCGGGCAAACATAATAAAGTTACCATCCTCACCACCTGGTGTGCAGAGCTCCGGATCGTGCTAATGTTGGGCAAAGAAAATGATTAGTTTTAAGTTCAGAGTGTTGATTAGTTTTCAGCGATGCTTACAGGCGAGCCAAAGTTGTGACCAATCTCGTGTGCAAGCGTCACGTGAGAAACGGCGGGTGGGACATGTTTGCCATAATTTAACAGCGTGACAATACCAGTATTTAATGATTTAAGGGATCCTCGATAGTGGCCATTCTTTTCGCAAACGCCACCTGCATTCTTAAGATCGCCAGTCCAAGCCAGCCCCAAAGTTCCCATCTCAAAATCGCGATATGTGAACATATAGGCCAAACAAAAGGCGTCATAATCCTCCTCTGGAAAAAAAATGGTTAAAGAAATAACATGACTTCTGGGAAAAATGCTGGCTTACCTGAAAACAATTCCAAAAACTTTTCCACACCATAATTACCGGGAAATCGATAACTGGGATCTTTCATTGCATTCATGTTATGAACCTTAATACGTTTGATCATAAACGTAATATTGTCAGGTTTTCCATCGTTGTTGAAATCCGTATTTCGATAAATGGAATTGGCGCGTTGAACGTGGCGCGTGATGGCCTCAATTGAAGCTTCATCGCTGCCCATCTTCTGGAAGAATGTGTGATCTGCCTGCAAATAAAGCATGCAAGTGGTCTTGCGATCGTAGAGCAGACGCGGCGAGTTATGTATGTCTTCGCCTCGGCCACTTAACAGATTTGTCATCAGCATTGTATTGAAACTGGGATTGTGCGGATTGGGTGCAAAAATGATCTCTGGATTGTAATTGTTTACAATAATATTGGGTTTTTTGGTGGCACCGTTCTTGGTGATGATCTCTACATGCGTCTTATGGCTAGGGCGATCGTTGGCGCCGTCGTTGTTACCCATGGAGAGTGTCGTCCAATTGGCATTGAAAAAGTTATTTGGCAGGCTGTTGCTATTGTTGACGTTTGGTTCCTCATAGGGTGTGCCAAACTCTGGCTCTATGGGCCGATTGTAAGTGCTAACAATGATGTTTTTATGCTTCGTGTACAATTTGCGCACGTTATTGCTGTTGTTGTTGGTATTTGAATTGGTATTGCTGTTGCCATTATAGCTTCGACTGCTATCGCCAACATTGGAGGGATTATAGTTATTTACAAGTATATTGCGATTGGGTGTGGGCTTTGTTAGCGTAGCTAGAAAACTTTCTGTACTGCGCATAGTTGTTGTTGTTGTGGATTTCCTAGATTCCTCATCGCTACGATCCTCCTCCGAGGCCAGAACACGAAAATCATCATTATATGGTACCTCTAGATCGAGCGGCAGAGGAGGATTGCGATTATAAGTTGGAATAGTGACATGCTACGATGATGGTAAATGATTAGCACAATTTCTATCCAAATCGAAAGCAGATTACTTACCTCCTCCTCAGGTAACCAACGTTTCTGCCTCAATTTCTCGCTAGCGCAATGACTTTTAATGGGTGATTTTGAAGACAAACCGCTTCCAAATGAATTTTGCTGCTGCATATTCACATCACTTAGCTTATACACAATACTGTGGACGCCACTCTCCGCCAATTGCTGTGAGTAAC
Organism: Drosophila sp. st01m; assembly: GCA_018901795.1. Classification (NCBI taxonomy): domain Eukaryota; kingdom Metazoa; phylum Arthropoda; class Insecta; order Diptera; family Drosophilidae; genus Drosophila; species Drosophila sp. st01m. The sequence continues at coordinate 6,423,964 of JAEIFG010001494.1, read as the reverse complement.
GTTGTGCTGGTTCTATGTAATAGTGTTCAGCTTGCGTCTCAATGGTACCATCCAGCAAATTATCACTTGTGAGTATCGCTTGAACATGGGCAGTCTCATCATCTTCCAAGCTGCCCGTATAAATGCGTGACACATCGTAATCGATGGGTCCCAGTGTGTTTTCGATTTCCACGTCATTCGCGAATACCGAATTTGGTTGCTGACGCAGCACCAGAAGAAAGTCTCTGTAAACAAAAGAATGAGAATGTGAATATTTATATGGAATGCAACTAAAAGCAAGCTAATACCCACACCACCCACTCACCTGTCGTGTGCAGAGAAATTCAATCGTATTGTGTGCGCCAGTCCCAGCCCACTTGAGGGATCTACTTGACGTTTTCGGCGAGCACGCACCTGTTCCAAGTGCCTTTGTTGTGCCACCTGAAGTACAGAGCGGTCGAAATTCGCTGCTTCCCAGTGCTTTATGTAAGGCGTCAGCTTGTGTGTGTAGCCTGTTGAGCCACAAAAAATGATCAAAATCAAGATCTTGTATTACCTTTATTCTGGTTGGACTCACCTGGTAGCTTGAGAGGTGTTGGAACTGCCAGAAGCTCGTTGATAGCAAGCAACAGCGCCATGATCGATATCAACCAACCCATGATTTTTGTGATTTTGTGTATTTGTATATATGTATGGGTGTATGTGTGTGTGTGGAAACCTAACTAGTTCTAGGCTGGGTTTGTTGGCTTCGATTGACCTTTGTAAGCCTCTGTCTCTTACATTTTTGCAGCAGTTGTTTTTGTTTTGCCAATATGAATTGCCAAACTGGGAAAATCCGTTACAGCCGCGACGCAAATAGCATGTGACATCTCACGCGTAGTTGCTGCTGAGGAAGAATGAAAGAATGAGTTTAATCGACTTGATTGCAATAACGGGAGCTTTATATGGCTAAGATTGCACTTCAAAAATATATGTATGTACATACATGTGTAATTCATACAAATTCACACAGCATCACAAAAAAGTTGCTTTCACCTTTTGCAGCCAGTTCGTTCGCAAGCGAAATTCGCAACAGTTGAAAACAATAAAATATGTATGTATGCATGTACGTCTTTTGTTCAAAATTTACGTATTTTTGCATAAATGGCAAAAGCAACAAACTGCTAACAAGAAGAAGCACAGCATCAGCATCTCATTAGCACTTTGTTCACACACGCACACACACATTCATACTTGAGTTCATAAACAACACATACACATTTACACGTACGATTTGCTTGTGTTGTGTGCCCGTGAAAATTACTGTTAGTTGACTAGTTATTTTCTTATGTCGTCATTAAATGAATTGCAATCTTTTCTATATTGACATCCGTTTAATTGAATAATAATCCTTTGCTCGTATTTGTTTGTGTGTGTATTCTAAAAGTGTTTCTTATTGCCATGATGGCTCATCGTTGTTATTTTATTGTTAATAGTTAGCTGAGGCAAAAACAAAATTCGTTAAATTCAATTAGCAGTGCACAAGAGCTTTTGCAACAGCAATTGTTGCACTTATCTTTTTGGTAATTGGATTTAAGCTAACTTTCAGGTAAAATATTAAATCAACCACACTAACACATACACACACACACACACACAGAAAACAATCGACCTCCGCTCGCTGTTGTATTGCCATTAACGCTGTGGCGTAAATGGTAAGCCAGCCAAGTTTTTTTCTGGCCTAAACCTGTTCCTTGGCTTATTCATAGCCCGAAAATAAATATTTTATTTGTAAGTTTCCCGCTTTTCATTTAATGCGTTGCCTGAATTCACGACTTACTTTTTATTTAATAAAACGCTTGCATATTATTGCAATGTTTTTTTTAAAACAATTACTTTATTTTTCCCCACATATAAAACGGCTGCAGGTAACTAGTATCGATACTTTCTGAGCTCTGCCTAAATTTATAATCGATAGTACACGTTGTATATGTTTTGTCATCGATTGCAATGTCATCGGAAGAGATATCGAAAGTAAAACGTTCTTCAAAACTAATTTAAAACCATTTTCCAGTTTGTTAACAATCAATTACCTCTTTAATTAACGTTTGCTGCTTACTGATACCTTCACGCAGATCTTTAGCATTATTTTCTAGTTTTACTTTACATGCTAGCAGCTTTCCTTTCTGTGCGTCCAATGTGCCCTCCATAGTCTCCAGTTTCCTGACTTTTTTGGTCATACTCGTCGAACACCTGCCACCATGTTTCAAGGGACAAATTCTCGGGTTCTGTGAGCAGTACATCCTCAAAAGCAGCTCTACTACTAAAGTTAGAATTTCCTGCTGCCTGGCATATTTCAAATGTTTCAATATCAGCAAGCATTTCCTCTACTGTGGGCGCAGCGGGTGGTGGATCTGCCTTTGCTTTCGTCTTCTTAAACATTGAAGTTGATGGCAAATTTGGTTTGCTTATTGATCTGGAAAACAGATGATAACGTCAGCAAAATGCCATATCTCTTATACATATGTGTTGACAAATCCTACAATTCTTCAGTAGTACTTGTGCGTTAAAGTGTTCTACTCAGTCCAATTGTAGTAATTTGTAAAGAATGAATTTAATTTAGTTATGTTAAGATTAACAAAAGAAAACAAAATGTTGGTGAGTTGTTTACTTGTTGGTAGACTAGTGTTCAGTAACATTATTTTTTAGAGTTGCATTTTGAGTGGATATTTGTCAATACTGGTTTCCCGCTTTTTAGTACAATACACTCTCTCTACAACAGTCAAATAAAAACAATTTTGATTTGCTGTTAAATTTTAAGACTCAATAATGGCAAACCGGGACGAGCTTAGTGCCTCTGCTAAGCACAAATCTATAGAAGCGGCTGCACGTGCAAAAAACCCACTTGAAAAACTTCCGATACGATACGATAGCTATAAGTCGAGCACATCGGAGGAGTTTAAACTATTTTGTCGCGGCAAAAGCGATATGGATGCTAAGACCCTTAAATGGACATTTAAACTAGCAGAACAAAATGTCGGCCCCTATTATAAGCAACTAAAAATGGGTTGGAAGCCCAAAATCAAAAAGGCAGAGCTCAATAAGAACTGGGCACGTTTCTTGGTTGCACTGAATCAACAGAAACAACCTGTGGCTTACACAATGTTCCGCTTTGATATGGATAATGGAGATTCCGTGCTATACTGGTAAATATGTAATTTTTGTATAGTGCTACATTTCTAATAAACGATTCCGTTTCTTTTGGACCCAGCTATGAAATACAAATATCGCCAGAGTATCAAAGAAAAGGTCTTGGAAAGTTCATGATGGAATCACTTGAATTATGTGCGCGCTTTTGGCAACTGGAGAAAATTAAGCTTACCGTGTTAAATAATAACGAAAACTCGCTATTGTTTTTTAAATCCCTCGGTTACGTCCTAGATGAAACATCGCCAGACGTTTTGGAAGAGGCTGACTATCAAATATTAAGTAAAATCATGTTGGGCTAAATATTTATTTCAAATTACAAACATGATAGCTTAAAAAAATCTTTAACAATTGAGCAACTGGGCCTGGGCATCAAAGTATTTGGCCATACGAATATCTTGGCTACTGAGACCACCGACGTCGTGGGTGCTCAAAGTGACCTGCACTTTGTTATAGCAATTGAACCATTCCGGATGGTGGTTAATTTTCTCAGCCAGCAAAGCAGCACCAGTCATGAAGCTGAACGCTTGATTAAAGTCCTTCATCAGAAACTCTTTATAAATTGCATCGCGTCCTTCGACCATTGTCCAGCCTGCATCCAACAATGGCTGCAGTTTTTCGCTGCGTTCTTGTTCATTTAGTTTGGCCTGTGTAGGAAGAGTATATTAATTATGTGATTGTTTATGTTGATTGCTTTAGCTGATACTTTCGCTGCCCTTGAGATCAGGTTGTGACCCCTCGTGCACGCAAACGATAATGATGTTTGAGTCGAGGTTGAAATATTGTTTTTTGTTGTAGTTATTCGTTCGAATGAATCACATATTCACTTACCACCATTTTACGTTTAGTTGCTGCTTTTGTGGTTAATGTGCGTGCTTTTTGTTTGCTGTAAAGCCCCCAATTGCCAACACCAGTTGCTGCTGCTCTCGTTGATGTCGGGTGTAGAACTGAGCTCGCATATCTGTTGCTGCTGCGCGCAAACAAAGCTGCTCAATCTTGGAATAAATCTTAGCTAGCACTCACCACCACAATCGTTCGCTCCCTTCTCTCCATCCGCTGCTAACATTCAATGTTTTTGTTGTTGACCTAAAACCGGCGGCATTTACTAACCAAGAAATTGTTGTTCGCTTTTTAAGCAGATTTGCAAGTTGTTGAAAGCCCAATCCATATTGTGCACACTTTTTTGTAAATAACATTCTGAAAAAACTGGTTTCCAATGGGGTTGTTGATAATAAAATTATATCGAAATCGTTCGGTTGTGACGTCACTTTAAATACCAAACCCGCAGGTGGCGTACTTATTATTCGTATCGCAAAACAGACAGAAGGTGGCGCTACAGGTGTTTAAAGCGGTAAAAACAATTAAACAATAGTATGATAAATATAGTATCTGAAAAGTATTGTCTTTTAAATGTATGTATATTATAATATTTTTAATTTGGATGCGGACCAGTGTTGCTAAGATGGCATCTTATAGCTGGCTCGAAGTATTCGTTAAGTTCGTTAGCTAGAAAAATTTTAAATTTGTTATTGGTATTATCCATAAATCTGGGTATTATTAACATATTTCAACTATCTTTTGCTAATAGTATTATAATTCTAAAACTTTGCAAAGGTTACACAAAAACTGATTTCGCTGCTCCCAGCCAGAAACAGTTGATTTTCTAAATGTTGCTAATTCAGATATTTTTGGGATGCTTCCGGCCTGAAACTGCTAACATTTTACCTTCAAAAAGTTGGCAGTCACTGTAAATTTAACAGACTTCTGTTGTTGCTGCTTCTTCTTGGAAAACTCGCAGCTACCGCCAGATTAAATTGAATTTGAATTTAAAATTGAATGAGTGAATTTGGATTTAAATTGGAAATTGAGATTACATATGCATGCTGGGTATGTATATTTTACTGAATATTTATGAAATTTACATATTTGAAAATGTTTTATATTAAGATATTGTGACATTAATGACAAAGTTATTTATTTATGCAGCAAGTTGTCAGCTTCGCCGTTGCCATAATAATCATAGTCTGGACTGGCCGTTGAGGTGCCGAGCTTAGGATGCTCGGTAGAGGTTGCCATCTCCATGACACGACCTGTAGTGCTCTGCGGAATGGCTGTTGTTGTTGTTGTCTTACGCCATCGAAGACTATAACGACTGCGCACAAATGGTGGCTTGGTGGCGACTATGGCATTGCCATATGCTGTTGGGAAATTGGTGCTTAAATTCCAGATTAATTAAAGATCATATTTCCACTTACACAAACTTAATAGGCAAAAGCAGAGAATTAACAGCAATGTGAATTTCATTGTGCAAAGTTCTCAATGCAAACTGTGCCATTGCATGCTGTTTGCAGCATTTATAGTCCCGCTCATTGAAAGATAATCAAATCCCCAGTGAAAGGCATGCAGAGATCAACAAACCATTTCCATTTCCCCAGAGTCCATCCTACCAAGTTCATTCACCGCTTCTGCGGTATGTTTGTATTATTTTATTTTATTTTATTTATTATCTTTGATGAACACTTACTAAACTTATGGGTTAAACGACAACGACATCAAATCGAAATGCTTAAGAAAAATGGTAATAAATACGTGTATATTTCGAATGGGATAAAGCCCATAACATTACTTAACGTCCTAATTGTCTGTCGTCCTGGAGCGCTTTGGACCGGAAGGTATTGGGGGAGGCGGTACGTCTGGCACATCGCTATTCTTGTTCTCAGAGCCATTTTTAATGTCATCAAAACTGGGTGTAGAATCCAAGTTGTCCAGAGGCAGTGGTTGCACCTCCGGTTGCGGAGGCAGCGTTGGCAGCGTTGGCTGCGTTGGCTGCATCGGTGGTGAAGTGGGTGGCGGACTACGCGTTGGAAAGCCTTGGCTAGGATAGTAATCGTAGGGTGGCAGATAATTCTCTCTCTGGCGAACAAAACCCGCCTGGTCATAGATCACCGGATATTGATTGTAAGCATAGGGCGGCAGGTGCATGGACTGGCCATTGTACTGGGAATTCAGGGGAATCAAAACAGGCGGCAGTCCCTGTTCGTTAAGCGGAGGAGGTAACTGATCCTTAGACATGATCTCCTTGGGCTCAGACTCGTCTGCAGCCGGAGATTGAGGTGCCAACTCTGGTTGTGGTGGCGGTTGCTGTTCTGCAGGCACAATGCTGGGCTGATTGGGATCGTAGGAAGTGTAGATGGGCGGGTATTGACTACCAGTTGGCAGTGGATATGGTAACTATAAAATATAATGATCAGTCAGGTCTTGCAGTGCATATATATCTCAACTTACCCGCTCATTGGGCGCCAGACCAGGCACCAAAGGCTGACCAAATCTTACTAGTGGGGGACTGTAGAAGCCAAATGGATTATAGGGTCCAAAGGGTGCATACCCCGGTTCGTGTATTGTGGGTTGTATGACAGGGTATGCCCGACTCGAAGTCAGGTTGTCGTCTGTGGTGATAAGTGCATTGTAGACCTTTGGCTTCTTGCGCAGACGACGCGCTCCATGACAGGAACCGACGCTTAGAGCCAGTGTCAACAGCAAGATTGGTATGCCGTACTGTAAATAGATTGGAGAGGGTTTTTATTTAAAACTTGGGCTTCACTTCAATTGTGTACGAGTCCATGATTTGTCACTAAGACATTTAACGCTGTTTAATTGATCGCCATATCGATCTCGATCATCAATCAATGAATTGTTAACAATTGTACAGATTTCTTGGGGCGGCGAACCTTGACGGAAGTCGGGCTGGGGACTGGGGAATTGACTATTTGACTATCTGACTATCGACAAGGAAGCGGGCACTGGCTTCTTAGTAATACTAGAAGCTTGGTTACGGCCACAAGTTCGACGTCATCACAAAGTGTTCATGACTTTCAAATGCCAGTTAAGCGATTGAGAGATCGATTCGCTTCGATCCCAAAAGCAACAAGTATTGCAATAGTTTAACTTTAATAAAAACAACAATAACTGTAAGAACAACAGTCAGAACGACAACAACAATATTCAACACATGTGCTGCCATTGTTGAGAATTAACTACAGTTCATTAGTTTTGAATTGAAATGTAGATTGTTCCTTTAATTGGATTACTATGAAGCCGATCAAACCGGACGGACAACGGACAAATGGACAAATGGACAAATGGACAAACGGACAGCGATCGCATGGGCTGAGCTTTGGAATTTTGAGCCTTTCCATAGGCACCTCCATGTGATGTGGAGCTATGGTCATAGGTCCGGTTAAACAAGTTGGCCAGTTGGCATGGAAATGCGCCAGCCCATGAAGTGACGAATACTCAAACTCACAAACTCATACTCAAGCTCATACACATACACACACACACACGCACACTCAAACCTACACTCACATACTCTTACTCATACTCGTACTGTGATCTGTGACCGAGTTTCCACTGATCTTGATCTTTGCATTTGCTCACGCCTGGCACTCTCAATTGCTTTTGTAATCCGCGACGGCTGTGCTCAGATTACCAAGAGACATTTATGCTGGGTATCCCCTTCTCTCCTTCCCTTCTCCTCATTCTGCAGCTCCTTCTCCTACTTCTCCTACTCTATCGTATTAGAGTAAGTTAGTAATTGGCTTTGCTTTCCATTCATTTCACTTTGACTTTCCTTGCGTTGCCATGGGCCATGGACACGGCTAGAAAGAAAAGCATTCGCCACCCACGCACCAGCTCGTGATTGCTCGCCAAGCATTGCGCCTGCTCCCAGTCGGTCTGTCGGTCTGTCTATTCTGTCAGTTTGTCTGTCTGTCTGTCTGGGCTTTCAAAACGAACCAAGCGAGCATCAATTGAAAGATCAGAGACCAATTTTCAACGCTTTTCCTTTTGGCTTTTGCGCTCTTGTGTACGGCAGTGAAATGAATCGAATTGTTTGAAATTGAATCAACAAACATCACAAACACAACAACAACAACAACAACACACACAGACACATACAGCAATTACTCAGCTCGTGCCGATCATAAGCGGATCATGATCATTATGATGCTGTTGCTGATGATGATGATGAAGTGAGAAGTAAGTGCACTTCAATGCTCAAAATTGGGGCAGCTTAAGTGCCAAAAGTACGAGTTTTGTGGCTTGTTTAAAAGCAACAACATAAATGTTAGCTGAAAATGATGCACGAGATGCTGCGGGTCGCCTTTGAAGATCACGCTCTTGGCCCTGGATGTCGTTAGGCTTAAAAGTTAAGCTTCAATTGACGATTAACTGCCTTACAATGTGGGTGTGCCCAGTTCAATGAGAAAAATTTGGTTCAATTGTGAAAAAGACATATATTTCATAATTGTGTATACTAAGTATCTATCGTTTTATTTTTAGCATACTTTAAAAAACTGCAAAAATAATCGTATAATATTTTTTTAATGTTTGGTTTAACTGTGTCGAGTTGTGGCTCGAGCTACCGAATTGCGTAATACTCTTGAGAAATTAATAAATATTGTTGATTCACTTTAAATCTTAATATTGCTTTTCTTTACTTCAGATAGGTTTCATACGAGTAAATGATTTTCCAATTTGTAGTTTGTCTGCTTAACATGTTTGATCTCGTTCTAATCTATTTGCTGGCTTGCATCGCCAGTTTGCCAGCTTAGCATACAAGACGGAGAGACTGAGTCAGTTAACAGCCAGCAGCCACACTCAGAGTCATGGTTAATAGATCAGTTCAGACCAGTTCAAAGGCAATTAAACGGTTACTCATGTAACCTTAAACCTGGCCCGCACAAAAAGTGAAAGTGCTGTTCAAAATGGGAAGCGTGGGATCTAAATCAAATACCAAGACCAACACCCATATTATTACCGATTCCAACACCAATAACTTTATCAATGCCCAATCAAGACATCATTTACCTTTTTCATTTGCATTGCAGTCTGCAGTTTGGGATTTTCGTATGCAAGTTGTGTTCGGTGTTCGGTGAATATGCGATTTGCAGGAAGCTTAAAAAATGCCACAAAAATTAACGCATAAATCGTCAACTGCACTGGGTTATTCTGTTTTTTCTTTTTGCTATATATTTTGTGTTTTTTCTTCTTATTGCATTATATGTATTATGTTTGTTGTTCAGTAAGTGAACACTTTTAAAATGCACAATTTGTTGAGCTGGCGGCGACGCTGCCTCACGACACGTAATGACTTTGAAAACAAGTTGCTATAAATTATATTGCAATATATTCCACATGCAAAACTACGAGTAAGTGCAACTAAAGGCAGCGACTCGCACTGTTGGTAACTGTTAGCTTAGCTTTACTAGCAATCGCTGACGATAGAGATGGAGACCCGAGCAGATACGCGAGTTGGCACGAAGGCTGCTGACGTTCAACTGTTCGACTGTTCAACTGACGGCGGCTGCGCACGCGCGTTTCTTATTGGATTTGAGCGAGCAACTGGGCGGTCTTCTACCTTTTATACCTTTACGGGCAGCAGCGGCGCTGGCGTCGACGTTGCGTCGCAGTAAATGGCTGCTGCTGCCTTTGGCAATGGAGCTTAATGGCACTCTGCAGGAACTTCTTGCATTTGGCCCACTTTCGAGAACCTTGCATTTGAGTACCACAGCTTGTTCATTCAGTTTGTCAACAGCCAGGATTTGTTTTAAGGAATTAAGAGAAGGATTAAAATAAATGATTAAGGTATATATAATTATATATCTATTGAGAGCCTTTCTAATATGCACCTTATTATTAAGCAGTTAAAAAGTTTTTTATAAACGAAGCGAATTTAATAAATGTTTCAATATTCTCAAAGGGCTTAGATTATAATAATATAATTTTCGTATTTATTAAATATAATGGAAGATAGGTAAAATTTATTTATTATTTATTTATTTAAAAAAGAAAGATTGTTAAAAATAGTATTTATATATTTATCAGATTTAAAGTTTGTAAAACCGCCGCTAAATATTTCGCTGTATTTAAAATATTTAAATACTATCCCTATCGTTTTATGCTTATGCTTTTACAAGATAATTATGGTAAAACCATTGCAGCATTTTTTGTTAGTTTCGTATAATATCATAGACTGTTAGGGTATGACAATATTAGTATGCTCTGCTCTCAAATCAAATCATTTAAAATACCTTTTTGTTGCATTTTGATTACAATTCACTTAATTGCTCTGGTATCGAAATCAATCTGGTATCAAATGCAGTTAACTGAGCGAAAGTCTAGAATAATGAGCGAGAGACTGACCAGCTATTGATATTGAAAAGACCCGGCCAGTCACGCCTTCGATTCTAGTCCATAACAAATGAGCTTAGTTAGTTTCACTTTCATTGCAATGTCCAAGAACTGCTTTTCATGTTGTGTCTTATTTCTGTAGCTGTTGTTTACCTGTTGTTACCGCACGTCCCATACTTTGATACAAAACGGCAATTATTTTGTGCCGCTGCCCGACTGTTTCCTTCCATGATCTTTATACCCTATATGACTGTTAGAAGCAAGAAAGGTATAATGGCTTACAGAGAGAAGGTGTAACTTTTTTTCTGCGTTATTTATTTAATTATTTTACCTCGACTACATAACAGAAAAAAGAATAAATATTTATCATTCAATATTGAATTACAGGGTATCATATAGTTAGTCATTTGTAATTATTGTTTACTATGTTGTAGACACGTTCACTAACAGAGGCGATAAGTGTCGATCCGGCAGCTGTGCTCCCCACCCACTCTCCACTAAATATATGCCGACAGCTCTTGGGGTCAATCAACAATTTGAAGACATTTTGTTAGTAGTTTGCAGTTGTTTTTGTAATAATTGTTGTTGTTGGTGCTGCCTCCTGTTGCGTTTTCTTTATTGCATGAACTTTCGCTTTCCCTTTTTACGTTTGCTGCCTGTTTGATTGGCATAATGAGTCTTTGAACTTTTCATGGCATCTTGCTCTGGCAGGTAGAAGTTTAGTAGTTGTTGTATACCAAGTGTCTATTTTCATGACGACGTACATAGCATGACAGCGAAGCTTTCTACTGATAGAAAAGTTTCTTTAATCATAATTGTGCACAAGTCCATATTAATAAATATTTCACTAATTATCAAGTTAGCTTATTATTAGTACTTATTAAATAATTTTCAGATTTTTCAAATCAATTTCGGATTTAGATTTAAAAACAACGTATAAAATCCGAATATTTGATACCACATAAAATACTAATTTTTGCTCACTTGCAAAAGCTAACAGCTTTATAGCGTGTGCAAACAGTTGGTTAGCTTCATCTCTAGATGGCGACACATTTTCATTTAATGGTAGATGGAGACAGTAAAATTTCTATTTTAACGCTAGATGGCTCTACTTTTTGATTTGACGCTAGATGGCTCGGCTAGATTCACTGCTACCAAATTAGCTGTTTCTGGCCGCAAAGCATTTGAGATATAGCTGTAAATGCGATGCAAAATAGCTAAAATACTGGCTAATTTTATTTTTCAGATTGTATTCTGTTAAGTGAGGAGCAAATTGTAAATGAGGAGTAACATCGTCGTGAATGTGACACAAGACGACGCTGTTACGAGAATTTAAAGGGCGAGTAAGAGTACTGTCAAAGATACTCGACCTGCGTTTTTATTTTTTTTATAGTAACTTAGATGGTTTAAAAATAAATGAAATATATATATACAAAAAAAATATTTGCTGTGTTAAATAACCCTTCTTTAACTTTAAATTTTGGCAGTTATCAGTCTAGTTTATAATACCCTTCTTACCATTTCTGTCTCAGTATAGGGTACACAATAAAGACAGTATTTTCATAAATTTGTTTGATGGGAGTAGGCTATTTGTGCTTGATATGTATTTATTTAAAATATCAGTGTTTTCTTAAATCTGTTTACCTCTGTGCTTCTTTGATAGGAGTTGCATATGTTGGATTTGATTTACAGGCCTGTCTCTATCTATGAAATGGTCGCAGTGACCTTTAACCGAATGATAAGGTAATCAATAAAGCAGTCAATCACTTATGTAGACCTTAGAAGGTGACTTCCAGCTGTTGTCTAGCTGGTAACCTATAAATATAAATGCAATTGCAGCAAAAATTGCAGTTGCATTCGGAGCATCTTCTTTGAATACGAGTATTTCCACCATGAAAGTTTTAATTTTACTGCTGACTTTGGCTATAGCTCTGGCCGATGAGCATGACCATCATGGGCATGGTGCTGGCTACGTGGTGAAGACCCATGAAGATCTGGTTAAATTTCGCAGTATCTGCTCTGAGCAGGTCCATGCCACGCCAGAAGATGTGGCCAAGTACGTCAAGTGGCAGTACCCGGATGAGGAGAAGACTCGTTGCTACATGAAGTGTGTCTTCGAGCAGTTTGGTTTCTTCGATGCCGAGCACGGTTTCGATGTGAACAAGGTGCACGAGCAACTGGCGGCCGGCAGTACCGTAGACCACACCGATGAGACGCACCAGAAGATCGCCGCCTGTGCGGACAATAATTCTCAGGGCAGTGATGCCTGCACTTGGGCTTACCGCGGAGGCATGTGCTTCATGCGCTCCAACCTGCAGCTCGTGCAGCACAGCGTCAAGGCTTAAAGAGATGACATTTCCAGAACCCTGATAACTGCACACAAGTTCAATTTTCTAAATAAAATACTTGTTTATTTGAAACTCTGTTGCTGCTTGACATAGTCCTTGACCCATCTTCCAACTCTGCCAGATGTGACGCACTTGTAGGCCTCAAATGCCCACAGTGCTGGCTGCTCCTTTCGACGCTCTTTAATGTTGCAGTACTCGATGACCACCATGAGCTCCTCCATTTGCTTCTGTGCCGCAAAGATCATTGCTATCCGCTTGGCATTGTAGCCACGTTCGTCCGTCCATAGACCCAGTTGCTCCACCAGACATCTTAGCATAATAGCATCGTCACCAGCCGCTTCAATCTGACAGCTCTGTAGACTGTCCTGCATTTGCTCCGCTGTGGGTAACTCCCAGGTAGACTTGTAGTCTACTCCGCTAGACAGACCATCGATTAGTCCAACAAGGCAACAGCAGAACAGAAGACGCAGATCCCAGTCACACATTATACTCAAGCGACTGTCAACACATGGAAAATGGTGCATGTTGTGTATCTGTTATATATATAGAATCGCGTAGTTGACAAACCAGTTTCGATTAAAGCGTCGGCATTGACATTAACCTAGAATTCATGGAAATCTACGCTACGATTCTAATGGCTCTCATTGTGTCATCAAAGTTTCAGTCGCTGTGCGTCGATTCCATTGACTTGGCCCAAACATAGACCCAAGTCCACACCGGACATGTCGCTTTGGTTGTCTATTCAAAGTTTCATATATATATTCTTGATCAGAAGAAAACTGGTCTGTTTGTGTTATTGTTTTCAGAGACTATCAAGAGAGATACACAATTTTATTTACAGATAAGCTTCTTTTGTCTATACATTTATACATATAATTTAGGTTTAGAATTTAAACTGTTTTATAAAATATTCGTTAAAATAAACGGCAACTATTTACTTTAAAATTCATGTTTGCTATTTTTAGTTTAATTTTATTTTGCACATTCAAGTGATATTATTGTGTTGTACACCTCAGTCATGACTTTAAATAAACAAATAAATAAAATAGAGTATCTCATAGTCAACTACCAGCAAATAAGTATTTCTCATTAATTCAATTTTAATTGACTAGTGTTTACTTTCAGGAAGAGTACGCAGTTAATTAGTTAGATTGTGAGATGATCTGTTTATTTATATATTTTTGCATTGTCAAAGCGATAAAACTCGTATTTATCATTTATTTTTCATATCTAACAAAATCACGTTTATAAAATTGTATTCCATAGAATTACTACTGTGTTGTTGTGTAAACTTACTAATCATTCTGACATAAATGAATATCAAATTAAGCCCTATTTTTTATGTGTTACATATGTATAAAAAAAATGTATTTGCAAAGCAATGGCTTAAAACATAACTGGCCACACACAACACAAATATAATTACATTTAAGTTGTTTGAAGATATTTAAATTTTATGCAAATAATGTAATTGTAATTATAACATTAGCCAAATGAAAATGAAGACACATCTCGTATAAGAAATGAGATAAATAGTATGCTTTTTGTGATATGTATTTTTGCAGCTTACACCTCAATTTAACGCTCTTAGCTGAAAAGCCTTTGCACTTCAATCCTCAACTTCTAATACCTTTCCACAATGAGTAGTCTAAATTGCAACTGCAATTATAAGCTTACGACTGATTGCACAATTCGAGCTTGCAATCAAACGTACATTTCTACTTGTTTTCATCTTTGACTGCTGTTTTACTTGTGTGTATTTCACTTTGCTTTTGTATTGACATGTGTGCATGTGTGTGTGCATGTACGTGTGCTATGTATGTTTACCATATATGGAAGACTTTCTCCGTTGACTGTGACTACTTCATTAACAACTCGCTGTGTCGTTTTCACGCTGCAATACATCTTTCCGCACCATTCAACTTCAACCCGTGCATATGTCAGCCTCGTTTGACAAAGCTAATTTCATTGCGGCGGGCTTATCGACACGTAAGACCGCAAACGCCAAACAAACACTTCACACGACCTATTCAATTATTTCTCAATTAAATGTCGTGTAAAGAAATCATCGACGTTGCCGTCAACCCCAACCTCATACTCGTCATCATCATCTCATCCTCCTTCTCATCCACCACATCATCCTCATCATCGTCATCCTTCCGGCTGGCATTGCCCATCGATAAACACTTGACACTTTTCGTGGATCGAGGGCGGGGCGACAGAGCTTTGGGCGTATGTATTATACTCATAGTCAAAGGCAAAGTGAATTCAATTTGATTTTTCATTTGATTTGCATTCGGTTTTTTACTTTCAATTTGCTTAGTTTCCCATGCACATGTAGTTTCAAAGATGGTTTGTTCTTTGTTAAACCGTGTATTCTGCACATAAATAAATTGATTGACAACGCAATCTGTCAGAATCATGATTAGAATCTATGCAAGTTTCATTACTTTTGTGTGAAAAAGTAACATTTATAATGCTTTTCTTCAATTTCTTACAATTCAATTTCTATAGACTATTGGATACATAAATATCACACCATTTACCAATTGCAACATTACTACTACATTATACCATATTTTTAATTATTTAATTTTGCATTGTCAAGTACTGAAACTCGAACAGAAAATATGAATGAAATACGGACCTAAATATTCAACGCCTAAGGTAAGAAATAAAAAAGAAACTAAAACAGTAATCTAGCTACTATTTAATTATAATAGTTTTGCCAATTGGATAATTATTTATGTTTATCCTATCAAAATATAATCCAATTTTAAAAATATTTGTATTGACCATCAATTAAATCATATAATTTATAATATTCATATGTTGAAAGCGCGAAATATCTTTCAAATAAATGCTATTGAGTGTCAATCTCACTTGAGAAAGAGACTTGTTGTTCTTTTGAAAAGATCTTTCTAATTGGCAGACATTTCTTACTGCAACACTCCCAGTTTTAAACCCACTCTTTCTTTATTACACACCCCTAAATTCCCTCCCCTTTTCCCTCTCCATCAATTTATTTCAATTTGACTCTTTTGTATTTGTTTATGAAACGTTCGTTTTGGAGTTTAATGGTCTGCGATATGTTTCTTTTGATACGCATTGTTTCTGTTCTTGGTCCTTTTTGGAGTCCAGTCTCAACTGTTTCCATTGTATGAACGTTGCATGCCCCAATGGGTCAGTGGCGGCCGCTCATTGAAACTGCTCTAATTGCAACTTTGAAACTCAATTGGATGGCCAATGGGTGGGAAACAGGAAAACAGGAAAACAGCAGCATCAGACGGTGCCAAACACACACACACACACACACACACACACACACACACACACACCAGCACACACACACACACACACACTCAGCACACTCACCAATTAAATATAAAATGTTTTGCGCTTTTCAGTTTCAGTTTTTCACATTTGCAAAATACACAGTTTACTATAGTAAAAAAAATGTGTACACTTATGTGTGTGTGAGGGGCAGGCGAAAGGTCAGCTCCATGACGTTGAATGGAGCAGCAAGTGGTGGCAACTGTTGGAGCGGGCACACGTGCGTTTTGTTTCGAAGCAGCGGGAAATCCAACCACAAGGACCTGCCAGCTAAAGCTCCACTCGACCAGGCTCATGTGCAGCAAAGCGTGTGTCTGCATTTTAGTGCGGCGAGTTGCCAACAAATGCGACAGTAAAAACTTTTTAACCCTGCCAAGGAGGCGTGGCCGCATTTCGGGGCGTTTTTGGCCAACGTAGGCGACACATTGTGCCAAAAGTTGTGCTGGCTAAAAGTTCGTCAACTTCTGCAGCAAAAGAAATGCCAGAAAATTGGAATACTTTCACAACTCGAAAGTTCTTTCCCTATTTTATTCATTTTCTTTCTTACACTTGACTTGATGGTCGCCTGGCCGAAGGCAACTTGTGGGCATGGCAATTACAGTAAGCTTAATTAATTATTAATTAGCGAATCTTTCGAACAGGCACAAAGCCCAACAACTGCAGTCTCTAATAAAAATGAAAAATAAAAACAAATCAAATAATTCATATTTGAAAAGGGACCTCGACTTGCGTCTGAAACTGTTCAGTGTGTGGCATGGTTTGTGGCACGGTCCGAGGCATGGAGGTCAGCGCGTGCTGAGCCTTTTGTTGACCACAGTCCGCGCATTAGCGGACTAAATTACTACAGTCTGAGTTGGGGGCGTTGCTAAGTAGTTTGAGGGATGGGTGGTGAGTGGTGGGTGGTGGATGGTTTGGTGGCATGCGGCCTCTAGTCGAGTGTGCTTGTCCACTTGTCGGTTGTCGACTGTCGGCTGTCGAAAGCTGGCCCAGTTGAGCTGGCTGCGTGCAGTTCGTGGACAGGCAATGTGGTAATTGGAATTAATTTAGCATTAAGCTGCATTTCTTTAGCCAACTCTCTTGCCCACTCTTTCAGGGTGGCAGCCTGAAGTGCCTACATTTTACATAAATAATTTTTTCTATTCTCTTTTCCAAGTGGACAGGACCGCTAATTAATTGCGCTTAGTTGCCGCAAATGGCAGTTGGCAATAGCAATGCCAAAGGGCGTGTCCAGATGCCACAGCTCCTACATTCGCTCCTACAGTCATTATCGGCCAAGAGCAATTAGCAAGCGGTCAAACGGTCTTTAGGATCAAAGAATTGTAGTGAATATCTTATCGATTATAACCGTTAGTCACAATTATGTCATTATTGCATTTATCATTTATCTTTTGCAATACACTTGTATCTTGATCAGAATTAACAAAGGCAACAATTGCTGCTGGTCACACACGGCGTATGCGCAATACTAAGACCGTGAGAAAGAGAGAAATAGGGAGAGAGAGAAAGAGAAAGAGACAAGACACAACTTAAACAAAAGTGTGTTGCTTTGGGCGTGGTACTGAGAGAGATAGCTAACATCTGTCTGCAACTTATTGACATTTCGCCAATTCGAGGGTTGGCTGACAAGTTGAGCAAAGCTGAATAAAAGTAAAAAAAAAATATGAGAACTCGATTAGGATCATATTAATAATCTATTTAACTTGTCGCTTAGATGACTAACTTACCGCTTTATATTAGCCAAGTTTTTTCTATGTTAAACTTTACATCTGAAAAAATAAGTAGCGTTTGGTCTATAGATATAATAAACAACACAACACTTTAATGCCAAATACATTTCATTTGGGCAAACTCGTATATTAAGTAAAACATATTAAATAAATTTAAATTGAACTACTAATGGATAGTAAAGAAAAAAGTTTGATTGAAACTTGTTGCAACTTGGATTTGTTTAGACTTAGATAATCAATCTGCAGCATCTCGATTTCTATATATTGTAGACGAATATATTTTGTTATGTTTTATTTTTAGAATCGTGCGATTTTTGATAAGTGAAATTAGAATTTCCAATTGGCTAGCAACTTAATAGACAGCCCTCTTAATTGCAATTTAACTCACAGACTCGATTTCCCGTTGTCTCTTGTATTCTGTACTCTGTATCCTGTCTGCTTCTTGTTACTTTAATCTGTTTTGCATGTAAGCAATGTGTGACCGGCCACCCACCGCCCACTTGGCATCGGCAATTGGCAAGTTACACACACTACACACTCACTCACACACACACACACACACACTCTCTCTCTCTCACACACACACACTCTCTGTGTCTGTCTGTCTCTTTCTGTTGTGTGTAGAACTCATTAACCTGCGTGTGCTGCAAAATCCTTTTGTTTGCCAACTGACAATCGGTAGATTTCCCATTCCGTGGTCGCTGCTTGCTGGCCATTGTTATAAATAAATTGTAGATATATTCATTGTACTATTTTACGCTTGATTACAGGCAAAGGATTTTTGGCGCACACACACAGAGAGTCACACCCATACGACTATAACCATAACCATGGCCATAACCCACAACAGCAGTTGGTGGAACTGGTGGGACGCTCATTCATTGTTCGTTTGCATTTGACCGCGTGTTTGGCACTCTCTCCTGGCAACCGTTAAGTGGATACGCTTATTATCCTTCATCCTTCGTTGGCGTTGATATGTGGCCCCTTCTCTGTCTCTCTCTCTCTCTCTCCTCAGCCTCTCAGCCTCTCTCTTTATCTGCAAATCCCGTGTAATTTTATTCATAAACTCGCCTAAAACATATTGCTGGCGCAGCTTAGGCCAACCACTTGGTTTAGTGACTCTGCCTGGTGACTGGAGGATGGAGGGCATTGTTTTACCCGGTTATGGCAGTTGGCAGGGCACCAGGAGCAGGAAAAAACATGAACCAAATGCCGTAAACAGCGGGCGGCTGACTGTTTGGCTTTTGTGTCAATGAATACAATAACCAAATTAAATAACCAAGGTGATGCAGCCAATAAAGAAGCTGGCTCTCAAATGCAAATGCAAACAGACAACGCAGAACGCATAACGCATTTGCCGCAGGTCAAAGGGGGACACATCTGCCAAGGGGTTACAATTAAAGCCGAGTACGAGCCGAGTATCGGCAATTAGCCTATCCAATAGATACTTATCGGTTAACCAGATTTGTGGATGCAGAGGTTTATTTGAAGAGGAGACAACAATAACAGCCACTTGAGCGCATCCTGATTGTACGATTGTACGATTGTACGATTGAACGAGTGTCCTGAAATTGTCTCGCTGAGTTTATCATTTTGATTTTGATATGCATTTATTTATTTGCGTTTATTCGTCTAGAAAGAAGTGCCCCAAGGACATTCTCATGCTTTGCTCTGGAAATGGCAAACAAATAATGAGATAGACATAAACTCTACTCTATACTCTAAACTCCAATCTCGAGTGTATTGAGTGCAACCTGCCTTCTCACAATCTTCCCACACAAAGCAGATGCACAGCAAATTCGGATACAGATACAGATACAGATACACAGCATGCGTATTCTTTAGATACATTTCTGTACCTTTCTTCCACTTGAGCGAATGGCCTGCGAAACTGACAACCAACCACTCGAGTTCATCGTTTATTTTATTCTTTTTTTCTACTTCTATTTCAATTTCTATTTACTATATTTACTTGTAGATTGTGTGTTTACTTTGTTGATTTTGATTTCGGCAAATCGCCAGCAATTTAACTGCAATTAAATTGCAATCTTTGCCACACACATTGCCGAGAGGACTCTTGTGCAAGGAGGCAAATTTCGCACAAAAGCCTCTCAAGCGCTGAGAAGGAGCTGAGCAGCATCCATTGTGTTACCTTTGTGTAGCCAAAGGAAAAACCTTTTGCAGAGCTCACAATTATTTTCGCACTATAAACGCATGGTCCCCCTTCCCCCTCTCTCTTAAATATATATATATACCTTGCTCCTCCCTCAACAATTCTCAATTCCTTTGCTCTTTGGGCTTTTCCGGCGCCTCTTGACTTTCTGCGGCTTTTATTGTTGTAGTTGTTGCTTTTGTGATTGCTGCTGTTGCTTTCCTTTGTGCGCCGCGCATAAACAAAATGGCCGCCTTAACTCTGTCCTTGCTCCCTCACTCCTCCCTCCCCTCTCTCTATATCTCCTACAACAGTTTTATCAAAGCGTTTCCTTTGTTATGCATACAAATATATTTAAAAGATATTCCTTGTGTCAAATATATTCAAAATTCTCTTTGTCCAGCAAAATACTTCTTCTCCGGTTTCTTGGCTTGTTGAGGCAGCTGTTGCCTCTACAGCTAAGTGCTTTAATCTTGGCTCAAAACGCCCAAGTTTCTTATTAACAAAAGAAGTTTTAATCAGATTTAACTATTGAATTAAATCAAATCTGTGTGGTTCATTTTTCTGAGCGCCTTGCAAAGCATTTTTTTAAGTTTTAAAATTCATTTTTAGTTTATATTTTATAAGCATTTGCGGAGCTTTCCAACTGCTTTGCATTCGTGAAGATAATTTCTAATTACATACAGCTTAAAGGACGTGTAAGAATTGCAAGATTTGAAGGCGAAAATATTAATTAAAATAAAGTAAAATAAAATCAGGCGCCTAAAGGTGCCAAAGTGTTAACTAAGCGATCCAAGATGGAGCTCGCTCTCCGCTGAAGCGTGTGCTGAATATTTAATTTAATTAAATTCACTTGGAAAATAACTTTGAATTAAGCAAGACAGCAAGAGCACAACAATAACAAGCGTACAATGAAGCCGGCGACAACGTAATGAGAAAAATTTGCATAAATATGTCCTGGCTGTTTGTAGCCGAAAGGAAAGTTGCTCCACGCCCAGGTTGAAGGTGACAAGCCGAACGGCGAGGATAGCGGAAGGAAGAGCACTAATCCTTTGGCAACCAAATGATGGCAGATGCCAATGCCAGAGCCATGTGAAGCATCAAATGCCAAATTAAATTTCGAACAATTTTCTCGAATGCGATTGACACGGCAACTCGGCAAATCGGCACGCCTCGTCCCACTTCCCACTTGCAGTCATCCTTCCCCGCTGTCAAGGATAACAACATTTTCAAATGTTTAAAAAATTTGCTACTTATTAAAAATAAAAAGTTAGCACGAGGTCCAATCCAATGAAAATGATGAGCACGTGCCGTGCATAATCACTTCGGTTGATGGAGTTCGTCCTGTGGCCTAGTCCTTAGCCTCTCTGCTATTGTCCTCGCAGGCGGCTGCATCTAATCCTGATTCCGACGGCTTAATGTCACCAAAACATATTTCACTTTCAAATTGAAAACAAATTTTCATTTTAGGTTTGAGTTTTAGCAAGTAACAAAAATATTTGTATGCTGTTAAATTGTTATCCTTTTATGGACTCAAGTGTGCGACGACTTGTGGTCCTTATTGTTGTTGTAGTTATTGTAGTTGTTGCTGGCCCAGTTGTTAGTGTACTCGCATTGTGGTTACTGGTCAACCGTTGTCCCGTTGGCTGGTCGGCAATTTATTTGAAGTGTCCTTTCCCGTCTAGGACTCGGCCATGTTGCTGATGCATGAATTATGCGTTTTGGCTGTTTTTGATCATTTTTGCCAGGACTATTTGAATTTATCCTGTGCCACCCGTCCGAAGTTTGAAACTTTATGTGCACGCTACAGTGGAGCAAATATCGCTTTAACTGCTTACGTTTTTTACATGAGTGTAATACAAAAATAAGTCAACAAAATAAATGATTAGAAGACAAATGCATTAATTTGAACCATTTTGTACGCTTAGATTTACGAAACACAGCATAGTTTTAAGGAATTAGTAAGAAATGCAAATTGCTAATATAATAAATTCATTATTCTTTTCTTTTCTATTCCTACACATATCCATTAAATATCCTCTACAGAGTTTCAAGCAGTTCATTGCATATTTTTAAACCCATCCATGGTCTATGACAACCACTGTCGCACCCCTTTTGGACCCCTGCGTTGCTGCTCTAATAAACTTAACAATAACGGCTTTTTTATCACCCCACCTCCGTCGTTTGTCATAAATAATTCTAATAATAAATTAAATGCATCCGTTACAGCTTGACTCAGTTCAGTGATGAGTGAATGTGAATGCGAGTGTGAGTGTGAGTTTGAGTTCTGAGTTGCGAGTTTCATAAACGATTTGCACCCCCATTTGTCTTGCCCGGGCCCAGACAGACAGTTATCCTTGGCAGTCGGGCGTAAGCACACAATGATGATGATGATGATGATGATGATGATGATGACGATGATGATGTGGATGATGCCCAGCATCCGGGGACGAGTTGAGAATTTTCCCAAATTTGATTTGTGTTTGGCAAATCGTTTGAGCGTGACAAACAAATTGAATTAAACTGTTGTTACCTTCAATTTGTTCAAGATTTTAATTACCAATTGTAACAGAGGCACACCTGGCCTATTGGCCTGGCCTACAGCTGGAGTTGGAGGTGGAGTTGGAGCTGGAGTTGGGCACTCAATCAAATTGATGTGCACATAATGAAGTTATTTACACACTTTTCGTGTCTAAATTTGATGGGCGCTTGCGGTTGAGCAGAGTTGGCAAATGATATTTGTGTTTGGTGTGCGGAATGTCATACGCAGACAATCACCCACCCAACTCCCTCTCCACCCTCCAGCCACCCAGCCTCCCAGTCACCCACTCAAAAAGCCACCAGTCACCAAGCAGAATAACAGCCACCGGCTACCCGTCAGCAACCCCATTGTTGGCTTGCCTTTTGACACGCGATGTTGCCACAGATCGACCCCCATCCGTACCCACCCCTTCCCCCCTTGATCCCACTAAGGTCAGCATCTCCTCACCTTGCCTGGATAAATATGTATTACAAAGTGTTTTTGTAACCGTCGCGCGTCCTCAAAGGGCGTTTCCCTTTGTGGGTCTGGGGCGCGACGTTTATTGGCAATACTGGAACAGCAGCATCGCAACCCCAGCGATCCCAGGGTCTCCACAGCCCACAGACAATGTCAAAGTGTGATATTTCGCTTGAAATGCTTTTGCACAGCCCAGAGTTTCCCCTTTGCCCCTAAGCCACATTGTTGTTAGAATACGAAAAATATGTTTTACTGGCATTTGAATTATATTCAAGTGCTCCCAGAATGAGGAATGGCAACCTTATTGGTGGGGTGTACTTCAGCTGTTGACATTTCATTGAAAATTAGAAATTATCTTCTGATATTTGGGCTATTGATGAATGATATTGTCACAGTGCTTCATAATTTAAAGGCAGGATTGTGAGAGTATAGAAAAAAGTGAAGTTAAAGTTTAAATTGATTTCTGTGAGGAGTTGAGTTAAATATTCAGTGTAATATGAACATTTTGGGAGCTGCATTTTTAGTGATTTCAATCAAAACTGTCAATGGAACTTTAAAACGAAATACAGAAAGCGAAAATTTTAAAAAAGTGCGAGGAGGAATAAAAGTTATAGTGATGGGAATAAATTCAAATTGATGACAGTTGAAATTCATTAAGTAAATTTATTAAAACAGCGTTAGGGAGGAAAGTAAAGAGAATATTTACTTTGCTGGAAAAATTGGAATAGAGGTCAAAAACTGGTAAAATTTTCATTCCGCAAGGAAATCAGTGAAGAATAGAATAGTGAATAGACAAAACAAATAGAAAATTAAAGTTGAAACTGCGAGTTTTAATACAGTCTCAAATTAGTGTGGAGTTGTATATATTTCGCGAAAATCGAAGTAATTTACTCTATTCATCTTAAAGTAGTTCAAAATCGATTTCGCTAAGTTTAAGTGAAACATTTCTCGACATATTTTAACGTCACTAATAACAATTCATTTTAAGTTACTGTCATATTATGCCTGGTTTCAAGAATTCTCATTTGGCAACATAAAACGTCTTTTCCTGTGTCCGGGACTTGAGATTCTTAACAATCCCAAGTGGCCACAAACTCAAGGGTACAATTATATGCAGCATTTAAAGACTAAATTTCCTGGAATTAAGTGGGCTTTTGCTCAGGCAAAAGCTTCGGTTAGGGTCCACCATAGCGACGCCATTGTGACGTTGACGCCGACGCCGACGTTAACAGAGGCAGAGCGTCGACTACGACTGAGACTGCGACGGCGACTGCGCGATCGTTTCAAGAGAAATTAAAGCGCACAATGGAAACCGATGCGAATCACTTGAACATATAAACTTATGTATTGTATATGTATACTTTACACATAACTTTCAATTGTTGGCATTATGTGCGCATTTCAATATTTAACGAGACGGGGGTTGGGGTCGACAGCGGCATCAGAATCGGGGGCAGTACCATAACCAGTACTTAGGCAATGGATATATGTGTATAGTATGTACCATATGTACAAATGAATGTATATGTATGTACAATGAACACGCGAGTGGCCCATTTGGAGAGCACAAAGCGAAGTCTCAGCGTCTCTTTCATTGTTCCCATTGTGCAATGTGTTAAAAAGTTGTTATGCACTCCCGAAATCCCGAAATCTCGAAATCTCGAAATCCCCTCGACGGACTGCGCATGCGCGGCGTCTAAAATTTCCGACAACGCATCCTGCACCCAAACTGATTTAATTTTTGTTTTTCCTACGAAATGCGAAGCATCTTTTATTGAATTTCTGAAATTGTAATTCAATTAAATGCGAATCCCGAAGTGGAACACTTGGTACTTCCTACTCGTGTGTTAGAGCGTACTCATACTTGGCCTATTGTCCCGATAATTGCAGTTGTAATTGATATTTGCAGAGCACGATGGTAGACCACGATGGTAATTCAATTAAGTGCTTCGACAAAAGATTAATTGTGCGTATGGGCGTGCCAATAATACTAGTGTATAGGAAAGTATAGGAAATTGCTGCTTTATGTGCTCTGTTTTTGAGGCTGCAACAGAATGACAATGCCAAAATTTGCCATGTTCCTTTGGACTAACCATTAATATTGCTCATACGCCATGCATGCCAGCACGTTGCGCTCGAACATGATATAAAATGTACGTGTAGTTCTCTGCCGTAGCAGAGGGAGGACCCTGAAGGAGCAGCAGCCAACAACTATGTCATATCACATGACGTCAAGCGAATCGAAGTATGTACTATAATTTGTATAACTTAATGCCCGCTCGGCACATGGCAAATTATGTTTGACAGCTAAAACAGAATAGTGAGTTATAAAAGACAAAATAACTTTGTTAACGAGGCTCTTAAGTACACGCACGCACACACACTCTCACACTCACATGTCCTTACACAGGGAACAACAAATGGTTGCTTAGAGAGCGTATAAATAGTACGTGAATATGTCAGTTGAAGAATGCCAAAGAACTTCGCTTGAAAGGAATCAAGAGACGAGACGCCGCTTTTTCTTTTTCTCTCTTCTGAGGTGGGGGGGGGGAGCTGGTCGCACATTATCCTTTGGAGAAATGCTAATGTTCTTGCCAGTTGCTAAAAGAATATAACCGAAAACAAAAAAACAAATATGCAAATGTGCCTGCGGCATAGTTGCCGACTTGATATGAAGTCGTTAATGTGCTAGATGATAGCGTTTTTTATGGTATCTGAGCAATAGGGTATGCTGAAAATGCTGTACGGTTTGCCAGATAAAAATCTTGATAGAAAATGCATCTATAAACAGACACAAATCGTGCTAATCTGTTGGCAATAGCTTAAGTATTATCAAATAAGATATCAACATAATTGAGATTTTAAGAGTGCAATCACAATTAACCTTCTCATTTACTTAACGCTCTCTAAAAGCTTTCAGCTTAGAAAAAGTTGAAACACTAGGGATTTATATTAAAAATAAATACAGTTAAAGAGACATTCGTACATATAGTATTTCAAAATATGCCTGAACATATTTAGTATCGGCAAGTGCATTTGGAATTCGTTGCTATCGGAGTTTATCCATTTTCCGCTGAATTTTTATATGTCATATTTTTTTCAGTATTGCTTTTGGGCGAACATTATCGGGGGGCGTTTGCTATTTGCAACAGCAATTTGTACACTACACAAAATTTGAATAAAAATGTGCGTAAATTGCAGACATGGAAGCTGGGAATTGAACAAAGGATGAACGGATTCGATTGCTTTTGCTTTTGCTCGGTTGTCGATTCGATACGAGTCATAACAAAGTGTTAACAATTCCAAGCTCAAGAACAAATGCCGAGCCAAGACTCGTAAGGCATTCGAGGGCTGCTGGGGGTGCGGGGGTGCGAGGGTGCGAGGGTGTTGCCAAAGAATTTCATTGCATCGTTTTGAAAGGAAAACGAGAAATTTGCATGATTTAAATGCCGTTTTAATTGAGTTTTAACGGGCAACGATATCGAGGGGAAGGGATGCAGAGAGGAGAGAAGGCAGAGGAGGGAGAGAAGGGGAGAGAAGGGTGGCAAAACCCCCCGTTGACGTGCAATGCCAACAAGCGTTTAACCACATTTAAATGAGATTTGCCACCAGCTGCGACTCCCAAAGGGGCTAGAAAGAGAGAACGCAGCTGAACATGTCGCATGCCGCACACAAGGCGAAGTTGAAGTCACATAAAACATTGAAAACTTAGCAGAAAGCGTTTGTGTGTGTGTGTGTGTGTGTGTGTAGTGTGTGTGTATGCCAGGGGGCGTTGCGATGCCAAGTGGTCAGACCTCGGATTGCAACTGGACTGTCCTGCGCCATTGCAGTTTGTAATTATGAAACTATGCAATAGTATGTATATATACATATGTGTGTGTGTGTTGTAAATGTTTCTGGCTGCCATTTAAGCATACCACATGCGCTTTTATGTGCCTGCCACAGCCACTGCGTAAGTGTGTGTGTGTGTGTGTGCGGCACGCTCGTATCTTTGAAACTTTTCTCATTGGTTGCCGTAGCCGCCCCTCGCAATTCAGTGTGCAGCCATTGTATTTGCCGCAACTCGAAATCAATATCACGTTGTATCCTTCAGCTGCAACAAAAGGAGCTGCTGATTGACAGAAACAATTCACACACACACACACACACACGCACACACAAGCTCATTCTAGGAGGGAGAGTCGCAGCAACTGAAGAACAACCCTTCAACACTCAACTACATTTTGATTAAAACTTTATTTCTAGCTGCGCTGCCAAAAAAAGAACCAGCAACTCACATACAATGCGAGAGTACAAATGTATTTCCTTTGAGGCCGCAGCAAACGGACAAATGGAAATAATATAAAAACAAAAACTACTCGATCAACAATGCGCACAAAGGACAACTGACGACGAGAATCCTTTATTTCTCTCTGCTGCCGCTGCCTGTCAATGGGATTGTGGCAGGGGGAAGGGGAAGGGAAGCGACGGAGAGGGCAGGGGTGAGGGGAGAGGGGTAGTTGAAAGGACTGATCCAGCTTCTGGCTCATGTCCCGTGCAAAAGCTGCGAAATAAAATGTATTTCTTGTATTGTTCATATATTTATTTTATTTCTTTTATTTCTGTCCACTTTAGCTTTCTCTCTCCCACTCTCCTCTCCAATTGGGCTCACATGTACATATATACTTGTCCTATTCTGTCGCTTGCGTTTCGTATAATTCCTTTGACTATTTTTACCGCTCTACTCCGTTGGCTTTCAATTTATTTTAATATTGCTTTTATAAAATGTACATTTTTTCTCTTTGCATCACTTTGTATGCTCTCGAGTGTATTGTTATAACTCTCTCTCGCTCTCGCTCACTCTCTCTATTTCGGACTGTAGCCGACATACCTCCTTCAGCTCCTCTTTTGTTCTTTCCCTCGCTTTTTTTGGAGTAGCTCTTGAGTTACGTTGCCATTTTTGTGTGCGTTTCGCTCTTTATTATTTGAGCATTTATTTTGCATATTGTATTTTGTGTTTTCGTTTTACACGCCTTTTGTTGTTGCCTTTGTCCCTTAAGTGTCCAATAGTGGGGACTTTTGTTGTTGTGTTTTTTGCCTGTTAGTGTTTAACTTTTTGTGATTGCAGTTTCATTTTTAACCGAGTGTCAAGGATAAGAGAGAGTGGATAAGTTTGTAATTCAACAAAGTAAACAATAATATAATATTCTGATCGTAGAGATAAAAAATGAGTCAGATCTTTGATATTTGGATTAATTTTTAAACGAAATAACATTTTGATCATAGGAAATAATTGCGAAAAATGGGAAATCAATTCTTAAAATATAATTTATTTCAATTTCGATTGTGTTACTTAAAATTAAACGGTTAGTTTCGAAACAGGTTTCGAGTTATCAACATTACTTGCTGTGTATTTTTAATTGTTTGATACATCCTAGTTGGATTGGTGAGTACTGTAACTTGCAAACACTGTGGATACGATCAGTCTGCTGCCCAATCAAGTCAAACATTATTTTTCTCATTTTAGATATCTGAGCATATTCAAATTTTGATTATTAAATCTGAATAAAAATGCATATTCTTGCAACCGTATGCCAATTAACACAATGCCAATCTGGACCACGTGTCCTGAACAAAGTCCTCAACTCACGATTTGTTGTCAATTACCACACAAACTCACTGAACACACACACACACACAATCCTCACACTCAGCAAAACTGAGAACTGTTGGATAAACATAAACGCCCAACGCCTGAAAGCGTTGCATTTAGATATTTATCGCACTTAGCTATGCTAGTTGCTGCGTCCCTCCCACTCCCCCGTCCCTGCTCCACCATCGAACTGCCCTCTCACGCTCACACTCACGCGATGTCAACCGCAGAGACAACACGTGACTTTTGTGCAGAGTTGAAAAATCACGAGGACTTTGACGAGCGACGTTTGATGCGGATGATGAGGACGCTGATGGGAAAACAATGAGCAATGGAAACCACCCTTCCTACTCCTCCTTCCCCTCCTCCTTCTCTTCTTCCGTGACCATTTGTTTAGCATAAGTACAAACATAAAAAACAAAAAATAAAAAAACTAATGGGGTACAGTTGCGTTCTGGAACACACATGCAAGTACGTATTTACTTTAATCATATTCAAACAGAACAATATGAAATAATCTAAGTGACGCGTCGCATCGTGTCGGCTGGGATAAAAGAAGAAAGCAGCTTGCCTCTCCACGCTCCCCAATAAAAAGAAAGCAGCCTAGACAAATGTAAAAAATCATTTGAAAGACAACACAGAAAACCTAACAACAACAGCACAAAAAAAAAACATAAAACAATATGTAAATTATGAATTTTATGTAAACAAAACCGCAACGGCGAGAGAGTGCATCAAAGAACAGAGCGGGAGAACAGCCATTAGCCAAGCAGTCCAGCTACTGTATTAATTCACTGAATACATCGTATTTACTCGTATAGTATGTAGGGATGGATCCTATCATCTGTTGTCTGCTTGGGCGGCATAAAAATTGATTTCTCATCGCGTCAGTTGCTCAACAGGCAGTTAGGCAGTCAGGTTGGGTTTCTACTCCTACGTATGGACACTCTGCTTATTAGCTGACTGAACCAGCCGCATTGACGTCGCACAGTGGTTAAACCGACACCAAATGGTGTCAAGAAATAAAAATTCTAAACAAACCTCGAAAACTCATTCTTATTGCTTTATCAAAAATATAAATGAAATATCTATAAAGTATTTTTGTGGTCATGTAGATACCAAGAGCATTTCACAAGTAAGATACTTTAAATAAATAAATTCCGTGGCAGTGTACGTTTATATTCCTTTATTTTTGACCATCTTATTAAAATAATTATGTCTTTTGTATGTTGAGATACTTTGAACTGGTTTGAATAAGAGAAATTATTGACAATTATAGATTCAAAGCAAGCACCAAACACCTAAGTTATTAGGAATAGTAAATTTATATTTTATTGTTCACATAAATTATATTAAATTTCTATTTTTAACATGTGATATTCATTTCCATGTATTTAAAGGGGAAATATATCTTAAAGTTCTCATAAAAGTATGTTTAATATTTGTGTCAATTTTTATTTGATTATTATTATATTATATTATCTATATTATTTATATTTTGACAACATGTATAAGAAGCTGGTGTCACTGTACGACGGTGGCGGTGTCTCTTGGTGCGGCAAAAAGGTCTGGGCCACCTACTTTACACATTGGCTACTTGAAATGGCATTTGTTGTCTTTTCGTGGATATTTTTTGTTATTTTTTTTGTATTTCTCTGTCTGTGTGTTGGAAAAACAAAACAAGATTTTGTACTGGATGAAGGGGAGGGAACCTGCCAAATTAGTTGCTATGTAGCCTTATGACCCGGTGCTTGACAAGCCACAGATTGGGTTACCCAATGGGCCAATGAGCCGCAGCGTCTTTAATGTTTGTCTTATAATAACATGAGGGAAAAACGCATTTGAAATCTGGCAAAGCAAATAATAACAAATAAATGAAACTAATGCCATGACAGAACAGAGCTGATGCTCCGAGGACCACCCTCATTTTATTTTATTGGGCAAATGCGAAACATATGGTCTGGGCATTTAAGCCGTTAAGTAACCCTTTGGCAAGGTTCCTTTCTTCACTCATTAGTCTTCACCAAAGGGCCAAAGGGTGTTCTTCAATATGTTCCAGCCATTTGCCATTTCTTTGGCATTTCTTTGGCATTTCTTGTGAGAGCTGTTGAGCTTGTTTGGGTTTTTAATTGACGGCACTTATGGGAAGCCGCAAGAGCCGTGTGGCATCTGCAGCATCGGAGATGCGCCCACAGGGCACATCCTATGCCAGATCAGGCAATCTATCTAACTATCGTATCTAAATATCTATTTGTTGGTCTGCTCGTTCGTTGTTTGTTTGTTTGTTGGTTTGTTGGGCATCAGTTGGCGTAATCGCCTGCTATTAATTCATTGTCTATTATCGAGCAGTTCCTTGCCTGACATTGTATGCATTTTGTGGGCCACTCCAGCAGAGGTTGAAGCAGCAGCAGGAGCAGGAGCAGCATGTATGTTGCCTGCTCGCTCCATTGTTTGGCCTACATGGACCGATACTCTAAGATATTATCGACAGCTCGTCCATTGACAATAACAAGCCCAGTGCAGGCCAAGCCGACCGACCGACCGACCGACCGACCGACCGACTGACTGACTGACTGACTAACACTGCCCAGGAGCAGCCACAAGGCAGCCGACTGGTAGTTCTATTGTCCACTGAAGCGATTGGTGGATGGTCTGAGGTCAGAGGTCTCTGGTCGCTGTTCACTGGTCTCTCGTCTCTGGTCTGAGCTCTGTGGACCACCCCGTCATTGTTAGGCCCTGACAATGGTACATTGAGCGCATTGTATGTCCCTGTTGCCAGCAAAATACACACATGAGGCATAAACATACACACTCTACTGTTGTTGTTTCTATTGTTGCTGATGCTGTTCTCTTGTAGTTGTTGTTGTTGTTGTTGTTGTTGTTGTTGTTGTCGTTGACTTTTCGAGTTTGGCATGGCGCACAATGCCGCACAACGTATTGGACAAATTGATATCCAATAATTTAATTTTGTTATCCATTTCAGCTCCATGTCGGAAAATAGTTTTGTAATTTGCACTCCGGCATGCGTGTAACCGATATTATTGTCATCCAGCAGCCTGCGAGTCCTTTTGCCCATTGTAAACTATATCTCAACCACATCCTCATTCTCATTCTCATTCTCATCCTCATCATGCTGACCATTTTCGCATTCCTGATTCCTGACCCCGACTCCTGCCCTAATCCTCAGTGTGTGGGCATTAGTTTTATTATAATTTGTTTATGTGTCGTGTGTCCGAACAACAAACCATTTGTGTGAAAAAGGTTTTCACACTTTTCCACACAGTTTTCAGTTTACATTTCATAGTTTTCATAGTGTGTATCCATGACTCTGTCTAGGGTCGTGTGCCGTTACTTTGATAATAGTTTATAGTGGCGAATAGATAATATTTATATGGCTTAACGCTTCGCAATTATCCTCGTCAGAAGCCCAATAATTGTCATTAGTGGTGTCCAATTGGAAATATTCTCTCACTTAATTGTTTTCAATATTCCCCCATTTATTGCCGATTGTTTATTTCTCACACTTTTTCATAATAATATGATTAATGCATCAATTACGAGTGTTTGTCGTTGCCTTATTAAAATTGACCTTTGGTCAGTTAATATCACACAATTTAGATGAGTAATTAATGGATTGCCATTTATCTTACCAAATCAATCTGCTTTTATTCAATTACTTGGCGACATTCTTTAGTTAGCTTAAAGATTAATAGCCAAAGTATTTAAGCATTCAACTTTATTTCGTCTGAACCTTTTAATACTCTGATCAAGGTGAATATTTAGTTGACTAAGTAATTAAATATATTTAATAATAATGAAAAGTAAGCTAAAGAGAATATTGTTGTATTCGTAGTGTATGTCCCAAAGTCTGTGTTTTAATGCAGTTCAGAGCATAATTATAACTACATACATGCCTGTTTGGGTACTCAAGGGATTGTTTCTAGAGATATATATCACACCCGATAACTCTTGACTTTTTTTGCTTTTCCGGATCACATATTTACATAAATTATGGAGTGAATTCGAAATTCTTGTCTAAATGAAAAATCCTTTGGATTCAAACACTCGAAAACAAGGAATAAAACAAACCTGCAATAGTATGTATAATTTATTTTTTTTGTATATTCTCATGGTCTGGTCTTGCCCGACATTTTCCTTCGAACTAATGTGCCCTAAAATCCGCCTGGCTAAAAAATCTTTAATGAAATCATAATTAACTCAAAAAGATCCAAAACAAGTCCGTTAATTTTAATTTTTAGGCATCCCGCGTAGTTTGCAGACTCTCATAAATATTCCCTAAAATACACCCTAGTATAAGTAATCCATTATAGACTATAGTATTATAATTTTGTTAATATGCTTAACACTGTCTTTAAATCCCATTTTGTCAAAAAACTCTCGTGTACTTTGATTTATTGAATTTGTTTTTAAATTTATTAAATACTTTAACACAGTGTTTGAAATGTCTTATCTAATACATAGTACGATATATGTGGTATATGGAACATATATATACATATATACTATATATGTGGTTCTTTACACATTAATCTCAATAAGGATAATTTCATCTAATCGTATCTTAGAGCTCTTAACGTATGGTACAATACTTCCGAGTGATAAACATGCCGCGTACACAATTTACAGTTATGATTAGAGGGTGGTTCGCTGGTTACACAGACATACGATACATATGGGGATATATAGGTTCTAGGATAAGAGTATAGCTAGAGTTACAATCGCATACGAGGAGCTTACGAACTACAATAAAGAAAACCAACTGCTCGTCTAAGATTCGGCGATTTCCCTAAAAAGAATGTTTACAATATACCTATTATATATGGCTTATGGTGGATGAGGATGAGGATGAGGCTTTGAGCTAAGGCTCAAAGCGTCGGAAGACGACAACACCGCTGGCATTGGCATTGGCATTGGCGTTGCTGTTGCTGTTGCTGGAGCCTCAATCCTGGGAGTCGCCAGCATTGCTGGTGCGATCCATGGCAATGCCACCGGCGCCATTCGACTCGGATTGCTCGATATCCGGTGTACTCAGCACTCCGGGCAGGTAGCCAGTGCCGGCATAGGGGGCAGAGAGGAAGCGCTTGGCATGCGCCTGCATGAATGGATGATAGCGATGCGGATGAGTGGGAGAGCCGAATACAGCGGGCGGCACAAGCGGCGAGAAGGCGGACTTCATTGGGAATGGCGGCGAAGATGGCACCTGCGGCGGCGGCGTCTGTGTCAAATCCTCGCCAGCCAGCATACACTCCATCGCTTGGAGAACGTCACCTCGAAAGCGCTGCATCAGTTGCTCCACATCGCTGCGCCGTCGGTTGGGAAAGACACGCATGAGGACATCGATGGGAGAACGCTGTTGTTGCTGGTGCTGATGCTGATGCTGATGCTGATGCTGAGCCTGCGGATGCTGTGCCAAATGCTGTGGCTGCAACTGCGACTGCGCTGCCGGATGATGGGCGGGGAGTCCAGCGGCGGCCAGGAACTGCGTGTGATGATATGGCATGAAGCCCTGGGCATGTCCATTGCCAAAGGAGCGCAACAAATGCAAGTTCTCGGCGGGCGTGTTTGGCGGCGAGTTGCTGTCTTCCTTCTTAAGACTGAGATTCTCAGGCGTGGCCTCGTCTGGTGCCGAATCCACATCCAGATCGGACTCTGGTGAGCTGGGCGGACCGGTGCGGGCAGGTGAAAGGCTAGAGGTCAAATTGAATAGGCCGGCCACCTTGGGCCTTGGGCTGCTGGGTGAGCCGGATTCCGATCCCGTATCCTGGTCGGTTTCATTCGACAGAGCTGCGCCACGCTTCGAAACTGCAATTGAATAGAAACGCAGAGCCAGGGCCGAGGTTAGATCAGGCAGATCATTCAGGTAGTTGTGGGAAACTGTGCGGTTTTCCACTTGACAGGGCAAAACAAATAAAAGTATCGAATTGTGCGCAGAGGACATAGAAAAAGAAAAATTTAAAATGAAAAAATAAACAAAAATGTAATCACGGGAATCGCAAACACAAACGGAGATGGAGATGGAGTTGGATATGGAGATGGAGATGGAAAAGAGGATGGAAGAGGATGGGTTCGTTGACATGCCAACCCCAGAGACAATCTGATGAGTTGAACTGCAACCTGTACCGAAATGAAACAAGTTATACGATATTTTTTTCTATTTGATTTGCAGTTGACGAAGCCGCAGTGAAAATTTAATTAAGTTGCACCCTGGCGATGTCGATGTGTAACCCTCGTGTCCTCGGTCCTCCTGGTATTCCGATACCGATACATTCCTCTGAGCACAAACTGGGACACGGACACCTGGCGATGCTTCTTCTGATACGTTTTTATTTTTGTGATGAGACTCAAGCGTGAAATCGTCTTGAATTTCAGTGCAAATAAAACAGTGAACTACTTAAATGGACAGGTTCGATTGATTCGCGTGAGAATCCTTGTGTGTTTTTCTTTCTCGAAACAATAAAGGCAACCAAATCAAAAACAACAACATCTAAAAAAGGAGCAAGGGAGCAGCAAATAAGTCCACAAGTCTTGTGAGTCTCGTATTACGCCCTCAGTTTGGAATTGTCTTACAACCTGACGATGTAATTCACTTCCAAATTGGCCCATTGACTGGCTAAGCATCTATCGATAGGCCTAAAAACGGGATGATGTTTCAAGTTAAGAGAAGGAAGCTAATGTGTGGATTGATACTGTTATTACAGCACTTCACAGTTCAGTCATTCTGAAAGATATCGTATATAGGAAGGACTAACCCGCATAAATTTGAAGTGTAAGTGGAACTAAGTCGATCAAAGAAATCAAAAATCAGTTGTTGAAAGGGAATCGCTTCTGTTTTTCCTTCATCTATTACTAATTTGGTATCTATTATAACTAGTGCAATCCATATACCGATTATGCCTCTAGGATTTCGACGAAAAATTCATAATAAATTCAACATTTCATTTCATTCAACATTTTAGTTTACTTACAAAAATATAGCAAATTATATATATAAGGGGAAAATTTAAATATTATGTATTTAATTTTTTCAAATGTTGGGTAGGTTTTTAAACGTTCATTATGGACTCTTTGAATTGCAGCTCAGAATGGAAATGCCTTGAAGACCGCTTAACTAGCTAACTCCTAACTTATGAATTCCGCTTAATTGTTGCAAATTTTTGCCCATTTACCTGCAAATTAAATTCAGACTTGGCTGGATGAAACAGCGTTGAGTTTAACCAAGTGCAAGGCAACGCCTTGGCTGGGAAACCTTTGTGGTAAGAACACCTAAGCCCACATACTTAAGCAGTCAAGTACACACACTCACACACACACAAACACACACACACACAGATGCAAATGGGGAGTGTGGCACTTTATGCTCCGTTGCGCTTTTGACAATTGAAAATAAAAATGATGCTGGTATTTTCTTAAGAGCGTGTTTTTTACAGACTTTAAAGCGCTTACAGCAGGTGAAGAGGATGGGAAGGGGAAGGGGAAGCGAGTGGTGGGAGGCAGGGGTAATGTCACACATCAGCTGCACCGTGAAGTGCCCGTTGTTTGGCATGGCGGGCAACAGGGCATAAATATAATAATTTCAGTTTTTGCAGGACTTACCAGGACTCTCGTCCAGTTCGGTGCGCGTTGGTGAAAAGCCCACGCTTAGGTGCTCGGATCGTGTGCGTCCATCCGTGTCGGATTCATTGCCATTGTAATGCTGCGTCGACTGTCGCTGATGTTGATGCTGATTCTGATGTTGATTCTGATGCTGATGCTGATTATGCTGATGCTGATGCTGATGCTGATGCTGTTGATGGTGACTGGGCGTGGAGCTGGCCTCGTAGCCATCGCTAGGTGGCGAGGGAATGCCGCCATGGAAGACGCCATTCTGTGTGGGAGCATTGCCAGCTCCGGCGGACGCATTGCCGCCAGCATGTGGAGGACTGTGTGAGGTAGGCGTGACACTGTCGCTGCCATTCTGTTGTCCCGAACCCGGCACCGAAGTGTAGAGGAGACCCAGTTCACGTGCCTCATTCTCCTCCTGGGCCTGCTGTCGACGCAGGGCCACCTGGAAGCCAATGGAAGCGGAAAACTAACTGATTAGATGACTATGCGGCTTGGCACGACTATTGTTAACCCACCTGTGCGGCCATGACACGTTGACGCTCCGCAATTAGCGTGCACTTGGCACAGACGCAATCCCGCCAGCGGCAGTAGCGTTTGTGACCCTTCAAGGCGCTGACCTGCAAATGCAAAACAGAAGGCTCTATTGTTAGCAGGCGTCGCTGGAGAGAGCTAGCTGGGATTTGATGGACTCACCACGCCATGGTTGCGACAGCGGGCACATTTGGGAGTGCGTTGATAGCGCTCCGAGGCGGCGCGCAGGAAGAAGGCAGGCGGCAGGGCGCCCAGCACTGGATGCTGGGACATTAGATTCTGCATATCCACGCCCGACGGTAAACTCATCCTATCCACACTCAAATCTGTACGAAATTCCTTACACTACACTACACAGCACACACAGACACAGTTGGACACTCTGTGAGAGTTTGCTTTGATCTGTTTTGTGAACTATTTGTATTTGTATTTGGATTTGTATTTGTATTTGTCATAAACAATTTCGTTTGTTTTTCAATTTCTCAGTCACGCGCATCTCTTGCGATGTAGCGATTTCGGGTTAACGATTTTGGTAACGATCTCGGTAACGGTAATGGTAACGGTAACGATCACGGCTGATGGAAAACAACACGCGCAGTGACGACCATGTCAGACGGAGCACTCGATTGCAACTGAATCAACTTTGGATAAATTCACGACAGCGACAACGACAGCGGCAACAGCAGCAGCGACAGCATCAGGGCAAATGGCGGCAAGCGGCAACATTTACCAATACAAAAGGCGCACAAAAACAAACACACACACACACACACACACACACAAGAGGCGTACACAGTGTCGAGAAAAGGCAAAACGAGGGTTGCAAATACATACACACTCACGTACATAAATGGGACATTCAGAGAGAGTGTTGCCACCACCTTTTGTATGCTGCCTGCGTCGACGTTGGCAGCACAGCAACAGCAACAGCAACAGCAGCAGCGGCAGCAGCAGAGCCAAGGCAGCAACGGCAACAGCAACAGCGACGGCAGCAATTAAGAAAAAGTTTCAAAATCTAATTTGGTACTGTATACAAATTTGTGCACTCGAGGCGACGGCGACGGCGACGGCAACTGCGGCAGACGCGGCGTATGAGCAACGTGCAATGTGGAGCGGGTCTGGTGGTTGGCTGTGGCTCTGCTGCCGCTGCCGCTGCCGCTGCTACTGCTTCAGCTACTGCTACTGATGCTGGTGGTGGTGTTGGTGTTGTTGTTGGTGTTGGTGTTGGTGTTGGTGGTGGTGGCAGTGCTCTTATTATTGCCTTAGCCGCTGGTGGTTGTTTGAGGTTTCTTTCATTTTCTTTGTTGCTTTTGTTTTACAATTTCTTTTTTCTCCATCGTTGTTGCTGTTGTTGTTTCAGCTGTGCGCTCATGTGTGTATGTGTGTGTGTGAGCTTTGTTAATGGAACAGCCAACCAAAAACGTTGTTGCGCCTCAGCAGCGATGCGACCTCGCCGCTGGTTGGCATGGCAGCGTAGGCGATACACTAACACACACACACTCGCACACACACACACACACACACTATAAGACACAACTGACACAGTTGGCATACAGAATGTTTATGTATACAAACTGAAAGAGAGGACGGAGAAACTCAGGAGGTCAACTGGAGCCTGGAGTTGTCTGAATCGTTGTGCAGCTGCTTTCAATGATTTAAAGCTGCTTGGTTTTTATTTTTTGTTTGTTGGCATGTTGCCATTTCCTTTTCATTTTCAGCTGCTCAAGAAGAATGGCATCAAAGTAGTGGAAAAATAATTTTTTATTGTTTATAATTAAGAAATGTTCACTCAACAGCTAATGGCACTAAATGTTTTGAAATCTAATGCATAAAATGAAATTACTTTTTTATTTTAATGTAAATAATAATATGCGTACAAAGTAGAGATGAAAGAAATTAAATTTGATTATATGTATATATTGACAACAAAACAACGAGTGATTGAGTTAAGTTTAGAATTATTAAATAAATAATTTAGTTTAATGCGATTGGCTTGTTTTGAAATTTCAATTATTTTTGCAAAAGTTTTGAATACACATAGTCTTTTAAATTTTATTTTAATGCATGTGTACTATCGAAGGTTTTCAAATATATATTTTATTCTACATACTTTGAATATAAAATAATCTCTTTCGTTGAACGTTTAATAAGTAAATAAAATATTAACAAATCAAAATAGGATTAAATATACGTTTTTTAACGTTTACCAGGCCTTGTCCTATTTTTATTTTCGGCCAAATATTTTGAAATTAAATGTCCCCGAGCTACATTTTAATGCGATTAAGTAAAAACCAATCATATTTACAAGCCTATTTGGCAGATTAAAAAGTCGAAAACTTATTTTTCATTATGTATGTATTCTATTTTCAATAAATATATATTAATTTAATTTTGAGGAAAAGTTTTTAATACTATATACGTAATATTCTTAGTGGAAAACAACTAAGTAAATTTGAGCGTTTTGATAATATTAAGAATCGATTCAAGATGTCTACAATAACAAAGAACTTAAAGCTGTTTGTATGTAATGTATGTGCATATAACATGTCTATGTCAGGGGCCGTGTGGGGCAATGGCGGCGCCACTGGGTCGGATTGGCCTATTAGAATGTTACAAAATTATTGCAATTGAAACAAACTGCGACGGCGACGCAAGCACCAGCAGCAGCAGCAGCAGCAGCTGCATCAGCAACATTAACAGCAACAACATCAAACCAAGAGTCACGTGTGCGACAGAAGCAGCGACATTTTAAAAGCTCTGCGCACATTGCTCTCTTTCGCTCTCTTTAGCGTACTGCACGTTTTGCGCTCTTTATATAGACTCCGCCTACACGTAGAGGCGGAGCAAATGCTCGCACACACACACACACACACACACGAACACACGCGCATTCAATGAAAACACAAAGCGGCTACAATGTTGTATTTGCCAGTTGGTACAAAAGAAACAAGTTTCCAAACTGAAGAGAGGAGCCAAAAAGCAGCAAAGCTGTACGTGTGTATATGAGTGTGAGTGTGAGAGAGTGGCAGAAGGACAGCCGACTGACTCTCTCTCTCTCTCTCTTACTCTCTCTATCTGTGATGCTCTCGCGCATACATATGCACGCACATAGTCACTGTCGTTGGCAACTGTAAATGGCTAGAATTTGTTGGATTTGTTGTTGTTGTTGTTGTTGTTGCTGCCAGTTCCAGCGCGGTGCCTATTTCTCGTTTTTTTACTTTGCTTAAAGTCACACACATATAAATATACATATTTATATATTCACTACTGAGTTTTCTGTGTGCTGCTGGGTGGCCACTTAAAAGTGTTTTTACTGGGGGCCAAATATGCAAATTAGTTGGACCGCACTGACAACTTCTTCAACCAACAAAAGCTGAAACATGTCCATTATGTCGTCGGCTTGGCCGTCGCTCTTCACGCATGAGCTGGACTCCACATCAGCGTCGAGGGGGAAGCCGCGGGGAACGAGTACCACAGTGGCAGCGTAGTCTAATACAAACAATATTCGTAATCATTAGCTACTACAGTCAAGGCATCAATCAGTAACCAGTAACCAGTAGCCAATACACTACAACAACAAAGTGTGCTTAACAAAAACAACAAAAAATAAAAACAACAGCAACTTAAGCAACAACAACAACAAAAATGAAAGATATTCACAATGACATGATGAATCTGATATGCCCTAAGTGATCTGCTGAGTACAAGTACTGAAAGCATTTCGCTTAACTCGAACAACTGAAAAATTATTTCAGCTAGAATATATTTGGGACTAACAAATAAAGACATTTTGAATTATGGACTTAAATAATTGTTCCTTTTTAATATACGGAAAGTTGCCAAAATTATTATTCATATATCTTTTGGGAATGAATGATTGGTATATAATCAGAGCTGGAAAGTAAAAATATAAAGAAACTATACATTATACATACGAAATGGTTGTGAATATATGCATTTTCTTTATTTCAGTGATTGTGGCATTTTAAGTATCATTAAAAGATAGTTTAAAATTAAAATCAAATGTAAATTGCGAATTGATGGAAGACATCAATAATACTATTTAGCACAATATACAGAACTTTTAACCACTTTTTCCATATATAGATCTACTAAATGCAAGTATAACATTTGTATAAGTTAATCCTCTTTAATCTGTAGCAAACGGGTTTACTATTAAATTATTATAGTTTCTCTATTCGAGTAGAGGATCTTAATAGATGGGGATGAGATACGAATGATTACAGTGTTACACAAATAAGTAGCCGTTACTCGCAAAGTGCTGGTGATGGTCATGGAGAAGGCTGCTAGTGACGAAAATTGAAATCACTTGGGGATCATTGCTACTTGCTACTTTACATGCCCCTGTTGACGGCTGAATGTTGACTGTTGACTGTTGCCTGTTGCCTGTCGTCTGTTGGCCATGTCTCTTTGCTTTTGATGCGTCCGACGGGGCGAAGACCGAGACTCAAGTGCTCAAGTGAGCAGCAGACTGCAAGTTACGATGAACTGCTTCTGATTCAGATGTCGAGACAGTGACAGATACAAAAGGTATAAAGGTATGCGAGTATGGTACGGCATGTTGGGTTAGGGGCTTGGAGGGGCACTTACTGAAGACGATTGAGAGACAAAAGAAAAGTGCCTTAAAATGTTGACAAATATTTGCCATGCATTGGCCGCAAAATTATTTGATCAAGACCACCGAAAAAACGATATGTATACAAAGATCTTTGTGTCTTCTCGCTGAAGGTAGACAAAAAAAAAATTGTACAAAATTAAAAATGAAACTTGAAGACACGCGGCTAATAAGATTTCCTTGCGTCATTGCCTCATTCATTCATTCCGATTGCGATTTGTTTGTTTTACGTTTTATGATTATTATTGTAGTTGTAGTAGTTGTAGTTGTTGTCGTTGTTTCTGCTGCTGTTGCGCAGTTGAACTTGTGTTTTATGGTTTTGCGTCTTGCATCGCATCCAAAGACAATATTTGAGCAATCATCAAAGTCCGAGGACTGAGAGGCGCAGCGTGCTGCACACGAACATTGTCTCTATTTTGAAAGGTCTATGGTAGGTACAGCCACCCAAAGTGAAGCCCCCCAGCTCCAAAACGCTTTCCATTTGGAACTGTCAGCGGCAGGCATTGAACAAAGCCACTCCAAGTGGACAGGGGCGAGAAAAAAGTTAATTTAATTTCAAGTGTGTGCAACAATTGTTGGTCTGCGCTTATCCTTTTCAGGCGTGTTGCTGTTGCTGTTGTTGTTGCTGTTGCTGTTGCCGTCGCCGTATTATCATCATGTTAATAAAGCCACAACCCTCGTTTCAACTTGAGTCTCAGCAAAGGACAGTTCCATGTTGTTTTTTTGTGGCTTTAGTCGATTGTTTTACAAGGCCAGAACATTTGCTTTCTTAGTTGCAAACTGTGAACATTTCTTGTTCGACTTATCTTTGACATAAGAAATCTCATTAAATAACTTCCGGCGCTTTCAAGTCCTGCCAGCCAGCATATCCAGCATCTAGAAAGCTACAAGCTGAAACTTTGAACTCTCTTGTATTTCTCGTTCTCATCGTTCAGCGAGCCATGAAATTACATTTTGCTTCTCTTCCGTCTTGGACGATAATATATGTATGTACGTGTATTTGCTAAGAGTACAGTCAGAGCATTGAGAGGGGGAGAGGGGAAGCACCGTGAAAGTCGGAAGCCATTTTCATCTTCCACGTGCTGCTGGCTAGCGAAGGACGAAGGACAAATACGAGTATTGTGAACTCATGGAAACGTGAAATTTTGTTAAAAGTTCACAAAAACTTTTGTGTTGTTTGTTGTTTTTCTGCCAAAGTTGTTAGCTGGATTTCCTCTACTCGCTGCTCGGAAAGATTGTCTGGTGTCATACGCAGATCCTCTACATATGAGCAGCCAATTGACAATTAGTTATTTGTAATTGTAATCGAATTTAAAATTTGTAATTCCCTGTTACATGACACACGCCTAAATCAATCCTTGGAAATCTGCACTGAAATTGCCACTACAAAATTGTCGCTCGCAAAATAACACCAAACCGGAAGCTCAGATTTCAAACATTTGCCGTGACACAAATGGCTCAAGAAATTACATTCACATTTATACAATATTGCGAATTCCAACACAAAATCAAACTTGATACCTTGACGTAAACGGTCTATTATAGGATCGTTAGCAGCACAGGACGATGGGATTATGATGTCTCTTGTTCGTACCCGTAATTTGAGCTGGCCACATTACTCAAAACAAGGACGCAGTTTGTCGGGCTGCTCATGACTGACTTTGACTATGACACGCACGGGTCTTGGGTGTTAATAAAATAACACAATATTATACACAGTTTGTATAATTTTTTAATAACAATCAAGTACATGAAGAGGCAACGCCCTTTAGCTTGGCCCTTAAAACTCATAGCCATTGTTTGGGTACAAACACTGTTTCCGATTTGGTTGAGCTACCCCAACAAAACTGAACTGAACTGCACTGCGATTACCCAACCCCGTTATCTAACCCTCAGTTAGGAGAGCAGAAAAAACGCCCCTTTGACAGCTCGGTGAGGTAACTGTTATTAGTTGAATCTGCACATATGCCTGGGCAAGGGCGCGTGTTTCCCAGCCAAACACCGGATTTATAGTTTTCACTCTCTCATATTATGGTAATGACAACTCTTGAGCGGCCGTGGGCTGTATTTAGTTGTAGACGCTGCCAGCTGTGAATTTTATTGGATTTAATTAAAATAAAATATATGTATGGGCTATACAAAATGGCCTACGAATTGACTGCCATTTGAAAATGCCGTGGATCGATGTCTACTTTCACTGCTGCTGAAAATATTGGAACGTTCAAGCATTATTAAACAAAATTAATTTATACATAC
Source organism: Drosophila sp. st01m (assembly GCA_018901795.1). NCBI lineage: Eukaryota > Metazoa > Arthropoda > Insecta > Diptera > Drosophilidae > Drosophila > Drosophila sp. st01m. The sequence goes on along the minus strand of JAEIFG010001494.1, from coordinate 6,380,372 downwards.
TATATAGATATTTACTATTTGAGGAACAAAAATAAATTAGCACGAAAAAATTATCAATTGCAAATTTTCGATACAACTTTTGAATATTAGCGGCAACAATGCAGTACTGCCATTATCGATTGCAACATTTATCGATTTAACAAATATACCAGAAAAATACGCAAATGTTAAGTGCCACATCACCAAGCAAATAACCTATTTATTTATTTGCTTAGTGGTGGAAGATTGACTAAATTTTTAACATTGTACTAGCTGCCAGATAGAAAACTTTTAACAGGGTGGCAGCCATTTGTAGCAAAACATTAGTTTCACACCAGCGCTGCCAACTTCTTAGATAAAATATTTTTTTCTGGCTGTAAAGCATATAATTTTGTATGTGTGGGACTATTGCACATTTTTATGAATAATATTATTAGCAAAAAGAAGCCGCGATATATTTACAATATTCAGATTTCCAGCTAGCAAAATTTTTTTATTGTTTCTACCACACAAAATATGAAAATAGCTAAAAAGCTATAAAACAGCTTACTTTAATTTACTGTTATAATTTAAATTGAAGAATTGAAACAAAATAAACGAATTTTCAACATGTACAATATTTATTGAATTTAAACAAGGTTATTTTGTAAAAATAAAATGAAATAAAAATTATGTTCTCATAATTTGACAATTGGGAATGTGCTTGCGTGTCAAATTGTCAGAGAATGGGAAACTTATTAAGAATCAATATAATATTTATTTATAACAATTCTTGGCAATATATATGTAAATATGTATAAACATTATTATTAATCATTTGCCAGTGGAAGCATAGCACGCATCACAAACTCGCACAGGTCTCCCAGGCTGTCCCTGGGCATTGAGCAGTGGCAGTGTGTGCTCGGAGCACGCCTTGCAGAAGATCTCGCCACAGCTGCGACAGTGATGTTTGCGCCGGGTCAAATTGAACTCTCGAGTGCAAGCCGTGCAGTTGGTTGCAATTGAATCAGGGGCCCAGATGCCAGGGCTGCTGACCGTTTCGGGCATAGTCTGCAGGGACTGTGACGAACCGGAAAGTAGTTGCTGTTGACGTCGTTCGTTGTCCTGGAACTCGGATATTTTCAGTTTGCTGACGCTTAACTGAATGCCAAGCTCCTCAAGCGTCGTTTGAGCCTCAGACCATTGAGTGCGCACCTTCTCCAAATCAATCTTCAGCTTATCACTCTTTTGTTTCTCTTCGTTAAGCTCTTTGACACAATTTTGGAGCGTAGCAATCTTTTCCTTCAGTCTGAGCTCCTTCTCCTGCAAGGAGACTCGCCAGTCGCGTTCAATGCGACTCTCAGCCTCCGCGCGAGCAGCCCGTTCCTCGGAAGCCGTTACTTGGGTGGATAACGTTTGTGAGGTACTCTTCAATATTTCACCCAAGTTGCTCTTATCATTTGTCCATCTGGAGAAAGGGGGAAACATGGTTTCGATTAGACATTTAGAGACTGATTCCATAGCGAATGACAGATTTAATCAACATACTACTTAAATGCATTATAATTTTGCTAAACAATTTTTCTAACTGATCTTTATCTAAAATATCCAAAATTGCCATCTTACTTTTGCTCCAATTGTTCGATGGTGCTCGACATGTCTTCTTTTTGACACTCTAATTTGGTCAATAATTCCGTTTTATGGGTCAGCGAAGCCTTGCAGTCCTGTCAATAAAGATAAGACACGAGAATCTTTTGTACGAGCTTTGATTTTTATTTGAAGAATACAACAATCCTCATCCACAATGAGAGATTGTGCAAGGATTAGTAAGAAATGACACACTAGATTTAAGATAATTTTTATTTCTTTGGTTTGGTTTTGCTAGAGTTAGTAGTAGTATATGTATGTAGTCCCTTTAACATGTAAATATAGATACATATTTATATAAATACATTGTTAGTAAAGCAAGTTGAAAGTACATATGCGTATCGAATATCATCGGGTTTAAATATAAGTATATATAATATAATAATTCAGCTCTATAACTATACATACGTAGATTACATCATAGTATAATTTGGAATTCTTTATATGGGGAGGAAGGGTATTCAGCTAATAGCTTTTAATTTTCAGAATCTTCAACAACTTGTTACGATTATATATGTATGTAGTTATATGTATATCATATGACTAGGGGATCTTTAAGCATTGAAGGCATCGTACATTTATGTAATATCGAATATAAAACATAGACTCGATAATATTTTTTATTGTTAAGCATTTGCACACTGAGTTCCGATTAGGTTTGTTTTGTAACTCTACAGGTGACAGCAGGTTGCCAGATCGAACCCGATCAGGAACCATAACGTAGTACTTGTATATAGCGCTGTATATACATCTGTATTTATACATATTATGTAGTCCCTGCATTTTGACTAAATAGTCACCATCCTAGCAGAAATGATCATAGATTACAGAACTTAAGTAAATGCCTTTTTAACAATTAATTAAAGCTATATTCTATGACTTTAAGTATTGCCCAGTGTGTCCTGATCCTGGGACAGAGTGTAGTCACTGCGTGAACCATCGCCGCCGACCTTGAAGTGCGGCGTCAGAGCGGCAGCTGCCTCGGCCAGTTCATCATTCAAGGATTTGGCGGATGTTGGCGTTTTAATAGATGTAGGCTCTTCAGGGTGCATCTGAGATTGAATCTGGGGAAAAGCGCTCGCTGGTGACTTGCGATAGTTGTTGGGATTGAAGGGAGGAATGCCGTCCATCTTTAGGTGGAGTCGCTTCATGGGTGGCCCAGTGTCCTGTTTGTGCTTCTTGGTGAGTGCCTCGAACTTCTGCAGATTTTGTAGACGTCGCGTGTTGGGAGATCTATCGCCTCCCGCCGAGAAGTTACCGCTCACCTGGTGTTGGTCGCCGAGCTTGGACTCGTATTTCTTTTCTAGCGATTGTAAAATGTTACCAATTTGTGAGGCTTTCGTTTGCAAACGAGAGACCATCTCGCCTTTCTGTGTTAGTTCATCTTCACATTCCTAATTGAATTTTAAACGAGGGGGAGTAGTTATGTTTTTTTTTTGTTTTCTTTTTTGATTGTCAGCTTATTGATATCAGATTGGCCAGGCTAAAAAAAGCCAGCCTACGATTCGGGTCGAATTTGTTGAAACATTAAACCAAAGACAGCAAACAAACCAATAACTAGCGACCAAATGAGTTGATGATGATGAATGTGATCAGATGAGGAGTTTGGTTTGAGATGTGTCGTTGTGTCATGAATGATGCTGATGATCTGTGAGGAGATACGCACCTGCAGCTTGCGATACATCTCCAGATTGATTTGTTTGATGTCATCCAGTTGTCTCCGCAGCGACACAATCGTGTCCTGCTTTTCATGTATGTCCTTCTCCAACAGCTTCATCGCCATATCCGATTCGGCCTTAAGCGACACCTGCAACTTGAGCTCCTTGTCCAGTTCAACATTCTTCTTTCGTTCCTCAGCCAACTCGGCACTAACAGCCTCTGATTGCTGTGCCTTCTCCTTATCACTGCCACTGCCATTTGAGATGTTGTCAGAGTGACTTTGCGCTGTCTGAGTGGACGACTGACGCATGGCCTGATTCTCGGCCTGCAGGGCCAGAAGACTGTTACGTGCTATGGCCAGATCCTCCTTCATCAGCGCATTGGTGGTGGTCAGGGACTCGACCTTGGCCTGCAGATTGGCAACGGTTGCGCTGAAATGCGTGTGGAAAGATATTACTTTAATTGTTCCATTCGCCAGCGATGGTTGGACTTGCTAGACGCACTTGAGATGTCGATTGAGCTCCTCAATATAGTTCTTCTGATCCAGCACGGCAATCATATTACCCTGTCCAGTTGCATCCATCGGAGCAGGTGGCGCAGTTGTGTCCTCGGTAGCCTCCGCATTGCGGGAACTGGAGCGCAGATACAGCGAAAAGTCAATGACACCCTGCTGCGAGTCCAGATCCTCCTCCTTGACGCAAAGATTGCAGTCAATGACATTGAGACCCACCAGAATGCCCATTATCACAACAATCTACAACGGGGCAATGGGAACGAGTTACTAACCGCCAAGCTGGCCAGGATTGAGGGACACAGACCTCGTCACTCATCATGAGCGCATGTGGTTCATAGTAGTCACTGAGGGAGTCATCCTGATGCTCGATCAGAGCCTGCAGGTAATCAGAAAGCTTCTTTTGCATCAAGGCAATGCGTAGCCAGGCACGGGCTCGACCAATGTGAGTGCGCACCGTGGGCAGGTCACGTACACTGGCCGTAATGTCCTGTGCCTCTGGACAATAGCTTTCAACACTTTGCAGCAAATCCCAGAGCTCCTTGCGAGGTCCCAGCAAGCCCTTCTTCGGCCTCAATCCGTGCCCCAGCACATGTTCGATAACAATGAAAAAGTGCTGCAACGGCAGATGATCCGAGTCCAGCATTCGTCCATATCGCAACGATTGCTCCAACAACTCCTTGACAACCAGTTTGCATATGTTAACCAGATTACTCCGCTCAATTTCGGCCGTGTCGCGTGCTGCAAGAGAAGTGATCGGCCCAAGTGATGGTTTAGTGTATCGTTTGTGGCCAGAATTGTGGCTAACATGTGTAACTACATAGCGAACACGAATTTCGGATCCAAGTTATTGTCGAACCGGGGCATTCTGCTTCAAAAACAATGAAAACTCAATAGAAATTATGAACATTTATGTGCTATTCTCGTTGCTGTTGTTTCTGGCGCCCGGCGGTTGTCCCATCTATAGCATCGATTTGTCTACACTGGAGGTACCTAATGACTTTCAAAACGAGCTGACCCTCCAGTCGATGTTGTCATCCGAATTGCATCAGTATCGAAATAAACTAAACTCGAATGCGAAAATTAATGATTTGTCAGCGGCTCAGCATTTTGAGCAAGCGCATCCCCAGAGTCCGGAGGATCCTATCGAGAGGAGTGAGCTAATGCGCAGCATTGAGGATCGCATCAAGGCCACCTATTATGCAGCTGCCTCGCCGGACGAACTGGATTCGGACTTGGATGTAGAGGCTGAGCATCAGTCCAACAAGGTCTATCGAAGTGCCAGCGATGAGGCTTCATTTCTGGGCACAAATCTATTTGGAAATTACCCAAAGAAATGTTTTTCCGCAGAAGACATTGCCTTAATGTCCGCCCGCAAGGATTTTGAGATTCTCGTGCCCAAATCTTATCCACAGTGTCTGCTCCACGACGGCATTGTCTACACCTTAATGAAGTATTTCAACAGCGTCAATCAGGTGATAAAGCGAGTGTCCGACCTGGAGTCGAGACGGCTGCTCCAACGTGCCTTCTACGATGCCTTGGGAGGCTATCTGCGCTTCTATTTACTGCCCGTGGCACAGGTTTCTTACTACGCTGGACGTTTAAAGCTTTGCACGGTGGAGCGTCTGGTGGCCCTCTACCGTCAGTGTCAACTGGTGCTTAACACAAATGGTAATGGCTGGAAAACACCTGTCGCAGACGTGCTCAGTCAACTGAAGAGCGTGCATATTAAGCCCATCAGGCTGAACGAGGAGAGGGGCAGTGAGAACGATGCGTCCAGCTGTGCGTTGTTGGACCAGAGTTGCCTCAACGAAGATGCACAGAAGGAGCAGATGATAGTGCCCCTGCCGCATCTGGAGTCTGAGGATAGCAATGGATTTCTTAGCAACATCTTTCTGCCCTTCAAACATCGACGTATCTACAACCTGCGCTCTCCCGATGCGTCATTTATTCTGGTCAAGTTCTTTAAAACACTGATCAACTGCTATCGGTTTCAGGGTATCAGTCCGAAGACTTACAATCGAAAGCTGCGCAACTGGATTCGTGAAAATCTCCAATTGCATTATCGGGATGAGTCTTTCTATCCAGGTCTAGGCGGAGTCCTGCAAATTTACGAGGCTCTCGGCTGCTCAACAAAGTCGTCAGAATCAGAAGAGAACGAAGAGCCTGTGATAACTGAAGATGAATGCAAAGATTATCAGAGTTCCCCCGACGATGACAGTAACATAACCGAGAACGACAGCAAGCGTAACAACAGAACTGAGCGTATTCATAAAAACAAAAAGGATAAAGATGCTGCGTCTTCCCGCAAACAGAGCCGATCTCCTCAACAAAAGGATGATCCTCGCGATGCCTCCGACCACACGAATGGCGAAGAAGTGAAGAATATGAATGAACCCAAAGAGGAGTGCGTGGAATGCGACGATGAGAGTTATGTGGCCTACATTGCCGCCATCTTGGGTCTGCTTCTGTTGCTCCTTCTCTTGACTATCTGTTGTTGCGTGCAAAGACATAAAAAAAAGAGTATTTCCAACGTATTTAACGAAAAGACGAAACCAAAATCGAAAGAAAAACCACACGAAAAATCATCGGATAAAAATATCAGAGATGTAGAGGCGCCACCACCCAAATCCGATGACGCCGATCAAAGTTGTTGGAGCAACCTTTTCCGCAGCCGCAAGAAAAAACGAAAAGATCGGAAGAAGCACGAGGAAGTTAATAATCATAATCAACCGACTCCAGGCATGGGGTTAATAGGCAGTCAACAAAACGATCCATATCCCTACCCGATGAAGTTGGCCAACTTGGAAAAGTTTATTTCCCGTAAAAAAAGTAAGTGAGACATCGAGTGTACTAACCCCTCCTCACTCCTAACATTAGACTCAGCCTCTACCACAGAGCATAATTATGAGCCTGACTCGATGACATCGACCTCTTCGCTAGGCTATCAATTTCACAGAAAATTTATACCCCTCAAAATGAGTCGAGAGAAACGAGATGATTATTACGCCAAAACGGAGAGAAAACGTTCAAAATCTGTAAATAAACAGTCAAGCTGTGTTTTTAAGAGAGAACGAGAGCGCGATCGGGAGCGGGAGCGGGAGCGGGAGCCAAGATCTCAGAAACCACAGACTATATCTGAAGAAGAATTTACTGAGAAGACAGAGCCTGGGATGAAACCTCCTCTTAAAGAGAACGACGGTATTCGACAACTCTATAGCCATAATAAATATAAAAGACAGGAAGGTGGACGAACAAGTATTAGCAATAAAAGAGAGGTAAGTGATCTATTACATAATAAATTAAAGTCATATCCTAATGGAGACTAGGTAAAACCCTGTGAGACTGATTCAAGTAGGAAAAGTGATTACTCCAACGGCAATCGTAGCCCAGCTAGAAGAAAGGAGTCTTCACCTGACAATAAGCATGAAAGTCAGGGCAGGCAGAGTCCTGCCTCGCAACCGAAAACAACTGAAACAACTAGTATGTGATTAAGTAGATCGTTACTAACAACATTTTAAGCATAAGCTCGCTCACAGCGCACAATCCCAGCAGTTCAATTGTGACAAACATTTCCGAGTCGCAACACGATAACGGAGAAGCGGTCTCAATACCTTTATCCTCAGCAGTTCAGTCCAGTACTGCCTGCAAGGTAAGTATTGGTATTGTCTTTAGTGAAGGGTTCTCATATCTTATCTCAACCTTTTTAGTCCTCAATATATGCGGCCAGCTGGGAAACATTTGAAGAAGGAGACAGCAAGTGAAGAGCGTTTTTCTGTCGCCCATTTTGCCTATTACATTGTTTTACAAATATATTTACATAATAAAGTTCATTGCATGTTTCAGCTTGTTGCCTACACAATAATCTAAGATTAGGAAAAGCACCCTCGAGACAACAAAGACGAGAACACGAAAGAATGCCGAAAGTGTAATAGTGCAGCAACTTATAAAATTAATACCGTTAGTAAAGCAAACTTAAGGGTTTTCTCATCTATCACAACTCTTCTGTCTGTTTTCGGATGTCTAAATATGTAAGTATCGAAATTTAACCTCATTTCATGCAATTGATAGGTGCAGCCAACTTAACGTGCTTGCACAATTAAGTCCAGTTGCCAGATTGACCAAATGACTAGTCTGGCAATGTCAACAAACAAATTCAATTAACGTAACAAGGAATGTGTGCAATATGGTGGCAAAAACAGTATTTGAACTACAACAAAACTACACACTACAAAAGAAGATGAATAATATAAAATAAAATGGAAAGGAAAGGAATGCAAAGGAAGAATGGACAAGAAGCAACCTACAGAGATGCGACCACTCAGCAAGTGTGCCACCGATGAGGCCTACATTCTTGTGTTGCTGATGCGGTGCCGCTAGTGCATTTGAGCCGACGACGTCGCACAGACGACGCCCGATTAGATTTTCAATTGCCATAATACCATTATCCTCGAAAGTGCTGCCGCCACCGGCCGTCGAGAGGCCCGAAAATCGTTTATTTCGCTGCCCAAACTGATGGTTGTTTGTCTGATGACGTTGCTGTACGAAGCTACCAGTTGTGACACCAGAACCACTCCCACCACCAGCAGATACATTAAGCGCTGCAGCACCGCCGCCTACTGTCTTTACACCACCAGCCACATCAATGTCCTGCAGTTCCTTAAGACATAACCACTCGCCATCAACGGAAACACGGAAGTTGCACAGATAAATCGTGTCCTGAACTCCACCGGCCAACTCTTCGTTGGTGTTAGCATGTGATGCTTTTGGTAGTGCGATTGTATTGCTGTTGTTGTTGTACGTCTGCAGCGATTGCGACTGCGATTGCAATGACTGCGGCTGCAACGGGGGCGTGGGTGTGGGTGTTGATGTCGATTGTGTCACTGTGGACGTTAGTTGCGCCTTTTGGGGTTGATTTTGTCCCTTTTGTGCTTGTACTTTTGATATTGCTGTCTTTGCGCTTGAGCTGCTTGCTGTGGTGGTAGCTGTTGTGGTTATTGTTGTTGCTGCACATTGTGCTGCAGTGGATGACGCAGCCGTGGACTTCGTGGACTTGCCGACTTGTTGTTGCATACTTTGTGGCGTTTTCTTTGCACCACCGGACGAACTGGTTGTTGTTGTTGGCGTTTTGATGACGCCTTTCAATTGTCTGGACGTACTTGCACTTGTCGTCGATGCTATGGGCTTCACACGACTACTGCCCACACTGTTGTTATTATTGTTGGCCTGTGACAGCTTTGTCTTCTTTGCATCCTCGACTAGTCCACGCATCGTTCTGGCAGCCTTCTACTTACTGTGGGTCCATTAAAGTCAGGTAAAGCAATAAAAATAGATTTCCAGAAATGAGCGCATTGAACGGTTAAAAAAAGCTGCGGGGGCAACATACGTAAACGAATTGAGTTATTCCAGCACTTTCCTGTGGCTTTCAATGGCTTGGTACTGTGGTGCCGTTGAGCTCAAAAGATGCGTAAACACTCAATGAATATGCTATATTATTTGTACTGTAAATTTATGACGAACGAAAGACAATTTGATGTTTTTAAGTCGCTGCGATGAGTTATCCTGTTGTTGCGTTGAGTATGACTGGCGCAGAAGCTCCCCTATTGATTTGTCAAGCCCGCTTGCCAGCGCAGCTTTTTGAGAGCTTTTCATAAGGGGTGTTCACGATAACGTTTTGCACATTTTTAAAGATTCACAATAAATTTCCAATGTTGCACTTTTGGTTATCTTTAATTTTCGCACAATAAATAAAGTAAATAGTAGTCTTTGTACTCACCGGGTTTTTTACGCTTGACATTAGAAGAACTGCCAGGTGGAAATGATGAGAACGGCGCCACAGTCTGTGGCACCTCTGGGTATGTTGTAGTACCGTCGATAATCTCAGAGGCGGTCGCTGCGGCAGCGGCATTCGAGAATTGCGTTGAAATGTGGTTAAAAATGTGCGACGATATACTCTCCGTGCGACGAAAGGTGTCGCGCAAGCGATTTAATGATGAATTGGGCGCAGGCGTTGGTGTTGGCGTTCCTGGCGAAGTTGACGGTGAATCGTCGCCTTTATCATGGCGTACCAATAAATCGTCTGTACTCATTTTACTTCACACCCAACACATTCACTCAGCACTCACAATGCACATCTACTAAATAATATTCCCGGCACTCAATAATATTTCTTTACAAAACAAACATAAACAAAGACCGACACAAAAATTAAAATTTCAACTGAAACAGCTGTTGCATGCAACCAACCCCTCCCCTCTTTTAAATTTTTTCTTGACAACTTGACATGTTACTGTAATGTTAATAATTAGCAAGCTTTCGATTTTGCTGAATATACTTATACATTTTTCTCTATAACTTAAAAAATGCTCAAACTTGTATTCATTAATAAAAAATTAAATAAAACTACAATTTATAAATTAAGTTTAATAATAATAATACTGTCTATCGCCCGACCGCCACAATATTCGGAGTGAACGCTTCATACCAAGCCGGCGGCTCCGCGTTCAATTTAAATGTAAATCTATTTTAATATATATTTTATATATTAACTATGAAACAAATTGTGTATTTATTGGATCCTTCGGGCTGAAATTGTAAATTATTTAAAACTTAAAAACAAGAACTCTTGCTTCCAAACATAAATAAAATTGAAAAAGAAACAGGGGTCCAATAACCCATTTTTTTAAAATAAACCTAAGAGATATCAAGCCAGATCGGAAAGCCTTACTGGGTGGCAACCTTTAGTGGTGGTTTGTCAATCAGCTGTTCCTGTAGCCATGTTTACTTTACACACGGCCCAAAACAAAACAAAAACTGCGCTAATACAGCGACCTGCTTCATTTCAGCTGTGAAAGCCCGCGACGAAACTGCAACTTGATAACATTCTCGAAAGTTAAAAAATCTGGTCATATTCCATTTAAATTGAATAAAGTGTAGCATAAAAAACGTTAAGCTCGTAAGCATCTCGAATAAAATCCAGTTACTCAATCTCAGTGTAGATTAGTGGTCTGGCGAAATTGATTGATACTGCGCATTAAGAATAATTTTGCATCGTAGCCTAACACAGTCTATGATCAAAATTCCAGGGGACAATTGGCCCGAAGTACGAGTAATGCAGACAAAGGCGACCCCAGTAATTGAGTGAATTAATTACCTGCAAACATTGTACGAAGAAAACAACGGTAAGACGGAAGTACTGCAAACTAACCTACACCTACAATCAATAAATATGTTTGTATTACAAACAAAAGTTTCAAGTAGTTATAAATCGTCACAGTCAGCGGCCATATTTGTTATTTTTGCGAGCAGCACTAACGTTAGTTACCAAAGTGAATCTGTGCATTGAACAACACTTGAATATGGCTGATAATCAAAATGATAACACGGGCGAAACAACAACAATTTAATGATAACCCGCTTTTGGCTAGATCACAATTGCGCCGTAAAAAAGCCAAATTATATGGATAAACCCTTGGTGAACACAATCAAAATAGCTTTCACAATTTCACAATCCTTTGTCATTGACTCTTTTTATGTACATACATATGTATGTATATTCTGCAATGGTTTTACTTGGCATGCACACATATACATGCCAACATATGGAATGGCAGCAAACGACGCCATGTTCCCACTTTTGCTCTCAATGGCATTGGCTCTCTTTATCTCTCTTTTGTCACTCGCACAGCTGATCGACTAACGCGGCTACCTCTTATCATAACGTCACTATGGCTCTGTTTGCTTGCTACTATAATATATACACAAACCTACGTATGTGCTTAAATATGTACATATATTTTCATGGATGTAGTACTAAACGAACAGAGTTACGATGCATTTCGTTGTTCAAGTGACACATTCTCATTAAACCGACTTGCTGGAAAGGCACGTTTCGATTGATAGTACAAGTATTTCTATCTCTCTCTCTCTCTCTCTCTCTCTCTATTCTCCCATTTCAAATTCTTCTATAGTGCAGCGTGCAAAATGTTGTGCGCCATTACGAATCAAATGGAGAACATAACAACTGATCAACGCTCTTATAAATGTCTGATTCATGTAATTATACATATATATGTGACAATTGAAAATATATATATCATATATATATATATATATATATGTGGGAGGCTAGCAACCACTGCCCCATGGAAACCCCCTCTAAATAGTATTTTGCAGATCGGACAGTCGTCCGATTATATTATAAAGTATTATAAAGGGGGAGCAACGCATCTCTTCTGTCATATCGAGCAAAGTTGCTGGCGTGATAAGACGAACGATCGTAAATTTCCGTATTAGCAGCAGTCAAGTGAGTGCCAGGGAATTGTATTGTGTTTTGGGTTCAAGATAAACAAATACATCCACAAATACACGGATTCACGGATACCACAAATCAAGTTCAAAGCACCGGCAACCGCACTCGGAGAAGCACTTGTCAATTTTTAATAGGCAACAACTCGCGTTGTCGCTCTTTTGTCCTCCATATCTACCTATATTCATACATACATATGTCTTACATACAGATCTTTATGTATGCATGAGTGTCAATTTCTCTAATTGAAATATTTTTGTTGTTTGTGCGTAACGTTCTTTGTACGTGTATGTAAGTACATATATAAAGTGTCTGCTGTGATATCAACAACAAGAACAGTATTGCCAGTTCTCGAGACTAGTATTTCTTTCTGATTTACGTGCTATGCTTATGTGTCGATTTTCGCCCCAAGCAATATTCATCTACATACAAACCTATTTATGTATAAATTTATAGTAAACTGGTATTAGTCGTGGTCACCTTGTTCGTCAGGTTAGTGTGTATGCTCAAGTGCTTTGCGGACTTCAAAACACATGTGTTCTACAAAATATGAAGTTTGTTTTTTCCAGTTAGATTCTTTTGAGTGGTAAGTGCAAGTGATACAATGTAAGACTTTAACTTGCATCAATTCTTGGAATTTAAACTTAAATCGAGAAATCTTGATAAGAAAGCCGCAACTGATAGTTTGATGAGCGAATAGAGTGCATTTATTTACTAACAAACAAACCGCGTCTATGCTGATTAGCTTAAAAATGTTTGTCTAAAAACAACTAACAGCCAACTACACATACTTGGTTGTTTGATAAGCAAACCGCAGTCGCTATTTAGAGACTGACGCTGCTTTGATAGACTTCTGAGGTGGCTGAAGAGGTAACCGTCGTTGGCGTCGCTGTCAGCAGGTGAGACACGTTAATAGAAACCGTTTAAACTTTAAACACATTTGCTATACCAATTTGGCATTGTTGTACGTATACGTGATATTCGAACGCGACACATATCCAGCCCTGTCCACGCCACAATTGTGATCAATCACAATCAAGAGAAAGAGAGTGGAATGAGTGTTCAGTGTTCACGTTTTTCGGTATTTATCCATAGTTGACGGGTCGCTAACACCTCGAAGACTTCCAGTTAGGTCCCAAGTTAATCACAGACATGAGTATCTACCTATATCTTCTTACCGTCTACACACTTGCTATTGCCATTTAGCGGCTTCTATTTATATGTATCTTATCGCCAGAAATTGAACAATTTAAGCTGCATTGTGCACATCAAATCAAAAGTGAAGCGAACGGATTCAAACTGTGTCGTAAATCACAGGTGCACAGGTCTTCAAATCGACTTCCAGCTACTATTCCAAAATTTTGCAATCGTTCAGTCTCCATGTGCTCGCCAACTGATTCGGATTCGGATTCTGATTCAGTTTCAGATTGTATTTCCTTACCATTGCCAAAGTGTTGTTCCAGACTTTCCTCAAAGTGCGATTTTTAATTGACTTTCTTTCAACAGTGTGTGTGAGTGTGTTTTAACATGTATTAATTATAATTATTAAGTTGCTGGTTTTCCTTGAGTACAACACGATATTTGTCATTACGAGATCACATTTCATTTGATTAACGCTTGACTTTGCACTATAAAAACACAATTAATACGAGACCTTAAAACTAATAGATGAGCTAAAAAATTGTGTATAATCTGAATGTTATTATTATTTAAAAAATCCCTTGTTTAGTTGAAATCAAGTGCGAAATATAATAAAAGTAATATATACTCTCTGCTTATGCGCTGTTATTAATTTGTGCAATACTAAATTAAAATATCAAGTGTTTATCCAACATTTGTACATTTAAACAGCTACTAGACATAGAAATCCATGTATTTAAGTACTTATCTTTAAATGTTGCAATTATTAATAATGCAGTAAATGCTTTGAAGTGAGTAATACTATGCTGTTCTATAGTTCCATCTTCATGCTTGCCAGCAACTTGAAAAACCCACACGATGTTTAGAAAATCTCCTATGAGCCTTTCGGAGTTACGCGACTTTTGGTAAACTGTCACTTTTTAAACAGTTATCAGTTATCTAGTCATATTTAAGCCTTGCTACTCGAGTTTTACACTTGCCCGCTTATCGATCGTGTCAGTCAAGGTTGACGAGCATGTGGCTCTATCGGCTGTTGCCCGGCGGAGAATATATTGTGACGTACGTTTGGAGGATTTGTACATCAATCTAGTATCAGGAAAAGTGTCTGAACTGATCGGTTGCTAGGCGACTGGTCTGTCAAATTTTTTATGTTTATTATTCACTTAAACTCTTATGAAAATTATTCATTTGAATTCAAAATCTCAAAAAAAAAATGTTTTCATTGTTTCTTGTTTTTAAATATTTTTCCCTTTTGTAATTTGCAGTTTCTAACAAAAAGACAAATTGTTGCCTCAAGCGTTGGATAGTTGGAGGACATGATAAGGACTTGATTGAGCCATACCGAATACCAAAGACACTTAACATCTAATACACACAAAGCCAACAGATAAAGATAGTAATAGAAGACACCAGATTCAACAACAATGAATGTGAGCAGCGGCTTTTTCGATGAACATTTCGGCATGATCTACTCAAATCTGGTTAATCAGTATATGCCGGAATATATAAAGAGCATAGAGTACACACCATGGGTATTTTCGCTGCTCGGTTCCGTTGTGATTGGCCTCAGCGGCATTTTTCCGCTTTTCATCATACCCTCCAACGAAAAGCTGGCGAAGGAGGGCTATAAAGATCGTAAGTCTGTCACTTTTCAAACCTTAATAAACAGCCATCACATTGCTGATTTGCTCTATTTATAGCATCCGAGTCCAAGTTTTTGAGGGTGCTGCTCAGTTTTGCGGTGGGCGGATTGTTGGGTGATGTTTTTCTACATTTACTGCCAGAAGCCTGGGAGGGCGATAACCAGAGTGAGTAATCTTTTGAAGCAGTTGTTAAAGAGATAACAAAATTTCCCCTCTTGTGATTTATAGATTCCGATGGGCATCCATCGTTGCGCTCCGGCATGTGGGTGCTTTCCGGAATACTCATTTTCACCATTGTAGAGAAAATTTTCTCCGGCTACACGAGTGCCGACGAGGAAAATCCTCAGCCCAAGTGCGTAGAAATTGCCAACTGCCTGCTGCGTCGCCATGGAGGCAAATTGCCTGAGGGTCAGACTTCGGACAATTGTGGTGCCTGCGACATTGAGGATGTGGATAAGGTCTGCTTTTTGCGGGAACGAGAACAGAAGGCCAAGGTGCAAAAAGAACAGCCCAAGAAAGTTGCTGGCTACCTAAACCTGCTAGCCAATTCCATTGACAACTTCACACACGGCCTCGCAGTGGCCGGATCTTTTTGGTTTCCTTCAGGCACGGGGTGCTGGCCACGTTTGCCATTTTGCGTGAGTGATTTTGTTTTGGCCCCCTTAAAATCAGATTAGCTAATAGGTCTGTTTGCAGTTCATGAAATTCCCCATGAAGTGGGAGACTTTGCCATTCTCTTGCGTTCTGGTTTTAGTCGATGGGATGCGGCACGCGCACAATTGTTGACGGCCGGTGCGGGTCTATTGGGCGCTCTCGTGGCCATAGGCGGCTCCGGGGTAACATCAGCAATGGGTAAGCAAATGTTCGGGTAGGATGTAGTACTTAACTAACATGGTAATTTCCTACATACAGAGGCGCGTACATCCTGGATTATGCCATTTACCGCTGGCGGGTTTCTACATATTTCGTTGGTCACAGTATTACCAGATCTCTTAAAGGAGGAGGAGCGCAAGGAGTCTGTCAAGCAACTGCTGGCCCTAGTCTTTGGCATTGCCCTAATGGCCGTCATGACGATGCTATTTGAGCACTGAGCGTCAACATACAATTAGAAGTTGCTTTCAAATTTTCTGTTACTTTCATAGCCACTGCAAATCGAAATTGTCATTGGTAGTACAAATTGCCAGATATTATGTTGTACTTCGACAAAAATTGGCTGGTCCTGTGCTTGTGTTATGTAATTATAGCCAACTAATACGAATGATATTTAAACTATTGTTATTGATTACGTATATTTTGTAACATACTGTATGATTTAAAATTGCATAGAAACAAGCGAAAAAAATAGACATAAATATACTTCATTTAAGCCTGAATCGATTGATGAAATAAACTTCTTTTATTACGCTGTTTTGCTTTTTAGAAAGTCGTTAACGCTATAGATATAGTTCGTAGCTACTCTACATGGTTGTCCATAAAACAACAAATGATATGATCAAATTGCACACTAAAAAGAAATTGGCAGTTGTAATGCCCTTTATCGTCACGTTAAAATAAAATTATTAGTTTCGGACACGCTTGTCATAATGCTTCACACAATTTTGAACGAAATATAGATACCCTCTGTAAGGGTTAAAATCGAATCTATCCAACAACAATAGGCACACTAAAAGTTCGGGCAATAGGTATAAGATATTCATTGGCAAGAATCATTAAATAGGTACTTTTTAATACCAAACATTGCATTCTTATTTAATTAAACAACAATGAAAATTAACTTGCTCCGTTATACCCAGTTAATGTTTATATAATATTAATGTTTATATAATTTATATAATTTTCGTCTTTGCGAATCGAAAGCATATATGGACATCCTACAACAACAACCCAATAGCTGTGCTTATGTTTTTAATAGAAATTTATATAAACAAACTATTTAACATAGTTAACTACCGTGTGCACAAATATGATTGAGTAGTAAAATGTGTTGTTTTCTTATAAAAAAAACAAGCCGTTTTATTGTTTTCTGTAGCAAATCAGATGGTGGTTTGCATTCTTATCTAGTGCCTTTATTTCTTAGACTTGATCTTCTTAAGGTAGAATTCCAATTCC
Organism: Drosophila sp. st01m; assembly: GCA_018901795.1. Classification (NCBI taxonomy): domain Eukaryota; kingdom Metazoa; phylum Arthropoda; class Insecta; order Diptera; family Drosophilidae; genus Drosophila; species Drosophila sp. st01m. The sequence goes on along the minus strand of JAEIFG010001494.1, from coordinate 6,363,397 downwards.
TTGCCTTCCAGAATGTAGCCATCGGAGCGACCGCACTGTCCGGGGCGGGAAGAGATGCAAGCTGTCAAAAGAAAATGTATACATTAGAGGTATATAAGAAGCAAAGTGGATCTAAAAACTATTAAACAATGTCATCAGAGTAACTATGACAAGCAAAATTCACACCCAACTGGCTTGCATCGCACTTAGAACAAGATTGATGCAATAAATTAGCTGGATCGCTATAGTTTTATCATCATCGACTGGGACAATTGTTAAAATGGAAACAAAATTAAAACGTACCCAAGATACGGCCAGAGGTGAACTGATCCTCAAGAGCCTGCTCGACCTTGCCGTACTTTTGGCGCTCCAGGTACTTCTTCATGACCTTGTCGCTTCGCTTCTTGGAGAGGACGTCATTCTCATCCTCCTTCTGCGCGTGCTTGGGGTTGCGCTTGCGTCCCAGAGGCAACACATAATGTGATTCGTACCATTGACGGAATGGCGTGGCATCGATGATAACAATGCTGTTCTTCACCAGCGTCTTGGTGCGCACCAGCTCGTTGTTGGATGCATTGTAAACAACATCGGCAATACGCGTCTTGCGTGCGACGCCCTCAGAGGCCCATGCAAAGTTACCGTTCTCCAGGCGCAGAGCGCGCAATTTGGAGTTTCCACCACGAGTGCGAACTGAGTGCACACGGGAAGAGCCAAGCTGCAATTACAAGTGTCATATATTAGCAAGGAATCTTTAATTTCAAACCAAAATCGGATTGCTGGAATTCTTAATATGTAATCAGTAGTCCGAACATAATGCTTTTTAATCATCAAAGATAGTTGCTCACGAACTAGTCGAGTGCGATTGCAGTTGACACGCGTTAACATCATTTTAAATACATATTTATCAAACAACAATGGCGGATTGACTTCAACAGTCTAGGGACACGGAACGGGGAACTCACCTTGGTGTTGGCTGCGGGACGGCCCAACTCGAACTTGCGCTTCTTACGGAGCGACTTGCGCTTGCCACCAGTGGCGCGACGCTTGTGTGAACTATCACGGCTAATACCTTAAATAAGTTAAAATAGTATACACAATTAAAATTCGATTCAATTGATAGCACAATTCATTCAAGTTGTTAAATATCAAGAAAATCAAACACACACACAACAGGGCAGCACGCGGTGTTGCTGCTACCCAGCTTTAATTGCACAAATATCTGCAAAATTATTAGTTTTCACATATTCCTTTATTGCAATACATGCAGTCGTGAGTTATTCACACTTTTGAATTATTTTTATGCATTTCACTTAGGATTTTCTTGATATTTTAACACAATTTTATCGAGCCGACGACTTACCCATGTTCGAGTAAAAAGCGAGAAAGAAAGGAAAAGACACGCACAACCTCGTGTCAAAAATTTGTAGGTTATCGCCTTGGCAGTACTTTAGTTATTTGACAGCGATGGGCAGCACTTTTGCAGGGCTGCTTTTTCGTAAATTTCTGCCAATCTGTCAAATTTTTGTATATCGTTAAAGAAAAACGTAATCGATACGTCAATACACGCACTGAAACTAGGGTTATTGATATTTTAAAAAGTATGAGTATTAATATTTCGATACCAAATAAATATATATACTTCTTGATATATTTTTGGGACAAATGTCGATAATATAGATTATATATATTTAATATTAATATAAATAAGAATATTACACAAAAGTATCGCATAATTATATCCATATTGATATTATAGTCCGATAAATATCACTTAGTATTATATTAAATCAGAAAAATAAATATGGATATATCGATTATATTTCGACAACTCTAACTGAAACAGACCATCACTACATAACTACTATCGATGTAGTCGATAGATCAAGGGTTTCTCACTAGCAACTGTACACGAACTTATAATAAATTTTCGTTCAGGATTATTGAAGTTGTTCGATCGAACTTAATCGGAACGATACTGTACACGAACCAGAAGATTAAACCAAAGCCAACTCAGTCAACATTTGTTGATTTGCGCATACATAAATAAACAAGAATAATAAACGTCAGATGCAAATATGGTTGGTAGAAATGCTAAAGCGTTGTCGCACTTTCACCGCCTCACCGAATACATTGTGCAATGCAAGCACTGCGATAAAACGCTGTCATCCAAACACACTTCCTCGAATTTGACGCGCCATTTAATAAGAAATCACAAGTTACTTGCCCGTGCTATATTTGCCGGCGATGAGGGCAAAATGCTTGCTGAGCTTAGGGAGGAACTTAATGCGCCCGACCCTGAGCCTGAGCCCGATGTCGAATTGGATGCCGCCATGGGCGAGCGGGAAACTAAAACGGCGGTACGCACTATCATTGATAACCAACAGCATCATGGAAGTATGAAGCAGGATCAACATCACCACCATGACACACGCAACAAAGTAATTGGCAAGAATAATAAACTCTGGGCGCATTTTGTTCGTATATCCGAGTTTATGGCCAAATGCAAGCATTGTAGCAAAACATTATCTTCAAAGCACTCGTCGTCTAATCTGATGAGGCACATAGTTCGGCGACATCACATTTTTTCGAAAAACTTAAGCTACTCCCAACATAGTCTAATCTCACCCAAAAAGGAGAATTTTAAAACTGAAGAAAGGAGGCAAGTAGATCCTTTGGAAAAGGTGGACTTTGATGATGTCGACAGCATTATTGAGAAGGTGACGGACCAAATGGAAGATGAGGTAAGACTATTCGACTAACCGTTGTCGAATTGTTGAGTGAATTTTTATTTTAGTTTAACTACGTATTGCAACAGGAACCCTTTTACGAATACGTTGTGGATAACTCGGACGTAATGGTACCCAGACATTGTGATGAGGAACCATCAAACATGGTCAATTCAATGGATCATCAAGGCGACGGAAACTCGCTACAGGAAGTGACTACCCAAATGGACGAAAAGCTTAAAGCTGAAACCATATATTACAATGAAATGGCCGAATTGGCAAGAGCTAAGCGTCGCCTAATCGATCTGCAAACCAAGAAACTTTTACTTGACATGAACGTCGTTGAAACCAATTAAAGCCGAACGCTATTATTTCGTTATAATATACATATATATGATTAAAAACAGTAATGATAGTTGGTCTATATGTAACAGTTTGAACTTAATATACATTACTCTTAATAAATACAAGAAATGAAGAGAATTACTATGTGCTCGTAGTATCAGACTCGTTGAATTTCCCCATCGCATTCATTCTATCGAATTCCAGACGCTCTTTTCTAACTTGTTGGGCCACCAGAAACTTCTGCATGCGATAGAAACCAGCTTTTTCGCTAAAATACATTGCTTGCTGGCGCAGCAGATCTTCTTTAAGTTCACGCATAAGCGGCGTATCGTCGGCTTGAATCGATGTCGTCACTAGCTGGGCATCATTGCTATCATTGCTAAAATCTGAGAAAACATTATCGCCCGATAGCGGAGACAGTGAATTCTCACAAGTGCCGCTTTCGATTATTTGTTCTCCAACATCGTCCACATCATTTAGGTCTTCTTCAACTTCAATAATTTCGTTATAGAGTGCTTCATCGGTATCTGGAACTGCAATTTCAACTTGATCGGCAACTCTCTCACCTCCTGAGTTACTGTCTTCACCAACAACAGGGGCATAAAGTGTGACAAAATCTTGTTCTTCGCTATCTGTTGCTGGAGACTCCTAAAAAAGTTTTCACTTGAATTCAAAATATTTTTTTTAATGTATATAAGAATAAGGACTTACATCATCATACTCTCTTCGCGTGGCGGCACCGTGCATTTTAATCATATGGGTGCTGATGTTTTCTTGCATGCTTTCGTTGTCCTCGAAATGTTCTTCACACATTTGGCACTTCCACACTGCCGGATTGCTGGTGGATTCACAAAAATAAAAAAATGATTCCTCGCTTGACGAACCTGCCTCCATTTTCACTGGCAGAGATGTATCTTGAACATTCCATATAATATTGTGCATGCGATGAAGATGGCGTTGCAGATTACTGGTGCCCTGATACGACAAGTTCTTGAGGCAAACCCGACAACGAACCGTATCCTCAGAGAGGCGAGTAATGTATTTCCATACCACACTTCCACTGACACTGCTTTTGCGAGGAGTTGCATTCTCATTGGTGCTGGACATGGCAGCTTCTTGTATATTGCCAGAGGATTCTATTTTAACACTGGTGGTTTCGTCCATAATATCGTGTCTGCGCTGCAGATGCGTTATGACGTTAGCCGTCCCATGGAATCGCATTTTTCGATTGCACAGCTTGCAGATAACCGTGTTTTTTGACAGCTTTTCGCAGTATTTCCATACATAGCTGGATCCTCTGCGCTCTTTTTTGCACGACTCCGTTTCCCCCCATCGAACTTGTCCCGGTAATCGGTTTTCCTAAAATTTATAGCGATGTCTTAAGAGCCTCTCATTACGCAGCCCACAGTCCATACTAACCATTTCATCTATTTTTTCCGCGTGCATGCGTTTGAGATGCTTAGTAATATTAGACGTGTTGCCGCCTCCGAAATATAGCACCTTTTTACACAAGTGACAAAGTGCTCGCTTGTGATCTAGCTTGGTGCAGAAGTTCCAAACAATACTGCGATTCGGTCGCCCTTTCTTCACTGAATCCTCATGATGCTGAAACGAAATACAAACATGTTGACAAAGTTCCTATTTTCAAATTTATGCCGATTTTAGGCCTACTTACGATATCATTGACGCTGTGAACTGTTTGTAAGTGGCGTCCTAGATTAGCGGTTTTGTTTCCAAAGGTTTCACTGCATATCTTACACCTATATACTTCCGAGTGGTCAGGCACAGCTGTAAAGTATCTCCAAACGTAGCTGCGACGATTATGCTTGGGAAGGGGAATCGAATTTTGACTCTCCATGTGTTCGTCGGACTCTACCTCGGCAATTAAATCACTCCCCTCCGTCTCCCCGTCTGGAATTCATCAAGTTAATAATATTATTTGATTTAATTCAAAAATACCTACATATCATTTTCATTTTTCCCTCGTTCATGATGCAGGTACATATATCGGCTTGCGACCTCAAGAAAACGCGATAGCTAGCTCCATCTAAAATGACCAATTATTCACTAATTTTTAACGATTTTAGTTATAAGACCCTTTGTCACAAGTTCGTTATGTATAAAAAAAACTATATATACATATAAAATAAATAACATAACACCTTGGTAAACCACAATTAATCTACAAATAGAAATATCAAAATATTTGTTTTTATTTTTATCGATGACATCGATTGCAGTTGAGATTTTTAGTTCAATTTGCTAAATAAGTTCAATCGTTAATTTTTAAGCTGTGAACTAAGTCTGTCGACCAGTTGCTCCTTAATGTTATTCACAAATTATTTTGTAAGATTTATTTTAAGCTTGCTTTTCATTTATGTATTTTATATTATTCATAATTGTGTTAAATATACTAATTGTGTAAGCGGTAAATTTTAAACTGGTCAAAATTAATAATATGCTTGGAAATTGTGTGAATTTTACTGACTCGTTCTTTTGAACTGATTCTGGGCGATACGACACATCCCTGACATCGCAATTTGTCAAATTTCTCATCTTTAGTGAGGTGCTTCGCATTTTCAGTCTGTTCCTGAAAAATTTGTCGCACCGAATAATTGAAGAAAATATGTCAAGTTTTTCTCCAAACCAATTGCGCCAATGCGCACGGTTCACGGGAACTGCATGTACACCTGAGAAGGAGCAAAAGCTACGCGATCAAATACACAGCGAACTGGCCAAGATTAAGTACTGCAGCAATCCCACATACGAATGTAGTTTGATGCGCCTTGATGGATATGAGTATTGCATTCGCCACATTTTACGCGATCCGCGCGCCAATTATCGTCAGTGTACACATGTGTATTCCAACGGCAGAAAGTGTACCAATGCCGTGCCAAAGCTTGATACCAAAAAGGAACAGATTCTAACTACACTGTGCTTTGAACATAATCGTCAGACACAATTGCAAAAGACCCACTTATCTGTGGGTCGTTTGCGTAGTCGTGTCGAGACTAATGAGACCCTACTTAACAACTTATCGCATCACATTAACGTGGAGGACATCAAACCAGAGCTTCCTAGACCCGAGCCAGACGATGATGAGATTGATGTCGTATCGCCACACGTGGCTCCGTTTGGTAAGTGGCACTTCAATAGATTGTGAAATTGTTAGTAATTGTATCCTAATTGTCCTGCAGTCAATGAAGATCATACGAATACCATTGGACAAGTGATTGCAAGCGTGCGAAAGCGTCGTCGCATTTTGGATTATGCCTCAGACAGCTCCAGCAACGATGACGATCCACCATGTCTGAGGAATACTGCACGAGATATAGAGTTTTTCGAATCGGACTACGAGAGCGTTGACTCAGAGGAAGATGATCCTCTCAAGTAAGTAACAATATTTTTTTTAATACCTTTGTATTTAAACCATTATACTTATAGACATGCTGGTGTCTACACTCGCGCAGAGGCGGTGCGTCTCTCTGAAATGAAGTTGATCAAATTACAGGGATTGTACCGCGATCAGATCACACATTTGCAGCATGTTTTTAAGCAGCGACGCCGCAGCTATTTGCACGACATCCGCCGAGAGCGGGAGACATACTGTAAATTATTTGTAGTTTTACAAACGGGCTGAAAGAGTTTTTATAATTTGTAAATTAATTTCAGGCAGCATTCATGATCAACTAAAAGAGACACCGCACGAGCGCAAATTGTATGAACAACTAAAGGCATTGAATGGCTATCATCGCAGGCAAGGCATGGAGGCTGTTCTGTATAAGAAGATGAAGGAAAAACGCGCACGTGACACATTGCTTTCAGCAAAATCGTCCAGCCAGCCAAAGTGCATCTTTACCGAGGGCGGCGTCAAGTGTGGTGAACGAACATTGCCATGTTGTAAACATTGCCGCAAACACATTCTCGAAGATAAACGTCAAGTGTTGTATCGCGCCTGTGGCGTTGAACGTAGTGGGGTTGTGTGCCAAGAACCAGTGGCTAGCATCCTTGAGGACTCAACTTGTGTTCTCCATTTGAACGTGGGGACGGCCAAGCGTCAGTACATACAAAAGGTGCGTTAAAAAGAGGCTGAGCCTATCTACTACTACCACTACCAAAACCACTACCACTAGCACTTAAATAAGCCTTGTACACCTTGCGCGCCTACATTTATACATTGTATACACACTAACAGCATATACATACTTACGTTAACATATTTGCATATTCATAGAACAAATCGGATGATACATACATAAATACGTACAGCATTCATACCTAAAATAGTTGGTAGTGCTGGAGTATATACTAAGTAGTCATAGCTAGACATATACGCATACATAAGTATTTCGTAGCGTTAAATGAACAAGCTTGTGATCAAATTTGAATAAAAGACCGACCTCTCATTCCCCACCCTCATAGTTTTATGGAGTGCCGAGCACATCGAAGAGCGAAAGTATATTTGCAGCAGGCCGCACTGCGGATAGTTATAACAGTGACGGTGACGGTGAACGAACCGTCGATTCTAATGAGTCTGGGAATTTATTGGACTTGACAAACGGTATATTTAATTTTGATAATGATATAGCCGAAGATCTGGCTAATTCTATTGATGAGAACTACGCTATGCTACTTAACATGGACTGTAGTGAACTGGGGCTGGGGCTCGAAGATCCTTATTTAAACAATCGTGGATTAAGTTTTGAAAATCAAGAGCAAGTTTCAAATCAAGGCGAAGAAGCACCGCCAAGTTCAAATGACATCGAAATCGAATCAAATTTTGAATTAAATCAAGTCGATGATGATATTATGAATATTCTCGAAGGCATTGAAGAAATGCCTTGGTTCGATGAGCTTCTCCATTAATTCAAATCAAACCCTGCATGTACCATTTCATTATTATACATTGCAATTAATTAAATTTCAAATAATAATTCTCATTATTGTGCTTTTATCATCCACAGAAATGCGAATCTGAGACCGAAGATGAAGAAACGTCTTCCATTGCCGTTAAATTGGAGATTAAGAAAGAGGAACCTGATGCAAACAGTTCTCTTAATATTACCACAGCACATGGCGACGAAAGTCAAGAAAGTGTAGAGTTAATTAAGTCACAGTCTAATGTAAACAATAATGCGTAATATGTAGTCGAATTGTTTAATAATGTAAAATGTATTATGAAATATATATGTGCATATGCTTAACCTGTTAGAAAATGTGGTTTTGAAGACATTCGCGCCATTCAACAGCTGCAGTCAAGTTTATAATTATCGATATTATGTCCATCCCTAGTGACAGGGTGCCGGCCATAATTGTTGAAGTCAAAATATTTTTGTTTATTATGTTTTTTTTTGAATAAAAGAAGTTGTTCCACCATTTTAAACTACATATTAAGGACAAATATGAGACGTCACGTGCAGCTGAGCATCAAACAGGTTCGGAATATTCGCAAGTTCATGACTTTGGTTTTAAGTGAATACAATTTCAGCTGACTGCCGGTTACATCAATGGTCACTTATCCCCACTCTCTGTAGCGAAGCAGGCGCTAGAGGATGCTCACAACCTTAAGACTTTGAATGCCTTTGTGTGCGTCACACCTGAACCAGCACTTGAGCAGGCAAATGAGTCTGTAAATCGCTATGCAAAGAAACAACCAATTGGCGACCTAGACGGTGTAACTATTGCTATCAAGGATAATTTTTGCACCGCCAATGTGCCTACTACATGTGCCTCCCGGTAAATAGCAGGATAAAAATTCATGCACAAAAGCTTACTCTAATAACGTTGGACTCATTCATTCTGATAGCATGCTCAAGGATTTTGTGCCACCCTACGATTCGACGATGAGCGCACGGTTACGTCAAGCGGGAGCTGTTTTGCTTGGTAAAACTAACATGGATCAGTTTGCCATGGGCGCTGGCACAGTGGATTCTATTTACGGGCCAACAAAGAATATATGGAGCGAGGACTTGACCAAAGACAAGTGGAGAATAACGGGTGGTAGCTCAGGTGGTTCAGCAGCAGCTGTCGCAGCTGGTTTGTGTTACGCGTAAGTAAAATCATTGTTTACATTTTTATACTTCTATCTAACCTCAACCAGCTCAAGTTTTAAAAAGCCAAAATGATTGGGCTGTGCAAATATATTGCTATGCTTTAGAAAACCATTTCGCTACAAGATTTCATGCCGAAATATGCAATTTTATTGACAAGCATGATGAGCGACACAATATTGGACACCAGCATTGTTCAATTACATAACATTCGCTTACAAAACAAACTAAGGTAAAGTGCACTAATTGTTTAAATTATAATTTCCGTATCGCCAAGATCCTCGTCTGATGGCAGCACTATGTTAGCTTTGTCCACATAATCAGGGCTCACCAAATCAAGGCCTGCTTGTTCGCGGCGACGTAGCTCAAGGAAGCCCTCGCGTTGTGCCCAGCTGCGAAGTTGCGTGTCGGGCAAATATGCCCAGTAGAATGTTCCCCATACCAGGCATAGTGTTACGGTAACGAAGAATGTCGATTTGGTTGCTTTGCGGTCCTCCGCTTCAGTTTTGTAGTCAAATCCGTAGCTCATCCAGTTCTTGGGGCTGGGATTGGCAAAATCTTCGGTTGTAACGCTGGCTGGTGCTACAACCGTCTCGTCCTTCTTTGGCGACGTTTTGATGCTACGACACGCACGCAGTGCAGACGCTTGGTTGAGCGCCACAGAACGCTGAAGCGCCACGGCGCGGCTGGTTAGGCGAAAAAGCGCAGACATCGCTTCAGAACGCTAAAATGTTCAAAATTTTCGTAAAATTTGCAGACTACGTTCGTTTTTGGCGCAGTGTGACCGTTCGCTGTTATATGTCAGCTGTGCATTTAAGTCATATTAATTCTCGAACCAATGTATATCGGTGAATTAATATCTATTATCGACTTATCGATATGGTTTAATTTAAATTACCTAGAAATCATAATTCAACGTTTATTTCAGTGCCATTGGATCTGACACTGGTGGATCAACTCGAAATCCAGCTTCATATTGTGGAGTGGTGGGTCTTAAGCCAACGTATGGCCTTTGCTCGCGTCATGGCTTAATTCCATTGGTTAACTCAATGGATGTGCCTGGTATATTTGCACGTTCCATTGGCGACTGCGTCGATGTATTGAATGCAGTAGCCGGTCCGGATTCTCTGGACTCGACGAGCATACAGCAGCCATTCAAAAAGCTACATTTACCAGAAGTTGATGAAATTAATTTGCGATCTGTGCGGATTGGGATACCAAAGGAATATCACTGCGACGGACTGTCTGTTGAGGTGCTGGAAACCTGGACCAAGGTGGCCGATTTATTGGAGAGTGGAGGTGCTAATGTGTCTCAGGTGTCGTTGCCCAATACAGCGGCCAGTATATTCGTCTATTCGATTCTAAATCAGTGCGAGGTTGCAAGTAACATGGCCCGTTACGATGGCATCGAGTATGGACATCGAGCCGCCGATGAGCGTAGCACGGAACAGCTTTATGCTCAGTCTCGAGCAGAGGGCTTCAATCAAGTAGTCAAAACACGCATTTTAACGGGTAACTTTTTGCTTTTGCGAAAGAACTATGATCTTTATTTTGAGAAAGCGTTGCGTGTACGTCGATTAATTGCGGAAGACTTTACCAGAGTCTTTGAAGCTCAAGCAGATTCTAACAAAGTGGATATACTGCTAACACCCACAACGCTAAGTGATGCACCGCTCTACAAAGACTTCATAACACAGAGCAATCGTGATCAGTGTGCTGTCCAAGACTTCTGTACTCAGCCCGCCAATATGGCAGGTATTCCAGCGATTTCAATTCCTATCCGTTTGTCCAAAGCTGGTTTACCGCTAAGCCTTCAACTAATGAGCAACAGCTTTAATGAACAGCTGCTGTTAACTGTTGCACGTTGGATTGAAGCACAGGTTGGATTCGATTGCTCAGAGAGCCTACAGAGGCATGCTTGTCAACCACCAAATTAAGTTAATATATATTTATAAAAAATACTTTTTGTTTCTATTGTACTACTTGCCAGATTGGAAAATTTTGCCTTGGCGGCAACCTCTTGGACCAAACATTTTCATACTAGTGTTGCCAACTTTTTATAGAAATAATAGCTGTTTATGGCTATTATTATCTAAAGTAGTTTTTGTATAAAAATGACAGTAATATTCTTTACTTAAAAAAAATTTGTTTTAACAGACTAAATTATATTTTTTTTATAAATAACATAATAAAAATTATGTTTATTTATATGAATAAATACATAGTACAAGAAATGATTAAGTTTTTCTAAAAAAATTATTTTTCAAATTAATAAGAATGTTTTAATAATTACTGGCACCCCTCAATAGGTATTTTTAATTCTCCTATTCAGTGGAAAATCTTAGAAGTACAAACTAGCAAAGTTGAACAGCTGAGCAAAAATTATAAACATTAAGAAACATTTTCACTCAATTATTTCAAAGAACAACTCTATTTGGTTCACTCACTCATGAACAGTTCAAGCCTAAATGCCATTTGATTTAAAACAAACAAATAAACATCCAACTACACTACGCGGTATCAGAAAATGCTCTAGTTGTGGAGCTATTAATTTGGTTCACTCTAATTGGCTCACTCACTCATGAACAACTCTATTTGGTTCACTCACTCATGAACAGCTCAAGCCTAAATGCCATTTGATTTAAAACAAAGTCATCCAGCTACACTACGCGGTATCAGAAAATGCTCTAGTTGTGGAGCTATTAATGGTAGTCGTGCGCTTCTGTGCCGCAATCCCGTGTGTCCACAAAATAAGAACGTATTTGATGGATTGCAATTGGTCTGCCGACGGACTGGCTGTGCAGTTTATTCATTGCGTACAAAGGAACGGGAACAAGATGCACAGCCTCGAAATTTTGTTTGCATTGAGGAAGTTACATTGTCGCTGCAACCAAATGCAGCCGTTGTGTCCAGCAAAGCCGTTTGTTATGTGGATGCCTGCAAGAATGACAATAACTGCAAACACATAAAAGCCTGCCGGGAATGCAGTGAACAGATGCCCAAGGCGATGGTGTATTCAGTTTCACGAGAAGTGCTTTGGAATCTTAACATAAGCCTGGAACAAAAACAACAGCTCTGGCAGCAGTACAAGATCGCTGAAGAGCAGGAGCAGATGCCAGCGGTGCAACGATTGAATGCAACCACTTTTGTGGTTAAATGTGAACGGTCAAATACATTTCCAGCAGAGCATCTACATGTTACAGCGCTGGCTAATGGTTTGTCCACTAAGAAGGGTACATATGCTTGTGCATGTCGCAAGCTTAAGATCATCGTCGAGCCAGACAACTCGTTGGTCATGCAGGATGAGATCTGTGACCATTTGCTGCTCGTTCTGGCTGGAATTCTGAGTTCGCCACAGGGTAAAACGGTCTATGGCAATTTTACGAAATCTCTTCAATCTTTTTGGATGCCCGCCAAGTTGGAAACGCCTCTAGGCGAGGTCACTCACGATGATTTGCGTTTGAGTTTAAGCATCAACATTGCCGGCGACATTGATCCGCATGAGGATATTTACATATTTGACGACGAATGCTGTGAGACAGTTACAGATGTAAGATATATTTAGTTAATGAATTTTTGGCAATTCCTTACAAACACATATTTAATTGCTTATATTGCAGTTGTTGCCGTTGCCAGAAGAGCTTCCCGATGTTGTATATAATGTTGACTCCACGCCTGCTCAAAACAGTGCCAACAACAGTGCTGTGGTGCGCTATGCCAAAGATGCTCAGCTTTTATCCAATTTTGACATATATGCCGAACAGCAGAATCAACATTTGGAGCTGACAGACTGCAATATTGAGCTTATGGATCAATATCAACTGACTGATCAAATTGATTTGTGCAGCGACGATATTGAGCTGCCATTAGTCAGTGAAACATTCAACATACTGGCGCCTCCGCCCATTTTCACGAATGCGCCACCGACGACAACCAGCTGCAATCAGTTGCCACCAATTGAATTGCCGACCATTTCTGTGATCAAAGAGTCGGCGATAAAAGCATCCGAAATTGTTAACGAAGTGAAGACTCGTAAGCAACCGCCCTTACCAGCAAAACGTACGCTAATTGTAAATGAATCCACGGGTGCTGCAGCTATTGAAGCTGTTGGCGTGGAGGTTGAGCCAGCCTTGGCCTACGAGGCCTGGCTTGATTATGTGATAGAACTGATAAATGACTCCGTTGAACCCGCGTCTATAACTGAGCAGTCGTCAGTGAGCATACGGTTGGTGCAGCACAACCTTCATGTTCACAAGGTATGCTTCCGATAAAACTAGACATTCCAACTACTCTCTTGTCCCTTTTCAGGAAACCTTCTCCCATTTTAGCAAGAGCTTCAGTGCTGGAATAAAGCGTCGCCCACTTCACAAGGTCTCAGTCATTGAAACTGGCAAACACAAAGGTCTCAGCAAATATGTTTGGCATTTCAGCGCTTCGCACACTGTCAAGCGCATCTTCACTAGTCGGAATGTGGGAATACAGTCTTTATAACATAATAAATTAACCACTAATTGGTTTTTCTTGTTTTACAGCTCTGTCTGCAGCTGGAACGCTCCTATCCAACGTCAGGCGGATGGATATTTTGAACCATATGTGCGCCAAACTCCTGTGCAGACAATTCCACCATCTAAGCAGCGTTTTGTCTATACAAAACTGAAGCTCTACATGGTAAAAATTCTCTTTGATGCTGAGCAAAAGGACAAAAGTGGATTACTCTTATCATGGACTCCAGACGTGCTGGCACGCAGTCACTTTGGACTGATGCAAGTTGAATTTTCACTGCAAACGCGATCGCCGATTTAATTACGTAATCAGATGTTCTTTATTTTTATTTGCATGTTCTCTTGTTTTATAAGTTTCGATTTGCATCCACATCAACTTTTCATTGGCTTAACCGTAACTTACGTGTACATACATAAACTTATTTCTCTTTAATATATCAAGATACTGATTCTTATGCATCGGTTCATATGTTTTCCTCGTGAACTATTTGAAGCTTTCAACAAGTTTTCTTTTTTCTGATTCTTTTATATCCGTTTACTTCATTTGACTTGTCGTTGCTCTACTTTGCTCTGCTTGTTTTTTATTTTGCTGCTACTCTGTAATTCCCTTTAAAAACTATGGGCTGCTCGTTTGTATCCTTTCGCGTTTCGCTTAGCTCTAAAATCGTCGGTTATGCTTACTTAAGTTTTCGCTACATTCAGCTTTCTTACTAATCTGTTGTATTTGTTTGTGTTTTTTTTTAAGTTTTTCTGTTTTGTTTGAGTTTTATACGCTTAAGTTTGACATTCATCACATTTATAAATTGCATAACACCGTCAATTAGATAATATTTATATTAATTATATATGATTTGTGAAGGTAGTTAGTCTTGGAAAGGTTTCCTTGATCGAGAAGTGTGTGCAGTGTTCTGTATTGTATTGTTTTGTATAGTTTTGGATCTTGGGTTCTTCACATTTTCTGCGATACTCGCCAGATTCGTCAAGGTTGTTTGGCTGTCATTTACAAATATTCTCATTCATTCAATTCAATTTATAGTTTTACATACAATTATGTATATCTAAAAGCTACTATGTTTTTTAATAGTTAAAATGCTTTAGTTATCTTTAAGTTGAAATAATATGGTATTTATATTACAGATGAAGCATTCTATTTTGCCTTTAGTATGAGAATTTACAAGCCTTTGGGATATAAATACATACACATAAATTGATTCTTAATTATTAAACCGTAAAAGGGTCTAGAGTTTGTTCTCTTTTTAATAAACATAATTACAAAATTGGTCGTTAGGTTCAAATGTTAATTTTCATTTATGTGGTTGTTTTATTATAATATAGAAACGCAGTTTAAAAAAGTATTCTTGTTAGCTCATTTTGACAAAATAAAAATATCCTCACAAAGTAAATTTCATTTTGTAGCTAATGCATTAAACTTTGCTGATATTTTCAGATAAACACATTTAGATCTAAAGCATTTCAATGGATTTGGAACTGGTTAACAGACATGAACTTTTGGTATACCCGGTAGCGTTTAATGAAAGCCAATCTGGTTGACATGGACAAATCTGTAGGCGTTAAAGATAAAATGCAATTATACAATACAATCATAATCAGTATACCTGCTTAAGATAAAGTTTACAAAAAACCAGTCTTTAAAACATTTTTATCAGTAAATACATGCAGATGTACTCGTATATTTACTTACAAATGTGTAAATCAATTACTTTCTGTTTGCTTAAATATCGAGTTGATGGAACAGGGCGCGAATCTGACTCAAGCATAAATGTGGGGAATCTTACAGTTGTTGAGAAGCCAACTAATCGTAATTATAGCACCCTGCTCTTATTCAATTAAAACTACACGTATATTCTTAAAAGTGATCTATGAAAACTTGTACATGCAAAATCCGCTGATTCATCGTATTTAGAAATATATATTTATGTATTTTTGTTTTTTTTTTATAGACATGGCAATTCAAAAGTGCAAAACTAAAACACAACAAAAATTAGATCTTAAATTACTCTGTACAAGATAAGGTTCGCTTTCGGGAACGGGTCACGGTGTATTACTTCGCATTGTAATACCTATTATATCTTAAGAAGCTGGGTATGTTTGTTATTTTGCTCTTCCATGTTCCGCAAGTGAGAAAAAAAACAATTTTGAATATTTACCATTTTTATCTTTCGCGTTTTTCACATGAAATTTATATTTTAGTAATACTTTGCTTGCGATCTGTTTTACAAATATTAAGTTAAATACTTAAATACTAGACGCTAAGCAGTTTTATCATATTTATTTTTATTTTTACAATATTTATAGCATTAAGAGCCGATTCCGACCAATACTGTCCAGTGTAGGGCCCATCTTAAACATTATTTATTTTTCTGATTCTTTCATGCATTTTAACGTGTTTTATGTTAAATATATTTACAATTGTGATGCGCCGGGGTGTGTGATTAGTTCAATTATTTTAGGATTTACAGGTTTGTGCTCATTAAGTGCATGGTTTTTTGAAAAATATTTCGTGTACGTGCCTGGGAAAATACATATTTGACATTATTCGTATTCGTTAACTCTTGAATATGTGTTAGATTTATTTTCACATTTTCGCCTATTAAATTCGCATAATTTTCTCTAAGATTTTTAATTATTTTTGGATAATTCAATTGCATCAAGATTAACAATTAATTGATAAAAAATGTGAGCTGAAAACAGTAGCAATAACAGATTCTAGGACGGACATTGAATTAATTGAATTCTGAAAATAATAATACAAATAATGCGCGTTACCAACGTTTCGGTTAACTGGACTTTTTAGACCTGATTTCAACTAAACATTAAAGCATGGCACAAGAAGACAACATGTAACGAAAATTAACAAAATATGTGAATACAATTATTAATTTTATTTTGTTATTATTCATTTTTTTAATATTTATGTGGAGAACTATCCATTCACTTTGTGCGTTAGGCTTCATTAGCGTACCTTTAATCGATATTATGTTATATAATTCTGTGCCTTGTTTCTATGTTTCTAGTTGTTTATTTGTTGACTATTTGTTAGTTGTGACTAATTACTTTAAACATATGAATTATTATAAAGTGTATTCCGTATTGGAATACAGTCAGGATAAATGGGAAGTGGGGGGCCTTACATGGAAGTCAATTAAATTAAAGCAATTATATCAATAAATAAATCATAAATAATAGTTGAAGGATATTGCGCTAAACGCTTGGTTCACTCGTTTAAATACGTTGAAGTGTATACATAATTATATTAAATTACTTGTAATTATATGTAGTGTACTCGTATTTATATATATATTTAGAAGTATCATATCTTAGCATATACATACATATAAAATTATTCATATCATTATTTAATTATATATTTTTTTTGTTTTGTTAATTTAGGCTACAATATCTAAGTTTTGAGCATCTGTGACTGCTGCATGAAGTTGTTGTTGCAGGTTATTGTTGTTTTTGTTGTTGTTAATGTTGTTCGGTTGGATAATCGTGTTCATTGGATTGAGCAATTCATCAACATTTGTGGGGAGCAAGCAGTTGGCATTATCCGATTGTTGTTGTTGGTGTTGTTGATGAGAATTATATTGTTGTTGCAGTTGTGTTTGTTGTTGCATCAGCGCCAGCATTTGTTGTTGTTGGTGTTGGGCCAAGTTCAGATCATCAGGGGCAGCAACAATCATCGGTACATCAGCGACCAAGTTAGCAGCATTATTAGTAACAGTGGTAAGATTAGTATTAGTATGGGTTAGATCATTTGTAGGTGTTATTGTTGTTGCAGTTGTTGCAGTTGGTGTTGTTACTGAAGGTGGTGTGCTTGGTGTTGGTGTTGTTGATGTTGATGTTATATTGTTCGGGACTGTTATATGATGGTCGGAGCTGTTAGACGTTGATGGTGTGGGTGTCATGGATGATGGTGCAACTGTGGGAGGTAACAATGATGAGATGGGTAATAGGGAAGAATTAGTATTTGTTGTTGCTTCAATTGGAGTTGTTGTTGTTGGTATCTGTTTCTGTTTCTGTTCCTAATTCTGTATTCGTATTTGTATCTGTATCTGTATCTGTTATTGTGTCTGTTTTTATGGCTCCTACTTCTGTTTGATGATTATTATGACTAATGAGATTTTGTTGTGTTTGCTGTTGCTGTTGCAGATATTGTTGCTGTTGTTGTTGTTGTTGTAGTTGTAGTTGCTGTGTTTCATGTTGCATTTGCAGCTGCAGCAGATGTTGTTGCTGCTGTGCTAGCATCAGCTGTTGCTGTTGATGCAGCTGCTGTTGTTGTTGTAGGTGTGGAACATTACCGTTGCTGCAGATTTTGCTATAGAGATCCGGCGTTGCCGTTGTCACATCCTCGAATTCAGTGCGCAGCGCTGTGCGCTTCAGTAAATTCAAATTGCCAGGCAAATAGGACAGAATGTTGTAGATGAGACGTATGTCCTCGCTGGAGGTCCAAACACCAGGACGTTTATTGTGATACAGTTTCGCATACTGATACACATTCGCCGTGTTGCAGTATTCCATCTCAATGGCCAGCGATGAGATGGCGCAGAAGGTGCAAGCCTGTGCTCCGCCATATCTATCAAGGGAATAATGATAAGAGTTAGAGATGCAATAGATTTGGAGTCTAATTTACGCTAATTTACTCACCTGTCGACAATGACAATGGGTCCATTGCGGTAATCATTGGAACGCTCGTGCACATCCACAATGAAGTCGTAGATGCTGTTCGGATTGGACATCTCTGGCCAGCTGGGGCAGTGCAGCATCTTCACACTCAGCTCGTAGTCGTCCTGTATGGACTGAATAACGAAATCGCGACTCACATAGTCGCTTTTATTCGCTTTGTTCAGGAATTTGACGCGATAGTAATCACTTTCGATGGGCGTGGCCTCATCTGGCCAGAACTGGGCAAAGTTCTGCAAGGGAAGCATTTGTAAATCTTCTATTTCCTCATAAACATTGTAGACTTCGATGTACTTACAATATCATCCAGCGATGAGAGCAACACAATGGTCTGCGCATTGTGATCCCAGACCATTTGCCAGAAATCCTTTATCGTATGCGTCATGGGATGCTGGGTGACAATAAAGTCGCGTAGCCGCCTGAAACCATGCAGCCAGGAGGCATTGATGTAATCGCTGCCATCCTCTCCTGGCTTGGGTGTCAGATGAACGCGACTGCCCTCGATGGGAAAGATGGCGCCACGATTCTTGATCGAGTTCACCTGTTTCATGGCCGATGCGATGTGTATGTCCTTTGTCTGGAATTGTATGATGTTCTTGTACTGCTGCTCCAAGTAGGGAGTGCAGTTCTTGAGCTCCTCGATTTGCTCGGTTGTCAGATTCGTTTCCCCGGAGGCAATGGCCTCTACCAGAGCGTCGTGCAGGAAGATGTACTGCTCCTCCGTCTGGACAAGGAAGTTTCGCTGGGCGCGAATGTGTCGCAGGAATCCAAAGACGTTGACTATCGACTTCTGTTGAATCTGCTTCAGCATGGCGTCCAGGACAATGTAGGTGCCAGTGCGTCCCACGCCAGCGCTGCAAATGGAGAAGTTAGCTTGGAATTGTTATGTTTCCTCCATTTCAAAAGCGGACACTCACCTGCAATGGACAACGATTGGACCAGCCTCGGCGGGATTGGCGGCAGAGGATTTCTTGATGAAATTCAGCACTGGCAATGGATGATCCGGTGTGCCATGATCTGGCCAGTTGGTGTAGTGATATTGATAGACAAGTTTCTCCATATTGCACTGCTTCTTCTTCTTTAACTGCACGCGAAAATCAAAGAGAATTGATTGACTGATAAACGGAAAGATTACGAAAATAAAAGGCGACTCACCTTCAGATGCTTAATCTGCAGAGTTCGCACCGTGTAGGTGGACATGACCTCCTCCTCGACCAGTTTGACCTGGATCACGCCATAGGTTTCAACGCCATCCTTGGGCCAGTACATGTCACACTTGCGTCGTCCGCGCTCCACCAAATTGGTGATCATGACAATGATGGCCACCCGCTGCTCCCAGATCATGCGCCAGAAGCAATCGAAGGTATCGGGCAACGGTCCTTGGGTGCCGATAAACGCATGCGACTTCTGATAGCCATCGATGAAGTTGGCATTGATGTAGTCCAGGTTCTTCTTCTGTCCAGGAGTCGGATGCAAATGCACGCGACTGTGGTCGTCTGTGGATGTCAAGATATGACTTAATAACAATTCATGGATGCTTTATTTGTATGCTTACAGGCTGTGATGTTAAGGTATCGATTCTTCCTCTTGTTCTCCGGATGCTGTGAGTGCTCGCATGCCAAATCATCGGTGATGCATTCGTTCTGGATGGCCTCGTACTCTCGACTGAATCCGATGTCACCATCGGCATGGAGAGAAGCCACATGCTTGGCAAACTCATTCACGGGGACAGCAGCTCGAATCTCGTCTCCAATCTTCACAGGCACCTCCCAGTCCACCTGCGGAGCATTGGGATGATGCGGAGGATCGTCCAGGTAGTAATAAGCGGCATGGAAGCACTTTCTGCTGAAATTAGCCAAGTCACATAGTTCATGTGTTAATTATTTTGAAAATATTATTGCAAATGCAGCTCGTTGATTCTGTGAAATGTTCCATATCTATTATTTATTGTAACACAGTATGTTTAGTCAAGTATTCAAGTAATTCATTGAGATCTTACAAAACAATTGTTTCTTAATTTTAAAAGTATTTACTACTTTTAATAAATGCCAGTTACCCATATTAAAATATAATAAAATAAGTTAATTTTCTTTCCAAACAATTACTATACTTAAAAACTGTAGTATATATACGTTTAATATCGATTTTAAAATGAAAGAATCTTTTCAGATATGAATCCGCAATATAAAGCTCATTAATAATAATAAGCAAACATATTTTATAAGTGAGTTCAAGCAAAGGACTCCAATGCTGGCAATGAATACAAGTTCTCAAGTTTTATTTGCTGGCATGGACAATAACACAGAAAGATGTTTATACATTTGAGAATTAATAGAAAATGTGTGAAATAAGAGAAATTATGAAATAGCAGGTGTCAGGTAAGCTTAATGTAAACGAGAGAAGGAGTAGGAGAAGGGGGAGCAGGGGGGGCAGGGGGGGAGGGGCAGGAGGAAGGACCAGCATTCAATGTGCAACGTGCTTTTACGAAAATCAAAATGCATAAATAATAAGCTGTCAGATGATGAAAAGGAGCAGGAGAAACAGAAGGATCCGAACAAGGGGCAGGGAAATGGGAGGAGATGGCAGGCAATAGAAAGAGAAAGTAGACAGCTCGTTGTCCATTGAAGGAGCAAGCGTAAGTACGTGCTAGGTGGTCAACATTAATGGTACTTAATAGCATCCAGGCATAAACAGGAAACGGAAACGGACACGGACACGGACGCGGACACGGGAAAAGGAAAGGAACATTTTTGCAAGTCATGGATGGCATCGTGTCAATGGTATACTTTTGGTATACTTGAACTTTGTGGAATACTCGTGAATAACTGCACAACAAATGAGTGACAAGAAGCTGGTAAGAATGCCTTTAAGTCCCACCTGGGACTCCAAGCAATTTGAATGGCATCTGGTGCAGTTGCTGCTTACAAAATCAGGTTAAGTTTCGTAATTGGCTTAAGCGATTACAAGGAGCACAAAACTTTCGCGCCAAGTTTCATTCAGCAGCCTCAGAGCGTGAGCGAAAGCGAAAGAGAGAGAGAGAGAGAGAGAGAAAGCGAGAGTGAGTGTGAGATTGAGAGCTTTACAAGCTATACAGAAACTAGAACTTGGCAAGAACTTTGCTTAAAGTATTTAACTCGTTGCTCTCGGTTAAAACAAAGCTCGAAATGACGATTGTGGTTCGTTGCATTTGATGAAAGTTGCACGCAAGCTAATCAGAAATTTGCGAGCATTATTTGTTGCTGCTTCTGGTGCGAAGTGCATCTGATTAGCCCCGTTATCTTCCTCTCCCTCCTCTGTCTCTCTCTCACTCTTTCTCTAAGCTGATAAGATTTCTCAAGTGTCTGCCAATCTGTTGGCAATAGAAACACTCCTTTAATTTAGAAATACCAATGTTCTTTGTTTGTATTTCAACATAAACAAAGCTGGTTTTCTCCAATTGATTTTCTGTTTGAATATAATGGAAATGGAATGCGATGAGCGATAGTGTTTTCTTTAAAATTGATCCAAAAGCCTTTGACAGTTGAGTTTGCTTATCTAACTTAACAACAGCAGGAATGTTAAGTAACAGCAACAACATCAATGACAACTATAAAATTCTTTGGGATATTTCCTATGCATATTTAGTACTCACACATTCACATTCACATTAATATTTACATACATGCATGTATGTGTGAATGTTGTTATTCAATTCGTTAGTTTGTTATTGTTTATGGGCTGCTATTACGCACCAAATATTTATTGTAGCAAAATACATTTATTATAAACTTGGTCACGATGTTTGTAAATCATAGAAGGAGACATTTACGACCCTATAAACTGACAGAGTACATACTATACTACTTATTTAAATGACTTTTTTAAGTTTTGTAATAAAAATACAACAACAATAACAAAAACAACAACCCTTGTAAATAATGATAAATGTTTCTTAATAACTACTTAACTACAAGTCACTTCTTATGTAAAATATTTATTCTGATTGTTATATCAGAGACTCTTGAAGTTAGAGAGTATCTCTGACACGACTATCTATCGACTAGACATTCTTTTTGCTTGTTTTCTTTTTCAACTTCCGTTTTGTTTATTTATTTCTTATGCTTTTGGCAGCAGTTTAAGTGCTGTTGTTGTGCTCATTTGCTATGCATTCTCTGCTGTTGATTGTTTTTATTTTATATTATTGTCATAATGTTGATCAGAATATTCTCTCTCTCTCTCTTTATCTATCTCTTTCTGTCCACACACGTGAGCAGCGACCTAAATGCCGGTGGCCCACTTGGCCAATTGGCCACTTGGTGGCAGCTGCGTCTGCGTCTGCGACTGTGAGTACGAGAAACTTACGTAAACCAATTTCCACGTTGCGATTTGCGGCGTACGATTTGTGGCGTCGATGTAGATGATGCCGACGTCGACGGCGACGGCGACGGCGATGCCGACATCAGCACTGAGCTGCTGCGTCGCTTCTCCCCCTCCAGCTGACATGCTGCTCAAGCTTATAACGATGATCTCTCTGATGAGATGCGGTGGAAGCGGGAACCTGGGGCGGGGGCAGAGCTTTGTTGACTACACAGCCAATTGCATTGCACTTGTTGCCTTTGTTGTTGCTGTTGCTGCTGCTGCTGCTGCTGTTGTTGTTGTTGCTGTTACTTGCACACTTTTATTTACACAAATTACGTCATATTGACAATTGCAGGCGCGTTCGATTCACAGGCAACAGAGGCAGAGGCAGCCGCTCTGTCGCCAAGTACTTGCGAAATTGTATAGTACGCAATTGACGCACTAATACACACGCACACACGCACACATACAACCCGTACACACACAGACTCACAGTCTTATATGTATTGACACAGCAACTAAATATGTGTACATAAAACTAAACAACAACAATAAGTTCGACTGCTTATCGTGATTTGCTATTTCTCTCTTATGATAAGCAATATTCGTTCACTCTGGTGTTTATTTAATTTGAGTTCTCTCTGTGTCTCTCCTCTCTCGCTCCCTACCGCGCTCTTGCACGCCCTTCGCTCACTTGTTGATCACGAGTCGATTATCAAAGCGAAACTGAAAATCCAATTGGATTCAAATGCTGTGGTCGGCTCGTCATGTTATTTACACACTGTTAATGCGAATGTTAAGCTCAACATAAGCATGTTAAGTGCCCGCTCTCTCGATCTGTAAGAGAGTGAGCGAGCTTTTCGCGGCTACCATATTAATCAGCTGTATGCTAGATAACACGAGAGCACAACAGATATTAAAACTGCTATCTCTCTCGCTCATTGTTGCGGTAGCCTTGGCTCGAATCGTTCTAACAAGAACAAAAACTTTTTTGATTGCAATCGCAAGGAACAACTTTCAATAGAGTCGTCTTATTACAGCGCACAAATTAATCGCCTAATTGGTAATACGCATAACAATTGCACAGCATGTCAAAAGTTTTCCACAACTGTTGATAAAACCAGAAAAGTAGAGTAAGAAAAGCGCATTGCCACTCGATATGCAAAAGAAAGAAAAGTGAGAGCCAATTCAGGTCTGCAATGTCGATGATGCTACAGATATTAAAGTTCAAGTTGGAGAAGTTTTATAGCTGCAAGCAGAATGAAAAGAAACAAAACAGAATAGAACAGAGCACAACGATAAGGAGCAACAAAAAATGAAACTGATGAAGTGAAATCTTATACGTACGTACTACGTACTCGTATTTGTAGATATATACATATGTATATGTATATATTTTTCAGGTTCACTTAATGACAGCCTTCAAATGCGATTTTTTTTTTTTTTTTTTCGTTATCTTGCTGGCAAAGAAAGGTCTTACACACTTTGACCCGCCCGGCTTGCTCCAACGTACACACGTGCTTCTAATATTTCCACCGCTGCCAGGGAAACGGACAAAAATGGCACGTTGGCAAAAGTTGCGCATACGAAGCCAAAACAATTTCTTGCCAGCATTGTTGTTTTATTTTTGCGTAAGGCAAAAGTTGCCTGCCAAATTTTCTGACACAACAACCTACCACACTCTGCCCCTCCCCTGAACACACGCACACACACACACACACACACACAGGCAGGCAAAAAACAATACCAACGCCGCGAAAAAATGTTGCCAAACTGCATAAAATTTTAAACTACCAACATACGAGTGCGAATACAAACTCTTAAGCACAGGGTGCGAGAGGGACAGACACATATAGATAGAAAAAGAGAGATAGTCACACAATATCTGTTCATGTGCTATAGGAAGATACTACTACAAAGTTTTTCCATTTTTGTTAGCTGCGCTTCTTTTTTTTGACTTGGCGTCAAAATGTACATAAAAATTGTTGTTATCGTTGACATATTTCTGTAAGTATTCTAACCGGCAAATTGTTCCAATATAAATTCTTTGAGTATTTTCTGTGACATCAGCATAAAAGTTGAGTCAGCACAAATTGGGGTCCTTGTAGGACGAACTTAACTATCGAAACAAAAAAAAGGAATTTCCCACAAGCAATTGAGTTTGAGCTATAAATATAATTTGAGGCATATGACATCGGTGTTCGGTTTGAGGATGATGAAGAATGTAATATATAAATTTTCATTTCATCAAAACTTTTAGCATTATTATTGAGAAACTGTTTTTTTATTTACCAATTTCAATAACTGAACCCTTTCATTCTCATTTAGCAAGATCTTTTATTTGTTTGCATTGAAAAAGGAAATTGTAGAAATTTATTTTGTTCAGTAAATATAAAAAAAATATAAATTTTTTTGTTGGACCTAAACTTTGGCATGTTGAGAAATGGTAAGCTTTTAAAATGTACTTTCCCCTTTTATTTTTCTTATTCCCCAATCCTCGCTGAGTGATGTCCCTTAACTTCCCAGCGTATTTGTAAAAAATAAATAAAATGGCATTAATTTGTTAGGAAATACGAGCTCTCGAATGGTGTGAGGATACGCGGAGGGACGTTGGAGGGGGTAGAGTGGCAACTTTTATTTGACATATTCGCGGGAGCATGAAAAATGGCATAGAAAAAGCGTAAACAATTTTCATTGAAGTTAAAAATGTTTCGCATTTTCTTTATGTTGGATCTGGATGTGGGTCTTCTGGCAATAATGTGGCCCGGGGCTTTTGTTTTCCTGAAGGTTGGGCAACGTTTTGGCACTGGGTTAACCGCTCTTATGCATAATAAAGACTTTAAGTAACTTAAAACTGTTTGCTTGTCTTTCCTTTTCTTTCCACTTCTTTACGTTGCTTTCGTTTTGTTTCTCTCGTTTGACGTCCCTGTCGGGTTTATGTATTTCTGATTCGAGTTTTAATTAACATTTCTAATGAATATGCTGGCATATGCGGGTATGAGTACCCAATTCATTTCTGTCTAGATGTCCATGCTCTGGCATGTCTAGATTTCAATTAGAATCTTCGCATTCTTTCTATTTACTCTCACATTCATTTACTTGAGGGGAGAAAGTTTGTCTTTAAAAAATGGACAGTTCTGTTATTTGCATGAAATTGATAAAATCGACATAATCTTAAATTACCTATCCTATGATTCTTCAGGTAGATAATACAACTGTGAATTGAGGTTGAGCATTTTAAATGGCTTATCACTAGTATTAATTTGAGGTATATATATGTTAATAATGTTTTTGGGGAAGCAAAGAATAAAATGGGCAGTGAGGAACATAAAAATGCATTTTCCAATTTGGATGCCGAATTTAAGGAAAGGGAAAATAGTGGTTAATTTGATATTTCGCAAGGAACCCGCTTAAAATTAATGCAAAATAATGCTAGTTTTATTTTTAAAAAGCGTCTGTGCGGAAAAACAAACCGTAGGAAATTAAAAAAATGAATTTTTAAATTTTTTATGCAAAATCACATTAGATATCAAGTAATAATGACATTGATCCGCAAGGAAATCGGTTAAAATATGCAAAAGTTATGCAAGTTTTAAGTTTTTGTAAAAACTATAATGGGAAAGAATTGAATATGAATTCACTGTTTCATACACAGCACATGTGTTAGGTCTTTCATGAGGAAGTGTTAGTCCCCATCTAAGTGTTTGGCAATCCCTAGACTGATCATAAAGTTCCAAACTCTTTCTGTGCCTATGTCTAAAAATATGCAAATTATCTATATACGATTATATATAAATAAGTGCATATATATATTTTAGGGAAATCAAATAGAGAATAAAAAGATTTTCATCGGCACATGCACAAAAATAGAAGGCAGCATCCCATGCAACATGCAGCATCGCCTGCTGTGCAACATTGGATTCAGCATTAGTTTCTAAAGCATCTGCCCAGTACTAAGTTTGGTATGTTGTTCTTGGCTATTTATATGGCGCCACGGGGGTGTGGCGGGTGTGAGTTGAGAAGCACCAAGAGAACTGCAAACTCAGAACTGGCAGAGTTTTCTGTTTATTATAAATTTACGGGATTGCACGCAGCGACTGCACTTGTTCTTGTGTAGAACGTGGGATATTTGAGCGGAAAGAAGAAATTGGAAATGGGCAGTGGATGAAGACAAGGATCGCCACTTACCTCCACAAGAAGAAGGCCATGACGATCAGCACGATGCCAAAGCAGCTGAAAATGATGCCCACCAAGACGGCCAAGTTGTAGTCATTATGCGATTGGCGCAGCAGAGGTTGTATCTTCTCACAATTTGGATGCAATTGTATCTGAAACGAGAAAGCGAAACAGTTAGAGAAAGGCAAAGGGAAAACAGGTAAATCACATGGAGTTATGTTTACACAAGTGGTTGAATTTGATGAGATTTATGTCCTTTGTAGCAGCAGCATTCACCACTTAAAAGGTCATGTGTGTGTGCATGTGTGTAAAGTGTGTGTGTGTGTGTGTTTCATATATGAGCACTTGGCAAAGTAAATTTCCATATTTCTGCAAGTTTCTGCTGCTGTTGTCCAGAAATTAAATGTTGTTTTGTTTCGCATTGTCCTTGCATAAATTATATTTATTTAAAAAGCATTTGATGTGTTGTGTTGTGTGCGCGCTTTGGTAAGTCGAGAAGCAACTAAGCGGAAGTCACAACGGAAGTGTAGCATGTGAATGTGGCCAAAAGGTGCAGCCACTTGAAATTCAAGCGAAAAAAAACAACAGCAGAATGCAGTGAATTATATGTGATTGCACAGAAAATGAACAGAAGCAACACAGCAAGGCATAAAATGGTTAAAACAAACAACTCACACACACACACTAAAATAGCAGAGACTGCAAAAGTTATGAGGGCGTGACAGTTTTTCCATCCCTCCGCCCCAAGTCACCAAGTCACCACGCCACCAAGCACCCCCAACCCCAACCCCAATTCTCAATCCTCGACAGCCATTTCCAAGTCTGGGCAACGAGGTCAACTAAATTGGTATATTTTGTCACGGGCTTGCAGCATATTTTATGCATGTGACAAAGTTTTCGTTGGCTTTGTTGGATGTACAGTGTACACTGTACAGGTGTGTGTGTGTGTGTGTGTGTGTGTGTGAGGGGGGTTAAATGTCATTAAGGATGTTGTTATGACAAGTTGAATGTCTTGTGACAGCGGTGAAAAGTCAATGAACGAACCCGTGTGTATTGATAGGCGTGTCTGATTATTGTTGACAAACTGCCATTAAATGGGCACACAATGCGGATATTACACATACGCCGCGAGGACCGAACTAAAGGCACATTCAGCCGCCAAGACGCCAGAGATAAAGGTTAACTCGCAAACGTGTGTGCTTTGCATGAACTGGCAAATATGCAATAAACTCTTAGCCAGGAGATGCCAAGTCGAAAGACACGAGTAATCAGATCTGACACAATTTTGTAATATTACAAGCAAGTTTATGACACTGACACTGCATCTTATGCCGCCTTCAAGTGTCAGTATTCAAATTGCTTGCCACGTGGCAGCTGTGTGGGTGCATTTTCTACTTTATGTGATACTTACAATTCTCGGATCCGAAAACTTGCCAACCACTATTTTCTTGGGATTTATAACGCTGAATGTGGCCGCTGCCACCTTGACTTCGTAGTAGGAATTTGTTGTCAGGTTTTGTAGAATCATCTAAGAAATAGAAGAGTTAAAGAGTTAACTTACATTGTATATTCAAAATATGATCACAATTCCGAATTCCTGCTTTACAATTATTTACTGCGCTTGTACGAATTGCATTTGCATTACACTTTTTTCAATCGACTTTTCTGCACAAATATAATTATATTTGTCATTTTATTTATATTACTACAAAATATTTCATTTACCAAAATAGTCCTCACGAAAAACAATGAAATATGCGTAACAAAAAGGGGATTTGGTAACAACACAGAGGATGAGCTCATATTATAACAGAACAGAACTAATAAGAACTATAAAATACCTTTCGGTGATGCTCGTAGTGAAAGGAAAAAAAAGGCAGAGTACTGCATACTACGGATGTTATACAATTTTATTGTTACGATATTTTGTTGCCCAACTTATTTCACCAGAGTTTTATGTATTTTTCTTGACAGAAAAAAAAAAAATATATGAAAGCTGCGGACAAAGCGGCGGCAACACACTAAAAACAGAAGCGTGCAAAAAAGATACAATACAAAGCGGCAAAAGTTTAATTTATTTGCACGGACAAACCATACAGGTGTGCCAAATGTTCTCTGTGTGTGTGTGTGTGTGTGTGTGTGTGTGTGTGTGTGCGTGTTATTTTGGCCAAGAATTTATGCTGCACAAAGCCAAAGCAAAAGCAAAAGCTCATGCTCGTGGGGGCGTCACTGCAGATAAACATTTGTAAAATATTTACATGAGCCACAAAGTTTTCAGTGGTTGTCTTTTGTAACTCCTCTTAAATGGATTTGCTAACCAGGTTTTTCGGTTTCGAATTACAATAACAAAATTCGAGCTTATCCTCATACAATGAGGATAATGACAAAACATTAGTTTAACAATATATGTGCGAAATTCCATTAGGTAAACAATTCTCTAATTATTCATATTTATTTGTAACAGATACTTTTGTCACAGCTAAAAATAGCGTATCTCAAGGTAGAGTAAACCATAGTTTGTACGAGATAGATACCGTTTGGTTATTTATGCTCTTTGTGGCATAAAAAATGCAATTATTGTTGGCAGTTTTTGGCAAATTCTCTGTGGAATTTTCCCCTGTTGGCTATTTTCCCGGTTGTTACCGATTGGTCTCCCCCAGAACCGCTTCCGTAGTCTGTTTATCAAAGCATACTTTTTGGTAGTAACATAGATTCAAAAGGAATATGAGAATATCATTGTAATGCTGCCAAAAATCAACATTTTGTTTGTGCTACAGTGAACAAATTTCCAAAAATTAAAGCAATAAAATATCGCTTAGAACAATATTTCGCAAAACCTATTCAAAGTTGGAACATAAAATTGTGGCGTTGTGCAACGGAATAAACCCTTTGAATTTGAATGATGAAGTGTTGGCCGTACGGATATTCTGGCTTTAAACAATGTCCGTCCTTAGGCCAATAGGCTGCTCCATCTACTTACCGCCGTTTCCAGCTCCTTGGCAGACGCATTGATGCGTATATCACGGTGCGTATCCTGGCCGGTCAGTCGCGTTTTAATGATGTAAAAGTCGATGGTGTTGTAGAACTCATAGGGCCGCTTCCAACGTATCGTAATTGACTCCTGCGAATGACATGTCAGATTTACAATCGCCGGCGCACTCGGTCCGCCCACATCCGTTCGCTGGGCAATCTGATCGGAGGGTTCTCCCTCGTTCTTTGTTGTGAATGCTTTGACAATGACGCGGTAGTCGGTAAAGGGTTCTACAAAAACGAAATGAAATGAAAGAAGCAGAAGAATAGATAAAAGAACCATTAGACTGCGATGGATACATTTTACGAATTCAAAACTCGTTCAGTTATGTGTATAACCGACTTGTCTTCCTTTTAAAAGCAAATTTATATTTACATTTATTGCACTCATGATAATTTAATTTATTTTTATTTTAAATGTATAATTGACTGATTCTACCCTGACAGTAAATAAATAAAGTGAAAGCTGCTTGAGTTACGTGCAGCTTAACACATTCGTATAGTTTTGACTTACAGCACAAATTGATTTATAAAAGTCAATCATATCATATTAAATTAAATATGATATTTAATAATTCGATTTCTCGGAATCACAAAAATTGCCTACCATTATTATTTGTTTTGAATTTAATTCAAATTAGTGAAAATAAAGTCACTCGATACATTTATTTCTATTTTATATATAATTTATTGCTTTTATTGATTTGAACAGTATTGTAATATATATTGAATCTGCAATTTTGAATTAATTTAAATTTGAATATATGATATTTATTTTTTCTTTAACTTTTCAAATGCTCGTCAGTTGTTACTGTTGGCTTTTTAATATTATTCCGGTCAATGTAACAACACTTTTGGGGCATAATTAAATATGCTAAATTAATATGCTAAATATGCATGTGAATGCAACAGCTATTGACTGTAGTCAGCAGCATTTCACTGACAAAGTATCGAAGATTAATAACATCAATTGATAATATAAAGAATTGTTGCCGTTGCTTCGGAGTTGATTGATATTGACAAGAACGCGGTCTTATTTATGAAAATTTAATTTTCAAACATATTAAATGGTGAACGTGCAACCAAATTTGGCAAAGGGCGGATTCCCAGTGTCTTTTGAAAGTTGCTTGCAACCAAATCTGCAATAAGAACAACAACAATTTGATGCCTGAAGCACCTGATGCACGTAATTAATTAAACAATGTGGGAAGCGGTTTCTTCTTTGACATGCGGGCGTACGATGCGTATGAGCAACACGGAATGCGACTTGCAACTTAATTGCACTGCCTGTGGCATGGCAAATTCCGCGTCGCTTAGCTGCCGCTTCTAATAACTCATCGCAACGCATCGCAGCAACTATGCAACAGTTTTAGCTGCTATGCTAATAATGCTACGTCTTCCCTTCCCTTCCGTTTCCCTTTCCTTCCGTTTTCCTATCCCTTTCATCTCCCTGTCCTCTTCCCCCCTGGCTGCCCACAAAACACCAAAATATGCGAAGGCAAGGAAAATTATGCAAAGGGCGTCTCCTGCTGATTGCCAAATAATTTGCCGGATCTAACTTGGCCGGGATGGTTGAGCTTAGCGGGTCAACAGCTAGCTCATAATTACAGGCGTCAAAGTTGTTAACAACAAAAAGTGGCCAGCGAAAAGTACTTGAAACTATTTAATTACAAAGTGGTGAGCAAACAATTGACTTCAGCTACAATTAAGGCTAATAAAAGGCAAGGGCCACCTTGCTGACAGGTTGACTGGTGCGTATCGGTCTCAGGTATTGACGGCTTGACAGTCTGGCCAATAGAAAGCAATTAAAACGCCGTTTTAAGTGTTGACAGCTCCCGGCCATGACTGTACTTTGAGTAAGTAGCTTAAAGAGCTCGACTCTTTTAGATATTCATTTACATAATTTGCAAATAATGCCGCTATTGAAGTTTTAAATGCTGCTACAATTTTATTGCATACTTTTGGGAGGCTCGAAAAATCTGAGAATAGATTAAAAATTAAATAATGGCAAGGCTTTTATAGTATATTAACTTTTATTATTTATATATTATTTGATATTATTATTTATTAATTCATTATTATTATCAATAAGTAAATTAAATATTTTTATTTGCAGTCTGCTAATTTAATTAGCATTATAAGGAATTGCAGATTTTATCTCGTGTATTTATATTTGTGTAACTTTTATTTAGAATATATATTTTGTGGTTCCGACTTGAAATACCAAACTTTGATGTACTTACTCAGACTCTGCAACTCGAAGTGTATGAGTGTTTCGGCCGAGTTGCGCGAATTCTTAACAATCTCGACGCCAGTTTGATTGTCGTGTATGTGGAAAACATGATAGCCGGCAATGGCTCCATTCTGGTTCTTTGGCGGATGCCAGGACATTGTAATGCTATTAGCCGACACATCCAGAACGGTGAGATTTTGAGGTTTGCTTGGCACTGCAAAGAAAAAGAGGCAAACAAAAAAAGTTTTCAAGTTAAATACGCATAGACTCAAGAGCTTAGACAGTGAAAGTTCGAGTATCTGTCGCTTGACACACACTTCTCTTTTAAAAGTTAAATATTGTAAATATATCAAAGGCATTAGAGCTGCCAAGTCCTAACGCATGATAATCGTTGAAGAAAACTTTTCTTTCCTTTGCGGCGGAATCGTATAATGAAAATCAGACCGGAAGAAGAAAATGCAGAAGAGGAAGCCAAAATAATGTAGATGCGAGCGCATATAAATAATTTATTAAATAACAAACAAAAATAAAAGTTGCAAGCGAATGAGACTGAATGACAGAATGTGAGTTGAAAAAAAGCAAGAGAGTCAAATAAATGGAAATGAATATTTTGCAAGCAGACGAAACAATTTATATTCAAATGCCGCTCACATGTGTGTGTGAGTGTGTGTGTATTTGTAAGGAGGTACAATAAAATTATATATTCAATTACGTAGAAGAGCAAGCGGAGAAGCAGTTAGTAGAGGGAGTGAAAGAGACAGAGAAAGGGAGAGAGAGGGAGGGGAGAAACTGGCACAAGCCAAGCGCAAAGTAATCGAAGCGCATAAAGAAACGGAAATGCGATTGCGAGCAATTTATTATGGCTGCAATTGTGAGTTTCTCTAAGTCTCACACACACACCAACACACACAGTATAGATACTCCTACATACGCTGGTTATAATCCAACAAACGAAACCAAAGGATGCAAAGCTGCAGCAATAATTTCATTTGGCTGCCAAAGGACAACAGTCGTCCATGTGTGACGATCGAAGTGAGAGAAAGTCGGCAAGAATTGCGGGCTCCGAATACGAGTACGAGTAAGTAAAAGTACGAGTTGGAGTCCGAGTCCAAGTCCAAGTCTGTTATGTGTGTAAGTGGCAAAAAGCACTAAATGGTAATTTATTTTACTAACACAACAAAAGCAAATGGTGAATGGTAAATGGTAGATGGTAAATGGCAAATGCCAAATGGGAATGGACAAAGGGCAAAGGCGAAAACGTTTTGCGTTTGGCAGCAATCAAAAGAACAAATGAGTGACCCGAGGGCGGTCCGAGCACTTGACCTGACACTGTGCCATGCAAATGCGATAAAGCTTAACAAAACACCGAACAACACAGCACAACACATTCTCAGATTCACACATGCATGCGACATCATGTGTGTGTGCGTCTGTGTGTGTGTGTGTGTGTATAAAATAAACAGTCGCTGTCAATGTGCAGAAATTTATACAATTCAATAAATGGCATTTCTCTTTTTGCTCCACTTTGCTTTGCTGCTGCTTCCTCTTCCTCTTGTTCAGCTCTTTGCAATTGAAATCGGAAATGGAAATGGGAAATGGACGGACGAGCAGTTGCATTGGTTACGGCAACGGCAACGGCAACGGCAAAGGAAAAGCCAATTTATAGACTCTCAACTATGAAAGCTAACAGAGCGTGGGAGCGAAGACGGACAGTGAGAGAGAGTGGGAGAGGGCGAGCGACAGGGACAGAGAGGGACAAATTGTAGGCCCCGTGCGCGTGGCATTAAAATCAATTAAGCAACAAAGTGCTGCATACACTGAGGCGCCAAAGGATAAATGTCGTCGAAGGTACACCGAGCAACCAATAGCATGTCCTGGCAAGGGTATCTGCAAAATGGGGGAGTGGCGAGGGGGGGATGGGAAAGGACAGGGTAAAAGTTAATAGCATTGACAGATGCCACAGACAGTTGGCCGTACATTTTCTTTGTCGACTATCTTAATCATTACCCTCATCCTCTTCTTCCTCCCCCCTCCCTCTATCACCCTTTATCACTCTCTATCTCCCTCTCTCTGTATCCAAGGCCTGTCTTTGTGAGCCTGTCTTAAGTGCTCCTAATTGGTTTTCCCCATATCGTTTACAATCATTTGAAGGCGGTTTGTTTTCTCCTAGTTGTCTGTTAAATTAATTTGCATGTTCCCTACTATCGCCATGTTGCAACAGTCTCCCTGGGATTTGTGTTATCCTTGATTACTTTATGACAGTCAAATGATGTGTGCTTAATTGATAATACAATGTTAAGGTAAATAAAAGACATGATTTGTGCCTCTCAGGAATGGTCAACAAATTTCTAACAACTATTTTTGTTAGCTAACGTTATCTATTATTATTATCTATCATCCTACTTGATGTCCTAATTTAATAGTAATATCCTGAATAAATACCGCAATTCTAGGTACATGCAATATTTAAAAATTCAACCTAAATTTAAGAATGCTGTTAATTGTTGTGTAGCATCTTTGAGCCGGTTCACGGATTTTTCTTTAACGATACCTTTTTGTGCAGAGTTTTAAGGGATTTGCACGGCAAAGAAGAGAGAGCTACAAATTAAAAGAAAACAATAGAGAAGGGACACACTCAGAATTGCCCGGCGCCCAGCGGAAGAAGCCAAGTGTGAAAGGCAAAAGAAAAACTGCGAAAAATAAAAAAAAAAAGCAGAGAAAACAACACAAAGCAGCGCGTGATTATTTTCACAAAGCAAAGGCGAAAGCAGGAAGCAAAATCTTTTTTTAAAAGAGTAACGCCCGAAAACCAATATAGACGACGTGCTTAAGTTGTTAAGAATGGCAAACAAAGGCTGTGGGCGACTGAAGGGGGATGCGAGGCGTTAGGGGTAGTAGTGGAAGTATCGGAGATGCCAAAGGGACCGTAAGGTGTGTGTGTGTGTGCATGTGTGTGTGGATCTGTGTGAGTGTAAAGCAAATAGCATTAAGTTGTCTGAGCCTAAAAAAAAACTACGCTAAAAATAAAGTCAAGAAAAACAGAGCAAGAAAATTATTCTCGTAACACTGACAAATTTAAATACACTACAAATGTTGGCAGACAATTCAATTAAGAAACATAAATATTTGATGCTGCCTTCCAGAACTAATTGCATGCTATCGTTTCAGCGTGGAGTCGTAGTACCCTAAGTTAGGGTATTAATGAAACAAGTCTTTGCTATTGTCACGCGTGTGCTTTATTTAGTTGTTATCCTTCGGGCGATGTGTTGCTGTTGTTGTTGCTGTTGTCGTTGAAGTTTACGAGCTGCTTTGGGATTAAGCCAGACGTAAAAACTAAACAAAAGCCAACGTGCAAGGCGACAGAGAGCAGCAGAGAGAGAGAGAGAGAGAGAGATTTTAGTGTGCGGGCGAGAGAAAAAGTGCGGGCGGCTGTCACAGACACAGAGGCAAACAAACAATTAAAGCGGCAGAGTATAGAGATGTGTTAAGGACACACACTCACACACATCCGGATTCACATGCAATTTGACATATGAACGCAACGCGGTTCGCTGCCTTTCAATGGCACCTCAAAGACTCGACTTGACTGCTCGAGATTTCGCATAAAGGCGCAAAAAAATTATGCGAAATAAAGCCTAAAAAAATAAATGAAAAACTTTGTCTAGCAAACAGAAAGCAAAGAAAGAGGCGAAACAAAGTCAACAAGGGGCGTGGCAGCACTTAGTGTTGCTGTGATGTTTCTATGCCTTCAATGGACACTTTAAAGTGTCAATAACAATGCTGAAAAGTATGAAATTTAAAGTTGTCACAACATGATGTTCACATCATTGTTTAATGTTTAACAATCTACAAGTATAATAGAACCTATTCATTAAATGTTTGATAAACTCAAAACAACCAAGACCCAATAAATAATGTAAATGGATATTAGTGTAAAGCATTGAAATATCTGTTCAATGGATTACACTATATTTAATTCCCAGATCCTTTTTAGTTCTTAGTTGAGAGGACATTTAGATTTCAACGTGAATTATGGCCTAATGTTGACACAGAACTCGACATGCCTTCAACCCATTATTCAAGTTAATGTGCCGTCAAGTTGTATTTATACGTACGTCATTTAAATGCACACTCAACATTTGCTGGCCAAATAAACCTTTTTTCAAAATTACATTGTTAGATATTGTGTGTGTTCTGAGTTCATTTTGTGTGGTGGTAAATGTCATTTGCTGTTCTTTGATTGCTGCTCGTTGTTAACTTGGCCTGTAACTGTAGCTGACAATGTCCACAAATTTGCGAGCTGAGCTGAGCGTCTTGACATGTGTCCGTCTGGGCCATTAACTAAGCACAAAACAAAGGATCGACAGGTAAATACAGTCGTGTCTGTCAAAAGTGAA
This sequence comes from Drosophila sp. st01m, assembly GCA_018901795.1. NCBI lineage: Eukaryota > Metazoa > Arthropoda > Insecta > Diptera > Drosophilidae > Drosophila > Drosophila sp. st01m. The sequence continues at coordinate 6,326,917 of JAEIFG010001494.1, read as the reverse complement.
CTCTTTTCATTTACGTATTTCTCTATTGCTTTCTGCTTGAGGTTGCTTTGAAAGTGTATTTTGCATTTATATATTAGATTCTTATAATATATATATATATATATATTTATATATATCCTCAAATGTTGTGCACTAGTCACAAAGTTAAAATATAGAAATATATAGTGTTTTTAACTTGTTTATATTAATGCTATTTAAATTTAACTCATTGAACTAAACAACTAAATTTAGACAATTTAGAGACTCTATTCTGTAGCAATTTGTTGCTTTATTTGCTCACATTACACAAAGTTGCCTCTGCTTTTGGCCAGCTTTAAAGCACATTGGCTAATTAAGCCTCTCCCATACCAAAGGATCATAAACAATTGTGCGATAAATTCAACGGCGCCGGCTTCTGCCACGGCCAAAGGTTATCGACAGGATGTTGCACATGGCAGCACCATGATACTATGGCGGCCATTACCTTCCGGTTTGGTGAAAGCGGGATGAGTGGGAGGAAGCTCACTTGAGACGCGGAAACTGTTTAGGGATTGTCAGATGTAGATGTAGATGTGGATGTAAATGTATCTGACGACAGAGTCAGCTACAAAAGAAGACATCAATGTCACGTTCAACGTGTCGAGTTGCCGCACTAACAAGGTGTTTATGACTTTAAGCATCGCATGTGTGTGTATACACACACCCACACACACACAAGTTGATGTATGTGGATACACATGATGCAGTAGGCAGACAAAAGGCGTCCGCCTACAAGTGACTTTCAAGTGCAAAAAAAATGGCAGTCAACACATCAGTCGGGGAGTAAATGATGCTCTTGTTGCCATTCAGGGTTGTTGTGCTGCATCCGATGTTGTTGTTATTGTCGCTGTTGTAGAGTGTAGAGTGTAGAGAACAAAACAGATTGTCATGTTTAGGTGCAGTTAGACGGAAGTTTTTGTTGTTCTGGCAACCATTTTCGGAGCCTCCTTTCTGCCCAAAGTTCCTATAAAAAATGTGTTTATCTTTTGAGACTTGGCCATTTACATTGTGTTGTGTTGTGTCTGCAGGAAATTCAAAGTTGTGCGAATTTCATGAATTAACACACAACAAAGCAGCCAAAAAGTAGGCAACATTTTTGTGCTAAGCGATAAATGAGAGACGTATGTTTGTGTGTGTGAGAGAAAACGTCTCAAGTGACAAGTCTAGAGTCGGTGCTTGCCTTATCAACGTTATGGCCAAGACGCCTTGAGCACGTATGCAACGCGTGTGGCTTAGTGTGTGTGTGTGTGTGTCTGGTCATGTCGCAAATTAAAATCAAGACAGCAGCTAGCAAAATGATTGATGGCTGTTTTGCAAAATGGCTAGCAGCCAAAACAGCCAGCGGACACAAACAAAAAATGTATGTGGTGGAAAGTTCAATGATTTATGCTTTTCACTTAGTTGTGAAAATTTTCGCCTTCTACTAAATGATTGCTTTCTTCTTGCTGCTGCTGTTGCTGCTGCTCTTCCACTACTTTGCACTTTTAATGTATTTTTGGACAAGTCATGTTCATAACTCAGTGTCCTGTAAAATTTCGATGAGTGACGCCTAGTCCAAATACACCCTCATCCCCTTCCCTAGCCCCTATCCTTACTCATTGCAGCATTGAAAGTTTTGCAGCAAAGTTAAAGTCCAAAGTTTGTGTTGGCCGCTTTTTAGTTATTTCTTGTTTAGACTGACTTTCATCATCTGCGTGTGTGTGTGTGGGTGTGGGTGTGTGTGTGTGTGGGTGTGTGTTTTTATTTATTTCGTGCAAGGCAAATCATTTGTCAAAAAACGCAGCAAACTTTGGCTGTTTGCTGTTGACAAGCCAAAAGTTACGTCAATTTGTATTAGCAACTTTTGGGGAACTACAAAACTTCGAGTGGCCAATACTGAGATTCTCCATCTTCATCTTCCCATCGAAGATGATATGCCAAAATATGCTTAAAATCTATTCTTGAGCTTGAGAATTGTGTGTGTTACCAGTTACAAGTTGCGAATGTTTGCGGTTTGAAGATGTAAACTTTACTGAGTTAATGTCAAGCATTTGAACGCTTAATTCTGCATACGAACAGAATAGTAGTACAGTAGTCTATCCCAATGACAGTTACACATGGCACCTCGACGAAATTAATTATACGAGTAATTCTTCAGCGTTAAGTTCGAGCTGCGAAACTTTTTGTCAACTGTTGTTTGTCATTATGTCGTCAACAGACTGCAGCATCTGACAGATACTCGAGTGCATTTAATTGCAAATTGAGTCTGGATGGAGGAAAGTGCAGCAAGCTGCTAGCTGCAAGTTGCAAGCAATTCCAATTTCATGCCACTCGGCGCCTTTCAAGTGCCATTCAGAAAAGCTGACGGCAGATATTCCAGTGCAGTTCTCAACCAAATTAGCGGCATAGTTGGGGAAAGCCTTGAGTCTAGCTCTTGCCTCTTGATGAGCTGAAAGTGTTACGATATTGTGACGGGTACTGCGTCTTCAATTGAATTTACACAAAAATTAACTCAACACCAGCAGTTAAGCAGTTGATAAAATCGCCAAGTTGTGAGAAACAATTAATTAAACTAATGACTTGATGGAAATTTACAGGAAGAGAGCATAAGATGAATTGTAAAAAGTTCATTTTGCTTATCGATAATTTTCTATACTGTTCTCAATTGCCTAGTCATTGAATAATGCCACAAAGCTGTAAATTGGCATTAGTTTCTCAGTAATCGATACGATTAATTCGATTTACTTAATGTTAAGCACAGGCTGTGAATGCTGAACACATGATCTACTTAATTAATTTAGTACCGTAAGCCTATGTTAAGCCTACCCCTAAGTCTTGTGTGGATTTTAGCGATTCCATCAAATTCGCAAAATTTCGAGGCGTGTTTTCATCTTTCTCTCAAGTGAAAAACAAATCAATTTGCTTGACTCAAATAATAATTAACGCTAAGAGCATTTCTGAGTTGAGTGCCGGCAATTGCTTAATTTACAAACTGCGTCGTCGACTTTCGAGTAATTTGCATACATTTATATATATCTATATATCTATATATACTGTCTAGGCTGCTAACAGAATGACAATTCGTTTGAAATAAATGATATACCCATAAGCTGCTGGCAGTCAAGGTTATTTCATAGGGAAAGAAAAAAAGTGTGTTTAAAAAGATCATACATATATTGAGTATTCACAAATGAAATTATTGAGTACACTCACTTAGCAGCTTAAGAAAGAGACAAACTCTAAAATAATTGTATTTTTCTCAGTTTTAATATATGGTAACTGATTAATTCCATTGTCTTTTGAGAGTCGCATAATTGAACTCAAGTTCAAGGCAATGCAAAGGATGTTTTTTTGGGAACTCGGAGCACAATCGAAATGAAAAATGATGTGCTATGCCGTGAACTACTTTGCCCTTTATTTATTTTGATATGTATTGGGAACAAGTGCTAAAACTAAATGTAAAAAAAGAAAACTAAATGCATTTTAATTAAAGTTTTGCGTGTGACCGCTAAATCAGTGGCCAGTGTTCTCGGCCACGCCCCCCGCCTTGGCCAGTGAGTGCCCTGCAATTTGCCAGCTGTCAGTCTGCTCTCATTATTGAGAGAACCTGTAAAATGCTAGTCAGCACGCAATGAGCCAACATGCAAATTGCACATACGCCACGTGGTCCCAACTCTTTATTCAGATGAGGAGTGTGGGCAGATGTAAATTGTGGATGGAGTGTACAATTAAACGATAGCAGCAACTTGTCAGCAACTTGAATTTTAAACCAGGCCATAAAGATTGTGCCCAGTTAGTTAGAGGTTAACAATAAATACCAAATAATTGTGGGCCATAAAAGTTAAGTTGTTAATTGCTTTGTTTGGCCAGTTCCATCTCGTCCTTTTCCATTCATAGCAGCTATCGCGTGATGAGCATATTTCTGTTCTTGTTATTGTGGTTGTTGCTGTTGTTGTCGGGGATGTCAATCCTTAGGCATATTTCATTAAACATCAGCAGCTCAAAATAAAAAAGCATGTGCCGCTAAAACAATGTTAAATAATTCATTCGACGAGCTGAAAGTTTTGCGTGAGAATTTAGCCATATTACAGAGGGTGTCCCACCTCCCCCCGAGGGTTGACAGCCGTCAACAACGCTGCGTGTTAAAGCCGAAACTCGAGCTCAGTTAATTGCCCTGAAGTATGCAGAGAATTGCCATAGTTCATTCATTTATTGTTGTTATTGTTCTTCGTGCTATCGATAAGAACTTAACAGCTGAACCTAGGTTACCATCTATCGAATGGTGCCACACTTTGCGGCATAACTTTACCGCTCTTCACAGCAAAAATAAAAAACTTTGTTAATGTCAATGAACCACTGCGTACCTCGGGCAACTCGACTATAATGGGAAAGTCTTGTAAGCAAGCCCATTGAAGCCATTTATAGACTTTTAATCAACTAACTGTGGGACAGCTGACTAAACAGGAAATAAAAGGACTCAACTGCAGCTGGAACTGAATGTGGGAAGTGCTTAAAATAAATTGATTTTCTATTAAATTATTGACTTGATAAAATATACATTGAACTGTTTGTGCTTCCTGTAATTATTTACAATTACTATTCTAACTGACCTATCGGCATGAATATTCAGCCAAAATTAGTATCATTATTATTATATTTGTTCACCATTAAGTTCTACATTTAATGTAGTTTTTCATAAATTTTACATTTAAGTTGAATAATTGTTGGTCGACTGCACTGAATAATTAAATACATAATATATGACACAAAGTGGTTGAATTTTATTATTTACATGCTCCACATTGAGTGTACTCATTAACAATGAAGTGAATCAACAGCTTAACAAATCTGTTGTCAATTGTCAAACGAGTCATGAATCATTTGATAAACTGAAAGATATATTCGCAACAAATTTACCATAATTATCATCGACGGCGGCATAGGGAGGCGTGGCATCGCCCAGTTTGGAGTCCACGGTGTCTCCGGCAACGGCCACGGCATTGGAGAAAGCCAATGTTGTGGCTGGAACTGCCGGTGGTTGATCCTGTTGCTCGATGGATGTGGGTGCGGTGCCCTGTGGTTGGGCTTGTTGTTGTTGTTGTTGTTGTGCTTCTTGGGGTGGATTGTGCGTGGCTAAATGAAATTCAGTCTCAAGGGTTTCCCAGCCGGAGCCAACATGACCGTCATCATTGATCAGATCCATAATATTCCGATCCGACGATGTGCTGACCAGGGGCAGCTCTGTGCTGCTGCCACTGCTGGTTGCCACAGCGAGTGGCGTTGCCGATCCCGATGCAGCTCCGGTTCCCGTTGTTGCTGTGGTGGGCAATGCGGTGGTCCAGTGCTGCTGGGCAATGTTGCTGAAGAGCAGCAGCTGCAACACGGCACGCACAGCTAGGGGCAACTGATGTGGGCGTGGCATTGTTCCTATATTTATATTAATGCTATTCGTTGTGATTTTTCACTCAATTTTACAACTCGATCGGTGAAATCGGTTTTCCGTTCGCTTTGTGCGCGTTTCGTTTCGTTTCCTCTTCTTCTCTCTTCCTCCTCTTTTATTACCTCTCTTCTCGGTGATGACTGTGCGCTTTTGTCCCACTGTGCACGCCTCGCGTCACGAATGTAGGACTCAAGCCTTTTGTTATTGTTGTGATTAGCTTTTGCTTTTTGATTATAACATTTTGTGCATTTTATTCCCTCGCGATTTGTTTAGATTTCTTGTGCATTTGCCTATCGTCTAATTTATTGCTATTGTTTTTCTTCGCTTGTTTGAGATTTGCTTAAATGATTTCCATTTTGGCACTGTCACAAAAAATTGTACAAATAAATAACTGATTTGCAAGTTGTTCTTGTCTCGATCTGTGTTAACAGTTGCTTGTTGTTGTTGTTATTGTTGTTGTTGTAATGTTTATGAGCAAATGTGTAAAAAATAAAGCAACCCAAGCGAAGCTGTCACTTTTTATGATAATTTATTGCATTTTTTCGATTCTCTGCCATTGTTTCAACGTTCTCTTTCGCTCTGTTACCGCTCTGTTATCTCTTCTCTGCCGCCCTTTGTTCTCCTGCGCTTTCTTTTGCACATTTCTGCGCTTTATTGCTTTTTAATACACACACATTTACACACACACGCATGCAAACAGCCAGAGAGCGAAGAGCGAAGAGCGCAGAGTTCACCGAGGTTCAATCTGCCACAAACTGAAGGGGCGTGCCTCAGCAGAGAATCGTACTCATGTGTGACCAGTCGACCACATGAATATTATAAATGTGCCCATATAAAATATGAGGAGCTTGCAACAAATTGGCGACCCTAAAGTCGACGCCGCGACATCCTCCAGTTGACATGTGTGCAACAGCTGGACTGGATGCCTCTAGATCTACAAAGTGCAACAAAACTCAGTGATTCGATATGCAGATGTCGGACATAGTCGACAAAGTTGGGCACTAAGATACTTTAGTGGGATATGACTTTAGACTAGGAACCAATTGTTGTACTAAAAAAAATTAAATTTAAAACTATCTGAGGTTTTCCATTGTTAAAGTTATATTTCTAAAATTTAATTATAATGGTTTTCCAATTGTAAAAGTAAAAAAAATAATTGGATACACTACCCAAAAAAGTAGATTTCTGATTTAATCGCTTTTGGCTTTGCGATCCCCGCTCTTAAGCAAAGAGAAATATGATATTTATACCGATTTCAAAAGGGAAATCTTGTAAGCTGCCTATCAATCTGTCAATCTAGTTAACTAATTGCCAAACAAGAACCTAGTCTAATGCAATATCTGTCAATCATTCGGTTGAACTAATATACCTCGCCTCAACCAGTAATTGCAGCGCATCTCTGCCTCCGGCTGTGGTCAGAGGCAAAAGGGAAAGGGAAAGACAACCAGAACCAGAACGAGTTAAAGAGGGAGAGGGCGATGGAGAGGGCGATGGAGAGGGTGAGGGTGAGGGAAGTGAGCAAAGTGCAAATTACAGTGCGCTCGTGCTGATTCATTCAGAACTGCCTTCTGCCTCGGCACGCCATGTGCTGAGTGTAAAGTGTTTCTCGTCTCTCCATTCTCAGTTCTCGTGACTGTCGAGCAGCCAGTGCTAATTAGCAGCTCATCAAACTGCAGCCACATGCAAAAAGTAACCAAATGGGGAAGGGCGATTATAATGCTTAACGGGCTGACTCTGAGCATTAGCTTCTGCTTTAGAAGTAACTCCAATGAAAGCAGGAAAAAAATGAATATCAAATTGTGACACATAAAGACAGACAGAATGAGAACACGACAAGATGACACTGAACGGGGGGGGGGGGGCATCTTTAGTAGTAGTTATAAAACGATATTGGAAAACGAGTTGACGACGACACTAAAAATTGGTCAATCAAGCGACAATTGTTGGCCATTTATGGCCCAGAGTACGTTGTCTGCGTTGACGCAGTCAGCAAATACATACGAGTATAATACGATAAAGAGGCGGGCATCGTAAAAATAATAATGGCAATAACCATAGCAATAACACTCACAGGGAGCCTCTGTCAATATTTAATAATCGAATCGGGGTCAGCGACTTTGGGTCAACAATTTGATTAGCAGATTTCTGACATGTGCCCGACAGTTGCAAACGTAATTGAAAAATTGCCCACTGTTCGCTGTCAAGTGCAGAACGGAAGAGACGCATTGGGGATACACATATACATATGTATATCATCTATATATATGACCCATAAATAGCAATCAAACACAAACACAGACTCTTTCACACACATGCACAGAGAATCGTGACGACTTTTTTATGGCCGCTTGTTCAGATAAGCTCCATTATGCTTGTCATATACATAAATAATAATAATAAGCCCGTCTCAAATATGCATGAGTGTGTGTGTGTGAGTGACTGATAAAAAATGGAATGAATTGTCGTTCTAACAGGTAACAAAATTCAAAGAACGGAAGTAGAAGCTATTTACTTGGCTCCAAAAACTGCCCAACTGTAAGTCTAAGCCGATTTTCAATTCGTTTCTTCACAAAACTGACATTCGTATTGGGGCAATCTAAGAGATGACACTGTGTGGGTGTATGAAAAGATAGAGAGAATGCTGGAAACGTTATGTGAAAGTGCTATAAAGGGTCTCAAGTGTCAATAAAAAATCAGCTAATTGATGCTTGTCGTTTACTGAACAAATTGACTGCAAGTAAAATAGTATTATTCAACTGTAAGCGAACTAAATTGATCTACATACTTGGAAAAATAGATGTGTATGAGTTAGCTTTTGAGTGGAAAGCTCTGGGTGCTTGTCTTATAAAGACTAAGCCTTAAGCTTACAAAGAGTCCGTGTTTATGTAAAGTATGTATGCAAATGGAAGTATAGATCGGGTGAAATAAAGATTCGAGTATAACCATATAGATTTCATCTAGTTTTAGCATATAATTAGCGTGAGAATGACTGAGAGCCCACATCCAATTGGAGAAATCCTCAAATCATATCCATACATTTGTATAAGTTTACATGCTGGCTACAACACGCGTCCCACATGAAAATGTTTGTTTATTTTTGACCCAGACAAGCGGTTTTTTATACTCTTATGAATGGCCTATATTGTGAGCTCGAGAGTATATCGAAATCGTTTGTTTGTTATTTTAACCGACTCTTTGAATGGCGTTAATTTGAAAGGGAAATAATCAAAAAGCGAGAGATGCAAATGGGCCAAACAATGCAATGAATCCCCGAATTGTGAGTGAGACTCTGACTGAATGGACCGAGTTGGGCCGGGCCATGGCTAAGGTCAGTGCACTGGGACGCATGGGCCGTGCGAAAGATGCGCATGCACACAAAAGGACATTGGCGCCACAGGACGTGGGGAAAATCAATAGAACCGGGCTGGGTTGAATAGTGCACGTGGTACCGACTACGATGACTACCGACGTACTCGCATGACAACGAGACAGCGAGATATCCAGAATAACTCTATTGGAAGACCTCTCTCCGACAGAACAGAACAGAACAGAACAGAACAGAACCCAAGGGAACTAGCACACAGTGCTCTGAAATTGTGTCACTTAACTGTTGAAGAACCGAACTTAGCGTGCTTATCAACATATATATTTTGTGTTGTCTTCTTTTGCCAAATTTCATCTGTTGACTTTGCTTGCTTCTTCTTTTGCTAAATATGCTAAATTGTAAAAGAATGATACTATAAAAAAATAAAAAAAACAAAAGCTGGGCTTCTTCAGTTCCATATAAGATATACGGCGTGCGGCAGAATGTCAACAAAACTCGACGAGAGCTGAGAGTCAAACTCTCTGGCTCTCTTTGCGTTACACTCTTCGCTCTCTCTCTCTCTCTCTCCCTCCCTCTCTCTCGTGTGCGACTCGTTTTGAGCGAATTTGCCTGGCCTTTGGGTTGCGTTCTGTGTTTTCTTCTTTTTATTGATTTCTTGAAAGGTACACAAAATGCGAATAACAACAACAACAATATAAGGAGCAACGCAACGAACAAAGGCAACAACAGCAACCACAACAACAACAACAACAACACTATTAACACTGAGCGCACTATTGGAAACTATATTTTTGTTGTAAGATATTCTTAAATTTTATTGTCATATTATTTTATGATTCATTTGCATTAAGATGTAAATTTGTGTTTGTTTATAACTTTTGACACAAATTATGCGTTAAAATATACATTTTCTTTATTGTTTTGCGACCGTTGGCATGTATACACACACATACATAAGTATATTCTCGTGTAGATACGTTTTTAATTATTTATGTGTGTCTTTAAAATATTTGCAGACTGTTGCCATAGATGTAGATATAAATCCAGCAATATATATATGTTTGTTAGTCCATATATTGGATTATTTAGTTGCTGTATTCTATATTCTTGTATGCTTTGTACCAAACTGTCCGCAGCTGCCGAAAAAAAGGCGGCTGCTGCGCAGAGAATTTTTCAGACGAACACACTACACGAAAATTTCACAAAGTTTTTCACGTTTTGAAGCACAAAACCATTGCGTTTGGTTAGATAATTTGATAAAGTCAGAATATGCAATTGCAGCCTGTGTATTTTGTTGATAATTTTTAATAAAATTTGTTTAAAAATTTGCCTCTTTTTGCATGGGCCACAATCAGAAAAACTACAGCAACGAGACAGCGACGACGACGACGACGGCGACTATGATGACAGAGACAGACAAACACACGGGCGACTGCTGCTACTGTCAGATACACTGATACATTCGCCGCCGTTGACTTTGGCCAATTCGCCGTGTTGCGGCATATGCGGCAGCTGCTGCTGCTGCTGCTGTGAGCAAGAGAGCCAGAGAGAATGCGAGAGTGAGAGAGTTTTTGTTTTTGTGTTTGCGAGTGACTCGCCAACTGAACAAAATGCGAGTGCAAAAGGGAAATTATGTTGTTAGGGAATTTCTATTTTGGGCGCGCATTTGAATTGTGGGAAATACACGTGTTATTTTTGGCTATCGATAACAGCTGCTGATAGTGCAGGAATTAAGTGTCTAGTATTTGTATAGATTGACGTATTGATAATAAAAACAATAATACGAGCTAAATGTATGCTACATAAATATGAGTTTATTTTTGGTTATCAATTATCAGGTACTTCAGCGATAAGCAATGTAATTAGTTTGTATCACAGAAAAGATTGATTAAACAAATCAGCTTAGGGGGATAGAAAAACTTATTAGGAATTGAAGGGCCGCGAAAATAAAATAATTAAATTTATCGAACTATTTTGATAAACACTTTTGCCCTTTAGATGAAATTTCTTTCAAAATCATTAATTTATCAAAAGAAAGAACCGTTGAGAATAATTGCAGAGAACTAACGCTAATCTTTTGAATGATTTATTGTTCTTTTAAAATCTTGTTCTATGGAAAAAGTCAAATGTAAAAGACTATAACATTGGACACTCGCACCCATTTAATATGCACAATAACTAAAGGGAAGCTTAACTGACTGGTTATTGCCGAATTGCGTGTGTGTTCGTGTAGTACCGTAACATAGCACATCTTTTGGCAATTTTGTAAGCCTCCCTACAAGAGATACATCATTAGGTATTATGCTAAAATTACCTGCCTATGCATAAAACCACTTGAAAACTCATTACAAAACCAGCTCACAATGTGTTACATAAGATACACACTGTAATACATACATATACACACACACACACACAGCACACATGCATACAAGCACACCCACTGAAGGGTGGAATGGGGAAATGGTGGCTCTAACTGGTAAAACAGTTTGCACCATTGGCCACAAAAGTAGGCGCTGCACAAGCTGCCTTAGGGGCGTTAAAGCACTTAGATTTATGTCGCCCGATACACACGCACACACACACTGACACACACACACTGACACACCACATAGTCACGATTTTGAGTCGTTTTATGCATTTAATAAAAACTTTCACTTCAGCGTTCGCATTTTCCCCAGCCTTTTTTTTATATTTTCAGTTTTTTGTTTTTTTTTTTTTTTGCTTTCCTTTTTTTGCCTTGCGTTGCAGCTAAAAGTTTTGCGCTGCATTGAAGCCAAGTACTTAAAAAGCAATTTCCATGCGGGCCAAACATTAAAAGGGCTGCTGCTGATGTTGCTGTGGTCCAAACTCACGCCCAAATATTAATGAAATGATTTGAGTGGAGTTACGCTTATGCTTGAATATACTTAATTTTGTATTCTGCACTTTTTTTTTGTTTGTTTTTATGAAGAAAAAATATTTTTGTGGCTTATTAAAAAGTTAAAAGCAGTTGGAGGTGTTGCTGCTGCTGCGGCGGCTGTGGTCTATTTGTGTATGGACAAGTATGAACAAAATCATAAAACCCATCAAAATAATGTTAATTCATTAAGTGGCAGTAACTTGCTCGGGCGCCCAAGTGTAGGCTATAAAAATTTTACGCACAAAAGGCAGCCGCAATCGCAGTAGCAACAGCAACAACAACAACAACAACAAATAAGAACAACAACCTCATCATCTAAAGGACCTCAAGGAGCTAAAGTGCCGATGGCAGTGGCAGGAACGTTTCTGCCTTGGGTTAGGTTAGGCAATTCTCCAGCATGCACTGAAAATGAATGATTTTTATTTATATTTTATGGGCTCTCTTTTTTGGGGCTGGTAATTAGAGCAGGTTTATGCCTTGCCTGCCAGGTGTATATCATGCCAACACCAACAACAACAACAACATAAAGAACAACAACAACATCAACAGCAGCTAACAATAAACTCGAAAATTATGTGAATGAGTTTCTTAACTTATTTTTGGTTGTGAGACTGCTCTATGGACTTTACCCCACAACAAAAAAAAAGAAGTCGGTTTTAGGCTCTCAAGATTTATATCTGGCACATGGCAGGCTGTCTGGCAGTCTGGCAGTCTGGCCATCTGACAGTCTCGTAGGCAGGCAAACAAACAAAAAGTGAAACGAAACGAAACAAACAAGCAAAGTTAAATGAACAACTTTTGTGCATTATTTATCTGCAAAATGAAAACACGAGCACTGAGAACAAACAAGATCATTTCAAGTATTTACTTAAAGACTATTTAATACCCTATACAGAGATAAAACGTGAAAATCGACAATTTCTAGATATAAAAATATATAATTTGTTATCGGAATTATTAAACCTAAAATCTAATTCAGAGCCAACAATCATTAATATCTAATTATAATAATATAAAAATATGTATATAACATTGCAGATATTATTTTACTATATGCTTTGTTCCGTTCGTTCCAATTTCGTTGTGTGCATAAATAGGACTTAAGAGGAAAGAAACAAAAAATGATAGTTGAACAGAGAAATGTTAACAATTCAAAAAATGTTATTTTTAATTAAAAGTTTAGCTTGTAGTTGCAAGCAAACATTCCCTTCATGTGGTGCACTGAGTACAGGGTGTAACAAATCATAACCACAACATTGCGGCATAATGGCGGACCAGGCGAAGGAACCAGCTTGCCAAAAGCAGATGAAACCACTGTGTGCCACTTGGCCTGCCCCACTAACTGTCTGCCTGATTATGAGCCTCTGAGTCTGTGTATGTGCTGTGTGTGACAGAGAGTGTGCGGGTGTGCGAGTGTATGGTAGTCACTCATTTAATATTTTATGACTTATCTATTTTCTATTAAGATATTTAAAAGCAGAACCAAAATGGAGAAGCGCAAACCACAGGGCCGACTACGCTTCAAGTTCAGATGTGCGGCTATAAAATCTAATAAACATAAGTCACTGCCAGTTTTCCACATATATGTGTGTGTGTGTGCTGTATATTGTTGTGGTTTAGACATTTTATGAGTTGACTCCAAATTCTTGGCATCTGCCTGTTCCCATTTTATCGTTTCTCAGCTTTATTGATACGCTTCTCAAAAGTTACAACTTCGAGACAAGGTATTTGAGCTGTTGTTCAGGAGTCCCGCAGGCAGCGATTTTTAATATGCATTAAAATTAATAAGAACACGTGTCGTTCAAACATCGTCCTCAGCATCGTTTCTGGTCGTCTTCATAATTCCATTTTATCGCGCACAAATTTTTATAGCATCGCCGCAGGCGTCGATTTTAAATAATGTCTCGCATTCGTCGTTTTCGTTTTCGTTTTCGTTTTTTCTTTTTGGTTTCTTTTCGTTTCTCTGCGGTCGTACTTTCACCGTTCAAGCAAATAATAATGTGCAAAGATTCCTCGTTGAATTTGGCGCCATTTTGTTGGGTTGTTAATTTTATGCTCATGAGATAAGAAATTGTGACACAAAAAATGCTGGAAAATTGATGTGCAAAATGCTTGAAGGTAGTAATCTTTATGAAAATAAAATGGCGTCATGTGATAGATGTCTTTAAATTAAAAAGGAGCATCGTTCTGCTCTTAGTCATATAGAAAAGTGTTGCAGGATGTTCCGATATGGGAATCAAATAATTAATTACACGATAAGTGGACTCGGGGTTATTTGACAAACAGGAGCTATGAATCCTATGAAATACGAGTCTCATTTCAAAGGGAAATAATGCGGCTGCTGTTGTCAAATGAAATTGTAGTTATGCGTTTAATAATCACATTCCGCCTACCAGGCTCTGGTCGATATATCATCTAAAGTGCATTCATCACGAAAGCAAACGTAGTTTTGGCTTTGAACTAATATTGCATTTGGTCGGGGTAGAAACTGGTGTTTGCTATTTGAAGGTATTATGTATAAATAACTGACGAGGTGCCTTTGACTTGCTATTTAATGTTGCGAGTTGTCAGTTGGCATATTTTTAAAATGTACCCGGATCCTTGTCATTCTATGGCAATGAGGACATAATAAAATTACCATTTCCATCTAATCCCTCGGGGGAAATGTGCGGTCCGTTGACCAAAAACAAAATTAGTTGCATTATGTCAGCATCAAGAGAAGGGCATCTGTTATAATAGCAGTGTCAGCGTAAAACTTTTGCCCCATCCTCCACTCCCTCCACTCGTTCCCACCTTTAGTAATTGTGAACAAACATTACTCATACGCACCGTGCGTTCGCTGGCTGTGCTCGAAAAATAGCCACGAGTCACAGGTGGGCGTAATTCAATTGCCACGCCCTAGCACAGCCACCGCACTACTGTGTTGTACTCTATACTATATATCTATATATATATACATATATATATGTGAAATTTACACCCCGAGCTCTGCTGTTTAACCAACGAACAATAAAACGAAATTGAATTTTGCGCTTTTAATGGCAAACGCACAAAGGCTATAACCGAGGAGGAAATGAATTGGGGAGAAGGGGGGGGGGAGGGGGGGGGGCTATTTTGTGGCAAATAGGAGGCGTGGATAATGGCACACTCGCAGGTGTATATAACACAAACACACACACACACACACACACTTACACACCTTCAGAGGGAAACTCACGCACATTTAATGCAGCTTTTAGCCGTTGCCCGAGCTGCTATCAGCCCAATTGCCACTACCGCAACAACAACAACAAGACAACAACAGCAACAACAACAATAGAAGCAGCAGCAGAAACAACAACAACAGTGGCAACAGTAGCAACAATATTAAGCCAATTATATGCTGCACTTTTGACATTAAATTCGATTCAATTTATCTGCCGTCCTTTTGACCAGCGGCTGCAGCATCGCAGCGATTTTGAAGTGAACGTTGTTTTTGTGTCCTGGTTGGCAGTTCGGGTTATTGTTTTTGACATGGAATTTAATTTCATGCTTTCAACCACACTCACACCAGCACACCAACACACCAAAACACACAGACACACTCACACACTGACTCAGATACAGATGCAGAGAGATCAGCAGGGCAAACGCTTTTTGATTGCGTCTCGTTGCCAAAGCAGCACAAACCAGAGGAAATTATGCGTTAAGTGCAACCAAAATAAGTTAAAGGCAAGCAACGATTGTGTGAAGTGTGGTTTAGCTAGCAGATACCCTGTGTTTATAGTCGATATTTTAAGGTTCCTGTTTTTACAATTTAACAAACAACAATTTAAACCACAAAAATTATTTGAATTTTTGAAAATGTTAACACATTTAAAATAATTAAAGAACTTTTGTCCTAACTATCCAACTATTTTCTAACTACTTTAAACTCAGTTTAAAGTCGAACTTTGTTTAAGATTCGGTAAAAAAAATATTAAAATAAAAATAGTTTTTAAATCAGCCTCTGTTTCTCAAGTAGAAATATACACTAGTCTTTCGCACTGGATTACAGGATATTCAGGAAAGACTTACAAGGATGCGGTTTGCCGCATAATTTTGCACTTCTGTTTATAAAATTAAACGGCCGAGGGCGAAACATATATATAATTTTATAATTGAGTATATTCCCTGTTCGGCAAATCTGCAAATTCAATTATAAGTTTTAGAGCTTCAGGGACTTAAATAGATTATCTTTATATTGGTGTCATATATGGTAAATATAGTTTGATAAGAATACTGCTTGAACACTGCTCGTAATATAAGAATATCAGTCTCATAGACCATGAGAATGGCAAATCATATTAGTTTACGTCAAAATGTTTTGGCTGGATATAATAATTTTGGATATATCCAAGCTCAAGCACTCAACTCATTTAATGATCAACATAACCCACTCGGTTGACCAACTTTTGTGCACTACGGGGAGGAGAGGAACAGGGGGGAGGGAGGGAGGTTGTGACCATAGAAACAGAACTGTGCAACAGAAAAATTTATGTTTTCTATTATGCAAACCAACTGTCTGCACATTTTCATATGTCACTTGCATTCCCATTGTTATGGTTCTTCTTGTTGTCCTTGTTGCTGTTGTCGTTGTTGTTGTTGTTGTGTCGTTGACTTAATGGCAGACGACATTGTGAACATAATGCTGACATAATAATATTTTTGTTGCTGTGATGATCTGCTTGCTATACCCGGCCCCCTCTTCATCATCTACTCCCCACTTTAAGTTCTATTTCACTCACTTCTCTCCACCATGAAATGAATCGTAGTTGAATGACTGACTGACTGACTGACTGACTGACTGAATGACTGTCTGGATGACTATGAAATCTGTCGACTGCCTTGCCATTTGTCTGGGCCATTACTCACAGTGGCAATCTGCACACAGCCCCCTCCCCCCTCGCCCCACTCCCACACAAACATACTCCCTCCTCCCACCCGTCGAAAACACACAGATATTTGTGCATTTGCAATTTGCCGCAACTTCAATAAATTCCACTCAGAGCGCATTTTTATTGAAAAATATTTTCTACTTTTTTGGTGTCGATTGGTCGAAACGAAATCAACAAATCAAGGATTAGAATATACAAATAATGTACATAAAAACTGTGTAAGTAAATGTATGTATATACACACACACACACAAATAATCCTCTTTAATTGGAATCTTAAATATGCGGAAATTTTTTATTATTAATGCGCAGCTTTTCAGGTTTTTTTCCCCGCTTGCATCAATATCCTGCAGCACTTTATCTGACTTTTTATGGTTTACACCTTGGTTCCTAACTTGCAGATAAAAGCAACAAAAAAAATATATATTAAAAACAGAAAAGGTGTAATTTTAACTGCTTAAAGCCAGTTAGCGAGCTTAAGGTAAAGAGAGTGAAAGAAAGGAAGAGCGCAGCGTTGTCCAAATTAACAAATTAATATTCATTGTATTCACCTTTAAATTTCAAAAGATATTAAGCTATTATAAAAATTAGAAATTAATACAAAAACAACAAAAGCTTTCTATTATTATTTCGATATAATTTTGATTAAAACAATTGTAAATCAACAATTTGTTTTATATGTATTCAACTGAAATTGCAGGCAGAAATTTTAATTGATCCAACATTTTTTGCATAGATTCGTGAAAATGAAAATTAAAATTGGGAAGGGCTTATAAGGGTCAGCTCTTATTTATTGGCCATTAAGAAAATGTGCGAAATTATTTATTAAACTTTTTCTAGACATGCTTAAGATTATAAAATATTTGATAAGGGGGTCACAAAGCTAAAGCCGAAGGCAAAATTCAAATGTGTATTTTCCGATGCGACACAAGTGTTGAGCTCATTTTGCATGTGCGTGTGTGTGAGTCTGAGTGTGTGTGTGGTGTGGCTGATTGGAGCACAAAACCGAGACGTACGATGATGTTGATGACGACAACGAAAACGACGTCGATGTCGACGGCAGCAACACATTCACAAGACACACACACACGCACACTTGATGTGTCGGGGATGAAGATATAGGGGGTGTCATAAACAACAGACAAGTTGCACATGCACTAGAGCATAACTACCCGTTACAGCACCATGCGAAAAATGTATATGCATGAGTATCTGTATGGTAAGGCCGAGACTGGTAAGGCAAAAAAGTCAGCTATCAAGAGGCGGAGGGAGGGACTGAGGAAAAGGGACAGGAAAGGGGCAGGAAAGGGGCAGGAAAGGGGGGAAGGCAGGAAGGGGGCTGGACGAACCATCATGGAGCCAGCCAGTCTGTGCATATTTTAACTCCCACAGGAAAAATTTCACAAGACAGTTTAGAAGCTATGACGAACATGTCGGCAAGCAGGCAGGCAGGAGTCAGCGGGACGAGGGATTGGATTGGCAGCGTAGCCAACAACTGTGACCAAACAATGTTGAAGCTTTGATGAACCTTAAAAGACACCAACAGCAACAGCAACAGAAACACAACACAACACAACACAGCATAACACAACACAACACAACAGAGCACAACACACTTACAATGAAGAACAAGTAAAGGAGAAATATGACAAAATACTGCATTGGGGGCACTGTGCATTGTAAAGTGTTTCTATCTCTGGATATAGCCGAGAGCACGCCAACTGGGCGTATGAGTGTTAGAAATTGTGCACTATGGATGAATTGAAGTTCCAATGGGTTGTGTTGAGCGTATGCCTGTGTGTGTGTGTGTGTGTGTGTGTGTGTTGTTTCGTCGCTTTAAGCAAATGGAGATGAATGCGTCATGTGTGCTGCTGGGAACAGTGGATAGAGTATATGCATTGCTATATTTTATGCATGCTTTTACCACAAAAGACACACACACATCACCTGGGAAATGCAACTATGTGTGTGTGTGTGTGTATTGAGAAATCACTCACTTTGCAGTTCTGCGGTCACAATGAGCTTTGCTTTGACGACGATCGAATGGGAATGAAGTTTCAGTCATTTTAGCCAGTATATTGAAAATTTTTCCATTAATTGCTTATTGAATTTGCATTTGTTGTCCTGACTGACGGAGAAACCACAACAAGTAATGCTACAAACAATGCCAATGACAGTCCTTTTGTCCAATATCCGCTTAAGACCAACGATGTGGCAGCTGCAGCTTAAGCTCTGGCTTAAATATTGCTTATGCAATTATTCAGTAATTCAGTAATTGAAGTTTAAGAACCTCAATGCAATCAGCATGAAATTATTATTAAATCAATTAAAATCCAAAACAATATCGATTCATTTTATAATTGTTTCCCAGCAGCTTTTCACAAATATATGGAAAACAACAAAAGCAGCATCTAGATATTGTTAAATGCGTTATTCTTATGAATTATTTAGTTTGCTCGTTTGCCATAGGAGACAGGACACATCAATGAGCACAAATGACACGCCCAGAATAATGTGCAACACTTTTTGATTTTGATATCAGATGAAGATGCAGCTGGCGCTGCAACTCCAGAGTCCAGAGCCCGAGTTGCATGTTGTTAAATTGTTGAACAGCTTTTGACATTTAGATTTATGCTCTGTCTTTACCGAGTGCAAGACTTTGCCATTGGGCATGGTCTGTATGAGCTGCATGCTGACCAGAAAGTTACTATCGTTATAATTGATTAATTAAATCTCTGGTCTAGATAGCGAACGAGCGATCGGGCGACACACAGATACACACTTTCTCACACACAGTTGCACATTTGCACATTTGCAGGCAAAGTTGAGCAAAAGTT
This sequence comes from Drosophila sp. st01m, assembly GCA_018901795.1. Lineage (NCBI taxonomy): Eukaryota > Metazoa > Arthropoda > Insecta > Diptera > Drosophilidae > Drosophila > Drosophila sp. st01m. The sequence continues at coordinate 6,307,500 of JAEIFG010001494.1, read as the reverse complement.
GTCACAGCTAAAAAAGTTTTTATAACAAATATTTTTGGCTTTTTGTCGTTGTTGTTGATGTTCTTGTTGTTGTTCTTGTTGTTTTTACTTTGCATATTCTTGTTCAAGTTGGAGTTTGACATACGAGTTGAATTCTCATGTTGCTCACTTGTCAAGCTGTCAATTGGCACAAGACTGTTACGACATTCAGACGCACACACACACACACACAACACACACACACACACACCCGCACACACCCACATCGTCTGACTGATATGACATTACATATATGGGCACTTGAAAAGTTTCAAATGAAATGTGCGCAAGTTGAGCGAGTCTGTAAAAGCGTCTCTTATTTTCATCTCACTGCCAGTTGCTCTCAGTTTTTCTTTACATAGAACGTTTCTTAGCCCGTTAACTGTCAACTGATTAATAAGGGTAAACACTAGAAACGGTGAGAGTATCAGTTAGTTGATTGAAAAGCTGTAAGTGCAACTGCAACTGCAACTGAAATGGCAATCGCAAGTGCCACGCATCCAGGTAGATTAAATTTCATTCTGAAGTTGAATTATTGACAACGGAAATTGATGTCATTGACTCTATGTATCTGGCAGCGACAGTGCCATAGTGCCACATTGCCACATTGCCGCACTGCCACACATGGGGCAGGAGATGAGTTCGTTCAGCTGATTGTGATTAGTCGATTGTGCAACTGCAAAGTTGAGCAGTTTGATTGATTTATGTGTGCTGCTTTTGACATTGGCACGCGTCTGTTTTATGGCACAGACAAAATGCAGTTGGCAACGGATTCGGATTTGGAGGAGGATTTCGATTTCAATTTGAATTGCAATCTGGATTGCACTGCAGCTTTATCTCGTTGGCAGTTAAATGAGCTGAAAGACGACCTCGAAACCTCTTGTCAACTGACAAAAGGAAACCTGAGAGCAGCGTCTTGAAAGTATCGCATTAATGCTTATAATAAAGCGCTCAATTTCAATATTGTTGTTTGCCAATTGGCAATCTTAATTGATTTGAATTTAAATAATTATGCAGTCGATAGACGAGCTGTGTTTATGCAGTGTCTTGTCATGTGAATTAAAGCATGCGAATCCATATTTGATGCATAAAGTAATTAGGTATTTAGTTAAAGTATTTGCAATTCACAGCGCAAACTCCATCTATCATCCATCTATGCTGGCTAATTTGCAAATATTTGCCTGTTGTCCAATGGGGCGTATGCGTGTTGTTGATTTAATGTCTTCCCGTTTCATTGAAAAATAACAACGATTATTTTGGTTTGATGGGGTTGGGCGTTGGCTCTGCCGCTGTCAGCTCAATGACAATTGGCCAAATGGTTTGAGTCGACTGATAATTTTGATTAAGCGCTAATATTTTAATTTATTATTATTATGTTGATGTTGCAAGTTCGTCAAGTTGTGTGTGTCTCATTTGACGTGGCGTATGGGTGATGTGGTATTAGCTTGTCGACTTTTTATCTGGTCAATCAATGTTTACACATTTTACGTCTCACCAATACGCATCACTTCTCTTCGCTTTCATTTCCCTTTGTCTATCTCTATTTCTCTCTGTATATGCAATATTAATTTGCTGCTATTTAATTTTATGAATTATTGATGCATATTCAGTGAAAATGGCAGTGCTTTTGTATACTCATTTCCTCTATGTGTGTGTGTGTGTGTGTGTGTGTGTGTGTGTGTGTGTGCGCTTAGAATATTATGCCTAGGGGCCTTTTTATGTGGCATCGAACAGTGAACTGTATAATAGACTTGCTCAGCCCCTTGTTATTTGTGGTTGATTTATGTGGTCGCTCAACCGGGGATTAGTCGGATTTACACAACACATTCTCCCTCTTCCCCTTCTCTCTGTGTATGTGTGTGAAATTGCAGTTCATTTCAATTAAAAATTACTTTCTGTTCAAACTCACATGAAACCATAAAAAACCGCATAATTGACTGTTGGACTCACCTGCAATGAAATGAAGTGAAAGAAGCATCGATTAAATTCGAATATATTTTGATTATAATAACTATACAAATCAAATTGTAATGCATTTCGAACGGTTTAATTAGAATAGTACAATTGATGAAAATAATCTGTAACTGTGCTGATTTTAATATCAGTCACTGCTGTTTGATCAACTTCGCAGATTGATTTTCTTTTGAGCGGAAGCTGGTGATCCATAGAACACTTAAATTATAAACTATTTTAAAAACCGCGACCTTTAAACTTCTCGAAAGGACACAAGATTTAGAATAAGTTTTCAATTTCAGTTTCAATCAACGTCAGCTGGGACGCCTCCCTAGTGAATTTACCGAAGCAATGGCCTTTTTCACTCATCGGAGAATGTGTGAAATTTAATATTTGTGTTGCCAGACACAGTTTTTTTCCTGCCCCACACTAGACATACGCACACCCAAAGATACAGAAGCAGCTCGTTGGATAAATAAGCAAAAGAGAAAGCAGAGAAAGGCAATGGGATCCCAAGGAGTGGAAAGTTGAGCGCCAAGTCTTGGCGGCTTAGCGGCAAAATCAATGACACAATAAATATTTGTGCAACGCTTAAGCTTGGAGTGTTTAAGGCTGTGTGCAACAAGAAGAAGACCATGCTCAGATATATAGATGGATAACCAGATATGCTCGCATATATATATATATGCGCATATATCTAACGTACTTTCAATATATATTTATAGTTATTTATATAGAGAATATGGGGCCTTGTCTGGGGATTCAGCTTTACAGGCGCTTTAAATAAGAGTCGGTTCATGAGTTTGTGGGCCAACAACAACAGCTACTAAGCACACACACACGCACGTGTATGTGTGTGTGTGTGGCAGGCTGTAAGCCATCTTGGAAATGGCTCGCTCGCTTATTTCAAGTTTATTTCTTCTTTACTTTGCATTTTTATTCGGCAAAGTTTCCTCTTTTTTATTTTTTTGACTGTCTTGCTAAATTTAAGTGTGCCATGACATAGGTACCACTGTGTGTGTGTTTGTGTGTGTGTGTGTGTGTGTGTGTGTCAGTAGCGCGCATGTTTATTGCACTTTGGGGAATATCACTCCTGACCCAATCCAACCCAAGCAAACCCAACAACTCAACTCGACTCAACTCGACTCGTTTCGAGGCGACTCCGTTTGCCTTGTGTAAGGCAAAACGTCGCTTAATGTGGCAGAAAAATGTGTAAATTACGCCGAAGCGAGTGTAGCCTCCATTTTTTCTCCTTTTTCCTGTGTGTATGTAAGTGTTAGTGTGTGTCACAAGTAAATTGAAAAATGTAGCGCATTGTAAAAATGGAGAAAAGTGGAGCAAATTAAATATAAACGGCAAATGACAAGATATATACGAGCATCCTTCCACTTAAGGGGATATTGTGTTAGTGTTTGTTGAACTGTGCAACTAAACTTACAAGATGTATCATAGTACATAGTAGAAGAAGCAGTAGTAATGGATGCAGTAATAAAAGTAGTATTTATTTTTCTTATTATTTAATGTTTTTGATTTCTGCAAAGTCTTTAAAATATTATTTCAAATCGCTGAATCAGTAAAGGGAAACAAAAATAGTTTATGTTGGGAGATACTAAGTATAAATTTCTTCGACTCTTTGAGTCGGGATATGGAAACAATGAATTGTCGTGCTACAAATTTGATGGTAGCATAAAAATCATTGCATTGTTGCAAAGCACGATCACAAAGAGAACCAACATAACAAATCAGTGCCAAAAAATGCAAGTAATAACTCAACAGTCGTCTCATTGTATTTTCATTTTTATACTCATTTTTATTGCTCATCAAGCGCAGTGCGGTTCCGTTTTGTATTCGTATACTATTTTTATTCTTATTTTTATTTTTATTTTTATCTACTTTTATGTGTTTCCGTATTCTGTATTCCGTATTTCGATATTTGTTTCTGTAACCTCTTGTAACCCACAAATCGCCGCATACTCATATTGTAGTTATTTGTTTGTTTTCTGTTTGTATTTCTTTTTTTTTAACGGAAGGCACAAATATCATGCGCGAAAAATCGGAATGTTGTTTATGTGATTTATGCGCTAGTGCGCATTAGGGAGACACGGAGGGGGAGCAGCGGGGAGCTGTGGGAGCATCAAAGTGGTCGAAGGTGTCCATGTGGAGCTTTGGCAGTTAAATATTCAAGCATGAAGCATACGAAAAGTGTTTCAGCCAAATGAAATGCGCATAAAAGTCAAACTGGCAACGTGATACGAGTTCTCGTGCAGCGGCAACATGCAACATTCAATACACAATGCACAATACACGGTTTCAATTGTGCAGGAGCCAAAGCAGGAACTGGAGTTGGAGCAAAAATTGATGCAGGAGCGGGAGCGGGTGCAGGTGTTGCAGAGTGCACTCTTAACCCACTGACAAACTGATGGACAGCTCAATTCCAAAAAATCTGCTACAGCTGCCATGCTGGGGCGAATTACAAGCACTTTCATAAATAAACACACAATTGACGCTTGGGGAAATGTAAAATGCGAAAATGTTGTTGTATGTTTATATTGTTGTATATTCGAGTATATATTCTTTCCCTTCAAAACTCATCAAGTATACGTACTCTTAACACGGTAGCGTTTATATTTTAATTACAAGTTTTTTCCCTCAACTTTCTGTCAATCAATGGCCATGCAAAAGTTTTTCAATTTTGCAGCAACAAATACATTGCTAACAATGGCTGTTTATATATACTATACTATACTATAGCCGATTCAATCAATATGGCACACAATTGGTCCATTCACACGCCCATTTGGCAACTGTGGAGGCAGCACCAGCTCCTTTCCGATCCCGCTGTGCAGACCCTCTCCCTGTCGCCTGTCCCTGCCCTTGTCCTTGGCCATACCAAGTGATTTCACTTTAGTTCAGTCCAGCCCAGTTCAGTCCAGTTCAGTTCAGCTCAGTTCGGCTCAGTCCAGTTGAGTTCAGTTCGGTTTGCCAACTTTTGCTAACAAAAAATTAATTTAAAAACTTATTTCAATATCAAAGTGGGCTCAAAGTAGTCGCAAATGCGGCAATATCAGAGCAGAGCAGAGCAGCGCAGCGCCCACGTCTAAAGCGGCACAAAGCGTGTAACATTTTAATAAGATTAAAATGAAAATGTCGTAACAGTTTTTCCTTGAGCAAGTATTGAAAACGATGTGCGAAAATTGCCACCAATAGCCGCCAGTTATCTTTTCTTTCTCTATTCCGCTGTTAAATCAAAATTGCAGCTTCGATCTTCAGCCAGAAAGTTTTATAAGTTAGGCAATGAATTTTATAGTTATATTTTGAGTTCTGCAATGTATTTAATAAACAATTCTATTGGAATGTAATTAAAATATATATATAAATTGAAAGTGTAGATTGAATTTAATTTCTAAAAGTAAATGGAAAAAGTCTTTAATATAATTTATTATACATCTAGTTGCATATGTCGAGTTGTCTTTTCTAATTTTAATGCAGCACTTAAATAGAGAACAACAAATGAATTACATATAGTACAATTCCGTAAGGAAATCGGATAAGGTTGGGTAAAGTTACGTCAGTTTAAAGTTTGACACGAAGAGTCAGGCGAAAAGTAAGGATAAGAGTAAGAGTAAGTGACGAATAAGATTTGCTCTTTTTATAATAAATACAGAAATCATTATAGTTCATCTATTAATTAAAGAACTACTTAGCTATCCTCAAACTTAAGCAATTTAACAATATATAATAATATCTCATATCCCTTCGTGTGAGTTTCGCGAAAGTAGCTTCTGTTGTATATTTATAAAAGTAATGAAATGTCCGAAAACATCAAGAAAACAACTAAATAAATGGTTGAAGCGCAACACTCGGAGTTATATAAAATCTTGTTGAAAAATATAAAAGAAAATGGACTTGAAGACAATTATTTACTATGCGATGTGCTTAAGTCAACAAACATGAGAAAACTACAGAATGAAATACAAGTGTGTGGGTGTCTGAGTGTGTGTGTGAGTGTGTGAGTGTGTGAGTGCTTGTGAGTGTGTGTAAGTGTGAGTATCTTAAGCCAATAACACTAATTCTCAAGCAAGCAAAGAACTCGCGGATGCTGAAGTATTGAAGCAGCGGGAAAAGGGCCTGGTAAGAAGTCTCCATCACCCCCCTTCCAAATCGTAGTGGGAACTTCACAACATGCCACATGGCTGCAAAGTATTGCGACATAAAATGGAGAAAGTAATGCAGGCAATGCAGGACGGGGCGTGCCTCACAAAAAGAAAGCAAGCAACAAGAACGAGCTGAGCTGGTGAAAAAGAATTGCTGGAAATCATTCAACGAGCAGCAACATAAAAGCTGAGCGCTTGGGTGGAACCGAAAACCCGTACTAGGACAACGACAACGACGACGACAACGACGACGACGACGACGACACTAGCTGCTAATGCGACCCAGTTGTTGTTGCTTTTGTTGCAATTGCAGTTGCAGTTGCAGTTGCAGTTGAAGTTACTGCACTTTCACCACACTCGAGAGCGTGCACATTTTTGGCACAATACAACAAAATTGATTTGAAACATGCATCATTATCAACATCATCGACAGGGTTGCCCCTACTCACCCTTTGAAGCTCTTCAATCACTTACTTAGTGTTACTATGAGTGTGGCAACCCTGCCACGATGCTCTGCTGCCAAAGCTTCTGTCATTCAATTCAATGGGGCTCATTCATTCAACATTTTGCAACTCATATGAAACAGCAATTGAAGGATCATTAGCTGCAAGCTTTTAGTGCGCTTGCCACACAACATTGCGTATGAGTAATGTATGCATTCCATTTACATTTACATTAACATTGATTTGCAACAGCAACATATAAATTGTACATAGGTGTGTGTTTGATTCTTGACATACCAAGTTTTGTTAAATTTTCAGTTAAAGCTGCTTAAAGTTCTTTGAGCACATCAAAGCGTAAGAAAAATGTTGCCAGGATTTAACAGATTATCATGTTGTTACATTTAAAAAATCGCAACCTTTTCGTACTTCAACTCAGATTGCACACTAAGCTAAGAGTAAAACTCGATCTTGGATGCTTAGATTTCAGCTAATTTGAGAGTAATGTAGTTGTTTCTTCCAAAACATCACGTACACTAATGCGACAAAGGCAAAATGTTTAGAGAATTTACCCATTTCTTTATTCTGTAGTCTGTGTGAATGCAGCTGTTTTTTTGGGTCCTTTTCCTACTTTATTTGCATTCCGTGTGCCACATCCGCTGCCGTTTCCTGATGTTTCTCTAAGCGCAAAATATTTTCCGCTGCTCGACTGACAAAGAGAAAAGTAGCAGCGGCAGCGGCAGTGGCAGCAAAGGGGAGAAGTTTAAAATAATATTTATCGCGCGTGCCTTTTGGCCACCACGGCACTCGCGTCGTATACATATTTTTTTTTATTTTTTATATGAAGAGCACAGCATAAACATTGGCAAAACCGAGGCCCAGCAATCTAAGCCACAACTTGGAAATGCAAGGACCGAGCTACGGTCTGTCTGCCTGTCAGACACACGCAGTCGAAGTCGACGTCGACGTCGAGACGGCGACGCCATCAACCGCGGCGCAGTCGCCGTCAGCATTGAGTGATGTGTTTATACGTTTCGGGAAATGACAGAAATTGAATAAAATGTGTGTGTGCGTATGAACGAACGTATGAGATATATAATATAAGCTTGCAACCGCACAGGAAACCAAAGAGAAACTCTAAAATTTGCGTATTACTTTGCGTCATGGGGTAAGAGGTCATGTGGCTAGGTAAGCGTGCCACAATTTGTATTTGTGCGAAGGTCGTTTCATGCAACGTTGTTGCACTTAAATGCCAAAGGAAAGCACACGCAACATTGCCTGAAAAATCTGATTCATTGTGGAGCTATGATGTTTTGTTTTGCTCTACAAAACTGTGAATAATTTAATATGCTGTGTATTTTCTATTAGAGTCTAAACACTTGCTGTCATCTAATGCATTGCCAACAAATATTTGGGAGCGCGTACTTGACCTTATCCATCACGAGGAGCCATTTAATAAAAACTGCATTTATTTAAGTCTTCTTGGGGTCTCGGTGCGGAGCAGCTTTTCGTGGCATCCACATAAAGTGGCGCAGTTGCCACGACTTCCGGCCGCAGAATGCAAAATTTTATGGTTCTCGTTGGTTTATTGTTCGCTCAAAAAATGCATTCTGCGTTGACTTTAATATTGTTTTCCTTTAGTTTATGGTATTTTATGTTATTTCATTTTATTTTTGATGGCAAACTTTTAAAAGGCATCACATTTTGCACGACAAGGATAACGAACAAAAGGCGATGGTCGTCATGGTCCTTGCTCAAAATGTGACATGCTACGGCGGCCATGTCATATAGCTGCTCTTCTTCTTGTTGTTGCTGCTGTTGCTGCTGTTGCTCTTGATATTATTATTGTTGTTGATGTGGTGGCTGCTGCTTCAGATCTCATGCCACAGCTGGCAGGCACAAAACGGCGCGATGCCAGCGGCGACCGCATGCCACAAATGCTTAAATGAAATTAACGCATCTTGACTGCAACAACAACAAGGTTAACACGCTAACAAAAGCCAACCACTGGCATTCAAGCGAATTAGTGGGCGTGGTCTTTAAACTAGCTGCGAAATATGATATAAAGCTTAGTTACGATAATCGCCGACTTTGCGAATCTCCTTTCTTTTCATTTCGTGCGATTTCAATTCTGAATCCTCCGATTATTTTCGTTGCACAACCAATTTATTTTAATTAAGCACAAGCTTAATTTAATGTTTTGTTAGGAATTTAAAGATTAACAAATTAAGTTGGTTTTTGATATTTCGCTTTAAATTATGCAAGTTTTCGTTTGAAAATACACCTATTCAATTCACATAAGTTAAGCATTATAGATGCAGTATAAGATTACCGGAACATGGCTATATACCTGAACGTATGTTGATAATGCCAAGTATGTAGATCCTGTAAAGTAGGCAATTAACTTCTTCTTAGCATTTCTTGCCTGCCAGCCAGAGATAAGGATACTTAGTCTTAGTGACAAGTTCGCGTAGCCTTTGACGGATCAGAAGGCATTCAAAACAATACCTGCTGGTTGTAAAATGTATTGCATATGATGAGGTGGACGGTGCCAGCTGGAAGGTGTGAGGTGGGAGACAGTGCTTAAGTCAGTAGCAGCTGCCTCTTAGTCATGTGTTGCACAATGTGCAACAGCTGCGGAAGCTGCCATGTTGTGCTGGGGATATTGCTAAACAGGATTTCCAGGCTACAAGGCATTTAACAAAATGTTGCAAAAGAAATGACAGCAACACTAGACAAATGCGGGCAGCAGTCTCAGCAGACAAGTCAGTTGCACAGTGGTGCAATATTGAATATTCTTGCACACTTTCATAAACATCCGAAGACAGTGAGCAAGTTGAGTGTCCTTATAGATTGTTGTAAATATATCATTATTTACTTGTGGTCTTTATATATCAACAACATCGATGGTAATGACAATAGCTTATACAGATTAAAAAAATAAAAACAATTGTAATAAAGACAAAATCATTTTTACACAAATGTAACATATTTTACATCAAAAATTTGAATTAAGCAAAGTCCAAATTTAAAAAAGCCAATTTTGACAGTCTCAATGTTAGAGTAAAACTATGCTTAAAACAGAAGAGGGTTTTAAGAGATGATCATATTATTTGATGTTTAGTACTTATTAAACATTAAACGATACAATATAGGTATGAATATATTGAAACTGATCGCAACTCTTGGAATGGTTTGTTGCAATTTGGCTCCACTGTAGTATTAGGTAAATGCATTGCGAAGCTAGTCGACTGGTGGGCGTGTCATTGGGACAGTTGTAGTTGTAATACCAGCAACAACAACAATAACAACAACAGCAGCAGCAGCACATTTCAAATGCAAATGTGTTTGTGGTGTAAATGCAGTTTTACAAAATATTTTATATAGCCGAGCGGACACAGACAGACGGAGAGAGGAAGCAGGAGAGAAAGAGAGTTAGATAGGAGAGAGAGTTTCGGTTCGCCTACACAATGTGCATAAAATTTGCAGGATTTACATTTTAAATAAAAATGCAGAGAAAACAGCAGCCGGGCAGCGGAAATCTGGCAAGGGGATGGAAGCATTAAGGTGAAGGGGGTGGAAAGGGAAGTGAGAAGCTGGGGAAGAGGGGAATACGTGGTTCTGGCTGCCACATTGGGATACGAGATGTGTTGGTTTGCAAATGCGGTTTTAACGCTTTACGATTGCGACAACGGCGACTGCGGCGTCAACGTCAACGTCAACGGCGACGTCAACGGCGACGGCGACGTCAACGCGACGGCGACTGCGCGAAGACATTGCCAAGCAATGCAATTTGGCTAAGTGCGTTTGAGGCGTGACAGAGGCGGTAGAACGAGACTAAAAGGAGTGTCGACAGGCAAGTGTGCTGTAAATGAAAATGAATGCATAACATGCATAAATGCGTGTGCGTGTGTGTGTGTGCGTGTGTGTGTGTGTGTGTATCTACATTCATATATGGGCAATCAGTTCAAAGCGCTGTCAGGCCTAGGCCTTGGCTAAAATGTGTTGTCTACTTGCAACAGTGCAACTGGCAACTTGCAGCTGGCAACTGGCAACTTGCAACTGTGCCACTGGCACTTGGCCCATTGCTGCATAAATCTACGCCTGTCCGGGCACATTTTATAACGAGCTTTAGGCATTTAGATAAATTTCAAAGCTGATTTGCAAAAGCCACGATTCTGAAGGGGGAATGGAGGGCGGAGATGGGCACGCCCATTTAGCGTTAAATGTGCAGAGTTTTGTCTGAGCCAGCAAACTAACCACATGAAAGTCGTTTTAGTTACACACATCACACAGCACACAGCACACAGTACACATACAAATGCACATGTGCAACATGACAAGCTGAACTTGAGTGGCACACACAAACAGAGAGACAAACACACACATGCAGCGATAACCACTGGAGACACACATAGATACTTGGGAGACACAGTCGGCTGGGAGAACCTTAACCGAGTTAGATGGAGACAACAACTAAAAGTGCCGCAAGAAGGAGGCGGAAATGTGGCCAAGAAGAGCAAGAAGTGTAAAGAATGCCACTGACAATGTACAAAGTGCAAAACTAATTTTACAGAGTGTAGCTTGCAGCAGCAGCAACAGCAGCAGCAGCAGCAGCAGCAACAGCAATAACAACAACAACAACAGCAGAAGTCTCAGCAAGTGGATACAAATGCGCAACAGCCTGAAGAGTCGTCGGGCCTTGGCAACATGTTGTGTGTTGCATGTCGTCTGTGTATTGGACAAGCCCGAAGCAGTTACTGCAACAAGCTTAAAGAGAAATCTATCATACGTCATGTTGTGCAATTGCCACACTTTGTGACACTCTCGCCCTCTGTCTCGCACTCTATGTCTACTCTCTCTCTCTCTTTCTCAGTTTATTCGTATGTTTTGCAGTCTTAAATTGCATTGACATCGATTGTTGTAATTGCACAGATAAAATAAAAGCCATATCCAAAGAGGCTTGTATGTGTGTGTGTGTGTGTGTGGGGATTGGTTGTAACAATTATACTGTTATGGATTCTTGTTGTTGTTGTGACTGTTGCTGTTGCTGCTGTTAAATGTGTGTGAGCTCTTTTCCACTAAAATACATAGCACTTAGTCGACAGTTGATTGGCTTGAAACCATTTGATTAAGTTGCGTTTGTCACTTAATTGCTTAGTTTTGTTTAGTTTAAGGCGATTACAGCTGACCACAATTTGTTAAAAGCTTTTCTTTGCGGTCGGACAGGTGTTTGCTCAATTATGGTAATCGCCAGACAGCAATTGCATTCAGTTTATCAATATGTCCAAAGGCAGTCATAAAATCAAAAGAACAACGTCGCCAGCAGATGTATCACACAGACACAAACACTCACACACTCAGACACACACACTCACATAGACATAGACATATCTATTCAAGCCTTAACCTTATCGAGTGCTGGTACTTGTGTAACCCATCAATGGCTCAAATGAAAAAAAAATTTAGGGAAAAACGAGCTCACAAAGAAGGCAGAAAAAGGCAAGTGAAAAGTTGGAAAAAATGTAATCAAGCACGTAACTTGCACAAATTTTCTGCACTTTTGCCAAACCAAAATCGGCAAGCAGCAGGCGGCAAAACAGCAAAAACCCGCAGGACCTACATATACGACAGGAACACACCAACACACCAACACACACACAAACACGCACACGGGCAAAGAGACAAAAAGAGAGCTTCCGGTTGGGGTCCATGATGGGAATATGCGCACGAAGGGACGGACACGACACCTACACATTCTTCAGATGAGACGGATGCTAGACGACGAGCTGGTCTCCAAAGATATCCTCGCCCGAAACTCCAATCCTTTTGACTATAAACTTTACTTTATTCTTTGTTGCGCCGCACCGACAAAGTCAAAAGACAAGTTAAAGACTTTAAAATCCTGCGTCGATAAAGTGATTGAGTGTGTGTGTTTTCTCGTAAGCTCGAGGGTAAATTTGTCAAAAAGTTCAATGGAATCATTGTGAGTTGTGAGTTGTGAGTATCAGACAGGTGTATGAAACCACTCCACTCCCCTTCCATTCATCCCATTGGCAACTTCTCATGCTGCGGGGTGAAATCAAATGAAACTGATCCTGGCAATAGACACGTGGAGAGAGGAGAGCGAGAGGAGAAAGCAAATCAAAAGAAATCTAAGCAAAGGAAAAAGCCAGTCGCATTGCCAAAAAGCGCAGACATGATATGAAATTATTTGTCAACGCCATTTTCAACAACTTTTCCAACATTTCATTTTCATTTTCATTTCATTTCATTTTCATTTTGGCATGCACCACAATTTGGTTTGCGGCCGCTGTTCAATGGAAAAATGGTGTGGGAGACATCTCCATACTTTTATATATTATATTTTGAATTTCGTGTTTCTGATTCTGATTCTGATTCTGTTTCGGTTTCAGTTTCAAGTCGAGCTCCTCCTTTTATTCCATGGAATTGCATGCCAAGCGGCGCAGACATGCAATGACAGCCATCGAACTGGAGCGCAAAAGTTGTGATTGCTTTCAAATGTTTTATAAGCTTGCTATCTGCTGCAGAGTTTGAGTGCAGAGTGGGGCAGGAATAACAACGACGGTTGCATTGCGGTTGCCTGTGGATAAGATATGTGGCAATATAATGGAAATACTCGAAGTTTAACTATCTGATAAGTTCTCTAAGCTGGAACTGAACAGAGACGTATCTATTTTCCAGTTGCAAACCCAAAACTATTAAAATGTTAGTTAATATTGTGAGGTTATAAAATGTAAAATTAAATCGAATTTTTCAACATTTCGCAGTATCCAGAATACATATTGAAACTTTCTGTATTTTTTACCTAATTAAACATTTCTAGCAACTACACTTTTCGATTAGACTTTCTGTGCACTTTCAATTCAATTAAATACACGCTGAAATCAATACACCTGGGTCTGTTGCTTTGGCTCCTCCAGCCTTCCCCTCCCTTTCATCTCCAGCAATGTGGCATGCAATTTTCGCTGGCGCACATTAATTTCATCTGTTTACAAGCAGCTTTTTTCACTCTCTGTGTTTCGGCAAGTTTTTTGTAAGTGGTTTTCTTGGTTACCAAAATGAAATGCAGACGGTCAGAGTCTGGACTAGATCTCTGGATGTTGCTGCAGTTCCTCTGGAGGCAGCTTCAAACAAAACTGTGCGCAAACAGGAAATAACGGTAACGCTGCTTCATTTCCGCTTTTATTAAAACATACTTTTCGCGTTGTATCTCATCCGTTTCGTCCCCATCGCCGGAGTCGGTTTAGGAGTAGAAGTCGGAGTCGTGGAGTCGGAGAAGGAGATGGAGTTGAAATCGCCGTGTGCTTCTTTAACTGCAGCCATCTTTTTATTTGCCATCCCCGTTGTCCTTGCTTCATGTTTTATGCCACTGTCGCTCTTGTTGTTCGTGTTGTTGTTGTTGTTGTTGTTTTGTCACATCCGCTAGTCGCCCGCACTTTATACTGGCGAAACTTGTTTGCTATTTGATGGTACTCCATCTTTTTTGCTACTCCTTCTTCTTGCTCAGTTCGGCGCAGCTTTTGCGGCTTGCGCTTTAAAAGCAGTCAGCGGATGTTGGGCCACCTTTTTGGCCGAGTCGGTCCGGGCCGGGCATGCAAACAGCGGTCGGTCTCTCATGCCGAACCACAACTAGTTGAAAGTAGCCAAAGGTAATTAATTTTGTTGCTGCAAGTTTTATTCGAGCACGAGCATGAGTGGGAGTATAACGAAACGGAGTAGAAATAGAAATTGTAGTTGTAGGAGACGCTGAGATAGCAGGTATCCATCCTAAGGCAAACAGCTGCTAGTACCATTAAACCGCGAAACTCTCAGCCGAACTTTGCTCAACTCAACTGAACTCTACCCAACTGGACTCCTCTGTTCAGTTTTGTTTATTTTAGTTTCAGCAGCTCGGACTAAAGAGCCAGGTGACGTTGCATTGCCAGAAGCCTTTGACAGTTGTCGGTGTAAATGAATTTCACCATTTACTTTCATCCTCATTAAGAATGAGTGACCGCAATTTTATACATTTCCTTTTCGTTTGGTTTTTCGTCAAACTCACGGTAAACTGCGAACTACTACTACTACACTTAAGCAGCTGCTGTTATCCCTACATTTTCCATTTTCCACTGCACTTTTCCATTTGTTGTCTATTAATTTCCGATGCCACACACTCGTACGAAGCGGCGTTGACATCGAAGGACACTAAATAAATGACTGCGGAACATTTCAGTTCATCTAATTGGGGAACTAAGCGTCTAATGAAGCAATTAATTGACAAGTCTGTTTCTGCATTAGATTATAATCTATCCAAAGGATAATTAGTTTGACCTTGGTACAATATGTACAAAAGATATAAATATAGTTAAAGGGCTTAAAAGATAACTCTACATATCATTATTAGGTCAAAACTTGAGAGTAAAAGGCTTTGCATTATTTTATTTAATTATCAGCAATCTAAGCTTTGTAATATTTGTTAAATATTTTAGCTGTTTTTGTGACATAGATGATATCATTTATGAAGTGTTCTATTTGTGTGTTTGACAGATTATCTCAACACAAAAGCAAAAGTGACAATTTCAAAGTAATATCTAAGTAGTTGAACAACAACTTGGGGTTCATCTACTGATATGCCAACTGACGCGTCAGTTGGACACCTATTCACCTGTTATGTCTGGCCTTTGGTGTGACCTCTCAGATATTAGACATTAAGAGTGAAAATCCTAAGGCCATGTCTGAAAGAAAATGTTAGTGTCATTGCTTGAAACATGACGCGTTCCAGCTAAAAGTTGTTGCAACAACAAGAATGGCCGTCAAGTGCCACAATAGGCGGGAACGAGAACAAGGACGAGTGCAAAGTATGACAGGACGAAAGTAAAACTACGCAAGTGAAATGAAAACGAAACGAAGTTATCTTGACTGAAGGCACATAACTATTACTGCTGTCTCCTTGTCTCCCTGTCTCCCTGTCTCCCTGTCTCGTTGTCTCGCTGTCTCTCAGGGATAAGTATTTCGGGGCTGGAACGAACACCCGTCCTATTCCATTTTATTCCATCCCATTCCATTCCTAGCCAGCTTGACAGGAGGCAGGCAGTCACAAAGCACATGCCAAAGGTCCAAATGAAATTCTAGTGCGAACCGGTTGGAGTGCAAGGCGATCCAAATCCGGTTCGCAGTCAGAGATGGAATCACAGCCAAAGACGGAGCCAGAACCAGAACCAGAGCCAGAGTCTCGGGTCAATGTCAAAAGTTAAAACGCAACAGCAGACACAGTAAAAGGCAAGTGGCAAAATTTTAATCAACGACGGCATGTTGAGCCTCTCAGGTCAAAGTGCAGGCTCAGGATTTAACAGACGGCAAACAGTAATAACAATAACACCAGGAATAGTGCCTAACTAAAAGAATATTGAATAAAGCAGAAAGCATGTGAAGTCTTAGAATTGCCAAGCAATTGCCTCTGCACGTGTCCTTATACTCGTATTTTTTATTTGCTTCTGTTCATGGAATTATCACTTGCTTGGGTTCAAGTCCTGTCCTCGAAATGTCCTAACAAATAAACCTCGGGGGTGTTGCTCACTGGTTACCGGTAACCGGCAGCCGGCAACCGGTAACTGGGCGCTGCTGCAGGGCTTCTCATAATGTTCACCGCATGCGGCGCGACGACTTGCGGCATGCTACCCAGCATGTAACCGAAAGTTGCAGACAGCCTGGCGTTAGGATGTGTGGCAAGTAAAGAGTAGCATTTGAAAAAGAAATGAAATTCATTAAGTCTGATTTGAGTTTTGAGAGCCTTCTAACTGCTAATTAATCAAGACTGTCAAAGGCATTGCCAACATGTTGCCAATCTCATCAAGTTGCCACAGCTACAGCCGCATTCGTATGCGCATCCGCAGCATCTACAACGTTGTCCCTATTCCCATCCCCATCCCTATCCCCATTCCCCGTATCCAGCCGCATCCGCAGCTGTTTAAACTTGTCGACTAAGCCGCTGCAAATCCCCTGAAAGCCTTGCCTGTCTGCACCTGGAAGCCTGAAAGCGAGCGAGGAATAAATTCGAGTTGAACAAAAAACCAGCTGATGGGAAATAAAAATGAAATGAAATGAAATTACCAAATTATGCCAGATGCGAACATTTTGCAGAAGTTCGCAGGAACATTCCAAGTCAAAGGCGCTTATGAAAATGTGCCAAAGACAGTTTGCCGTGAGTAAACAACAAATTCAAGTAAATACAAGTACAAGTATTATATGTGTGTATCATCTAACCTGCCACCCAAATATTTTATTCATATTTATGCATAAACTCCGCAGATTTTACGGTATGACTCGATTTTCAGACTTAACCATTTGTCTTTACGAGAAGTTAAATTTTTGTTGAAATCTCTTATCCGTAGACAACTTTGGAATCCACTTTTTTTAGCTGATTTTCCGCTGATTCATATGTTAAATACTCGCTAAGCTTTCAACTTTTCCATAAGACTCTGACATCAAAGAGTTGAATACTTAACTGAAGACGTTTTGGAAAAAATGTAATGAAAAAATTATGAATTGCTCGTCGGTTATTATTTACTTAAGACACTGTTCACCCCAAGGATAGTCATGCCCCTGAATGCGTTCTGACCAACTCAGTTGAAGGTAGTTGCCGGCGTCTGCAGTCTGAGGACTTCCGTTAATGGCGGCGTCTGTGTCTCAGACTGAAACGGCAACGGAAATCCACGTTAGACCGCGACAACAAAACAAAATACCGAATCTGTGGTGTAGAATGGAAAATGGAAATGGGAAAATGGGAAATGAAAATAGAGATCGCAACGTGGCGCATAAAAGATATGCCTGAACAGTTCTTGCCTCGATTTGTTGCTGCTGAATGTGCAGCATATGGCAAAAGTTTAAGTAAGCAATTTTTATTTATATTCCACACCAAGCACACTCACACTCACACTCACACTCACACACACACAAAGTATTTGTTGTGAGTCTGGTTGCAGCTGGTGAAAGAAATATGAGAAATTGTACCATATTTTGCTTCTGTTGGTCTAACTCAGCTTTATTTGTTTGCTTCATTGCATGGCACAGACATTTTGTGGTCGAGCGAGTCAAAGCCTCCATTTAAATTGAGAAATTGAGAGAGAAAAAAATATAAACTGCACACAAAGTCGAATTTGTTTGTTGTGGCACTTCTTTTTGCCAGTTGTTGCTGTTGTTGTTGTTGTTGTCTTTGCTGCTGTACGAGAATTGACTAGAATATGAGCGGAATATGTTTCTTGGTCAATTTCTGGTCACTTGGTATTCCAATAAGCAGCTGCATCTGCATTTTCCATATGTGCGAAATATTTAGTTTCATTTCCAGCTTGCATTTCAAACGATGCCTGTCCATAAATGCAAAATATATGAATCAAATATCTGGGAATCAGCTTTGTCTGTCTATTCAAGTGGCAATGGCTATGGACATGCCACATGCCACACATTGTGTGCGTGTGGCCTCATACTCATACATGTCCAAGTTTTCTACACTTATATCTACTTATACTATACACACTTTAAGCGGCTTCGATAAAAGGCTGTCTACTCCTTTGTCTGCAGAAAGTTTTTTATCGAAGTAAGTTGCAAGTGTGATTGAAGTCAATGCGATAAGTGCATTTATGAAAACCTTTGGCCCAAACATTGTGAAGCAGTCAGTGCATCTTTCAATATTCCACTTGACGAAATACATCAGTAGCTTAGAAACAGATTGTTTACAGAGCAAGTTTATAATAGTATTTGATTTCGGTAATCTTATCCAAATCTGTCTTAAGCCTTTTCAATTATATTGCTTTCTGAATATAATATTTATATTAATGTCAAGTTAAGACAGTTTAACACTCACCTCCTTCATCGGTCATCACCAAAATGGTTGTCTCCGGGCCAAGACCCTCCGGATTGAACACCTGCACTGTGACCTTGTATTGAGTGTACGTCTGCAGGTTCTGTATCTCATGGCTCTGAAAAAGTTAAGGAGAATACAGTGCAAATGTTAAAGGATTCCACATAATACGTTATAATATTAACATTTGATGAGTTTATAAAAAAAAATGTTTTATTTTTTGGAGAGGAAATTGCGCATTGCACACATTTTTGTGTGTTGTTGGCAAATAAGTACTACAAATTGAGGCAGTTATAAATGTATTTATAGGGGCGAAATGTGGCACAAAGAGGAAATTGAGTTGCACGGCCAGCGAGCGGCAATCGTCGTCTTAATTGTACGAGATGATGTATATATGATGTATAGAGTATGAGTGTGTGCAAAAGCAATCACTGGAGTTGCACTCGGAGTGGCCCCATCGAAGCCAGGAAGAAACTACTTAGGTGCACGAGCATATCCTGGCGACTGCGGTTTATTAAAACTTAACGAAAGGTCAAAAAGCGGTGCGAAACCATAAAACAAGCCGCTGGCTTTGAGAAGTTCGCAACCCGTATTCACATACACACACACTTACACTCACCCTCACACTCACATACACATATTCACTCTGAGGCTAAGCCCAAAATGGCTGCTCCTACAACATACACACAATTTATGTTGCATACATTAGAGCGTTGCTCTCAAATGCCTGCCCAGTCTTATTGTACTGCCGGGTATGTTAAGTTTGTGCAGCTGTATGTAACAGAGAGTAGTAGGTCTGTTATAAAGTACATATATGAACGCACAAATCTCGGAGCTGGAAATTGCTAGATTCGAATGAATTGTGTTTTCCAAACTATCTCAAAAAATAAAATAATTACAAGAGAAATTCGAATGCTTTTATTTGTAAGCATCTAAGATTCTTATCGCAGGGTATCTCTCAGTTCCGCAGTCTTTTCTAAAGCTTAATAACATCTTGTTTTCGTTGTTGTTGTTGCTGTTGTTGGTCGAGTGTCCTGACCACAAAGCGGTTGGTTTGTCGGTGCCTGGTACGGCTCAAAGCCTGTGCTTAGAAACGGATTGACTGCCATGCCAAAAGCTTAAGTGGCTGTTGGGCGCCAGAGTTGGCCAACGAGCGCTTTGATTTAACAAGCGACAACACACATATCTTCCCAGTGAACATGTGTGTGTGAGGCTCTGAATAGGCGATGTTTTAGTTGCTCTGGCGACCCGAATGCCCACTATATAATTTCATTTTATGTAGTCGAGTTTGCCTAGTAAATGAGCTCAGTAATTTACAACTGCTGCCACTTTTATGGTCACCAAAAATTGGCAGTGCCCAAGGCTAGAACAGTTAATTGATATAATGTAATTGATAGAGGCAATGTGCTAAAGCAAAAGTATGATAAATTGCTTGGCAGATTTTACTTCACTTATATGCAATCTTGACAAGAGAATGATGGAAATCTAGCTGGTTAGTAAAAGTGAAGCTGGAACTAAAATAAATCCGAACTTCAGACTGAATAAATGAGAAATGGGATGTGTCAACAATTAGCCAACACATCTGAAGCAACTAAAGCAACCTAGCTTCCATTTGAAATGAATGTTTCCGTAAACGTTTGGGGCTTTGGCGAAACATTTCAGCCACGTTAAGCAAGGGAAATTTATGCTTTACGGCGCAGAAATTTTAATTAGAAAATTGGCAAATTTAGCGCAACTTTAGAGTACGTCCCGCCCCGGGGTTTTTCACACGTGACAGCTCAATGTAGCCAACCAGGGCTGCTGTCCAACTAGGCGTGGTTAAGGGTTTCAGCTTTTAGGCGATGCGACAGGACGACAGGACGACAGGGCGAAGGGGCGACGGGTCGAGGAGAGGTCGCGAAGGGAGGCTGACAGCTAACGGTGATATGGGAATGGAAATACAGTAAGCCATGCCCTCGAGTTCGCAGAATGACTTAAAAAATGAAGTCGCACGTTTCTGCCTGCAAGGATAATATTTCAACATGCAACTGACATGCAAAAAGAATAGAATCCAGCACAGTTCAGCTCTGTTCAGTTCAGTTCAGCTCAGCTCTGTTCTCTGTTTTGCCCGGTTTGGCCTGCGGGGCAAGCGTCTAGATAACTGCAAAATATGCACTCAAGCACAAAAGCGTGCCACGTCGCTATCAGCGGAACTTGCAACACTCCAACACCCCTCAACCTATCTCAGTCCCTATCCTCATCCCTTCTCCTCCCTGCAAACTCTGCCCCTCTCCCACATGACACACTTCAAGCGACATCGCATAGTTTTTGGCATTTTAGGCAACTACGTCGCGTCGAGTGTCGTACGTGAGCATTATCGCTAATAATTTTTGCATATTTTAAGCCCCATTCCCCCAATTGAAAATACTGTAAATTCCCAAAAATGCATTGCATGCCCCGCATATTACTGCTCCAAATAGTACTGAAAGCGTGTGGGAAGCGGGTGCATCTTTAATCGGAAATTGACTAGACTTTAATCTACATATTATATCTAAATCATTTAATGAATGCATCCATATCAAAGGCAACAAAATAATTATAAAGCAATTAGACAGTTCTTATCTGTTAGATACTCTGCAAAAATGGAAACTATGAAAATTTATGTCTGCAAATGCAAGGGAATTATGTTAGAAAATATGTACATAAAAAAAACAGAGAATACAATTGAGAATTGAATGTGAAATTTCTAAATTACAAAAAATAATATCTATTTGACAGACAACTTTACACCTGAGAGATTAATGCTAATCGACAATATATCTTTTACGCTTTCACACATCCTTTTCATCCAATTTTAATGGCTTGGGCATAAAAAAAAGTCGTAAATTGAGAAATCTGTGCAGGAAACATTAACTCTGACCCTTGTGTCGCCAGTCATTAGCTAAATTCACTTTATGCCCCTGGGCTTACAATTTAAATAGTTGGGACTATCTAAGGTATCGCATCGAAGGGTAACTGGGACTCACAAGTTACGCATCCCCTCGGCTATTAGGTGTTACCTTGCCGTTGGCCCAAGATATTGCTTTTAGCTCTTGACTAAGGGTATTCCCATGTGGCATGGTGCGAAGCACGTGCCACTTTTGGCTACCCGCATGCTAGTATCAATGCCACATTCTCAAACCTCATTAGTGCCCTCGCGTGAGGTGGTATTTCAAAGATAGAAATGCCAACACTGTGCTACCCACTTCGAACTCCTAAGGTGAGCCTTGTTCTCAACTAATCGTTAACAAATTGCTTGTGATAGCGACCACTACAAGATATGGTAAATGAGCCCCATGGCAAAAGTGATACCTGACAGGTTGAAACAACATTGCTCTCTCTTTTTTTCGTGGCTGCCACATGTGTGGCTGTTTATCTGGGCGTGGCTGTGAGAAAATCACCTTTTGGCAGCAGGTGTAAATTACTTTTTAATACGTCGCGACGCGTTGCTGACGTGGCACAAAGCCGTGGAATGACAATCCGGAAACATGGAGAATATTTTAGCATATTTGTATTTCACTTGAGGAATGGTATTGAATGCATGGATGCATTGATGGATTCGAGCAACAGACAGACAGATTCAGATACTCAACGAACTTTAATGGAAATCAATAGAGTGCACGTTTTGAGGCATCTGCTGCCATTTTCAATGCTACAAAGTGTCAAGTCAGAAATTGTGGAAATTCAATTATTATTGTAGTAACGTGGTCTCTTTTTCACTCACCTCGACAGTATTGTCACGTATATAGATTTCCTTGGTATCGTTGGGACTGCGATCGCGTGGCCGATATGTAATGCGATAGCCCAGGAACTCACCCAATATGGTATCCGGCGATGGGGGCTTCCATGAGATGTACACCGAGGTGGACGAGGTGTTGTGCGCCGTCGTCGGTATCGGCTTGCCTGTGGGCGCTGTAAGTGAAAGAGACAGAGTCAGAGAAAGATAGAGAGAGAGATGAGTAGGAGCTTCAACATAAACTTGAACTGCCAAAAACTTGGCGGAAACTCAAAAATTTCAAATTAAAAATGCCTAACAAAAAGTTACGCTGTCGCAGTTGGTCTCGCTGGGCCGTCAAGTCGACGGTCGACGGTCGACGGTCGTCGTTACGTTGTCTGTGGCATTGTCAAGTTCTCACTGTCACGCAACATAAGTTGCAAGTGTCTTGCGCCTAAGCTATGCGGCCATAAGATTTGCCTTCCCTCTTCCTTGTCTCTTCTGTCGCATCAAGTTAAATGGTGCGTGTGCCTCACTCCGTCTGACGGTGTGACGGTCTGTTGGGCAGGTGAGCTAAATCGACGCAGTGTTCGAGTTGAAGTTTGAGGTGGAGTTGACGGTGTAGCTGAAGTTTCAATGTGGTGGGGGAGATTGGCAAGTTCCTCTGTCAGTTTATCACTTGGCAACTAAAATTGTGCTTCGTATAAATAAATTAAATGATATTTTCTTTTGACTTTGACACCAAATCAGCCGGAAATTGAAAACTGCTCCAACCGCTGTTGCTGCTGCTGTGGCATGTTCCTAATTTATGCATGCGACAAGCGTAATTTATACAAATTGGCAAATGCCACAGTTATGCGAGGCATCTGTGGCACGGTGGCACTTAATGAGCTACGAGCCGCAGACTATTGACTAATTTGCAGCAGCCGCATGTAGCATGAAGCATGTTGCAACATCTGCTCAGCTCGTATTCCAATAGTCTGTGGCATAAATAGAATTTCACGCCAAATCGAGTCTCTTACGGTACCCGGGCGGCGGTAACGTCATTTAGAGTGCTACTCGCAAGACAAATGTGTTGCTAATAGCTTGTCGCTGTCGCCGTTGGATATATGGCTAATACAGGGTAAGAACAAGGGATACAGCTACAGATACAGTTAGAGAGAGTAGGTGGTAAGACAGAAGGGGGCGTCATAGCTAGAAGGCAGTTGTTGTGCCTCTTGTGCTGTGATTAATGTCCGCCAGCCGCACTTAAAGCCTAGCAAAACTTCTATGACTTTTTGGGGTCAGTTGCCCAAAAAAGTATGCTGCGACGATTAATCATTGTCCGTGGCAGCCACAGAAGCAGGTGAAATGTCCATGCCACACGCATGAGGCACAACATGTTGAGTCAATATGCAAAGTTGCAAGTTGCAAGTTGTAATCCTTCTGCATATATTTAATCTATAGAGCAAAGCTGCAAGCCTTGTAAGCTATCCAACATTTTTAATTACTGAAATTACTTTTAAATTGTCTTGAATTATAAAATTGAATTTTTGTTTTTCTAAATTTGATGAAAGTATAACCTGATTATTTTGTGTTTGTTAAATTGAATCCTCATATAAATATAAATAAATAAATAAAATATAAATTTATAATATATTAAACGACGGGTTTATAGCCTTGCTTTATTGCTTTCTTTTTGACACCATTAAAAAATGTTTATTTGCCATTAATTAATATATATATATAGAGTGTTTTGTGTTGTTCAACTTTAGCAGTTCAGCAGAGACAGGTAAAGCGGTTGGGCTCTTAAGAGAATACATCTTGTAAACATCCTGTTAAGTTGTAGTTTGATGTTCTTGCCATGCACCAAATGTCACACACACACATCGAGTTGAACATAAAAATAATTAATCGTATATGAGGCTGAAATGCATGGATGGCGCTTTATGGGACCGCTTTTCATAGGCAACACTTAAAAGGTAACTTAGTTCCGTTTAGTTTAGCTCAGCTCAGCTATGGTCGGAGTCGGCATAAAATTCAAATGAAAATTTAATGCGATTGTAAAAAGTGTTATGTCAGGCCATGTCGGGCAATTAATGTGACTCACTGTCATAAAATAATGTAAGTGTGGTGCAACTACACGTGCCAGGATCAGTTCCGTACTTACCCTCGCGCAGCGTTACAATATAGTAGGATTCCTTGGAGGGAGGACTCACTCCCAGTTTGTTAACGGCCAGCAAGCGAAAGCTGTAGACGGTGAAGGGCGTCAGACCGGTCACCTGATATGAGGTCGCATTGGTTCTCGTATATATGCGAGACACCTGATCCCAGATACCATCCTCGCCCTCCCTGAAATATTCAAAGAAAGTAATCAATGTGAGAAACCATTAATAAATTACAGAATCCTTTGCGAATATCCAAATATCGTGGTTAGTTCAAATCAGAATAAAATATAATCTAACTTATCAAAATATTTTGTAGTCAACTAAGTCCTAAAATTGAAGAAACAATTAAGAAAACTAACTGAAAAGACCTTCATACATTTTCTAAAATCCCCTGCCAACACCTTGATTTAGATGACAAAATTAATCATATTATGTTCCCTTTATTGGAAATTGCTTTCAATTTTATTATATTTTTCACAATTTCTACCGGAAATGCAAGAGCAAGATTTTTACTGAGTAATCAGGGAACGGATATATATAAAAATACATATAAAGTATGGGTTGGAGCACGATGCATGATGGAAATGCATTGAGCACGGTGAACATTGAGCACCGTATAAATTTGGTGTATGTGTGTCACACATAGACACTAAAATATTTATGCGATTTTTAGCACACACAACAACACATATCCAAAAATATACCCGCACACCCGTCTTAGAAACAACATATTTGTGTGGGGAAATTGAGGACCGCTTTGTCGCATAAATTTGTAACAGAAACTGAGCCCCAATGAGCACTTTTCATGACCAATATCAAAGTGCAGTAAATTTTGTTTAAACTTGCAAAAATTTAGCATCATTTTTGTATTTTTGGGGTTGCATAAATTTCACGCATGTTACGTATGGATATATACATGTGTCTATGTTTGTGTGCGTGCGTGTGTGTGTGTGTGTGTGGTCTGTTTGTGTGTTGTGGTTGTGTTGAAAATGCTCACATTATGTTATTAGGGCTTATGCACAACATCAGATACACGAGTATGGAATGAATGAGCAGCTTTTATGTGTGATTAAAAATGCATTAAATATGAGATGTCGTCGAAGGCAAAAGCAAATAAAAAAGAATGGATAAAATAACAAAATATTTGACTACCAATAAAAAACATGGTAAACATTTTTTTAAGTTGCATGAAAAGCATTAAAATTAATAAATGCGTGTGGACAGCTTGTGAGTGTGTTGTGTGTGTGTTGTGTGTGTGTGTGTATGTGTGTGTGTGTGTATAACAGATGTGACTGTATTGTCAGTGCGCATTTTGGTAAAACGAATACAAGCTGTTTCTGGTGGGTAGCAGAGTTGGGTATGCAGAGAATTACGAATACGTAATATGCTTGTGTACAGTGTACACTGTACACTGTGTGGGTGGGAAAAAGTCTTGGCGACTCCATGAAAAATGGGCGGCAGAAACTTTTGAAAAATGTTGTAGGCCTAAAAACAGCTCCCTGCTACAGCAGCAACAATAACAGCAACAACAGCAGCAGCAACAAGAAAATAAACAGCAAAGTAACCGCAATGGCAAATAAATTTGTGGCCATCCTCACAGCATGTGTGTGTATGTGTGCGTGTGTGTGTTGTGGGTGTGCGTTTAAATCGGTATAAAATATACACACATTTTTTTGTAAGCCGCTTAAAATTTGTTGCTGCCTTTAACATATGGCTTTTAGTCGGATGTGCGAGTGTGTGAGTGTAAGGACAAAGTTCACGCACGACTTGTTTAAAGATGTAAATTTATTTGTGGTTAAACAACTATATAAAATACAAGAGTACATTGAACTGCATAGATAATGCGTGAATGAATACAATGAATTCAAAAACGGAATAAAATTGGGCCAAAAGTCTCTAACAATATAACAATTAAAAATGTTTTAGTGTATTGGCCACACAGTTATGAATAAAATATCAAAAGCAAATAACAATTACATAATGATTTTATTTTAATGTATTATGCCTAGTTAAAATTCTTCATTTATTTTCGCTATTAATATCTAATAATGAATGTAAATGAAATGAATAATGCTATAAAAGATTGAACAATAGTTAATTCGATTTTCGCGAAATAAATGTGATGCACTTTAAATTATGACGAATTATTAACATTGATTTCGAATGTCAAGTACGTGCTGTTGTCTGTGAGTGTGTTTGTGAACTGCATGAGAACCGAAAGTCAACAACAATTGGTCAATAAACATATAAAGGTAAACGTGTGTTTTCTCTCTCTCTCTCTCTGTCTCTCTCTCTCTATCTATCTCTCGCACTCAGTTGCAGGTGCTCTCCGGTAAGTAAGTACAAGTATATATTTGCATAAAAGCCACAGTAAACTTTTAATGTCAAATCACAATAGCACACACTCTCACTCTCACACACACTCACAGACAGACACACTCGTTTATGGGTCGTATTAATGTGAGGAATCTTGTTTTGGGGCCACTTCAGAGCTGCCTGAACTCACGAGTACTTCAACTGCATTGGCATTCAGTGTGGATTTGCGATGGGAGATGGGAAGATTTCAGCTGAAGTATTTCGTTGTCATCGTCTTTCAATTTGCAGTCGAACCGAAAGACGTTCGCCATATCAGCACCCCTGCCCATCGACGCCCCCGCAGTTGTA
This sequence comes from Drosophila sp. st01m, assembly GCA_018901795.1. Classification (NCBI taxonomy): domain Eukaryota; kingdom Metazoa; phylum Arthropoda; class Insecta; order Diptera; family Drosophilidae; genus Drosophila; species Drosophila sp. st01m. The sequence continues at coordinate 6,280,531 of JAEIFG010001494.1, read as the reverse complement.
TGCATCGAAAATAAACCGAATCAAGCGAAAATGTAAATAAGAGGCGTGCTATGCCAACAAATACAACAAGAACAACAACAATGGCAACAACTCAACCTCCCACTTCACATCACTTCACATCGATGGGAATTTACATAAAATGCTGTCAACGCCGCAGTCGCAGTTGCTGTTAACGTCGCTGTCCCCGTCGCCGTCGCCGTCGCATCGCAGTTGGTGCTCATCGGTGGCTTCATTTTGTGCATTGAGCAGACGCCCAAAAAAGTATGCTACATATATTCGCGCTTGTTCGGCTTTTGTGTGCGCTCTCTTTCTCTGTGTGCGTGCATGGGAGTGTGTGTGTGTGGGTGTGGGTGTGAGTCAGTGCTTGTGTTTGTGGGTGTGTATACAACGCGTGCCTGTGTGTGGTTATTTCTTATTTTGCATAAATGCACCACAGGCTTTGCTTTCCAGTTGCCTGTCATCGATTGCTGGCCCCGATGTCTTCTGCAGGTCGACAGCACGCCGTCTGTACCATCCTCCCCCCTCGTATCTCCTTTCCCCCCTGCCCAATGCAGTGCTATCCAGTGCCCCTACTCCTGTCCCTGTCTCTCCCTTTGCGATACTGCTGGAGTCGCTGCTGATGATGGGAATTTATTGAAAAAGTTTCGCTTTTCAGTTCTTTTGCATTCTCTGTGCTGGCCTTTGTATTGCACTGACGGCAATCGTTTTCATTTTATGCTCCGCATTGAGTTCAAGTTATTCGGAAAATAGCCGCTGCAAGAACGCCTCTGCATGTGTTTCTTCAAGCGTGTGTGTGTGTGGGTGTGTGTTAAACTGCACACTGCACGCTGTGTGCATGTTTTCTTTTCTATTTAAATGGAGCACAAGTGAAGTGGGTATCCTTTCTTTCATTCACCGATACTCACATGCTCGTATTCGCGAATTCGTATCGCATTTATCGTTTCACATATTAATTAAAGTACCCAGCATGCAGTTACGGGTGAGTGGGCGTGGCAGTGGATATTGCATACCGATTTACACTCGACAGTCGAGTGACAGTCGGAAAGCAATAAACGCATGATTTTAATTGAATGTCTTCTCAATGAATTTCCTCACCGAGAATCCCACTGCCTACTGACCACACTTAAGACTAGCTATATCGATATATCGAATACATATAACATATTCATTGATAGCAATATTATCACCATTAGGAACCGTCTTTAAATGAAAACTTTCAACACTTACCGCGTCTCAATAACGAAATGCGTGACGGGTGCATTTCGAGGATGTTGCGAGTGAGCCCAGGATAAGTTCACCGAGCGTGACGTGAAACTTATTAACAATGGACGCTCCGGTGGATCGGGCACATCTGTGTGAGATAAAAGACAAGGGAAAATAAACAACAACACATGAGAGAAACGGCAGTTATCAGGGAAATGCAAATGAAAATCATGACACGAAGGAGAATGAAGGATAATGTGTGGTGTGGATATCTTCAAAGTGAACACATATCTGAAAATGAAATCACCAAATGGAAGCAAACCGGATAAATCAATAATGTAGCTCTGGCTTTTATTAAATGAGAAAGCCAAACGAAAAGATACAAAATGAATATGCGATGGAATGGAATGGAAGGCAAGCACCGATAATGAGAAAAAGATAACTTCCACACCATCGACAGAGGAATAAGGTTACTTATCCTTATGGAAATGCAATTAAAATACTCACCTTGCACCAAGAGATCAACAATGGCCTCAGGTATGTGACGATCGTTGACCAGGCAGATGTATTCAGTGGTGTCACTGGCCATCGCCGGTGAGAATTGCAGGCCAAAGTTATCCGACAAAAGCTGTATCTGCAATTGGAAAAGTATTTGGGTCAAATGCCAGTAGATTCTGTGTAATTATTGCATCCTTCTTGTCATAGTTCCTCAACTAGTTCCGAATGGAATTCGAAACGAATGAACATCATTGTGTTCTGCCTCGTTGCCTAATCTATTTTGGGTTGCCATCAATTGGCATAACAAACAAATTTGCCTCAACGTGTGCAAAAACAAGTGCAGTCAAAGTAGGTTGAAAAACCAAACCGAACCGAACCTTAGATGGAAGATGGAGGATGGAGGAAGAGGCCACACCATGTGGTATGAGGGAAAACAAACGGACATGGAGATGTTGACAGTGCCTGACAACAATGTGGACAACACGAGTTTCTACTTTAGGCTCCGCAAACTTTTTAATACAAAAGACAAATAAGTTACCAAGAGCAAGTTTGCTGCATGACCACCTATCCCCTCCCCCTCCCCCCTCCTCACTCCGATTACATCTCTCTGCCCCTCTGCCCGTATCTTTTTCTGCAGCCTATGCACTGTGAGATGGTCAGTTGGTTGCTGCATGGTCAGCACTTAAAGCGGTCAGATAGGAGGATATACATACATTTACATACATATATGTATTATATATATGTATTTATGTCTGTATGTTGGGCCAGCATTTGACTCTGGCGACAATTTGTTGCCGTATCCGAGAACTTTCCAATGCAAATGTTAAAATTCGTGTTGTTGTTGCTGTTGATAAAAATCTTTTTGTGCTCATAATTGAGCTTGGTAAATTGAGTTTGGGCCAGTGCTCGTAAATGGCTTTTAGATTTGTTAGTTTTACTTGAATGTACTCGTAAAAGAAGCATTTATAAATTCGTGATATTTAATATTCTTATGGACTGATGGACTTTCGGTTTCTGAATAACTTCCAGCAAATTTATTACCCATCATAGATATTTATGCCTAGAGTAAACCTTAAGCTGAAACTGTCTGACATCTCAAGGATTGCTTTAAACTCAATGCCAGGCATTATTTAGTGCTTAAAAGTCTGTTGCTCGAGGTGAGTATGAAGAGTTCTCGTATGTGATGAATTATTTTTGTAATAATTCGGTTGCCTGCCTTACGGAATCTCGTTACTCTTTAGATGCCTCGTTCAACCTTCTGACGGTTAACTGACCAAATTTTATACTCTGTAATCTGAAAAATCGTATGTGTAAGTGTGTGTGTGTGTATCTGTTTTTTCCACAAAATTCTATGGCAAACTGCACTCTTCTCACCCCTTAGAAGTTAAGCGGGAGTTTGTTGCTCGATTGGATTTTGTTATTAAGCAATAACCAAGAGTTGCTGGCCGCAAAACAATTTTCCAATTTTTCTACTCGGATTTTCAATTTACATTGCAGTCTGCAGTGAAGCACGTAGAACTTGCAACTACATTTTAATTACATGCAACAAATTATTAAAACTGGCTGGCAACTTGATTGCATTTCTAGTGCAATCTCTAAGAGAGAGAGAGAGAGAGAGAAAAGAGAGAGAGAGAGAGTTGCTGATCCAATTGCCATTTATCTAACCATCTGTATGTTTGGACTGCGATTGAATTGCTAACTTAGAGAAAGAGAGAACTAGATGCTTCCACTAGCCCAGTTAAGCTCGTTTAAGTTGCCAAGAGTAAGTGACAGGAACATGAATCATTTTTGCTCCAGCCATAAAACAAAAGTTAATAGATGCTTAAGATTAAGTAAGTGTGAGTGTGTGTGTTGGTAAGCGTATGTAGTGTCAGTTGTAATAAAATGAAGCACCTACTGGCCGGGGTGAAAAAGTTTTAATACACATAATAGCCAAGCATAAAGCACACGACGCAGCCGTCGCAGTTTGAGCAATGGCAATGGCAATGGCAGTGTCAGTGGCAAAGGCCAAAATGGCCAAGAAATATGAGCGAAAGTCCGGAGCAGGTAACAAGCTCTGCTTTGCTTGGCGCCAACTTTCGCCAACTGCAGCTCAAGTGTCCCAGTTTGCCATTTAACACAATGTGAGGAACGGCTCACAAAGCATGGCCAGAGCTACCAGAGGTTCCACAGTTCCACAGCGTCTTATCCACATAGCCGCCTTCTGGCTTGCAGCTGGAACTTCTTCATCATTTTGCCTGGTTGTCTCAGTGGCCCCACGAGTGCGTTTAAAGCCGTTGCCGTTGCCGTTGCCGTGCAACTTGTCTGCTTGGCTGTTGGCAGCCACTTAAACCATTTTTGCGCCTCGTCGTTTTTCTTTTAGTACAACTATCAAACATTAAAAATATATTGGGCTCCTCCAACGTCTGCAGCCTGCAGTCTGCAGTCTGCAGTCGGTAGTCTTCGGTCTGCAACAGCACCTTAGTTACTCACCCCCCTCGCCACTGATGGCCACTTAGTTCTTTTGACTTTTGCTGCACTTTCTTTCAGTTTTACGAAGTCTTTGGCGGCGGTCGTGGCAAAGTTCAAACAGCCGCCTTGAAACTAACTGGCTATCAATTATTTTAACAGCTACGTTTTTTGTCTAGTGCAAACTAGCGACGCCAGCCAAGAACCAAAAATATTTAATGGCCAAACTCGAGTGCCTTTGTCCGGGCCATAAAGTGGCAGCAAACGAGTGTGGCAAGTGGGTAATGAATTCTAATATGACACAAAGCTGAGCTACTTGTACCATTCTCAAGAGGCTTATTGCCATCGATGGAATGAAATAAACAATACTGCTCAACTGATAAATCAAGACTTACCCGCGGGCTATGCAGCAATGGTATGCGATTGGCAAACTGTGCGATTGTCGTGGATGCTGTCTTCCACACCAGCGTGTCGACCAGAGAGTGCTCGGTGACGCCCGGACATGGTATGGTCACGTTCTTGCCAGCTTCGGCGTTTACCTTGACGTAGTCCAGATTCGTCACGTCTGCAAGGAGAAGAGAAAAGCAGATAAGAGAAGAGCAGATAAGAGAAGAGCAGTGTTGAGAAGATGGAGAGAAATGTTGTAAAGTTGAGGGCAATAACATTATTATTACCGTGCCAAATATGGCCAAGTTGAAGGGGCTCTTAAGTTATTTCGCCTACAAAGTTGTGCAAAATATGTTGAAGGTATTTTAATTTCACATAATGTTTTGACTGAGATTATAAAGTTCCCTTTTCAATGGAATTTAATGCAACAAAATATCTTACAAGTTGTTGCCAGTGCATCCTATGCATCTCATTCTGTAAGTGTAAGTCTGTGTGTGTTGTGCATACACACTGGCAGACCGTTACAGCAGGCACTAACTTGAGACAGACGAACACACGCTTACCTTTGATCCTTCTGAGCAATATTTGTTTAGGGAAATTGCCAAACGCATTTCAGCATTAAGTCTTACACAGCAGAGTTTGTGTGTGGTTTGTGGCACTATTGCATGAAGTTCAGACACCGGTAAAATCCGGTCTAAACTGGAGCTTCAATTAAAATTATAAAAACAACAAACAGTCCACTAGGCAGGACTGGATTCCTTTTATTGACCAGTTTGCCGCTTGCAGCATGCAGCATTCTGTTTGTGGCGCATAAATTTGTAAGCGTCCACGTGTTTGGATTAAGCATTAGGCATGACTCAAATGGGCAGCACCACATATGACCATGTCCTGTTCTTCCGTCCTAACGAATTCAATAGAAAAATCATAGTGAGAAAACAATTGCCACTGGCAGTGCAACTAGTTGCAGCAGCAACAACAGCAAGTGCAGCTTCTCTGCAATCAGCTTCTATGCAATTTGAAACTGTGCCTTCAACAGACCTTTTAACAGTTTTGGCCAGCTTCTGCATGGCAATGACTTAATTTCGGACCATTGTCGGCACACATTGGCATTGGCAGTGGCTTATTGGTTGCATTCAATCGGTAACATCACCCCGGCTGTGATGCTACTTCAACAAGCTCGACGTGAAAAGTATGCCATTGAATTTATCGATCGCAGATCGTAGCAATGCATTACAATGCACAGTGGGCGAATTACCTCATTTAGCTCAACTCAATTAAAGCTATCAGTTTCATGAAATAGCTCTTATTTATTGTTTGCTTTTCTGAAGAAAAAATGAATGTAGTTAAAATGTGGAAATGTTTCGTAATTAAAAGTATAATAAAAATTCTACTTTTTGACCGAACATAAACTTCTATAGAGCGGAACTTTGGAACGTTATATGTATGTTTATCAGGTCTAATTCGGTTTCCACTGTCTACTGCTCTGTTCATATGAAGTCTTATTAATTCTATATGTTATTAACTTATAATAAAAAAACCAAAAAGACTTTTTATTTTAATTAAAAAAATCTAAGCAGAAATATTCTTATAATAAAGTAATTAATTTGTTTGCAATTTATTAATTGCGTTTACATAGTTCAGTCAAATCGACCACTGTGCAACGAGTTGATAGATTGTTGAAGTTTTGCTTGATTTGTGTAGAGCTTCTGATGCCATAACATAGGAATAACAATTGTGCCAAGCCTGTGGTATACTCCAATGTGGACGACACCTCTGGGGTGCACTTTTTCAGGGTGGACACAAACTCAACGCCAGCCCGCTTAATTACTCTGCTCTTGTCGCCAGTTCTGGCTGTGATTCTGATGTCGGACCGGAGTTTTGGCATCGTCTGCCAACGGCATCTGTGTAATTGTCTCTCATGCCACAGACAGCATGGGGATCGGTTTGGACTCGTTCGCATATTTTGCATATTATAAGCTGGCCATCGTCCCAGCTGGATGCTTCTACATACTCCTCCAATTTCGACTCTCTCCGCACACTCTCCTGATGTCCGGGTTTGGGTCCGGGTACTGGCTCTAAAACTGGTCAGTTTTGGGTAATTTATGGCTTTCGGCACCAGAATACGACTGTCGAGCTGGCAGACTGGCGGATGTCGCACTGGAACTACTGCAGCTGCCAGAGATTTTGCATACTTATTATGCCAACCGCATGCTGATGAGTGTTCCAAAAGCAGCGCAACTGTCGCTCCAGGGCAGAGTGTTTAATTTCCTGATCATTTTTCGATGCGAAATCGCGACGCCGGTTATTGTGCCCAAATGTCAAGTGGTAACCTGTCACCTCCCTTCTCCCACCAACTCCACAAGTCAAATTGTATTTCATACTCCTACTCTACATAATGACTGCCGTGCTATAACTCAGGAAACAATTGCGCCCAATTTATGCGTCAGTGCAAAATGTTGGAGTGAAGTTCTGGTTTGAATTGAATAACACGAAGTCGCAGTAAAAGATACTCGTATAATTAAAAAACAGGCCCAAACGATGCAGCCAAACAGACGCTGGCTGCGTAAATAAATTATAATTACGAATATTTGGATGGCTGCTCGAGTGCCCAGGGGAATCTCAGTCCGAGTCCACAATGAGCACAATTTGCCAAGCAACCCCGACAGCAGTTGCACTTGGTTTGCGGTTCACTTGACTGGGTCGGAGCAAAGCTAATAATCAAATTGAATGCAACCCTCAAAGCGGCAACAGACGAAGCGGCAACAATTAATTTTATTTATGTTGATTCTAATCAACGAAAAACGTTTTCACTCCGACAATTGCCTCTTGTGGCGTTTGCAACTATGGCAATCTGTCCAGCTTGTTTTTTTTTATCTATTCGACTGTCATTATGTCCGCCTGCCCGACTGTTTGTCTGTGAATTAAAATTGAATCCATGCACCGTTGCGTCCACTGCGTGTGGCAAACAGTGTCGAGTCGAAATCATTATTGTTATTAGTATATTTAGACGTGTCCGATTGGCCAACAGGTCCCGTGCACTCCTGGCCAAGTCAATGGCCAACAAGCACTTGGCATTGAGCTCTGACAGCATTGGGCACTAACCCAAGCATAACTGAGCTAAATCGTGCTGCTCTGCACGGTTGAACCTGGCGATTGCTCTCGAGAGAATCCAGTTGCAAGTAACTGTCATTAGGAGGAGCGTGCAGCAGGATTGTTGCTGATGCCACTGATGTCACCGACTGCAGTTAGTCGTGGGTCAGTGCCAGCCAATGTTACTGTTATGTGTCGCACACAAGTTCAACTGACGTTGCACCACTTAGATTAGCAAACAGCATTAACAATTTTCTGCTACAAGAAAAATGTTTCAACCCACAACATGAGTACAAATTAATTGATTTTATGATAGTTCAATTGAAATATATCGAATGTATACTCTTAAACTGTTAGCTATATAATGTTTAGCTATCTACAGATTTCAGTAAGTTAAAGATTTGTTTGTCTCTTTGAGATTCTCTGCTGCAGATACTATTGTATCTCATAATTTTCATAATTGTGTAACGTTGAATGTTTAAGGAATCGTAAAGCAACTCATGACTTAATTTAATTCATTTTACTTCTGCGGTTATTAGGGTTTTAAGTGGGACTCTTTGATACTTGGATTTCTCAACGCAAAGAGTACATTAAAAGCTGCAATGCTGCTTACAACTGAATCATGCGGTGCCTAAAGGGCGGCCGGGGGAAAATGGTTGTTGAAAGAACCAGTCGAACCAAATTCCACAAAATTGACATTGGCAGCCCGACAGCAATAGCAACAGACAGCATCAGCAGCGTTCGCAGTGAAGGCAATTGCATTTTAATCCTTCTGCTGTTGCCTTTTGACCAACAACTCGCTGCCAATCGTCTAGCAAAAGGCTTTTACTGTTTCGCCTGGTTTCAGCGAATTTTCAAACATTTAGGCCATCTACAGTTCTACTGCGGATCAGTTTTCTCACTGCAAAAGGGCGCAGTTCATTTTGGCTACCCAATTGACTGCATTTTGGAAGGGCCAACAAGTTGGCCAGCATTTGTTCAGCCGTTGCAGCTCTATGCAATTTTGAAAACGGTCATTTATGAAATCATTGCCATACAATTTGGTGTCCAGCGAACTCAATGTATGAACCGTCAGTCGCATTAAAATGGAATCGGCACAAACAAAGATTTTAACTCTGTATCTCTTTCTCTCCGTCTCTCTCTCCCCCTCTCTCTGCCCAGTTAACTATATAAAGTGGCTGATGGACTAAGCTTACATTTTCTGGCATTCCAATTCCACTTGCATTTGCTCGCTGGAAACACATTTTCCACGCTCCAACACTTGCAAGTGGTTGCCTCTCGGGGACAATTAAATGCATTTTTACCATTTTTTGCTGTTGGACAATTTTATCAACCAAAACTCCTCCTCCATCGACCACATCTGAGGACTGTGCATACTTTTTACGCATTCATTTCAGCTTCATATTCGATTGAAGTGCTTGAATAATTATCCAATTTAAATTGAAGCCAACTTATTTGCTGGCCCGACATTAACTTGTTAATCTGCTTTTACTTTTCAGGTATATATTTCTTATTTATTTATAAGTATTTTTACTTTGCAGTTGCTTAAGGCACGTGCCAAGGACAGAGACTGTAAAGGATGCGTGTGTCTGTCCCCTGTCTGTCTGTCTGTCTGTCTGTCTGACTGACTGAATGGTTGACTGGCTCGCTGATTGAATAGACAGTCTGTCATCTCTCGTGGTGCAGGTGGTGGTGGTGGTGGTGGTAGTTGGCTCTTCAATGTAAATGAATGCTTAAGCAGACCCACAGACAGCGGTCCGGCTTATGACAAGGACAGCAGCAGCAACAACAACAACAACAGCAACAGCGACAGCAACAGCGGCTCGTTCACATGGCGACAAGATATCCCTTTTTATGCCTGAGTACTGCAAATAATGAAATTACAATAAACCCACACACACACACACACACACGCACAACGAAATACATGCTTATCATATTTTTTATAAATGTGAAATGCCGAACTTCCAAATATCCTATAACACTTATTTAAGGGTAGATAAGGGTATAACAAGATCTGCTCAAAACTAATATATATTTGTCTTGAACACTTCTATTTATTGGAATGACTCTGTGATACCCGGTTTGCATATTTGCTTTGGATGTGGCATGTGTGAGACGGATGATTGGGCCACAGTACTCGAGTACAGGTAAATACACAAACGAGGCGGTATCAAGTGTTTCTGTTATGAAAATGTCTGGTCCTCACCCATCACGGATCAGTCACTAATGCTGACATCATTTTGAAGGCAAGCTGACGCATCTGTCAACCCAAACTCAACCAAGTGCATGTGTGTCTGTTTGTGTGTGTGTGAGAGTCTTTAAGTGTGTCTGTGTGGGTGTGTGTGCTTTTCAATTTCGTTCAACTTCATCTTCAGTAATTTGATGTGAATGATTGAATGGGTTTGGCTGGGTAAGTTTGTAAGTTGCTGGATTGCTGGATTGCTGGATTGGTTGGGGTGGTAATTGTTTGACGGGCAGCTTTAAGTGCTTCCATCTCATTACACAAATGCGGATTAAAATAAGTTAAAAATGTATACATAATAACTCGATTAAATGATTGCCTGCCAACCCTTAACCCTTAAACACAGTCAACACCCTCGGTTTACCGTGCAAATTTAAATTAAATTGTCACCCATGATTAAGGGTAGGGTGTCAGTCAAAAACACTTGTCAAATTCATAAAAAATTTATAAACAAAATCTCCGGTATAATCAAGAAGAAATCGAAAAATTGCTGAACTAAACTTTGCAGCATTAACAGTTAATTTAAATAATCAAATGCGCTTTTAGGATATGAGTAAAGGATATTACTTTTATCACCCCAGTCATGCAACCTTCTGGGCACCCAAATACACTGACTGTCCTCTTTGAAAGCCTGCAAAATTGGCGAAACATCGCATTGCCACAAGCACCTGCCCCTGTCCCTGCCCCTGCTCCATCTTCTGCTGTTGCCATTGGCATTGCGGCACTTGAATGGAATACGATGCACTTTTAAAGACTAAGGGACAGGACAGGACCGGAGGCAATGTGAGGCCATCGGCGGCAGGTGAAAAATGAAAGGCTTCAATGCTGTTGCTGCTGTGCTAGGTAAATTTTTAGCGAGTTCTTGCCACTGAACACCGCTTTGAGTGTATGTATCTGTGTGAGCGAGTGTGTGTGTTTGTGTGTGTTGTCGCCCTTGTCATGGATGGCGCTTGGCGTAATTAAAGCTAAATAGCCGACATAATGAGCAAGTAATTAGCGATGCTTTTGCCACCAGTTTGCCATGTCCTGCTTCGTCCTGCGTCCCTCTTCGCTGCCATTACCCCTCTACAGATGCACCTTTGGCTGCTACTTATTTTGCTGCAAATGCTGAATACTTATTGCTCAATGCTCAATGGAAACGATGATCTCAAAATGGTATACTTAACATATTTATGTTGAAATCTGAACATTTCTCGTATCTGATTTCGACAGCATTCACGTGGATATCCTTGACTCCTGTAACACTCATTGATTGATACATTTTAATTAATTTCGATTCAATGTCCTCAGTTTTCAATAGCTCTCGAATAACATTTGCCGCTTTTTATCATAATTAATTGTTAATCATTCATGCTTAAACAATAACATAAATTAAATGAAAAATGGACTGAATAACGAAAATCCTTCTTGTATGTAATGAAATAATACGTAAATATCAAAATCAATTTATTTCAAATTTTTATTGCTTATTATAAAATTAACTTTAATCATATGCTAATTTGCATATAGCTAGAAATGTTAGGTTCATCCCGTGATATTCTGGTTGTAAGCAATCTATTTACTTGTGTGCCCCATGCACCATGCCTCATGTTCCGTGGGTTTCATGCCTCGTGCCCCACGGAACGCGACTTGGCAAACAAAAGACCCAACAACGCCGAAAAGCAAACTCAAATAGTAGAGTAAGTTTCTTTCTCATTAGGCGTCATGTTTACCAACGCACACCTACGCACACATACACACACATACACTCACACCGACACACACACACACATACACAAAAAAACAGACATAAGACCAAAGCAATTTTGACACCAGCAGTTGAAGCTGCCTAATGAGTCCAAATCCAACGCCCGCACACTGCAAAAGAGAGAAGGGGCTACCGGGGCTCGAGGATGAGAATTATTTGAGCTAATGTCCGTAGACAACAACAGACAAACAACAACAGACAAACAACAACAACGACAACAACGACAAAAGTACTGCTGATGGTGACAAGGCTGACAGGCCATCAACGGATGCCATGTTGTTTGTGTAATTTGTTTAAAAGCTGGCGTGGTAAAAGAAGTACATAGTATATAAATGTTGTGCTGGACGACAGGATGGCAACAATAGCAACAGTGGAGCGTTCATGTTTTAATTAATCATAGCCTGGCTAAACAAAAGTCAAGCTGCCAGCGAGAAGAGGGCCAAGAGGCGGGATGTATGGGAATAGAGGGAGAGAAGAGGAATAAGGGCGTCAAATCGAGTCTAGAAATACGTATTTGGTAAACAACAACGACAGCAAAATGTGAACAACAAACGTCTAGATAAATATGTCAACGACAAAATACGCGCCCCTCCCACTTTCCCTACCTCCCTCCCTACCTCATTCCCGCTTTGCCTTTTTCCCGCATTTCTACCCCCAACTGTACATGCGGCTATTTTCAGTGACACTAATGACCCCATCCCCGATCCTTGCATATGGATTGAACTGGGTCAACACGGGCATGGTAAATATTTGCTGCTGAGATAATGAAATTTACATTTCACAGAAGTAGAAAACGAGGCAACTTTTATTTCAAGTCCACTGTAGAACTCAACTTAGCCACGACAACAGAGCAGCTTTAATTGCACAGAAAAAAAGGAAAGAAACAGCTACTAGTTGTCACTGTTGCACCTGTGGCAGCAACAAGCGCACTTGCCTTGTGGCATTATACACAGAAAACGACTTAGCCACAGATTTCACTCCTTTCGTCTCTTTTCTTATATTCTTTAGTCTCTTCTTTTTTGGATGTTGCACAGCTGTTTTTGTTTTACTTTATTTTCAATTGGGAAATGCACGACTTCGAAATATTATACTCTTCAATTCCAGTTTAGTATTGCCACATTAAAGTTAGCTTTACTTTTATTAATGATCATTTATTTTCAAAGATTCCGCGTTAAGTATGCATTGTTGGTCGGTCCTGCCACGCCCCCCTGGAGCATCGCATGCCACTCGCTTTTGGAAGCCTACAACAAATGACATGACATTTCGGTATTTATCTCGCTGAAATACTTGCGGCAAAAGGAATACATCTAATAAATTAGGCGATACAATGTGGCAGCGTATAGAAAGGGAAATAGAGAGAGCGAGATTGAGAGGGAGAGGAAGGAAAGATATAAACACTATAGATTGGCCCGCCTTGAGGCAGAAAGTGGTTTGAATTGAACACCACAACAACAGCAACAACAACAACAACAACCACATCGAATAACAAGTTAAACTGTAAACAAACGCGACAATTTATCTTACTTTCATTTAATTGTCAACGGCAAATTGCTTACAAAGCGACAGTGAAAGCGAAAGCGAACACGAAAGAAAGCGATAGCGAAAGTGGAACAGGCCAAGCAACATAATCTATTTATGCATGTGTGCGTGTGTATCTCTGTATGTGTGTGTGTGTGTTATTATCAACGTTAAATTAGCGCTGACAAATGGATAAAGTCGAAAGTGGAATTGTTTACATTTTATTGTTGATATTTCAATACTTTCAATAAGACACAAGAATGCAAAATAAATGGAAACCATATTTATTTAAATAGAGACTGTATACTGTACGTGTGTTTGTATTAGTGCTGTTTTGAATACGGCCCGAAAATATGCAACAATATAAATAGAGAGCTGTCATTGTTGTCGCTGCTTGGGTTGATGTTGCTGCTGTTGCTGTTGTTGTTGGTGTTAGTGTTGGTGACGTGGTGCTTATCACAAAGTGGGTCAGTCGCTCACTGACACCATGACACTTAAGTGCGCACACACACAAGCACAGACACACAGACACGAGACAGTTGCAGCTAAAAGTATGCAGCTGATGTAACGTTGCGTTTGATACACTCAAGCGTCGACAGACGCACTCAACAACAGTAGCAACAACAGCAGCAACAATAGCAGCAACAACAGCAGCAACAACAAACTGACACAGTTGACGTCTAGATCCGTAATGCAGTCGGGCAGGCACTCAGTCAACCTCAGAACCGCACACCCCCTCCTCCCTTGCCCTTGCGAGGCAACCCTCTGTTGTCATTTGTAATTTTTTGCTGCTTCTGCTGCTGTTGTTGTTGCTATTGTTGCAGTATTTAGCCAACTGTTTTAAGTGTATGAGTGGCGGAAAGGCAAGAGTGCCATCAAAATACAAAATACAGTCAAGTACTTAGTCGCAAGCGTTTAAATGTTGATTGTGGCCAACATAAATTGTTTGTAGTTGGTCGTAGTTTAGTTTCTTTGGATTTACCTTTCCTCAACTTGAGGATGACTGAGCTCATTTGACTGTTAATGTTCGTTAATAGGCACTGAGTACTCGACAATAACACACATGCTGCTTATACACAACAACGATTAGCCGGCTCGAATCAAATTTAATTTGTTTAGAAGACTAGCTGTCAGTTGTTGTCAGATACGTGAACGGTCAAAAGCAATGGACATCTTACGAATATACCTGATTTTCACATGTGCAGCTCTTGGCCCAGTTAGCTCCGCTTGTGTTGCCTCTGTAAGCGTTTTGCGGGTCAAGTGCGTAGCGTATGCTACAACACAATAGACGTTGGCCTTTGCCCTGCATCCCCTTGCCTCTTTATCCCGTTCGGCAGCCCACAAGACTCACCTGGGGCCTAAAGTCAGTAACGCACTAAGTGAAACATCCAACACAAATAGCACACGTTTGCCCCACAAACACAGACACACGCACACACACACACACACACACATATATAAACACATACACACATGGCGCTTTGGCTGAGCAAACAACTATCAAGCGTTGCTTATACGCAACGTAAACCATTGTCTAGCTTGCCAGGCGCTTACTTACGTATGCCATGTGCTAGGTGTGTATATCAGTGTGTGTGTGTGTGTGTGTGTGTGCTTGTGCTTGTGCACTCAGCATCACCACCAACTGAACCGCCAACACTCGGTTCTCTTCACTCTCTTTGCGCAGATTTAAACTAAATTTTCAAATGCATTTTGTGCGTGTTTATTATTTTAATTACAAGCTGGCAAGACTTAAATATGTACTAATGCAAATTGTTCTCGTCTGTAGAATCCTGTTACTGCATTTAACTCTCTCTCCGTCTTCATCTCTTACCTATCTCTCTCTCTCTCTCTTCTCTCTACTATATAAAATTAACTATTAAGCGCTCGGTTTAGTAATTAAAATGCATCATGATTATTTGCTTATGAGTTGTCACAGACTCAACAGTACCAGCTGTATCTGAAGCTGCTTCTAACAATTTTATCATGGCGTCATCTGCTGTATCTGTGTGGGAATGTATCTGTGTGTGTGTGTGTGTGTCAATGCTTGGCTGCAGATCAAATAATGACAATGGCTCCAGTCTTGGTTTCGAGTTAAATTCTGCGTCACAATGAGTTTGCATTTCTCGTTGCTTTATTCTAAACAAAGTGGGCTATGGCCACGCCCTAGTTCCATCTAACGAGTAATGACTGTAATGACTCAGCACATTTGTCACTTCTCCTGCTGACTGTTGTCTATAAATAAAGGCGACATTATTTGATTAATTTCGATTTGCATTTGTTTTCATTAGTCTAATTTCATCAGTGTTCATATACGTATGTACTCCATATACATTTATATATTGTGTGCGATTGTGTGGCTGGCAAACTGTGTATGTAAGTGTGTGTATGGGCGATAATTAAGTTAAAGTTAAGCAATATTCGAGTTCAGTTTTAAGAGCCTCTCAAAATAACCGCAGCATATTCTGGGACAAATGCTTAACTAGAATTCAGCAATATAATGTATTGTTTAATTACGAGAAAAGATATGCATTAAATGTAAGACAATTAAGATGATTATAGGGCTTTTGATAAGAATCTATTGCTAATTACACAAATTGGTTAAAGTTTAAGTTTATCATATAATGCGATGCAATAGGAAATTCATTTCATATAAGCACTAAAATAGGTATTATAATACTCTCTATTTGTATCTCCCTCTTTTCCTTTCTACTCCTCTATTAAGCTTCGGATTTATAATAAAGTTTAAACATTTATTTAGTTATCCTACAAAGTGGGTGAACAGTCTGCGGTCGTCAACGTGCAAATATTCTGACAAAATGTTTACCTGTATATAAATATGAATATAGGCGTGTGTTGCATGTGTGTGTGTAGGTAGTTGGCTAACTGTTGTTATCAGCTTTCATAATAATTGCAGCTGCAAATTGCCTTTATTTATTGTTTAGCTGCACAGCAACAACATCTGTTGCAGTATCTGCAGTTATTTTAATGATGACAAGTGTTTGTATTACCCCACAGACAGCAATTGCAATTGCTGGTTGCCCTGTACTACACACACACACACAACACACATGCACCCAAGCACGTGAGGATATGTATCTGTGAGTGCAGTCGTGTGCATGTAAATTTAAATCATAAACACACGGGACCACAATAAACTCTGCTCATTACAACTGCTAATAAATTGTCATTGCCACAGAAGAGCAACACACACACACATACGTACAGTGTACACATGACCACTCACACACACACACATACGCACACACAGACTCTCTCACACACAAAACCATAAGGTGCAGAGCAGACAATTCTCATAGCTTGTGGGTCATTGCCTAATTTGAACCTTGGCTTCGAGTAATCAGCAGTTTATTGAACTTGTCATTGATGGGTTACTGTGAGTGTATAAGTTTTGGCCAAATGCGAAATCAATTACTTGAAAGTAAGCAAGAAAAGAAAAAGTTAAGGCCACAATTTGCAAACAGAGCGACAATGATGAAAGAACAACAAATAAACGCAGTCAATGTCCTTGTGGTAACTGGCAATGTCTTGGCATCATAAATAAAAAACCAATTAATATGTCTTCGTCTCAAGGCGTCAGACAGACAGACAGACACGTGAGTGAGTAAGAGTAAGAGTAAGAGTGAGAGAATAAATTGGCAAGTAAGCGTTTCAACTAGAAATTTAAGTAGACAACGGCAACGTGTCTATTAAAGAGCTCTTGAGCAAAGTAACATAAACACAACGTTTGAGGTACATTAAGTTAACTAGGAGCTAGGACACAAGTCGTTCTCCATATACTCTTGGCAATAGGACATCCACAATATTTATACCTCAATGTAACATTGCATTGGTGAAAGTTGTTAAACTCTGCTTTGGTTAGAGCTCAAGCAAAAGGCGTTAAACGAAGTAACTCTAATAACAGCCACACACGCAGCAGCAGCAGCAACGACAATGGGAACGGGAACGGGAACTGGAACGGAAACAACAACAATGACAGCGATAGCAACAAGGACAACGATAGCTGAAGTAGCAATAGCTGGCCAAACACCATTAACATAGCAACAGCGACAACTGTTTGCTGGTAGTGGAAAGACATGTTACACATACGCATCGTTGTACATAGTTACACACACACACATCGACACGCACACATGATATAAATGATCTGCCTTCTTACGGTGCTTTTCTTTTGCAGTGTTTGCGAATGTTTTACCTTTAGCACGGCCTTTTTTTCCGCTCCGATTCTGCTTTTTATGCGTATGTGTATGCGTGTGTTTGTGTATGTGTGTGTGTGTAGGCCACATCTAAGTTGCTGCGTAAGCCGCCAAATGACTTTGTGGCATTAGACATGCAGCGAGCGAGGCAGCAGCCAAAACACGCACATCCGGTGCGAGCATGTTTTCGGGTACTCGTATCTATACACCTGTCTTCCTATCTTCCTGTCTGTCTGTCTGTCTGCCTTTCTGTCGGCTTGTCCTCCCGTCTACTTCCTGCCTGCCTCGTTTGTTATTGTGCCTGGCAACCGCTCACATTAGCGACAGTCGCTTAAATTTAAATTTGCCTGCTGACATTTGCTGCCAAAAGCAGGATGACTCCTTTTGGCCTCTTAATCTCAGCATTTCCCCTGCTTCACCTCGCTTCCCCTCCCATCTCATGAGTTGGCCTAATGGTTTTTCGATAATCATTTTCAGTGCGCGCATATTTGTACTTTAAGTGAGGTTATAACATTTAGCCACATATAAATTCATATCTGAAGTCTTTTTTCGTTGCCAACTAATAAAAAAAGGAGCCAAGTTTTTACCAGCTTTGTTGATGGCCATCAATCGAAGTGTAGTGCAGAGTGCGTTATGTGGTTAGTTATTGACAGGACCTTTCGTGCGTGTGTTTGCTTTGCCAGGACGATTGACGCTTCGGCTGTCTGTGGGTTTGTCACTTCCGTATGGCAAAACATTTGCCGTTGTGTTTATACATTGGTTGTTTTACTTGTTGTGTTTGTCGACGCCCAACACACACTCTCACACACACACTCACACGAGCACACATCAAAAGTTGTTAACAAATGTTTGCGTTTAATTTTTGCGGTGCATGGCAACCAACGTCAGCTGTAACAATAACAATAATGATGGCAACAATAACATGCTAACTATGTTGTTTGGCTTTAACAACTAATTACTCATATATTTTGAGAACAGGTCGACGGTTCGATGGGTCGTATGCGTTATATTGCCACTTGATGGGCATATAGTAATACTGTTTTTGTTTTTTACACAACATTAACAGATCTCTGCTCTAGTTGACTAGGTAGCTATGAAAGCTGCACCTTAATCTAAAAAGACAAGGGGAGTGCACCTTCAAGGATGAATATTGGTGGAGAGGGGGGGGGGCATAAACAGGACATGCGGTTGTAATAATTGGATATAAAAACAATGGAGTACAATAATGTGCATAATAATTTTAAACGTGCACTTATATAGTCAGAACGGGAGAGTGTGAGAGAGAGAACGAGAGAGGGAAATCACACATAGTCATGCTTTTAGGGTTAATTAGCACAATTTTGTGTTGCTTTTATGGCCCCAGCGAAAACAAGAGTCTGGCCGAACGCCACGGCCAAGCGCCAGATTCACATCCGGTTCCATTTCAATCCCTTTCCCTCTCCCTCTCCCTCTCCCTTTCTGCAGTGCCTGCTGCCTTCATTTGCGGTTGCCTGTAGCAGCAGCCAATTTTCTTTTAACAGTTGTTTGGGGCTTCCTTGCCCTTTATCAACTTAACTCTGCCTCTGTTTCTGTTTCTTTTGTTTCGGTTTTTGTTTCGGTTTCAGCTTCAGTTGTGTGAACCGCTTGCAAGTCCTTCCCTGACCTCAATTTGTTCACAGCACGCCCGTGGGCGCAGTCTGTGCTTTTAATTGTTGATTTTTCGAGTGGTAAATAATAAAAATTACGGCTAAGCGGCCATAAACGCCAATGAGCTGCAGTTAGCGTCATTCCGGCGGACTTCTAGTTCCATTCGATAGTCGTCTGCAAACTTTCGATCCTTGATGGTCGAGCGCTGCACAGTTTCAAGTGCCACACGGCGGCAAGCAGGTGGCAAAAAGTTTTATCGTTCAACGATTTCATGAATCACAAAGCTGCAAATACAATTTTCGGGCGTAGAAAGATGGAAAAAAAAGAAAGAAAATTTGAAAATAAAATAAGTTGCAAAACGAGAGATTCCCTTTTCATTTTTTAGCTTTTTGTATATAAATGTTAAGCTACTCTCCTGGTTTGCTTTTTTGTTGTTATGCAAATTTGATGCGGCTCGTTGAATGTTTTTGCTTCAATTATTAAAATTGTTTTTATGAATGCCATCAAAATTACATTATTCGCGCCCATGTAACGACATTTGCATGCGCCATGGAAATTCATTTCATTTCACTTACTTCTGTATTTATGTATACATATTATAAGTGTATTTTTGTTGTTGTCATTTTATGATAATAAGATGACAGCAGACGTGTCACTGGGGAGAATTATCTGTCCTACTGAGCTGAAGAAAACCTAAAATTTTTTTTATATTTTTAAAATACATGTGCTTCTTTAGTTTTCTTAAAAATCAGTGAATTGAAATCGACTTCAAATGTATTAACTGTAGCAGAAGTTTTTAGAAATCGATCGAGTATTTCGAGTATTTGAATTAAATTCTTCTTTTATTAACTATTGATTAACTATCATACTGTGGTCCTTCTGGTAATTGGCTCATCAGGCGTTTTAAAATTAGAAATGCATTCAAGATATTCTAATTTAAATGAAACTCTGCCCTTCCACCTGATGTGTCTGTGTGTGAGTGTCAATTAATATGTATAATATTACAAATGAGCATATAAATTGTATGTAAATTTAGCAATGCCTCTGTTTGTGCAGGCAATAGTCAGGTGACAATGTTAAATGGAATACGAATTTGCAAGTGGTGGCAAAAACTGAGCACATCCTGCTAATTGCTTCATCTACATAATTTATGTGCATTTGATGCAATTCAAATTCAATTTGAGGTGTTGCTCATTGCTTATTTGCAACGGCAACGGCAACCGCAACGGCAACAGCAACAGCAACAGCAACGGTAAATGACATGCTCGAAAATAGTTTGCAATTATTGTCATTACGTCAACTGACGCTTAATTAAACAAAACTAATGATTATTTTGCATAAACAGAAATAGAATAATTTATATGCGAAAATTTCGACTGTTTTCATATTTCAAACAAAATTAAATTGTTCGCTTACCCCAAAATGAGGTTAATGAAACAGTAATTGTAACAGCAACAAAAGCGAATCGGGAAGCTCGGGTTAGTGGAGTCGCGTTATTTTGTGTCCTTAAATTGAGTGACACGCCCATGAGAGTCAGGGGGGTAGATTTAAAGCTCGGCGGGCAATTTATCAAAATGAAATGCCAAAATGACATAACGAGAGAAGAGCAAAAAGAAAGTCAGCAAATGAAACGAATGAAAAGTGAAAAATATTGCAGCTCTGAATTTGTGTCTGTCATCGTTTTGTTGCTGTCTGCGAGTTGACGACAAAGGGAGAGAGAGAGAGAGAGACAGACAGCGGGAGAAAGGGAATAGAGTAAGAAAGAGAGGGCGAAGTCAACTGATTGGCTGCCTCTCTGCAACAATCTGCATTCCCCTTGGTAACATTCAAGTTGGCACAAGAAGTACACAAATGTTTCGACTACTTGTTTTGCCACCCACACGAAGAGTCTGCCAAGGATTCATTAGCGTTGTCTCCACCATCACAAATCATTTAAGGCCACTTAACGACATTGTGGCTCACACTTTTTGCTCCATTTTTAGCTGGCTTAGTACTTGATGTTTAAAATATATTCATGAACAGTTGGCAATAGCTGTATCTGTATAGTAGTTGATCCAGGTACATATTACACCAATTCTAAGTGAAGGGCAAGCTTAAAAACTTTAATTTAATATTCATTTCCTCATCGTTCAGACATGCAATTACATTTTTAATCAATCAAATTGCAATGTCATATGCAAATTGCAATTGTTCGGCGGACCACGGGTCGTATGCTTAACATTAATTAATATAAAATGCCCAAGCTAAGCCCAAAATGACTGCAGCACGATTTTCATTATGGCCATAACAATGAAGCTGCCGTCAAGTAATTGCAAAAATTGTAGACACAGCTTTTGGCCTTGGAGCTGCTGCTGAGCTGCGGTTGCCAACTCTGCAGTCACTGGTTGTCTCATTTTCACCCACTTGCCGTTGGGATTTTGGCCACATTCTGTTTGTTAAATGCCACTTGCATTTACTCCGAGTGCACCATTTAAATACGAGTGGAAACTGCGATGGCCAAAAGAGTTCTGTGCGAAAATACTTGTAAAAGAAAATGCGAAATGCTGCAAAGTGGCAACAGATTTCTAGACTTCTTCAACCGCAGCAACTGTGCAACATGGTAGGACAATGACTTTATAAACGGACTTTAATTTCGTTGCTTGACGCCCAGCACAAAGGTCACTTCAATTCTCATGTTTCTAGGCGCCAATGCAGCACAATTTCCGCTTCTTTATATGCGAAGAATGGAAGATGCTTCTGCTGACAGTCTTAGGTGTTATTTCCGTTTTGACTTTTGGTATATCCAGTTGAGAGTTTGGCACCAGAAGTCCGTTGTCTTCTTTTTCGCGGTTGAACCCAAAAAATTGGCATTATAAAAAAGTAAAATGCTTTTGCAGTTGTGGAAACAGGTAAAAGTTGCTGCAACATTTACAAAAGTTTTATCAATAAAACTGAATGCTACGCCCACAAACTCACAATCTTTTCCAAGTTGAGTTTCTTTTGCTATCATTAAATTGATTTTAAGTGTTGACAACTGGCAAAGCAATCAAAGGATGCTGTTCAAAGGAAGCAGAACAAGAACAAGAACAGGTCACCAGACAATGCAAATTAAGAACGCAGAATGATTTTAACAGGATGCAAAGCAAAATAAAGAACGGAAAAGAATAGGAATTCACAGCCAGAGAAAGAGAATGAGAAAGAGAGAGTGTGAGAGAGAGAGAACAATCAAAGAAATGGCCATGTGAATGCCTGCGCCTGTTGTTACTTTGATGAGGGCAATTCAACAAATCGTTGTCACTCTTCCGAGTTCTGAGTTTCGAGCTACAAGTTCCGTCTTAAAAACTGTTTTCCCTGTAGTAAAGGCAAAAGTTAAAGTATATAGCTAAGGCCAATAGACAACTATACATTTATGTTTCTTCGCCATTCATTTTCATCTTTTGTTTCTACTTTCTCTGATCCATTCGTAGGCATTGACAGCGCGTGCAAAGTATTCGCATTAATTTGGTCAATTTATTCGTACGTTGGACAGACAAATGAACAAATGAATTGGCACGCAAAATGGTTAACAGCCTACTGTCCTTGGCCCATTGATATATCTGCAGCTGCCTAAATGGGGCAAGCGTTTGTGGCATACTAAATTGATGTCTACTTTAGTGCACATCACGCATACGCAGCGTGTGATACGTGTACTTGTATATAATGAAATGCTCACAAGTGTTGCACACTAATTAGTTGCACTTGTGTGCCACAATCTTATGCAACTGTCTCAAGGACTCAATGACAGTTGACACTGACTGGAAAAGAGTGTGTGTGTGTGTGTGTGTGTGTGTGTGGGAACGTGTGTGTGTGTGCGTGTGTGTTAATCAATTTGCCATCGCAGTGTGTTAAATTCATTGTTCATAGCGTGCCTGAAATCAATTAAAAATTGTTAATTGAAAGAGCTGCTCGTTGCCTCACAAATTGTCAGGTAACACAAATTGATTTATGAATATGCCTTATTGTTGTTATGCTGCTGTTTTTGTGGCTGCTGTTGCTGTTACTCTTGTTGTAGCCACAGTGCCGCAATGTTTGTTAACTGGTCAAGTGACTCAACTGGCATGCAAATTGGAACAGACACGTCCAATGGCATACTGTGATTTGACCACAGTCCTAAAGACCAGACTGAACTGTGCAATAGCCAAGACGTTTATTTGCTGACATTCACTTAAACGTAGCTCTGTCGTGATTGTGTTTGTGTATGTGTATGTGTGTCTGGTCATTTTGTCGTTTATTTGCTTGCTTGTATGAGAATTTTGGGGTTTTGTTAAGTTTATGCAAATGTCCTTTCAGCAATTAGCAATAAATGTTTGCATTGGCCAACTGCCTGTGTGAGTGGGCGAGTGAGTGTGGGTGAGTGTGTGAATGTGTGAGTGCGTGTGTATTGGCCTGTTCGGCCATTTGTGGCCCATTTGTGATACAAATCATGCGGTATACTCGTACATTTACTGCGGGCCACCAGCTGTTTTGGCCCGTCTTTAAGTATGTCTCTGCTTGCCAGGCCTTCTGGCCGCCAACTGCGAATCAGGATGTGGGTGGCCATTGGACGACAGGCTGGTCAACCAGCAAATGTTGCGGTCAACGTGCAAATTGTGCGCTAAATTGGCTTGCCTTTTGCATTTGCATAATTTACTGCGGTCGCTATTGTTGGCTCTTCAACTTGGCCAAGCATTTCAAAACACTCTTTAGCCTTTTCGCATAAATTTATGGAAATTGAAAGCAGTTAACATGTATTGGGAGAAAGTAGTCATTGCTGCTGACTGTGTTAAAGCCTTGCTCGAAATATCCTAAAACGCTGCCACATAATAATCATTTTTGGCATAGCATTGTCTCCTGGAGATCGGAGAATTTCTGATCACAATGCGAATCCTCTGGGATTTAATTTTGGTCAATCACGTGAATCAATTAGATAACAAACATGTGTGTGTGTGTGTGTAATACACACTGTGCATGTGAATGTGAGCCACTAATTAAGAACCTCAAGCTTACCCAAAATCGCGGTTTTCACAGCGATAATTGCCTTGAATTTTAGATTGAAATGCAGCCAGAATTGTAAGCGATATCTGTTGCAAGTTGTTCGCTTGAGTCTGTTAAACAGCTTAATCATTTGAAGACACAAATTGAAGACAATTAATTGGCTGGAAAGTTTTCATGCAAATCAGTCGATTGTTTTATATAATTCACGATGAGTTCCAAGCGCTATTTATTACAATGGCGAATATCTGACTGATATCAATTGATTGATGGATGATAAGTAACGTGTTTCCTTAAGAGAAGAGAGCTGTCTGTGTGTAGGGGAGAGGGGGTGGGGGAGCATAGAATAAGTTGCCAAGCAGCCTAACCAAATAGGCAGCATAATAATGTGAGTTTATCTCTGCTTGGTTACCAATTTCCAACAGTTTGATTTATGTATTTTTTTGTTTGTGCATGAGAGCGTTAGTCATGTTGTTATTTTCATTGTTGTATCTGGCAAATGTTTTTGTTGTATATGTTGTAGTATATACGCATGACTTGCTCTCCCCAATGCTATCATCAAAAGTCGTGATTACATTTGCCGCCGTCGCTCCAATTACTGAGCTCACGTTCTCTGCTTACTCTTTGACATAATCACGCCCACACTCAGCACATAAATATGTGGCATATACTCGTATGTGTGCGTGTTTGTGTGTCTCTGTGTGCGTGTGTCTGTGTGTAGTCGAGGCTTTGTTCTGCGGGCTGTTACTCAAGACAACCTAATTAGTTCAATTTGATAGGAAATGCGGTGCCTGGCAACTTTATTGATCAGTAAAAAATATTTCTAATGGTTATTATACTTGTAGCCATTGCATTTTTCAATTCACAATTTCTCAGTTTTATTTCTCAAGTTTATTTGGAATTTTATGCACACTTTGAAATCGAATTGCCTGACATGCTTTAATTGGACATTCCGCATCCTCGGAATTGAGCTTAGTTAAGTGGGAGAAGAAACCACCCAACAGATTTGCTTTGCCAAGAGATTTCGACTTACGCTCGAGAAATTCTATATTAAAATCGGATATAAATTGTTTCGAAACACACTCACATATTCACAGAAACAACAAAAGCAACAACAACATGCCCGGCATAACAAGTGGTTGACAAGCTACAGAATCACACACACATACATACTCGAATACATGCAAACACATACACACATGACAACAGGAATCAGTCGTGCATTTATTTAAATGTATTGTATGTAAGCCTGTTTATTCAAAATGTTTCTGTCGTTGTGGCTGTAGTTGTTGCTGTCACTGCTTAGCTGAATACGATTTGTTAACAATTTTTAAGCACTCGTAAAATATTCATGGCCTACAGCGATAAACCTTTGTTGCCAAAGGCTTTGATTGCGATCGAATCCCTGACAAATTTTAATTTAAATTAAAGAGTTCCTCCTGACCAAATAAATCAATAGTTATTTGAGTATATTCGGATATTTAAATAATAAATTGATCAAATTATTCATTAGAGCTTGTTGCAGGACGTGGCATCGACACATTTACATACATATAGTAGCTCATAAATCAGGAATACATGTGTGACACGGACACGGTAACTGTGACCCATTTACAAGGCATCGAGTACTTACTTATGTGTGTACCGTCTATGTGTTTGTTTCGCCAACAAAATGATTGATCACGTGTGTGTGTGTGTTTCTAGTAATTAACAGACGAGATGTTGGTAATTGTATCAGCCAATGAATTGATCAATTAACCGGGTACAAGGTGTGAGCCAGTCTTGAAATACATACGAAAAGTAAAGCATCAAACTGCAATTTAAAGACCTAAAAGCAGTTCAATCACTCGATTTACTGGCACACAAATATTAAGTTATAGGACGGCCAAGTGGCAAGAGGCAAGTGGCAACTGATAAGTGGAAGGGGGGGGCAAAGGGCAACTCTTCAAGAGTCCTTTTATGGCCTGAAAAGAGTATGACAAACGCGTCGCTCATAAAACATGCGATGTTGCTGCTGTTAATCCCGATGTGCGTTTGTGAGTCTGCCAGCTTTTGTTTTATTGTTGTACTTATTTTTATTGCCACGCACAGCGACTCAAATGGACAGAGATCAAGTCTGAGGGACAGACAGAGAGAGAGCTGCAGCTTTTTACTTGATTAAATTATAAAAATCGTATTATATTCACACGGCGCGCACATTGAGTGAAAGCGATGCATAATCGAATTTTATGTGCGCACAAAAGAATGCTTTAATAATAAAAACTGAAGAAGCAGGAAGCTGGAAGCTGAAAGCTGGAAGGCAGAGGAATGGAGAATGAGGAAACCTGGCCACAGGAGCAACACAGCACTCAAGGTCTTCGACAGTGGCTTAATTGGCGCCATGTTTGCTGTGCCATTGTCAGAAAGCTGGAAAGCATGGCCTAACCACTGTTTGCTTTACCTAACTGAGATTGACAGCCCTCCCAGGCCAAGATGCATGGAGAGACAATAAGCGAGCTAAAGACAGAGACAGCAGGAGACTTTGTTATAAATGAGAGAGAGAGAGAGAGAGAGAGAGAGAGAGAGAGAAAGACAACAAACGATAGAGAACTACTGTATGGCATCTTGTGCATTTTGTGCTCGCCTTTGCCTTGGTATTTGGGTCAAAGCTTACATTTCTATTTACATTGCCTGGGAATGCTCGACTGCTCCGCTGCTCGACTGCTCGACTGCTCGCCGGCGTACATAAAATTTAATTTAAAACTTTTGCTCATTCCTGGCAGCATAAATAAATGCGTATTTCAAAGGATAGGAGACTTGTGCAGGCCAAAGACAACACAACAATATAGTAATGCAGGCTTAGCACATGTGCTGCATTCATTTTCCAACCATCTGCCATCTTCCTTACTTACATGCGCTCTGTCCTGTCTCTTATTTATCTTACGTTGGCATTAAAACTCACTTAAATTTGAATAAGAAACGGTCTTCATTCATCCGTATCATAAATGTCTTATAAACATTTTTTCAAGTCTCCTTTGCTGTGCACATTGTGGTTCTGTTAAACTTTAGAAGATGAAGGAGCAGAAAAAAAGAAGTGGAGGATTTCCAGCTAGCATTTTCATTTTGCTTTGTTGCTGCTACAAGTGTTTCTTTTCATTGATTCACCAATAGTTCAATGATTCGATGACTCTCTTGATCAGTTAATGCCTGTCTTATGCCTGACCTGGATAGTAAATGCTTAAGGAAGCTAATAAGCTCGTTCATCCACGCCGTTGATAAGTCTAATAAACTAAACGTAACCCTCAGCCTCAGCCGAGGGTCAGAAGCAAAGCAAGTAATTTTAAGATACTGGCCTAGTCGAGCGGAAGCGGAAATTGTCTCTGGCAACAACAAAAATAAAGACGACAATTCCTGCGTACTTTTGTTGTTGTCTTTTTCTTTTGACTTGCCACTTTCATTGTTATTGTTGTTGTTATTATTATTATAGCTAGTCTGAGCTGCTGCTGGCCAGAAATTGGATTTATCTGCTTCGTTAGTAAATTGGTTGTGATAGGCGCAACATCACGGAACTCCCCGGCAAAAGCAGCTTGGGCGTGTTGCCAACTGCAGGCGACATTGAAAGAGTTACAGAATTTGTAGTACAATGGGGCAAATCGTGTAGAAAAGTGACTAAAAATGTATTCAGATATATTTCGCATACTTTTCCAAGTGTTTTTCTAATTAATAAGGTACATTGCGTCATGCCGCTTCCCTTAATAAACACAGCAACTCATCACAAATGCCAACTAATTGCAGCTGACAAATTAGCAAACTGTCCACTGTCCACTGTCCAGTGTCCAGCGTGTCACTGTGACACTGTGCCACAACCAGCTGCAGCAAGTGAGGGGCTGAGAGTTGTTTCTGCCACCAACTCGGATGCGGCCTCTCGTCCGGAAGTTGCAGAACTTTTTAAGCAGCTTGCTTTAATTTCTCCTGCTGTCACATGATCTCTCTCAGGCTCCGGCTCTGTCTCCGGCTCCGGCTCCGACGCTGGCTCCTCCTTCTGCTGTGTGTCTGGTCGGCTCCGGGCGGACGGCACAAGTTTAGCAACTGTGGCGGGTCTAAAGCCTGTGAAATGTTTTTATGCGAATTTTATTACATTTAGTTGCTGCCCCCGCTGAGTTTTGCCTGACTGAGGCCGAATTACTCTTCTTCCTCTAATTCTGCTTTTTGTTCTTGTTGCTGTTGGTGTTAGGGTTTTTTTTTTGTATAGGGTAGACCGTTTAAGGCCATGGCCCTTTGAAATTTTCATTATTGACTTTGAACGTTGGTGTTGCTAGCGCATAAATGTTGAAATCAGCTTGAGGCATTTCAATTTTGACTAAACAGTGAAGTTGAAGTATTTTTTATGCAGATGCGGATGCTGTCTCTTGGTTTTTATTACAGTTTCCATTTGGTGTTTATAATTTGCGTAGCAATTTGAGCGACAAAATTTGTAACATTCATGCGAGTGGAAGAGACTGAGAATAAGAGAGGGACAGAGACAGAGACAGAGAGAGAGAGAGAGAGACTAAATTGGTGTCCCAGTTGGCAGCTGAGTTGCTGCTACTGAGCACGACGATGATGAGCACTCGGATAACGATGATGACGATGATAAAGTGCCCAGAGGCAGCTGATTTATGTGTGGCTCTGATCGGAGAAAAGCTGGTCCAAAACAAAGCTGCAAAAGGTTGGGGCTCGAGATTCGTTGGCGGCCGTTCAACTGCACGGATTAATGAGCCACAGCAGCAACCACATTGGCATTTTTGAAGCCTGTCCATTTGAAATCATGTTGGCTTTTTTACAGACCACGTTTGCATGCCGGCCATTTCGCATGCGATGGAGATGGGGATGAGGATGAGAATGAGGATGGAATGAACAGAAACTCAGTCAGTCAGGCCGCAGGCAGACAACCAAAGCTCGACAGGATGTGCTGCCTGTCTGTCCATCTGTGTGTGTCGTTCTGTGTGAGTCGCCATGGTCGGTGGTAAAAATTAAATTATGACAGCAAATGAACAACCGACGATGAGAAGCAGCCGCAGCAGCAGCAGCAACAGCAGCAACAGCAGTCAGGCATCCTGACAGTCGGACAGTCGGACAGTCTGACAGCCTGACAGCCAGATCTAACAAGGATGGGAATGAGCCGGAAACGCTGAGCCGTTGTCCTGGCTGTAACGCTGGCTAATAATGAAATACATGAATTTTGTAGACAATAATCGCAGTGGCTTAGCTGGGATTATAATAGGTCCTCGGCAGCAGCCAGGATAATGAACCAGGTGAGACCTTTTATGGCCTGTTCGCATAGCCACATAGTTTGCTCTTGTGATTATGCTTAAAGCCCAGTTGCAGAACTTTACTAAGAATTCGAATAAGAATTGAATTACAGATATAAATAACACCTATATTTCCCATCTTTATACATACAACTAAATATACAACTTATATAAACAATTTCAATTGAATTTTATGCACAACATCTATTTAATTTCAATTATGACATCAAATTACAATGTGCAATTCATTATTGTTGCTATCCAATCATCTAATCATTCCCATTGGGCTTCTGTGTATATTATCAATATTTATGGTCATAGGTTTGTAATCAATTTTTGTTTGCTTACATAAACAGCATAAACAATCATTAAATTAAATTTGACTGCCTAATGACCCGCATGCAAAATCAATTTATTTGCTTCAATAAAAACAAAATAACTATAACTACAACTGCAACAATAGATATTCTTTGTTTATCTATTTATCTATGTGTACATACAGACTTATATAAACTGCAGTTGCAACCATTTCCCAAAGGACCAATTGGTATTTTTCATAGCGAATAATTTTATTTGAATACAAAGTGAATAATCCAAAATGCAACTCAGCTGATGCGTTAAATATGCGAATTATTTTCAATGATTCCAACTAGAAATTTGCAGAATCTGGGTTATTTGCTGAAAAATTTAACAAACTATTCCTTTCAGGAAAATAAATGTTTATTAGATATGACAAATGCAATAATTGCATGGAGAAAACCAATAACTTTGTTCTAGGTGAAGACAGCTACTGAAATACTAAGATTTAAGTCACAAAACCAAACAAACAAATGTGATTTTTAGTAAATAATTCTGTTAACAAGCTGTGGAAGCTGCTCTATGTTATTTTAAATAAAACTTCATAGAATATATACATATATTTCTTACACTTTCAATAAAACGGTTGTTTTCGTTTCCACAGCTTTAATTGAATGAACGTAAATTCCATGAAAAAATGTTGCAGTCGAGAAAAATCAAAAGTTTAATTAAAATACATTTACATAGGTAGTTTCTGAAGTCGATTTATTTCATTTCTTTGTTTAGTTCTAATGAAATTTTCAATGGCAATTAAATACATTTATTTATTGTTGTTCAACAGAGAATGACTTATTTTACATATTCACTATCTGCAGATTCTTCACAGCATTTTCTGAATATTTTCTAATTCAATATTTAAAGTTCTAACTTCTGATACAAACATTCCATTCACAAAAGTCAAAGCTAATTTATGTAATTGTTTTTATCTTCTTTTGTAGTTGGTAGTGACTTTGGCAAAGGCAAGTGGAAATTTTCTTGAGGGCGCAAAGAATCTAATAAAGAAATTACGCCAGACTGTGTTCCGGCCAAATATATTATTGTTGTTGCCGTTGTTGCTTTTGTTTTAAGGATGTCGCCAATTGTTTGGCTTTATGTAATGAGCTGAATATAAAGTGCGTCCAATGTCGACTTCAAAATTGTTTATTGTTAGAAAAATAGCATGAATTAAAGTTTGCAAGCGGGAACTTGTCGCCAGAAAGATACGCTTTCAATTTCTAGAGGGAATAAAAATATCCAGTCAAATCTTAAACATAGTGTATTCGACATATCAGTTTCTTTAGGGTATTAGTCGATTGGCATTCTTATTCACGCTAAATGGTTGTTATTTTCAAACAGACCAAAGAGGCAATTATGTTGCCAAGGACATGAAAAGACATTTTCTATGTCTGGAGAAAGTGATTCTTCATGAGCCACACGTGACATTTGCTGACGCTTAATAAAATACTACAATTTGATGACCCAAACTGGCTAAGTAAACTTTTGTCTTTGGCTAAACGATGTTTGGCAGGGGCTGTGACATTGTTGTGTCGTCTAGTGACTTAAGACAGATTGGCAAGGAACGAATAGCTTATCAAACATTTACTATACCGATAGATAAATTAATATGGTAGAAAGGTATCAATAAGAAAAACTTTACGTGTGCCCATCTATAAATAAATATGATTCCATTAGGCATAAACTAAGCTGAAGGCGTTTAAATATGAGCGTGGCATTAAGTGTCATTTCCAACAATTCTCTTTATTTCCTGCTGTCATATTGTTTCCCTTTGCGTTTTCAGCAACTTCAATTGCACAACAGTTGGAAAGTTTTTCATAGATTTGCATGCACTTAACCGAAATACAAAACTGAATAGAAAAATCTGAAATACCAAAGTGTGCTACTTATGAGGCATATTTTATATGTATGTAGTCGATGTTGTTACTCATGTCGTTCTTGTTGTTGTTGTTGTTGGTATTATTGTTGTAAGTGCAGGCTGTGGGCAAAGTTGTGCGCTGCAACAACAATAACAATAAGAACAAAAAGAGCAGCTGAACATCAGAGCTAGTCGCACATCAATAAAGAGTAAATTGCAGCAAAATTGTCGCGCTGCAGGAATGAGGCAAGGGACAAGAGGCGGGGAGGCGGGGAGGCTGGATGTCGAGGAGGGAGGCTGTTTGCATGTCGATAGGAGTGGCTGGGCGTCAACTGCGGCGGCTGCTGTGTTGCAGAGAAAACAATCGAAATTATAGCAAACAAGCGCGAAAACTTTACGCTTTCACTTCTCGCATGTGTGCGATTGTGTAAGTACTCGTGTTACTGTGTGTGTGTGTGTGTGTGTGTGTGCTGAGTATACGCCCAACTGCAGTTTTATTGCTTTGCTATTGTTGTGGCGGCTGTTGCGGCTATGATGGTTGCCTGCTGCTTGCCTCCACAGTGGCATTTAAATTGCTATACAAAAAGAGCCAGCGACTGGCAGTCTAATTCCAATACACACACACGCACGCACACACAGTCGTGGTAACATGTGAATGTGTGATTGTCCTTTTTTAACATATACTAGTATCTACATAGTTTGGTTTGTATTTCCCTCTTTCACTGATGGCGCGTAAATTCTCTCATTTGTGTGAACATTTCTGCAGCATACTTTTTGGGGCGAACCGCAACAAAATGTGTGTCAACAAATGTCGACGGTGCACGTTGTGCTATGTGTGTAGTGAATGTTGCTACCGTTTTGTTTTTGGCCACTGTCAGTGCTGCTGCTGCCATAAATGAGAGCTGCCCTGGCCTATTCAAATCTAACGCCCTTTTTTCAAGTGCGGCCAGACAGATAAAATTGCAATTAGCTCTCGGTTTATTCTGTAGTTGCTGTTGTTGTTGCAACCCCTTTAAACGGCATTTACACAACCCGTTTGACTTGAACTCAGGCTGAAACTAGTTGTGTTGCCATAATTACATGTAAATTATAACCGCATGTCCAAAACTGTTTGTTCATTTATTCATTTTGTGCTTAATTAGGCCAGAGCTCACAGCTCAGCATGCGTTCTATACTGCTCTCAATCGGGAACCTTTTTCCAAGAAATGTAATTATTTTTAATTATTTTTTATGAAACTCACACACAACAATGGAATTTAGCAGTGGCAACATTATGCGTATGTATATATATATATATATATATGTGTGTGTGTGTGTGTGTACGTGTGCTTGAATTAGGGAACCTCATTAACGCAAATGACGTCAAGAAGCATGAAAAAACAGCCTTTTGTAATTCTAATTAATACGAAAATAACGTGTACCCGGGCCTGCAGCGATATGCTGCAAAACCAATAAAAGATAAGTAACCGAAATAATAAATGCTGATGATCAACTAAGAAATACGCTTTACTTGCACAAACTAAAACATAAATATTTTATAACTGTGTCGTTAAGTTCACCGAGATCGAAACACATTTCAATTTGTCAGTCTAAAATAAATAAAAGAAACTTGATCTCAATATTCCAATCCACTCAATCAAAAGTTCTTTAACTATTTTATTTTTGATATTTTTAATTTAAAAGTTATAAATTGAATAACTTCTCCTTCTTTGGTTTGATTTAAATCTGTTTTTGTCAAATACTCTAAATGAACACAAAAATAATGCAGTAAATTCCGAAGCTTATTTCAACCAACTTTATTTGCTATACCCGATTGATTAACTTGAATAAAGGGTATAGCATCCACAGAAGGGATGTCGACTTGAAGCTCTCTTAAGGCTTCGCATTATTGTGCAATTTGTGGAACGTGTCCACATTGCGTCTTCATTGCATTAAAAATTCCATTAGCTGCAAACTGTGCGTATTAATTAGTCTTCACAGTGGATGGAAAATTAACTAACTGGACGAAGAACAAAGACAAAAGAGCAGCTGCTGCTGCTTATAGATTCACATTCACATTCACTTTCACTTTTACTTAACGTATTCGCGGAACTTACCAAAAATGCGGCCCGCCTCAATGGACGGCATTAATGTTGTTAGCAGCAACACAAAGCCGTTAATAATAAGTCCAAGATGATTTCTCGATTTGGCCGTTATGCGCAGCGTCATTTTGTGGATGTTGTTTCTGATTTTTGTTTGTTGTTGTGACGTTTTTTTTTTATTTTTTTAAAGCAATTTTTTGCGGTGGTTTACATTACTTTTTGGTTTAGTTTGTTTGGTTTGATTTGATTTGGTTTAGTTTTTGGTTGGTGTTGATTTAGTTTTGTTCTTTCAATCGCCCTCTGGCCATTAAATTGAATTATGTTATTGTTTACCTTTCAAGCCAATTTTGGACTATCATAATTACTTGCTTAATTTCTTTCTCTTAATCCATTTATATTATTTTTATGATTTGTTTCTCTTTCTCTATTGTTCATTTGTTTTCATTTAGGTATGACCCTAGGAGATTAGTTTGTTTTAGCTGTAAAATACAGAGAGAGATTTTTAATCAAATTTTTGTAAATTAAATTATATTACGGACAGTGTAAATTTAATTACGAATATAAATACATTCAATAAATGATTTTCATAGTGGGGCAAAAGTGTGACTGCTGGCATTTTACAGTTGCGGCTGCAAAATAAACCAAAGATGTCAGGCAAAAGCATCAGGGAACATGAACACACACACACACACACACACACACACACTCGCACACACATTTGTGTGTGAGTATAAAAGTTATATGTGCAAAATGAATTTGGCTTTTTTATAACAAGAACGGCGCACTCGGAAGTCTGACAACATAAAATGAAGTGAAATCTCTGCTGGTGGTGCCCAGTGAACTAATGGCTGAGTGGCAGGAGGACTGGGGCAAAGCTGTCGGTTGCAACAGTATAAAAGTGCCGTAGATCCGCCAACATAAAAGTGAAATTCACCCTGCACAACAGCAACTGCAAGAGGAAGAGCAACAACTGCAACTGCAACTGCAACAACGGCAACATGAACCACAGCTGGGGGTACGCATTTAATGTGGCAACAGTTACAACATGTGGCAACAAATGGCGCTAGTTGTTGTTGCCTGTTTAAGCAACTTGGCGTGTTGCCTTTTGACTATAAAAAACTGCAAACTGAGAGGTAAGCACCTTAAAGCTGCCACTTTGATGCCACATACAAGCACAAGGGCTGCAACTTTAACATTAACAACAACTTCAGCCACAACAGCAACAACTACAACTACAACAACTACAACTACAGCAACAGCAGCGCAAGCAAACAAAGCAACCTGCCACACGTGACGTAAATGCTGTGGTTGCTTTTAAAAACTTTGTTTTAATGTGAAATGAAAACTGAAATGAAAGTTTTCCTGTGTACCTTTTAATCCCTGGCACCCGATGGATACCAATGCTTAAAAATGGGTACCATAATGGACATCCTTTGA
This sequence comes from Drosophila sp. st01m, assembly GCA_018901795.1. Classification (NCBI taxonomy): domain Eukaryota; kingdom Metazoa; phylum Arthropoda; class Insecta; order Diptera; family Drosophilidae; genus Drosophila; species Drosophila sp. st01m. The sequence goes on along the minus strand of JAEIFG010001494.1, from coordinate 6,245,569 downwards.
AAATAGATCAGTCTCAACAGTAGAGCCCCCAATTATTTACTTTATTAATTAATATTCGTATATTGACGCCTAATAGATTTATTATTATTATTTATTTTATTTATTATTGCGTCTTATGTAGTATCGTTCTTTCTAGTTGTGTTAATTTAAAACTGGGAGTCAAATTTTAGATAAAAATCTAGTTTAATTAAATACGATCCAATATCGATATATATAAAGATTAAGATATAAATTCCGAGTGTTCTCGAAACGAAATTGAATTGTCCCATTTTAATTCGGTAGCGAATAAGAGCCAAATAGTAATTAAAATCATGTTCCACACGGAAATTGCTTAAGTTTTTATAGAGCTACTTCAGATTAAAGTATTTGAATAGCATCAAGGGGAAATTATGAAAAAAGGACCAACAAAAGGGTTGTACACAGTGTACAAAACTAAAACTCATTTCCCGTTAACTTAATCGAATTACTATCAAGCTGATAATAAAATTGCAGCATTCTTAGATTTGCATATTTGATCTTTAACCAATGAATTGTGACAAATTTGAATAGTGACTTAAACGAGCAAAGAGCCAAAATAACAATGAGAAAATGCAAATACAATTGTTTCCATTTAGCAACAACATCTAAAAATTGTCGGACTTCTTTGTAAAGCCTTTTCATATTGTAATCACAGAAATATAATTCCCCATACTCGTATCGGGTTAAGCTCTTTAATTTTAGTTAGTTTCATGGCAACAAAAATTGTTGGCTTTTGCTTCCAATTTTTGCAACCTGTTTCCCTCACGTAGCTGGTAATTAAAGTTATTTTAACATTTTGTGTGTGAAAAACTTACTGAAATTTCAGGCTTTCAATGAGAACAAGCTACAGATACACACACACACATACACATGCACACACGTATATTCGCCCACACACAGTACACACATATTAATAACATATCGGACCATATTGTCAGTACACAAACAATTTCACAGCATCACTTTTTGTTAAAGCATGTATAGACGTGTAGATGTTAATGTATGCGTGTGTGCGTCTGTGTGTGTCTATGTGCGAGTGTGTGTGTGTCGATCTAGACCTGGGTCTGCAAAAACAAATACATATATACGAGAACGTGTATGCAGTAAAAAGTATAAAATGAAATCCAACTGTTGTATGCCATCAAACCAAGAACTGTTTTTCAGTTATTCAGCAAACATTAAAAAACTTCCTACACAAAAAAAAATGCTAGTTGGCTACACTTGTTATATTATCATTATTAATATATCATGTTGATATCCAACATGATTTTTTTAACATTTCATCTTATGTTTATAGCCTTTATTTGGCTAAAATGAAAATGATTTTTCTTAATTTGGCCGAGTAGGTGGTTTTTTGAAGATAAGTATATAAAAACAATACTATCTAAGATGTATCGTAACTATTTTAAAAAGTAAATGTCTATGTTAACGCATAACTTAAATACATAAATTAGAGAATCTGTAAAATAAGAAGCAATATCTATTTCAGCAGAAAGAAATATAATATAATTGTCTTTGAATAATTAAACAAAATGTTGCAAAGTTAAATGTAAAATGTGTTTATTTCACTTGACAGAATGCATAAATACTACTCAGATGATGATAAATATTTACCCCACTGTGGAAATTGTAATCACCCTTTCTTTTTTTTCCATTTTACTGCTACCACAACGAACGGACCCAGGTGTTTACGACCTGACATTTAACGAAAAACTTCTGGTTCTAATCCTAAAACTTACAGACGCTGCCCCATGAAGCCCTAATAATGGCAACAGTTACAGTTAGAGCCGCAGTGGTTGTCAACGAAACGTCTTCGCTAAGCACCTTAACGACTAGAAGGGGCGAGAGCTCATCAACTGAACGCCAATTGTCCAGCACTCAACAAGTTCCCTATGCTCCGAGACACCCACTCATTCACCACCCACCACTCATCACCCATCACCCATCTTTGTTGAACCCTGCTAACCTAGGCTAATGACCACTTGTAGTTGTAGTAGAGCAATTAAAGTGACTTCCAGCTTTTAAGTTCAGCACGTTTTACCATTTTTTCACATAATTCCAGCCGCTGACTTGAAGTCATTGCCAGTTGTCATTTCCACTCAGACACTCCACATCTCGTGGAAGTATTTTATGGGCGAATGCGTCGTGAAGGAGCGGACAGCAGGTGAATGGTTGGTAATTGGTAAGCAGTCCAGCAGAGCAGTTATGACAAAGCCAATCGACTTCAAGGGTTACCAGCTAACAGCTACCAGCAACCGGCTACCAGTTGCCATATAATGAAGAGCGAGTCGCATTTTCAAGTTGCAAACATGAAACTTAAATTGCTGCTACAACAGCAACAGCGACAGACACAACAACAGCAACAGCAATTGGCTGGTTGCAAATGAATAGAGCATAGAGCAATGCAATTTGATGTGGAAGTGGAAGTGGAAGATGAACATGGAGATGGAGATGGACATGAAAGGCCAACTGTGCATAGGCTAAAGCCAGCAGCAATAATATGGCAAAAGAGAAAAAGAAAAAGTTTACTCAATATATGCACGCGGTAACGAACAGAAACATCAGGAACAGAAGCAACATTAACAGCAACAGTTGCTTTTGTAATTTACTGCTTATTTACCTTGAAATGAAAAATGAATTAAGCCAGCGAAATGAAAAGTAAAGGAATGTCGGGAAAAGCATAAATAATTAATGCATAGAGTAGAACTGATTGCAAACGAGCTGCAGATAAAAACTAAATGCTTTGACATCAAAGCAATGCATTTAAATAATAAGCAACTTTTCAGCCAACACCGTCAGAATGTCACAAAGTTGCAATTCCGATTAAATTCCATTCCTTGTGGAATGATGAAAGAGGTCTAAGTTGTGAACGACATAGCAATAAATTTGTTAGTAAGTTTCGAGTACTATTCAAATTATCAAATTAAAACTCAAGTTTGAGACATAATTTTTTAAGGAATATTTATATATATAAAAGCAACTTGTGTTGTAAAACTCAAGTTTATATTTTTTATTAATTAATCAACATTTTATTACAAAAACTTTGTTCTCTAATTTATTTATGAGAAAACCTCAAAAGCTTTTTGGAAATGAAATTAAACGGTAAGAACACACGTATAGAGTGTGTGCCACATAATGTCGCAACAATTGCACTGCATGTCGATTACGATGCCACACGCTGCCCACGTTGCCACACAATGGACGCCATTGCAACAAGAAAGCGGCAACTGTAGCTGCATGCAACTCAAGTGCAACTGCAGCGCCTTCATTTTATATGCATTTGAAGGCGATGAAAACACAAGACATAACATACAAGATACAAGACACAAGAAGGGGACTTAAGCAGCCACAAGTGTTGCGTCATGTAGGAAAGAAACGCCATTGCAATTCTAAGTGCAATTGTGGCAGCAACAATGCGAGTACGCGTAGCCCAATTTTGGATTGTTGAGTTGTCTATGCTGTTAGAATTGTGGCATGCCACTCACATACTTTAATGGCTACCTAAGCATGCTGTAAGCTGCGCTTAGCTTAGCCAGATGCCAAGAGTGATGGCTGCTAATTTCCTTGCACCACTCATACCAACCCCCTCCCCTCTGACACCCTTTTCCATGAAGTTGTCCGAAAAACTTGAAAACGCGCCGTGCGGCGGCTTACAATGAATTTATTATTTGCTGATGTTTGCCATTTGCAGCACGTGCCACAAATTTTAAAATACTCATAGTTGGCTCAGGCAGCACTGGACGTGGCACACTTGAGCAGAAATATGGCGAAAACACGGACACACACACAACTACACGGCTACATACGTGTATGTCTGTGTGCGTGTCTCGAGTTGCCTTTAACTTAGTTTGTGGACCATTTTTGTGCTTCGTTGCGTTTGTTGACAAACATTTTTGAGTAGGGCAAACATCAAATGAGGCAATCGAGCATTCGAGCAATGGCCATGCGGCATGTGGCATGAGAGATGGGGCATGGGGCATGGGGCATGGTGTTTCGGCCAATGGTCGGCATAACAACAAAAACAACAAGAATCAGCGCAAATTTAGTGGCAAAGTAAATAAATTTCTTTTAGTTTGCTTTCACTAGATGTTGACGCTGCTGCTGTTGTTGTTGTTGTTGTTGTTGTTGCTGTTGCTTCTCTTGTTGTTGTGCCATTTAGGGCCACGAAATGTCTTAAGTCGCTGGCTGCTTTTATTGTTCGAATGGCCAGAACGGGGCAAAATGGCCAGAATGCCAGAGCACAAAATATGTACAGCAATTGAATGAGCAACGGTTTCCGAGCAGCAGCAACAACAGCAACAACAGCTAAAGAACAAGAAACGCGAGTGAAATTAAGAAAAATGGACGCAAAGGGTTCGTCTGGCGCGCTTAGTGTTTGTTAAATGGCACATGCACTGTTGATCGAGGTCCTTTTCTGTCAGTGTATGCGTGAGCGGGTGTATCGGTGTGTGCGTGCGTATGTGTGTGTGTGTGTGTGTTTCCTAATGCCCAGCTATTAGCCATTGTTTGCATTCAATTCTGAATCTTGGGTCGGCAATTTAAAACTTTCGAAAGTCGTTTACGAAATGCCAAAACAATTTTTTGGTTAAGTAAAAGCGCCAACAGACACTAATTAAACTAATTAATTGGGACTGAAAACTCTCTCGAACTTGGTAGAGTTAAAAATGCGAAAAGGGATAGTCGAAAGGACATGTCCACAAATTGATTATGAAAATCACCCAAAGTGGGTCACTCAAGCCAAATGGCCAAAAACTTTGGCGGCCAAATATGCAAAATATGTTGGCGGAAAAACGCATTTACTTGGCATTCGTTTCCCGCTTCGCTTGTCCCGCTTACAAGCTTTGCAATTTCGAATTTTCCAACGCTAAGCGCTAAATTATTGAGCCCTTAAGGCCAAGACAAAACAAGGGCAGGAATGGGGTAACATTTTGATTCAGCAGTGAATGGAATTTACATGCAGGCCGCATATTTTTGGAGGCGCATTTTGTGGCGTCTGATTTACATACTGGCCACACTATGCACACTGCCACATTGCCACATTGCCACACTGCCAGTCTGCCACATGAGATGAGTTATGAGTGCTGATTGTGGGTCAGTTAGTACGTGAGAAGGCACACCTTTTGCAGTGGTTCCATTGAATGCCACACGGGCTGATTGCGGCCAGGAGACGGACTCCGGCTAAGGCGTAACAGACTCTCCTTAAGATGAAGCTTCATCTTGCTTGTTTATATACCATATATATATATATTTATTTGAATTTCTTTGATTTGGTAAGAATCACAAGTTATTCGCGGCTTGCATTCATTTATTCACTTGAGACACATTCGGCACGAGGCCGCTAGAATATTTGCTTGGCTTGGTTGCCTTAAACTTCGGCTTTTAACGTGGCCAGCGTTGCAACGGTTGGCTGTGGCATACAACTTGCTGAACGTTCAGCGTCCTGGACGCGCACACACGCGACGCGAACGCACGAGGTCCGTCAGCGGTTGCGGACACATCCTTACGAGCGCACAACAAACACGAAACTGAAGCGCATTCGGTTTTTGCGCTAATAAATTCTCAGCTCATCAGCCTCGAAGCACAGCTCGAGCTTCGGCCCGAACAGCCGAAGTAATATATACATACGTTTCCACCACGACGAAGCCGAACCGATTTACGGTTGCTGCAACTCGTTTTGTTTGCCTTGATTTCTGCGCGGCTGTTTCGCTTCCTGGTCGGTCCTGCCCGACAGACGGAGAGAGCAAGAGCCAGAGGGAGAGCGAGAGCGAGAGAACAAAACCAAGAGCGCTATCGTTTCGTTTGAAACACCGAAACTCACCACGATTTCCGAAATACACGCATTTGTGATAAGCCAGCAACTGATAAGACTCTCTTAACTTCCGATTCACTCGCGACCTACACAAACAATTTTTGGCTCGACAATCTCAGAGTTGGTCCGATTGGGAATGGAGAAAATACATAAATATTGCAGCGCTTATTTAGATCTAGTAACTAGTCATCTACTTCTTATCATAGTCATTGTTTCAACTAGTCTATTTCGAATAACCGAATGTTATATCTATGGAGTAATTATCGTTAATATTTGTATGAATTTGTTGTGTTTTATTTTTCCCTTAAAATATTGCCAACTGTAAGTCAAAGTGTTTCAAAAAATATATCTCCATATTTATGCATACAAATTCATTAATAGACACTATAAATTAAGAACTAAAAGTTGTTGACTGTTGTTGTTAACTGAACACCTGTTGGCCTGTGTAATGGTTGGTCGCCTTAACATTACTTCAGCGAATAATGCAGAACTATGTTAAAGCTAACATGATGTGAAACCGTTACGGAAAATGTATCATAACAGAAATCATCTAAAGGGAAAAAATGTTGAAGTAGCTCATACAGTTCGAAAATCAAATATGGTTAGCGTACATTGTACTGTAATGCTGAAATATAGACCAAAATGCTTTACAGCTATGGTCTGTTAACATTAACATATATTTTCAGTAATAACAGTAGATTCGCCTATTGAAAATCACCCCTTCGAAAAAGCGGGTGTGCTATGCGAAATTAATAACAGATCTTCTTAACAGTTTCTGTCCACATGTTATTTAGTTACAGAGTCTGTAATACAGACACAACTTAACAGTTTTGGGTGGAGAACTGATTCGAGCTTAATGTTGCATTAACAGTAAATTCGTCTATTGAAAACCACCCCTTTGCAAAAGCGGGTGTGCTATGCGAAATGATAACAGATCTTCTTAACAGTTTCTGTTTCAGAGCAAAATAAACTACTCCGTCCACATGTTATTTATTGACAGACATAACATAACAGTTTTGGGTGGAGAACTGATTCGAGCTTAATGTTGCTTTAACAGTAATTTCGTCTATTGAAAACCACCCCTTTGCAAAAGCGGGTCTGCTATGCGAAATGAATAACAGATCTTCTTAACAGTTTCTGTTTTAATGCAAGATGCCTTATTCCATCCACATGTTATTAAGTTACAGACATAACCCAACAGTTTTGTGCTGGAGAAATGATTCGAGCTGTAAGCGAAGACTGTTGACAACACAACATCGAAGTTCGAAGACATTTTCACTAAAATCAAGTGAAATTCTATTCCAACGTTAGCTGTTGTGTGAACTTCGAATCAATGTTAAGTTGTTAAGTTTAATTTCGAAATGGGTAGGTAACATACATACCCCAATTCGAAATGAGGCATTCTTATGAATTTTGCTTGTATTATACATAACATACTGACAAAAATTAAATTTTTTCTTAGAATTGCGAATTTCTTTAACAATCCGCTTTCTAATTTAAATACACATATAGTATAACAACTTTTACAATTTTTAAGAATGCTGCTGTAGACATATATATTTAAATAAAAATTATATAACAATTTATTTTAAAAAATGGATGCATTACTTTTAAATTTATCTTAGCTGTAGTGATATGAGCACAAGCATTTGTAGATTAAATGTTTCTGTAGAAGTTGTAATTTAACATGTATGTTATTAACTGTGTCTGTTAGCATGTAATGCTTACGGCAACACATTCTTGTATTGTAACATTCTGTTAACGAATGACGTTAACATAAGAAAAGCATTTATATTCCAGAATGTCTAAATGTATTTATAAATAACATTCTGCTGCAAGATATATGCTGTTATTGAGCCGTAACACTTTCTCCCCTTTATGGAGCATTAACAGAACATTTCGTTAGCAGACAATGATAGTAAGAGACGAGTATATGGTTACATTATGTATACTCAACATTCTGTAATGTCAACTATTTACAGACACTGTTTGGCATTCCTTAACGGGCACCTGCTTCCTCCGCAGGCATAAGCCAATATTTACGACGCTCCTAGTCAAACCTCCGACAATTTAATTGCAATGGGCTGTAACATAAATACAAAATGCGTTTACACCCCTCAATAAGCGCACCTTCAGGCCGCACTCACCCCTGCCGCAGTTTCTTGAACATGTTTGCAGTCATGTTAATCACAGGCTGTTGCTGTTGCTGTTGTTGTAGCTATAACCGCTGTCAACGCCTGTGTATGAGCAGAGGGCCCAAAGTCAGGAAGTAAAGTCAACCCCTAAATAAAGACAGCGTCAATTAGAGTAAAATTTTAAATTGCAAAAAATTGCAATAATGCTTGTTGCAACTAACAAGGGTTCTAGGGAGGCAGGGAGGGCGGATGGAAGAGAGGGAGGGAGTTCATCAGGCGTAACCGAAACTAATTCGCAACAAGCGCAATAAAAATTATGAACAATAGCGGAAATTAGGCATGCCAGAGGCCCGTCATAAGGATACTGATATAGGAAGCGAGCTGAGAGATTGGGAAGGGGTGGGTAGTCAAGAAGTCACTGGTGGCAGGCAGGATTCACTTGCGGTTGTTCACGGCATTGACAGCGTAACGAAATGTTAACCAAAGCGTAACGAATATACGCGTGCAGTGACTAGAGAGACAGCGGACAGCAGACGGGAGACAGGGGTGAGAAGAGAGAGGAGAGGGGATAGCAGGCAGACTCAGATTGGCGACTGGCAGACGGCGACTGTGACTGTGACTGTGACTGCGACTGCGACTGCCATTTGGGGGCAACACTTTCGCTGCAACGGGAAATGGCGGCTATCACGACGGGCCAAAGTTCATGGCTCCCGCCAAGCGCAAAGTTTAATTAGCAACTTTTTTGTTTGTTGCTCGTGTTGAGTGGCTGCTGCCTCTGTTGCTGTCTGCTGTCGTTGTTGTTGCTGCTGCAGTTTCCGGTGATGCACCTTTTGGCTCCCGGGCGAATGCACAAGCTCGTCTGTGTGGTCGTAGTAAACTGATAGCTCGCTCCCTCTCCTGTGCACCATGTGTGTGATTGTGTTAAAAAACTTGCTGTCGAACGTAGCAAGGATAAAGGATGCAGCAACTCCTGTTGCCTCTGCCTCTGCTCCTCCTGCTGCTGCTGCTGCTGTTGCTGCTGCTGCTGCCGTCGACGAGGGCGAATGACACTTGACAGTGATTTATGGCCGAGGTCACTGATAACCCGACTAAACTGGGCGGCAAGTGCAAATCTGGGTCGATGCTGAGTAGCAAAGCGGATAAGTACTGCTCTGATTCGTTCATCCCCCAACCCTCCAACAAGTCCATCTTCCTGCTTTTGGCCAACATTGTGTCGCCTCTCATTGTTACGAATCTGTTGAGTTCTCCTTTAGCTTCTGTAGAATTTTCATGCCACAAATGTTGCAATTTTGAGCCAAACGCTCACATGTGCAATCATTTTTTATCGTAAATCTCCCAATCTTTACCAAAACCCGCCCCGCCCCGTCCATGATCTAAGCGGCTGTTACGAATCGCAGTCATGTGGTGCGGTCGCCGATCCGATCTGATCCAACCCGAGTCTCTGCCCAGCGGGGTGTTAAATTGCCAGCATCGCGACCGACGCTGCCGTCCTTTCCTCCTCCCCCCCTATGTCCTCCTCTTCTGCCGCCTTATTCGAAGCCATTAACCTTCTGTCAATTTCAATAAGGCAATTTCACAAAAAAATTCATATCGAGCAAATCTTTTGCAACGCAGGCATCAAACGCATTAGGCATCCAGTGACAGCGAATTGTCAAGATGTTTCCGATATAAATGTGACACATCGTGGGCTTTGTCTGTACAAACGACTGGGCTTTGAATTAATGCCAAATTATGAATCACCAATGCAGATTTATCTGTAATTCCCTACATTTATTCTGTAATATATTACGAGTACATTTATCGGACCATTTGACCAAACAACTGTCGAGTAAGTTACATTAATGGAAGATGCGCGACTATCGCTAATCATTTCAATAATATTAATGTAGTAAATTGTATATATTATAAATATATTACATACTGTAAATAATAAATATAAGAACAAGGAAATATAGATATGATTCATTAACGAGTTCTATTTATTATTTTAGATCACATTGAAGCTTTTTTTAAAACATTTACTATTCTTACTCCCTCAAAATTCTATTAAGCGCACATGTAACAATTTGATTGTTTTGTGATTGAAATAGGAAGTGAAATTGATCTAATACGAATGACAGACTGCAGAACTCAAAGTCTCTAAAGCTGTCCCTATTAGCTGTCTATAGGGTAGGATGTTTGGAAAGGGGGATTAGGTTCTTTGAGTTTGTGTGGTTACTTTTATGGTTAATTTATATATTCGCATGTGGTGTGGCTATTGTTTCACCTACGCACACATCGATGGCGCTTGGCGGATGCTTGCAGCGAGGCAACGCTTGTTGCCATTTCCGTTTCCGTTCGCCGGCTGTCGGCTGTAGGCTTCATGTCTGTTTGTCTGCTTGTCTGCATGTTGCGTTGTCCTGTTGTCGTGTTTGCCAGAACACTGTCGTGTTGCACATAAATCGTTTAAAATAAAGTGATAATTGCATTTGTGTTTCATCTGTCAAAAGGACGTCAGCTCAGTTTGTGAGTGTATGATTGTATGTGTGTCTGTGTGTGTTCTGTTGGTGGTGTGCGTGTGCATAACATCCAAATGGAACAGCCAGGTCGGTCGTCGGTCGTCTGACAGTCTGGCCGTCTCGCCGCCTGAACTGGCTGGACGCCACTTGCGCGACATTTTATGAGTGTTGCCGCCATATGAATAATTGCTATAGTAGCCAATTTGAATGCCATTGCGATACCATTCCCCCCACCCTCTTCTTTTCCCCTTCCCCTTGACCGAGTCCTTTGCCTGCTGCCGGATTCCACGCTGACCAAATTTCGAGGGTTGTCGATGTCAACGTTGCATCGTTGCCGCACCATTCTCTCTCTCTCTCTCGCTCTCTCTCTCGCTCTATCTTTCTGTGTGTGTGTTAATTTCACTGTCACTCTGAAGTGGATTAAAGTATTTGCGTCGACTTACACCCTAACACGAGTGCAACCCCCCCGATGCGCCTCATCTCGAACAGAGTCAACAGTCGCGGACTGCAGATGAAACATTCATGGAGTTCATGGAGTGCTACGCACTTTCCTTTTTTGTTATACTCGACAGCGGCAGCTCGACTATCTCGTACCTTTGCCAGATCTGATTAATATGCGACGCCCCGTTGATATCCTGCGATGGATGCGTCCCGTGTCTGCCTGTGTGCCTCCATCTGCGCCTCCTTTCTCATTCTGCTCCTGTTCCTACCTCTGTTCCTGGCGTGTGAAACGACCAAGTGTTGCCACCTTAAAGCCCTCGAACCCTCATTCAATTGAAACGTTAATCAAATAGCATTAATATTTATATTGTTTTTTTGTCAAGGGTTGCAACTGCAACGTGCAACGTGCAACGTGCAACTTCAATTGCGGTGTCCAGTGAAGGGATTCAAGTTGAATGCAAATACGATTATAGAATGCCGCAGTCCACACACCGCATGTGGCAAATTAGGTCGCTCTCGTTGCAAACTCATTCCTTATTCACCGAATGATTCAAGGCTCAATCCAAACTCAATCACTTTCGTTGTCAGTGACTCATCACGAAATTTGATTTCTTCGATAGCCTCTTGGAATAGGTATTGGCCTTGCAACACCTGCTATTTGACCTGCAATTGGTGGCGCCTCCAATGGGGTTAAATGCGAGCGAACCTTGCGTGTCTTGTGGGGCAAAAGGGGCACCATTGAAAAAACGTGTCGATTTGATGAATGGCGTTTATTAAGTAAACAATTCGAGCTATTTGCAGCCTAATTGAGGCCCATGTATCAACGTGTTGTGGCAGTTAAATGGCTTATTAATATTTAACGACCATTTACAAAAAACACCTCAAATAAATTAAGCTCAAACGCAACATGCCGCTTGTCGCAAGTCGGACGGACATGTTGGACAAGTTAAGTAAAGCACCCAGAAGGAATCACATGTTTAATTGCTGGCCATTTGCCTAATTTCAGGAGAAAGTCAATTTGACGGACCTCACCATAATGGTGTCCACTCAGGACGGTGGCACGAGCCGGTGGAGAGGGGGGATGGTTCGTGGCATGCACCTCTGCAGTTGCATGTCCAGTTCAGCTACAAAAACATCGCAAAACATGGTAAATAACTGCAGTTGTGTGAGCTTTTAAGTGCTCGTCAGGGGAAATGAGTTTCTGTTTCTGTTTCAGTTTCAGCGTCAGCGTCAGCGTTGCATGCAACACGCGCATTTTTTCATAAACATATTTCTCTGTCAAAATATTTATGTCCATATGCACTCCATATAAAACACACTAACGAAATCAAAGTAGAAAAAATACTACTATTTAAGCATTACGTTAAAAAAACTCCTGGAAGGGAAGCACTTCTGGTTCACGTTGTGGTTTTGTCATTGTCGGCCTTTGAAATGCATAAATGTGAACATTTTAAAAATGTTTCAAATACTCTGACTAATGTAGAAGTTTTAAATGAAATGTATTAAAGTGTTAATAATTTAACATACATAAACTGACAACAAGCTGGGAATACTTTAGTTACAATTTAAACTAACAGTTTTGAAAGAATTTAAAGATATGGCTTATTTATCTTCTTCAATTTCAAAATGTTTCAAATACTCTGATAGGGAATGAATGAATGACTAATGAAGACTTTGTAAATAATGTTTATTAAAGTGTTAATAGTTCAGCATTTATAAATCGACCTTAAACCGCAAGCTACATATTAAAATAACACTTTTATTCTTTTGTAAAACTGAATACAGTTTGAATGGAACTGCACACCAAATAAGCTTGCAACTATTAACTCCATTAACTCCATCCAACTCTAACTTTCCCCCACTTTTGAGTAGCAACTAAATGCAAATAATACGCAAATCATTAACGATTATTCTGTCATTAGTGACAACACTTGATTATTCAGGTTTTTGCATTTCGTATGGACAACAGTTCAGCAATTACTCTAGTTCGTAGTTTGCTTAGTTTGTAAATGTTTCACAACTGCTTATAGTGAATAGTGAATTGTGATTTGCGCATTATGAGTGTTATATGTGGATTCGTAGTTTCTGCTTTCGCAGTATAATCAGCACCACTTAAATGTTGGCAAACAAATTAAACAGTGCACTCCAACTGATGCCTCCTGTCTCCTGTCTGCTGACTTCTGTCTGCATGTCTTTTGTCCGCACTGTCATCTCATTATTTCCACTTTCGGTTGCAAAATCATAAAAATTAAATAAAATATGCATTATGTACAAAAAGTTTAACTGAAAGTGCGCCACTAACATTTGTTGTTGTTGTTGCTCAACTGACAGACTCATTTCTATGCAACATCCCACACACACACTCACACACAGAGGCAGATAGAAGCGGTAACTGTAGCGACAATAAATACATATGCAGAGGCAACCTTATACTTTTCCCCCATCTCCTTCTCCTCGCTCCTCCTTTTCCATATCCTTATTGTCGCCATCACCGGCATCGTCGGCATCGTCGTCGTCGTCGTCGTCGTCGTCGTTGGCATTATAGAAATCCCGTTAAACCCACTTAATTCAATAAAACACCTTTCACACACTTGGCGCTAAAGCCGACAACAAACTATAACATTTAGCGTTTGAGTGTAAGTGTATATGTGTGGCTGTGTGGGTGTATGGGTATGTGTGTGTGTGTGTGTGTTGTGCGCTTTTGCTTTAGAGTATGCACCAAAAGCTACTTCATGGCTGCAATTTACGTTTAAAGTTACTTAAAGTTACTAACGACAAAAGTTATAATTGCATAACGTGCTCACGAGGTGGGACAGAGTGAAGTGGCCTACACACACATACACACACACACACACACACACGCAGACACACACATGTGCGCAGTTGCAACTAACTAAAATACCGCCATTGCTGGCATTCACATGCGAGGCAGCAGATGGCAACCGGAAATGAAACGTAAATCAAATAAGTAAGAAGCGTAAATGCGCGCAACGAATACATACACATACAGACACACACGCACGCACACTCACACACTTACTTATTCCCTTGGCAGTCACACACAAGTGTATTGTCATTAGCGACAAGGACGAGACTTGGCAACGACAAGGACAACAACAACAGCGACAGCGACAACGACAACGACAACGACGAATCTCTGGCGGCTACCGAAATTGAAAAGTTTATGGGAAGTGCATTTTTCGTGAAAGTGGCAGCATTCATTGTATAGTTTTGTGCGCCAAGGGAAAGCGATGCAGGAAATTGTTCATATTATAAATAAAAGCGGAAAATGTTGCGAGCTGTGAGTTGTGAGCTGTGAGCTGTGCGCTGGAAGTTGCGAGCAGGGCAATGACGGATGTGACACACCCAAACGCATGTCCTGCCGACTGTCGACTGTCGGCTGTCGCCTGTCGCCTGCTGACTGTCTTCTCATTCAGTCCATGCGAAAGTGTCAACAGCACGCAACGGACGGGAGGTGGTGGGTGATGGGAACAGGGGGGGAGAGGGAGAGAGGTAATGTGGGCGTGTAAGTATGTCGCAACACCCGTCAATTGCTTTCCCCATTTTCATTACTTTTAAATGCGCTGCGCTGAATTAGAAGCATTTCATTTCATTTTTACAACTATTTCTGTTCTGCCTCTGCGACTTCGTTTCCGCTGCCGCTGTCGCTGCCCTCAAATGTGGCATGCCTCCTCAGTCCAGTTTCAAACGTGGGCGGCGTCACAAGAAGGTGTTAAAAATGTTTAACGTCTTAATAGCCCTTCGTTGTTCCCCTTTCCTCAAAAGGAAAGAAAAGAAAAAAATGTTGGGCGTGCGTGTATTTCGTGTCTTTCCATTCTCTTGTTTCGCTGCTCTCTCTTCCTTCTCCTTTCTCACATTATTCTCCACATTTCGCTGTCTTTCGCCCACGCTGCGTCGCTTTTGATGTTGCCATTCTATTTCCGCTCTGTACCCAGCGGTATGCGGAACTCTCCTTTTTACTTTTCGCCTTTTTTGAGTTGGGCTTAACTTTTTGGATAATCTCAGTGTGAGATGGTGGTCGGGATGATTGAAGGGTTCAGGAGTTGAAGGGTTGTCGGGCTGTCGGGCAGGCAGCATTCAAAAAATTCGTTTTAAGTAATGGCCTAACGAGTTGACATTCTTTTTGATTGAGAATTCTTCAATTAACGCTGTGGGAGCTGTGTAACTTGATTTCTCTCAACTTGACTAAATTGTCATATTTAATTGAGTTTTGCATAATAAGCGTGAGTCGAGGCAGCGCAAACAGAGCGATAATTATGGAAAAACAAGCAAACATATTTTATTTTATTTCTTCTAAAGAAGGCAAGTCTAACAAATCATAACAGATGCAAATTCAATTTAATGTTTTTAATTATATAGTAAATTTATATGTTGTATAAAAAAGACAAAGAATTCATACTTTTTGGATTCTTGGAATTAACATATGACATTTGCTTCTTGTAATTTCGAAAACATGTCTCTAAAATTAAATCTCTAAAATTGTATTTAACCTCAGCAGATTTGTACTACACATCTGAATAACCATATTAATTTGATAATATAAAAATTTGAAATTTCTCAAGCATCTACAGCTTGCAGCTTTTGCGAGATGAAAATCATTGGCTATAAGATGAAGTCCTATTGAATGCCCAATGCGAATATTAAACAACATTTATTTGCACAAATACAGAGAATAGTAGAACCCCTCAAGATTCTATGAATCTGCAGGAGAAGCAAAACGGCTTATCATAGCATCAAACTACTATAATAATGTTTGTTTGAATGCCTACAAATGGGAGCATTAAATTAGGCATTTACAATTTCGAAATGATGAATATTCTGCAAATAATTTGAATTTGAATGCAATTTGAATGGAAACTCAATGCAGTTCTCGTGATAATTTCCAAATAGTTCTAGAAAAAAAACACACAATTTTGAAGCGGTAATAATTAAATTTACACCATCAATGCAATGCAAAATGAGGTCGAACAAAATATATTTTCAATTTCCGTTGCAATTACTTGTTGTTGGTCTATTTAGTTGTATAATCCCCACTCCCCTCATTACCTATCAGCTTAAATTATTCAAACTACATGTAAAAACTAATTTAACATCTCACTATAGTGACAGTCTGCCGTCATTATGGGCATCACGAACTTAAAATATTTTGGTCAGGTTTTAATTTAGATGTTAGCATATTAAACGAAATAATGTTCGATGTGCGATGATGTATGGCAAAATATTTTAATAATAAATGAGGATGATAACATTTCAATTGTTGAATTGATCGCGCTTTGTTTGGAAATGAAATATTTAAACGATTTGCAAGAGTCGAAATAACACACGGAAAAGCTCTATACTTGTTCCAAATACTCAGCGACTTACACACTCTTACATGTGTATACGCATGTGTGCATGTGGTAATTACTTGATTTATCGTATTCAATAATGCGAGCGATGTCATAAATCGAGTTCCTGCCTCTGCCCGTGGCCAAATTATGTGGGTGCGGTGCACTTAATCAGGCTTCATAAACAGAGCTGCTATTTTAGCTGAAATTAAAACATTCATGGTCAATGAAACGACAACAGTGTGCTGTGCTTTAATATGATATTATTGTGCGAGGGTACATATTGCGTATACGACATGACGTGGAGACGGAGCTGTCATGTCAGCGGCAAACGACGCGATTCTGTCGATCAAGGAGCTCATCTATCAACTCAGATAGGGCTCGGCGGGAGGCCGAAACGAAGTATTTTTTAGACACTGCAGTCAGAAGGCCAGACAGACAGACAAACAGACAGACAGAGAGACATAAATATGGAGAGATAGGCTGTCGCCTGACAATCAACGCATTGAACTGCCTTAGCCACGTTTGGTATCTTAATGAAGTATTGATTTCTCGGTTTCTCGGTTTCTCTTCTCACATTCCCGATTTCCTTTCCTGTGCCTTGGGGCGAAATTCCTACGAGTCATGTAAATCACTTATTACATTCGTTTCGTTTCGTTTCGTTTTCATTCGATTTGATTCGATTCGATTTCTTTCTGTCTCAAATGCTATTTTTGTTGTTGCGATTTCTTGCAAATCTGTGAACTTAATCTGAAATTAGTTTTAAGCTCGTAGCGAATTTTACTAACCAAATTGTCATAATGGCAAATAACAACGGAAATAATGACGTAACAGAAAATGAAATCAGGCAATGAAGCAATCTAAACGCATCTAAGTGTGTGATGCTCATATCTAAGCGACTAACCAAACGACTGTCCCCCTTCATGAGTTCGTACTATGTGGTATGCGGTGGCGTATACGTGATGACTTTGCAAATAGCATTGAGGGCAATCGGGCAATGAAAGCTGAGCGCATAAAAGTGTGTGTTGTGTGATATGCGTTATTTCTTGTATTTGTATATGTATTTCTATGTGTATCTGTATCTGTATTTGTGTCTGTATCTGTATCTGTATCTTAATCTGTATCCGTATTGGATGACCATAAGGAATACGAACATTGCGAACTCTCTCCTGATAACGTAAATGTAATTTCGGTAATTTGTTTCCTGCTAATGCTCAGACCGGATATGATTTCCTTTAGTAATTGAATAGAGCCTTTGACTGTCCCATGACTCTAGTGAAAGTGTCTAGCGAACGTGTGCTTTAAAGGATTGCTGCTTCCTGATTGTATGCTGATGGAATCTAAATTAAGCTTATTCTTTGCACTTTAAAACGATCCTCCCGCTCCGCGGCAGCTCTACACATTGTGTGGCACTTAAACAAATGAAGCTGTCGCTGTCGCGTTATTTATTAGTGCTGCAGCTGAACATTTCCAGCCTCAAATGCTTTTTTATTAATTTGTCTTGTGGCCAATGCATACACACACATACACACACACAGACACAGATAGAAACACACACACAAATTTACTCAGAGATGTGCGAAAAGTTGCGGTGGGAATAAGGGAGGGGGGGGGGGATGGAGGTGGCAGTCAACAACCGCGACAATCAGCTCTTATTCATTGGCCGCAATCTGAGTCTGAGTCTGAGCCTGAAGTCTAAAGTCTGAGTTTAGTTTGGGGGCTGCAACTACACTTATTTGTCTGCCCTCGACTGACTGCTCTCTCTCTCTCTGTCTGTCTCTCTTACTTTCTCTCTCGCTCTGGCTTTTAGTATATTTGCCTCTTTATCGTATATTTAAGTCAACGCTCATGCAAAATTTTTAAGTGCTTTGTAGAAAGTTTCGCAGTGTCGTTTAAATGACGTCGCTTTGTTTAAAACGTTCTGCATGCTGAGCAGTCAGATGTGGGCGTGGCAGACTACACATACTCACACACACACACACACACACACACACACAGTGCTAATTCGCAGCGGGTGACAAAGTAAATTATGATATTCGTTTCCCGACTAACAGACTGCGTGCACTTCCTGCTTGATTCTTTTTTTCTGCTCTGCCCGCGTTCTGGCCAACAGTTGGAGTGTCGGCTTTCCATTTGCCACGGCTCGGCCTGGCCCGGTCGGCGGCTGCGACGCGTGATTTGTTGCGCGGCATTCCGCCAGCTACCCTCATGTTCCCTCATAGTTCCTCATAGTCCAAGCCAACCAAGCGGATGAGCACTTGGAACTTTTGGCGTATCTGTTTTTGAGCTTCTTAATGGAAAGTTTTGGGCGAAATTTACGATATGACGAGGTCCACCAGTCGCCAGTCGACAGTCGCCAACCGGCGTCATGTGAAGATAAGTAACACTAAAGGTGGGGAAGAAAGCGGGTAGATTGGTTTTAGCTTTAAATGAATTAGTTTTCCAACGGACGAGTTGAAGTTGAAGCTGCTGTTGTCGTTGCTGTTTTTTCGTTGTTGTTGTTCTCGTTGCCGAGCAACAATCTGTCCCTAACAACGACTTGTCACATCGTTTACAATTTTAATGCCACTTTGATGTGAGTTCTTGCAACAAGGTGCACAGAGACAATTCCAATCCCAATCACAGTCGGGAGGCAAACCCCGAAGACAGCACGCTGAAGTCCGAGTAAATTAACAAGCAACTTAAGAACAACAAACATGCAACAGTCCTTCTGTTCTTCTTTACCCTCGACCAACTTCCAATCTACTGCCTGACCAAACAAAAGGTCCGCAAAATTTCGTGCAAACTTTGTTAACTATTTAAGACATAATTTAGCAAATTATTTTCTTCCACACGGCCGGAAGAGGAGCAGCAATTGCTCACAAGTAAATATTATGCAAATGAGTGCCTGGGGTTATGCTACAAAAAAATTAGGGTGGGTGGTCGGTAGGGTGGCAGGATGAGAGAGCGGGAGTGAGGGGTTAGGGGACAGCTGCTTAGTTTACCCCTTGGCTGCTTAACTGCAGCAAAAGTTTTAGGGCCAAATGGAGGAGAAGAAGCAGGAACAGAAGAAGGAGCAGCAGAAGCAGTAGCTGGTTGCGCGCATGTCCTTGTCATGCCTGTTAGTTTTTTAATCCTTTTCAGTTATTAATTTAATCGCACAGCTGCATTTCACTCAGCTGACGAGAGTGCGTGTCTGCGTTTGTGTGTGTGTGTGTGTGAGAAGTTGATTCCAAGTTTTTTATACCCACCCCACTCCAGTGAATGCAAGGAAGGCGTAGGCGTGACTGACAGTCAGCCAGCGTGACAAACGCTTGACACATACTATAAATCTGACGTTGGCTTTAATTAGTTTGTAGATTTTAAGCCTCAAGCAACAATTCATACTTAATTTATTCGGTGTGAAAATAATCAATTTTTTAAAGGCTGCATACGGGATTTAATCATGCTCACTAGTGTATACCCTGTGTGGGCATGTGTAAATTAATTGTTTTTTTGTTATTAATATAATTTATTTTTGCTAGAATCATTCAGTGCCATCTGAATATAACTGGACGGGGAAGTAAATCAATTAAAGCTTCAGCTGCAGCTCAGTCAATAAATTTGTATAGCATACTTTTTAGCGCGCAATAAAATAAATAAGACAATATCCTAAAAGTATGCTTTACTTTTTTGGAAAACTTATTACAATGCTCATTCTCTTTGGTGTTTCTGGCAAATTGTGCAAAGTTTCATGATACGCTACTAAACCACAGCGCATTGAATAAGTTTAGTCAGTTATTTTGAATCAATTTTACAATATTTGCTGCCGTTGCAAGTCGTTTATTTATTGGTTTATGTCCCTGGTTGCTGCTTTAAAAAAGAATGAAATAAAAGAAAATACGAAATACGGAATACTGAATACTGAATAAAAAAGTACAAAGCTTTGCATAAAACACATTTGAGTCGTTATTCCGAATTATGCTTTAACTGATTTTCGCATTCGAATGATTTATGTTTCCCGACTGACTCATTCACTTTATGCTCCGGTTCAGCGTGTTTGCTACCTGCAAAGTCGATTCCCCGGCGACCTCTCGTTTTTTGCTCATGTTTCATAATTTTACATGTGATTTGACTTTCGTCTCTCGTTTCTCATATCTCGTGTCTCGTTTTTTATTTCTTTTGTATTCTATATATATGTCGCTGCTGGATGTGGTTGGAATCAATATTGTAATCCTTTTCAAACCCGCGACTTTAATATGAACTGTGACTAAATATTTATCAACAGGTTAACAAGCAGCTTAACAGCTGTCTGGGTGATAACGAGTGGGCGGACTGTCTACTGACTGGCACGCCCTCATTTGCTGTTCATTCATTTATCTGGTATATGGTATATGTATATATGTACATATATCGAAAGAATTTTACAAGCTAACAAAATCATTTTATGCATCATTAACGTTTTTGTGTTTCATATGCAAATTGCCGCTGCCAGTGGCTCAGCCGCAGACATCCGTCCAAAGAAAGTCAAACTTGTGTCAATGTGTGCGTGTGTGTGTGTGTGCGTCTGTCTGTATGACCGCAGCATTAGTGGGGTTGAGTGCACAACGAATAAGGTCCACAAAACTGAGTGGCTGGCCAAAACCTTCATCGAGTTGTCCCCTTGCCTCCTACCTAAACATTGGCCACATTATTCGCACGCAATGAGCCTTGAAATTTAGTTTTTGGTTAGTTTTGGGTCCTTGATCCTTCAAGAGCTTACCCAGCTCTGCTCTGGACAGTTGACGGCAACTTTTCCATATGCCTGTGACAGCGCTTTCATCATTTTTCACAGACTTTCACGACTTTCACGACTTTCCCGACTTTGACTTTGTCGAGGCTGCCAGATCTCAGCAACTTAATGTGGCATATCTCGTGCCACAGGAATGTATGCATGTGTGTGCGTGTGTGGGACAATCATTAAAGCAAATTAATTGCGTCAAAGGTAAGCCTGTTGCAATACACCAAATTCATTGGGCATTATTGGGGCAACGTTTAATGCCACATTGGAAGACAATGCAATAAGCAGAGCATTTAAACAGTCATTAATTAATTGTAATTAAAAGCATTTTCTCCATTGAGGCATTGTGTTCTTCCTTTCGGTTGTGGTATCTCTGATTGGATCTTAAATTGCAGCAGCGCCTTTGTTCTTAAGCCCTGGGCGTGATGCCACCGAACGAACAATGGCTGCGATAATTAACATTAATGCATAATTATATCAAGCGGCTGGCAATTTCAGCTTACTTTAAATTATTATGCAACTCCGCAATACTCCACAATAACGTCCCACGTCAGCAAGAAGATGCAAAATTATCATTGTGGCAATATTAAAAGGATCCAATGAAATAACCAGCAAGTTTCGAGTACTCTAGGTGTCAATAAGTAAAATTGCAAACAATTTTTAATACAAGTTGATACTTTAAATTATTATTTATTTATTGAGGAACAGAAAATAATAAGGACCCTAAACTTGGAAAAAGACGAATGTATCGTCTACATTCAGAAGTTTTTCTGTGATCATCCTAACGAAAATAAAATAAAGCTTTTATTAAAGTTGTTTTGGGGTAAATAAATTAAAAGGTTTCTTTATCTTCCTTGTCCTCATCTTCTGCTCTTTCTCGCTGTATTTTCTTCCTCTAATAAGAATTTAGTTACTTTTATGTTAATTTGCAAAATGCAATGTTTAAAACTTTGCTTACAAAACTTTTCGATTGTATATCATTAGTAAATAAAACGAAGTCAAGAGTGCTGAAAACAAGCAGACATTAAAATCCACACACACACACATGCACACACACACACATACTTGTGCAACATAAATGGCATACAGATGTTGAAGTGTCTGACGTTCGCTTGAATGTATTTGTGCGGTGAGGTTTGGCGTCAATGACGGTGAGGCGATAAGTGACATTTGAGTGAAAGCTTTGGCTTTGAATATTGAGGCGTGGCATTTAGTGTGTGCTTGATATGCACGCTCGTGTGTGTGTGTGTCTATGTGGCTGTGTAGAGTGAGAGACAAAGAGAGAGAGAGAGAGAGTGACAGAGAGAGAGAGAGACGCGTGCAAGGCAGAGCCAACAAATATTTATCTATGCCAGTGGCCATTTTGTCAGTGCCGGCCAATAAAATTGCCATTGCTGTCATTGTCAGCTTAACAGCAAAGTGAACAACAATTGATAGTGTCTACTACAGCATATGTCTATGTATGTGTGTGTCTGAGTGTGTCTGTGTAAGTGTGTGATGGAATGTCGTTTGTCACTTGGGCTGTTTGCAGACGCTGCTACAATTGATTACGTATGCACAGACTGTGCAATTATGTCAATTAAACGAAAATTACTTTCTACAAGTACTTTGCCCAACATTGGCACAAAGAGCTAGATACTTAAGTGCATGCCACACCTCGAAATAATATCGAAATAAGCAATGACATTAAGTGAATATGTGACATTCACACAAAAGGCCAGGTTAATTGGCCTTATTGAACGAGACGACAGTTTGAGCATCAACAAAAACCACATCGAACCGAAGCAAAAGTGAAGGTACAAAGCAAATACACACACACACACACACACACACACACACACACACACAATCTATATATAAATACTAGTATATAATTCATCACTGTAAAGACAATTAACGTGTTCGTTGCTAATTAAATTATTGAAACTCGACATCAATTGATCCATAACTGACCGCTCATCAATGTGCAATCGTGCGTAACAATTAAGGGCAAACAAAGCGACAAAGATACAGATACACAAAGGCACTTACACTCACACACTACCACAAATGGGCAATATGTACATATAACTTTTTGTATGACATTAAAATGCTTAATTATTCAACAGTAATAAACAGTTCAACGATACAAAGTCAGATACAAAATGGCCACATTAGATGCATGGCTAAAGATACACATGCCATGTGCTCCGGAGCAGAGAGTTCTGTCTCTGCCTCTGTCTCTGCCTGTGTATCTGTCTCTTTCTAACATCCTTGCTCCCAGTCCTGGCGCGTGTGTTAATGGCAAAAGCGTTTAATGTTTCCAGTCACGTAATAAATCTAAATCTGTGCCCTGTGCGCTGTCACTTGCGTTTTATGATTTAATTTGTAATTTACTCGTAGTGCTGCTCATCATATCTCTCCCTTTCCCTTTCCCTTTTCCTTTCCCTCACCCTCTTCCGCTGCCAGTCTCTCTCCATCTTCTATTCTGTCTCGTCTCTTGTTATTCTGCTTGTTTTTGTTTTTTTATTTTTTGGCAGTTGACTTGCGTTGCCATTTTTGACAACGAGGCCTGGGGGTATCCTATCAAAAATAGAGCAGAAAAAGAGACAAAATATTAGATGTGTCTGGCTTCGCATTTCGATTATGAGACCTTAATTTTAGTATGGGGAACAGTTGTTGGCAATAGCCTAGTTTATTTTCGTCAATTTCAGACATGTCGTTAAAGTGAAGTCGTTAAAGATTTTAAATTACTTTTCAAATTCCGCAGTTAATACGAGTTGAATTCGCATGCCGCATGTCCTTTGCCTCTTCGAGTTGCAGCTCGCAACTCGTCTTTTCATGTAGTTGCTCCTTTGCATATTTCGCTTATCGAGCGCACAAATTGCATATGTAAAACATTTTGGCTAACACACACATACAGACTCTGTTACAGAGTGACACACAGACACTTATGCACTCAGGTGTATCAAAAAAAAAAAAAAATAAAACCGGTAGCTGCAATTTTATATGTATGTGGCAATTCATTTCTAGCTTTTCCAACAAGCCGGCAGGCTGAAAGAGAAATTGCCTTTTCACCAGCTTATACCCACAACCCTTTTAAGCTAGCCACGCCCACCTGGCAGCATTTAAAGACCTGCTGCTGCTGCTGCTGCTGCCTCCCACTGCCTTTTCACGCTCTGCAGTCTAGAAAATTCTCACATTTTTAGACACGTTTGCCACGTCCCGTCTCGATGCGTTTGTCTGGCGTCTGCAGTCTGCCGACTGCAGTCTACAGTCCGCTTCCTCTTCCTCTTTCTCACTCGATGTGTGTGTGTGTGTGTGTGTTAGTCTATAGTTTTGCAAAGCCAATTGCTTTCAACACCTTCAACACACACACACACACACATGAGTGCGGCAGCCGTGCCTGTTGTTGTTGCCCTGCTGAACGGACCGTCGAAAGTGTTGTCGTTTCGGCCGAGTCGGTTGCCGGTTGCCGGTTGTCGGTTGTCGGTTTGATCCATGAAGGCTTCTAGTCGTATCTTGGCCTGCCAGTTCTACAGTCAGACATATTGCATTTGCCTCAATGGGCAGTCAGCTGCGATTATGTTCACACACACACACAAACACACACCAACCCACAGAATGAAACAATTGTGTGTGAGTTTCGGTGTTTTGCGATTGTCTGAACTGGGGTTGGAAATGTTTCCGTTGCTTTTCCTGAAACGGAAGTTAAGTGCACTAAACGATTCGCTTGTTTCGCGTGCTAAAATATTTAAACTGATTGACCAGTTACATTTTGCTTTAAAATTAAGAGATCTTTCACGTTTGGTAGCTTCTGAAATATTGCGCATACGCCTTGTGTTCGCAATACTCACATGGCCCATCGTTGATAACGCACTAGCTAATTTATCAGTCGAAAAGAAAACATATTAAGTTAGTATTCAAAATAGCTACATATAGGAAAGTGTATAGAGAATAAATACACTCATTTAGATTTTACTTTATTTCATTTAATATTCATTACATGTTGACACATTACATGAAATGAAATAACTATATTTGTATATAATTTATAATTATATTAAATATATGTACACTTAGAGAAATGTATAGAACATAAATACTGTCATATAGATTTGACAGCCTTTCATTTAACATTCAATATATCTTGAAACTATTTGGATTAACTATATTTGTATTTCATTTATAACTAAAGTAACATACTACAAAATATTAAAATTTCAAAGCCTCTTTCTGGTTGTGTGTGTTTTTGTATGTATCTTTGAAGAGGAGGCGAATCTTTATGGACAAGTCTAAATCGGATGGTGTCGCTTATTAATGCCGCTGTCATGAAATATGCAGCACGTTAGCGACTGAAGAGCAACTGACCAAAGGACTTGGCATTTTATTGTATTGTCAATTTAATGGTGTGGAAATGCTTTACTGAAGAGAAAACTAAGGGCAGGTCGAGAAAAGCTGTTGCCAAGACTCTAAGCCAGGCTACAGATACAGATTCAAACACAGATAGAGACACACACACACACACACACACGACAGAGCACACGCATAAACAAAGCAAACACAGAGCTAAGCTGAGTGCTAACTAAGGCAGTTAGAAGATGTTCAATGGCAACGCTGGCAACGCCCTTCGTCCAGCCCCGATCCGCCCCTGGGTCTGGCATTCACATCAGTTGCAAGTAAAATAAGCCAAACGTTTAATGCCTGCACAATATTTATTGCCATGTTTCATATTCGTAGATACTTTTTTGCCATTGCTACAAAGTAGTCTTACTTCCAGTTCCCCTGTCTCCCTGTGCTCCTCCTGTGTCTCAGCCTCGCACTGATTGGCACAGATTCTGCTCCAGACTCTCTCTCTCTCTCTCTCTCTCCGTCTCTTACTCTCACTCTGACTTTGACTCTGACTCTTACTCTGAGTCTGCCTGCATTGTTTAGTTTTGTACTTTCACTTGGCTTTGTTGGTCCTCTTGCTGCTATGTCAAGCGATTTATAAAATGGCAAGCAACAACAACAACAACAGCAACGACAACGACAACGACAACGGCAACAGCAACTGAAGAGGCCATGGAAGTAAGCAGCCATAAAAACAACAAACGGAGACGCAGAGCATTTTGCCACAGCAGTTGCAAGTACGAGTACAAGAGATAAACGGAAATTATTAAAGTGGTGCCAGATTTATGAAAATGTATTTGTTTCTGGTTTTTCCTCTGCCTCTGTCCCGCTCTCTCTTTCTTTCTCTATCTCTCTCTATTTTTCTCTATGCCTCACCGCGTGCCGAAATGCATTAAAAATTTGTTGAAAGCCAGCAGATATGTCATTAGACTTGCCTTTTTATCCGATTTATTAAAAGCTACCTGGACAGTCGAAGTCAGATTAGGAGAGAGTATAAATTATAGAATATATCATGGCTAATGGTTAAGAATGATGCAAGTTTTTGTGGCTAAATCAAATGACCAATAGTGTAGCATTAATTGGGATCTACTTAAACTCGTACTTTATCATCCAGTCAATAGATGTTGTTTGCCTCTCTTTTGTAAGTGAGTAGTTAGTTGGCCAGGCCAAAGCACATTCATAAATCAAATTATAAAATATATTGCTTATAAAGCCCATTGCTCAATTGTTTTGCAGCTGTACTCAGGCCGAACCACCGAACCACTGAGCCGCCGAACCACGAACCACCGAACCACCTCTCGGAAAATGGCGATTCATTATGAATGCATGCTGGTAATTTAATCGAAGGCAATAAATTGGCATTTAAATGTAATAAAGACATGAAAAATAATTACAATTGCTGAAATGGATGCTTTATTATGAGAATTATTATTTTTTATTGTTGCTGCTGCTGCTGTCTCGCCGTCAGCGAATTTTATACAATTTTTGTATTATGCGCATATTTTGGACTTAATTTGCAGTCTCTGTAGCTGTTGCTGATGTTGTTGACCAAGCGCATGACAGTTAAGTGACATTTAACGGTTAATAAGCCTGACAGATTTACAACTGTCAACGACGATTCAAAATAATGAACAGCAAAGTCAGAAAAAAGCGAAATAATAAAATACAAATAAGAATAAAATGACAGACCGAACAACCAAGCGATTTGGCCAAAATTGACTGCGCAAAGTGAATTATTAATGTCATGTGGCCAGGCTGTCTGTTTATCTGACTGTCTGTCTGTGCTTGGATGAAGAAAATATGCTCCTCCTATACGCTGTCTATCGAAAAAACACTAAATGTGCGTCTATTTAGTTCCAAGTGTTGAAAATTTACTATGCGTATTAAATAAATGCGATTTTTCCGGCACGTCTATGCGTCGCACAACATTAACAGAGATCACAGCTTAGAGCTGTAACAAAGTAAGACAAAAACAGAAACTAAACCAAATGAAATCCTCGACGAAACCAAAACGAACCGAACCGAGCTGAAAAGAAGTATAACGAAACGAAACGAAACGAAACAAACTTAACTGAAGACAACAACTGAGGACAACGCTCATAAAACATAAATTTAATTTATGTGCAATTTTAGCAAGTCGTATAAATTTTCGCAGGCAAGCGAACAAAAAGCAAAAATAAAAAGACAACAATAACAATAGGACAAAAATAAAAACAAAAATAAGGAATGGCAAAGCGGCAGTGGCCAGATGGGCAAGGACTGGTCGCTTATAGTTGTTCTTCTTCAAAAATGTCCTTGAAAATGCCATCTTGATGTTGTTGTTGTTGTTGTTGCTGTTGTTGTAGGTGTCCCTGCGCTTATTTATAACCCAGCTCGCTTGCTCGGGTTGAAAGGGTATAAAAGAAAAGATATATGCTGCTCTGATAGATATCCTTGTTGTTGCTGTTGCTGTTGCTGTTAGTGTTGCTATTACTGTTGCTGGCTTATATGAGCAATTTATGCTGCCGGGCTGCTTGAATGTTAATGAATTGCTACAAATTCATTTCGGTGTCACTAGAAATTTGGAACAAACTGTTTGCTTTAAGACAAGTCCTAAATATGGCATTGCCGACTTTCATAAGTGTGGGAGAGTGACGACAACAGATATTAATTTAATTAAAAACCCAAATAACACAACAACAAGCAATATTCAACAGAAAACAACAACTGTTATTCAAAGGCGTCAGTTTCATTTTCATTTAGTTGCATCCAGCTCAAAGTTTGTTATAGACATCACTTGCAGAGACGAGTAGTGGTGTGTGTGTGTGTGCGTGGGGAGGGGAGGAGGATGTTCACTTTGTTTGTTGTAGCTGTGCAACTTGTTAATAAAATAAATTAAATCTTAAGTACTCCACTTGCACTTCCACTTGAGGTGACAGCGTCTACGGACTGCTCTTTTAATAACTTTCAAAGTCTTTCATGCCTCCTTGAGTTCTGCCAACTGGCAACTGCCAACCCCTGTGTGTATTGTTTTATAATTTTAATATAACATGTATTTAATATATTTATTATAAATTCCGTTCACAAAAAGTTTTAGCCCTCCGCATAATATAAATCCACAAAAGTTCAACTTAAAGCAGACGCACTGAATTCCCCACATGTTTCTCCAGAGTTCTCACTTTAGTTTTAACAAAACAAAATCTTGGCCTTACCAAAACTTTTGGTTTCACTTGTACAATGAATAAAATGATTTCATTATTGTTAGTCAATTTGAAAATAAATGTTTGTATTAATCAGGATGCTTTGACTGAAACTAACCGTGTTATTTTTAGTACCGATAAATATAAAAAAAATAAAATAAAATAAATAAAAATATTGGGATAACAAAGATTTGTACTTGTAAGTTTGTAAGTTTTTGATATTCATAACTTTGTGAAAATAGATTCGATTTTCATGTGAAATATCATTTATTTTTAATTGCTTTTGATCGTGATTTGCTCAGCATTTAAATTTAATAAAGTTTGGGTGTTAGCTACAATTTTATTCAAAGTTTCCCTGAGATTAATAAATTACAAATTAACCGTCATATTTTAAAGGCTGAACAATTTTTTATTTATCAACTGGACTCCATTTATCTATCCAAAAATGTGTACTAACCAAAGTCTATGACAAAAACGTCAAAATCCGATTGGATTTACTTAGCGAAAAAGGAAACCACGGATTTTATTTCAGATCTGTTGCTGACGTTTCAATGAAAATGTTCACCATATTGTTAAATACTTCATAAAATCAAATCTGTTATCCCCTCGAAAAGAACTCACATTTTTTGTGTTGTAAAAATAAATTAAATAAGTGAATAAACGAATAAACAGAAATGCGCAGTTACAAAAAACTGCGTTGACAATGGACAAAGATAGTAACAACGAAGTTTTCTATAATATTTTCAGATATATTATGTTTCATATGGTAAAATGGCGGTACTACACATTGTCAAATTATTACAACCCTTTAAAAATGTATGTTATATGAAAAGTTGAAAAATAAAACAGAGAAAATTGGAAAAAAGAATTTTATGTGTAAATCCACTTTATTGAAAAATTCTCATCCTGCAAAATGGGGTACAATGCTTTTTTTATATAAATATGCTATAAAGATGGTTAATATTTGATTGATAAAGGAGCATTGTAAAACTCCG
Organism: Drosophila sp. st01m; assembly: GCA_018901795.1. NCBI lineage: Eukaryota > Metazoa > Arthropoda > Insecta > Diptera > Drosophilidae > Drosophila > Drosophila sp. st01m. The sequence continues at coordinate 6,216,037 of JAEIFG010001494.1, read as the reverse complement.
ATAGCTTTTTAAGAAAAAACCATAAAAATTGACACAAGGTAACTCCAAGTCACGACTGCAATGCTTTTCAGTATTTAAAATTTGCTACGAAATCACATTAAGAGAATAACATGTAGGCACAGACTCAGAGTTTAAACAACCTAAATCCGGGGTGAAATCAACATATTAAAGACAGACTCGTTTGGAACAGGAGAAATCTCTGCTCAGCATCAATTTCCTTTATTTGGAAAACTAATTAGGAATGTCTTCACTGCTGTGCATTAATATCACACACATTTATATACGAGGGGGTGATATACGACGTTTGTCGTGTACCCTGCACATCCTGCTTTTCTAGGATACAGTTCTCAGCACTAAGCTCAAGAGATTCGCGTATTAAATCTGCCTTAACGCATCCTTTGTGTGTTTACCTTGCCGGCGGTTTGGTGAGACCAAACAAACACAGAGAGGAAATAGATTTTCAGCCCAAAGTCCCTTGCACTTAGTCGTAAGCCATTCGACGTCTTTCCACTCCGTTGTCTCGACAACGGCCGCCGAAAATGCTTTCAATTATTTGCCAAGTCTGCTGTTAATTAACATAAATTAAAAATCAAAACCACAGCATTTCAGCGAAGAGCATCTTGTGTGGCATGGTGAACGGAGAGTGGGACGTGTCTGGTGTGGGATATTCTATTCATTAGAAGATGTGTGCCTACATCCTTTTATGAGACTCTGGACACGTGTCTTTCAAGTGCCTAATCGTTGCTTTCAGTTGCAACGCACGTTGCAACCATTAAAAAACAATTTGAGCTTTGACCCACTTGAAATTAATATTTACCTAAGCCAAGCAGCTGAAAGTATCACCAATAAGGCGAAAAGTTACTGCAAAAGTAAATGTTTCAAATATTTCTAGACCATGTAAACTCTGAAAAAGAGAGAGACATGTTTCTGAACTTTCCTAGCTTTGTAAAGGTATTTAAACTTGATCAGCAGAAAACATATAAGATAAGCATTACGTTATTTAAAATGTAAATATACACATACATATTTATTTATTTAGCACTCACGCTGCTCGATAATGGATTTTATATACATATTCTATAAAAATTAGAATGACGCTTCGGACTTATTTATATTTGTAGTCGTATTTATAAAAGCAGTCAAGCAGTTTACACAGCCTCTTTAAAAGTTAAGGACCTTAATTTATTATAAAAAAAATCACTTCGGATATTTGCATTGTCACTTAAGATTCTTAAATAGTTTACACTCCATTAATGCTGTAAATAATGCCTTGAGCCACTTCTTGTTCATATATGCAGCAGGTCAAAATATGAAATTGGCCAAATAGTCACAGATTAATTACAGTCAACTCCTGACCTGGTCAACTGCTCAACCTGTGGTCACATTTAATGACGGTTCAGTAGTCATCTGGCGAGAATCAACGGTCAGCGGTGGATTTAAACAATATGCACGACGATGACAATGACGGCAATCAGCTGAGGATTTATTGATGTCCAGGTCGGGCGGGGAGTGGACTGAACTGGGCAGAAGACTGTGAATTCAATCAATGACACCGCAACCGCAAAATCAACTGTTTAACTGGCCGCTCATTTTGTGCGGTGAATGATGAAACCTGAGACAGGTGCTCTCTGTTGTTGCTGCTTGGAGTTCAATTATTATTAATTTATTATGATTAATTTGCAGTTTGCAAGTATAAAATGGGAAACAACAGAAGCATTGAAGGTCTATCTTACCTGAAATTGCAGTTTATGGCTTACATCCCTTCCGTTTGATTCCCCTATCTATTAGTATTTTAACTATTTTGCTTATTAGTATATCATATATGTACCTACTTGACTGTGGGCCATTTTCCATCTGGCTCAACATATTTGCGGTTAACGGACGATAGCTTTTTAAATATGTTGGCAATTTGTAGTTCGTGTGTTTGTGGCAAATTTGTGTCCTGCGAGATATGCTGAAAAGCGATGCGGTAAATATTTGCTGCATGTCCAAATTCTCATAGACGTTGCCAATGTTTTCGACATTTCATTTGCCTCAAAAGCAGAGCAAAGCTATATACAAAACAAAACCGTATAAAAAAAACGAAAACAACAATAATAAAATCTATGTCCTGCCATTTGAGAGCATCGTAAAAACAAAACGAGAAGCGCGCACTTCACATTGAAAAAATGGTTGGGGAAACTGCTTAGGCAATTTTCAAGTGATGTCCTTCTCTTTTTGGTTGCGATAAGTGTGCTTCACTGTCTCTCTGTTTCTGTCTCTCTCTCTATCCGTGTGTTTATGTGTGTGTACATGTCTGTGTCGAGTATTTGTGGTTATACACACATCTACAGCGACCAAACACGCATCACTTCAACAGCGTGAAATTTCTGAACTGTGGAGTGGTTCAGACCTCAAGCCTCGCACACACACACACACACACACACACAAACACGCCATTTGTCCAAAAGGCCAAGCTAAGTAACTAAAAACAAGGACAACAAAGGCGAAAATACCATAAAACGGACAACAGCAACGCGCTGATAAGCTGCAAATAATTTGTATGTGCCCAAGACAGAGACAGAGATACATAGTTGGAGAGAGAGAGAGAGAGAGAGGGAGCATAGACAAAAGCATCAATATCAAAGGCGCTTCAAAAACAAAACAACATTGTGACCAAGTGTCTCGACTAGAGTGTGGGCGTATAAGGTTGTTATTGCTTTATGCTTTCCATATCTCTAAAGTCATAACAGGCCAGTCTACTATTCAGCTAACTGATGCCAGCTGACAGATTGGGCAACCGACAGACTGACCAGCTTACTGAACTTACTATAGAACATCGTCAATCCGCAGCATCTGGCTTATCGCTTTTTCCCCTTTCTGGTGCAAGTTAAAGAAGTTTATCATAAGTTTACCCCTAACCACACATGTAAAATCCAGAAACGTCTTCTTAATCCAATTAGTCGCATTTATCGAAGTGCGAATAACACACTGAACATTGTCAGTAACCGAGAATTTCTTAAGAATCAGTAATAACGCTAATTATCATTTTATCATAATTATCAGATATAATTGAATATCTGTTATTTCTTGGAGACGCTATGAATACAATATGAACTTAAGAATACAGTTAGATAATTCCAAATATCCTACATTTATTGGAATTATAATAATGCTTATATCAATAGCAATAATTATTATATTTAAAAGTTTGCTTATTATCTTAACCTACTAAAAAATTATTCTTTTTTGTAAAGATCCTAAAAATTTGTTAAGTTTGTTATGCTAGTTACAAATAATTTTCTCATTCACAGTTTAACAGGGTATAAAAGACAGCTACAACATATCTAATACCAAATATTTTCCCAATTCTGGAGAGGATGTTATTGGCTTAACAGACATTTATATCAAGCATGGATTTACATATCAGCATTGCATTACATTTCTTTCATCTGGTGGAGCGAATAAAATTGTTGCCGCGTTGCATGCGATAAGCTGCCACAACACTCGCTTCAATGCAACGTTTGCAATTTCGCATCCAATAAAATTTGGGCTAATGCAAACATTCGCAAAAGCCACTCGTAATATTTGCATAGAACGCTTTTTCCGTACACTCGCACAAAATGTGACCAAAATGCTGAAATGAAATCGGAAACTACCATTAACAACTGCACTCGCTGGCCGCGAATTTCTGTTGTTCCTCCCCTCGCTCCACTTCCCCCTTTTGAAACCCAATTCACAACCAGTTTGTGATCGGTTAACAGTTTAAAGCGCAAAGTTATGTGCGAATTGCGTTTCATTGCCAACCATCGATTCTTGTCGACGAACTGCGGTTTAAATTTCAATAAAATGAAAATCAAAATATTGTCGATGCTCGGGGAAAAAGACGATGGATGTGTATTGTTGAATGTGAGGTAGGTGAGATTGCCACTGTGGGTGGATGGTGGAGGGTGGAGGGTGGAGGGTGGCACGTGCATGGCACTGCGTAATGCTTAATACGAAATGACAGAAAAACAGTGGCACACAAATCGCTGCCACAGACATATGCGGAGAAACAAACAAAAAAGGAGGAGTCAGCAAACACAAATCGTGTCGAATACAAAATACACTTACCAGGTAAAGAAATGGAATTAATAATGCTAAATACCTAACAAAATAATAGAATTTAAGTAAATTAAAAATAAAAATATTTAATAGTTTTTACAATTGAAATCTTTATTAATTATTCAACAAGGACTTACTTATTTATTTGCTAAATCAAAATATTCGCGACAAGAGTATAATGAGAGAGAGAGACGGATAGAGTAGGGCAATGGTAGCAAGAGACTTGCTTTCGGAGTCGTGGAATACGGCGTGGATTCAACAGCCGCACAACGCATGACATTTATGCCCGACATAATCCGCTTACACAACAGGATAACAAGATGAGCACTCGTACATTTTTAATACGCCCGAGATACAATAATTTATATGCGTGGCACGTAAACGGCAAGGTGACCGTCCAAGGAGCGTTGGCAGCAGCGTTAAACGTAAACAAAAACTGCGACTAAAGCTCGTAGAGGCAATGGGAGTCAGTGACTCAGCCCACAGTAGAGACGTAGCAGCGTGTGGACCGATGAATGACAATGAATGAGACAGAGACAGAAAGAGAGAGAAGGAGAAGGAGACGAAAGCAGTCAATGGCACATAAATACAAATTGTTATTGACAAACCGTTAAATGTTGCATAACTGCGACTGCAAGGCCGTTGCATAATGAACTGTCACACAGATCGTGATCAATTAATTCGACTCAGTTTATTTTAGTTTCAGTTACAATACAAAATAGTTGCCACTTGTGGCGTCTATGAAAGGACTAAACTTCAAAGTGGGCAACGGATTCAATAACAAACTGAATAAATCAACCAAAGAAAGCAAAGAGAAGAATACAGAAATCCAAAGCACGTGAAGAGCAATGTCAAGACCTAGTAACACATCCCAATCACATATATCCAAACACACAGACACACAACCACACACACAACCAAACACACCACTTGTGTGTAGCTGTCCCTAAATTTATGCGCTTTTCAATTGCTGCCAGGCTTTTTGTAAACTTGGTAATGTATTAGTTAACTATATGATGAAGTTTGCAACGCATAGTAGTCAGATACATATATAGTAGTAGTCATATCAGATATTGACTACCTTTTTAATAATGTCTTTTTATCTTCAAGTATTAGAATGGAGTTGCAATAAAAAAAACTATGCCGATTAACAAATCTTAAATAAACAAGAGTATATTTAAGTCGGATTCGATGATTAAGTATTTATTTCTATATATTTGCTGGCATTTGCTTGTGCCGTTGTTTGCTTTTTTTCGACGCCATTGTCTCCGTCTATAAACGTGCGTAGAAGAGCGTTAAATTTGACACACCCACACGAGCTCGTGTCAATATTCAAGTATACGTGGGCGGCTGTGCGAGTGAACTTTATGGCTTAAATAAGTCAACAACACGGCGACAACAACAACAACAACAACAACCAGCAGTAGCAACAACGTTAACAACTGAAGAGGGGTCGGGGTGGGTGAGAGTAAGAGAGCAAGTGAGAGTAGGAGAAAGGGAGGGAGGTGAAAGACAGAAGTGCAAATAACTTTGCCGTTGAGCAAAGTTGTGTTTACACTTTCGTGGCTTTTGTTTATGATGTCAAATAAAAGTGCACGGCAATACCGAATAAATATTTTATTGCGATGGTGTCTACAAAGCCGAGCAGCAACTTTAAGTATTGCCTACTTTTTGGACTTGAGATGCGGCCAAGTTAAAGTCACATTACATTGAGTCTGGCCAAGAGATCAAGATCTCATCTTGCCTAGCACATAAACAGCTTTTGACAAATGTGTGCCTAATAGAAATAAATGCAAATATAAACTTGCCCATTGTTTAGATGACAACGGGCCCGTCGCCTGTCAGACACGGTCCATTTGTCAGAGCCAGATTCCCAGTCTCCATCTCAAGTCTCCCCAACTCCCGACTCACTCATTGTTTCTCACTGTTTCAGACTCCCAAAAATGGAAAAGAGGCCTTGCCACATGGCGGCTGTCTTCGCTTTTATTGTCGCACTCGCACGATAAACATCTTCGACTATTGCCGACTGTATTTCAACTTAGCCCGACTCGCTGCTTATCATTAAACATTATCGCGCAACGTATTTGACATTCGTTTTGGCGTCTTTGCTGCCGTTGCCGTTGCCGTTCTCATTGCCGTTCTCATTGCCGTTGCCGTTGCCCGTTTTTATTGTCTCCGTTAACCACAGAGGCGGCGCAATACTCATACGACCCCATTGCCAGTGCTTTGTTGCTTTTATGTTGATTAAATTATAAAATATTTACTAGCCAAATGTTGCCACAATGTCTCTCTTGTATATAAATTTCATTTTTAGTGTGCAAGGCCAAGCGGCGTATACTTAACATCACATCTTGAGTATGTTAAATGGTGCACAACTGTTGTATAGTTTGTGACACTACCTCAATTCATATTCCAATACTGTCTCACATTTATTCAAATTATTTCTAATCAATATTCCTCCAGCAATTGACACACATTAGCTCAAGCAACTTTTCCCACTTTCATACAAATTAAGTTTCTAGAGTGTCCTGTTTGGCAAAGTGACCTTTATAAACGATCAATTATTGGTCTTTTGTGCTACATCCCGAATGAGATAAAAGCCAATGAAATGTCAATTGATTCTATTTTAACCTTTAGCTTTCCAAATATTATTTATTTGTCTGGAAAAGTCATGAAATAAATACGAAGAAGATGAAAAGGAGTTGATTTATTGGAACATTGCATTTAAATTTAAATTTATTCGATAACTCTGTCTCTTGAGTACCAATTTCAAATAGTAAATCAAGTCCTGTTATACTAATATAATAAATTTAAGGATTGCTATAATAACTAGAGTAAATCTCTGCATTGGACTAGATATGAAACATTTTCTTCGAATCATTTCCTTTAAAATGTTTCAAAGTAACTTTAAACTTGGAAGAAGACATTTCACAATACATTTAAATTTTTTTATTTTTGGATTTTCCTTTGCTTTTGCTTTCAACAACTAATATTTTTCAATATTATAACTTACATTTTTATCAACAAATGGAAATGAGAAACCATTTCAAATGTTGTCCACAATATACAAATTAAAATCTCTATATTTTATAAATTAATACTAAGTCATTGTTGAATTCGTTAAATTGTATGTGTTATATTTTAACATAACTCTTGCAATTGACAGAAGAATGTACGCCATCGGTTGGATGATACCACTGCTCCTGCTAGGATTGATGGAACTGGTGCAACCTGGAGAAAGCGTTTGTTGCCCAACGAAAGTCATCACTTTCCGCATGATCGATGATAAAGATGAGTGCAGCTCTTACAATGCCGGGACACAGAGTAAAGGAGTATGTAAAGCTGTCGTTTGTGATGATGGTACGAAGATTACTGGCAGCTACTGTGGACATGGATCGTGCAACATATTCGGTTGCCGCTGTGACGGCGGCTGTCGAGAGGGCGATGCTGTGAAGAATTTCACAGATTTCTACGGGGATTATCATATCAGGGATGTGCATGTCGTCTAGTTAGTTCGCAATCAATTGGTTATATAGTATTAACAAGTGTCGTTCTTTAATTGCTTGTTCATTTCTTTACGGAGACACTTATCGCTGGAAAACGTTAATTACCCACTCTTTACGGAGACAGAGACAAACACTTATCAATTTAGTCAAACATCAACGAATTAAACCCAATAACAAACGTCAAACAACGTGCATTGAACTCAACTGACAAGTTCACCCAAGACTATAATCTCGTCTTCGCTGGCGTTTCTTCAGTTCATCGTTGTAGTTGCCAACAGTATGAGATATCCAGTGATCGTCGCATTATCTGTGGCTCTTTGGCTGTGCTGCCTAACATCCGACTCGAACGCCGATTGCTACAAGCCCTGCAAGATTTTATACAAGCTGGCAGAGAACGGCAGTAACGCCACATGTGGGACATATGGTGGCAAGTATCATGGCCACGAGACCTGCGAGAAGAAAATCTGCGGCAACGGCGATGGCGTCGTGGGCACCTGGTGCGGCCGTGGCAGGTGCAACCCAAGTGGCTGCCACTGTAAACGCGGCTGCTTGCCAGGCGAAGCTGTGACGAGTTTCCGCCACAAGCATGGCTACAACAACTTTGTCTATGTGGGGTATGCTTAAATCGAAATAAATAATTATGAAGTCTTTAATTAGATTAATCAATGTTCCAATTATTTACGACCACAAGCATCGTATATCGTGTATCGTGAAAAATAAAGAGAAAGCTAAAGAAATGGAGGAAGAAAAAGAGCTGCAATCATTTCATTTATCACAGCACAAATGAAATGTTGTGCAATCTATAAAGTATCACGTGACCAGGAGTAGTAGAGTGTAGAGCAACCGAAGCTTCTTCATCATATACTGGTTGCACCTGACCCGAAACAATCCGTAAACAATGCAGTCGCTTACTCCTCCACCTCCCCAAAAACCCCCACGACTCATAACCTCTCACTTGAAGAGCTTCTATGTAGGTTACCCAAATAGGAGCTCCAGTTTCAGCTCCAGCTCCAACTCCAACTTTAGTTACTCTACCTGCCATATCGTCTTACAAAAAAGACAGCATCCAGCAGCTGCAGATGCAGCAGCAGCAACAGCAGCAACAACTGGAGCTGGGGCAGTTTATCAATTCGTACCACATAGCAAAAATTGATTGCAACGATTTATACTTTCTACTTCCTTTCACTTTATATTTCGCCTTTCCGAATGCGAGTACATTTTCGTTCTAGGTGTTCAGATCCCCGATTTCCCTTCTCTTTTCCCCCTTGTCCGTTCCCAGTTGTCGATTCTCGCCTTTGTCCTCTTTCATCTTGTAAATACTTTTACTATAATATCCTTTCATTGCTTGTTTTCATTGCAAGTGCCTTGCATTGTTTGCTTTACTTGTACTTCAACTAGTTCTCTTTTTTTCCTTCTTTTCTTTTTCCTCTCTTTGTGTTTTTATGTTATGCTCATGCTTATTGTTGTTGTTGCTGTTCATTTTCTTTACTTTTCGTTTCGCTTCTTTCGCTTTCGTTGCCTGAATTGGACGGGCTCCAGAGACTTCCTGCCGTGTCCTGGGGTTGCCCGTGTGGCCTGGCATTGCCAATCTTTTGTGTAACACAATACAATGTCCTGCGGTTGTAAAACGATTTATTTTGTTATTGATTCGATGTAAGTGCTCCTCGTGCCGCTCCCACTCCCACTCTCTCTCTCTCCCGCTCCCGCTCCCGCTGGATATGATGCAAATAATGTAATGGCAGCTCAAGGCATTCGCTCTCCTTTGCATACCCCCTCTCCCCACCCCCTCTCCCATCTCTCTCTCACTCTTGCAATCATACTCCTCTTACTCCAGTTCCCATAACTCCTCCGGCATGCTCCCATTCCAATTCCCACTCGCATTCCCATTCCTATTGCGAGTCTCTTTCTCGTGCTAAACATAAATAAACATTTCACTGAGATTATTGAAGTTTTATAACTCATTTCTGTCGATTGGTGGGCGCGGCCAGCGATGTGTATAAATAAATGGGCGCACATTTGATACGCTCCTGTAGGAGCCGAGTCGATGGCTCCAGCTGAGTTCATGCCACTGCCACAGTGCTGCAGACAGCTGTCCTTTGGGCGCCTTTCAGTTTTCGTGTTGCTGCACATTTTAATAAATCGCTTACACGAGCAGCTAACAGAGCTGCCCTGAGACTCACCCGGACCTAGAGTCAGAGCCGTAGCTCAAGCTGTAGTCGTAGTCGCAGTCGCAGTCGAAGTCGAAGTCGCAGTCGAAGTCGCAGTCATGGCAGCAAGGAACAGACCAGACCAGGATAGTAGCCAACAGCACAATAAGAAAATTCATGATCATAAATATCCTGCAGGCGTTAAACGTTCACATCGTTTTCGACGTCGTCCTCTTCATCGTCGGCTTCATCCTCATCCTCCTCCACATCATCATGGTCGCTCTGCCGCTCGACGCCTTTAATCCTTGTGTTTTCGCATTGGCTCCACTCAACTTTTGCTTTATGCAGACGCTTTGACTCAACCTCTGTCTGTGTTATGCACCACTTTTGATTTAATATGCTCATTCCCAGCCAACGTCGACGCCACAGCATCACCGCCACCGCCACCGCCACCACCAACAACAACAACAACCACAACAACAACAACAGCATCAGCTTTGGTTTAGTGCTCTGCTTTCGAGTTTTTTGTGATTTGTGTCTATATTTAGATGGTTCGCTCATCTGAAGACCCAACGTCACATCATTGTAGCTCTCAGTGTTGTTGTTTCTGCTGATATGGTTGTTGTAGTTATTGCTGTTGTGGTTGGCATTGTTTCCGTCATGACTTGAGTCAGTTCTTTGTTTATTTTTTCCATTTCCAAGCCATTAAATATAAACGCCAAGCCCTCCAAGCATATATTCTGGAAAATGAAAATAGAAAAATGTTCCGCATAATGATTTGCGACACATTTATTCGCCATATAAATTAGATGAAGTCCGACCAAAGGACATTTTGACATTGGTCACACATTTTATACTACAATCACAATTTTTTTATTTACAGAACACGTGATTTACAAGGCTATTTAAGTTAAGTTACATGCAAATCTTTAATTTGTCTGAAAACAAAACATTTTATTTTTTATTTTAAGATGGATTTAAATCTTTCCCATTTATTTATATTTGCTTATGTTTTTTAAACAAATTTATAAGAGTTAAATCCATTTTACAAATTAAATACAAATTTGTGCATTTTTTATTTTGTCAGAACAATTAGTTGACACACTGTTCATTACTTCAAGTGTAAATAAACTCCTCAATGTCCTGCCAGTCATGGCTTGCATAAGTAATCATTTTAATTTGTGGTTATTACACTTCAGTTGACAACAAATTCTGTCTGCACGAGTCAAGTGAATTCACCTTTAAGAAACTCCTCATAAAATAGAACCTAACTGTTCTTAGGTACATAAAGCCTTAGAGAGACAGAAACCTTTGCCAAATTGGCACATGTGAATGGGCTCATCGCTTATGCTATCTTTATGATTAGAGAAGCGACCCAAAGCCAACATTTAGATTAAATAGCACATGCTACATGTGCGCCACCAACACACACACACAGTTACAGATACAAGTACATAAATATATGGATTTATGCATGCATTAGTTCATTTCTCTCTCTCTCTCTCTCTCTTGGTGTGTGTGTGTGCGTGAAACATAAGCTAATCAAAGCTAGTTTAATGCGTGCGCCGCCAAAGTTAATCCTAATTAATTTAATTACGCTTTTGGCATAAATTATTCGACAATGTACGAAATATAGTTGGCAGCCGTCACTAACACGCTCACACCCACACACACACTCACACTTAGAGACAAACACACGCATGCACACATTGATATTATCCACAATTAGGCTTAGATCGCGGCGCCGCTTCTAATTGTTATTAATTGTTATCCCCAAATTTGTTAAATCGGCTGAGCATGAAAAAAATAAAGGAAACAAAATATTAAAGCTAAGTGGAAAACCAAAAGTGGCTCATTTGAATGAATCGGCAAATATGGAATCATCAAAAGTTTTCTGCTTACCCAACGTAAATGCATTTTATTGAAATATTGTACCTGACACTCATGAGCTGCCCACGTCGTTGTCCCACGTCGTCCTCGCGCATCCTTCTCGTTGTCCTTGCCGACATTGCGATGCTCTGCACGTGCTAGAAATTGTCGAGATGGCAAATAGTTTTCCAACAGCTAAAGCAACAACGACAGCAAATGGAAAACTGCAAATGTCCCACTGACTGACTCTATCTCTATCTATATCTGCGTCTCTCTTCCTGTCTCTGGTTGTGTCTCTGGCTCTGTCTCGGAATGGGCGACTGATAAACCAACCGCATTGGCATCACCATCTCCACCCACGCCCTTGAGAACCTCTGGACCAGGATCAGGTCTCTCGTCCGAAATAAACTCCAAAATTATTGTTTTTGTTTTCGTTACACTTGAGTTTTCTCCTTGTCGCAAAACTTTTATTAGGTGTCTGCACTTTCTGCCAATATTCGTCTGCTCTTACAAAATTACTTCAGGGAACAGAAGTTGGGCGGCAGGAGCCGGACTGGTTATGCAAGGTGGCGACAGGCAGGGGAAATTCAGAAAGAACCTGTCTGTCGTCTGTGGCGATCGAAAGATGAAATGTTTTAATTAAAATATTGTCAGCCGCCCAAGCAGTAATAAATCAACGCTGCACTTTTGGGCCCTTTCAACAGGTTTCATCAAGTCCCAGCCCATATATTTTGGTGCCAAGTTCGCAAATGATGCCTGCACACGCTTCGACAATGGCTGTGTGGCAAAGACCCATTCGAGGCGCCTCCAGATGACACATATATTTTATGCATGCCACAAAATGTGCAAGAGCCATGCGAACAATTAACTTACTTGGGAACGTTTCGGAATCGGAACATGTAAACTTTGCTAAACAGATCAGAGTGGTTAGTTAACAGATAGTTAACATTTAAGAGCGCAACACTGAGAACTGCGCAACTGCAATTCTGTTAATCTCCAGTTTAACAGAGCGCATCTAACATATTTCTGTAAGATAATTAAAATGATGCAAATGTAGGTCTACTAAGCAACACTTCTAAGTAGTTCAATGATATGAAACAGATGATAGATTAATTTAGAAATAAGTTAGTTAAGTAAATAGTAGACAAATGAGGGAAATTAAATGTGCTGCATCGGAGAACAAGCGTTTTGATTATATTATTGCATATATTCCATTTATAATGCTTAAATATTTGATTAAATTAATATATTTAGCTTATTTGACTGCAAGTATTGAATTGAAAATCAAAACACCACTCAATTAATTAATTTCAATAGCTGCGGTTAAATTCAACTAATGCCAAGATACTTTTTTATTTATTTAGGGCATAATTAAACTTCACTGACTGAATATTTCAAATTGTTATTGATGGCATTTTACACTTTGAAAGAGCTTAAGCCGCGATCGAGTCTTGAATTTACTGTATGCTTTATAATATTGCCATTTAATATTGTGCATTTCTTGCCAAATTTCCCACCAAATTTCCCGACACGACTCACATTCAGCCGACGCGTTGTGCGACTGTCAAGATCAGAGCAAGACAAAGACAAACCACCGCAGACAGCACTAATGTCTCGGTCGAGTGGAGCAGGATGTGGAGAAGGAGGTAGAGCAGAAGTTGCAGCTGGAGTTGGAAGGCCGTCAAATGCTCGCTCTGGTTGGTAATGTTGGTTCTGTGGTCGTCTTAAGTGCATGACGGGCTACAGTCACAGACTTTGCTACTGTTACCTGAACATGTGTGTGGCCAAAGAGTCTTATGTGGACGCGATGCCTTTGTGGCATTTGGGTTATTTGGTTGCTGTTGATGGCAAAGACAAACGATTATTGCAGCAAGCCAGAGAGCCGCCCCAGCAGCTATTGCTGCAGCAACCAACTTGACATGAAGTTTCAAAACGTTGCAGGTAGCTGATTGGGTGGCATGTGCAACCGCAAGGTGCACGCGTCACATTAGCGTCGCTTTATGCATTTACTCGTAATCAAACATTCTCTCTAGCAGCAACAAATGAACATGGCGACTGCACTTTGGAATACGAATACTTTAAGGTCTCGTTGCACTCAATAAGTGGAACGACCACTTGCAAAGTTGCAACCCCTGCAACCCTTGTGGCACCAACCCACATTAACTCACACTCATACTCAAGTCCGGGGAAGGACCAGAGCGAGGGTCAGAACCAGGGCCATGGCCATTAAGCTGCCTTTCGGCTTATGAATAATGCGCACGATTTGCGAGCGCCATAAATAATACGCAAATCGAAAACTCGCAGCGTCTAATTGAAAATGCTGCGGCATTAGTTGCCAGGGGAGAGTAGCTGGAGGAAGAGGGTGGAGGGGGAGTGGAGGGGTGGAGAATTGAAAGCAGCGGTCAGTGGAGAGATTCGTTACTGCCAGAGATTCATTCATTCAGCCTTGCCAATTAGACAGCGCAGACACGTGCCTTATGTGTATATCCGCAGCCAGCGATAATTCATCGAGAAGGAGAGTGGAGAGAGGAGAGGGGGAGAGGAGGATTGAGGATTTCCGTCAGCTTACAAGACTTAGACGTTAACCGATAACCGTTAACCCAGGGGTAAATTCCAGAGCCGGGGGCTGCTCTTGTTTCTGTTGCTGTTGATCTAAGTGGGTAAGTGCGCACTTCAACTATACACGTTAGCGCCGCTCTTAACAGCATTTTATGGCCCAAATGGCAACGGTACACAACCGTCAGAACACTGCAAAGTAGGCTATGAAATTTTAGTGGCTTACATTGTACTGACAACCACTTAAACTTTTAACACCAATTTAATCAACTCAACAACAGCAATCACAAGCAAGCTGTCTCCCTCTATCATCCTCTCTCCTTCTCTCTCTCTCTCTCTCTCTCTCTCTTTCTGTCTGTGAGTCTTGCATGTCCGTTAACATGTGTCTGAATCTTGGCAGCAAAAAAGATCAAATGCAATGGACAACATTCAATCAAATCAATCACTACTCGTTTCTGTTTCTGACGTTAATAAATTTATGCTATTTTAATAGATTTAAAACTGGCAACAAAATAGCTATATATATTTTAAAAACTATTGTCCTTTTTAATTACTACATAAATTTCAATATTTGATTTATTTACTTATTAATTAGATTTGATTTTAGCTGCTTTTCTCATCGCCAAATCTAACATTTCTTCATTTACAAACAACCGTCCGGATTAAAGCTTAAGAATTCTCTGCACCTGGAAATGGCATTAAAAATATGTCTTAACTGAATAATTTCATGAACGTGACTCGGCCAAGGCTTTAAAGCAGCTTGTCCGGGGATAAGTACAGGGATTGTAGATACTTAGTTCAGTTGAGTTCTGCTTTCACTCAGACAGCTTTAGAAGTACACTTACATTTATGGTTAGTTCTTTTGTGGCATTTTGTCAGATGCAACTGTGTTGCGAGTCATTTAATGTTGCCAGCTTTATGGCCCAGAGAACGCCATACAACGCAACCAAATTAACTGGCGACAAGCACTAATTGGCTACCCAACTATGTAGCGTGTTGACTTTTGCCTGCTCGACATGTGTCACTCTTTATCTCCATTCCCATCTCCGCATCTGTCTCCATCTCCATGTGGCTGATGGGAGGCTTGCTTGAGGGCAGCTACTTAGATAACGTTTAAATGGCAACGGTTGCAACTTAAGTCATAACACTTTAAATAACGGCAACTGACTCACCCCTATCCCTATCCCCATCCCCACCTGTGACAACCATCCATATACACCTCATATTCCTCTCCCTCCCTCTCAACAACCCCCCCACACACACCCATCATGTTTTGCCTGCTCGACGAACGACTAGTGCCGAAAAACGACAACGACGCTTCATTGCAGCAATTTGCATTTTAAGTTGCTAATGACAAAAGTTATAATTGCATAACGCTCAACCAGGAGGACCGACGTGGCGGCGAACACGACAACAGCAACGACACAACCAACAACAAAAACAAAGACAACGACACATGAGAAGTGCCATCTTTATGTTGTCGCTGTAGTTCTTGCTGTTGTGATATGCCAAGCTGGAGGACCTGGAGACTTGGAGGCGTCAAGCACTTGCCTGAGGTGTATGGAAAATGCAGGGACCGACGGACGGACAGACGGACAGACGGACGGACGAACCGACGAAGGGATAGACAGCAGCACTTGGCAGCCGGAAATGAAAAGTAAATCAAATGAGTTACTGACAGTGCGCACTGAACACTGATGAACGCTGTCCGTTCTCTTCACTCGCAGTTGCCACATCACTGCAAACTGGCAACGCGTTGATGCCACCAAAACTGGGACATTGCACTGTTGGACTTTTTGCAGCGTGCATCACACACTTGTGGGCAATTTGGAAAATATTCAGCTCAATTCCTCGAACAATTCAGTTAAGTTCATTGATCAGTTTGAAGAACTTCTGAACTCGATAATGTTTTAATTTTGCACCCTGTTTCAATATCTTAATAAGTAAGTATTAATTGGAAAATACTAAATAATTTGTCAGACAGACAGCATACTTAATTAAGTATCTTTGGAAAACAAATGCTCAGTATGATTACATTTCACAAGACATACACCCACATACACACACACCTACACACATGCGTAGTATGTATTACAAACCCACATAATTAAACTCGTGTTGTAAAAAGAAAACATGTTGTGTGTAATTTGAAAAAAAAAATGTAAAACATACTTTGCTCCTAAGCAGGCGTTGTTTGAGGCTCATTAAAACGGCCAAATGAACAGGCAAACAAACACAGGAGCAAATACATTAACTCTCTCTCTCTCTCTGTCTCTCTCACACACACGTACACATCCTCATACTTTCTCTGTCTCTCTCATGCCTGCAATAACATTTACTTGTATGCATACTCGTACATAAACTGTTCGAGTTAAGCTCTTTAGCAAAAGTGGAAACAGACAAAAATGCACGTACAGTTAATACCCTGTAAAAGGGGCCCTGTAAAGGGGTGCTTGCAGCAGCAGGTAAGACTGTTATATATTTTAATTCAACTAGACTTCTTCAGATTATTTATTATAATTTATTAATTGTACTGGGTTGATTAACTATGTTAATTAGATAGATTATTTGGGTATCCCGATTACAGGACACCCTTTAACTTTGGCTTATTGTTTTTGCTGTGGCTGTCGAGTGTCGCTGCTTTGAGGTCACTTTGACAACTGTTACCGCAACTTGCAGCCCCATTTAACGGTATGCAAGCTTATGCAGCACACTGAAGGACACCAAAAAGGACATTGAAATATACAGGAAGAGAAAAGTTGAGGACAGGAGTATAGAACGGAATGGAACAGACAAACAAATGCCACTTGTGTCGAGTATCATTTGAGAAAAATGTTAAATACACTAAGCGAAAATGAAAACGAAAGGAGAAAGGAGAAAGGCGAGAGGAGAGATGAGAGAGGAAGGCCAAAAGTCAAAACAGAAGCGTATGAGTTGCAAATAAAACCAGCAAACTAACCCAGAAGAGCCAAAGAGTGAAAGAGCGAAAGAGAGAGGACAAATTAGAAAAACATGAGACTTGAGGACTGTCCAGGACGAGGCAACGATGCGGGTGGACCACACGGATTTCAGAGAAGGAGAGTGGCAGAGTGGGAAAAGGAAGGCAAGCAGATACTGCAATGCAGCTTACCAACCAAATGTTGTTTGTATCAGTTAAAAGCATGCACATACATCTGAATACATATATTTATTTATACACACATTTACACATATATACATAATTTTTTTCTTCACTCTTATGCCATTTCCCAGAGCTGTTGTTGTTGTCGTTCCTGTTGCGGTTTGGCTTTTAATATTAAGCGCTGTAGTTGACGCTGAAACTGGAAGCTGAAGCAGAAGCTGACGCTGCTTGTTTCTGCTAGTTTGTATAGTTTTCTTCTTTTCTTGTTTTTTTTTTTTTTTTGGCAAGACAGCTTTTGCACCCAAACAAAAAACACAGAGAGAACAACAACAACAGCGTATGTACATAATAACCCCATATGAGTGTGATTAGGGGTGTGTGCTTGAGTCAAGTTCTGTGAGTTTTCTGTAAGCTAAGCACATTGCAAAATGCGAAAGTGTTTAGCCAGCAGTCACCGCCACCGCACTACCCTCCTACCCTCCTACCATACTACCCTCCTACCCCTAGCAGAAATAAATAAAAAATGCAAAACTAAATCTTTGAATGAGGCAAAAGCAGCAGGATGGAAGGGAGCACAAGAGCCAGAGTTGAAATAAAATATAAATAAATGTGCTCGCAATCGCAAATCAAAGGGAACACATTATGCATATTGCATGCCCCATGGCCCATGCTGCATGCCACATGCCACATGCTCCGTGCTTCATGGCCTCTGACGCGTACTTCCCCAGGTGGCACAAACAGCGGTTGCCCACCCGAATCCTAATATGCAACAACAGCCACAACTGAAACGTGTCCATAAATTATTAATTTCCATCACTTTTCCTCCTCTGCTCTCTGTTCCCTTCGTACTACATTTATTTACCCTATCTTACAGAAGCGCACACCATTTTACTATGCTCATGTGCAAATTGTCGCAGCAATAGAAAATCTATTGTAGTTTGACTGTTGCACGGTAAATAGCAGAGATCTTGACACGAAAAGTCAATTACGACATGTGATGCACCTTAACTTAGTATAAATACGTAATTAATGCAATGAATAGACAACAAACACACAACTAACATAAGAAATCACATCAAATGTTTTCTCGGATCTTCGTAGACAGATGACATTTGACATCAAGAGAGTTAACTGGGCTAAGCAATAATTTAAGGATGCAAAAGTGTTTCTTTTTTCTTTATATACAACTTAATAGATTTTCCTGAAATGTTCGCAGCTCAAAATATTATTAAGTTACATAAGATAATCACTAAAGAAAATAATACATCATATTTGAAACTTAAATTTTTGTTAATTTGGAATTTCTTTTAATTCAAGCTAAGCTTGAATTTTTGGCTTAAGTTTCATCTGAATCCAATTAGAGATCACTTCACTTGATTGGATGCTCTGACTGCTACAGTTGGACCACATATGTCCTGACGTTGCAGTGCCGTATGAGATTATCATATTTCTTCGTCACTTGCAACTCGCCTCAACTCTGCGTATACTTGATTTTTTTGTTTTTTTTTTGTGTGTGTCACACAACAATTTCCAACTAAATAATATAAAATATGTACGAGCCAAGCTGGCAAATTACGAGCTGGGTATCCTTATGCAGTGCAGTTGGCAGGACTTGCCAGCTGGCAATGCAACTACCAACAGCAACAGGAACAACAACAGGCTGGGGCCAGACAGAGATAGATAGATAGAGAGTGAGAGTGAGAGAGAGTTAGAGTGAACCGCAGAGAAACTAAAAAGAAAAGTGCAAGAGTTGCTGCCAAGCAAGCGACAACGCCAACACCAACAACAATAACAACAACAACAACAACGAAAAAGTCAAATTAAATTTCGCATAATTTTGCCATTGTTGTTGTTGTTGTTGTTGTTGTGGTTGTTGTTGTTGTTGGAAGATGCGCTTTCGTTTACTTTTTGAAAAAGTTTTTGTTTTTGCGGCTTGGCTCAACTTTTTTGCCAGCCACATGTCGCATTTGGTAGAATTTGTTGTTTTGGCGCAGTTTTTCCTCTCATCTTCAGCACCTTCTTCTTCTACTTCTTTTCTCATTTCTTGGCTTTCATTTGATGAAAAATTGCAGGCCGAACTTGAACCAAATATGCATGGCATCAGCCCCTCAAGCAGCTGGGGCTGAAACAGCTGTAAGATAAAAACATTTGTGGGCCACAAAGTTTTTGGCCAACTGGTTGCCACACAAACACAAATCAAAAAGTGGCCAAATGAGGCGCACGAATCTAATTAGTTTGCCGGCTCTAGGTTCCCCTCCCACTTCCCCTGCCTCTCACCGCAGCCAATGCGTACCTTTCTCAGCACTCACAATGAAAGCGGAAGTTTACCTGCTGCCTTGTGCGAACTCGCCATTGTTTGTGTGCGCGCTAAGCAATTAGCCAAACAGTGAACAGTGAACAGAGAACAGTGGGCAATGTCCATGTCCAAGTCCATGTCCATGTAAGCAGGCAGCCGGTGCCATTCAAGCCTAAATGTCACTAGTCCACCTGCCCGCCTGTCCATCTGTCCACCTGTCCACTTGTCCACCTCACCAGCACTTCGGCTTGGAAACAATGGCACAAAAGCACAACAAAAGGACAGAGCGCTAATCTGCACTAAATTGTTGTTTATTTTTTGGCTTTAAACGCTGTGTTTAGTCCTGGCCATTTTGCGTGGCAATCGACCATTGAGCGCGAACGCTAATTAGCCAACGCTTTTTGTCCCCTAGTCGGACAGGAAGCCTGGCTAGAAAGTTTGCCGTCCCCTCACTAGCAGCGTTGGCATATTAAAAATTAATATGGGAAGTCCTCGGCACAAAGGCGAACCGTAAATGCATATTTATGAGCTACTCAAAATCCTGCAGTCAGTCCGCTTCTAGCACTGTTATTAACTCATAGCTCCAGCTATTCACACACACACACACGCACACAGACGTATATTTATATAGCTTAGTATGTTACTGCTGATGTTCTGAAGACTGTTATTATATGGTAAGCTAAATGGTTAAACCATGAGCTACAACAACTAATACACGGCATTAGACGTGTGAGCAAAGTTTACAAGAATAACAGCTAAATGCTTGAAATGAAATAATTAGAAAGAAAACGAAACACTTTTTACTTCTTAGTTTTTATTAGTTAGCATTAAAGATAAAATTTATAAGAAAAACAAATTTACTTCAATTTTTATTTTTATTTCATGAATGGGATACAAATAATAAAAAATGTAAAATGAAATGTATTTGAATTGCTGTTCGAAGAATACAAACTAACCAAAGACAGACAATGTATCGTAATCATGCTTTGGATTTTCTTTAAACTCAAGTCAGACAGGATATTTATATCACATAGACAGAGGTTATATAATATATTAACATATCGTGTTTTACAAAGGGCACAATCGTTTTGATGTTCACTTGATATTTAATTGTTGCACCTCTGCTTTTAGTTGTGAGTCAAGAGCAATTTCCCCAATGTGCGAGCAGGTGGGTGTGTGCTTGTGTGTGTGTGTGTGATGTGTGTTGTGAAGTGTTAAGGGTCACAATGACAGTTTCTATTAACGCATGTGAGTTGAAGTTGAGCTGCTCGACGCATTGGCAAACTCAAAGGATATTTCACTTTGTTGCCTTTTCCTGCAAAATGTTGCACTGCATACTTTTCGGTGACACCAAAAAAAGAGAGAGACAACGAAAGAAAACGAGAAAGAAAGAGTGAGTGAGTGGCTGAAAGATAGGGAGGGGGAGAGAGCAGTTGAGAGTCACATAGTTGCCTTCAACGGGGCATGAAATGTAATTAGTTGTAATTGATTTAAGCACAAGTAATGTTGATTAAATGGGTGGAAAGGCGCGCTTGTGGCTGTTGATATGACAACGACAAGCCTGCAACATTGTGGTAAGACTGACATGCACCGAGCAGAGTAGCAGAGTAGCAGAGTAGCCTGTAGAGAATAGGGGGTGGCAAGTGGCAAGTGGCAAGTGGTACCCGATGTATGTATGTGTGCATGTCGTGGACCCTTGCTCATATTTTTTGAGCTAGCTGTCATGTGACGATATGAACAAAGTTTCTTACAGCGCCGTTGACAGCACAACAAAAGTCTTGACAATGTGACAACAACAGTGGGAAAGCAAACTACAAAGTGCAATTGTTGCAGACACCCCAGAACCCCAAAGACCAAAAGACCCAAAGACCCAAAGCGCGGAGGACTCAGAGACCCTTCCAGAAGTTCATTTGCCAGTCCAAGTCCATGAAACTCATGCACAGCAGGCGGCCACCTCAACTCAAAGAACGCAGTACAATATACGAGTACAAGTCTCAAAAATGTTCAACTGACAACTAACACAAAGTTGCATTGGGGCACGGCTACTTAGCTGCTTATAAGCCAACTGTAGTCGGCAGTCGACCGTCGACAGTTGACAGTCAGTGGCCTGGTGGCAAGTGCCACATGCCAAAAGCCAACCACATACATTGCTTATGACCATTCTCTATCCTCAACCTCTCTCCTCTAGTCATGGTCATAATACCAGCTGGCATCGTGGCATTTGTTTGCCTATCTTAGTTATTTGTACTCGATGTGCGCTAATTTGATTGTGTTCGTGCGATAAACAGACATTGGCCTAACGAATTCATCTGTCCCGGCTCAGGCCAGACGATTAAATAGGCTCGACTCCATGGCAAATGGAGCCACATGACGCCTCCATGCATACATCCGGCGGCAAATAATGTTGCGCCTCTCTGTGATAGGATTTTGCGATTTATTTGCCGAGTGTAGAAGACAAAGAGCCAAGTAGTCAACAAGCCAAGCAGTCAACAGACATCAGACAGCAGACAACAGACAACAGGCAACCCCAACAGCTAACCAGGCAAAGAGTCAGCCTTGAAGTGTAGGCCAAAATGCAGATAAGATAGCAGACCAAAGCAATTGAGCCGAGTAAAGGAACAACTATGTAAAGTAATCAAGGAAACGTAAACGGAAAGCGTCTAGGCACAAAAACACGATATCTTAATGAAGTATCGATTGCGTCATTGCCAACGCCACCAAAAGGCATCGAGCTCCAATTCCTTCTATTCCCGCTGGTGGGACGACTGTGGGTGCATGGACTGAATTGAAAGGCATTTTAAAATGACATTTCCAAAGATGTGACAGTGGGATGCAATTGACAAAATTTACATATGAAATTGTGTGATCAAAGTCAAAACCAAAAAGGAATCCAAATTAGAATAAAGTTAAGTGACATTAATAGAATTATGACTGGAACTGAAGCAGGAATCGCAAATTTGTGTTTTAGAAAATTATACATAAGACAAAGTTTTTGATTTAATAACAAAATTTCAGCTAACAAATAAATATTTTATAAGTCTTTAAAGTCTTACTTTTAACATTCAATTCAATTTAATTTTATAATTGAGAAAAATTAACACATTTTTGCTATAATAAATTAGAAAAAAACATATATTATTAGTTAAGCTTGTAATCTTTTGTTATTTAAATAACTGTACTAGGAAGATTAGGTTATATTAATTTAAAAACTATATTATAAACTATGTAACTATATTATACTGAAAGATCGCATTTTTTAGAAATATATCAAAATTGACCAAACATTATCACTTGCCCATTGTATTGTGAAGTCGGTTCTGTTCAGAGCCCTGGGCAGATTTCGAATTTCATTTGCTTGTTTAGCCCTTATCGGATATTTCGCCCCGTCCGGCCCCTGGCAGTTGGCCTGCCAGTCATTGTTGACGTTCGCCTATCAATGCTAGAAGACTACGAGAACAGGTTTGAATACAAGTTGGATTGCGAGTTCTCATTTGCCAGTATTCGTGGTGCAGCCCACTCAGCGTACGTTTGTTTTTGACTTCATTTTGCTTAATTATTTAAAGTGGCAAAAGTTTTCTTTTTGCGACGGAAACACGCATACGAAATCCCAAATGAGTTCATTTAAAAAACAGCTCCACACCAGCCATTTCCAAGGCCTAACTCGCTATCTGGATGTCAGGTATTCGCGCTCCATGCTAAATATTCAATAAGCGGCAATTTTTGTAGCATACAAATGGGCGCATTAGGGCGTAATTTACAATCGGAGCTGTCGGAGCCGACATTGCGCGCACAAAAGTCGAGTAAGAAGTTACACAAAACGTTATTTTAGCGCACTCTCTGTATGTGAAATACCAATTCTGCATTCAAGTGCTCTTCTCTGAATGTGTGTGTAGGAGTATGTATAACCAAATGAGTCAAAAGGGAGACATTAGTCATGCCAAAAATATGGATGGCATTCAGGAAGCGCCAGCTATAGATACTCATACCGTCATACCGTCATACCGTCTGGGTTCGATATGCATCGCGTGGTTCCCAACAGATCCAATGATCGGCTTTAAGGTCTTTAACAGTCCAACTGCAAAATGCTATCAACGCTCTTTTAATTAGTGCAGAAATGGGAGAAATTCAAGAAAATTCATTAAAGCTGTAGTCGCTGTTGTCGTCCGGGACACTGGGAGAGGAAAGGCAACTGGAAGAGAGACAGGGACCAGCATCTGGTGAAATCGTAATAGAAATGCCAAAGGATGCTAAGGCAAGGCAAATGTCTGGCAGTGCAGAAGCTTTTGCCACCTGGCGGCTGCTTGGGCCTCGTCTAACTTTGGCGCTTGTTAGTAGGAAACAATGTCAAACTCATTAGTGCTCCCAAAAGGCTTTCTTTTACAGTGTCGCCAAGCAGTATTCACACACTTATATACACATTCCTGTGCATTTGAAGATATACTTGTGTATGTGTATATATGTGTGTGTGTGTGTGTGACTCACTGTGCAGCAGCCGCTTTGAACTTTTTCTTCGCATTTACTTAATGGATTAATGAGATTTTTTGTTTGCCAAAGCCAACATCTTGGAAAGGCGCCTAGAAATACGAGGAGCAGGACGAAGGTCGCTTCATTTTCCTACACTTCTCTTCTCCCTCTATTCGATGCTTCTTTTTTTTGCTTCTTGGGTAAACACACTTTATGTGCAGAGGTGCAAAATGCAAAAGCAAAGTCTGTTTTTGGGTTACAAGTTTGCGAAGAGTAAAATAGGTTTTGAAAATTTATCTAGCTAAGCTTTAAGTAATTACTTTAAGATCTGTTGGATTTAATAGAATTTGATTGGGTTTGTAAGCTGCGTTCTCTGGACTACAAATTTAAATTGGTTATATTAATTATATTAATGGTATTTAAAGTAATGCTTAATTACTGGCATAATTTGTCGACATACGAACTAAATCGTAACGACGTTTGCTTCTGTTCAATTTAATAGAAAATCATAATACGCATATTTAGTGCAAAGATTCTACAAATTTTATTGAATATAAACCAAGAAAAGAATTAAACATTAATTCATTTTCTATTAATGTTTACACTATTATAACTCTTTGTGTTTGCATCAATTTCTTTCGGAGTATAGTCCTATTATTTACCAGTGAGTGATGATTACAGGGTAATCTGCAGATTTGCTTCTTTATGCTGCCCACATAAGCGAAAACATTGTTGACACCTTTGCTACTACACGAACAAAGCTAAAGAGGACGATCCTCTTTAGTGTCATAATCACCTTCCATAGTAGCAAAGGGAGCTGACATTTTTTCCACACTTGACAGTTCCTGGCGCTACGCTGAGCAGCTGCCCGGCCCACATCACGCAAATGACTTTGAATTATTTGTTTACCTGGCCCGTTGGCATTCCATGGCCCATAGTCCATAGTCCATAGCCAGCTTCCAGCTTCAGCTTGCGCATCAGCATTGCCACCAGCGTCTACAGCTCCTCCAGTTGATGGTGCTGGTATTTGTCCTGGTGTTGTTGAAGCTTTTGTGGCTACCAGGCACAATGGTGCGTAACAAATCGCAGCCATAAACTGTTAAAGGCAACCATGGCCACGTTGACTGGTGCCTACTTACTGTGGGTGGAGGTGGTGTGGTTTTCAACCAAGTGCTGCCATAATAATTCACAATTTTTCACAGTTAAGTGTCAGGCTACGCAAAAAGAATGCCAACAAAGTGTTGTGCACAATTGTCGGTTACTAAGCGGGGCATTAAATCAAATGGAAGGCCAAAAAACAACAACAAAATGGCAAAAATTCAGGCAGCGTTAACTTAACTAGCTTGTTCTTGGTTACCGGCTTACGTTGCGTATGCGCAACGTCTGTGCTCAGGTGCAATTGCAGCGCCAAACAAACAGCACAATTACATGATTATGCATTTGCGTTAGCCATTTAAATGTCGTGCACAGGCAACAATCCAGTGTCCAGAGTTGCCTGCAAGTGGCAAGCTCGTGCTCCATTTCTGGGGCAGGGAAACGCTGCCGCCGACAGGCATATTAGGCAGTCAGCGCTCAGTGCTCAGTGTTCAGTTTTCATATAATGCTGCCGGCATTTATTCGAATGCCTGATGACGCCGCCTGCACTCCATGTGTGCGCCACTTTAGATGTCACCACAGCCGTCAACTGCGGCAGTAAACAACATCGGGCGGCAAGTGGAAAACGGAGAATGGAAAGCGGCAGGCAACTGGCCATACTACATGTGACAAGTGAAAGGCGGCGACATCGTTTCATGCAGCACATATGTTGACTTTAGCATCCAGACATCCAGAAATCCAGAATTGCTGTCTACATCCTTCCCCCAGTCTGTTGGATCTCCATTTCTACACTTGTGCACTTTCCTCAAAACGTTGACGTATGTTCATATGTTCGCTTGTTGTTGTTTGTTGTTTGCTTCATACTGAAGCTGTTTGTCATAGTTTTGCGCTTTGAGAGCCAAAAGTTATGTCTTGTCAACATGACAAGCCAGAACGAACGGATTACAAACGATATTGAGATGAGGCTGACATGTTGATGTGAGTATTGTTAATTTGAAACAGCTTTTTGCACTTTGAACATATTGTGATTGCCATTTGCTTTTCAATTGTCCATAGCAATTGTCTGGTCATAATTGTATCCTATCTCATCATCAGTTAAACTGTATTTGAAATTGTATTGGAAATACACACAAACAGAAACATCAAAGGTTAGCCGTTTTATAGTTTGTGAACGATGAAAAAGTCAATCCAATGAAGTAGATGAAGTTTGTTTGTCTTGTCTTTAGCAGTTTCCCACATGCTGAGAGTCATTTACAATATAGTATGTATTGTACAATATATGTTATATGTATATATATATATTTGTTCTGAATCAAATTCTACACTCAATGGGAAGTTCCTTTCTTGGCAACAGCAAACCAACTCTTCGATGCAAAAGTTTTATGCAAAGCTTCTTTTGTTTCACATCAAAACAAAGGAAGTCAAACAAGTTTGCCATAATTTATTATGAAATTCTCTATGCGATGAAAATGCACTTGGAAGTAATTTACAAGCTGCAACGCATCAATATGGGTTGGGGGTATGTGTAGAAGTAGTAGTGTGGGTATTGGTATGAGTATAGGTATGGGAGACGGTACTATATGTAATAGTACTCAGGTGTGCTCAGGTGCTCGGCAAATAAATGTGCCATAAAATTGATTGAAATTGCATTGTGCTTGTTTGTGCAACAGTTTGTGGAGAACAAATAAGTTTGGCAGGCTCATTGTTTCCTCTCTGACCGAACGAGCTCTGGGCGGAAGCGGAAATCAGCGTCAGTGTGTAAATGAGAGACAGATTTAAAGCGAAAGAGAGTGACAGAGAGAGAGAATGAAAGAAACCCCATTTTAGTTTTTGTGGTGTGCTGACAAATTTAGCTGAGTTGTTAGGATGCTCTAAAGCAGCGAGTTGCAAGTCGACAAACAGCTAAAGAGTTGCAGAGAGTTGCCGCAGATCCACCCGACTACAACCCATGGTTACAACTACAAACTTGCAAGTTGGAAACATTTTCATTAGCGTTAATTAATTTGAAATATTCATTTTTTTTACTTCAATTCTTTTTCCATTGCACACGCAAATTAAGCATCAGACAAACGGACAGGAGGAGAAACAGGAGGAGGAGCTGAAATCTCTTACGCTGCGTCTAAAACTTCAAGCGCATTTCTGCCAGCATCAGCAAAAATGGACCACAGCAGATGTAGCTGCCTCCCTCCCCTTGCCCCCTTTCCCCTTTCCACCTTCACCCTTGACAAAGCTGTGAAGTGAAGCGAGTGCCCATTTGGCCAGCAGCTACGACTACGGCCGAGAGCAGACAACGGCGGGCCGAGCAGCGCTGGCCACACTTTTTAATTACGCGAAAAGCGGCTGAGCCGCGCAGTTTTGGCTTTGACAGCAACAGCGCGAAGCAAGTTGGCAAAAACCGTTGACGTTGTCGTTGCGGCTGCAAAACCTGGCTAAAGGCCTGACCGTAACCAACGTGCTCTGTATCCAAAGTCATGGTCGAAACCAACGAGCTGCTAAGATTTCGCCACAGGCAAAACATTTAATAAGGCGAGACGAGGCAAGAGTTGAGAGTTGAGCGTTGGGAGAGGCGTAAACCAAGAGGTTACCATTGGCTAACTGATACGTCCAGAGCACTGAGCCTGGCCAAGTGGCTGGCAGATTAAATTCTGTGGTGCTATTCAAGCTCTTGTCAATTCCTAGAAAGTTCAGTTCAAGCCATGAGCTTTCTATCCCCATTGACCACATCAGGGATGATAGAACTGCATAGAATCTCAAGTACCCAAGGCTATGCATTGAAATTCCGCCAAGATTATGGCTATTATCAACACTCAAGTCTAAATTGATTAACCAACTTTTGCAGCACGTTAACTTTTATGGCCAAAAGCGCAGCGGAGTTCAAGTGCAGGGCGAGCCAACTCATCCAAGTCGGCCAAGTCAGCCAAGTCAGCCGGCTGCAATCTCTCTGAAATATGCGCATCCTAGGCAACTCCACTCCAACTTGACCCGACATCCATGTGGCCATAGGCAATTGCCATCCTTAGCCAGAGTTTGCCCGACTTACCTGAGCGCTGGCAAAAAATATTAACTACTTCAGAAATACAAAGTTACAAGGAACTGATTGCGCGGCGGTTGGCAACTCAACCCAACGGTGGGTGACTGCACCACCGTGAAGCCACCCAAAGAGTGAGCAGGTGAGCGAGCGGATATGAATTACAAAAATGCGCATGTAAAGGAATTTGTTATGATTTTGAGCGTGCTTTAGTTTAATAATTCAAGTGGCAGCTTAATTAAAGCCGACCAACCGGTGACCGGGAGGCGTGGCCATCTGGAAATCTGGAAATCTGGCTCAAAACACAAAGAGTGCTCTAACTAATGCAGTTGGACCACAGTGGAACGGTTGGTGGTTACTTCCCCCACCCATCCACCACAACTAAATTATGCTGATAAATATGGACGCTATGAAAAGTCACGCAAGTTGCGAATGCGGCAGTAGGAAAGAGATATGCACGACTTCCGCTGTGCATCCGGTCAGGGTACGTGAGTCGACATGCCACCGTGCCAGAGTTCAAGTAGGGGCTAGTTTATATCCAGCTCGGACCATAGTTGAATTCGGTTTAGTTGATTTAACTAAATGGCGACAAGTTTAACGAGTGTCACAGATGAGATTCTAAGCATGCCAAGTGCCACGTACACAGATTGCCCACACGACTGGCATACAGACAGACAGACAGACAGACGAACCGACAGACAGACAGAGTCAGATTGGCCACTTGAGTCGTTACCATATGCTAAGCTCTGGCCTAAACAAACACACAGACACACAAACACAGAGACACGCACTGCGCACGATGACCAAAGTTACGAATAGTAAAACGCCCACATATTGAAATAAATGCTTTCATATGTGGCAAAGCTTACAAATTTTATAGTTTGCCATCGAATTAGCCAAGCAGGGGAGTGAGCCTGAAGAAGGAGGCAGGAGAACACATAAAATGGCCGCCAAGAAGGACGAACGGACAACAGACAACGGGCAACGGGCAACCGTCAACCGTCAACCTACATTCGAAAGCCAAGGCCAAATAAAGTTGGCAAAAGCAAGAGAGTGAGTGAAAAAAGAGAAATTTCACATAGTAATTCGTAAAACTTTAAGCTTGTTTCTGGTTCTATTGAATAATCATAATTCATTTAAAATTATTCAAACTGGCAATTGTGAATAAAAGACAAATATGAATTTCTGATTTACTTCAATAAAATGGAAGTCCTTTTACCATAACATATAACAACTCAAAGGACGCTTATCATATCTATAGATCTATATAGACAATCTTAATTTCAATTGACCCCTTTTGACTTACAATACGAAATGTACAGCATGGCGTATGCGTAATGACGCATTATCAAGACAATTTGTTTAGTTCAGAATGACCAAGCAAATTACGCTTCATTTGTGCGGCGTGGTACCTATTTCTAGAATTTAATTTATTTCATTACACAAAATTAGCTCGCTTATCGCCCACTGAAATCTTAACCCGACAACAAGGACAACACTTAAGCAAATTAATACCAAGGATACACAGCACAGTATAGCTCAAAACAAGATAAACACCAACAAGAGCACAAACACCAACACACGAGGGGTGGCGAGGCGAAGCGAGGGGTGGCGAGGCAAAAAGTGAATGATGAGGCGAAATCAAAATCAAAAACAGAGTTCAAAATGTCGCCGCACAGGCTGGGGATGATTTCCGAGCATCACGAACATCGCGATAAGCAAAAGGACAATGCGGCCGCCTTGTAGATTCCTTGTCGCTCCTTCTTTAAAATCTGACGTAAAAGTATGAGATACACGAGCAAACAAATACGTGGTGTGTCTGTGTGTGCCTAGGCAGAAAAGGATGAGAAGGCTTACTGCGAAGCAGCCAAATAGTCGTCGGCAAAACTCCTCCACAACTCACCTCCCCGCACCGCACACCGTCTCGATTCGGCTCGATTCGTCTCGAGTCGCCTCGCCACGCTTGCTTCACTTGACAGTCGGGCATTTTTTGGCTGTCGTTTCGTTTAGATTTTGTTTGGTTTCGTTTTGTTTTGTTTTGTTTTTCACTTTCCTTATTCCTTTCTTTTTTAACATAAGCCAAAGGATTATTTGCTTGGTTTATTCCTTTGACGCTGTGCATGTTCTGTGTTTGGTTTGTTTTGCCGGCGCCTCAACATTTCGTTAGCTGCCGTTGCGGTTGGACCCTCGAGTTTATCAACGTGCGCGTCTCATATCACGACCTTGGATTTCTATCTGTGTACTCTTATCTATATGGTATGTGTGTATGTGTGTTTATCAATGTGTGCTTGTTTGTTTATTTAGGTCGAATTTCAGGCTAAGATTAGAGAGCTGGGCCCTATTCTGGCGCCAGAGCAGCTCAGTTAGTTTGGTTTATGGCTTAGCAGCTGTTTTTGGTTTATTAATTTCGCATTAAAGTGTGCGTCTTAAAAAAGAAAATGTGTATAAATATTTTTGCGATGTTGCAATGGGAAAACTCTTGCAATATGCCTATAAAGGTTTTTAAAGCAGACAGCTTCAGTTAAATTTTCAGCTATTAAAAGTTGATCTAGAATCTATCCGACAATCTTTTTATACACATTTAATCTGTTTCATATCCAACGTCAATGTCTTGGCCAATGGTTAAGCTCATTAAATGCCTCAATTTCAAGACGGCCCTAATAAAAATGCAAATAGTAAGAGCAAAGCGTAAAAACCACTTCCTACCATTTAACACAAAGCAGAAAAATGAGAAGACAAAGAAAATCAAATTGCATGAGAATTATGACCTCAATGAGTCTGTCAGTTAAATCAGGAGTTGGGTCAGGAGTTTGGGTTCTGTAAGTGGCGATACGGTGGTATTTTTAGCTGCTTTTGCTGCTCTCAGCGGTTTTATACGGCTGATTTATGAGCTGAGACATGAAATGATGACCCACGTTTTGCGCTGCTCTGATCTTTTCAACACTCATTTTGCTGGATGGGCACTTTTTATGGTCCAGCACCTGCGGTCAGCTGAAAAGGGCTAATAAACTTGAATACAGTTTTCCAACTGATTTACATAAAGCCAAATGCTGCCATTGCCTAGCCATTTCCATCAAAAGGTAATTGGATTTCTGTTGAAAGTAAGCAACGACGACAGCGCGACGCCAACAATCATTTGATTAAAAATGGTGCACAATAACAAACAGAATGCCAAAGAAAACAATAATGTTACACCTACACTTTCATATATATATAAATATATATAATATATCTATAAAACGTGTGTGGTTTAAATACTCTAGAAAGCTTAAGAGAGTTTACCGAAGACCGAGTCCTTAAATGATTATCAATATAATATAAGATATGAGTTGATGAAGGATCTAAGCAAGAGTTTCATGAAATAGACTCTAAATTTATTTATGTGATACTTAAGAGAGACAAAAAAAATCTGTTGAAGATACCAATGCTACTATATATTGGGTATTTCTAAGTCGCATATTTCACTGTACACGATGGTAATAAATTTAAAATACCCACAACCGGCAACCGCCAACAACAAATAAAAGAAAAGGAGCGCTTAGAATGGGAACACGGAATTGGTGGAAATTGTTGGCAGTTGCGGCACGCGAGCGCCACGCCCAACTTTTTGAGTCGAGTCGCCCTCCCACACCTGGTTAATGCACCGCTTGCCCCAAAATGGCCGCCGGCTGTTGGTCAATGTGGCCAGGTTGGCGTCGCCGTGCTTTTCATTATTTTTCTCTGTTTTTGTTATTTTTTTTGTACTTTGCGGCTGCTTTGTTTTGGCTCGTGTCCCTTTTTGCGCTTACGCCATTCTCGTTTATTTATTAGCAATTTTATTAGCTATGAATTTGTTTGTTTTTATCGTAAACCCCACCGCAAAGCAGCCGCAAAATACAAAAACAGACAACAAAATCGTCCCAGCCCTACTCGGAACCCAACTCCCAGTCCAACTCCACCTACGGCTTCATTGCAGCTCTTTTCTCCCAAAGGGTATGAAGCCGAGCTTCTGGCTGTTTGTTATTCTGCAGCCAAATGAATGTGATTTATATTTTCAATAATGAAAGTGACTACCACCGCACTCAGTTCCGTCTACCGTCTGCTTAAAACATTTAAATTTAAATATTTTCTATGCCTTGATTTATTGTTTTATCCAGCCAGCATTTTTTTGTCAAGCCGCCGCATCCAAGACTGATGGGGATGGCTGTGTGGGCGCGGTCGAGCTGGTTTCACGCCCGAGCACACAAAAGATGTGACTTGAGCCAATTTTATTTGCCTTGACTTGTCAGCTGTGGTGATTAAAACTTGGTGGCACCTAAAATGCTCCCAAATTGCCCACCTTTTGTGATAAACACAATAGACGCCACAAGGCATTCACAGGGAATACCCAACTCAAAAGCGCTTTTAAATATCTCCAAAGGAATAGCATTCAAATATTTGCTGAAGCAGGCTAAATCATCAATGACGAAATTGTGAAGTGAAGGATATTCGAGAAGCCAATTTAATATTATTATATTGCACAATTATTTACAAGTATCTATTTAAAAATAAACTATTCTAGGACACAACTTGAGTAAAGTGCAGAGTACTGTACGTTAATTAAAATATTTTTTTTTTATTTAAATTGTAATTCATTCAAGCATCCTTTGACATTAAATTATCGCTGTTTCCTCATTTACTCAACCCATTCAGTTTGGGCCACTCAGGAGCCCAGTTCATGCCTGCTTACATTGCCAATTCATGGGCCGCAACTCACGCAATTTTGTATGTTTTTATTTTATTTTTATTAAAACATGCGCTAAATGTTCCCCTTGCGGCAATTTAATAAAAATAAAAGCCAAACGGCAACTTCAGAGTGCCCCTTTCATTCGCAGCACCGCCCACTCCCACACACACACACAGACAGAAAGAGAGGGAGAGGAAGTGAGAGAGAGAAGGACATTTCAGGTGAATGCGCGCGCTACCTGCATTAAATTTTCACTATTCACCAAAAATAAACGAGAGTAAAAAAGTAAATAAAATACAAGCAAAGTGAGAAATACTCGTAAAGGAAACTTGGCGCCAGGGCCAGATTCGTTGAATGGTAGGCGCAACGCCAAAAGTGTTGGCCATAAGTCAGCCAACATGAATAACAAATCAATTCTGTTTTAACGTCGGTGCAAATTCTTGATGCCCCGCCCCCTCATACTCCCTTAACACACACGAACGGGCACGGGCGCGGACAGGACTCATTTGAAAGGTGCGAAAACGAACTGTTGAAAGGCGTGCAAAGCAAAGTCGCCGACACACACACACACACACAAGGTGTCCATACACAGAATGGAGCTTAAGAGGCCACCAAACAAATGTATCTACAAAGTGTGTGTGTGTGGTATGTGTGTGTGGTGTATATTTGTGTTTGTGTGTATGCCGCATAGTTCGGTGTTAATGGCAGGCAGCCTTTGTCCGTTGGGCGTCGGGCATTTTGAATTTTTAATGCATTCCACCCGCCTGCTTAGGTTTCTCTGCTGCTGCTGTTCTCCGTCTCTGCTCCTCGACGTCGTGTTGCTCCACATTTTTTTAGGCATGTTTGCATACACTTATACGCCCAGCAAACTATGCATATGCATATGAATGGTTGTGTCCGTGTCTCTCTGCATTTGTGAGTGTGTGTGTGTGTGTGTGTGTGTAAGAGTTAGGGGGGCTACTCGTTGCCCCATTCTGGTTGTCTCTCTTTTTTATGCCATAGCAAAATTGTCCGGTAATAAATTTTCAGCGTTTCCTGCCGACAAAGCGCCGCACTTTACAACACTTTTGGCATAAACAAACAAACACCGCACACATATACATATGCAGCAAGCCAAGCGTGTGAATGGACTATGAATGTGTGCGTGCGTGCATGTACACACATCGAGAGAGTGTGAGAGTAGAGTGTAGCCCATGTAACGGAAGTTAAGTACACACTAAGTTGAACTCGTGCGCTTGTAACGACGCTTCCTTCATATGTTTTTTGATACTCAGCACACACACAGGCACACTCATTCATGTACTCGTCCTATCACACACCTTAACCTACACCTATACATACTTATGTTCGCCCCATCCTCTGCATTTGCTGCTCTTGGTCTGCAGGTGAAAATGTTTGAGTTTTTTTATTGTGTGTACAAAACGTTGTCCAAAGGCTTAAAACAAAACTTTAGCGGCACGACGTCAAAATTAATGTCGACATCCTTGCCGTTGCTCCTGCGCATTACTTAGGACCTATGATGAGCTCCTGCCAATGTTAGTTTGCGTGCACTCATAAGTGTATGTGTTTGTTGGTCCTGTAGTTCTCACACATAGCGTTTTCAATCTTTTTCCGTTCACATGTTTAAAGTGTTAAGTACGGTTTGAAGTACTTCAAGTTTTAAAGTTGCATAAAAGTCGTGTTACTTTATTTATAAAAGACTAATTATCAAGTGTTGAACTTCCTCTAAACAAAATAATAAAAACAACATATTTTTCTATACAAGAATAAACATTTATTAAGTATATGTATACTTAAACCATTTAATGCAATATCCCATTGTGTTGAGTAACATCTGAAATTTTGGATAAAGAGGTATTAATAATTCGACAGGTCTTAGTTTTACCACTTTATAACCTCAATATTTTGAAATCTTGTTGTTATTATTTTGCACACATTTGTATATCATTTACCTGGTATATCATACATTTACTACCATATGTTTTTTATCTGGCAAGCTGCCCATCGTGTTTACTTCCATTATGCACCCTTTGCTTAGTGGAACGGCAACAACAGCGAAAATCGAGCTCAAGTGTTTGTAGGCGTCCTGCTTCTTGCTTGAGCTAATAAAACACTTACCAACACTGACACTTCAAGCTAATTATGCGCCAGTGTGCCGTGAGAACGGCAGGTTTGCAGGGTGGGAGGTGTGCACCAGTTCGGGTGTAGTGTACATATCTAGGTGTAGTGCCGTCATTAACTGTCATTACACAATTTCCATAAACAACAACAAGTACGTATGTGTATGTGTCTGCGCTTAAGTTTCGTTACGCCCAAGCTGAACAACAAGCTGCAATAAAAGTTGTGCTTGATTTTACAAGCGAGTGTCTGAGCCATTGTTTGTCTTTAGAAACTTTGTAAATTGTGTTAAATATTCCATTAAACAAAAAGTTTTTTTTGTTCACAACTGCACATTCAGACGCGCCGATGCCACCAGATAAATTCAATGGTCCTTTAATTGTAGGATCTGCGTACTAGTTTCTACCTAATAAACAATTTCTTTACCCTTGCAGAGAGTACTATAGTTATTTAATCCAGAAATATGTAATGGTGCCGGTTAGATCATTATATTTTATTGCTTTTAATGGGAGGATTACTAGAATGTAGAGTTTGTGATACGAAAGGGTATCAAGTCACTAGATAGTTACATTATTCATTAAATGAATATATTATGTTCATACATATTGAAAAGTTTTGCTGTTCCAATCGACTTCATTACGTATGCAGCTTAGTAGATGGCGGAGATACGCATAATTTGAACTGGCAAGCTTTTAAAATAATTACATCCTTATTTCAATGGCTTGTGAATTTAATTAATTGGACTATATGGGCCAAGTGCTAAATATTATAATTATTGCTTTCAACGAACTATTTATTTAATTATGGTGAAATGATTTTTTGAATATTAAGCCAATCTTAATATATGTTTTTGAAAGGATTCAGCATATTCAATTATTTTATAACCTGCTGTATTTTTATACAAATTTAATTAATATCCGTTATCTACAATTAAAATCAAATCGTTAGCAGTGAAGTCAGAAAATGGGACTCATGCGCACTGCCCAACACTAAACACATGCCAGACGTTAAGAATAAAATGTAAAAATATATATTTCCGGCAACGCCATGATAAATGGCAATGGTTCCTGCCGGGTGCCAGCTTTATTTCTGAAAAGTGGCAACGGTGGTAATAAAATAGCTAAGTGGTGAGAATGTATAATTTAATATAACTTAATTACAATTAGTTGGCCGCGCTAGATTTCATTTTTCGTTTTTTCACAGTGCTCAGCAGTACGCAGTAATCTTTGAAAAGATACGCAAGCAGTCACAAAGCGAAAATCAATCGGTGATACATTTAACGTTGAAAACAGCGGGACGGGCGTGAGAAGTGGTTGCAACAGAAACCACGAGCAAAATGCAGAAAAAATATTGCCGGGGCCGAACGGCGTTAGCTTTACTGTTAGCCTGCTGTCTAGTGTTTGGCACAGCCGGCGCTAATGCAGATATCGACGATTTTGACGACGGAATCGTTGAAGATGTGCAGGTAAGCGATTTTCTCCATTCAATATATAAAAAAGTCATGTATATGTAAGAACAAATATACATGTGTATGTACATATGATTGGCGGCCGGTTACCACCGACGCACAAAAGTACACGTCAGTAGAAACATCTGTTCTAGAAAGGGGCGAAAGGGAGGGGTTAATTTGTGTAGGTTACGCGTGACCATAGTTTATAGCTATGACCCGTGAAATCTTTGCAATACTATTACAATTTCGAAATATATCTATGCATAAATTACGCCGACTTGCGCAAGCCCCCCCACTCTCTTTACCTTGGAAAGTGTGTCAGCCGCGTGTTTTTTTATCGCATCTTTCGCTTATCTTAACGTGGCTAATTTGAATGTATGTTTCTTCTAGGAGGAAGCTGCTGACGTAGTCTCGGAGGAGCTGGTCTACGAGAGTCCCGTTATCGAGCCAAGAAAGTACCATTTTGCCGATCACTTTGATGATATTGAGGCATCTCGCAAGCAATGGGTCCATTCACAGGCCAAGAAGGATGACATTGCCGAAGAAATAGCAAAATACGACGGAGTCTGGAACTGGGAGTCACCGCAACGCATTGTGTGGCCAAAGGATAAGGGCCTGGTGCTCAAATCAAAGGCAAAGCATGCTGCCATCTCGGCCCGTCTCACAAAACCGTTCGAATTCAAAGCCAACAAACCATTGGTTGTACAATATGAGGTCACAATGCAGGTGCGTTCTCCTCCCGGCACAAATACAGACTATTGTAAAGACTATGCAGATTGCATCAGCCACACCAATAATCAGATAATCCAATTAATAGTAACTGTCACTAATCGACCCAATTTCGTGTACTACTTTGTTTACAGGAGGGTCAAGAGTGCGGTGGTTCGTACATCAAACTGTTGTCGTCAGGCAAGGAAACCGACGATCTGACCACGGTAAGCTTTAACATCTCTGGTAACGGCTCCTTACAAATTTCGACATATTATTTACTATTCTCTTTTTGGTATTTGTTATCTTTTTTGTGTAGTTCAATGACAAGACACCATACACCATTATGTTTGGACCTGACAAGTGCGGCAACGATGTGAAAATGCACTTCATATTCCGTCATGTAAATCCAATTAACGGCACCATAACTGAAAAGCACTGTAACAAACCAAAGTAAGTTCGTGCCCCCATTCCCCGGTCACATTCTCGTCTCCATTCCCTTTCGCACAACTGTCCGCCGCTATATTTGTTGTGTTCATTAGTTGACATGTGCAGATAAGCCGACGCATCCACAAATACTTGTGGATGTCTATTTACCCCATGCGCAACAGCTACTGGTGGTTGATGTTGATTGGCGCGGTCATTCACTTGTTCACACTTTTACTTGCTCTGTGTTTCAGGAATCGGTTGGAGGAACCATTCAAGGACAAGCTGCCGCATTTGTATCAGCTGGTTGTTCGACCCGACAATAGCTTTGAGATACGATTGGACCACAAAATCATCAACGAGGGCTCTTTGCTGACTGATTTCAAGCCACCCGTCAATCCACCCGCAGAGATCGATGATCCTACTGATCAGAAGCCAGTCGAATGGGATGAGCGCGAAAAAATACCCGATCCAACATCACAAAAGCCAGATGACTGGAATGATGATGCTTTACCACAGATACCCGACGTCAATGCTGTCATGCCTGAAGGTTGGCTTGAGGATGAGCCAGACATGATTTCCGATCCCACTGCCGAGAAACCAGAAGACTGGGACACGGAAATCGATGGCGAATGGGAGGCTCCTTTAGTTGATAATCCTGCATGTGAAAAGGCCCCTGGATGCGGCAAATGGAAGGCGCCACATATTCCCAACCCAGAATATAAGGGCAAATGGCGAGCCCCGATGATTGAAAATCCAAACTACCAGGGTAAATGGGCTCCCCGTAAGATTGCTAATCCCGACTTCTTTGAGGACCTGAAACCATTCAAAATGACGCCAATAGTAAGCAACTTAACCAGATTTAGACTTTGACTGGCGTAATCTACGGATAATTTCTGAATTTTTAGAGCGCTGTTGGTCTAGAACTGTGGTCCATGTCCAATGAGATACTCTTTGACAATCTTATCATTACGGACGATGTGGATGTTGCCCGTGACTTTGCCGCCAACAGCTTTGATATCAAGCGCCGTTACATTGATCGGGAATCGGTAAGTTGGCTATCAAGCTGCCTAATAAATAATACACACTTCACGTTTAACAACATAAAAGAAAACGAGAATAAAGCTAACTATGTGATTTAATCTGCATACGGAAGAAAACGCTGTGGCATCGCCTGATGCGTCACATGAACTATAAGCCCGGCTGGTGGGCATTATATTTTCTTTATTTGCTGATCCCCGCCAGCTGCTACGTCTTTTACTTGTACCGACGAGCCAAGGAGGTTGAGACTTTGACTTTTTTTACCTTATGTATCTGCATTGTTCGCAAACTTATACATACACACACATTGAAAGCGCTCGATATTTATTGCTATTGCTATGCACGATGCACCCTTATTGCTATATGCTTTTTTGTAGGATTCATTCGTTAATAAGATGCTTGAGCTAGCCAAGACCTATCCCACGGCCTGGGGCATTGGTTTGGTAGTATTTATTGCGTTGACTGTCATCGGTATCTACTGTAGATTTGGCAAAGCTAAGACTCAGGTAATGTTAACAAGCTAGTTGTCAATAGTTTTTTAGCTGTTGCTTCTGGAATTGTCGCTAACAAACGAATAAATAAATTACAGGACTCAGCAGCGTCCGCTGCCGCCGCTCAGGCCAAGAAAACAGATGAGACACAGCCCGATGATGTGAATGAGCCCAATGGTGAAGAGGACGAGAGCGAGGAAGACTCATCTGCACAAGCGGCTGGTGAAAGCAGTAAGACAGACGCCTCAAAGTCTGCTAGCCCCAAAAAGAATAAAAAGTCTGATTTAGATATTAAAGAGCAAGTTAAACAGGATGAGAACAGCGACGAGCCCACACAGACTGAGGTAGGT
This sequence comes from Drosophila sp. st01m, assembly GCA_018901795.1. Classification (NCBI taxonomy): domain Eukaryota; kingdom Metazoa; phylum Arthropoda; class Insecta; order Diptera; family Drosophilidae; genus Drosophila; species Drosophila sp. st01m. Next base: position 6,176,583 of record JAEIFG010001494.1, on the reverse strand, counting down.
CCACTCTTCATATGTTATATGTTTATTGTAATGCTAACGCTTAGATTTCTCTACAGGGATCCACCACGAAATCCGCTCGCAAACGCACGGTGCGTAAGGATTAGGGTGAATGCAATCAATGCAGCTCGGATTCATATTCATACTTGAAACTTAACCTAATTCCAAAATGCAATTGAAATCTTAAATGAACAAAGAGTGAACCAGTAACACATCATGTTTAATTTTCATCACCACTCAGTTCAGGAATCGAATAACACCCACGATCACAGAAGCATGCCTCATACCAAAACTGTTGTTGGTAGTTCCACAGTTGATATCACATACAGCTGCTAATTTAGTATACTAGTTTATGTGGTTCGGTTTAGTTTTCTTATACGTACGTATATCTGTATTATCATTGTATTTCTATTTCCGTTGTTTAATCTGCACACACGCCCCTGATAATTGATACTGTCTTAAAACGTGTTCTGATTTGGTTTTGTGCTCTTAAATTTTTAACGAAATAAAACAAAACTAGACAAATGAGGGAAACAAAGATTATGAAACCAATAAGCGATACGTACTCCATTAGAGAGAAAAGGGAAACATCTAGTTTAATATTATGTAATTTAAACGAAATTTATGAATACGCTAGTTTTACTCAGAGTTTAAACAATTTTCATTTTTCATTTGTAACAATGAAAGCTACAGCGTAAATAAACTGAATGTCAAAACCAACTGAATATACAAATAATTATTTTAATTCAACAATACAACATCCGTTCCCGAGCAGCAACCCGGAAGGACTAACCGACGGTCGATCAAATAGCTTCCAATCCACTGGCAATCTGCTTTTCCACCACCAACTGCCGTTGAGCATGCTCGTGTAATGTGTTAATTTAAATGTCAAACCCTTGTAAATGTGATTGGAATTGCTGAGGGCGACGGGCAAATCAGACTCGAATTGGATTTATGCTTCGTGGTGCATGTAGCGCCAACCACAGCGACGCGACTGTTGCATGTTTTGTGGCTTTTAGAAATTTATTTCGAAAACATTTTGATTTCACAGATTGTTTACAGTGATAGAGGCTATCAATAAATTTTGAAAGATTTCCCTAAATTTAACTTCAATTTCCTTAAAATGTTTAAAGTTGTTCTCGTACTTTATTCATGCGCAATTTCGTTTATCGACTTTGCCGTTTTATATTAATTTCCTACACCCATAAATAAGCCAAGGCAGACAGTCCTTGGCCATAAAGGCAACGGGCAATTGTTAATGAAATTGTTATGACAACCCAAAATATCCAATGTATGAACTCATCTACATATGTAGTATGTATGATGGGATTGGAAAATACTTTACATTCAAATTAGATTTATGACCGCCAACAGATGTGCGCTCCGATTTCGTCTATTACCAATCCAGAGACATTTTCAGCACAAAAGATTAAATGGTTTGCATGGGGTTCCCTGATGTCTACGACGATAACTTTCTGTATTGACGCACTTAAAAGGATTAACATTTTTGTGCTGACTGCGGTTGGAAACGTCGTTGCATATTAAAATAACATGACCAAATCCAAGAGTGGGAACCGGTCCCATACTTCATAGACAGACAGAAAACCTCAAGGGCGGTGGATGCCGCCAGTTCTAAAGTCCTGGCATGTGAGCAAGTGGCGCGTCTGCAATTACGCCGGCTGGTGGCCAGTGTTACCCAATCCGCCGAATACCCATGCGTAAGCATTATAATTTTAATAAAAATGTTTTTTTTGTCAAAGGCAGAAAACAGCTTTGAACCCTTCAAGCAGACAATAAACATTCAGCAGCAGGTTCAGACTCAGACTCAGACGACCCCAAAGACTCCACAAACGGCGGGCTTTCGAGTGAGTGCTTTAAGTAGAATTAGTTTAACATTTTGACAGGGGTCAGCAGCAGCACTTCGGGGACTCCCATGGCAGTGGAGCCAGACTAAAGACCGGGACCAGGAACGGCATTCAAACTTATTGAAGCTACTCGCAAATGCCAATCGATGCGTAAGCAAAAGTACTACGCCATATGCAATGTTATTGCAGAAAACCCTTCGGAACCACAAGTTGGGGTTGCTCTTGAGGGTTGTTGTGGCTGTGGCTGCAATATACTCTTATGTGTGGTTAGACTCCCATATCCCAAAACCCATTCTGCTATTTTGGCAAGTTCCGTGCAATTAAATCGTCCATTATCTGATCAAATCGCATTGAGAACTACCAAAAAGCACGAAAATACTGACTGGGAATTAATTGCGGCACATTGCAGGCTCGATTTCATCATAAAGATTATACCAAAGATAAAAAATAATAAAAATAAATTGGATTTTGAATATTCGCAAAGCCATGACACTAATAATGCTTTCATTAGATTTATTTTCCTTCGATATTGCTTCTATTGATTTCATGCACCGATAATCGTCTTATGTCCATCGAAATAACCATTATTCACTTGAATAAATAGCTTGATTGAACATGAGGGATGACTGACTCGTATATTGTCATAGAATTTTAAGTCATTACAATTGTCTTTCGATCTATAAGATAATTTTACTTATATCAGTTTTCCTAATGAGCGATATTTGACTTACGCTCAATTAACACACAATTCAGTGGCATGGAAAGGATAATAAAATGCGACAGATAACATAACTTCAATCTTAAGCTAATAACACTTCTCTGAGAAGGGTAATAAATAAAAGCGTAAACTTAATGCATCTCTTTAAATTATGTCAGTTCAACGTATATACAAGTTGTTTTTTAATATTTTTAATTTATAATAATAAATAAACGTTAACATTGGAATAACACGAAAACGTATTCAAGTCCCAAAATTTCTTATATCCAATGTTGTTACGAACAAATTAATTTGATATATTAAATTTTCTGAAATATAAGAAGAATGAGTGATTGAGAGATATTTAGAGACTGACAAATGCAACTTTAAATATTGACTACCAGAGTTGGGAAGGATTATGTCGAAGATCCCTTTATACTTTCTCTCGGCACAATTGCGTTAGTTTACTTTATAGTCTTCAATTTACTTTATAGTTTCGACACTGTTCCATATTTATTGTAATATTTGTATAGATTGGGAATTTTCAGTTCAAATTAAGTAAATTTAATACAAAGATAAAAATGCAAACTATTATTTGCAATATGTTTCCGGAAAAGACTGACAATATTTGGCAAGATGAATAGAAATGACTATTGAAATACTGTAAGCACAAGTGTTTTATACCCACCCACATGCTTTTACTGTGTATTAGATAATTTAACTTAACTAAACTTGACACGAGCTTCTTGAATTCTATCGAGTTGGCTCAAACAACAAAGCAATAAATTAACTAAAAAAAACATTAACTGGGACGAAACGAACAAAATAGAAGTTCATATAGAAATTTTTAAATAATACAATTTACAACTTACTCAAATTAAACAGTATATTATCTTCCAATTATTATTAACACTGAACCTAAATTGCGGACATGTTATTTTTAAAGTATATAACTTTTGGGACTAAAATATCAAAAACAATGTACTCAATTTACTCCACACTTAACGAAACAAAAGTGCTCCACACATCGCACTAAACGAATTTTTAATTGAGTCGAATTCACGCTGCAGAAAAGTGCTGCATATTTATCATACTTATTTCACTCTTATTGCCGAACAGTGCTGCCCATCCGCACATATCGACTTTATTCAACACTTAGCAAAGTACTACACCATAGTCAGTTTTTGAACCAATAGGCAATCAACTGGTGCGGAGAGAAAGTTTTGGTTCATAAGGAAGCAACACAGCAAAATTTACCAATCTGGCTAATCGTACCATTTTACTTAAATTTGAAAAAATAGTTAAAGCGCAGAAAGTTTAAGTATTTCTTATCAATTTGTTAATTTTTTACCTAGAATCTGTTGAATATATGCAGGCTTTATCTTAGAAATTTGTTTTTTTTTTTAAGAATTAATTTTGTAATTTTTCTTTTTTCTTGTGGTGACGAAAATGAACCTTAATTTTATGTAATTTAAAATTAGAAATTGACAAAAGGGCTGTGCACATTTTTTATAGGATTATGTAATACCCGGTATAGTTATTAATTTCAATCTCTAAGGAGTCATTTTAAAACTAGCTGGTATTGTTTAGATCTCAGCCACTACGATTGCACAGGATAGTGCGCGAAAATTGATTAATGCTCTTACTCTCGCAAAGAAATGGAAGGACACAGATCCCGCATTCCATTTGCTTGGCAAGGACATCGACTTCTAATGGTGCTGGTCAGCCAATCATTAATAAAATCCCTGGCCAGTTGCAGGCTCCTTAAATGCAGACGGTGCAATCTGGTGGTGTAAGAATAATGAAATTTTATTGTTAATCGTTTATCTTCATTACGCGTTCAGCGTCAAAACTCTCTGAATAACCACAACAGGAACCGAAAAAGTGGCAAACTGGTTAGAGGCTGTCATAAATGCGCCGCTGACCGTTGCGATGTTTGCATATTTTGGGCGCGGTTCAAGTGACCACCCCAACTTGATACCCAATGCAACCCCTAACTCCATAGGTATATATAGTAAAGGATATTACCATATTGCAAACTGACCCTTTGGCTGGCCTAATTAAATTTCCTTTGTGCGGCGCATTTAGTTTGTCTTTTGATAGCCTTGTTCTTAAGATTAAGCTTTTGTTTTTCCATTTAACGCTTAATTTCAACATTTTGATGGCCTTACACGATTTGTCCTGTCCGATCCCGATTGCTGACCCCTCGTTATCTAACATAACTGCATGGGATCGCTTACATCGCTTACAGTTACAAGTAACGAGATCCTTTCCATTGAGATTCCTTTGAGGAAACCCAACTGACCGCGACTAAACAAACACTCGACCAGAGCGGCTTGACCGCTTCGATTCGCATTTGACTTATATCTAAAAAAGTTTAATTGCATTAGAATCTGGCTGCAACGGGGTGTCTATTGTCCAAAGATGTTTATTTTATGGCTGCCCCGGGACCCGGACGCTTAACCTTTTGAATATTTAGGAGCACTTGAGCCTCTGGCATTGTTCAATCCGTGTGTGGTCAGCTTTTAATGCACTTTCCGGTCGTGGCTGAACCAATCGCTTATCCGAATATTCGTATCAAGGCAGTGAATCAACTTCTTTTGTCTGCGAGTGTCCCTCGCATATAGTTATTGTCATTGTTATTGTTATTGTTAAGCGGATCAGTTTCAAATCCAATTACAACTACTGTGTCCACGGCAACAACCACAACCAGAACCACAGAAAATTGGTGCATTGATTTGCATGTTAAGCTTTTCTTTTCCCCCTTTCTCTCTTTCTCTCTCTCAGTTCATTTTTCGGCAATTTTCATCAACTGCAAATCATTCTCCAAATTATTATTTCGTACGTGAGCTACACGCTTTGGTGGGCCTGAGAAGCTGAAGTTGAGACAAAGATACTCATAAACCATTATATATATTTATGCGCATTACATACACGTGCATGAGGAACTGGGTTCGGCATCCTCATCCTCATCCTCATCCTCATCCTGCACAGAAACAAACACAGCGAATGTTGCGTGACTTTACGTGGGCTGCAAGATACCTCCGAAATTGGATTTGATCCGACAGTCATTAGTACTCGAATTGCACTCTCAGACACACTCTCATATATACATACGTATATCAGTTCTCGAAGCAGAGAAAATTGCTCAATATACTTCACAGTCAAAAGAGTTGGCGTGTTGCCAGGCGGCAACTAGGAGCGCCACTCCGAGTGGGCGATGAACACTTAAAACTGGGCGTATGATTCTGTCCGATCCTTTATTTAAACTCATCTTTAGGAATATTGAGTATCTGAAAATGTTGGCCACACTTACGAATATCATAACTGGCACAAGGCGTTGGCGTAGGCGCTCTGACAACAAATGAACTTTAAAGGCATCCTCCAGGCTAATTTGGAACATATAAGTCTGTTCACAGTAATACTTCAATTCCATTACACGATTCTTCTAAAATGTGCCCAGTGATTTTTCTGTTTAGGTAGCCTAGTGGAAAATTAAATTACTCTTATTTGTGCAGTTCAATTCATGTTAAGATACACATTGTAGCTCTGTAAATTTCATTGCTTTTAAATAAGTATAAACATTTAAGAACTTAAAAAGTAATTAGGACTCTTACTTATACAAAGGCTAATATTTACATTGGCAAAAATTACACATGCTTTTATTCTGACTTGGATGCAAAAACAGTATATTCTTAAGAGTTATTCTTAAGAGTAATTCTTAAGAGTTATATCTGCTGCAACTTATCCCAAGAAATGCTCAATGGTTGCAAAGAATTGAGTTGGTATGACATCAGCTTTGTTTGTGGGGCCCTATAACACACCTGTCGTTGGCTGGCAAGCAAATCAAATTTCACAATTTCGTATATTAAGAATTGCAGACCCTTCAAGCAAAAACCTGGTTACCTTATAGAAATCCGCACGACACGGTTCAAGTGTCAAGTGGCCCGATGGTTGAAGGGACTAAAAGCCGCGCGCTTTTTGCTGCCCACATGCGGCCAGGTCAGGGCTCATTTCTGTGAGTGTAAGTGTAAGTGTGTGTGTGTGTATGTCTTTGAGTGTGTAAGTGTTGTGTTATACGGTTCGGCGAGTCTTAACGCTCATAGTTCCCCTTTGAACCCCAATGGCTGGCAAAAGAAAGCCACACAAACGAAAAGAAACAAAACAAAATAAAAAGAACACCTGATCAAAATTTCAAATTATTACGACGAAATGAACTAAACATAAGGACAAAACAGGCATAGCTCGTGCGCGAGTTGTTATCACACACACACACACACACACACACACACAAACAGTTACACAAACAGGCACACTCACACACATTTACCTTTGAAAATGCTTTGGTCTAATGAGCACCGCACTAAACTCGACCTGCGCCCATCATGAAAAACTTCAACTTGGTCGCTGTAATTACGCGGCGGGCAAAAGAGCTAAGAAAATGCATGTCTCGGGTATTTTTTGGGGTTGGGGTCGCTCTCGGGTCATTCCCAATGTAAGATGCATGCACCTGACACCGCCGACTCATTACTTTGGGTGCAGCTCGAGGAAGTTGAGGAAATGATGAAATGAGGAAGTGGCGCAAACGCTCAAAACTCTGCGCTCGTTTCACTATTCTCTTTTCTGCTGAGCGCGTGCTGTTTGCCCATTCTGATCGTAGCTCAAGTCGAAGGTGAAGTCGAAGTTAAAGTCAAAGGTAAAGGTAGAGGCAGAACTCAGTCAAGCGCTGCGTCAACGTTAGTGGCATAATTTGGTCGCGGTTCGCTGATAGCGGTGGTGGTGGTGTTGCTGTTGCTGCTGCTGTTGCTGCTGCTGCTGATGATGTTGTTGGTGGCAGAACTAACAGTTTTCCCCAGTGACAACCCTTGTGAGTTTTTCGAGTTTCGAGTTTTCCTGCAGCGGCCGTGGCGTTAAGAATTGGGCGCCAAAATGCAATGGCTGGCAGTCAATGACACGAAAATGTTGCCAGGAGCGACAGGACCTCAGCGACATATGCGCCAGTTCGGCCCTTGACTCGTGCCAACATCAGCATAACAATTAAACATAAATATTCCTAGGATAACAAAAAACACAGCACCAACAACAACAACAATAAAAAGAACTCGAACTTTAGGCAAATGGTAACCACCTTTCGTTTTGATCATGTGGGCGCGTCATTTGCTGCTTGTTTATCTTTTGAATAGCATTTTAGAACTAGCGCAGGGTGATCCTCAAGAAAAGAGAAGGGGGCGGAGGAGAAGGAGGAGGAGTTGCCGGCTGCTGACACGTTTTTAAGGGTTAGCTTTGACCTGGCCAACTGACGCGCGCCGCTCTACTGATAACGGCCATATAGCACCACCAACAGCACCACCAACACCACAGCCAGCGTCACCGCCAACGCTGAGTCATAGCAACCGACACAACAGACCGCCGAGTCGAGTGGCACACAGTTTGTAACGGTCACGCACGCAAGGATCTGCACTCTCTCTCGCTCATGTGGTACGCATGTGTTATTCAGTTGTCCTGTTGTCCTGTTGTCCTGTTCGGACTCTTGTTTGCTTTGCCGACTCGAACTCAACTGAACTGAAGCTTCACGCCGCGCTGCCCTTTGTACGCCTACCCACCCCGGTAATTGCTTCAAAAGTGACCAACTGACTCCGTTCCAAATATGCTTGGCATATGTGCCGCCTACATGCCTCCTGCAGCATGCGTCCTTTGCCTGTCCTGTCCTGGCCTGTCCTGTCCTGTTGTGAGTTTCACTTAGCGCGAAATTTTGCAATTATTAATTCAAGAAACAGGCGTCTATTTTGCTTGGGTGGCATGCGATTCCCAACCCCTGCCATGTGCTGTCCACTTCAACTGAAGTTCGACTCTCACTTCTGTGTCCTGCTTTTTATGGGAAACTTCACATTGTGCACCATGCCGCAGCAGTATGTATAATGTACAAATGTCACACTCCTCAACTGCCATATGCGATTGTCCTTAAGAGAAACCTCACATAGTTCTCGTTTTGAGCCACTTTGGAACACAACTTGACTCGATTGAATGCTAGAGAATTGTGTATATTTATATTGCATATAATTCATTTAGAATTGCATTTATGTTTCGAATTTTTGTGATTTAATGTGAACTGCACTAAGCAGTAAATAATAAGCTGACAAAAAACAATTGTGCGAAAATAAACCATTTAAAATATTAAAAACTTGGTTGTTTCTTGGAATTTATTAACTATTCTCATACATTGTGTAATAAGCATTGTCTTTCATTATATTCTGAAAAATACCATCGATCCACCAATTCATATAGTTTCATAGGACAGATCGGTTAATCTCCACCTTTAATATAAAAAAATGTATCTTACACATTTTCACAAATTGAGTATTGGTAATGTAATCATACTGTTGAATCGTATAGCATTATGAGTTGTTATTAATATTTAAGCTGACTGTAATATACCTGCAATAGGTAACGTTTACCGGAATGCTTTAGCTTAGTATCTATATATTACCTGAAATCTTAATCACATATCTCACATGGTTATCAACCCGTTAAGTAAGCATTAAAAAAAAATAGTGTCTTCTAATATTTGTTGGTTTATTTTCATTTCCGAACCGCTTTCTTATTTAAACCAGGAGTTGGAGGTGAAGCCGAGAGCTATAGAACCATAAAACTCATGTTCTGCACAATATTCCCACATTAAATGGTCATTGTTGCGGCAGGAAGCTCACATCAATGAGCACTTGGAAGGATTCAGCTTTTGGGCACGTAGCAGCCACAATGAAACAATATATGGTGCATACGTTACTTGCCACATCAGAGTAGTAAAGTGCAACATGTGCATATTAAAAGCTATCCAATTACATGCCACTCCATAAACGAGAAGCTGTCGGAGAAGACAAGTAATGAGAGAGAGAGAGAGAGAGGGAGAGACCTCCTTTAATACCCAGACTTAAGTAGGTCGATCGTTTGTCTCTCACCCGGGAACTGGCGTTAAGATAATAAAAAACTTGGAGGAGGCCATCCATAGGTCGTGATCCATGTGTGTGGCTTCCCACTGTCGGAGCTGTCGAAGCTGTCGGAGTAGGACGGAATCGTCGCCATTTAGCCGGACGAGTGCAAAAATATTGATCAGTAATAAAAATCGAGAAAAACAATAACCGAGGCAAGAAGAGGGCACAACAAGTGCATCGTAAAATCAAATTAATAGTCCTTGTCGTAGGCTGTCAGGCTGGCACTTTGTTTTGGTGAGAGCAGTGGGAAACCTCGATGGCAATGCGAGGCGAGTCCTGCGAACAAAGGCAACTCGGCAATAAATTTCGTGTTGGCGCACAAAAGGAACACAATGCCAAAAATCAGTTTGTCTTATCGCCCAAATGCAATCTCTCACCTTTCATTTTGTCAATTAGTTCAAGTGCACAGGACCAAACTACCTGATCCCGATTCCGATCCCGATTTCGTTTCCTTTCCCGTTGCTGCCTGACAGGACCTGCAATTGCAGGTTGTTGTTCTTGTTGTTGTCGCTGTTGCTGTTTCTTTGCAGATTTATAGACCGAAAATCAATAAAATATTTATTGTCTATTACGCGACGCCTGATGGGGAGTTTTAAGGGCGTGGCGACGGGAGCACTTTGTCGAGCACATGTTAGCGAGCACACAAACGGGCTGGGGATGGGCGTAGATAAACAGTTAACTATTTAGCTGGGATCGTGTCTTAGAATTGGGATTAAGATTGGAATTGGCATGAGCACACCATGTGCTGGATGTCCTGCGCTGTCAAGTGCTCCTTTCGCTGCGCAATTAAGCAGCACGAAACGTTGCGATTAGATTTGCTGCAAAGGAGTGAAAATGGTGAACACCGCGCAGCAAGAGGCACTGTGGACAGTCACAATGTCCTGCGCAGTGACAATGTCCTGCGCGCGCGTTTGCTTAACAAAGCGCTGCAGTTAATTGCAAAGCCACCAACAGAAAGGCAGACTCTCGACGGGATAGGCGCCAGCCAGGAGAATACTTAATGAGCTCGGTGTCTAGCTCTAGCGACGATCCAGGACGATTGCGAATGCGACTGTGAGGAACTGTTGCTCTTGCTCTTGTTGTCGCTGCAACTGCGCGCTGCGTGGGACAGGCGCAGGGCCAGGACCTGGACCTGGACCGCTGCTGACCGTGCGAAATTGTGCCAGAATCAGAGATCACATGCTGACAATTTGACACATTATACAGCGCATCCAGAGCGCAGATTGCATATGCCGGGATATGGGATATACTCGTATATGACCTCGACTTGTGTGGTGGCAACTCATAATCGTTTGTTAACTCCTTCACGCCGCAGATCACTTGAGACTCTAAATATGTATGCCCAGACTGAAGGTCTCCCTCATAAGGATGCAGCACAAACAAATGCATTGTATAAATAAATAATAGCCAAAAATATTAACTGTCATAAGGACTCCGGGTCGAAGTCAGAGTCGGAGTCAGCATCAAAATCCCATTCGCTTTTATTTGATTACTTTTGTTATTTCTCATAATATTTTTGCTCAATCCCGCCGCCAACTCGTTTGTATTTAGCTTCCAAGAATTGACGCTGCTTGCCCCGCGGCAACCGGCGACCACACAGCCGCCAACAACAACAACAACAGCAGCAAACACAGCAACAACAGCAACCGCAACAACAATAGCAACACATACTACTTACATATTATAAGGGGCGGCAAAACCTCAAAAACAAAAACTCTCTGCCGCACAGTCTCAACATTAACCTGTGTGCATTTATGATATATTTTTTGGGAACGTTGCAACCGCCGAATGACGTTGTACTTTTAGTAAGATACTCTTAAGATCCCGACGAGATCCTTGCTCAATGTTTGTGTCCCTATAAATTTGTGGCCATGGTCATCTTTTGTCTTTTGCACACCACTCGACTCGCAATTGTTTGCAATCGAACATTTTGATTTCCCGGGAGGTCTCAGGATACGATCGGCATACGATCTCTGTGCTGCAATTTCATGGCTGTCCAAGCGACCGATGGGCGGCACTGGCTTTTTTTTCGCGTGTCATGTGTTTTTACGATCTTATTCCTACTAATGATCTCTTTCAAATAATGCCAAGTGTCTGGGGAGTCAGCCCAAAGCATTAATGGCCATGATTTCTAAACAACATTAGGCAATGCCGGCGTGTAAGAAGCCTATAATGCATTTTTCTACTCTTCTATCTCCCTAATGGCAGCATTTCCCTGAAAGTTTCGCAATTAAATTTGTTAGGGCACACAGGTATGTTATTACCGGGAATTTTTATATAGATTGAGATTCATATTCCCGAAAATTCTATATACCATTTGGCATGGATCTAAAATATTAAACAAACAGAGATTAAAGCCTGCAGAGCTGACCTTAATATTAAATTGAACGACTATAATCACATTTTATAAAGAGTTTACGATAAATCCAACAAAATCTATAGCTTTTTGGCAATAATTGGGATTTTTCTTAAGTCCTGCAAATCAAATAGAATTTACCCATTTCCTCAAGACATTTTAGCTATATTTTATTTATATAAATATTTTATATTATTAACATTTGTATACTAATCAAACAGTAACATTTATATCTTTGTAAGCTAATAATTTAATATAACAAATTTAATGTAATAATAATAAATTATTAAATCACAATAACGTACGAAATAAAGTATTCATAGCGCATCACATAATCTTGAACAGCCTGAGTCCTTGCAGATAACATCTCCATTTCTGGAATGCCGATCACGTTGTTTACCTGAGAGTTTAGTCAAAATTTATGTACCGTTAACTGGTCAATTAAGTAAGCTTGATAGCATTTAAAAAGAAAAAAAGAACACAGCAGATGTTGTCAAATTTCTTGGCTAACGAGATTCCGCCGAACTTGTGTCCTCATCATTAATTAGAATGCACTTGAGCAAATCGGCCATGAAATTGGAGCAACCTTGCTGACAGCTTCCAAATCAGTGCACACACACTAAGACACACACACACACACACATACACAGAGAACAAACCTCCATCTAAATTGCTCAATAAATACCACATGCAAAGCAAGTTCTGGTTGAGTTTTAGTTTCAGGTTCAAGAATCAATATACATAAATCACTGACGACATATGGCCGATGACGCCGATGATCCCTGCCTATATATATATTTTTTTTTCTGTTTTCGTCTTTCGCTCTGACGGGTTGACCACTTCAAGAGCCCCGCTCCGCAGCAGTACTAGTGGACGAGGACGAGGACGAGGACGACTCGAATTTCACGACATGCCCGTAATTTGGAGTACTAAGCTAGCCAGCGCCTAATAAACACATAGCCATAAACAAACCAGGCGGCAGCGCCAAAGGATCTTGTGGCAACCGATCGAGGCTACCGCTCATCCAGCAACCCAACCGACAATGGACAACTGACAACTGACAATCGACTGACTGGTTGTGTTTTGATAACATCTCAAGTAACTCTGGCTGCAGCTCATTAACAGGACGTTACAGATTGTTATTGTTTGGGTCCAGAGTCGCGACATGGCAGGATCAGCAATTATTTGATATTTCATAGTGTCCTGCCAACTGCAGGCTACTGCATTACTGAATCTTTGGATTTGTTTATGCCGACGTCCCTAAAGTCAGACTCTCTAAATGTAAACTCGTCATATAATCCAAACTAAAGTCCAGAAATCCTGCACATGTGTGCATGTTATGAAAACAGTTTCCAATGTTCATAAAGTTGAGACCAGACAAAAGTCTTTGTTTGTAACTGACTTCAATAAACGAAATGGGGAATCGATTTTCCCAGGCCGCATACAAATGGAGCCACATCACACATTCGCCTGTTTTGTGCTCCTTTGTTTGGGCCAGAGAATGGTATATACTCGTAATTTGGTAATCTGTGAAAAAGCCAAACCCCCATTAAACCACAGGCACTCTTAACTCGTTTTCATTTTTCCCGAATAGGCATACAAAACTCGTTACAGCGCCTTTGACGTCTCCAAGTGTGCATAGACATGAAAGGGCTTCATCATCACAGACCGATCCTCGTCAGCGTCCACGTGCAGGCCGCGCTTCAGTCGCATCTTCTGCTTACGGCTACTGCACGATAAGCCCAGATCTGCCCCGCTCCTGCTCCTACATCTACCCCTACCACTACTCCAAATCCTACTCTTACTCCTACTCCTACTCCCCTACTCCAACTCTTATGTACTCGTTGTGCTCTTCATGTACCTGTCCTCAACCTGTTTGCTAGGCATTTACCGATTTCCATTTGTTGTCTCTGTCTAAGCCCTCGACTTCGTCTTCGCCTTCACTTCTGCCTCTTCCTCTGCCTCTTCCCCTGTCTCTGCTTTTGTCTTGTTTGTTTTCCATTTCTTTGCAGGAAATCTCAGCAGTTCTTATGGGTTCTCTGCCAACGTCTTCCAGTTGGACTTTCCCCTGCAAACAGGTTCTATTGTTCTCTACTCCGTCGTTGTCTATGCCTATGTACCTGTATGTATTGCCTTTTTCTCTATGCACTGAAATTCTCCACACATTTGTCTCTCTCACTCATAGTTTTCGTCTGTCTCACCGCAGTCAAAGGAGAAAATTATATGTTTTGATTTTAACGGAAAATTGCTGAGCCAGCGCCCCCATAAAGAACCTCAAGCAGGCTCTTTAGGATCGCAGTGAACTCTAGAGCTACACAAACATTCTATTTTAATGACACACTAAAAGCAATCATCTAATTTTTATGTAACCTCTTCAAAACTGATCTAATGAAGGGTTGCACTGAATTCAGATTCTCACGGCTGCCTGGTCAATCGCTTCGAGGTCATTCAACCAACAGTCCAGGAGAGAAATAAAGGGATCTCAGACCTCGTATTACTGATCACCGATCACCGATCACCGATCCTCGATCACCTTAACATAATTGCTTTTTCATAACTATTGGATTTATGCATTAGATACACAGAATTTCACGGCTTGTTGGTCGTGGTCCTTTCAACGAAAAAGTCGGAATAAGGCGTGTGCATAAAATATTTGATTTTGATCTACACAGATTGGTAATACTCACTGCCTATAGCTACTGCCTGGTGCCAAATCAATTGGTTACCGCTATGCCCATGTGTCCTGCAGGACCCTTTCCTTCTTTTGATGATATGATCATTACAATGCACGTGTCGGTCTGTTTCAAGTCCCGACTGACTCTTGCCAAAAGGGTAATTAATGATGAGACCCACTTACGCTTTTTGCATACTGACAAGCTAGAGATCTATAGTTATATGGAAACCGCAATGAATTGTAGAACCACCTTCCAAAGTCCTCTGATTTTGGTAATTTTGCCGCAGTTGCCTCACAGTTTTTGCTCATTTACAACTCATTTTTTTGAGACTCTGCAAAAGGCAATTAACATGGCTGCATGAGATTGCAAAATACATTGATAGGTAGGCATCTTTGAAGTACTGTCTTAGGGATAGTTCAACTCGAACAATGCTATAAATGTGCCGACTTTAAGCAACGCAAAAATTCTCGGTTCTATGGATTCTAATGTTTGATTAAAGGAGTTTACTTGTATAAAGTAACATTTATTCTAATGTTAGTTTTTGTATAAAGAACATTATTCAATAATTCATGAACGCACCAATACAAGGACAGATTCTAGAATTGCTTTAGATCTTCCGAGTATTTCTCAACTCATATATCAACAACAATTCAGCTAGAACAACACAAGTGTTGAATACCCCCATTGAATTCTCTATAAGCACACCTCCATCGCTACAAAATGGAATCTTAAGACAAAAGGCATTGAGCTCCTAAGACTCTATGTAAATAAATATAACAAAAATCATTTACGTTCAAGTCAGAAAAACTATGGTTAACTATGCCCTTTGCATTTTAGCGGCAGAGTGTGAAAAACCATTAGCCGATCTTTACACTCTTGCCGACTCGGAGCTGATCGGCATTAGCCTGAATCTGAACCTGAACCTGAACCTGAACCTGTACTCAGCAGCATAGAAACAATAAAACTGAAATCAAAAACCTCTAATACAAACATTACGTAAGTCAGCTACTGTTAAAAACAAGGCGGCACTTCTCGGGAAAAACATAAAAACTTCCGGGCAACACTCAACTACAGATGTACTCATACTTAAATATATGAGTCTAGTGCAAAAAATAAAGTTGCCAGCTCGTCAGCTCCATAGAAATGTCTGGATACGATATTGTTCCAGGAAATTGAACAATTTGAGAGTAATTTGCATGGCATTCAGTCAGCTTCGAGGCTTAGGGGCGGCAACTGTTTGACGACATATTGCTCAATGGCATGGATCAATGTGATTTGTAAATGGAAATGGAAATGGAAATGGGAATAGGAATGGGAATATGGGTGCAGATGCTGTATCTGCTGCACATACTTGTATCTCTATTTCTATCTCTACTCTTTCGCCAACAAAAACGAGATCATCTCATATGTGCACAAAAGTATTTCGCACATTTAGTCTTCCAAATGAATGGACACGGTCCAAGTAGAAGAAGACGCTTGTGTGTGGTCAAGCACGGTCAGGATTCTGGGTCGAAGTCGGAGTCCAGTTACCTAGATCTAATATCCAAATATGCAGATAGTCGTCCAGCTGTGGTCAATCTCTGCCTGCTAACTGAACAGCCAAAGTTGCAGAATTTTAATCAATTTACAATAGCTTGACCCGAGGAACTGAGTACGGATCTGGGCAAGGATAAGCCTACTTTAACTTGAAAATATTGCTAGCTCACATAGTTAAAGGCTTTTTGTTATAATTGTTTTCAGCAATACACAACTAACTTGCATATTGTTTTGTTGAATTTCTTAATGAATATAAAGCAAGTATTGTAGTTCTGTGTGTGTGCGTGTGTGTGTATGGGGTGTGGCTGTGTGTAATATTGTTTCAGCAGCAGCTACACCCACATGCCAAGCAATTCTAGAGAGTTGCTCGAAGCATACACACATACAAACACAAATCTTAAGCCGCTCTTTGATCCTTTGGTCATCCTTGGTCATGATGTGAGTCCAAGATACCGACTACGAAATGCGCACCACATCCACATCCAGACAAACACACACATGCACATACTAAGCTAGTTATTGGCTTGCAAAATGAACAGTTTCTGACCAAATCCTTTTTTTCCAAAGGCAGCCTAAAAATCCTTTCACAGTAAAATTGCTGCAGTTCATCTTTGACAGGACACAAAAACAAGAAAGAATTGAAAAAAGAGCGCCAAAAATAGTTTTCTTTTTAGTCCCTTTTTAGTGTTGCCCAAAAATAAACTACATATGGATTTTTAACAAATTCGAGTTGGTTGCATTTCGAGTAGATGTTATCATATGCCCGACTGCACCTCGAGTGCACACAGATACAGAACCAGCTAAAGAAATAGATACAGATACACATTTTGAAGCAGTCAGCTGATGGATGCCGGTCCAGGGTGACCGTTAGACAAGCATTTGTGGAAATCCTTGCAGGTTCCTTTGTTGACAGTCCGGTGCACTGAAGCATTTATCATCGCCAGAGATATGAGACTTTAGATAGCCACAGTCATATTGCTGCACTTGCTCTTGATGAACGAATACACAGATACTCTTCAGGTCGACTTTCACTCGGGCGCAACTAATCTGCGTTCGCAATAATAATTATTTCTTCAAGCATCCCTGCCTGTCAATGGAGTTATATATATATGTATCTATATATACGACCCATTCCGATAATGATGATGCGAAAAATGTTCAGCCTTATCACGATATTCTCGTATGCATCTCAATTCCTGGGCTGCTGTGTCCTTTTTTTTTTGCCTTGTTCCATGTTTTCGGTTCCTGTAATGTATACGGATCTATGTGCTGATTTTTGGCCACCATCGTGGCGGTCAGATTAAAATCAATTAGCCAGTAAATGGAACAACTCACTTTTGTGTGGGCGAGACACTTGAGTTTCTAATTTGAGGTAGCTATCTTTAAATATAGTTATCTTATGATATTTTAATTGCTCTTTAGGAATCTTAAATATGCGGGATGATACGTAATGGAGAGAAATTTACTATGTGTGTATAATATGTATGATATAATAATATATATAATTATGTTTCTTAGTCTTTTTAATGATTTTTGGAAAGATTTCCATATTTAAGGAGCTCATGAATTGAAAATTAAAACCGTTTGGTTTTTCTTTATTATTACTGTTCAACATTAGCATATTAAAATACATGATTCTACACGTTTACTACCTGTTGCAGTAATAGTTTCTCAATTAAGCCTTATTTCCGACACAGAGTTTTCATTGACCTGTTTAGTATTTTCCACGCATCATCATTGGTAACTTCCTTCCGTCTATGTGACTGCAAATCGGCTTATAAATAGATTCTTTATTATGCCCTGTTAGTTTTTATTCTTTTGTCAATTTACAAGCTGTGTTGTGTTGGTTGCTCCTTGGACAATGAAAGTAAACAAACCTGTGGCGAGGTAAATAAACTTGATCGACGCCAGATACGACAAGAAGGAAAACAGCATTCTAAGAAATAGAAGATGGGGCATGTGGCATGTGGGATGGGGCATGTGGCAAGGGCAATAAAAAGAGGAGATACTGGATACTAGACAAACCAGTTGGTTCCGTGCCAAGCACAACACACACAACACACACAACGGGCGCCTTTCAGTGGACCCTAAAGAAAAATCAGGAAAAACACAACTGAGGACTGTACTTTTGCTGGGTGAGAGACCAAGAAACGGATGCCAGTACCAGTTTGGAGCCAACAAACAAACAAATAAGCGTGCAGCTAGCCATAGAGACTTGCGACGTCAACTGCGACGTCGACTGCGACGTCGACTGCAACTGAGGCACGGCTTAAACATGATTACAGAGAAAAATACTTACATGGCAGAGGAAGAAAACGGATACGAGTAGAAACGGCGGAGCGCGACATGCCTGGCATAATAAAGGGGTATGGACAGTCTATGCTATACACCTATACATCTATACACCTATACATCTGTACACTATGCAATACCACAACAACGGCGGCAATGTAAATGTTTATGTATCTATGGGATACCCAACGATCGCCTAGGCACCAAAAGGTGACTGATCTTTACAATTCGACACTTTGACTTTACAATAACAGCAACAACAACAACAAGAACAACAAACAACAGAACAACAACAACAACAACATCAGCAACAACAACAGAACAGCAACATGAACAAGCGACTCGGGCGAAGAGCGCAATCAAAACAAAATTCATCGACGTTGAAAACAAAGTTGTATAAAAATCGAAAGGTGAGTCGAGGGCATGCGAAGAAGACATAAAACAAGTATCCAACAACCTAAAGGATGCACGACTTGATAGCGGACAGCCTATGCATCTGTGTGTGTAAGTGAGTAAGTACATATGTGGAGGCAGGGTCAAGGTAAATAGAGATTTACCTTTATGATGGATTTCGCCTGGCTGAGCATATTAATGGATTCCTCTTAGCAGGCAATCAAATTCGAAAGCAATCAAAATCAGGCATAAAAAGCTGCAGTGAAAATGCTGTTTGGAAAATGTCTGCTTCTAAATACGATTAATGTAAATGGATCTCGGGGTTAGGTTAAGCCAAACCAAACCAAACCAAACCAAACCAAAAGAATAACAAAACCAGTTTCCCTATCAAAATGTATCTCCGCACCGCGTTGCACTGTGGCAAATGTAAAAACTTGTTGTATAGTAAGTTCAGCAGATGGGCAGCTGCATAGACTTCAGCACTACGACTACGATACTATTGGGTACTGAGCCTTAGCTTTAAGCATAGTTCCAGACTTTTGCCATCAGTGTTCTCTGTTTCTGCTGAAAAGCTGCAACGGGAAGGAGGAACAACCCTTTTAAGGCTCGGGGCTGGCCAGCTTGTCAGTTTAAGTTGCAGATGAAATGTTGGCTGAGCAAGCATTTTTATGATGGAATTATTACATCATTCATCTTCATCAACAATGACACAGAAACTGAATCAGACTCGGATTCGGACTCAGCTCACAACTCACAACTCACAACTCACAGCTATCAGCTCGCAGTGAAACGTGCTTATCAAATGCATAATTTACATACAGAGTGACAAACTTGTGGCTAAGTTGACCAGCTACAAATTGTCATGCGGGCTCTAGGGTTGCTGCTGGGAAAAACTAGATCCTAAATGGAAAACTCTCTTGCACTGATATGTAATCAAATTAAATTTATTGTCAAACAAAATCTGCTAACGAGTATTTGTGTATCTGATAATTGTCAAGTTGTCCTTTTGCACTTTCCCAGAGTCTAACGGTAGCTCCACTTGGTCGTTAATTCCAGGAAAAGAAACCCCAAGACCAAGACCCGAAACCGGACTCACAATCAGATTCTCACTTTGTCGGGCCGCACACATCGCAACGGTTGTAGGAAATATGAAACGGAAGCCACGATAAGGACGAGGACGAGGACAACGGCAACAGCGCCACTTTGCACAACAACCAACAAGGATCACATGTATAGAAATTCCTGAGATAATCAAAGGCATTATCTTCCGATTATGTGTTGAAAATTCCATGAAAATTGCACAAAAAGCGACACCGACTGACGATTGCGAAAGCAAAAAATGGAGAGTATACAAAAAAACGTATTGAACTAGATCCGGATGATCGTGAGATGATGATGTTGCTGTTGCTGTTGCTGTTGTTCTTGTTGATGATGGTGATGGTGAGGAGGAACACCCGAGTGGCGTCGCATCCGCTTCTCGTTTTGCAAATGTGAGCTCATCAAACCCTCGGTCACTTGAGGTTTAAGCCGGGCCTTAGCCAACATTAAAAAACCAACGAGAAATGCCGCAAAAAAATATCCTGCACCCAACCAGCGATTGAGAGAAAGACAGACAGAGTGAGAGAGAGTGAGTGAGAGAGGGGGAGAAATGAACGTGAGAATTTGTTGGTCGAATGTCCTTTAAATTTGCCTGGGATGTAGCGCGTTATAGCCGTCGTTCTGGCATTGTTCCTGAAGTACTTGTAGAGATTTGCTAGTTGTGTCCTTATTATCCTGCCTCGGACGCATTGTTGCCGCACAATGCCAGGATATTATTTTAGAAGTTTTTTTACAGCGCTTCCAATGAATTCCGTTCGCTGAATGAGATCACGGCATGAATGAAATATACAATTTTGCCATTAAAGCGAAATTGCCGCGCGGTTTTCCTCTTGCTGTCGAAAGGAAGACGAGTGAAAAAAAACACATGCGAAGACAAGGCGTGAGAAGGAATTTGTGGCCTTGTCGACAACTTCATTTGGACAAGTGAATTCTGTGTTTTTCTTATATAACCTGGGTGGCAACTGGCAACGCACACACGTGACATGCCGACAGGAAGGCTCTGTGCAGGCTCTGTGCAGGATAACAGACACATAACAAGGACTTATGCCGCACAAGCCGCACACAGGAAGTGCACTGCGACTTGGCATTGATTTTTGCGCGCCAAAATGTGTTATGTAAATATTTGTAGCCATATCCTTTATGCCGACACATCCTGTTGCCGTTGCCTTGACCCTTTCAACTGCAATTGCTTTCGAACATGTGTGAAAATTAATGAAAATTACGTATGCAGATTCGGTTTTAGTGGAAATCGCACATTAGACAGGGCCTGCCAATGCACTGCAGTTAACATTATGCAACACAGTCCGAAGGTCGCAGGGGGCTGCCACACATAGGAACCTTAAGCCATTACCTATGTACATTACCCATTGGCCACGATTGCCATCGACGTCGTTTTATGGAGGTGCGAAATGACACATTTTGGCCGGGTCACGAAACCTGCCGCGTCATTCACTACGGGACGGGATATCTGTGCGTGCCTAGCCAAAAGGGAAGGCCAACTGCAACTGCAACTGCAACTGCAACCTGTTGGCAAACCTGGCGATTTGTCACCTGAGGCGACATTCAAACGCAACAGTCCAGCTGAGTTTTGCATTGCGCCTTGTCACTTTGTCCCCTTTTCCATTGATCCGAATGTTTTGGCCGTTGCAAAATGGTTTTCATTCACGTATTTTGCAGCGATTGTGTGTCGTCTCTCGGGAATGAAATGGGTTTGATTATATTTTTGTGCTGCCGAAATATTATGAACAATTATAATTGATATTTGGTAAATTTCTTGCGAAACTATTTGTATGCAATTTTATTGCCAAATCATTTCCTATGCGAAAATTCTAACGCATTCTTCCTAAGGAAAATAACAATTTATGCAATGCGTTTTGGGATTGGAGACACTTTTCCCGGTTAATTGTGTACGTGCCCAGTTCTGTTTGTCAATAGATAAATTCAGGTATCCTGAATTGAATTTGAAAATTGTTTTCCCAGCTAAAAATTCCTGGAAGCGCCAAAGTATCAATGAAAAGTTAATTCTGATTCTGATCACAGTCTCAACGTACACCATTGATTGGACCAGAAAGGAGCACTTCAATTGCAGTAACCTGTCAACATAATTAATCCCCTCCCCCATCCACAATTCCAGCTCCCCATTAGCTCTACAAATCAGCTGATGCTGATGCTGATGTTGATGCTGATGCTGATGTCGAGCTGTGTCGGCTCGCCTTTGAGCTGCCCTTGTCCCACAAAAGCGATGAAGAGCAAACCAAAAATTATGAACAATTCATAAAAAATAGGCCTGTATTCAGTGCTCGAGATTCCCAAGGATGTGCCTCGGAATTGTTGTTGTGTTGTTGTGTTAATTGTCGAGGACGACGACGAGGTCGTCATATTAAGACTGCGCCATTAACAGCAGCCACATCGCTCCCACGGCCTGTCGCCTCGGATCCCCTTGCCTCAGTTCATTCTGGCCAACTCCGAGTTGTTTTTTATGCCATTTACAGAGAAATCTTGCAACAAATCACGCTCTTTCTTTTGTGGCTCATCCTCAGCTTCAGCTTCAGCTCTCAGCTCTCAGCTGAGTTGTGTTTTTACCACTAATTTTTGTATTCCAGCTACATATAACTTGATGTGAATGTGTCTGTGTTTTGACCTTTATTTGTTTGATGTTAAAAATAATGCTGTCTTCGCCCCCAACACAGAGACACAGATACACACAGACACACACACACACTTACACACGGCGAAAGTAGGGTATTCTCGTACAAGAGAATCTAATAACTAAGTGCATCGGTTTGATTCTGAGGGGGCGAAGGATCACGATCTAAAGGAACCTGTGTGACGACGCAATTCTTTGCCATTATCAGGTTCAGCAGCCCGGTAACCTGTTCGGGTTGCACTAGATCCTGGTGGATTGCTTTTTATTAGGATGCCCGTCCTAATTGCGGTGAGATCTTGAACGGCATTGAAGTTAATCATTTTGTACCTGCGGCTTAGACAGTCAAACAGTCAGTCGGCCAGTGCAAACATGGCCATAACAAGAACAAGAGTAAGAACCAAAAGCAGAACAAGAGCTGTGCCCTGCAAATGGATATTTTGCTGTCCGCTTTGATTTTCACAACCCAATTGCCGCTTTTGTTACCTTTTTGGATACTTTTGTGAGCTGAAACTCACTTGGATCGTTATCAGCTGGCATTGTGCTTTCCAGGTTTTATGGCAATGGTATTTCATACTTCCTGTGAGAAAATCTATAGTTGATGGCCCAACACCACCAACAACAACATCAACAGCAACAACCACAACTAGAATAACTACAACATCGGCACTAACTACAACAGCAATAACATCAACAACGACAACAACTTAGAGAGAAACCATTAGCTCTGTTATTTCCTCTGGGGAGAAGGGCAGAGGTGGAGAGGGAGAGGGAGGGGAAGATGGGCTGGGATCACCCAGTGACAGTTACCCAAAAACGAAATCTACATAATGACAGACGAAGCCCGAAGGAACTAGTTCAGCTTGCAAATTAGTAACCGGTATTGGAATACACATATTCCCTGCAATTCCCAGACAGGATATCGAAGCGCGCATGCTCATCCGCATCCTTGGCGGAATCGTCATCGTCAGCAGCACCGCGGGGTAGCGCTGAGGTTGAGCTAAGGTCATGTCAAGGCTGCCGTGCAGCAACAACTTTGCATAAAATATTTGAAAATGTTTTCATTATGGTAAATAGACACAAAAGCCGATCGGCTGCCTTGGCAACACAACGCAACACAACACAACACGCCAGAACACAGCACAATCAACTGCAACATCTTAGAAACGAGGCGGGTTCCCACAAAGCAAGGGTTGTCCCGAACTCCTTGTCCCATCGCAGCCCTAGGAAATTGCGCTATATTGGTGATAAAATTAGTTTAATGGCCGGGCACTAAAAAGGCAGTCGACCGCATTCGCGGCAAAGCTTCCTATGAACATTTCCTTTCGAAGTCCTTCGTGGTTCGTTGTACGTCTTTGGTCTTTGGTTTTTGGTCTTTGCCCAAAGGCAAGTTTTGGCGGCAAAACGTAGCCATATTTGGCTGTTGACTAACCGATCCGATAACTCCGCGTACGTGTCTCAAAATGCGCTCCATGTTCAACAATAGCTGAACCCGACAAAACCAACCTAACTACATACGATTACCCATAATGAACTGCCCAAACAATGCGCCAACTATTCAGTTAAAAAAAACCTAAAAAGAAGACACGACAAGAGAATCACGTTCTAGAAATTTTCACATCGCTGATTCCACACAGAGAGTGGACTGTGGACAGTGCATCAGGACATCACATGAAGGTACTACATGACACAATTGCATTTTGCGGCCCAATTGTTTGCCTCACGCACGTGCAACTAGAAGTCGAGTGCGACAGTTGTTGCTGTTGTTGTTGTTGTTGTTCCTGTTGTTGTTGCCACGCCCATTGTAACCATAATTTGGTTCATTTGCCGATACGATTACACCATATAGATATACGGGTATATATACACGTCTATAGACTCACAATGTGACACTTTTCAATGAACTGCGAACTACGAGATATTTTGAATAGCGCGGCATTTCGAGTATTTAAGACCTGCTACAGACAATACATCTTTTATCTATTGTTGTCAATTTGTAGATGTTGTTGTATATATAAAGCGATTGTTGTTGCTATTCTTGTTGCTAAAGGTGGGCGTTGTTGTGTTGCAATTTTAATGTGATTTTATTGCCATTAATTGTATGAACTTGTATTTTTAGACTTTAGTTTTTGTTACTTGACAGGTGTTGTTCGCTTTACAAAAATAGATTTATTATTAAACTGAACATTACTTATAAAGATACTTATTAATTTGAAGTCAATAAATTTGAAAAAGAGCATAGCAGCCCTTTGACCATTGTATTATAAGGAAACATAGACTCCTGTACTTCGAATAAGTATTACTATTTATAGTATATTTAAATCAAAGTCTTAACTAAATAATTAATCATTTTATACTTTATCAAATTAAATCTCTTATTAAGATACACCTAGCATTATTACGCAATGTTTTGGAAACAACTGGAAATTATGTACAATCTGTAATCGAATAAGGTAACTATACAGAGATATATCAACCTATCTGACTTCAAAAAAAGAGCAGAGTCTCTAGAGTGCGAGGTCAAGTAGCAGTTTTGCTAATAAAGGATTCTTTATATTCAGCATGTCACCTTCCGAACAAGCTCCCTGGATACCTTTGTAGTTCAAGATCAATGAAAATCCTTTAAAGTCTTAGATACTATTGACTTCTTGGCCGCCTTTGATAATTTCTGCACAGTGTCAGGTCCAGCTGCCGTTTGTTTAACACCTCCTCAATGAACTGGCTCTAAAAAGTTTACTTTTTTACTGAAGGGCAAGACAAAAAAAACCAGGAGGTTAAGCAACCTGTTACAATGACCAATCGATAGTCAACCGCTTATGCAACAGAAAATCAGAACATCGTGCAGAGCACGGCAGGTAACTCTTCAGTTTCAGGGGCATCGACAGTGTGGCACAGCGGAGGCTTCACCTGATGCCTGGACACCTTGTAATTCATATTTTCTAAACAAAATTTCTCTACGCAATTTTAACACTTTTGTTATGCACTTCTAAGATAATTTCCAGGTTACGAGTACCATAACCAGACCCATTGTTATTCCTGTATAATAAAATATGTGGAGTGGTTGGATGATGTTGCCTCTGCTGCTGCTGTTGCTGTTGCTGTTGGTGTTGCCCAGTTTGAAGTGGCCGCGAGACAATTCCACTGCACTGTGGGCAACCGATTCGCGTCCAGGGACAGTGGACACAGTGAAAACTAAGTGCCTTTCACTTCCAGGAATAAGAAACTATTCAATGAATGATTTTTGTTTAGTTGGGCGCGTATGAATGGGAAAAAGGAGTGCCTGTAACCGCTGAGTAAAACTCACAAATCAGAAAGCATTCAGAGTGTGGAGATAGAGATAAAAGTATGCCTAGGACAATCAAAGGTATGCCGGAATGTCTTCTAAGACCTTCATGCATGTATTTTTAGATCGCCGACAAATTTCTTAGAATTTATATATACTGTGTCGATCTTTTTTATCATTTAAATACGAGTATTCGAGAATCAAGTATATGACCGCAGCTACGCTGCTGATATCGATGAATGCAAAAACTTCACAACATATTTATGTAAGTCAATGTACGGTCAGCAAATAGAGACCAATATGAGTATTTATACCCTACACAAATCTGACTAAGTAATTGAGTTTATCAAAGGAAGAACAGGGGATAAAAAAGAGATAAGTATCAAATTTAGAGAACAAAATAAACAAAAAAGATTGAAAAATAGCATCAATTTAAAATCATTTCATCTTTTTCTCAATGGCAATCACAATGACAATTAAAACAGAGCTCCAACGGTAAGAGCTAGAAGACTAACAATTTAACAGTAGTTGTGTGAAATATTAGAAAATCTGCGGGAAATTTCCTTCTGCAAGTGGGTCAAAATCGGAATAATCTTACCACATTCAATTGTTTATATATTTTTTCAAAACATAGATACTTTTGTGTTTAAAAAGTTCCAGTTAATAACATTCTTTTAACTACAAGCGTGTATTCATCAAAAACTTTATAAACATGTAGGGTATCACATAAATATGTTTATGGAGAAATACAACATACAACAATATTTAGGCATATGGTAATTTGCTTTATTCAAAACCCAAGCACGCGCCATGCTAAGTAAATATTGAAAAGAGTAAATAAAATCAAACGAATATATGGTTTGTAAATGTGTGCGAATGTGAGTGTATTCTTATAAGTGTATGCCACAATAAGTGAAATTGTAGCGAATTGGCAGACTTATTGCGATTCTATGTACTTGGAGCACGTCGCGAGCATTTCCGCAGTTATATATGGTAAAATATGATATTATGCCACCAAAAATACAACACACA
Organism: Drosophila sp. st01m; assembly: GCA_018901795.1. NCBI lineage: Eukaryota > Metazoa > Arthropoda > Insecta > Diptera > Drosophilidae > Drosophila > Drosophila sp. st01m. The sequence continues at coordinate 6,149,726 of JAEIFG010001494.1, read as the reverse complement.
CTTAGCAACAACACGTCTGACACACATACACCTCGGTGTGTGCAAATGCTGTGCATATCTGTATGCATACATATATGCTCTCATATAAATATATGTATATGTGGCATTCAAGGTCAGTGGCAACGCCGATTGCTCAGCTTTCTTCAAAAGACTTGAGTGCAGCTTGCCGCCAGTCGTGCCGCGATTCGCTGCAAGCGAAATGCTTAAAATGTTCATTGATAAGCAGCAGCGGCAACAGCAACAACAACAAAAGCAGTTAAAGCTATTGAAATGCCCGTTAAATATATAAAAAAGGCAATAAAAAATCTTTTTCATTCATAAAACGCGCCTTATCAGTGCAGCCAGTGTTTGCCTGTGTGTGTGTGTGTGTGTTTGTGTGGGAGGGGTGCGGGTTGCATGGGGGGCGTTTGCGCAACGGCAACAGCGGCAGCAACAACAACAGCAGCAGCAGCAACGACGTCAACGATGTGTGATAACTCTATGACGTCACACAGTTAAGTGCAGCTGGCGCTTATGCTTAGTTCGCATTTTGCCAATTCCAACGGCAATTTCCGGTGCTGCTGAGACCCGCCCACTCTTCTCCTCCTCCTTTCTTTCTTCTCAGCTTGTCCTCTCTCCCTCTCTGTCTGTCTCTGAGATGCTTGGCAGTTCCTTTTATTGACTTTGGGCAAACAGATAAATGACATTTATCGACTTTTTACGCGCTTTTAAATAAGTTGAAATATGTTTGCGCACTTCTGCCTGCAAACACAATGTTAGTATCTGTATCTGTATCTGTATCTTCAGTTGTAGCTGTGTCTATATCTTTAGCTGTTGTATCTGTATCTGTATCTGTGTATGCATTCTGTATCTACGCCCGCTGTTTGTCAGTCAAACAATGCCGCTTGGCATTTAACATTCCTTTTCCAACACTTTTATCAGCAAAACTAACGCTGATTTCTTGCATTCCTCTCGCACAATGCACAATTTCAACTAAATTGTGGACAACATTAATATATTTTGTTGCTGCCTCCGCTTTTATCTGCGGCCATATGTGATGCCCTATCGACCTACCCGCACACGGACTGTGCCACAGCTCCCCCGCTTATCAATATACCCAACGGAAATTTATCTCAGTGCAAACAACGGAGCAACAAACTTTCAAATGTTTGTGCAGTCTTAGCAACATTGTTGCATGTCCATTCCCTTTCATTCATGCAATATTTGTCGTTGGTTTTTTGTACCTTTTTGTATGCAGTATCTCTGTACTCGTATGTATTCCACAGTTGCGAGTATTTAAGGCGATTTCGTTAATGATTTATGATACGATCTTTTTAAGTTGATGTTACTTCACTGGACTTGCCAATGGCCGGAAGAGTCAGTGTAAATGGTCATAAATGTCCATTTATAGACTGTAAATTATAATCTAATCCCAGCGATAGCTACGCAACAGGTTAAAGTGCAAAGTGTTTCAAAAATACGTGTCTTTTCAATCGTTTTTGTCTACCATATCATATTATGTTTAACATTTGTCGTAGAAAAGATAAGACTCATTATCATAGTAAAATCAATAAAAAACACGTTAAGAATTGTTTGACAGGGTACATAGTATCAATTTTTATTTAATTGATGGTATTAAGAAGACTTTAAATTAAAAGAATAATTTGGATGCTACATTAAATTGGTTAAGACTTTGGGAAATTTATGTAAATTTGATGCATTCAAAATTGCATTAAGGGGAGAGCATGGAATAAAATGTAGAGGGAAGGAAAACCAATTACTATTTTAATGCAGAATTAAAATAGAGGCCAAATTGACAAACCGCAAGGAAATCGGTTAAAATATGACAAAGTTATGATATTTATTATAATTATAGATTTTATTTATTATAAATATAATCAGCGAAGTTATACAATATAATCCTTCAACACAATGTATTCATCCGCTAAAGAATCAACTGACACCTTGCCAAAAGTCGTGGGAATCTCAGCCCCTCAGACCCTTGGTGTAAAACCGACATTATTTATTGGGTTATTGCATTATTGCATCATGCCCACGTTGGCCCTAGCAAAATTGACTCCCACGCACGACAAATGCAGCTGGCCCATCTCCGTTCCCATAGATGAAGGGACTAGACTAGAGTGAGTTACTCTTTCACTTTTGTGCTGGGATCGTTGTTTTCCTCGTGTCCTTTCACTGACTCAAGTGTCCGACGTGGCGCGCACAAATTAGACTGGCGATGAACAAAGGAGATGTCGTTCCCAGCGCTGACCACTTGAAGATTTTTAGGTTGGTCGCATGGTAAACGCGTACTACTAATACGCGTGCACTTTCTTTGTGCCACAGTGGGAGGAGGCAAGTGTATGAGCATACGTGTAAAAAAAGATGGAAAGGAAACATTTGTCTAAGAAAACACAGGCAACAACAACTAGAGCTACAAGTAAGAGTAGAGTAGAGAAGAGAAGGAGAGGAAGACACTGGTCTTGGCGACACTTGAACCGTTGACAAAGCGCACAGACAATTCCACAATGGCCATTCCCACGATACTCTCTTTCGACTGGGCCATCTAACGGTGCGGACAATGCCAATGCCAATGGCAATGGCAATGGCAATGCCAACTTCAAGTGCAAGTGCAGAAACTGGAGATCTTTCGCTTGTGTCTCTGTCCCGCTCTGGCCGATCCAATGTAGCATGTGTACACTTGATATCCTGGCGTGTTTACTTTTCCAAATACTCTTTCTTCGCCTCTGTCGTGTATTTCATTTTATTTTATTATTATTATTATTATTACTGCTTGGGTACCCATTTTTCTTTCTTTACTTTCGGTTTGGCATTAACGTGACTTTGGGAAAAATCTTCACACACTCCCCGGGTGTCGTGTGTATTCGTGTGTGTGTGTGTGTGTGTGTGTATGGGTGTATATATGTGGGTTGGACAAGTGACAGCATCGTTTGTGGGCAATGCCAGCAGGTAATTTTTCAACTTGACTTCACTTCACTTCATCGAATTGCCGAAATTGCCGAATTATTCGCACGTGCATTGGTTTAGATTGGAAATTGATGGGCCTCCGACTCCGGGCAACCTTCTGAGAACTTGCCCACTCCAAATGAGTCAATGAATAAAGAAAACAATAAAGTGTAAATTGCTGCATAATTATGCAACAATAGAAATCAAATGAGAAATGGCAAAACAGAGCAAATCAATCTTAACAACTAAGTTTAGTCATAGTGATTTGGTGAGATCTGTTGCATACTTTAATGCGTTGACAGTTAGTTACTAAGGAAACTTGGCGAATAATGCAAACTAATGTCCATTGTAGAGCTAAATCCATTCTTAAACTTTACAGCCGACAATTCTGAGCAACAATTGTGAGCCGAGCACAATGAAGAGCATTTCCAAGAACACATCAGACAGAACTCCACTTCCTTTGGCGCGATCTCTGAACACACTCCCCCTAAGCAGTCGTTCCTCGACTGCACTCCAAACTAATCTCCATGCTTGTGATCTGTGCCGTATGTTCGTATGTTCGTATATTCGTATGTTGAGCAGACCCCATTAACATTACCATCCACATCCACATCAACATCAACATCAGCATCACACCCCAACTCTTTTGGCACAACATAAACCATATGACGACTTCCTCCTCATTTCCGTTGCCTTTTTTGGGGGTAAAAATATATTTTCAATTTTGCCATCACATTAATCATAAGAGCGTCTTCCCTTTGCCCCCATTTAAGGCATTGAGGCATTGAGGCAGGCTGACAGTCAGCTACAGTACACAGACATTGGCAGGCCCCCCCCCCTGTCCTCCAACCCCGACCTTTAGCCAGACCCCTTTCTTATTCTCGTACGCATCTAATCTTTAAGATATTTTTGGGTAAACGCATACTCGTAGTTCGTTTGCTGTCGAGTTTTCAATTATTTGGTTTTTATTGCCTCAACTTCGAGACTAAAAGTTGACACTCTGCTGTAGGGGCATGGCCAGAGGCAGGGGCAGCTGCAGGGGGGGGAGTGTGGCAAGCCGGGAGAATCTCTGTCTGTGTGTGTATTAGTTTTACACACCGACAGCAAAAATACGTTATGCTCGTTTATGTTGTGCCTCGCCTGCCGCTGCCGCTGCCGTTGCCTCTGTCGCAGTCGCTGCCACTGCCACAGTCGCTGCCACTGCCTCTCTGACCTGACGTCGAGACGTCGATGCACAGTGGCTTGTTTTGTCAAAACAGCTTGCATCAATCGTAGCTTTCGAAGTAATGCATTCAATAGAAAAGAACTGCAGACTATTTAATATCTTCCTATTTAAAGAGCAGGCATAAGATTAGTAAGTCACAAGCCTGCTATTTAATAAATATTGTTTAACCAAATTAAAATACTTTTTCTGGACTTAAAACATGTTTATCTTAATTTTAAAGAACCGAAAGCTTGAGTGACTCATTTGGGTAAATTTCCATAGCGAAATTGAAGAAATTCAAAACCCCTTTAGCATTAAAATTAACTATTTATCAAAACGTAACCACGAAATAAAATATAATTTACTATTATCAAACTACATTAATTAATAAGTTTTTAACATTACTTGTATATTTGAATTTTTGCCACGTGACACTAAAAAAGGAGACACTGTGCGACGGGTTGAGCCGACTGCTCAACGTTGCGCTCGCGCAGCAACTCACGTTCTGTTTCTCTCTCTCTTTCTCGCTCACAGTCGCTAAGAGTCGCTCCCTCTCTCATTCACACACACTCTCCTTTTCTCACTGTGGCGCATTGCACCAGCCAAAGCCGGGCAGGGGGTTTATTGAGTACAAGAATGGGAATGAGAATGAGAATGAGAGTTGGAATGGGAATGGGAATGGGAATGAGAATGTGCCCATATCGCATTTTATCAAACATAAACATACACACACACATACACACACACGCACACAATTTGTGAGCCGTTGCGCGCCAGATTCTGTAACGGACAAAATTTTCTTATGCACCAAGCGTTGCCGTCGCTGTCGCTGTCGCTGCCTACGTCGACGCTAACGCTGACGTTGCTGCTGGCTGCAAATGCTTCATATTGAAATTTGTTGAGCCGTTTGCACTCCCCTTACTTGCCTCCCCTCCTGCTCCAGCGAATTGCTTGTTTCGCTATTTGCATAATGTTTCGCTTACTGAGCGCCTGTGATGGCTGACTAAGTGTGGAGAATAGAAAGTGGAGAATGGAGACGGAGCATAGAGAATATCGAATATAGAAATAGAGAATGGAGAATGGAGAATGAAATACGTGCAGGGCTCAGACATTGACGGGTAATTTGTCTGGTGGTGGTCCTACGAAACGTAGGTGGAGCCGATTCCCAGGACAATAATTCTGCAATTGTAACACCCAGCAAAGTAATGAAAGGAATCGAACAAAGCCAAAACGGCGTTATTAAGGACTAGTATTTTCAGTTTTTCAGGAGGGGATGTGTCTATCAACCTGTAATGTACCCTAAGTCTATGGCCTTTGATTTTATTGTTTGGCAAGCGTGAGATCAGCACACGGCAGGTATGCTCCGGTCACTGCCCACTTGCCACGCTCGTGCAGCTGATAAATGATGTTGCAATCCTGACTTTGGCTTTGCTTTAGATTCCCATCATCATCGGTGTCGTCGTCATCATCATCAGCAGCAGCAGCAGCAGCAGCAGCAGCACTTGATGATTTGCTCAGCCTTCTTTGTTGGCCAAGGCAATGGAACAAAGGCAGCTCGACACTACCAAGGCTAACACCAATACCAGCATTAACGACCCACCAATACTGACAGAGTGATAGTAAAAAACAAAGTAAAGTCAGAAACAACAAGAGTCAAACAGGTTTAGCTACACTCCAGACATGGACATGGACATAGTGCCTCAATCCCCTACTAAAATCCACATTATGATCCCATTTTCCCACAACGGTACGATGTCGGTGTCGCCAACAACAACAACAACAACAACATCAACAGCAACATTTAAGAACAGCTGATTGCACAAAAATTTTCCCAGCGCTTCTCAGCTGATGCGTAGATGATGCAGAAGGCAACAAAACACGACTCGACTCAACTCGAGGTTCACTTGTTGTTTGCTTAACAGGACGACACCACTGCACCACAGGACGTAGCGGCTATAGATTGTCCACAAATGTCAAACTGTCTGTCCAACAAGGGATATCTCTAACTAGCCGTAAAAAGAGTATCTTTTTGCCGTTGTTGCACTTTATTTGGAGTGTCAACTGTAGCAAAGTGCACAACAGGATATAAGTATTTGTCGAATGCGAGAAGGATCCTTTGGCCCAGCTCCTCCCTATACCCTGGCTGGCTGCTCCGGCTCATTAATTGACCAACACGGCACTGGCACTTTGGCAATCATGAGAAAATTGTATGCTCAAGTGTCCATTCAAGTGGTGCGCTTAGATTTATGCACAGATAGGATCAACCGGTCGCATCGTTGACTAGACACAGACAGAGACAGAGACCGAGGTCGAGACGAAGACGGAGACGGAGACGGAGAGACCAAAGGACCACTTTCCCTTAGGTATCGCATGTCAACTCGGTTATCTCTCTAAAACTGTCACCAGCCCAAATTTCGCCAAAGACAAATGGAGGCGCATAGCCAAGCACTTTGCTTTAGATCGTTTCCAGGAATCGAAGTCCGGGCTTATGCAACATGCGGCAACTCTATTAACAGTTAGTCACACACACACACAGGTGACACGCCTACCAACCTACAACCTACAACCTACAACCTACAGCTATTCCCGCTAAAGCAACACTTGAGCAAATATGAAGTTTGCAACCTCACGATCTTCCTCACATCGTTCGTTCCGCCTTTGCCCTGTAAAAGTGTCAGCTCCGTGGTCGTCGATTATGTAATTTAAGCCGAGGAGAACATCATTTACATCATCCTCAAGCATTCGCAGCCTCTTCAAGAGTATTGAATTTCGAGCAGTGTCACTTCAGCTCTTCTTTTAGTCTCTTGCGGTCAATCGGCGTGTCAGTAAGATTTGCTTAACGGCCTCGACTTCAGAGTCCCACCAATCTTCGGAGTCGGATAGCAAGTGCTCTACCAGGATGTGGTTGGTTCCTCCTGCGTATTTACTTAGGATGATAAGTTCGACAAGTTGTCCAGTTAGAGACTTTTCCGCAAATCTGGACACTTCCTTCCTGAGCTGACCCCAATCACCAGGAGCGGTTGAAGGAAACGGAAGGAAGCATTTCGACAGTTCCTGAACAGGTGAAGGAAGCCATAGATACGTCTGTTTTCTCAGCAGCAATTCACTTAAGTCGTTTATGAAAGCACGACAATTATCTACCACACACATACACACACCACGCTCAATAATCGATGAAAAGCGTGCCTCAATGGCACACACCAAATACCCCAAAAGAGACGCCAAGTTTCGCGCCAAAATTGCGTCACATACTAAAAACCGAAAACGATGCTTGCCTCTGCACTTTGGCGGTCTTAGCACACTAACAACCATACACTCACACACACATACACACACTATCGCACACTCAGAGAGAGAGAGAGAGAGAGAGAGAGAAACCACACATAACGATCGTGGCAAAGCACGATAACAAATATGAGCTTCCCATTCTTATGCGATCACGAGTGGGAGACGTAGGCGATGACGCAGTCGGTGAGGAGAGCGGGGGTGGGGAATGAGAGCGGGGATGGGGAACGGGGGCGTGATTGCAAAGTCAAAAGCCGAATATCGATGTCTCGCACAAACCATGCCGAGAACAAGTATGAGCACTCTAGTTGACAGAGCTCGACTGTTAAATACCCTGCATTCTAACCTACAATTATAAGCAATTCTGTGTTTATTAATAGATATATGTATATCTTGTGTGTCAATATCTACGAAGCTTAGATATAAAATTAATCTTGGAATAAGAATTGTGGTTGCAATTATCTTGGATATAAGCTTCAACTGCGCATGGTATTCCACAATTGAAGCATCTAGCTCTTATTGTCTCTGAGGCAGCGAATCGACACTTGATGCTGATTGAGAATACACTATATTGCCTGCCACCAGTCATACATACATTGACACAAATCCATTATACCCTCTATTGATCACTTTCATTATCCACTGGCTCAGGTTATATAAAAAAAATGAGCGCTCAATTTTGCTCTCTAATCACGCAAAGTTTGCACTGGAAATTCCTGGACTCTGCCTCCTTGATGCAAACTCTGTATATATGTATGTGTGGACATATGTGTGTACATGTGTCTGTAGCTGAACTGAGACTGAACAAAGTTCTTAGCTTTCGCTTATGTCCACCGTATACCGTGTACTGTGCAGCCTGTCCGGCCAATGTCCGCAATGTCTCTGATGTCCGATCCTTCGTCGGACCAGCACTTTGCGATGGCTGTTAAAAACATTTCGCCGAAAATGTGTCTGGCACGTTAAATGGGCTTTGGCCAGGTAACTTGCAGTTCTAACCAGACAGTGCAACAACAGCAACAACAACAACAATAAATACCATTGATCAATGGCTTAGGTCTTTGATACGTCCGCGATGGCGATGTTGTGCATTTTGGCTTTGCTTTGGCTCGAATTCGTTTGGTTTGGCGGTTTGGTGGATGTCCCATGGAATGCTGTGCCACCAGTTCTCGATATGCTTCAATAAGGAGTTTCGCCAACAAAAAAAGTTCCTGGGAAGAAATGTTGCACAACTTCACTACCTGCCATCGCCAGTAATGATGACGACGACAACGATCACGTTCAGGCTTCACAGCTCCACAGCTCCACAACTCCATAGCTACAGTCGATTGCTCGCCTCGTTCTCCGCTTAGATTCATTAAGTGAAAAGTTTAAAGTCTCCAATTTTTCGTTCATTCTTTTCTCACTGATTTTTATGAGCCGAGGCTAAGTTAGCCTGGCTCAATGGGCACAAGGTAGAAAAACACATTAGTCCTCGAGCTTTATTACAAATTATGCGTCGCCTTTTGCCGCCAGCATCCAACCCCATCCCCATCCCCAGCATCAGCCTCAGCCTCAGTCTCATGCTCGTCTGCAAAATCTCCGGGGTTTCATTTATGTGAGCTTTTTTTTGTGTTCAGCTTTTTAGAATTCAAACCCATAAAGTTGTGTGCACAAGTGTCTGTATATAATGTGTATAAACGCACTATAAATGTAGATGTAGACCGAAGTCTGGCCAACTGACAGTCGCTCTGTCGGCGCCGATAAGCGACTCTCACAATCAGACACACACACACGCTCACACACGCACACACTCATGCAGAAGTCGCAAAAAGGCGCACAGATTTGAGGAGCAAATATGCAACGCAACTGGTTTATCAACTTGCATTTTGGCGCCAAAATTTCTGCAAATCTCTTTCATGCCGTGCGCTTTGCTCGCCCTTCGTGCCACACACAAGCTCACGCACACACACACACAAGCCCAGGCGTATGTATGTATGTGCGAGTACGAGTATATGTTTATATACCCTTTATGCATATAATTTTCATTTTATTGGACAAAATTAATTGGGCGCCAAGATAGAGGCATTAAAAGCCACTTTAGTTTGTGAGGCACGCACATAACTTGCAGATACAAATGTATCTGTGTGTCGCTTCCTAATGAATTTGTTCAGCAACACACACACACACACACATCATACACATGCGTAGACACAATTCAGTACGTTCAATGTGGACTCTGGGGGCTAACAGTGGTTAGGCATCGACTGGCCAGCTTCCTGACTGATTATTTGCGGTCAGCCTCCAGAAAATTAGCAACAATGTTGTGGGAGAGATTGATTTGAGACTGCGACTGAGAATGAAATAGACTGAGACTGAGACACAGACATTGAGGCATGCAGCTGACGGCGATTACCACACCGAACGCGTCATCTTCCTGTGGTTGCACTGCCTGTCAGTCAGTGCGACTCATTCATAGCCAATTTTCGCCAGCCGTAGATCCTTGACCATTGTAGCAGAAAACAAGAAACAAATAGAAAATTAAGAAGAATGTAGAATGTAGAATGTAGCATCAATAGCCGTAAAACGATCGATTCTTTTATGCGTCTGGCTTCCTGTTTGATCCATTCACATCCTCATCCACTAATAAAGAGATTTCCTTTTTGCACTTGGCCAACAAGTAGCCACCAATAGGTGGTCCCTGAAATGTGTACCTGTCTTTTGCGTCTTGCCGCAAAAACCAAACAAATTATGTGATTAACAAATATGAAAGATACGATCGTATTGTTTGTCCAAATTCTCCGTTCTCTGTTCTCTGTTGTACTATATGCTCCGCTTATCGGACAGAGTTTTTAGCGCTTAAACAAATGGAGTCCGTGCATTCCCATTTGATAAGGGAGTAGGAAAAAGGAGGCCCTGATATTAACATTGTTCAGGTCCCGACATTGCTTTCCTTATAAATGCCATTGCCGCGTCAGAGTCCCGTGGGAATAATAACAGCCTGTGCCTTAACTCATGTTTAATATGCGTCCGTCGTTCGCAGCACTTCCGAACCGTTTTTATTTTGTTAATTTTTTCCTTATTTATGATGAGGCTTTCAGTCGAGAATATGCCTCAGAAATTATCAGAATTTAAAATAATCACAGCAATGATTCACATAATTATAATCAATTTTTTGTTACAGTGTTAGCTAAGAATAATTTTATGCAAAATAAAATATAATCTTTCCCACTGGTTTCCAGTTACTTGAATTTCGAACTAATCAAACTTAAGATGATGCTACCATGGTTTCAATCAGTAATACATTGTAAATAAAATTGAGTTGTAAAATGTTCTGTATTGGGAGTGGTTAGTTGCTGTATCTACATGTTTTCTATCTAAATAACATAATGATTGTGGCCCCTTGCAGACATGCAACATAAGTAAATGCTGCCCCCACAAGACAGGGCTCAGCTAAAAATAAAGGGAGCAAATCAAATGGCCTCACGCCACCGCAAAGATGCGTTGAGCGATACATAGAAAAGATGCAGGACAAGTTTAAGAGCAACTCCCCACATAAACACACATACACACATACACACACACATACAGAGAGAAGAGTCGTGTACTTAGTTATATGGGGATAGATACATGGAAAACTCGTATTTCTGCCACCAAGTGAGCGCACAAGCTGAAAGGTCAATGCATTTAGTTAATGCACAACAACTGCATGGCAGTATGTGACTGTGTGTGTGTGTGTGTTTACATGCATGTGTGTGTCCGTGTGTGTGTGCGTTGGAGCTGTGCAGCCCCCACACAGTTGCGACAACGATATTAATATAAGCCCTCGCTCTTGGTCTGGGATGCTTCAGCTTCAGCTTCAGCTACAGTCTACGAGTATATGTATGTGTGCGAGTATCCCCCATGGGCCCTGGTCCGCATCTAAGGTTCAAGCAACTCTACACACAGAGCTAGAAGCTGTGGAGACATTCCGTTTATATGTGGGCACAGCATCTATGCATGTGTGAGTGTGTAGATATGTAGATGTTTCTTCTATTCGTAACGGACAAAACGGGGAAAATAACTCGTTCCTCACTTAACCGAACTCAACTCAACTCAACGCAAGTCGACAGCGTTCAGTTTTCAGTCCTTTGCCTGATCTTCAATCCCTAATAACGCCCACATGCGAATGTTGCCAATATTGTTGTCAACACAAATAAACATCATCATCTGATCACGATCTGGGTCCCCAACTTGGCAAAGTTGGTTCGACAACAAGCTAAAAAAAAAAGAAAATAAAGGGAAACAAATAAGTTAAAAAAATGAAATCACGGGCTTAGAATATTCCCACGGCAAAATGCAGATGCGAACAGTCGCGCCGACACAATTGCTACACTAAAATATAGAAAGAAAAAAAGACGAATTAGAGAAACGGAAAAAATTAAAAATTATATATACGCAAATCCGAGAGGAGAGCTAAAGACTGAGGCAAGTCGGCCGGCTGGCAACAACATCTATAAACGCCGATTGGCAAATATTTAATTATGCTGCGTAAACTTTAAACAACTTGACAATTTCACACTCGCATGTGAAGATCACCAGGTCCCTCTTTCTCGCTCACTCTCACTCTCTCTGGCTCTGTCTCTCTCTCTCTCTCATCTCAATCTCTCTGTCGCTCTATGGATCAGTTAATGTTGTTTTATGATCTTTAAATACGGTTCAGGCTGCGTCTGGGCATCTCGACTTGTTGGCTTTGTCGTAACCGTCGTCTTCGTAGACGTTGAGCCCTTGGTGCGTCCCTCTTCCCCGTTCGTTTCAATCTGTTTGGGCTTTTTGTTGTATGTTCTACAACAAAGTAACAGCAGCAACAACAGCAACAACAACAACAGCAGCAGCGACTGTTGCACAAGTATCTCGTATACGTTCCATTATGGAGCAATCTTCGACTTCATTCTTATGACTGCGAATGTGAATGTGAATATGAGCGTGAATATGAATGTGTTTGAGTATGGAGATATATACATATGTGCTATGTCGATTTTTCTTCTGTACTTTTTTTTCTCTGTCCATATTTTTTGCATATTCAAAATAACTTTGCACATATGACTGACGGCGCTGCGCGTTTCCGTTTGTCAGCTGGTTTCTGCCTCGCTCTGAAACTGGAACTGGGGATGTTGGTGTTGTGGTTGTGATTGCTGAAGACGTTGTTGGATGCTGCCACAGCTTGGGGTAAATTCCTGTGCTTTTCGCGGAACGCACTTAGATGCAACAACAAACAATTGTTTAACTGGAAGGCGTGCAGAATTCGACTTGTTTTTCTTCACACTTTATTAGGCGCTAGTCCCAGTCTCAGTCTCAGTCCCAGCCCCTGTTCCTGTCCCTGTTGGAGTTCATTTGAAACTCAGTCTTAGTTTCAAATTCAGTTTCATTCACATTTCTGTTTATTTTCATACGGAGCGTTAAGTTTGAAGCTGTTTATGCGGTTATGCTTGGGTGGCCTCCTGGTATTTACTCGTATGAACGCATGGAAGTGCTGATAAATATAAAATATTGGTGATTTCTTATAACGGCTCTCTGATTGCCTAGAAATGGCATTTAAGTGTCATCGGAAGTTTTTATTTTACAATTTAAATAGAGTTATTTTGACTCTCTGCTGGTTTCCCAGAATAGAAAGATAAACAAATGAAATATTTGCGAGCACGAGCATCGCAGATTTACTATATTTTATTGCGATCCTGTTTTTAGCATAAATTTCTTTTTTAATTATACACATATAATTATTTTTACTTTCAATTTAAATTTAATTAAGAGATTACAAATTTAATTAAAATTATTATCTCAAATTTGTATCTATTAAATAATATGAAATTATTAATTTTGTGGTATAAATAAGCAACTAATTATTATACCAATTATATTATTGAAATGATCATCACATAGATACAAATATAAATTATAATCGTAACGATGTCGCTGTCCATAATTATCATAATAACCAATTAACACTATACCAAAGATCGGAAGATCAGTCAACACATAAGACCATATGATTTTCGAGAATATGAAGTTATCTCTCTTAACTCCTCTCATATAGTGAAGCATATATGTATCTATATCGTTAACTGTATCTGTATCTGCAGTTGTCTCTGTATCTGTAACTGCATCGCACACGATGTGTGTACATATAGTAAGAATCCGAGTTCGAGATCGAGTCCGAGTACGAGTCCGAGTCCATCTATCTGTATTTTTAAGTACACTCGAAAGTCACGAAGCATTACAGATGCAAACAAGCTGAATGAACGCCGCAAAATACATAAATACAAAGTGCCTACAGTTTGTTTTCATTTAAATTGAAATTGAAGTCTTCTCGCCGTTCAGAAACTGCAACTCCAACTCAGACCACGACTCCGACTTCAACTACAGCTCCAGATCCACAGAGAAAAGGAGTAAGAGCAGGCGCTTGCCACAAGGGGCAACTGTAAGACGCCAGTGTCAAGTCAAGCCGCAGACTCATTGCAAACACGATGAACTCAACAACATCGACGACAACGGGAAAGAGAAAGAGAACTTGAACGACAAAGACAAAGACGACGAAGGCGATTTTCATTGTTTTGTTTCCCTGTAATTCTCGCGCTTTGAAAATTGCATTACAAACAAAGGCAGCAATATAATAAGAACAGCGACCTTTGTGCTTAACCACTCGACTACAATATACCCTGTAAGCAATTAATGTTTAACTAAGTGCAAGAACTTAAAGAGTGCTATGACTTCGAATGGCAGATAATGTGTAATTAATTACTATAAATAATCTATGAATGGAGTTGTGGGGAAGTAATCATTTTCAATAATACGATTAAATTATAAGTTCGATTGTTAATGAGAAATACACCACATACACCCTTCGTGGATGTTGTTTTGCGGCAGGCATGCAAAGATTTCCAGTCTGGAGACCAGGCATCACATGATGCCGATCCAATGCAACTATCTCGCTCTCGCTCACGCACTGCCACTGTCTCTATCGCTGTCTCGCAGTGAAGTAAAAAAGCATTTTGCTGTCCAAGTCAAAGTGCGTTTCGCACCAATTCGCACAAGTGGTGATGATGCTGCTGGTGCTGCTGATGATGTCGTTCTCCGGATGATAATCATGGCAATGATGAGCTCAAATCGAGTCGAGTCGAGTCGAGTTGAGTCGAGTCAAGTTGAGACTCGCATGGCAGTAATGATGCTGCCCCGCTTCGCTCATAATTATAATTACGCCCCAGCACCGACAACAGAGGCCCCAAAGGGCTGTCACACAGTGAGGGACAGTGCGGGGAGGGGACAGTGGAGCGAGGACAGTGGAGAGAGAGGACAGTGGCAAGAGCCAAGGCTTCTGCGACATGATGAAGCACTGGAATTCGCTTTGCAAATAACAAGCAATTGTCGTTGTCAATGTTCATTTCCGTTTAGTTTTGCCGCACGCCTCGCCTCCTTGCCCCCTCTCGCCGTGCCACGCCTCTGTGCGTGTTAGGCCCCGCAGCAGCAGAAGCAAGGAGCATCGATTCCATTCTCAACCCCATTGGCAACGCTTTTCGAGTGATTTTCTGCCGCTTAGCCTGCAAGTTATTTGCTAATGAGCGCTAATTGAGTTCGAAATGCGTCTAAATTGCCCAAAATGCACGCAGTATTTTTGTGGGGCAAGGCTTTCATTTGGTTAGTCCTACCGTTATCGCAGGCGGTTCAGGCGGTTCATTCATTCCACATCCAGGACCGCCGCACGCATTTCTGTAAATGTAATTTAACAAAAATAAACCGCTATACAATGTACTTCACAGCTTAAATCCAGCTGTCACTCACTTGGCTCGATATAAGTGATTGTGTTGATGGGACTGTAGAGCTGAGCTCCCCAATTCCTAACAAAATGGATATGCACACTTACATGCTGATGTACAAAACCTCAATGCTGCTGACAAACTGACACAATTCGTTACAGGGATACAGGGAAAACAGAACGCCCCCCACAATTGAAGATCCCATCAGGATGTATAAATAGATCGGAAGATGCACGGGGAAAACCACTTCCGGCTGTGGCGCGTGCTCAAAACACTCCAAAAATATCCAGAAATAATCCACAATTGCAGCTCGAAAAACTTGATATGAAAATCAAACTAATTTTTGGTAATTACAGTCAACGACCGACCTGAAAAACACTTGGGAAACTGCAGGAGAAACCGAGGGAAGCAGATACATATCCAAATATAAATAGAAAGAACAACTCGACAACTCTGCGACTGGCGGCTTTTCATAAATTATTAAACTTTAATGACGCCACTGACATTTATAGCTCGCCGAAAGTTGGCAAAATAGGTCAAGTAGCGGCAAATGACGCCGCAGCCTCCGAGGGTCTCCTCGGGCTAATCCTCGGCTCAGCGGACCAAGTAAGTAAATCACAAATGAAAATAAAAATGTCCAAAGAAAGTGTCCACAAAGGGCAACAACAGCAACAAGACAACCAGCAACAAGACCTGGGCCACTCCAAAGCTGATCTGAGCTGATTTCAAATGCAAATCATTGAAATTTCTGTTGAGATTGAAATTGAAAGGGTGCACAGCTTTCCTCATGGCTATTTGATTGCATTGTATGCGCTAATAGCTAATAGCGACTGGCCCCTCCGTCCATTGCATCCTTTGTGCACGGTCATTAGCCGCATCCGTGACCGTGACCCGCGCGGACAGATGCGAAGAAGCTGCGCGCATGCGTGGACCGTCTCACATCCTCACACTCGGCATTTTCATCTTTGAAGACGTACTTGCAAGTTGCAACCCTCCAGGGGCAATCAAATGTAGCCAATTGAGTAGCAACCGGTACGGGACAAAGTCGTTGTGGTCCAGTTTCCGTCGTGCCCTGCAGCATGCAAAAGGGGCAGACTGACGCAAACGCAAACGCAGAGACAGACGGGCAGACGGGCAGACGGGGCGACGGACAGACGTCATGTAAATTAGAGGTTACCCCTTTCGCTACAGTCCCGTGTGGGATATGGGATATTTCTGGGCGTCTTTTGGCCCAACCCCGCTGATCATTACGCTTAGTGCTCGACGTTGTAGAAAATTTCATGCGCTTTTTTAAGTGTTTTGTCCCGGAAAAGCGACAGCCCGCCATACAATGATACAAGGACACAAAGATACAAAGAATGGAAAGTGTCTTAAGCTGCTTTATGGGAATTACGCGCACATTTACATGCGCATGTCAAATGGTGGCCAGAAACAGGATCAAAGGTCGCTGCAGCTTTCACAGCAATGCAAAGTGAAGCATCTACAAGTTGTCTCAAGTTGATGTAAAAGGCGGGATGCTTCCATTGCGATTGCCCTCAAAGGGGCTGCACAATTTGGGCATAAAACTAAGTCGTTTGCATAGGGAAAAAGCATAAAAAAAACAAAGAAAATAGAAACAAATATAGATTGTTAGCTTAGAAGGGATAACGGTTGGAAATGTCAGAGAGAAACAATGACGAGCGTGTGAGCAAAGACAAATGGCAGCTCTTTTGTGAATTCCAAGAGATTCACTAACCAACATTATCAAAAGTTACATAGCAAATGCTATATTATATCATAAATTAATAATAAGTGTATATTATTTCCTGGAGTGACCCCCCATGTGGAGAGTGTACATATTTAATGTATGTTTCTCATAATGTTTCAATTAGCCAATCCCTTTGCTTTCCATGACAATTTGAATCTGCAGAGTTCCGTTGATGATCTCACAATCAGCCCACTTTCCGTAATGCTGCCTTCGTTCCGCCCGCCTGTCCGACGCTATAAACTCACACTCGAAGATCTTAATCACAAAAAAGAGAGAACGACACCCCAACAATTCCAGCACACACACACACACACGCACACAATGATATTATGTATGAGTGTGAATCCCCCAGGCGCCTCGAACACAGCGTCGCATAGAATGCGAGCTAATTACACTAAATCATTAAGAAACGAAACAACAAATTTAAATATAAACATATAAATAAAAAGAAGAAATCTATTAAATGGTCCGGCATAAATTTCAATTTATGACGCCTAGACGACAAGAACTCACATAAAAGCTGTAGAAAAATCATAGTAGTTCCAAATGAGGCCACATCGAGGCACGCAAAGAGTACAACGAACCGCCAATCCAATAATTCATCTAAGAATGGAAATAAAATCTATAACGGACTCTATTCAAACTGCGCACTGAGCTTACTCTCGAGGGAGACTCAAGATGAAGTTGTCAAAGGGGAGCAGAAGAACTTTTATGGTACACACAAACAAAGAGAGAAAGAGAGAGGTACTTGAGAAATCCGATAGTTCTGTGAGCACTTAAGATCATCGAGCTTGATGTTTGCCACTCTAATTGTTCTGTAGTTCTCCTCCCTCACTTTATATGTGTCTATCGGTTATAGAAATATATGTACATACGATTTCAATATAGGGGTAGACAAACATATTATTTACGAGCTGCTGTAAATGGGTTAGCGGCACGTAATATAGCGACAAGCATTTCCGATGATTAATCACGAGTTCCATTATATTTTCTATTCTAGAATTGGAGCAGCGCACTTTCCCATCATGTCCCAGTTGAGCAAGTGATTTCCACATGGCTTTAATTGCGTTTTAAGTAGGCAGGACACTTACGATATTCCAAGTGAAGTGCTAACACAGGTGGCTCCATCACCATGGGGCAGGAAATGGAACACAGATGCCTCCTATCTCCATTGTCTCCGCCACCCAGCGACAAACTTGTTTCCGATCCAACTATGCAAATGACAAGAGCAGGCAACCAACTCGATGGATTCGATTCGTTTGCCCTTTAAGCACGGCTCGTAAAGTATTCGAAGATATTCATTAATTTCAGATGGGTTTTCCCAAACTCATATGCATATGGAAATGCGTGCATATTCAAATGAGATTTTTCCAGCGATTTTTCGCACTCGACGCCTCTTCGTAGCGCCTGATAAGGGTATCGGTTAATTATTATGCAGCTTTGTGCCAAGGCGTCAAGTAAAAAATGCAACGCTACCATCACCATCATCATCGTCATCTCAACGACGCCGACCCTCCCGGCCAGGGGTGACAGCGAGGGGCACCAAAAACGAAAAAGAAAAAAAAAAATTACTTAAAAAAATGAAGGAGAGAAAAAAAACGCAACTGACGCCTTTTGCAGCGGCGTGTGAAATCTTTTGGTTTACTTAGCTACTCAATGCCAGCGCCGGGCAGCCGGCTGATGGTGCTATTTCTG
This sequence comes from Drosophila sp. st01m, assembly GCA_018901795.1. Classification (NCBI taxonomy): domain Eukaryota; kingdom Metazoa; phylum Arthropoda; class Insecta; order Diptera; family Drosophilidae; genus Drosophila; species Drosophila sp. st01m. The sequence continues at coordinate 6,131,083 of JAEIFG010001494.1, read as the reverse complement.
GCGAGGACGACGACGATCATATCAAGACTCAGGCAGTGGCAATGTGGCACTGGCAATGGCAATGTGGCAGTGGCAATGTGGCTGGAGCGCAGGGTGTCGCTGACAAGGGGTGGCCTGGGTGAGTGACAGACGGTGCCAGGTTAGGTGAGGGAATCTCAGCACAAGTCCTCGCAGTTCTCAACTCTTTTCTAGCTTTTGTGAATGTTTTCTTTCAATTGCAGCCGCTTCGTTGCATTCGCGGGCAACAACAATTTGTACTTTGGGATTTTGGTTTGCTATCGTTTGAATTGGATTGGATTGGGTTGGGTTTTCGGATGGGTTGTGCTTGCTTTGGGGTATCATGATCATGACGTTGCACAGACCAAAAACACAATTAAACAACAGCAGAACAACAACAACAAAATGCGCTGGAAAAACAAGCAAATAATGAAGCAAACTTTTTTTTTTATTCTCCTTTCTGACATCCATTGTAATTTTTTTTTCTGCTTTTTTTCTACTGAAGATCTCTTAGGGTTGAAGCGTTTTTTCGTCTGCTTGCAGCTACTGCGCTTTATTACAAAACACTTGAAATTTTCAACATGAATTTACCCTTTTTCTTATAATTTATAACATAATTTTGACTGTTTTTTATGTGTTTTCTTTTCTTTTTTTATTTTGTATTTTTTGTGTCATTTTGCTTCCCGGATATCAATGGCAACGCCTGGGGCGGCACTTTCTTTGTGTGATGTAAAAGAAATGACATGAAAAACCCATCGTTGGACTTAGAAATGTTTTGTTCACAATGGGATAAAAATTAGCTTAACAAAATGCTTTATTTGGATGGCAAAAGCGTGTTACAAAGCAAAAAGACTGTCTAAAGGAAAAAAGTCAGTCTTTTTTTTGTAAAAGAAAAATTCAAATGGTTTTTTAAAATGCCTGGAGAAAAAAACAGCTTATAACACTCAATTTAAGATATTTTTAGCTTTGAATTTTAATTCAATTTAATGCGTTGTGTGAATAAATTTTTAAGATGAAATACAAATATTTTATTTATTTTAAATATACTATAAAACTAATACTAAAGATACTAAGGTTAAAATGAACGCATGAAACAAATGAACAGTTAATAAAATAAACTAGACTTTTTTGACACAAAACCAGATGTTAAAAGTGAAATTCTACAAGGAAATTGGTTAAGACTTGACAAAGTTATGACAGTTTGAAGTTTTGAAAATCGTGCCAAGAGAAAAGTCTAAGAACTCTTTAAACTTAATTAAAGTATCAAGATTAATAAATTAACTATAGTAGTTGAGAATCGCTACCTTGGATATCGAGTTGTCGAGTTGTCACTGAATATGTGCATTAATAAATCTACCGTAGATACAGGAGTATAGACAATGAATTAAAAATTAAAACAGAGTTCGTAACTTTGAGATTGTTTCGATATGATAATTTTCAATAGAAAAAGACACGACCATCTACATGCGTATATATTAGATTATTGTATTCAATCCCACATCAAGCCCTCGATCATCCCCCCCGCACATCTCATTATAAGCCTTATTCAAGCAAAACAAGCGCCTCAAATTTAAATTCAAAATTGCAAGGCACGCAAAACGAAAGGAAAATCAAATCCAGCAACGCAATAAATTATTAGCAAAGGTATGCGAAAATCCAAGAAAATTCAGCGCAATCAATATGAAAATTGTCTGCGTTGTGGCAAATTTGAAGTGAAAGGCAAATGGCAGCGAAGGGTGCAAATCGATGGGAAATCAATGCGGATGCTGTTCACCCTAAAAATCTTAAGCGACTCTCCTTGCTGTAGGTTTACCTAATCTTAGGCAAGACTGGGACTGAGACTGAGACTGAGTTATGACGGGGTGGCATATACATACTATACTTGAATAGTATGCGAAATCATCCTTGTTGTTGTTTTTGTTGCAGCTCCTAGCAAATTGCAAATTTGTGACGCATTCAAGATGCGATCCCCTTGCGACAATCGCAGAAACGAAGGAACATGGGAAAGCGACTCAACATTAACCGTAATGTATGTTCAATAAATATTTGGTAATTAAATAAATAGCTAGCCCAAATATAAGAATGTGGCAGCTGCGCAGCTTTTGGGCGCATGCGCGACCCTCTAAGAGTGAAGGGAGAGTGTTACAATTTCACCTTTTTTTTTGTCGTGGGATTTCTTCGACTTCGAACAGGCATGGCTGTGTTTTGTGGAAGCGCAGTGATATGGTTGAAGTAGAATTAGATCAGTTAGGGGATCGTCTTGAGCTTGAGTGATCGTGTGAGACAATTTCTTGACTGTCCAGCCAAAGGGGATACTTCAACTAATCAGTTGATTGACATGGCGTTCCAAGGTAACTCAACCTTTCTCTAACTTATGTCAAAGGAGAATTCAAATATGAGGCGTTACCCTTTGGTTCCATTGAGCACATTTACGGAACCAACTACGCGTTTATCATGTGTGAATCAGCACTAAGAAGCACTGCCAAAGGATGCCAGTACCACGCCCATTTTAACATTCGTTGCATTGGAAAGGTCTCCTGTGACTTTTTCCAATTTTTGCACAATTACCCTACAATCGATGCTTTCTCCGCAAATCAATTGCAAAAAAACACAAACAAAACCCCATGACACATTGCTTGGCAGTGGAAACCCTACCTTACCCAACCTGGCCTTACCTTACCTTACCTTACCTTACCCTACCTTACCCTATCCTACCTCACCTTATTCTACCTTACGTTACGTTTCGTTACGTTCGTTTCGTTACCTTATCCTACCTTACTCAACGTTGCCAATCCCAGCGATCGCAGAGAAAAGGGTAAGAAATAGTTGTCAAACCAAAGACGTTTGCTACAAATCTCTTTGGTCTTCGAATGTATGAATAAGTACGTGAATCGGAACGAGTATAGGAAGTAAGAATAAAGAAGCAGGGGGAAAGCCATAGGATTTAATTGCATTTTTTTAGCGCGCGCGCTCATTGCGAATTTCAGCTGTGTCCTCAGCTGGCAGCTCGACGCGTCTCATTTTTTGGGCATTGATAGGGTCGATTGGGTTCGTGGTACGAGTTGCGGGGATCGATCGATCGATTGGCAACTGCGCCGCAACAGTTAGCAACGCTTCGTTGCCTCATTCTTAAGCCCGAAACTCGTCCTCGTCCTCGTCGCCGTATTTCATGCTGCCTCAATCGCAGTCGCATCCTTGTCGTCTTCAATTCTGCATCGCATTGTCATGTTAATATTGCAAAATGTGAATTTGATTGCCTCCTGCCGTAGATCAATAAACACACTAATGAGCTAAAGGGTTACCCTCGACTACCTCAGTCGATAGTTCGATTTTTCGCTAAGCCCATTTGCATTTCCACCAGCTTTTCACTCGCTCACTCGGCATTTTCCTTTCATTGCACTCATATTTGCATTTTCCGTTCCGTTGGCGCTGAATGGCCGCGTGTGCCATGAATTTTGATGGTGCTCTAAGTTGCTGGGATCCCGTAGTGAAAGCTGCCTTTCGCCTTTCACATTCAAATTGGCCCATGTTGTGATCGCAATATGGCCGCAAGGCGTTTTAAGTTGCTTACTTGGTAGCAGTTAATTGGTTTGAAGTTTTACGCGTATTTGCATTTCAATTGTTGTCGACTTGAGAGTCTCTATTTTTTGGCCAGGAGGTGTTAGAAAGTTGGCGGGCGGCCTTTCTATAGCTTATTAGGGGCTGACTAGGTAAGCCTATGAACCTGCAGGGCTTTTCCAAAGGTCTTGAGAGACCACAGAAGAGACTAATTGATCTCCCGCCTCGTAGTTCCGGCTGCTCCAATAGAAATGCAGCCAGCTAGTTGGTAACTGGGTAAAACAGCTTGCGAATCAACATGAACAATGCCGAATGCCAAATAATTAGCTGCTATTGATGGTCAATGCGATCCTCGGGATCTCCGGGGCGTGACACGTCACAATATGTCCACACCCCCCCAAATAAATCTCCAAAAACCGCGCCAACTATGAAAGAAAGTCGAAAGTAACAAATGATGTTGCAGTCGTCGCACGAGCCACAAGGACTCTAGATTATCAATGACAGCGTGCAGCCGGCGTTGTTGCAGCTTCATAATTTTCTAATTCTTGTCTTGCCCCGTCTTGCAGTCAGTCAGTCAAAGCAACAACAATTTTGCAGAGTGCAGAGTACAGAGTGCAAGAAGAAATGCAGCGGCAGCTGCGACGCTTGTGGCAAGGACCTCGACTCAACGTCTGGGACTCAAACTGAGGTTGCTGCCCCCCAAGGAAACGCGCCCGACTCTTGAAATTTATTGATAGCGTGTGTTGTGTGTGTGACTGCATATAAATATATGTGTATATGTATATGTGTTGGTGTTGTGTGTGTCTGCATCTCAGACTGCATATGAGGTGGAAGCTCACAAACACACACTCAGATACAAGCTCTTTTATTGAGTAGTTCTTGCACTTTTTGACTGCTTTTCACTTTTCTTGTTGTTCAGCTTTAGTGTTTTTTTATATTTGTTGAGATTTCGAGATTTCGAGACTTCGAGATTTTTGCATTTGCGCGCATTTCTACACCAGAAAGCACCACCGGCTGCCACAGCGGCTCCTGCTGCTGCTGTTGCTGCTGCTGCGAGGACGACGAGCACGACGAGGACGACGGCACCACCTTCCTGGAGGATGAGGACGTCATCGTCACCCCAATTTAGTTGCTACCCATAGCCAACTTCCCATTATTCTCCCTGTTTGTGTGCTGTGCTGTGTGTGTTTCATGCCTTGCTTTGCCTGCCTGCTTCCTTATATTCTTACGTCCTTAGGTCCTTGCGTTTTTTGTTTTTGCTTCGTTGTTTCCTTGCGTGTGCATTTGCCGCATAGCTCGCGCCAAGAAAACGCATATGCCACCTCGATCGCCCAAAAGTAATCCTGCTCCTTGCTCGCCTCCTTGCCAGACATACACACACACACACAAAAAGGCGCATGCAATCGCATTTGAAATGAAGCAAAAATTTAATGAATCGTGGCGAAGAGCAGGAAAAACTCCAAGTCTGAGCCGCCAGAGCTGCCATTAAGCAGCTGCTTGGCAGACTGACTGGCTTATTCGACAAGAGGGTTCAACTTTTTCCTATACACGAGCACTCGAACTCGCACTCACACTCGAATTCGTATATGTACTAGTAAAGCACCACCATCACCACCCGATCGATAGAGCAACCAACCTACCGACTAATGCCAACAGCACGGAGTGCATGCCGTGCATTATTCATAGGGGGTTCCTTTCCTTTCCAGCAACTGCACCCAAGAGTGACTGACTAAATGCCAGAGTGCCAGAGCGTCAGAGACAGTTGTCGACATTTATGGGTTGCCAGACAAGACATACCACGTACATATATAAATAAATGAAACGGATGGCGTGACAATGACCCCAATGTTATTAATATGGCTGTTGAAACTAAACTAAAGTTCCGTTAGAGGGTGTTTTGTCTTATGTGTGGGGGCAGAGACATTCCAGCATTATCATTTGAGTATATGGGCCACCTATGCATAGATGTATTTCTTGTCTTGCTACTGTCTTAGGTTAGGAACATGAAAACAAATAGTTCGTTGAACTTCCCTAGCATGTGCCATATTCGACTAATTCCAAGTAATCCATGAAAGGGGTCGATATCGCACTAGATATATCTACAAATACCCAGTTGACTGGCCTATAAAAACTTATTCGGAATAATCTAACACTCCAATGTGTAAATTATGTCTATATCACAACTCAGGAAAGATTATTGATAAATATTTACACTTTTGAGCAAATATTAGATAATAAATAAATACAAATCGAATTTAATAACATAACAGAGGGTGATTTAAATTTGCTTGAAATGTGTAGCTTTCCATATTTCTAAATATTGAGCATCTTATATTACTTTAAATTAATCCCTACCATATAGAAGCAAACTTTAAAGATGTTGGATTATTTATATTTAACAAATATAACCTTATAGATATTATTATGATCGTTACTTAATTTCAAATTATTATTATCCTCGTGCAGAATATATATATTATAAAATATTTATCCAACCCATAATATATATTAATTTGTACAGTTTTGGATAGCATCTCAGATACAATCAACACTCCATCGATTGATACTATATATCTTAAAACTTATTGACAACCAATATCAAGAATGAATTAACCTGCCTGAATTTTTTTGTTTGTTTTTGTTAATTCTGATGCAATCCACAGCCCCTAACAAATAATCCAGTCTTTCCTAGCTTTGTTGGCCTTCATTTGCATACCAAATGTAGCCAAGTTATAAACAAAAGTATTTTCACCTTGTGTCCATTAAGTATTTATGAAGTGGAGCTAAACATATTTTCGAATTAAAGTCAATTATGCTAAACTTAAGATGAGGTCAATAACAAAAATTTCAATCAACCAATACATATTTTCTCCCCTTTGGCCGTCTTTGCTAATGGGGAGCTACAACTGAACCCTTAGCCTAGGTCAGTTAATTAGCTAACAGTGTACTTCGGCATTGGTAAGCAATTATCGCATTGGGGAGAATCAGCATTGGACCCTTGGCGCACTTACCAAATTTGTCAACCCGCGATAAGGTCGTCCCCAGTTGCAGTTGCAGTTCCACTTCACGTTGCAGTCCAATGGCAAATGTATCGCATTAAAACGACACAAAATATGGGACAGATGTTTAGAAGTTTTTGGCTTGTGCCAAGCGAAAAGTTGAAGGTGTCAGAGTCGAAGTCAGAGGTAACGGCAACGGCAACGACAACGGCAACGTCGGCGGTGGCGGTGGCGGTGGCGGTGGCAGTGGCGGCAAGAGCGCCGGCTGCTAAGCAGTCTAGGCAGAGTTAGGCCAGAGCCAGACCCTAGTGTAAATGCTCATTATTTGCTGCATTTGCTAGGTTCATTGACGGTGTTACACTTCTGCCGCTGCTGCTGTCGCCGTCGCCGTCGCAGTCGCTGTCGTTTTCTTTAAGAAAACCTCGCGCGCTTTGGCACGAGCTATGAGTGCTCGGTATGATCAGCTGTGGCCGCTGCACTGCCAAGGGGGATGAAAATATACCAGGTGGCGGTGGCGGCGGCGTCTAGCAACAACCCCTAAGACACAAACATCATGAGGAACAACAACAGCAACAGAGCTGGTGAGGAGACGAACGTCTTGAGGGCCGAATGCATTGGAAATTGTGCAAAATCGATTACAATGATTGCATTTGCGACAACGGAAGAAGGAAGAAATGGGAAGGGAAGGGAGCTGATGCTGATGCTGCTGCTGATCCTGTAAGTGTTGCCCTGCAGCAGGACAATAATGGCTGTGCGCCGGAAGAATAATGGCATAAACATTGGACGCATTGAAAAGCGGGGCAAGATGTGCGCCGAGAACCAAGAGTCTTGAAGGCCCGGTGTTGAACTGATTTTCCTTGCCAATGACATTCCCATTGTTCATTGTTGCCAGGCATTGTTGATTTCTTGATTTTGATTTTTTCTACAATTTTGCACAGCGTCAGCATTGCGCAATGATTGCCGCCTTGCTTTTCGGATAATGTGCAGCTAATGTCCTGCCAGTAATTTATATGATTTTTGCAGGACAATCGGCATTCCGTTGTTGTCGATGCCGTTGTCGATGCCGTTGTCGTTGTCTCGTGCCGCCCCAGGCCCGGTGTGTCCAACAATGCCAATGTGGTCAATCGCTTGCCGTGCTGTTGCCCAAATTTGCCTATTGTCGCCTTGGTTCATCAAATGCTCCTGAATGTCGAATGCTCGATTGTATGGAGTACAGTTGCCCTCAGCTGCGTATAGAGTTTGTTTAGACGGCTTGAAGCTTTTTGCAGCTGCCAATGCCTGTGATATTGCAGCTCGTGGCCCGCTTATGATTTATGTCACCCATGTAATCAAGCAGGGACTGTGAATTGATTAAGCTAGCGGGTCATTGACTGAAGCAGGCAGCTGCCAGCTGCACCCGTAGACAGCAGCATCACTCGAGTTCACAACACGAGCTGGTATCATCAACGCAAACCGAATCAAAGTCGGTCACCAGCATGAGCCAGCACCTGCCTGTTACAACTTACAGGGGCCCGTGCCATATCCTGGGGGTTGTGCGCGTTATAACCACCCCAAATGTGAAAATGTGATTCACCAGCCACCAGAGTTACCACTACACCACACCACACCACAACACACCAGACCAGACCAGACCAGACTACATCGAGCACCAGCACCACCCTCTAAATGTCCTCGCAGCCGTTAGATTCTCACACGCGCATATCCTATATCCTGGGCCCAGTCACTATGCTGGTTGCTGGTTGCTGGTTGCGCACTGTACTTGCCAGCAGGCTGAGGGCGCACACACCACCACAGTCAGTCAGGCAGGATCAACAACAGCCACGCCAATTAAGCCATTTGCGGAAATGGCGTCCACTTGTTTTCATTTCCCTTCCAAAAGGGGCGCCTATCCACCCCTGAACACAATCACTGCTCTATTCGCGCAGTCGTGTATTCACAGGATCTAAGCGCACGTGCGCATGCGCCACACTTTCGCGCATTGAGTGAAAAAGGATCTGCTGATACTCACACATATACACACATACACACTCTCACACTCGCACACTCATGCGCACACACCCTCTACAAGCTACGCTTGATGATATCCTTATGCCAGCATAACAATGCCACTGTTAATGCAAATACAATCGCATCCTTTCGAATTGAAAGGTCCTTTTGTAACGCTGTATATTAACAATTTTGGATAAATATTTCTAATGGATTTAATGCGGGCGCCGTACGTGCTCCTCGATTTCTTTTCCATTTGTCATGGAAAACTGTATCCGGCACACGTGCCAAATGAAAGGATCTATATAGGATGTTGTGCATATTGTCGCATGCTATTTTGGGCGTGAGGTGGATTCATAAATTTGCATAAATATTATCGCAATTATTTGAGTAAGTTCCGAATATGCTCTATATACTAGTATGTAATATTAACCTATATCAGTCATTGGTTCATCAATACTATTAAAGCAATATTAGGCCTTAAATACAATAGATAAGATCGGTTTAAAAACGCCTATTAAATTCGGCAAATATTATATTAAATAAACCATTTTATTTTCACATTATTCTACTATAAAAACAATAGATAAGATCGGTTAAAGTAGCTTATATAATATATTTAATTGGGCAGTATTTATATTAAATATTTCGTTGATTTCTGTGGTATAATATTCCGGTTGTTCGGTCAGGTTGCAGTTGAAAGAGATATTTTTGTTATTTGGAAAGATCACATTAAGATAATGTCAATTCTCTCTGTCTTTCTTATTGTTTCTCATTTTTGTTAAATATGATATATCAGTTATTCGAAGCACTCACTCAGCAATTAGCTGCTGGCTTTAAGCTCAGAAATGAACTAGCCACACATATGTGTGTACTCGTGTGTATGCATGCCTCAATTTGTATCTGACAGATACACAGAACCAAATCCAGAAAAAATACGAGAGAATACGAATAAAAGTGGCATGCAAACGAAGTTATTTTTAAGAAATTCAAACCTGCAGTGAGTGAATTATGAGCCAGTGCCGTCAAGGCTATGGGCTGATGCTTGGCAAGCGACACACAAACACACACATGCTGGGAGCGGAGCGGAGCGGAGCCCAGAGCTCGTCCGTCCCAACACAGTGCGCAGTAGGAATAGGTGTGATCGAGAGGAGAAGCAAAGAATACAGCAACACCTTACACGATGCACAGAACAGGTTGCAGCTCGAACAATAGGTAGATAAACTCACGTACTCATAATTGTTGTTGCTGTTCCTCTGTTGTTGTTGTTTTCTGTCTCGTTTCTAACATTTCGGAAATCTGCGCAATCTGCTTTGGTATGCACGGACTACCATGCATGGTCATGGGCAGGGACTGTCGATATAACATAGCTCTCCGGCCGCTGATCGCCGATCGCTGTTGATGATGATGATGAAGATCAGTGCAATCGCTCTCTCTCTCTCTCTCGCTCTGCTCTGCCCGATGACTAGGAAATATTGCCTTTCCTAAGAAGGATTTGTGTCAGCAAACGTGACTTGAAACATCAAGTTGTATGTATGTGTATTTGATTGCTGATCCTTTTGTATGCTCGCATGTCTATTGTTTGAATAGTTAATTATGGGTTGGATCAGTGAACACTCCTTTTGAGTTGGAGGCCAAAATCTTGCTGTGCGCCTGCCTTTTACTCTTTGTTGGCCCTTTGCCACTTTTTGTCTTAGCCATTTTTACCGGTAATTTGGGAATTATTTTTAAAATTTTTTCGAATTTTCATATAGGAGTAAACAAACCAGAGTTGGTTATCGCCGCAACGCCCACCCCACGGGGCGTGTCAGCGTTGACAACTGCTGACAATGACTTCATTTGTTCATTTGCTCAGTCCTCCATGCAACATGTTGTTGCAGCTTAATATCGCACACATATGGCCAGCGATGTACATGAAGATGATGGGCAAAATGATATGATGGATCGCCGCATTGAGATGTCTACTTGTCAGCGATGATTGTTCTTATGACTGAAATTCAATACATGTACGTCATGTGTCTTTGTCTTTGCCACAATGTGTTGAATGTGCAATTGCAAGCCGTTTAGCTCTGCTAAGAAAAGAATATAGATCTTCTAGCGAAGATCGTAGTAGTCTCTTAATGGGATGGCAAGTGAACAAAATACTCCGATTAGAGAAGTTCTTGTGAAGTTGCCTATATAAGAAATTAGAAATTATTTTTATCTTGAGAACTCAGACTGTGTTTCCCTTAATCGGATACTTTTATTCATTGCAAATTGAAACCAAAGTGAAAGCATTAGGGATTGACATGGCCCATTTGCGATCTTCAAGCTACCAGAGATCCCCGGCAAGTTTCATCCCACGGTTGCCCTCGGATACAAAATGCACCCATGTCACATAAATAAAATTTGTATATGCGATTAAATTGGAAATTCAATCGTTATGCATTCGAAGACAACGCATAACTGTGTCTTCTGCTGTCAGTCAGTCTGTCTGTCAGTAGGTCTGTCAGTCGGTCGAGCAGTTGGTAGGTCGATCGGTTGCATCCCTAACCCTCCCAAGCCAGATTGTGGATGACACCAAGACCGAGTCGAAGATGGGAACAAGGACGGGGCAGCTTGAGCCGTGATAGACAAAATCTTGTCATAACTTTGATGTTGTTAGTAAAACAATGCAATTGCTTTCCTCTGTGGCCCCTCAAGGTAAGCGACGGATTCCCATCACATCGCTCCCGTCTGGGAACGGGATTGGGATTGGAATTGGGTATGAGAATGAGAAGGCTGCGAAATTTGCTTATTACTGCAGCCGAGGGGTGCAAAACTGGGCAGCTGGTTGGGAAAGCGAATGGGAAACTTGTTGGGATTATGCAACATCAGCCACATCAGAGCCATCTAATGTGCTGTGTAATTCTGTAAGACATTGAAAAATTGCTGGACCTGGGACATCAATGCGGCTCTTAAGTGCACTCTCGATGTGGTTTAGCCGAGCTTACTGATTTGACTGATTGCAGTGCTGGAATTGCGTTGTTTTTCCCAAAGATATATGGTCCACTGTCAAGTCCAAATTCTAAGAAACAAACTACGCGATAGATAACAGAATATACGTCGCTTGATCAAGATCAGCACATTAGATGCTGGGCAGACAAATCAGCTCCAGAGATGCATGAATGAAATGTCCCGCGTCTGCGGACATATCCATGTTCATTGTCTTCGATCTGGACTGGCAAACAGCAAATAACAAAAGGGTTGCGCGACTCTCAAATGTGTTGAAGGCTGAGCGAATGTAACACGATAAGATCGGAGAGGAACATCAATCCAAAGAAATGCTATCCTTAAGAATGTTAATCAATTAATTACATGCTGTGTACACAGTGCCTGAAGGGGCTGCATATGAGCAGAGAAAGGATTGCCATCGAGGGTTGCCCTTGATTAATTTCAAACATTTCCCAAGGCAATCTATAGATTGGCATGAGAGTTTATATTGTGGTTGTCCTAGACGGTAGAAGATCATTACTAAAAATTAACTGACCATTGGTCAGTCCGTGGGTCAGTCGCGTGTCGGTTATTAATGTAAACATAAACATTGACCATATGTGTAAGGGGTTTATTTAGGGAGGGGTGTTATTATAAGGATTCACGGATTCAACTATGCTAAAGTGACCAAAGTCATTGATCTTCACTCAAGTTATTTGCATATTTTCGTTGAGTATTGTATGGATTTAACATATAATATTCATAGAGAGATGGAAATTGAAAAATAAGATCGGCATATTTTAGTTTCTTTAATTAAATGTGAATAAGGGAGTATTACTTAATAACACTGTTTTAAAAGTTATTTCAAGCAGAGTTAATGGTGGTACAAGGCCTCGACAGCATTAAAACAACAAAAAGTGCGTCAGCAGAGACAACGGCAGACACTTGAGAAGTCGGGCAAAATAAAAAAGAAGATAAGTATTTTAAATTGCCTGCTGTGTGGGAACCAAAATGCTGTGCAACATGTGACAATAACAATTTTGCACTGCTTGACTTGGAATTGTATCCAGAGAGTGAGAGAAGCAATATTACCAACGACTGTTTCATTGTCGACACTTGTTTTGAAGCACATTGTGACCCAAATTGTTTGCGAATACAAAACAACAGCCAAACAAAACCATCGAGTAGCAGTGTGCCAATCGCAAGGCAAATGTCCTTTCAAATGGACAACCACTTGAGCCAGGACAATGAAAAACCCGCTGCTACTATTCAAATTATATAGAAAATTGCAAGCAAAACACAAACTAATTGTTGCTCTACTCGTATTCTAAGTACCTATATATCAGTTGAGCCAGAGGGGGGTGGGCATGGGAATCTTATGTGGATTGCAATGTGGCAAACAGATGAGTCAAATGTCACTATGCCGACTGCCTTATCGCTCCTCCGTCTGTGACCTAGAATCCCCAAGAATTATGACACTAATTTGCAACCATATCAGAATTGAATCGAAATGCGCGCGAAATTTGCGCGACATTAAAATAAAAATATCTAAGCATGTCAAGAACATTGTTCGCTCATTAAGCAGCAACAACATTCAGCATCAGCCTACGCCCCCGCGCCCCTCACCACAATCCGCCCCAATGTGAAGTTTTTATTGCTGTTTACCCTCATACTACAATACCAACTTTTGTTGTGCTGCTGAGCCGGGCGAGCAATGTTGATTAGTACTTCCTGGGGCTGCCATATCAATCCTCGCACACATATATATGTATGCACGAGTAGTATGCATGTATATACATATATAGTATATATGTACACACTATGTACTCTATTTGCTTAGAGCTCTGCAAACAATCAAAGAAATGTCGTTGGAGCTCGGCAAGCTTGAGCTCAACTTATCAGCAGAGCGCGAAGTCGAGGCACGACCGTTAGAAGTATAATTATAACAATGGGAAACGAGCATCAGGTCTATTTTAGTATTGCATCACATGGGGGCCTCAATGCAAATACACAAAGAATTTCAGGTGTTGTTTCCGGTATAGAACGTTTGCCAGAAAAGCTACTGCCGCCAGGCAGGTAAATTCTACCGAAAAAAAACAATGTATATTTAAAAAAATGTATATGAATTTGCACTTGCACCAACTGCTGCCAATGCTTTAAGGTTAAAAATAAAGATTTTAAAAAAGTAATTTGGTGAAATATAGCTTTAAAAAATGATAAGTCAAAGAAAAAATGTACCTAAAACACAATGAACAATTTACATCTTTACAATGGAATATTTACATCTGTACGACTGTTCTTATGGCATTGCAAAATGGAGATAGACTGCACTTATTCCCAAAAATTACACTTTTAAGACAAATTACAAAATATGTAAAAAATATAGAGATTTTCTTTAAAACCCTATAAAATTGCTTAAAATATCTAAATTGACAACTGTGATGGCATCAAATACTTTCAAGTATCATACAATACTATCGAAGTATCGATTTTTAGTAAGCCGTCACTATCGTGACTAATCAACTATCGCGACAGTTCAGTATTTCTTAAAATTCACATGGAAATCAATCAAGAAACAGCCTATTTAAGATCAAATAAAATCCCTTTATTATACAGACAATTCCAATTGCACCTCCCACAATGAATATGCAGCCTTTGCCACGTGACTCAAGATCTGTGAATTCAGTGTTCAATTGCTGCTATTGGGGCGCTTCTTTCCGAGGCACATTTAAACTCTGAACCCGGCAATTGATTGCTGCGGAGAAAGCTTCATTTGGTGAATGCGTGTATGTATGTGACTGTGAATGTGAATGTGAATGAATGCGTTCTCTAACATCGAAATGAATTGCTTATTTTGACATTTATTAAAGCTTTAAATAAAATTTATGCAGAGAATCAATTAGTGTGAATGTGGAGCTGGGCACAATCATAAAAGTGGGCAGCGGTGGCGGTGGACCGTCAGAATTTGTGACTGTGGGATCGCTGACCATTAAACAGAACTGGGGAATAAGGAATGAGGAACATTGGTATGGGTACGCACAGCCCAGCGGAAAGTCAAGTAACAAAAATATTTCTCACAATCAGCTTGTGGGCAAGCAAGAAGCACAAGGAGCAGAGTAAGATACTTACTGCAAAGGAAACAAAATAGCAACAACAAATCGCTGTGTTGGCCAAAGCGAAGGCAAAAAGACAAACGGCAAGCAACAATATTAAAAAAAAAAAAATTTAAAAATAACAACAACAATACACATAATCAGAGAAGCGACAAAGACTGCAAGAAATCACAGCAACGACAACAACAAGAGCGAGGTGGAAGATAAACAGGCTCGCATATGTACACAGAATGTTCGTATGTATATAACCGCTGCCTCCAGACGAGTCCTGCACACACATTCACATACATACATACATGCGATCACACTGACTTACATATACAACGACAGTGATTTTGGCGCAAAAACCTAAACGCAATTCCTCTTTGCACACTCATTCCGAGCCCATGCTCTTCACCTACTTCTTCGCTCTGACTCTCAGCGCAGCTCTACCTTCTCAATGCACATCTTCGACTGCAAGAAATCTCAGCGCCCGCTACGACTTCTTTCCCCCCCTGCTTCGTCTTAACTCACACAAGCACACATACAAAGTCGGACTCACACAGACGTCTTACTGTTGGACTCGTGTTGAGGAATTTACGCGCGCGTTGTCCTCGTTCCCATTCCCGTTCCCGTTCTTCTGCTCGTGACACACACATACCACAGAACAGCAGGACTAATTCGTTCTCTGCTATGTGCATGTCCTTCGGCCCCTTCGATCAGCTGATCGAACATATGAATGTGCGAGAGCAGGCAAGCCGTAAGGAACAGGATTGAGCGCGAGAACGAAAACGGGACCGAGGGTCATTCCCCGCTTCAAGGCATTCCCATCCTTTTCTAACTGTTTGTCCTGTGTTTGAGTGTGTGTGTGTGGGCACTCTTTCTGATCAGTATTTGTCTATTCCACGTTCTTTTTTAGGTATATAAATTAGTACATACATTTGTATGTACGTTCTTCAATTCAATTTCCCCTTCTTTAAATTTGTTATGTAAAGTCCGGTCGGCCTAAATTCTGACCGAAGTTCAAATACCTTCAATTCCAGGCCTGTCAACACCTTTCTCAATCTCCAATTCAAATTTCGATTACTGTGGGGGCGTCATACGCATGTATTTATCTGTACAGTGGCTCACAGATTATAAACCCACTGTACTTATATATGCGTATTTCAACTTTAGAATAAATTTATCTTTTAATTGGAAAGAGATATAAATAATAATCTAATATTTTTATTGTATGTATATCTATAAGTAAAGAAATAAAAGCAATACAGGCTTGAAAATATTGTAGAAAAATTAGCTGGAAACCACTGTATGTACAATGAACTTATGCATGTGCATAGCTCTAGCTATATGCAAATGTATTAAATGCTCATAACTAGCATACATATGTATGTAGCTATACATCAAACTGTTGTGTCTGTGTTTCATTGCACACTAATTGCACGTCTTCTCTCCAACTCTGTCGCTATGCGATACCTTTGTATGCACATCTTGCCCAGCACCGCCCAAAGTGCCACACACACACGCACCCCGAATACCTCAGCCCACTACGCCCCTTGCCTATTTGCTTTCGCGCGCGCGCGTAAAAGTATCTCAAACGCTTTTATACAACTTTTTGCAAACTTTTTTTTTATGTCGCTGCCGACGTCAGGCGCTTAAAAACCGAATCTCAGACCTCACTTCTTGGAATTTCGATTTACAATTTAGTTCTTCACGTTCATTCCATTTTTTTTAAGTTTCTTTGCGCTTGCTGCTCCCGCTGCTGCTATTGTTGTGTCCCATTCTCAATCACGTTGTTGCTGCAATTTCGTAGCCTATGCTTGTGTTAGTATGCAGCCTATTCTCTGCTCGCAATCAAACTCGCTCCTCTTATGAGTGAACGTGTGTGTGTTTTTTGCATACATTTTTGATTTCTCAGTTTGCCCTTTTTGCGCTCCGTCTTCTTCGGTGTCGCCTAACCGTGGTAAACTGTCAATTTCATTTAAATATGAATTAAAATTAAACCGATGACAATTTGGCTGCAAATAAACATTGACAAAGTATTTGCTACAAAATAAAAACACTCCCAAGTAACATTTTATATTCAAATTCTTTCTTATATGCATACAATATGCATTTCACATGCAAAGAACATGTGTTAGGCCCACTGTGTCTCACTATGAATGAGATTTTAGCTTTTTTGAGTCTCCTCATGTTTTTTTTTTAACTTGCTCAAAACCACTTTATGATTTCTGCGTCCTTTTCAGTTGTTGTTTATTCTTTTCATAAGATGATCCTCTTCCTACAGCAGCACAAATGTACAAACCAATTCAAGAGAATGAAACCGTAGCTCATTTAGCTTTGAGAGTATTTTGGCAGCGACTGGCAACTCTGGTAGAAATCATTTGCTTTACCATATGATTTCCCCAGTACATATGATTGTATTTGCGTATGTATGTATGTATTTGCATATATATTTTCATATTAAACAAAGAGTACGTTAAGTAATTGCTTTGACAAAGTAAAAATATTAATATGCGTTTTATTTAAATTAAAAATATTTGCTTGTCATTTGTTTGTTCTATGAACCACAAGCCTCTTTAATTAAATTAAATACAAAAAAACATTTTTTTTATATTGTCAAAAGAGCTGACCAATTCGAACATACGTAAATAATGTTTCTTTGGTTTTAGTTTCTCCCGTTCTTGAACACTATTGCATCTTATGGATTTGCTTTTCGTTGCATCCACAAACTCTGTGCAAGCATACAACAACAGCACTTGCTTGGCACTGTTGTACCCATGGGTGTCCCCGCTGCTCCTCCTGCTAAACATGGACACGACTCCCGCAGGGTCTGCACACAGCTTACATACATACGTATTTGAATGTACATATACATATACATACATATGTATGTAACGCGATTTTTGCTTTAACTTTGCCGCGACTGCCCACACACACTCACACACACAAATGAGCAGACATGGAGCGCTGCTCATTTAACGACATTGGCGTCTACGTCTGCAAAACACAAAAGAGACACGCCCCACTCCACTCCCCCCGGAGCAATATCGATCATATGGCTGGGACCTGGCACTACGACTACCTGCTGATGCTCTGCACGTTTGGATAGGGGGCGAAGGGGCGGGCAGGCGTCGCGGAATGCGTGGATCTCACATTATTACCTGCGAACGACACAATCGATGCCGCACATCGCCGACTACGTCTTGAATTCTACTTAAAGATTTGCACGATGCCCGAAGACGAAGACACAGGCTGAGACGGCTCCGTCTCCGTGTCCAGGCTCTGTCCCAGCCATTCTGTTGCAACGTAAATCACATGTGTTTTTGCTTGTTGCTTGCTTCGGCTCCAAAAGTCGTCGCCATTCGGCTCCAATCGGGGCCCACTCGGCTATCGTTTTGGCGCTCAGCGTCGGCAACGGCGCGCTTCTCGCTATAAAAGCTCGCGCGCCAAAATTTGTGCCTTCAATAGTGCTCTGGTCTCGCATCGCGTAGGGGAATCTGCTGAGCTACCTGTTGCCTGATGCTCTGATCGCTCCAACTGCATAGATTTCCATTTTCCGATTTGTTCTTTCCCACTTTGCCATGCTATTGGGACAGGGATAGGGATAGGAATATGGGAAATGGAAAATTGTACAAAATGTAGCTCCCGCTCCTGCTCTCGCTTCTACTTTTGCTCCTGCTTCTACTCCTGCCGTCACTCCGTTATACGTTGTACTACTCTCACAAAAGAGCAGCGACGCGAAGTCGACAGCAGAGCGTCGGCAGCGGGGGTTGCAGCGACTCGACCGAGCTGCTCTTTAAAACCAGCTGCGCTCGGATCGAGAACTACATTTGTTTTCTGTTCGTCGTCGTGTCAACATCTGCGCCTCGAGCTGCCTTCGTACGGCAGTGCAGTAAATTTGTGTGTGTGTCTGTTGAAACGATTGGATAAAGTAATAAAAACGCAACACACAGAGAACTCACAAAGTAAATGCAACAAAACAACTACAAAGAAAAATGTTAAACCGGACAAATTAACGCAAAAACTCTCTAAAATAAAAACATATGCAATATTAGTTTTTAATAATATTAAACTATTTTACAAATTAACAACAAATGCAGCAACAAACTTCACAAAGGACTACACAATACAAAGCTGATAAAATCGAAAACGATTCAAAGTAACTTTAACTGTTAATGTGCGTGTGTCTGTAAAAAGTGCGGAAATTGTGTTTTAGCAATTTTCCAAAACAAAACATTCTGAGGAAAACATCCTTAAAATATTAGAAGTAGCAAATAGCTAAAATCTTAAACAAAACAATAACAATATGATGTGGGAAACCATTGCCGAAGAGAACAACTGCACCATGGATTGCAATATCAGGTAATTATCAAGAAGATAAACAACGATAAAAAAAAATAAAATAAGCTATGAGCCACTGTATATGAAGAAGATTCACATAGATAGTTTATTTGATGGAACGAATATGAATACATTAGGAGAATAATTATAATGAAATAAAAGTGCAAGTAAAGTTTGCTATAAAAAGTCGGCGCTTGAACTTGAACAGCAACAACAAAAGCAAGAACCATGAACAACGGAACAAGCAAAGCAGCAAAGAAGCCGCTCAGCGTCGACTGCGCTGCTTGCTTTACTGTTGAACAAAAGTAAAAGTTTTTTTCTTTATATTTTTTTGCTCGCTCCACACGAGCGAACGACACGTTTTTTCGGCTTTGTGGCGCTCAGCTGTTGTTGTTGTTGTTCTGGTTGTTGTTGCTGGGTTTTCATTCATTAAACCGGCTTCCGCGAATTTCGCACAGCTCCAACAAAATAACAGGAAAAAAAAAATTTAACATTCGCAGTCAGTCACTTTTTATGTTTTTGCTGTTCCTTGCGATTCTGATGAGTCGCTGGCGCAGTCGCAGTCGACGTTGTCGTTGTCGTTGGCGTCTTCGCTGCCTTGCGTGACCCAAAAGTGGACAAAGTGCAGATGCGATGAAAACGAAAATAGTTCGAGCAGAACGTGCAAAAGGGGAATTCCGCTCAAAGTACCGCAAAAGGCAAAAAAAAAGAAGCAGACGGCGCAGCGCAAGTTTTCCCACTTCTAATTTCAAATTCCCAATTTACAAAATTACATAAATGAGGGAAAACAACAACAACAAAACAACAAGGGCAACTGGAATTGTGCTGAGCAACCCCTCGATGCTTCTTGTTATTGTTGTTGTTGCTTTTACACCACCAGCGCCGCCGTCGCCACCACCGCATATCCGAATATATGTATATATGTATTTTTAGCTGCGGGTTTAATGACCCTCGCTTCAGTTTAGGCAGCAAACCAGCAGGAAGACGATCAGTTGACTAATCTCCTCTCTTTCTCTCTCTCTCTCTCCCATCAGCAGCAACAACAAGAACAGCTCAAACCGAAGCGCTCGTCGCTCGTTGGCTTGCACCAACAATAACATCATGGCCATGGATGCTGAGGAGGAGCTTTCATTCTATGATGACGATGCACTGGCACTACCTCAACAACGTGCCGTTAGTCCAGAACTGCTCGGTCTACTCTCGCCAGAGGGTTCGCCTCAGCGTTTCCAAATTGTGCGTCAGACCAAAATGTTGCCGTCGACGACAGCAACAACAACAACATCGACAACAACGAGCACAGAGACGCCAGCGCGCAGCTTTCGGGTTTTCAATAGCCTATCATCAACTGGCTCCATGGAATCCTCCATGGATGATGAGTACATGGAGTTGTTTGAAATGGAGTCTTTCGCTGGAATCCAGCAGCAGCAGCAGCAGCAGCTCGCCTTCCCCAGCGGCCTAAACTCGCTGATCAGTGGCCAAATTAAGGTGACACCCAAGTCGCCTGTTTCCCTGACCATGATGATGCGACGTCCGTCGGTGCGACGCTGCCTTAGTATGACAGAGACAAATAGCAATCAGCTTGTACAATCACAACAACAACATCAACAACCAAAGACGCCAGAGACTGCTCGGGACTGCTTCAAGCGTCCTGAACCACCCGCATCGACCAGCTGCTCGCCAATCCAGAGCAAGCGACACCGATGCGTTGAAAAGGAGAATTGCCCAACACCCACACCCGCACCCACATCCGCATCCGCATCCATAATCAGCCCCACCAGCAACACAAGCCACAGCTCACATGCGCCACCACTGCGCAAATGCATGTCTCTGAACGATGCAGAGATCATGTCGGCACTGGCACGCTCCGAGAACCGCAGCGAACCGGAGTTGATTGGTGACTTTAGCAAGACTTATGCCCTGCCACTTATAGAGGGACGCCACAGAGATCTCAAGTCAATCTCCAGTGATACAGTGGCCCGACTGCTGAATGGTGACTTCAATCAGCAGGTTGCCAGCTATCGTATCATCGATTGCCGCTATCCGTACGAGTTCGAGGGTGGACACATTCAGGGTGCCAAGAATCTGTATACACACGAGCAGATACTCGAGGAATTCCTAACCGCGCAGCAGACTGAGCTGCAGCAGCAGCAAAACGCCGATTCCGGCAACAAGCGCAACATTATCATCTTTCACTGTGAATTCTCCTCGGAGCGTGGCCCCAAAATGTCACGTTTTCTTCGCAATCTGGACCGTGAGCGCAACACAAATGCGTATCCGGCCCTGCACTATCCCGAAATATATCTACTGCATAATGGCTACAAAGAGTTCTATGAGACACAATCCGAGATGTGTCTGCCGAGCGCATACAGACCAATGCTGGAGCCAGCCTACAATGAGGCGTATCGTCATTTCCGTGCCAAATCCAAGTCCTGGAACGGCGATGGTCTCGGCGGCACCACAGGTCGTTTCAAGAAATCACGCTCCCGGCTGATGCTGTAATTATTTATTGCGTGGTACTCGACACATTTGTAAATAACAAAAGGCATATTTATTTCATTTAAACTTTTTAAGTTGATTTTGTTGATTTTCGTTTGTTAATTTAATAGCGTTTAAGTCTTAACTCTAAGCTCACCCTATCATACACTCAGACAAGAACAACACACCGACAATTGTACATTTGCAGAACAAGAACAATTTGATGTATTTTTATTAGTTATTTGATCAATTTATTATTGTTTTTATGAAATTTTTGATTTAGTTCAATTTATTTAGAGATTTAGGTCGAATTTTAACGTAACAAAAATGTGCATTATAATCTAAACAAAAAGTTAATGTCATAAAATTTTAAGACCCTCCGATTACAGTTCCCTCTCACATAGTTGATAAGCTGAAAAACAAATGGCTAAAACTAAATCGCACAATCATCATAAACATAAAGAAAACACATTTAAATGATAACTATAGATTTATAAGAGTTGAAAGTTAAAAACTTCTGATAGGTACAATTTACGCTTATTATTTGTTTATTTTTATGTAATTAAACCCACAGAACACCCTTCCCCTCGACATCCCCAAGAAGGGAAAACAACAAATTTATTATGTAATGATTATTTTAAGCAAAGCTTATTTTTGCATCAAAAAAGGCAATATTATTGAAGAAAGGCGTAAATTTTAAATATAAATCACAACACTGAACTGAAATATAATGCATTTTATTTGGTTGGCAACAAAACATGAGATCTAAAAAACAAAGTTTAACTTACACTTTAAATTTGGCGCCCATATTGCTACGTTGCCGGACTTCTTTATTTGTGTAGATGATGAAATATTTTAACAGATGGCGCTACTGCGGTGTGTAACACTGTTAAACTACATTTTCTGTTTTCCATTGAGTTCGTGTCTTGGGTTAATAGGGTAACTGCCTTCACTAATTTTAATTCCTCCGCTTGGACATAAAATCCAATTGAAAATCTACACTAGATGGCGTATTGGCCCAAGTTTCCATAAATTAATAATAATAAATAATTTGATGGAAATTTAATAAACCAAACTACGTTAAATAGAGATAAATTTTTTAATGAAAATGTCAAGTTTGAAACTCCTCAGGGAGGGAAATTACAAAATGTATTTGAAAAAATTAATTTAAAAAATTGACTAAGTTAAATAGTTTCTGTTTATTCAACTATACATATTACTTTTATATAAAAATTGGCTTCTGATGTTTCCAATTGAATTAGTCTTGCATTGATTAATGCGTTATTGGGCCATCAAATGGCCATCAAATCCGATGACTTAGTGGATATTACGCATACGACATGATGTCCAGCACGAATCAATTTAATATATCAACAGTTGCTCAGTGTAGAGGGAGTTAAATTAATGGCAATTTGCCACTAAGCTGTCACTAAGCTGCCAGCCATTAACTTAATTTCCACTTTCAGCAGATAAACGAAAATCGTGCAATTAGTATTTGTGGCAATTACCGCAAGGCTTAAGTTTTGTTTATTTTACTTCGCCCACCAAGAAGACAAAACATTAAAGCAGAAATCGCAGTGAACATGGGAAAACCAAAGTGTCAACCAACTTGCATTATGTTGATGGTGCTGTTGCTGTTTCCTTCTCCATTCGAGCTAGAAGGGCGACAATATTATAATTGTGTACTTTATTGTGCCACAAAGAAACACTTACAGACAGTGATAGCGACTGTCGCGTGGACACCGCTGTGCAACAAAGTGTTGTTGGATAGAGAAGCGGCAGCAACAAAAACCTCGCAGCTGCAGGGAGCCCAAAATGTTGCACGCTGTGCGATTGTGTCCTCTTATCTGTCTGGCCAACGGCTAAGAGGTTGGGCCTCTTGGCCCACTGGTTGAAGTGCTGTGAAAACGGGTTAATCAGTGCAATTAAGGTCAAAAACACGTTGGTGTTGTCAACAACATGCCACCCTAAAGCATGTAGCATGCAGCATGTGGCATCTACACGCTTAGTGTGTGTGTGTGTGTGTGTGTGTGTGTTTGGCTGTGTGCTGTGCATTCAAATTCAAAATTGCGCATACGCCGCGTAAGCCCTGCTATAATACACTGCGACCAAAGTCTTGCTACCCGCTGTGTGTGTACAAATACTCAAGAATATCTCGACGTATACTCTCTGTCTCACCATTATCACACGGAGTGTGTGTGTGTGTGTGTGTGAGCGCGTGCTTGATAAAGGTTCTTCAAAAGCTCAAACTGCGCCGACGCCGACGCCAACGCCGAAGCACGAATCGCACTCGTTTAAGCCGCCACCGCCGTCGCCGTTCATTTCAATGCTGCTGCGTCTAAGCGACGGTCAGCAACAGCAACGTGTATCTGTATCTATGTGCACGTACATACGTATCTCTATCTTTATCTGTATTTGTATCTGTATCTCTGGTTGTATGCGTGCAACGTTGCGCCTATAAGATAAAAGCGCTGCGCTCACAAAATCTTTAGATTGCCGCCGACCATCGTACGGCTCGCATTCGTCGTCTTGGACAATTTAATTGTGGCTGCTGCTCTTAACGGTTCGGTTAGTGTGTCTCTAACAATAAAACACAACTTCTCAAGTGTATTATGATACTCTAAATATTATATAAATATTCCAAGAAGTGTGCCAATTTCTTTATTAAGCTACAAAATGTTGTGCAAATACTTTAAGTATTCAGGTTACGAAGAAAACTAAAACTGCAAAAATAAGAACAAGTTTTTTTTGTGGCGTTCTTTAAAGCCAGTTCTAATCGGCAATTGATAAACGATAGAAACAATTTAAAATTTGTATTCTCCTAATTGCTAAGTAAATTCGCATATACAAATTCAAAACGCCGCATAAACAATATTGATGTCTGTTGAGTCAATAAATCTACACACTCTACAAAGTTGCTCGAGGGATTTATAAAATGGTTGCACTCAATAATTGTGTGTCTTCTAATTGCTATTTGCAATATTTTAAAACGCCCTGCAAACGAGAAAATACGATATATATGTATATTCTCTGTAAATTGAGTATGACCGAGCATTCAGAACAATTGAGAATGAGAAATGAGTGCAGTACTTGTTTATACTATTATTGTTTAATATTTATCTGAAAGTAAAGCGCTTTAGTTAAGGGTGCTAGACTCGCAGATACAGTTTCCAATTGTTTCTCAGCAATCACATCTATTGCCATATTTTGTGTTCATTTGCCGACTTTGAAAATGTGTCTAGCAAATCACAATAGCAAAGATACTGGATCAAATGAGACTTAGTATGCTGATAGTTATTTGCAAAATTGCTCTTTTCATTCGAGTTAAACCCTTTCATTTAGAAATCTTTCAATTTTCTTTATCATTTTAGATAAATTCAAAATTCAGCTATCAGTTTGTTTTCAACTTAAAAAGTGCACAAATATTTTTTATAATTAATAATAGTTAAACCGAATGGATTTGCAAAATCTTAAAATATTCTCTTTTATTTTTAATTAATTTAATATTAAAATGGTTAGATATGAACCAAAAAATGCAGAAATATCTTTTAAAATTAAGAATACTTAAGCCGAATGGATCTATAAATTTTTTAAGTATTGCTTTTGCAATATAAGCAACAGTAAAAATCTGATTAGGACAAACAATATTTGTTTGTAAAAATAAAATATGTATTATGTAAAATACTTATTATTTATCAATTCCCTTAGGTCTGAATTTATAGAAATTTAGTTAGTTAGCATTACACTAATTTTGAGTAGCTGATCATACGCTTTTCATACCGTTTTCAAGTAATACAGGGTATACAGGGTATAATAAGTAAGAGAAATTCATAGCCGCGCAAATCAATTAAGTAGAGGAGAAATACATATGGGAGGCAGAGCTGAGATGAGTTCAATTGAAAAGTCAATGTCATGTGTTTAAGTAACACTACGAGTACAAATAGTTGGAATCAGTGCATTCAACCACAACATTCAATTTAAATTTGAAACGAAATAAAACATTTCCGTAATGAAAGTTTCAATCAATTAAGCAAAGATTCAAATGGATCTATTATGAATTGAAACTTTCGAATCTAAATTCACCATGCTCCCAATACATAAATGATTTTCTTTGATTTTGCTGTGGATATGGTAATCCAAGAGTTCATTGGCCGCACCCGCACCCAATCCTATTCACGTTTGCCACACGCTCCAGGCAATGGCTTTTGCATAAATAAATAAAGACGCACTCAGATACCCAGATACTCAGATACTCGAGTACACATACATACACGCATGCAAGTAGAACTGAGTGGGGAAAACGAGTTAGGAGTACGCAGCTGGAATATCCAGTTGTTCTTCAATCTCTTCCGCTGCCTCAGAAAGATATACAGAGACTCGATGCAGTCGCCATATGAATCGAACGTGCTGCGACTGCAGTTTCCAAGCTTTCCAAGTTACACATCTTGACATTGCCAGTTCCAGATGTAACTGCTTTTAAGTACTGATACAAAGTGAAGATCAGCTGTGTATCAAGTCAATGTAGTTTTGTGAATGTGAATTCGCTTTTGTTTTATATGCCACGCACGTGACGTCTAGTCAACGGATTTCAACGGCAGTTAATTGCGAGCAGTACGTAATGAGAATAACAATATGAAATCATAATCAAGTCAATAACAACATGTTGGGTTTCATTGGCCGAGACCTTAATACGTGTGCCGTTGAAAGTCAAACACCGAATTTGCATTAAGGCAATAAAAAACAGTTAACAGCTAAATTGGTAGCTGATTGCGTTCCGTTTGGTTGACTTTATCCAATTCAATTAAACATTAATTTAGCAAGTGATTTTATTAATTGCTGTGACTTGTGTATTGTTCTGTTCTTTTCTTTATTCAGCTCAGCAGGCGGTTACCATGAAGCTGCTTCTCTTGCTCTTGGCCGGCGCCATGCTGGCCGGTCTGACTTTGGCCAGTTCCAGTTCCAGCTATAGCTACTACCGTCTGCCGACTGCGCTGAGTCCGCAGAAGTACAACCTGCGTGTCCTAACACATTTGGAGAATCCCGAGGATTTGCGTTTTGAGGGCAGCGTTAAGATACTTTTTAAAGTGCTGGAGAACACCAAGAACATAACGCTGCATGCCAAGAATCTTACCATTGATGAATCCCACATCACCCTGAAGGACACTTCGAGTGCTGATAAAAAGAATTGCATCTCCTCCACTGAGGTGAATACTATCCATGATTTCTACGTGATGCACACCTGTGAGCAGCTCTTGGCCGGAGAGATCTATGAGTTGACGATGCCATTCCGCGCCGATCTCAATCGTCAACTGGAGGGATACTACAGAAGCTCCTACCTCGATCCCGTTGCCAATAAAACAAGGTAAGGAAAGAATGTGTCGAACTGAGAATGCCAATTAATTGGGATTATCTGAAGATCGAAACTGATCGAAGAACTCACCAATTATTACGATTAATAATCTCTGAGTATCAGAGATAGTCAATATTTCAGTTGAGATCAAATGCTCATTCATTTGCATTTCAATGAAAAGGTCCGAGTTGATTAAATAAATTAGATCGATTCAAGATACTAACTGGGATGTCGATAGACATTCTGTGAAGTTCAGAGCTTCAGAGGCATTGGCCATACGGTTCTCAAACATCAAGGTAGCTTAGAGACTAACCATAATGTCATTTCGACTTATTCAGATGGCTTTCCATTACACAATTCGAGCCGGCATCGGCTCGCTTGGCCTTCCCCTGCTTTGATGAGCCCAATTTCAAGGCACCATTTGTGGTCACGTTGGGCTACCACAAGAAATACACCGGTCTGAGCAACATGCCTGTTAAGGAGATAAAGTCCAAGTGAGTAGTGAGCCAAGTCAAGTTGATCAGTGACCAGTGAATGTGATAATGTTGTATGACTTTGCAGTGAACAAATTGCGGACTACATTTGGTGTGAGTTTGAGGAGTCTGTGCCAATGTCCACCTATTTGATTGCCTACTCGGTAAATGACTTCTCCCACAAGCCATCCACGCTGCCAAATAGCACACTCTTCCGCACCTGGGCACGACCCAATGCCATCGAACAGTGCGATTATGCGGCTGACTTTGGGCCAAAAGTGTTGCAGTATTATGAGGATCTGTTTGGCATTAAATTCCCGATGCCAAAGATCGATCAGATTGCCATACCGGACTTCAGTGCTGGCGCAATGGAGAACTGGGGATTGGTCACATATCGTGAGATCGCATTACTCTATTCAGCGGATCATTCATCGCTGGCGGATAAGCAACGTGTCGCCTCGATCATTGCCCATGAGTTGGCGCATCAATGGTTTGGCAATCTGGTTACCATGAAGTGGTGGACAGATTTGTGGCTAAACGAGGGATTCGCCACCTATGTGGCCAGCCTGGGTGTGGAGAATATCAATCCCGAGTGGCATTCCATGGAGCAGGAGTCGCTGGGCAATCTGTTGACCATCTTCAGAAGGGACGCACTGGAAAGCAGCCATCCCATCTCGCGACCCATTGAAATGGTTGCCGAGATATCCGAGAGTTTCGATCAGATATCATATCAAAAGGGCTCCACTGTACTGCGTATGATGCACATGTTCCTGGGCGATGAATCCTTCCGTGCGGGTCTGCAGAGCTATTTGCAGAAGTTCTCCTACGGAAATGCCGAGCAGGACAATCTCTGGGAGTCACTCACCCAGGCCGCCCACAAATATCGCTCGCTGCCCAAGAGCTATGACATCAAGAGCATCATGGACTCCTGGACGCTGCAAACCGGGTAAGTAGCTCACTGACGTTGTCATTGTGATTCTAATGCCCAGATCCATTTAGATTACCCGATTATCAACGTGACCCGCGACTATGAAGGTGGCAGTGCCAAACTTACCCAGGAGCGCTATTTGCTCAACACACAGATAGGTCGTTCCGGACGTGGAGGTTGCTGGTGGGTTCCCCTCAGTTACACCACGCAGGGACAGCAGGATTTCAATAACACTGCGCCCAAGGCATGGATGGAGTGCGGCAAGACGGGCGAGGTGCTGCCCAAGACCATTAAGGATCTGCCTGGTGCGGACCAATGGGTGATCTTCAATACGCAGCTCTCGACTCTCTATAAGGTGAACTACGATGAGCGCAACTGGAAGCTGCTCATTGAGACGCTGACCAACGGCGAATTTGAGCGCATCCATGTGATCAACCGAGCCCAGCTAATTGACGACGCTCTCTATTTGGCGTGGACGGGTGAGCAGGACTATGAGATCGCGATGCGCCTGGTTGAGTACCTGCAAAGGGAGCGCGAATATTTGCCCTGGAAATCGGCATTTGAGAACCTGAAGCGAATGAAGAACATCATCCGACAGACGCCCAACTATGAATTCTTCAAGGTTAGTTTAGTTCCAACATCCACATTCGCATCCTGATTATCCTATAACCTTCAGCTCTCATTCTGATTTGTATTTCGAATCCAAATGCGGCCCACATAGTTGTTATTCTTCGTAAGTCGATTGCCACATGTTGCACGTGCCACAATCCACAAAATCCATTGAATCGAATTGCATTTTAGATTCCTCTCTCAGTTTATTACTAACCCACTTTCAACTCATCCACAGCGTTACATCCAAAAACTGATCACGCCCATTTACATGCATCTGAATGGACTGAACGATACCTTCAGCTCCATCGAGCAGCAGGAGCAGGTGCTGTTGAAGACCATGGTTGGCAACTGGGCCTGCCAGTATCAGGTGGGAGATTGTGTGCAGGTCGCGCAGGATTATTATCGTGCCTGGCGGTCGGAGCCCAATCCCGACGTGAAGAATCCTGTGCCCATCAATCTGAGGCAAACCGTTTATTGCACCTCCATTCGCCATGGCACCGACTTGGACTGGCAGTTCCTGTGGACGCGATACAAGAACTCGAATGTGGCCGCCGAGAAACGCACCATTCTGACCTCGTTGGGTTGCTCGCGTGAGGTTTGGCTGCTGCAGCGTTACCTGGAGCTGACCTTTGACCCAAAGGAAGGCATTCGCCGACAGGATTCGATGTGGGCCTTCCAGGCTGTGGCATACAATGAGATCGGCTTCCATTTGGCCAGAGATTACTTCATGAATAACGTAGACTTTATCTACAAATTGTAAGTGAATATTCCACATGATTCCATCAATATAATATCTATGAAAATTTGCTTCAGCTACCATCCGATTACCAAGGACATGTCACGTTTGTTGCCCCCACTCTCTGAGCAGACGTTCCTGCTAAGTGACTTTGAGGACTTTAAGAACTTTGTTAGCCAGAATCGAGGCTCATTAAAAGGTCTGGAACAGGCCATACAACAAACTTTGGAAACCATGCTCACAAATGTACAATGGAAGGAACGCAATTACCGTCAGGTGGCACGCTCTATTGAAGACTTGCTTTAATGCGAATAGAGGGCGTAAAAAACTGCACGTATATCCTTAAACAAATACATATAATATTATAGATCTTTCTGAACGTCCTCATCAGCCCGATTCTTCAACTGAGTACGAGTACAGTCTCTATTTAAAAGTTCCCAATAAACTATATACAACAGAAAGCAATGATGTGTTCTACTTAATCTTGGGTTTAGATACTTCTTATTTTATGCTTCAATTCGGCGTAAGAATTCAGATTTGTGGATATATCAAAGTGTTTGGCTGAGGATGATATTGCTTACAATTATAGATACAATTTAGTATGTTGTATATTTCGTATATTTAGTTAAGCATGTTCTATAATGCTAATCAATAATGATAATAATAATAATAATAATAATACGTAATTGGAATTAAACGGCGCTTCTTTAACACAACTGTTGTATCATGTGGAAAGTTGAATTCTTTTCTTATTAAGGTTTATCATTGGAATTATTGTTAATGTTACAAATTACAATTAAAATTACGAGCTAAATAAATATATGTGTGTGTGTTTTATATTTGTAAATGTTAATATCACTAAAGCATCGCTCCTGAAACAAAAATCTTATTTGTTAACTAAATTTATAAACAGATTGCATAAAGTATAATTATTATATTGATTTTTTTTTTATTTATTACAAGTATGTATGTTTGTGTATCTGATTTCGTTAGTGGATTACATGCGCGAAGTTTCATTTTGTTAGCTTTATTATTTGAAAACATCAATATAAACTATTTTATTCATTTTTATAACAATTCACTGATTGGTTTTCATTGAGTCTGCGTATATGTGTTCTGGTTGATAATATTGTTGTATTTTAAATTTTTCTTGTGGTTGTTATTGTTATATTCAAGCGCCTTCAATAAGTTGATCCTAAATATAAAGGCTTTTATACTCGTAACAACTATATAACACTTGATATACATATGCATGAGCCTATATATCTACATAGTACTGTTCAGTATGTTCAGATGCATTGATATCTATTTAAATATGTACGTACGAATGTGTAAATATGTATGTATGAATGATTTTATGTTAATGAACAAAATATTGAAATTGTCTTGAAAAATGTTTTTAAACTGGGCTTTTTTATTTGTTTTATATTCCATTAATTCTTTGCTATTATATATTGTTTTGTAGAAGTACGCTTAAAATTGAATACTATGTGATGTTTCAGCTTACGTATTGCCGATTTGAGCTCCTCCTTTTATTTATGGTGATTTACATAAATTGTGTATCGAAATCGTAAGTGAGTGGATATTTCTCTTTCTTTATTTAAATTTTTTGAGGCGATAGCGCAAACAATTGTTTAATAGCGTTTTTAACGTGTTAAATTCGTGTTTATGAATATCGGTTCGTTTCATTTTTTTTAATTATTGGCAGCAACTTTACAACAAATATAAGTCAGATAAAATGCAATTTCCATAGTGCATTTACAAAATGATTTTGTGAAATAAAGAAATAATATATATGTAAGTGTGTGTGTGTGTTTTGCTGTGTACGGCCCGATAAAAACTTTCTCGACCTGGTCGGGATCAATAGAATTTGAACTGGACCACTAACCTACAAAGATTTCAGCTTCCAAGCTGGCAAACTTGTTGGATTTTCATATTGAGGGTTGGTTTCAGTCAAATTGGTTAATTAGTTTTAAACAAGTCCGTATAGTTAATAAATGTTGTATTTTATGCATGTAGATAAACGATATAAACGGTAGAGCTTAAACGAGTACATTGTTTAACAAACAGACTTCTGCTTCATTTTATTCGCACACTCGTGTGACCTAAACTAGAGACGTATTTATGTACTTTTAAGTAACATACTATATAATCGAATTAACGTATTGATAGGGTATGCAGTACGTATATAGATGTTTAGATGTTTTTGGGCTTTTCTGTTTGAGATTTCATAGCCGAGCGCAATGTTGCGAAAACCTTTCAAATTTTGTGCAATCCACTTTGCAGATTATCATTCGACCAAGAGCTCTGTGGTGCTGGTGGTGGCGGCGTCGATGATGCACTTGGTTTTGATTGCGTCGGTTGCGCCGCAGGCTGCAGATCGAAGCGTGCATAAAACAGCAAATATGGTGTTATTGTTATTTTGCGCGTGGGTGACAAGAGCTCCTCAAACTCCCGCTGTGTCATCGCTTTGATCTTGTCATCATCACACATATACCAAATCGGCTCAGTGCTCCCCTGATTGTGTGAGTAATTAGCCTTGACGCCGCCACGTCCCGTACTACCGTAGCCAGTTGGATAGGAGACACAGCTGCCGTAGCTTAGATTGCTGTTACTTCCGTTTTGCAGCGATTCTTCACTGAAGTCACTGCTGCTTGCGCTGTTGCTTCCCAAGCCACCAGTCTGTTGACTGCAGCATAATCGCATAGCACAACAATTGACGCCATGGCACGTCGTGTTCATACTCAGCTTCCCAATGCCATTCGTGATGGTCTTGCTGGTGTATCCATTCAGTTGCT
Organism: Drosophila sp. st01m; assembly: GCA_018901795.1. Lineage (NCBI taxonomy): Eukaryota > Metazoa > Arthropoda > Insecta > Diptera > Drosophilidae > Drosophila > Drosophila sp. st01m. The sequence goes on along the minus strand of JAEIFG010001494.1, from coordinate 6,098,783 downwards.
TGACATTTTTGCTCATGTCGCCGCTGCTTGAGGCTTTGCTGCGTCCGAATTTCATCTTCTTTATAAGACTGGTGCCCGATGAAGCCAACGCGGAGGCAGCTGCTGACACGGGAGTACTTGCAATTATGCTGCTACCATTGTTGCTCGGTGCGGCATTTTCATTGCTCCCCGATGCCGATTGATGTTGTTGCTGTGTGCTTGTTGTTGTGTTGCGACGATCCTTGGGACAGTTTATATAGTCGCCAGCTAAATCGAGAAAGCATGTGTACGCTATATAGTGACCCACGGTCAATGTTGCGCCCACGTGCGTTATCACACTATACAGTTTATACACATGCAACTTATTTGCATCGCTCAGCTCACAGCACTTGGCACAGAAACATGGTAGCGTAAATGTTGTGGGCACATACGTGCTAACCTTCTCCATGCCGCCCGAGAATCGATTCAGCTGGATGACCAACAGGCGTGGCAACACTTCGTATGAAATAGAGCGTATGGCCTCTGTGTAACCCGTACACTGGTTGCAACTGTATTTGTTGTCACCGCGAAAATATTCACGCGTAATGCAAGAGTTCTGCAAGAATTAAAAAAGAGTTAATTGGGGGATCACATGAGGCTGCTGAGAAATTGAGTTTACCTGTATGTAGGAGCTGGGTTTTTCCTGAAGCTCGGCATTATCATAGCCTGAAATCGGCACAGGCACGGAAATATCAAGCATCCCCTGTTTCTGTCGCGTAATTGTCTCACAGCTCAGGCACTTGGTTGTCAGCACCACAATGCCCTCGAAGTCGGTGCTGAAGAAGTTGAGATTAAGCTCACGAATGCGCTCCTCTAAACGCATCTTATCCTTCAACAGACTAGCCGTATTCATTTCATCATCACTGGAATATTTTGCTGACGCGGATGCTGTCGTTGACACTGGGGCTGGAGCTGGGGTGGCGGCGACAGCGCTAGCACCGCTGAGATCGACTGTGTTCAAATAGAAGAGACTATTGGAGGCAGCATGCGGCGGTGGCATGGAACCGCTTGTTGTTGGACTGTTGTCCTTTAGAGGCGACTGCACACGCGTCGCCTTTGAAGATTTCACTTCGTCTTTTCTCTTTGATTTCCGTGAAAAGAACGATGTTTTTGATGATGTTGTGGTACTTTGTGTTTGACTAGTTGTTATAGAGCCGTTACCAAAGGCGCTTAACAAAGCATGATTGCCCGCATCAGAACGCTCCAGCGCATCGACTGTGTCAGTCTCGTCAGGATTGGCAATGTATCTGTGATTATTTAAATAATAAAATTAAGTGGTGATTTTTAGTCAGACCAGATGAGGTTTTTGATCTATAAAAATTGCGGATAAAATAATCACGAACACGTAAAACATAAAAATAAAAATAAGCCTGAAAACATCCATATTAAATTGGAATTTGGCACTTTATTTTCTATAATTTCCATTCTTAGTATTTATGTCTTTGTTTGAAATTACTCACCCATTCGCAATAACTTCGGGACATTCGCCAATGGCTTTGATAAGTGACTGATTCGTTTCACGTATACAATTGAGCAAGCACATGAGAAACTCGTGCGCATCCTGCTGCTGATTGCCTTCGAATGTGGCATTCACATCCTGTATGGCATGCAGCAATGTATCCGCATGATAGGGCTCATTGGAGTTGGCCATTTCGTTGCCATGCAGACTGTGATACAGTTCGTGTAGCTTTTCGCTAACTGACTGGAGACTGGACTTGCTGCTGCCGTTGCTGGAACTGCTGACACTGCCATTGGTGGTGCTGCTATTATTGTACGGCTCTGTAGTGGCCAGATCTTTGCTACTCCAGCTTCTTGCATGCTCCAATTGAACGCCGCCGCTTACATTACGGCCGAGAGAGGCGGACTTGGCGCTACGCTGCCGTAATATCGTTTGTTGCACCACATTCAAATCGTGTATAAGATGATGTAGATTATGCAAGAAATGTGGAGCAAATCGTAGCGTGTACACGACAGAGTTCAAATAGCATGTGTTGCCAATATTACACAAGGTGCCCATGACGGGGATATGATTTAACGCAGATCCGCCGCTGCCATTGACTCCTGTGGCAGCCCCGGCGCTTGTGCTGCTTGAACTGCTGCCACCTGCGGGAACATAATACTGATGACCTTGCAGCTCTGCTACTTCAACATCGCTGGCGCCTGATGCATTGCCAACTCGCAGGCCACTGCCACCAACAACATAACCATTAGCCACACGGCGTTGTTCATCGCCGGACGTTTGATAGCGCCTATCGTAGAGTGACATATTGCAGCTGCGCTTGCGTTTACGGAAGGCGCGTGATGCGGGTTTTGTTGAGTCGAGTTCAATCTGGGCCGCCGCAATGGCTGCTGCCGTTTCAGGCGAGAAATTCGTATCGATCTCGAGCTTGTTACGACGTTTACGATTTCTACAACCGGCGCCGCCGGCGCCGCCGCCGCGTCTCCTTTTGCCTGTTAACTTTACCTCCGGCTCCTCTTCGATGCGATTCCAGATCTCAGGCTTAAACTGATCTGCAAAATTTAGTTAGATAGTTAGATTTTTGTTTATGCTTTTGTATAATACTTTTCGCATTTACCTGTCTTTATGTATTTATCCTCTGTGGCCTCTGTAGGCGTGGGTGAAGTTTGTGCCGGCGGCGGAGTTATGGGCTTCTCGGGCGCAGTGACAACGACTGTGGCGGGTTGACGAGATCGTAGACTGGCACAACGTGAAGGCTCTGCCACGTACACACGCCTTTTTCGCTTTGAAGTCGTATCAGATTCACTGGGTGGGATTTTTAGGGGTTGAACCACCCGATCTTCAAGCTGCTGTATTTCTGGATAGATAGCCGAGTGGGTTAATGTTGACTTAAACGATAACAGTTCGTTTTGACCAGATTTGATTGGGCTTATGGAAGTTTTGATTTCTTCTGTTTGTTTTTTAATCAAGACCTTTAACTGTTTGCTACTGTTTAGATTTCTGCCATTCGGAAGACGGGCTTGATCCTCTTTCAGCTCATATATGTCATATTCGTGCATCTTTCATTATCCTGCAAGAACAATTACATGACCAAAATGCTCATTTAGTTGCCAATACCAAACTAGAGACTAAGTAATGAAATTATAAATAAATTGGATATTATATGAGATGGACCAGTAGTCAGTAGGGTTTCCTCAACGCACAGCTTGAATATATATTTGCATTCCTATTATATTTTTTCTCGCACTATGAATTTTAAGATTTAAGTGCGGCATTCAAATACACGCGACTACATTTTGCGTGCGTGTGATTGGCAGGTTCTTCATGACAAATAAAAAGTAAAAGAACAACAATCAAGGGTATAACAAAAAACAGTTGCCTGATAACATAGTGATAAGAAATTGTATAACTCGACAATAATCTTTTCGGCGAGTGCTATGATTCATTTGGCAAAACTGCAGCCAATTAATTCAATTAATGGGGAGCTTACATAAATCAGTTTCTCAAGTCATTTTTAATACATTTTCATGTTTTTTTTTAATTACTCTTTATTTTATTATAGTTGCCTATAATGGTTCGTAGGAAAACAGAATGAAAAGAACAATGAAACCTATTGGATTAAACTTCATTTACTAATAATTTAACAGAAATATAACTGAGAATTTGAATTATTTTGAGTATATGTAAATTGTGGTTCAATGGCAATATGATTTGACTGCCTGCTGACTATTGACCTTGTCGGGGGTTTGGGTCACATGCTATGGAAATGTAATTTTTTCCCAATAGCCATTACTTGATTTGAGACTCATTGATAATTGGATTATGAATTCATTGGGAGCGCATTGACCGGCTGGATAGGGATGACGGCGACAGGTGGGCAGCAGAGAGAGTGGTCTGAGAGCAGAGTGGGCGGGGGAGTGTTGGCGGGTAGAAGGGTCGCTTTGGTGAGGTAGGCCAGGGACACGCATTGACGGACCAAATCAACAAACATATGCAAATGCGAATGAAATGTACAAAGAGTGTAGTGAATGTGAACATGAACATGAATATCAACGTTAACTATGTTATGTACATTGCTATTGATTTTGTTGCTGGAATGAAGGTCACATGTCGCACAAGCAGCAAATACAAATGACGGAAAAAGCGAATGATAACGTTAAGGTTACACATTTACACATCGAGAATTGTTTGAGTTGAGATCTGAAGGCTATAAAGTCAGTTACATTTAAAGTAAGAGTCTAGAGCAAATACAAAGTAAGCAGTTTAAATTATTTGTATAAATTTTCTACACTGTAATATGGCTGGAAGCTGTGACTATCATATTGCAAACGTGTGTGTGTGTGTAAGTTTTACTTTTCCTAATGTAAATGAAACTCACATATTTTGGGAACAACATTTGCGGGCAGTTGCTTTGTTGTGTGTAGGGCACTGTAAAAATAATAAACAATTTCAATTGCCGCTGGCAATTAATTGTAAAGAAATTTCACTTGCAACGTAACGTAGCGTAGCGCAACGTAAGACGCACACACACATTCAACACTCTTGTATTCGTTGAGAAGACACTCGAATTTTCACTTTTTTCACTGCAGCGGTATTCGATTTTGTTGGACGCTTTGTGCAGCAGCTCAATCAAATTGGCTCATTGCTGCACGTCTATATACTGTTCTGTTGCTGCACTTACACAATTATAATTATTTAAATTATAGTTTCAGGTGTTTTTAGGCACTAAACTTTGAAAAATTATATGCCGTGAGAAGACGGCCTCTCTCGGTGGATATCATCTACTCCGGGCTGCCAACTTTTTAGACGAGTAAATAGCTGTTTCTGGATGGAAAGTATCCGAGAAATAGCTGAAACCGAGATGTAAAATAGCTTAAAAAAATAAAGTCAGCCCAGAACCAACAGACGGTGTGGCAGCCTTGAATCTTTAGAAATAAATAGAAAAGGTTTTCAAGTCTGGCAACATTTAAATTGCACAGAAAGTGGGGAAAATAGAAATTTTATAAAAAATTATTATCAAAGACTAATAATAATAAATTCATCATAAATTTTAAGAAGACTTCTAAAAACATTTGTGCCCGTTTGTAGATTGTGTGAAACAATATGCTGCAGTGGCGGGAACTTTAAGTTTTAATAACTTTACAATCTATCAATTCATAATTTGATGAGAAAAATAATAGAGTTAAACAAATTTTAAAATAATAAATCTTCAAAAATCTGAATAAATTAATTTTGAAGTTTACAAATGTTTTTGAAGTAAAAAGCATCGCACTATATCGATAAATTAAGCTAGGTGGCGAACCTTTCGGTTTAAACAGTGTGTCCACACTATTGCTACCAACTTTTTAGTGCAATAAATAGTTTCTTCTAGCTAGAAAGCATTTCAATTTGTTATTGTGATCACAATTCATTGCTGAAAAAATATTTAAGATTGTCTGATTTCAGGCTGATTGGCATTTTTAAATTAGTCCAGCAACCGAACACTAAAAATAGTCAGAAGTAGCTATAAAATAGCTGAGTTGGCAACAGTGAATATGAGGACAACACTGGCTCTGTCTTCTTCTTTCTCTCCGGCAGAAATCACGATGTCGACTGGAGTAAGTGAAAAAAACGTCGCTTTAATTTGTAATTTATTGTGCAATCTTACAATAATAATTAGCAAATTTTAGCTTAACGCGTGCATAATAGTTTTTCGAAAACGATAATCATTTTCTTTTCCCTACATAATGCATAATTGCAGACGCTTTACACTTATCCCGAGAATTTCCGTGCCTATAAGGCACTTATTGCTGCCCAGTACTCTGGTGCTAAGGTGAAAGTGGCCGATAACTTCAAGTTTGGCGAGTCCAATAAATCTGAGGAATTCCTAAAGAAGTTCCCCAGCGGCAAGGTAAGTTAATACACATATATGTATAGTTAAAATGATGGTTATCGCTTTGGTCTTGCAAAAAGAACAAATGCCGGTCGGTTTGTGCAACGTCATCAGCAAAATTTGGAGCTTATGAAAAAATTGTGACGCGTGTTTCTATTTTTTGTACATATTTTTAGGTGCCAGCATTTGAGACTGCTGATGGTAAATACCTGAGCGAGTCGAATGCCATTGCATTCTTTTTGGCAAATGAACAGCTGCGTGGTGGCAAATGCCCCTTCGTCCAGGCTCAGGTGCAGCAATGGATCTCTTTTGCTGACAACGAAATCGTGCCTGTTTCATGTGCATGGGTTTTCCCACTGCTTGGCATCATGCCACAGCAGAAGAACTCGACGGCTAAACAGGATGCCGAGGTTGTGCTGCAGCAGCTGAACAAGAAGCTGTTGGATGCCACCTACCTCGCCGGTGAACGCATTACTCTGGCAGACATTGTTGTGTTCAGCAGCTTGTTGCATTTGTATGAGAATGTGTTGGAACCCAGTGTGCGCTCCGCATACGGTAACTTGAACCGTTGGTTTGTCACAATCTTGAACCAACCTCAGGTTCAGGCTGTTGTAAAGGATTTTAAACTGTGTGATAAGGCTCTGGTCTTTGATCCCAAGAAGTACGCTGAATTCCAGGCTAAGAAACAGCCGCAACAGCCTAAACAGAAGGAGGAGAAGAAGCCCAAGGAAAAAAGGAGGCAGCTCCTAAAAAGGCAGCCGAACCCGAGGAGCTAGACGCTGCGGATGAGGCTTTGGCTCTTGAGCCCAAGTCAAAGGATCCTTTTGATGCCATGCCTAAGGGCACCTTCAACTTCGATGATTTCAAGCGTGTTTACTCGAACGAGGATGAGGCCAAGTCCATTCCTTATTTCTTTGAGAAGTTCGATGCCGAGAACTATTCCATTTGGTTCGGCGAATACAAATACAGCGAAGAACTGGCCAAGGTGTTCATGTCGTGCAATCTCATTACCGGTATGTTCCAGCGTCTGGACAAGATGCGCAAACAGGCTTTCGCTTCGGTGTGTCTGTTTGGTGAGGATAACAACAGTACCATCTCCGGTGTGTGGGTGTGGCGCGGACAGGATCTGGCCTTCTCTCTGTCACCCGATTGGCAGATAGACTACGAGGTCTACGACTGGAAGAAACTGGATGCCAAGAGCGAGGAAACCAAGAAGCTTGTTACCCAGTACTTCTCATGGTCTGGTACCGATAAGGATGGCCGCAAGTTCAACCAGGGCAAGATTTTCAAATAAATGCCACAAAGTTATTGAGGTTCACAATATGCAGCATGCACGATGCCTATATCTAAGTTCCAACTGATAGTAATTATGTGAGAGAGACAGACGGAAAGACGTCGTGCTGTGAAGATCTAGAATACATATGTCCTGGTTTGCTCAGCACACCATTGCCTTCTGCATTTGTAATTCAATTGTTTTGTAATTGCGTTCAACATGAAATTGTCATCCGCCAGAAATAATTTATACGAGAATAAAAATAAAAATGTATGCGTTTTCTACTCAATTAAATCGAGAACGACCAGATAGTACTTTTAGTTCTTTTAATTGCATTCACTCAGGCAATATTTTATTGGCTTCATTAGGCTTTAATTTTTGCTTATAATACGAATTGGTTAACTAATCTGAAGAATTCACACAATTTGCAATCGTTGCTTTTTAATTAACTTATTTGAGTGGCAAAATGTAGAAAAGCTCTACGTAAATTTCATTAAGGAAATGCTAAATATGTCGCCAAGGTCAGTTATGAACTGACACTCAGCTGCATCAACGGAAAATCAAAGACGTCCTTTACTTCTTGATAACAACTGGTCCGACATTGTCGCCGGTTTGTTTGTTGTGCTCGGCATGACTGCCATCACAGTAGGGCCACTGCAAAAAAAAGAGAGAATTTCAGTTTAGGAATAGATAGAGTTGCAGCACTAACGTTTTTGGTCTTCCAGCAGCGGCAGAATGCTGCCTTTTCCGCAATGTCTTCTACGTCAATCATGTCTACTACTTTAGCCTCGTGTTTGCGAACATGATTGTTGCAGCGTCCATTTTTTTGACTGCATCTGCCCTGAGCTGCTGGACAAAAGGCAAGGTAACTGGCGTATCCAATACCGGCCACAACAGCTGTTGGTGGAATGAGGGCAAGCCAATCCTTGACTGCAACGGTAAAGCGAACAAATTATTAGTTAACATCAGTATATCTTTAAAGAGATCAGTCAAGATTTTATATTTACTAAAACCGGCACAAGGTCGAAGCGTGCCTAACAGAAACATATGTACATATATACAACAGTAACTGTAAGTAAATACACACACTGTGAAGCGAAGGGCAATGGAATTAAATGCCATATTGTTTATCACCGATAAAACTAAAGTAGGCTTTCCAATTGTCCATTCTGGTTTCTACACAAACAAAAACAACACAAATGTTGCATAATATGTTGTCACAGGTAATGCTGCTACTGCAAATGAGAAGAAAATCCAACTCTTACAGCTTGAATATCACGCCACATAACCTGTCCTATCTTACACTTTGGATAATATGTTTTGGCTACGTCACTGAGCCCAATAAATAAAAGATTAAAATAGGGTGACTTTAAGTTTAATTCCAATGGTCATTCCTAATCAAACGTGTTGACACTCACATGATAACTTAAACCAGCCACCAAAGCTGTCGGGAATCGGCAAATTCGACAAATAGTTTGGCAATGTTGACTTTACTAAGTGCGATATTGGCTCCATATTAATATATTATTAACGAATTAGGCACAAACGCAGCACTCAAATAAGTTGTGTGTGTCCGTTCACTGAGCAAAATCACACTTCTCACGGCGATGCCACCCGGCCATAAGGTTGCCAAGTCCGATCTGGCTCGATTTTTTTTACCTAAAACAATTTCATTTTCAATAAAGGAAAATGCAAATCAAAATTTCGGATTAACTAAATTATACTTTGTTACACACTCATAAAGAGGTTTGCGTTTTATATAATTATATCAATTACTTAATTATGTAAGCTGTTATTTTTCTTACTTCAATAAATAAATAAAAAAAAATTTAGTTGCGCCCCATTTCGGAATTTGATTGTGTCCGATAGCTATCGAGTACATTCAGAATTCATAATAAGAAACTCTCATCTCTAACAGTGAATGCAAAGCGGGACCCAAACTTAAAAAGAAGCAAATTTGCAGCGTTTTAGTAAAATTATTGTGCAATGAGTCGCATTCCTCTTGATGCTTGGTCAAAACGTGAGCAACTGTGCCTGGCATCGGCTGTATCCTGCAGTGGCGATCAGAATTGGATAACAGTAAGCCGCACACTAAAATCTGTCTGCGGCAATGGAAACACACGACCGGCAGATTGGTACTCGCAAAAGAATTGTGCAGTGCAGTATGGACATCTGTTGGAAACCGTGGAGACGACTAAACGCAAAAAGCGTACGAATGAAAGCAGCGCCGGCTTCTCTTCACCAGCAACTGTGGCTGTGGAAACACCAACCGAAATATTGTTACGCAGATTGACTGAGGAGCGCTTGCTAGAGATTAAAACACAGATGCGGCGAGATCAGGAGCTATACAGCAAGGTGCAACGTGAAATCGAGTCCTTGCAATCGGACATGATGAGCGAGGAGCAGTTGCAGCAAATGTGGCAGGAAATCGAGAAGGAGCAGGAGACAAAGCGCATTGATGAAATGAAGTTGGAAAATCGAATGCGGGAGCGCGAGCAACGCAAAAAAGATGTTGCAGGCAATTGGCGGAACACCAGCAACAATAACAACAACAATACCATTGACAGACGCTCTAATCTGACCGCAGACACAACATCCGTTGACATGGATGTGGAAGATATTGCCGGTAGGTTTGATTGATTTATTGATTTCAATTTAGATATAGTTATAACAAATTTTAATCGTATTGACAGGCATTACAGCGACAAGTGGCACCAACAAACAGCAGCCGGTTCCCGCACCACTCTTAACCTCGCTGCTTAAATCACCAGGCAGCAGTGGAAGCAACATTTCTATTAGTGTCACCTCGCCGACAACAACACCTACTACACCCGGATTCGGAAGTGTAGCACGGGCGACAGCACCGACGATAACTTCACTGTTGACCAGCGGTGCAGGAGCTATACCCAACCAACCAGCTATCGTTATGAAAAGTCCCAGCGATACAGCATTTATGACGCGGCCCATAAGCGGACCTCCTATACCTGAGGTAGCTACAACTGGACGCAGCCCATCACAAGCTGCTCCAACGCTGTCCATGTTGCTGGATAAGAACAAAATCGCAGCAGCTGCCGCGGCCGCCGCCCCTACAGGAAAAGCAAATGAATCTACAAGAACCACGGATCCAGAGGTTACTTCAAATAAGAAGCAGCCTGACGCAGTATTAGAACCATCGTGTACAGAGGCAGATGCTGTGGATGAGTCAGATGCAGAGGAGCAGCAGCTCCTTGAGGTATTCAAGAATATGGATGACATTATGGACGACATCGACATTGACATGGCCAGCGTTATTAATGAGGATATGTTAAAAGAAGTCAGTAATGTCGAGTCACCACCGTCGACGTCAAACAAAACAGAGGTAGTCGACTTTGAGGACAAATTGGACGCTCTCAAGCGTGAACAAGGAGACAGTCGAAAGTCAAGTAAATCACCAACCATACCGAAAGCTCCTGAAGTGGTCATTGGTTCCAGTGATGATTCCAATGACAATATACCACTGGCTACAGTTGCCTCTCAGGAAATCAAGGTTCGCAGCCAGCCCACAACCGAAAACATTACCACTGCGACAGCTCCAATTACCCATGAAGAGGTCATGGATGAGTTGAGCGAAACGATAACAATTGCCAGTAGCTCTAGTGAGGATAATCCACAAGAAATTCATTTAGACACGGACGGCGACAAGGTAGAACCAGTTGAAGAGAAAAAAGCAATAAAATCCCCCTACGCCGGAGTCGGAAAAAGAGCCGGAGGGCAGCATTCAGAGCCAAGATGTAGACGCCAAGATTGATCAGCAAGAAACAAATGCCGAAGGTAAGTTCAAGGCCAACTCATTGACGGCTTCTCAATTAAAAATGTTAGTTACAGCTCCAAAAGAAGACACGACTAAGGCACGAGTCACTGAAGCGGATAAAGCAGCACCTGAGCTACTCACTGAGCCTAGAACATTAATTGGTGCAACAGCTGGCAGTTCAGTCCATGACACAGACGAAGAATCCTCCTCTTTAACAGACAGTATCAAACATGATGAACCAGGACGCGGCACAAAGCCTAAGCAACAGTCTGAGCACAAGTCCGAAGTTGATCCAGGGACCGTTCCGCGACAGACACCAACCAGCAGCTCTAATATAACTCCAACTCCGGTGCCGGTATCAGCTCGTGCACCGTTGCTGCGTAAGCTTCCGCATCGTGATCGTTCCGAGAGTCCCATGGTGGACGATGACGCAACAACGGCTAGTGATCATTCAACAGCTAGGTCAAGTACACGGCGGCGTTGCTCATCCACCCCAGTAATAGACAGCATACCGAATTCGCCAGCATCTAGCGAACATACGGATGATCGAAGAGAAACTCGTGCCGCATCCAAAAAGCTCTTTTTGAGCATATATAGTGCGCTCCTGGAAAGCAGATATGCTGGACCATTTCGGCGACCCTTTCCCGAAGAACATTCCCATGCAGACTTATGCCTGCGCCCGATGGACTTGCCCACCATCAAACGCAACATTGACTCTGGTCATCTGCGCAACATCAGTGAACTTCATCGGGATGTGCTTCTGATGTGTCACAATCTTTTGCTGGTCTACAAGCCACAGTCAACGCAGCACAAGACGGCTCGTCTGTTTATGCAGGAGTGTCAGGCAGTCAAGGAGTTTGCAACCATAGCTCATTCACAATCCGATAACACCACCACAACCAACGTCGGTGGCAAGACGGAAAAAGAGAAAGAGAGGACACCTGCTGGAAACAAAGCACGCAGTGGTTCACGGAAGAGCCAAAGACATCATTAGACTGCAAAATGCTAACCGCTGTATTGCGGTTAACCAAATCAAAATTTGTATGAATAATAAACTATACAGAAATGCCACTGGTTCAGCATTCTTGCAAACTACAACATTAGTTTGTAACTTACTTTCAAAGTAATTTAATCAATTATCTATTGGAAAATAAAACCATTGCACAGTTCAGTTATCTCTAGTAATAAAAAAAGTAAGAAAAAAAAAAACAAAAATCGATAAACAAAATTTATATAATTAAATTTTAAAGTAATAGGTTAATTTAAAGTTTCATTTAAAGAATCTTAGAATACTACAAATTGTATTAGTTACGGTCCATGTTTGACAGCTAGAAATCAGTCGAAAAATATTAAATTTTGTAGTCTTCGAGAGCGGGACGAGTGGCAAATGGCGCGTCGATTCGGGCAGTAAAACTTTCGCAGGCAGCGTGACAGGCGCAAATCACATTGACACAGCCGAGCTGCACAAGAATCTGGGCCACCCCATTCACCATGATCGATGGCACAGAGAGGTTTACCACGATAGCACTTCCACACATAGGGCACAAAGTATTCCAGGTAGGAGATGCAGTTGCTCTGTTCGTAACACTTATCGTGTTGCCGGCAGCAACGATCAATGCCATCGGTGGGTACTCCATGACCACCAAAGCCACAATAGCATCCGTAGCCTTTATAGATCAGTGGGTCGCAGCTTGTGGAGCACTTAATCATGGAATATAGCCTGGTCACATCTCGTTTGCCTCTCTCGTTTGTTCGTTCACTGTCATTGTTCAAGGCCCACTTCATAGAGTATCCAAATGGATCGTTGGCACGCGCAATGTATACATTCTGACCATCCATCAGATCATCGTCATTCGCCTCTTCCTGGTTAGAGGCTATAACGTGAATGTCTGTAACGCGTCCGTTGAGGTGTTGGCTTTTCAAGTCCAAAAGAATCTCACCCCGGGGATAGTCCCCAAGTGGCTGACTGGACTGTTGCTGATTGATATGCCTGTGGAATTTGTATATTTATTATCGAAATTATTTAAGTTAAGTACTTTAAAAAACAAACTCAAAATCAAAATTATTTAATATACTTCCAAAATAAAATTAAAATGTATTCCAATTAAGTATTCTTCATTTCTTCATTTCTTTCCATCTTTGATTCAATTAATAAACAAAATAATTGAGATGGCGGTCTTTAGGCTAAAAATTTGAAATTGAAGTTTCCACTCGGACCTGAATTTCCAAACTTAAATTAAATTCAATCAGCCAAAGTTTAGTAGATTTATACAGGTTGGGGATAGAAGTTATTTGCTTCCCAAAATTCTAGACGAAGGTGAAAACCGGAACCGAAACCAGCCTGATAGTTTTTTTTAAATATTTGGTAGAAATATTTAAGCTAAATCATAATTAACTCATAATTCTCAATTGGTTCCAGCTTGTCGATAATAACGATTAGTTTGATGAGAATACTTAGTATTTAAAATTAAAGTACGCATTATTTATACATCATTAAATAACAAATTGTTACTCACTTATGGGACTGCTCCTGCCAATCCATTGGTGGCTTCAGCTCACCCGCCCAGCCCTCAAGGCCGAGCTGATGCCATTCACCTGATGACGATAATACCTGACTAGACTTTACAAGGCTGTTAGTATCTGAGTCAACAACAACATTTGATCTCTTTGTGATATTTGGAAAGATTGGTTCCGCAAAATCGGATCGCTGCATTGTCTGCATCTGGAAACTGTCTCGATCACTTGTCGGCATTTTAAATACGAACGTTGGATTGGCACTCTGCATGCTTGGACCATACATTTCCGGTATAATATGGTCGAGAAGAGCACTGTCATTGGTAACAGCCCTGAAGGCGTTCCAAATGTCTTGAGCGATTGAAGCATTATTTATCCTGGCTCCGAGACTTTGAACAGGCAGCAACAACAGCCCCATTGATACAAGTATTATCCACATTTTTCGTAAAATGAATGATACAAATCGACATTCGATCAAATAAATGATTAAATGCTCACGGAGTTGAGCTTACGCGAACCGAACGCGTCGAGCGGCAATCAGAAATTAAAACTGGTGCCCCAGCGAAATGCGGTAGTTGGCCAAGTCCAAAGACATGGTCTCTAAGTACACAACAGAAATGAAGCATGAATTGTTAAAAATCGTGTTAATATGAGTAGCAAAAATAACAATGACCAACTAAAGGCACGCTGACAGATTTGTTAAGAAGTAGACGCATAATGCCAGACATAAACTAGACTAGGTTTGGTGGGTCAGTTAACCGTAACCCACTTTGCTTGTACGCGTTAACTTACAACAAATGGGCGGCAAGTGAAGGCGAAGGTTACACCCCTCGCTGCAATCTATGCCATAAGCAGTTCATGGCCAAAATTTTAGGTTTTAATTGCCAAAAACGAACAACAATAACAAAAAGTAAGACAATGGCTCCGCAAATTTGGTGGTGGTTGCGGGTGGGTGGTCAACAAACAGTTGCCTGTCAGCAAAATAAAACTGGATATAATACTTAATCGTATGTGTGCATGTATGGGTGTTGTTTACCTGTTGCCGCTCATGTAATTTTGTTGTACGTTCGTTGCATGTTACGTGTGAGAGGAAAAACGAGAAAAATCGAACTTTTACCACAAGTCTAGCTAAGGTAAATTATATATGTTAAAGAAGATAATATAATTATGTTTTAATTATGTTACTTAGTTTACATACATAATGAAACCATGTTTCTCAACAAATATCCGTTTGCATAGTCTCAAAATGATTCAAATTTGCGCGCCTCCTGTTCGTTGGAACGGTTTATCGAGAAAATTGTCATCGGCGAACACGATTACTTATCGAATGTGTCTGTGTTGTAAAGGAGCAAGTTCAATGCTTAGAAATATAAAAATTTATAAATAATTAGATAATATATAAATTAAAAATTATACTTCATTCTTATGACGATATTTAAACCGATGTATCTGTTTATCAAGTTGTGTACTTCAGTCTGGTAAAAAACTCTGTTGAGATTAACAGTATGGTAATTTAATGTCACAAACAGTGTTGGGAAAGGGTTAAATAGATCAGCTTTAGATATTCTTGGCGCGCAATTTAATTAAAAATTTTATCAATTGCTTAGCTAAATATAACATATATATTTGTACCCAATATTATTTCGAAATTAGGTAAAAGCAAAGTACATAATTTGGCATTATACATTTGGTATAGACCTAACATAGAAACAGGTTCAGAAATGAAAATTGTTTTAAAACAATTATTTTTTTAAGCTTTACATCTGCTAAATCTTGCAAGATTCTCATTTTTTGTGGTATACACATACTGACGCTAATTGTCACAGTGGTACATCGGTTAATATACATAATTTTTATTGGCTCCATTGATTAAACTAACTTTTAATCCGTGTAATTTTCTAGATTCGCCATGAACAAATGCCTGTCCTCATCCCCCTTGTAACATTGCACTCAACATAAATAACAGATAGACAAAATGCTTTCATAAATCGCATACATATTTTATTGATTTAATAAATGTGATTATTTTTGCTTTCTTGGACATAAACACATATGTATGTGTACACACACGAGTCAAGTACGAAAGCAGCATCCTCACTGACTGGCAAACGGAAATGCCGCACATTGGAACGATCATTTTTCCAGCTGGTGCCGCTGCAGGCAGAGATCCAGAGACAATGTCGTCGTCTCTGCTCCGAGTTCAAGTTGCGACGTTCTGCTTTGCTTTAATCGCTGCATTGTCATCTTGCTTGCAGCGACCGCCGCTCTCTTCGTCCACTTGGCGTTGTAGCTGTCGTTGTTGTTCTGGATGTTGCCGTTGCCGTTGCTTTTGCGATGTGTTGTTGTTTTGTGGGAACGAGCACACTGCACATCACAAAGCTATTTTCAAATTGGAAAGGTTTTGCACTTCGCCAACGCAGTAGTTTCTGAACATACATATCTCTTAGCTCTTTCTTTTGTCGGCTGTAGCTGCTGCTGCCGCTGCCAACTTCTTACTCGTTAGTTTGCTATTTTAACTATTATATCAATTAGTTTCAGCGTTTGACGTCTGCCAGCTTTAAAGCATTGTGGACTTCTCGTAGTGTTTGCTTGTGTACGAGAGGAAATGCGAAAGCAGGCAACATCCAAGTTCGAGGCTAACTTAACGCCGTTGCAATTCACTGCACTTGGCTTTCTCGACTCTCTCGATGGGGTTGAAACCAACTAAAAGTGTGTTATTGTTGTTGTGTAAACGCTACCTACAAATATAGCAGCACTCTTATTTCGACAAATATGTAAATAAGCCAACAAATGTTTCTCTATTTTTTTTATTTTATTGGATTCCAGTGCGTTGGCATTTTCAGCAGCGTGAAGCCAGTAATGCGATTCCGGCAATAACAAGAGTTGAAAACAGAGGGTAGAGACGGACAGAGAGCGCGTCAGGGTTGAAAGGTGTTCCGGGCCTCGTTTTGTTCGCCAACTGAAATTATACTTGGAGAAATTTAAATGTAGTCAATGGCAGGTGTTACAGTTAAACGCGCGCAACCATTTCGTCGCTTGGCAGCACTGAAGAACAAACAGTACCAAATAAAACCGTTATATTTGTTGCCGATTACCATGTAGAGTAGTCATATATGTATAACTCTTTATTAGTTAGATAAAACCATACCAATTTTTTGTATGCTTTTTTTTAGTATATTTTTTCTTTATAAGATTTTTTAAATCTATAGAGTTTTATTTCGTAAAATTCAGGCAATCGTTTTGCCAAGTTGCGGCACACAATCACTCACACACCCTACTCACCCGCAGGCGCCAGAGCGTACTGGAATTGCGACAAACCCCTAGATAGTTTCACACGCTGACGTTAACAATAGCAACAACAAAAGAGCAGCAACCACCAGGAAACATCAACTTTGAATGCTGAGTTCAAATTTATTGCAACGTTATTAGGCATATGTCAACGGGTGGCAACGCATGCGATTCAATTTCGATACGGAATCGCGTGTCGCCTAGCCATAAAGCAGATACCAAGTGCACACAAATCAGAAAGGCTACTGGCTACAGCAGCAGCATGCAGCAACATCAGTTTACAGTGGCATGCGGGCGGCGGGCGACGGGTGTCGCAAAGGGGGCGTGTGAGCCAGCATATGCAGCGACGTCGCAGTTGACTTCTCCTTTGCGATCAAACAACAAACAATTGCTGCAAGCGTCAACGGACAGTTCAATAGGTCAATGACATACCTTTTTTTTCTCAGCTCAGCAGTTCTGTATTTTTGGCGGCGACTGTTGCTGCGGGCGGGTTCACTTTGTTTGTTGTCATTATGTGGGTCACGGGTCAGAAGCCAGTAAAATAATAATTAATTTTTGCTGTTATTTAACTAACAAGGGCTTTACATTTATGAGCTTACATACATACACATATTTAAACCAGATCTAGCACTAAGTAGTCGTATTTGGCTAATTGACGACTCCCGATAAATGCCTACTGGCAACTCCTTGGGCTCTGCTCTCCTCTTATCCATGGCCTAGCCATGTTGTGTGTGTTGACCCAACTTAATAGACGAGCATGAAATCTAGTCACGAACTTAATCATGACCAACCGTGCACTAGATCCATGTTCGCCGACAAAATAGAGTCAGAGAAGAGCAAGCCCAATGAGGAGTTGTATAGCAAGCACCATCAGCCAATGTGTCCCGATCTGTCTCTCTTTCTCTCGTTCTACATCTATACATCCATCCTGCAAGCAATGATTATTGCCCGTGCACGACTTTCTGTGGCATTTGACTGGAACTGTGACTGTAGATGAAGCTGGAGCTTGGACCTCTTTCTCCTGTGCGCCTGTCTTCCACGACTAGTGATTGGTGGATTGCAATTTTGTGAGTTTGTGGGCTTGGTTTTTTGGTTTTCGGTCACTTTTCGGATATCATTTCGTGTCATTGCTCGTGCCTGGAAACAATTTCAATTGGAACCGTTTTGATCGGTTTTCATAGCTCAATTGGCAGTTCACTCTTCCCACTCACCACTCTCCTCTCCGATCACACTTATTGTATATATTTTGTGTAGATGTATGGGTATGAATGAATCAAGCTCGAAGCTTCGAATTAAGGTTTATTATTTTTTGTTCGGCTCGTTGCTTTTTCTGCTGATTTATACAATAATTTTTACACTCGCCCTACTCCTCGCCCAACAAACCGAGTCTTTCAAAAGCCGTCGTCTGATTGTTTAAGAATTGTGGCGTCGTTGCAGTTTGAATTTCTGCCCGATCTGCACAGAAGTTTCAGGCCACACAATTCTACGGAAATGGCTGTTTACTCAGTGTCTAGTTATGTATTTGTCAAGCTATTATATATACATATGTACATATTTATTTAAATATAATTTAGCTACATCTCTAAATACCAAATGAAATGAAGAACGATCGAGGGAGAGAGAATATAGAAAAAAAAACTATGTAAAAGCAACAGGCAAAATAATGCGACAGATTGGGAAACAATCTTCCAAGAAATTTCAGTAATTTGTTCCGGTAGCAAATACTAATCATGAGAGAGAGGGAGAACTGAACGAACTGCCATTAAAATACAAAAATTTAAGGCACTTCTCTTAACAGGCAACTGGAAAGTGTTGTTGAACTCGCAGCCCTTTGAAAATTGACAAATACAAAAGTACTCAAATTTCTGTAGCACTTGAAATTTTTCATTTTTCACAAAACAGCCAAACAACTTAAGAATTAATTTAAGAATATTTTTTTATGTTGAGAATGAAGTTCTTTTGTTGACTTGTTTAAGCTGGTATATATAATTTACGAAATTATATACATTAGCGGTAATATGGTGCGTGTAATGAAGCCACCCAAACTCTGGGAAAGAGATCTAAATCATTTTCTCTCTCTTTCTTTTTTTCTCTGCTACACACACCAACACATATACATACTTTGGCAGCTGCCTTGCTTGAGAACATTTCGTTCTGTTCGGTTGACTTTCTGTACGTGTGCGAGAGAGTAGAGAACTGACTAATTACCTTGCTCAAGAACCAAATACAAAAATGAAGAAACAGGTAGGTAGTTTATGATGAAGAGACCGTTTCCGTTAAGGATTTCAACTGTATCTGCCAGTTAGATAAAGTTGCATTTGGTCCAAATTCAAAACGAAACTTGTGACAGCTCATAAGCAATCTTTTTCAACAACTTCCGCTAGTGATTTCATTTTCTGGGTTTGTATTCTTATTTTCAATCCATTATTCGACGCCAACACATACATATCACATTGTAAATAAATTTAGAGATAAGACACGTGCACTTCTCGTTGATTAAACTACCGTTTTTAATGAGTGTGGATCTAGTCACAAATACAAAATTCAATCAATGTGAAACACTGGACCCTCACCCACTAAAAACAGAAGTAAGAACACTACACATACATACATATAAATGTATCTACGATCCTTTATTCATTCAAGCTTACCAATGTGGGGCGTGCACTTAGTAAGAGCTCAGGCATTTTGTTGCTCGTATGTCAATTTTTAATTTCAATTATTAAGCGATAGTGCAAAAACTGGAACAACAAAAACAAACCACGCTGCTACAACGTTTGTTATATTGATAAGCAACAGGCGGAGGCAGTTCTCAGCTTTCTTCGATGCGATGCGTTGTGTTGAGCTCCTTATCAGCAGTAAATACACAGCGAACATTCACACATAATACACATCCATATATACATACAATCATAAGAATAGACGATTTTAGCGCCTAAAAGTCGTTGGTTTTTGAAATTTATAATTGAACTACTTTCAGCTAGTGTGGCAACGCCACGAGTGAACCGCTTATTTGCAAGCGTAAAAATATAGGGACCGCGCTCATATGTGTGGTCATGTATATACATACCTATACACAAGCACACATGCAAAAAGCAAAGCTTACACACGCGCACAGCAACAACGATTGCTGCTTTTGTATATAGACATATATGTGAGCACAAATGTATTGGTGAGTAACGATGGCTGCGCTGATGGCTCAAGTTGATAGCAGTCGCAGTTGTTGTTTATGTTGTTGAAGCTGCTGCCGCAGTCGCTGCTTTTATTTTTCAAGTCTTGTCTTGCCTTGTCTTCTCCTTCGTCAATGTTGTTCTTGTTATCCTTCTTCTTTATTAAGAGAGCAAGAGATCATATACTTGCTGCTCTTTCTGCCTCATCAAATTGGAGAAGTATGGCGAATTACATTCACACACACACATAACACAGAAAACACTCAAGAGAGCAAAAATTCAACTGTCTATTCAGTCATGATATTCGCCGTCGTCTCCATTGTGTTGTCGATTTTATTTCCATATTTATTCCGCAAATTCAGTTTCATTAAATTGTTATTGAAATTAAATCATTTCTAATTAGACGACCGCCAACTGATCCAACTGTAAATGCCTCGTGCATCCGCTCATCATTTCGGTAAAATGATGTCTATGTATGTTTCTCTGTGCATGTGTTTGTGTGCGTGTAATCAACGGCAATTTGAAAAAAAAGCTAGCAGAAACGCTATGTATGTATGTATATGTGAAAGCATTTACTCTCAAGCACGACTTTTGATTTGTAATATTTTACATATTATATCCAGTTTTATTTTAATATCGTATATAAAATGTTTTCCGCTCAGATTGTTTCATTTATCCCTGAGAGAACGACGAAGATGGCGGCCTGGGGGGAATGAGAACTAATACATCAAACTACTCAGTACTACTTTTTGCAGTTAGATTGAAATTTCGGTAGTGTACAGTTAGTAAATTTTCTCCATGCATGAGTATGATCACACATTGGCACACAAACACGCACACGCGGCGGGTGACAAATAAACACGCGTTTTAATTAATATCGTTTAGTCTGGTTTGGTTCTGTTTATACTGCGATTGTTTATAGTTTGTTGTGACTAGTCTGTTAAATTTTTATTGCAAAACTGCAAGCGTTCGACGACTGCGCAGACTGAGACAGAAACATTGAGCAGAATCAGCGACCACTCGCAAACGTTGCTCTTATAAGACTAACTCAAAGTTAAGCCATAGACACACTCTATAGAGCAGAGACATTGCTTGGGCTAGCACAAGAGAGAGTCAGCCCGAGAGCTGAGCGAAAAAAGAGCGCGGCAGAGCGAGAGCGTATTTTCAAATTTACGATCGGATCTCACCAACACTCTGTAACACGATTGGGGGCTGTCAACGCGCGTAAAATATTGATTTAAAAATATTCCAAAAGGACATTGCCATTTACATCACAATATAAAAACATTTAAAATAACATTAATAAAACTTTGTCAAATATATGTTTTTATATAAATATTTTTAAGTTGGCAGCACCAGCATGGTGGTAATTGAACTCTTACTGTACGTGTGCACTCACACAACTTACCCAACTTACACACATAAGAGGCGCATTTAGTATATATGAGAACTTAAGTGTGTGAGTTGCGCTCGCGAGCTTGAGTTTGTGTGTGTGTGCAATCGTGTGCAAATGATACAAAGAAGAATTATATCAAAAGCAAAAGAAAATAATGATGACGCAGTGAAAAAATTATATTAAAATAATTACAACCGCGCGTCCAGCTTACACTTGGTAAAGAAGTAAACGTCGTCTTCGACAACGACGCGTCGCTGCTGTTTGTTACTGACGATGCTTGTCGACGCGCGCACCTTTTAACTGTGGCATGTTTTTGTTGCTGCTGTTGCTGTTGCTGTTCTTGTTGTTGCCGTTTCTTTCCAACGATCGTTAGCGGGGTGGGTTTCTTAAAGAATTGTAGTGAAATGCTTGGGAAATGTTAACAGTACGCTAGCGTACATACTCAGGAATAGTGAATGTGTGAATGGGTACAGATACATATACATACCTACATATGTATGTATTTATGTATTGATGTACGTACGTAGTGGTTCCCTGCTTAATTGACCTACTATATTTTAACAGAATATTTCGAATTCAATCCCTAATATACATAAAAAATAAAATGAGAATATTTGTCATTAGTTTAAACATTTATTAACAAATTTGCGCTTTTAAGTGATATCTAACTCCTTCCCATTTAAAAAAATATATACTGAAAGGCACTGTAGGTACATATGCATATTGGTTATGTACTGTACATACAATTGTACATTTATCTTTACGCGATTTTTGATGCTGTTGTGTTTGGTTTGCCAATTCTTTGGCAAAAGGTAGGGGAGACACTCAAAGGGCTCGTGACGTCAACGCACACGCGCAGCTGTTGCTTGACACTCAGTCAGTAGTCGTAATTTCCAGATATGTGCATCCATTATACAAAATGCTAGCGGGCGCGTCCATTATATTCCTCAAGCTGACACAGTTCAGATCGGTTTCGACTCTGGCCGGTCAATGGAGTTGTGCAAAAATGGTACAAATCTGTCTTTAAATACATATATTTAATTCATTTGTCGCTTCCTGTAATTGATATTCATTTCCGGATCGCATTGATAAACTAATTTGACAAATATTTAAAGATCTACGTAACATATGTTTAAGGTCTTTTATTTCGGCTTTTTAGACCTAATGCTTAACGCAAAGTCACAGCTTAAATCACTTTAGTTGACCCCACCCAGTTAAGATAAAAAAAAAAAAATAAATATAATCACACACTGTGATTTTGCGAAATTTTTGAGGTGTGTGACCGGAGAGTGGGTTTAACGAAGTGTGGTGTGGATGTGGATGTCAATACCAAAACCGTCGCCTGACCCATGCCAATGCAATCTCAGCTGGTGCAATTTCAATTGCTTTTTGTATCTTGTAAATGTCATTGCGCTGGCAGGGGCCGTTGCCCAACTGCCAAGCCATCCACATCCACGTCCGCGTTCACTCACATTAAATTATGTACACTCCTTTTGTTTGAAATACATAGTACATATGTATATATTTAAATCGCTCTGTTGGCCTATCTAAGCAGCCGAAAAATAAGGAAAAACAAAAAATAGATGCTAAAAAGAAAGATGCGAGCCATCTAATGGCTCAAACAAATGGCAAAGTTCAAATGAGGTTAACAGCATTTCAAGCCGCATCCACTGTGCTGGCAAATGTAAGGAGCGCTCCTGCTCGAGTCCGGGGCCACCAATATGGATGAAACTGCAGTCAGCTAAAGCAAACAAACCAACAAACAAACAAATGAAATGAACGAACGAACGAGCCAAGCAACTAAGCGGCCAACGAACAAAAAGCCCAAAAGCATCTTAAACGACAGGCAGAGGTAACATGACCATAGTAAGATAGTTACAGCTCCAGCATCAGCATCAGCTTTATATATATATATATATATACATATATATTTAGCTATAGCTTCAATAAAACGAAATGCGCACAAATCTGTGGACGTCTGCCGATGCCGATGCCGAGGCACATATAAAAACCTTTCTAACGATCGTTTACCTCTCGCAAAATGTAACAAAGGAGTCGGGCACAAAACTTGCCTGGCCTGGCCTGGCTAGTTGATGCGGGCCAACAGCAGCAGCCTGGGCCAGGCCAAGCCTAGGCCACTAGCGCCCACTTCCTACTAGTTGCTCTTCGTGGACTTTTCGTGATGTTGCACTGTTGCTGCTGCCCACAAACTTAGAAGCCATACACACGTACAAACTTGGCCAAAGTAAGACCAACTAAGATTTTGATTTTCTGTTTATGCTGCTGCTGTTGCTGTCGCTGTTTCTGCTGCTGTTGCACGGCCGTAGTTAGAGGATAGCAGCTGGCGAAGTTGACCATAATATGCTGGCCATTTGCCCCTTTGCATACGCCACTGAGTCAAAACGCCAACCGTTGCCACTTGGACAGACCACGACCGCTCACCTACCCGAAAATAAAGAAAAAAACAAAAAAAAAAAATACAGAAAAAAAACGAAAAAGAAAAAATATCCGAAAACGAAGTTCAGGCGAACAGGGGGAAAATATAAAGAAAAGAGTAATAACCAGTTTTGTCTCCCAAAAAAGCCAAACAAATGAAGTCAAGCCGAAGTAAAAAAGAACGTACCTCATGTTTACGAGTAGAAGAAATCCAAACTTCAGGCCAAAAGCAGCGAGTAAGCGTACGATCAAGCAATCGAGCGTTCCTCGGCCACAGATGGGGCCACACTGTAGCGGCGGGGGAGAGGGGCCGAAAGAGTGGAGAGCCATGTGCCGGGTCGGGTCGGGCGCTCTTCAGCTTCAGCTTCAGCTTTAACTTTAACGGCCATCATCAGATAGAGCAAGCAGGCAGGCAAACAGGCAACAAGCGAGCGAAGAGCCAGTACAGTTGAATTGAAGTTGTGGCAAACGGGTATTGAGGGAGTTGGCAGTAGGTCTTGACTTGGCTTGGCTTCGTTTTGGTCTTGGTCTTGATGTTGCTATTGCTATTGCTGTTGGTGTTGGTGTTGGTCTTGCTTTTTGGTTTTGGTTTTGTCTCTGCAGCAGTGTCGACAACGTTGTAGGAGTTTTGGCTACACAGAAGTTTAGTTACATGCTCATTACATAGATACACACACACACATTGGTACAGACACACACACACACACACATTGGTACAATAAGAACAACAACAAGAACAACGGCTTGAACATTGTATGTGGCAAGCTATAGATACATACAATTTATGTATTGCAGATACATAGATAGAAGTGAGCTGACTACGCGGTTTACTTGTACTTCTTGTACTTGTCTTTCCTCGGATGCTGCTTTTGCCTTTCTAAACTTTAGGCTTTTCCGATGCTTATCGCGCCAAGAAAATAAAAAAAATAAACATATATACAAAAGAGTAGGAGAATATCAACAACTAAACTCCCACAAAATAAAAAAAAACAGCGAGTGAGTAAACGGGCAATTTCTTTGGCCCAGCTTCGATATAGACTGTTAACCCCTCGGAAGAAGATCTTTCTTGCTTTTCACATGCATAAATTGTGAACGAAAAGTGCTCCAACTGTGGAGGAGGAGGAGGAGGAGGGGGGAGGAGGGAATCGTCTTCAACATCATTAGTTTTAAAAATTTTCTGTATTGTCCGCTCTTGTATCTACGTATCTATCAATGTGTGTGTGTATGTGTATATAGTATCTGTATTTGTAGGTACATTGCACGTTGTTAGTGGTTTGATTGTTCAGGACTTGATTGTGGTCTTTGGCGGCCATTGCAATGGTTCTAGTTTTAACTTTTCAACTCTTCTGGGCCCGTTGTCTTCCCGATTGTGTGCGAGTAATTGTGAAAACGATTTAGACGAATTTTCCAGTTCAATTGCGCTTTTAATTTAAATTGCAACTTTAAAACTTGGTCCGCTCTATTCGTTGTTGTTGTTGTAGCTGTCCTCGTCAGCGTCATTACCTGACACAAATCAACTGTATTTTGTTGTTGCTTTCTTTATATTTAATTTTATTTTCCTTTTTCCACCCGTCGAAAGCTGTCTGAAAGTTTATTCTTGGCGATTGTCAATTGACTTGAGCTTGGATGAGACTAGTTAATTAACAATCAGCCAATTGATATGGCAATGTCAGCTGCAAGTTCCTCTTCAAGTGGACGGAAGTCAAAGTTCAATGAGATGAAAAGTTAATGTGGAGCAAAAATTGTTTATTTAACTAAAAAGAGAGGAAGTTCTTTCATGTTTCTGTAGAAGATTAACAACAAAATTATCAAACACAGGCGTAATCAATATATGCTCGATTTGATGACTTCGCTAGGAGATACCCTATACTCTAATAACACAAATAATAAATTTTACATAGATATTATATTCAGTTGAAATGTCTCAACAGATAATTTGACATTTAAAATTATTCAGGTTCGATTTCTGAAGCTTCTAAGATTTAAGATTTTTGACTTGTTAGAGTTTTGTATCGAAACATTACATACTATTTACAAACATAAGGAGTATTATTCATAGCTTAGTTAATGTCCAATTTGTAAATATCTCGTAAAATTTTATTGAATATTGAAAAAGTCTTAATTCACAAAATTAAATTTTAATTTTCTTATAATTTGTTTGGAATTTATAGATATACATAACTAAATAATTTGTAAGCCTTGATTTGTCATGTAATTTGTTTATTTCCATGCTTATTTGTAGAATGCAACTAACAACTTTGATGGCTGTTAAATGAGCAAACATTAAGGTAGGTATCCCTCTCGGAGATTATGGAGATGGAGACAGCAATGATGCGTGCTGCATGTTGCACAGTCTTTGACCGTGTCAGCCTTTCACCGTTGCAGTGGCGTGCCACCGTTAGTGGCAAGTCGAGGTCCACTCGAACTACGACTAAAGTGAGTAGCATTAAGTTTAAGAACAACAAATTGACTGCTGCTAAATTTCACTGTTTATTTCTTGTAGTCGAGCTTGAAATTAAAAGACTTTAAACAATCGTGAGAATGGCACTTGAACATGTTCAAAACTATAATGGCCTTAAACGAAATGTACAAGAAACGGCAACAGCAACAGCAACAACATAAGCAACAACAACAGCAAGACAAATCAACAAGCCGCAGTCAGAGCCAGAGACCAAGTCAAAGCCAACAAACGGAGCAAGCCACAGCCACATCCACAGCCACGGACAGGCGGCTAAATGAACAGACAGTCAATCAACTTTAAGCAAAAAGCACAACGACAACGTCAGCTGCGGCAGAGGCAGCAGCAGCAGCAGCAACGACAGCGGCAGCAGCAACGACAGCGGCATCTCCGACGCAACGGCATCAAAGAGAAATGCGCGCGCTGATCGCTCGCTTTTGCTTTTGGCTTAGCTTTAGCCTTTGCTACACGATCATGAGATGGAGCTGGAGATGCAGATGATTTAAGGAGCGCGCGTTGAGAAAACTATTACAAAATGATCAAAACAACTAAAACGAAATCAAATCAGTGTGCGAACTGGACCTGGACCTGGACCTGAACCTGGGACCTAAATGCTGTTGTGGAGACGGCGATCGTATCGGATTGGATCGGTTCGAGACTCGATTACAATAATTAGAATCAGCTACGCGCGATCCACCAAATCACAACAGAATCAGCCACAGCATGAGCAGCAGCAACAGCCAGCAACAACAACATCAACAACAACAACAAGAGCATTGTTATAGTAGTGCAGATCCGCGCTCAGATACAGATACAAATACAGATACAGATAAGTCAGCTATTACGTGCATATACAATTTTTATAAGAAATTGAAGTCAAGAAGTAGAATTAAAACAAAACTCATCAACGATGTTGACGATACAATTATACTACATACATACAAAAATTTATATTGTACTATGTATATGTGTATGTCTGAATACGAATATGTATGTGTATCTACTAGATACAGATACACACATGGCATGACTCAATTGCGCTGTGTGTGTTTGAATGTGTGTGTGTGCGTGAGAGTGTAGTCAAAGAACAGACCAGCGGACAAGACGGACGTAAGATCCATCTTCAGCTTCATCAAAGCATCAAAGCAATTTTCAGTTAACAGCTCTCAGCTCTCAGCCCGATGCACTGTAAGCGGTAAGCTGTGTATCTGCTAGACTGGCTCAGGCATCATTGGCAAAGCGAATCGGGCAAAACGAGAAATTGAAAAGACAGTTACAACGTCATAATGAAGCTAAAGCTATGCTGGCAAAAGTTTACCAAATCGACAGCAAACCGCACGATACACAAACCCTCAAACCCCAAAGATATACACACACATGTACAGGCTCACACATACATGCAGCAACGGTCGTGATGTTGTTATATATAGCCAAACATATGTATGTAAGATTGCGCTGTGCAGACGCGAGCATTGAGTTTTTGCGATTGAAATTTTGCAAGAGAGCATAAAGAGCGAGCCAGTGTTAAATCGGTTGGTTCTCTCGCATGCGAGAGAGCGTTGCGCACACAGTGAAAGGCGTGCGCTTGACAGCGCGTCAACAGTAGCGTGTGGAGCGCACGCATTGCGCATTGTAATTATGTTGAAGCGCTTTGCAACACTGTCAGAAACAAATGTAACCATTGAATGAAATGTGATCTCGTTTTATGATAATGAAATTTATATGTCTGTATGTGTAAGCTGCACATAAGCTCACATTCAGACACACACACACACACACAAAAGGTATGTTCTTGCAAGTAAATTACTCTAGCAGTGCAATGCATTTTGTGCATCTTGATTCAGTTGCTGCTGACACAGCATCATGAATGCTGCAACTATTACAAATATACCCTGCTACTTTATATGTATTTGTTTGTGTGTTTGTGTTTGTGTGTGTATGCTTTTCAAGCAAAATTTATTGATATTCATTGTTTGTTTGTTGTCGATCGTCTTCATCGTTGTCGTTCTCGACTTTGTCGCTGCTTGCTGGCAACTGAAATCACAATTGTTGGCTCTTAAGAAAAACAAGTAAGGACGCTATTGTCGAGTTTCCCCGACTATATGATACCCGTTACTAATTTCAAATATACATTCATCGCATCTATTGATTATTTCTAACCATGTTCAAATTTACTGTATACATTTAGGCACTCGTGTTCCTTACCAACTTAAAATAGACTTAAATTTTCCGTCATAATAAATCGATCTTGATGCCATTAATTGATATGACTGATTGTAAAATAAGGAAAAGAGTATAGTGCTGTGTATCTTAGCCCGCCACGCCTGCTACATTACAACAAATGCAATATACCCTTGTATTTTACGAGTAACGGGTATCAAAATTGCTGATGCTGCTCTGTCCCAGGGCCTGGGCCTTTACTTCTAGTCACACACAGACGTTTCCTGCAGACACCTACAAACATATACACGTATGTATGTATGTATGTGTATGCTTGCGGGGTACTTGCAACTGGCTTTTGGTCTATAATTCTTGTTTGTTGCTTTCGTGCTGCAAAAGATAAGGAGCAGGAGCAGGAGCAACGTGATTCTTGCTGCCGGACACAAGCTGCAAAAGCGGCCAATACAACCATGAGGCTGGCATAGCATCTTTAAACAGGAAACTGTATGGCGCAATCGCTCCCAAAGGAAGCGAACTAGTAATATTTACATTTATTGCAAAATTATGCATATTTTTTTGTATATATACATACATATAAACAAACCATGAACCTTAGATGCGCGCATTTAATAAACGTACGTACATTCATACATGTACGAATCTCAATGCAAGCAATTATTATTCTCAATCTACATAGTCATGTACGAACCGAGATTCGAGATTATAAGGAAATTTGTTGCTGTATTACAACACTGACCATTTTTGTTTCTGTCGTGAAAAGCTCTCTATAATGTTATATTAACAGTGTGCCCATATTACATTGATTCATAAATTTGTTTATTTATAAGTATAGTTAGTGAATTCATTATTTGATTATAGTGAATATACAATCGTTACCACGACCAAATACATAATTATAAATGACTTTGTAACATGAATCAAATTTATTAGATCGTGAACTTATTTTTCGGGTCTAAGCCTATTTCCGCGGCTGGAAGTGAAAAGCAAGTGGTGACCCAAAGATTTCCATGAAACGTTTTTGTGGTTACAGCTTTCTTGTTTATGAAAATTTCACGCTAGTCGAAAGAATTATTAATTGCGCAGCAGCAACGGCTGCAAAGGCAGCAACAACAGCAACCACCGCAGAAAACAAGAGAAGCAATAGCAACCAAGTGGGAATTATGCATCGTTGCGCAGAAGCAGAACGCAGTACACACACACACACACACATACACACGCATAGCCAGTTTTCCAGAGTGTATGTGTATGTGTATCTTTGTGTAAGCGCGTGTAAAAATATGGTAAACATGATAATACGTAATAAAAAAAATAGTGTAACAGAAAAGGGAAATATAAAATCGGGTACAAATTTTCACCAAAAAACCGTTTGCGTCGCTTGGCCGCAGTTGTTGCTGTTGCTGCTGTTGTAAAAGCTGTCTGTCTGAATTTGACGATTTCGTGGTCACACAGTGTGAAGAATGGGCTAGGAAATATTTATTGTATGCAAGCGTTGTCGTTGTTTGGTGGCCTGTTACAGCTTTACAGATTACTGAGCCAGATAACAAATGAAAGTGCCTGCATTTGTTGTGTTCGCTCCGAAGATGGATGTGGATCCCAAAGAACGAGTTGCTCTTTATACTAAATTACGTTGCTTTGATATTTTCGATGCAAGATTTTCTGAGATTTGTATGTGTACAAACATAAGCTTTGAATTTTGTGTAAACTTAACTGTACTTACAACTTGAGATTATTACTGGGTACAAATCTAGGAATAAATGAAAATATAATGTTAAAATACTCTATGTGACGTCTGTCATATAAACTTGGTATCTGATAACTTGTCAATAAGTGTTGTAGTTCACTGGAGATCCGGCAGCTTTGTCAAAGATCATTTTACAGCACTGGAAACACAGTCAAAGGAACTGTCAGCGTGAAAAATCATTTACGAATAAATATGGCTAGCAAGTTTCTGAATTTGGGATCGAAGCTGCTAAATTCGACCAAGAATTTAGTAAATTGGACATCCGTAAGACTTAGTGGATCAACCAATGCTAGAAAATGGATTGGCACCCGCCAGAAGCTATTGACCTTTGGTGCTCTAACTGGGACTGCCGGATTATTGCTGTACGCTTTGGATGCGAGCGTTGACGCTTCCAGCGATTGCGTGCATCCGCCCAAGCAGAATTGGGACCATAATGGCTTGCTATCGGCCATCGACAAGGAAGGCGTGCGTCGCGGCTATAAGGTGTATAAAGAGGTTTGTGCATCCTGTCATTCCCTGCAATACATTGCCTATCGGAATCTTGTGGGCGTCTGCATGACTGAAGCAGAGGCCAAAGCTGAGGCGGAGTCTATAACCGTGCACGATGGACCCAATGATGAGGGAAATTTCTTCGATCGCCCGGGTAAACTTTCCGATCATTTTCCGCGTGCTTACCCAAATGAGGAAGCTGCTCGGGCTGCCAATAACGGGGCTTATCCGCCTGATCTAAGCTATATTGTCTCTGCACGCAAGGGAGGCGAGGACTACGTATTTTCCCTTTTGACTGGATATTGTGAGCCTCCAGCTGGCTTTGCACTTCGTGAAGGACTTTACTATAATCCATACTTTTCCGGTGGTGCTATCGCAATGGGTCAGCTAATTGACAGTGAAGTCGTGACCTATGATGATGCTGAAATTGCTCCGTCGGGTAGCCAAATAGCTAAGGACGTGGTGACATTCCTCAAGTGGACATCCGAGCCGGACTCTGATGTACGCAAGGTTTTACTGATCAAGGTGATTTTCATATTAACGTTTTTGACCGGAATCAGCTACTACATCAAGCGTTTGAAGTGGTCCTCATTGAAGTCGCGAAAGATATTCTATATGCCGGAGATAATGGAGAAGGGCAAGTCAAAAGACGGCGGCGATAACTGTCCGAAGTAATAATATTTAATGTTTATAAAATAAACTTTTAAGTGCTGTGGCACTATATAAATATTTTTTTCAAATTTAGCGGGTAAGTTTCAGGGCTGCAAAGATATGAAATGCACATGGATGAAATTGAAAGACATCGATGAAGCTCATCGATATTTTTATATGCTGCGGCGAGTTTGGTATTTTCATGGTTTTCGATATTTAAATCGATATTTATGCGTCAGTTATTTTTTTTTATCGAATGTCGGCTAAATAAGTCGAAAACAAATATAAATGTACTTTAATGGCATCATTGAAATTTATGAAATGTCTGCAATATGCTGCCCAGAAACATAGCACACAACGCCGAAAGGACCCTCAGTCCACACCCTACGTAAACCACGTAATAAATGTCAGCACAATCCTCGCCGTAGAGGCAAAAGTTGATGACGAGGCTGTGCTTATGGCAGCCCTGCTTCATGATGTCGTGGAGGACACAGACGCAACATTTGACGATGTAGAGAAACTGTTTGGAGCGGATGTTTCCAGTCTGGTCAGAGAGGTGACTGATGACAAATCACTGGAGAAACAGGAACGCAAGCGTTTACAAATTGAAAAGGCGTCCAAAACGAGTAGCAGAGCGAAACTTATCAAACTGGCCGATAAGCTGGACAATCTGAGGGACCTGCAAGTGAATACTCCACAGGGATGGACAAAAGTAGGAAAATGTATAATTTATTACCAGATATGCTTCTTGTTCAACATTGTCTTAACTACAGGAGCGTCGGGAAGAGTACTTTGTTTGGGCCAAACAGGTGGTGGACAACTTACGTGGTACTAATAAGGTTCTGGAGGAACAGCTTGACGATATATTTCGTGAGCGCAATCTACTATGAATTTTAATAAACCAAGAATAATGCTAGGCACTTGGATTAATTTTTATGTTTTTCATAAAATGACAGCATGAGCTTGGCGAGCTGCTGCGTTTCATCCAGCGTGATGGCATTGTAGAGGGAGGCGCGAATGCCGCCCACAGAGCGATGACCCTTCAGTTGAATCATACCCTCGGCTTCAGCCTTGGCTAGGAATTCCTTTTCCAGAGCATCGTTGCCGGCAGCGCTGCCAATGCGGAATGGTACATTCATGTGGGATCGGACATGAGACTCCACAGGGCAGTAGTAGAAGCCATTGGACCCATTGATAATGTCGTAGATTATCTTCGATTTGGCCTCGGCCAGTTTGGCCATGCCCTCAATACCATTACTACGTTTGATCCACTGGAAAACCAAGCCCATTACATAGATGCTGTGAACAAATATATGATATTCATCAAGCACAAAAGGTAATTTGGTACAAAATCAACTTACCCGAAGGTGGGAGGTGTGTTGAGTAGGGAGCTGTTCTTGTCCATCAATTCAAAGTTCAGTATAGAGGGTGTGGTCTTTAGATGCTTCCCAATTAAATCTTCACGAACAATTATGACGGTGACACCTGCAGGTCCAATGTTCTTCTGGGCACCAGCAAAAATTAATCCGAACTTGCTGACATCAAAGGGTCTGGACAAAAAATTGGACGACATGTCGCAGGCCAGCGGAACATTCGGTTCAACCTCGGGTATAAAATCGAATTCCACACCTTCAACTGTCTCGTTGTCACAATAATAGACATACGAGGCATTTGGGTCTAGCTTCCAATCCTTCTGTCGGGGCACATCTGTGTATTTGTCTACCTTGGGCAGCACTGCGTTCACCTTGCCATATTGGGCGGCTTCCTTGGCTGCCTTTGCCGACCATGAGCCAGTGATGACATAATCCGCTGTGCCAGTGCGCCCAATCAGATTCATTGCGACCGCTGCAAACTGTCCAGTGCCGCCGCCTTGCATCAACAGCACCTTGTAATTGTTGGGTATGTTGAGCACTTCACGCAGATCCGCAATTGCCGAAAATTGTATCTTTTCATAGTTGCCGGAGCGATGTGACATTTCCATTACAGATATGCCGCTGCCATTGCAATTAAGGAGATTGCTTTGCACTTCTTTCAGCACCTACACATACATTTGAATTGTGCAGCAAATAAATATTAATACAGGATTACATATATATTTTGTAACCCTTAAATTTACTACTAACCTCTTCAGGCAATTTGGCAGGGCCGGCTGCAAAGTTAATAACCATGATGATGCTCTCCGATTTAAGAACGTTGACGGCAAGTCGTTAAAGTAGAACTGAAAGTGTTGAGCGAGCAGCAAATAAAGCGATCGACCGAGCGACTGCGACGCGACGCAACTCTGCTGATAAATGCGCAGTTATACAGCTAGTCAAGAAAGTGTTTTGACAACATAAAAGTTCGCTAATTATTTTTTTAATTTTTACAAAATTGTTAAATTCAATTATTTTAGAAAATGTAAATACAGAATATTTATTTTAAATTGACCCTTTAAAAAAAATTACCAATTCATTTCATTTGATCACAAAGATTTTTTTTTACATTGAGTTATGCTCTATTTTTTTCCATGCGCAATTACTTAAAAAAGTTTTTAATTCTCAAGATTTAATTTATTACTATAAAATAAGGATTGTTATTATTGTTCAAAAAGAAAGCTGATATTGTAATTTTAGTTTTTATGGACAACTTATGAGTTAACGAAATGAAAGATAAATTATAGCTTAATCCAGTTATTGGAAAATAAAATATAAAAATATTGCCCAAGATAAATTTTTCAAATATTTGATTTTGTCAAAACACAATTTTGACTAACCATACGAATATGTATGCACACAACAGCAATATATAATAAAGCGTGTCTGTAAAATCATACTGGACAACAAATTTGCCAACCAGAGGCGCTCCGTTGACTGCTAACAGTATGCTGACATTATTATCAGAGTTCGTTTTGCGACGCCACTGGAAAAGCAGCAGAGAAGCCGCAGAGAATGCGAAACTCAAACCCAGACAGAATATAATCGACACCGTCGCTGTATTTGATCAAAACAAGTTGAAAAACCGCAGCGACACGACGCAACTTAGACTGCAAAATACGAAAACAACACGCGATTTACTTCTCTACTGTCATTGTCTCTTTCTCTGTCTCACCACTGTATTTACAAGTGGTTGGTTGCTATGCACTTTGCTGGAAGAGGCGTAAACAAGTGCAACTGGAAGAAATAAGCAAGCTACAGGCAATAACGTAAGTAAAGTAGGGCTCGCCTATGATGAACTTACTCGGAAGCTCATTGAATTTGTACTATAACTAAATGAAAGTTATTTATTAATGTCAAATAAAAATACGAGGTTAAATTCAATGACTACTTATTGACATATAGTACACTTCGAGAGCTATTTAATAATTTAACCTGACTTAATATACATACATACATACGATATGTTTATGATAACAGTATTAAAATATTTCACACACGCATATGTATATTTTTTCCTGTTATTCGAAATACTTTTAAATCAAATACACGAATAGAGATCAAAACATTTAAAGGTCAGTACAAAGTCATCTTTAATAAAAATCAATATGAAACGCGAAAATAATATATGTACATATGTCATACATACTATGTATGTATGTGATTTTTCGATTTTAGCAAAACAATATTTTTGAAATACAGATTTTAGTCCTTTTCATTAAGTTGAAATTTCGTCAAGAAGTTTATCGTTTTAGTTAAACCTGACTGTCTTAAAATTATACAGAATATTGGCTATTTAATTGCCAGGCTATATCTGATCATAAATATCTACACAAATGTTCATACGCATGTATTTGCAATAGAACCTATAAATAATAGTATTCAAGTAAGTTGAACCTTATCTCATTGATTAGACGATATCGCTTCAGGAACTAGAAACTTACTCAGATTTTGAGCGATTTGACATAGATTACTTATGCCATTCAAGGCGAGATGGTCTAATTACTTTATCATCCATTGCTTTAGTCCGTATGAGAGAAAAGTGCTTAAATTTTCCAATTTACTTCTATGCCGAGTGGCAAAACGAATTTCCAATGAGAGGCAAGCAACGTGACTGGAAATTTAAACGAGCGAATTTCCGTGCGGGTTCAAGAGATGAATGTGTGAGTGTGTGTGTGAACAGTAGTCAATGTGTGTGCTTGTGTGTGTGTGTCTGTGTGTGTGAATGCTGGTCATTCATAAACGTTAGGCTTTAAGTCAATAATTTAGCGATTGCTTTTTAAAGAGGCTTGGCCCGTCAAGTACTTGCATGTAATTAAAAACAACAGTTTCTTGAACTAAATTATTTGTTTAAGATTTATTGTCACAATTTGTTTCAGCTTAGAACTGATTTGTAAGTGTTTAATTTTATGACTCCGCCTGCACTTTGCCAACGATCTCGCTCCAAAAGTTGCCGTAATCTTGTAGCACAGTGCCGCTGCAATGGAAACAATTCATTATAAACAAGTATTCAATTCAATGTAAACCGTGCTATAAATGTTCACATTAACATGATTCGACAGATTTGTAGAGATGTTTATGAAACCTAATGTAACACTGCTCTACAAAAGTGCAGACAATATGTTTGAAGCTGAATTTTTCTTCGTTTCTTCGTTTGTGGTAATTTATCAAAATGCTTGACTTAAGTCAGTCGCTCCATTCAATGCTGACACTCACATAATTTATAAATCATTAGCTATATTATGTGAATGTCGAATGATAAATGATGTGTCACACTTATATCCGCACCCATGTAGCACAGTGTCACCGTATATATATATATATACATAATTGATGTTGCTGAGAAAAATCAAAAACTTTTTGTTAACGTCATTGTACGCGACTTATTGCTGGCCAACTCTTTTTCTTTAGATATTTTCCTTAGTTTCCCCCATCTTCACAAAAGAAACCAATTACATAAGACCTTTGTGTGATTATTATCCGGTATTTTGCTGACAATTATCTGTGGGCACTTGTTATGTGGGTCACCATGGCGGATGATTAATGAATCCCCAATTCGATACCGATGACAATGATTATGCCAAAAGTTCGCTAGTCTTACAGCCTCCCTCCTCCCCCTTAAATGCCACATCATCCGGCAAATAGATCTCACTTAATTCGAATCCTTGACTTACGTAAAGTAGACATTGCCTCGTTTATTCTGCGGCGCCTTCCATATTAGCTTAGCTCCCAACTTATCACGATTATCCGAGTGCGTTATGGCTGAGCACTCTGGTATTGTCTTGGTGTTGTCGCTCTGCACCCATTCGCCAATCCATTCATTGGAATTGGCATCACGCGCCTGCACAAAGAAGCCGCGGAATGTTTTACTTGCATGTTGGTCCTGCGGATAAATGACCACAGAGACTTCTTGGCCAGGATGATAGGTCTGTGTGCTGGCCACCACTTCAAATGGATTTGTGTGCGCCGGCTGGGAGCGCGCTTTGCCATGATTAGGCTGATTGGCACGCTGCTTCACACACGTATCCGCAGGCGCTCCATCCGGAAAGCCCGAACCGCCGTCCAACAGTTGCAGCAGAAGCAAGGCACATGTGGTGGCCTGGACAAGCCTTCGCTGGCAATTCCAGTATCCAAGACTCGCCATGATTATTCGCTAGCCGTTCTATTCGTATCCAATTGCCGTTAGCTGTTTGCCGCGCGCGCGTTGCGTTAATCAAATGTTCAAACTCTTGCGGTGGCCAACAGCGCCGGCGCTTTTAAAGCCTCGCTCGTTCGTCGAGTCGTCCAAAAAGCTCGCTCCATCGGTATGGGCGTCTGTGCGAGGTGTTGCTTTTTTTTGTTTTTTGGTGTGTGTTTGGTTGGTTTGTCTATTTTTTATTTTGGCCAGGCCAACCAGTTTTTAATGATCAAAAATCAAAATAGTTAGGCGCAGTTCCTTTCCTGCAGTGTTTCAAACTGGGTCAAACATTATCGCTTTGATGCAGCCGCGTCTCGTTGCGCCCCCACCTCCCACCTCCCCTATAAGTCACATTCCCAAGCCTTCAGTCCAGGCCAATAGAGCTCAACTCGGAGCGGGTTGTCTAGGTTTGTTCAGGCGCTAAGTGCTCCATTACGAAATTCTATGCTTCTAATCGCGGTCCGCAGTTCGATGTGATGTTGTTGGCCTTGTTGTTGTTTGTTTGTTTTTAGCTTTTCTGCGTATTTTCTGCAAGTTTAATGTGTTAATTGACAGGCGTTGCTTTTTGCATTTGATGTTGTCGTTGTCGTTGCTGTTGATTTTGTTGAGCTTTTGATTTCGTCTTTGCAACATTTCCTTTTTGGGGTGTGCGGAAAAAGACTGTCATCAAAGTCGATTTTAAGTAAGTATAAACTAATATAATTAAATATTTGCATTGAAAAGACTTGTGACCAGAAGAACTTCCTTAACGCACCACTAATTACTAACTAACTAATCTAACGCAAGTTGTTAGATCCGTTTTCTACCAGATGATTCACTAATAATCGTTTCTAATCTGATAATCTAATCTAGTAGTTATTAGAACTATCAAGCATCATAAAAGCTATAATTTTTATATAAATGAATATTAAAAATCTAATTTATATTATTATTTATTTTGACTTTAACTTTTTTATATAAAATTTATTTTTGTGATATTTATAATAATATAATCAAATAAATAAGAAATAAATTCTTTTTTGGAATAAAAACTTTAATTTTATAAGACCTTTCATATTCAAACGCCATTTAAAAGCAAATTAATTAAAAAATAATTTTCTAAAAGTAACCAAATGAAACGAAAGGAAATTTGATTACTATGCATATTTTACAGATAATTTAAGAATATATCTAGTTTGTTTGAGGGAATTTGGGAATGTGGCGAACATTACCAGTTGCCGGTTAATAAACATTTGCAATTATGAAATGTCAACTGTAGTTTCAATGTTTGTTTAGCAAATGAGTTTTAGTTTTGCAAATAAATGGCATCAAATGCGAACTTCTGTTTGACTATTAGTTACGAGCATTAATTAATTTAAGATTGCAATGTTGGTAAATATTTAATGAAAACTGTTGAGCTTTATGCTGGCGTATTGCTTTTTGTTATTTTTGTTTGGTTTGAGTTGGCAAAAGGTCAGTTAACCCAGAAACTAGAAGTGAGTTGGCTAATCAAATACAATTCGAGCTGGCGCCCGCCCAGTAAGTCATGTATTATAAATGTCGCAAATGCGAACTTTCAACTTTCAACCAAGTCCAGGACTTGGCCGGGCGCTAATGGGAGGACCACAATGTCCTGCCGCAATGTTGAGCATAGCAAATGACATTTGTGCCACATCACGCTCAAAGTTTAACAAACACTGGCAAACCAGGCAACATCTACCCAATCCTCGCCAGATGTTGCCCCCGTTGCCCTCATTGCCCGGCGTCCTATGTTCTGTGTCATGTGTCCGGCAATGCATGCGAAATTCTGTAAAAGGCACAAAATACGGTTGCTTTAACCAACTCGATGGTCGATGTAAATAGTGTAGTTTTCATGCTTTGTGGCACTGCTGGGGAAAATCCACTTCATCGACGATGGCGCGGAAAAGTGTGTCACCTGCAGGATCCACTGCGCATGTCCTGTGAGCATGCGTTGCTCTCAGCTGCTGCTGCTGCTACTGCTGTTGGTGAAACATTTTACACCAATGCCAATTGTTTGACTTAGTCTTGGACTTGGATTTCACTATATTGACCAGAACGCAGTCAGACGTTGCAGCGCGTGGTCGTGGAACGTGCCAAACAGGAGCAACACAACGAGTAGAACAACAACAACAACAACTTGAACCGAAAACAACAACAGCAATATAACTAGAACAACGATTCAACAGCAGCCAGGCGACCGAGAAAATTGTGAGCAATTTGTAATTTCTGTATATTTTACGTAGTAAACGCGCGCGATTCTCCGTCCCTGTGTGTGTGACTGTGTCTGGTGTATGTGTGTGTGTGTGTGTGTGTGTGTTTCCATTCTGACTCTCCAAGTGTGTGTGTTTGAGTGTTTGAATGAGTGAAGTCAGCCAAAAGCGAACAAAATATTAGCTCAAAGCGAAACGTGCGAAAGTTTCTACTGTTGATTTTTTGAAAAAACAAAAACAAAAAATGAAAAGCTACAAAGATTAAAGTAAAACAAAGTGCAAAAAAAAAAGGTTTAACGCCTGGTAAATTATACATCAAAATGAGTGCAGAACAAACAGTAAGTTTAAACAATGGCCAGGAACCAAGTGACTGGGCGTGCATACATAAATGATGAGCTGGCTGGCAAATGAATCAAATGAAAATCAATGCCTTTGCTAAATATGCGATACGTATACGTGATGTGCACGAAGGTAGTATGTATATAGTATGTGTATATTATAGAAAAAGCGCAACCAGGCGAGCACAAGTCAAATAATAATAAAGGGAATTCTCACGTGACGCATAAAGTCGCACACACACACACACAAAAGATGGGGCAAATGCAAAAAGCAGGCCGCAAAGCCAAACTTAATGCCACCTGGCACACAGACAGACATAAACGTACTCACACACACTTATTCATTCGCACACACACACACACACACACACACACACATTCACTTTAAGCTACTTTCACAGGGACTGATTATGATGAGCATACTGCATACTTTTAGGGGCAACACAAAAATGACAAAAGTCGCTGCCGCATTTGTTGCTGCCATTTTGCATACACTGAATTTAATGAACTGTATGTCAATATGTGTATGTATGTATTGGTGTGCCGTGTTTTGCTTTTAATAATTTAGCACACTCCATACTAAATGACGCGTTTAAAGTATGAAATGGCAGGCGACCTCAACGTGTGTGCCGCTCTGAAAGCAAAAATGCCATTTAATGCCGCTTCACTCTGTACGAGTATGTGTGTTGTGTGTGTGTGTGTGTTTGTGTATTTGTGTGTTTGTGTGAGCTGGTATGCAATAACAACCCCAGGCAAAGGCACACTAACACACTTTGGCCAACTCTGTTACTGAGGACTACGTCATCCTAGCCAGAAAGCGAACCGAGCGACCAACCAGGCTGGAGCTGCCTTTGCCAACGTCGCGTCGTCACATTTGCGCATTTACAATCACATCGCGTGGCATAGGCCTGGCCTCTGCACACACACACACACACACACACCACTTGTACTGGGTATAGCATGTGAAGTTATACGTACTCGCCTCGAGCGTTTCGATCGATTTGGGATAGACATTGCGGCAGCTGCTGCAGTCGAGTTACAGCTACAGCTACACTTACATTTTCAGCTACAGCTACAGCTACAGCTACATTTGCATTTGTATTTACAGCTCCGGCTATACTTACATTTACAGTTATAGTTATAGTTACAGCTACAGCTACAGCTAAATTTGCAGTTGCTACTTACTGTGCAACACGAATCTGCAAGCGACAGGCGACAACAGTCGTCATCAATTGCAAGCAGCAGCAAATCGAATTTAGTCTAAGAATACACAGAAAAAAAATATGGCACGTCAGATTAAAACCAGTCCCAAGCCATGTCACATATATTCAAAAATTGCGTATTTCTTTAAACCAAGTGAAAAATAATTCGAATAACCAGTATTTTTTATTTGACTCTCAGCTAATATTTATTGAATTAGATAAAATATCTTAGATCTTGTCTATTTTAATGTTGAGTCCTTGACATTTTAGTTTGGTTTAACCAGAATATTATGATTATATGCTTAAAAAATACATGGTACATTAAATCCTTCTAAACATAAATCTTATAATTTATTTGTATACGCGTTACTTAAACTTTCAGTAGGACACTAAAAAGTATATATATATTCTTCTTGAGCACCAACAGCTGAGTCCATATAGTCATGTCCGTCTGCCTGACTGTCTGTCTGTCTGTCCGTCCGTATGAAAAAAGGATTTTAATGACTATAAGAGCTAGAGCAACCAAATGCGACACACATACTCCAATTGTCAAACATATAGTTTATAAGATATTATGCTGTTATTGGCAATTAAT
This sequence comes from Drosophila sp. st01m, assembly GCA_018901795.1. Lineage (NCBI taxonomy): Eukaryota > Metazoa > Arthropoda > Insecta > Diptera > Drosophilidae > Drosophila > Drosophila sp. st01m. The sequence continues at coordinate 6,057,613 of JAEIFG010001494.1, read as the reverse complement.
GTTATCTATTATTACTATCTATCATCCTCCTTAATTGCATAAAGATCAGTTAATTAGAGCGGCATTAAAAGAAGTACTCATCATTCAAGCAAGTCGGATCCCGACTTTATCTTTTCGACTAGTTTTTTTTCTGTGTATCTACTTATTATTGACATTTTTATTCCATCGTGTGAACATGGATGCTCATTGATTGCCCTGCCAAGTGTTGCAGTACATTTCGGCATTATCAAAATCTACGACCCTTGACCTTAGCCAACGGCAACAGCATGTGACAGGTCTTTATGCTATTGTTTCGGCGAAACGGTTTCGATTTCGATTTCGATTTCCTGCTAGTCGCCAACTGCAAAATCATTTGCCATCAAATCGCATGTCGTTTCCTTTTTGGCTTATATCCTTTGGGTATTTTCGTATATTTATATCCTTGTAGCAAAGTTTGCGTTTATAATTTATATATAATATATTACTTGTTTGTTTCCATTGTTTTTGCTGCGCTTGGCCTTGTCTAGATGTATCTCCCTTTGTGTCTGTCTGTGTATCTTTAAGTATACCCATCGGCATTTGACGCTATGTAGGCATTAGGGACAGATTCTAGGCCCTTCTATGACTATTAAAATATGCATTTAAATATATTTTCTGATCTAGCAGTATGTTTATGTGTGTGTGTTGTGTGTGAAAAGTGCCTGTACTTATGTATCCATGTGTGGAAAATTGAAATTGTGTGGTTATTTACTGAACGTCTTGGCGTTGATTGCCGTTACGCCCCATTGCCTGGTACATGACTATAATAATGATTACAATTTTATAGCCGAGCCAAGATAAATTGACTTTCTGCCGCCGGCCGAAATTTAGTCTGGGCTCATTTGTCAATCCTTTACCAAGAGTTATACTAAATTGCTGGGCTTTAGTATGAAACTCTAAAGACTAACTGACGACTTTTCTTAAACATTTAAGAAATAAGCATTGTAAAAATATATGTTTAAATAACTCATGAAAACTTTTTTGAAACATTTTCCTTTTGACGAATTTGACTACAGTTCACAACATTGTCATATGTTGTTATCGTTATTCGGTATTTTCATGCAAATTGGTTCTCAATATCCATATTTATCACTAGCTAATATATTATTCCATTTAATAGATATTTTTCTAATCTCTAGTAAAGTTCTTAATTAACAAACTAAAATGTATTTTCACTAAAAATATATAGAAATAAATTTTCGTTTAAAAAATAATCCAGGTTAAATATGAGAATGCGGTATTTTAATATCAAGTACAACAAAGTACAGGAATTTTAGACTTTCTTGTTTTCCCCTGTGAATATTCCAGAGCTACAACCTTTTTGGAAGTATTTATATTAAGAGATCCCAATTAACCTCTCTATACCTATATATGTATATATATGTACACAAGGGGATTCTAAGACTCGCACATTTTTCACTTTAATACGCCTGTAATTAGATATGGACTAATTGTCAGTATGTGTAATTTAGCATACATCTTCTTCAGAGGGATGGTGAGGGCGGGGCAGAGAATGACAGCCTACTTATCTACTTTTGTTCAAATACAAATATAGAAGGAGACAGAGCACGAAAAGACTTAAAGTGTCAACGCGTTGGGGGAGTTGCTCTATTTCCCTGATGCTGTTTAGCTAATTGCTGTAATTAATTTACCTGAGCTGACTCTGTGAATTGTCTCGGTTAGGTATTACCACAGCACACAATGCTCTGCGGTTCTTTAAGTGGTTGACTGTGTGTGTGTGTGTGTTACACATTTAAAGTGAATCCAGTTTAGCGGTCGGCCTATTCTGCTGATGACGCAAAGACCACTTGAACTTTGCAGATGTCCTGAATATGCACAAAGTTTATATGTGCATAGAAATCACGTATCGCATATTAAAGTAGAAAGTACAGTTAGCACATTTTGCAGGTCAGCTTAAGGCAAATGCATATACTATAGTAGAAATCCTTAATCGAACTATCTACATATCGTATATATATAATATATATATGTTTCTATTTCTATGTCTGTTAGCTTCTGTGTGTGGTTGTTGCTACAGAGTTTGAGGTGTTTTATGAGCAATTAAAATGACAAAGTGCTGTCGCCTAGTTGCCTCCATTGAATTGCTAGTCTGGCCCCAACTAGATAGATTCCGTGTCGATAGATTCTGCCACTAAACTATGGATTAATGGCTTAATGCATTAGCGCATTGGGACATGTTCGTGGATTCGTGGAAAAATGTGTGAAAGAGTTTTGCATAATACTCACACTTGATAGAATCCGTAGTCAGAGAACTCACACGTGCGGGGCATGCCCCAGTTTGAGGCAATACGTTGCAGGTTTTCATGTTGTAGAACGTTTCATGCGATTTCTAAACGCAGTCACATCCGGATTCACATTCAACGCAACGAATTGCGCCAGGTGCCCCACACTTCTGTTAGACTGTCTGTCTGCCTGTCTGTCTGTCTGTCTGTCTGTGTGGCAGTCTGTTTGTGTGCCTCTGTGTGGATTTAAGCCCAGGTCATTCAGTTTGGCAAAGTGTAATATAAATGCCATTTGAAGGAGCCTGCTGCGAAGCGTGCAAGTTTAATGGATTGAGATTATTTATGGGAAATTGAGTTTAAATTGCCTTGCTTCAAAGTGAAAGCGGATTTGCAGTCAGTCTCATCAGCCATCATTGCCTTGAATAAATTTAACATGGCTGATTGATGAAGATGGGCAATAGAGAGTATGATTTATTCGTTTACTCGCTTGTCCTTCAAATTATTTCAATTGTATTTGCTTGAAAAATATAATCAGGAGTGCAGTAATGTGACTTATGTTGACATATCAGGTAAATCGCAACTGCCACGCCTCGTTGCGTGCATTAAAAACTGTTACGCTTGACTGAAGCGTTGCATGGGGCGTATGCGTAATGCATTACACGGACCACTAAAATATGTCAAACCAAAGCGAAAGTTAAAGCCACAGAGAAAAACCCAATGGCAATCACGCTTATTTATTCACTGTCAGGCTAAAGGTTAAATGTTAAATGTTGCACATCGAATGCCATTTTACCAATCAAATGTGAAACCATTGCGCATCCGTTTACCATGCTTTGCTCTGGCGGAAACGGAAATGCACAACAGCCCCACCAACAACGACAGCGGTGACAACAAAAAACTAACTGAGCAATGGACATGCATCCGCTTTGAGTATTAGTCCAAAAAGACCTGAAAATCTTGTAGAGTTTTTAGGTTTTTGGTACTCGCTAATTGGCCATGTGCTTCGTCCTAGCCAGTTTAAACAGCTCGTGGCTGTTGCTGCTGCTATTGCTATTTCTATTGCGGGCAGGAAAATGGTGACAGTTGGGGTTTATCCTGGGAGTCATAGTTGCCGCTACGGTGCCACAGGAACCGTTGCTTGCCACGCCATGTGTCGTGATTTCTGATTTCTTTCTTTTTTCCTTCTTCCATCCGTTTCAATGCGGTGCGTTGTTACTGAATCGTGGACTCACACCTAGGCTCAATCCTTGGCTGCAGTAACGCCTACAACGTATACAACTCACGCCATATCCGATGGAGCCGTTTTTATTGTTGTTGTTATTGTTGTCCTCGCCATCGTCAGTTTGTTGATGTTTGTTCATTCGCTCGTTTGTTTGTTTGGCAACGACAACAGCAACAGCAACACAACGACAATGCCAAGCAGCAATACTTTATTGTATTATATATTCGCATTTTCCACCAGTTTATTTATTGCCCTTCACGTGGCAACGGTTGCCGAAAAGTTCACAGAGCGCAACATTGGCACCGCTCACGACACAAATTGTGGCAAGTAGCAAAGGGAAACCCAACAACAACTGGCCCACATTCCCTATTTCGTATAACAATCATAATTCATTATATGGCATGCTAATTGCATGCCTCGCATTTCCACTTAGCAACCTGCCCACTCCCCTCTTCCCCTCTCCATCAAGTTTTCAGCAGGATTTCAACATGAAATGCGAAGTTAAATTAATTCATAATAAGCCAAAAACACAGCGTTACATATCCAGCTATGTTGGGGCAGCATTGGAAAAACTCACTTTAGGCATTGGCATTAAGCTAATTTAAGAACATGCGATATATACAATTGAGTTTTAATATACAAATACACATACACAAAGCTACATTCATACATACTTGGGCATATGTGTTATATATAATATGTACATATATTTGTAAAACGAGAACGCAATGTTTACTCGTATGCTAATTTTGAAAGAGATATCCACACAGAAAAGCGCCACTTAAAAAACAATTTAGAGCGCTTTTAAGGCAACAGCTCGACTTTGAGATACTCTATAATGATGGTGTGATGAGAAAACATTTTTTATAATGTATTTTTGAACAGCTGTGTTCTGTGTTTGAATTATTTAAAGCAGGTATTTGTTTAAATTCTGAATTAAAGAAAATACATTTTTTATATTTAATATTCAATCAGTCATATCATTTTTTGGATTTATGCTGATTAATGAAAACGTTTCTCATAAGAAATTAATATGAAAATTAACAAAGCTGTTAATATTTTAATATATAAAGTTATTTTGTCATTAGCAAATTTATGTAATGGGCAGACAATTAGCCATAAAGCATAAAATATACTGAAATGAACGTAATCTTTTTGTGATACTTAAGGGATTTAATCGTTGAATGATGCAGCTACTTTAAATGCAATTACGCTCATTCGTTAAATTTCAGCAGAGAAATTTCCAGCAAATTATTCTTACATTGCTAATTCACTTGGCCAATATTTTCCTTCGACATTTCAAGCAGTTAGTTTTCTTGGTCAAGAGTTTTGCTAATTTGAGTTTCGTTCTACTTTTTGGAAACCTGAACTTTGTGTTCATTAGTTGCCATTCAGCGCATTGGTCTCAATACTTGGTCTCAATGAAATACTCCCACAATTTGTGCTCAAGTAATTTATATATAATTTTATATATTATAATGTTAGTACACATATTTTATTAGATTATTGACAATTTAGAACACTAGGCGTATGCGACCCAAATTGCCAATAATTTGTGCTCGATGCGTCTGTCAGACTAACTGCATTTTGGCACAACTCGGGGCATCCTCACATCTCCACTGCTCTGCTCTCCCCTTTGGGCATTGGCAATTGCATTCCGTGGGACGCATTTCTGGTGCTTAATGTCAAGCAATTTGTTCAACGCCTCTATAAATCTTGTACGCATTGTTTGGCTGCTATTCAGGAATTCTTTGCCATATTCACATACTCAAACACACAGTGGGATCCAGCTTGGCCAGGCTTGGAGAACCAAAAAGCCTTTTTGTATAGCCTAAACGAAGGCCTCTTAAGATATGCGAATGAACTGTTGGCACGCTGCTTTCCATGGGGTGTTAGTTAGTGTAGATTCAGCTCTCAGATTACTTACATCAGCAATCAATAAAGTTTAGGGCGCACACATATGCACAGCTATACGGTATTCAGTTCTGGCTCTTAGCCAAAGTGCGTTTTGCCAGCGCACACTGGTTCCACTTTAGACGAACCGAGAAAGAAGCTCAGATAACTTTATGTAAATTTTTAATTGAACCAGCAATTGATATATGCTGTAAAATATAAGTTATTTACTTTGTTGTCGACATATTTATTTAATACAATATTACAATTCTTTGATTTAATATGAAGGCTAGAGAACATACTTACAAATGCAAAATTAAAGCTGAGATTGAAATAGCATATAATGTTGAAACATATGAGATATTTATTTGTTGTCTATAAAAGTTTTTTAATCTAATTTAATTTGTTTGTGATTTTCATTAGAACATTTGTTTCATTTACAAAAAGTTTCTGTTTCTTTGGTTAAGTTATGAAATGATATACATATTTAAATGTAATTTACAATGAACTCGTTAAAATAAAAATGTTGTTTAACATAGACAAATAATAGCGCGTCTGCACGCAATGACTGGGAACCAATGTGGCACGACTCAAAAGCTGCCGCTTGTCTGTGGATCTGTATGTGGCACATTGTTTGACTATGTCGGGGTAGTGTTGTTGTACTTTATAGGCGACAACATGCTCATGCATGAATGCACAAACACACACGCACACACATACACCAACACACACACACACACACACACACTCTACAAAGGCACACATGTGTACATAGATGCTCGGATGTAAGACTCCGCCATTGTTTGCAGAATTTATTGCGCGAATTTCTGAATTGGCTCTTTGGCCTGGTATGTGGTTTTATTATACCCTGTAGCCATTAATACTGCCTCGAATAGGTATAATAAAAACTCAAGTAGTGATTTTCGACCCGCTAAAGTAGCTATGTTACAGATCAGCACTATTCAATGTTAGGCATCAAATTTTATCTAGACTACATTAAGATGCAACGTAATCTAACTGCAGATCCACTAATACACTTGGTATAGGATATTTTTTAAGCATTTATGGTCTTGTTTTTATTAATATGTGAGTATTTATATGTTTCTTATGTGCACCATTGTGGGCACTCAGAAACGACCTTAGGGCTTATGTTATAACAATAGGAGGACTAAAAGTATTTATTGGACAGACCTGTTTCATTATCATTGGGATTGGCAGGTGTTTTCTCTTTATGCTTATTTCGTGTTAATTAGCATTAACATTTTATATTTAGCGCGTCCTAACAGGCAACACTCGAGCGCTTTTTGTGCATATTGCGTATACGTCATGTCACTCTGCAGGAAAATTCATTTTATTTATTATTTGAAAAGTCAGTTGTTATTATTGTTGTAATTTGCTCAGCATGTCTTTTATGTGTCAAGCGATTGTCTCATCATCATGAGCCCTTGCAGCCATATTGTAATATTGCGTATACGCCGCATTTGACATTTATTTATTACACTTGCTTTTAATGCCGCCACATAAATTTATGGAAAACCCGAAACAATTTGTGCGCAAACATGCTCGAATGCGACACATGGAACATGCAACACGTTTCCTGTTCATCATTTTCGGCTGCGTGAGTCGCGTTTTATGAGTTCCCCCCTGACCATCACTGTTGTCTGCAGATATTTCTATCTGGAAGACATGTGAAAACTTCCACAGATGCTGATGAATATGCCCAGCATAACTGTGAACTCCTTATAAGTAATGCGTCAGACGCATAAATTAGTTGCGAATTTTGACTGTCCTACTGGGGAATTTGGCGCAGTCGGATCCCTTGGGTGTTGGCACAGTCCATGGTAAATGCCACATTATTTTTATAAATAAACGTCGGAGCCTATTTGCTTAATAAATGCAAAAATCCAGACAGATTCTTAGAAAAATGTATATTTATAAACTAAGCATATTTATAGAATTTGTAAAAACATTATTTGAATGACAAGGTGAGAACTTTAATACCTTAAGGACCTGAATTCATAATCCTCTTTAGGTGAAACTACTTCAGAGATGAAGAGTCGAAAACGAATGGAGATAAAAATAAACTTGGGAGTGACGCATTTTGTGACATCTTAAAGATGTGCTAACTGCAAATAAGTGTGCTCTGACATGTGTTCGCTAGTCCTTTCACTGCTTGCAACTTACACACAAATACACGTTGTACAAATACATATTTGTAGACTACAGCTCTCAGCACACAGTGTGGAATGCAGAAATGTTGTAACATTCATAATAATCGTTTATAATGGGACACGCGCCACAGGCGTTGCATGTTCAGATTCATGATTTATTTATCAGGTTTTGGCCAAAGTAACATGACGCCATAAATCGTTCAAACTGTGTAAACGTAACCACACAGAGTCGCAGCAATTAAATGGAATAACTAACACGGGATTTAATTAAATGCTTGAAACAATCATACCATATACAATACCGAATGCATGTATATTAGAGTGCAACGATTTATTAAAAAAAAAATATTTACTCACTTAAGCAACGATAGTTCTAAAATCAATTCCTAGTTCCCGCTTTTTGAGTTGAAGAATATAAAACATAAAAATTATGTTTTAAGGATAATTGGTCCAATTGGTCACAAAAAATGTTATCCTAATCTGGTCAACATCGGACAAAACACGCTAGATATGAAGATAATATTGTAAAAATATAGCAATAAGATTCTTTTTTCACTCAAATGGTTTATTATTCAAAAACATCCTAGAATTGAGCATAGACTACGACCTGGGGGTACCATTTCCACTATTTTTTGGGACAATACAAATGAATGCACTGAAATGTATATATTTATTACAATAGTATGAACGCTTAAAAGTATGCAACAATATTTTTTTTTATAACAAGTCTTCAAAGCAAGTAATTGACAGAAAGTAAGCCAACGGCCATTTTACATTTCAACAAATTAAGTATTATTTATTTGGTAAACATAAAATAAACTAAGTTAAAGGTTCATTTCTAATTTATAAAAGTTTATTGATACTATTGCCACCAGTTTAGTTTGATGAAAACTTTAGAAACAATTACAAATAAATGTATATAGACAATAACACGAATACAAACATATGTAATGTCACATTTAATATTCCTGCTGGGCTGTATAAGTGTGTGTGGTGATGTGTGTGTGTGTGTGGGACCTTAATCCAATTAGCTGTTCTAGGCAGGCATTGGCAGCTCTGTTGTGGCTCCTCATAGATGATTCCCCAATTTACTGTCAGTCAATTTAATTTCTTGCCGGGCGGTCCAATTCAGTTTCGCCAGCTTGACAGTTTCAGGTGGGCAAACTATGCGGGTGAGAGAGACAGAGAGAAGTATAGAGGGTGAGAGGGAGATGGACAACTAGAGTGATTGGCGGTTGGGCAGAGTGCAGGATTCGGTTTCAATTTCATTGGTTTTGCCGGCCATTTGCTGGCACTTTCGGAAATTGTTTGAAGGTCGGTTTGAAATTTCACACGCAGTTAAGTGATTAGCACTGCTTGGTGTCCCCTTGGGTGTTGTTGACTCAACTGGAAATCAAAACAAATGCTATTATTTTGCTTCATTTTTGCTCTTTGTTTGCAGTGCGTCACAGTTGACCAGATCTTTTCCATGTGAAGCGACAATCGGAGTAGCAGCAGCAGCAGCAGGAGCAGCAAGAAGCGCACAAATTGAAAGATACAAAGCAGCATGGATGAGGAGCACGACGACGATCGAATAATATGAGATTAGATGGGGCTTTAGAGCCCCGTCACGGTGCTGCAACGCTGCAGGGCCGCTTTATTGGCGTTGCCAAGTATCGGCGCGAGACGCGTGTAAAATGTGAGCAACAGCAACAACAATGCGCTGATGAAGACGACGAAGCAGCAGCAGAAGCAGCAGCAGGGCCAGCAACAGCTAAAGACGCGACAAGCAACAACAACAACGACAGCAACAGCAACAGCAACAGAAACAGCAACAATTGCCGCTGGGAGGCGTCGGAGCAATACGCTCGACACTTGTCGCCCAGCCAGGCGCCAAGCATAATAACAATAACAACAACAGCAGCAACACATACGACAAGCAAAACAAACTTGCACTTAAGCATTAAGGACGTCGCAACAACAACAACAACAACAACTTGCCGTGCCACTGCCACAAACCAAAAAATGCGTGAGGAGCAATCGTTAATGCTAATGGACCGTCGGTCCGAGGTCGGTAGCATGACCAACAACGTGGGGCGCCTCCACACATACGTCCTGTGCCTGATTTCCGTTGTCGCGCTGCTGCCGCCATTGACGCTGGCCGATGACGGTGACAATTTCTTTGCCGTTAATAGTTTCAGCGTGGGACCGGAGACGACAACACCTGAGTTTGGTAAGTGAACACCATGAAGCATGGCCGAGGCTTACGGTTATATTGCGTGGTTCCTTGATTCTAAAGCAAGCATGCAAATGTTGTGCTCAACCGGTAATCAAATGTGTTCAACAATGACGTCATCATGTTGCACTCGTAGTGTTGCATAATCATCAGGGGCCTAGTACAGTGCCGCCACAAGTTTCAACAATGTTCTTTTTACAATTTCTATTTCTATTTTTTTTACATTTATTTTTATTTCTTCTTCAGTTTGTTGAGCTGTACTTTAAGATACTACTGTTTTTCTGAGCATAAGCATTGTAGAGGCACTTGCACAAAAAAGTTTTAAGATCCTGTACTTCAAAAGGGAAAAAGGGTCTGTTAAGTTGGACCAAAGAGGAAATATATAGACATCATAAAGTGTATTCATAGATACAGTAACTAAAAGAATCTAAAAAAGTGTATTTTGCCTTATTGATGTAGAAATTTAAGTTGTTTTCATAAATTGTTTACTTCTCAGATGGGAGTCGAAATATTTTCTATTCCTGCAAGGTAGTATTGAATTCCAAATTGAAATGTTTTTAAACAAATAATTGTACTTATTTTGTATTTTAATATTTTTAACTTTCTTTTTTTTTAAATTTATAAAAGATAAAACGAATTGTGCTATTTTCATTTGTTTTTATTATAGAGCAAAATTAGGGTCTCTAGTATTTATAAATATTTGGCGGTCCATTATATGACAGACCGTCATTTTTCTGACATTAGCAATCATTTTTTACAGTTACACTGCGGCTCTAGAATGCTGGAAAAAATTAGTTGTAGCAACTACCCGCATGGGGCAGCCAGAAAAACCGCTGGTAAGCAAACTGCCACGTTGGGTAATCTCTTTGTGAAATGGGTATTAAAGGACAGCAATACGAGTGCAACTGAATGTCGGTTGGGTGCCTTTGGGGTCAGATGGCAGTTTCCTCGGTCGTCGTTGCAGTCCCCACTTTGTCAACACTCTCAGAGATTCTGTCGCTTCTGCTGCAATGTTGCTTGCCACAGAAACCGAGCGATGCGGCAGCCCAAGAAGCAGCTGCTGTTGTTAGCTGCATTTTACTGGGCGCTATTCATAGACAGTCACTGCATTTAAAAATAAACCGCAAGCAAATAGACCTGCATCCTTCACTCACACATGCACAGAGACACACACTCACACTCACACTCACTGACGCCCACACACAGATACTTTTTTCCTATATGCTAGAAAATGGCGCAACCTTTTGCAAGCGCAGCCATTTTGTTTTGTCTTTTCGCTTCCGTTGGCTTAAATGCGAGGCCGGAGCACATCCTTTTCTGTTCCGTTTCTGCTATCGTCATCGTCATCATCAACATCATCATCGTCATCATCTTCGTCATCGTCGTTTTTAGAATCTTCAACGTTGTGTGGTTGTGCATGGTAATTATGTCGGAATATCAACCAAATTAGTGGAGCAAACGCAGCATATGGCTGCGATATTAATGCTACCATTAACCCCTAGTTGCCGTTGAGATTTTGCACACATTGTTGGCCGCCAGTTCCGGCCAAAGTCGCTCCCAAGTGCTTAATTAAGATGTGAACTCAACTCAACTCAACTCACTTTACATGCCACTGGCATTTCGTGTGTAACTGAGTGTGAGTAAACCTGAGTGTGTGTGTGTGTGTGTGTCTACGGCGTCTGTTTTCATTTCATTCAAACTTAATGAAGGATTCGCCTCTCGCTTCCCTTTTCCTTCCCCCTTCCCCCTTGCCCTCCCCCACCCAACGCTCCACAAGTTCCACGGTCGTCTGACAAGTGCCTGGCATGTGGTAGGTGAACCAGTGAAGAGCCTCACTCGAGCCCCACTCCGGCCCCTTGAGTACTTGCGTAGCCTAGCAGCAAAACATTTCGGCACACAGGTAAACATAGGTGTACGCATACTGGTACTTAACCGGCTGACAGGCTGAGAACCAAGAGATTTATACAGGAATTTACATTTTAATCTGCCACTAAGCCGCTTGGGATTCAAATACTTTTCACTTTTGCACCTTCAACCTGGGCAGGCATCTTTCTTTTTATTTTAAACATATATTTGGATTGAAAGTTTGCTGCGGTTTCAGTAAAAATTCGACACCTGGGATTAGTCGGGGAACATGTGTTAAGATAACCTTTACCTATATCTATTTTTTACTTTTCTTTTTCTCCGCATTCATAGATTATGCCAGCCGTGGTCAGAAGAAGTTTGGTGACAAGTGCGAGAATACGCTGGAGTGCGGATTTCCCGGTTCCATGTGTGACCCCAAGAAGAAGTCCTGCCAGTGCACAGAGGATCTGCATGTCACCAATCACTTTGATAAATGTGGAAAGCGTAAGCATTAATTCAATCTCATATTCAACCGGAACATGAATAAATCAGGGGGTTGCTCCCTGGACACAGCCTTCCTTGCTTGCTTGTCAGACTGCCAAGTTTTCATTAAAAGAAATGCATTGCCAGCAAACAAATCCCTTCAAGCTCAACGTTGATTACATCGCACGGCAATTTCAGCCAAAGAACAAAAAAGAGACAGAGTAGAAAAAGACTTGGCAGCGGGCGGACGAGATGTCCATCTAAATTTGACATAATTATTATTTATATTCCCTGAGCGTCTCCGCATTTAAAACATTTAAAATAAAATTATGCGATTATTGTCCCACAGCGCACAAATGAAGCTCAGTCCATTGATGATTGATATATTTACGACTCGGGGATTTTGCATTTAACAGTTGACCAGTGAGTCATTCATACAGAACTGGACACAACAGTGCAGTTTCTTATCGACACGAATTTCAAGACCAATCGAAATTCTTATAATTAAAAAATAGACTTAACTTAATTGGAAGTTATATTACAATATGAGATAGGTTGTAGAATATACATATTTTTAATAGGTCAGTAAGAAATGTTTTAATTCAGATCAGCTTCAAACATTTATCCCGACTTAATTACAAACAAAAGATATATGTACTATCAACATTTTCGGACAATCTTTATGTACTCACACACATGCCATAATTTTTTCAGTTTTACATGTATAATGAGTCTATATATAGAATCTGTTGAGGTCTTTTATAGCCCCAATTGTGAGCCCAATGTAAATATTTGTCTGTCTGTTATCGGGTCGATGCCAGTGAGAATTGACCGACCCCGTTCTGACACTCATAAAACAAACTTGTCAACACGCTCGTTACGCTAGTTGTTCTGGAACAATAATGAATATAAATATGTAAATGAAGAGTGCAAATCGTCTTCCACAATTTACTTACCACTCTTCCTTTCCAACTTCTTCATCTGCAGCGGCCGCCATCAACGAATCCTGTTTCTTCAATGAACAATGCGAAGCGATTTACTTTCAGACGGAGTGCCGAGACGGACGATGCATTTGCCGATTCGATATGCTGCCCATCTGGGGCAAGGATGGCTCCGTCGATTGTCAAGGTCGGTTGGAGTCCATACTGGGGTTCATTAATGTTTACCTAACGGATGAGTAATGGAATGTGTTTGCTTGCAGGGCGCTCGGATAAGCGAGGACCCGAGAGATACATTGATCCTGCCATGATTGGCGTGTTGGTAGGAATGGCATTGATGTTTATTATTATTTGTGTCGTCCTGCGATTGTTTAGCCAGTGAGTAAATTGCAATGCAAACATTTTCACACCACACCAAGATGAAACAAGCAACAAGACTCCAGTCGAATCTGCTCAACTAGGAGACATCCTAGAGATATATAAACAAACATCAATGCTCATCTAGAAACCACATCAAATTAGCATACTTCATGAGAATACGAACATTTTTACAGGGTATATACTCTTGAACGTTGCCTGTCAAGTTTGTTCGACTAGGGACTAAATGCAGAGGGGGATTTCTGAAACCTAATTGGGTCAATGGGCTGTACTGATGTTGCCACACAGAAAGAGGGGGCAGCTTCATTAACTCAGCTTGTGTTTGCTGTTGCTGTTACTGTTGCCAGGGCCAAATGATAAATTATTTGATCAGTAATTAACTTCAGTCAAATGAACAAAATTTTTGCATTAATTGGCATTAAACGAAACTAACGGCAACGTTCATCCATGTCAACGTCATTCCATTCAATAAACCACGCCCAGCTTTGGCACACGTCATCATTATTGAAGTTCCCTAGCTTCTGGTCCATTCCATTTAATCGAGTCCTTTTCCTTTTGCTCTCATGATAATCTAGGGCACGCTGGCATGATAATCGTACAATATTCAACACGCCCAATCCTCGCCTGATGAACGTCTCCCTGTTGCGCGACAGCAAGCTACTCCATGGCCAGGAGAGACGTGGCTCCCGGATGTCCGTTCGTGCTCCCTCCCGACAGCCGAGCATGGCCTCGTTGCGACCCCATTCACCGAATCCGTCGCTAGGTAAGACAGGTTTGTATTCCACATTTGGCTTCAATTCTGGCACCGTCCACTTTATACCAGTGCGTATTTTTACGTTTATTTTCTATATTGATTTTAGATTTTGAATTTCAAATTTGATTTTCCATTTGTTTGTGTCTTGTCGTATTTCGTTTGTTTTGTGCAAATTTTGTTTGAGAAATTTGCAAAACTATCTGCATACAGTAAATATAAACGCAATCAATTAATCTAACAATCAATCAACCAGTCGTTCAATCAGTCAGTCACTTAACAATCAAACATTTCTGGTAAACCGAATCCATATTTAAATGTGCGGAAGTGTGAAATACTTTGAGCTCTTAGCGAAATTCTTACAAATCTTATCATATTTTTTTAATTTAGGTTATATCCCATGTTTGACTGTCACTGATGATAAGCTAAAAATAATGGTACAATTTTGTGAACTCTTATTTATAGGCATTAAATATTTCTTGAACATTCCTGTGTTTAAGTAAATGCTAAACGAAATAATATATGATATGATTCAGTAGATATGGCAATTATATATTAGCAGTATTAGGTGTGAAGTAAGATAAGTATAGGATGATATTAAATTCGGCTGTTTGGGCGTGACATGACATTATATGTGAAGATATTTCACATTTTTGTTAGTTACATGAGTTGGGATAGAGAGAATAGTTGTATTTGTTTAATTAGTGCTTAAGAGCCCTCGAGGTATCGTTCCTTAGGAACCACTTCAGTCATAAGTATCAGTTATATTCTCCATAATTCTCCAGGTATACCCAATCGAGTGGATCGCATTGTGATTGACTTTCTGTCCACATTCTTCAGCGGAATCAACCAACTTTAGTACAAACAAGCGGCGACAATTTCAACTCTTTGGGGCTCAATCAAGGTGATTGACGCTTTAAGAACCGTTGAATTTAGAGCTGGCGGTTGTTGGTGTTGCTGTTGTTGTTGTTGGTATTGTTATTGTTATTGTTATTGTTATCTAAGGCCCAGTGGACAGTTGTTGCCAATTACCTTTGTTGCTCGTACTTTAATTTATTGTTCTTTGAGTTTGAGTTTTGTGTCGCGATGCCAAACAATAAACATATTCTTAGCTCGCGTTCCGCTCTCTATCTGTCTCTCTATGTCTCTATCTCTTTCTCTCACACACACAAACGCGCAACTAAATATCATTAAAGGTCGCATGATACGCTCCAAGAGCAATACACGCTCCAGCGACTCCCGTGTCAGCGATGTGTCCAACTGCTCGCGTCTGCTGGAGCATCCGAGTGCCGCCAATCAGTACAATGTTGTTCATAGCCATTTTTTGCCCTACGTGCCAACGACCACAGTGGCTCATGCCCCACATGCAGTTGCCACTGCCACCACCACAACGAATGCTGCCCCAGTCACAACGACGTCGTCGCCATCGCCAACGCCAATGCCAACGCCAATGCCAACGCCAGCGTCGTCCATCACCGTAACGACCACATACGTGTCCTCGCCGGGCACGGCACCTGCCTGCGGCATGGTTGCCAATCCAGGTGCAAATAAGTTTTAGCCATACTCATAGACTCAATATCCAGTATCCAGTATCCAATCAGTTGCAGTTGCAGTTGCAGGTTCACAACCACATCCACATCCACATCCAAGTCTAGACCCAGATCCAACTACAGGGTAACGAGGTATGCAGCCCGTGTCTATTTCTGAGTATCAGTTAGTCAGTATCGTAGTTGTTTCAATTGTTGAATGTGCTGTTAGCTGTGTCCCGTACTAATTATTGTAGTTGCTGTCGTTGTTATTGTTATTGTTGTGCCAAATGTTTTAAATACCTTTACTTAACATTACATGATGAGAGTTGCAGTTAACTTCTATATAAGTAACTAGTAACTAGCTCAACCTGCTAAATACTTGTAACCCATGTATGTTCCAACACCTGCCACAAATCCATGCAACACACAGATTCACACAGAACACATTAACGTGTAGAACTAGTAGGATACACAGTTACAGGCTCAGTCTGTCTGTCCTGTCTACTGGCCCTATATCTATATACAAATATACATAAAAAACATCTCTACATCCATACTATGGTATATACTTAGATACTTCAACTGGATTGTACGAAACTGTCATTAAACTCGAACACTTTCAAATCTAATAGTACTTAGCAGTGCCTTATTCTATTTCTTATTTTAATTTCCATTTCCGTTTCCCTTTTGGTTTTGGTTTTCCTTAGTTTCTTTTCTGTCGCACGCAGCTTATTTAAGTTGATTCTCTTATGAATATGTTTGCCTGGGTATGTAGTAGATATATATGTGACTTCAATGGCTCTATTATCATTTCATATCATATGAATAGTATTTAAGTAAATTCTAAAGAGTAGTGCCAAACTTACATTCCATATTACCATGTAGTCTTGTGCTATTTCTGATGCACTCAGATGTCTCAGACTTCACTTGAGACAGCTGAATGTTGTCCCTACCGGTGCCATAGTAAATGCCGGCATCACCTCCACTGTTGTTGCTCTGTTCTCTATTAGAATATCCGTATCGCTTTCTGTATAGTATCTGTAAGTGTTTTTTTAACAATATCTGCATGCTCTCAATAGGCTCTCCAACGGAATCTCGTGCCAGTGCCACCTCGGTACGATCGAATCGCAACAACTCGGTGGCACCGGTCAAGGTCTCTAGTGGAGGTCACCACGAGCGTCATGGCTCCAGTCATCGCCAGCACCACTCGCATGTCCAGCAGCAAAAGCAATCACCGCAGGAGGAGGCGCTGATTACGAACATAACAACAAATCCCGTTGCCGAGAGCGTAACCGTTGAAATAATCGAACCGGGAAATAAGTGAGAGTGAGGCACACAGAGGTTATGAAGTGAAAAACATGTTATTCAAAAATAATAACAACAACATGAAATTAAATACAATAACAAATAACAAATGATAAAAACACCCAAAACGAGTCAACAAATTGTCGATATCGTCGTTTAATATGCACGCGATAATAAGGCTCCCCATTCTAATGGGGACCAATGCCATTGTTAGACCCTTTTTTAAAGACATTTTTTGCAATTTATGAAAATTGTTGAACCCTTATGAAGCGTATTACAAAACTTTTTGCAGAATCACACGACAACAATGCTGATTAATTACTTGCATAAACACATATATATATATCGTATATATATATATATATATATATAGATACACATTTATAGAGAGCAATCTATGTGTATATTGATCGAATATATGCAACTACACCGTAAAAAAATGTTTAAAAAAACCTTGCATAACAAATTCATACTACTCTTTTTTTCAAACCAAAAAAAAAAAATAAAAACAAGTAAAATTACAATAATAACAAGCATAAAGATAATTAAAAATTTACAAATTTATATAAATATTGTACGCAAATAGAAAGCTTTACAAAATACCGCAACCTACGATCCCTCTTATAGGCACCCAAGTAAACATTTCGTAGACATGCAATGAACAATAATTGAAAAGGAAATAAGATGAAAATGAACCAATGTTTAATGCATGATTAAAAGTAGAAAATTCAGTTTTTGGTAATACTTAAGGGAGAGCGATAATCATTGCCAAAAGAACAATTAGGACACATAGCAAAAAAAAAAAAAAAAACTAAAAAATGAAATATAAAAGCATAAAGCTGATTATGTACAATGTACATACGCACATCGCCTTATCTTATCTACTACTCACAAACATATATGTACCAGGAAGCAGCTCCCAGTGCGGACGAAGCGAGTTTCGGTCATGCCTACAAATATATGCTGCTGTAGTCCCCATATGGATATATTATTCTTATAGCCAATCAACACAGAAATGCAAATGCAAATGCAAGAAATATTATGAACCTCGGGACCATATTTTATAATCAAAATATGCGTTTCAAAAATGTAAACGAAGCACGCACGTTTTGTTCCCACTAACATTTTTCAAGTGTACTCGTATAATATAACAAATAGCAATACCAATACTTTTAACTACATATTGTTAAATGCTGGCTGAACTTAAGTTTAGGGAACACTCAAATCAAGCTAGCACATTGCACACAAGTGCCGTAGTAAAAGTAGTTAGTTACTATCTAACTACTTCTATAATATACGAGTAGCTGCTAATGATCTAAATTGACTTCCAACCACATACAAATCTTCAGTTCATATTGTGCTAGATTTATGTTCAAAATAGGTACATACCTTAATTTCCAGTTCTCACCTTTCACGTTTTCAGAATGTTATGGAGAAGTCAACTGTGTCGTAGTTCAGCACTGGGCGAGCCAATAATAGGGGAAGATTCTTAGTGCGTCCAGTGCTGGGACAACATGATTTGACCAATACGAGGGCATTCAATTTGATTTCTAGTTTAAATTCATAGTACTGAAAAAATATTGAGTATAATAAGGATTTTCGTTTTCTGCAAGCCCCACAACAAAACTCTCATTTGCTTTTGTGCTCAATCAAAGAAGCTTAACTGTGAGAATAACAAAGTGAATACAAACATGTTTATATAAACCTTAACTAATAATTACAACAACAAAAAAACCAAAACATTACCTAAAATGATATGCCTAAAATGGCGAGTACAATTTAGTAGAGCGAGGGTATATCGCATTAACTTAAACTTTAAAAATTAAATCGAATACAAAGTATGAATAAAAAACTGAACAGAATAAGTATAAATTTCATGACAAATTCAAAAGAATAATTAATGAAATGCTTGATAAATATAACTACTTAGCTAAATACGAGTAATTATAATTACAAGCATAATTTTATCCAAACTGCATCGAATTTTTCTTAAACAGCATACAAACAATCTTATTTCTAGGATATCAAATATATACATATATACGTATTTACATTCCAATGCACAACAAAAGGAATAATACAAAAAAAATAATGAAAATATATTAAAAAAAAATAAACAAAACATTATTCATTTGTAAAAAACGACTTAAGCATTGAAATTTGGGGAAGGATTTCAAAGTTTAACTTTGTTTTTGTGACAACACGTAAACTTAAGCACAAAAGAAGATCAAATAAAATTAAATAGATACTATATACAATATATATACATACATGTAAACATATTTAAGATTTATCAACATTCTTCAAACACTGATTTTTCTATTTACATCCAAATACAACAAATAACCAAATTTGTTGAAGGCAGGCCTAAATTAAGCGACTTTTAAATAAGCAGAAATCATAAAAATAACATGTTTTAAACAAATTATATACATCAATATATGCTTTATTTACTTTAATATCTATATACACATTGATACATACAAAGAAACTAATGATTATATACACTTGTATGAAAGCCTAGTGAAAATCTATGCGATAAATTCATTTACACTCTACCAAACCAATTTTATACATATACCAAGCATAATTTCGAAAATCTAATATATGAAATCTATATTAAACTAGTTAATGACATTATCGCGAAAATTAGAAAAGAAACTAACTATTTAAGCATCGACGAAAGGCATTAAGTAAAAGATTTCTCATGTGACGTATGTAACTACTACAACTTCGTATAGCAAAAACAAATAACAACTAGAAGTTGTGCGTAGTTATAGTATGAAAAGTTAAACCAGATAGTGGCCAGGATTATTAATAGAGCGAAAGTTAACCATTAAGGTAAATTCAACAAAAACAAAACTTGAAAAAATTATAATAATTATACTTACAAATGAAATGCTTTTTTTCAAACTTAAAGAATGGCAAAAGAAAGAGTATAAGAATAAACCTGTTGGAAACGCTACAAGAACTTCGTATATTATACATATAAAGTGCATATATACATATACAAATATAGATTTATATTTAAAAATCAGTTCACTATAATAAAAACTATATTACCATAACTTAAAAACAAAAACGAAAACAAAATCAAACTACAGTCTTTTATAGAGTGGTGCCCCGGAAGACGCTAAGTCTGCCCTCGGGTTGGCTCTCCTGCTCCCGATTCGGTAATCTCCTGTTTTTCACCCTCTTGAAATAGCTTTGCTCGGCCACATAACTTAGATGCTTGGCGCTGCCTGCTCCCGTATTCTTGACAAACCGATAAAGGTGTCCATTCCGCTGTTGCAGCAATTCGTGTGGATGCCCCAGTTCCACAACACGGCCCGCGTCTATGACCATCACACGATCTGAGTCCATAACCGTATGCAATCGATGCGCGATTGTCAGCACCGTGCAGTTAGCGAACTTCGTGTGTATGGCCTCCTGGATAAGTTGATCGGTGCTGCAGGAACATAAGACAAAAGAAAATAAAAAACTATAACATAGTACCGAAATTGAATTCATCTAATAATCTATTAAACCTATGTTTATATTTTCTGTAGTTCTTATTATTGTGCAATAGAATGTACATGTCCTAAAAATATCGAATTGTTTCAGCTCTAATAAAAATATAAAATACTTAGACTCACTCTGGATCCACATTGGCTGTCGCCTCATCCATGATGAGTATTTTGTTGTGCCGCAAAATGGCGCGAGCCAGACATATAAGCTGTCTCTGACCCATGCTAAAGTTAGCTCCTCCATCGTGTAGTCGGTAGCTGAGGCCGCCCTTAAGTGCTGCCACAAAGGACTTCAGCTTCACCGAGTCGAGAGCCTGCCACAGTTCCTCGTCCAGTTGCTGTTCAAAGGGATCCAGATTGTATCGCAAGGTGCCTGAGAATAGCACTGGGTCCTGCGGAATTATCGAGATGCGACTGCGGAGATCGTGTAAGCCCAGCTTGCCGATATCATAGCCATCGATCTCGATAAGTCCCTCGTTCAGAACGAGTCTAAAGAGTGCCTGCACAATCGAAGATTTACCGGCTCCAGTCCGGCCTACAATGCCAATTTTCTCCATTGAATGTATTGTAAAATTAAGCCCATTTAGCACATAGTGCGTGTGATCACTGTAACGCAGCCGCAGATCCTGAAAGTGCAGCTGACCTGCACTGGGCCAGTCAGCTGGCAAGTTGACACTCGCTTCTGTCTCGTACGAAGGTTCCGGCGGCAGCTTGACATACTCAAGTACACGCTCGACGCTGGTCATTTGATTCTCCAGCTCGACAGTCTGCCGCATGCCCCACTGGCAAATGATGCCCAGGGACATGGACTGTGTTATGGCCAGGCCCACATCTCCGCTGAAATATCCTCGATTGAAAATGAGAAAACTGAATGTCACCAACAGAATGTACAGCACACAGATGAGATCCGTCCAGAAAGCAAATGCCCGGTTAACACTGGCAAACATATACACTGCCGACGTATTCGCATTTTGATAGTTGTGAAAGTCGCGCTCCAAACGCTTTGTGGCATTGAAGGCACGTATCGTGGTCAGACCCTTGAAGGTTGCATTCGTATATGAGTAAATGGGACTCCGAGCTGTGCGCAGATGCAAAAAAAGAGTTGCAAAAATTAATTGATATTCTGCATGGAAATCGGACAAGATTTACCAAAGTTATGATAGTATGAAGTCCACGATAAAGCGTGAAGGAGAATAGATGGAAAGTATATACATTGAAGGTAAAAATAGTAAATAAATAATTATAATAATACTAATAAAATATTAGATTATTTTTGCAGTTTTGATGCATATTTTGATGCATATTAATAAAACCGAGATTTCGCCGAGGCCGATCGGTTAAGATTTCAATAAGTTATGATAGTTATGAAGTTTACGATAAAGAGTAATAAAGAAAACTAAAAAAGAAAAAGCTGCAGAATCGTAGAATATACATAAATATAAATGTAAGCAGCAAAATTATAATGTCTGTCGACAAATACGCTATTTAATTAATGGAGAACTTACAGATGATATCGATGCGCTTGAGACTTCGACTGGCGCCAATGTAGAGGCTGCGAGTAAAGTAGAGCAGGGCGATCATCCCAACCGCCGGAATCAGTAGCCAATAATTGGCGGTGCTCACCACGATGAGAACGGCCAAGCCATTGACAAAGAACTCAAATGAGTCCATCATTGACTGTGGCAAGGTGATGTCAATGGACAGAATGTCGCTGGAGAAGCGATTGAGTATGCGTCCCGAGGTAGCTAGCGTGAAAAACTGCATGCTGGCCCGAATGATACCCTGGAAGAGAAAGTTGTGAATGCGCAACGAGATGCGTAAACACATCATGAAGAATCCAAAGGTGCGCAGCACATAGAGCAAAAGGGTGCTGATTATCAGCACAGCATACAGGGTGACTAATCGAGAGCGAATCCTTTGACGCTCGATTGGCGGCTCATGTTCATCTGGTTCCGTTTCCTCCCAATTGGCCCTGTGAGTTCTCATTAGATAAGTACACAATTTCAAATAAGATTACTCACCATTTCGATAGGAAAATGTCCATTGTGGCCTCCGAGGCGCGTGCCACTAGGAAAACCACTAGAATTATTAGCACCACCGCCGGCAGACCGAGAAGCGCGAAATATTCCTTGTAGGTGCTTAGCTTAACGGATCCCAGCAGCTGTTGTTCCTTGTACAGCTGCTCGCTAGCTTCCTGTTGCAGTTGGAGCTGCTGTTGGGTCAGCGGCTCCCTCTGCGGTGTCTCCTCGATAATGCTATCGCTGGGAACGGCACGCAGCTTGGACACCTCACTGTCATTTACCACGGACCTGCGGAATCGTGTGAGCTGCTTAAGCGATTCGTATCTGCCCTGGATGGAAGCACGTCCGGCCTCCATGAGCACGACATGGTCAGCATGATGTAACAAGGCCACCCGGTGCGTGACCAGGATGCGTATCTTGTCACTGAGAAACTCCTTCAGACAATGCTCCAGCAGTAGATTGCCCACATGTGTGTCGACAGCAGAGAGCGGATCGTCCAGCAGATAGATGTCCGCCTTGCGGTAAACCGCTCTTGCCAGGCTTACTCGGGCCTTTTGACCTCCGCTGAGACTGGCGCCCGACTCACCCACAATGGTGGCATCTCCAAGTGGCAGCTGGGCGACATCCTTTTCCAGCAGACACACGCGCAACACATCCTTGTAGCGTTGCTCTTCATAAGGCTCCATGAAGATGATGTTCTCTCGCAGACTGCATTGATTAAGCCAGGGTTCTTGTGGAGCATAGCTGATGACGCCATTGAGTTCAACGCTGCCACTGATGATGTCCAGTTCACCCAGTAATGCCGAGAGCAGTGTACTCTTCCCAGCGCCAACTGTACCGACAATGCCAATAAACTGTTGATCCTCCACCTGAAAGGAGACATCTGCGATGTGGTGTTGAAGCTTCTCCTGCTTGGCTGGATCCCAACTGGCCGTTAATCTGCAGAGTGTGACACTCTTACGCATCGACAGTGGATTGTGCATGTGTCCATAAAAGTTGCCATGCTGCACATCATCGTCCACGTCGATAAAGTTGGCTACGCCGCCATCGGCGGGATCCTCGTGCTGCAGCAGAAAGTCCAAGACTCGGCGTGCAACCACATATGTCTCCGCCCAGGAGTTGATGGCAAGCGGCCAGAGATGCAGCAGGGATTGATTGAGATGATCGTAATAACTGGATACAATGAAGACTTTCTGGGCGGTCACAATGTCACCGGTATAGACGTAGCTGACCAGGCACAGAAAGAGCGACAGCTTCGAGATCATATCGGTACATTGCAACGCTGCATACACATACATGGAGCCACGTATTGCCCCCATCTCTTTCTTGCGCACTCGGGCAATCAGCTTGGCAAAGGATTTCTCCCAGGCATACATCTTGATCACCTGCATCGCCGAAATGATCTCGTTCATCAGCTTGACACGTTTATCGCCGTACTCGGCGGACAGGTGCTTGAATCGGGCCGTAGCCTTGGCAGCCCACACTTGGAGTGGAATGAAGACTATAATGCTGGCTATGCCGACCAGTGCTGGCCACCCGATCACTTCGTAAATGATATATCCAAATATGAGACCTTCCAATGGACCCTTCCACAGTTCATGAAAGAAGTAAAATGTCTCGTTGAACTGCGGCAGATCGGTGGCCATAATGGCAATGGCATAACCACTAATACCACTATTATCCGCAGCAACCGACACCCGAAGGCATTTCCTGTAGACCAGGCCAGCACAGGCGACTCGAACGCGAGCTCCCAGCTTAAAAAGGTAGAACATGAAGGGATGGTAACAGAGAGCCGTAACAAGAGAGCACAAGACGACGCCCATTGCGTATAAATATGCCGACTCCTTTGGATATGTCTTCGTTGCTTTCCGAGAAGAATGATACGAGCCTGCCAAGCAACAGTGGTTGCATTGTGCTGCAGCAAAGAATAACAGATTGTTCAACATTTCTACAAGAGTCAGGAGCCAACGAGAGACTTACTGCAAGAGAACCTCTACCAAGGAGTAGAGTATGCAGATGGGCACAAATCTGGATCCATACGCCTTAAAGATCATATGCAGGACACTCGGCTTCGAGCGTTTCAATTCACGCTCCCAGTGCTCCAAGAGAGTGTGCGACACATCTCTGCTGTCCAGACTGGGCAGATGATCATACAAATCCGCCGGCTCAACGTTTTTGCCGTAGCCCTTTGCGCAGAATGTCGCTTGACCAGCTGCATTTCACGTACAACGAAAAATAAAAATAAAATTATCGATGGACAGTTTTGATGTCTGTTTATTCAGCTAACTAAATTATCTTAATCATGCTTTAAAGGAACTGTGCACTGTGTTGTGAATTCACATTGACAGGCCATCGTTGCGACACCGCCATAAATCTCGGCCCGATGTGCTCTTCAAGCTTATCTTATCAGGGCAGCAAGCGGGTGTTGAACGCGTCTAAAAATTTCATGAACTTTCAAATAACCCTCGTATTATTACGTATACGCAATTGTTTCCTATAAATACACGTATACGTAACGAACACTTATAGCTTTTATTGACTGAATAAACAATTGAAATTTATGGTTACACGGACACTTTTGTAAAACCGTATATATGTATGAGGTACTGAGATTTTATTTACACTCGGATTGGTCACAATCAAGCACTCACATAAAAAACCATTTGGAAAAGAAATTCGCTTTTAGCACTGGATTTGGTTTAAGCTCCTTCTTTGTAGAGAACATTGTTTATCATCCAATTCGGAGAAGTTGTAATGTCGCGACATGTAAATGGCACATATGGGTAATCACATACGGTATATATCACATATATCCTTTTCACAATTCGCCTTGAGGTATAACCCGCACGTGGCCCGTTGCCTTTGCTGTTTTATTCGTAACTGATTTGCCATACGCGAAAAGCGTTTGATTTTTAACTGAATGTTGCGCTCCGTTCCCGAATCATCGCTATAAATCAATGATCCGCGAAGGCCTATCGCACCACCTAAAGGGGTGGACAGTGTGTTTTATCTTAATGCCGCTTGACAGCGAACCATCAGCGATGCAGTCGAAACCACAGCTCGCGAGTCGCGACCATTTGCCAAAGTGGATTACGCTGTTAAAAAATGGAACATGAAGCACGGCCAGGTCTGAAATCTAGCAAACAACAAACCATAAATACAAGTATCGGTAAATAATGAATAATAACATACCCTGTACTACATTAACAATAAACAAGGTACATTGCAGCTACAGATATATGTCATATATAACACGCAGAAGAGCACATGGTGCTCTGAACAATTTTAATCTAATAAACCGAAGTAGTTTTCGAAGAGTCGAGGGTCTACTCTCTTATAAAGGGTATCCCTTAATCGAGTAGTATACATATAACTTTCATTTTTGTTTAATCAGTTTTTTCAAGGTTGGTTATTGGACTCTTTAGCAATTGACAATTTTAATTAGTGGCTATTTAGTATGTTTTACTACTAACTATCTCTTGTCTTTGATATTTATCTATAAACTGTTGAAATTTGTCGACTGTTCTGTGTAATAATTAAACATGTAATAAATAAATTTTGTTGGTATAATAGTTCTCAGGCACTTTATTGAGATTTTGGTACGTAAATACATAAGTACAATGTCATAACTCTAAATTATAGAGTACTTTCTGTTGTATACAGAATAATATACTGAATATAAAAATAGCACTTGGCATAACTTGATTTACTTGGATGTGTGCAGATTGCATTTGTGTTCTACTTATAATATACCATTGAAGACATGTGGAGGCATAAAATTATCCTAACGATAGAGTTGCATTTATAAATTTACATTTAAAGTTAAGTAACAAGTTAACAATGAATCACGCTTATATCCGAAGACATATGTACAGACTTATACGGAATGCAACTTACACATTAACTACTAAACACATGATAAAGTTAAGTACAAATTACTTTTGTGCGTGCTTATAATAATTTCACTTTCATACAATCAATGCTAAGCAACTTTTTGTGTAGTTTACAGAATTGTATACGGTATGCATAGTTTGAACAATTTTCTGCAATTTAGGCAAATTTCTTTCGAGTTCTTTGATATATATGAAGGCATTTTTTGAAGACATTAAGCTATTAAATTCATCAATTCGCCTATGATGTTAAGTAATCACGGTGATATATATGCGAATACTTATAGAGAATAGAACTATCACGGTTACAGCTACAAAACGAAAGTTACAGTAAGTTATTTTAGATACATGATCATAATACTTTCAGTTTCATCTCATAAATTTTAATCAAGTTTGTGTGTCAATCTGAACGGGTGTAGTTTGTGATCTATTCGTCCTTCTCGTGAAGTGCCGGTGTGATATTATGATCCTCTAGAGTTTTGTCATTGTTCAGCAATCTTTTGCTGTAGCTTTCCTCAGCCATTTGTTGTAGTGAAAATGCTGTTGCTGAGCCTGTATGGTCCACCAGTTGACGAAGATATCCGTCAGGTCGCTGAAGAAGTTCATATGCATGTCCAAGCTCACGAGCTTCTCCTGCATCCATGACCAGGACTCGATCCGAATCCATAACGCTGTGTAGTCGATGTGCGATTGTGAGTACGGTACAGTTGGCAAACTTTGATCGTATTGTTTGTTGGATGAGCTTGTCAGTTCTGTAATTTCAGCAAGATTATAATGATAGCGTCCTTATCTCTAAAGATAATTTAATACTACAATACTTACTCTGGATCCACGTTGGCCGTGGCCTCGTCCAGTATCAGTACACGATTGTTACGTAGAATGGCGCGGGCCAGGCAAACCAGCTGACGCTGGCCTACGCTGAAGTTGGATCCACCATCATACATGCGGCAGTTGAGGCCACCAATTAACGTGGATACATATGAACGCAGCTCCACATCTCCCAGCGCTTTCCACATATCCTCATCGGTTCGTTCGTCCATAGGATCGAGATTATAGCGTAACGTTCCCGAAAACAGTACAGGATCTTGAGGAATAATTGAGATTCGACTACGCAAATCGTGAAGTCCCATATGTTCAATGTCTATATCATCAATACGTATCATGCCCTCATTGCACGCCAGTCTAAATATGGACTGAATTATGGAGGATTTGCCCGCTCCTGTGCGGCCCACAATGCCGATCTTCTCGCGCGACTCAATTGTGAAGTTAAGATCCCGCAGAACAGTAGCCTCTTTGGGGGAGTATCGTAACTTAAAGTTAATAAACTCAATGCGACCTTTGCTGGGCCATTCTGTTTTTGGCTTGAATTTCTCTGGCGTTTCCAATGGCGGCTCCGATGGCTCCTCTGTATATTCCAGGACACGCTCTACGCTGGTCATCTCATTCTCCAGCTCGGCTGTCTGACGCATGCCCCATTGACACATGCCCGTCATCGTGGTGCTGTGCAAAATGGCCAAGCCGACATCGCCGCTGTTGAATTCGTTGCGCAGCACCAGAAAACTGAATGTAACAGCTGTCATATATACGATGCACAACATGTCCGACCACAATGCAAAGGCCCGCGTACATGAAAGGAATAGGAACCATGCCGAAGTGTTTGCATTCTGATACTCGTGAAACTCATTTTCCATAGCGCCCTGCGCCTGCAGAGCTCGTACCGTAGTAAGACCCTGGAACGTCTGATTTGTCAACGAGTAGATCGGACTGCGAGCTATAAACACAAATGTCATTAGACTCATGCCTACAATAAAAAGTTATTCCCTGGACTTACATATGCCCTCGAGTCGTTTAATACTACGACTAGTGTTTATATAGAGATATCGGATGCAGCCGAGAATCACCACAATGAAAGCAGCTGGAACCAGAAGCCAATAATTGGCAATGGCCACAATGATAAGAACACCGGACACATCAATGGCAAACTGAAAGAGCAACAGATTAATTTCAATTCAATAACTTAAAAATTATGCAGTCTCATTACATTTAGGCAATCCAACAGTGTTCGTGGCAAGTCCGTGTCCACTGTGCGAATGTCTTTCGAAAAACGATTCAGAATGCGACCCGAAGAATTCGTATTGAAGAAATACATGGAAGCGCGAGTGATACCGCGGAAAAGACGGTCGTGCAAGCGCAGGGAGATGCGCAAGCACATCTTAAAGTATCCAAATGTGCGCATAAGATAAACAATGAGTGTGGCACCAAGGATGATAGCATAGAACAGGACCAGTTCTTGACGAATGTTGTCTTCAATGCTCGCTTTCACTCAACGGACTAGACATATTCACGGTATCGTTGACTGGCGCAGGACTCGTCGACTCATCTATCGTGTCATTAGACATCGACGTTGGGACGTTGGTTGTGTGATTAAGGGCGATGTTTTCCTCCCAAATGACCCTGAAGAAAATATATTGTGAATTAGTAAAGAGGTAGCTGGCAGTACTTTTCACCACTTACCAGCGTGACAAGAAGTAATCCACTCCCGTTAGCATAATCCTCGCGCAAACGAAGAGCGCCATAATTAGACCGAGCAAGAATTTACTTTCCAAAGCCTTAAAGTATGAAGCGTATACGCTAAACTTGACAGCGCCCACGGCTTGTTGTTCTTGATTGACTTCTTCCACGGTCTCATCCGGCCTGAGAAGCTGATTATGCTGATGGTGCTCCATGCTTTTCTCCGAGTCGCTGCGGGACATATGACTGCTTATGCTATGCGTATCGATACCACTCTCATCGTGCGTTTGCTCCAGAAACTGAAACTGGCGTGAACGTTGCAACTGCTGATAGCTTCCCTGGGCAGCCACTTTGCCAGCAGACATCAAGATCAAGTGTTCCACGTCGAACAAGTACTGTACTTGATGAGTTACCAGTATGCGTATCTTGTTGGACAGAAAGTCGCGAATGCACTTCTCAAAGATGTGTTTTCCCACATGCGTGTCGACCGCTGAAAGCGGATCGTCTAGCAGATAAATGTCAGCTTTGCGATAAACAGCGCGAGCCAAATTTACTCTAGCCCGTTGACCACCGCTAAGACTGACGCCGCGCTCACCGACAACAGTCAGGTCACCGTTCGGGAGCAGCTCCAGATCACGTTCCAGCGCACAGACTTTGATAACTCTTTTGTAGCGCCGCTCATTATAGTCTTCCACGAATACAATATTATCTCGAATAGTTCCCTCAAAGACCCAAGGCTCCTGTGCGGCATAAGAGATCTTGCCATGCACAAAGGCTTCACCCTGGACAATGCCCACTTCGCCGAGCAGTACATTTAAAAAGCTGGACTTGCCGGCGCCAACTGGACCGACCACTGCAGCCAAGGTCCGGTCCTGAATGTCTGTACTAAAGCTATCAATGGCACAGTTGGTATGTCCATCGCTGGCGTCCCAAGAGGCAGACACGTTTTTCAATATCACACACTTCTTGGTCGTTTCGGGACTGTAGTCTCGCAGGCGGTTGTGTTGTGTGTGCGTCGATTGTGGTTGACCATTTGTCAGAAGAGATCCATTTAACTCGACATTCTTCAGCTTATCCTCTTCGGTTAGCCTGCTCTTGATCTTGGACTGTGTTGTGTCGCTCTCCTTATTGATTGGAGACTCAGCTTTGTCACCGTCCAACAAAAATTCTTTGCATCGTTTCGCAGAGACCATTGCCTCGGCAATAAACGTAATGGAGAGGGGCCAGAAATGCACCATGGAATCGTTTAACATGTTGAAGTACGAAGATACCGTGTAAACCTTCTGAGCGGTCAGCGCATCGCCCAAATAGACATAGGAGCATAACGCTAGGAACACAGACAATGGCGATATCATTGAGGTGCAACTTAACGCTGCATGAATATAGTTGGTGCCACGTATGGCCTGCACCTCCTTGAGCCTCACTTCTGCAACGATGCGGGCAAATGATTTTTCCCACGCGTACATTTTGATCACTTGTATACCCTGTATGATCTCGTTCATCAACTTTACGCGCATATCGGTTCTTTCCGCTGTCTTCTCACGATAATAAGCTGCGTTCTTGGCCGCCCACGCTTGGAGTGGTATGAAACTAAGCATGAACGAGACTCCAATGACTGCAGACAGTCCAATCTCGCGGTACATGAGATAACCAATTAGTATCGATTCTAAGGGTCCCTTCCATGTGTCGTGCAAAAAGCAAAGCGCTACATCGAATCGACCTAGATCGTTGGACAGTATGTTAATGGCACGAGCACGAAGTCCATCGTTGCTGCTACTCTTGGACACTTGCAGGCACTTGCGGTATATGAGGCCTGAGAACGCCAGGCGCAGTTTCGTGCCCACTTGAAAAATGTAGAAGATGAACGAATGAAATATTATCACAGGAACCAACATGCATATCACAATGCCAACTGCATTATAATACGCATCCGACTCGGTTATACTGGTCTGATCCGCAGCAAAATAACCGACTAAGCCGCCCAGAAACAAAGGCATTAGCGCTCTGAAATTAGGTCAAGAATTATATGACGTTTTTAAACATTGAGTGATAATACATACTTGCAGCAACTTTCCATAATTGAATACATTAAGCCTAGAGGAATGAATACGGAACCGTAAGCCCGCCATATCATTCGAACTACACTAGGATTACTTCGCTTCAGCTCATCGTCCCACAAATCACTAAATGTTTTTGTCACCCGCTCGCTGTCCAGTGTCTTTCTATGCTGATACAGTTCTTCATCCGTAAGAGGACCCTGCAGACCGCGTTTAAACATATCCCGCATCCACCTGTAAATATAAAATTTTTATTATTTTAAGGTATAATTTTATATAGTTTAAATTGCATAATCTAATTTATTTAGTTCTTAATTTAACTGAAAGTTTAAAATAATATAAGTCTATATATTAGCTCCTAAGAAGTACATACACATACATATATAAATAAATAAATGATAAGAACCCAGAAACGTAATATGTATGTATATATTTATGTTATGTTTATATGATGAAAAGAATAATTAATTTAGGCATTTTATAAGAGCAAATAATGTAATTGTACTGCTATCTTATCCAATTCAAACAGTACAAATAGTCTATTAAGATTATCAAAAGACAAAAAACTGTAAAAGGCAGATGGAAGAAGGGGATGAAAAGAAAAAATTTGGGTCTCTTATAGTTGGTTTCTCTGGACTGATGTAGTTATTAGGCTATATGTGTTTGGCATGTACAGGGGTTCCAAAACTGTAAATCAACCAAAAATAACCCAAAAATGTATAGGTTTCTTAAAACGTTATTAAATATTAGATTTATTCCGAAATTTTTTGTTTGAAAAGTTGTGGTTCCAATAAGTTGAGACTAACATCGGGAAAACTACGTATAAAATATGCCTAGTCATGCACATTAGTATGTGTGTGGAGCAAATCTAGTAAAATTAATAGGAACTCAGTTGCATCGATCTGACAGTTTATCATTGAATGGCCAAAGCGTCAAATGATTAGATTATGGAATAACATTAAAGATTGCAATTATACAAATACTTTCTAAATATTGGGCGATAATATTTATTAAATTTCTATCTAATAACTCATAACACCCTAATCAAATTGAACAATTGCACAAACATGTGGCCGTCTGCAAGCTGTATATAAATATTACATACTTCTAGATAACAGTGTAACCTTGATAGCTTTACTGAAATCTAATACTTACTATGAACATGTTCATGCGTGAGTCTATATGTACAATATACCAATATACCGCAAACGAACAATTTTAGAGAAATTTGTTCGATAAAATAATAAAGAGACGGTGAATAACCTCTATAAATATTAGTTATGTACTTATGTATATACCGATATCATATCAACATATGTACATATACATTTAATACAATGTGACACGTGCTATCGAGTTGACTTAACGTGAATACACATATATAATTTACCGTAATTTGTGCAAGTATGACTAATATGGGGGGCGTTAAAGGGACAGTAACTGAGTGAAATCTTACCAGAAACTCCATCGTGAGAAGCCATTTGCTGTTTCGTAGGGATTCTTTGGTCGTACAATTTTCCTTCTGGTGCGGTTCATAATATTATAATATGTAAGTTAGGCACAGTTATCACTATTGCGTTTACTTTTAACGGTAACGCCGAATTACGAATTACGAGTAAAAAGCAATTGAAGTACGCACTGTTGCAATTGCCTTCTTTATTGAAATCTACAATTCACTGTCACAACAACAATACTATCAGCCAATCTTACACAAATCGTCTATTGTAAATTGTGTACGGTCGAGGTCAACGGCAATCTTCTCGTACTCTCTTCTCCGACGAACCAAATTAACCGTTTGTTGCTGTAATTGGCCTGGCAACAAAAATGCAAATGCGCGCTCTCTTTATTTTCGTATGTATTTAATCACTCCGAGCGCCGAGAAATCAAACACAAATTCACAATTACTAATTAATTATTTAAATTATACACAGTTATTACGACAAACTACACAGTATTTTAAACAATACGTAGACCGGGGAACGACTATCCGGTCCAACTTCTGAAATGGCAATGACAAAATAATTCAGAGCGAGAATGCAAGAAAACTTGGAAACGGCACTCAACAAAGAAGAGAGCGAGAGAGAGCCAAACAAAGAGAGTGAGAGTATTGTTATTTACAGTTGCGGTTTTGCTACTCTTCGATTATCGTATGGTAGCAATATTTTTAAACTGGTTTATTGTTTATCAAATACCTTAACAAAAAAAAAATATTATTTACAAATATCTGAACTTGCTAACTGATATTCGTATAAAGTGGCTACACATTTGTACAGAATATTTATGTGTTATGTTCAAAACGTTAAAAGGGTAGTTTTTCTTCGACTTGCAGATAAATTTTGTGCTCTTGCTCTCTATGCTCTTGTGCATAACGAAAGCCAGATTTGCTGAGAATTTATGCCAACGACAATTTGAACGGTGAGCGGGAGCGATTACCAATCGTTGTGAAATTCTTTATTGATATACAGATGAGCTTTTCTAAATTAAAAGTAATCAGTTTGTACATAAACAAAAAAAACGTGCAGCTTAGATACCAGCAATAAAGATGCTAGACTTTGCAATGACAACAACTGTTTTTGATAAGTTCCCATGATTTCGCAAAATTAGAAATCATTGTCTGGTCTCTATGAGCTTTTAAGTTTTTAACCCTGGCGCCAAACACTCTCACGCACAAATAAATAGTATCTATAATTTTACATCATGAGTGATGAACATTTATTATGTGTAATTACGAATTAGCATTAACTCGGTGTATTTGTTATTATTTTTGAGTTGTAATTTTGGTGAAAAATACATTGTATATATATAGATGAAAATCTGAACAATTTCGCTTAGATAATGACAAACAACATGCCCATTTAATCTTCAATGTATTCGAATGGCTCTGGTGGCTCGGGTTCCTTTTCATCATCGTTCATGGGACCAAAAGCAGCTACCGGTTCCACAAGTTCTTGTTCTTCAGATTTGCCATTGTGCTGGAAAACAATGATGCCGCCGATTGTAACATCCTTCATGGGCTCATATGACTGTCCATCAATGACACTAAGCACCTTAAGTTGCTGCCGAAGAACGCGTGCTGGATTTTGTAGGAGTTCAAAATTGGGCTCGGGTTCCTTTTTATCTTTCTTTTCCTTTTCTTTATCGACACTTGCGCTGGTGCTGCTGCCTGCTGCTTCTTTATCATCCTTCTTTTCATCATCCTTCTTCTTTTCTTTTTCCTTATCATCCTTTTTCTTCTGCTTAGATTCATCAACTGACTTTTCTTCTGTCTTGGGAGCAGTTTCGGATTTCTCTTCATCTTTTTTGCTGCCGGCAGCAGTTGCCTCTTTGCTGTCCTCATCAACATCCATCTTTTCATCTTCCTTCTTGCTGTCGGCATTCTCACGTCTCTTTTGTCGTGCCGCAATTGATAAAACGGCCGTTGCAACTTTCTCGCGCTCTTCGCTCTTCTTTTCCTCCAGCGGTGCTGGATAAGCGTACAGAGATGGTTTCGCCGCAGATCTGTACTCCATCTTAGGCATCTTCAGATCTGAGTTCAGACCAATTACACAAGTGGGTGTGAACGCAAGTGAAAGGGTGTGGGCAAGTGGGAACCAGTACCAGTACTGAGTAAAGGCCAGCATGCCGACCACAGCTTGCAGATTGGTATGTCCAGTGCGTGACTGCAATGAAAGTGTTGCATTGCGACCTCCAGCATCAATGATACCTGAAAGACAATCAATGTTTTAGGAAAATCACCTCCAGTGAAATACTATGATAAAAACCTACCTTGAGCCAAGATGGCACCGTACTTGGCCATAACGTCCTCATGCTTGTTGCTAATGACCTCTGCGTATAGCTGGCGGAAGAAAGTGCTCTTCGGGCAGCTCTGATCTGTGTGCTGTATGAGGATCATAGCTGATGCGATGAGTGCACCCTGACGCACAAAGTTCACTGGATCAAATTTGACCATTGGCTCCAGTAGAGCAATAGCCTCACGAAGACCAGTGCCAGCGCATGCAATACCCAGGGCCATGGCGGCACCATAACGTACATGTGGATTATAGGACTCGGCTAACAGACTAACGACGGATGGACACTGTTCGGGAGTACGGAATAGAATAAAACCGATGGCCGTTACGGCAGCGCGACGCACATCATCGTTCACATCAGAAACAGCAACGTGTAGCAACTTGCGGATAGCCTTATTGCTGCCAGTGCCATTGTACGCCATTGCCAAGGTGTACATGCCCGAACGACGCAAGACTGGATCCTTGTCTGTAGAAAGACTAGTCACAAGTGGATCCGCTTCCTCCAGACGGGAGAACATGGTGAGTGAAATGCCCACAGCCAACCCACGTAGAATTTTTTCATGCTGCGTTTCCTGCGCATACGAAACCATATCCTCGATGGCCTGGGCATTCTTTGAGCCCAACATAACCATGCCCATGGCAATGCCCGCCGCCTCGCCAGTAACTGCATCGTCCTGGTACAAATTGAACTTCAGCTGCTCGTACAAATCTTGACGATGGGTGCCCATGCCAGCCAAGCCCAATCCCAGACATCCACCATGGCGTACATTCTCGTTCTGGGCATCCTTCAGCTGTTGCAACAAATAGTCAATGATATTGGCTCCATGGTTTGCATGAATCAGACCTAAAGCGTACAGAGCGCCGCCCTCAGAATAACCTGAGCTAGGACCAGCTTCTTTGGGCAAATAGCTTTGCATTAGAGCTAGCGAGTCCTTTTCGTGTCCTCGATGTATGACGCCCAAGGAGGCGGTGGCCGTTAACTTGGCCCAGTTGGTTGCCCTTGCCAGCCAATCAAGATTGTCGCGCAGGAACTGATCAGAGGTGGTACCGCTGTGCATGAACGCATTAGCAATGACCGTCGCGGTGTGGCAAATCGACACACGCACTGCCTCCTTAGTGCCACGCAATATCTGCAAGTCAGCATGGTTGCTGCGTATAAGAAACTGCAGCTGCAGATCTATAGATACCTCGCCGGACAGAATCGAAATAAGCTTTTCAATGTTCTTTTGATGAAGCTTTTCCATATCGTTCAATGAGTCGATGGTGCGTTCGATCTTGGCATCGCCTATAATTAAACAATACGCAAATTCAGCCACAACAAAAAACCGATTATTTCAAGAACAGAATATAAGTAAATAATTCAGTTTCTGTGGATAAGTACTATCTAAAATATTACCTTCTTTATCCTCGATGCTGCTCTCATCGCCAAGTAGTTTGGCCTTCTCATCATCAGATTTGGTCGCTGCATCGCTGCCTCCGGCTGCTGTGGTGCCCTGAGGCTTGAAGGTGCTGGGCAATGCGGTTGGAATGGGTGCTGTATCCTTGAGAGCCTGCAGCACATTGCCAAGAAATTCTTGCGTAGCTGACTCATATAAATCAAACGCAATTTGGTATGCCATCAGATTATTGGCTTCAACCGAGGAGCGGGTCAGTTTGTCCAGCATTTCGGCAACAGCAAGAGGATCCTCAAGAAAGATCAAGCACTGGCACATATTAACGTAGTCGGGCACTCCCAGTTCGCGATAGAGTCCCACCAAGCATCGCAGAACTTGGTTGCGGAAGCCACGATTTTGTAAAAGTGACATGGTCACATTGTAGGCATAGGCCAGCATGCCACGCACATCATCAGATTTCATGATGGACACTTCGAAAATATCCATGCGACGAGTTTCCAATGCAATTCCAAGTGCCTGACGAAATTGATTATCGTCCAGGCATCGCTGAATCATACGATTCACAATACCCTCTAGACGCTCGTCGACTGGTTTCGCTTCCTTGGGATTCTCAATGAACTCAACGCGTTGCGCAATATAGAAATCAATGCATTTGGCGATGATTGTTTCTGTGTACTCATTGCGAGCATTCACATCAAATAGATCGCCCGCTCCCAAAGCATATGTAAGAGCATCCTCAAATGAGCCCAAGTGATAGAAAACCTTGGATGCAACCATACCAGCTAGTTTGTTCTCGGGAAAAGCTCGGTCCTCATGCAGCATTTCAATTTTCTCAATAGACTCGGATATTTCTGGCCAAAACTCATCCACAATATTGTCCAGCTTCTTCAGTGCGAACACCTTGAGATCTGGCATTGGCTCATCAAGTAGGGATATTATCCCTGCAGCGGACGTGAGACTCATGTTTTACGTTGATTTTTCCGATAATAAATACGTTCTACAAAAGAGTAAGTAACATATGAACAATTTGAACATCAAAACTGTCTAAAAGTTATATATACAAGCTGTATTTCACAGTACTAACCAACAAATACACCTTTCAATATTTCACAGATTTTCTTTTATGCCGAAAAACGCTAAATCACCAATTGTTGTAGTGCTGCACAACGCTGTCTGTGTATGTCAGTGCTGAAAACAGTTGTTATAATAGTGCTGTCAAAAGATTAATTTCTAGTATGTGGCAGCACCACAAAATATAAGTACTCGATAAGTCTTGGTGACATCGTATTCGATTAGATGAACGATGTGTAGGTTCGCGTATTTTCGTATATCGCAGTTCGATAAAACACTACCTAGCATCGCAGCAACAAAAACGCGCGAATAAATATTACAAGCGATCACAACACACAAAATAATTCGGTTGATAGTGCTAAGTCAACTCCTTTAGAATAAAGAATAATAATAAAAGAACAACATGATGTGTGAAGATCAAGTCATGTCAATGGATATTTCAACACCGCATAAAGGTTGCGGTAGCCTGAATTCATCGGGATCCTCAATTTCAATGGATGCTAAGCCAAAAAACAGTTGGGCACAGGAGGTTCGTGCTGAATTGGGTCAAAGTGACGAGGTAATTAAATATATTTAATCCAAGGGGCAGAGCAAACTAACAAGATAACGTATTTTTATATTCTAGGCTTCGTCGTCATTTAATAGCAGTGCCGGGAGTTCTGCTGCTCAAATCAAGCGAGAAATAGCATTTGAATTCCTGGATGGAAGCAACGAAGAGAAGTTTGAGCGTCTGGTTAAGGAGGAAAAACTAAAGACGCCTTTTAAGCGGCGACATTCACAAACTCCGTCCACGCAAAGCAATGAGAACAGTCGCTCAAACAGTCCGAATAGCAGCACATCGTCAGCTAATGGTGATGCCAATAATGTACGTTCAAAGTATCCGCTTAGAAGCCACAAAGAGGAGAAGCGTGTGCGCCATAACAGCTACACATCCTCGACTTCATCGTCATCTTCATATACCGAAGCAGATCCAGCTATTTTGTCGCGACGCCAAAAGCAAATCGACTACGGTAAAAACACTGCTGCTTACGAAAGATACACTGAGATAGTGCCCATGAGTGATCGCACACGTGAACATCCACGAACACCGAACAAATTTGGCAAGTACAGCCGACGAGCCTTTGACGGTCTAGTCAAAATCTGGCGTAAGCAGCTGCATTTCTATGATCCTCCGTCTGCTGCAGTATCGAAAGCATGTGAAGATGATTCGGACTCGGATTAATGTGTTAACTTTGGGCATGGGACATTTGTTGGGGGCTAGATTTGAAATATGATACAAAGACGGGCAATTAATTTTCTATTACATTACAATACTAGTTCAAGTTTTTCGTTGCTCGCAGCTAAGTTATGTTTGTTATATTAACATAATACCTAGTTCATACCTATGTAATGTTCAATAAAATGGCGTCGTTTTTACTTTGGAATTTATACCTGAAAATTTCAGGCAGAATCGATTCAAATGTTTTTAATGCAGATGTTTTGTGTTTGTGATTTCTGTGGAAGTTTGATAGTGTTAATTCAATCATTCACTGTATGTCAAAAATAACAATAGTTTAATCATGTTTACGCTTAAATGTTTGACTAAATTGGTTAGAAATCTTCAGTGTTGCCAACTCAAGTAAAAATAAGAGATCTCAAATGTGTCAAAATCCGCAACTTCAATCATTTTAAATCTATAATTTTAAAAATGTTATTCGAATTTTCGTGTCTTGTCGAAGTTTCAGAATAATTAGATTAACTATACAATAATTCTCTCTAAGGTGTAACAAATTCACAACATTATCTCATTTCGATATAAAAATGTTCATTCAAGTGTTATTATTTTTGCCAAATTATGGTTAAATAACTACATATTAACACTAAGTAAATATTATTTGCTTGGTGATATTTAATTTCGCGCCGTTTGCAGATTTTTGTCATTGTTTGTTTACAATAAATTGGCTAGCTGGTTTAAACGTCAAACAGCTGTTCTGTACAACGGTGTGTGTCTATTGTGAACTTAGTCTTTGCTTTTATTTATTTGGATTTGGACCAATTTAGTTTACGCACCTAAATTTGCACACACACTCATGTTTCTAAAAGCCTATAGACTTAAGAGCAGTGCTGCGCTCAAGGGATCGGAAGCGAAGAAGCTGCGAGCCAGATTAGAGTTGGCTTTCCCGCACATTTCGGTGGAAAATCTAATGCCGGCAAAGGCGAATGTGACGCAGCTGAAAATTCTAACACATGGCGGAATCCCGAGCATTGTTTACTGTGTCGACAAGCAGCCAAAGTTCTTCGAATTAGATGGCGGTCAACTGGTTCCGACACTGTACACATTATGGTCAACGCCCGAAATAATTCCATATTTCACCACACATGAAGGTGTACTTCCTAAACTGACGAATGGCGCAGATCTCATGTTGCCGGGCGTGGTACCTTTAGGAGTGGGCTTAAGCATGTACGGTCATTTCAAGAAAAACCAGCTGGGTAGGTAGCCAGTAATAAGCCATCGATTGTATTTTCTCATTAGTCTTGCTATTATTTTAGTTGGCATCAATTTGACTAACAACAGCTCAGCTGTTGCAGTTGGCCAACTGGCGCGCTCCAGCGACGAACTGTACATGTGCGGAGGCCATGGTGTCGCTGTTAAGATACTGCATTTGTTTGGCGACAAGCTGTGGGCACATGAGCCAAGTCTGCTGCAGCAGATACCGATGGTTAAGACGAAACCTTTGACGACTGATGATTTTCCTGCATTGGGCGCCTCAGATCATCAGCGCAAGACGCCCAAAGCCGAGCAATCCGACCCAACAGATTTGCCTCAGCCTGTTACTGAAGATGTTGGAACAAACGGTATGGAATCTAGTACAGCCGCTCTGACGCTGGAAGAGGACAATGAGGTGGATGCAAGTGGAACAACGCCGCCTTCGGACGAAATAACCCAGGAGACAATTCTCAAGAACGCATTTCTAGCTGCCCTTAAGAATCACGGCAAGAAGTTGCAGCTGCCGCTCTTAACGAGCAACTTTTACCGGCTCTATGTGGTGACCGAAGCTGCGGAGCAGATTGATTTGAAAAAGACACGCTTCAAAAAGCTATCCAACTTTCTGGGCGAGATGGTGGATCAGGGTTTCCTTGTCGTGCGTGAGGAGACCAAGGGCGTTGATAAGATAATCTCTGTAGATCTTGAACATCCCGAGCTCGTAAATTTCATCACTGATGTTAAAAAATCCGGCAGCAATGGCGAAGCCGCAGAGACGCCACTATTCCACTCTGAGCTCAAGGAGATGTACATTGTGTCCGATGTGACTGCCGCATTCTTTACGAAATTAAACTACAAGCGGGGCGAGGGTATTCCCGTTGGACAGGTCAAGAAGATTGTGCGCGAATATGTTAGCAAGCATGGACTCGTTAATCCGCAGACAAAGCTGGTGCGACCAGATGATGTGTTGGTGGAGCTGTTCGGCAATAGAGAATGTTCACTTAGCGAAATTACCTCGATTATAACTAGTAAAATGGAGCACTCCTATCAGATGTGCAGTGGAAAGGATACCACCGGCAAGCCGCAGATACAAATGTCCTTGGCCACACGCTCTGGAAACAAAAAGGTGACACTGGTGAGCAACATCGAAGCATATGGCATTATAATGGCCGAGCTAATCAAGCTGGTGAAACAGGGCGCGGCAGCCAGCACGACAATCGTTAAAGCTGCCGCATCAGAAGCACGAGCAGCTTCAGGTGCAGGGTAATCAAGTCCGATTCATATACACGTTGCTTACTGAGACCTATAAGGTCCCACCTAAATGTATATTGGGTCTCGAGTTGGCTAAAGATGGCAAGAAGAAGAAAAAAAAAAAAAGTGTAGTTTGTAATGAATATATCCGCCCAAGGCAATAAAGTACAAGTTTTGCTTGCTATCTGTGTGTAATATAATAAATTATTTATTAATTGTAGTGGGGATAAACCAATTAATGCTAAGAGAACCACAACATCAAATAGGAGAAAACTAACAACGATGCGGCTTCAAGCCGGCTTCAACGTTTTGAAGCGGTTCTTCTTTTACTTTTTGCTTGTCTAAAATATAAATTTTACTCGTTTACTTGGCCTTGCCCTGGGCAGCAACAGCTTCGATAGCCTTCTTGACGGTTTCCTCGTCGCCAAGGAACTGCATCGACACAACTGGCTTGAAGTTCTCATCCAGTTCATAGACGAACGGTATGCCAGTAGGCAAGTTTAGGGCCATGATGGCATCCTCAGAGAGATCTATATGGAAACATTTAAGGATTAGTAACTAGTGTTAAATATGTGTATGTTTAAGCTTACTATCTAAATGCTTGACAATGCCACGCAGACTGTTGCCATGAGCCGCAATCAGGATGCGTTTGCCCTCCTTCATCTGTGGAATGATCACATCGTTCCAGTATGGCAGTGTGCGCGCAATGGTGAGCTTCAGAGACTCAAACTGGGGGAACTCCTCTGGCTTGGGTCCATTGGTGTAACGGGGATCCTTGACAATAATATCATAGTAGGGATGTCCTGGCTCCATTGGTGGTGGTGGAGTATCGAAACTGCGACGCCAGATTTGCACCTGAGCTTCACCGTACTTTGCAGCTGTCTCGGCCTTATTTAAGCCAGTCAGGCCACCGTAGTGACGCTCATTCAGACGCCAGGTCTTCTCAATGGGAATCTCCTTATGACCACTGGCTTGCAGAATGCTTGCCAAAGTCACCTGGGCGCGCGTAAGCACCGAAGTATGTGCCACATCGAATTCCAGGCCAGCATCCTTAACGGCTTTTCCAGCAGCTACAGCTTCCGCTTTGCCTGATTACGAATATTGATTATATTTCGGATTTTATCTACATACGCTCGGTTATGTGACTATGAATTTATTGTGCATTTACCCTGTTCGCTCAGATTGGCGTCAAACCAGCCGCAAAATTGATTTTTCTGATTCCACTCGGACTCGCCATGGCGGACCATCACAATCTTGTATTTGCCACCCATATTAGATAGTTGGATTAATTTACGGAAAATTGTGATGTACTTTCTGTGATGGCGCTGCTATCACTGTCGCTTTCCTTTGGATTAACTTCAATATGACCTACAAGGGGTCCAATCAAGGTCGTAGTTGTCAACTTTTTAGTGGAAAAAACAGCTGATTGAAACGAAACCTTAAGGCTGCCACCCAGTAAAAATTTACGATATGGCTCGATTTATTTTACTTTAAAAAATTGTAAACTTTCAATAAAAGGTAAATTTATTTTAAATTTAAAAATATTATTCTTTTCATTTTTGCAGATATTTTTTTAAATATTGTCAAGTTTTTGATATTTTTATTAGATTCAATTTTGTAATATCTATTCCCTTGAGGTGGCGAGATTCAAACCTTCATTAAATGTCATCTTTTTTAATATATATTATTAAAATTTCAATTATCATCAAATTATCAATTAGTTAGGAAGTTATTTGCACCTTTTAAATTTACTAATGTGTTACGTTGTCTGGCTATGGAGCGCGCAATCCTATTCAACCGATGTTACGTTGCTGTTATTCTGTAACGTTGAATGCAGCCCTGTGCCGTTGCGTTCAACAGATGGTTAAATTTTGAAGAAGAAGAGGGTCAACAAAAAATTGCAACTGATTGTTGCTGCTTGAACTCGGTTAGCATATTTAAAATTATACTGTAAATAATATGACAGAAAAAGTAATCACGCAATGTTCTTGGACTCAAACGGCTGGAAACGAGCTGTCGAAATTGGTACAGACACGACTTTCTGAAGAAGATGTCTTTGTGAAGTAAGAGACAAAGGATTGCATCTTGCAACTGCATTCACACCCAAACTGGTTTACACTCATGTATACATGAATATATACTTATGGCATTTATATTTATAACAGGCCCGACTTGGACGATACGATCAAAGAGGATCGCGCTGTGCTCTTTTCGGACATTGATTCGTCTGGAATTCCATGTGAGATGCGATTTCAAATATCTCCTCGTTTCAAAATTGCAGCTTTAACGCTCGTTTGTAGTGCTCCCAAAGTAGAACTATTTTTGGGCCCAGCACAGGAGTACTTTGAGACTATTTATGGGATAGCAATTGAGGAAGATGGTGGTGATGTGCCGATACAACCTTATCGTTATGATGTAGAAATCGAGCGTTCCGGCATAGCCGACATCGATCTAAAGCTTCTTACTTCAGACAAAGAGGTTTTTATTTATGGGGCAATGTTGCACATAGCTCCAAATCCAAATGGCATCACTACACAGCAGCAGAAGCCATTTGATTTGCAAAAAATACAGGAGCTTCTTCATAGAGGAGGCACTAGTAGCAGCCAAAACAAGTCCGTCGACAATGAGGAGAAAAATGCAAAA
This sequence comes from Drosophila sp. st01m, assembly GCA_018901795.1. Lineage (NCBI taxonomy): Eukaryota > Metazoa > Arthropoda > Insecta > Diptera > Drosophilidae > Drosophila > Drosophila sp. st01m. The sequence continues at coordinate 6,014,026 of JAEIFG010001494.1, read as the reverse complement.
GTTCCTGTCTCTAATGAAGGGAATTACCAGCCATTCACAGACTCAAGAGCCGACTACTGCTGTTGACACTAATATAATCGGCCTATATCAGCATATTGACTCCAAGTTCAAACAGTTGGAGTGCACTATTTCCAAGAGACTGGACCAATTCGAAGCACATCAATCTGAAAGGCTGGATAAAATTATTGCCCTGCTCGAAAACAAAAACTAGATATTCGAATCGTATATATTAATGTTTTTATATGTATATGTATCTTTTATGTATATTTGCATCCGTTTGCATTGATAATTATCAATTTATAAACTAATTATGTGATAATAATTTAAAAACCATTTTTTCCGGATGAGCTCAGTAGCATTCTTCTTTATTAGAAATAATTGAATAACTTGTTATACACATACAATTTTATAAGCAATCTTTGAGTTTCTTGTTGAACTTGGCTTCATATTTGGCACAAAAGACCTCATCAAAGTTATCGGATATGTTCTCCTCTTCATCCTCATCATATACCTAAGAAAATACAAAATTACTTAATTAGAAATACGAGATAAGTTACATATACTTACATTGTCAATAGTTATAGCAGGCACTCCCCTATATGCAACTTTGTCTGATACTTTGGCATATTTTCCCAATATGTCATCCACGCTGCGCGACTTTTTGCAGTCTTTAACGGCAGTCACGTTGATGCTGTATCGGGTGGCGCAGATGTCAAGCTTATTCTTATGACTGCGCATCATGCAGGCAATTAGCTTTAGTGCGTCCGAGATGTTATGGTGTTCCAAAATGCAGGCATGCCAGGCATTTAGTTCACACTCGTCCACGCCATGCTGACATGTTACATTGCCTGCGCTGTTTTCCTGATGCAGGATATATAAATTTTCAACGTCTGCTTGTTTATAAAATAAAATTGTTATACCTTGGCATTGCCATAGGGCACCAGCGTCAATTCGGTAAATGATAGACGATCATGACGTACCATCGAAGGATTTAACTGCTCTGTGACGAAGGCCATGCAATATGGACAAAGCGCTTCATAGTAGAGTGTAATGGGCAGCTTATCGTTTTGTGAGTCATGATGATGCTGTGAAATTAAGGCTTACTATAAGGTTCAACGATTACTTACTATGATTACTTACTCTGGCACTGCACTCCAGGATGCCTAAAATAAGCACGAGCCAATACTCAAAAGCCTTCATTGGGAGCAAAATGTAATGCAGAAATGCAACGACGAGTTAACACTGAATTTACAGTAAACTACAGACGTAATTTGTAGTTTCAGACGTAGACAGAGATGTATATGCTCTCCCAAGAAAGGGGGTATTCCAACTATCGAGTGAGCAAATTTGGTTCGTTGAATAAGTTCTGTTATTTGAAAATCCCCCCTCAACCCCAGCCTACGACTCTGATTTTGTTTAATCAACTAGCATTTCCTGATGTCATGAAAAGAATTTTTGCTAATCAGCAAATGTTCTGAATATGGGTCTCGCATCTCTTCAACTTATGACATACCCTTTCTTTTAATTCTCACAATAATATAATAAGATATTTTTCTTATTTTTATTGTGTTAATAAAATTATATATTTGGAAACTCGTATATTCTGTAAATTGTATATTCTATGAAATGTATACGTACATATTTAGATCAGTCAGAAAATTAAATTTCCCTTAAATACTCTCATAAATATGTATATGTATATTTCTTCTTAGTATTTTGAATTACAGCTGCTGATAATGATTGTCGCATTTTCTCATCTGTAATATAAGATGAGTATTGTGTGCATCAGAGAGCTGCACAAACGTTTCACAATCTCTCTAGTATGTATATGTACATATACATATAAAAATTTTTTACTTTAATTATTCCTTTATGTTTGTTGGGATCGCCTTACCCAGCATTTGCTCTGGGAACTCTCGAGCTCATAGTTCAAAGTAGAGGCTGAAAAACTTTAATTGCGACTAATTTGTATATAAAATGTATACTATAAGGAAATAAATAGTTTGTATTACTGAGTTCATCTACATATTTTTGTAATTAATTCAAATTAAGTCATGGCCAAGATAGGAAAACTTCACATATTTTCAAACTGAAATGGCAAATCTATTGATAGACGTCATGTATCGAGAAAAGGTGGTTCTAGCTTAGATTAATGAGATGTTTCGACGAATAGATTTGGAATTCCAAATAAATGTGGTTGAATTTTAAAACTGCTGAGATCTACGGTTATTTTTTTCATAATATGTCTTGTTTTATTACTTATCATTTAACACTATTACTTTATCACAAATATTTTAAGCATTTTTACATAGATAGTTACAATCGTCGTGCTTATGTATATATATATATATTATGTACAATCGTTACCCTCGTTGAGGCCCATTAGATACATTTTAGCATATGCCAAGATAATATATTCAACTACATGATTTCGTTCTCAAAATTTCAACTACTCTAGTACTCGTATTGAATATCTACAGCAGGGGACATTAGCTTATACATTTTGAGGAAGTTTATGATTTTCTGACAGTTTGTTATATAGTATTCAATACAACGTTTGACTTTTTGGTGATTTTACATCTTAAGTTAATTATATTCACACATCTTATAATAATTTAATTTATATGTACGATTCCGCTATACTTAAGTATTTCAATAATATTGTTTATGACATTCGATAGATATGCAAAATATAGACCTTAACAATAGAACTGTAACTTAAGCAATAGAACCCAAATTAAAATATGAAAACATTTGAACACTTATTCATTTTAGACCTTGCCTAATACTTTATTAATTTTATGAGTATATGCATTTCTGATATGCAAAGATGCCTTGATAACAATTGCCAGATCTTTTTTAAAAGATATACATACATTGTACATAATCGTTTAATGTAATGAAAAATATTTGCTATTAAAATGCAGTTTCTAGCAACTATTTAAACTCACTGCCCAAGTTCAATCAGTTGATATGCCAATTTTCTTTAAAACAAAGCCATTGAATTCTTGCCTATATATTTCGTTGTGTTCTCAGGTCTAACTTGTCAATTGCGTTAAACAATCAGTGTATGTGTAAAATAGCCAAGAAATTGTTTAATTAAATTTATGCGTTTGTTAAAGTCATGTTTATTAAATTGTCATGACCAGCTGCTAAATCAACAATCGAACTGGCCTTTTTGTTAATAAACCTGCTGACTGCGGCAATTTTGGCTCTATGTTTGCTACATAAATCATTTTATTGGCTTATTAAAAACTTTTCCATTTATTGTCATCATTTTGCGCTATCGTGCGCACAAATCCGTGCCCAGTTTCCCAGTTTCCCAGTTTTACCAGTTCCCCTCGCTCCATCCAGTTTTTATTGTGTTTTATACCCATTCAATCGTTCGTGAGCTTATTATGGCGTCCACGGGGTGGTTATCGCATATTTTTCTAAACTTTTCTTTATTGCTCACTTGTTGGGTGCCATTGCTGCTAATAGCAACGACGACTGGTTGCCCACATCCCACATCCCGGACATGCTCATGTTCCTAGTCAAGCTCATGGACAGAGACACAGCAGAGCAGAGTCAGAGTCAGAGCCATGCCCATTAAATTCAAATCTGCCGGGCTGCTCTCCAGTTGCTCTGACTGCTCTGCCTGGTGCGTGTTTAAAAGTTAAATAATGGCCAGAGCTGGGCAGGCAATGGCGCAAGACGTGTCCAATATAACTTTTTCCCTTGGGCGGTAGTCCTGCCCCAATGCCATACGAGAGTGTGTTTGCTTATGGCTTTGATCTTGGGCAGCAGTTCAAATAGTTGCGGTTGAGTTTCGATATAGGCTCGGTTCGAGAGCAAGGGATATGTTTGGGATATGTTTTTCTTGTTTTTACCGGCAGTAGAAAAAACTGATTTAACAACACTTTTGCTTTCGCTTGGAAGTACACAGCAATTTAACAAGACGGTTATTTAGTTAAGCCTTTGTTTCAACATCAAATATGGAGAATTGGCATCCAAGACTCTTCAATTTAAATGAATGTGTCAAAGATGTCCATCTCCAGGAAAACATTCGCTTACTTGATGCTCCATCTAAGGCTATGCATTAACATACATATGTAAGAACTTGTTACAACTAGAAATACATACAATTACACTAACATATACAAACAAACCAAACAATCACATAGACACACATGCATACGGGTACATACAATACATTGACTAGGTTAGATCTACATTTAAGTCTAACAATAAGAATTTAATGATTAGAGACACCGTCGTATAACTTTGCCAGTTACGAATAGTTAGTTCTGATAAGATTAACTAAAGCTAGCTCTATGCTACCATATTCTTTCTCTTTCTTCTACTCATTTCCATCTCATTTTGTTTATCATTATCAATATGTTTGTGTTTCAGTTTCTACTTTTGCATTTAATTCTTGTTCTTCTACTTCTTCGGAATTTGTTTCTCTTTCTGTTGTGCGACAGTCTTTTGTTTGATGCCAGGAAATCGTTGCTAAGCAGTCCAGACCTAAGTTTAGACGCAGCTCTCGGGGCCGGGAAGCGTGTCGGTGATAATATGATTACGTCCAGCATTCGATTTCTGTGTAATGGTGGTGAGCTGGGAAGGCGACAGGCTAGTGCTGGGCATGATCCCACCTCCGTGACCCATGCCCTTTGGTAGCGTCATGTGCGTGGGCAGCGGACCAGCTGTGGCAGCCGCCTTGCTCAGATTATAGTCAATCAGGCTGCTGGTGGTCAAATAATCGGCTAGGGTAAGCGGATCTCTGCCACGCGATAGGCTGCCCGATGGCTGTGCCACACTTAGACCATGTGGCAGCGTGTGGTGCAAATGCTGGACATAATGGCTGCCACCGCTACTGTTGTGCGCATTGCTCGCGGAGTTGGCAACACTGCCCGATGAGCTCAGTGTGCTGTTGCTGCCACCTCCACCGCCACCTCCACCGCCTCCGCCGCGGAGTAACTGCCCATGTTCAAGCCCAGCGGTTCGTAGCGACTAAGCGTGGGCATTGCATCGTAGAGTAGAGGAGCTGCAACTGGCGGCTGATAACTTTTGGCGGCATTGTCACTCTCCAGTTTCAGAGTGCTCGACTGCGAGGGCGGGCTGTTCAGGTGCGGCGCATTGACATCCTGCAATATAGCAAATGACAAAGACTGTTCGCAACGCCTCCCACTCGTACACATGTACATATGAATGCGTGTGTGTGTGTGTGTGTGTGTGTGTGTGTGCATTCAATTCAGACTTACATAATCCACAGTTTTATGATTCGTACCACTGCTGGGCGCGGCTGCAGTGGTGCTGCCCATAAATAAACCACTCTGTCGATTTCCCAGCGGTGACGATGTGTCACTGCCAGTTGCGCTTTTTTGTGCGCTCAGTATGTCCGGTTGCTTTTCAATGCCCTGCTTCAGCGTATAGGCCACAACGAGACGCTGATGACCAGCTCCAGTTTCTAGCGGTGCTGTAACCGTCACATCCATGCCTGTCAAAGGACGATTGTCAACAATATTATCCCGCCTCCAGACTAGCGCTCTGATTCAACTTGACTCACCCAAATGCTTGTCCTTATCATCGCACAAATTGCGTGCTCCCTGGCAGCGACGACGACGCACGGCAATCACAACCACAAATAGCACCGCAATGCCCACGGTGAAAAGGGTTCCAGTGAGTAGAGCGGCTATCGGCAATATGGATAGACCCATTCGTCCATCTGGAAATACAATAACAGCATGAGTTAGCAATGTACCGCAAACCTGCCATCTCCGTGCACCTGAACTCAAATATCGAGCATGCTATTAAACATTTACATATTTTTAAAAAATATTAAAAAATTTTCATTTTATTCAGAATGAAAATAGAGAGATAATGATGATGGAATTTACATTTCGAACGGAAATTGGTAAATATCTGACAAAGTTTTGACAATTTGAAGTTTTGAAAATAATGGAAAGTGCAAACAAAAATTTTATTTTTTTAAATTAGATGTATTATCAAAACTGAGGCTAATAATGATTAAACTGACATTTCGCACGTAAATTGGTTAAGATTTGACAAAGTTATGGCAAAATAGCTTCCGCTAAAATGGATTTCCCCATATATTCAAGTATTTTTAGTTACAAATAAAATGATATACATATTTATGAATTGTTTTTAAATTTTTCTGGAAATAAATAGAGGCTCATTCGATATGTGGAATGCAATTCAAGAGATTTACGTGAGTTAAAAATGCGCTTTTAATTCTTTTCTAAATATTAGAAACTCAAAAAAATCAAATTTATTATTTTTATATATTGAAAACACTTCCTAATTGAAACCCGTTGGATTGTTGAATTTTTGAGAGGGCTGCTGGCGGTGCTGGCGTTTCAGTAAGTATTTCGTTTATGATATTTATTTCGTTTATTTCGTATTTCGCATATCGCATTTTCGTCGTAAAGTCAAAATGTGTTTAACATTCAACAAATCATGCGCGCCTGCGGATATGCAACACAGAATTTCAATAAGCAAACACGGCAAAATGGCAAAGCCAGAACCAGAACTAAAACGAAAACCAGAGCCAGGCCAAAACCGGAGCTGGAGTCGGAGTGGAAACCAAAGCCAAATGCGTCTAACTGGCAACTGGCAACTGGGCTGGGAAGTCGCAGACTGTTGCTAATTTATAAACCTGGGCCTGTCAGTCAGTCAGACGAAGCGCCGCAGCGTCGACAGCAGAACCAAAGTTGCAAATCAATAAATATTTATATATTTTTTTTTTGCAGCTTTACCAAATGTTGACGAAACTGCGCCGCGAGCGAAATTGCTCATTTATGCATGGCTGCGCTTAGAGGCACACCCATCCACACACCCACACACCCACACACACACACACACACATGTGCATGTCCAAAATGTACATGTGTTGTAATTGTTAGCACATGACTTTTGAAAATAACATATACACTATATATATATATATATATTTGTGTATATATCTGGGATTTTCTATTAGTGCCATGGTTTGGAGATCGTAGTTAATGCTTTAATTGAATTTCCTATCGAGCTTACTCAAATGCATAATGGTAATTATAGGAGTATCTGAACCACATACGAGTATATAACATGATAGTGCTTTATAGTAGGATTTATTCTGTATAGTAGTCAGTCAGCCGTCACACATAATGGATATAAAGAAATGCGAAGGTAAACAGTTGCTTGCCAAATAAAATATACTTATATTCGACACCAGGAAGATGCATGAAACTGATGCCGAGTTGAACTACCAGGCAAAAAGAGAAGCATGGAATAAAAATGAAAGAAGTAATTTAAATATAAGCACAGTGGCGTAATGAAATTTTCACACTTGTGCAAATATTTATCAATAAAACAACAACAAGGTAGCAGTGCAAGCTCTGGGGAGCGGGCGGACAGACCATGCACATGCCCCAAGTTAAGCAGATAAGCCTGGCAGCCGTAGGGACAGAGGGCCGAAAGCACGGGGACCCAGAGACATCCAAGCAGCACACTGCTTGCCACATGCCACTTGCCGCACCCCGCACTCCACACTCTACACTCCATACTCCACGCTCCACATTGTGGCAACCACCACAGGACCACATCACAAACATTACTCGAAGAGCGTCCTGCGTTCCGCTCATAAGCCAATTGTTTGTATGCGTTTCATTTGTTGAGTGCAGGACGAAGCAATTCGTCTGCTTTGTTCTCGCCCTCCCCCTCCCCTTGCCTTGCCCTCTACCTCAGCGTCGGCGTCTGCGTCTTCTTATAAGCTTAATTCGATTTAATGCTCCCGTTTGTGATATAAATGATTCGATGAAACGATGAAAAAGTGGATTGGTTAAAATGTATTGGGATTACGATGCGATGCTGCTCACATGTGAAGTCGAATCTTTCATTGGCTCCGACTCCGGCTCCGGCTCCGGCTCAAGCACCGACTGCGACTGCGACTTTGGGTATGGCTTGTCTGAGCGGAAATGCGTTTACGGTTACATTTACGTTTACACAAAGTAAGCATAAATAAAATGTTGTAGTCCTGTGCATGCGGGCGTGGATGCCATGCCAAACAATGTATCTGTATCTCAACATCAGTTGCCGTCTCTGCCTATCGCTTTGGCTCCTTCTTTTCATCACCGTTCTGTCAGGGATGCAGAGGCAGAGGCGGACACGTTTCCTGCCAAACCAGCCAGCCAGCCAGCCAAACAACCAACCCACGAAGCAACCAACCAGTCAACCAACCAACCAACCACTTCGATCTACTGTACATATAGGATATAATATTATTTTACTTTACTTTCAGCGCCGTTGTCTTTTGGGATATTTTATTCAGATAAGACATGTTTAATGTATATTTTTCTTGTCTTACAGTAATCGTTTATATTTTGTGTTTCATGACAGGACGTCGGAGCAAGGGGAGCAAGGGGAGCAAGAGGAGCAAGCGGAGTAAGGCACTGGGAACTCAGGGCTCAGTGTCTGTTTCGTTTCCGTTGCTGTCGTCTGATGCGTTGTTACCTTGATGCCACAGATGCGACTACGGCTAAGTAACATAGATGTATGTGTGAGTATGTGTGTATGTGTGTATGTCCTGGCATGCTCGACGTGGATAATGTAACTCCTGGGGAATCTCTGTGTGTCAGTTTAGCATAACAAGATCTTTCTTTTCTCTGCATATATTTTTTTTTATCTCTTATTCTTTTTTTTTTTGTTCGGCTAAGGTAAAACATAAAATTGATTATATTTACATTAATGTGGTGGCGTCAAGCGTTGCCAATGTAAAATTTTGCCGATATAGCTTGCTCCCAAAACGCTCAGCTGGCATTCACATCTGCCGGTTAAGTGTCAAATGAAATGCTTTCAAATTTGCCAAGGTGCAAATATTGACACCTGACGTATATTGCATTTTTGGATATTATTCTACTAAACACACTCTGTATTTGAGTCTTTCATCTCGCTTCTGCCAATTGTCTGTCTCACTCTATTGTATATTATAGAGATGATTGAGTGGATTTATTGTTCACATTGAATGTCTGAAGCGTACAGATACTCGCATCTCATTGCCTTTGCCAATGCCAATGCAGAGATAAACATTATTGAGTGTCCAAGTCCGCACAGGATTTCAACCAACTTAATAACGTAATAACGTAATAAATCAATGTGCTGTGTCTGTATCTGTATCTGTGTCTGTATCTGTGTCTATGTCCATGTCTGGTCTGTTATAATGGCCAGGTGCATAAATGGCTGATTTATTTAAGCTGCTCGCTTTGTTACATTTATTGTATATCATTTGTATTTGATTTGCCTTAATTGATTCAATATGAGTTGAGATCATATTGCAAGCTTACGCCAGGTGGAAATTAATTGAAGTGTTTAAATATTTCTCACTATGTCTTAATAGATTTGAAATAGAATCTTCGCACACGTGTGTGAAAATTTGAAATGTAAATGCACGAAGCATTGTATTATCGCATAATATATTATATTTTCACCAACTCCTGATTAATGTGACGTAAGTGAGTGTAAAACAAGCCTTCCAATCCGTTTTCCCACGCCGATTTACATTCTTTCGCTTCGTTTATTGTGGCACAAAATGGAAAAATGAAACTTTGGAAGAAAATTAACGTCAAAGTTGAGAAAGAAAGCGTGAATAAAAAAATCTTAGCACCACTACTTTTCTCTTCTTGGGTCAGGGACACCGATGTTCCGGGAAACTGTCGCCCCAACGTAAACAAAACTCGTTAAATAAAAGAACAATTGTACTTACAAAAAACTAAAACGGTTAAGCAGACTATGCAAATACTTGAATGACTTTTTAAAGGTGAAATGGTGCTTAAAAAGCAATGAATGCTTTGTCTCTCCCCACTCCGCCCACTCCGACAACTTTCCCCCTCACCCTCCTGTACCCTCTAGTCGGAGAGGTAACTTTTCGCCGTGTTGCATACATTGAGGGACCGCCAACACTTTGCCAACTCAAACACACTTCAGGGACAATGCGAAATGCAAACTTTGTATGTGCGAGTACCACTTGCTCGTTTCATTATTATTTTTTGCTCATTTTTTATTTTTAAATTGTATTTTGCTTAAATAAAATAGCTTAAGCACAATTCATAAGCTGGCCTTTACTCACCTGAACGCTTATCCGCCTCATTGATGGGCACATTCTCCAGCACAATCGGCTCGGAGCGTCCTTTCTGGTTGACACTGTAGACGACCAAGTGCAATGCCGGATGCGCATCTGGATAAAAGTCCATCGGCGTAAGATCTATATAGAGAAAGTGGAACGACAGAGAAAGAGAGAGAGAGAGAGCAATTCCATTAGTTGACCCGATCATTAATTTAAAACTTGCGTTGCAAACTCCATTAGGTAAACAGGCATTTAATTAACACGTCCTGGCCAGAAACTTGTGCCACGCACATAAAAAGAAAAGTTTCTCTTTTATTTTTTAATGCTTTTGCATCAAAAGTTTTTGTTTTGCAGCCATAGCAGCTCATTAAAATGGTAGCTACTACTTGTAGTAAAAGGGCAGAACTTATACCCGCAAAACAACATCGGCCCACTGTTTACTGTTTACCTCCCTCTCCTCTGAGGCTTAAGGTCTCAATCCCCCAGCTCCAGCTCCAGCTCCATCTCCATCTCCAAGTAGAGTCACCAAACCAAAGTCAGAGTCGTTAACACGCCTGTCTAACTAATCGTGACTTTACGCTTCGTTTGACTTTGCAAATATCGCAGAATGCAAAGCCGCACTTCCTTCCTCATCCTCCCCCGCACCACCCTCCCCTTTTGGATGATGTTACCCAAAATGAAGGTATCAAGTCATCGATAGAGGTTACATAAAAAGCTGCCAATGCAGCAAACATTGCAGGCTGCTTTTTGGCCATGTTGCCATGCTGCCAAGTTGCCAAGTTGCAACCTAAATGATCCACAAATGTGGCTCATTAACTTGGCTCATTTCGGTTTTTACCACTTGACATTTAGCATGGCAAAAATCAAAATGTAATATGATAATATTTTTGGATGGCACCCACTCGTTGGGCGTTCAAATAAATCTTGTTTTTCAACAACTTAATTCAAATTTTCGCCTCTATCGTCTATTGCTGCTGCTGTTGCCCCCTGGTAACCGACGACGATTGCCAGGATCCGTAAATCCCCAAACCCCAAAGAGCAACCCCAATGTTTCTGCAACCACCACACAGCGCCATTGGCATAAAAGTTTTGCTGACTAGCTAAAATTCATTACAACAAATAGAGGCAGCGACAGCAGCAGCAGCAACAGCAACAGCAACAACAGCAATAGCAACATCATGTGCCAGTTGGATGTAGTGTCTGGGGTGGGGGGGAAGTGGCCCTGGCAGCCTCAACTAATTAATCTGCGTGGCACTGTGTAGTTGTAGCTGTTGCTGTTGCTGTTGCTGTTACTATTCCTGTTGTTGCTGTTGCTGTTGTTGTTGTTGCCCATTCCATTCGAAAACACGCCGCGCAATTTGGCTTGCTTAACTTTTTGCACAGTTTGTTACTTTGATTTGTTTTTGTTTTGCTGCTTTCAGCCGCATGAAAGTCGAGTCTTTATATTGTGGCTTTTTGCACAGTGCTCTAACATTTTCTAATGGCAACGCTTTAGCACAGCAATCTGCAAATTCAACCACATTTAAATGCTATTGAATATTATATATTAAATACGAGTATTATGTATTAAACATTATATATTATATAGCTTAGTAGTAACGCTCACCTGTCAGATCTATGCGAAACACGGGCACATCCACATAGGTGCTGCTCATGTTGAGACGCAGCTTTTTGGTCTTTGAATCGTAGGCTTCCAGGAAGAACTGTTGCTGGAGTCCCCCATCGTAGCCTGGCATGCACTCAAGTTCCATCGTGGAGTAGATTATGTTATCATAGTTATCAAAGTTGATGGTACCACCGCCAGAGTTGCCATCATAGCCGTTGGCACCCCCACCAATGAGACTCTGTGTGACCACTCCGTTGCTGAAGCTGTACTCCATGCGTGAATAATCGAAATGAGGTTGTTGCCAGTCAGCAGGGAGTCCTGTTGCCTCCGGGTGTGGATGTGGATGTGGATGTAACTGTGACAGTGTCTGTGGCTGTGATTGTGTCGTTGTCTCCGCTGTAGACTGTGCCACGCTTGCCACAAAATCATCGTCACTAACATTGTAGATGTCATCATCGACATCCGCATCACCATCGGTATTGGCATCAGCATCATCATCCTCTAATGATTCCAGTTCCAACTGATGCTCCAGGGATGAAATATCAACATGATGTGGCTGTTGCTCTTGCTGCCCAACACTCTCATAGTCGGTCAAGTCGCTGGGATCATCTGCCATGTACTCATCGTCTGTCTGCAGTTCAGCCACATCTTCGTTAGCATCGTCATCGTCATCGTCATCCCCATTGCCATCCCCGTCGGTATCCTCGTCGCCATCGCCCTCGTCACCATCATTGTCCTCATCATTGTCCTCTATGTCGGCATTGCTGTTGTTTACGTTAAATTTATTGTTCGTGTGCTCAACTCCTCCACGATCTATGGACAATGGTGCACTGGCTCCGTCAATGTTTGTCTTGACATCATCTTTGTTTGCAGCTGCGGCAACAACTGCAACTGTTGCTACTGGCTTATTGTTGCCGCTAATTGCCGCTGCCATTTGTTGCGCTGCTGCCGCTGGTTTGTTGCTAATTTGTGGTGCATTGGGTGGCATCATTCTGTTGCTGGCTTTCTCATTGCCAATCGCACGCAATGCACCCAGTATTGTGTCGATGTCGCCGCTGTTGCTGCTACTGCTGCTGGCATCTGTCTCGGCATCGGCATCGGCATCAGCATCAGCCTCAGCTTCAGCGTCAACAGCAACATCAGCATCTGCCTCGACTTCGGCATCGGCATCAGCAACTATTCTTATTGCTGTAGTTGCCGCAGAGGACTTAGTTGTTGCCGTTGCTATTGTTCCTGTTGTTGCCACTGTTTCTGCTGCTCCTGTTGTTGCTGCTGCTGCTGCTGATGATGCTGCTGTTGCTGCTTGTGATGCCGTGATGTCATTTGCTGCTTGCCGCTTTCTTCGCGTCGATGCTGCTGCTGTTGCTGTTGCTAAATGATGGATTATGTTGTGCTCGTTTACCTCGCTTCGCTTTTGTTGTTGACTGTGCTGGTCCAGCTCCAGCTCCAGCTCCAGCTTCATCTTCGCCTTTTGCTTCTGTTTCTGCATGTTTTTCTGTCGCTTATTAAAATACTTTGTTGGCAGTTTGCCGTTGTTGTTTTTGACATTCGAGCGAGGAACTACTCCACTCGTTTCTATATGTGACAATGATAAATTTGATTTTGTTGCACGTCGCTGCTGTTGCTGCTGCAGCTTTTTGCTTGTTATTGATGTCTGAGGCAACTTGCTGTCTGCAATCGAGCCATGACTCTGGCTAGCTCGTCTTCGTCGTCGCACACGCCGCTTAGTGTCCAGTTCCAGTTGCGAATGTGATGACTTTAACTGCTTTGTCTGCTGCTTGGCCATCAGTGATCCATCAGTTTTGTTATTGATGTAGGCTTGTGTTGATGTGGGTGCTGCTGTTGCTGCTTTGCTGCCCGATTGTTGCTGTTGGTGCTGTTGTTGCTGCTGTTTACTTTGACGCTGCCTTTCGATTGCTGCCAATGTCTGGGATGGTGTAAATGATGTGCGCTTCTTTAGACGCTGCATTTGCTGTTGATTCAGGCGATTTCTCTGCTCTGGTTGTTGCTTATTATTAGATTTTACATGGCCAGCATTTATTTTGCTTTTGCCTTTCATATTTTTATTGTTGGCCATTTTATTGGCAGCTGATGCAGCAGCATAGTTCCGACTATTATTGTTACCATGTCGCTCACGTACGTATTCCATGTGCGGGTAATTCGCATCGTGTCTGCCGTATTGTGTTTGCAACATTTGATTGCCATGCATTGTCGTTTGATTCGATGAATTCAACGACGCCGAGGTCACAACGTACGGACGCAGCGTACAATTTCGCAATGCTCCGGGCTTGGCTATAAAAGGAGGCAGGCGATAGTAATCGAGTATCGTGTACGAGTATGTCAATGAAATTTAATTTAAATTTACAAAAATTAATTTCCAACACACAAAAGCTCTCAATGAGCATCGATGCTCACCTGCCGGCACCACCTGAAATAGACATGGCTCTGATTGTTTGCCAATTGCATTTCGCCCCCAGCACGCCAGAGTTCCATAGTCACGTTCACCTTTTGGGGTATAGATCAGCTCACTGACCGTTTCAACTGCAACACAAAGAAAAAGAAGAAAATTAAATAAAATACAACAAAAAAGAGACGCAACAATGTTTATCTCAGCATAATTCGCAATGAAGTTTAAATGCACTCAGAGAAGTGGACACTTTAGTAAAGTTAAATGAAATAAATTCTGCTCGCTCGAGCAGACCAGTTAAGCCAACTGGGACGCTTAGATAACTCAATTTATGTGCATAATATTGATAAGAAACTGCAAATAAAAGTCATCTTCTGGCCGTAGGACCAACAGTTTGACCCACTCTTCTACCTGATAATTTCGAGTGTCTGTTCAACCACAAGCACATGTAAATTGTATTCCATTGCATATGCATATACATATACATACACATATACATAAGCATAAGCATAGGCAGTAAAATACATTGATACTGTCAGGCTGAAAAATTACTACACACTTACCATAACTCTCGAAATGTGTGTCATTCGATTCGACAATGGTGCGTCGCACATCGCTGCTGGTGGTCACTGTAGGATCCTGTATGGTCGCATAATGTCCGGATGGCACCTCAAAGTGCTCGCCACTGCTGGAGAAGGTCCACTCGAAGTCGATTTCGGGGGGATCCGAGTTGACGCGGCATGGTATGGGCACAGCCTCCTCTAAGGAGGCTCCAATTACACCAATGGTGCTGCTGCTGCAAACAGGCGCATCTGGCGATTCCGAATAGTCAGACAGGAGCAGCGATAGAGACAGACACAGAGACAGAGAGCAATCGAGAAAATCAGTAAAGTGCAAAATAATGAGCAGCTGCAATTCACTGACAGCTTACGAATGTCTATAAAGTATATATTGTATTTATATTGCAAGTATTGAGCTGACAGCTGAGAACTGGACGTCGTCGGGGTGGGGCAAGGCAGGGCAGGGCAGGGCAGGGAAAATTGACAGCTTTGATTTTCAATTTAAATGAAGCAGCTGGTGTGGAAGTAAAAAAGGACAGCACAGAACAGGACTGGACAGATAAGGTGTGATTCTAATGCTGGGCCAAAGGTTTTCTATTCAATTTAAATGCAACTTAATGGTTGCTCAAGTAAAATGTCCAACACCCAAGTGTTCCACCTCCACATCCACCTCCACCCCCATCTGGTATTTTATGTCTCATCAGCACAAAGTTGTTCGCATTTATTTTGACTTTAGCACTTGGCTTATGATTTATTCAAAGTATTGTCATTGTATTGTTCCCTTTTGCATCTGCTCCCGCTTCCGCTTCCTCGCCAGTTCCCGCTTCCTTCTACAATATCTACTCGTATTCACACACACACACACACACACATGCAAAAAGTTTGGAGAAAACTTTGAGAACTGTTCTCGCCTTGGCAGACGTTGCCGTCAACGAATGTCGTCATAAACAAACCCAGCCACACAACCTGCCTAATCCTTAAGCAGCCCACGATAAGTACAACTTGTGGTTATATTTTTCAAAAATTATTTGAAAACTTTTGGCAAATAATAAGATTTAAATATAAATAAATTTCCGTTTCTTGATGTTACATCTAGAATTGTAAAGCAAATGCAGCAGTCTTGTAATCTGTTTTCAACTACTTGAATTGTTGAAAAGGTTGAAAAATACTTTAATTCTTTGCTTTTAACTAATAGCTTTAACTCGCAATGACACACGATAAATTCGAGTTGACCAAGTTTATGACCAACGGTTTTTATACAGTCTCTGTCTTTATGTTTGTCTGTCTGTCGAACTGTATGTTTGGCAGCCTCTCTGTTTGTTTGCTGATGCTATAAAAATACTCATAAATTTATATGTCTGCGTCAATTTCACAATCGTAGAATGTCACTTTTAACATTTTCTGATTAATTTCTGCCAAGATACGAGCGCCAACTGCCATAAATCCATTTATCTCAATCATAGTCATGGCACACAACATCATTCCCCTACACATGCCCTATCCCTCTCCCTCTCCCACTCCCTTTCTCTCTCTCTCTCCCTACCCCAATCCCTCTCCCACTCCCAACCCATCCCAAATATGTGGGTTGATGGTATGCAAATGTTAACGTGGCGAATACGTTATGTTCGTACCCGGGCAAATAGATTGGGTGGACTGGGAGTATTCGGCTGTTGGCATATCCTTTGCATTGTATTTGCTTTTAATTATCGCAATTATCGAAAAGGGTAACACAATGCAATGTAAACTGGGACCAATCATTTGCTGATGTCTTCGATTTTATTCATTTCACTTTTGCAACAAGCTGATGCAGCAGTTTTTGTTTGTGTTTTTGCTTTATCTATTTGTTATTGTTGGGCTTTTATTTGCCTTTAGCTGCTAATTTGCGTTAATAGCATTGGGTTGATATTTGGGCTTCGATTTGCGTTTGGTTTGCGTTTGGTTTGCGTTTGGTTTGGGTTCTGTTTTATGCGGTTCAATTCAATTTAATTCAATTCGATTGAAATCAGTCAACCACAAAAAATCAAGCATAATTAAATTTTTAATTATTTTTATAAACTAAATTATATGCATAAATGCTATCTAAATATGTTCATGTTCCCACTGAAACTGCAATTAATTAAATAACCAGCGTCTACTCGGCTATTAACTGCAACGGGGAGCAAAGCTTATTTGCATATAAAATGCCAATTTTGCAACTGCATTAAATATGCACAATAAAAATTGCATTTTCCAGTGCAACACACTTGCACAGTGCTGGACTTGCACTCCCTATCAATAGACTGACCTCTACCCGTTAGTGTCCAGCTCGTCTGCTCAGGCCATAATTATAAATTGTTTTACAATGACTATGTGTTTCAATAATAAAAGCATATCATTCATTTTTATTATCCAACACGCCCCAGCCCCCCACAAGTCTTTTCAGTTACCGCTCAACACCTGTTAGCCAATCCCTGCTCCCTGTTGCCGTTCCCAGTTCCCTGTTCCCTGTTCCATGTTCCGAGGTCGGACGTCGGAGCTGTCCAGCTGACACATTAAGTTGTGCGTCTGTCGCTTTCATATATGGAATATGTATATGAATATGCATGCTTATTATGCTTGCGTGCACACACACACACACGTACACACACACACACACAGTAGCTGGTGTGTTCGATGGAGGCTAACGGTCTACACATTCATTTTGTATTTAAGCATCATTAATTATTTAGAAAAACAGTCGGAAGTAAATGCTCTATAACGGTAATTGAGACATTTTCAATATGTGAATACAAAAGCCTGAAATCATTTTATGCGTCCATTGTCAGGCCATGAAATTATATTGCTCTTTGTAATATGTTTCAATGGCAACTGTGTGTGTGTGTGTGTGTGTGTGTGTGCTTTTGAATAATTACATAATTTTCGAATACACGTACATATGAGCATTTGTTAAAGAGTGTGAACAGCAAATTGAAAACAGTTAATTATGATATGCTACTGCGGTCAGTACGATAGTAATCTCGAATCAATTTGTTGTATTGCTCAGTACATTAAATATTCAATTTAGCCCAGTTAACAGAAAATCGCCATATACAGTATACAAATAATTATGTTTAGAACTGAACATGTTTTCTATCCCAAATGTCTTTTCAAAACACTTACTGAGATAATCAACTTGTAAGTAAAATATTCAAAATAAATTAATAATTTACCCTATTTAATGGTTTAGTTATATCGTATTACTGAATTACATGAATTCTCGAGTATATCGGATAAGCTGTTATTGAAATTTTTAGAATACATTTGCACATTTGTTATTTTGCAATACGATATTTTATTTTCATTTTATCCGAAACATGGCGAGTTGTTAAATTGAAATTCATTTAACAAAGAAATTGAATGGCATTTTTCTCATTCTGTATTATTTTTCTTTATGGAAATTTTGAGTTTGTGAAGTTTTTGTTATTTGTATGTTAATATTGTTCAGTTAATACTTGCGTAGATACTTTTAGCCAACATTTTGTATAATTTGAACATATTTTTGTTGTTGTCGCTGATGCTGATGTTCATGTTGTTGTTGTTCTAGCTAGTTGTCATCGGGCGGAGGTTTTTGTGATTTTGTGAAGTGAACTACCGCAATGGTTTTCAGAGTTGATCGGCTGGGTTGGAGGGTGGTGGTGGGTAAGAGGGGAATGTAGTGGTTGCCTGGACCAAATTTTGTGTATTTGTGCATAAATTTGCGCATATGTATATTTAATGCTCCGCTCGACTGACACCAACTGTCAGCATAATTTTTGAAATGTTCATTTTTTTTTGACAATTTCGGCTTTTGCCAACATTTTCATTGTATTTAATAATTAAGTGTTTTTCCCATACTCGTATTTGTTGCTGTTTAAACAAGTAGGAATAATGCAAATTGTGGTTATTCAAAATTGTTTTTATCGATTTTCAAAGCAGAGCCGGGGCAGATATGCAAAATTCAAAAACTTTAAATCTATATGAGCATCAGTAAATCAAATTGAATGTGCATAGATGAATTCATAATCTCATAAAAGTACAGTCCACCTCAATAAACTATGGTAATATTTCCATAGAAGTGTTCCAGTTGGAAGCTCAATAGATGAAGGATGGTACTCAAAAAAAACAATGCAATTTATAAGTTAGCATTACTTACATCGTATTCTGAGATTGACCAAAGCACTCTGCGTCTCGCCGCGATCATTGGCTGCCGAGCAAGCGTAGTAACCGGAATGGACACGGCCAACACGTTGCAAGACCAGGGACCGTGTGGAGATGATGATGCCCCAGGAGACGTTTTGGGTGACAGGCAAACCCTGCGAATGTCTTGAGTTTGTTAAGAGATCTGATGAGAACGGATAACCCAAACTTACATCGTGCGACCATGTAATGCGATGCTCCTTGGGATTGGCTTTAATGTGGCACTCAAAGTAAACGTCATCGCCTTCCTTGATGTCATCCGGACGCAGCGTGGAGCCCAGTGACAGGGTGACCTGTGGTGGGTCTGCAAATCGTAAGAGAATGTTATTCATTTGTTCACAATTAACGTGTTCTTTAATTGCATTTTTTAATAAACATATTTCTGTGTTGCTCGCGTTAAATTAAAATGCTTTTGCACAGCCGTGCGTCGGTTTTTATAGCACAGACCGTGATATAAAATGTAAAATCGAAAAATATTATTGCATAATAAAATGGGAAATTGTATGAGACACGCCGCGATGATGTCGTCCTCTGCTATTTGGCAAGGAACGGCCGTAAAAGTTAACAGCGCGGCGGCTGAAGCGCTTTATAAGCCCGGTTAACCCAGAACGGCGACCTTTAACCAATGAGTGCGAGTATGACAAAATTTTTAAATTAAAATTGCCGGCATAAATACCGATGATGGATCACATAAAAAGTTTAGTGCAATTTTATTTTTATAACATAATGATTATTAATCGAAGGTAGCATCGAGTATAGTGCTGGTGCAAATAAAACTCTGATGGCATAATAAATTAGATATACTTCAACGTTTGCATTAATTTGTAATTCTCGGCAATGTTTGAAATGCTCCAATCAAACGAACTTTCCTATATCACTTGAAACTATGCTATGTTCCACTTGTATCTTAGTCACTCTCTGAAATTCTTGATCTATGTATAATACAATTCGTATTTATATTGCTTATATGAATATATTGTTATTTTAAATGGTCAGTTTTCAATTGCTGTTTTCTATATAATTGTTTCTAGTTTGTATTCTAGAAAACAGCTTTAAATTCAGCCAAAATTTATATATTCTTAATGCAAACGGTCGCATTTATTTATTTAGGAGCCGGCTTTTTTTAATATGTACATTTGTATGTATGCGTGGGTAAATTTAAAATTCAATAAATTTATGATTATCTTCGTCTGGCAAATAAGAAGAAAGACAAATCTAAGTGTCTAAATAACGGAATCCGCTAAACTAGCGATTCAATCTAAAAAGCTGGTAAGAGACTTTTTATTTTCCATATTTTATGGCTATGAAAAACTGTGAACCTTGTGACCTTTTGCCGTGATGAAAACAAAGAGGGTTGGAAAGTGAGTGTTTCTTTTTGTAGATTTTAAATTGATAATCATATAAAGTAGAATTTATGGCATTTTGTTGGCATTAGTAAATATACATTTTTATGGCCTGACTAAAAGTCAAGGATGCAAATATTGACATATGAGCAACAACTGCGCAAATAATATTACATAATTTAGACTTATTTGACCAAGGAGTTTTGATTTGTGGTTATTCCATGGAAATTAAAATGCGATTGCAATGCGATTATATTATTGCGAGTATGTACATATACATCAACATACACACACACAGTTGTAAGAGAATAAGTATATATAGTCCACTTACACATGACATTCAGCATGAGCGAATCCTCGATGGCTGAGTTCTGTAATCGAGGATTTGAGCCCTCGCACTTGAGCATTGTGCCATCGTCCTCGGGTTGCGGGTGAAATGACAAAGTGGATATGACTCGTCCACTGCCTTGGATAGTAGACAGCTGTGTGGAGATTCAGATATGGAGTGAAATCGATTAGAAAAGTGCCTCTTGATTGCTTAGAGGGGGTTATGCGAGTGTTTGTATATGTGTGTGTGTGTATGTGTGTGTAGGTGGTAAGTACAAGTGCAAGATATCAAAATGTCAATGGAAAGTCATAAATATGACAGCTTCTTGACACCTAAAGTTGGTTATAGGATTGGAATTGAGTTTGCGATTATGTTTGTGGTAGGAGCTGCAATAATTGAGTTGGAATCAGCTTACCATGCCACGTTTGAAAGGTCGATTATTCTGTGTCCATCTTATTTCCGTATCCGGCACCGATCCAGCCACAATGCATGTGAGATTATATTGCGTGCTCGATGAGAATACCTTCAACTTGTTGGTCAAATTGACTGATGTGGGTTTCACTGCAAGTACACGCAGCCATCAAGTAAGTTACATTTGAGAAATATATATGTGGTATATATTTTATATATAATCATCCCCTGCAGCTTCACTCACGTAACATTTCGATGCGAATACTGCGCTCCACTGGCGCCACTAGCTTTGTGTTCGACGCCTGACAGCGATAGGTGTTGTTGAGTGCCGCTCTCGTTATTTGTGGCACTTCCAATCGATTGACAGTCACATGACGTCCCATTGATACACCGCTGCCGGCCTCCAGTATCCTTGAGCCATTTAACCATGTTACAGTGGGCTCCGGCCGTCCTAAAGTCAAATGAAATGAACAGTTCCGTTTTAGATTTCCATAAAATTACTCATACGCTGCAAACTTAAAATACACAATTTTTAATCAAAAATATATCAATTATCTTTGTTTTTGAATTATGCATTTGTTGCCAAACAAAGTTTTGGGTCCTGCATTATTAACTGGCAGTAACTTATTAAATAGCAGCCACGCTCTCAAAGCGCTGCACTCGAAAATGTATGGCCGAAAAGAACTTTACACATTTTAATGATAATGCGCATTTAGCAGTGTGTACCCAAGGCTTTTAAAAAAGGCTTAGCCAGCTTAACTAGCAAAAGTTGTTGGCCAGCGACCAGATGGTCGGACTGACCCTATCAACCAACGAAACTTTGGATAGACAAACGCAAACGCAAAATCCTGAATGTTTAATAAGCCTTAAAATGCAAATTAACAATTTTATTTGTGGTATTCAAAGCAAAAGAGAAAATATGCCAAGCATGTATTTCCATTATTTATAGTTGAACCGAATCGTCGTCCATATGCTATTCTTCAAATATATGGTATTGACACTCTATTAAAACTAATACAGAATTTAAGGATTGCGAACAGATTTCTAGAAAGTAAATAATATTCTTACTATTTTAAAGTTTCTTATTGGTATTATCTCTTTCTCTTTCCTGAAAAAATGTTGGTAATCATTTTGCAATCTAAATTCTAGAAGCTTCTTACGTTTCCTTTCCACGAAAGGCTAAAGCTGCCGGCCAAGTAAAAGCGTTTCATCCTCTGGCTCACATATCAAATGCACAAAATATTTTTAATCCGTTTAAGTGCCTCAATCGCGGGTTGGCAAAGGGACGGGGCGGGGCTGAATTGTTGAATCTACTACATATACTGCAGCCTGGCATTAAGTCAGCCAAGTGAATGTGGCGGAAATGAGCAGCAATAGCAACAAGCAGCAAGTAGCAAGCAGCAAGAGAACAGCGACTGAGATACGGATGAGACAGGGATGAGTCAGGGATGAGGGACGCAAGTGGCAGATAGTTGAGTTCGCTGGACGCGAGTGTTGCGAATTCAGTGGCCAAATGTTTGCTGATTGCAAAGAATACACAGCGAGGACATTGGCGACAATAAACCAAGTAACTAAAGCACACACACACACACACACACACACACACACTACACAATTACAACAATGGCGACTGCGGTACGAAAAGTATGCAGGGATAATAGACAAATAACAGTTGCCTTGTGGCATTTAGTTGCCAGCATTATACACTCATATGTACGTCGTTTCCCTTACCCTCTAATTCGTCTCCCTTCTCCATTGTTCCTTCTCTTATCCCCAATGCCAATCCCTAGCCAAAGCCCTTCCCCTGCCCCTGCCCATTGCCATGCTCGGTTACTCGTACATCCCTTTAGTAATGAAGACAGCGCGCTGCTAAGCCATACTTAAGGTTGTCGACAATTGCTAGCTGCTGGCAATCGGACACTCGGACTCTGGGACAGTTGGGACGGTCCAATAAAATACCAAAATATGCATAGATGTGGCTTTACCATAAAATTGCCGAGACAGAATGGATGAGAGCGGGTTTTTATGGTGCGCTTAGATTAGGTTTTTATTGCTGGTATTAATTGCTATTAGTCGAAGTTAATAAAGTTGATAAAGCAATTTGGCATTTGGCGTTTATTGTGCGCCCAACTGGGCTATGATTAGTGTCAGCCATAAAAACCAACATCAAGATTTGCATTCCTTTAGTTGAGTGAACGCGACTAACTCAACTCCTAACTGCACGTAACTCTCTTTTTCGCTCTTTCGTTCTTTGTCCGTGGCAAAGCTG
This sequence comes from Drosophila sp. st01m, assembly GCA_018901795.1. Taxonomy (NCBI): domain Eukaryota; kingdom Metazoa; phylum Arthropoda; class Insecta; order Diptera; family Drosophilidae; genus Drosophila; species Drosophila sp. st01m. Next base: position 5,990,803 of record JAEIFG010001494.1, on the reverse strand, counting down.
CGGCAGCGACAATGGCAGCGGCATGTGGCGTGTGGCATGTGGCGCCGAGAAGGTAATATTAGTTAATTTGACTAAGCGCTCAGCGGGAGCGGCAACGTTGTTGTCAGATGCAGGAGCCAAATGAAATATGCATTGCGGGCTGTCAGTCGTCAGCTTGGATACAGAATGTTGCATACAAATCACAGCTATTGCGAGGCTCAAAGTTGCCGCAGCCACCAGCACAGCGGAGTGTCGCCCAGCAGGTGTCAGAAAAAAGAGAAAACATGTGTCGTTGTTGTAGTTGTCGTCGTCGTCGTGGGCCACCGCCCACTGGCAGCTCATTCCGCTTAGCTTGGAGACCCGACACATGCAGCTAATCAAAGCAGCTGGCGTGTTTGAGTACGTGACGCATTGCCAAACCAAAACAAGCCACATCAAGCAACAAATACCAAAAGCTAGACTCACATACCAAAGTCGCAGCCAGAAGCGAAATTCATGGCATGCAGCATGGGGCACGTAAACAGCAGTCAAGGTGCACACAGCAGTTGCGTCAATGCGCCAATGATGGCATCGTGTTACAGTTAACTACGACTGTTTGACTGTTTGACTGCTCCAAAAGCAAGAATTTTTTAAAAAAGAAGAGCCAAAAAAAAGAAGGAAAATTGGTAGTGTTGCAAATCATTACAGAATGTGAATGTGAAGTCAAAGTAAACTCAATTCTAGAGTTGATGAAACTATGCAATTAAGGAAAATGTATGCTTTAAGAATCGATCTAGCTATTAATAACTTAAGGCCACACGAACTACTCAACAAATTGCATACAAAATGAACTTGTGAACTTTTCGGGTGATTCACTCCTTTAAAGTTTTGCTTGAGCCAACAGACTTTCAGTCATTAAATCTAGCACACAAAATTTACCCAACATCAACTAGCAACTTGCGTCTGGGAGTTTTTGCTTTTTTGCTTTTTTTCAACCCAAAATATTGTTGTCAGAAAGTTAATGATTTATAATGGTCATGTCAGGCGGGGCAGGAGCAACAAAGCGGGAAAGCTCAAGCCCCCAACACCAACATCAGTATCAGCATCAGCTCCAGCTCCAGCTTCAGTTTCAGATTCAGTTTCAGTTTGAGGTCCATGTCGAGTCAAGTCGAGTCGAGTCGCAGCCTTCAAGCAGCTCAGCGAAGCGAGCAACTTGTACAAATTTTTCACACTTGCCAGCAAACAGTGTAAAAAGTTTTGCAATGGACGCTGTGGTTGCTTTTCACCTTGGGGACCTTTTTAAAGATTTACGATGCCGCATATGCCTACAGGTCATAGGTAGCTATGGCTGCCCGTCTCCCCGGATCGTGGTTGGTCGGATGGTCGGATGGCGCCATGCGACAATAGCCAGACGCTGAAAATTGTTGCATTTTTCAAAGTAAAGTGGCAATGACAGCGACAGCCGCAGTCTCTGTTGCTGCCTCTGCCTCTGCCACAGCCGCAGCAGACGTGAAACGGCTGACTGTCTGGGCAGTCGCCTTGTCGGCAGTGTCACCGCAGACTCTGACATACATTTATTTTTATTATTTACGACGACTTAGACTCCCCACTGCCTTAGCCTCAGCCTCAGCCTCAGTTTCAGCCACATTCACAGCAGCAGCAGCCGTGGCCTGGACCCTGGCCCATGTGGCAGCATGTGCACGCCTATCTGGGGCACCTCATCTTTAATTCTTTAAATAGACTGGCGGTCAGGAGGTGTGGTAAAGTTGCGTGTGCCATTGCTTGTCATCCTTGCTTGATAGCCTTTTGTCTGAGTGCTACATTTAAGTAGCTGACTGACTCTTTCTCTCTCTCTCTCTCTCTGGGTGTGCGTGTGTGTGTGTGTGTGTGGTGTCGCGTCTGTGTCGTTTATCATGATTTACTTACCGCCACGCACTTCACATGTCAACACAATATTATCGCCCTCCAGCAATGGACCCACAGCGCCAGCAACATCTCGGCCCGAGGCATCGTACACGAGTATTTGATGTGGAGGAACTGCGGAACGAAACGAGAAAGGAGAAAGGAGAACGGAGAACCGAGAACAGAGAGCAGAGAAATGGAGTTAGCTTTAATGGTTCAATATATATATTGCATTTGCAGTTTGCTGCTGGCTTACCAATAACCGTTAAATTAATTCTATGATTACGCGTCGGCGAGTTTTGAAAGTCCACGCGGCAGCGGTAAACCTGTTGACAATGATACCAATACAAAATGTATTAGAACCTGCTGTCTACTCAGCCGCACTTTATGGTACTTTATGGTACATTAATGGGCGTGGCCCGTTAACGACACCGTCTACTTACGCCCTCATCATCCAGTTGGATATTTTCCACAGATAATTTGGCTGGTTGCTGTCCGGTCACAAAGTAGGCGCGTGGCCCAAATGAGTTCGTATCCGACCAGTAAAGAGCCTTCTCAAACGGTCGTCCGCGCACATCAAAGCTGCGAAATGAGGAAGCGTTGAAAAGCGAGAAATGTGAGAAAAATTCTTAACAAATTGTTTAAGGTTACGCAAATATTGAAATATGTTTATGTATTGGCGATAAGTTGCTGCCACAATTGCTCGCTCCCCTCTTCCCTTTCCTCTTCCCTTTTCCCACCAAAAGCGTCAACCTCGCTGTCAAGGTCGTAAATTTTAATGCGTCTTGCTTTCTACTGCGACACGAACTGCGACTGAATGTGGCAGAGGGGTGACATTGGGACTTGGGGTAGCCTTATGTTTGGAGCACCCTAATTTCAGCACATTTTTCAATTCAACATTTTGTGGCTGCGGCATTTGGCAATGTGGCCACCTACCCACCTACCTACTCTCGTCCTCCCTGTGCGACGCATCGCTGGTCTAAATAAAAAAATGTTATAAAATGCTTCAAAAGTAGCTCAGGCTTGGGTCAGAAATTTCACGCGTCTACAAAATGACCCTTTTCCTGTCCGCCGTTGACTGTTGGATGTTGACTGTTTCTGGCTGGCCAAAAGGCCGAGCATAAATTTGCACGCAACTAATTTCTTCCGTTTCGCATTATTTTCGCAGCTCGGCCGACAACGTTTGCAATTTTGCGCATTAAAAAGCCTGACGTGCTATCTTTGGCGCTTTTATTGTATTTGTTAATGTCCAAGTCCGTCCAAGTGAAGGCAGCAGCACCAGCATAACCCCACAAGTCCCAGTTCCACTGTGAATCCACCCCAAAATGTCGAGCAGACAGACGCCGAGTGCCGCAAATGACTTGGCAAAAGCAAAGACACACTGTGAGACCCTACAGACAACACAAGTTGTGTCCTTTTGTTGTTTCCGTCGTTGTTGCTATCATTGTTATTGTCGTTGTAGCTGTTGCTGTTGCTGTTGTTGCTGCTGTTGTTGCTGCTGTTGTGTTGTTGCCCTCTTGCTATTGCTGCGCTTGCGGTTAGTCGAGCGGTTTGTCATTGTGCCGGCTGCCTGCCAGCAGTATTGTTTGCGCCTTTAAGTGGTTTTTTATCATTTTGCCGCTGACACAATTTATATCCGGTGCTCATATTTCTTATGCTTATCACGAGGCGTCTTAACCCCCCACCAAACCACCAACCACCAACCACCAGCCATGGTGACATCGACAACCACAACAGCGGCAGCAGAAGCAGCAGCAGCAGCAACTCCGACATCAGCTCCGACTGTGTCATGTGTTGACCAGGCAGCCATTTCTAATTATTGTTGAAGTGCAGCAACCCATGCGGCGCATAAATTACGCTCTCAAAGACGCGCTTAAGCCGCTTTTTGGCCCACAGCACGTACCCTAATTAGCTTAATTAAATATATGTGCCCGAATACGTAAACAAAGGCGCAGTTCAACGATTTACGCACTCTACGGTCTCTGAAAAAACGCTTTGAATGCGCTAGTCGAGACTGCTGCATTGCAAGTTATCCTGTAAATTATGATGGAGTGTGAGGTTCCGTGACTATCTAGTAAGAGTCGCCAAACTGTCACAAAACTATAGAAATAACTGGGCTCGAATCCTGCACGTGTATATTATAGAATAATCTGTTATATATCCAATGCATTAAGTGCATTAATCACAAGAATAGAACAGCATTACAAATATTAAACAAAAAAATATAGTTTAAATTTCTTATCTACTTGGGAAATTGTTTCTGATACCTTGCATGCATATTTCATTTGGTAAACTATTATAAAAATGTACCAACTTCTCGTGTAATTTGAATGAGTAGAGGGTAGACAAATATATTAAAAGGTTGAAATTTGGGTCTCAGTTGCTGCTAGTTTTAATTTTGCGTATTCGCAAACAATAGAGGACGATGAATAGTCAACAAAGGGGACAACAGCAGCGATAAGATGAGGACTGCGAATTGTGAAGACTGAAGCAGCCCGAAGAATGAAAGATTTCCTTCTATTTTACTCTGTAGTTGCTCCTAGTTGTTCTGGCCCGACTTGGTTTGGTTTGGTTTGGCTCGGCTTGACTCGACTTGGGCTGCTCGCTGTTGGCGTTGTGTTTTCTTGCTGTTGGCCTTAGGAAACAATAATGCCAAGTTTGCACAATGAGCAAAGCAAAAGGCAGAAAAAAGTAAAATGTGTATGCCGAAATGGGCGAGCAGTAAAAATTGTAAAGAAAATGATGGCAATGGAGGCAGTAAAATAGAAGTGGGCCAAGTGGGCGATGGCAGGAAAACGAAGACAACATTGTGGCAGTTGCAGAAATGTTGACTGTCGTCGGCGGTCGTGTCGTGTCGCCTTGGTCGTCGGCCGTCTGTTGTGGCCAAGTGGCCAAATGGCCAAGTGGACGTTTGAAGAGTTTGCCTTGGGTCGCACCGCTCACACTGACGATGCTCCTCCATTTCTTTTGTCTGTGGTTCTCTTTTTTTCCAACAATTAGTTGAGTTTTATTTATTTTGCGTTAATTGGTAGCACTTTATCTTCCGCTTGAATGAATGAGCTACGTTATTTAAACAAAACGAGCGCACAAATCCCGAGCAGACCTTGGCTATGGACTGTGGACCATGGACATTACGTTTGGTAATTACGTTTTCTTTCTATTTTTTAATTCATTTTTTCTTTTTTTGGATACTCCCACACGTGGCAACTTGGTTTCTTTATTCACTGTCTAAGCACATATGTGAATTTTCCCCTTCGTCCCTTAATCCAATATAAGGCAACCTTCTCAAATTGCTATTTAATGTTTTTGCCTTTTTGTTTTGCAACGCTTACAAAATGCTATTCAAAAAAAATTGCAAAAGGGCTGCATGCGGGGGAAAAACAACGTCGAAAAGAAAACAACAGCAACAACAGAAAAAGGACCGAAAACTTTTAACTTCATAGGTGCAAGTGTGTGTGTGTGTGTGTGTGTAGTGATGTGTATATGAGCGTATATGCTTTTGTGAGTTGATGACGCTGACAATAACCATTGAATAATTTTATGACAGTATGTGTCACAGCGAGTCCGTGTCCGTGTTGTTGTTCGTGTTGCTGTTGTTGTTGTTGTTGTGTCTAGATCTGTGTGCTTGCCCGTGTGCCTGACGGTATTTTTTGACAGTTTAAACACATGTCGCTACCTCTTGCCACTTTCCAACATCGGCATTGACATTGCCATCGGGAGCTGGAAATGGGAATGAGGAGGTGAGGATAGCAGGAGGCGATCTGAGGAAAACTGTTGACTTCAATTATGCAGCGACAGACAATGGCTGTAAACTATGAGGGCGTACAAAGGTTTCACATCGTAGACCATCAGGCAAATTGTGAAGCTTGCCTTCTCTATATAGGATGCAGGTGGAAATTGGTTGATATTATGCCTGGCAGCCCCTATCAAGAGCTCAAGTACAAAGAGTCACAAAAAAACCAATCAAATGTTCACACAGATAGACATACAAGTGGAAATAAGAACACGGACATTATATATATACATATATTTATATATATCATATATATATGAGCCGAAATGTATCAGTATTGTAACTGAAACACCAAAAAATTGTGCAACGTAACTCGAGAAAACTCGGAACAAATTTTAAATTGCTTCTCTCCCAAAAAAAAAGACAAACAGAAAGTGAGAAAGACGAGAAATATGAATGTAAAAAGAGCTGTTCACACCCTCATACACACACACACACACTCACACAAACACAATCACACACATATATGCAAATGGTTTTACTGTCCCTTTGTTTTTTTTTTGGTGGATATGCGATGCGTCCCTCTATTGGTATTATTATGGAGCCATGCTGTGTAATATCTGTAAATTTCTTTTGTTATTGCCAACAACAGTTTTCCCCAAAATTCTCACACCCCCTCCCGCGCTCTATTTCTCCCCATTCCCTCCAACTCTCTCACTCTCCCGTTAACATTCGCATTCGCTGAGTGTTGACATTGGTTGGCATCATTCCGCACATTGTTGCCGCTGGTGTTTTTGTTTTGTTTGCTTTTTTGCTTGTCTCTGCTTCTTTACTTTTACTATATAATTTGTAGCATATGAATATATGAAAACTGAGCCAAAAAAAAGGGAGAACAACAAACAAACAAACAAACAAAATAAAGACAAAAAACAACAAGCCGAAAACTCCTCCATGCTGGCCAAGTTCAAATTTATGCAGTGTCGCCCAATAAATTTGGCAATAAATTCAAAATAAAAGTTTCATCTTCGTAGGTCGCCAATTTCCATGCCTTTTGTTGTTGTTGTTCTTTTTGTTGATTGTTGTTGATTTTGCCAAAGTTATGACACTGGCAAATGATCTAAAGAAATGAATATACATTTGTAGCTCTATATTCCTTTCAATCAATTCAGCTGGACTTAAAGACATTGGGCATTATTTAATTGACGATTGCGATTGCAACTGCGATTTGAACAATTTAAAAACCACAAGAGCCATTATAAAGTTTTCATGTCCTGGCAAATGACTGTGGATGCATTAATGCAACTCAAAGTTTAGTGGCTGAATATCGATTTGCATGCGCTCTTTGCATTTCCGTTCTTCACACACATGCAACGACTTAATTACACTTTTAAATAAACCATCTAACTGGAATTTGTGCAAAGTGCGGCACAGTTGCAATTGGTGTTGCTGTTGTTGCCGTCGCTGTTGCCGCTTCCACTTCTATTTCTGTTGCAGTTGCCGTTGCCGTTGCCGTTGACGTTGGTTGGCGTTGGTTTCTGCAGCTCGTAAAAGCCCGAAAATGCACTCGAGTTAATTGCCATTGGCTCGACTTTTGGCCGACTTACCGACAACGCTGCTCGCTGCTGCGACGCCGACTGCGGCTGCTGCTGTTGCCGGATTTTATTGCCAGCCATTTTGAATACCATTTCGTGGTTTATTACTTTTGTGGCCGGCAGATTCTCAAGTAGAGCGCCAAATGCCTGACATACACACGTTTAGTTTAGCCAAGCCCATAAGTCTTCTCTCTCTCTCTCTCTCTCTCTCTCTTTCTCAGTCTTTCTTTCTCTCTCTCTCTGTATGTCTCTGTGGAGTGAATGCACTTTCGATTGCCGGGCCGCCAATCTAAAAGTTGACTATATTTATGAGCAACGCCTCAACGAAGCTCAGCTCAGCTCAGCGAGCCGTGCTGAACCAAACTGAACTGAACTGAACCGAACCGCACAGTGGCTACCGCTGACGATTATGGCAGTTAGCGTGGGCTGTTACACGGATTATGGCTCCTTTGACAGCCACAACAGTTGGTAGACCCAACACGCAAACCTGCCACCGTTTACAGTACAGAAAATTTCATTATTTAAGCCCCATGCTGACTGGCTGCCTGGCAGCCTGGCAACCAGGCAATCCAGCGGGCTTTAAAAATCAATTAACCTTGATTGCAGCCATACTCAATGCTCGACTCGTCCGCTTTTTATGGATGCCATCGGCAGAGCAGGACAGAACAGAACAGAACAGAACAGAACAGAACAGAACAGGATGAGACAACACTACAGGACATCGTATTCATTGCCTTTGCCCTTGTTTATTATGTGAGCTTTATCGTTGTTACTGCCGTTTCCATTGTCATTGATGACTTGCAATATTGAACATGACAGTTGGTAACTAAATGTCCATCCGCCCACTATTTCGGCCTTATGGCAATGACAATGCCAAATGCCAAATGCCAAATAGCAAATGGCAAATGTTAATTTTAATATTGCTTATTGACCCCTTAAGTCCCTCAATGTTTTTAAATCGCAACCGAATCACATCACATAAGAATCCAAAACACAATAGTTAAGTGTATACAGAAATCATAAGAAAATCGGATTTCAGGGGTCAACATCAAATAACAAACCCAGGCCATTGTGTGGGGCATAAAAAAGAACTCAGTTGATGGAATGAAAGACGGAAAAAGAAAACGTAACACAAGCGCTGCTTGCTAACCCTATAAGATCCTAAGCTCAGCCGGTCCAGACAACAAAGCAAATTTTAACATTATAATTTTTAATATTTTTGCCTTTCGGCCTTGTGGGACTGAGCCGAGTTGTGTTTTTGTTGCCGGGTGTGAAGCTGTCAAATGCAGAGGGCCCTAGACAGGGCTCTAGGTAAGGCCCTAGCTTGGTTCCGGACTGCAAGCTGTGACATCCTTACAAAATATGAAAAACGGATATATGTATACATACACACACGCGCGCACACACACACACACATGCCACACAGGACACCCACATACAAAGGCTGGCAACACGGCTGCTGGGATAGAGCTTTCAATTTTGGCATCTTTTTTGGTCTTAGCTGTTGGCTTTCATTTCTTTTAAACTTGAGTTGCCTTCGATTTCACGCAGCGCTGGCAATTTTATGCCAAACCCAAGTTGAAGACACCATTCCAGCCACAAAACCATCCCCATCCCCATCTCCTTCCCCACCCCAATCGCCATCCCTCAGTCCTCTCTGTATACCTGCTGTGGCTTAGCGTTGTTGCTGTTGTTGTTGTTGTCACTGCTGTTACTGTTGCTTGTTTACTGCCTTTTATTTATTTGCTTGCTATTTTCATCTTTCCTTGCCGAAGAAGGGAAATCGAATTCGAATCACTTTCGGATATTTTGGTTATAAAGTCGGAAATTTTTGCGACATTATTGTTTTCGACATTTTTCTAGTTTTTCGCCAACATTTTTGCCAGCTTTCTGTCCCATTGTCTTCCGCTTTCTCCCTTTCCCTTGCGCATTGTCTGTGCACCAGTGAAATTTATTGCTTCCAATTGAGTGCACGAAGCAGCAACAAAAGCAACAACAATGTGAGAAGACACAGATGGAGCAGCAGCAACAGCAACAACAGCAACAGCTCGTGAACAGTTCGCGCTTGTCCTTGATATACACGTGCGTTCATGTCTCTGTCCCACGTGTCCTGTCTCTGCTCCTCTCCCTGCTCCATATTCTGTCCAAATGGTTCTACACACACACACACACACACACACGCTGGCAACATATTGAGAAGGAAGCACACATGTAAGCAAAATTGACAAGGCTAAAGGATATCGATGTCTGCTTATAATGTGCAACATATTAAACCTAAGCACACGCTCACAGCGCTCGCTCTATAAATAACAGCAGCAGCGTCCTCACAGGACACACCTCGCCTAGACGCCCTAGACGCCCTAGACTTGCCCCACTTCGCCTGCTCGAGCTGCTCGACCTGCTCCCCTAAAATAATCAAAGTTGCCGCCAAAACAGTTTTCACTTTGGCTGCTATTATTTTGCTGCCCTGTGCCTGGCCTGCTGCTGCCGTTGATGTCCTTTGCCGTTGCCGTTGCCGTTGTCCTTTGCTTTTGCCCTGCGGCTAATATATGAGTCCATGTCGCCCCGTTTGGCCTGACCCCGCTTTTGTTTTCGCCCAGTCCTATTCCATCGACTCCTGGGCTCGGCACATGAGTCTTGCAGAGTCTTGTAGAGTCGTATCGTGTCGTAGCGGAGTCGAGTTGAGTTGATATTGATGATGTTATTAAAATAATAAATTATTTGAAAATTATGAACTGGCATCATTTCTCATGACTTGCAGGCCAGTTGACGGTCCTACAAATAAATCAAAAGGTCACCCGAACTTTAAATGAGTGCCACTTGAAAACGGAAGTTGCTTTAACAACATTTGACACAGACTCCTAAATGGCTTAAACAGTCTATGAAATTGGCAGCACAATTGCGTCAACTAACCACAACAAATTAAATTAAAACTATTTTGTGTTATTTGAACATTGAAGAGAGACTGAGTAATCAGCTTCTGCACTCACCTGTAAAGTGGTTTGCCAGCGCTTTCACGGAACCAAAGAACCATGTATACACGATCGTCCTTTGCCTCCGGCTCAATGTCACATGGCAGGGATGCGGTGCGTCCCAGTACGGCCTCCACGGCCACAGTGGAAACTGAAAAGCAGAGAAAAAGTGAAATGAAGAAAGTCAATTATGGGAAGCATGTAACGAACATACAAATGCAAAAGGGCTTCCAAGTGTTGCCTTAAATGTCACAACAGGACTATTGACGAAGTCATTAACACAATATTAAATTGTTTGTTGTTGCTTGTGTTTCTGCTTGCCATTTGCTGTTTGCTGTTTGCTATTTGCTATTTGCTGTGTCGTTGCAATTACTTGACTCCTTCTTACTTCGATTCCTTAAACATCAACAAATGTCAACAAAATGCTGCCTTTTAACTGTCACGCCGACATCACGCAAGGCACTAACAGAAACCAAACCGCACGACAGTCAACCAATCCTCCCATAGCCACATGCCCTCCTACCATTGTGCTCCAAGCCACCAATCCTGCAATTCCTAACTTCAATCTAAAAGCCCGCCACACCCTGACCCAAACCTCAATCGCTGCCAGCGTCATCGTCATCGTCATCGTCATCGTCGTAGTCGCATAATCACAACCAAGTACGTGAGTGGGAATATTAATGCTAAATTGACGACAACGACGACGACGGCGACAACGACGATGACGATGACGTCGACGTCGATGTCGACAATGACAACGACAACGACAACGACAACGACCACGACGACAATGAAATGATGATGGCAAAGGCATTGCCAGCGATGAGCTTGGTTCCTCCTAGTCCGTTCGTCCATTCGTCCATTGGTCCATCCGTCCGCTGACTAGCTGCGATTTCTCGCCGGCCTCATCTTTTGCATTTAAACTGCCAATTGATGTCACTGAAAATATAGATACGCCAAGGGTAAGTCTATTCCTGTGACGGAGCTAGGCGGCCTCTCTCAGCCCACTGTAAAGTCAAACCCCAGCAAATGGCATGGCTTAGAGTGTTGGATTTCAACCGGCTGAGATGATTGCCTGACGGTCGAGAGAGACCACAGACATCGACGCAGTCTTGCCAATTGCCTAGCAAATATTAATCTAATATGTATAATTGCAGTTCACGGTGCAACTTAAGCTAAATTGTTAACCAAAATTACTTACTGACTTATATTATACTACCCAAAAACTTTATTTTAGTGAAAGTTTCTCTTTCGGTTTAGTTCATTCGGAAAATATCTCAAGAATCATAAAAGTATTAAGAGATGTGTATTTGAATGCATTAAAAATACATTTTTATGAGGTAAAAGTCTACTGACCGCTATTAAACATAATGCATAAACTATTCTTAAGTAATAAATATTCTTAAAAAATAATAGTACATTCTTTACGAAAAATTCAAATATATAAAAATAAAACTGAGGTAAGTTATAAACCCAAACAAGGACACCATTTATGGAACGGTTCTCTCAATTGCATTATACCATTTGAAAATATACGAGTTTCATATACGGAATTTGTAATCCGTCGCCAGCTGATTGATTTTCCTATTGGTTGATTGAATCGATTTAAGTCAAAGTTATCGTTAGCCATTTACCTAGCAGCTGCTCAAAGTATGAACCCGTGACTCCCATACAGATCCATCATGCTTAGCAGCACAGAGCTCATTAATACTCCAAAGGGGGACCCGCAATGATGTTGCGCGTAATTTAATTTTGGAACGCCCGCCAGCAACAAATTCCTCACGCATAATTTCAGTTTGCACTCGTCTTTGTGTGAGTACGTGTAGGACTGTGTATGTCACTGTCTCTGTCTGAATTTGAGTGTAAATGTGTGCGTGTGTGCGCGTGTGTGTGTGTTGGGGAGATGCCAAAATTTTTGACATTTATTTAATATGCGCACGTATTATAGAAAAGCAATTCCCAGTCGTATAATTTATGGCACACTACAAAAATTTGCACATGAAAACGCCGACTGAACACACAGGCACGCGCGCGAATTGCAGCCAGTCAAATCTATATATATATATATATATATATACCATATATATAAATTTACTCAGTGTATGAATGTATGTGTGTATAATTGACAAACATACAGGCGTAGACTTGTGTATACATTTGTGTCTGGGCTGTCGCAAACATTGTAGCAATTTTCAGTGCGTTTGTTATTCCCATGTAAGATGTCAAACTCCCAAAGAGCAAGCTCAACACTATACTATATATAGACCCAGAAACACGGACACTTTGTCTAAGCAGACGCTGCTTCTCTTGACAGCAGCGGCAGAAGCAAATTGACATAATTTGTGACATTGCTGCCTCCACCTTCACTTGGTTATCCACCTCCGCATTCATCTCTGCATTCGACTACGCTGTGAGCTGAAGCGTGAGTGTGTAATGAGTGATTTGCCCGTGAGGCGCACAGGACTGACAGAGGCGCCAATCGTTGCCTTAATCCTCTCGTGATCTCCCCGCCCCCTCTCCTGTGCGACTGTCCTGCTTCTGCTCCTGCTGCTGCTCGACCTTTCGCATCGTCAGACCGCAGTATCTGCGAGCCGCTAAACCAACTGCCTATGCTTGGATTTTGGGTAAGTGGAGCGTGCTGCGGCTTAGGTGCTCAGATGCTTGTGGGGTCAGTGACATGGATTAGGCAAACACCGGCAACAGTTGACAGACATGACAAATTTGTGCTAGTTTATTGCCGTCTCTGGCCTGTGTGTGCTTGTGTTTGTGTATGTTTGAATATGGGTATACTCGTATGTGTAAATAACTATAAAATACATACGAGTTAAATTGGTCAAGCTTAATTGATGCTTTGTTTATGTTAAATATTTAAAATACATCAAAATATTTTATTATGCGAGTAAATCACTGGAGAATAAAATAAATTTAATTGTTCATGCTAGGTTCATATCAGATAATCGCATATATTCGAGCTTAATTCAGACATATTCGGGCAACAAGTACATTCAACTTTATTTTTAGGTCACTTTGCATCAATAGTTTTATTCAAAAGTGTAAGTTCACTAAGTTTTGTGTTTTTTTTTCTGAAATTAAGTATATGATGTCTTTAAATTCCATGTTGTATCCAAATGACCAAATGTAATTGCAAACTAGAATTTTTAGATTGAAGTTTTATTTAATTGTAATACCTGAGTTTTCCTGCTTTTCTATGCCCCTTTTTGTCGGGACATAAGCTTTCAATTACACAATGGCATTCTACTCCTATTTTTATGTTCATTTTTATGTTATATTTTCGAGAGAATAGAGTGTAAGGCAGATACAAATTTCATTTGTTCATCTTGACGTTGTGCGTTGCCGTGGCAGCTTTTTTCTTTTCATAAAAACTGCCAACAGCTCGGCAACACATACTTAAGGAAAATAGACACACACACAAGCAAAACAAACACACAAAAACACACTGACAGAGACGCCCAGTTGGGTTATACACATACTATTTATATTTATATAAGTCGTCTTTATATAAACGAAAGAAGCTGTGAAACTTATGCAAATTGCATTTCAGTGTCTGCGCTAAAGCAAACTCGACTGAAAACACAGCAGCAGCAGCAGCAGCAACAGCAACAGCAACAGCAACAGCAACAGCGAGGCAGCTACAACACTGCTGCTTAAAAGTATGCAATGCTAACGGGCTGCGTTGCAAAATGTGGTAGAAAATGCGCATAATGAAATCCAATGCAATGTCTACGTCAGCTTCTTAGCTTGGCTTGCTCCGCTTCCTTGATTGCTTGGCTGCTTGGCTGCTCGGCTGCTTCGCTTGCCTGGATTGTTGCCCAGTGCGTTGTGCCTGCTGCTTGCCACATTCCACGCTCTACTTTCGAGATGATGTTGCTGCTTCTTATATATCTTCTTCTTGCCTTTGTTGTTGTTGAGCGCGCCAAAGTTGTTCTTCTCGTTTCACGCCACGGCCGCAACGACAGCGACGACGACGGCGACGGCGACGATGCGTCCTCTGAGCATGGTAATTTTCGCATGGGCACAACAAAAGTATCTCTGTGTGCGTGTGTGTGTGCAAGTACTTAACTGTAGACACTTGTAAAAATAGTGTGCGACTATATGGCAGCCACTGTAGTCGACCCTGGCCAACGGCAAAGCAGGTCACGTGTGGCATAAACGAGGCATTGCGTTGTTATTGTTGTCTTGGGCGTACGAATTTCTTTAAATAAATATGTATGTATGCATATGTACAGCTGCTTCTAAATTTCTATCTCTATCTCTCTCTCTCTCTTCGTGTGTGTCTCTGTCTCACTCCCTGTTTTGTCGGTATGTGCCTGTATAATTGAGATGAAAGGTAATGACTCGCATAGCATACTTTCGAGCGCCCAAATCGCGGGCCAACTATGCGCCAGATAATGCCACAACACACACACAACACACACATACACGCACACGCAAATATCTATGCATTGTGTCGTTGTGTGTGAGAAAGTGAATGGCAGCAACAAAGCAGCTTCGTGTTGGTGTTGTCGCTGGCTCTGTTGTTGCGTTTAAGTGGCACAAGGTAACGTCGCTTGCCGCCTCTGCAGCAGATTTGAATGTTTCACGCGTTTTCCAAGTGTGTAGGTGTATGCGAGTGTGTGTCTATCTGCGCCTGTATGTGTGTGTGTGTGTGAGTGTGAGTGTGTGTGCACTATTTGCACTAATTTAGTTGAAAACAAACAAAGTCCTTTGTTCAATTTTCGCCTTTAGATTGAAGTACACACGAACAGAAATAAAGAGAAGGAGGGAGCGAAAGAGAGAGAAGTTCACAGCAAGAGAGAGAGAGAGTAAGAGAGAGGCAGTCAAATGGGGGAATAAGAATGAAGCATAGAGAAACTTAGCCGGCGGCTAGGGCAGCTGCTACTTGGCGAAACAGCAACTAAAAAACAACAGCAGCAACAGCAACAGCAACATCAGTAGCAACAGCAACAACACTAACACTAGCAGCAGCCGTTGGCAAGTGTTAACCCATTTTTAGCCCACTCACTCTAAGTAATTAGCCAAGAACATTTTCAGCTTATATATTTTGCATAAGCTGCAATTAGAAGAGAATTCTTGCACTTGCTTCGCTTGTTGCCAACATCTAACAACATTTGGTTGCTGTTGCTGTTGTTGCTGTTTATTGTTTACTATTGTCTATTATTGTAGTTATTATCTCACGTGCGCCCAATTAAAGCCAAATGTCCAATACTTGTATTTACAGCTAGCTTGCAGCTTGTTTTTGTGAGCCGAATAAATGCCAGGAAAAACAAGAATAAACTAAATACAAATTCAAATTGAAATTCAATTGCGGCACAGTAAATAATATGCCAGGACAAGACAAGACAAGACAACTGTCGACTGTCATGCCAACTAAGTAAGTCGAGCCGTAAAAACCCAAAGTAAACACAATAACAAATACGTCAATAAAATACGAGTACTTGTACTTGAGCAAATAAAAATGAGAATACAAATAAAAAAGAGAATACAAATGCATAAATAACAATAACAACATGCTCGTTGCTTATCATGTTACATTATAATCGACCTTCAAATGGTCGCAGGTTACGAGGTTGTTGGTAATACGAGGTCGATGCGGGTAACAGTTATTCAGTTATTGATTTCTCTCGCGCTGGCAAATCAATCGATTCTTAAATGACTCAAGCTGTTGCCTTAAAGCCAACATGTTTATTGTTGCCTAACCACAAAGTATTGAGTCCGAGAAAATAGTATCTCAAGTGACAATGGCCCTCGATCCTCGGTCAGGTTCTGACATGTGAGCTGCAACTTGTGACTTTTGTGCAAAGCTCAAATGTTGCACACACAGTGGGAAAGGCCGGAGACCGAAGGGTTCTCCTACATTTCACCAAATCTCTTTCTCTGTGTGTGTTTGTAGTTTGATGCCTGCCTTGCACCTTTGCCCAGAAATTACATCAATTACGGCGACTTGTCTTCAACTAAGCTGACCGAAAAATGTAAGAATAACGAGTCAGCCAACGAGTCCTTGCGGCTGACTAACAATAGCCATGTGTGAAACACCCATGTGTGTGATGTGGTGTGTGTTTGTGGTGTGACCAGGTGGGTGGCACCATGAACATTTGAGAACATTTGACCTGAAGTGCATTGGTCATCACGTGTGGCCATGAGTCTGCATTTGAGTGCACTTTGGTCAGCAATTATTTTACGTTGAGGTCACATTAGAGAGCTTGGCTCCAGTTTTGGCCAACTCAGTTGCCCAAGCCAAGCAATATTCGAGGGCTGCTCGAAGCGGCTCTTTCCATTAAAATAAATATGTATTACATGTGAATGTGGTTCACATTTGAATTGTGTAGAGCAGGAGTTAAAACAGTAATCGATTCGAAATTGTACCCGTAACTGGTCCCCTAACTGATAATACCTATTTTTTATTATGCTAAAACTACAAATGTTATATTTTTCAAGGAAAATAACCGATTAGTAACCGATTCGCATAATTTTCAGCTTAGAATCAATCAATCATTAAATTCAATTATCCATGTAATAATAATATGTACAAATTTTAATGGTAAATTAAAATATTATTATTAGTTATTATTGATTTTATTAGATTTTGGGTAACCAACAACTAAAAGACAGTCATAGCCGACTTTCGGCGTGGTATCCTATTTTAAAGTATCGTATATTCTCAGACAATTTTCCCGAAATGTCTTCAATGAAAAGAGGTAGTTTTTTTGTGATATAATGGGATTTATTCGGGAACACAAAAGCTCTGCCATTACGAACGTTGACTGCTAATAGGGACAGAATAATCAACCCTTTTTTAGTTCAACTCGTTCTGCAGAAGGTGCACTTTCTTTTGAATTGTTAAACTAGCCCTCGCGGCAATTGAGCAACTCACACAATAGCACACCCAGTGATGGTACAAAGTGTGAGAGCTTGTCCTGAACTGCCATGCTACCTAATGGTAGTTTCGTCCACATGGGATCGAAGAGCATAGAGTTAGGAGTCGCTGTCGAAGTCAGAGGTGGAGTCAGACCAGGACCCGCACCCGCACCCGCAGCCGGAACAGAGCCCGTGAGTGTGCAGGTTGCTGTTTTCAGTTTGCAGTTCTCCAACCGTCGCCCGTGGCATATTGAAGTGCAGTTCGACGCAAGCATTTTGCAGCCGCATTGTCATGTCAACCGATAAATTCACACATATGTGTGCGCGCACACCAACAAACAATTGACACCTACGGCAATCTTTTTTCGGTCACGTTCAAATTGCAAGTTGAAGTTCGTAATGCAGCTGCTGCTGCTTTTTGGCTATCCGCCTGCCGTTTGCAGCTGTTCGACGGCTCCAGGTCCGAGACTCTAGTGTGCACTGAACTGTTAGTTATGGTCGCTGGCAGCGCTTGGATAGCATAAGCTACGTTTCCGCAGTTCAATTGAAGACCCGAATCGTCTACCAATTCGACTGTGTCCGTATGTGCAAACAACAACAATAACAGCAATAACAACAATAACATACTCGTCTACACATGTGTTCACCATGCCACACACAGCCTGTCTGCCTGTCTTCCTGTTTTCCTGTCTTCCTGACTGCCTGCCACGCCCAGTTGCATATACAATATGGCGAATTAACAGCTTATCACAAAACAGTTAGCTTAATTTGATTACTTGTATAAATTAAAGCATTTGTTGCCGTTTTTTAGTCGGCCAATTATAACTGTGTCATTTTAATTATTGTATTTTTTGCCAAACGTGCAGCTCAAAAAACCGAGCGCCCAGCATGATTCCATGTTCATTAAATAAGTGCATCGACAGTGGAGGAGTGGGACACTGCTGGGCGAGGGGGGCAAATGGGGAGGGCGGCCTGGCGGGTGTTGAACTGGATTACAATGTGTACAACACGCACATGGACCGCACATGCATTGCGGCCATATAAAAAACTATTGCATACTTTTGTGCGCTCTCAAGTTTTAAATGCCAAAATGTCTATGGGCAAACATTTTGGCAAAGATTTTCGCAAAGCTCTGCGATTTGTAGACAGTTAGACAAGGCGAAAGTTTTCAACCAGTTGGTGCTTATGTAGAGTGTGTGAGTGTGGTATGTGTGTAAATGCGGTTGCATTGGAATTTGCAATTATTGCCGCTTAGCAGAAAATTCTTTGCATGTTTGCGCGCCCGCCATGAAAGTAGCAACTTGGCAAAACTATTGTCAAGAGTTCTTAGATCAACACACACACACACAGACATTTACACAATCACCACACACACGCTGACACACACGGATTCGCAGCGTAAGTTCGTATGCCTGGCAATGAATGACAAAAATGAATTTTAATAAAGTTGCGCAAATATTTGCATATTGCATGGGCGCTAAAAACTTTCATTGACAAAGTTTCGTCCGACAGACAATAAACCAATTCAGCTTTATGCAATGCGATGTGCGTTGGAATTTCGATTTTAATATGGGCAACTTTTGATGCGGGTCACACGCAAATTAGCTTTGACTTTTTAGCAAAAGTTAGAAGCTAATATTATGTATACGCCACGTTTGGCAAACATAGGCTCTTTGTCTTATTCAATCCCCACAACATCCCGCATAACGCTTTAAACTTTTCTTAGTCAAATCAATTTGCCAGTCCACGTAGCCCGTCGTAATAACTTTAAACTGTTTTAAAACACAGCGCGAAAAATTTCATTACCACCTTTGCGTTTTAGGGTCCGATGGCAGGCAACCTTTTTGATTATTTTACGCCGCTTTCAAAGTAAATATTTGACAAGAACCAACAATAACATCAGCCAGAGCAACAACAACAACAAGAGCAACAATAAACAACTTCGTCGTCTTAGACTTTGCCATTGCGTTGAAGCACTTAAAACCTAATTAAATTTGCATTACAATTTTTTCTGTTATCTGTTGTTGCTGCTGTTGTTCTTGCTGTTGTTGTTGTTGCTGTTGCCTTTGCCTCTAATTTTGTTTTGAGAAACAGCCAAGAGCGTGCTCCAAAGGCATTACTTTGACAGAGGACAGACCCGACACTGAACTGAACTGGTTGACAATCAGGCTGCCTGGTCAGCTCACAAAGTGCGTAAAAGGGGCGAGTGAAAGAACGAATATTAAAAACAAAAAAATAAAAAGATTCTCACAGGGCGTGCTTCCCAAGAATCCTGCATATAATAAATTACAAAATTATTGCCTGTGCAAATTGTTGCTTTGATGTTGGCTGCAAATAGCCCCAGATTTACAGTTTCGGGCGAATTGTATCCGCAGGCTACGGATTTAAGATTATAAAATGTATAGATCAAGTTATAATTGCCGCTAGATTACCGATAGCTACAGCTTGTCATTTTATTTGCATTTATCTTGTGTATTCATTTTCTTTAATGGATTTTTGGAAATCTATAGAATAGTTGCTATCGATACCGATGCTTTAAGGACTTAAAGTCTCATGTAGTAAAATATATAAGGACTTTTATGGTGTTGCAGATTATTTTAAACTGAAGCAATGAGTTGGCCTGGATATCGATTAAGCCACTGCCACGACGGCATGCAAATCATTGAAAAACATTAAAATTTATTTAAGTGCTCGTTAAACTGTCAGCCACTCAAACAATAACCAATAAAATAAGAG
The DNA here is from genome assembly GCA_018901795.1 of Drosophila sp. st01m. Classification (NCBI taxonomy): domain Eukaryota; kingdom Metazoa; phylum Arthropoda; class Insecta; order Diptera; family Drosophilidae; genus Drosophila; species Drosophila sp. st01m. The sequence goes on along the minus strand of JAEIFG010001494.1, from coordinate 5,971,034 downwards.
TTGCGTGCGTCATGCCCAGTGAAGAAATTGTGTATTGTGTAAATGTTTAAGAAAACACGTGTAACCAAATAAATATAAAAATCTTAAAGGCATATTCTGCAGCTCGCCTTGATGTTGCGTATGCGCAATAAGTTGGGCAGATTTCGCGTGGAAAGAGTAGTGGCAAGGGAGGGGAAGGAGCCGGTAGACAGAGAACCAACTGCATGCAGCAATAAAGCAAAAAGTCCAAGATTTATTTCTTCAGCCAAGTTGGCCAAGTTGCTGCACAGCCAAAGTCGTGGCGATGCCAACTCCCCAGCCAACTGTGTCTTCCATTTCACGCCAAGACCGAAACACAGTTTCACATGCCGACACAACTCCAGGGAGGAGCAGAGGAGCGAGTGAAGCATTGTAGTCCATATGTTGCGTGCAAATCACGGTGCAGGCTAGTCTGCTTCTCTCGACCTTCTCTTCCTCCTCCTGCTCCTCCGTTCTCCTGCTGGCGGGCTATCAAAGAAACTACGTTGTCTTGGCCAAGATTCTGGTGTTGGCCGTTGCCAACAGGAAGTTTGCAAACCAAAAACGGAAGCGGCAAGATTTATTATAAAAATGTTCATAGCTCAGGCAGCCAAACGGCATATTACGTTAAAAGTGCACAACACACACACACACACACACACATACACAGAATGATCTCTAGACGTGTGCTTATGTATATGTAATGCGTATTCGTTCAGAGCTCAGAGCCAAAGTTGGCAGCAAATTGTGCGGTCCAATGGTAAAGTGAGCAGCTCTTAATTGCACATTTATTTAGGTTCGCCACTCGAGTAAGGCGGTAAGACGGTAAGAGGCTCGTATCATAGTCTGCTCCTTAGTAGTTTATCATTTGCTCTGGTTAAATTACCCACACAAGCATAAGATACAAGACTCTAGACTCCAGACGGACCACTTCATATGGCTTCCAATCTCCCAGTCTTCCAGTTGCCGACGTAAAAACTTTCTTCTCCATTTTTATCTACTTGTTTCTATTTTTTTTTTATTTTTTTTTTGCTCTGGGGCCTGGCAAAAGTTTTCGCCCCTTGACGCAAAACGGAAATCTGTATATTAAATGACTAATTATAGACATTTTATTACCTTAAGCAAGATAAATGGCCAGAATGTGAGCCACCTAGCGTGTGTGTGGTGAAAGTAGTAGAAAGTATACGCTACATGGCTGCGAACTAACTACTGGAGATGTCTGGGGACTGGGATTGGAACTGGGACTGGGATTAGTTCCAACATCAAATACTTGGCGTCTCCAGTTACTTAAGTGCCTGCCTGCCACGCCCACAATTAAGAGTAACAACTGACTAGAACATTTTCAATTAAAAAACATTTCTAGCTGCCTAACCTTGGGCGCTTGTGGCATGTTGGCATGTTGGCATTAAGTGAAAACAGAAAACAGAAAATCCACAAAATTAAAATGACAAAAGCGCGCCGTTTTCTTTAAAATGCATTTCCATAGAGGCGGCAACATCAGCAGCAACAACAACGGCAGCAACTGCGGCAGCAACTGCGGCAGCAACTGCGGCAGCAGCGTCGTCGGCGGCGCCTGCAATTTCCACGTTACGTTTCGTTTCATTTCAGTTAGTGCCAGCTGCTCCCGTCGCCATTTCTTTTGTGTTATATGCAGGCAGTGAGCGAGGCTATCGTCCCTTTCCACTCCTCGCTCCCCTCTCACCCGCAATTCTCACTGCTTGCCCCTCATGTGTGCCCTTTCAAATGGCAAACCCGCTGCTGTCTTATTGCTCTGCCGTGTCCCTTCACCTTATTCCCACTCTATTTCTCTATCTCCCACTCTCTCTCTCTCTCTCTCCCTGTCTCCTCTCTCTGTCTCGTTGACAGCATGAAAATTTTTGCAAATGCAGCAAATGAATTTTTTTGTACCCGCTCCGTTTTTCAATCTTGCCTATGCCCCACTGTTGTCCTGTTGTTGTTGTTGTTGCTGTTGTTGTTCCTGTTGTTGTCTGCGACCCCCCTCCCTTTACCATTTCAGTGCATTTAGTGGCATCATGAGATGCTATTGCAATTTCCTTGCTTGTCGCACATACTAATTCGCACAGAGGCAGCCAACCGCATTTCGCAGTTCTCTTTGCAACTCTACTTTTGCCATCATCTAAGTGTGAGTATGTGTGTGTGTGTGTGTGTGTGATTGTAAATGTGTGTGGTTGTTTGTGCATAGCTGTGACAACAAAACATGGAAGAAACCAGCGTTAAAGCAAAGTGGGCAAACTCAAATGCTTTGCATAAACGGAAAGTAATAATTTAACGCAAAATTTCCTTTTGCTGTTTGCGCTGCTGCTGACGCTGACGTTGTTGTTGTGGTTGCTGTTGTTGTTGTTGTTGCTGCTGCGACTGCGTCTTGCTCCTGTTTCTTACGCTTCAATTGGCCCTCGTTCGTATATGTGCGGCATTGAGACTCTGCCTCTCTGTGTCTGTGTGTGTGTTGCTGAGCGTGTAACTGCCGCCGTTGCCATTCCGCAAATTGAACTTTTAACTGTAGCATGAGCTTCCCAAAAGCATCCGGTGTCAGCTGTGTGCGGTGGCAACGGCTGCCTGTGGCTCTGCCCCTACACCATGCTTCCCGTGCCACAGCCACTGCCACTGCCACTGCCACCGCTGCCAAAGGAAATGACAACATGACCTTCGGGCGTCGAGTGCTTTAAATTTGCTTAGCATCTTCCGCTTATGACTTGGCAATAGCCTCCAGATGAATATCCAGAAATAGTCATAGTCCAACTTTTCCACTTATTACTCTTGACTGCTCACAATCGATAATGCCAAGGGCTTAATCAGAGTGCCGTGCTCTGGTTGTCGTGATGTTGCTCTTGTTGTTGTTCGTATTGGAAATGTGTACATACATATGTAAATCGCCTCAAAATGCAATAACACGTGCTCACATTCTCCTGTCTGTCTGTTTGTCTGTCTCTCTGCGTGTTCCCTCTCTTCTCTGTTTTACTTTGCTTCGTTTCGTGGCAAACAATTCTTTTGGTCTGTGTAGCTCTTAGACCCTTCAGTCCCTCTTAGCCAACCACACTCTTTTGTGCTTATTTACATGGATGTTTACACTTAAGACGAATATGGTTCTTTGGAGCTGGACTTAGTGGACACAGTATGCTGGGGACATGAGGGAAAAAAAATGAATTTTCCTATAATCCACATGTTCAAAATACAAGAGATTTATCTTTTAAATATACTTTATATATTTATTTATTTAAATATATAATATATATACTTTTTCGCTACTCGAGGAACAATGCCAAGAGAATATTTCGCTGTTACGGGAACAATTCTACGTCACTGTCAGATGCGAATTTCATTTTCATGTTGGGGAGCAAAAAAAGAAGTTGGTAACACAAGGAACTCCCAAGAAGATTTCAACATGTCCAAACATTCTAAACATGCAAATTTTCCAGTCTGTCGCTGTTTTCTCGTTTTGCTGTTGTTGCTGTTGCTGTTGGTCTCTTGTGCTGTTGCTCGTTGCGCTGTTCCCATTTTCAGTATTTTTATTTTTCAGCAGCAGGAGCACAAAATAAGTAGGAGCGAGTGGACGAAAGAGGAAACAGGAAAAAATAGCAAACCCGGCAACCGGAAAAACGGAAGCAACGTGCGTGCATGCGTGACACAATTGAAGCGCCTAACGCCGGCTCCCTGTTATAGTAGGAGTAGCAGTCCATGATGCGAAGGGGGGAGGGGGAGGGGGCTGAAATGAAGCGACGCTTATCTCTCTTGCTCACTCTTAAAATCGGGCCCTAAGGAATCGTTAGCCTGCCATTTTGGGTACAGTGGCTCGGTGAGCAAACAATGCAAAATAGCAGCCGCAGTGGATGCCGTTGAAAAGGCAAACAATGAACTAGAGACAAAAACAAAATAGGAGTAAAAGAAAAAGAAAAAGAACAAAAATATTCATCTAAACGCCGGCGACGACGACTGCGTTGGTATGGAACGACGCACTGAAGTGATTTGGCGATTGATTTTGCTCTGTGTCTGATGATTTGCCTCCTCTGACGAGGATGTGAGAAGAGCAGAGGGGAGAGGAAGAAGTAACAGAAGACGGAGAGAAACTGTCGACCGTCGAAAAAAAGAGCATTGCTCGCAGCCGGCGACAAGTGCATAAAAACCCATAACAAAATGGCAGCTGAGGGTCCTGGACTGGGAAAATCCATGGGGGTCACAGTAAAATTGTTTGGAAAATTGATTTTTCTTACATTTAACTGAGCATTCGATTGCTTATTTTGCTTGCGTCGCTGAGAACCGAGCAAAGTGCAAAAAAAAAAAAAAAGATAAAAAAACAAACATGAGAAAAAAAGAAAAACGGACAAAAGGAGAAAGGAGAAAGAAAAGAGCAGAAAGCAGCGCAGCAAGTGAAGTGGAAATATTAAATTATTTATGTAGTTGCATTGCGTTATGTTCTTCCGCTTCTCTGTTCTTTTATTGCTTGCTGTTCTCGCTGTTTGCTAATTTCTTTGATTGTTTTTCCAGTTTGGGACACTCGACCCTCGATTTGCCGCTACTCTGCTTTTGATACTCTCTTTCCATAAATATGAATAGAAGAGGTATAATGCTTAGGTGTAAACATAGCAGACAAAAGAAAAAATATTCATTAATATAGGTGTAGAATATTCAAGTGGTGAGTGAAATAGAAATTACAGATTCTGTCGCTCTTTCAAGCTACGTTTCTCTACGTAGTTCACTCTGAGTTACTGGGCATCTCATAGTCGGGCCAACTCCAAATAGAGAATACCTTCTCTTCTCTTCGCTTTATTTTATTTTTATTTTTTGTTGCTTGGCCTGTTTGTTTCTTTTGTTTACCAAGGAGCTATTTACACACCGCTCGCAAAGACAAAGGCCAAGTCTCGAGGCATTTGAAAATTGACTCAAATATTTGGGCGTAGTTAAATTAAAGCATGTACTTGAACACAATCAACAACACAAATAACACAAATCTATGTATATACAATTATGTATGTTGTGGTGCTGAGAGGACAGGTAACCTGCGGTTGTTTGGCCAACTTAATATCTGTCTTACTTTATGAAGTATTCATAACGAGCAACTCAATTAATTAACTAAAAGTAATATGACCGGGTAGCCTCCCAGATCTTCACATATTGTGATAACAGACAGAAGACAGACAGACAAACAAAGAAAATAACATAATGCTAATTATTGTACTTTTACTCTACATTTGGGTGGCAATATCAATTACACATGAACCTCGCCTCTCCTCGCCTCTTTCAGAATTGTGTAATTTGTTGCCACTGTCAAATTACACATTCGCCCTGTTACCTATGCCTACATATACCGCTGTACTTGGTTCACATTTAATATCTTAAGTGTATAGGCAGGTATAATTATCTGTCTGATATATGTATGTTAATATTCTGCAGATGTGGCAACCATTACAAATAGTTTATTGTGCAAACACAAAGATACTTACAACTAAAAGTGAAAATGAACACTTTAAGAGAGAGTCGTAGTTAAGTTTTACACTCTTCAATGAGTTACTTTCTGTTTTTTAACCTTTTACGTCGTTGGCATAGACACCTTCGATCATTTTCTTTTGAACATTTATTGACGTTGTTCTTGATACATTTTTAACGGTCTACAAAGCAAATCACGCAACTTATTAAGCTCTCAGGACTCTGGCTCATGCTGTGCTGACACTTTTAAACAGGCTTGTTGTTGTTGCTTTGTTTTTATTATAGCAACATTATTAATTTTAATAGAAAACATTGCCTCTCCCTGCGCTGCCTCTCCCTGTAAAAGGTCCAAAATTAATGAGGGTTGTCCACTTGGCGCTTGTTGAATTTGTAATTTGTCGTTGCCCGCTCCGATTCCCTTTCCGCTCCCGCTCCCATGACCGTTCCCATAGGAATAAGCGAACTTGCCCCAGTTTGTAGCTGTTGCAAATGTTGCCACGAGAGATAAGCGTCAACTCAGTGCAGCAACAAAGTGTAAGCGTCGCAATTATTTGGTGATTTCTCAACGTTCGCTCCCCCCATCTCTCCCCGTCTCCCCGTCTCCCCCACTGCGCTTGTTGGTAAGACAAAGGCTTGGCCATATCGCGGCACTAAACTTAATTTAATAGGCACTTGGCAGCAGTCGCTGGCTCATTTTTAAAGCGTCAAGCACTCTAGCCAAGTGGTTGCCTGTGGCATTCAGACGGCGGTTGAGGGGTGGGTGAAGTCTCTCTCGGATCCCATAAATAAACCTGATAACTAATGTAAACAGCGCTGGTCGCGTAGAGAGTCTGCATTTGCATTTGGGCGCGAGAAATTGCCGCAATAAATTGCGCCGTAAAAATATATCGACATGTGCTTTGCAAATGCAAATGCCAATGGACGAGACGAGACGATGCGATACGATGCGATGCGAGGGAAGGTTTAATAATATGGAATGGGTTTGGTTTTGTAATGGAGCTGCGGACAGGTCGGGCACGACGCGGGTGCCTCGTCAATGTGACACGAATGCGCATTAAAACCAAGTGCATACAATTACAAAGATTGGATGAAATCTGCCACTGCCAGTCAAGTGAAATAAATGTGAAAACTTCAAAAAGCGCTCAAGGTAATGCCCAAGCCAATAGCTACAAATGCGGCCAATATACATTTTCAATAGCTTCTGCTCAGTTGGCGTCCCATCACCGTCTCCGTCTCCGTCTCCATCTGCATGTCCTCTTGTTGCCATTCGACCTGCTGTGTTAACGCCACCGAACTGTACGGTTTTTGAGGTTTCCAGAGCGCTGTGCTTGATTTTATTACACTGACAAATGGCGTGGCGCATTTAAGCCAACCCCTTTTGGTGTGAGCTATCTGCCCCAAAGCCAAAGAGAGCGAGAGCAGGAGCCAGTGGCACAGCCGGAGGCAATGCCAAAGCCAATGCCATCGCCAATGCCAAAGTCAGAGTAAAAATTTGAATTTCAGCTTACCAAAGAGCCAAACATATGCGGCATTGGTTCCTCTGCTTGCAGCTTATGTAGCATACTTTTTGGCTTAACGTGTAAGGCGCATAAATCGTGGAGCGTCGTCTGCTTTACCAGCACGCCTCTTCCCCTTTGCCTTCCCCTCTATCCGACATGACAGCCCGCCTGCCATTCAAACAACCCGCATACGCCATGCTATACACATCCATTTATTAGCTTTGTTAAAATTGAATAAAGCGCAACTCGCGCGCACCTAGACACAATTGATTTTTCCTGCAACTTCAAGAGCATCAAGGTTGCCTCCTTCGGTCCGTTTAAAGCGTTTCACTTGCGCCTGTTTAACCCAAGGATACTCAATTGACTTTCGAGGTGGGGCTGTTTAATTTTGGAGCAAGGCGAAGACAAAGGCAAAGACGGTAATGGCAACGGCAACGGCAACAGCAACAACAGCAACACGGCCTTGTTGCCATCATTGGGCATGCATCAAATTTTAAACAGCAATCTACTTGGCTGTGTACTTAAATACAAACCACGCGCTTGAGATTACGCTTTATGTTACGTGATAACGCATAACGCGTAACCTTTTCACAGATAATCTTCTTAAGCAGCGCCGGCGACAACAGCAGGGCCAATGTCAAAAATTGCCTTCAACATTTGCCTATCCGGAGTCGAACGCAAAAGGGTATATCATCCCAGAGCAGAGGTGTCTGATGATATCTAGCTTGAATTTGCATTTGTATCTAATACAGAGTTAAGTTTCCGATTGAAATTTAAGCAAATTAACCTAATGACTTAAAATTTAAAAAGAATTTGTTGTGTGAATTTGTTGTGTGATATCTTTAATATTTCTTTTCCCCTTTTCAAGGGTATGCAAGGGCACAAGGTGCCGACATAAGCTTTTCATTCTGTCTGCTGACATCTAAACACTTGGCGCTTTAGTATGCCACGCAACATTTGGCCATGGTGACAGGTGCCTTTAGTCGGATATGCCGAGTACACGGCACAAAGCTCGGGTGTCATCAAAATGTCACTCAAAAATGTATGAAAAGAAAAACGCATAGTTGAGACAGCAGAGGGGATAGGTACGAGCACTCGTCTCTGCCGCACGGAGTTTGGAAGCAAAGGCAGAAACCAGACGCTATTTCCATGGCACTTAATGATGCCACTTAGGGCGTATTCATATCGATAAGAGACAAGGCATCGGGATGGGGATTCCCATAGCGTCAACTGCTATCAGTTACAGCTGCAGGAAGTTCGCTTAAATGTGTTGCGTGAAGCCTTTACAAGCATACGCATTATTATTATTACGAATTATTATTGTTTGGCTCAAAATGCAAGCACTGAGAATAACAATCACGTGCCCAGCACGGATCGGGATCGGGATGGGGGTGGGGAGTGAGGAGTGAGGAACTGCGCACAAATCAATTTTTGATGTGCGCTCAATAAGCCGCCACTTCCTGATTATCTGGGCCAGCGCCTCCATTGTTGGCCACCTCGATGTTTGCTACGTAATATTTTAAATAAATTTTTGTAAAACTCAATTTTTCAGTTATTTTTGCGCATTTTGCGTATTTTAAGCACGTGCTGAATACAACGCACGTGAATTTATCTCGTCGGCAGCAGGTGAATGAATTTTCATGCCAAGCAAATTTATTGCTTAAACTCTTTTGGTTCACTTTTGGCGTTATCAAATTATTGCCCAGTAAAGTGCCTAATTGCTAAGTATTAGCTCTCTCTCTCTCTCTCTCACTCCCACTCACTCTCTCTCCATCTCTCTCTGCCCAATGTACATAAACGTCTATCTACAACACATATGCCAACATTTCAAATGGCTTTGCCGCTTTTCATTTCTTGTTTGCCTGCTGATAAGAAACTTTTCAAGTACGTTGAAATGTCTTGTTAGTGGGGAAGTTACCCCGGATTGGAGGGTGTGGGGATAGGGGTGGCATCGGAGGGGGCTGAGCTTGTAACTTATACTTGGGATTATCGCATATTTTTCATAACTGCGACGTGACTCCATTATTGGGCTGCGCTCCGCTTTCCTTCACCTAGGGCACTTGTGAAACCTCATTTTGTGTCGTCACTGTAACTGTAACAACGTAAACGGACGATCCCGGAGGGCCCATATTTGCATTTAGAGTTACGGCCAAATGCTGCTCATGTGTGACTCCCTGTGTGTGTGTGTGTACTGTGCACATGTGCACAGGAACTTACAGCGTGTCGTATTCATGCATTGCACCAAGAGCTTAAATATTAAAAAATTTTCTGAATTTAATGCAAAACTTTTGAGTACTAGTAAGATGAAGTTTATGCTTCGTAAGCAACATATTTAAGCTGAACTTATTTATTTGAAAACTCCTAAATCACAGCAAGCTTAAGTTTCATTTCCTAGTCAATTTTGAAATTTGTATCTTAAAGTTCCTTTTGCCGATTGATTTTAGTCGTGTAAATATACATATATAATTAATTCAGGAAAAGTATTTATTATGATTATGATTAGAACAAATAACCTAGGTATGATTATTTGACTATATTTAAATAATATTTCACGGTGATTATGATTTTATTTTTATCCTTATCTCTTTATTTTATGAAATTATTAATAATAAAATATTCAGCAATGATTATGACTTATTTTGTAGGTATTTTCCACCCCTTTCTTCTTATAAAAATAGAAAATTTAATGATTATTTAGGATCTCTACTTTTAATGAATAAATACCAGCATGACATATTAATAAGCTGTTGCAAGTATCTTCGTGTTCCGAAGGTTTCAATTAAAATTGTCATCAATCATGCACAGAAAAATTACAGTCAATTCAGTAGCTGAATTACTGAATAAATATTAACAGAAACATAGAAATTGTTAGTGTAATTGTAATTGTAATTGCAATGCAACTGCCAAATGGGCACTGCAAACACAACAATAACAACAACAACACACCCAGCAACAACAACAGCTTCGGGAATTGCCACCATAATAATAATGCAAACAATTTAAGGACGGACACAGAGGTGTGTGCGTGTGTGGTTGTGTGTGCGGAAGCTGAAATTATATGCCTATGCATTGAGCACACACACAAACACACACTCACACTTAAACACTTGCATAGTGAGTGCATGTGCGAGTGTGTGCGTGTTGGCATATTGTCCTTTCTATTGAGTCTGGGGCGTGGACTCGGTCTCTGTTTTCATGTTTATATGTTTGCCAAGTTAGTGTTAACTTTAGTTATTCAGCTAGATATCCGTCGCCGTCACTTCAGACGGTCCAGCCATTAGAGCCGCGCAGTTGGTGGTGCCACGTTCTCATTATTGTAACGTGCTCGCTACTGAATGACAACTGTACGTAGTACGTAGTCAACAATGGCAACAATACTTAGTGCCATACACAACCGAGCTGAGCTGAACACATCACATCACATCGCACATTGTTTACTGTACATTGTACATTGTAGCAATGAATGGCAGACACTTGGCCCGGCCAAGCCACCATTGGCTCTTACACATGACCTCATTAGCCATTGAAACGTGACTTGCCATTTGACTTGTTTCGCGACTTGTCTCTTTGTTTGCCTCTCTTATCCCATATGCATGTGCAAGTATTCATTTATATGTACCAAACACATATTCGCAAATATATATGGTCGTATATATACTTATATATATATTGTATATTTGTGTGTGTTTCGAGCTTAAACTATAATTAAATTTGCTGCACGGCAATTGGCAAACAAGCACAACCGCAGTTTCGCGCATATTTTAGTAAAAACGTCATTGGCCACCGCCGTTGGAGCTAAACAATTTCGGAAATTCGAAAATTCACGTTGCCTGTGGGATTAGTCCCCATGGACGTAGCCGGCACAGCAGAGCACGCGGCAGAGCAATTTGCATTGCAAACAAAGTGAAAACAATCAATTTTATTGCTGTTGCATTTAGTTAATTAACACCAATGCGTTAGTGTTCGGATTCGGGGTTGCGTTCGGGTTCGGATTTAGATTCGGGTTGAAACTGTAATTGGGAAGGTTTCTTAAATTTCACGGTGGTTTAAAGCTGCGCGTGTTCCGTGTGTAGTTGAATGCTAGAGCTTATTGAGGAAAATGCTTTGTAAATTAGCTTGAATTAATTACGGCGCATTAATCAAGCGTTGCGAATGAAGCGAATTTACACTGAATGGCAGCACGAGCACCAGCAACACCAAAAGATCAACAAAAGCGTCGAGCACAGCAGTGTCCTGTGTCCTGTGTCCTGTTTCCAATGGAATTGCACAAGCTTTTTTGCTGGCCCAAGTCATGATGGCCATTCAGTTCATTCCGTTCATTTACTAGCTGCTGAAAGCTGCCAAAAAAAAAAAAACCGAAAAACCAGAAAAAAATCGGAGCTTCAATGCTTGCCACAACTAATTATGCCACTAATTGAATTTTCGCATTAACCGCTCACCAAGAGGCATGAGGCAAGGCCTTTGGCTTGCCAATGGGGCGACGCCCCGACTGCCACACTGTTCGACTATCCGACTATCCGACTGTCCACTGACTGCCATGCGTGCGGAATGTAGTTGATTCAGTTGCCAAATTTGCGTTGGACCTATTGATTTTTGTATGCCCTATGCTCCTTAAAAATGCATGGAAAGAGGAGTCTGCGGATGATAAGGATGATAAATTCTGTAGTACTGAGAGCATGCATCTGTTGATAGGGTATTCAAAGATTACTTATTTTTAATCATCCTGTAGCTGAGCCTTAATCGAGTTGTCGTTTCTCCTATGGCCGGACTTTAATTCTATCAACAAGCAACTTGCGTAGATGTGTCATTTAAGCAGACCAAATATAAAACAATCTCAGCACAATCAATTGACATATATGAATAATGCATGCATAGACTCGATTATACAGACATATTTGTCTATGTTCGTAGATAAGTACATACTATATGTGAATTGCAATTGCACTTCCTAGTATTATTTACACTTGACTACTCGTTCGGACGTATTGCAAATGCATGAATTTATGTAGCGGTTTTCAATATTTAATTAAGTATTATTGAACTGATCACAACATGCTGTTGTTGCTGTTTTTGTTGTTACTGTCCTTGTTGTTGTATTCATTTGTGGCTCTGTGGCTCTGACTGTGGCTATAGTTGTATACGAGTATGTAGCGATATCTGTATCTGTATCTGCATCTGTATCTATAACCAAGTAGTTGTATTTGTGAGTTCGTTGCACAGATATTGGTCAATATCTCTGAGTTTGTTTGTTTCAGCCTCAGGTTTTGTTTCCACTTCCGTTACCGTTTCCATCACCATATCTGTGCTTAATTGTCAATATGCAGCCTGTCAACTTCAAATAGCCTGAGCATTTGACAATTTTTCATTTACGCATTCTACTTACCTATCTATCTACCTCCCTCCCTCCCCGATTAATACATCATCATTAAGAGAGACAGAGAGAGAGAGAGAGTCGTGTGTTGTTGTTACATTAATTGAAAACTCTGATTGAGATTTAAACACACGGATACAGACAAACAGGCAAACACAGAGACATTCCCTTGTATGAGTATGCATGACTGATCCTGCTCCTGACCCCTTTGTGGTCAATGTGCAAATGTTTCAGACTGTGTGTGTGCTTGTGTGTGTGTGTGTGAGCATAACCCTGCCTGCTGTAACTGCATTGGCATCTGCTTCCAGTCGACTCAACTCCATTTCGTCGTTGGCTGCCCATTCATTTCCGTATGACTTGAAAATTTTGCGGCTTTTCACTTTGCGGTTATCCTCAGCATAAACCGCAAATGTAAAACTAATGGCACTCGCAAATTTATGAATGCACTGCCAATTTGTATATACGTCTGAATGTGTGTGCGTGTGTGTGTGTGTGCTTGAATGTGTGCGTGTAAGTGTGTGTATTAGTTTGAGTGGCACTATGTAGTCTTCTGATAATTATTTTGCCATTAGAATCCGATTAGTTGGAAAATTCCACTGCACACATGCGAATTCGTTAGTTGAAGTGTGTATATACGCGAGTGTGTGTATGTGTCAACTTTGAGATTCATATTTGTGACCATGCCACAGAACTTTGCCGGCCGCACAGTCATTTGATTCATTTCCGCAGCCATGGCCCATGCACCATATGCTTCTCTGGTTAGAATCCTGTCCGCAACTTGTCCGCAAAGTTGCACAGTTGGCATGTTGCATGCCGCATGCCGCATTGCATGTAGTGCGAGTGCACCGCACTGCTAAGTTCGGCTTTAAAATTTAACGTAGCCATCGCATGATAATCACAAGCATTATGTGCTGTCTGATGAAGTATAAACAACTAAATAAATAAGTAGCTTCGACTACAAACCGAACGCCCGAACCCAATCCAGACTTAACCCAATCCAGCCAAGGGGCATCCAAGGATTCGCCTTGCCAGTTGCCCTCATTGCCGGCTTAAACATTTTCAGCATCAATACGCTCGCAATTTTAGCATTCGGCATCAATAAACTATAAAAGCAAAATGCTTGCGGCGTTGTCTATGCTCTTTATATAGTAAGGATCTCATCCTGCTGCCGCCTGCTGGATGCTAGATGCTGGATGCTGGCTGCTTGTTGTTTGTGTGTTAAAAGCAACAGCAAAAAAAAAAAAATGAGAACAGAAAGTAAACACCAAGTATATAGACAGACCCAGTCAATGCAAGTCAATGGCGCGAATTGCCCTGCTCCCGGCTGCTGCCTCCAGGCACGAGGCTCCAAGCTCCGTGCTCTATGCTGCTAGTGTTCTGTAAAATTTATGACTTGAGCGCATTTCACAAAACATTTGCGCCTTGGCATCGGCAACAACAGCAACAACAACAGCAGCAACAGCAAAAAAAACAGACAACCGTGGTAAAGTTTAGTACTTATTTACAGCGACTGCCTTGGCTGCGGTGGATTACTACGGTTTTACGAGAGGAAGACTGTTGCGGTGATGCTAGGAGGTGGCACTAGGTGGGGGAGGGACCGGGGGAGGTGGAGGTGAAACTGCTGCTGCTGCAGTCGGCAGTTTATGTGCTGTTAGCAGCATAACTTGAGGCATAAATAATGAGACCCAACTATAACTATGTAAGGAGTATAATATACAACACATGCATATATGTATAGTATATATGCTATGTTGTGCTTACAGGATTTTTGTTGAAATTTGTTAGGACAGATTTTTGTTAGCTGGTCCATTATCTTTATTTCTAATTGCCTGTCTTACTGACCCCAAGTCGGAGTGTTGTCAGATACATGGAATGTATTTAGCAGTGCACAATCTTCACTTTGATTATTTGCTCATGGGGCAAAAACTTTTGACCGAAATGTCTTGTCTTTAAATGCTAATTATAAGTAGTTTTTGTTGTGAACAGAAAACTTTATCTAGAGTACATATGCATATGCCAAATAAACATATACATGTATAAAAAACACACCAGTGTTTAATTCAAAAGCATATGAAAAGTTTATCCTTTTGGCCAGAACGGAACAGGAAAGGAAACGAAAGGATATGAAAGCAAAGGACAGAAGGGAAGGACTAAAAGGACAGAAAGAGTCAGGGCACGATGTCTCTTAATAACTTTGTGTCAGCTTTTTGTTTGCCAGTGTTGGCTGTTTGTCGTTTTTGTGCTGCTTGTTAGCAGCTCCCTTAGTTGGCTCGAATGTGGGCAGTAAGCAATGGGCAATGGGCGTAATGGGCGTGGCAGAGCCTTTGGCCAACTGCTTTGACACTGTCGACTTTACTCGTTGCTTTCTATTTGTGTGCTTGTGTGTGTGTTCTGCTGGTTGGGCAATATTCAGCGCAAATTAACTTGTTTCAATTAATAATCCCCCAGCAAATATGTCAACCATATGACTCCCTCCCAGCTTCGTAACATTGCAGCTTCCCAATCCTCTGACATGAGGGCTTCGTTCACTGCCGCTGCTGAAAGTCAAAAACTATGCAAACTTTTGGCTGACTTTGACATTTATGGTTATTCGGGCTTGGGGTCAGACCAAAACTTTTTAGTTGCCCTATTTGATTTGGCGATCGGGTCAGAAACAGAAAGAGAAACAGAGCCAGCATCTACAGTCTACAATCCTCATGCCACGTTCTGCTGGCATTCTGCAGAATAAAGTTTTTGGCCAATACTTTTGGTAAACATACGCTTAGTACATTTAGTTTTCCCTTCATTTGTCTAATGAGTTGAGCCCGGGGAGAGTAGCTCTAAACGCTGCCCATGAGCCACGTGCATTTTACCAATTCCAGTTCGTTTACATTTTCTGTGCCTCTCAAACAAAAAAAAAAAAGCAAAATATATACTTTACAGATCTTTCGGTTGGGGCAACTGGACCCAGTGGGCAAACGGCTAAACGGGTAAACGGGAAACGGGTAAGCGGGTAGCGGGTAAATGGGATTGAAAAGCAGCATAAAAACAAACTAAGTTGGCAAGTTGTTGGACATTGTGACGTTGCCTTATGGCCGCGCTGGTGCCATCTTTTTGGTTTAATCCAATTTATTTTCCTCACAAACTTTTGCCGAGCAACTTAAAAGTTTTGCGCTTAAATAGCGTCAAGTCGAATCGAAACAAGAAAAACAAAAAGACTAAAAAACTAAAAGACAAAAAGATGAAGGAAGAAGAGAAAGAGAAACAGAAACAGAAAAACACACAAACAAATAGAAATGCAACAAAAATAAACCGAAAGTATGAAAATGAGTTTGGACTTGGACTTGGAACTGCTTAAGTCCATCCTGTATCAGAGCGTGTGCTAAAAATTAAATAAATTGCGCATTTTGACACATTTTGCTGCGTTGACTTATTTGGCAAGTCGTCGCCTCTGCTCACAGCACAGCTCACAGCATCCTTGTTAGCCATTTTCCCCAGTGCATGTTGTTGCCCTGAACCTTGACGAGAACACGAAGCAGCTATAAAATAGTTTTTTGTCGCTAACGCATGTCGCATAGCAATTTCTTGGCTGCTCCTTCTTTGCAACAAGCTTGTCTTATTTATTTGTTTAGAATTTTTCGCACGCCTTTGCCTTTGGGATTGCGTTGGGCATTGGGATGGGCATTGGGAAGGGCAGGGATAAGACAGGAGAAACCCTTTTGGGGTCTACGTTTGGGTCACTTTGCCAAACACAAAACGAAACCTAATAAAGTTGTCAAAAAATTGTTTAAGCATAATGATATGCTTTTGGCCAAAGTGTTGTAATCCTTTTGCGGCATAAGCCGTTTAATATGTATTGAAATTCACAAAGGAGACCCACATTAAGTGGCCTTGGGTCTTCTGAGTTCTATGATAAGTTTGATAAGTTTGATAAGTTGCAAGTTTAACATCGGTTGACGGCACAAATTGGCCCAACATAAGGCGGCATCATCAGCCATCAGCCATCAACCAACGACCAACAGCCAAACTAACCGCATTTGAAAGAGAGTCAAATATGCAAAAGTCAAATGCGTCTCTGACCTGCCCCAATCCCATACAGAATGTTGTCTCCCTAGACTGCCATGAAATTGCTCTTGTCCCACTGTCTGACTATCTGACTGTCTGACTATAGTGGTCAGCAATCATGTTACAAATTTCCAACCAGGCAGTTGGCCACCAAGGCAAACAGAGTCAAACGCAAGCCAAGTCCTCGATGGGCGCAGCTGCAACTACAATTTGTATACATGTGTTGAGAAGACCACTCTTCTCCACTTTCCTTCCACCTTGTTCCCCCTCTACCCAACGGCTCTTTCGCTCATAGATTCTGTTTGGGAACTGAACTCACTTTCTGTCGTACGTGCTCAAAAGGGGATTTTTTGTCGTCCGTTTGTGTTGGCAGCAATTGGAAAAATGTTGCATGAAGTGCACAGTGGAATCCGCATCCTACTACGGGGGGTGGCGTCTTCCTTGTCGTGGCACGACGAGTGGAGGCGATTAATCAAAAATTGTTTACTTTAAATGATGAATGTGCAACATGGTTTTGACTTTTAACTGCGCGTTGCACGCTACTGCTCAGCAACAACAACTGCAATAGAAACAACAACAACAACAACAACAACATGAGACTGAAACAACTAGTCATGGTCTAAACATTGCTGCATTTTTGGCATTCGCTGCTAACCCCTTTTGGGAAGAAAGGGAACGTAGGAAATAGTGGGCTGTCATTTATTAACATGTGATATATAGAAAATGTTGCAAATCTGCGACGGAGAGAGAGCGAGGGAGGGAGAGAGAGACAGAGAGACGGAGTAGAGAGCAGCTACAACTGTCAACTGTTCCCGGAGCGGAGCGTACCGTTTATGGCCAGCTGGCGAGTGGCTGACTGGTAGGGAAGGGAAGGGGTCGACGGAGGGAGCTTCCTTTTCATTTTTCCATGTCATGTGTCAGCGTCTCGTTGGCCGCTTCCGGCCAGCGGCAATCACAGACAATGCACGCTGTTGGCTGTTGGCTATATGCAAATCTCGGATACTCGTATAAATGGATAACTCCATCAACGCAGTTCATGCCTCTCTGCCACTGTCATGGCCAAAGCTGCCACTGTTGCCACTGCTGCAGTTGAAACTACGACAGTTGCAGTCACAATTCTATTCGACTTTTAAGGGCGAGTACGAGAGTAAGTAGCAGTCGAGAGAGTCGCCCGCGAAGAGACTGTTGCAGCAGTTGAAGCTTCCACTGCAAAATCCATCCACCATTCACCATCCACCATTCACCATCCACCATCCACCATTTTGCCAACTACCATTCTATCATTCTACCATTTTAGCTGCCGTATCTGCGCTGACATATTCAGGCTTTGTGTGCTCACTGCAATTTGGCCAACAGCAGAAATTATGCAAAACGGAAAAAATGCCATGCAAACTTGGCATAAATCAATAGAAAATTTATACGTTCCACAAAAACGAACAGTTTTCAGTCGCTGTGGCAGGAACTGTAGCTCGAAGTGCGACTGGGAGAGGGACGTGGGACGTTGCAAGTGAATTTCCTGAGATCATATTTTCCATGCCATTCAAAATGTCATTCTTTTTTGTGTGCTTCTTGTAATGAGAGTTTTGCTTGTTTAAGTTTAAAGCCATTTTCTTTTTTTTTTCTAAAAATTCAATTAAAATTAAATTAAGTTATAATTTATAATGAATTATAATTTATAATTTTTTCTCTAATTTTAAGTATATATTTTACAGCAGCCCTTAAACTTTAATAGCTTTATTTCTCAGTCGTCTGCTTTAGTTGACGTTAAGTATTGAAAATGAATTAATAAATATAGAATTATCAGGCTTAAAGGATTATTAATTAGTTGCTAACTATGCAAGTATCTGAGTGATTAACTATAGTCCTTGGTAATGAGTTAAGATCAAAGATATTTGTTAAAACAATGCAAATACATATGTTAAAGCCAACCTCATATCTCACAGCTTAGTTAATTATTATGTAACTGCATTAAGTTCTGACAAATGACAAATTGTGCTAGCATACGTTGTCCCCTCCAGCTTTCTCCTCACACTGACATTGTTGCCGGGCCATTAATAAACGCATATGAACATACATACATACATATGCGTCTATGACTACGTCTTGGGGAAACGCCATGTATTTTTGACACAACATTAGTGACACGCCCACAGACACCGCCCAGCGTAGGAGAGGAGAGGAGAGGAGAGACAAATAAACAGCCCTTAAGTTAAATTTTTGGTGTAAGCTCCGAAAAATTACCAACACTTTGGCATAGGTCATTTATCATTAAAAATAACCACACGGCAACAATGCGTAATTATTGGCTTGGCTTCTGGTGGCCAGTCAAAGAGTGGAGAAAGGCAAGATGATTGAATGTGTTTCATCAAATATGTAATATGAATTATAATTTGTACATACGTATTTAGGATCCCTCCCCTTTCCCCCTCCCACAGATATTAGAGTAGCGGGAAATATCGCGTGTCTAGGGAAAATCCAACATTTTGTTGCCCCATTGGCAACGACAGTGGCAACAATCAACGACGAGCAGTGAACGACAGCAAAATGAGCTATAGAACGCGAGTCAGAAGTGCCGATTTGAGGTTTGACTTATAACGGCAATACAAATATACGACTGCACACACACAACAACAACATACTCACACACACTCATTAGCACATTCGGCTGGGTTCGAGTATCTGAAATGGCGAGTATCTCGATCCGTTCTACGATATATACATATGTGCGCATGTATGTGGCAGCAACCACGCATTCTAAAGTGTGCACACTCCGCGCCAAGAATTGGGGCATAACGCACTCAACACGGCATAAATTAAAATTTTGTTAGACTTCACAGGTCCGTGAAACACGCACTGTAGAGCAACAGAGTGAGAACGAGATAGCTGTTAGCTGTTCGCTGATAGGAATTGGAATTGTAGCCAAGTGTGTGAAAAAATAGTCAAATTTTATTGGCCTACTCTCGAGTCACGTTATGATTATGTATATGCGAAGCTAATTCGCTAGCTAAACAAAAACAATTCAAGCACAAGTCCAGGCCCGAGCCGCGCCGAGCCGAGATCACGCGGCATTAATTTGCTAATCAAAACAAATGAAAACAACATAAATTATGGCCGTAAGGAAGCAGAGGCTAATGCGAGTAAGGGTTAAAGGGCTTTTGCTTTTGCCGTTGCCACATGTGTGTGCCACACATTTAATGGAATCGTTCAAATGTGGTTTTGCCTTCCACAAATATTTCCCAAAGTAATTCGAATATATGGCGTGGAGTTCTAGCTCATGCGGTAGATCTAAAAGGCGAACCGAAGGGTGGCGGATTGGGTGGGGCACAACTATGTATTTAGAGGCAACGCTCTTTGCCATTTTCAAGCTCGGCTGTTTGATAATTAATGAAGTCATCGCACAAGTACGTCTAAAGTTAAATTTTGTGCTATCACGCAATTGCTTCGCGTCACGTCTGGTGTCTAGGATGGCGCTCACTGTATGCCACGCCCCCATATTTGCAACATTTTATGTAATCGTAAAAATATTTTTATGATTTCATAATTTTACAGTTTCGGTTGCGGGAAGTCAGTTGTTTATAGCTCTGCATACCAAAAACTTGCGTAAATTTGTGACTTTCTATACCCTGTAACCATTAAATGTGAACAGCGGGTATGCTAGAGTCTGCTTATGTAATCTTAAAGCAGCTGGTGAAAGACATATACTCTGTAGAACTTATACATTATATGACGTTATATAAATACTTTGATTTACCTACGCAATTCATATCCAAATATCCTTGCATTGAGTAGAGGGTATTTGTCAGACTTGTGCTATACTCCAAATATTTACTTTTCTGCTGGACTTGGTCTTAGTTCTGTATTTTTTTTCACTTCTGCCGAATTGTGAGATCTACAGGAGACACACGATGGGACTAAAGCCTTGTTCATCTTAGCCTTGGCAGCCTTCATATTAAATTTTATTCAAAATCATATTTTTAGAACGAAAAGCGTTACCATGCTGTAAACGGCAAAAGAAAATGGAATCACAGCGGGCTGTCTACATTCTCGTATTTTGTCTCTGTTTAAACGAGGAGCAGCCCATCAGGCCATCAACTCGTCGGTTTGATGGCGGCACAACACACGCTGTGTGTTCAAGGCTGCTCCACCTCACCTCACCGCACCTCACCGCACCTCACCTCACCGCACGGAAGAGCAACAACAACAGCAGCAATAATAATGGCAACAGAAAAAGCGACAGAAGCGACAGAAGCGACAGAAAGGACAACGTGTGCACAGCTTGAAAAATGTTTGTTGTCAACATTTTCAGTTTGCATCGTTAGCTTAAAAGCGTGTGTTACGTATATTCCGCACAATGGGCCAAAAATCGATAGATGAGACAATGTCCGTGATTTTGGCACACAAAGAACTTTCATTTCAACCATAATTACAAAAAGTCTGAAGGAGGTCAATGCTTTTGATAGCATACTACCATATCTAGCTAATAACTTTCGCACTGTTGACTTCTTCATCATTAATTAAAGCATAAATGATTAGTGTGGGATGTGGTTTGGTTAATACAATGAGTTATCCCTAGACAACAGCCACATCTAACTCTCCGTTAAAACAACAATCGAGGAGTTCGTTTTCATCATTCATACCGGATACATCATAAGTACAGTGTTGTTTCTACGTTTCAAATAAATACCCATCATTAGTGGTAGATTGCTCTATGTATTCAGAACTGTCTTAAACTCTCACTTTCAGGTCAATCAATATCTAATCAATTCACATAAAACTGATCAGAAATAGACTTCTTTATTTAAAATTTTTCTTGTTTTTTTTTAAATTTAGATTTATAACTTTACCGTTTCGGTTATCGATTTGCCACCAGATACTTGTGCCTCGGAGCACACAAATTGAAATGTAAATAAATAAAAGTATCTCCTACAGAAGACACTTGCTTTGCTCCGCTGCCACTTGTGCTTCAAGTGCCCAACTTCCGGAACACACCCACGGCAAAGTTATGGCAAACTCTTGCAATTAAACTGTCAGACTTATGAATTCATTAAATATTAAAATTGTAGCTTTTGAATAATTAAAATACCATTTATACATATATATTATATATATATATGTATATATGTATATATAGGATGTAGCTAAAAATACTCGAACAAGCTCAAGCTATAAATCTGCGATTAATTAAAAGACTCTTGCCAGCTAGACGGCTACCAGGGCGTATACGTATACGTAATGGCAATATAACTTAATTACAAAAACATAACCGAAATCCAATTGAAAATCGCTTCTGTTGCTGTCTGTTTTTGGTTTTAACTTTCCCCTCGTTTCTTCCTGTCTCCCCCAGTCTGTTACCTTTGCCCCCACTCCCCTATCTCACCGCACTCGTGCTCCTGTTATTCCTTTATTTCCATTGAACTATTGTCTGCCGTTACAAAACGTTGCAAATTTATGCAAATCACAGCGCTTAAGGTGTAGCGACCCATGTACGATGGAAAGCTTGGCTTTTGTTGTCGATGTGCGCGATGAATGTTTTGTTATATTCTCATTTCGCATGGCACTTACTCACCTGGATCATCGTCGTCATCCCAATCGATTTGACCGGAAGTAATATTGATGTGCGCTGCGAATACGAGCAATGTGAATAGCGCCAAATAGCGGGGCCAGTGGCATGCATTTCCCCCCGCACCGGAGGTGTAAACGTAGGAAGTTGTTACGTGCATTGTGGAAGTCCTTGCTGTGCCGGAAGTGCGCGAACTCCTTTCAGTTCTAGTTGCATCGCCAACTGGCGCAGCCTTCAAATTCAGCAAATCCATTGTGTTTAACATTAGAATATAGAATACGGAATATATAAGTACTATATTTGCGGACTTTAAGTCTTCGTTTATATTTGTTCGCGATTCGTTATTTAACTTGCACTACTTCTATTTAAATGCTGAAATATGCAGCAATTCACACGCAAATTCACACACACACACACACACAGACACAGACACATGCACAAGGAAGCCAAGTCACACAATTATTCACTGGGAGTGGCCTTAGTGTTTGGACGGGTTTTGGCTGTTGCAGCCGTTGCCCTTTTTGGCCCAAAACATCTCGCCAACACTAATGAAGCAAAATGAACAAATATTTCTTGGAATTCGCTGTAATGCCGTCTTTATTCTAGCTCCGTGTTGCCCTAGTTTCCCGTCAGTTGTGCTTCTGCTCCTGCTTCTTTCTTCTTCTCCAGCTCTTTCCTCCTCCTTCGCTCGTCTTTTTGCTCTGCTCGTACAAACAACTAATTAAGTTGTTTCATGTACAGTTTTTGCCTTGAGCATAACTTTTATGCAGTTGCTGCTGACGCCGCAGCAGATTGAGGTGTGTGCTGTGCGCAAATTGTTGCATTGTTCAGTTTCCGTTGCTCTCTTTTTTCTGCCACTCTACTCCACGTGGTTGCACATAATCCTTCAGCAAGCTGCAAAAGAAAAAACAAGCAGGGATTCAGAATTAAGAGTAAATTAGAAATTGTTTATATGAAATAAGTGAATGCTTAAACCAATTGTATAACATAGTGCAGTATCATTTCTGTAAGAGCACTAATAATACAGTTAGTTCTGAGAAAGTACACGTAACGATGGTGGCATCTACAGAGCTGAAATCGAAATTCTATTAAAGATTCTCATTAAAAGTTGGCAAATGACTGGCTTATTATATTACGTTATTAAGATAATTCGTAAGATAGCGAATTTAACCTTCTAAAATATAATTGCTCTGTCAAATAACCCCATTAACAATTTGGTAATGAAAGTGATATTCATTTCACTTTCCTCCAAATACCCTCACCCCTATTTTGGTTTTCCTTTCAAGGCGTTTGCAGCAAAAGTGTTGCCTACTTTTTGGGGTAAGCTACTCTATGTAAACGCCCTATCGCCCACTATCCGCAGCGACTAATTTGCCATAGTTTGGCAGCTCCCCGGCATTGCCAGCCTTATTATGCGCACTTCAAACTTTAGACAACGCGGCAGTAGCACCAACAACAGCAGCAACAGCAATGCCAACAACAGCAACAAGAACCGAAAACAGCTCGGATTTCGCCATAGTGTTGTTCATTTTGGCAAACGTCTCACGCCTGGCTGTCGGCCTAGTCCCCCCGCCAACTCCTGTTGCCGCTCCTGTCCTTCTCCCTGCTCCGTGCCGTTGCCGTTGCCGTTGCCTGTGCCATTGCCGTTGACTGCAGCCAGCCTGATTTTTAATGCAGGCAGCCACTCACTCAAATTTCGAGTGCGCCAATGCCGCTGCAGCAAATGCTGTATAGTTTTCGTTTAATTTGATGCACTTGTAGTTGTTGGCATTGCCGCTGACGTTGCCGCTGCCGTTGCTGTTGCTGTTGCCGCGGGCGAAACTATGTCGCTAAAGTTTTTGTCGGGTGGATAGTATGAAAACGAAAACAAACAGAATAACAGAAAAACCGAAAATGAAATAAAAGCGAAACTAAAAAGAAAAAAAAGGTTGTCTGCCGAAATCAGCGCCACTTTTGCCACAGACATTAAGCGTTGCATGCAAAATTACCAGCGAGTGGTTTGTATTTCCACTCTGATTGTTGTTTAACATGGTTATATTGTCCTTGCAACTGAATCCTGTTCGGCAGTTATTCTAGTTGTATGTACTTGTAACGGTACTTCCATGTAGCTGTTGCTGTTGCTGTTACTGTTACTGTTGTTGTTGTTGTTGTTGCTGCTGTTATTCTGCCTGTGGCTGTGGCTGTTGCTGCTGTTGCTCTGCCTGCGGCTGTGGCTCTGCATCATGTCATGCTCTAGTTGCAAAACTTTTGCTGTTTTCCTTTTGCATTTTTGAGAATTTTTTTATCTCTTTATTTTTATATGCATATGGGACAAGTGGCATAAAAAAGTGCAACAAGCAACTAACTATACATAAATTTGTTTTATGCACAACATAAACTTTTGACCATTTGCTGCCCAAAAAAAGTAAAAAATGTGAAAAAATAAAAGAGAACGTTGTAAACATGATTCCTTTGTTGTTCACCTGCTGAACAACTAATTTGCGCTTAGACGAAGCCAAACCGAACTGAACAAAATTGGGGAGCTTAACATTCGGTAGCATCTATGTTGTTTGTAGTGTAGTGTGTAGTGTGTAGTGTGTGGCATGTAACTAGTTACCGGTTACTTCATCAACATTTTTCGCTCGACTTGCCCATGTAGACCGGCCAGCAGAAGCGACTGGTATCGCAGGCACGCAGTAAAAATGTGTACCATACCAGTCCAGACCCTACGAAAATCTACTAGGACTATAGCTATAGCTATAGCTGCCATGCCCACCTGGCCAAAACTCTACTGAGCGGTAAAATAAACTCAACTCAACTGTTGAAAATCAACTTGCGACCTAAAAGCTGAAGCTCACTCTTGGTACACGTGGTCCAACAAAGTTTGCAATCAACTTTTCTTTTCTTCTCTTCTCTTCTTTTTTTTCTATCCGCCCACCGCAAATACATGGGAACATATGGATGGATGGTGGGGGGGGAGAGGTGGGAATGTGCTAAGCATTTAATGGTGAGCTTACCTTATTTGCAGGAATCTCTGCAGTGGAGCATCGATAAAATGAACAACAATTTCAGTTGCTTATAATCGAAATCTATTGCTGAACGAAGCTTTTAGGTAATTGTAAAGCTTGTTTCTTTAATTAAGTCTCAGTAATCAGTTAAATAGATCAGCTTGTCTGCATATGTGAAAGTGCAAGTTTACTGTCTAGTCCTGGCCATTTGCTGTTTGTGCTTATTTCAGCGTGTGTGTGTGTGTGTGCTAGTGTGTTACTGTGTTAGTACGTCTGTTAGCCATCAGACGACATAGCCCAGTTACCATTGGAGCGTTCGAGCAAGTTAAAGTGTTTTGCCACGCACTCCAATAAAAACATCTGCACGCACACAATCATCCGGACAGGAAAATAGCAAGTTTAACCATTTGAGAGCTGCCACGTTGTGCTGTGCCAGTTTCGTGACTGGCAAACTCTTTGTTACGCATACGCCATGTGGGCCGCATGTTGGCAATGGCAGCACGGATTGCCAAACACCCCCCTGGGATAGGGGAGTAGTGGATCAATGGAGTAGTGGAGCAGCCGAGTAGTCGAGTAGTCGAGTAGTCGAGTGGAGAGGCGTGCTCTTGGACATATATTATGTTTACCTAGCATTCAATTTGGCTGGCAACCTGTTTACCAACATTTGCATCAATGTTTGCTGCTTTGCTCTTAAGTAGTCTCTGTGTGGCATATGTTCAAGTATTTAATAGCTGAATGCCAAGTGGCTCTGTTCTGTCATCACAAGCTGCCAAGTTCAATAAAATGAATCCATGGCAATTGAATCGCAGCTTCTGTTTACATATTAAGCAATTAGCTACACTCCACTGAACCCTGGGCGGTTTTAATAACTCCTAATTGAATTAATCGAATGATAATTAAAAATCAATGACAAATCAGCGATTCTCAAATGTATGTAGGTGTGTGTGTGCTGCGTCCTTTTAGAAGTGTTATTTCCTTTTAAATTGAGCTCGACCCAACCGCACATAAAAATAACTTAGACGCCTTGAAGAGGATTACACAGTGTCAAAGTGAAATATGCCAAAGTTACTTAAAATTCAACATTAACATAGCATTCGACTTAACTTATTTTTTCTCGCTCATTCTTGTCGCTGAAGTGTCAATGCTAAAAACCTCGTCAGGTAATTGCCAAATCTTCTTGTGTTGTTGCCGTTACAATTGCTTCTGTGCGGGACAATTTGCACATGTGTGCGACTGTGTTCAAGTATCGTATTTAGTTGCACAAACCCAAGGGAAGGCAGCATCCACAATAGACACACACACACTCACACACATTCAAAAGAGAGAGAGAGAGAGAGAGAGAGAGAGACAAGTTTCAGTAGCAAATTGGCGGTGACATTGATGGGGTAATGCTGTGGGGAGGACACTCGGGAGAGGGGAGACGATGGCAAGTAGGCGGGCGGGCAGACAGCAGCCACATCAACACAGCTCCAGCTACAAAGTACACAAAAAGTTTTCTAATTATTTTGTCATTAAACGCACACAGCCTTACAGTCACACACACTCACACGCACACATCGATATACATGCAACATACACACAGGCACACATACAGCTTGCTGGCTTGTTTACAAGCATACTCATGTTTGTCGAGCTATAAAAAAGGGTTACGTATCCGAGCCAAACCCAAGGCACACACACACACACACACACACTCACACGCACAAAGACTCCTTAGCCCCAACGAGCAACAGACACGAAGCAACTTTTTGTCCTAATTGTTTCATTTCATGAAATGAAGGTAAGATATTTTGGCAGCTGTGCGCATATTGCCCTAGGTTGTTGTACACCAAAATACACACACACACACACACACACACTGGCACTCACACACACTCACACTCACACACAAGGAACACCACGCACACAGTTGCTGCACTAAATAAGACATCTACGCGCTTCACATAAAGCGATTAACACGGCGAATATTTTTGGCGAGTCGAGGGTGGAGTTTAATGGTTGAGGGGGGTAATAAGGGTGGCGGGGTGTGTAGGGTATACACTTTAACTGCCGCGACACAGGGGCTGCTTGGGTGCCTCCTCATCTTGTTAAACAACAATTTGTTGAATTAATAAAACATCCACCCACACACACACACGCATCTATATTCTCTCACATACTTCAGAATTTCCAAGACTATATGCGCATTGCTCACTTTGACGCCGAGTCAAATACTTTCGAGTGTATATGAGTATAGTCATGCACACAAACACAAATAAAGCACTCATTCTCTGTTTATATGTACATACATATGTGTGTTCTTATGTCTGCTATAATTTTGACATTGCTTTTGCTTTGCCTTTGCACTCTTCATTGCTGCTTGGAACGAAATTAATGATGCTCCATTAGAAAAACTTTTTATTAGAGATTACGAAATGCAAGAAAACATCTTGGGAGAACAACGAATTATTAAACTTTTCACGGTTTATTTTTGATATTAATTTCCAAACAGTAATTGCAACATAGCCCTAAGCTAGATTGTCTATGCTCAGTGGAATAATATTACTTCTTTCCTTGTTTCAATTTCCCTTTGACCCTCACATCCCTTGTTCACCAATAATTCCAATTAATTTGAAGCCAATTATCAAACTGTTCAAAACAGAAACCTCTATGAAATCAGTTGATCCACAGTTATTAAAACCTAACTATCAACGTTGAAATGCTCTGATTTAACGGCTTAAATGTACTCAGTGCAAGCTTAAAGCTTAAATCTGTACATTGACATAAATATGTATGCTTGTATGTGTGTTGTTGGGTGTTGGTGGGTGTTGGTGGGTGTCTATGGACAACCCACACATGCACACAGGCAGAAAACGCAATCCACTAAATTGCGCGTTTGTAAGTGAAAAAGCTGTGCAATTACTCAGGAGAGCAACTTTCTGATTCAACTGCAACAACTGCTGTCAAAATGTCATAAATTGAGTGGTGGCTCTGCTGCTGCTGCTGCTGCTGCTGCTGCTGCTGCTGCTGCTGCTTCTGTTGCTACAACAATAACAAAAGAAACAACAATGCAAAAGTTGAGCAGCGGAAATCCGACTCAGACTTACCCTAATGTGATCATTTGTTTGCTTATCCTTTAACCTATGCGTATATTCGAGTAAGCTGGATCTTGTGTATTTAATGATATAAATTATTTTGTTTGGTTTTTTCTCTCAAACAGAATCCAGTGGGATTTGCCAGACAGGTATAATGAACAGAGCAACTCTTTGGAGAGGGTATACGAACTCAAAATTTGGAAATGGAGCCCAACCAAAGCCATTATGCTACAAGAAAACAATCAAACTGCATACTTTTCCCTCACTCTCTCACTCTCTATCCACGCTCTCTCTCTCTCTCTCTCTCTCTATCTCTATCTTTCTCTATCTGTAACTCACACACACATACAGCGCCTGTCCAACACAGACAGACACACAAACAGACAATTAAAAAGCCCCTGGGTAAGCCAACTGTTTGACTGCATTCGCTTCGCTCTCAAATCTCTGGGGTTGGACCATGATTTTAGTTGCGTTAGCTCCCATCGGCAAAAGGATGAGACCGAAGTCAGTTCGTTGGTCCGAAGCAGGGCAGAGGTAATGTGAAAGCTGCCTGGAATTATTGCTAGTATTGACTGTAGTAGTTCTCGAGCTCCTCGGCTGCTGCAAGCAATTCGCTGTGTCTTCCTCATCTCATGCTGCTACTTTTCGTTATACAAATAATTTGCATGGCCGAGAGGAGCAAAGAGAGGAGTGGGGTAGGAGGAGCGGCTGAGGAACAATAGCAACAGCAATATATCGAAACATTTGCCATCGCTTTCAAGTGGTTCGTTCGGATTCGCAACGCCACAACTCTACTCAATTAAGTTGCCTCCTCATGCTCCTCATGCTCCCCATGCTCCTTAGAGTCCTTATGCTTCCTATACTCGAACCTCGTGCAGCTGCTCGATGTTATTGTCCTAGCCATCCCTTCGATTCACGTCAACTACTTTGGTAGACTTTCTGAACGAGTTGAGCTCACCTCTCAGCTATGAAATCAACGACTTTAGTGCAAACTTTCAACAATTTGCGTTTTGGCCACGGCCACGGCCTGGCACGGCGCACCAGCAAATCGAAAGCAGAAAACTTTTTGACTAAATGCCAGGTGAGTTGCAGGTGAGCTGCTCTAGCTGCTGTAGCTGCTGTAGCTGCTCTAGCCTCAAGCCCGATAGCAGCACGATAGCAGCACGACCACAGAGCACGGCATTTGGCACACGGTAAAGTTTACCATTGCTGCTGCACAAATACCCAACGGGCTGCTTGATAAAAGTGAGGGCTCGTTTGCCACATGCCCCAGGGGCTTTGAGGCAGACGCCGGCGCAGCGTTTACATCTACATTAGCGACGTCGACGCTGACGCTGACGCTGACATCTACATCGACATTGATATAAATGTATTTTACATACGATATGCATATATATATATATATATATATATATAGCTGAAGCACGCATCGATCCGTTTAACATTTGCCACTCGCGCTGAACTTTGATGAGCTGTTGTAATAATATAACGTCCGAATGTCGTCTGGAGTTATGGTAAATCAACGCTGCCAGGTCCCAACTTGATAGCCAACAACGGTGGGTGTGTATGTGTGTGTGTGTGTGTGCGTGTGTGTGATATTATGCAAACAGTTGGGGCCAAAAGTTGCAAAGTTTTCGACAGGCGCCTTCACCTGCACTCGAAGGTGGTAACTAAATTACTTTGAATTGTGGCACACGGATCCGCAATGAAGTCGACTTTGTATAATTTCAGTGCTGAAAAGTTAAAGCGTCAATTATGTTGAGTCTGCGCTAAAATAAACTTTTAATTTTAATTAGTTGCAGTATATGTTTAGACGGAAAATATTCGCAATCATTGTTCTATTCTCTGTCTTTACATTAGAAGTACTTTGCTAATTTCAGAATTTCACTCGTACTTGATTCAACATCAACATTTTTCATTCAAGAAGACAGAGTTTAATTCAAATAATAACAATTCAGATAGTTTCAAAAGTTTGATTTGCCACTCGACCCACAGACCGAAGAAGTCTTAAATGCTTTTTGTTGAATTTTCAGTCAATTTGATTGATTTGTTGACAAAGCGAGTCAGACAAAGAGTAACAAGTTAATTGGGCACTTTTGACACTTACCAAATTGCTTTTAGCCAAGCCAGGCAATTGGCCTGAAACAGTCGCAGCCAAACAAATGACATTGTGTTCTATTCTCCTAGACAATGAAAGACTGATTATCACAACGACATGTGTTAAATGTTTTCCGAGCGAACAGAAAAATTGAAGTGTTCGATAGACAGAATAGACATAGGAATATATGTAAAGTCTGGAATTTGGAGAAGGAGGACAGTCAAAGGTATTTAGTGAGTTTATCAAAAGCTATAGATCAACACAATTGAGTTATTACTGACAACTGAATGCGGTCTATTGTCATTATCATCGCCATCGCCATCGTCATCGTCATCATCGTCATCATCATAATTATCATCATTCACAATGGTTGTTAGCACTTTAAGCATGAAAATCAAATTCAAACAATGGCCACGATGTGGGCTACCATTGCGTGCTGGCAGCTCATTGTAAATAAGAATGCCGCTTGGGGTTTTACAAGTGCGGGAGTGTGAATGTAGAAGTGGCAAGTGGCAAGGGGAACGGGGCACATGGCAAGGTGAAAGAGGGGAGGGAAAGATTCAGTTCTGCCAATGAAATATGTTCAGTCAGTCAATAGATACGATTCCAATGCAAAACAACTGATTAGGACACACTTGAATTGTCGCTTTGTTATAAGTCACAGCCACGGGGTTTCATTGGGCCCAGAACTAATGCCCATTGTTAATGGCCAACGAGCCGGTCAACCAGTTGGTTACAAATTTATAATTTCTGCTGCTTGAGCTGTAATAAAATTTCTCAAATGCGCGAATTTGATTTGTATCAAATGAAATGCCAAAATGAACTCAAGTGACATGCAACACCTTTTCGGAAAAGGGTTTTAAATTCGACAACAATGATAACTGCTTCTTCGTCTGCCCCTGCCCCTGCCCCTGCCTCCTGCCACCAGCCTCTCTGTCTTCTGCCCCGCTGCATGCCTCGTCCTTCTGCTGCGGCATTGTGTTGCCTGTAGGTCGTTTGTTTACATTTTATTGTTATTGTTGTCGCTGATGGTATTAATAAATTATCTCTATCAAGATTCACGCTGGCCGAGCTTTTCAACATTTTAGTGGTAGATTTGTTAGCGGGTCCTTGGCCAGGGCTATTTGTCTATTGACAGACGCACATTATTTTCCAACTGGTTAAATTTATTTACAAGCATAATGCATGTTAACGAGCGCTATTTTATTTGTATTGTTCAACATTAAGATCATTAAAATGGGTAAAACTGAATGCATAATAAATTATTGACAACGTTCCTACTCGAATAAAAACATCTTCCATCTCAACGTATTGAAGACTAACTATCTAAATATCTATTTGATAAGAGAGTAAGAGATTCTGTTTATTAATTAAGTTTAATTAATGTTCAGTCCATGCTCAGACTGATTTTCTAATTTTTCTCAACTTTCAGGAAAACTAATGCCATAAGCCATTTAATAGTGCACATTGAATTATTAAATCAAACCTGTCCCCTTTTCGCAGGAGCAGCATCCAACGCCGCATCAACGTCAGTTAAGCTAATACTGTCATTTTATGCGAAAAAGGACACTGCACAGGACCCGGGCATTGTAGGATCTGCCGCAGCCGGGCGCTAATAGTTTTTAAGTATAATGCAATAAAGATGAAAGTCCAAATCATGCTTCATCAACATCAACGTCAACAATATAATCAACCAACTGCATAGAAGGATACCCAAGCACCAGGAGGTAGAGGACAGGCAACAGGATACTGGGCGAGCCTGAAGGAGCTGTGGTCGTCAGACCGTCAAGAGCTGTTGCGTAGCCGGTGCTGCTAGAGCTGCCGGGGTTGCCAGGGTTGCCAGGGCTGCCGGGGCTGCTGACAATTCAATGTCCTGCTCAATTTGTCTACACGCAAATGCGCACTGACGCCCCCCGTCCCACCCGCAACGGCTGCTTGTGCTTATTTGTGTTGTTGCCTTGTAAGCGGGATATGGCTATAGAGTAGTTCGAGTGAAGGGCTAAGAGGGCAGCTGTTAGGCTGCGAGGTTCTGAGTCTGGTTGGCATCAGCTTAGTCACTCAAGTGCACAGCAATGGACGTGCGACAGGCAGCCAGACAGACAGACAGACGGACAGACAGACAGCCAAACAGACAGGCAGTCGCTTTGTCTGCTGCCTCTGTCTCTGTTGCTGCTGTCCAGTGTAAAAAGCGCATCTGGCGGCGTTTGCTATCAAGCCCAGCTCAGAGCAGCCCAGTGCAGTTGCCTGCCAGGCTGCCAGACTGCCAGACTGCCAGACTTCACGACTGCCAGGCTGCCATACTGCCGGTGTCATCGTCCATGCTGACAAACAAAAGCGACGACAACGAGCTCAAGGGAAGTGACTGCTGTGACTGACCCGGAAACATTAAAGGGACGCCCCCGTTGCTTTGTGCACGGCATTTGTCTGGTTGCTCGGCTAAACTAAATGCCCTCAGACGACAGTCGGACGTCGGTCGGTCGATTTCAGTCGTACACACACTCACTCGTAATATGTAAAGCAGCATAAATATTAATAGTTCAAAATTAATCAAAAGCATAAAAACACAAATAAAACGAAACGTATGCATAGCTAGTTAATTAGTTTTTGCCACGCGCGCACACACACACACACACCCACATACACACATATATCCACACATAAATAAGCTACAGTTATACCATAAAATTGGCTGACAGCTGCCATGCAACAATTTGGCCATTTGGCAAAGCAACTAACCCCCGGCTCTGCCCGACGCAGACCATTGCAATGCTGTACTGGCCATTACTAAAATATTAACAAACTCAATTAAAGCGAGCACTAATTTTGCCAACTCACACACACACACACACACACATAGAGAGACATACATCACATACGGCATTTTTAACATGTCTATGCATATGAATGTAGCTTGGCCGGACTTGACATGTGTCTTTACTGCCCAATTTATTGCCTCAAATAAATTAACAAAATTAAATTTAAATTCAGCACAAATTACCGCAGGTAGAAAATGTACTTACGTATATACGGTGAAATGAAATTAAATTATTAGTTACCAGCTTGTGGCAAGACTGCAATAATGAATAAACCAAAAGTCGTTGCTTGGCCTCAAATTTGATTTTGCCAAGCAAATGTTTGCCCCGTAAATGCATATTTAAATATCCAGTCTATGGCCAAGTTAGCCAGCTGGCGGACTTAAGATGCCTCAGTTTGTTGACTCTGATAATCCCTCAAGTTTGTTGACAATGTGGCTCACTGACTGCGACATTTGGCCTCAAAAATATTGCGCATACGCCCCAAGGCAACCAGCACTTGCCACGATGGCAGCAAAAAAATAGAAAAAAATGCAGCTCATGTCTTCCGCTTTTGCCTCCGCCCAGACAACTGCACACAAGTATTGAGTCAACCCGAGAAAAAAGTAGCAACCAAGTTGTGGCCTGGCTCACATGATACACCGCAAAGAGGCAGCACTTAATAATTACTTGAGCATTTTCATGTAGTCATAGGACGACGAAGAGTGTTTGCGTCTGCTTTCTTGGCCTGGCTAAGAGTCTGTCTGTGGTGTAAACATGTGTTTACTTCGGTGTTAAGAAAGAGCAAAAAAGCTCATATAGAATTTCCTTGTCAATTTTATGTAATTCAACATTAAACTAAAGCTGAGGCATCTGCAGCTGTTGCAGCTCCTGCTCAATGGAAGTCAAATTAATTTCATTACAGCACTAAATAAAATAGTTACATACTGAAGTTCCTCTAAATATGGGAATTTAATATTGTCAAGATGCTCATGCTGGAATAATTAGCATAACTATTTCGCTTAGGATTCATTTAAATAATGCTATTTGGGCTTATACCACACACATTGCCGTAGGCATTGCTTTTAGCTCTCGACTTA
This sequence comes from Drosophila sp. st01m, assembly GCA_018901795.1. Classification (NCBI taxonomy): domain Eukaryota; kingdom Metazoa; phylum Arthropoda; class Insecta; order Diptera; family Drosophilidae; genus Drosophila; species Drosophila sp. st01m. Next base: position 5,937,070 of record JAEIFG010001494.1, on the reverse strand, counting down.
TTTATATTAAGTTCAGTTTTTTTTACATTTTTTTTCTGCCTTCTTACATGTGTGTTATATGGAATGTAAAAAAATAAAATGGGGCTGCTTTTTGATACCTCGAAGGCAGAGCTTTCCTTTTAGTAGGATGTATGTGCTGTGCTGTGTGATGTGATGCGTTGTGTAGTGTAGTGTTCGGTTGTGTTCTGTTGTGTTCGGTTTTGTTTTGTTGTGTGTGTGTGTTTTTGTGTGGCTGCCCCGACTGTAGACACACAATTTTCTGTTCTATTTAGTTTGGTTTGTTGCCGTTGAATAAAACATTTTCACGGCTTGTGGGCCGGCAGCGACCCGCGAGCAACCTTCATATCAAATGTGTCTTGCACACGTATACACAACGCCCAAGCAACGCTACGTATACTTGATGTGATTTTAAAGTGTGTGTTTATGTGATGCACAATGGCCGCCAACGACAAAACATATATACAAATAACGTATGTGTGTCTGTGGGAGTGTTGTGCTCTGTATGATGTATGCAGATACATATGTATGTGTACACGCCTTCTGTTTGCAACCGAAATGAGTGTGTGTGTGTGTGGGTGTGTGTGTAGTAAAAACCCTTTTCATTGCTGTTTACAGATCATTGACGTTGATTGTTTAAATGAAATGTTTGCTGTGCATTATTTGCTTTTACTTTTATTTGCGCGGCAAATTTGAGGCCAACTGAGGTGTAACTCATGTAGACCTATCACACAATTTGTGGCAACATAAAATGCTGAGAATAAGCTAAATATAAACACAAGTCAAGTCTATTTGTGTGAGTGACAGTGGGAGTGTCAGTGTCAGTGCGAGTGTGAGCACCAGTTAAAGTAATGGGTTAGAGGAGCGCCCCTGAAAGTAGGCAATGTTTTATTGATAGCCATTTAAAGTGGTTGCAGGTTATAGACAGATCCAGAGCATGTGTCTGCTCAAATGTATGAGGATAAGGCTATTAGCATTCAGTTGGCAAAAATTGTGCGTAGTGCACGGATTATAAACATCCTTTAAGCTAGATCCTTGACCAGGTCCACGCCCTGAAACGCCCACGTCTTCCTGGCTGAAACAAAAGTTTCCTGTTTGCGCCTCTTATGTTCCTCGTTATTAGCGCTTGAAATTATTATTCTTTTGGTGTATTTTAATTTTTTTCTTTGGTTTTCTTTTTATTTTGGTTGCTTTTCATTTTTGTACGCTATGTAATTATGTGAGCCTTCACAGCTGAAAACAAAAGTTTAATTGCTTTTTCGTATTTCAACACAAAGGCATGCAATTAGCCGGGCAACAAAAGGAACTTGAAAAGCCATTGAAATGGTTTCTGACCAGAACAGAACAGAACAGAACAGAACAGACAAGGTCCGAGGTATTCGGTTGGAGCATTTAATAATTTATTGGGCAGAGAAAATCAACTTTGCATCGTTTTCCAGTTGCAAAGTGAAGTAATCTGCAATTTTGTACTGGAGTACATTTCCTGTTGTCACAGGCAGCAACAACTACTATATCATATGCATCATTTTTATATACTCGCATAGTTGGTTTTCATTTGAATTTTGCATCTCATTCTTTACAATAGTACAGGTATGTATTTCTTTATTTGTTTGTTACCGTGTGCTTTGCACATTGTGTTATTTTCTGTTGTTTTTCCTTCTTTTGGTACGCCCACATGGACAACGAGAAATAAAAACAAACAAAAGAATTCATTATTTTACTGTTGTGTATTTAAATTTGATATAACACACGCTATTTTCACACACAACACACACACACACACACACTAAGGCACTTGCAGTTGATTTTAATCGCACTTTTTGTGCGTTTTTTTGAGTTTTGCATAAATTTTCCTTCTATTTCATTTTGTTTACTTTGACCTGGTTTTTCGTTGGGTTTTACGGCCCCACTGTATTCATTTTCATTTTCGTTTTCATTTTCGCCTTTCTGTCTTTTTTTCTTTGTGCGAGTATTTTTTGGTTCTCATTAAAATAGGTAAACAAAATCGCATAAAATGTGCTGATAGACAACAGATAACTGTTAAAACTTTGAGCACACTGTGAGTGTGTATTAGTGAGTGAGCGGATGTGTTGTGTGTGTTGTGTGCTGTGTGCTGTGTGTGTGCGCGAGAACGTGTTTGTGTTGAAAAGTCCGTAGATCGTTATTTCGGGGCAGTTTGGTTAGGCAAATTAAGTGTAATGTTGATGAGCCTTAGTAAGTGTTAAAGGCAGCTATTAAATTCGTGAGGACTGGGACAAAGGTCATCCTCTAAGGCAATTATAAAATTATAATAAAATGCTAAGTGGCCAGTTGAGCGGGATATTTAATCGAAGTAGAAAAAAGGCTTTTCTATCTTTGTATCCATAAAATAATATTCATATCCTGCTCTTAAATGTACTAAATACATCGCCGAGAATCGGATTTAATGCTTTATATCACAAGCTTCCAAAGAACTTTATATGCATCACGTTTTTCTTAGCTTACAATTTGCTAAGTCTGGGATTCGGACTGCAACTAAATTAGCCTTAAAGCCATAACATTTCATGACTTTTCTTTTCCTGCTTTGTTTCTCTCATGTTTTTCTTTAGTTGTTGTGTGCAACACTTGGCAATGCAACAATTCTGGGTCAACAAAAATCAGCATAAGCTACAACTACATATCGGGCAATAACATTTTTACGTGTTAAAGCTTTGTGACAAAAGGCCAAATACAAGCGCCGAATGCATAAAATACTGCAAAATGAAAAAACTAGAAAAATATAGTGCACTGAGCGAAAAAATTCAGGACGAAAATGTTGCTGCAGCTTGGCATACTAGAAAGTTTGTCGTTTCTCCAGTTTCTGCACTTTCTCCAGTGGCTGTAATAAATTTGGACAGCTGTAAGTAAGCAACAAATGGGAATAAGCAAAACAAACGGCCACTGCAACAGTTCAACACAAAGTCAGGGGCGTTAGTCTGGGCATGGTCATGGGAATTGTTTATAAAACCAAGTTTTTTACGACCGAGTCCAAGAAAAAGAAAGTAGTTAAAATGCCAAGCCATGGATCAATTCAGCAGCTGCGTCTGTTGTTGTTGTTGCTATTGCTGCTGTTCTTGTTATTGTTACAATTGTTGTTAGTGGTGAAAGATGTGCATTCCCCTAGTGCAAACTTGTCCCACTGTACGCCTGTCTCTTGCTTCATGCTATGATGATACACTGTCAAAAATTGTAAGCTGGGTATCTAGTTGGATCCACTATGTCTCTGTGCTCTCTGTACATGCATGTAAATTTACATTTTATTTTATCTCATATCATGGCTGAGCGATTTTATTTTCATGCGTGTCCAGTGTCCCTCCCAGCCCTTATTCGTGTCCAGCTTGTAGCTCTGGATATTGTTGCTGTTGTTGCGGTTGTCATTGTTTTCTTGTTGTCCATTTAAATAGCAATTGTTGTGGCATCTGTTGCTATCGCCTTCCTGTGTCTAACTTAACTGCTGCTTCTGTTATGGCTGTATCTTTTGATCTGGTTTCCATGTTTGCTTAGGTGCCTCTCTATTTACTCAGTTCCATTACAAGCAAAATACTTTTAAATGTAATTTTTTAGATGCGCCTACCAACCTGCCACTTGGTACTAGAATATGCACCGTCCTGAATGCTGCTCTTGAGTGTGGAGTGTTACTTTTGGCAATATGGTACATATGAACATAGAGTACGTTGTGTGTACTCTACACACACTGCAGCGCGATTTTTGAAGCTGCCTCTTAGCCTCTTAGGCTCTTAGCCTGACAACCTTTCAACCAGCGCCTGCCTGCAGTTCATGAGTGCTGGTCCAGTTGGCTGGCATATGCATAAATATTATAAAACGTGCAGTTGGCTAAAAAGGTGAATGAAGTCTGGGTCCCCACTCTGCCCCTCGCAATCTATGCATTGACTGTGGCCAAAGTGCTTACCCTCTGCTCTGATAAATAAGCCAGTTGGCTGGAATACTCGTATCTGTCTCCATGTCTGTCCATGGAGCTGAGTTTGCCATTGCTGAGGGTTTTTGGCAAATGTTTTGACTTGTTGTAAGGACCTCTTTATGGATGCACCGACAGATAACTGATTCCGCCTCTTTTCACTTCTAGCTTGAAATGCTATGAATGCTGCTGCGAATTTCAAATATAGTCTCATTTCAAAAAGCTTCTTTAATTGTGCACAACATATGAAGTTAATTTTGCCATGGAATTTAAATTATCTGCTTCGTAATGGAGTAAACTGGTTGGTTGTGCCAATATGTGAATTATTAACTGCAATTACAGATTCGTGGAACTGTTTTTAAATGCACACTTAAAATACTGAGTATCAATCATTCACATGAATGAAATGAGACAAATACGCAGATGAATACCAACAAACACTTTGCCATTGAATACAATTTTTGTATGAAATGTTAACATGATATAAGCCGTGGAGAGTAAACGAATATTATCCAGCAATTAGAGTGGAAGTTGGCATGGACTTTGGGTCTACGGAACACACAAAGATCCCAGCATGTTGTGCACGAGAAATATTTGCCCGATAACATTCAGTTATTTAAAACCCGCGCTATTAAAAGCTAGACACAACCAGTAAAAAATATAAATGAAAATACTCAAAAATGCTTGCCTAAGCTAAAGCAAAAAATAGCATTATTGAAAACCTTTATTTAATACTCGTATACATATATGAAGTTTTTTGTTGAACTTATTTGATGCATAATAATTGTAGTTCAGTAAATAACAATCGGAATATAATTAATTAATAAGTGTGCATCTTACATGTACACTTTATTAAAAAGTGATTTAAATGCAAGCAGCTCAATAAACATTGACAATTACCTTGAGCGCCAACGTGACGAATGCTTAATAACTTCGAGCCTGTTTTTACAACCGAATTTACATGTGCGTTAAGCTAGGATTTACCGGAACCGTGCATTGGAAAATATTTAATGAAATTGCATTTCTCAGTTGCCGTTTAATCGCGATAAGGAGCTCAACAAACGAGACGAGGACCGGGAAGGAAAGGCGATGGCGATGGCGATGGCGATGGCGACAGCGATGGGAAGGCGAATATAATTATTTATGAAAGTCGACAAACAATGTGTAAAAACCTCGAGTTGAACACGCGCGTTATACTTTTAGCCAACGTTGTGTGTGGATTTACAATTCACAATTTACAATTTTAATAAAGTCATACACACGCACGGCTCCGACCGGGACAAGGACTCAGTCAACCGGTCGATCCTTGGACCGGCTCCAAACTGCTGAGGCGTCGCGTGGTCTGAAGATTACAATTGAAACGAACAAACAGCAGCAACAAACTTGCCGAGAAGCATCAATTTTTAATATCTATTTAACATTTCAATCAAGCGTTTAAATAACAGCAATTGCTCGGTGCTTTCCCGTGTGTGCGTTGGATATGCGTATTTAGAGATATGTGTGTACGTTTCGACATATGCCAAAATTAATGAATAATTAATTTCTCATTTATTGTATTTTGTATTTTGCATTTGGCGTTTTGCATTCGGCGTTTTGTGTTTTGCATTTCGTATGTTTCATGACGCGTCGCGCACGCTAATAAAATTAAATGGCCAACAACAAAAGCGACACTCACTCGCGACACACACTCACTGACACACAGAGACAGAGACAGTTGCCTCGACTCGCTTGTGCTTTTATTTTATTTTGTTTGTTTGGTGTGTCCTGGTGCCTTGGTGCCTTGGTGCGTTGTTATCGGCGCGTATATCCTTGAGCACGGTGTAGCGCCACGTTCCGATACGAATACGAAACTGAGCAGCGCCATTGGCAAAAACTGGCACGAGTCCCGAAATGTCCTTTCGCTCGGTCGGTGTCAGCCATCGCCAGCGAGCGCCGTTACAGGGATATTTTTATTCGTTCGTTCGTCCTCGTCCGCGTCCTCGTCCTCGTCCTCGTAAGCGTCGTCTCGTTCAGCGTCGTTTTCACTCAATTCCGAATGAAAGTAAAATTCAAATTGAAGCGCTCGTCAACGGTGGCAAGTGGCAAGTGGCAAAAGGGACGTGGGAAGTGGGAAATGGGAAGTCGCTCGTGGCTCGACATTTGAGTTTGTTTTGGTTTAAATTGCATTGACTTGATGATGCTTGAGGCACCGAGAAGTGGGCCTATCCCAAGCACTTTTATTTTAGCTTTGCTGCCGCTTGTTTGTGAGTTTACTGAGGATTCTTACAGCACTTGAGTCGCTGCAAACGTAAATTCAAATAACTAGTTCAAGTACTTTGCTATTTGTATTTTATATGGCTTGACTAGAGCCAATTTACTTGTTGTATTCCCTATAATCAAAAACTTGGATTTTCTATAATTAGCAAAGTATTCTTTCAAGATTCCTCTAGCTACTCTGTATATCTTAGTTATTTAATTTAAAATAAGATTCTAAGACATCGTGCGACCTAAGTAATGTTGCCAAACTGCACTTAAGTCATAATTGCTACGAAACGGAGTAAATTTCCTAAGAGAAGAGATACTCTTTAAAATCTGCTCATGCGCCTGGACGACTTTCCAGTCTATCCTTGGGAAATATAAGAGTGCTCTGGTACTTTCGCTCTTTATTCAGCGCAATGCAAGGAACTCTTTCTATAGGCAATTCGCATTTAATGGCATTTAAAAATGAAACAAATTAGAATGCAAAGAATTAAAAGTTTGTTGCCTTCACATCAGAGAGTAACTTAAAAGTTGCCGTAATATTGCCCAAGCTATTACATTTTCATGATCTTCCAGATCTGAAAATTGAGTTGCATATGTATTGATACTTTCGAAATATTTAGTTTAGTTAGCTTACGCGATCATGTGCCGTATTCGGTGGTGTTCGCACCACCGGCACTGGCACCGCCGGCTTCGGCTTAACATCTTTGACGCCGCTCACAGGCTTTGGAGATGGATTGGTTTGGCTCGGTTTTGCTGGGCTCGGTTTGGATGAGCTGGGGTTGTCCGCCATTTTAATATTTGATTTACTTTTTAGTCACGCGATTACGTTTCAAAAATTGCTTAAAAACAAATTTTAATCGAACAATCTACAAACATGTTTTGAATTTAATGTGCCGCCTACTGCGACAAGTATTTGACTAGGCAGTATCGTATAGCCGTATCTTAATAACGTGGTCAGGTAAGTATTATGTGTACAAAGAGTCTGAGCCAATGCCCGACGGCCTTAGACCGTGAAGCTGAGTAGACGAGCAGCCAACGAGCTAGTCAGCTAGTCAGCTAGTCAGTCAGCTAGTCAGTCAGTCAGTCAGGCAAAGAGTCAGGCAGTCATTCGTCAGACTCATGTCAGTTTCTATGACGACACACACACAGATTCATATCATTCCACATGTACACGCATAAGCAAGCATATATATGTGTATATATATAACAATACATCATAAATGTCAGCGCCTGAAATTGCGCATAAAGCCATATAAATGGGTCTACTTTAAGGCGCACTATATTTATATACTTTTCGCTGGCCATAAACGCGAAAATTGTCGCACTTGCGTGAAATATGTCTACGAACATAGCCATAGATTGCCCCGCCCTTCTTTTCTTTTTTTGTTGGATTTTATAAATTAATTTGCATAAATTATGGCATATGGAGGATAACTAAAAAGCCAGGCCAAACGCTTGCTATTTATCAAGGCTACAGCGCTTCAAATTCCTTCAAATAGCTCGCTGGTAATGACAATCATTCATTCAGTCAGTCAGTCAGACAGACAGTCAGACAGACAGTCTGTCAGCCAGTCAGTCGTTTGCCTCATTCCAATTTTAATTTGCATTTTTGCACGGGCATTGTTCCTGCCACAAGCAGTGAACAATCCTCACGACCGCATTCAATTCCAAGTCCAAGCATCAATAAGACGGGGGGAAAAGGAAGTGAACAACAACAAAAATAACAGCAACAGCAACAGCAACAATGTTGATTGTCTGCTAAAGAGCATAAAGTCGTAATGGAGTGAAGGCAAATAAACATAAAATCCCATCGAATTGTGGGCACACAAAAGGCGAAAAACATTCGCTCTCTGAATAGAAAAACGCACGCGTACGCACAAATGTAGCAGCAAATCACTTTATTTCACTTGTTTTCAATTTTCACAAGATTTTGACGTCACTTCTATTTTTATCTTTGTATTTCTCCACTTGTACTTGACTCGAAAGTAGTTTAGTAGTATAGTAGTTCTCTCACACAGTTTTCTTGAGGGTGCAGCTTGTACTTGTACTTGTCTCTGCATCTTTGTACATCATTGTGTTGTGTGTTGTGTGTTGTGCTCAATAATCGACGAGGCTGCCACAAAAACCATCGAATAATTAAGTCATATAAGGTTTGAGGCAAAAACCCTCATCTGTCTTCATTTCCCCCGTCTCGCTGCCCATTTCAGACAATTTGGTGGCCTCGCAGCTTTGACAATTAACCAAACTATAAAATGTTTTAGTTTGAACACCTGAAAAACGCCGAGCCAACCGCATATGCAGCGTTTGTTGGAAAAGTTCACCCAAAAGACCTACACACACTCGCACTCACACTCACACTCACATATGCACACACGCACACGCACACGCACATTTAAGCCAATTAGCATTTATGTGCGTCGCAGGCAGCGACGGCGACGGCGGCTGCGACGCAGACATCGGCATTGGCAGCAGAGCAGAGCGCGTTACATTTTCATCAAACGCACGACACTTTGTTTTAATTTGAGCAACCGCACGCTCACACACACACACAAGCTCGCAGTCGGAGAGAGTGAGAAAGAGAAAGAGAGAGAGAGAGGAGAGAGAGAGAGAGAGAGAGAGAGAGAGAGAGAGAGAGAGAGAGTAAAGCATGCATGCATGAACTAACACACATACAAAAATACTGTGACATTTCTGGTTTGGTTTCGTCACGGACTCAGGACTAGCACATTGTTCTCTGGGGTGGCAAGAGGCACAGGCAGTTCCAGATTTTTGTTTATTTGCTTCTCCTGCCCATATACTCCCACGGGCCCTTGAACGGGATATTACATTGTTTTGGGCAATTCACTTTTACTGTGATTAATTTAAATGTACTTCCCCATTCCTCCTCCTACCCCCTTTTCAGTTGCCACCCGCAGCTGTCGGGAGACCCGCACGCATCGTTCCATTCCACAGCACTGAGATCTGAGATCTGCGAACTGAGAACTGCGAAGTGTGTAGAACATATATGTCTTTTGAGTTATTTTTTACGGACTTCTTGTGAAGCGCACATCACGTGGGTGACTCTCATAAATATCCTTGAAACCCACAGCCATGATTTTAAATCGAATTGCTCATGACACTGATGAATATAATTAGCACTCAGAAGACAACGCCCACAGTCGTCGTGCTAATGAGATGTGCCCAGACTGGTGCTGGGATGAGCGGAGCGGAGCGGAGCGCGAAACTCAATTGAATGATGGCATGGAATTGATTTAAGCGTAATGTGATTGCATTATGATACGTTGTAACTGCAAATTGGCGATGTAAAACCAAACTGTGAATCGGGCATTAAATTCGAATCGATTGGCGCATCAATCGACATATTACCTTCATTTACAAGTATCAAGGTTTCCCAAAGTCCTTCTCTTCTGTAAAGTCCGAGTATGAAAAAACAGGCAGTCAAAGAAAAGGTTTAATATTTCTATATTGATGCATATACAAAACAGAGATTAAAAGTAACAATGACATATTTATTGAACATCGATTACTTGCCTAACTTTCGAGTTGAAGTAGTCGAATATCGCATCCACAAAAAATAAAGTATCAAATTATTCGATTCATTTAAAGTCACTACTGCAAATGCACAGCATCAAATTTGTAAAATTGTAAACCCTTGAGAATTCTTCATACATATTGATATAATCGTATGTTCCACAGGAGTTGAAACATCCTTCAGCCAGGTTCATTGTAACTAATTAATGAAATGCATTTGGCCACTGAAGCTTTCGTTCGTTTTTCAGCTGATGTATGAATCAATTCAATTTCGGTAACAGCTAACAAACACATTGATAAGTACCTAGATAATGTTACCTGTGTGTGTGCGTGTGTGTGATGCGGGTAAGTGTGCGTGTGACAATGTGAAACGTATACACGATCATGCATCATAATCCAACACCTAAGCACACGAAAACTTGACACACGCACACACAACTAGACAGAGATACGCAGCAGCAACATACGCAACATACATACGTACACACACAACATACACTCACATACACAGATTCACATCAGTTGCTTTGTAATTAATTACTTCACACATTGACGCCGGGCCATACTTACACACACGCACACACACTCCCATACATTCATACATACACCAAATGTAAACTTTACTCAGAGCTCTTGTTGTACTTGCTGTTGTTGTTGTTGTTGTTGTTGCACACGCTAACTAATATTGTTACCAGCATTTTGGACGGTTAGCTGCATATTTGGTTAGCTGTTGCCGCTGCTGCGTTGCTCATATCGTATCGTAAATAATGTTCCATTTATGCGGCATTGGATAGAAATGGAAATTTGTCCCATTTGTTGCTCGTGCGTCAGTTGTGAGACACTTGAGTATTCATATGGGTCGCTCCCCAAGCATGTTGTTTGGCATTGATTTATGGGTTCGACTAACTTGGCTAAATATTAAATGAAACGTTAAGCCCGAAACGACTTACAACCAATGCTCACCGCATATACCAAACCAGCAAAGGATGAGCTTTAATTTAAGTTTTAATTATGGTTAGTCTATCAGGCACTTATAGTTTTGCAAATGTAAAAAAATGCAAATAGCGAAAGATAGAAACCGAGGGAAAGTATTTCAGTTTCCGCCGTGCGTTGAACTCTGACTTTATCTGTAACTCTACGCTATCTCCATTGGACACTTAGGGGCAACTCGGCTCTGCTCTGCTCTGCTCCGCTTTCGCTTTGGCTTTTGGCTTTGGCTTCCCTAGCTAGTCAAATAATAACGCCTACAATTAGACGTACAAAACTTTGGCTAACAACTCGTCAGTTGGCTACTTCTGTTGCTGCAATTACGCGACTGCTACTGGCAAAAATTAAGTTAGCGCAGTGGCTTCCGTGCAATTGGCCCACCCAAGGGTTAGCAACATAAAATAAGTGCAAAAATTATGTATAAAAATTTTCTTAGAGCTGCAAGACGAGGAGCCGCTTGTTTGTTTGCCAACCTGCACCTCCGTATTATTTTTAATGAGTCTTCCTGGCTGCCTGTTTACATGGCCCACAAAAAGAAAGCCTGATTAGGAGCTGTAGAAAGTGTTGCAGCCAGACAGGCAGGCAGGTAGAGAATGTTATGAAAGTGCACTAAAAACTTCATGGCAATTTAATTATGATTCAAGTTAAATTTGTTTTTAAATGAAGCTGCCAGTGATTTATTTTACGTACTCACATGACACACTCGTACTCAATACTCAGTACTCGGTGCTCAGTGTTGCCCAGAAATGTGCAATGTATAATTAAACTTTCATGTGGCTTCAGCAGAGTCAGAAAAGTTGTACATTTGATTATGCTGCTAACCAATAAGCGCAATCATGTGAAACAGCAACAACAATACCAACAAAAACAACTGCAATTAACTGGCGCATAATTTCATGTGCTCAGAACGTTGGCCGAGTGTTGGCCAACCAGCAAACAAATTGTTGGCTTAAATTCAAAAAACGGCAACAATTTATGTGCAAAAACACACACAATAAAAAAAAGAAAATATATAAGGGAAAACATTTTGCCAAACGCGACCCCAACTACAACGCAAATGACCATGGACATTTTTGGCAGTGAGCATGAAGTACCCACACTTTCTCTTCACTCTTCACTCTTTACCCTTTACCCTTCGACCTGACAACCTCCACCATCCAATGTGGTTCTCACATTGCACCAAAACAGTCAGTGAATAGTCAACTTTTTTGAAGTGGTTTGTTTCACTGGCAGTTAACAATTGCTGGCAACCTATTCACATTGCGGTCTGTGACCATTTTTGGGTACATGTTGAACTAAGTAATATTGGTAGCAGATTACCGAAAGCAGTGATCACCCAAATTATGTTTATATTTAGTAACTAGCATTTAAGATATAGATAGATTTACTCACTTCCTATATCAATTAAAGTACTCGTATTCAACAGTTGAAGTCCGGGGCAAGTTCTTTAAATGCAGACATTAATTCTGGGCGCTTCTTGCTGGTGCGCCCAGCTGTCTTCAAATGGGCCACTAAAAATATTTTCACACAAAAATTGCCAGACTACAAGTGGCAAGCAACAGCAGCAACATCAGCAACATCAGCAACTGTGAAAATACAAAAAAAAAAAGAGATATCATGTAATTTTACATTCAAGTGAGCGGAAAATATAAATAAGCAGCAGGTGCTCATTTCCTGTTCCGCAGCAAACATGGTACATTGGCACACTCACACACACTCACACACACTCACACACACACTAGCAAACACACATACATACGAACACTCTCGCAGCTGGCCAGGCATATCCTGGCATTTGTAGCAAAGACAGACGAGTAAGAGCAACCAGCGAGATGCATCCATTTGAACTATATTTACCACACACACAACGCACACGCACACACACTCACGCACAGACACACACAAGCAGACACTTTGCCAGCCAGCTGGGAACTCATGTGAGTGGGTGTATTGCGAAAAGTTCATTTATATAACTGTCGCTGACATAAATGTCATGGGGTGGCTGCCAGCCCCCTCCCCCCCCCATCCACCCTTAACTGAAGAATTTACCCACCAAGTATAATGAGCTTGGACAAAAAGAAAAAACAAACAAAAAATGAAAATAAAAAACTAAACAACTGCAAGGTGAACAAAGGTAATTACTTTCGCAGGTGTCAAATATGGGAACATGCATATTACATAGATGATGAGAAGTGTATATGGAACTCGCGCTTGGTCAGGTCTATAATTAACAAATGATTAATTATGCATGACTTTTGTGGCTTTCGCTCGTTATCAGCGGGCACACGTGCCTTGTCCCTACCTCAATCTCAATCTTCGGCACCCTCCACATCCACCTCCACCTCTCCCCACTTCCCTACTCTCCACGAATCAGAGCCGTTGGGTCGGTGGGGCGCTGTCGGAGTCACAGGTGGTGTCAGGGGTCGAGGGCAGCGTGCGCTTCCTGTTTTCCTTTGTAGATGGCTAAAATTGTTGGCCATTATTGCCTTTGATTCATTAACATTTGCTCCTGTGATGGCAACAACAACAACAGCAATAGAGGCAACAACATTACACCTTATATGCACGACTCAATGAGGGCAACCCTGTAGTAACACACTCGCATGTCTCGTTCTCCCCTTAAATGGCATCGTTATGTTAAGGCTTCTGTTTTGTATTTGGCATTTCACTGTCAGCTTATTTACATAGAACACGAGATTCAGTAACATTGTTTGCATACAATTACAAGAAGCAGTCGTCCCTACCGAAGACTGAAGACTGAAGACTGTAGACTAAAGATAGAATGAGTTGCAATCTTCACATAACTTTGACTTCTCATTTCCCAGCACATAGAACTTTAATTTGTTAATTGACATTACTTAAACACAAAACTTGTAAAGTCTTATGCTTGAACATTTTTAGATATTTACTCGCGTCATCAATTGACGAGAGACGAGTGGAGAGTGGATGACTCGAGAGTCATATTTGAGTGATTGTCATACTTACAGTAGATGAAGCCAGGAGAGATATTCTGGCATGTTGCGGAAAGTTTACTTAAGTTTCGCCAAAGCCGTCGAGCTGCAGCAAAAACAATGTGAAAGTGTAGAATGTAGAGTGTAGCAACAACAAGCAGCTCAGCAATGCACAACAGGCAGCAACAACAAAGGCATGCATGGAAGGATATGCACAAGTACGAATATTAAGCTATGCAGGTTAATTTGCTGTTGTTGGTGTTGTTGCTGTTGTTGTTAGATGAAGTGCCCGCGGGCTGCTTGGACACAAAGTCAAAACAAGTCGCAGGAATGTTGCCTACACCATTCATAACGCCTTCTACCTTCCATATCTCTGCTGCAGTTAAAATGTGAACAAAAGGCAATGGACAAGACAGTAACGGCAAAGTTGCAATTTGAATGTATTGTACAGTGTACACCATACACACATATGTATTTTGGGGCGAGTCGTTGTTGTTGTATTGTTGCGTATTGCCATTGTTGTTGCTGTGGCTGTTGCTGTTGCTGTTGCCGTGTCTAATGTACGATGCCACTTTGACAAGTTGTCTTCCACTTGAAATGCGGCCTCTTTAAAGTGCAACGATGCGTATGCGCAATTATTAAATGCTGCATACGGCCGCTTGCCATTGCATTGAATGTGTAAGTAAATGTAAATGCAAATTTCAATGTAATTGCTCACAGCCATTTGACACGATGTTGTCATGGCGTTGATACCATTAACATTTGCCAACGCAATAAAAAACTGCAGCAGCAATTAAGTGTTAACTCATAGAAAAGGGACACGCCATAATAGAAAGAATATAAGGAGTAAGAGTATTAAAGTCCTAGCAAGTTGAAATTAATAATTAAGTGACCCTAATAAAGTAGACTAAATATAGAGTTGATTTCCATACTATTTGAGAAAAGATGTCAGAAACGTATCCTGTCTGTCAATTGTTCTGTTAGTTTTACTCCATTTGTATTTCTCGCATTTTGTAGTTAACTTAATCTATTCGCCAACTACGATTAAATATTCGTCCTTTTGGACTTTCCCTTCATTTGGCCACGTAACCCGTTACAATCCCTCAATTTTACATATTTTTAAATATTTCACACCATCCTGGGAGCAAGGCACGCAAATCCGATAAAAGCCTTGTCAAGCCGCCATCAACTGCTGAATAAAATGCTAAAAAAAAAGGAGTGCGCTTGCAGAAAGAGCTTGACAACAATATACCCTGTATTCAAGCTTAAAGTAAACTAAAAAATATGATTAATTATGTAGATAGCATGCAAATTACTTACTCATACTTTGAAACAAATATTAATAGGTTCTCGGACAACAGGTTGATACCCACTCAATCGAATTTTAATGGGTATTGGGTATAAAAAACGTGCCCCGAAAATCGAAACATTTGTAACTGCACAACATCAGCAGGGGTTGATTGCTGTCCATGCGCCGCACACTTCCTACTCTTTTTCAGGGGGGTTAAACCTTTGATGCTTCATCGTTACCAGAATTCAGTTACAGTTACAGCAGCAGTTACTACGCTGCTTCCCCCGTCCCCCTTCCCACTCTTGCTGTTGCTGTTGCTGTTGCTGCACACTAATTTGATTTTTTATACAAATCGAGAGGAGTTCTTGTATTTCGTTATCGACTTTTGTTTGTTAACGCTTAGCTTGTCGATTTGCCGATTTGCCGATTTGCCGATTTTCGAGTAAGTTTCATGCTATTTTTTGTTTTTTTTCGATTTTCTGTTCTCTGTATTGTTTTTTGTTTTTACGTGCATTCACAAATATCCACAGTTTTCATAGTTCCGCATCGCGTATTGGAATTTGCATTCAATGTCAATTTATGCAAATTACATTGTCAGTCAGCAACCGCATATTGCATTAGCCGACACCCAGCAGCACCAAGGCGATGTGCCACTCTAAGTGGCAAGACAAAACGCTGGCCAATTGATGGTATATTTGTTAATTATGCGAGTATTCAAAGTAGCCTGGATTCAAGTTTGCTAGAAGCTGCCGCTAGAGAAATTCAATTCCATTTGTATTTGTTTTGCAGGAACAGAGCCAAAATATGAATGGGTTGACCGAGCAGCTAGCTAGCTGGTCAGCCAGAAGGTCGAGCAAGTGAGTGCGCTGGACGTGGCCAACAAAACGAACAATAGACCGTAAAATAAGTGCAAAAAGTAAGCTGGCAGCGGCATAAAAAGAAAATGGAAAACTTTGAGAGAGCGCAGAAAATTCAGCGAAATGAAAAATGAACAAAGTGCCCTAATGGCAAAGCATGTTGAGCGTGGAGGTCGAAGACGGAGACGGAGACGGAGGAGGAGGAGAGGGCCATACAATGTACACCATGTACTTATTCAAAAGAAAAAGAGGCAGGCAAAAGAAGGACAGAGGTAGGGAGCGGGGCGGCATCAAGAAAAAAGTCTGCTTCAATTGAACAGTTAAACTTCCATTAATTGTGCGCCGCATTTATACAGATGGGGTCCGAATAGCGGAGGCGGAGGCGGAGGCGGTGGAGGGGAGGGAAGTGCCAACTGTGTCAGTCTCAAATTTCAAATGCATGAAATGCCTGCGCAAACAGGTCAACTGCCACAACTGTGGCACTGGCCAATTGTAAATGTGCCTGTAAATTGATCGGGAAGGAAGAGAGAAATGCGAAAAGCTGAGCAATTCAATTACATGATTGTGTCATTACTGCCAACAATAAGGAGCACCGAAATTAACCAACATTTGGGCAGCTAATTGGTTGACTCAATGGCCCCAGCTGCTCGTGTGGAAATCCAATTGGGACAGTCCCCCGGTAGCTTCAATGGAGCGCAGGACCTAAAGTGTCGCTGGTCACACTTCATTGAAGACTGTCAAAAATTTTCAATTTGCCAAATTAGCAGGCAGACACAAAAAAATAGAGTACGAACAGCTAAATTCGCTCCACTGGACGCAGCGGACCAAGTGCGACCCACCCGGGGAGGGCGGAGGGTAGAGGGTCGAAGTAAAGCAGTGACACCAAATTAGTATTAAGTTGAAAGTAATGATGCTGGGCCGGATGAGAATCGCCAGCTGCGGATAATGAAATACTCCTAGCTAACAAAAGGTTCCAGGCCACGTTATTTCATAGCCATTGCTAATCCGCCAGCAATCATAAAAAAGCATTGCCTACATTAAAGCGAACGGGAGAGCAATTTATGGCTTTAAACCGAAACTCTTTAAAAAGCAATTGCAGAAGGAATTAATAATAAAATCAATACTTCAAAAAAATAAAAATAATGTACGAGCATACTCGTACATACATACATAAATTTGAGCACATAAATACAGGAGAACAAGTGCGAACAAGCAACATAAATCATTGGCAGCAAAATGAAAATCTTTTGCGCAACAAGTCGACGAAACAATAAAAATCTGCGTTAGAGGCGGCCACATCGAAGCGACTGCTTTTAAAACCAAAACCAAAACCAAAACCCAACTCAACCCATGATACCGACCGAAAAGAAATACAGGCTAAATTAATATATATTAGAATTAATGGCCGTACAGGGTGTGGAATGAAAACTACAGTCTAGTACGGAAGTGAGTGGAAATTGTGTGCTTCTGTACGACTGTTCGTATCCGGCTTTATTCGAATCCCAGTAAATACATGGGCTCATATGAGCTTCAACATTTTAAGATTATGCTTCACAGTAAATAATAGAAATTCATAAGTTGAATACTTATTTGTGCGTGAAAAATATTTCCTTCATATCCAATCAAAATAAATCTAAAAAGTATAAAGGAAAAGAAAATTCCAACTATACAAAGCTCATAAACTAGACTAGACCAATAAACTGTGCGGCGTTGTCCTCTTTTGATAAGTATAGTATTATACGTGATACATAAGCCATGAATTAAATTTAATTGATTGAGCTGATGTTACAATAAAAATGCAATATGACAATTATAAAGCAATCATACTCTGTGTTTTTACAGAACCATAAAGGTAGCATTCAAAACCAGTTTGTTGAATTATAATTTTTTTGTTAAACTCACAATCTGGGCAATTTGTGGCACCCGCTGTTCTACAGCGGCATCTGACATGATTTATAGCACAACTATAATAATACAAACCTATACGCGAATGTAAAATAATTATTTTGTACATTGTCACTCCTTTTATTTGATTTGTCAAAACGGCTTAAATGCTAAACTGATGAATTTTACTGTTATTTTTTTGCGACATGAAATGTGATGGAAAATCCCATGAAAATGTCTGATATTTTTTATTGATAATATTTTAGTCAACTTGTCAAGGCTCCGGATAGTGTTACTTATTATCGGAATAAACTAGAGCTTAAAATTAACAAATAACTTGTTGAAGCTGGTTGAATGATTGCTTTTTTCGATGATTAGCTAGTAAATTGTTTGCTTTGTAAATGTTGATATATTGTTCAATTTGAAAGTATAAAAATTGTAACATATTATCGATTCCACCACCAGTAAAATAGTTGGAGATTTGTGTTAAGACTAACGGTAGCAGTTTGAAGTGTAGCTCTCGGGCTTACGGCAAGAAGTAATGCTGAGAAATTTAAGGAAACAAGTTAAAAGAGTTGCCAAAGCTTCAAACCAAATGAACTCACGTTGGGATCGGCCTTCTTCCAGCACTGATGAAACCACCAGGCTTTCTGGCACAGCGTATCGCCCTCGGGATGAGCACAGTGCTCGGACATGCCAATTAATTTGTCGCGAATCGAGTGGGGCACCGAGTGAAATAGTGTGTCCAGATGAACATCACCATTGTCGTCCACCACTTCGAACTCATGGAACAAGCAATTCATGTAGCACTTGAGCTTCTCATCCTCGTGTATCTCGCCGTCGCTGAACTCCTTGATCGCCGCTGTCGGATTGGATCATTAAACTAATTGCGGTTAAGAAGGAACCGCTTAGAAGTTACTACAAGTCTGCAACTCACCCTCGCTGACGCCGGTTTGTTGAATGCACTCATCCCGAAAGATCTTGACCATTTTGAGAACGTTTGATGGGGGATACTGCAATTAAGATGCATGATTCAACTGCGCGTGTTACTGTATCTTGCACTTTATTAACTCACGTCGTCGGCTCGCTGCGCCAAAACCGGCAACAACAACGCTTCACTGAGCACAGACACGACGATTAAAAAGCTGGCTGCAACAGGACGACGCTGACGATTTCGACCAAAGTCACTCAAAGCCATTTTCATGTAGCTTGTCTGTAAAAAGACAAACAAAAAAAAGGAATCGCTTGTACATTCGCTCGGCCTTGTTTGCGAGTTGTGAAAAGGCGAAACAAAAGCGACAATGCATAGCAAAAACATGAAGAAAAACAACGCAAGAGATAAAAAAATCTCTGGTTGACGAAGTGGGAATACTCTTTAGAGAGCTTTCACCAACTATATGATCCAACCTTTGCAATGCCACAATAACAAATAATTAAGGAAACATTTTACTTAAGTGTTTAGTTAGAAATGCGATTGACATAATGAAAATTAGTCCAACTGAGGAAACGGTTACACCCTCTGTAAGGGTATGCGGGATAAAAACCACAAGGAAAAGGTTGGGGAAAGTGGAAGCGACGACGATGACGACGACGACGACGAGGATGAGGACGTGCCACGCGTGACAGCTGGACAATGACAATATACATATGAATGTATGTGTGTGTGCGTGTGTGTGTGCATGCTTGAATGTTTGTATGTTCGTATGTTTTTATCTGTGTGTGTGCAACGGTTTTTCTAAGTGCGCCTTTTTTGTAATTTTTATTTCAGGAAGCCATGAGAGGAAACCAACAAAAAATCATTTGTTTCTTGCTAGCTCAGCGCACGCTAAATTAATTCCAAACCGCCAGCTGAACAAAAAGCTCGCCAAACGGAAACGGAAATGTGGCTGAGACGTCAGGGCTTCAGCGCAGTTGTCAACGTTCCTTCATTCAATGCACAATCGTCGTGTTAATTTTGACAAGCAGATGCCCACGTGCGACACGCTCAGACGTCTGACCCTGACCCCGACTCCGATTTCGACTCCCACTCCGACTCCGACCTCGATCTCCAAGCTATATACTTGTAAATCTATGGAGCGAGTGTACAATTTAACATTGGCCCTTCCCCATTTTTTGAACACAAAATTGCGCACCAAACACAAAATACAAAATACAGAATACGGAATACTGAATACAATACAAAGTCGTCAACTTTTGCACAAATGTCACTTTTGTTTCATCAAATGTCAACGCAACAACCGAAACAAAGCCACAAAAGGACGTTGCCTCATCCACACTCGCACACACACACACACACACACACACACACACACACACGCGCGCGAACATTCATAAAGAACGAATGAAATTACAATAACAGCAACAGTTAGCATGTGTATGTGTATGTACATCACAGTTGGATATGGCACGAACGATGGATGGTTTTTTAATTGCCATTTCAATTTTCGTTATGCGAATTGCCTGTTGAAAGCTGACGCGTTTTTTGTTTTGGGTTTTTTGTTTCTTGTTACCCTTGTTGGTTGATTCCCTTCAAACTATCAAAAATGCTTTCGTCAGACGAGACACAGAAATTGTTTGACAACCGCAGTCACAATTGAATTTGCTTTATTGCCAATTCAAGCGACGTGCTTTATATTCTTTCTGGCCAAGTTGGCATTTGCTTTGGATGCAAATTGCGAATATCTACATATAATATTAAGTTATTTGATGGCCCACATCTATATTTAAGTAGCAGTCTATATACCATTCAGTTATCTGTCATCAACTGTATTATTACCCATTCGAATGAGACATGCATCTGACTCCACATCACGCCCACCTGCGTGTCCCCAATTGATAGTTGGGCATTTGAAAAAATTATAAATTCAAATACAAATGCGAATACAAATACAAATACATATTATCTGTGTCAAGTGCAGAATCTGGTTGCTCAGTCGCTTAACGTCAATTTATTACTTTATTGTAGCTTATAAATGCATTAGTTAACTCTCCTATGCAATAGCTAAAAAGCCTGTAATTAGATCATCTTACAAACCACAATTATAAAAATTGAATGCTAAGTATACAATTTCTCATTTGTTAAACAAACACAATAGCAGAATAGTTATATCAAAAGAACAATAATCAGATGTCATTTATTTCAGTTCTCTAATTTGAATTACATTTCATATATGCATGTTGATATTGTATCTTATATCTAGTACAATACAATTTTTATTTAATTTGTATTCTATGTGATTCCTAAAAATGACTTATGAAATCTTTCTGAAAAGTAAAATGGAATTATAATATCTGTTTCGACTTTTTTCAACATTAATGTACGATTAAATGATTTCCGCATAATTATAGCATTATATTTATGATAAATGTAATCAGGATTAAAGTTAATTTGAAAAAGTTATTCAATGTCATGAAAGTGCATTGCAGTCTTGACCCGGTCTATTCAACCGCCACCGTCGGACAATGAATAGCAACTGAAAATGGGGAAAATGCACTTTAAATACATATTTATGCAAGCATCCGTCGCATATTAATTTTATGACGATCCCAATGCTTGTCGATGCATAAAATTATAGATGTACTCTTTAGATAGCGCTAATTAAATAATTAAATATGCTTTAGCCCATGGCAGTCGACGGATTTACGACCGCGATTCATCAGCCAGGACAATTATGACTACAAATATATTACAATATTCATAGGAGCATTGGAGTCTGGGCCTCAAGGACAATTGCCAACAGCTGCAGACAAAAATGCATACGTCATTTTATTTGCATTTATTTATTGAATGTTTGCATATTATATTTTTTTTAAAGATTTTCTGAATGCGTGTGCAAAGTTCTAT
This sequence comes from Drosophila sp. st01m, assembly GCA_018901795.1. Classification (NCBI taxonomy): domain Eukaryota; kingdom Metazoa; phylum Arthropoda; class Insecta; order Diptera; family Drosophilidae; genus Drosophila; species Drosophila sp. st01m. Next base: position 5,915,553 of record JAEIFG010001494.1, on the reverse strand, counting down.
TTGTAGAATAAAGAATGAAACAACTAATACAAATAAAAATAGAAACATAAATCATAAATCATAAGCCACAATATTAGTTGTATCTGTATTTTCCAGGTCCGTGTCGCCTTGCCCTCGTCAACGCTCAAATGAGAAAGTAATGCTGCAATGGTAATTTATTAGGTTGACGCTGCCACAAGCCAGTGCTAATCAGGTACAAGGACACTCACCTTGGGATCCGCCGTCTTCCAGCAGCGGTGCAACCAGAATGCGCGCTCGCACTTTGTGTCGCCCTTGGGATAGAGACACCGCTTGCCCATGTTAACCGCAATGTCGTGCATCGAGTCCGGCAAGCGATCCAGCAACTTCTCCAGGTGCACCTCGCCGTCCTCGTGCAGGACATCCGTCTCGTCAAACACACAGTACATGTAGCATTTCAGCTTCTCGTCCTCGTGAATCTCGCCATCGCTGAACTCCTTAATCGCAGCTGCAGACACAAGTTGCATGTGTGTGTGAGAGAGACAGAAAGAGAGAGAGAGAGAGAGTGAGATGGCAACGTCTCCCGAATCAAATGCAGTCTTACGCCCCAGTTTACGGAGCTCATTAACCATCTGCTTACCCTCTGTTACGCTGGTCTTCTGCACACAACTATCGTGGACCGGTGCCAACTCCTTTAGCAATTCTGGCGGCGGGTACTGCAGGGTATATTTACAAGATATATATAAATATATATTAATACTTATCATGTCTGTTTCATCACAAGCTGAGAGTCTTAGCCATTTAATCAGAGATCGCATCGATTGCGATGAAATAGAACTTACTCCAACTTACCGTTTCATCTCGTCGCAGTTCTGCGGAAATTCCTTCTTGCCCCATCAGAAGACACAGCAATAAAATACTGAAAATGTTAATAGTTCCACGCAACGACATCATGTTGTTGCACAGCTGTGCTTGCCGGTCAACTCAAGTTGCAACGTGACACCAGGTCCGAAGTAGCGGTAAGCTACGGAAGCACGTGAGACGCAGGATATCAAGGATCAAGGATTTAGTGGCACTGCAGGCAGCTTACGGTTTACTGTGTCGGTGCACGGTGCACGGTGTACGTGTACCCAAGGGTATTAGACGACGAAATTGAATGACTTTAGCAGCGGACAGAGTTAATGCGAAATGCAACTGCTATGCCACACTCAAAGGCGAACCTATATAAGCAGCAATGCACTCGACACAAGTACGAGTATTGCTTGATCAGGGCAATTAGCTGTCATTAATCGGCAGCAAGGCTTACCTATAATTAAGACTGCCAACGGAGCCAGTCGTTTGTCAATGAAAGAGCAATCAGCAAGGCGCGAAAATGTATAGCTCAAGCCGCAATAATCATACGCCACGTTTGAGGGCCGATTGCCAAGATGGCAACACCCAGCCACGCACACGCCCAGCACTATAGCCCAGACGACTGCCGGCAACAAGTTAATAGCAATAGCAACACGCATACAGCGATTAAATATAATGTGCACCCAGTCTCAGTCCCAGTTTCAGTCCCAGTTCCATTCCCAGTCAGATTCGCAGGCCGGCAACCATCATTTGTCCCACACGAAACGCGTTAATTACGGCCATTGCATTTTTATTTTCTTATTTTGTTATTGTTCTCACATTCATTAATTATTATGCAAGCTAAGCGCTTGGCAAAAGTTTCTGGTCGCCGCTCTCCGCATACTTTGACATGCAAGCGCAACGTGTCAAATTAATTTTTAATAGCCACCCAAAAGCAGACCCCTCTAACACCCGCCTCCCGTTGTTCACCGCCCACTTTTGTTTGAATGTTGCCAAATAATAGAATTAAACGATGGCGCACAGCAGAGGCAGCAGCAACAGAGGTAGCAGCAGAGGCAGCAACAGAGGCAGCAACAGAGGCAGCAGCAGAGGCAGCAGCAGCGCAGCTGTTAAGGGGCTGTGCATTATAATTAAAGTTGGGGCCAAGTTGGGGTCAGTCTGTCACACAGCCGTGGAGCACACTGCTCTCGGTTCTATCTCAAATATGTGATGCTATATACGATGTATGTATACATAAGCATAAAGACTTAGCCAAGTTGCACCATTCAACTTGATATGTGGATGTTGCTGGTGTAGTCGGTTGTAGGCGTTGTTGCTGTTGCTGTTGCTGTTGCTGTTCCTGTTGTTGTTGTCATTGTCATTGTTCTTGTCGTCATCCTGTTTGCCATAATTGCGCAGTGTGTTGAAGGCGTTTAATGCAGCAATGGCAACAGCTTTCTGTGTGCGTGTGTGTGTATTGACAGCCGACACTTGCAAATTAGACGCCAGCAGGCAAATGGTCAGCAGCACACTGCATATGTTGCAACACAACTTATTGACACCTTATTTGCGCTCACAAAACGCACAACTCGTTTGCGGTTTGCACAAGCAATTTACATGTGTAATTTTTCGTTGAAGCTGCATGAAAAGTTGCCGCTCATCGTCAGCTGAAAACCACAGTGACAGCAACGGCAGTTGCAACATTGTCACTGCAACAGCAGCAGAAATAGGATGAGTTGGAGCAAACGAACGAACAGGACAACTTCGTTAAACGAACTACAGACTATGTACAGTTTGTCAGCTGTGGCAGACTCTGGACAGAGGCAGAGGTAGAGTCAGAGGGGAAAATTTGAATGGCGCGTTTGCTGCGGCCATTTGTATGGACTCTTGTGGTTGCTGCCGGACATAATCGATTTACTGTTTGAGCATTCGACTTGCTACGCATTTCATCAACAGGCAACTTTGTATACCGTATACTGATTCCTGAATACTGAATACGGAATACGGAATAAGGAATAGTGAACAGTGAACATTGTGTACCCAGTACTAGGTATTCCTGAATACATCTACTGAAAGGGTGACACTCCAGAGGGCTCCAATGAATTATAATTAATGATTGCGGCCTGGGCGATGGCTTAGCCTTTTAAATTTATAGCTGGGCCAGCAGCCGACTGCTTCAGCACAATAAATTTAAATTAGCACTAGGCAAATAAATACACACAATAAATAACTGGCAAGGTCAACAATTTAGGGCTGCCCAGCTAAAGGGCAGAAGGTATGGCAATTTGATATGCATTTAGCGTTGCGTTTAATATATTATTGCTCATTATTATTATTATTGTATCGTCAGTGGTAATTATTATTTAGATTTTTATTTACAACCAGGTCAGCATAAGGTTCTCATCTTTGCTTGCTCCACAAATGTTTGCTATGTTGTACATAACATTTTTTCTCTGCTCAAAGTGCCGCTCAAAGCAATGCAACTTGCATCATTAACATATTCACAGTCTATTAAATTTCAGTGCACACTCAACACTCAACATCCAACACTCAACACCCAACACTCAACACTCAACCCTCAATCCTCAACAGTTAAGTCTCAAGTCAAGTTGTCGATGGCAGTTGGTTGCCGTTCAGCCTTTGGCAACATAATTAGAAAGTTTTGTACTTAAATGCAAGTTGAGTATGCGGCCAGTCTAATGAATGCATTAAGCCAAAGTGCAGGATAAGTACGCGATAGAAATGTGCCATTATAACTATGAATATATGAACTGGAACTGCCAGCACTGCCTCTCTCTCTCTCGCTAAATATTTTAATACTGTTTATGTTAGTACGAGTAATCGAGGTCATTAAATTAGCTCTTTTTCCTCTCTATTGAAATCTATTCATCTCGCATTAAACTAACATCAATGGTATTTATCAGACTGGAATTCGTCCAAGTCCTGCTAAAGGAGTTCTGTCAGTGAGTTAGGAGCTAACATTTAAAATCGTTGTTTATTTTGGTTACCCCATAAATGCACCAAGTGCGTCTAATTGACCAATTTGGCCAGATTCTGATGCTTGGTAATTGAATGCAGATTCAGGTGAATTCAGTTTGTTGCTATTTAAATACAAAACGCTCTCATATTTATGCATGACCCATAAAATCGACCATAAATGCATTAAATTGCATGTCATTAAATATTAATTATCGGAAAAATATACATTTTCATACACCACATTATCACAGCTTTGATATTGAATACTGACCGAATTGGTATTTATACGAATGATGATAAATGACAACAATAATGAATACATTTAAAGTCATTCCATACTTGCCAGCATTCAAATCGTAAATGTTAAGTAGAAAATGGGTTTAAAAATTAAATGCTCCAGCGAAAGGGAAAGGAAAACGCTTAAGTGAAATGGGCAAACGACATTTCCATCGTCCCCCCAAAGCAATGTCATTGATATTCATGAGCCCTGGGCGTTTGAACTTGACAGTGATTAAGATTTGACTGTGCTAGCCAAAAAAAAAAAAAAAATAAAAAAAACAGCTCAAAATAAAAACAAAAATAATAATAAAAATAAGAGAGAGAAAAAAAGGCTGCTGGTATTCGCTTTACAAATGTAAATTAGACCGCCATTTTTTTGCGCTGTGGCAGATATATTTTAATTTAGTCTGTAAAAATGACACGGCCACAAACAAAAAGGCGAAACGGGCCTCGATGTTTGCCCTTTGTTTTGTTAGCTCAGCCAAGCATCTGGGCCAGGCCATCTTTGGCTTGGCCCTTTTTGCATTTTTCCTGTGGTGATTTTCAAGTCAAAAGTGCGGCTACATCAAAAGGGTTTGTCGTGGCTATGGAAATTTTTTTAGCTGTCGAATTTTTATGCAAAAATGTCAAGCGGCTAGAGCAACAAAAAAAAAATAAAGAGCAGAAAACAAAAAGGAAAATGGACAAAAAAAATTGTAATAAAAACACAAATAAAAGGCAAATGACGGCAATTTAATGATTCAGCCGCGAAAACAATAGTGTTGTTGTTATTGCTGCTACTGCTCTTGTTGTGGCTAAGAGAAATGTGAAATGTGTAATGTGTTTTTGAAAGCCAAAGTTGGTTGCAGCTCCTGCCGACTGCTGCTGGCTACCTATGAAGTTTTTTATCTGCAAGCTGCAGCTGGTCTAAAAGTTGTCGTTGTCGTTGCGTTCGTTGTTGCTGCTGCTGCAGCGGGCAGTACGAAAGTAAACTTTAATTATAGCTGGACAGCAGTGCTCCTAATGAATGCTCTGACCGCCCACCATTCCACTTGTCCACCTGTTCAATCTCACCCAATCCCACCTGGCCACAGTGCCCGCAAATTGTGCTCTGCGCACTTGCTGCGATTTCTATTTACCAGAAGTCGCCTTATTAAAACTTTTCGTCAACTTGAGAGTCTGGCGATCCATTTGGTCTTTAAACTCGGCTGTTGCCATAGCTCTGCGCTTTTGGTTTTATGTAGTATTTATATATTTATTTGCATGACAACAGCAGCAAGCCAAAAATTTAATTAGATTTAAATTCTTGGATGTCTAATGTGCCGCTTGACGTTGTTATTTCTCCCCTCTTTATTCACTCACTGTATCTCTCACTCTCTCTCTCAGATTTATTTTTTTTTCCTACTCGGAAATTTGTCTTTACAAGTTTTTGGCGTTGCCAGCCCAGAAATTGTTTAATTAAAAGTTTCGTACCGCTCTTGTTGTGCTTTTTATGAACATACTATACTCTCAGTTTCGTTTTACTTAAATTTTTGTTCGTTGATTTTTTATTTCCATCCTGTAACACTTAAACACAACACGGCAACGCGAAAGTAGGCAAACTAAAAATGATTTAATTAATTTGACTCGACGCGGCACACCATGGCACGGTGCGGCACAGCTCGTCTTTTTTGATTTTGTAGTGAACCTATTAATATTATTAAATACCTTTTCATTGAGCTTCAGACGTGGCCTTTTGTAATTTTAATAGGGCAGCCATTCAAGTTAAAAGTGCTTAGATTTTAATTAAATAAAAAACCAGGCTATAAAAATACACATCAAAGTCTTGCTCAGATATTAATTATAAATTAATAATTCCACTTTGCCCCATATTGGCAATGAGTATTTCAAATTAACTTTACCTTGACACTACAAATCTTGGGATTTCTTGACATGTCCATGCTACAAAACACAAATTGAGTGTATTCAAAACAAATCAACGATAAAGTGCAGAAACAGATATTGGTTTGTATTTGATCCCTCAAAAGACTGGCCGTCGAGCTCGGACAAAGGACCAGACAATATATTTGCCTTTTTACGCAGCATTCAGAGTACGCAATTAAAACGTAAAACCAATCAAAACATTCCATACCCATTTCAGAGTGAGGAAAACCAGGCGAATGGACTGATAATGCCAAGGATGCTATACAGTGTACACTGTGCACATCCCCAAATAAAACACACTCATACATCGTTGTATCTATATAGAAAGTAGCAATAAAAAAGTATTGGACAATTGGAAAAACCGAAGCCGACTGAACCACAGAACACAAACTTTTCCAGTCATCTTCATCTCAGGTTGACACCCAGTTTAGAATATGCCGGAAAACCTGTGCGAAAACGAAACGGATACAAGAACCAAAAGAACGGGAGAATGAGCGAAACGGGTGCACAAACAAATTAGTAAAAGGAGCAACTCAAATAAGAAAACAGAAAAGAACAGATGTGTCGAACTGACGAATTTCTAATTCACTCACTAACACATCAACAGCATAGAATTCTATTCGAAAGCCAAAGAATTTTTACAGGTTGAGTTTTTGGAATTTAATTTAACATCGACATTTAAAACAATACTTGCCGTAGATTATGATCTTAAATTTTAAGCCAATTAATCACAAATACTTGGAAGATTTTATTTTAAGAAATTAATGTGAAACAAATGCACTCTCAATAATCTCTACAATCATATTATTCTTATACACTAGATATAAAATATTTTGAATATTTAAAATTAAAAGATGATTGTTATATCAAAGCACTCTTAATAATCTGTACCATCATCATCCCAGAAACATATAAAAGTAATCTGAAGATGTTATTTTAAGAGATGTATGCAATATCACAACATTCTTAATACCCTCTACAAACATATTATTATAATTTGTATCCCAGATTCATATTATTATAATCTGTAACTACTACATATTTATGTATCTGCATCCGAGTATTATGTTTGTTACAATTGTTGTGACAAAATAACTTGTCCCGCCGCTAGGGTATGTCAAGCACAAATAAAGCCCTTACATATAGCTATGTGGGCGTCATGGGTTATGGCAGTGTGGATAGGCTGAGGGGAGGGTGAGTGTGAGGGGGTTGTTTGTAACTGTGCGACTGCTTTTCAAATGTGCCAAAGTTAATTAAGATCGAAATCAATATTGGCCCTTTAGCTAAAAGCATCAAACAATCCCAACCATGGCCAAAGTGTCCAGCGTTCGTATCAACAGTGCCGAGGGGCGTCAACAGCGTGCAACGTGCCGCTGCCCAGCAGCAACAACAACAACAGCAACAACAACAGAAAAAACAACAACGATAAGAAGAGGAAAAGAAAGTGTCAAAGTATACGAAGCAAAGTTCTGACTGCTAACGAAATAATTTCAGATATTTTGTGTTGCTAATTCGAATGCGGCGCAACTTGGCCAAGAGAAATCTTGAACGCATGTGCGCATCTTTGATTTGGTTTGGGTACGAGCATAGTAACTATGTAGGTTGTAACCCCCCATCTCCCACCCTACCCCTCCAATTGCCATCACAACTCAACTATGTAATTTAATTTGCCTAAAGTTCGTTGCCTTTTCTGTTGGGGTTTCCAGTTATCTGGAGCGCGCATTACTTAAGTAAGTACTTTCCGGCAAAGTCCGGTTGCGAATCCTTTTGTGCTCCTAATGATATAAGAACTTTCTTGCTACTTTTTGTATTATGCATAAAAGTAAACTTTTGTATTCCAACTAAATAAATATGTACTGATAATAAGGGGACTTTTAGCTTTTAAGTGATCATCATTTCGACAGCGCTCTTATCACGTGGTCACACTTCATGCTCTGGCCAGGCAATTTACAGTGATTTAATAAACCTTTAATCACCATATAATTCCGGGACATGTGTTAAATCTGTTAGCTAAATGCTTTTTACGTACATAAATTGGCGATTTGTTGCGATTGTTGCGTTTGTTGCGGCGCGGCGTCTGGCATTAACATAATCCTGGCGATAATTGAAAAACACGTTTGTGGCCATGTTAATGTTCAGAAAACAATTTACGTTAATAACAATAACGCTTTTGCCGTTTGCCTTTCGCTTTATTGCAATTTAATGAACAAGAGGCCAGAAGTGTGGTGCTACTACAACGTGGTACAAGTATGTTTTTGGCCCGATAAGCGATGGCCAACATTGTTGCAGACCAGCTCCCACCAACAATGTTGTCTGGCTTCTAAAGATACACAATCTCTCCCCCGTTGGCCAGGGGGTGGCATTAAGAGCCGGCTTATCAGGCTTTTGCTTATGCCAAAGCATCCAAACAGGATCGTAAAGCATGCGAAGAACCCTTCTTTCCCTCGTTTATGTCTGGCAAATCAAAATTAATGGCTAACCATAACCGTTGCACAAAGTTGCACTAAAGTCTCAAGCTGCCAATGCAGTTGATATAATTAGAGCAGGTGGCGTTGAGAGAAAGTCCTGTCTCGTAAAATGCTCAATAGACAGCTCGAAATTTGGCCCGAATTGTGACTTGGCTGAAACTTAAACGAGCTGCAGTTGCTGTTGCTGTTGCTGTTGCTCTGGCTGCCTTGTTGCTTTCTGCCATCACGTTTTTAGCCGCCGAGCGCTTAAAATAAAATTAAAAGTTTGTGTCGCCGACCGGCCACACAGTGCCAGCTAAACGTACGCCTCCATAGCACTCAACCCAGTTGCTTAAATGCATAAAATTTGATATTTTATGTGGAGCAGCTACCTCGCAGCGTATACGAGTATGTTGTGCAACAAGAACAACAACAACAACACCTCTTCATTGACTGGGTGCGCGCAATCTCTGCGCCATAATCCCATTCCAATTCCCCCAATCCCGTTCCCATTCCTGTGTCCCTGTCATGCCCGCATCCCGTGACAATTGCAACCGGAAACGCACATAAATGTTGGCAACTAACTCAATTGTTGTTGCTGTTGCTGTTGTCGATGCTTTTGGTGCTACTGTAAAATATATGACACAGCATTACTGCTGGTGTTTGTTGTTTGCAATCGAGTAAGTGAGAGAGCGAGCCAAATAGTGTACAGAGAGAGAGGGGGAGTACATTTTTGCACTTAGAAAGGTAGAGCAGCTTTGATAAGTGAATTGTAACCAGATAGATCAGATAGATGTAGTTATTTTAATATTTTATATGAAACCACAACTATTTGGTGCATTTATGACCAACTTTATATATTAATAAATGTACTTCCATGAGCATAGAGTATTTGGCGTGTGTCAGAATATGTTCTAAAGATTTTGTTGCAGTTTTTAAAAATCCAAGCACATTTTGCTCCACACACACTGATCTGATTGTTGCATGTGTCGCACAGCCCGTGGGGCATTTAATACGATTTTGTAGCTCAACAATCCAAGTAATGGCACACAATTCTGATTACTTTACAATGTGGCAATAATCGTAAGCGAGTTAATTGGGAGCACATAAACAATATCAACTTGAAAGCCATCAAATTATGGCAACAGTTCATTAAAATGGCTCAATGTGCATAATTTTCGAGTTGAAATTCAAAAGTTTGCGATGCCAAAATAATGAACTTGCCTCGCAATCTGTTGCCAATAGCCAAAAAGTCATAAATATCAAATGCAACAACAACAGCAATAAACAAACTGAGCGTATGTATTGGCCCAAAGTGTTGAATAGGAGCCAAGAAATGATTCCTTTTGCTCTTGTTGTTGTTATTGCTGTTGCTGGTGACGACTTTTGATTTTTGATTTTCGTTTCTTGTTCTCTTTTTTATATTTTTTGGAAATTATTTATCCGGAATTGTGGCATGCATTGTTGCTGGGAGGCAGCGAGAACTGCTTTATGAGTGTCACGCCACGAGCATCGCGGGGTGCTACCAATAATAACAATAATCATAACGGCAACAACTTTGCACCAAAAGTGGCAAAAACATTTCATTGATTTCATGTGCCGCCTTCGGAGTCGAGCTGCGGCGGCTGCTGTTGCAATAATTTTCCAATTTTCATTTGCCGTTGCGCCTTGAAAGCACAACGCAGATGTTGCTCTTGCCTCAATTCCGTAGTCTGAAGTCTAAAGGCAGCGCCCAGGAAATATGGTCACAGTTCCCCCTTATCCCTCTCCACCCCCCACTCCCCACTCCCCACTCCTTTTGCCAAGCGATAACACAACTGAAAAGCGATTTTTCTTTTATGCTGAATTTTGTGAATTATGTGGCAGCAATTGTGTTTGGTGTTCGATTTTTGGCTCTTTGAGCAGATCTTTGTATTGAATGCCTCGCCTGAAGGCTGCGTCCTCTGACAAAAAGAGCAACACAGAGAGAGAGAGAGAGGAGAGAGGAGGGAGTGTGAAGTGTTGCAAGGTAGCGCATAATTAAGTCGGCCAAGGCGTCTCACTAATTGGTTTATTATGTAAGTCCCCTTAGGTAAGCATCGACTTGGCCAATTGTCAAGCCTCTGGACATATACATATATTGAGTGGAATTTACTGGACCTCTTGCATCCATTCAAATCTAAAGCACTGCAATGCAATCTCCAACTTGCAGTTTGTAAATAAACTGCTTCTATAATAGTTTGCTCTCGAAAGTTTGCTGTTAATTCTGTCACTTTTCATTTAGGAAAGTCATTCAATCTTTTATATTATGGAATATCCCCATTGGACAAGCATGACTGTTGTTTTCAGAGAATCCTGATTAATCATCAATTAGTTGTCTTCGTCTTTTTATTCAGATTCCCTTCGACCGATTCTATATTTATTTTCAATTATCAAACATCCCATTCCGCAATGGCGTATTATTATTTGAACTGCATATTGTGTGTGCACTTTTTCCATTTCTATTATATTTCTGAAGGCGCTGCCTGCATCTCGGAACCTTCTTCTCTCTTCGTTCTTCGCTTTTTGGTCTGCTGTATGTTTTATTACATGCCAAACATTTTTCATATTTTCCGCATTACTTGCATTTATGTATGAAGCCTTAACCACACAAATACACACACCAACACACCAACACACACACACACACACACACACACAATGTTATCTTAGTGCTTCCGGCTGAAAGCATTTCTTAGCACTCTCTCTCTCTCTCTCTCTCTTCTCACTCTCTGTGTATCTATCTATCTCACTATCTGTAACTTTCCCTCTCCCTCCCTCTGTCTTCATTCTTCTGGCATCATCAATGGGCAACGTGACCACCAAGTTGTCTTGGAAAATGGTCAAAAAAATAAATGGATGATTGAATGAAAACCCCGCCAGCTGGCAAAGGCGAAGACTCAAGCAAAAACTGAAGCAAAAAGTGGCCAACAGCAAAAGGCCAAGTCATCGTCTTTAAAACCAATGTTGGCAGCGCCAATTTCCGGCACCAACAAGATGTTCAGCTTGGCATTGCACTGGCAATAGCTATGGCAACGTCTTGCATTCATTGGCCCATAAGCTTAAAATTTGTATGCTCCGCTTTACTCCAAGTCCACTCACTTGGCCAACAAAATTGTCTGCCCCAATTTGCTGCATTCTTCTTCGACTTGGACTTGGACTTCGAAAGCAGCTGCTTTATTAAATTTTCCCTTTGCCGTAGCAACGAAAACTTCAAGTCAATTGCTAAATGTGCTCCACTTAATTTTATCTGCGCCAATTTCGCGTCTCCAGCTAGAAAACAAAACCAAAATACTTACAAACAAAAGCGATGAGAGCAAAAACCAAAGGAAATGCAACTTGAGGTCGACTCATAATTACGAGGATGCCAGTCTCTATTATCATCTATTACTCGTATTCGTATTACATACGGACATAAATAAAAAAATTTTGATATTTTCTTCATAATTTTCATAGCTCGTTGTCATCTCGTTTGCCGTTGCCGTTGCCGTTGCCTTTGCCTGAAACAGCGACTGCGACTGTGAGCTTGGAACTGGGCTTGGTCTGTAACGCGCCTTCGGGTATAATTGAAATTGTTTGCTCAATTTTACACTCCAAAGGCTAATGGAGTAGTCGACCGAGTCGACTGGCCCACTAACTGAAGCGAGGCCAGCAAAGCCAACAAGTCAGCCAGTCGGCCAGGCAGCCAGTCAGCCAGTCAGCCAAACAGACAGTCAGCTAGTCAGCCTGGCAGCCTGGCAGCCAGTGGTTTCGGTTAGCTTGCAACAAGCTTCTGGGTCAGGGCGGAATCTGATGATTCACAAAGCGATGCGCTTCAGGCTGCGCCGCCAGAAGTTGCCAATGAAATGTTTAGCAAATTGAATTTGTGCATATCAAATGCAGGACAGATCATTTCAGTTAGATAACAAATCCAAGTACTGACAACCCCACAAAAGCCTAACTGACCAAGCGGATGGCCATCTGTTCATTTCCTTTGCCGCTCACTCACTTAATTAACAATAAATTAGAAGACAGAATCACTACTCTACAACTTAACATTCAGGATAATTTGAAAGTGCCAAGTCTCGAAAACGCAATCATCGGTTGAGGTAAGAGTTGTCCTCATTAAGCTCGCAACAAATAAAAGTAACCATCAGAAAGATGTGGCTGTGAATATTTAATATATTACTCAATTCAATCCAGTGCGAATTAATAATAACAGCACATTTAAAATATATCTGTCTCCTTCTTAACATCTCGAAAGATGTTCACTCTATAAAGCCAATATTTTATGGCTATCATTTGATGATATTCCGGAGTTGAAAGAGACTCATCCTTATGATTTACATACTGATTATTGAATTTTTAAACTTGCAAATGCTTCTGCGATCGCTGCTCAAACTATTTTGCAGTCGTCTGGAGATGTTTTCTGATTGGAATGCAATTAAAATTGCTTGGTTAAGGTGGCATGCATCATGTGAATACACTGCGTGGCCTTGCCCCATGACAGCTGCTTGTGTCTCTGTTCAAACTGCCAGCAATGGTGGCAGAGGGGTTGTGGGAGGGGAATAACCTATTTGAATATTAGAAGTGTTTTTCACACCTACAACAAGCGGAGACGGCACTTGGTCTCTTCTCTCTCTCTCTCTCTCTCTCTCTCTCTCTCTACTTTTAAAATTTATTTTGCTGTTGTTGCTGTGGCTGTTTGTGCACGCATGACGCCTGCAAATAAAACAGAAATTACAGCTCATTAGAAAAATGAAAGAAAAATGTAAATAAAAAGGCAAAGCCAAGGCAAAAAGCATTCAGCTGCGGGGCAACAACAACAGGAGCAGGCGGAGCAGGAGGAGCAGGAGACAGGAGGAGCAGAAGAAGCACAAGGAGCAGCGGGAGTAGTAAAAGCAAACAGCAGGCGGGCGCAAAAAGGATTCAACAACAGGATATGGCAAGGCAGACGACGAGTGAAAAATGTAAATAAAATATTGCACAATGTATGGGTGGAAGGGTGGAAGGGTGGATGGGTGGAATGGTGCAAATTGTGGGGCAGACGAAGAAGCTGGCAGACAGGCAGGCACTTGAGCACGTTGTCAAGTGTATCATGGTGTTGGTGTTGGTGTTGCTGTTGGTGTGTGTCTGACTGCCAACAACAGCAAGAGCAAGCGGAAGGAGAAGGTGAAGAGCAGGGGCAAAGACAGGGGCAGAGACAGGGGCAGGGGCAGGAACAGGAGCAACAACAAGAACAACAGCAAGCAGGACACATTATGCGTCGTTTAAATAGCAATAAATCTTGCATAAAAGCACGCGCCCAGAGGGACGGCAACTTGGTTGCAACTTTAATATGAAAATCTGTTGGCCAGGACTAACGATGACAACGAGTCCTGCGCATATTTGCAACGCTAATTTAGCATCAACTCAGCATCAGCAGATTGTGCCAGGATCAGACCAAACAAGCCAGCAAGCCAGCAAACCAGCAAACCGGCAAGCTGGAAAGCTGTCAAGTCGGAAGGCCATCAAGTCATCAGGCGCGCACCATTAAAACTTGAATGAAAATTAAGTTGACCAAGTCACAGCATCAAATTGAATTCGCTGCTTTGCTTCGAAGGCGCTGGCATCAATATTGACTCAAAGGGATCAGGGCTAAATGTTGCACGCAACGCCAACGTCATCCATCTTACTTAATGTCAACTGCATCGAGCCAAGGAAGGACTTGGATGCCTGGCGACCAAAGGGCGACGCCTGTGCCCCGCCTGGTAGCACTTGCTCATTATGCGATGACAAAGGAACATCTACTATTAAGCGTCCTTGCAACAGCAACAGCAACAGCAGCAGAACTTTCACGCTTTTATGATTTGCTAACGACATGAGCTTCGTCCAGGCGGTTGCTGTTTAAAAATCAATTTCGTTACCGCATGCAGTCCTTGCACTGTTGCCAAAGCAGCATATCACCTCCCTAAAATCCCTACCTCCCCCGTTTCTCCTTCCCACCCTTCTCCGCACACACAGTCTTCTGTTTACATTCATGTCATGTCAGTGACTGCAACAGCGCTGCCATTGCCAACGTCTCCATTCTCCATCCTTCGACCTTGCAACATCAGCACATCAGCACAACAGCACAACAAAGCCAATAGCCGTCAACATGCCTTTGGGAACTCATACCCCCGCAGATTTGCGTCCAACTGGGGAGAGAGACCCTTGGTCCTACCCCAGCCCCATCCCTAGTCTAACTCTAGACAACGCCAGTCTTTGTACACGCCGTCTGCTGGCATGCGTCAGGTGTGCCATTTTAATAAATTATGCATCCTGCTAAATGCTTAAACAATTGAATTTTATATTTACATAATATGTAATATGATGTGACATCATTATGCAGGGGGTGGAAGGAACAGCGGAAAGCGTCAGGGAACTGGAACTCTGTTCTTCTCGCTTCTTGGCTGACGCTTTATTGAATTATGTTTGTTGCTGAGTGGCATCCAAAATGTGACATAAATTGTAGCAAGATTCGGTCTTAAAGGGAAGGCAACATTCGTAACCATTATTTTGTGAAACATGAATTTACATGAAGGTTTATGCCTGATATCTTGGATAGAAAATGAGGAAATTGGTGTATGCTTATAGTTTTAACTTCTTTAATTCTAATTCGCTTTGTTATAAGTTTTACTCGCATCTAAACTAAATCACATAATTTATAGAGCTCACCCAAAGTTTATAAAGCATGTGTATTCCGGAAATGTATGCGACTGGCAGATATTACGTATACGCCACTTAGTTAAACACGTAGGCTCAATGATTTTCTTTCTGCAGAAAGACTGACAGACACTCTGTCCGTTGGCTGACTGAACACATTTATGGCAATGTGCTTAATTACAACAAAGCGCAACGTGTATTACACATGTGTGTGAGACATGGCCAAAGGGAACGGAATGGAGAAGGGGAAGGGAAAGGGGAAGGGGGATGCCATGCGTCTAATCAAAACTTTTATTTGCATGAAATTAAATTCAAGCAATTGCACTTAATTTGCCAAACAGCCCGAACAGGCGGTGGGCGATGCTAAATAAACAGGGAGAACGCTCAAAATATAAAAGAAAAGATTTACGCAGAGCAGTCAAGAAAAAAAATCGAAATTAAAAAGCAAGTAAGCGTGCGAAAGGGACAGCACAGGCCCTTGACAGGGGCAGGAGCAGGGGAAGGAGCAGGGAAAGGAGCAGGGAAAGGAGCAGGGACAGGAATTGGAGGCAAAATACTATAGGCAGCTGATGAGTGGGAGGCGGCAAAAATTATGAGCACGCTGGAGAAATCTTAGATGCTCAGAGTTGCTAAGGGCGCGCCGAGCACTGGGCGTGGCAGACATAGCCGCAGCCTTTTGAAGTGTGCACAGCAGCATCGCACAAACAAACACACACACACGCACACACACGCACACACACACACACACGCACGCTTAAGCATACACGCACTCTAGACGCCCATAAATAAAGTATTTGATGTGCATGAAGTTAATGTCTTATTATGCCCAAGTTGTCAAAAACAAGCGGCCCCCATCCCGAGCAATGGCAGCTCAGTTCCAAAGTAGTTAAACGTTGGCTTCCATCCTGGTTGTTAAAGCTCGCTTAATGTGTGTGCGGGCGTTGGGAGGGAGGAGGGCAGTGTTAGGTGGTAGACGGGAGACGGGAGATGGCAGATGGGAGATGGATTTTATTAACTTGAGCGCAATGCTTGCCTCGGCTCTGATTTGGCTAAAGAGCAGCCCGCGCCTGCTTAATGATAACAAACTCAACACAAGTGATAACGCGTCAAATTACCAAAGCGTCGCGCTCGCTGCACATATGAGAGAACTGTCGGGGGCGTGGAGGAGTAGGAGGAATACACAGATAGGTTTTCAGTGTCGTCGCGGGTGTTGTAAATACAATCAATGAATTTCAACTGGTTGTCTTGGCATCCCATAACCAGACTTCTCATTTGCTTCCTTGCGACTCCCAGGCAACTTCAAGCAATTGTCAGATTGCAAGCAAATGAGTGTGTGAGTGTGCGTGAGTGTGTGTGTGTGAGTGTGTGTTAGAGAGAGTGGTGAAAACGAAATTAGGCAAATTTAATGAATTTATGCTGGTGGCGTCTCTTTTGTAATTTGAGTGCGCGCGCAGCGATGTAAGTGACCTGCTTAGTCCTCGGTTAAGTGGCTTTGCTTCTAGGCATGTCAGAGGGGCAGCTGCTGGGAAACGGACAGGGGCAGGGACAGGGGCAGATGAAAGAGGAGCGCAATGGATGTGGAATGGCATCTAGATGTGTGTGCAGTGAGGTTTGCGGACTAACGGCAATTTGCCAGCAGTTGGCTTCGGTGGGAAACCTATAAATGGGATAAGTGTGTGTGGAATACGATTTAATGTTCTGTGGTTGGTTAATGCTCCTCCAAGAGGTATTAACTAAGATAACATTGGTAGCTGCGATGAGAATAATGCCAGAGAGATGATCACCTTTAATAGACAACATTTTCTTTTTGTGATCTCATATATCAGTTCTATCTTACGGATATTTCCATAAAAAACATAATACTAAAGACCAGCAAATAATACTGGAAACGGTATGAGAACAAGTATTCGTACCAGAAATAAATTATATATTGAAGACCCGAAAACGCAGAAGTTTGTACCGGTACTTCTTCTATATATATATTTTTCTAAAATTATTTTTTTATATTTTGTCTGTCCCGTATATAACCTTGCTTTATTTTGAAAACCAGCAAAAAATTAAGCATATAAAGTTAAGATGCTTCTACTTTCAACAAAATATAAGAATTGATGAATAAAAAATTGAATACTAGACATACGACAAAACAATTTATTTTGCAATTTTTAAGGGATCTTAAACGATCGAATTAATTTGAAGGATCGGATCATTTGGAACGGGCGGATCATGTTAAACGGGTACAAAAGTAGTTTGCAATCGAATTAGATTCTTGATTCTGTGCAGGGACGAGGGTTTCAAGCGATGCCACATGAGAAACCACGGATCAACATAGGGAAACACATGATAGTCGCTAAACAGTTTTAGCAGCGCCGATATTAATTCCGAACTGTATCCTAACTTACAAGTGTATTTGTCGGCTTCAAACTCAAACTTTCGCATGAAATAGAAGACAATCCAATTGGTAATTGTGAGATACAGTGGCATCACATACTTGTACACAAGCCAATATCCAACAATGGGTGGATAGAAGGTTTTTGGAAATCCCGCAGCCTCGTACAACACGGATTGCCTGTAGCAGGTACCAAAAATAATCAGATACATGAGGAGGGTGGCATGTACCATGCAAAATACTTTGTGAGAGTGTTGGTAGTACCAATGGGATAGTTCATGTGCAATATAGGCAACCAGCTGGTCATCCTTCAAGCCCTTACCGATCTCATCCGGCTGCAGCTCCGAATCCGGCCTGCCATGGTTCCACAATATATTCTCCAGTATAACCACTTGTCGCTTACAAAAGCAGCCAAAGGCAAAAGCCGTCGCATTATTTGGATGAAATGTACGTATGATGTAGACACAGTCAGTTGGAAACTTAAATTTCGGCAGCAGATCATTCAGGGCATTATTTAAGGGACCCGCTGATAGCTTTGATTGCTTACCAAAGAATGAAATGCCATACAAGTTGATAATTAAATGAAAAAGGAGAGTTGTAACAAACAGAAATCCCCAAATCCAAAGAACAAAGTAGGTCCCGCCATGACTTTCGATGAATAGAAAAATCGTCGTCAGCGGAATTAGTGCCACCTGCAGCAGGACAATGAGGAGGGCAAATGAGCAGAGCAGACCCACCAAAGGTATCGCTTTATCCGGGCTGACATCATAGAAGGGCTCCAGCACCAGCTTGGTATAGAAGACTAGCGGTAGGCCACGTAGTACCATGTAAGAGGTGAAGAGACCGACAAACGCAATACTCTGCCAGATCAGATCATCAACTATGCTGTAGAAGCTGATGATGACTCTCCAAAGAGCGGGAAGGACTCCGAGGTATAGTTCGAAACAACTAAAAATGGCATCGAATATGTAGGACAGTAGCTTCTGTTCAACTGCATGACCCTCGTCGACTTTCGCCAGCTGAAAGTCGTCCTTCGACATGACGCTTTGCATCTCCATTGGAAGCTCCTTGACCCATTGGCATAATCGCAGCTGCCGCCAGCAAAGATACACATGAAACACGTTGCGCACAACGCACATCAGGACCAGAATGTGACGCAGGAATACCGGATCAGACAAAGTGAAAGAGTCGGGCGCCCAACGGTTGCCTATGCCTGTGTACAGGATTACCATCGGCTGGCTCTGCATCGGGTCCTGGTATAACGAATAGCCCATGGCAAAATCGCTTGATTAATACTTGTGTGGAGTTGTATTGCACTCTTAAATATGCAAACTCCAAGCAATTGATGCTGAGTGGGAAAGTGAGAGTTTAATCTGACTCCCCATCGAAAATCTATGTGTATTCCAGAGTTTGCTCATCTCGTCTTACTTTTCGAGCACTCAGTCGTCGTCTTATTTGTTCAGAGAATCGGTTGCTAAGACGATTCCATCTCGAAGTATTCTACTGTACTTACATTTTAGTAGCCCACAATTCATGTCACCAGCAGACTCATTACCAATATTTATCGACCTAATGGGGTAAGATCTCTAGCCACTGTCACCGTCACCACCACAATACAAAACTTGTCATAAGAATTTTTGAACGTTTGGCAAAAAGTGAACACCCACCTCCTTCATGTTTAAGGGCAAAGTCGAAAGTGAATTGGCTTCATTGCGTCTAAATGTGGTGTCCAACATCGACAGATGCCCGAGGCTTACAGCTGGCCACCCGCCAGCGACACCAGCAAGTTTCTTATCTCAGTCCCGACTGCTTTTCCTTCCATTGAAATTGAACTGACAGTTTTCACGGAGGCTAAGAGTTACATTTAATGATGTCTGCACAAATATTGGATCCCCGCTCTCCGGCCTTTAAGCTACACTGGCTCCTGACAACTTTAAAGACTGTAATGGTTGGGTAATAAAATTTACTGAGATGCGGCAGCCTTGACTTAAACTGAAATTTTAATTGAAACTTGCGACATGTACTTGCCAAAAAGAAAAAATTCTCATTGTTGGTATACACTCATTTATTTTCCAAAAATTAAATTAAAGGTGAGACAATCTCAACCTGCGCAAGTACATACATATTTCTTTTGTGTTATGAGTTTAGTTTTTGTTCTTGTTGTGCCATAAAGTTATCCAAAAGTAAATTGAAGAATTTTCAAACAAAGGTCGCAAAATCTTTTGCAGCCTTTGCTCTTTGTCATCATCAAAGGAAACGACGGGAATGATCCTTTGCTCTTTTGCTTTAGCCAGGGCTTTGGCTGCGGCTCCTTCTACACACGACGCGCTCCGGTTCAGTTTTAGGTAATATATTGTATTAAATTAAAAGATTATCACATCATATTTTAAAAATTGAATTTGCAATATAGTTTAAACAGTGATTTGTTTTTCATTTTTCTTATGTTTTTGTTAAATATCTTTAAGTGTGGCAAATTGCTGCCGTAATAGACAGCGTCAAATAATTTACAAATTACAAGTTGCTAACATAAAATGCTATGTTGATATTGATGTAGTTTGAGTTCAAGAATACATATAACCTTAATCGGGTTAAGTTGTCTTTCAAATGGATGAAAGTTGTACGAAAACTTAATTGTATCTATTACTTAATTTAACTTAAAATCTAGCGCTGCTTCTTTTGCTATTCAAATTAACTGATTCTAAGTAGTTGGTTTTGGTTAGCTTAATCGAAGCGCGTGTGTCTACCGCCTCCATCGCCGCCATTTCTGTTGCCAAAGCCACCGCCATCGCCGCCACCACCTCCAAAGCCACGACCATTGCTTAGGCTACCCTTCTTGAAGCCACCACCGCCGAAACGACCACCTCCGCCGCCGCCACCATACCGGGAGCGTCCACCGCCACCGTCGTAGCGGGAGTTGCGGGCAAGGTTCTCCAGTGCGGGATTGATTTCCTATAATTATGAGAATGAACCCGTTTAATAATTAAATTACATAAATCAATTTTTCTTTTAGCATACTTGATTAGCCTCTCTTAGCACATCGACCAGCGCCTTGGCCTGCTTGGCATTGTTTTTTGTGAAAAAGGCAAAGGATGTACCCTTGGTATTGGAACGTCCTGTGCGTCCAATGCGATGTATGTAGTCCTCGCTGTTTTGGGGATAGTCAAAGTTGATAACATACTTAATGCCATCGACGTCTGCATGTGGGAATAGAGATTGATAATATAGGTTAGCATTTTGAATTTTTTTTTAACGGCTTAGTTTAAAGTCAAGAACAGTTTTCAAATTGCCAAATGGTTTTTTCTTTCTTCTGTGCTCGTTGCAACAATTTTTAGCGTTTTTTCCGAGACGTTTTACACTTTGAACACACTTGTCTTTTTTGATTCGCTTTTGGATAAAGTTTATTGATATTTGTATTCTTTTTGTCATGTTGGTCGTTTTTACGAAAAAAAAAGAAAATGTTTCAAAATGTACGTTACCTTCTTGGTGCTACAAATTGTTTCACTCAATTTCTCTCAATCAAAATCTCAAAGTTTTGTGGCGTCGCACAGCTCGTGATCCAAACTCTCCCCAAAAAGGTCGCATGATGAAGCGAGCGGCGAGAGTTTGTTGCATTGAGCCGCGTGCGCCTCATCTGACTCGACTCGACTCATTAGATTTGGGGGGCCAGGCCAACCGATATAACCGCATCCTCCGTTCAGAAGGTGGAGGCGCGATTTGTCGACCAGAGAACTTTAAGCAAGCGGCGTGTCCAGGATCAGTTGCCACCGACATTTCGACGGGCAATGGCGGCGCAGGCAGACGGGCGTTGGGCGTGGTGGCCCAATTGGTAGCTAGGCACTCAGCATCAGCAGCAGCAGCAGCGACGAAGACGGTGACGACGATACCGACGACCACTACGAACGACGACATCAGCATTTACCCACACAGCTCTCAATATAGCATCTCGATCTTAAAGCGTTCTCCGCAAACATATGTACATACAACTTATCAGCAGCGTGCAATCTGATGGTGTGTGGACATGGACGTGGCTTAGCATGTGTGTGTTTGCCATTGTGTTTCGTGTGCATGTGTGGATCTGGTGGTGCATCCTCTGGCTCAGCATTGGGGGAGACCGATGATTGATTCTGTGATTCTGTGTTGCTGTTGCTGCCTGGCTGAAATTTGTGGTGTGTGCTTAGCAACCGGCCGGCCGACGATGTCAGCCTCCCAGATGGTTTGCCTGCTTTGTAGCGCCGCCTTCAATTGGCTTTGATGCCGTCTTGTGACAAAACGTGACTTTGACCGTTTGCTTGCTTGTTTTTGGTTTGTAGGTTGATTGCTTGTCTGGTTGGTTGGTTGGCTTTATTACTTGGTTGCTACAATCGAGGGCAACACAATGCAACTCTTTCTCAAACTGACTGCAGAGGCCACGTATGATGCATGATGTTGGGGATTTTCGTCTCGTATGCGAATTCGTTTACGTTGATCGCGCGTCCGTGCGGCAGCCAAGCGAACACGACTCGATCATGTCAACTCTATACATTTTGCTCACTGATGACATTAATATTTATCATTGATTTTTTTTCATTCAGTTTTTGTATTAGCAAAAGTCGCTCAAGTTACGAGTACAGGTATTGGAACTTGTCGATTGTCTTTTATCCTCCCCATCATACTACAATAAACGGCCTCTGTAAACAAGAAAGAAGGAAGAGACAAGAGAGAGAGAGAGAAAGGCAGAGAGAGACATACACACAGATAATGTGTGTAACAAAACAAGTCACATTACATTAAGGGCGGGGCGGGACGAGGTGCATGGGTGTGGCGGGGTAGGAATAAAAATGTATGTTGATTATTAAAGTTTGGCTTTTTGGACTTATGACTAAACTGTTTTTGTTTATATATATTTTAACTGATGTTGCACACGCTAATTCGTTCTTGTCTTACATCTAGATGTGGATGAGGGGACTGGGTTTCTTGTTTCTTGGAACGGCATTGGCAAGTGGATGTGTGTGTTTGTGTGGGTGTGTGTGAGTGTATTGTGTCAATTACACGTGCGTGTTAAGCAATGTTTTTATGGGAGGATGGTGTGTCTATTATTTGTGGCTATGCCATTGTAGTCAACTGCATAGATAATTTGGTTCAACTGAAACTTACCCAATCCACGGGCCGCCACATCAGTGGCCACGAGAATGTTGGACTTGCCGGAGCGGAACTCGCGTAGAACAAAGTCACGCTCTGACTGTGATTTGTCGCCGTGAATGGCGCCACATCGCACACCGAAACTGCGAATGAATCGCACAAGATTATCCACGCGACGCTTTGTTTCCACGAATATGATGATTTTGCCGGGATTCTCGCTGGTGTCATATATGTCAGACAGAAGTGTCTTCAATCTATTTTTGGGGTGAATAAAGTTGTTTAATAAATAAAACTATTAGGCTTATTAAAAACTGTTCTTACTTCTCCTCCTTGCTAAATTCGTCGCACACATCGACCACTTGGCGGATGTTGTGATTTGCAGACAGCTCCAATGAGCCAATGTTGATTTGAATATAGTTGCCAAGGAAATCCTCAGCCAGCTGCTTAACCTCTTTTGGCCACGTGGCACTCCACATAAGAGTTTGCCGATCGGGACGAATCTGCGAGACAATCTTGCGAATTTGGGGTTCGAAACCCATGTCCAACATGCGATCAGCCTCATCTAGCACTAGATACGTGCATCGTTTAAGATTGGTTGAACCCGCTGAGAGAAAATCAATGAGACGTCCAGGTGTGGCAATAACAATCTCACAGCCACGCTGCAGATCTCGCATCTGACCGCCCTTCGGGGCGCCACCAAAGACGCAAGTATTGCGCACATAGGAGGACGAACCGAACTCGGTGGCCACCTGCTGGATCTGCTGTGCCAGCTCGCGGGTAGGCGCCAGCACCAACGCGATGGGTCCATCGCCGCGCTGCAGCGGCTGTTGGTTGTTGATGTGTACGATTGCGGGCAGAATGTAGCCCAGTGTCTTGCCGGAACCCGTTTTGGCAATGCCGACAAAGTTGGCACCACCCATGGCAATTGGCCAACCTTGAGCCTGAATTGGTGTTGGCGATTTGTAACCTTGACGGCGAATCTCCTTCACCACATAATCGGGCAGGTAAGCCTCAGCGAAATCTTGTATGGGATTGGCCGCCTGACCGCGGACTGTGATCTCGTGTTCATCGCGGTAACGTTGCACTTCATATGGTGACCGATTGGCTACCGTGGGATGTTCCTGATAAAAGTTCTTTTTGAACGGAGTCAAATTGGAAAAGTCTACTGGGCGCATCGGCAAGTCTTGGCTGTTGCCACCACCACGTCGATCACCGCCGAAACCTCCACCGCCGCCGCCACCAAAGCGTCCTCCGCCGCCGCCACCGCGATCATCGCGACGTTTCTCAATGCGACCATTGCGAACACCGTGATAGTCATTACCTCCACCGCCACCAAAGCGTCCTCCACCACCACCGCGTCTATCGTCATCGCGATCGCCACGACCGCCACGTGCGCCGGAACCAAAGTCGCGGTCGTGAGGTGCCCTGTTAAAACGAGAATATGCGAGGTCAATTAATTAAATATTATTATTCAATCACTTAAAATATTTTCTAGTGCTTTATAAGAGTTAAGCGCACTTTGATCGTCGCATGCTGTTCGGTAGTCCAACGATTTTTGACTGACTGGCAACGCTAAACATCTGACAACATTGATGAAGAAAGCAAGCGAGGTGCGAGAGAGGGAGACAGCAATACAACCGCAATAAACTTAAATAAAACTAATTGCGTGTTAGGGAAATTAAATAAATTTCGAATAATGCAAACAGTAAGGTAAATTTGATTGACAACAACATGCAATAATAGCAACATACCTAAAAGACATATGTATGGAAATGTAACCACACTTACAAACATCAATAAACCCGCCCCCCAATTGCTGAACTAAACAACTCGGCACCTGGCAGTGGCAGCCAAAACACAAATGTTACAGCTCTGACATTAATCAATTATACATACATACACATATTTATCTACATAATGTGCGGGGTACGAGTGCAGCTCGTAAACTACCTACAAAAATAAAATTTGGGTTGTTCTTTCCTCTATTTATTGTAGACAGCAACAGACAGACACGCTAACCTGGCCAACTAAAAGAATAAAATGCTGAACGTTTATTAGACAGCAAATGTCTTGCCTTTGGTTCGTTCGCCATGCTTGTCTCTGTGTGTGCGGCGAGTGTGTATGTATCTGTCTCTCTACCTGTCGCTCTTTGACATGCAAAAAGGCAAATCGTGTGCGCACACGACAATCAACGGGCGGACAAACTCTCATAATCAATTGGCGTTATTTGACATTTTAAACTAACAAACTGCAAAGGTTAGACAGAGACAGAATACCAACCAAGAAATGGCATCAGATATGACAGCTGACAATATAAAATCGTGGGCACACAAACTATGCTAAAAAGTGTTATACGTGTATCAAACACGCGAAAATTGCCGCCAATACATAGATACGCACACATACACTTAAATACTGAAGCACGCTGTGTCTGCGTGTTCGTGTTTAGGGCATACAGACAAATTAAAATGCTATAAAAAAGCAAACGAACTAAAGACACGTTTCACAAATCAAGCCAATTCTTTTTATGACGTACACTGAATATTTCACCCCCCTTCTTTAAATTGTTCTTGTTATTTATTAGTTGTATTTTGCGGGGAGAAACGGTGGAAAATAAAATTAACTAAACCATTTCCGTTATTTGCTTTCCCTTCGCCGTTCGTAACTCTCCATTAATTACTCATCGCTCGAAGCATACAAAAATTTACGAACGCTGAGCCAAAAGGCAAGAAAATGGCGACGGAAAAAAACCAACGCTTATATAGTACATACATTTATATACGTATTCACATGCACACGCACACATGGTTCATGAACATGTTTTTTTTGCATTTCAATTTACTCACATTATTCCTTCAATTTTGATTTCCTCTGATTGCTCGTCTGGGTCAATAAAAAGTGATTTCCTCGTGCGTCTGGACTCAGTAGTCTGCTTGTCTGCTGGGACTGACTCGTTCACTGCTCTAAACGTTTCAAATCGAGTTGACGACAAATGAAACGCACGCTGTGCCTGCTGGGAGCAACTAAGTAATATTCTAGTTGAAGATACTGCTGACTCCTTGTTAAGCCGGCTCCCTTGGAACTGCTGTGGTTGTTCTCTGCAGTACGAAGCAAAACTGCTGTTGCTGGTTGTTCTGTTGGTCAAGCAAAAAAGAAAATGGCGACGTTGCGTTATACATTTTTCCACGCTACTTGGTGAAATCAATAAGTTGCGCCAGCTGCACATGGGCAGTGTGGACACTTCGTATGTTTTTCGCGACACATATTGCACTAATTTAAGCATATTTAACTTATACTACAATACTCTTTTAAATAATTCTATTTTTTCCCTAATTATTACACAAAACTCGTGCAAGCAGATGCGCGCGTGTTCTTACCTAACCTCGTCCAAAATGGAAATGAATCGAGGTTGTCAAAGCGTTCGGAATATTTGCATGACGTAGCCACCTGACAAGAAATACTACAGCCAGTTTAAACGTCTGGCAACCTCTAAATTCCTAAAAGTGCGACAGAAAAAGTAGAGACTTCTTTCAAAACTAAATAAATTTCTTAATTTTCAAACTAGATTATTGCTTAGTTTTAGTAATATATTTCTTTATTATGGAGTCTGTTAATTTTGTAGATGAATATTTTTAAGTTCTTCCTTCTATATAAGAATAATGGGTTTTGTTTTAACTAAATTCGAATAGATAATGTTTATTTAATTATTAATTTATTGTTAAATTATTACCCAATTAACTAAAAATATAAGCACAAATAAATTAAACGCCGTAAAGCTCTATAACCGGAGCCGGCGCCGTTCAAATCGTTCCAGTTAAGTTCCGTTCTCGTTCATCGTTAGAGCATCAGAGCACGCGCGTAACTGGCGCCATCTTCCGCCACTATTTTTAACTAATGCTGTCACAAGGCTTTGTGGCAGCTCTGTTTACTTTGTTGAGCCACAAATTCAATGTAACCAAATTAATATTGGGTTTCGAGGTTTTTTAAACTACACGACATACTAAAACTATGATTAAAAATTTCTGCAAAATGAATGTTTGTTTATAGTGCAGCCTAATGACATTTTAGCCATTTTTTTTTAGCTAGATCTGGCTATTTTTAAAGTATGTTTCCTAGAAAGATTTGGATCGTGTTCGCTCTCCAGTCAGAAAGAGCTATTTTTTCTAAAATGTTGGCAGCACTGGTGTGGAAATAATGTTTTGGCCGAAATGGCTGTTCATCATTGCCAAATTGCTTAATTTGATCTTATTTCGAATTTGAAATTTTCATCAAATTATTTATTTGTTACAAAGTTTTGCATTGAGAAGTTTAAAAAACTAATTGATCAGAATGTTGTGTGATATAGCAGATAGCTTTTGACATCAACTTTCAAAGTCAAAATGTATTTTATTTCGAAAAAGTTTAAATATTTGAAGCAAAAACATTAGTTGTTGGGTTGGTTAATGATTATATAATTTATTAAATTGGTGAATCAATATGATTCATAAATATGTAGTGAATATCTAAACATCTACAAACCTAGCAAGTGACAAAAGCTTTTGTACATTTTAGCGCGCCGTCCTTCCAAGCAGCCATAAAGATCGTTAATCTTGAGGCAATCAATTTTGCTAATCGTCTTTCGCTGTCCAATTCGCACGCCCGGTTGGAGAGGCGTCATTGTTGGCTTTTCGCCCTTCTTTTTGCTGAAATAGAACTCGCCATAATGCATCACCGAATTGTAATCGTAGTCAAATGAATATTTGCCGCGCTTCCGTGAGACGAGCTTGAAGTTCTTTTTAAATCGGGGCACTATATTGTCCCAGTGTATCTTAACGTAGTTGTCCCGATCTGCGCGTGACTGTTCGTGATATATTCCAATGGCGTGCATTAGCTCATGCATAATGCGTCCCTCGCTGCTGAAGCAATGGGCACTCGTCTCGTCTGGCCGCTGCAGTGCGACAACCTGCTCCCCTCCCCGCTTGCCTACGTACGACCAGCAACCCTGGGGACCATCTACGGGCGGCTCGATCAACAGATAATCCTCCACCTCTCCGTCGTAGGGCACAAATTGGATGCAGGTCAGCGAGTTGAATGTCTTTAAGGCATGCACAATGGCCTCACGCTCCTGGCTTCTGTAGCGCGCACTTATTTCGAATGGTATTGTGCCATTTGGCCAAAGACGCTTTGGATGACGCATGGGATTCACACCCAGACGCAGGCTGATGTACGTGTAGGGATCGATGGCGATGTCACCCTGAAACAATCGCGGCATTGTCTCTGGATCATCGATGCCCAGATCATCGTTGCCAATATCGGGTCCAAAGGGATCATATTCGTCTACGAAGAGAGCTGTTATTGAGGATCCTTGAGATTATTTGGACTACACACCTGCCGACAAGCTGGTGAACTCGTGATCAAAGAAATCCACACCTGCCGGATAACGGACACTTTCTCTGCCAGATGGCGAACATATAACCGGCATTATCCAGAGCAACCACAGTGGCCAAAGTGAATGTTTGCGCATTATAAAGCTTGGATCTGTCTTCGTTATTAATAGTGTGATTTAAGTTTGTTTACTTTGCCTCTTAGTGCCATGCCGATTCCTCAATCGAAGCCAAGAAGATCCGATCCGATCCGAACCGAACTAAACTAAACCCAACTGAGCTGCTGCACATAAAAACGTCAACTAAACCCGCTAACAAGTCTCGGCTCGGGCAGAGCGACTATCGACTACATCGAGCCAGCTTGTATTTAATTTATGCGAAATGTGCGAAAATAAAAACTAAATAATGTTGGGCATCACATCGGCGGCATCCGGTGTCAGGGCAATGAAGGTGGAAGTGGAGTCGCTGACGGTGTCGCTGACGGTGTCGATGTCGGTTTCGATGTCGCTGTCGCTGTCGATGCCGAAGTTGCTGTTGTTGCTGTCGAATCGAACAGCTGTGAGCGTTGTTGCTCCGTCGATCGTCGACTACTCGCATATCCAACTGGGCGCTCTCGTAATTTAATGCCGCAATGGAAAAAGCGATGTCTAAGTGAATGGCCTACGTTTTCCATACCCTTCTGAAAGGCATAACTAAACTGTCAGGTTCTTTGATATTTGTAATGTTGACCAGTATAGTTTCTACCGTTTTTATATTTATTTTTTAATCTTTTAAAGATTATATCATATTATTTATTTATTTATTCCTTGAAAATGTTTGCTAGATTTTTTGAACTATTGCTTTACTTTGGGTAATGATTATTATAAATTATTAATTATATATTTAATCTAAATTATATTGTTGATTATTATGATTATTTCAACTTTAACCGTCTTAACTTTTGAAAAAGGTATTCGAAATTCGACTTATCGACAAATTCGTTTTATTTCTGTGTTGTTGCTATTGTCGTTGGTCAGGCATACGTTTTAATATTATAAATAAATAAATTTCGCAAAATTGATTTCGACGACCGGAGGCCCAGCACGCTGCATTTCGTAAACTTTTCGAGTTGTTGTGTTAGTTAGTTTGTTTGTTTGTTTGTTTGTTTGTTGTACAAAATGGTTGTTGTTGTCGTTCAGCTTAGCCGATGTTGTTTAAGCGCAGACCAAAGAGCAACATTTAAGCAAACACTTTGACATGACCGCCTTTGGTGGCAATCAACTTGAGTAAAATTGTAACCGACTGACAGATTGACAGACTGACAAACTGACTTTCAGTGCGTCTGTTGGTTTCAGTTTCTATTTGCCTATCTTCATCTTTGAGCTTTGCATTTTAATCGCTCATCATTAATTAGTCGAAACTACTTACGACGTATTTCATCTCAATTAGCACAATAACAACAACAACAACAACAACAACCCGAGTTCAGTTAATCACGATAAATTTGGAATTTAAATTCATTTGTAAATTGAATGTGTGTTTGGTAGGTGGACTTTGAATTGGTTCGTAAATAAATCATTTCGAGAGTGCACCCAAATGACTTTTGAGATATGCAAATACTCAATTAAAAGATATCAATAGACTATTCACTTGAGCACTTACTTGTCTTTCACTAATCTTCAGCTCAACTAGTATAACTAATATTATATATTATGATTATTATGTTTTATTACATGGGAATTACAAGTAGTCTTTGTGATATTCCAATTAAAGTGATACGAGTTCGAGAGAAGTAAATCCCAGTGGCTAACCTCTCGACAAGTTGACACTCTCAGTTGACCTGGTCAAGTTGTTGTTCCCCCTCCCCCTCCCCTTTCCACTCTTAAAGCAGCAAAGAAGCTTACCATAAAAGAAGAGACAACAAACCCGCTGACAAGACAAACGACTGATTCAAAGTTGTCACGTAATAAAACACAGAAAGCAAAAATAATGCGCTGAAAGTGAGAAACAATCGCATGAAAAATAATAAAATTCAAATAAATTTGCATTTTTGTGCGAGCAGCGGCAACAACGAATTGAACAATGTACAAATCGTTATTTGATTTGATTACGTAATGACGTCACACACAAAAACCATGCCCCAATTTTCAACCCCTCATTCGCTTACCCTTTCACCCTCTCCCCATATCTTAGAGAGTTGTCGTCTGCTTTTATTTTCAGCTTTGTTTTTATTTTTATTGTTTGTTTTGCTTTGTTTTGACACCAACCAAATAGCGATATCTCCAATTAGATTTTGAATTGAATTAATTGAGTTGCATTAAAGCACTTTGTGACTTGTGGCTTTGTTGACCAAGGGACCAAGGCAGGTCCCCTTTCACTTCCCCTACCGCCAACAACTGCATTAATCCGTATAATACAAAGATAATATTTACCACTTCCACTCAAATGAATATCTTAATTTTTATTCTCCAAATGTTTACAGCTGAAATTTGCTGCTACTTTGTTGCGTTTTAAGAGGAGGAGGCTGCTGGCCAAGTTAATGCGAGGAAGAAGGGATTTGCGTATTAATTATAGCGCTGGCGAAATGAAACTTTTATTCTTTTGCTCTCAATACAGCGAACGCAGAAACTTTTTCCTGTTGTCATGGAGAATTCTATGCTGCTGCATAAAATGCAGAGAAAAGCCAAAACTTTTAATGCCGCTAATGTCGATTTTTAGTTACATGGCCCAGTAAGCTTATAGAGAGTTACGTGAGTGTGTCGGTGGATAAGCTGCATCCGTCCAAGTCGGCTTAAGTACTTAAATATTTTTGGCCAAGGAAAAGTTCTGTGCTTCCTTTGACTATGACATTCAGCAGACAAAAGCATATTCCTTTCATACACGCAAATGCAAGGAACAAAAGATGAAATATTTATTATTATTATTATTTATTGAATATTGTTCTTAATATCGGAACCGTTAATTGGAACTAACGGTTTAGTACCTAAGCCAATGGCTTAACAGAAATTGACTGAAAACCTATACGTATTGTGAAATATTTGTTTTCTCAATTTTTAACGTTAAATAAAATCCTTATGGTGGAAACTTAAAGTAGATGCTGGTGCCTTTCATTTCCTCCTAGCCTTTCTGTTTAGTATAAAGCAACACTTTTAACTAGATTCTAACACCTTTCATATTCTTGTAAAAAATCATGCCGAATTGTACCAAACATTTCATTTGTATAGTGGCTATTTTTCAAGTCTTCAGAGTATCACAACTTAATGAAAGTTTAACCGATTTTCAAGCGGAATCGGATCATTTTTTGGCCTCTATATTCATTATGGATTCAAATTTTATTAATTTCTTGTATCTAGAACTTAATTGCCTTTAATTCAATCGGGAAAATAATGTAACTTATATGTGTTGATTATCGCATTTTCTATTGCTTGGAAAAATTCAATTCATTTCACATATATGTATGTGGAAAAGTTTACGATTGCCAAATCGCAGATATGAGTTATATATTCACATTTTTATAGTTGGCTGACATTTGATGTCACTTGAAGGAGGCTCTTGCTCTTTCTCACTCTCTTTATCACACCATCTCACAGCTTCTCTTGTTCCTTTTATTGGGAATATTATCAACATTGCCATGTGCACACAATTTCATTCTGTCGCACTCACACACACACACACACACACACACATTCACACTCACCTCCACACACCACTCCACACACATAACATCAGCATCAAAAATGGTAAATGTCCCGTTGGAATAAACAAAGAAGGAAAAAAGAAATAATAATAATAAAAAGAAATCGCTTACGTAGGCATTTTGTGAAGTATGTAAATCGATATTAACGCCGCGCTCGGAAAACGTGTAGGAAACTGCGAATAAATGCCACATAAGAAATATCGTTGATAACGCATCGCAATTCAGGAATTTGCATTATAAAGGTTCTGCATATTCTGCAGCAGTTGCGTTGGAACGGGAACGGGAACGGGAATGGGAACGGGATCGGAATCGGGAACTGGAGAATGTACACATCAGGATATTTTAAGAACTTGCGTGGCAGTTATAAATTATTTACAGTGCCGCCTTGTGTCACAAGGCACATCAATGGATGGTTATCCTGAGTCCTTACTCCTAAGTCCTAAGTCCTCAGTGAATTGCTGTCCATTGGGGGCCGACACACGCAATGTTCATTTAGATGCATGACCCCCGATAGCGAACACTTTGCATTGCCTACTTTTAGGCAAATTAGGCAACTAAGAAATCCTCAAAATGTTGAGATTTGATAAACAGTTTAACGAGTTGCCACAAAATCAGAAACAAACTGCAGACTGACTGCTTAAGTCGGAAATTAAAAGCAACTAAATGTTCCGCTCTATCTGGCTAATAAATCAAGCTACCCGGTCCGGAGTTGCTTTCAACGTTGGCTATAAATTCAATTTGTTGGCTCGCAGTCCCGACTCTAGATGCCAACTCCTTGGCTGGCACTGAGGACACGCGTACTGATGCACAAACCTGCCGTCATTTGTCTTTTCCGTGTCCGTCTCTAACTGTCTACGTGTGTGTGTGTGTGTTTGTGTGTGTGCCGCGCGTTTATCACATTTTATCAATTGTCCAAATGTATACGCTGCTCAATCAGTCGTCCTAAACAGTAAGACAGTCAGGCGGACAGACAGTCGGACGGACGGACGGACGGACGGTGAGGGGCACTTTTAACATTTGTATGCCACACCGCACAATTAATGAAAATTTTAGAATTTGCCAATCTATAATTACATCACTGCTAGATGCTGGGCATTTGTCTGTGGTTTAACCTTGTTGTGAATTATGTTGCTGCGGTTGCTGCTTCATTTGTCCTGAACTGAGGACTGAGGCATCGCGGCGAGGCTCTCAAGTCTAAGGATTTCCGGGTCAGACAGGCAGTTGAGGATTGAGGCGGGCGATGCGGACAAAAGAGAGAGAAAAGAGGGGAAGGGAGGTGGACGCTAAAATCAAATGAGTTAGCTGCGCGGCGACGCTTTCCCTGGGGAGGCATGAATTTGAGTTATGAGTGAAGCGCCACTTTTACGGGCAACCGTAAATTTGTGACGCTCTTCCCGTTCCCATGCTCTGCTTGTGCAAGGTGTTGGCGGACGGACCACGGGAGCGGCACAAGAGGAGAAGCTGGGTAAGGGCATGCGGAGGGCTTAATATTCACACCTTTTGTTTTTGGGCCCAGGTCGAGTTATTAATGCGCACGCATTACGCTTGATAGTGATGGGCATCAGCCGCGGGTGTTCACCGAGGAAGGGGGGAAGGCGGGAAGGCGGGAGTTTGTGGCATTACGTCGCGTCGTCTTCTTGCTGGATGGTCGGCTGATTGCTGATGGGTCAAGCTTTATTATTTACTTTCTGTTTATGCCCCCCGCTGCCGCCCTCTGCTCTTATTGTAATTGAAAGGTATAAATAACATTAGGCAAACAGCAAATAAATTTATGTTGAGTGTATTGTGCTCTGCTAAGTGTGTGTGTGTGTGAGTGTGGGAGTGTGGGAGTGTGTACGTGTGTTGTGTGAGTCGCCTCTGACCTTTGTACAGGGTACAAAGCACCCTTTTGGGGCTGTGTTGCGTGCCACTGCCAATGCCACAGCCAATGGCTAATCTCTCTTGGCCATCAAGGACTCGCAGTCGGCATCGAAGTCGAAGTCGAACTCGAAATCGAAATCGAAATCGGAATCGGGTCTCATCATATTTTATCAATTTATTGGCAGTTTTTTTGGCTGACCGGGTGGGCTGTATATCAAGCTGTTATTTATTATTTACACTACACATTGATTACTATTATTGCTGATATTATTATTTGTATGTATGCACGTCTGTCCGCCTGCCTGTCTGTCTGTCTGTCTGCCTTGCTCGGGGTCTCTTATCAAATTTGCCGGCTCCCTTTCGCCTCGTTCTCTCTATACATTTTTCGCTCCATTTTGCCAATTTTTCATCTTATTTATGAACTCTCGACGCTTTGCTGGCCCTTAAGGTATTTGCCAAATGATAAATATTCCTTTTGCTGTTCCTGCTGTGTTTGTTTGTGTTGTTGTCATTGCTATTACAGTTGCTGTTGCTGCTTTGATGCTCTTGCTTTCTCTCTACTATTTTGCATACAAAAATACACAGATATTTGAATACATAAATACTTATAAATTTTTATTTATTGCTTTTTTTTATAATTGAATTTGAATAATAAATAAAATACAACACATTGCCTTCCGGCTACATGCAAAATGTGTGTGCGTCTTTCATTGTCGTATTGTTGGTTATTAAATTGTTGTTGTTGCATCTTCTTCAGGGCGCTAGACAATAAATGTGTTTAAAATTGACAAATGATATGCATCGCCGACAAACTTATAAATATATCTAAACTGTTGCTAGATTTACAGATGCCAAATTTATATCAGTAAATTTGTTTTTTTTTGTAGATAATAAATATACATTCTTTATATATCTAAACCGCATTTTTTTTCACATATATTTCAGACATTTTAATGATTAATTGTTGTAAGTTTTTGAGTTTTTTTTTTAATATATTTCATCTGTCTTATGCTGGAATATAAAGAATTTAACTTCAAATATAAAAAGTTGAATTTTTTTAGCATTCCATTGCAGATATTAAAGAACTTTTCTCTTCTTTATTTATTTTTCATTTCAGAATAAATCAGTCGTCCTTAACAGTTGACACAGTTTGTTCAACTTTGGACTTTACTTCTATCAAAGTAGTTTCTTAGCTTAATTGGAAAGGGGATTAAGTTGTTTGCTTCTGGTTTTAAAAGCAATCTATACCATTGGACTTATTTCAGAGCACAGCCATAAAATAAAACTAAATCAGCTTTTCGTGAGGCACATACATATATGAAAAGGCAACCTGATGAGTATTCCATATAAAATATGTATGTATGAAACAGTCGACGTCAATTGCATTTGTAGTGGCTGCGGTTGCGTGTTGTCAGCTCACTCACAAGTCCAGTCGAGTCGATTCGAGTCCAGGGGAGTCCAGAGGAGTCCAGTGGAGTCCACTAAACGACTATTAGCCCCAACTCGATGCGCGCTCTCGCCCAGCTCATGCAAAATGCATGGCCAATGGCTAGACGGTGACTCCGGACGGTGGCCAGACGACGGGAGTGGTGCAAGACAAGTTAACGAGCCGTCTCAGTGGAGCTCAAAGTGTTTGTGGCTAATCAACGCAGAACGGTGATTGTGGTGTGGAGTCCTTTGCTTGCCTGTTTAGTTTATGTGTCATTTAAATTAATCACGGAATGTGATGAAAAGTTTGGCCATTTTGTGTGAAAGCGTGTGTGTGTGTGTGTGTGTGTGTGTGTGTGGACAATGTGTGTTAATTAATTGACGCACATATTTGATTATGGGCCAAGAATTATAAACAACACATTAGCGGTCGGCAACGCTCCACTGACCGCATTTCGAAATGTGTTTCAATATGTGCCCAGACTTGGCTCTTTACGCTCCAATTTCATTGAAATTCGCTGAGTTGGCCTTCTGTCGCAATCCGAAACAAAAGACCATGCAAACCACGTAACGGAAGTGGAAATCGCGACACACACACACACAGACACACACACAGGCGACATACCCACATCGTCCGCACACACCAAATTTAGATAGAGCACATGAAGCAATGGACAGTTGGACGGTTGTGTGGGTGTGTCAATGGGTGTGGGCTGGCCAATTGCCTGCTTACCACAATTTGACGGCGACAGTAGCAAACTAACATCCATGGCTCATTCTCATCCTCATCCTCATTCTCATTCCCATTGTCGCTGATGTGGCGCCAATGTCCATTGCATCTGGCAGCTCAAAACGCGATATGCCCGCAACGATTCTCAAATATTGCAAAATAGCAGTCCGTCAACCGTCAATCGACGCTCGTTGCCCATCGTCAGCCCATCGTCCGCCCAGCGTTCGCCCACATCCGCCAAGTACTCGGACACTATTATTTGTTGCACATGCTCCATGCAACGACAAAAGCGACTGCCGTTTCTGTAGTGCATTCAGCATGTGGGGTTGAATGCAATCCGGTTGCTATTGACTGACTGTGTAGGTAATCGCACATCTGTAAAATGCTCTTACATTCCCATTGCCAAGCAACGTTACATGATGAGTTACGCAAAATGCGTTTCTATTTTATCCCGATTTTGTGGGTCTGTCTCGGCCTACAGGACTGACTCTGTATGAAGCATTTGCATTGATTATACCGGCACTGGCAATGTATGGTAGAATGTCCAAACTGGACAATGGTTATCTCATGTTGCACAATCCGCGTTCTAATTGAAATCTTCGTTGCCGTATGCTATTAGTAGTTGCAGTTGTATTTGTAGTTGCAGTTGTATTTATTGTTGTAGTTGTAGTTGTAGCTGTAGCTGCTGCCTTTATTCTCCAGTTTCGAGCATCATTAGTTCAGCTGATTAAGAAATTTATAGTTGAACATGGAAATTGCATAGCAATCAATGTTGGAATTCCAATTGCTTGAATTCTCAAGTTCTGCTTGCCAAGTTGATTCCAATAACTTTAGCATGTGTTTATGGAAATAAATACTATTAAAGAAGTAATTATATATTATATTTATTTATTTGTTTTATATATTCCTATTGAAATATTTTACCAATTAACTAACTTTCGATAATAATAGGACATAAAGTTCAACATAATTATTAGATTACCATTTTTTATGAGAAGTTACTTATCTAAATTCTTAAATTAAATATATTGCGAATATTAATTGATTTCTATTTAATATTTTTACAAAAAATAGCTAAAGTTATAATTATAATTTCTTCTAATTAAAGTTAAAACTATAATTTCTCTTTTTAGTGATACATTTTGACGTATTATTGATAGCTTCTTTTGCGCGTCTGTAAAGTGTTTGTCAGAACTGGTTATCTTCAATTTATTAGTTTTATTCTTCAAGAACTGCATTTCTTTCTTAAATGTGTGTCGTTAAATATTGACTTTCTATTGTAGTCTATCTATGACTTTGATTCAATCATTAACGGGGTGTCGATTTGCTTGTTATGTTTTACTCGTTTTATCACCTTCTGGCGGCAACAATAATAACCAACTATTAGGGCTTTATGGCTAGAAAATTGCTGTTAATATGCGACCGTTCGTCCATTTCACAATCTAACTGCAACTAACTCGTATGATGCCGGCGTAACAGCTGTCATTTATGCTGTAATTATGGTTTTTATTACCTCAGGCAGTATCGACACTCCCACACTACTTATAGCACTCCATATAAACAAACACACACACACACATACCATTCACACTCACCCACACATACACACACACACACACACTCACACACATGTATATTGAGCTGGTGATGTCAGTGGCGGGTCATAAACTCGATTGATATTGGCATGACCGTTAGATAGGAGTACTCCAATCCGAGAATGCTTCGTTACGAAAATACATACATACATGTAGATGTGTGTATGTTTACATGTGAGCGTGAGTCAAGGGAAGGAAGGGATGGAAGCATTGGTCTGATGCCTGGTGCTCCTTCTGCATTTGGTCGATCATCTGCTTTATTGGCCACTTGCTTTAAATTGTAAATCCTTCAGTCAGAAGCCAAGTCAAATGTCATATGACAGCAGTTTCCACCAAGTTCTACTCCCTCTATGTCTCTCAGTCTCACTATTCGACCCACTGTGTCTGTCTGTCTCTCTTCAT
Organism: Drosophila sp. st01m; assembly: GCA_018901795.1. NCBI lineage: Eukaryota > Metazoa > Arthropoda > Insecta > Diptera > Drosophilidae > Drosophila > Drosophila sp. st01m. Next base: position 5,877,918 of record JAEIFG010001494.1, on the reverse strand, counting down.
CTCTCTCTCTACTTCTCTCTCTTTTCGTCTCTTTCTCATTCTCTGTACTGGCAGTGGCGTAATTGATTCGTGTTAACTCTTGACTGGCAATAGACGAGCATGCCAAGCAAATGTGGCTCGTAGTTGTCCTTCGACTGGTTGTTCCTGCTGCTTCTGCTGCTCCTGCTGCAACTGCCACTCCAATGTGTGTCCTGTGATGTGCGGTGCCAAGGGACTTAACGCTGCCTTTGTATGGGACACATTTGCTGTCATAGATCATGCACTTGGTTAAATCAAAAATTCTTGCTGTCAACTTGCGTTTTAACACACGACTGACTGCAGTCAATGTACCACCTACTACTCCTCCTCCCCCTTCGCCCTCTTCCACTTCCACTTCCACCCACAGCTGCTGGATTTTTAGCACAAGTCGTAATTTGAATTTCATTAGCACAAACCTCTAAGTGATGTTTAATTACATTAAATTGCTCACAACCGAATGTGTGGCAATCCAGCCTCAAGCGTCTCTAAAGAATCCATGAATTTGTATGAAGTGTCGCGACCTAACCCAGTTTAATCTCACGAAATGCAAAAATATTCGCATTTCTTTGTCATTTCTCTTTTCCTCTTTGGCTAGCATGTTCCCACGAACTTTGCAGCACTTTTTGTATACCCTGCCCCCAATCAAGTTGCCAACAACGGGTGAGAGATATCAGTGGATACTTCGAAATTTCCCCTAACGAACCCGCACATATTTTGGATAGCATTTTGGAGAGTATCTTCCAGTTGTACATTGCCTTGCACATTTGCATACTTTTTAAGGGAGCAGCACTCTGCTCGGCTTACCTCGCTGGCAAGCAAGCGAATATGATAACTAACGATGATTGAACGCTTTCGGTTGCCCGATTTTACGGGCAGATACAAAAACGTTGCATACAAGAAGGCGGCTTTATCATCTCAGACTTCGCTTACACAGATGCAGATCGCACACTTGTGCATGTTTACAAAGCGACTGACATGCACACACTCACATTCGCACACACATAGTCACACTCACAGTTGGTTACAGTTTCGAAAGTTTTGCATGCATTTGGCGCATTTAACGGATTAACGTCATAAGCTTTGGCGCGACACACGCGATGACAGATGAATCTGCCATCGTGTCTGTGTGTGTGTGTGTGTGTGTGTGTGTGTGCTTGTATCTGTGTGTGTTAAGCTTTTGTGCTCTGTGGTGTGTTTTTTGATGCTTGAAAAGGGGCCACAGTTGTTGCTGCATTCGGAAAACATTTTTAAGTAAAATTGCAGATCTGCACTTGACTTGACTGCAGATGACTCGCTTTTTTAACATAACATTAATCAATTGGATTTAAAGTACAAGCTATATTGAATTTGTTTTTTTGAGAAATTCAAATTATCATGAAAAGAATGTAAAGAAAAGTATCTTAGAGATATGCTGCTAATGTAACCGGCAAACCTGCATAAGCCAATGCTTTATGCGAGCAACAATTGTTCGAGCATACGTATTTACATATAGTATATGTACATATGTGTATATACGATCCATTTATCACAAAAATGTCCGGGCCTAAAACATTTGTCTGCTTAAATAATTTATTTGATTTAAATATAAAAGTATGGCACAGGCAAACATACAAGACACAGTGAGTACAGTGTATTTATATATAAAGTATGTACATATGTACATTAGGGTGCATCGAATTGTGTGGTTCCAAAGAAATTTAACAATTGTTACCCAAATTCGTAGGGTCATTTCAAAGATTTTACCAAAAAGCCATGGTTCTAGAATTTATTCCTAGTCACAATTTATTGAGTTGAAATATGTTATTTTTTTAATTTATTGAATATTATTATCATAAGCATATCTATAATCTTTTTAATCCGCCACTGACAGGATTTTCAAGGACTAATATTCATTAAAACAAAATTCATATTTGAAGGGAACCAAAACGGTTAATTTTTCAACTCAAAATTTTAGGACTTTTAATTGATTTTAGAACTATGGTTTTTAGTTACCATTTTTTTGAAATTAATTCGGTGCACCCTGATGTGCTTACATCTGTACATATGGACAGGAATGTATGAATATGTGTTTATTTTTATTACATTTCATTTGTATTTGTATTATTTTTATCAACATATTTTGCGCCATTTGAACGTTTTAACGCGCGTTTACTTTCGGACTGTAAATGTTTTTGGTACGTCTGTTGCTGTGCGATGATTTAGCGTGTGCAATCAAAGTGATGTGTATAACAAATTTACCGTTATTTATGCATACAAAAATTGCACGGCAATTAACTTCCGTGTGGGTGGCTCGTCTGGGTTCACGTGCTTGTGTCCTGATAATAAAAAACACACACAAAAAAAGCTAAAACTCAGCTTCAGTGTGCTCGACCGTAAAATACCATATTACAAGCATACGACTTTCTCATTAAATAAAGGCATGAGCTTAACTTAAACTAACATTTCTTTAATACAATTTCAATTTATGTTCTTCTCACAACATTGACTTAGAAATCGCACAATTAAGATCGCAGATCAGAAATGCTTAAAGGGGCTTTAGATTTCATTGCAGGGTGTGCGAAATGTGCAATGTATCGAGTTTTAAATGCCATGTTGCATATGGACGACCCCAAACCCCGGGGAGCTGCTCACCCATGTTGAACAAATAGCGACAGCAGCTGCTGCTGGTCCCCCACACACCGCCCCCTTCCTTTCCTCACCCTGGCAAACACATATAGAACTCATACATATTATTGGTTTAGTCACATTTGCATGTGTAACTGCGATTTACATAGCGAAAATAAAACGCTAATCGAAGCGATGCGAGACCAAGTGAACTGGACGCAATTCGGTACCGGAAGATCATAATTGCCTGGCATTTGGAATCGAAATAGTGTTTGGTCATCTGATTTTAGAAAAATACGAACAGTTAACGGGGTCAACTACTGAGCTGACTAAATTTATGCTTACATTTTTGCATAGTTTGTATTTACTTTAAATATTCTTGAATATGCGAAATAATTGCGTGAAAAATACTAAGATTGAACTGAAAGCAATTAAAATCAAGGTAATCGTATTGAGTACTCGGCTCTTATTTTTTTTGCACAATCCAATCAATTTGGAATTAATGCTTTTCAGCTACGTTTTCACTAATTGCTAAACAATGCAAAACACTTATATTTGCATTTATCTGTTCTGCTTTTGCTTTTGCTTTTGGCTACGCTTCTCCTCAGTTGATTGGGAATTTCCATGGCAACCAGGACTAGAGTGTAATTAAAAATGGACAAAAACTGAGGATGAGGTTCTCGTGTTCTGCACTGATTTGTTTACCCAGGTTCCACTTCATATTTGCGGCATTGTCCGAGGTGATTCAAAGCGATCAAGTAGAGTGTGTGAGAGAGAGAGAGGGAGAGCTAGGGAGAGCTCTTCAGTTGGCTATTGGAATGGTATGATGGCAATGCAGTTGTTGCTGTTGTTGTTGCTGTTGTAGTGGTGCAACATGTAAGGCGAAATTCCTTCGCGTACTCTGCAAAGTAAGCACGCCACGTCTGACAGACAGTCGGTCTGTCTGTCTATATCTGGGCACAAGGCAGAAGCTCTGCATGTCATCAGCTAACGAAAGTTGCAACCACTTTCCGACGCTGATCCAGTTGTTGGTGTTGTTGCTGCTGCTGTTGTTGTTGTTGTTGCTGCTGCTACTGTTGCTGATGTTTGATGATGATGAAATAGCGTGCTCACAGATACCACTATGCTACCGTAGACTATTACACTGCACAACACACTACACTCAGAGCAAAGAAATGCATGCATTTTGTGAATAGTTCATTAATATTAAATGAAAGTTGGGTTTACTATGTTACGATTTAACCCCATAAATTTTGTACTAATATATCATATACTTTGTGTGGCAAAACCCTTAATTAAATTTAATTGAAATGTGTTGTAAATTTAATCTGAAATCTATTTAATTAAAGTATATTTAAATTATATTTATAGCTGAAGTACACACTCTTGAGATTACGAAATTTCATACATGTCGCTGAATTGAAGTGAACAAATTACCACCATCAGAGCACCTTTCTCTGAGTGTACTCTGGCACACACACACCTGCACTTAGCTGGCCTTCTTCTGGCTTTCAGCTCCGTGAATGTGTGGATGTGCAATGTGTGTGTGCGGCACGCTAGAATGGAATGTGCAACAGAAACCAAAAATATGCGATATAATTCCAAAGCACAATACCATGAAGTACATCATCAGTGCAGATTTATGGTTGACTGCTAGAATAGGTCAGCAGCCGCATTTATTGAAGAAGCAACGGCAGCAAAGGCAGCAACGCCAGTGTCTGCCACATGTAGCAACAGTACCAGTGGCAGTAGCAGTGGCAGTAACTGGAGCTGGAGCTGCAACTGGAGCTGAGGTTGGGGAGGAGAATGAGTCTACCGGCCCATCGAGCGTTTGGAAAATTACATGCACATGCCATTCCCCATTGCCCATGCTCTGCCATGTTGCGTGTATTGCATATACACTTAAAAAAATAGGACGGCGTCTAAAAAGATCACTTTCGTTTTATATATTTTGTTCTTCAATAAAAACAATTTTATGGCCAAATCTTTTATAGTATGAATAATAGTCTACAAAATTGTAGTTTTAATAATTAAGAATTCTAAATCGAAATAAAAATTCAGTTTTTAAAGAGGAGCGGGTTTGAATCACACTCCTGACAACGAGTATTTAAATAATATTAATAAAAATACCAATTTGTATATATAAAAAGAATTTACAATCATTAATAATTTTTTTTCTGTTGACTTTACAATTTAAGAGCTTTTATTCTAATAACAAGAAACTTTTTCATATTTGAAATGTGCTCAAAATCAAAATATGTTTTCGAATTTTATGTTCTTCACGCAGATTTTTGGTTTAAGTCTTAGTTCTGAGTTCGCAATCTTGATTTAGCATATTTTTTGATCAGTGTAGGAACACACACACACCACACACACCAGTGCATGTGGCACTCCCACGCGAACGAACGCGACTCTCAGCCATCATCATCACACGATGCAGATGTGCAATAGCTTTGTTGCCTTTGCGGTTGGTTCGAGCACTAGAAAATATTGAAATCTCACTGACTGACGCCGCATCTCTAATGACGTGTGTTTGAAATGAAATATTCATATGTGCTGTATGTTGGATGGAATGGGTTGGTTGGGTTGGTTCTGCAACATGGCAGGTTGTTAGTTGTAGGTTGTAGGTTGTTGGCTGTGGGTTGGGATTGTGGATTGTTGGCTGTGGATTTACCGTCACCACAGCCAGGCTGAAAGGCTGTGCAGCAAGCAGGCCCAGGCGATGGCTTCGGGCCAGGCGGCTCTTTAAAGTGTCACCAAGTTGAGGGCACCAAGTAAAATGCTAAGCTTGAAACTCAAATCGTTTGGCATTAGCTTAATGGCCGGTCCAACTGGCGCTTGTTGGCCTGGCCTGGTCTGGCCGGGCCGGGTCGGGCCAAGACAGCAGCAGCCCGCACATATTATCGTTAAACGTCATCAGCAACGTCTTAACTTAAATTTTCAGAGGCATGCGACGGTCTTTGCCAGCCTGATTTGTAATTCAAAACCTGTTTGCTGCTTCGTGTGGCTGTTGCCGTTTGCCTTCGTTGGGGCGAAACATATGTTACGAATTATAAGGAATTAGATTCATAATAAAATAAAGCAGCCAACGTCAAGCTGTAATCAAAACAAAACATTTTGGTTGCCCATTTCTGTTGCCTTTCTGTTCCTCCCTCCGCTAGCCGTTGCTTCCGTTTCCTTTACTTTCCTTTAGTTTCGTTTCGTTTCGTTTCGTTTCGATTCGTTTCCATTCCTTCCATTCCCACTCACGCACGCACGTTCGCACGCACGCACTCATCCCTCGCCCGGTCCGGGGACCATTGGCCAAAGTATGGCTCTGGGGCAGCGGCAATCAGTGCACAATGTGTCCATGGTTTTTGGTAAATTTCAGCAACAGAATCAAAAGCAGCAGCAGTGTCCCATCAGGTGAAATTTGATTAGGGTCGTAAGGGCAATGATTGAGAAAACGTGATCAAATATGTTGCCATAAATGTTTAAATGTTGCTATAGTTTTTGGTCCTTTGCTCTCCTTTGTTGTTGTCGTTGTTGTCGTTGTTGTCTTCGTTATTTTTCCTCTTGTCGTTGACATTGTCCGAGCTACTCGGGGGCGACAGTGCATATGAAAATAAAAACTGGGTTTATTATGTTGATGACTTTTAGCTGTGATTATTATCGTTACCCATTTTATGCTTTTCGTCGCCCTTTGGCTTATCCCCTGGTCCCCATCTCTCTTCCCCATTATGTAAGCACTTTGGGCTTTTTCCAAATCAGTATTCGGTAATCCTTCCGATTTACGCAATTTACATATATAATTAAATGTACAATTAATGGGCATATCATTTAAGATGAATAAACATTTGGTAGAGGTATATGGTATATTGAAACGTCTTTGTTTACTTTAAGAACCCGCAGAGTATTTCAGTAATTTGTTGGTTAATTTGTGAATAGCTAACGACCGCAGGATTTACTTGAGGTTTGACTTTCCCCCGCCCACTCCCTCGCACACCACACACACACACACAGCACCCTTTCGTCCTTTAACACACACATACGCTCTCAAGGACTTAAATGCTTGGCATTATAAGGCAATGATATGCTGCAGGACGAGTTAAGCATAGCATAATTACATTAAACAATTGTTAGGTAAAGTAGCTAAGAACTTAAGCCGTTTCTCATTCGCTATTGGAATTCGATGCAATGCGGCGCATTAATTTATGATTGCTTAATTAAAGCAATTAGAATCTTGCGACAAACTCAACGCCAGCCAGTCATTATCATTTTCATTGGCAGCCTTCGGCGGGATCTGCTCGGCTTTTGTCGCCGACATAAGCGCATTTGCATAATTTAAGCCGGCTGACCGTTTTCTTCCTGCCTCCTGCCTCCTGCCCCTCCTCCTTTTTACCCAACATTTCTACTGGGCTGCGCTGTTTTGTGACTGAGGAGCGTTGGGGAGCCATCATTTCTAATTTATAAACCTAATGCGGTGCTGATGCAGCGGCGAAGACGCGCTCAGTGCGTGGCAAGCAGTTGCGAGGTTGCAACTTGCAACTTGCGAGTTGCGAGAGGTTTCCAGGCTCCGAGCAACTGTATCGTAGACAAGGACTGACTGCATTGTCTTTACTATTTAAGATCATTTAATATGCAAGTGTCTTTTGTTCGGTGCGCGTAACCAGCTCCGTTTGCTGTCATATTTATTTTTCATTTGAGTGCAGCACTGAAATAAAACTTTGCCATTTGCCAAAACAAAGGCTCGAATGTCGCGCGTCTTGGATGCGAACACGGACGCAAACGAGTACGCGGACACCGACAAGGACACAGACACGAACACGGACACAGACACGGACACGGACACAGACGCACGTCAGTTGGCTGCCTTCTTGGGCTCTGGCATTTGAAATTGGCACAAAAAGTACATGCATTTTCATATAATGCCGCTGCAACAGCAGCAGCCGCTTCCTCGGAAATTGTAAATTATTTAGCAAGTCGGCAGGAAGACGACGCGAAGGCAACGCCTGAATAATTGAATAGACTTTCTGCGTAATAAATGCTTTTTACTACAGTGACAAACTGAACGCGACGGGCGAAAGTTTTTGCACTCAACAGCAAGTGTAACTTTTCTATTTGCTCGTCTTTTCTATTTGTGCAATTGCCTGAACCTTCATGTCATTATCCATTATCCTGTTGTGAACTGAGGGCCACTGAGCTTATTAGCTAATCAGTTTCCGATCAAGACACCTGTCAGCCACTTGGTATGCAATTTTCAACCATTTTTATTCACATCTACATCAAATTTCGATAAACAGACTGAAATGGAATGAAAGCTAAAGCAATTAGCCATGGCTTTGGGGTTCCGAATTTACCATCTGTGCGTAGGTTTGTTTGTGGTCAGCAGGAATTTCCCACTTCCAAGATACTTTTCTGTGAAAAAAACTTTTTCGCTGTCGACGTATTACGCTTCGAGAGGGGAGATGTAAACCATGAAACTTTAATGTGGAATGGACAGGTTTGCTTCTTATTATCATATACAGCTAAATAATATTTTTCTTTTTATTTGTGGAATATGCTCAACCAACGTAATTTAATCCATTTGCTTTATTTTAAACAATTGTTTCACATCTCAGATTTTTTAAAAATAATATTTGTTTTGTTTGAATTGTTAAATATTTTTGCATCAGAAATTTAAAAATAAATTCATCAGAATGAAAATTATGAATATTCACTTTTTTAACCGTTAAATATTTGAATAAATAAAAAATGTTGATCGTCATAAAATAAGTAAAAATATTTTATATTTTATGATCACTTTTATTATATGGAACATGCTTATAGGATTAATTCACAGTTAAGTTGCAAATGAAATTCCTATTTCTTGCTTTATTTTCTGTGTTAAAAAACCTGTTCTGAATCTAATGTGAATGATAACAAAAATAATAAAGCGTGCAGCGAAAAGTTAAATGCAAAGTTTCGAAGGCGAAAAGTGGGGAAAAGTGAAAGTTTTTTTCTGCTCCTGTTGCCTGTTCCTCATATTATAATTATCTGCCTTAATTGTTTTTCTTTCGACTTATTTACTTCTTTCGGGCCCTCGTCGGCTTCCTCCACGTTAAGTGCCCATTTCAACAACTGCGCTAAAATCTATTATTAGCCTCGTTTTTTGGAAACACGGTCTCCACTCTGCTCCGTCCCGCGGACCAGCAAACGACTCGTTTATTTCCGCGCGGAAATTGCTCGGTGACAAAGCGCTTTTATGAACCCGCTCGACATGGCTGGAGCATAGGCCCATCTGTCTGTTCATAATAACAAAGCATATCCCCATCTCCATACCCTCCCTCGTCCTCAAGTTGTCCCCTCTGGACACACATACTCGGTCTGGGGTCTGAGGTCTGGCGTCAAGCAAGACATCAGGTGTTTGCATGATTTGACAAAAAGTGTTTGGCGTTTTGTCGAAAAGCGCCCTGTGAGATTAGTGGGGATTTTATGGACTTACGCGTCAGCGTCCGTTAAACTGCGTGCGAATCGCTAGGTCCGCCTCCGCCCCCGTCTCCATCTCCGTCTCCACTCTGTGCAACACCTGCTGAACTTTTGTCGTTTCATGGCTAAAAGTTTTTCCTGAGCTTGGGTTTTGTCGTTTTGCCGCTTTGCCATTTTTGCGTTTGCCGCCAGTTTGTTGTCTATTTTAATTTGTTTGCTTTTGTTATTGAGCTGTCCGTTGTTGCTTTCTGTGTGGCATGTTTGATTGGTCCCAAGCTCACAGCACTGGGCATTGGGCATTGGAAACTTGCCACCAGGTGCTTTCGGTTTTAGCAACATCTGTCTGGTCACAGCATTTGACTTTGACATTACTTTCGCTGTTAATTGAAATTCATACAAGACACAGATCAAGATGTCACTGGCAGCCAACTAAGCTTGTTTGCTGTCAGCCATCAATGTTCTTAATGCCATCAATGCCATCAATTTGGCTATCAATTTGGCAATGCCATGAACAAAGGCACGCTCCATACTCATTTGCAAATTCGTGCTGTAAGCATAATTATAAAAACAGGAAACGGAAATTGCAAAAAGTAGCCAGCAGCTGCTGTTTACGACGATGCTGCAGTTCTCTCAATCGAGTTCACTGCAACTTTTACGTCATCATCGTCATAAGAATCAGAAGAAGCAGGAGCAGGATCAGGAGTCGGAGAAGGAGAAGTACAAGGAGCAGGAGCAGGAGCAGCATCGATGTCGTCATCGGCAATAGCCTTTGCTTGGCACTTGGTAACTTTGTCTGGTATAAATAAAACGCTTCTGTGGGTCCAAACCGGGCAGCCATGGTCATAACTCTTTGTCCTGCTCAGCAGTTATTGAACATTTTCAATTACTTTCAGTTGAGAGCATAAATTTTTAATAATTTGAAACATGATAAAGGGAAATTAAAGGCGAAACTTGTCAAAAACGGCCAAGGAGCAACGGCAGCAGCAGCAACAGCAGCAACAGCAACAGCAGCAACATTGACGGCAACATCGACGACAAAGCGAAAAGCGACCCACAAAGTGACGACTCTTGTGTCCGCTGAGGAGGAGAAGAAGGAGGAGGATGCTACAGGGGGATGACTGCTTGTCGCGCACGATGTTTTACCAAACTATTATAATTACGTTGGAAAGACAAAAATTTTAATAAATGATAACTTTTTTGTCGTCAGCGCGTCACAACTTATTAAAAGTATAACGCACAACGCGATAGGGGGCCAAAGAAATGGTAAATGGGGTGGCATGGTAAGTGGGTAGAGCATGAGGGGGAGAAGGGGTGTTGAAATGTTTCCAAGTAAATTCTGTTATCAAAGTTTATAATGCGATGCGACGGATGGCATCGTTTCATTTTGTTCCTGGTCACGGCTGCAATTTGAATAAGTAAATAGATTTTCAAAATAAGTGGACATTACTTTGATAAAGTTCATCGATACACAGAAATAAAACACAAGCAAGTTTACTAACTACATATTCAGGATACATTGACAAGGATTCAACATTCAATTTAATAACTTCGATGCTCGCAAACCACAAACTAAACCTGTTCGGTTACCGCAATCTCCTCTCACATCTTTTGCACATTCGGCAACATTCATATATTTTTAAATATGGCCAGACATTTGGCAAGCTCATTTCTTGCCTTAGAATTTCTCGAATCGTACTTCGAGAGCTGACAAGATGGCAAAACTTTGCGACAAATTATAATGATGGCCGCTGCGCACACTGAGAAATATATATTTGAATTTAATTTTGAGGCGTCTTTTGGGAGCTTGGAGGCAGCTGCAATGGCGACAACAGCTGTTGAGCTACTTTAACAGTCTGCTAGCTCATTAAGTTTTCCTACACACACACACACACACACACACACGTTAGCTAGCGTATAAGCACACTCACATTGCTTGCAATATAATGCGGCACACAAATAAATTTGTCACAGAAAATTTTGCAACTTTGTGTAATCCGTGGGGAATGAATGCGATGTTGGGCGCGACGCCCATGGCCACCAAAGGCAACCGCAGCGCACAGAATCTAGAAATCAACGAGTTTATCTCATTAAAAAGTTATTTTCCGCAGCAGCTGCAAATACACACACACACACACACACACACACACAAACAAACACACGCACACCGAGAGTTATTCTGAAAGTCTTATCCTACACATGCCAAGATGAGCGAGCGAACGAGACGCTTACCGAGGTGAGAGAGAGAGAGAGAGAGGAGGGGGGAGCTGCCATGTGTACTTAAAAGTGGAGGCAGGCAACGAAATATGTAAATCCACTTCATTTAATTTCGCATTTAGCCAAAATGCTAACAGTAAATGACAAATATTCTTGTTAAGAGGCATAAATGCAGCAGCAGAAGAAGGGAAGACAGCGGGCAGAATGTTAGAGAATAAGGCAAGCGGTAGGAGACACGAGTCACGAGACACGAGGCAAGTCTTTGACTTGGCGTCTGTCCAAAAATGGGGATTTCCCCGCACCCTAAAAACAGCCCAGTGGCTGTTGCCAGTTTCTTGACTGTCTTTGTGTGTAGCATTTGTTGTTAGTGCAGCTCGACATACTTTGCTTCAAGTATTTTGAAACAGCGTCGCAGCGTTGCCGCCAAAAAGACAAAGTACATTTCCGCTGGCAGTTTCCGGTTTCCGGTATTGTTTTGATGCCGCCATCGTTGCCAGCCGAACCGCTTGACAATGCGACACAGCGACACTACGACAATAGACAATAGAGTACGAGTACGAGTACGTTGCATGAGGCATTTGCCGTACAAATCGAAGCATAGCATAGCAAATTAATAAAGCTGAGTGCAACAATAAGTGAGAATGACAAATCAAGTAAATAATCCACCACAATACAGTGAACCCTCCACATGAGTACTTAATAGTGCTCCATGACATACAGAATACGGCTTCATGATTCCATCAATCGTCATACTTAAATGTATGAATAACTGGATCAGAATTCCGACCACCTGACCGACGTTGTCAGCCTCTCTGTGTTGTCATTGTTGTTGACCATTTCAGCAAAACATTCCGAAATTTTGGTCAATATTTGTGCTCTGCTTTTGCTTTTCAGAGTTTGTCTGTTCCGTCAAATCCGTCCTGGCCGTCACCGAAGTTGGCTTTGCATATGCATAGCATATGTCGTAGCTTGAAATGCTTTTAGCCAGCCCTTTTTTTGTTGAAGTGGCTTTCTCTCTTTCTCTTTTTACTTAACAACAATAAAACGTGCTTATACACATTACCACAGAGACTCTCACTCACACACACACACACACACACACACTCACACACTAGTGTCTTTGGTTTAGCAACTAGATTTCAGTGTTTCAATCCGTTTTAGGTAGTTTGGTCATCCATTAGATTTACCTGACGCTGCTTACTGCTCTAACTCTGTTGCTATCGGTTTTCCCATCTATTTCCGTTTCCAGCTCTCTCTTTCTCTCTCTCCCTCTCTCTTTCTCTCTCTCGACTCGATTGCAATTTTCATTTTAGCATATTAAACCAAATCTATTTGTGATTGTTGTTGCAACTTGCGGCCTTTCAGCCTAAATACATCAGTATCCAATGTAATAGCTGAGATTGCCAGGATTTGATTGATTAATTTGTTGGTCCAACATTTATATTACCTTTAAGTAAACTACTATAAATGTTTACTCGTTCCTATTCATTTTAATTCATTCGTTAAGCAATTTTACTATCTGAATTTGCATGCATCATTTGCATTGCAAACTCTTTGATAATTGTTAACTTGAGAGCTTACTAACAGACCTCTCGATGGGGTTTTAAATGGAAATGGAAATCAAATCTCTTAGATGTTTAACTTGGAGCAACCCCTTGTCCATTGATGATTCAAATGTTACGCATCGCACAACATTTACAACTCCAATCATACATTGGTAATTTGTGTCTCTCGTTCACTTCTGTATTATTTACTAAAAACTTAAAGGGCTAGACAAAAGCGCCCAGGGATACGTGTGTTGCCTTTCCTTGATCCTATGTAAACAGGCAAGGGGCAAAATAGAAAAAACTGAATAAAACACAACTAGTCTTACTGGATGACTGACTGAATCACTGGGCGACATGCCAACATCAGTCCGTTTCTATATATGTATTGGTGTGCGTGTGTGTGTGTGTGTGTGTGTGTGTGTGAGTGTAAGGAAAGGTCAGCCTTTTATGTTTGTTTCGTATTTTGTTTATGCAAAAATTGCCAGAGCAATTTCATAATGGGTCAAAAGAGAAATCAACTTTTGTTGAAAGTGCTTTAAAATGCACGACAACAACAGCAGCAGCAACAAGAACAGCAACAACAGCAACAACAACATGAAGACGAAAAAGAAAATGAGTAGAAATAAAAAATAAAAATAGCAGGACATGCGCCTGATTGTTGCCAGGTCGTCGCCCAGTCCATTGACTAAATGGAGCGGATGTCAAAAACTAAAGTTGCAAATTTTTGGTACGCTTTTCGTTAGTGGCAGACACACACACACACAAACTGACACATACACAGCACGTCACTTGCATGTATCGCAGAGTATGTCGACAAGGACGACAACATTGTCCTGGCACTTAAGCAACCTTTCCAGGCGACGACTCCTAACCGCCATTTGTTGTTTGGACGCCGGATCCGTTAGGTTCGTTTCGTTTCGTTTCGTTTTGCTTCGTTTTGGGTTTGTTTGCTGCCCCCAGGAGATTTGCTTTTTGCCCGTTTTCCCGTTGGCTGTTTGACCAATGAAGAGGTTTTCCTTCGAATTTTGTTAAGCTTTGTCCGAACATGTCACAGTCCACATAGTTGTTCGCATAGTTTAGTGCTTTTAATTTTTGACATTTCATTTGCCAAGTTCATATCACGCAGGCAGCCAAAACTATTTAATTGTCTGGTGTGAAAAGTTTCTGAGTCTGTCAACAACTGCTAATGTGGCAGTCTCCATTCCACACTCCCCACTCCCCCCGCATCCGAATCCCCAATCTCCCGTTCCATTTAGAAGTCATTTCCTTTCAATTCTGAATTCTGTGGTAAGCTCTACTTTTTAGTAAATTGACTACAAATTTGCATGACTGAGGTTCGGTTTTGGTCTTTTTCTTGAATTTAATTCAATATCTTTCGAATCGAATACGTTCATTGTGGAAAATGCATTATATTTTCCATTAACAGAGACTGTTACACTTACCCACGACATTTGAAGATGTCCTTTGCTAATGCTCTAATCGTCTGCTGTGGAATTGATCATAAGAATTTTCAAAATTAAGTTAAGTCACTGAAAATGCAAGTAATATAAATTAAATTACCCGCACCTTGACATTTAATGATAATGTGTGTCGATTTGCAATCCAATTGCTGTGCCATTTACGTTAGCAATTAGTCATTAAAAAATCCATAGTATTTAATTGATTTGATATTTCGCAGAGAATACATATGCAGTCAATGTGCCAAAGATAGTTTCCATTTTGCCCATTCATCATATTGATGGCAAGTTTTTCATTGTGCTTTAATATGGATCTCATCATCCATTAGCGTAATCAACTTAAAGCTTAATTCATTTTAAAAGCCAACAGTGGTTGGCAGGACAACTTCTTATATAGTATGTACGAGAGGAGAGTATATTACCCGAATGAAATAAGCTGCATCGATCTGTTTGGTTGAGGCCAAGATGATTTGCAACAGCAGTGCAACATTTTACTGTCACTTATGTATGTCCACGTGTCACTTACCTGCTGCACAGTCTGCACACGCACACCGTGTTTATGGTACTATTAATATCCGCTGGTTGATTGGCCCGCCGCAGAGAGGACATCGAGCGTGGTGCACATGCCACACGTGGCGTGATCCTTCTACCAGTGAATTAAATTACTCGCATTTCTCTTGTTTCCCCATATTGAAGGTATTGTCTGTAATTTTTGTTTGTCAATCCCAGCAATCCAACAGGAGCTTGCAGCTTCAGTTATTTTGATTTCGGCGAGTCAGCTATGTGAATTATTGAAATAGCTTTTGGTTTCATGAAATGCAGCTGCCATGAATGAATGGCTCTCAAATTGGATGTGTTTATTAACAACAGGTAATTAAAATGGTGAGACGAACCGTTAAGCCAATTAAATGAACAGCCTAGTAACTGGTAAATGAATATGCTCGCGTATACATTTAATTGCGGGCATCTTCAATGCAGTTTTGCGAATCCAAATACATTTATGGTATGTACTTATCTGATGATTTCCATGCATATTTGTTACTTTGATTAATCTGACTTGAAGTTGTATTAAATGGCTGTAAGAAACCGCGGAACTTTGTTGTCAATGCGTAATTGACTTGATGTTGTGCAACATTTCCCATTTCTATCTCTATCTGCATATCCTGGTAGATCTGTGGCAACAACAGCAACTGGCCTCTTGCCGCAAGCTTCCATGTCATAGTTTTCTGCGTTGCGTTAGTCAACTCGGCAATAGCTGCCTTTACCTTATAACTTGGCTTCTTGTTCCCTATTCTATGTTATTTTTCTATCATTTTCATTTTCATTTTCATTTCCTTTTTCTTTATCTTGTTATTTTCTGTTGGTTTTTGGCTTCTTCTGTTTTGGCGCTTACTTACGATAACTTTATGACGCTTATCGCTACAAATGTGCTTGTATCTGGGCACTCTGTGTGTATCTCTGTATCTTTATTTCGCCTGCAAGTACATTCCGCGCGCACCACATAAAAGTAAAGTGTAGCCAAGTTGATGCAGCCAAGGGACAGCCAAGGAATGGGGGGTAAGTGGGGAGGGGGGTGGTGGCAAGTTGTAACAGTGCGAGTAAAAGGGACCAACTTGCTTCTAAGTAACTTATGCCATAATTTCGCTTGCAGGCAGCGCTTCCCGCGCGAATTCTTTATTTGCTGCTGCTCCAACGATGGCCACCACAGCGGGATGCGGGATGCGGACAGCGGGCTGCGGGAGGTGGGAAGTGGGTAGTGGGATGTGGGTCGGCATAATCGCAAAAAGGAGTCTGGCAAATATTATTTTTTATATTTATTTGAGTTTTTTGCGCCTTGCTTGCTTAATGTTTATTATGAATGTTACTCATGAGCGTATTTAGTTAATTTTATTTCACACAAGAGAAGTAAGCAAAAACCAAAGGCAAAGCAACCAAACCAAACCAAACCAAACCATCCAATCCGCCCACATTGCCTAGTTGCGCCTCTTTTGGAGTTTTTGCCCAGTCGGGCATCGTCGAGAGCTGGCTGAAAATTAAGTTGACGCCATCAACACTTCGCCAGTGTCTCTTAGAGAGTGTGTGTGTGTGTGCTGAATGTGCGACGGCATCAACAAATTAGAAGTCAGTAAACCCGGCAAAAAGCATAAAAAAAAAAAAAAAAAAAGGGCATCCGCTTATCTGCGTTAAGTAGATGAGAAAAGTTTTGTGCTGGGAATGTTGATAAGTTGAATTACATGTTGCATGTTGCCATACTATATTTTCTTCATCGAAATGGCGAGGCGAGGCGAGGCGAGGGTGTCTTTTGATGAGTGACTATGCGAATCTGGACAGAAGCCAAATACTTACTCGTGTACTCGTTATACCCACTGTGAATACATATGCATTAATGGGTTTATGCTCCAGTGTTAACCAGGCATCTCCTCTAGCAACTTAAACAGTTTTACGGCCCGTTGCCAAGTTGCCAACGGCGATGTTGACAGCATTAAATTGGCGACACTGTTGCCCAATTCTGTACTCTACGCTGCTCAAATGCAACCTGTCCAACTTAGTTGCAGTTGATAGGGTTGTTCGCAAGAAACGTGCTCTTTAAAATGACCTTCAACCGAAATGAGTTTGTTGGGAATCTGCGTTGCATCCCTCAATAAGATAAGGAAAGTAATTTCGTGTCTTAATTAGATTTAAGATACACTATATTTGGGAGCATTGATGAGTCTGAATTGAAGTTTAAAGTAAATCTATCTCGAATAATTTAAGCTTCCCACATGAGCTAATATAATACATTACTCACAAGTCTTTTTACCGTTGCTAATTTATAACAACACTTCTGAAAAATTAGCATTCAAGTTTTCAAAAACGTGCGTTTACTCGAGAATTTGCCGTTAATGTGTAACAAGCACTTGAAGCAAATTTAAATTAAGCCAAACTAATTGAGAAACACAAAAGCACGAGAGAGAAATTAACAAAAACGTTTTTCTTGTTTTCTTATTCTTATTCTAATTCTAATTTTTTTATTTTTTTGTGTGTGGTTGGCTCAAAGCATTTGATACCAACGACCGCATGGCAGTAAAGTAGCGGTTGTTTGGATGGCGACTCTGCTTTCACCTGAACTCCACCGGAGAGGCTATTTTTTTACTTAATGAAATCAAAATAGATGTTCCTGCTGCTAAGACCGTTGTTATCTGAGCAAAATGAGAACGATTTTGGCGCTGCTTCGTGTTGCCAAGTCTAGATACTGCACTTGTCTTTCTTTTCTTTTGGCTTTAAGAGAACGACGCAAGAAAAATACATTTAAATTTTTATTTTTTTTAGAAGTGTCTGCTTGAAAAGTGCATTTAAAATGTGTTCTGCGCTTAATTCAAGATTCCATTGCACGCACACACACATACTTGGAGACACACACACACAGACACAGAGAGAGAGAGAGAGAGAGAGAGAGAGAGAGAGAGAGAGAAAGGAAAGAGAGGGGAGAGACTCTTGACAGCATAACGACAAATGCATTTGGTAAGAAAAGCTTTGGCCATGACTTTTGCTTTTGGTTCGTCAATCACCTTTTTATCTTGCAGGACATTACCAAGCAAACCGCAGAGCTTTGCTAGCATTATGTTCATGTCCTTCTGCGAACGAGTGTTATATTTGTGTGTGTCGTTTGTCGTTCAGTGTGTGTGTGTGTGGGTGTGTGGGTGTGTGTGTGGGTTGTCCTTGTGTGTGCACAAATTTATTACAACCTTTGGGAATTCTTTTAAGTAGTTGCTCGATTCAAAATAATTTTCCATTTATCACTGTGATAACAACACAGTTTTTTCTCTGCCAAGCGCGAAAATGGCTAAACTAACATCAGCAGCAACACCGAAATGGATAACAACAGCGACAACAACAGCGACAACAACAACGACAACATGGAGCATTATGAGCATGATTGGCTTGTGGTTTGGGGGCGTGGCACTGTCCAGGATAATATAAAGTACTCTTCGCCAATCCTGGGCGAAAGCAATTCAGGGAGTGAAGTTCTATGCTCGTTAGGAATGAGTCTTCTGCCTGTTCCTTGACTTGCTGACGAGACGAACAACAAGAACAGCGACTGAGGACCTTCTACTGCTGTTCTAATGATAAATGCTGGGCAGCAGGTGATTTAAAATAATTTCGGTCAGTGCCTCAAAAATACTTGTTGTTGTTTTCAAATTTGTGAAATTTATGAGCTGCCGTTTGTCCCAGCCCCCTCGAAAAAAGAGAACAGAAACTAAGAGAGAATGGGAGATTTCACGAAAATGTGACCGAGGGGGGAAGTGAGGCAAGCACAGGGAAGCCACATGCACACAGGTCTGTTTAAAAAAACTTCACTTTTGGTCGCGACACGTCTTTGCACTACCTCAAGTTTATGCCACAAAAGAGGTTAGAGGCTAAAACTTTGCTTTTGCAATTCGGCCAACTCATTTACCACACTCTATCGCTCTTTCGCTCTTTCGCTCTTACGCTTTCTCGTGCTCGTTGGCAGTTTCTTTTGTGTGGACTTTTGGGAGTTGATTTTATAAAGCGTTGGTCCAGGATACTATAGCCGTTGCCAAACGCTTGTCAGAGGCAGTGGCAATGGCTGCGTCAGGAGAAACTGAAACTGAAACAAGGCTCAACATTGTGCACCGCAGGCTGCCAGTTGATGCAATGTTCGTGGCTTCATGGAGCCGCAAAAAGTTTCATTTGTGTTCGAACCAACTTTGATGAGCTGACTGTGTTGCCCGTGTTTCCCGTGTTGCCTCTGTTGCCGTTGTTACTGAGTGTTGGAGTAAAATTATGTGCTCGGCCCATTGAGCAGGCCGTGTTGCGCCATTAAGCACAGAACAACGAGCCAGTCAAGGTAAGATGTCCGTGTCCACTCAACTAGTCAGCCAGCCAGCCAGATCGTCTGTCAGCCCAAGCAACATACAACATAGTCAAGTGCATTTGCATAATTTGCTGCGCACTGCGTAAAGTTTGTGCATATTGGCCAAGTTTTATGGCTTAGCCTGCTTGTTTATTAAGCAATCAATTATAAAGATGGCCTTAGCACGAGTAAGTATATTGATTCAATATAGCCAGCTTTTAGTTCATGCTCAAACAGGTGTAGTAACTGTAGTGTAGTGTAGTGTACTGTAGTGTAGTACGTGGGTCATTCAGTGATCGGCCAATTGGCAAATATTTGGCCAGGCGAACAGTTGCATTATGTGAGGCTAACACTTGAGCAGCTCCAACAATGGCTACAACAATGAATGTCGTCGGTTTGCTGAGTGCTTCAGTGGAGTGCTTAATAAATAGATTAAATGGCTGTGGAGTGGCGTTAAGCAGCAGCTTGCTCTGTAAACGATACCCTTGTTTACCTTGCTCGCTGCCAAACTCATTCATATTGCTGATGTTCTTGTTGTTGTTGTGCTTAGCTTGTTTCCTATGCAGATGGCTGCCCGTCCGCCCGTCTGCCCTTCTGTCAGTCTGTCAGTCTGTGGGGAATGCTCCAACATCAAATTTAACGACATCAGAAACCGATCGAAATGTTCTTCTCCGTAGTTGGCTTCGACTGTTGGCAACATTTGCATGCATAGTTACTTTGGGGGAATTAAGATGAATATATAAATACATATGTACTTTAACAAACACATTTACATAGCTACATAGACAATGGTAAAAGTTTAGCATAAAGTTTGACGCTATACATGAAAACTTGCCGCTTTCAGCTGAATGCTGTAAGCAGTAAGCAGCAAGAGAATCCGTGCAACATTCGTCTGGCTGCATCAAAGTTTCTGAAAGCTGATAGGATTCTTTGCTTTAACGACTTAGTTTGCGGTCACAGTTCGCCTCTTTACACGCCTCTTCATCCCTTCTGGCAGGTGCAACTTCTGTTTGTCACTCAAGCTGCATTCATTGGTGGCAACAACAACAGAACGCATAGCTTTTATTAGAAAAATATAGTGGCACATAAGGCATATTAGAATGCACCTTTTCTTTTTAATTGACTGTCGTATCCCAAATTTGTAATCTATGATTAATTCTAAGAAATTACAGCTCTTAATTTAATACCTATTTAATTCCAGAAATAATTGAAAGTTTTAGTACAACAAGAATTGATCGAAGACTACGAATTTAAGTTAAATTTTTTGAGTTGTTTTCTCTCCACACAAATCGATGCATCCAAATGTAGATGCAAAACTGAACAATTACATTGGGTAGCCCCAATCCTAAGGAATCTGATTTGTTAGCTTTAGTTTAATATTTCTCAAATTAAGTGAAATTCAATGACGGATTATTGGCATATCTTTCCATTCAACAAAATTTTCAACATTTATTTCTAGAAATATTAATTAATTGACAGTTTAACGAAGCATTAAATCCACTTTACATACACGTAATGTTATAGCAAATTTTTGCGCTGTTTATTGGTTTAACGAACTTGCCTTTGTCCCATCTACGGCTAGCTAGGAACAATTGAATCCGTTCAGTTGCAGGACATTTGAAATGAATTGCGTGGTGCTTTTCTCGCTGCTGCTTTGCCCCAATTTCACCGGTGATGAGGGTCACAGATGTCGCACATCGAGGTCGCACTCTGCGTGTGGTTGGTGCTTTCAATTAAAATTTCAACGTGCACGTAACAACTTTTATTGAAATTACGATTGCAGGTAGTTGCATGCACACACACACGCACACACACGCACACACGCAGGCACACACCCGCATATATAGTACTCATAGACATGCATTTGTGAGCATTGAAACATGTCCATTTATAGTACACAGCATGCTTCAGTGCATTCCTTGGAGGACACATAACATAGTCAAAGGTGTACTCTGCCATTTGTGGCATCCGCATCTAATGAAGCCCAACACACAAAGCTGGCTCATCAGGACATTCTACGAGGTAATGCGCAACAAATGAATGTTTGTCATTTCTTGGAATTGAAATTCCATAAAATTGGAATACTAAACACTCATAGGTCAAAGGGGCAGTATTTTGGTATTGTGTTGTCAATTGCTATAAAAGATGTTGTTGATATTATTGATCAATGTCATAGGGAAATGTCTCTTCTGTTTCTCCTACTAAACAGTCAACAAGCGTGAGACAACAACAACAAGAGAAACAGCAACTGCACCAAAAAGAGCGTCAACTGTGACAATAAAAAGTTCCTTTCTTTCTATTCATGTATTCACATAATCCAAGATGAAAAATAGATTTTACCAAAAATTTTACTGCGCAAAATGCTGACAAGGACATTCCGCCGTACTGAGCTCAACACTCTGACGGTCCTGGGCAGCTGGGTGTGACCAGGCGGTCCTTAGTCGACTGGGATGTTAGGGATGTTACATCAGCTAAATGGTTAAGCGCACTACTCGGAATGTAAAAAAGGGCTACAGTTTTAGAAATACAAAAAACTGAACGACTTGCGACCGGCAACCGGCAACCGACGACAGCTCTGAACATTCACAGTACTGAATTTGGCGTTGCTTTCTCTGATTCGATTCGCTCTCTCTTGCTCAGTCTTTCTTCTTTCGCCTTTTCTCAGTATTTTACTTTCACTTCCCATGTTCTTGTCCGCTGACTTTGCTACATGATAATGAAAATCTGCATGGCTTTTATATGGCGGCCTTTTGATGCCCTTGTCCCTTGATTATCATTTCCTCTCAGCTAGATTTGCCTATAACTATATCAAGAAATGTGTCTCACAGCTGGATTTATTTTTGATATTTATAACAAGAGTTAACTACCATATACCATCAGTCTATAGATACTTTGTAGGGTATTTCAACTTCAACTGATTTCAATTGGATTTGGCTGTCTGTTTTTCTTAGCTGCCGCTTCGATGCTTCGCTTGGAAATTGTCATTTTAGTATTCCGAATTCCCAGCTCTGCTGATTTTCTGCTGTCTCTGCAGTTTTCCCAGTTTTCTTTTTGGCCCCACTCTCTGTCATTTTCCCTCGTCTCCCTGCATTTGGTTGGCATTGCTGAATTAAACCAATCACTACTATTTTCACACTTAACTTGCAATTTGCATAAAATATTACCCAAGACCCAACAGTCAAGCAGACGTTGTCGCTGGGGAAAGCACTTCGGGTGGGGCGGTGGGTTGGTAAGTCGGTGGTTCGGTGGATCGTTGGGTCGTTGTGGGCATCTAAATGGGGGCGGTAGAGAGGTAAGGGGATTCCCATACTGTTTGGGGTTTGCAAATAAGTACGCAACCATTGACAGTTGCGTGCGAATTTCTTTTATTTCTTTAGATGTACTTACAAATACACATACGACACACATGATTTACACTATACATATGTTGGAGTAATACACACACACACACACACACACAGAGTCACCGATACTTTTGAATGTGCATTGAAATTGTATTTAATCTAACTTTTGAAATATATTTCAACATATTGCCAAGTTCTTTGGGGCGCGGAAAACTTTACGTTTTTATTTAGGTTGCTAAAAATGATTAAGCCTTAGTAAGAGAAGTGTACTATATTTAAATAGTGCACACTTATTTATTCACTGGGCGTGTGCACTCATTAGTGCGAATGTCGGCCAAAACTCAAAAAATGCGAAGCTTACAAGTAACTAAACGCAATTCGAAACGAGCCATTACGCTACATTTAACAAATGGGCTAAAGGCAACCGGCCCAGTTGCTGAGCCCGGCCAAAACGGACGACTTTGGCTTTAATGCGTGCCTTTGACGACCCCTGACAAAGGAGCAGAAGACATTTAATGCCCGTTTCCGTTTTGCACATGTCCAAAACATAGAAATGCTCCTCTTACCGGCATTGTCCTAGACAAAGGTACAGTGCTCACAGATTGGAGCAACAAAAAAAAAAAAACAAAAATGTGCATTAAGAAGGTTTAAATACAAAGTTGCGTCAAAGTGTGCTTAGTTGTAGTAGGCACTGTGGCAGTTATATATTTCTTATCCTACCAAGTATGTCGTATGCTCGATTATCATCACAATGTTTGATTTACCTTTAAGATAAATTACAGAATAAGTGACCAAATGAACTCTGTTATGTTGATGTTTATCATAAGTCAACGCATTGTCTTCGATTCGTGTTCTCCACGAATTTTAAGTATTTCGTTGTTCAATTGTTCTGTTATTCCGTTAATGTTGCAACTGACTTTGTTGCGCGTTTGTTGCCGCCTCGTCAAACCAGTCTAATGTAAACATACACTCACACACATGTACTTACATTTAGCAAATACTTGGCGAAACACATAATTTCGAGTATTTAACTAAAATAAACAGGGTGTAAAACATTTTATTACATGTGATGGCCCCGTTTCCCGCTGACTGCCCCGTTGTTCGTTGTTCGTTGTTCGTTGTTCGTTGTCAGTTGTCAGTTCTCCACGTTACTTTTTTTCTCTCTCCTTGTTTTCACATTGCTTTCGCTTTGCATTTGAACAGTTGCACTCGTACAGACAGAGACAAACAATCGGACACTCTTAAACACTCACACACACACACCCACACACATGTAGAAACGGATTCTCACTCATAGATACACTTACTCACACACACCCACACACTATTTGCATTTCAGTCACTTGCACTTTTGACTGCCGCTGCTGCCGCTGCTGCTGCTGTTGGCTCTGCGTCCATTCAAGCCCCTCAGCTAGACTGATCCTTTTACTCTGCTCGGTCTCTTACTCCTTTTTCACTTGGCACTTTAGCACATTTCCATTTGCAATTGTTATATCCCTCTTTGTGCTCGCACATTTGCGTCTGTCTGTCTGTCTGTCTGTCGGTCTGTCGGACCGTCTATCTCTGAGTGTAGGGTATGTAGGATGCGTGCCCGAAGCATTTTGCTTTCTTGCTTTTTATTTTAACAATATGCCGCTTAAAGAGCACGCGTAAATATTCATAAAAAACTTAGCATGCGGCTAATTAAAAGAGCTGTAAATTACGAGGGATGGGAGGCAACTAAATGCAAATGCAAATGCATAGGAAACCCAAACTCAGACTCGAACTTTAGCTAGCAGTTGGGCAGCACTTGTGCATGGCGTGGAACGAACGGTCACCTTAATTAAAATGCACAATTTTGCACTTTTGGCCAACGCGCGACGTTTGTGCTGCATTTGCATTAACAGCGTTGGCCGCTTGCATCCAAACGGTGCCAACAAACCAACAGCAGCAACAGTAACAATGACAACAACAACAACAACAACAACAACAACAACAACAACAAACAAACGGAGCCTTGGCGACTTTGCTTGCCACTGTCATGCAATTTATTTGCCAACTACTTTACACTTTTTGCATTTTGCAGCCGCTCTTAGTGTCCTCTTCATTTCTCGTATTGGGTTTTATTTTTTATGCGCTCCCCTTTCAACTGCTTCTCATCCAGCGCCTCTGCTTTCTTCCTTTAGCTGATGTAATTTTGTTGCGGTCTGCGTTCATTTCGCGTATGAGCGAGCGGTGCTCTTGACACCCACCCCTAACACCGCCCACAACTCCACCCACCACTCGACTGTCAGGCATTCACAATTAAAAAGCTCAACACAAAAATTTACATTGTCGCTTGATGGTCTGGCGAGCAAAACTCTGGCCAGACCAGACCAGACGGAACTGAACTGAACTGAACAGAACAGTGCAACATCAGTTTGTCCAGAGACAGTTGCAGTAGTCATCATCATCAGCTTTTAGTCGGGCAGTTCGCCCACCATTTTGGCAACTGTTCAACGGATTCTTAATCAAGGTATATAAGTTATTGCCAAGGCTTCAATCTGAGCTCTCATTGTCTTAAAGGCCAACATCGGTCCTTAAGTCAAAACTAAATGAAATATTGCATTATGATGTGTTAAGATCAGGGATTAAAATTGAAACCGTTACCTTTAACCGGTATTAACCGATTGAAATTGGAAAAGTGAAAGGAGCCATAACTGCAACAAAACTTATTTAATCATTTAAAATTTAATCCGAAATCAGATTCATCTTTTTGTCATCACTATTATTTATTGATTAAGCCATTTTATATATTCCGGCAATTTGTTTATTATGAACCGAATGTAATCGTAAACTGAACCAAATATGTCCAGAACCGATAGAAGAACTAAAACATGTGTTCACTTTGGCTTGATGCCCTGGTTAAAATGAACATTGAACTAAATAAAGGGTATCTAGTTGTTGAGTATTCTGAAATGTTGGCTCTTTAGTGGTCGCCTCTTTGGTTAGGCCCGAATATGACGTTGGTGCGCCATAAAATTGTAACGCTACTTTATGCGTTTTATGCTTTATGACCGCAAATGAGCGCACACAATGCTTCAGTCAGACCGACAGACAGACATGGTCAGCCATGGACACTATCTATCTTTTATCTCTCTCTCTCTCTCTCTTCCTCATTCGTTCCGACTCTATCATACTCTCTGGCTCTCACGCTCACCATTAGGTGCAACTTTTATGCACGCACACACATACATAGCATTTGATTATGGCACGCTTGGCATTTGCCTCTGCTTTTCAGTTTTTTACTTGTGTTTTCGTGTTGCATAAATGCTGAACTTTTTAATTTTAATTGTTAAAAGCTTTTTTGCTAGATATGGTCAGGATACGCTGACTGCATTTCGTTCGGTTCGCATTCTCCCAGTCCTCTACTTTTCTCATCTCCTCTCCCCTCCTCTGTTCTGTTCTCTGTCTCATCTGATGCCTCGTCTTTGGCTATAAAATTCAGGCAACATTAATGCATTAAAACGCGCTCGCACAATCACAGCTGCCCCAACAATTGAAGTCCCCAGTTTGCCGTCTCTCCACCTGCTGCCTTGCCCCTGTTCAGTATGTTTCCAGCTGGTGTCGCACAATTCACATTTCCATATGACGGTCAGTAGAACGGCATGTGCAACAGCTTTGTTCTCTGATAAATTAAACAAAAGCACAGACCAACAGACGCGACCCGAGCCAATCCGCGAACAGTTAAAGCATTGGCTTCTTTGCAGGCCATAAACATCGCACATGGCCAGGGCCACCTGGCCACCTGGCCACATTCCACTGCACAGTGTCTGTCCGACAGGGTAACTGGCTTATGCAATATTAAGCATACGCCATGCCTGCCTGCTATTCATAGATAAATTGCCATTGCGTTCAATATGAAAAGTTATGGCACCTGCAATTAAAATGCCGCAGACGCCAAACCTCACTTTTGTTAATAAATCCTTACATCCATAAATGAAAACTAATTCATATTTTTTTTTAATATCATTTTAATAATAAATTAACCAACATGAACTAAATAGTTTTGTAAGTACACTTACAAATTATTATTTTTACTCTAAATGTCATGCATGCAGAGACTAATGCCATTAATAAATAAAATTAAATTAAATGAAATAAGAGAGTTTTGTTTTGTAGGTATTAAATTGAAACAGTCTACCAGGTTGGCCGTCCAGCTTTAAAGAATTCACATTAAACTTTTGCACAAGTGATTTATTTTTAAACAACATTTTCACATTGATTCAATTGTGTGTTGCCTTGATCATTTACATATTTCCGCTTTTTATATATCCATGTGTATAGCATGTATTTTTTCCTTTGTTTCCATAGGGGAACGCAATCGCTCAGCAGGAGCCCGCTTACAAATTTTGTAATCCTTTAACGATGCCAACAACTTCCGCCATTTGCTCTTGCGCACGACTCCAGAGGCGACTGTCGGTCTGCCCGACTGCCAGACTGTCAGACTGCCTGGTTCTGTCATTGTCTTGGGTTCTTGCGCCTCATCATCGCATAATTAATCTTCAAAAAATCATCAGTCGTCGCAGGCATTAATCTTTGTTAAAACGTTTCACGCAACTTTTAGTCCATTGTTACACATACGACGTGTGTGCCGCATACAAAACGAGCTTCCCTCATATCATAATTGTGTGTAGCATCGTTGTTACTGCTGTTGTTGTTGTTGGTGGTGTTGTAGTGTTTGGCATCGCTAAATATGAGTGCTTTCTTTCAAGCACACTTTGTTTGTTTATATTTAACAATTTCCTCGGTTAAAGACTTAAAGCTAACTGATCCGAACGTAATTTAAACACTTTATGAGTACATATGCCGTATGCGTTTGTGTTAATGTGGCTATGTGTGTGTGGCATATAGTATATACGTACTCAAAGGGCATGCAATGGAGTCAACTGAGTTCACTTCACTTGCAATGATAAATGATGGCCTCACATACACTACTCGTAATGCAACTGCTGACAGCGCCACTGGGCTGCTTGGGAGGAGGAAGGTATTGCCTGCTTGGGCGTTTGTTTGCACAAGTCGCTGTCCTTATAATAGAAAATAATGAATGATATGTTTTTGACATGTTGCTGCTGTCATTGCGCCCATTCAATTTTACATTTTGTGTCTTTTTATCGCGCCGCTTAAAGTTTCAGTCGGTTATAACGAAAGGCATCTTTGGCATTGACACTGCTGACTAGTGACAAAAAGCAACAAATACTTGCTGGCAGAAGTGGAAGCGACAACAGCAACAACAATGAAGAAAAACAACAAACAACAAAAAAAGCTTGTGCTCTTCATCATGCTCAATTTGCGCGAATTGTGTTGTCTTGTCTTGTTTCATCTCGCACTCGTTCATATCCTCTCCTTGCTGTCAGACTCTCTGTCTGGCAGTCTGCCAGTCTGTCTTCCTGTTGGCCTGTTTGTCTGCTCTGTTGTCTGTTGTCTGTTCTCTGTTCTCTGTTGTCAGTTGTCGGCTGTTGCTTGTCTTGTTTTCGGCTGCGTTGCGCTGCTCTTGATTTAAATATTTTTGACACTTGGATCCAGATAATTGCAAACATTAATCATTACTTAACAGCGGCCATATCGAGCATATTTTGTCATATTCTATCCCCCCCCATCTCTCTCTCTCTCTCTCTCTCTCTCTCTCTCCTTCTTTCTCTATCTATCTATCTTTAGCTTACGCCTTCTCTCGAGCTCTGTTTATTCTATGTTATGACGATATTTGTAATTTTTGTAGCATACTTTTAGTTCCTTTTGTTTTATTTTGATTCATTTGAGGCGGGTTTCAGAATTGTAACCAAACCGAAACCCGAATCATTCTACCATTTACATTTCTGTCGTACCGATAAGCATTCCTCCTCCTTTCCTTTTTGTTTGCTTTGTATAAATACAATTACTTAATAGTCAATTTTTTCTATTACTGCTCTGATGATAACCTAGTCATTGACAGAGGCTTGGCCACGCCCTTGTAGCAATTAGGCATCTCTCTCTTTTTTTTTGTGTTGGAAGAAAGCACATCCATCCAAATGCCAGCAATCTGTTTGGCGCTTCAATTGCCGCCTCGTCAATTTATCACCAAATCAATCAAAAGACTTAAGCACGTCGACTGTCGCTTGGTGCTGGTCTAGACTCTAGAGATGGAGCTCCTGACTGCCCTTTGCATGTGTGAAAAATGCTTTCAAATTGGGGCCAGGAGGTCGCGACGCGATGCTGCAGCAGATTCTCTGCCTTTGACCGTTTGCCGTGAAAATTTATTTGATTGTAGGCCATAAGCAACTGCTAATATGACACAAGCTGATCCCCTGCTCTTGATGCTGGGAAGCTGATGCTCATGCACTGATAAAAAAGGTTCTAAAATAATGGTTTTTGTCTCGAAGTTTGACGACACTATTTAGTTTTGAGACATTTAAAATAAGACCAAGTCAAGTCAACAAATAACATATAAATATAATTGTTTTTATATTGAAAAAGTTGTATTGCTATTTATTTTATTATAAATACATTTATACTTACGGCATCGTAAGACAACTTGATATATTTGCTTCAAGATTTAAGTTTTGTATTGCTATTTATTTTATTATAAATACATTTATACTTACGGCATCGTAAGACAACTTGATATATTTGCTTCGAGATTTAAGATTTGTATTTTTTTATTAGGAACTGTCAGTTTTTAGCTGAGTATTTATAGAATTAGTAATTGGTTAAATTGGTTTAATTTAATGAAATATATATGTAAAGTGAAATTTCTAAGTTTTAGAACTAGCTCTTTTTTCTCAGTGTACTAATGTCAGGCACTGCGACAAACGTTGCTCACGTTGCTATTTGAACAGTCGATGTTTGGTTCACTGACTAAAGCTTACTGTGTGAGTCTGGGTGTATGAGTGTGTGTATGTGTGTGTAGGCGTGTGGGCGTGTCTAGACCCTGAGCAGATACCGCTGCTGGTTTGGTTTTATGAACTGCCTGTGAAGTTCTGTTGAGCTGATGCTCAGTTATTGGGACAGGGACACGCAATCTCAGCGCTGCTTCTCTCTGCTATGTTTGCTGGCCAAATTGCTTGTGATGAAGACAGTCAAGCGTCAATCAGTCAGTCGCTGGATCCGAGTCTGACTCCGTCTCTGTCTCTGTCTCCATCTCTGTCTCTCCATCTCCATCTCCGTCTCCATCTCTGCTGCTGTCTCTGACATAGTCTATGTCTCGCTAGCTGTGTGCATGTCCTGCTCTGCCCAACTGTCCTGCCGTCTGTCAGTTAACATGCCTTTTGCGTTTGCCATCTCAGAGCTTTCTGGATTTTGGGGGCCATGTTGGTCGTGTTGGCCGTGTTGGTCATGGGCAAGGCAATGTCAGCCTCTCAGTCGAGAGATAATCACTTTGGGAAATTGCTCATGAATGATTTGTTGGCATAAATCAATTTGATTGATGAGCGTCAATATACTTATATGCCGCTTTGATGTGGGCAATTCCAGAGCTTGCACACACACACACACACACACAGACAGCCATACACATACGGGCTGGCATACAAACGTTACATACGTGCACATATAAGTGTGTGTGCGTGTTTGTGTTGTATACTCGTCGAGCTTTTGTGTAGGCC
Organism: Drosophila sp. st01m; assembly: GCA_018901795.1. Lineage (NCBI taxonomy): Eukaryota > Metazoa > Arthropoda > Insecta > Diptera > Drosophilidae > Drosophila > Drosophila sp. st01m. Next base: position 5,847,834 of record JAEIFG010001494.1, on the reverse strand, counting down.
AAATAATTGATCAATTAAGCATCAATTGCTTGGCTGCCCGAGCTGCGGGTCGACGGTTTTCAGCGGCCCTCATCTGCAGCAGCAGCAGAAGCACATTTAGTGGCCAATGTGGCAATGTGAGGATGGTGCAAGGGGGTGGCTTGGTTGGTGGTGGCATGGCGAGGTAAAAGTTGAAACAGTTTCAGTGCAAAAGCAACAACAGCGATTCGCTCTATAAAACAAGAAGCTGGCGTTAACTTTCTGCTATTTCAACTTGAGTTGTTATGACACTTTTAATAACTTTATTATTGCATTTACATAGTAGCAGGGCATGCAAGCCACGCCTCTTTATGCTGCTGCGCCTTGCGCGCAACCAAACAACAAGCAAGTTGGATCTCACAGTCCCTCACTCGCTCTCGCTCTCTCTCTCTCCCTCATTCTCTCTCTCACAGTCTGTGTGTGTTGCCAACTTCCTTCTTCCTGCATATGCTTCAAGTTTCCTTTACGTGTGTGTGTGTGTTTGTGAGTGTGTGTGTGTGTGTATCTTGCCTGTCTATGCAATTAAAAGTTTAATATAATTAAATGGTTTTATGACTTTGACTGTGCACCGGGCGACAGTAGCTCCTTAAGCAGCTTTTCAGTTTGGTTGCCTCTGTCGTCTGTTGTCTGTTGTCTGTCGTCTGCTGCCTTGTGGCAATTGCCCCACAACACGTTTTTGAGGTGGCCTGTAAAGCTGTAAAGTCTCCATCCGGTAAAGATGCCCCATAAGAAAACAGATAGACTGCAAATTGAACTTGCGTTTAGCTCTGCTCCTATCAAAGTGATTAAACCATCAAAGTTTGCACTCGACACGCAGCATTAACGCTTCGACTTTGCTTGGGGGACTGTAACTGCGACTCTCGTCTCCGACACCGACACCGACACTGACACTGAGTCCAAGTGCAGTCATCACTAGGTTGTGCACGAAGATGTCGATAATTACTTGCCCAGTGCGACATCAGCAGAAATTGGCTGACAGTTGTTACGGAGTCAGGACAAACGACACGGGACACGGGACACGGGACACAGAATACAGGCGATGAGCAAAAAGATTTAGTTCAAATGTCGTCGCCACAAATCTCGTGTGACAGACTCAACCAAGAGCGGCATCCGGACTAGGGCGTTGCTTATAAATGATACCAGCGAGCACGCCCATTGACAAATACGAAATTGGACTAATTTATTTATGGCCAGCACATGTACACGTTACAGTTAAATACAGGCTGACAATTGGCCAATAATGGCCATCCACTAAGCCTTATCCTCTAATCTGAAATGTTTTCAGAAATGTATACTTATTGGACACATTGGACATGGTTACATCTTCTACACTGCTGATTTTGATCTAGCATATAAATACACTATACATATTTATGGGACTGGCAATTTATTTCCTTGACATGTTCTCTTTTTTAATGAAAATATTTCCCATTTATAAACTTTTTTTTACTAACATGTTAAGCACATTAAACCACAATTTAAATGTTGCAAAATAAAGAACTTGTTAAAGAAATAACAGAAACATGTATAATACAAATTAATTGCCATCAACTCAAAAGTTCAGAACAAAAAACTTTCGTTCGTTTGGACCATTTTCTTCTTGGCTCCGATGCTGAATTGTCCGTCTGTCCATCCGTCCATCCATCCGTCCGTCCTTCTGTCTGTCCGTTGCGTCGGTTTATGGTAAATTAGTAGCTCGTGGGCATTTTAATTGTGTTTGTAATGCGACGACTTTGACGCTGGCCGGACCCACCGTAGTGGGAGTTGTGTGAGTTTAAAAATTAAATGAAAATGAATTCATCTCTACCCTTTTCAGAGCGGCATAAAAAATGATAACGAGCGACGCTTTGTAAGATGTGGCACAAGGCCCCAAAATGACTTAACTCATTTAATGCGCCTCTAATGGGATACAATTTAAATTTAATTGATTTGCCCGCCAAGCTTTTTATAGCCGCAAAAATTTCTCTAAATTAAAAATGCCTTTTTTTCGAATTTCATTAAATTTTTTTTTCTATTGAGATATGTAAAGCTCTTTTAAAGGCCATACAGATTAATTTATGTCTTATGCTCTGACTATTGATTAAATATGCAATGGACCGAAGCCAAGTCGTGCCGAGTCGAGCTGACAACGATAGTGCTTCAAAAACCAGGAGCCTGACAACACTATGTTTTTCAGTGGCTCGCTGATTTATTGGTTTAATGCACCCGAGGGGGAGGCAACTCGCAGTGTGCAGCGGGCACCTTGCCACCCGCATAAACATGGCGCAACAAACCGCAGCTGGATCGCATAGCTGCTGTTGGCGCTGTTGCCATATCACCGACACACCAACTGGCAACAATGGGAGAAACATTTGCCAGCCGCGAGGCGAACCTTTTGCTGCCCATAGCCATTTCTTAGCTTGGCAGCTAATTTATGTGCGCATGCCGCAAAGAAAATGCTGGCAAAAGGATACGCTAGTCGAAGGAGGCGGAGGAAGGAGCAGGGAGCAGGGAGAAGGCAGCAAGGGACAAGGAGTTAGCAGGCAGAGGAAGCAGTCTGAAAGCACTCGCCATTTTCATAGTGAGAATTATGCGAAAAGTGTGTGGCAAGGGAAAGCGGAACGCCTTAGTGAGGCGGCATCGCGCAAATGTCAGCGTGTATAAAAATTCGCATTTTAATATTTGCCAGTTAGCTGCGCAGCGTTGGCAGCTGATTTGCCAGAGAGCAGCTACCACCCTATACTATACACGGCTCGAACCGGAGGTCTTCTGGGTGGTCTCTTACATTTTGGTCCCCCGGTTATTTGCCTGCCATTTTATCTGTGGCCAACAGCTGGCGTTTGTTTGCGGTGCCGACGACGACGACATCGCGTGTTGACTTTTGCGTCTGAGCCACCTTTCAACTGCAACTAATTTATTTTATTTGCAAGCAGGCGACGCAGACGCCTTTGCCCCCCCTCACCCGCTCTCGCTATTCCAATCTTTCAGTCGTTCTAGTTGAATATGATTCAAAACAAGCATTATAAAATGTATTGCACGCTGCCTGCTGCACTTGATATAAAGTGCTGTGATCTCCAGTGTTGTGTCCTACTACAGTGTACTATTGTGCTGCCTAGGTGCGATTCTGCATCATCATCATGGACAGGCTGTAAATGAGTTTTGTTATCTGCAAACAAATTGCATTATTCTCGGTGGCCGTAGGAAGGAGCCTTGTGTTCCCAACGAACCTGCAGAGCCGTTCGCACACTCAATGGCAAAATACCGAGCATTATGATGGTTTGCGAGTTCTGAGCCTCCTTCAGCATCATCCGAAACATGTTGCGCTGCGAGCCGTTCAGTTCGTGCCACTTAATGCTGCAGATGCTTTCATAGACCCGGTCATACTGTTGCAGAGTAGATGGCAAGGAAATCGAATTAGCTTTTGCCAACGCATAATTGGAGCTCTCTACTCACAGCGTATTCAATTTTAGTGCCCACAACGCAGTAGACAAGCATTTTGTAGCCACTGACCACAAAATAGATGACAGATATCAAATGGAATTCACTGAGGTTCACGCAAAAGGTGCTCAGCATTGAGATGGCCGAGGACACCACCTGACCGGCGATCAAGATGTGATATATATGGTCCACATTGTGGCAGTATCTGCAGCATACATTTGATTTAAATACTTTTTATATATGACTGTCATTTTATGAACTTACTCGGTAAACAACTGATGCCACTTGATTGATTCCAAGAGTCGCTTTTGCAGTTCTTCTTCACCGGCAATTTTCGCGCCTACCAAGGCCTTGCTTCGATTTTCTACCTTTCGGTCGAGTGCTTCGTTTAATTCGTTAGCTTTCACCTGTAAGATGTCGGAATATGTGAGAATCTGCATCAGAGCGAGGCAGCCCATCAAATCCCCCGCATAGAACCCGACACCAGCAATGAACATTGACAGAAAATGTGCCAGATATGTGAATACATAGCCATAATTATTCTCCAGTGGAACACCGGGTAGCTCATACTGCACGATTGTGACACGGGTGCCATTGTAGACCAGCAACATTAAGGGTACCAGGCACATCACCAGGTAGGAGACAATATACCCCATTCGGAGCATTTGCAGCACATTAAGCAGTCGATCGATGCCACGATTGAGAGCATACGAGTATGCCGCATTCCGTTCCTCGTACTCCTCAAACAGTAGCCGAGTGGTGATCATCAGACGCCTTATTTCTGGTTGCCTTAAGATTAAAGTAACGATTTCAGTGGACCCATTCAACATGCCACCCATCATGATGCTGGCCTTCAAGCACTCTGTCCAACTTATCTCAGCCTGTCTGATCATCCAGAGGATACTGAAAACGCCGTAGCATGTAACGGCAATAACTGTGATACAGGTGCGATAGTTGAACCTCAAGCGAGCATTCAAAATATCAAATCCAATGAGCCTCATGTAATAGTTGATGTGATTCGTGAGTTTCAGATATCGTTGTGATGGCTTCATGTTGACTGTTCCCTGTCTACTTCCATCTGATGACTTCGATGAAAGGCCTTTTATATTTATATTCCTGCGAGTTGAGCATGTGCTAATTATTGTTGTTGTTGTTGTTGTTGTTGTTGCTGTTGTCTTGCCAATGATAATTGCATAAAAGTGTAATTAATGCTGAAATTAATGCAGAACGAGTATCTTGCAGCTGTCCTTTGTCCCATGGCCAAAGGACAATATTCATTTCGCATGCAAGGTCGAGCCAGAAAATCAATGGACCATTGGGATTCAGTTACTGGCTACGTTCTCCTTACATACGGCAATAATCTACGTATGTATAAGTGCTGTAATTGCTTAATTTGCACTTAAGACCTATTATTGATATTTTATTTTAATTATTTTATTTACTCCACAAACAAATTGTAGGGACATAGTCAATATTCTCGAATATTCAAGTAAAGATAGTAAATATGGAATTCGTAATAATGCATGATTAAAATAGCGCGCAAATTGCAATATATTACCCAATGTGCCTTTAGAAAGGCAAAGTCGTTGATCAGAAAACATCCTGCTGTTGATTTTATAAAAACAACACAGGCAATAACAGCGCACTTAATTACATCTGCATTATAATAACGTTAAAATAGTTATTATTACATTAACCAAGCGCCGACGCATCGCATTTATAAAATGCGCATTAAAATATTGCTTCGCTGCATTTATTATTGCCAGGAACAAAAAGCAGTAAGAATTGTTGGCTTGGAGCTAAAGGAAGGAAGGGGTTGTCATTTCAAAATATAATAATATAAATTAAAATTTTATGTCCATGTGCGATAAATTTTATGTTTTGCCCCGAAGAAACGAGACATGGCACCAAACTTATTCAACGATGACCACAATTAATGCATGTTTTATAGAGACGATCGCATTAATTACTTATACGAACAGTAATGACTTGCACCCGAGTTAAAAAACCGAACCAGAATGAATTCAATCCTCATAGAAAGGCCATAGTATTTAATAGTCATTTTACTCTTTTGCGATAACATTCCTGATGTTACATTAAGTTAATGCTTTTATCAATTCATAAAAACGTAATTCGTATTATGTTGAGTACGTATTATGTATACGCATCGTTGTCACACGTTGAATGCGCTTTGTTATTTTGCAGAGGCCTTCGGCCATTTTTCGTCCCATACACAGACACACACACACACTCACACACACATCACTTTATTTCTACGCCACTTCATTGTGGGCTCATCATTATTAATTTCCAAGCTATAAATTTCACTTTGCCACATTCCTAAAGGCCAATTCCTAACATAGAGTGCTGGGCTCTGTCTTGTCTTCACTTGGTGTTGTTCGAATCGGTTCGGTTAGACTCACTCACCTTTTCCACGCTCCAGTGGTTTTCTTTATTTATTTTTTTTTTTGTCAGTGGTGTTTTGTTATTCTGACCGATAGGACTCCTCCTTTCAGTCTTCGTTTAGACGGCATACTGCATCTTTTGTTTATGCCGCACAATGGTGTTGCCGCAGGTTTTTAGTGCTTGCCATTGTGTTGTGTCGTGTGTCTCTCTGCTGCTCAGCCCATAAAATGCAATGGAATTTCATACAGCACCATTGTATATGTAAGCACTTATGTTCATCTCTGTGTGTGTGTATATCGCAGCTGGGATAATGCTTTGTATAATATGCTCAAACATTTTTCGTTGCGGCACGTTAAAAATGCAAGTCAAACTTTGCAGTCATACACACAACCACATTTATGTGTATGTGTATATATATATTTGTATATATAATACGTATATATCTTTATATGTATATGTGTGCGTATTGGAGCATTTTCTTATGTGTGTGTGTGATTATTAATATCAATAAAGTGTATGTCACTGCACTTAATGTTTAATCAATTGAAAATTGAAGTGTTTACATATGTGTACAATATGTAGGTGTGTGTGTGTGCGTAAGTGTACATACCCATGTACCTACAACGCATATTGAGTCAATTGTTTGGTCACAAGACCCAAACTAACCTGCTGCCGTTGCTCCTGATCCTTGAGCTGCTTGACTTCCGCATTTGTCGACTGTTTGCCCAGCACAAACTGCAGCCTAGTGCGGCAATCTTCAAGGTGCTTTGGATAAAACATTATCCGGATTCCAATGTGCGTATGCGGCTTTGACTTTGTCGGCACCTACAACTACAACAACGGCTGCAAACACCTACACACATATGCACATAGATATGCCTTACTCTCTTTAATGGAAATCTATCGCTCAGCTTGACTTCGTCCTTTTGCATAGGCGTTGGCTGCTTTTGTGACTTGTTGAAGCGTTCTCCATGAAAGAGGAATACAAAAATGACAATATTGACGCTGCATCGCAGGCCAACAACACATGCACACGCACACTCATGCACAGAGTGGGAGAGAGTGTGGGAAAGAGAGTGGGAGTGGAAGTGGGAGTGAGATAGAATAGAAGGAAGGAAGTCTGCTGATGCGAGAAGCTCTTTGCCACAGACTGTCGCCTGAAGTTATTGTAAGACGCTTTGAATGCGTTGGTGTCTCTCTCGGTGTGTGTGTGTGTGTGTGTTTGTTGTGCGTGTGTGTGCTTTTTTTGTTGTTGCCATTGTATTGAAACTTCCTTTAATGGTTTCCGGTTATCATTTTTGGCGTTACCCGCTTGCAACGTCTCTGTCTCTGTTTCTATCTCTCTCTCTCTCTCTCTCTCTCCCTCGCTATCTCTCTCTGTCCTACTCGTACTCCATTGCGCTGTCTCCCTCGCTTTGTGCTGCGTGTCAATAAAGATTAAGCGCATTGTTCTTTGCTGATTCCTTTCGTCATGCAAAGAAATTAATATTCGCAGTCCATTATGTTTCTAATAACAATCCATATACACACACGCACACACATGTACACACACACACACACACAGCACCGGCTGCAAAATTATCCAAACAAAAGAGCAAATTTTAATAACCTTAATGGGCAGCTTGAAGCTTTAAGGACGCTGCTAGCTTGCGCTTTTGGACTTTAACCACAGCCAAACTGACCCTCTCCTTACTACATTATCATTCACACTCACAACCATACTTAACCCACCTACCCATCCGCACACACACACACACAAACATATATAATCAATCAATTTAACGCTTTAAGCTTCTGACAAATATTCGAAAACGGCAGAGGCAACTGCCTCACAATCTTTTAAAGACCCGCTCTGTCTCTCTCTCTCTCTCTCTTTTCTCTCAGTCACTCTCACACACAGACACTTATATACGTACACATGTTGATAGATAAGTCCATTCCTTTGTTCAATGATACACGATGTCCCCCGCCCCACACAACTGGCCGTCGTCGGCTAATGATGACAAATTTTTTATGGGCGTTATGAGGAACATTGCGCTACGCTGCTCCAAAGTGCACGGGATGGCACATGGGAGCGTTGAGAGTCCTCCTGCCTGCCATTGTCACAGTCCCATTCTCCATTCTCCATTCTCCCTTGCCGTTGTCAGCCAATCCCATCCCATTTCCATTCTGGCCGTGGGCTCTTTATTAATTTGACAGCATCAACAGGGGCTGCCCAACTCGACTCGACTCTGCACGCTAATGATTGAAATGAACTCCATGTCATGTCTGGTCTTAGGCAAAAGCCACCGGCCAACGAGTAACGCCTCCCTTTCAGCCAACAGCTTGATTGATGGTTATCACTCACTGGATTCTCTTCTCTCGACTCTTATTGCTCTCCTTTTTGCAGCAGTTGACGTCGCCCTCAGATTAAATGCTGTAGGTGTGTCATAACTTTTTGTTCCTGTGTTTCTGCCTCTGCCACTGTCGCTACCTCTGTCCCTCTCTCTGTCTCCGTCTCTGCCTCTGCCTCCGACTCTGCCTCTTCCTATCATTTATTGTATTGCTCTTTTGTTGCGCTTGAATTGCCCGTTCAAATGCCTGTCCAATGCCATTCTGTCCGTCTGTCCCCTGGTCTCCAGAGGCCGCTAAGTATACAAAGTAAAAATCATATCTAAAAATAGGTATGACAGTCAGGACACATCGGTCATGCTTAAAGGCAAATAAGGCCAATTAAAAAATGCAAATACGGCTAAATAAAATGAGCATGAATGATGAATGATTTGCAAGTGCAGCAGTGAGAGATATCCTCTACCTTTCGATATTCGAGAGTTTTTACATCCATGATGCAAAATGCACCATGGAACTGATATTTCCAACAATCGTAATTTTATATATTTCATAAGTGAATAGCATGCTCATTTAGCAGATCCCATCTCAACTGTCAAACAATTATAATTATTTGTGAGCTATTGTTATATTTTTATTTCTTTCGCTTTCAGCCAAGTAGTATTTGCCCCGAGCTTACATGCCCCAAGCGCATTCCATTGAGCAGGCTGCGGAAATGGCATCGTTTAGCTGCCTCCGCCTATCAGTTAGCAGCTTTGTGGCCAGTTCGCTTGTGCGTTGCCTATGTGTTTGTGTGTGTGTGTGTGTGTGTGCCTGTGTACGTGTGCCTGTGTGTTTGTGTCGTAATGAGCGCCAAGATATTTTTAAATCCCAGACCATGCTGAGCTCCGACTCACCTGCCCATCTGCCCATTCTGCCCATCAGCCCACCAGCCAAACTGCCCGACTTCTCACGACCCATTTGTCGGGGGCGTTGTGAAAATTTCCACTCACTAAAAAGTCAGAATCTCAAACAATTGTAGGCCACAAACGATGCCTGCAAGCAAAACAACAACAAAGTCTTGCAATCTCCATGAAAGAGTAAAAGTACCGCACAAAAGCAGCAGAAAGAGACAGAGAGTGAGAGAGAGCGTGCGCTCAATTCCAGTGCGAGTAAAGCATATGGGAAATTTACTCTTTTTCTGAAGGGAAATTCGTGCTGAATGGAAGCGGATACACGCGTATAAGAGTGCTTAGGGAAATACTCGGGGAACTCACTGTGGGACATTTGGCAAGTGGGAATTGTAATTTGAAAACGATTTAACGGATGAGGAGTTAATTTGGCAACAACTCAGCACTTGTTGCCAATCCCGTACATATGACAATGATTGTGCATCAAAGTAAAATATTTTGCTGACTTTAAGTCTGTAATTCCAAAGTGAATATTTAATTAAAATGATTTTGGTTTTCTCTTTTTACAAGAGCTAACGAGAAGATGGTAATGGGCAATGGACGCCAAACGGAAACGGAAAAATGAGATTTATGATGTGCACAATGGGTAGAAGTGAGTGAATTGGGGAGATGGGCCAGTTACAGGTGCTGATGCCAGTACAGATTGCCGGATGGGAGGTGGACTTTGGGATGAGGGTTGTATGTATATACAAATGTGTGTACAAATAAAAGTATCTGTGTGCATACCATAAATGCTATATGAATTATTAAAATAAAAGTAAAACGGAAACATAACAAAGGTTCAGCAACATTTATGACAGGAAAACGCGGAACGCGTAGCCCAAAATACAACAACAGTACCACAAAGAGATTGCCGTGGCAGGCATCTAAAACGAGATATGCCACGCCGGAAATGAGCGTCGTATATAGTAGCCAAATGTTCACACACATATAGGCACATAAGCGCACACACACACTCACAGTCACACTCACATAGTGTTTACACACTGCCAATTTAAGATCCCCTATAAGTAGGCTTCATTTACCAAGCAAACGAGAAGCAAAGCAGAACCAAAAACAAAAAAAAAAAAACACAAAATATACAAATACGAAACACGAATCAATGTCACTGTTTAAGACAGACTGACTAAAAGATACTCAGCAGCCGTTACTGAATACCGTAATTTGAAAAGTGTGTACAGAGAAACTGCCTTTCTTTCCCAAATACTATCAAAAAGATCTGATCGAAATTAGCTTTCAAGATAAATAAATAAATTAAATGAACAGTGAATGAAATAAATGTAGACTTACAATTCAGATACAAGAAATAAATGTAAACTTACAATTCTGATACAGGATTAAAATAAACGTCAAATTATGATAATGATAACTTCTTGATTCAATTGTATTTTGTGTGGTATTTTAAACTGTAATTTCCTAATCATTCATTTGCGACTGTTCTTAACCGACGTGAAATATCTTAAGTGATACAATATATAAATAAAACATAATTTTTGAAATGTTGAGTGCTATAATCGTGTCTTCCCTGTTGTTCAACCTTCTCTACAGGGCATATTAAATTGGCAAGCTGTGCAGACCGACTAACTACGCAATGTTGCTCTCTGCTGTTCTCGTAGTTGTAGTTGCTGTTGTTGTTATTTCTGCCAAAGTTAAATACAAATATGCATGTAAACAGGCATCTACTTAAGCAGCTTGCCCCACCCTCAATAAGCCCACCCGCCCTGCTTCGAAGTCCCCACCCCCTGCGATGTTTGCCTGTTCTGACGGTGTATTAATGTTCATTGAAGCGATCAAAATCAAGTCGACTACGGCTAATGCCACGCACATTTTTTGCTCGATCCTGTGAACTTTCTCTTGTTATTTGCAATTTGCTTCAGCAACAACAACAACAACAACAACAACATCGAGACTCTGATTTTATACTACTATGTATGTGCAGGCATTTCTGTTTGTTTTTCCGCCCCTCCGATGGGGCCATCGGTTTTTTAAGGTCGTTTACAGCAAACATTTCGTCGGAGGCAGTGAAAGATTGAGGGAATCGGAGGATTGGGCAAATGTATGTTATTATTATGGGGCATGTTGTTAACTACCCATACGCACACTCACACATTGTGCTTGTTGTTGTAGTGTACGTTTTAGCATAAAACGGATTTGTGAAATCGCTTGGAAAAAATATAATCAAAATTGTTTTCAAATGACTTACAATTGCTTGCTGAGTGGGCCTGACTCGTCCAGGGCCAGGCGTAATTATACTCTTGGGGTGTTAACTGTCAGCCAATCGGCATCCGTTAGCTGGACCCGTAATTTAAGCCACGCTATTGCCGTTGACAACTAGAAAAATTGCCTTTTTATGGGCATAGTTTGGTGGATGGCGGATATCTAAGTCCAACTCCGCCCTATTGGAATGTGTCCACTCTTTTCAACAACTGGAGCTTATATACTATTTTTGGTATGCGTTGAGTTAATAGCAAAGCGTTGAAATACCAAGCGACTTTTGTTATCCGCAGACTGTGGCCCAAGAGAGGACATCGCATCCATTGGCAATTACTTGTGGCGCCATTGTTTGCCTTGTGCTTCGCTTTGCACATTTTCTAGATCAAATATACGATATTAGCGATTGACCCCGAATCATCATGGAGACATTATGGAGAGGGTCAATTAAAATACGAGTAACTACTGACAGAGATTTGCATCTGTAACTTAAACACGTGAAATGTTTACTAGGAAACTTACCTGGAGCTCATCATTATTTGCATACATTTTATCGCAAGCAGACAGTTTTATCCCATATTTGATCCCATTGCATATCAAGACTTCTTATATCTATACGCACAGCGAACGTCTTGAACTCTTTTCCCTTGACTCCATTCGTTCTTCCCTTCGAGCTAAGGCGAAATTGTCAGTTTCAATATTTTATGACGGCTGCCATTGAACCCCCTATAAAGGGCACATAAATTTGGCAAATGTTGCCAATGTAGTGTCCAAATCTGCCGCGAGACTGGACAACGCCGGGCGTTCCTTGAGATGCCACTGAACAATGCAGCAAAATGTTGTAGAGAATGGATACTGTGCTTATTGCCACTGCGACTGTCCTCGTTCTTGGCATAAAGGGCAGCGGAGACAAAAAACTACGTACACATCATCATTGTCAATTGCCGGATGTGGGCCAGTTCCCGGGAATTGGGATCGGGAGAGGGAATGGGTATGGGTATGGGAATGGGAATGGAAAAGGGAACTAACAACGGCGACCAAGCGAGCAATCGCTGCTGCTGTATTCATTGTTGCCACGTAATTGCATTTCGCTATCGCAGATATTTATAGCTCCACTCGGTCAAGAGCAGCTCCAGCCAGCAGGCAGCAGCCAGCAGCCAGCAGCCAACATCCAATGACCAATAGCTGGCAGCCAGTTGCCAGTTGCCAGTTGCTCCGAGAGTGGCCATACTTTGGCAGCAACAGATTTTTTGTTCACAGTAAATGCGGTCAACCGCAAAAGCGCAGCAGCATCATGAGTAGCAGCGGCAACAGGAGCCGAAACAGGAGCAGGAGCACCGCCAAAGTCGTTACAAGGATAAGGGATAAGGGCGTTAGAGCGCATTGGTACTCGAATCATCTGTTGTTGTTATTTTTACTGCTGCTGCTGCTGCTGCTGCTGCTTCTGTTGTTGGGCATTAGTCCTGGCCAGGCGAATAGAAATAAGCAATGACTGGCCACGCTTTGTCATTGCAGCTCCTAATGTTGTTGTTGTTATTGCTGATGTGTTTTTTTCTCTCTTGTGATCATCATCAGTGAACGCAGTATATACTAAGCTCTGAGTACTGAGTACTGAACATTGTCATTGCATTGCGCAGACAGGAGCCATGCAAGTTGAATACAAGCATTTTTTGCTGCTCTTGCCACTTATGTATACGCAAGCCACTTGCCAATTGCAGCGCATTAGTGAGCTCTCTTAACAATGACCGGCTCAGGCCAATTTCTATTGAAAAGAGGCGTCATCATTCTCGAGAGCTCCGATTGAATGACGACTGGATTGTTGCCTGTTGTGGCTGTGATAAGCCAAGTCTCAGCTTTAATCCCTTTCTTTTACTTTTAAAGCAGTTAGATCAAAAGTAAACCAGACTGCTTTTAATTTAACATGTTTGAAAACCAGTTGTTATTAAAAATAAATTAGAAACTTAACTAATATCAACATAATTATTGATTTATTAATTGCACAATAATAATAAAAAATCAATTAAAACGAATACATTTATTAAAGACTTTGTTACCTGGTCCTAAGGTTTCTGGCCATTGGATGCACATTCGACTGAAATGAAAATTTGACCTCTGCTAGCTGTTACATTGCAGACGGCAATTGGTGTATAAATTTGGCACACAGACAGACATTCAAACACACTCGTCCAAGCATGTAAATGTTATTGCAAGCATAATTTCCTTAGCTTCCGAGTGTGTGTGTGTGTGTGTGTTGTTGCTGTTGTTGTTGGTGCAGTTGCAGTTTTTGCACATTACACGAGCCATTGGCAGTGGCAACTACATGCGACTGCATTGCGGCAGTTGCTGTTGCCTCTGCTGTTGCCTCTGCTGTTGCTATTGTTGTTGTTGTTGCTATTGCCGTTTCGAGAAACGGAGTCAGAGCCACGGTAATTGCTAGTGTTACGTTGTTCTGTTGCTTGTGGGGCCAACTTAGTTTTAGGTAAAAATTTCTAAAAATAACAATGAATAATTTACATTTGGCCAAGTGAAGCAATGTTGAGAGTACTATATTCTACACTCGGCATGTAACATCTGGCAGTGGGAAAAGTATAGTATGTGTCGCCTGTCAAAGTAATAAATGCGAGTAAGAGAGCAAAGAAGGCAGTGTGTTGACCAAAGGCTGTTATTGCTCTTGGGGTTTCTTCTTCTGCTTCTGCTTGCTGTTGTTGTTGTTGTTGTTGTTGTAGCTGTTGTCATTAGCCGTTGTGCAAATAATTTACTTTACCACATTCACTTCGATAACTAACCATTGTGATGTTGCTCCTGCTGCTGTCGGGTTGCCATTATAGCCACTATCACACATACATATCGAAAGAGTAAAAGGGAGGATCGCACATAGGAAACAGCACACAACACACTAGTATCATGTGTGTGTGTGTGTGTGTGTTAGAGTCCCAGGCAAGTCCTTGGTTTGGTACTCCCTCTTCCCCTTTCTTTCACTCCCGCCTGTTTCACTTATTGATTTCAATTAACATGCAACAGCATGTCTCTTTTGTGTATAAGCTTACACACACACACACACATACACACACGCACAAGCGTAGATAGAGGCTGCATTGTTGTGGACTCGTGCTGCATGCAACATTTACTCGATGCCGTCGCTGTTGGCATCGTCTGCTGCTTTTCAATCTTTTCGTAGGCTAATGTTACACTTGTGCATCGTTACAATTTTGCAGTATCGAAATTCTGTATGTCTGTGTGTGAATGAAAACCATGTGCAGGATGTGAGAGGTCACTGCTGTTTCTCCTCTTTCAATAATTATCAATTTGTGTGCGCGTGAGTATGTCTCTGTCTCTGTCTCTGTATCTGCCCCTGTCTCTGTCTCTGTCTCTGTCTCTCTGTCTGTGAGTATGTGCATAGATTTGGTATACTTTGTTTATTTACTTGTTTTTTGGTTTAAGGCATTTTGCTGCTATTTGCTGGACAAACAGTGCGTATGCGTATTGTGTCGTACAGTGTTATGTTGTGTTGTGGTTGTTTGCTCTTACTGCTCAGTAAATTGTCCATAAAAGTTGTGCTATAAATTGTGGGCCTAGCCTTTGACAAACACGATACTGAGAGCCTTAAGCCGGACGGTTGCCGCATTCGAAAGTTGTTCAACTGATTAAAATATTTGTTTTATGTTGTTGTACTATTGTTGCATTTCCAATAGCAATGCAAATGCAGTTGACCATGTCCATTTCTAATGGATTGCGAAAACGCCAGCATTTGACCATTGTGTTTTAGGTTTACTTACATTTTAAATCAATTTTTCTTAAAGAATTGAAATGCATTGCATTCATATTTTATTTAAATTTTATTGAACTTAGATTGAAAATTTTAATTCTTTACATTACATTACATATACTTATGTTCCTGGCTGTGTGTATGTGTATTTATTTTTCTGTTAACATTTGGTTAATAAGTTAAATTTGACTCTGATTGAATTTGGTCTGTATCATCTACGACTTGCGGGCTTCAATAAATGAAAATGGAGCCAAACACCTATTTGGCATTCAAAAGCCAATTTCCAGTGGATTGAACTTGTGAACTTTGCACTTATTTATAGTAATTAAAGGGAATCTCTTGGTCATACTCTTCGGGTGTAGTATGTATGTGTGTATATATGTATTTTGTTTTAGCTATTGCCTTGGTTACTCCTATTGTAATTTGCCCATTAAATTTGCTTTGATATTAAGTTGAAGGTTTTCAGTATTTTTAAGGCTTCTTCTCAATGTATCTACTTTTGTTCAGTCTTTAAAGTCAACTGTTTAACAATATATAGTAAGAGTATTTCTTAATATTCTTTGTGCATACTTAACGCTGTGTGGCAAGCCTTTTCAACCCGCTGGTATGGCGGCTTTATCTGTTTTCAGCTTCTCCTCCTTTCTCTCTCTGTGCACCACGCGTCCAGGATATTCTGCTATCCCAACTGGCATGGCTTTTGTGTGCTGATTTTGTGTTTTTAAAAGCCCAGTTTTTTTAAAGCTTTGAGGTCTACATCACCATAGTAATCCTCGCTACAAACGAAAAATACAAGATATTAAAAAATGTTTGTACATGCATAAAATAAAATGCGTGGGATGGTTCTGTTTTAGTTTTCCTGCGTATACGTAATATTAACAAAGAGTAATGATTTTTGCTTTGGATTTGCTTTGATTTGCTTAATTAAATCTTTTTAATTCTATTTTGATTTAACTGTCACGCTTGCGGATTGCCTGACACGTGCGAGAATGACCGTTAGCTGTGTGTGTGTTTAAAATAGTGACTGAATTTCTTGTCAAAGTAGCACGAAGGACAGCGTGCTTGTAGATCCATTAAGAGTTTGCGGAATGCCACCCAATTCTGATTGCAATTTTTGTCATAAAGTTATGTTTCTTTGTGGGCTACTAAATCAACAAAAGAAATTTTTATGAAAGCCATAATTAAAAATAATTTCGTTAGATACTTGTTGGGAGCCAGACGAGGGCTAATGAAAGAGCAACTACCACACAAGCGTCTGTGGACATCGCTGGCTGAAACAGAATAGCAAGAGAAAGGCAACAGGACATCAAGGATTAAAAGGAGCTGCTCTTGGTTTCCTGACATCCCGCAGTTGCAACAATATCAACAGCTATGGCCACAACTTACATATACTCGGACATACACAAAAGCTTGGGAAAGGCATGGGCATGGGAATGAGCAAATTGCCTTTAAAGCGCAGAGAACAAGGACAAGGACGTGGACGTGCTGTCAGGCAGCAGCTGGACATCCTCGTATATGTTGAGCTTCATACAAAATGCGCGATGTGGTCTGCTTGGCCAGCAAATGACAAAAAGCGTAAAGCTATTAAATTTAATTTAATGGAATTGACCAAAAACCCAATGACAAGGCATTGAGGCAATGTGTGTCATGTTAGATAGGAAATATGTAAAGAAATTAAATTTGTTTTTATACCCGTTACTTAAAAAGAAAGTATATGGAGTCGGAGGTATTTCGGACCCTACGAAGTGAAAATGTTCTTGAACAAACGAAACTGAACGATTGTGATGGCCTAGATCAGCAGCGCCTAAAAGTATGTATCGGGTATCCCAAAGTCGGGGCTTCGATTATAGTTTAATTCCGTTTGTTGTTTTTTAGATTGCTTATAAACCAACATAAGCTTGCTGTATGTTGGAAATATGAAATGCTTTATATAGTACATTAGTTGTCTGCAGCTTTTACTTTGCTATGCTCGCTGTGCGTTTATATCATTAAAATTAATTAGAGTCAAAACGTTAAAAGGATTTTCAGCTGGAGGTAATCGGACAGAATGCGCTCAGCGTGGTTATTATCCATCAGGAGCAGAAGCAGAATCAGAAGCAGAAGCTGGACCAGAAGCAGGAGCAAGAGCAAGAGTTCTGGTCGACCTCAGAACATGGCTCTGCTTCCATCTTTATTCCAAATAGTTATTGTTGCCACTGCTTCGGACGGGACAAATGGATGGACAGTTGTATAACTTTGTTTAATCATTTTTGTTTATAAAACACTTTTATGTGCTTTTGGGGTTTGAGCTCTTCCCGTCCCTGCTCGCTCCGTTCCCGCTCCCACTATTCTTGCCTCTGATCAAATCTGCTAACCTCAGTCAGTCCTTGCATTGCTGACGGGAAGTAGTCGTTGCAACTGCAGATGCTTGCAGCAACTTTTAATTGGAGATTGCTCACTCACAGTGAAGCAACAACAGCAACAACAGCAACAAGAGCAACAACCACTACATCTACAGAGCTGTGTAGAGCAGGTAAAAGGAAAAGATGACGAAAAGCGGTTTACAAATGGGCTGCTGTTGTTGTTGTCCGGATTTACTTTCATCCCTCTCTCTCTCTCTCTCTCTCTCTTTCTTTCGGTCTCTGCCTCCGTGTGTGTGTGTGTGTGTTTGTGTGCTTTGTATAAACTGTTTCTGTTACCGCACTCTAAGTAGACCAACAGCAACAAGCAGCCAGAGTGCCAAGTACGAATTATGTGCATGTCGACCACTTTGTGCTAATTTTCCAAAATGTTGTAGTCCTTTGCGCGGGTTTTCATGCATTTCCCGACAAGCTTAACCAAAACACACACACACACACACACACACACACACAAAGCGTAGCTGGAAATATCCTTTCACCGCTTAGGCAACTTGTGCAACGCCTGCGCCTTGAGTTTCTATAGTTTTATAATTTTTATTTAATTAGTTTTAAAACTTTTTCAAAAAAATGTGGGTGTGTGTGACTCCTTACGCACACACTCACACACACACGCAGACACACACACGCACACAGACATACACAAAAGTCAACGCGCAACTAGGTAAAGTAAAGTTTGTCGGCTTTTATGATGTACCGTCTGCCGCCCGACCTTCTAGTGCTGGTAGCATTAGCGAGGTACCACTGCCCACGTGCTAGTACCAGTCTTAGGAATGTGTGTGCATGTATGTATGTATGTATTTCTGTGCTGCTTGGTTCTGCCTGCAATTGTGTTGATAATTTGAAAATTCATTTAAAGTTTTTGTATCGCGTTTTTGTTTATAGAATCTAATGAATAATTAACAAAGTTCTTGTGCATTTCAAAAGATGTCAACGACGTCGACAACATTGGCAAAGACTTCCTGGGCGGTCGAAAAGGCTGCCAACTTTTCATTTGCGACAAATATGGCTGGCGTCGCAAAGTTTTCTGTTTACTTATTATTTACAGACTCTACGACTTCAGACAAAAAGTCAGCCAAGAAGTAGAACAAGAAAACACTTCGGATCCCCCATCTCTCCCATTTCCCATTCCCATCCCCATCCCAATCGCTTTCGCCGTACCAGGCTCTTTCCAAATACCCCAATGGCAAAATTATAAATAATTTACGAGTGTTTACGAGTTTGCTATTTTCAGCGCGTACTTTTGCCAGCCGTGAGGCTCCAAAAATTGTTTGACATTTAGTTGCATAAATAGAACTTTAAATCGTGAGTCTGGGTAAACTTTGCTTTCACTTTCAGTCCGATATGTTAGTTATAGATTTGATGCGGAAGTTTCGATAAGTAAATAGAGAGGCAGAATATGAATGATAATAATAATAATTATAATTATTTTGTGTTTACGCATTTTGGCTGATCCATTCTATCGATAAACATATTCAAAAAAATAAACTATTGTTTTTTTTTAGGTTTTTGTGTATATTTTTTGTTTTTATGTATAAAATAAAATTATAACCTTATAAACAAAGATCACTTAAATGTAAAAATCTCTCAATTTTACTCTTCAATTCGAAAGATTTTTTTATCTCTCCTCGATGTTATTTCTGTTTTTTTTTCGCACATTTGATTACATTATTCAATATTTTACGTTTGGCCCTGAATGGACTTAAGATTTGAAATTTGGAAAACAGAAACCAAGAGATTCATATCAACCATTTGACTCATGGATAGCAAGAGCAAAGATAGAAAATACGAAAACTTCAGGGCATTGATCTGATATGATTAAGCTTGTTGATTTGATTTTGCTGAGTATATAAATTTTGTTAGGTGACTTTGTGATGTGAGAGTAGGAAAGTTGGGCAAAGGAATTGAGTTGATATTTGTAATTGCAGTTGTTTTGTTTGTTCTGGCTTTTTCTGGTTTTTCTTTTCATCTCAATCTTGTAATAGTATTTGCTGTTGTTTAGTTATTGTTGTGGTTGTTTGTTGTTTGTTGTTTGTAGTTATTATGTTTATGAGGTGGCAGCTTTGGTTTTTTGCGCGCTCTTTGTGCGACCTTCAGGGTTCAATCCAGCTAGAAGCTCGCTTTTGCGGATGCTCTTCAGATCCAGATCACCATAGTAGTCTTCGCTGCAATTGTAAAGGGACGAGGTAAAGAGACATGTGAGAATAGGCCAAGAGATATGTATGTAAATGTGTGTCAGTGCATGTTGTTGTGAATAGATAAAAGAGTGAAAAATGAATAGAATCTAGTAACTAGGTGACGGCTGATTAGTGATTTTTATTCTCAAATGTGGGTCGGTCTTAATAGATTCGTTTCATAGTCTGTGCTCTGTGGGCTGTGATCTTTGGTCTGTGGTCCAAGCGTGGCAATAACTCAAACTCAATCAGCGCTCCCAAGCAAACAAAGCAAACCAGGTGCTAATATTGTGTATACAGTTCAAATCCATAGTTGCAATTAGTTAACTTACCAGCCGGGAACATCCTCGGGATCCTCGCAGTTACCAGAACCGTCGCTATCGCCAATCTTGAAGACAGTGCCAATGGGGCAGCCATACTCACGGGCAACACCCTCCAAGCAGATGTAATACTTGCGGCAATCCTCGGGATGTGCGTGACGGGAGAAGGAGCCAGCATTTGCCAGCTCACCAGCAGCAGGGCAGGCAAAACCATTAGCAACCTCTGCATGGATCAGAAATTAGTTGGGTCAAAGAGCACTTCAACGTGACTACGACATACCTTCGTTCTTGCACTCTGGCACCTGATCGGCCCACATGCAGACACGGGCTTCACGATCGTAGGCCAGACCGGGTGAGCACTGATATCTGGATGGTTCGCCGTTCCAGCAATTCCAGAACACGTCGCATTTGTTTTCGTCGGGGAAGATGCCGTACAAGCGGGAACAGTGTGGAGTAGTAATTGGTGGTTCTAGATGGAAATACAGATGTAGATTAGTTGTTAGTTAGTTGTTAGTTCTCATTCTTTCGATGTGATGTGCAGTGTAAAGGTGAAGACTCTTACCCAACTCTGAGCGATCTCCGCACTCCACGTTGTGCAGATAGTCACAGTTCTCCGTGAGGTATTTGGAGTCCGTGGCATCAAAGGCCAGGCCATTGCCGCAGGTCTTCAGTTCGGAGACGCCATTGTCGCACTTCCAGTATTTGTCGCAGGAGGTCTCATGTGGATAGAAACCAAAGTCATCGGGGCATTTGAAGCTCTGTTGGGCCACGGCTGCAATCAATAGATGAGAGAAATGGAAATTGGACACATGAGTATCATTATGTTAAATACATCACAATGCACTTGCAATTAATTGAAACCCATGTGTTGATCTAATTGTGCATCATTTATGGGCAACACAACTTCTACTGCACAGTTCCCACCGTTGTGGCTAAAAACGTGCGAAATGGGGCACATAATAAGGCCAACAGTGCCAATGGGCAATAACTCAAACAGGCAACATTTGCTGGCCATGTTGTAAATGCGCGGCTTAAACAATTGCCAGCGGGTGGTTGCTGGTTAAATGTTTAGCTCTATACTCTATGTATGCGTATGGATTATACGAATATTAGTACTTGTTGTATTTGTGTTTCAATTCATGTTGATGGGCACAACAATTTGTCATCTTGGCCAAAAGGCATTCACTTTAAAAAGTCGCATGTCTGAGACGATGGCTGCCAATAAATCTTGTTGGTAACTTTCAACAGACAGCTCAAGAGACCCGAGATTCACAAGATACCCACACATACACATACGTATACATATGAATATACAGAAGGACAGCAAGACAAACAGACACACATACTTATGTACGTTGACAGCTCAGGGCCAACTGCATTTACTTTTGCACAGCTTTTGTTGTTTTTTTCTTCTTATTTTTGGCGATGAAATTACACCGTCACTGGCAACAATATCGACATCCACACCGATGCCAAACCCTGTGGCAGAGTTGAAGCACCTGAAACGTGCCACCAAGGACTTATCGCTGCCTCTCACTTCTGTATGGTGCATCTGCCCCAGAGCAGATGTCCACTCTCTCGGGCCGAACTGAGTTGAGTTCAGTTGAGCTGAGTTGAGTTGAGTGAGTCGAGTCGAGACGAGTGCAACCGCAAAGCGTAACGAACTAAATTGCATTTGTACACCTAACTAATGTGGTATTTCACTGGGATGCAATGCATTTTATTTAATTTCGTTTAATTTGGTTTCATTTAAAATCGAAATCAAATGTCAGCATGCAACAAATAATTATCCATGTGTATAACACAATATCCATTTCTGTTGAAATAAACCAAATACAAAACACATGCCTCCAACCCGACTCCCCCGACGCCGACGCCGACGCCGATTTTTCACTATTCGCTGTGTGATAATCTAATTGCAAAGCCGCAAAACTGCGGTCACACTTCAAATGCTTAATCAAAAGTGAGGTGCATTGCACTGCACTGTAAACCTGCAATTCCTGCCACGCCTTTATCAGCCTTTATCTAAGCGCATCAGTGGTCGCAGCCGCAACAACAACAACTGGAGAACGCATATAAAAAAAATGTATATGTAGATGCCCCCTACCTGGCTAAAGTATCTATTGCATAAAGGACGTGTAGTTTGATGTTGTGTGAACTAATCAAATATCAAAAATGCCTATGTTGTGAAAGGCAAAAAAATCAAAATCGATGGCGCATATAAAACGATTTGCAGAATGTAATTAAAAATTGTATGTTGCTATGGAATTTTTTTATACTATACATACGCGAACTTGATTGACGAAAATGAAAACAAGCTCATTCTTATTTTCAAATAAATTGTTATAATTTGCAAACAATATTATTCTCACTTTCGTTTAGCCAGTTAGTCAATTGAATGTGATATAAAAATATTTGCACATTTCCAGCATTCTAAATATTTGGTATTGTTGTATGTTTTTGTTTTATTTTTTTTGCAGATATTTGCAGATTTAATTTCATTAAAATCAAATTCACTTAAAAATTGCTTACGAATTATTAATTAATCAACATCAAATTAGTTTTACATAGAAAATTTAAATATGGATAATAGAGCATTCATATATAAAATATTTTAGTCATTTATTGGTTTACTTTGTGGGCTAATTAGCAGTCGGAGTCTAACCAGCGATGCTCAGGTGAGCTACCAAACATACGTTTGAAACAGCCACTTTCAGGTGCAGTATAGTACTTCCAAGCACTAAGGAGCTAAACATACATATGTGTATAGTGTACACTGTACACACAACATTTAACAACTAACAAACAAAACGAACTCTCAGAGTGTGCAAGCCAAAAGTTATAATAATTTAGTTTTGTTGCAGCAACCGATGCAGTGCACAAAAAGCGCATTCCCCTTAAATGGGAATGGGAATTGGCATAGGTATGGGTAAGGGTATGAGATGAAAGAAGGGGAGGGGTATAGGTGTATTGCCAGCGGCTGCAACTCTGGCAGCCACAGCAGCAGACCGCAGCACTAATGCGCTTACATATGTATGCACATAGTTTTGCTGTGTTGCAGCCATGCCCACAGTGATGATTACATTAAGTTATGTACATAAGTATGTCAGTGTGTATCAGAGCGACGGTGTACCATGTACTACACACATATACGTGTTTGTGTGTTTGCATTTGTCGCGCAGTGTAAATACCACATGTTAACTAAACAATTGCCTTCGAGCAGGAGTTGCTAGGCAATAGTTACAACTAACCGCTGGCTAAATGGGCGAATACGCAATAAATTGTTGCGCTACAGAAATTCAGACGGAACCCAACTGAGAACATAGCAATGGACAATGGAATCGACGCGAAAGATGGCTAATATCATACACACACATTTAGAACTTGTGATCGGAATAGGAGAAACTATTTCCTTGGTTCTGATTATCGTTAAAGAACCTTGACTACGACTGATGTCATTCGAAATTCTCTAGAATATGTGAGCTGTTAATTAATTCAGTCTAGAAGCAATCTGCTAAATGAAATCGAAAGCATAACAGATTCTAGGCCGCATTCGAAACCGGTTAAACCAGAGCAGGCAACAGGCATTTGGTAACAGGCACATACTAACCTACTCGACTGTGGTTTAGAGCGGGCGTGATTTGTTCTTTAAATATTTTACTATTGCGATGGCACACCTTTATATCTTTAAGTGTTTTTTTGATCCATTCAGATGACAGTCTCATTAATTAGCAGGTTTAGTTAGACAGATTGCCGCATGTTGCATACTGATTAATTTGCTGTTTGCAATAATTGTTTTATCTTTCAATTTGGTGCGCTTAATTACGTTTTTTCTTTAGCTGCCATATTGCGAAAACAATACCGTTGGTGTCTGTGATTGTGATTGTATATGTGTGTTTGTGTATTTAAATAATAAATTTTTATTGACATTTTAACAGTGAAACCGCCAATTGTATTGGTCTTGTCGGTTGAATGGGCATCATTGCTACTCTGCTTATTGTCGTTGTTGTTATTATTGCTGTTTATCTACTGCTGTTCATCCGGTCGTCCATTAACATAATCATTTAATTAACCAAAACTGTACACGCACAGAAACATTTACACACACATATACTAATTATATACTTGATAAAGCGACTCATAATGTGGCAGAGGGAAAAAAGAAAAAAATGAATTAATTTATGTTTCACCTATATGACAGACATTGTCAAGATGCAAACAGCAAGTAAATAATTAATTTAACTTTAACAACAATTCGCAGCTACACATTATTTATTTACAACAATGCAATGTGATATGTGATATATCATGGCAGAGCATTATAATAACTACAGACAATTAATTCCCAATTGCCTAGAGAGTAGTTTATAATTAAATAAATGCAACATTTAAATCTGGTATCAAATTACTCGAACAGACTGACTTCTTCTTCGATTTGTATTTGATATGTTAAATATATGCACTACTTGATCATTCATCAATGCTGTCTATCATTTATGGCGTTTCTCCTTTCAAGATCCCTATCATGTCTCCTTTGCTACGTGTCTGCAAATATCATGACAAATAATGGCAAATTTGCATTTCATGTCATGCAGCCGACGCAACAGTGACTCATAAATTTGAATATCAACAGTGCAACGAGCATTGAACCCCGACTAGATGTGTACACACTTGCACCAATGGCTTTCAATTCGAGTGAAAAACACTTAAGGCAACTGCTAGGACTTGTTTTCTAGACCTCTGTCTATACGACTATACTACTATATAGCTATATATCTATCTATCCATCGTTGGGCTCATAATCGTTAGCAGCAATAGCTGCAATCAGAGCTTTTTCTAGCAACCAACTCACAATAGGTGTCTGTGGCACTTGTAACTATCTATCATTTGCTTGTGGCAAATTTTGTTGTTGCAGTTGTTATTGTTGTTGTTGTTGTTGCCATTGTTGTCTGTCCGTGGTGGAGCCAAGACATCGCCTGGCCATATAAATCAAGAAAATTGCTGACATTTAAGCACGTTTCATTTCATTTCATTCCATTTCGTTTCGTTGGTTTAGCTAGACGTGGCTAAGACCCCAGCCTGGATTGATATTTACACAGCGACAGCGACAAACAACAACAACAACAACTCTTTAACAGTATTTCCGCTAAATGTTGTTGCTGTCTTGGTCTTTTCCAAAAACAGTTGTTCCATTTACATTGTACACACATACATATTCGCATATATAGCCTCGCTCGCCCCGGCACCGTAATGATATTTAAATATTTACCCACATTGCTGGCGGCATGCAACGTATGTAGGTTAATCTGCGTTTGAATTGTTTGCCTATTGTTGCTGCCAGTTGTTGCTATTGCTGTTGCTGTTGAGAGGTAGCGCGTGCAGCGTATGCGTCATCATACCGAATCCCCAATAGTTTGTGGCGTGTCATATTCAGCAATAAATCCGTTTAGCTCAATGCCTTAGCTATGAGCCTTAAAGTTATAGATTTATTTTCAAATTTACCGCATCGACGACAGTCTGAGCAGGCGCCGAAATAGCTGCCACCAAAAGTGGCATGAAAATTGACTTTCGAGAAGCGTCAGCGCATTTAAGTGTTGTGTTTTGTTCCTCTACCTCCTACCAAATTTACACAAACACACACACATGTATCTGACCCCATAAATCAGCACAGATACTCGATGTGTGTGTGTGTGTGTAGGTCTTTTTTTTTGAACTCCTAATGCAACCTATAACAGGCCGCGCAGCTGTATGTGTTGGGCATTTCATTTGATTTTGTTGCCACAAAATAAAAACTTTTCAAGCGTTACTTGCTGCTGCCACCGTTGTTGTTATTGTTGTGGTGTGGCAATAACAAAATGGCAAAATATACATACATATATTGTTTGAATTTGGTATGCTTTTTGCTGCCACTGTTGCTGCTGCTGTTTCTGTTGCCGCCACTGTTGCTGCTTGATGCTAAACCGCAGCAACAGCAGCCAATGCAAAAAAAAGCTATTTGCTTTTTTAACTTTTATTTTTTTGTGAAAATAAAGCAACAAAAAAGTCGCGCAACGCAACCAAATGCGGAAATTTATTGTGTTTTTCGTCGCTTTTCGGAAATCTTTTGAACGCTTAAATTGTTTATTGCTGTGATTAGCATGTTTGTGGCAACATTTGTGGGCCCAGCTTCAGCTTGGAGCAAGTGTTTGCTTATTTGGGCAGCCTTTGAGTTACCATTCAAGCTAAACAAGTGATGTTGCATAATTTATGCTAACAACAACAGCAGCAATAATAATACCAACGGCAGCAGCAGCGGCAGAGCGGCAGCGGTACAAACATCGGCGACAACAACCAACAGCAACTTGAACTTGACAATGCGCTGCATTCGTTGTTTAGGCCCATTAAATGTTTATGCGCTGCCAGCCGCCAACTCTGTTGTTAAGTTTAACAACTTTAAAATTGTTGGCAATTAAAAGTAAGCAGCGAAATTGCTGCGCGACCGAACAAAAATGCATAACACGCAATTAGCTAGCGGGCATAGCAAAATTATTGTGTTTTTTAAATTGGGTTTTCTGTTTTGTTTTATTTTTTGTTTTTGCCAGTTGAGTTGAATAACCAAAGAGCAACAAAAAAAATACAGCCAACAACCAAAAACGTCAACAACATGACGGTAACTCACTTTGATGGCCCAGATGAAACGAGTTTTATTAATGGGTAATTGGGCGCGGCGACATACTTAAGATTCCTGTGCCTAACCCTCGCTGTTATCTTTCAATTAGCCGGAATGGTTTATATTTGAAATATATTGTTTGCAATTTTTAATAAGCAGCCTTTCAATGTCAATGTCATAATGTGAGGCTTGGCTAGGATATTGATGGACAAATCTAGGGATTATCTTTAAGCCAGACACTTGACACTTGAGCAACAAGATCAGCATTAGCAACATTTGATTGTGAAACTGTGAAACTGAAACTGAAACTGAACAGAGTAACGAAGCTGAACCAGAAAAACTCTGTTGCAACTTCTTGCACTTTTAAAGGCGTCGCCCGATGAGGTAATGAAATCGAAGCGAACCAATAGATACAGGTACAGCTACAGCTACAGCTACAGATACAGACACAGCTACAGCTACGGCAATAGATACTCGTAGATACGGCTACAGCTACAGCTACAGTTCCAGCTATAGATACAGATACGAATGAGTGTATGGGGCACTAAAAATGCAAGTAAACGTGTCGGGTTGCTGCACAACATGGTGGCTCTATTGGCTGCCTGTCCGTCTGTCTGACTGACTGTCTGTCTGTGTGGCAGTCGAGGTCTGGCGTCGATTACGCTTATGGTTTGAATTTGGATATGTTGCCTTTTTTCCGCCTTCTATTGAAGTAAAAGTGGGGCAAGCTGGGTGATAGTTGATCATTTGTTGCACAAGCAGCGCTTAATGTTATAACACTCTCGATTTGAACACATTTTAACACTGCTGCTGTTGCTGTTGTTACTGTTGCTGTTGCTGCTGCTCTTTGAGTTGCTTTCAAGTGTCCTTCAATGAGTTGCAACTCGAAGATTACGCAAGCGGAAAAACAATTGCTTTTCTCTCCTTATGTTATTATCGATCTCGATCTCGATGTCGATCTCGGTGTTGTTGTTGTTATTGTTTTGGTTTTCATCAAATAACTATCAAGTAATACATACCGGCTCCGAATAATGCCACAAACACAACTAAAAATTTCTTCATTGTTTTTGCGGTTATTTTGTGTATTTTGGTGATTTCTTTAAAGTGTTAGTTGTTGTTGTTGATCGTGTTAACGAAACGTAACCGATTCTGAGGGCGGGCGGGCGGTTCAGTACTTGAACAAACTTGACTGCGCACCACTTGGACCGACGACTTGAACTGTGTGTGGCTGTGGCTGGTGCGGGAGCTTTTTATACCGCTGCGCACGCGCACAAGCCGCGAACAATCCAGACGGCGCTGCTAACGCTGGCAACGCTGGCAACGTTGGCGAAGTTGACGTCAACGGCGCCGTTGACGCGGACCGCGCAGCTGGCTGTCGACGTCGACGTCAAGAGGTTCACTGGTGGACGTTGCAACGGTACAAGCGCAGTAAAGCTAGGCTCATAGCAGTCAGCTTTAGTGTAACTCACATTCACATGCTCTCTCTCTCTCTCTCTCTCTCTCTCTCTCCTCTTTGTCAATTTACCTCTCTCTCCCTCTTCTCTCTCTCTCTCTCTTTCTTTTGATAGCGCTCTCGCTCTATCTCTGGGTGTGCTCGTGTAATTGTAATTGTAAGCGTCGCTTTAACTGTAGTTGCTTGTTTTGTATGCAAGCAGCGAACTGTCGCCGGCAGCAACAGCGGCATCGGCAGCGGCATCGACAGCGGCAGCGGTGCCAGCGACAACGTCGGCGTACAACAATTTTACCATTGTTGTGCCTGGTCCCTCAAACCACTCGTCAATTGATCTGCGGCGTTACGTTTTGCATTTTGAGGCGAGGGTTGCAAATGGAATTTTTGCCTGAAAGTTCAGGTTGAATGTGTGTATGGCTTCAAAGGTATGTGTGAGTGTGCGTGTCTATGTGTGTAAACAGGCAGCACAACTAGCATCCAATTTGCGGTATTACCGTTGATGTTGTTGACGCTTAAAGCTAATTATGGCCTGAGATTTTGTTCAAGTGTCGGCCTGAGGGTTTGGCTCTTTCTACCTACCCAAAAAAGCAAAATTCATAGTTGAACTTCACCTCATTGACTTCTTTGTATCTGTGCAATATATATATTAATATGTATATGTATGCCTTTGTGTGGGTGTGTCTATGTGTGTGTGTGTGTGCTTGTGGCTGAGTCATGCAACTGGCATTTTTGAAAACAGCTCCAGGCGCAAACGTATTACGCATACGCCACGTTGTCTGTCTTGAGTTGCTCAGTTCTTGGCTTTCAATTGACTGTGTGAGCCTGATTAAATGTAAATCAACGCAATTAATATGATTTCTTAATGTAAAAGCAATGTGATGGTCAACCGGTGACCGGCAATGTAAGCAATTGACGCGGCATTATGTCAATTGCTTACATACATCGTACATCGTACATAAACAAATACGCGGTCTCAACTGGCTGGCATTAAAAACAGGCCGTCAACTGTCGATGCGTGTAAGTAAAAGGTAGGCCAGCGAGCAGTAGTTGCAGTTGCAGTTGTAGTTGTAGTAGTCGTGGTAATTGTTGTTGTACTTGTAGTTGTAGTTGTAGTTGCTGCAGCGACGGCTATTAAAACTGACCCAGCACGGCGGTCAACGGCAGCCACTCAACGGCGCCGTTGTCGTATTGAATAAAAAAGTTGCAAATGTGTGCAATTAAATGCAAGAAATGTGATTCAAGGTTTCGGAATGCAGGAAGAATATGAAATTACAGACAGAGACGGCAAGAGGCGGCTGCATATTGTGACCAGAACAATTACAGCTGCCTCAGATACTGAAACTGAAAATGAAACTCAGTCTGTCTCAGTATCTGTATCTGTATCTGAGTCCGAGTCTGTGCCTGAGACAGACTGAATAGTGGAGCTGGCTTTGCCAGGCTTGACTGTGTTATTGAAGTGGTCTCTAGAAAACTTGAGGCTGCCCACAACGCCAGACAACGAACCAGTTTTAGAAGTGCAAAAATAAAACGACAGCAACAATAAAAACAAACTAAGCTACCTTGTCAGTTATGCTTTCGCTTTTAATAGCTACTGCTGCCGCTGCTAGTTGCATGCAAAATGCATGAGCTGCTGCTGCTGCTGCTGCTGCCCCTTCCACAGACTAGTTAACTTAACTTAAGTATGCAACCACACATACTTAATAAAATAAAGAGAGAAAAATAGGGCCGCTGAAAAGTTGAGTTGACTGGATGTTGGCTCTTTATTTTTATTTATTTAGAAACTGTCGTACTTTGCAGAAGTTAAGAGTTTACATTTTTAGGGTTTGTTTGGCTAGTCCAATACCGCTAAACTTGTTTGCCATGCAGCTGTCAGTCGCCTGGATTGTTATAGATTTGCTTTTGGCCGGGTTTTTAATCGGGTTTTGTTTTGGAATTTCGGGGATTGTAATGCCGAGGGCGAGTTATGGTTGTGGCAACGGGTCGTTCCAATCACATTAAATGCCAAATTGTGCCAGAGCAGTCAAAATTCTTGCAGCCAAGTCGCTGTTTATGTCCAACAACATAGTAAATAGTAAAGTCAAATAGTTGGCCAACACCGCCTGCTAAGCAACCGCTTGTTCATTGTAGTAATTTGTAGACAAGAAATTAAAAGTATTTGAAAAATGCAAAAATTGCATCAGCGCCGCACACTTTGTGCACAGATTGTGAGCAGTGGTTTTTAATTGTTGACTTTTGTGGCCCATTTGTGGGTGGGTGCGGCGTTGGCATTCGAGTTTAAGTTGCAGCCACGTCGCCGTCGCATGTGCAACGCGGAAGAAAAGTTGTTTGGCCTGGCCTACTCACTTGCCACCTCATTCCGCTCGCCTTGTTGAATGCATGCCATTTGTATGCTATCTGATTCGTCGCACACCCATGCAGTAAAGTCTATATGTGCGAGTGTGTGTGTGTGTGTGTGTGCATGTGTGTTTGTCGCGTTTAATTAAGCAAAGACCAACGACTTGGACGCCAGTTTAGACTGTCTGAATTGGCTATGCAAGTTCTTAACTCGTATTTTATTTAGCAAGTGCCGCATTTCAAAACGGTAATTTGTCATTAACCGTGGCTGCGGAAAGTTCGTGAGTGGAATCTTTCGTTCCTCATTGCTGGTTACAAGAAGTTCACAATCCGTTTGAACGGGTTTTATTCAATTTTACTACATTCCACTTCAGTTCGAATAAGTATTAAATGTATTCTCAGTAAGCTATACTGTTCTGAAAGATAATTAATAATTTGACTGGTTGGGAGGCTAAATCTCTCAAAAATGTATCAGTCAAAGCAAATAGATTTCAGAAAATTAAGGTTAAATGCAAATATTTTAATAATTAGATCTATGCATTTGCATATTTGTCAACAAGGTAAAGCAATGTAATAATTTTATTTTTATATTTCTAATATTGACTCTCATCGCAGTTTAATTACAATAAATGCATGTTCTCAGTGGCAACAATTTACATAAGTTTAGTATATTACCTACCGATTGGTCCGAGTGAGTGGAACCTATGAGTTCATTTAAAACTGCAGTGCGATCTGTTTTATTCAAACGTAACGGCATGATTTCTATAGATTGTACAATACTATTTCTCATTTCTTATTTTTCATTTCTCATTTCACAGTTCACAGTTTTCATTTATTAACTAATTTGGGATTTACGTAATCCTCAAAGTGTTCAGGCCTCCACGACGCCGTTTACACGCAACCACAGTCGAGGTCAATGATCAGTGAAATTTACTTTCAAAAAATCTGCTTTTCAGTTTTCTGTTGACTGAAAAGCGCTCAGCTTGAGCGGAAGCCTAAGCGTTATTTAGATTAATTTGTAGGTAATATCCAATACCGAAATTAAACAAGACAAAATAGACACATAATGATGTTTACCTTAGAGATCATTTGCAATGTGGCACAACTTTTTGGGACATGTGTAAATTGGGCAGCTTGTTGAAAGAGGAAAGTCATTATAATCATCATCATTACCAATGTCTGCCCACAACTACAAACTTAGCTATTTTCGTATGTAAAGATACCTATTAGCCGTCTAAAGACCCAACCCAAAGCAATCAAATTACGACAATGGGGCACTGCATTTTACCACACTTGAAATCGCAATACAATGAATACATCTGCATAATTAATTCCCACTAACGAAGATGTTGAGTTAATGAGTTGGATGGATGTTTTGCACCAAATTGAAGGCAACACAGACGCGCAGGTTGTTGACTTATTCGTCTTCATCTTCGTGTCCGCCTTCGTCTTCGTCAACGCCTTCATCTTCGTATTGTTCATTTCTGGGAGTAAGTTGAGCCCATTTTCAGTTTCAGTGCGCCATTGTCTATGCACTTGCCAACAGCTGTCACATTAAGCGGTGGCGCATTAAACCCACTTGCCACACAGATCTATTTTTAATTATGGTCATTTTGAGGACTTGATATGCGAATAGCATTTAGGTAAAAACCTTACCGTGGTTTCTATCATTTTCAATTTGGTAATTTTAAACTTTGATTCAAATTGCATCTGATGTGTTTATAATGATTTGTTTGCAAACATACTTAATTACAAACACAAATATGTAACTCGAGCACTGATTGTTATCGTCCTGCAGTTCTTCTCAGATAAAGGGTCTACATAATCCAAGGGCGGCTTGTTGTTATCTGATTATCGTGTGGTTTTTTATTTGTGATAAAAAGCCTGCAGTTTCATTTAATGGATTCAACATGCACGATTCGATTCGAATTGAATCGCATTCAGTTCGATTTCAGCTCATTTCTCACCATAAAATATGCATTGTTTTTTGCGTCAGCTGAACGCACCTTGCCAAAAACTAGGTTATAACCTTGAAATTCACAAAAGAAACGTTGAACATTTCAGAGTTATCAATAAATTCATGGCGCGGCGACACAAAGGGGGCATCGTATCGAAAGAAAGCCGCACAAGTCGAGCTAGAAGATACGAAAACGAAAATACAAACAGAAACAGAAAGAAAAAGAGAAAACAGAAACAAAAACAAATAAATATATTCAAATCCATGCTAAGCCCCATTCAAATGTTAAACAGTCGAAGTCATAGATGCCGTTTCGCAATGCCACTAAAGACATATTTCAAAAGGCCGGGAAACAGGTGTAGATTATTGCATTTAAAATTGCCAAAGGTCAGGCTGCATCATAACGGTGCAGCAAGCGCATCTCAGACAATCTATGAACCAGTCTCTGGCCACTCTGGTGTCAACACCATTCCCAGCATCATCATCATCATCATCACCATCGTCATCATGATCATCTGCGTTGTTGTCATCGCTGTTGCTACATACTATAGACTGCATTCATACGCCGCCTGCGTGGCGACTTAAAGTTGTTTGGCAACAACAAACGAATGACAATTAACTATACTATATAACGAACAAAATTGTACAAATTGACAACGGCCGTTGCGAGAGTGAAAGAAGAGAGGAAACAAGCCAAAAAACTGGATTTATAATTTCAATGGCCAAAACGCAAGAAACAGAGCCAAGGTCACAAACGATGCGGCAAAGCTGCGAAAGAAATTGTGGAATCATGGAATAATGGAATAATTGGACGACTATAACCGTCTCTTGCTCTCAGCCATTCAGGATTGTGTTGGCCAGCTTCATAGGAGTCTCACAGAACCACTTTGTGGGACTTGTAACATGTACATTGTACATATTGTAAGTATGTCTGCCAGTTGCAATTATCGCGACGGTAGCTGATAATGATAATGATGTTGCCGGAGATGAAGATGAAGATGAAGATCTTTGTTGCTGGCAGAGATTCGCATTCGCAGAAGTGACTGCGACGTGTTAAACATGTTTTGGACGCTCCGAAATCCGGTTGCTCACAAATGCGTAAAGTGGGACGATGTCGCTCCTTTGCCAATAGCAATAACAACGCTCACTATTATTATTAAATGCCTGACAAGTTGCCGGGCAAAATGCCAAAATACAATAACATCAAATCAATTAACATCAGCACACACATGTCCATTTCAATGATCGCAGCTCTCATATAAATATGGCTGTTGTCGTCGCTGATTTTTGTTGTTGCTGCTGCTGCTGCTGTTGCCGTTTATTTGTTGTGGCCTCATTGGGCAGGTGTTGATCAATACCAATAAAAATGCAACTAGCTTGGACCTGGCCCATTAACAGGCATTGCGTAAAATGAAGCTTCAGCATATAGCTTCAAGACGTGCCACGCCCCGCTCTGTTCATTGTTCAGTTTGAGAATAAGTTGCCACATCAGTTGCCTCAACTCTCTTAAGTGTTGCGCAAGCGAGGCTTAAACTTGAACTACATTGTGAACAGCTGATAACGCTTATCGCTTTGTGGAACGAGCAATGTGAACTTGAGGTAGCCCGAATTGGGTTATCAACTGGCAACCAGCGTGCATTCGTGTCTCAAATTCATAAATAATGTTGCTCCGATTTTGGCAGCTCGTTAGTATTTGTTGACACTTAGAACAGGAAAGCAATTCAGAATCATGCGTCTTCAGCTGCTGTTAGTAGCATGCCTCTCCATGGCAGTGGTAAGACCAAGCATCTGATGCAGACAAACAACTGATAACTGATCACTCAATTGCTACTACACCTGCAGGTGGCAAGCTCCACAATGTTGAACGGCGAACAGCGCAGCATTCAGAAATGTCTAAAGAACTATGGAGGTCTCAACGCGGAGAATGCGAAGCGTCTGGACCGATACACACAATGGTCGGACAGCTACGAGGAAGTGCCCTGCTTCACGCAGTGCTATCTGAGGGAAATGTTCGACTTCTATCACGATCAGGCAGGTTTCGACGAACTCCGCATTAAGAAGCACTTTGGAGATGCCGTCTACGAGGCTTGCAGCGACCGGTTGAAGCTGGGCGACCTTAAGCAGAGCAGCTGTGAACACGCCTACGCGGGCTTTCACTGCATAGTCAGCGTGAGTGTGATAAGAGACAGGCGATGGGCTATAAGAGATTCGCGATTGACGATTGGCGATTGGCGATTAGCTATTAGCGGCCAGTGACCGGCGGCTAAACTGATAACGATTTCCGGCTTTTTTGCAGCTGGAAAATGACCCGTTCATATTGATTGAGAACATGCAAAACATTACGCGTGGTGCCAAGTCCGCAATGAAGAAATGCCTGCAGCAGACGGACCAAGTGGAGTGGGATCGACTTGGCGATTATGCGCGCTTTCCGGTCACGGAGCCCATACCGTGTTTCACTCGCTGCTTCATCTCCGAGCTGCAGCTGTTCGATGAGCGCACTCGCCGCTGGCGGGTGCCTGCCATGCGGCAGGCTCTGGGTGTGCCACAAATGGGCGCCCATGTTGCAGGTTGCGCCCAACGGCGTGGTCGCAATCCTTGTTCAACCATTTACCAGCAGTTTACCTGCTTTGTGATGGCTGACTAATAATTAAATTGAAATCGAATTGTAAAACTAGAAAAATATATAGAGTTGTCGCTCAATCTCCATATGTTATATTTGTTACAAGTTTCGATTTTTGCCATGTCTTTATTTTACCAAGTGCCAAGAGAAATGTATGAAAAAGTGGAGAAGTTTAACAAAGTTATGGCAGTTTTTAAAGATGTGGAAAATGAAAATTACGAAAAAATTATGTCGGAGAAAACAATTTCTCAGTTTTGATGCAGAATCAATATATAAACATAATCATGATCATATTGAGATTTCGCAAGAAAATCGGTTAAGATTTGACAAGGTTACGACTATTAGAAGTTTTCAAATTAGAAAGTCTAAAAAAAAGTGAAGCATAAAAGAATTTTTCCAATTTTGCTGCAGAATTAGAAAAGAAAGTTTTTAATTATTCGATGTAGTTTTATTTAACTAGATTAGTTACACTTATAATAATAACTAGTTTGCTTTAGCGGTTGCGATCTTTGTTGTTGTTGTTGGGGACTCTGCAACCAGGTTGCCATTAAGTTGCTCCCAGCAGAGGTACTCCTCGTACATCCAGGCGCACCTATTGGGAGCCAGTGCCCGCTGTTCCTGGCTAAGACGGCATCCACTGTAATCCGGCTGCTGATCCTGCCGGCTGGGACCAAAGGCTTGCTGCCAATTAAGCAGCTGCCAATTGCCGGCGTCGTCATAGAAATGCATCGCATCAGCGAAGCATTGAAACAGGCACGGAATAGATTCCTTCGAAGTCAGTTTGCTGTACTGCATCAGCTGCACATTACTGGCATTCATGTGGCTGCTGCACTGCAGCAATGTTGTGATGCTGGTGCCGGCGTGCAGCTCCGCCTGCTTGAGGCAACGGAGGCCACGATGCGCATAGATGCAACCATCCCGGGACTTGCGATACAATTCGTAGCGGCAATAGTTGTAGATGTCAGCACCCAGTTCATCGACCAGTCGCTGCTTCTGCCACTCGTTGTCCTCAATGTGGAACCAGCCCTTCTCACTGGCCAGACAGCGCATCAGACAAGGCACCTCTTCGCTGGTCCACTCGGCATATCGTTCCAGCTTCTTCAGATCGCTGTCAATGCGGTCGGGGGCGCTGTGCTCATGGAGGCATTTCACCAGTATCTGGACATCAGCTGTTAGATCGGCCAGGGTCTGTGAATGTTTTGGCAGTTGCAATTGCAATTATAAATTGTTGGGTTAATGCCACTTGAAAACGCACCATGCCACATAATGCCATAATGCTGACCAAGCTGGTAATCAGACATAGACGCATCTTGACTCTCGGAATGACCAGTCGCAACTGCTGTCAGCGATGAATGTCAGACACTGCCTTCCCGAGACATGCAACGCGGCTTATCAGCACCTTGAGATAAGGCCAATGCTCGCGAGTTCAATGAATGCTAAATGCAGAGATTATATAAAAAGCCACAAGAGCTAAACGAACCAATCAGTGGTTCAGCTCGAGACTTCAGTTTATTTGGGGTATTCTTTATCACATAAACAATTGAATTAACCATAGATCTTGCGCACCACATGACGATTGATGGGCAGCCAGCAGGAGAAGACGCGGTTGGCCCAGGTGCAGGTGTCAGACTCCGCCTCATTGTGATCAATGCACTTCTCCAGTCCATGACGCACCGGCTCCAAGTCCTTGAAGTTCTTCGATGTGAACTGCGCGATGATTGCATTCTCAAGGAAGCCCTTGCTTTCGGTGAAGAGACCCATTTTCTCCACAAAACACTTCACATAGCAGTTGGTGAAGCGATGCTTGGGGAACTCGTAGTTCAGGAACTTCTCGTAAATATCATCGGGCACATTAAATTCCTCGTGACACTCCTCGTGCGCATTCACTGCATCATCGTGCGTACGAATCTGAAACTTGGCGGTCACCTGGAACATAATACCAAAATGTACTGTCTACTGTCAGATGGATACCCAAGGACAAGTGAGTTTGCTACATTTACCTGGGCAACGGCCACAGCAGCCACTGCAACGCTCAGCAAAAAGGTGTAAAGTTTCATTTTTTATCTCTGCTTGCCGTTGACTGAATACTGCTGGACTGTGACTGACTTCTGGCAGGGCTCGTGTGCGAATGTGCCAAGATCCAAGCGACTTCAAGCGACTAAGTCGCACCAAGATTTTCCATAATTTGTATGTAGCCAATCGGCGCTGCTGGCGCTGCTTTCAAGCTAGATACAAAAATAAAAAATAATAATGAAAAGCAAAAGCAAAAGCGAAATCAAGACGCAGTCTGAAAGCAGAGTAAATAACATGCCAAACCCGTTGCGGACTGAGCTGGATTGTCCAATGCTGCAAGTGGTGCGGCGGTGCGGTGGTGCGGTGGTGCAGGCGGAGGCGGTGGCTGTGTCTCTGGTGCTTGGGCGCTTGGCGGAACCCTTGCGTCAGTTTGCTCTCAAAAACGAGTAAGTGAAGCAGCGACGTCTGCGAAACTAGTTTAGATTTAAGCTTTGGGTTTTGGATCTGAGTTTGCGTTTGGAACGTCGAGGCGCGACGGCGGCGGCGGCGGCTTCGCTGTCAACAGCAATGTTGGGACGCCTTAGTTATATAATCGACGTCAACGCCAACGTTGACTGCGACGTTAACGTCGTTGGCGATTTAGTACGTAGTGGTTACGTTTTGTTTAGGCCAATTAAACGATTTGTTTTTGTGCCACAAAATTCAGTTGGCCTGTGCCACACATTTCTGGCGGCCAGTTGTAGTTGCTGCTGTTATTGTTATTGTTGTTTGAAAAATGTGTGTATTTTGGGTTTCCAGCCATTTTACTACAGCAAATTCTAACACCTCGTCGTCGGCAGTTTGCCGCACACTTCCGCAATGAAAATGGTGGCCTGGTTCGCTCACTGGGAGCCATTTTTACCTGCTACATAGGGAAACAGAAAAAACAGAGTAAAAGAAAAACGAAATACGAGTATATCGTTTGTTTACTTTTCGCGATTTTTTTTTATGTTGCGCGACTGCAGTCCCCAAATAAATTAAATAAATTATTCAATTGAATTTATTTATTACCGACCAATTTGGTCGCCCAGCGGAATTTTGCATTTGTGTAATTAACGGCAGGTGGTGAAAAGTGCACAGATTGCCAGCATTCCAGAATTGACCAGGGTAGCCAGGGTTGTCCGTAGCGCTGCCTTGGGATTCATTTCCGAATGCACACACATACATAGGCGTAGAGTTACAAAGGAATCAATTTAAAATCTGGAAATATATTTCTTTTGATCACCCTTTGCCATCATTGGCTTTTAGTCTTGCAATCCAAATATATGAAGTTTTGCTGCAAAAACTATAAAATCCCTTTGGGCCTCAGGCTCTGTTCTTGGCCGCAAAAATCAAAAAAACACATCAAGTACCTGCATGCACTCAAAATATAAAGGCTGAAAATTATTTTTTCTCTTTGCAAAGTACTATTTCATGAACAGCCACACCTACCAAAACCCCCACTGGTCTAATGGCTACCGATTTCAGTCAACTTTTAACCTTTGATGTCATAAATTGAACAAACTGCTGGCATCATAAGCCCATACCAAGCGAAGTGTGTAATATTTATTTAACAATTCAAAAATATTTGCAATACACTTTTGGAATGAATTTTTTGTGAAGCTATTTATTGAAAAATTGAAATTGTTTAATTCAATGCAATTTTATTAAATTGCATTTATAGGAACATATTTGTAATATTTATTTGTAATGTGATGCTTGAAAATGTCATTATAATTTTGAATGAGGAACGTATGACTTTTATCAACAAAGTAAGTGCTTTATTTCAATTGAGGACTTATAATAATTTTGAAATAATTCTGCGCCTTTTAAAGTGGAAAAATCATTCATGTTTGGGAATATACATATTACATATATGAACTAAATGTTGTCTGCTGACACGAGATCTATTTATTACTGTCGATATGACACAATGTCAGCAGCAACAACAAACCTATCACTTGTCAAAAGACTATCGTGAATGCATTTGAATAATTTATTGAGAGAATCGTTTTTGTTAACTTAATAGATGCAGTTCTTGAAGTTTAAAGCTTTTAACATTGGAAAAAGTATCTCAACCAGCCAAAGCATAAAGTAAACATCATAGAATTTCATTGTTGTTCCATGGTGCACTAGAAAACAACCAAGTCCCAGAGCAATTAAAAAAACAAATTCCAAAAAGTTACATGCAGACTACACGGTGCTTTGTGTTGGTTTGCATGTCAGGGTTTTTTTTTTTTTATTTTGTTTGTTTGTGTTGCTGTTGTTTCTTTGTTTTTATGTTTTTTTTGTTCTGTTGCAGAAACCAAATGCAAATTCAATTGCACGTCGTATGCATGCAGGCTGTGTGCCACAGGATATCCGACTGGCAGCCATTTTAGGCATATCGAAATCCTTGACCAGCAGCGACAGTCAAAACTAAACATTAAAATTGCAAGGCTTTTGCCTGGAAACTAGCAATAGCTGCACTAAAACAACAATCGAATACAACAACAGCTAAAAACAACAATCACACTTGCAGGAGAAAACACTTATGCTCCTATGAGGGGATTGCAGTTTTTTGGTGTTGTTTTCTTCGATGTCTATAAATCAGAAATTGAGCTTCATTACTGCCCAAACGCCTATTCCCATTTCCATTCCTGTCCCTCGCTCTCTCTCGCTCTCACTCGCTCTCACTCTCTCTCTCTCTCTCTCTCTCTATCTGTCTCTCCTTTCTTTCTCCTGTCGCTGCCTCTGAGTTTGGCTCGTATATTATGAGCTCATATTAAAACATTTTACACACAATTTCATTGCAGCCGCCTGGTGAGCATGCGGACTGCCTGTCTGCCTGGTCCGGTCATGAATTATTATGCACCTAGGCGTATACGCAATGTTTAATTTTCAGCTCGAGCGGCAGAGTGCGCGCTAAACACATAAATTCTACGGCCGCCGACAAACGACTTGTTCAATTTCTCTATATTTTTGCAGTATACTGTTCCCTTGCGTTGCTTACCCAAGGAAGACTTACAATCACCATTGCCAGAGCAAGAAAAATATGTCCGAGTTTGCTAAGGAGCAGGAACAATTTTTGTATTTTTCGGTATTTCTTCCTGCTTTTTTTTGCGACTCTCTCCGCGTGCCTAATACTGATGCAGGTCAGCCACGTACACATGTCGAGAAGTAACTGCAGTCGAGCCAGCGACGTTACCGATCCATTGCCTTTGCCTTTGCCTTTGCCTTTTCCAGTGCCATTGCCCAGTGGCATTGTTGCTCTGCTAGTTGTGGTGGTCGTTCCCATCATCATCATCATCATCAACAGCGACGCAGCAGCAAAAATTTCAGCCATTTGTCCTGCATGCTTGCGGCATAAAAATATGCCAGGGCCAGCATTTTCATGCGGGTCATCTACTCGCAGCTACAGTTCCCACTGTCCACTGTACAGTTTCCTAGTTCCTGCCCCAACTTGCAGCATTTGAAAGTCATGTGCCGCCTTCCACTGTCCACAGTCCACGGTCCACCGTACTTCGTCTGCCGTTCATCGTCCATCGTCCATCGTCTATCGTCTGTTGTCTGTTGTCCTATGTCTGGTGTCCACCGGGCGTAGCTTGTGTGGCAGTTGCCGCTCTGTGCCCGAAACGAGAGTTTTGCAGTTTTTGGGCAGCTCTTCAACTTGGTTAGGTATGTTTGGGTAGTCTGGCTGGGCCGCAGCCGGATTCAGAGCCTGCAAAAATCACACACAAATATAAAAAAATACTTCTTGTTGGCCAGGAAGTAGTTGACGGGATGGAGCCGACAGTACGTTTAGCAAATGGACTCTGGCCTCAAATGCTGCTGGCACTTTCACAAAACATTTGAAATACAAATAAAAATCTGCAGCATGTGTAGACGAGACGAAACTGCAGCTGGAAATCATTTCAAATGCAAAGTAAAATTTCATTTTGTTTTACTTTTCAGTTGGTGAGAGCAGCCCATTACACCATATTCAACATACACAACACATCTCACACCCTACACCCCACACCCCACACCACACATCCCTAATTCCCAACACCCGCAATCCGCAGCACTGTCTGCAAGTTGAACATGTTTGTTTACGCTTCATCATGTCGTCGTTAGTTGCTGGTTGCTGGTTGCTGGTTACTGGTTGCCAGAGTTGCCTGCTCTCTGTGCTGGTCAGGCGTCTGCACCATTGACACGATGACATTTTAATATGGCTCGTAACTTTTGTTTAGCTAAGACGCCCAGCATCCCCCGCTCCCTATGCTCCACCTACCTAGCTTGTCCACCAAGTGTCTTTACATTGACGTCGTCATTGCTGTTTAGCTAGATAGAAGTTTTTGCTGATTTTTTATATCTTCTTGCAAGTTTCGTGCGTGTCATCGGCCAGCGCCAAGTGATTTGTATAGAGATTGAGATATGCTCTTTATGTACATAAGATAAAGTGGCAGCGGCAGCTGCAATTTGATAGGAAGTACCGTTAATTCAATTCAATTCAATTTGATTCAATTGAATTCAATGCAATTTTATTAAAAATTTCCTATGCTTTCCACTGAGTAGGGGCATTATCTTATTGTGTTCCTTTTATTTTGGTAAATTGCTGCCTGATTTGTATTGAATTGAAATCCAAAGGTAATGTAGTGCATAAAATCAGAGTCATGCAGACATATACATAACACGTATCCAACGTACCCATACAGCCGAACTCCCGCTCCACGTGTTCCCACATATTGCACCGCCAGCACCTTTCGACTGCTATGCGTTCAATTTTTCATTACTCATGCTTCAATCAATCACAAAAATACGATTTTATTCCATTTTCATGCGTATTATAAGCGCTGATATTCACATTTCTTTTACAACTCACATGTCGCGCACTCTGTTCGCTCCGTTTGGCTGAAGTGAGGCTGGATGTGTCGGGGCAACATGTGGTATGCGCAATGTGCTTTGCATATTGCCAATCTGGCTGCCAGCGAGAGTGTGATTACTTGCCTGTGTGCCTGTGTGTGTCTGTGTGTGTGCACAAATTGAAATTTATATTAATTTAAATGGGCAATTAAGCGGCAGCTATTTGAAAAGGTTTTGCATAAGCCGCGCCTTTTCCGACTCCCAAACGATGGGCTATAAACATCGAAATATCGAATCAGAGCCAATATTGTGCTGTATCATCCACTTGAAAGTCAGAGCGAATTGTGTTTCATATACCAAATAAGATGAAAATCTGAGGAAGCAAATCAACAAAAGCTAGACAACCAGTTTTAAAGTCCAAAGATTTATGTATACCAAAGATTACAATTAAATTAAAAGTAATAGAATATTACTGAAATAAGGAATAGAATTTTAAGTATGGTTGTTTATTGTTTATTGTATTTTTTTTCATAGACAACAAGCGCATTCACTTAAATATTCAGAAAAACCCAATGATGCCTATCGAAACCTTTCTCAATCCGACAATCATTCAATCTTTCGCATGCTACCGCATGTGATGTCAACGTTCCTGCGACTCGTGTACCGGCAACTAAGTAAACTCCATTAGCAGCTGAGCCCCTGCCGAGTTGTCCCCCCTTTGCCGCCTGCTGTCGAAGCGAACATCAAGTGACGTGTCGATCACTACTTTTGATTCTCTCGCTCCCACACAGTCAGAGGGGAATGGGGATAGACGCGGACGGGGGCACAGTTTTTGCTGTTGAGGGCTGACAACAACTTTTGGCGTTGCTGTCGTTGCTGTCGTTGCTGCCGCACCGACAACGCCTTTTGTGATTGGAATATCAAATAAGATACAATATATTGTACGACGACGACAATTGCGATGAATCTGTGGAAGACACAGTGGCAACAGGGCATTGGGAACAACACAAATCAAACGCATCTGCTGGTGAATTCAACAGACAGCTGCTGCGAATTTCAAAAGATGTCGCAAGTGGCAGAACAATTTGGTTCTACTATCTTTCAATGTGTGCATGTGTTTCTACAGTATATCTAAGTCTGTATCTGTGTCTGTATCTGTGTCTCGGTCTGTAACTGTGTATGCGTACACATTATTCAATTGATGACGGCTGCTTAGTAATTACGTGACGTTTTTGAGAAATTTTGATTCCCAACGTGATTCGCAGACGACCATAACTTAAGACTGATGTGCGGCATGCTCCCAGAATTGGAACAAACGCTTCAGCTTTATGGCTTAATGCATTTCTATTAACGGTTTTGGCTACGCCGCCAATGCCACATGCTGACCCAGTTCGTCAACTGAATCCACAAACACACAGCGGCAACGGGACCAAAGTGACCAGCCCAACAGACGAACAGCCAAACAGTCGAGACTCGAGAGGTTATCAACCCAATGCATTGACACCTTTTTGGCGTGCGGCCAGCTGTATGCAAAATTTCGAACTGCACCTACCCAAATTATTATTTATAAGCTAGCACACACTCACACACACACACTCACACACCTACACAATTGTATATTATGTTGAATATAATTGCCTCCTTCCTGCCACCGAATGTTGCATTTATCGCTGTTGCTGTTGCTCTGCCTGTGTCTGTGTCTGTGTCTGTTACTGTCGCTTGGTTTATTATAATGTCATTATGCTAATTTTACAGTTCGATTGAATCGAACTACAAAAAAAGAAGGGAAGTAAATGAATTGGTGGGCTGGTAAGTGAATGGCATATCTGCTTAAATGATGTTGCTGTTGTTGTTGCTTTTGCTGTTGCTGTTGCTGTTCCTGTTGATGTTGTTGATGATGTTGTTGTCGCTAATGTCGCATCGATGTTATGTATTCTCTACTCGATGCCTGCAGTTGACATTTTACTCATTGCTTTCTTGCAAATGTTGTTGATATTTTTGCACGCCTGTTTAGCTTTCAATAAAAATCGTTGAATAATCAGCCGCAGCAGCAGCAGCAGAGCAGCAACAGAGCAGCAGCAGAGCAACAGCAGAGCAACAGCAGAGCAGCAGCAGCATTCAAAGGTTCAATGTGTGGAAGAAGAAAGTGTATTGCGAATTTTGTGCGACTCGATTTGCGTGATGTGCATACTGTCAAGACGATGCCAAGACGATGACAAAAACTGTTGCCCGTATTTGTGTTATATAAGATTGCAAATGTTATGGTATTTTCAAGCACTATATAAATAACAAGCGTGTGTGTCTTAAACGTTTCAAAAGGAAAGGGCGAAAGTCAAAGGCGAACGAGATTAACCGGAATAATGTGTTAATGGGGTGAACGGAGTCGATAGTGGGTTAATCGGATGGAATGTATGCATCTCAGGATATGTGTTAACTAAATACCAATTTAACTCACTGTTTGATCAAATACGTAGCACTTTAAGCTATACAGATTAATAATTAATGAAAATGTAGCTTACACATCCGCA
This sequence comes from Drosophila sp. st01m, assembly GCA_018901795.1. Classification (NCBI taxonomy): domain Eukaryota; kingdom Metazoa; phylum Arthropoda; class Insecta; order Diptera; family Drosophilidae; genus Drosophila; species Drosophila sp. st01m. The sequence continues at coordinate 5,803,458 of JAEIFG010001494.1, read as the reverse complement.
GAATCAAATCAGCATCGTAATTATCTCGCAACATGTCGAGTGGTTATATCAAGTAAAGATCCAACATTTTTATTTTATACAAAAATTGGACAAAAAAAAGAGAAAACCCGATACCCCCACCGCTTTTAACATACTGTCCTCCTTCCTGCAAGCAAGCACTACAATTTTCAACAAATTCGAGAGCTTGACCCAAAGCATTTAGTGCTTAACAGGAAAATAGGCAAAACGTGCCGGGCATAAGTGAAAATTTCTAGGCAGCACCATATTAGATGTCGCCCTGACCATATTTAAAAACCAAAAGCCAGCAAAGTCACAGATTGTTGTTGTTGTCGTTTCGTTTTTGTTGATATTGTTGCTTTCAGCTCAGCTTAGCTGATGTTGCCAGTTAATAAAATAAAACCGGTAACATGAAATGCCGCTGGTTGTCGTACCAGTGTCTAGCAAGTTGGCTGGATGAGCGACAATAGCACTTGCAACAGCCAATGGAGTGTTTTTTTTTCTATTTCATTTAGAAAAAAGGTCAGACGTCCAGAGATGGCTTGGATGGTATTTGATTGGGCTTAAACTGGGCTCGGTATGTTTTCCGTTGGTATTGAATTTGGAATTGCGACAATTTGTACGTTCGCAATATTCGTTGTTTTGCTTTTGGTCTAGGTTGATGCCAAGTCAAAGGTTCAATGCACCGAGGGCACTGCATTAACTGTAATACACCGCCATGTTTAGTCGCCATCAGCTGCCAATTAACTGTAAATGTCACGGGCTCACTTCGAGCCATTAATCATAATTAGTTATGCCATACGACAGCAGCAGCTATAACAACAACAACAACAACAGTAACAAAAGAAAAACAACATTACAGACCAAACACCAAAGTGGTCATTGATATGTAAACAATTAGAGTTGATCTGAAAAGCCGATTCGAGTTCAAATTCAAGCATAAGTCGAGTTTAAGTGGCAACATGGCAAGTCGCTATTGTTGAAAGTTTGTTCAACAATTAGTAAAATGTAGCTCAAAGGTTTTTAGGAATTGTTTTGGTTGTTTCACTTTTTTTTTGGGGGTTTATGTTTATTGTTGTTATGCATCTACGTAACGTAAATGAGTTAACAACAGCGAAAAGGAAAGCAATAATGGTGCACATAACCGGCTTTGGATTTGAAACGATTCACTTTGCCAGAGACAATCCAAGCAATCCAAGCGGCGTATGCGTAATGTGTGCCTTTGGGTGGGTATGTGTGTGTGTGTGTGTGTGTGTCAGTGCGTGTGAGTTGTTGTGCTTTGTTTAACCCTTTCGAGAAGTTATCTAATCCAATTAGGAGCTGTCGCAGCATTAAAGTTTTTGAGCGCAACATTGCGTAAATTGTACAATGGGCGTGGCAAAAGGCAGCAGCAAATGTTTTGGCACACAAATTGTTATTGTTGTCGTTCCTGCTGCTGCTGCTGCTGCTCTCTCGATTAAGTTTCGAGCGCCAACTGACAAAATTCGTTATAAAATTGCAATGCAATGGACGTTGGCAGCAAACATTTTAAACAATTATAAAACTTGTTTTACGCTTCACAAAACTACACAAAAAATAAAAGAAAAATTGCAGCTACTGCAATGGCAACGGCAGCGGCAGCGGCAGCAGCAACAGCAAAGTGCAACAAACAATTTGCCATCAAATGCGCCGCAGCTGTCAAGTGCAGCGACGCCCGTTTGCCTCTTTTCCTCTCTTTTTTTGATTTGTTTTAGATTTTTTTGGGGAATGTCCTAATTCGGATTTCACTAAAATCATTTTACGAATCAACGCTGACTAGTTGTTCATTTTACGGTTTTTATTGTTTGAATATTCACCTTATTCAGTTTAAAAGCCGATTTAATAATACACCATCGGAGTAGGTTATGAAATGAAATCTGTCATAGTAATCAACATTGTTCAGTATTGATTTTGATTTAAGCATTTTAAAAATCAACGTAATTATATTCTAAAAATGTCCAAACGATCCCTGGAAGACGGCAAACTAATGGCTGTCATAGGCGACGAGGTTTGACGATATGTAGAGTATTCAGCTTAAGTTTCTGTACTTTCTTCCTGCAGGACACCTGCGTAGGATTTTTGCTTGGCGGCATTGGCGAAATTAACGAGCAGCGTCAATCCAACTTTTTGGTCGTCGAGAAAGGTAACCGGTGCAGAATCTTACAACAAGATGAATTCAATTTCGAGTCTGTTATATATTTTTCAGATACTAGTACGACTGAAATTGACGACTGCTTCAAGCGTTTTCTGGCACGCGATGATATAGCCATTATAATGATCAATCAGATCTATGCAGACCGGATACGTCCGACTATCGAAAAGCATCTGTTGCCTGTGCCCACTGTGCTGGAAATACCCTCAAAGGAGCATGCCTACGATTCAAGCAAGGACTCCATCCTAAAGCGAGCACGTGTGAGTTGAATATTAGATTCTATTAAATTATCTATTCTTTTTACAAGCTAATCATTGTCCAGGGCATTTTGAAACCAGCGGCACGACATCGTCAGCTTTGGAAATAATAATTAAGAAATATTTAATATTACTTATACGCTTTTTGAAATAAAATTTGCATAGCTTATGGCAGCAGCTTTGCAATGCTTTCGACATTGTTACAAACTTGATGGCACAATTGATTTGAAAACTTTCAAAATGATAGAAAAGAGAAGAAAAGAACGAGCACCACAAATATTTCATGCAACTTTTCAAGTTTGCGTTTTAAGGAAATTGCCAAAAAAAAAAATAAATAAAAGAAGTGAAATCACAATAACAAAAATCTGAAGAAAACTGGCGTTGCATGTTGAACGCTGCACTGGCAACCACAACAACAGGACCACCAATAACAAAAGTAACAACAAACTGAGCGAAAACGATACAAATAAGCGCTGAAAATGCCAATACATGGTAAAATGCAAGTTGAAAACAAAAGCACAAGAAGAAGACGTTAAAGAAGAAGATCGCAACAAGACGAAAGAAAAGTAACAGAAAACTCTTGAGAAGATAGCGCACATTGATACAATTTACGTTGCAGGTCTTGAAACTCTGCGTTAAGGGGCCTATGATGGTGTGATGAGGGAGGGATGATGGGGTGAGGGGATGAGGGGGCACAGTGTCAAGCATGTGCCGACGCCTTCTCAGAGCGCTAAGCGCAACAAAAGCATGCGAAAACAATATTTGCGCAAAGTATTTTTCAGCAAACTTTTCGCACCAAGAAGTTAACAAAAAGGCATTCAAAAAGTTGGCACAAGTTCGTCTTTTCGACGGCCTAGCTGTACTAGCTGTACTAGCGGTACTAGCGGTACAAACGGTACGAGTTGAGGGCATGGCTTTCTATCAAGTCTGTCGAACGGTTGTTGGAGCTGCTCAAAAGTAGACAACGCCATTAAGCACTCAATTCGAGTCGTTGCCTGCAAGTATGCAACGATAAATAGCTATTGAATTCGCATTGTAAATAACTGCACATTCGGCCATTGAAGTCCCTATTCAAATTTAATGAGCCATGCAATTTGAGAGCATCGAATTGGCTGGCTGTCAAAAACCAGCGATGCAGGTACTACATTCTGACAACAAAATGGCGTGCAACATTTTGGGGCCTAATTAACCACGAGCCTGACACAGTCATTCCCTGAATTTCGATGCGACCCACGATGCGTATACGTAATCGCATTTCGTTTGATCTGCCAAATGCATTCGACAACTCATCTGTAAACGCCACAAACCCACAGTGAACGTAACCAAAATGTGAGCAGATGTAAAGTGTATCTCACCAAGCATCTATAGGGAATGAGTCCTCTATTTAACCAGGTGATTTTCTCGAATGTTAACTATGTAATCATTAATAAATATGTATATATTGCTTATATAATTTGAGATGAATTTCATTTTTGTCCACTTATAATAATTGCCCAAGATTACAGTTCGATTTACTTGTAATTATTAGTTACAGTAAATGTTTTCATTGTTAAAAATTATGTAAGAATAGGGCTTGACAATTTGAGCCAGAAGGAAATCAACTATTACTAATTAATTAGCTACAATCACGTGGCTAGCGGGTTTCGATTTGTTTTTTCCTTGTTGCATAAGCAGTATATCAATGTCATTTTAATTAAAATACGAGAACAAGTCGTGGAGCAAGTTATTGTTGCAGTCATATACAACACTGAAAATAGCATCAATTGGCTGGATAAAGAAAAAGTCCTGAGAGTAGGAGGGAGTTGCACAACTTCTGACATACGACGACAAGTCTGGAACGAAAGTACAATAAAAGAAGAAAAAACTAAATAAATAAGTGAATGACAAAAGTCGAGCCAGTTACATTGGCTTCAGCACAACTTTTGTACGAGTCTGCGTTAAAAAATAAATAAAGAAAATATTTGACAAAAGTTGTTTTGAATTCTCATGACAGCGCTTAAGAACAAACAGCTAAATGCAATTTGAAAATAGGAGAATGAAATGTGAAAGTAAAGAGGCCGGCAACACAGACAACAAAGCCTTTACGAAATTTCGTAGTCTTAGCCAATGTAAATAAGATGCATTGCCGTAAAATGATCCGAGCAGCTGGAGGAATACATCAAGTGTTAATTGAAACTGGCAGCTGAATGCAGAGCACAAAGACAGCAACCGCATTTCTGACATTTCACATTCAACTCAACAATTTTAATGAACTTGGATCTCTGTTTATAATATGAGTATTTCCATTAAATTATTTTTCTTGAATTGACCAACAACTGCTTGCCATATTTGGAATGCAAATTAACAAATGAAATTGCTTTAACGAAAATTAACAGACAGCTGGCAACTATAGAAGACAATAGAAGACGAGAGCAGCTAACACTTGGAACATTATTGGATTTGGGCGTTGGTTGCTTCAATAAGCTGCACGGACAACACAAAAGACGCCCACATAGAAATTGCAGGCACTTGACACTGTGGCAGAAGGACCTGCAGAACTGGAACTGGATGTGCTCGAAAACAAAGTTAATTAAATGATCTGATCTCCATTATTCCCAAGTGCTAATCTCAATTACAAAATTGAAATGAGCAAAGCACACGAGTAGCACACTGGACACATACATACGCAATCACACACAAACACACACACACTGACAGATATATACATTCACAGACTCGGGGGATATTCAACCTTTCCTCCCTACGACAGTGACAAACACACAAATGTGAGAAACTTGGCCAAAATGTAACTAGCATGTCAAAGAAAACAGGGAAAGGAAAGTGAAATGAGCTCAGTAGATTGAAGTGCAACAGAGAAGCTAGAATCGGGACAAAAAAAGAGTCTGATTGTGGTGGGTAGGTTTAGCTTTACAGACAAATTTGGAGTTCGTTTGGCTAGAGGCGTGAGCTGGTGTGGCATCATGTGGCATGATGGGTGTAGCATGGCAGCAATGCAATCGGCACAGCACAAAGCGTTTCATTAACAATTGCAAATTGGTATCAATTCATGACAGACATTCAAATGTTTCTCTGCGTTCGTGTATGGCCTTGTAGAGCATATACACACACACACACACACACACACACGCACACGCACATGTGTTCAGAGATATATGTATGTATGCATATATGAATGCGCACAGTTGAACTTAATTCTCCGAATCACTGAGCTAAACAAAATCATTGAAACTGCCATTGCCTGGGCACTGAGTGTGAGAGTGGATAAGGATGATATTGGCATGCGCTATTTATCCGAGTACGAGTATTGAGGACATGTTCTGTTAATACAGTTATATGTAGTATCGTTATAGGCATGACACAGACATACAAATTGTGCTTTTAATTAGCTTAAGCAGCGACAGAAGTAATGGACAGCACACAGACATACGATTTTGTCTAGCTACAGGTAAATGGAGATGGCTTCATTGCATTGCCTACAGGCTGGCGATGAGGCTGAGGATGAGGCTGACTATCGAGTATCGAACTTCGAGTATTCGCATCTAATTAATTAGTTTGAATTTAAATTAAGTCGATGTCATCAATGACTGCGTCGACAAGAATGTCGATGTACTTACTATTGAAGCACTTGATTGGAGGCGTGTCTGTTCTGTTCTGTTCTTGACTGTTCTTGACTGTTCTTGTCTGTTCTGTTTGCTTGGCTGTTGCATGTCGAAGGTGTCCATCACTTTACCTAATTTGTATTCAAAACACAGAACAGCAGCAACAACATCAGATACTGCTGTGCCGTTACGATTACAGTTACATTTGATTGAATGAGTCCCGCTATGCCAACCAACAACCTTCAACCTTCAACTCCCACTCGCTTCTACATCACAGTCGGTGATTAGACATTGGAGTTGATTTTAACTGTGACGCTTACTTGGGGTATCCTAATTAATTGGTATTGAGCGAAGCGATGTTCCGAACGGATTAAGAAATACGACAATCATGGCAATCCTGTATTGTACTCAACTGCGTTATTCTATTTGTCGATATTGCATTAATATTGCATTTATTGAATTCATTATCAGATTATAAATTGCGTAAAAATTTATTGCTATCTGTCTACCTTCGATACAGTGATTCTCCGACTTCTATATTCGAATTTGTGGAGCAAACGGAAACCATTCGAAAGCGCTCCACTAATTTGCCGAGCACTTTGAGTGCACCACGAACACAACAGTTAGACAACTGGCAACAATTCCTTTGTTGTTCCTACAACCACATTGCAGTTTTGGTCTACTTCATATGCATAACAAATGAATGCCTTTTGTATTGTGATACTCTGAAGTCAGAGCCGCAGAGCAAAAAAAAAATATATATATAAATGGCTGATATACAATTGAAATGCTAAAAAATAAAAGTAAATATCATGGTAAATGCAATTGTATGTATAGAAATAGATACAAATAACCATAATAAATATTTAGTCAAATGAAAGAGGAAACTATTTAGCTTCGGGCTGTGTGCAGCACCACTAAAATGTTCAATTCGCTGGTTAAAAAAATGTATAGAAAAATGTGGAAAAGAATCGCACAAAACCTGACTCTCTCACACACACACACACACACACATGGACAGAGAAGGAAATAAAGTTGCACTTGCACACACAAACACACATGTATAACAATAAAAAGGCGGTGGCGGCGGCGGCGCTGACTTGGGAAGCCGCCGACGCCATCATTTTTGGGGTAATGCAAAATTACGTTATAACGGCATAAATTTAAATAAATGCCGGTCTCGGGATTTTTATGCATTTTACCGCATAACAAATACTTGTGCTGGTCTGCGCTATCGCTCTAATGCGCCTTTTTGCCCGCCCACACACCTACATATCCACACACACACACACACAAACACACAGACACTACTCTTTACCTTTACCTACCATGGTTGCTGTCGCTTCTGCTTTTGCTGCGGCTTCAGCTGCGGCTTCTGCAGCGGCTTCTGCTGCTGCTGCAGCATTTCGCCAGTGAAATTTCCTTCCGTTTTCATTGGTACACCTGACTAGTGTGTGTGTGTGTGTGTGTGTGTGTGTATGTGTGGGAGGGGCGGCGCAAAGAATCGCTGCCTGTTATTTGTATGCCCCTAAAATTATGCAAAGTAATCCTGTCTGCTACACTGGTCGCTCAAAGTTCTCCTTCCGCGCCGATACTTGCAATTGTTAAGGTAATAAGCGGTTTTAAGTGTGAGCTGCACCTGTCCTCTCCTCTCTCTCTGTCTCTTCTGCCACATATCTTTAATTTTCAGTTTTTTGGCTTGGTCGCGTCTGTTGCATAAGCAAATATTGGGCCACCTTAAGCGACAGGCATCGGCTGCAGCAGTGCAACAGAAACTTGGCCAATTAAATGGCTAGCCGTAAGCGAAGCTCACTGTATACTCTGTGTCTCAGTCTCAGTCTCAATTCGAATCTCAGCTGCAGTATTTCCTCGCTCTGTAGCGCTGCGTACAGACCGCCCGCCTTTTCCTCTCCCGCTCTCACTCGGACTCTTGGCCATGCCTCTGCCTCTCTCCCTCGCCTCTGCCCACCGGATGTGGCAGCGCCATGCTTTTCGGTTTACGTAGTAAATTAACTTCCGTTTTATTTGTAAGATTTCCTTTCGCTCTGCTCATCGTTCGCTTGCCTTTTTTCGCCTTTTTTTCGACACCGATTCAGCCCTGTCCCTGGCCCTGGTCGGAGTGCTTTTGTTACTTTATTTTTGGCTGTAGGAGCCACGGGTTTTGGCTGCTCGACTGCCTGACTGCCTGACTGCCTGGCTGCTGCTTTTGTATATTTTTAAGCGCTTTTTCATTCAATTTGCGAAATTGAAGTGGGAATTGAGAAATAAATTCCGTTTCGTGTGTTTCGCCTGGCACTCCGAATCTGATAGCAGATCCAAGTCTCGACTTCAGCTCTGGCACTTTGCGTGTTTGCACACGAGTGCAACGGATGTGGCCAAGGCCTCCGACTTGGCTCGACTAGGGTCGACTGGGCGGAATTAGGTGAAATGCAAACGTTTTACTTAATGAAATAATTGAGGCATCTGAAGGTCGGCAGCGACCGACAGTACGGTCCGGAAATGGGGGCATTTAAATGTTGCATAAAGCGCATTTCCGTTTGCTGTCCAGCCCTCTCGCTCTCTCTCTGTCTATCCTCCCTTTCTCCTAACCTTTTAATATATGCTCTACTTTTGGTCGCACTTGAAATGTCCGGGCACAAAGATAAATAGCTGCGGCTGCAGTTAATCCGAATGCAAGCTTGACATCTATGCAAACGAAAAATAAGAGCATAATGAGAAGACTCCGCGATAATTTGATATCGATTAGTACTGCTGGCTTATCTAAGATGAAGCACTTGAATCACACAATACAGAGTGCACCAATAGGACTCATGTGGTCACTGATTTAATCGGTCATTCGAGTATTCATATACAATTCACGAATGCTGTGTCTTGGATGTGTCTAACGATTGTCCTTTTTTTTCTTTATAGACTCAGACAGTCCTTAACTCCTGAAGCAGTTTCAATTTGTATTAGAAGCTCTTTTCCTTTAAGAAAAGTGGAATTGGGGGAGTGTTTAACTTAACATATGCATTACGAAAAGAGATCTACCCCTCATTTATCCGCTGTCTGTCTACCTCACTCTCTCTCCAAGTGTGGCTCTCAACGTTATCGTCCAATTTGGGTTGATAATTTCACGGTTTGTTGACAACTCAGGTGGACAAAACATTGTGTGTCTACTGCTTTTACTGACCCCGACATTGGCTCGTCTGGCGAGTAATGCTTTAGAGTGCTCTGACTCGGATTCGGACTCAGACTCGGACCCAGACTCGGTCCCCTATCCAGAAGCCATTGTCATGACATTTACATGCACTACTGAATGCTATTAAGTACTAAGTCCTGGCCATGCAACCATACCAAATCATCTGAGCAAGTGAGACACAAAGACTTACTTTGAGTCAACCATCCGAATTTCGCCTCAAATGATTGCCTTGTCAATTGGTTTATGGCCCAGTGTGCCGGTAAATGTGTTAGGGCTCGCCATTGAGTATTCAATGGTTTGCTATGAATTGCTCTCAATGACCCAACTGACTTACATACAAAAATTAAAGAAAAGTTAGCGATTATAGTGTGCATGAGGAATCTACATTATTACCTCCAACAATAAACTCCAATAACAGCTGGAGATGGATTAGTAACTAACTCTGTAAAATAGTTTTGCACTGAACCTGAACAGTTAATCCAAAGTCTGAGACTTCGATTACTCCCATAAAAAACAAGTCTCAAGTAAATCAAGACCCATCTATTTTTATATACTTTCCCCTGCCCTTGGCCAATTGGCAGGAAGCAATCGTTAGTGTGTCCGTTACTTTTTGCTGCCCGTACCCGATATCTCATTACAAGAGCAACATTTTTATTTAAACCGATTGAGTGATTTATTGTAATTTATTTCATTTAAATCGTTTGTCTGACACAAACGCAGCGCGGCTCAATAAAAAAGGCAACCCACATAGAGTCAACCGAAGCAACAGCCACCAGCCACCAGTTACCAGCCACCAACCCACAGACGAGCCGAAAAAAGCGTGAAATTTACAATACATTTTACAGCTGGCGGTGGAGCACGCACCGCTGCCCAGGACAAGCGGTACGAGGGGCGATACCCGGCCCAGGACATCGTTCGTTGTACGCATTTAAATGTTGGAATGCAAAAAGAAGAATCACAACATTTACGTCGCGTCGCATCGCCGCTGACGGGCCGATGATCTGTCGCTGGCCGACACTTCAACTGCCTCCGCTTTGCTCTACCCTGTCTCGAGTTCGCAAACGGGTTTAATACTCGTACCCAAAACGCAAAATCCGAAATAAAATCGGTACAGTCTTGATTTAAACATGATCTTTCATTCATTCAATTTTCAGAAAATATTTTTATTTTCAGGGAGACGTAAAAATTATTTTAAATTTACACTGAATAATTTTAACTTGGTTGACTTTTTTAATTTTGAGTCGTTGTCAGTTTATCTCGATGATGTCTAAATTTAACAATTATATTTTTAGCCCAGAGTTTAAAGGAATTATAAATTTTAAATTCAACTTTTATATTAACGTTTTTTCTTTTTGTGTAACGCATTGCATATCTGACAGATTGCGTACATGTGTAAAGATTATCGATCATAGGGTGTCTTCTCTTTGAGTTGTCTGAGTTCTGAATTAATTCTGCTTCTGCTTTCTGTTTTGTTGCCCATTTTTGCGTGCTCAGTTCAGTTGCTTTCGCTTGTATTGACTTCATTTTAAATTGGCGGTTAAATCTGTTTGAAATTGTCACGCAATCACACACCAACACACACAACATTCAGAGCCAGACATCAGCATACACACACAGACACACACACACACACACACACACACGCATACAGGGGCAGCTCGGCTGGCGACTGTTTTTAGTGATTTTACTTTTGTGTTCTTTTTTGTATTGCATACTTTCATGCGCTCTCTCGACAGCGACAGCGACGCTGACGTCGACGGCGACAGCGACAGCGACAGCAGCAGCACTCGGCGCAATCAACGCAACGAGGCATTAATTTGTTGTACACTGTGACATAATTGGGTGACAGTGCGGCAAAAAACAAGTTGTGGGCCAGTATTTTCAGAAAGCGAGCGCCTTTTTCTTCTCCTCCCTTTCCTCGTTCTGCTGCTCCACCTGCTCCTTCTATTCCTCTTGCTTTTCATACAACTGGCCTTAGTCTCATTGCTCGCTTTTTATATAGCATTCAAGTTTATTAGCCTATGAACAATTTGTTAGGTGTGCGCTTTTCTCTTGGCATAGCATTCAAATTTTAATTAATGCAGTCACACCTCGGCATTCCCATTCCTTGCCACACGTTGCTGTTGCCACATTTCCAGGCGATGTTGCTGCTGTTTTAATAGTTTTTGGCCCGAGTCAGGATTGATTTTGACAACTCAGCCTGCACCAAGAGTTGCAGCTGTCTGCCACAAAAATTCATATTTGCATACGTCAGTCAGTTCTACTTTGTAGAGAACCAAATGCAAAGGTACAACTTTGACTCTGGCCGTGACACCAGCTTGGCCTCGAGCTCTGGCTCGGGGATGCTTCGAGGATTCCACACAGCAAAATGTTGGCAGACCGCAACAACATTCTTATGTTATGCCGCTGGCTTCCATTTTTCCACTCTTGCCCTTTGACTTTGGTCATTGGTCAGACTCAACGTTGCGGTTGCTCAACGTTGAGTCTCGTTTGAGAGAGTCAACCAAAGAGCTGTAAGACATATATATTCTCTTGTGTTTCTCTCTCCATATTTTTTAATTTGCGTTTGGCACTCTTTCTGGACATGAGGGAAGCAGGTCCTCTGCCTCTTGTCCATTTCAGGTTGGCCAAAATGAGCCAATTTCAGTCATGCACTTGCCAACTTAATTATAAAGTTCCTAGGAGTGCAAACGAAACTTTTGATTTATCTCGATTAAACAGCATATTCAAATATGAAGTGCATTTTCGAATCAATTTTCAACTGTGTTTTAAATTATTTAATGCAAGATTATTCAATTCCTTCAGACTGAAAATCGATGAGAGTTTAACGATGTCGTATTGCAAAAACAAAACCAATCAATGTTGTCGATGAGAATGTATATTCTCTATCACAATTCTATACCCACAGAGAACTCACACAGAACTTGAAACTAGCAAGTGGATTATAGTATTTATTGAAATGTATATTTTCGTACTTATTTATTCTTGGTTATTAAAACTGAAATCAGCGCGAAAAAACCACAATAGAATTCTGAATATTATGAAATTTACACACACTAAGCGGAAGTGGGTGTGCGATTGAGTGTGTGTGTGTGTGTGAGTGAAGCTCTGTGTGTGTGAGTGCATGCGGGCACTTAGCGAGGAAACAATAGCCAATAAAGTGCATGAAAAACTAATTGAAAATTTTGTACAACAAAATTGAAGTACAAACAATGCGAACCAAAAGTGCATATTAAAAATACTCCGTAAATCGGCCAGCCATAGACCCATAACGGATACAACAACATCAACAACAAAAAAGACAGCAAGCAACAACAACAAAAACAACGACAACAACGACAACAATAACGTTTGTCAGTTAAGTAAATACAAAGGGAGCAACAACACTTATAACAACAAAAATATCAGGACAAAAATTAAAAATTAATAAAATGCATAACTTGGTTGCACATTTTATTTACACGTTGTAAATAAATGATTGAAATTCCATAATTATGTAGGTGCAAAAAGAGGAAAAATGTGGCATGACGTTTAATCGCTGTGCGTCAAACGGATGCAGAATACAGAATATTTTAATTGTTACCATATTCATTGGTTGTTTTTCAATCACTTAGTTATGTGTGTGTTTATGTGTGTGTGTGTGTGTATGTGCGTGCAGTTGCCGAGCTAAGCAGTGCGACCGGAAACCGGAAGTGGCGAACGCCATTTGTGTCTGCCGTCAAAAGTGTGTATAAATCAGCCATTGAAAGTGCCATTGTCTGCCTGTCAATGCAACCCGAGAACCCGAAATGCCGGACAGCTGGACAGCCGGACGGTCGGACTGCGGACCGGACCTTATCGGCAGCAGGGCTCATTCTCTTCGGCGTAATTGTTTAACCACGGACTTGCGCTTTAACAGCATGTTATTGAAAAGTAACAACATCAGCACTAACAGCAGCAGCAGCAGCAACAACAGCTGCCACAACAACACAGCAACAACGAGAAGGACATTACTGATATAAACTACATATACATACAATCATAATGATGATCCCAACAATCAGAACAACAACAACAACAGCAACGCAACTGCATCCACTGCATTGACTGACCCCCCGTGTCGAGAGAGCAACAATTGAAAATTCAATTAAAAGTCTTTATTATAATAAAATGCGCTATAAACTCCCTGCGACCACGCCCACATGCCCAGACTCCCCTTTGTGCTCTGCCCTGATCTCCGCTCGCATGGAAGCACTTGGTGGTCGTGCCTTTTATGCCCACCTGCTGTGGCACGACACTCGACATCTCCCTTTCCCCCTGTCCCCTCTGTCCACCATGCGCATCGCCACCTTCCCGATTGACCCTAACGTTGTGATGTGGTTTTTTTCCTCGCATCTGAAGCGATGCAAAGTTAATTTGGGTTTGTTGTTGCCAATTTTAAACGGTGGTTATTATTGATATTTTTGTTTTTGTTGTTGATTCGGTTTGGTTTGGTTTGGTTTGGTTTGGTTTGGTTCGCTCGTAAGTGATTTTAATTAATTTAAATTCGAATTAAAGCGGTTTGTCCGATTAAAATTCGAAAACTGCAACACTGATCGGCACCATAATTAAAATTTAACAAAATTGCTCGTTCGCAATGCATTTATACAAATTGTGCATAATTTAAATCGGCAATTAAGCGAAATATAAATAAAGACTTCAGGTCAAATTATTAATTGGCCGTGGAAACAATAACAATATTCATAGCAAATTCAGAGCTTTATAATCTCTGACAACGAGTCAAATAAAGTCAAGTATCTTGGCCTCTGAAACTTGACTGGATAGCAAATATATATTTTTAGAATAATTATCAAATAAGAAGAATTTCCATAGACACAGACAACAGATCTTCTATATACGAGTTCTCTGTATTCTAGCAGTACAGGGTCTAATTTATCTGCCTCGATGCATTACAAACTTCACGACTAACTTATTATACTATCTGCAGGTTCAATGGATTTGCACAGTGGAGCTCAAAGCTTCGGCTAAGTCGTTGTTATTGCATTCACAAGATAAATGATGCTCCCATCCCATTGCTGCTGCCCGCCATTACAGTATCCTGGCAGCTGGTATAGCTCGGATCCTTCGTGCAGTGCCAAGGTAAACAAACATCTCGGATTAACAGTGGACGCTGGTCAGTGGGACAGTCGAGGCAGCGGCATTGGGTTAGTCGAGAGAGCAGGACAGGACCATGGACGTGCTGTTGCTGTCCCGCACACTGTGAGTGTCTGAGTGTGCGAGTGTGTCGTTTTCTGCTGGTGTGTGTGTGTGTGCGTGCAGTACACACCTTGCACTTGGCCGAGCGCCCAAAGTTGTTTACACTTTCGAAGGCAGGACATAAGAGGCATGACAAAACACGAGGCAAACAAAACTAAAGCTGTAAATAGTGGACCAGTAGCAGGACCAGAGCAACCAGGAGTTAAAAAACGCACCAGCAACGAAAACTTCAGCCAAAGCTTTAGTCCTCCATTAGCAGCGGGCAGTCGTGAAGTCTGTGCAGTCAGTGCAGTCAGTGCAGTACGTGGAGGGGAAGGAGGGGAAGGAGGCGGTGCTTGACCAAACTAACTAAAGTTGACTAAAAGCAGTTTATCCAGCTTCACGGGGAAAGGAGCGACGCGATGTGTAGATGTGTACGTGCAAGGCGCACGTGTATTTGGCACTTGGCCATTGTTACCTTTGGCTTTGTCTCTCCATCTTTGCTCAGTGACTGAGTGACTGTGTGACTGTGTGTGTGTGTGTACTTTAAGACTGGCTAAGCAAGCTTTTGTGGTGCAGAGTTAAACAAGAAAGTGGCCAAGTCACTAACACAGTCAGGTGTCAGGCAGTCGACGGCCTTTGAATGGCAGGCAACCTAAAACAAAGGACTAGGAGCTAGCATAATCAGAATCAGCACTCAGCAGTCGCGTTTTGGCCACCGCAATTGCCATGGCAATATTGCATTTATAATTCGCGAATACCCCACAGAGAACCAAGCAGGACGAGGCGATGGAAATGAAGTCAAAGGATTGCAGGATTGTTGTTTTCTTGCGTAGCCATTAGACAGGTCCTGGCAGCGTTTCCGCCACCGCAACAAGACTTAAGACAAGTTTTCACGGCTGGCTAAAGGTGGCCCTGATCCAAGTCGACTCCAGTTCACTTACTGCCACTCTCCTCGACCCCGCTCGACCCGAAGTAAACCAGAACTGATGCCTTGGCCATCCTCGAGGGGTAATAGAAATGTTCTTTTCGTTGTTTTATGCCTATTTACGCTTCTAACAGGACATCCGGCAAAACGGGGCTACAACTTAAGCGGCTGCTCGACTCCTGCTGCCCTGTTTGATATTTCTCACACGCTCCAATTACATATAACGCTCCCACTTACCCAACACATGCCTATTTCCACTTGACTCTGCAAAATAATAGCGTGCCAAAGAGCTACTTCATCGTTCAGCGGAAGTGATTGAAGGTGTGCCGTTGTGTGAGTGCCCTCACATGTGTGAGTGTGCGAGTGTGCGAGTGTGTGAGTGTTGGTATTTTCGCATACAAAAGTGCCAGGCCATTGGTGAACTTTGAGTGCAGGTCGCTTGAGTCGCTTCAGTCGCTTCAGTCGCTTAGGCCGCATACATAATAGAACCAGCCCCAACCTTAGTCACAACCCCTAGCCCAACCCCAACCCGACCCCGGTGCCGGGGTGACGTTTTGATTTCTTAGGTACTCCTCGTAGCATATACCTTCCGAGCTAGACGACCGGTAGCCAAAGTGCTAAACTATGTTGCCCGGCTTTTGAGTGCGGTCCTGGCACCTTTTTGCAACCTTATTCTACGCACAACCAAGCATTGCACATCTGTGTGAGTGTGTGTGTGTGTGTGTGCGTATGTGTGTATATACCATATTGGCTACGACAAACGTTTTCAATTAGCAGTTCATGAATTTTTAAGCCATTAATGAAATATGCAAAGGCATTTTAAATACGGTTACATTTGCTTGCCATTGTGTGTGTGTGTGTGTGAGTGTGTGGGTATTGGTGGAGCTGTGTTTAAAAAGTGAAAGTCCCAGTTTATATGCTACATGGCTGCAATTTTGCGTCGCAAAGCAAAACCGCAGGAAAGGCAGCCACGTCAACCGGAAGCTCCTTCGATTGGCAACGACTTCCGCTTGACACGTTAGCTAAACAAGCTGTCGTTCTGCATATTGCTGTCGTTGTCGTTGTCGTTGTTGTCGTTGTTGTTGTTGCTGCTGCTGCTGTTGTTGCATCGTTTGACATGCCAAAATTGCGTTGGCACATAATTAACGCTCTGGCTGCTCAGCTCGAAATGCAACTGCGACTGACAACAATTACAAATGTAATAAATGTAACGGCAAAGTGCAATTGCTGTTGCCGTTGTGTTGACAACTTCAAAAGTCAACGAACTACATGCTGAGCAAGTTTCACACACACAGAGCCAGACACACAGGCACACAGACACCTACACAGTCCTGGCACCTGCAAACATTTGCACCTCTGTGCAGAGTCTCCTGGTTAGAAGTTGCTCAAGTGTTGCTGCTGCCGCCGCGGCACTGCAGCAATTGGTGCATATGTGTGGTTTAGAATACATACAGACATACTACACACATATGTATGTGTTCGTGTGTGCACCGAGTCATACAATTTCATTTACATATTTGTGCTCGTTCTTCGCCCAGACAAGGAGTGCGACGAAGTCGACTTTTTCTTTATGTAACATTTGTGTTTGGCTTTGGTTCTGGTTCTGGTTCCTGCGGTTTGTTTTTGTAGCCTTTGGCTCCTTCAGCCTCGGCCCAGCTCAAGCTCGGTGTGTTGTGGCTTTTCTACACACAGAACTTGCCACTACACACTACAGACTACACACTACACACACAGCGCTCATTTCATTTAAATTTTAATTTTAATTGTCGAAAAATGCCATACAGAGGCATTGAGAACTTGGCTCAGTCGCTTCTTCGTCCTCCTCGCTCTGTTGCCTTTAAAAACTCGAAGAGCAGGCCAAGCGGCAGATTTCTTTGGGAGCAAATTTAATTCAAATTAAAGCCAAGCTCGAAGGCTAACAGGAAACTATGCCATACTGACATGAGACTGCAAATACCGCATTCCTTTGCCTCCAGACAACACGATTGAACAAAGCGAAAACAACTTTCCATATACTTGCATATGTATGTGTGTTCCTGTGTACGTGTGCACACATATACATATGTATGTGTACGGCCTTTTAAATTGTAGAATTTAATTAAATTTACTTCAAGCACTGTTGATTGCAGGCTTTGATAATTCTAAAGCCAAATATTTAATACTCGCACAACATAGTTAACATATATTACTCAATTTCAATGAGTATATTCATTTTATTTAAGCGGCTTATTATAGAGAATTATTGCACCAAGCTAAATTTCAAATAAATGCACCAGAATTGATATAGATAAAGTTAGTCAGTGTGCAATTTATCAATAGCGAAATATGTCGTCAATATATAAATACTAATATGTAAATATAAATGTATCAGGAAATACACTTTTTAGATGCTCGAAAGAATTGAATATGATAGAGGATATAAGAAATATTGTGTTTTAATTTAATAATGAAATTATACACTACTTGATAGATTTATTATGTCGATAATGAAATGAATTCTTAAACTTAACTTAGAAATATCATATTAATACAAATTAAGTACTGCTTAATAGTTTAACAGTAAGTCTTTAAAATCCCAAAGTAAAGCCCAAAAAAAGACCTTTTGCCCAACAGATTCTGTGTAAAGAATAATGAATATTACATTCAAATTGTAGGAGTGCCACTTAGGCACGTGCACACACACAGAGACACACAGAGACAGAGACAGAGAGACAGACTCAGCACCCGCCTCCGTATGTGGTGTGGCGTGGTGTATGTGTGTAAGTGGGTGTTACTTCTACATCTTCATACTTATGTTGCAAAAGTCAGGCAACTTGCATAATGCCTCTTCTAGCCATGTTTATGCCACTTTATGCAAAAATAATTGCACAATTAGTTTGAAGCTGTCAGTTGTTGGGTGTTGGATGTCGGGTGCTGTTGGTTTGTTGTTGGGTGTTGCGTGTTGGGTTCCTGGTGCCTCTTGCTTGGTGCAACGTGTGCTTGTGTACATGTGTTTAGTACTTCGGTTGCCGCGTTGTTCATGCCGCACATTGTAAAATTGGTTCAAGCGTAGCTAGTAACGCCGTGCCGCTGGCAAGGTGACGGCAAGCAGCGGCCGCACATCACCTGCTCGACCTGTGCAGACGCTCACCTACTCCCACCCCTGTTGGCCACCCTCACCCTGCTCATTAGTAAGAGTTCTGAATGCTATTACAGCGCCATCTACTCGACTAATGCCACAGCTTCTCGACTCCTCGACACCCCGTCTCATGGTATCCTCAGCCACCCAGTTCTCTAGCTCTCCAGCTTCTTAGCTCCTGTGCATCCTTTTTCGTTTTCTCGCACTGTTTGAACACATGTGCATAAGTGCAATGCAAACACACACTCAGACACACACACACATAACCCAAATCCCCCACATACACATAGAGATACCCTAGGCACTCCACTTTTTGTTCACTCGTTGGGTTCTTGCCTTGTTCCTTTCACAACAAGTGCAATAACAATGGGCGTTGCCAGCAGACGGAGGAGGAAGAAGACAATACGCTTCAAATTGGTCAGATTAGCCTGAAATTTCGGCATTCCTCGGTGTAGTTACCTCATTGCTCGGTGGCAGCCTTTTGACATTTGCCGAATTACCTGTGCATTACCAGCTAAAGCTCATCTGAGTCAGTTCTAGAGCTGTGAAGTTTTTATTTAGACTTTTAAGTCCTCCTTTCTCGAGCTGACACTTAATTAGTAAACTTAGTATGCATTTTACATCTGGAGTTCCCGAGCTTTAGAAGTGTCAACTGTGCGACAGATATAATTCCAATATTATGATATCTGTCACAACTGGAACTTGAATTTATCACAGGTTTCTGTAAAGGATTTCTGCTCTGGATTTTATATTGTTGATTCATAGAGGCATCTATGTAGATATTGAAATATATTCTGGATAACCTTTTTGTCAACATCAAGGATTAGGACTTTTAAGTTTATAATAACATATTATGCTCGGAAACTTTAACCTATTTTGAGTATTTTTGTCGAATATAACTTATTAGTTGGGTCGTATCGTCATTGAATTTATTACAAATAACTAGCTGAACCATATCTGAAGTCTTCCAGGACGAATGCATAAGCCACAATGAAGCACACAATCAATAGTTGGAATCAACTAATCAATTGATTAATATTAATCAACACTCCGATGCAAACACGGATCATTAAAAGCTCTTGCCATTCCATTTCCAAATCAATAATCGCATTAATTACAAAATGAGGTATTCGCCTTACACAAACAGAATTAAGCTCTTTGCAAGGCTTTTGTCAGCACACTTGAAATTTGAGATGCCACTGCCATAGAGAAATTCCAGGGGAATGGTGAATGGTGAAATGTGAACTAACTTCTCTAAGGGATTTCATTCGGCATTCTGAGCAGTTGTCAACAGGCAACGAGTATGACATGTCACTTATAGAATCAATTTGCGTAATATTTTCCATTACTGCAGGTCGAACACACTCACAGACGCATAAGCACATAGAAAGATACTTATATACATATACACACACATGCACACACACACACACACTCTTAAGATATGCATAGGGACAGACGTTGGTTTGTTTTC
Organism: Drosophila sp. st01m; assembly: GCA_018901795.1. Classification (NCBI taxonomy): domain Eukaryota; kingdom Metazoa; phylum Arthropoda; class Insecta; order Diptera; family Drosophilidae; genus Drosophila; species Drosophila sp. st01m. Next base: position 5,783,520 of record JAEIFG010001494.1, on the reverse strand, counting down.
TGCCAGATTCGTTCGCATGTGCTTGTGGCTGTTTGTAATTACTTTAAATTGATATAAACACTTCTGAAATGAAATCGATCTAAGCTTCTTGTTAACAGATTAACATGTGCACACCCGCACACACCCGCACACACGTTTCTGTATTTGTGTGTGTGTGGCTTGCAGTTTACAATTATTATTTATACCCACAATGTGTATAGATATGGAAGATATATACAGATCTACCGCCCACTGTGTCTGGCTTTGTGTAGGCAAGCTGAACTCATATTACTGTATGTGCATGTGTGTGAGTGTGTGTGAGAGTTTGTGTGACTGTGGTTTGATAAGATTTTACAGTGTGTATGTGGCATGTGTGTGTGTGTGTGTGGCATACAAGTAATCCTTGAAACATGTTTTTGATTTGCAATTTAATCAAGATAATCAAGTTTTATGTGTTTTAAGAAAATTGAAAGTGTGCCTTGTGCCATGTTAAACATTGTTTGCTTTTGTTGTTGTTGCCTTTGTTGCTGCTGCTGCTGCTGCTGCTGCTGTCGGCTGCCTCTGGCATTTAACTGTAATCTTGAAATCGTCCATTATATATATTATTAAATGCGATTTAATAGCTATCCGTTACTTGGCACTCCTCAGACCTTTGAACTCAGCCGTTAGCATTAAAGGCCTTGTGGAATCTGCGGTCCTTCGAGAACAACGAGCGGCGAGCGACGAGCAGCGGCAATTAGTTCGCATCGAAAACTTTGGCCCAGATGCTCATTTTTGTGGCATATGCAACGGGTCACAATTTTCACACATTGCCCAAGTGGCAAGCAATTTAGATGGCATTACTTTTCATCGAAATGTAAAAGTTTTTCATATTTTTCCACTTGACAAAGTCTTTATGCATCTTGCAAAATAGTTTTATGTCCGTGAGGGAAGAGCTAAACTTTGGTTTCCTAGAAAATATCACGCTCCTTTCACGCTCCTTTCACACTCCCCTCCCCTCTCTTCACTCCACTCCACTCCTCTTATGCTCTTGCACTTGCAGCCCTTTCAATAACCATTCAATTCAACATCTGCATTCCCCCCATTCACCCCCCGCGTCGTTTCGACTGCTGCAATTGCAGTTGATGGTTTTGATTTTATTCGTGGATGCACTTTTCTTGTTGGCTGCCCCAGCCATGTTCTGGATGGGCACTGGCGCATCCAACATCCATTGTGTGTTGTGGCTGTCCCTTTATGTGCTGCGTGCTTTTATTATTAATATTTCTTTTCTGCGTTATTATTTATTGCTGCTGAAAAATGTTTACCCACAACTCAGGGCAAACTTGACTGCAACTTCAACAGAAGACAAATTTTATTTTCCTCGCTGCGAGCACTGACTTTCTTTCTTTGGCTTTAGCCTCATTGTGTTGGCCAGGTCATTATGTGAACTGATGCTGATGGAATTCACAGCGAGCTGAGCTGAGCTGAGTGCCAATGCACTTAGCGGCTTAGCTTTTAGCCAACGACTAACGCGGCGTATGCGCAACTCTTTAGCTTTCGTAACGCGTTTACGTGTCCCTCATGCCAAACAGCAGCAGCCATTGAAGCAATAGCAACAACATCAAATCTGTGAGAAATTTGTGGCATATGTAAATAGAAAGTTTATCAAGCTAGATTCACATCATGTTTTCTTGTCCAAATCCAAGAAGAATTCAAGCCAAAAGGTTTCGACTAGAGCCTATTAAGGGACACGGACCAGACCAACATCAAATACACGCACCAAAGCAATCGGGAAAGCCAATCTAGACACGCCCCCACCCCTATAACCTCTCCCTCGCCCTCGCCCTATTCCTATCCCTGCCAAATCCATTGCCATCTGCTTTTGCACATTGGCAGCTAATATCGTTTAATACTCAAGTTTGGGCTACTTGGCCTGGACGGACGGTCAGACGGACGGACGGACGGATGGCAAACATGGCTCCTTTGGAGCACTGGCTAATTCTATCGGTGGATTGGTTAGCCAAATCTCCAGGCGCACATCATCTGCTGTGTGGCACGCCCACTGCCATAGCCATTGCCACATCCACTGCCCAGGGTGGCCCACACATATTTTGCATAAATCAAACAAGCAAATCGGCATGTAAACAACAATTTTTGCCAATTCAATTGAGTTTCCAGTTAGAGTAGTGAAACTGAGACCCAGACCAAGGGAGGATCCCAGGACTAGGCACAATCCGTACAATTTTGGCAATAGCACGACACACGTGCCAGCCGGGGCAACAAAGACGTAGCAGCAACAACAATCGAATTACAAGAACAGCAACAACAACAACAACAACAACTACAGCAGAAACAGCAACACCAACAAAAGCACGCACACTCAATTATTTGCTAAAAGCTTATGTAAACGCCTCCGTGTCAAGGGATTTTATTAACTGTTTCTTTTTGCCTGGCTTCAGATGGTCTCGACCAAATTTCAAACTAGCACACCTTCACATTCACGCACACATACACCCACATACAGCCACACACCCACACAGAGGACAGAAACACACTCACATGCACATGTATGGTATATAATGACAGTTGAAAATTTGCACACAAATCGCTTGGCTGCTGAGAAGCGTCCTAGATAAAAATCGCAACAAAACAGACGAAGTCGAAGAGAACGAACAAGAACAAGAATTCAATACAAAGAAATTGAAAAATGCTACAGAATGAATCAAAGTGAAAAACGAATGTGCGAAACGAAACGGCAGCCAAAGAAAATCTGTCTATCCGCCCGTCCGCCCGTCCGTCCCTCCGTCCTTCTGTCTGTCTATATGCGGGGTACCTATTGCTCACCCCAGACCTTTCTCTTGGTATATACATATTTGCAAGTGTGTGTATTGCGTCCGCCTAACGAGCAAATCGTGTTCAATAAATATTTGCCAGTCAAGCAAAGAGTTAAACAGAGACAGACTGAACAACATAGAAGAAAAAAGGAGAGAGAAAGTGAGGGAGAGAGAAGAGATGCGGGCAGGTGATCCAAAGGGCGCATCAGAAACTACACTGCCAAATCGAAATCCGCTTCCAAACTGTCCGACAGCTGCTGAGCTTGGCTAATACTGGATACAGGATACTAGATACTGGATACTGGATACTGGAGCACTTGGAGGGCAGGTGCATTCGGGGAGCATTTGCAGAGTGTCTGCATCTGCATCTGGGTACGTAATATGTATTCGCATCTATGAAATATTCATTCATTTACAACTCCCAACAGAGAATTGACTCGGCTGCCGTTGCGGTTGCTCGCAAGTCGCGCTTCAAACTCAATTTATGAGCGCCCGGTGTGTGCTTTAATGTCAGTAGTTTCCATCTGAATTAATTGGCTGCAGCTGTGGGGCGGGGTATATTGGAGGGTGGGTGGTTCGAGGCGGTTGTAAGGGATACGGAGGAAGGATACGCATGTATTAACCATATATCTCTGACTTACCATTAAAATAATTTAATCAATATGCTGTTTACCCAACCCATGTTGAAAGGCAAACTTTCGATAAAAGCAAACGGTTTCCCACTCCGTTACTTGTATCTACATATATAGAAGAGGTTCGATTGTGTGAATATATTTGTACGAGTGTGTGTATGTGTGTGTGTGAAGCAGACAAAGCATATAAATTTTAATCAATTGTTTACTTACTTTTAGCCGCACTTTTCCCTTTTTGATTTTATTTACTGCGTGCAACTTGTGAATTGTTTTGCACTCTTGTCCCAAAACAGAGGGTATTAAAACTGTCTGATTACGTTAGCTATGAAGATGATAACAACGAAAAGCTACTCTATTTAATTGAGAGTTGTCAATATTTAAAAATGAAAGCAATATTCTTAACAGACACGATGTTAACTCTGATTTAATTGTAATTCGAATCAAATTAACTGGTTTTTATTGTATTTATGATAATGTGGGATACTCGTAAGTATCGCTAGATGGGCATTCAGTCTCCAGTGTTGCTCAGTGTTGTGTTATTGTGCGAAGATACATCCAAATTCCGAATCCGAGCTGATTGTAACAAAGTCAGATTAAAACTTATGCACATCCTGAAAGCGTTGAAGTCTCTTATTCCATAATGTGAGCTATGCTAGTTTTATGGTAGACTAACCAAATGGGTTAGTACACCAGCCATAGAGCAGTTGTTGCTGCCATAGCGACAACAGCAACAATAACATTAGTTCCAACAACAATACTAGTTCGTATGACAATAAAAAATGTAACTAAGCGTCGCTGCTGGCGGGCCAAGCATTGTGAATGCTTTATGAGCCTTAGGAGTGCCATAATTTTCACTTAATAATCCGTTGAGTAGCTGCCCGTGATTTGTAGCCCAGCTCAGTAACTGTAATGAGCTGCAGCCATGGCAGGGGGCGGAAAATGGGCGTGACGGAAGGTGGGAGCAAAACAATTTCAAAGTTTTTGTCGAAAACATAATGTGTTCCTAATTTTATTTGTCGCCAATTGGGAGCAGTGCCATACTGTCACACACACACACACACATAGAGAGAGATGGAGAGAGAGAGAGAGAGAGAGAGAGAGAGAGAGAGAGAGAGAGAGAGAGAGAGAGAGAGAGAGAGAAAATTGTTAGTGCGCGACTAAACACCTGCTCCAAAAAGTATGCAGTATTAGGAATAAGCCCCATTGCTTTGGATACATATTAGAGGCCCTGCCGGAAAGTATGCCAAAATAATAATGCACACAGCAGCTGAAAAGCAACAGCAACATGAGCAACATGAGCAACAACAAGATACTTAATGACCGAAATGCACATGAAATTGCGCGCATAAACTAATTACGGCGGATAAAGTTAACAATGGCAGCTACGGAGGCAGTGTGGCTTTAAAAGGTTTTACTACCAGCAGTTGGGCCTGGCAGTCAGCAGCCATTTTGTGGCACACTGCGTAGCTCAAGCTCGGCGACAGGTCCTGGCTGCCAGACCTGTCAGACCGCCCGTCCCGCCCGTCCTGCCAGTCCTGCTGTGGCTTTGGCCACAAGCCGCTCAGCGTCGATGCTGCCGTTTGCCAGCATTACCGGCATTTACAATATTTATTTTAATATTGCACGTTTTTTGGCAGCCACCCAAATGGGCCACCCCCCGCAGCCGCCAAGCTGCAGCCCTTCGGCCATAGCTCAAACCCCTTTGATATCCCAACCTCCGCCACTTTGTGTGTTATTGTGCCAAATTGTTTATGAAAAATTGCGTATGACGACGATGACGACGGCGGCAACGACGACGACAACGACGACGACGACGACGACGATGGAAATGCCAATGCCGTCGGCGGCGCTGTTGGCGCATAAATCAAGTTGCCTTGGCTGAGGATTTGGGGCAGTTCGTTTGGTGGGTCGCGCGGTGGCTCTCTGCTTGGTAATTACAATGTAGCCGCCTGTGAATTTAACGATCCGGGGCCAGTGCTAACAGTCGCCAACAAGCAAATGCGGAAACACAACAATTTTCACAGCGCTCCCCGCTGATGCTGAAGAAGCAAGGGTTGCTCCACTGCTGGCTGAGGGTCAGTTGGCTGGTCAGATTGCCCAGCCCTGCTGTTGACCAGTTGGACAGTTGACCAGTTGACCAGTTGGCCAGTTGGTCGGTGCGTGTGGGCGGCAACTTAACAAAAGTGTGAGCCAAGTGGAAAATAACATTTAAAAACGCCATAACAATAACTAACAAAGACACCAAAAGCGAATGGCAATGGCAAATGGGACAGCCGGACTGGCAAACTGGCAAACAGGGAAACTGGCAAACTGGCAAGCTGTAACTGGAGACCGGCGACCGGAGACCGGAGACTGAAGGCCCAAAGGCTGAAGGCCGGCCAGGCCAGAACAGAAATTAAATGGCGCGAGAAAATTGCACGGTCAGTGTGGAGTCAGGGTGAAGCAGGTTTACATAATTGCCAACAGAAAAGGCGCAGATGAAGATAGAGGGACAGGGAGAGAGGGATGCAGAGAAATAGGGAGAAAGATATGCTGAAAGCACAAGCAAAGTGCTGTTAGAGTAATTCTAATAAAATTAAAAAGCTCGAAGAACTAAAAGTATTTCTGGAATACTACAAAAAAAGAAAACACTTTCTTACCTTATATAATTTGCAGAGTAGATAGATATTGTTATACTCATCTTGGTAAGAAGAGAACACATAAGTAGATGCGAGTAATACAGTACAAATGTATTTGCCTTGGATACTATTTACTACTTATACCTAGACATGGTTAGTTGGGGCTTTAATCATTCGATTGACTAAGTTAGGCTGATCTTAAAACTAGCGGGTTACACAAAAAATGGACGTAATGCACTTAAATTCTATGTTCGCGGATGATCCACAGGTCTCTCAGCAGTTGTGGCACTTGACCAGCCCCACCTCATCGCAGTTCATGCATTTGAGAGCCACAAACTCAGCCGTAAAGTGATTGCGATGCACAGACTTCTTGGAGCCATTGCAGGATGGACATGGTAGCAGTCGATAGCCACCGCAGGTCTGGCAGGTGTAGTTGCTGGCAATGGACTTGTAGGGCTTGAGCAGCTGCCGCAGTTCCCCCGACTCGTTCATCCGCTCCACAGTGTCAGCATCGCCAATGTGCTGTCCCTCCACATAGAGCTGAGGCACACGGATCTGCGGTGTCTGCATCCGTTGTCGCATTTCCGCTTGATACTCGACGCTCATGAACACGTCCCGCTCCTCGAACTTGACCAGCAGAGTGCGCAGAATCTGTTTCACATTCGCACATTTCGTGTAGGTGTCTCGAATGACGCCCATGCTGGTCGTGTAGAGGATCACCTTGCCTAGATCTTTCTCCTTGTAGCACTGCAAAATGCGAGATTGCAAAGAACATATTGAAAAAGAAAGAGAAATACATATAGAAATATAAATAGAAAAAGATTAGTGGAAGTTCCAGTTCTCCAACTCTACTGTGTTGTGTTGTGTTGAGTGTCTGTGTCGTGTCTCGGTGTTTGTGGCAGCTTGAAAAGCGGGTCACCAAAAGCTGGAAATTGGCACAGAATTCGCCACATCGAGCTGATTTTGGCTTCATGGTCATGGCCTAAGCATGAAAGAATGGGGCGAGACCAAATGGAAAAGGCCAGCAAGAAAAATTGAGAACAAATGAGTCTTCACACTGACAACTATAAAACAATAACATGACCAAATTTAATCTACACAACATTGCGACAATTTCAGCTTTCATTGCCTAATAAAATGGAGTGCACACTGAAATCTGAAATGGGAGTAATCAGAGAAATCTTCGGATAATGGAATATCGAAAACATTTTAATCTTTGGAATGTGTAAAGATAATGGTGATCGCCTGCCAGCAACTTCTGGAACGGTACAACCTGTTGGGTTCATTAGCTCTTGGCTCTGACTATGTCTATGTGTATGTCTCTGTCTCATGCTTTTCTCACGTAACCAAACAACTCTGCATGTCACTCAAAATCCTATTAATCAATTCAATTAAGCAATAATGGAAAAACTGCTAGTCAATTGCCTCAAATACAAACATAAATACACAATGGAAGCGGCGTTTGACGTTTTTCCGACTATTTATGATGGCTTATTTTGTAAGGCTGATGTCGAACCGGTTCGGGTTCACTCATTTCATTTGACAATTAACATTTCCGTTAGTTGGCCAACTTTGGTGGCGTCTGCTTTGGCTAATGAACCGCTTTCAACCACAACCAGCAACCTCCAGACTCTGATATCAATGAACTGTACAAGTGCAACCGCTCTTGGAGCACTCAAAAAGAGGGATAGAGACAGAGAGAGAGAGAGAGAGAGAGAGAGCGAGACTCTGTGAACCGGTGTAACGAGAATTTGCCATCAAACAAAATCTACAAAATTCAAGATTATAGTATAGCCGAGTTGTTACTTAAATGGGAGATTAATGCCTTGCATGTCAACATCATGTGGAATTAAAATATATTCTATTTCCAAAGCAAAATATGTGAAAAGTTCAAAGACTCGAAGCACTAGCCAAAGATACTTACTAGTCGTCTAAACAAGATGCGCTCAAAAGGAAAGTCAACTTTTCAACAGAGTGAACGGCGGTTTTTCCCACTCCATTTCAATTGTCCCTGTTGCTGGGGAAAACTCACTCCCCAAACAGAGCCTGATTAAAGCTCCTCTCTGCTCTTCTCTGCTCTCTGCTCTTATCTTCTCTTCTCTGCTCTGCATCTCTCCGACTGTTGCTCGATGTCAACACGGCTTCAACCTGTGTTTTGAGTTGCCAAAAACACACTCGCACAACACTAACAATTAACACACGTGATTTGCACGGCTAACCTCGCAGCACTTTAATTTTTTTTCTTTCGGTCTTTGGTTTATGTCAAGCTGCAACCGCAGCAGCAACAGCAACAAGAGCAACAACAACAGCAGCAGTAGCAGTAACAGCTGCTGCTGTGGCTGTGGCTGCTGCATGAATTGGTAAAAAGAGAAAGCAGGTCACTTGTATGGCCAGGCAATATGATAGTCAGTTGGAGTGATTGGCAATCGAAGAGTTGGGCAACAAACTTCGAGATACAGGCTAATGCCAATGCCAACAACAGTCGCTGTTGTTGATGTTATTGCTATTGCTGCTTCTCGAAGGTGACAAAATGAAGGCAATGCGTGTTTTACGGCGTCTGCTGTGGAAACACATCCAATTTGGCAGCCATCAAGTCATAGATTGCTCTAATTATAGCTTAAAGCCTCGATCGAAGGGAACTCTTTAAGATTTCGTTTTCAGTCAAGAAACAAACAAAAAAAAAAAAGAAAAACAATGGGCAGCATTTTCACTTTCGATACGAACTGATTGCTCGGCTTGTAAGAGTCGAGTTGACTGCATTCATTATAATTAGCAGCAGCATCTCACTTTTAGTTATTGTTATGCAGATGCTCGATGCTCGATGCTCGATGTGTCCGCATTGTTAGCCTCGAGCTTCTCTGCTTCTCTGTTTCTTCTTCTTCGTTAGACGGGGTCTAATTTGCATGTGGGCCGCTATAAAGCCATAAAACATTTCGTTTCTATGGCATTTGGCTAAATTATGCTGATCTGCTGCTCTAAACATTCCATCAAATTCATCAAGTCAAGTCAAGCTCTGTGGCTTCGAAAGTGAAAAGTAAAACTAACCACAAGAGCAATAACAAAACGCACAACAAACAAAACAAAACAATTAAGCAGATCTTAAATCTGAGCATTAAAATAGATAAAGGGAAATTTCCTGGTATTTTAGTAGAAGAGAAATGCGTGCACCTGACTAACCTAATAATAAAAGTTAAAGAGCATAAAAAGCTCTCAAAAATAATATCCATCTGCATTGGTAATTTACATGAAATAGATGAGTTGATTTTGATGCTTGATAAAATAAATGTAACTGTTGTATCCATTTCTTTAATGGCCATAACTCGATAGACGTCAATAATGTGAGACAATTAAAATTGCGGAAATTGTTGAAATCAAAGATGTGATCTTCTTATGTTTGCACACAATCATATTAATTTCATCAGCATTTCAAATCAGATCTTAATACACGCCCCATAGAAATTGCTGATTATTTCATTTAACTTTTCTCACTTTCTATGATTAACCGTTGCTTTGCTTTTCTAACTGGACAATCTTGAGCTCCCATTAGTCACTCAACAGTTGAAACCAAACTACATATTTATCTGTGGAGGCAAAGAAAACCTCAAAAAAGCCACACGCCGATATCTACATAAATAAGCTAAATAAGCTAAAGCCGAGCGCCAGGTCTGAGACTGTCGACAAAATAAGCCACTTAACGGTTTTCATTATATATACGGCTCTGTAATTGCAGTAGAAACACACACACACACACACACACACCTGACCACAGACTAATGGGAGCCAATACAGAAAAGACGCTGATCACGGAGGTGGTGAGACTTGTAGACTTGTAGACTCGAAGAGTCGAAGACTCGTAGACTCGCAACTCATTAGATTACGAGCAAAATGAGCGGAGTTGAAGACGACGAGACATAAATACCAAATGTGAAATGAAAGATATTGAAAAGCAACAACAACAACAGCAGCAGCAACAATTGGCAATTGTTTTGGTAGCACTTTCTCCTGTGAAGCGTGCAGTGCAATTGTAAACAATCCGCACATCACAAGATGCGCACTCAGATTGCATAATTTGGCGAGCGGGTGACTCAATGGAAGGTACAAGATACTTCGAGTCTATCTATCTGTATTTGTTGCGGAAGAAGAAGGAGATACTGAAGAATTGGCGTGGGAAAGGGCACGACAACTACGTAACCACAACAACAACAACAAGTGCAATTGTCTGTGAGTTTAGTATGTAACTAGCTGCAAGTGAGAAGCTGCAACTTACCTTGACATTTGGCTGCTGTTGCAGCTGCAAGAACGTGGCTATTCCATTGCGCACACGATTCTTAACGCCGCGCACGGTTCCCTTCGCCGAGCGTATCGTGGACTGTGTGGAGCTGGCACTGCTCCGCACATCCCGATAGCCGGCGAACACGTCGTGCTGCTCGTGTTCCGTTAATCGTGGCAGCTCCCCCTGGTCACCGTGTCTGGCAAAGCTGCTGAAGTTCTCGTGCTCGTTTATGTGAAAGCTGTAGTATTGATCGTCGGCATATTTATAGTTGCTGGAGCGGTCGCTGTTGCTGTCTTGCTGTTGCCATTGCCGTTGCAGTTACTGTTGTTGCCGTTGGCCGTTGGCAGAGATGAGGCTGTTGCCTCGTGACTGTCCAACGGCTCCTCACCGGTTTGCACAAAGTTGGCTCGCTGCACAGCAGCCCGCAACTCCTCGAGACTCTCCTCGTTCAACGACTCGCGGGATAAGCGAAGTGGCGACTCCGACATCTGTGACAACTGCAACAACTGCGGCGACTGCAACTCTGACGCGACTGGCGCTGCCAGTGGCATTGAGTGCCGGTTTAACGACTTGTCCTTGACCTCTGGGGGGCTGGTGAACTGCACCACGTATTCGGCACTACGTCGATCCCGAATATCCCTCAGCAGAGAGTCCGGCAGCAAGGCGCCGAGCATGCGCAGCGACTTGTGCCGCTGACGGAGCTGGCCACTGGGCTTCGATGCCGCCTGACGCACATACTCCGTGCTGCTGCAGTTGAGTGAGTCGGAGTTCAGTGAGGATGGCTCACTCTCCTCGCTGTCGTCGGTCAGTATCAGGGCTGGCTGCACTGGGCCGCTGTTGCTCTCGAGATCGCTGCCATTGCCGCTGTCCGCCGTCTCGCAATGTGTTGCATATTTTTGGTACTGTTGCATGAAACAGTTGGCTGGGCTGCCAGCGACTGTTGCTGCTGGCAGAGTGGGCGTGGCTGCCTTTTGCACAACCATTGTGAGTAGTACTTAAGCACAGGGAAACACTTAAATTGCTGAGGCGATTGCCAGATATCTTTGGCTAGCACTAACACGCGTTTCTCACTCTTCTCTACAGTCTTCACTCTTCAGTCAACAGTCTACAATCTACAGTCTTAGGTCTGAGGTTTTGTTTATTTCTTTGTTAAATGCAATGCGTTCACTGACTTTGTCGGCCGTTGCACCCGTCCTCGCATGTCTTTATGCTTCAGCTCTTGTCGCTAGACTGCGATGTGTTTTTTCCGCAGCTCTAACAAAGCTGCCGCGATCCAAGCGGCCAAGCGGCCAAGCGCCAAGCAGCCAAGCAGCCAAGTAACCAAGCAACCAAACAACTACACAGACAAAAAAGCAACCAAACAATAAAACAACCAAGCTGAAAAGCAAGTAACCATCTAAAGAAAGACTCGGATCGTCTCTCGCTCTCGCTCGCTCTCTCTCTCTCTCCCATTTCTCATTTCTCGCATTTCTTCACTTCACCTAGTTATGCGGCACGGAGTCGCATTCAGCGTGGAGTTGAGATTCAGCAAACGCTGAGTGCTGCTTTCTTTTCGGGCCAAGAGATTAGGCCCAATGGAGAGCAAGCGGGTTTTCCATTAGGTGCGCATTATTAAATTTTGCAATTCTGTTTTCAAATTGTTGGCCATTAGCGACTAAGAAGCTTCAGGCCAGCACAACATCTTGCCAATGACTTGGCAACGATTATGTCAAGATGGAATATACTAAGAATAGCACAACAGATGGTTTCTCGGTCTTTGAAGAAGAACCAATTGTTCAAATTGATGGGGATTGTCGTGAAGAAGAAAGCGCTTCTGGGTTAATGGATTTCTGTGGATTAGCCACACTTTAGATCATCATATTTTACTGCAAGTTTGCTATTTATATATTATTAGTGTTATTTGAAAACTGCTAAATATAAATCATAAAAATACTTCTGAAAGATATGGAGTTTGTATAAAACTTGTATCTATTTTAACCAGGAAACCGTTACCAGTACAATACATGATTACCTTTCCAACTTTAAGCTATCAAATTTCTTGCAATACATTAAAAAAAGACACTTTAGATTTTGGCTTTAATTTTAATGCAAATCTCCACGTTTCTGATTTTTAAAATGTTATAGATCAAATCTGCTCTTCTTACACATATGAATTTAGTAACACTCTTAACTCGATTATAAGACCTTTCCTTGTTTTGTTAAAAATAATGTTAAACAATTTTAATTAATTATTATTAAATCACTATCCTTTCCTATTTTAACTTAAACTCTAATCACGGCCTGAATGAATTCTCAGAGTTGATAATAATACTCATATATTAAGCTTCCGGCATTAATCATCTAGATCAGATAGTACACATGCTCCAATGTGAGTTACGTTCATTCAAGCTTTATGAGTTAAAGAAAAAATCGTTATCTATATTAAAGTTTATCTCTATAGGGAGACAAGCGTGCGAATATTTGTTATTTTTTCGCTGAATGAACAGTACGTCGAGCAATTATTGGCCGGATATTAGAGAATTTGCAATGCTGATAGCCAGAAATTCGTTGAGCTATAAAAATGTGCGAGTTATTTGCGTGGCTTAAACTGAGATAGCACTAAAGGTAGTTACAATTATTGATACGGCATGAAGCAGACAACAAAATTCTGTAGGAGCGACAAATGATGATAAGAATAGTTGAAAGTGCACAAAATCAGTTTGCAGAAGTGCGGAAAAGATATTCATAGTACACACTGCTGGTAAGTTATAAACTTTTCAACAATTTGTCAAGAAGCAGCAGTAGCAACAGCAGCTTAAAACAACAACAACAAATGACCACACAATCAATGCAATTGCTAAGTTCGCTGCAAATTGCGGTGACTGCGACGACTGCGACGACTTCGACGATTGCGGCGACTGAGTCTTATCTCGAATCTCGTGGCGTTGCCGAATTTAGCCAAAAATCACGTAGCAGGTGCCACAACGAAATTCTTCTGTGGCTGCATTAGAAACTGCAATCTGCAATCTATTTCAATTAGCGAAAAGTACCATTAATTCCAATAGTTAGATGATCAAATTAATGATATCGAATGCAAATCTGACTGCAATCGGACGCATTGCTGGACACATTAGCTACACTCGATGAGTTTTGGTGGTAAGGTGATAATCACGTGTTGTTATGACAACAGATATGACTGGTTCAATCTCAGATATCTGCATCACGCCTATGTATAAATGTATAAAAGCAGCCGACGCGTTTCAGGTAGCATTCAGTGTGATTTTAGTGTTTGAGAACACAGCAAGAACATGAGTTGGACTGGGAGACAAGTGATGCTCAGCTTTTGGCTGCTGCCCTTGCTAACTGCAGTGATAGCCACTCGACCTTCTGGCGGATTGGACCATGATGCAATGCTCTGCTCCAATGACAACACTCCCATGTGTGCGCGAAGTCAAAAAGAATATCTGTTATTTAAAAACGAGTGCGATTTACGGAAGGCTCAGCGTGAGAATTTGATGAATGGACCGTTGTGTAAGCCGGAGATAACTTTAAAGCCGCAATTAGTATAGATAATGAGACGAATCTTTCCCCCCACAGTCGACGCAGCTCTGGAAAACTGTGTTCCCAGCTGTGAGTTCGAGTGCAGTGACGGTTTCCATCCCATTTGCGGTGTCAGTGTGAGTTCTGGCGAGCGAAGAACTTTCAGGAATCGCTGTGAAATGGCCCGAACCTCGTGCTACTCCAAGTCCGACTGGCTGGTCTACAAATGGGGCATGTGTCCCACTAGTAAAGGTCACTCCAAGCAGGTCGCGCACACGGTGCTCGTGGGTCAACATAAGCGTCGTCGTCCTGTTCCCTGTACGAATGCTTATCGTCCTGTTTGTGCCAGCTATGCGGGTGTGAAGTCCACCTTCTCCAATGAGTGTTTGGTCAATGCCGAGAACACTAGGACCGGAAGGAGTACGCAGTATGCGCTGTATTGTGCCACAGCAACTAAACTTGAATCTCTTACAGACTGGCGTGTCATATCCGAGGGCTTGTGTGGCGAGGACAGCATTAAAATGAAGCACAGCCGGAAATACAAGCCGAAGTATAAGCCCAGGGTGGAGATGGAGCGTAGCAAGCGCAGCCATAAGCAGCTCAATCAATTGGACGACTTCGAGATAGCAGAGGATGCTGTGGAAATCTTTGCACCGTCCACATTTCACACGCAGTTCATCAGCAACTCGGGAACCATGGAGAAGAGCTACTCCCTGCCCGCTCGTAGGCCAGACAGGGGCATCTTTGGCGGCACAACTCGTAGTAAAGACCGCAATGAACATGGCCTCAATGAACAGCTGCACACACACCAGGCACAGTCATCTATCCCGACAAGTGGGAGTGAAAAAGCCTGCGTGTTCAGCAACGAACCTGTCTGTGGCAGTTTCAAAGGCGAGACTCGCACATTTCCCAATGTGTGTGCTCTGATGGAGTACAGTCAAGCTGTGGGCAATGGTAAGCACTGAAGCGAAATGGATTAAGGCACCGACTATATTTCAATTCCACAGCATGGACCATTTTACACGACGGCACTTGCCGACGATGCGATAAGCCCTGTCCCACTGTCTATAGTCCGATTTGCGCCAATCGCAATGGCATCAACTACACCATCATCAATGAATGCTACCTGGACCGAGTGCGCTGCAAGGATCCCAACAGCGGTAAGCTCAACTGCATTTATTGTCGCGTAAGCCGACCTGACCTTTAACCTCTTGTACCACTGCCAGACTGGAAGATCGCACATACAGGCGAGTGCACACAACTCAACGAGCAAGTGTCCCAACGAGCAGTGTCCCCTTCGTCTCGCATACCTCCCATGCTCTATACACACACGAGTACCACTCGAAAGCCGAGAACAAGACCTCCAGGGTCAAGTTCCGTTAAATCCACTTCAACTCCACGTCGGCAATTCAGAAAACTCAGGCGTCCCACGCCGACTCCGAAGGATTTGAGTAATCGCAAGATACGCAAGATTGAGTCTGTCGGCTTCGACAGTTATGATCCAAAAATGCCAAGTCACGATCCACAGTCCATTAAGATGCCTGCATTACCTAAACAGTGGATGGCAAAAGATGACTGGCTGATGACACAGAATCTGGATGACGTCAAAAACAAGTTTAAGAAGAAGCCCAATTCGAAGAAGGATAAGTATCCACATTACAGTTGGCCAATGACAGCCAATGCACCCACACAGCCGCAATTCACAACAGCTGCCACCACAACACCACCAACAAGTGCATCCACATCAACAGCATCCACAAGAACTGCATCCTCAACAACAGCATTCACAACAACAGCATCCACTGCTACTGCTTCCACACAATCCACTGCATCCACTACAGCAACCATTAATGTGGTAGCCAAATCAGAGTTGCACAACATCGGCTTAAAATCTGACGAAGAAGGGGACACAATAGCATTATTAGCTGCAGCTGATGCCACCACCAGATCCACAATGGTAACATTAGCTACCACATGTGCTCCAACAGACGCCACAACGTCAATGTCTCCAACACCAACACCGTTCACAACACAACCATCAACAGAAGTTGTGTTTGAAACCACAACAATGTTAACCCCCACATCTGGACCAGAGTCGTCTACAGGCAGTGCGAGCACTGTAATGGATGAAGAAACTACGGAAGTCCTTGATCGAAGCACAGCAAAGGAATCTGTGGAAGCAACAGAAGCGGCAACAACTACAACAGCAAGCGATGTCTCCACAATGTCAAACTTGGACTATATGGAAGATGATCTATTAGTGAATCAGGGCAAACAAACCTCAATTTACGGTCTCGATAAGAATTCCTTGATCATGCGTTTGCTGCGAGCAAGGAGTAGTAAAAACGTGGTACTCTAATTTATCTGTTGAATAGTTGTTAATGTTAGTTAGTCATTGATTTTATTTTATACAGCCAGTGATTAAAATGATCACATTTAAACTTATTTCTTATTTAAATTGTTTAATTAACAATATTCTTATTGTTTAATAAAAACAACTGTTAAAATGTTATTTAAAAAGCGTGCGTTGTCTATTTGTAGAGTGTCCACAGCAAATATAAGCTTATGCAAAATTGTTACAATTGAAAGTTGCACTATTGCGCCATCTATCGAATTGAATTGGATGGTTGAAATATCAACTAAAGTTCATTTTCATTCATTCATTCAATTTAAAGCGCCATCTGTTGAGCACTTTTTGATGTTCATCTGCAGACTTAGCAATTTCAGTAACCAAGTTCTACTTGAAATTAATTCTACCCAACTCTATCCAAGACACACTTATCGAATTAAATTTTGCATTGTAGCTTAACTCCACACTTAACGTGCATCTCACTCTATGACCGCTAGCAAAGACACAAACCACAAATCTATTTTATACATTATTAAATTGCAAGAAGTTAAATTAATGAATACTTCTTAAATCTCCGTCTGGGATATATCGAAAATAATCATTTATTTATTAAAATTTGAAGAGTGAAACAACACTTTATGTTCCAGATTTTAAATAGCTATAATTACTTGAATCTTAAAGTGACATTTTCTATCTTTAACTTCACTTTCCTACATAACATATTAAAATATATACAATTGTCCATCTATGTAGAAAAATGTCGTTATCATTAAATTTATATGTGACATTTATCGCTGCCATTGCCTGTCACACAAGTTGAAAATATTAATAAATATAGGCGTAGACGATAATTAAAGTCCCCCTTAGCACACAACGAGTACCTACTCAGTTCAGGTATTTTGTAGTCTTCGACCTGGCTATTGAATTATTACTGAGCTTAATAGCCATTCCAATTAAACGCAAATTAGCAGCAAATTTCACTGCTGTACGAAATAAAAAAGCATTTTGAATGGTCAATGGACAGTGGCGGAAACAGTAATAAGCCTCTGGCCGGCCAATCTAATAAAGTGTCTATCCGGTTATGTTCCAAGTCAATGCATGTGCACACTGTCTCCACACAGTATTCCTCCTCCTGCTCCTTCTTGAAGCTTTAATTTGTTTAATCGATGCCATATGACGCTCGTAAAAGTAGTTTTGGGCGGTCGTAGTCATCCTCCGTTCGTCATCCTCCTCGGCGAAATACTGACACGCTTGCGTTGAGTTCGTGCTTTAATATTCAGCTATCACAATCTCAATCACAATCACATTCGACTTGGATCTGGCCAATCTGGGGCCAATCATTATTGTTGTCTAAGTTTTGGCCGAGCTGTGGACAAGTGGTTCAAATAATTATTTTGTGGCTGGTTAAAAACAATGTTTACAACAATTGCGGTTAAACTTTCTACACATTGTTGCACTTGGTCGTCTGCTAAGTATTTAATATGGAACTGCCCTCATATTCTCCCCATGTACGTGCAGTGTTTAATGTGTGGGCTTTCAATCAAGGTCCAGTAAGTGTATTTCGATTACATCATCAATATTAATGGCTCAACTATTTAATTACCTGAATGCCGAGGATTAAGCTGAGAATGCAAGACTACAAGACATCAAGACTCACAAGTTGACCGTGTGCATGGCAAAGAAACTGTCGACAACGTGCGCCAATTGTTACTTTCACTGGTCAATAATGCAACAGGGGCAACTGCAGCACAGATCGCAGTTGCTCCTCAGCCAACAACAACAACTTTCGCGTGCAACGTTTGCAGCATTGCAATTAAGATGGTCAAAGCACTGACATTGGCTCATACTCATACTCATACTCATACTCAGAGTCGAATTTGGACTCGGACTCGAACTCAGATTCGCAGCAGAAGCTGTTTATAATTCGCAACAATTCGGAGCACACTTTTTCGTTAAAGTATGTAAATTGCACATCACATTCATACATATGTGCCGTACACACATCACTTATGCATGTGAATGTGCATGGATTAATCTCACTTAACTGCATTCGCACTTATTCTGATTGGTATCATTTACACGAAGCGGTAATGCGGCAGCCGCAAGCGAGATTCGATTATTGTTAACCAAGGCCTGAATGGCGCCAAGGCGTTCCGTACGAGTGCGAGAGTATCTTGCAGATACCGATACATGGGATTCACTTTCGTTAGCGTCAGCGCTAGCGCTTGAGGTAGAGGTAGATGTAGAGTTAGAGTTTGTGGCTTTTGCTTTCAGTCACACGCTACGAGAAGGCGGTCGCTTGGTCATAATCCCGACTCTAGTCGCGATTCAATTTTCTGCTGTTTGCTCGCTCAATGATCGCCTGCTCCAAACCCGCTTTGCTGCGACTCTGCCTCTGACTGTGACCCAGAAAGCGACGCACTTGCATTGACTTCGGAATTGAATTGGCTTCGCTCCGCTTCGGCCTTCATGCAGCTGCAGCCGAGCAGGAGTTGCAATTCCGGTGCTGTGCATGCTGCATGAGCATTAGATGTCGATGTGGAAGACGCTATTCAAGCTAGCTCTTTAGCGACAATGCGGTTGCCACTTTGTGATAAAAGGAGTTCCCAGGCGCCTTCAGTTTCCATTTGTGTTTCACTCGGCCAACCGTGCGGTGGTGTTGGCAGCTCAGCAAACGCGAAAGTATCTTAGAGTTATTGAAAATCTCATTATCAGAAGCAATAACTGCAACATGTGGCCATGGCGTTGGAGCATTGCTGTATGTGTGACATTGGTGCTGCTTCTTCCGATGCCCAGCAGTGATGCACAGGAGTTAAGTGCAAAAGATGTCCCTGCAACACCGTCTTCTTCAGCATCTTCACCATCCAGAGAGAATTCGGATTCAGCGCGATCTGCAGCACGTGCTGCAGGATCTCTAGTTGCTCATAGCGATGTCTATATAGCACGCAACCAAAGGGAATGCTTCGAGACACGGAATCTGGTGTCCTGCATCAAGTATAAGGCATCAAAGCTCATTTGGAAACTGGCCACCAACGGCATGGGCTTCTTTCCAAACGAGTATGAACGGGAGCTGGAGAAACCACGTTGGCTTCGCCTGGTCCAGCTGGGTGAACCGTCCGATGAAGTTATGGTGTTCAATGATGCCAAGAGTCTCGAAGGTGGGTTCAACTGAAAGATATGCAGACAGATAATCAGAGAGACAGGCGGACAGACGGACAGACGGACAGACAGTCAGACAGACGGTCAAATGGGAAAGTGGCGGTCCAAGTCGATTAATAGCGACATTTTATGCACACACACTGCACATTCCGTCAGAGGATGGCCAGGGGAAGCTTTCTCGTTATTGTTCAATCTGAACAATCTAATTTCGAGTAGACAGGTTTCACCTTCTCGTGCTACCTGTGTTGCTTCATTTACCACTTTTGTTGGCACAACAAATAGAAGCTGCGCCATCCAGCATATTACGAGTATGCTTCTTTTTAATTGCGATAAACATTTCTGATATTTACCACACGCATAATTAATTAAATTCATCGGAAATCCACGTAGCTCTTCTTTATTTTTTTAATATAAACAAATACCACATATTGCGATTAAGAATTATTTCTTGGCCCTAATTGCGTACACCGTATTTCTTATATGTGGCAGGGGACAGCGAGTTCATTCGCATTTTCAAGTTCCTCAAGCGGTCCATGGAGACCTTTGGACGCAACCATGGAGTGCAGATCGCATTGCCCAAGGAGACAGGCGCTCGGGTCGTAGATGACACTGGTAAGTTCAATATGCATGTGACCAAGTTCTCTAAACTGTATTCCGATTATTGCAGAGTCTCGTGGACATCGCAAGAAGAAGAAGTGGCTCATCATTTTACCGCTGATTATCTTGATGAAAATAGCCCACTTAAAGATGACCTTGGTAACACTGCTGTTAGGAGTTCTGGGCATGAACGTACTCCTGGTCGGTGGCACTGGCTGGCTAATACACTATCTTAAGTACAAGACGCTGTGCAAGATCCACCCACATCTGGTGCAATCGCACTCGCATGTCTACGACTCCGATCCAGCGGACTACTCTCAGTTCCTGGGCAGCAGCTACTCCAACAGCTACAATCCATCCAGCCCCCATGAGGTGAACGTCAACGGGTACAGCAAGGACTGGGCCACGAGTAAGGCCTACAACGGCTATAACTATTTGGACACCATTAGCAAACGGATGAACTGATGCATTTCAGCTATTGAACGATTCGTGCCAGGGATGATTCCGAGCGGGGTCCTAGTAAAAATTGTCATCATCAGCCTTTTTTCATTTTGGTTTACTTTAACACGATTACTTAGGTTACATATGTATTTAATAAATTATACGTTCGCAACAGTTGATCAAATATTTTGCCAACCATGCACATTCGGCGGATACAAAGACCACCAATCACCAAGTGAATGGTGTGAGGTGGGGCGGTGGGTCGGTGGGTCGGTGGGTCGGCATCTCCGCCTTGTGTTTACTTGCGCCTTATCAGCGGCACACTATTGTTTACCCAACAATTTGCGTCCGCCGACATAAAAGTGCCCCACCAAGACACGAATCTGTGGAAGCAGTTTACGAAAATCAATATGTTTATATATACGAGTATCTTTAAATGTATCTGTGCCCACTAAAACATTCTCGTACAAATGAAAGTTCCAGCTAACTGACTAATAGGTCAACAGACCAACAGGCTGGCTATCATCTGTCTACATATGTAAACGATTTAGCTGAACAAATATGATTTAGAAGGTGGTAATATTGATTGGATCACTGTCAGTCAGAAACCGCGGGGAGCATTAAACTCTGTTCGTATTCACTTCTGTTATTCTTCTGTTTGCATCCATTTATGGCCCACATCAAAAGCTTGCTAAGCGTCCAGCAAACAGCCGCGATAAGCGTCAATTCGGCCCAGCGAACATGTTTAATGATTCAGAGTAGTAACCAATTTTATTTCGCTTTCCGATTGCAGGACCATCAATGCTTGAATTGAGCCATATGGCAAAATACTATAAACAAAAGAATTTTTCATACAAATATTCTACGATTGCTAAACTATTATTGATTGTATTAACTCAAGCAAAATGTTTCTGATTCAGAGTATTGCAGAAAATATATAGCAAATATCCAAATAAAATTAGTCGTTGCAACAGTGCAAGGATAATACCATTTGTATTAATACGCTTTGTATTATATGCTTTGCTTCACTGTACCTGGCAGCTGATATAAGCTTTCTGGCAGTACAACCCCTAATGGTACTGATAAGAAAGCTTCGCACAGCTGTTGGGCCAAAACAATGCGAAAAGCATTCGAATTTCGTCTGTCAGAGTGCGCAGCGAGTTTAGTTGAAACTTCGGGTTCACACAGCGTATACGCAACGAGCGGTCTTCTGTGCTTCTGACCAGATTCAGTGTCAAAACTATAAAACTTAGGGCTGTGAGCCAAAAGCCAACAGATGGTCGCCGGCTGTACACTCGTCAAGTTATCGGGATCGAAATATCTTAAATTCCGCACTCAACAAAAACATTGAAGTTTTTAAAGTCTTCAGAATAATTATAACAAATGGAAAAAGAAAGATTTTAATAAGTAATATTATTTAAAACGCTGACGAATTTTTATACAAAATTTTGCTAAAAGTGAACATACATAGAATGCCATAAAACAATAGGTAACAAACCTCAAAGTGTGAAAAATGCCATTGTTTGTTTTTGCATACGCCGCCATTAAAATGGAAACTGAAGGCGTGAAATTTTCATAGACGCAGCGTGGCGCGCGGATATCTGCTAATAATACGCCGGACGCTGCCTTTCCATATGTGAATTCTGTTTGTGTACATGCCTTAACCAATTGCAAAATATGTAATCAAAGAGCACTGCAATTCGAGGGGATGTCATCATGACGTTGTAACAAAATACTTAAGTTTGTGGAATACTTTAAACTGAAAACTGCAATACATTTAATAATACCAAGCAACCCTGTTAAGGGAAGTTATAACTCAATCAAACGGAAAAATTTAATGCTGAATTTATTTGGGTAGCAAAACAAGAAAGTGTAAAGTGTATGCGAGGGCATTGAAATGAGAAAATGCTTTTATTGAGCGGAAATTCACATTAATAAGAACTGAAAGCAGTCTGCTCAACGGGAAATAATTATAATTCGGGCAAAGAGTAAACGCATATTTCGTTCAGTTTATTACAACTTTCCGTGAAAAATTATTAAATGGCTTTGATATTTACCACTGTGGACGACAGTCCATTATAGTGACAAAAGCAGATGTCAAAAAACCCGCACAATTGAGACAGTATGCTTTAAATGTTGTTTAAAGTTTAATCGTTTAAACCAATTAACAACCAGTCTTTAAACACACGTAGAATAAGAAGCAAATAGTGTACTTATTTTATTCATGTTGTGTCTTTAATTCCGATTGATTTTAAGGGTAACTATCATCGAGACTTACCTCTGACTATTTATATTGGCGTGACTGAGATAATACGAATTGCAAGACTTCAGAGAATTTATTATATTAAATATATAAATTCGTTGTTTTATATGACAGCCAGCAAGCAGTAGAGATTATAAATATGTTAGCAGTAAATATATTTAATTTCATATAATGCCATGCTCCCAATAATTAACTTATTTCTGAATATAAAAATTCTCTTCGGCAATATCAATTATAAATTAATTGCTAGTAAACTTTAGATGATGGTCTCTATTTAAGGGTACTCTTGCTTATTTCGAATATCTTGAAATTTGTAAAGGAAAGTCGTACCTGCTTTACTGCATTAAGTGAAAGACAAGATGAATGGACTGATTTAAGTTAGTTATTAAAAATGCGATTACTTGAAACACAAGTGCCATTCTGTGCATTGCATTCGAAAGGATATGCTTGTTAGGAAGGAGAAGAATAAAAATGGTCCATTAAGTCAATTCCCTAGAGTGCATTTTAAGCTGAAAGTATGTTAAAATAACAGCCAGCAATTACACAGGTATTAAGACATATGTATATGTATAGGTTTCGGAAGAATAATATATAAATACACACAAACAGAGAACAACACTCTTCAAGAACAGAATTCAAGAATTGAAAGCAATTAAGTAAACAGGTAAATGTATGTGTAGGGAATAATTGCACTGCAAATAGTAAAAATGTCTTCTTATCTGAAGAAGCCATTACAAAGTAGATGTCAACTCGAAATCAAATTACATTCAGGTCCTAAGATTGCTAAAAACAATAAAGTTTCGTTTTGTGAAATTTGTTTGTTTGTTTGTTTGTTTACGTGCGTTGTGCTTCTTAGAAGGGAATCCTAACAGACTTAAGCATATGGATGTTGAAACCACTTCATTTTACATTTATAGAGCATCGCTCCAAATGGCACAAAATGATAAAGGGAAGTATCTTCGAGTTACTTGGCCAACCGACTTCACCTTAAATATAAATCAGTTGGGCAAACATAAATTGTATAAAGTTCTAACATTCAATCGTTTAATTGAATGTATTAATAGTCAGAACTCATTATTAATAAGTTGATATATGAAGCATCTCTAATATTTGAAATATTTTCACAAATATATAACCCATTATACTAAGAAGGCAAATGTTTTATTATATTGCTTGACAGATTCAGTCAGATGATGTAATATATATTTTAAAGCCATCTTACCGAACGTCAGTTTAAGCACACAGCTGCTTTAGCATTAACTCCAAAATTAATTAATCAAGTACTCATCACACACTTATAAATTGGTTTATATTATTTGCAATAGATATTGATTCTTTCTCATATGACGGCTTTAAGAGCAATTAAATTCATTTGTCAATAGCAATAACGTTGTAATAATAAGATTTGCTTTAAGGCAACACGGCAGAGTTGAAATAAATTACAGATATTTGGTGTGTGAAGACAGATGGAAATAAAATGGGTTGAAGCGCGTTGTTCATTTATCTAGTGGGAGGTATTTATGTACTTTATCACGCAGTTAACTGTGGTTGGTGAATATGTAAATGCACCCACGCAGAGAGACTGACTATTCTTGGCGAATCTTGACAGTTTGAGAATTATTCAAATTCATGACAAGTTTCATGAGCTTGAGGCTACTTTACATAATTTACTTGTCGTCAACTTTGTGGAAAAGTCATTTTGACGATGTCCAAGGAAATGCTAAAAAGTAACAGTAAAAAGTATCTCTCGAAACTCCAAGTGTTTCTGTATCTCTAAAAAAGAACATGAAAACTAAATTTAAACTTTGTCGCTATTGGATGTGATTCTCGTGTATTGATTCTGAGGCAGTGGTTCTACTTTTGAATACTTTTTATTCACCAATGGGTCAAATATGATTACAAACTTTCAATTGTTTTGTAAAATTTTTAAGTAACATTTTGGTTTTTATTGACCATATTTGTAAATTTTTATTTTGAAGCTGCATCTAATTGTAGTATTCTTAAATTGCTAATGGAAAACTTTCGTTTGTGTTCTTACAAATTTTACGATACTGCCATACTTGAAATGAACAACAACATCTTTATTGATACAATCTGTTACCCGTGGGCCTTGATGGCAGTTGTTGGATAGAAGATTATCGTGATTTATGGGCAACACATTAATTGCAGTAGCCGAATGTGAAGCATACTTTAGGGATCCAATCGAATGTCTTCTGTACCGTTTTTGCTTCCGCCTATGCTCTTTATTGACACTGACAAATACACATCCATTTGGTGAATGAAGCAATTGATATCATTTATAAAGCTGCTGTACAATAAGTAAATTCAAATATGTTTACGACTGTAAAGCGTCTTAAAGAACTTAAAATTAAGAACTTTAAATAGAAAAAGTACCCTTATATTAAAGGCTGTTCCAAAATTACACATCGAGCGAAAGCTAACCAAGAACTCATTAATTTTTTATTGGTTTTCGGTCATTTTGCACTTCAGGAATACCTCCTTCTTTTATAGCTCTCTAAATTTCTTAAGAAAATATAATAAAAAAAATTTACATTGCGCAAGAAATTCGGTTGAATTATAAGAATATGATGTTTTTATTTTTAACTAGTGTCAATAGGAAAGTGTGAAAAGGAAACAGTGATACTGAATCAAATTAAAATTACGCAAAATTTGAACTTTAGAATTTCGATTTATTGTAAATTAGGCAGGATGTTATTTTGCTTTAAAAAAGTGCTTGACTTGTTTCAGTGAAACTTATTGGTATATTGTATGGCTACAGAAATGGTTCAGGCAACCAAATTACAGAGCTAATATTTTCGAAATGGGCTCTAGGACTATGTGAAACTATGGCGTGAAAGGTTGAACGCAATTTTCGTGTATATTTTTTGTTGTAGACATTAAAAGATACTACGTATGAGCCAAGTGACTGGCACTGGCTGAATTTACGACATTTGTTAGGATATATTTTTATTAGGTAAAGTCATAAGTTGTGGGTTGCAGTTAGAGTTGAATTTAGGGACTTAAATCACGCATGGAAATGGATAACATACAAACACGCAATTCAATGTATTGCCTGATATTGGAAATATTCTTACCAGCAGACAGTTTATTTCTTATCAGTTATTCAACATGAATTGGACAACGCCCAGTGTGCTCACTTCGGATGAGATTTTTAAAGAAATAGCGAGCCAAAGTAACTTTGACTTAATTGGAGAGCGCCGACATTTAGCTAATTATCAGAAACTGTTTCCCAACAACAATATTAACAGCAACTATAACACTAACAATATCAACGTGACTGCAACCGACAGTAGTGAGATCAGCACAATGTTGTATTTGAACAGCACCAATAACGAGAGCAGCGTCATTCCGTCGAACATGGATCCGTTACTTGTTGAACAGTATCTACATAATCGTGCCATTGAGAATCCATGGTATCACCTGCTAATCGCAATGTATAGCGTGCTGATTGTGTTTGGTGCCATAGGAAACATTATGGTGGTCATTGCTGTGGTGCGTAAACCAATAATGCGCACCGCCCGGAACCTCTTCATCCTCAACCTGGCCATATCGGGTGAGTGCGCAATTTAAAAGCGAGATTTTATTTGACTCGACTCTTGAGGCATTTTCTTGTTGGCCACTTACAGACTTGCTGTTGTGTCTGGTTACCATGCCGTTGACACTAATGGAAATTCTATCGAAATTTTGGCCATACGGCTCGTGTGCCATCCTGTGCAAAACGATTGCTATGTTGCAGGCACTGAGCATTTTTGTATCGACAATATCCATAACAGCCATTGCTTTTGATAGATATCAGGTTAGTGCTTCTCCTTACTTATTTATAAAATATACGATTATACAAATAAGAATCATGGAAAGTGTTTTTAAGCTATCATTACTAAAATGTTTGCCATTCAATTATTATTTCTTACCAGGTAATCGTTTATCCCACAAGAGATTGCCTGCAGTTTGTCGGAGCTGTCACCATATTGGCTGGAATTTGGATACTCGCTCTGGTGTTAGCCTCACCTTTGTTAATTTATAAGGAATTGATAAACAGAGATATTCCTCCGTTACTGCAAAAGCTTGGAGTTCCACACACTATATCCTACTGCATTGAGGACTGGCCCCTGAGCGAAGGTCGCTTCTATTACTCGATCTTTTCGCTGTGCGTGCAGTATCTGGTGCCCATATTGATTGTATCGGTGGCCTATTTCGGCATATATAACAAGCTCAAGAGCCGCATCACCGTCGTCGCCGTGCAGAGCTCGTCACAGCGCAAAGTGGAGCGAGGCAGGCGAATGAAACGCACCAATCGGCTGCTGATTAGCATTGCCGTTATATTTGGGGTGTCGTGGCTGCCATTGAACTTTTTCAATCTGTATGCGGACATGCAACATCCGTCGGCGGTGACACAGAGACTGCTTGTGGCATATGCCATATGCCATATGATCGGCATGAGCTCTGCCTGCTCCAATCCGCTGCTCTATGGATGGCTCAATGATAACTTCCGTAAAGAATTTCAAGAACTATTGTGTCGTTGCACTGAATCCACTAATGTTGCTCTCCATGGTCACACGACAGGCAGTAACGTGCAGGCAGCGACATCGCGACATCGTCGACGTAAACACGAAGCCAAGGGTGAGCTGCAGCTCTTGGGCAACCGAGGCTGTATTGATGGGGATATTGGTGGTGGTGGTGGTGGTGGTGATGGAGATGTCGATGGCGATGGCGATTGCATTGGCGGTGTCAGCATCGCAGCCACAGAATTTAACACAAGACTAACCATCAATGGCACGCGCAGCGCAGTGACGGAGTCTGTGGTACTAACTGAGAATCCGATGCCAACAGAGACAGAGATGACAACCCTGGTGCCGCGGTAAAGCTTATACTAACTAAAATACTAACATCTCCTTTGCATAGTGTACAAGTACAAGTACAAGTATAATCCATCATAAATGTGCAGATTGAACTGTTTTACAGTCTTTAACTAGACTTGATCTTCGAGTCGAGTAGATTTGCATGCACCATGAATTTAAAGTAGCCATTTACAACTACATACAACCTGCATGCGTTCGAGACTTTAAAGTATTATTTTCATTTGTTTCGTCATACGTATTCAACTTGGCATCGCATCATGTACTTCTATATATGTCCGTGTGTAAATGTGTGTGTGGGGTGTAACCTGATGTAGAGATTCAATATGCTGTCGTGTAAAGTAATTCAATATTTATGCACAATTACAGTTTGCAACAATACTAAATTGGCAATTTACACAGTTGAAGCGAACTTCACTGAAACCTACTCTCTCCTAGGCCCAATGCCAATCGAACTTGACTCTAAGCAACCAAAGGAGCAACCCGAACCACATTGAGAACTCTTCAATTATTCAAATGTAAATTTACTTTTAGTTTAGACATTTATGAATTATTCGAGTAAGCTAAAATGATGACTGAATGAAAGCAAAGCTAAGTTAATTTTAAGTTAAAAAAATTATATTTACTTACGAATATAGAGATAAATGCATGTACATTTGAGCAGATTGGTTATCTACAATTAGATTATCTAAAACAATTCATAAAACTTAACGCATGTGAATAATTTCGCTACTCTAGCGATAGGCTAACAATTTTCAAGTACTGTGATTTAATTGAATGAGCCCTTCAATTAAATTTCCGGGTAATTGATGAACACACAACTGTACAGCATTCAAAATACATAAATTATCTCATAAATAATTTAATGTTCCTACTTAAAGTACGCACCTTAACTTTAAATCAGAGATCTTCTCTTGTGCAGCGCAGAGTACAATCACCGAATTCCAATTTCAATTCCAATTGCTTTATACTCTGTCTGCACTTTATAATTATAAGTT
This sequence comes from Drosophila sp. st01m, assembly GCA_018901795.1. Classification (NCBI taxonomy): domain Eukaryota; kingdom Metazoa; phylum Arthropoda; class Insecta; order Diptera; family Drosophilidae; genus Drosophila; species Drosophila sp. st01m. The sequence continues at coordinate 5,755,001 of JAEIFG010001494.1, read as the reverse complement.
GTTAACTTGTTAGTTATACAGATGCAGCTTTGAAGGCGGCATTAAAAATGTCCATAGCTTAAATGTCTCTGTGTTTTTTATGTGTGTTAAATTGTCGATACTTCTCTTTAAATATTCAATAATTAATTTTGGTTTAAGTTTCTTGTCAGTGTCAGAGAAATGTTGGGTAACTGATCCAATGAAATAAATCACAATAATAAATGATTTGTCAGAGCGTTAAATTTGTGTTTAAATGGTTAAATTCCAACAAAGTATACAATAAAAATACCAATTAACGTAAGTATTTCGAGCTTATGGCTACGATTGAAAAAGCTCTCAAGTAAGAACTCCGCATACTTTATATACAATAGAATGAGAAAAACAAATCAACCCACATTTTTATAGCTGAGGATTGAAGATGTCTCCTTCCCCAGTAAACCATTTTATTTCATTACACGAAAAGAGGAAAGTTGACCAAGACAGTTCGTGACGAAACTAGTTGCACCTGCTACACTCATAACCTTTAACCTTCGACAGCTTGTACCTTTAAAGATGTTGCTGCTCTTGTTGTTGTGTGGCAGAGACCCGTGTAAACGTACCGCAAAACATAACGTTGAGAGCAATGGCCCATTAAATGGCTCAAATGTGTGCCCACTGTGATTATGTGAAGATATAAATACTTACGAGCAGTCGAGTATAAGCCATGAATATGAATACTTGTGTATGTACAGTGTACACTGTACATATGACAGGAAAGCGACAGCAACTGGTTTTATAAGAACACAGTCACGTCCACTGTTCTATCATGGAAATGTGTTGCCAAATACACGACTTGGATACGGCGCTGGGACTCATCAATCAGATTCACTTGAGGTCAAGAAAGAGACTCAACCAGATTCAATTTAATTCAAAGGTAGCTAATGACCCGTCTAAAATGATTGCTTTATTACTAATGTGCTCTGTGTAATGTCTTAATAATTCAGTCAAAGTAGATTACCACCCAGCGTGAAGCGTCATCAACATCACTTGGACCATAGGCCCCGTGTGACTTAAGTTTGACCAATGACATACTCAAAAAATGTGAGAGGCTTCCACCGTGAACAAATTTAATTAAAATTTTCTTTGATGAATTTGTAAAGGTGTTCATGGCTGCTCGACTTGTTGGCCAACTTTGAATACAGTTTGGTATTACCTAAAACTGATTTTCTCAACTATTTAGCTCAGTTGGACTAGATTTTGTTGGGGATATTCAGGGTATCTTGGCGTCGAGCACATTGTCGAACTTTACGCTACTTTGCACTTGTAGCATGTGAAAGTGTTTATTTATTTGCTTTATCCCAGGTGTGGTCATGCCATCTGATGTCACTAACGAGCAACATGCTAAAACTTATGTGGACCTCAAGAGATCTCAGTCTACCAATGGAAAGTAAAAAGAAATATTATTTAACTTTCTTCTTAGGCAAATTACATAACTCAATCGGAAGTCTTGGTATTCTTAAATTATTGCTGGTGACTTTAAGTGTTAATGGAAGCGTCAAATAATTGCGCAAAATGCCTAAGATTTGTTATGAAAATAAATTTAACAAAGCCATTGGCCAGCTTGAGGTCAACCAATGCGACCAGAGCGAAGCACGAGCAACTCATTAACATATTTATGAGTTTGGTAAAAGTGAAATTAATAAAATGAAATGAAATTCATTGAAAAAGGTTCGCAAATATTGACAAAGTTTAACATTCAGATTCCTTAGCCAACTGGGGAAGCGTTAATGCATACAAATTGAAATCTATCTTATCACGTAATAGGTCTTTGGCAGTTCAACAGCAGCTTCACAAAAGATGAAGATTCACTTGAAAGTGATAAACATACGTCAGTTACAGTGATGAGCTTTTTTAAGTACTTTCTTTGGGTTGGCAGTTGTCAGCTTTCTGGCTAATATACGCTAAATGAATTTTGGACACTTTCACAAGAGTGGGCCACAGTGTTTACCCGCCTTAATACTCTGCCATCCAAGACATTGAAACATTGTAGATTTCAATTTCAATGCGTCGCTCTAAAGATGTTCCCAATTCAGGCAAAAACATTGCACGGCCATTGTTAACATAAGTAAGTAGTTATTGGGAGCAGACGGTTATTGATTTTGCGGTTCCATGAACTAGCTTTCATTTCGTTTTGCTATTTAATTCTGTGCCTTTTCAATAATTGTTGTCATGTACGGGGCCGGAGGATGCCTCTGTTTCTGGTCGTTAGTCACACCTCAATGGCAACGTTTGTCACCAGAAATTAATAACAATGTCCCGCTTAGTTGGCCAATGCTTTAAGGCAACTTTCTCATGCACAAGCCGGCCATAGAAACTCGTTCACAAGCTAATAAATAAATAATTCACAATAGTCTAACAAAGTCACTGGTCCACTTAGTTGGCGTGATTAAGGGTACAAATAAAAGGAATGTAAACAAGAAATGCTTGATTAAGTTCTTAAGTGGAAATATGACTTCAAGCATTTCCATATCTTGGATGTGCTTTAATTAAAAAGTTGTATCTTTTCCGGCAGTGCCTGGTTGCCTAGCAGACTTTAAAAGGCACCTGAGGCTGCTTTCAGTTTCGGTTTCTGCAGATAATTAACGAAAGGGGAATGAATGCCAACTTGTTGTGTCGGTGCACCGTTTCCGTTAATTCAATGAACAGAACTGAGTCGCTTGTTGTTTTTGTTGATCATGATAAAAAGTGCATTTGCAAAGATTTATAATCTTCGGGCGTTACATTCAGAAATTGACAAGCAATTCCGTGCAGCGATAATTTGTTATGTTTTTTTTAGTTTTACACTAAGATTTTCATTAACGTTAAATTTCGCGAGTAAAAGAGAAACCCATTGTCGCTGACGGTTTGTCGTTGTTTTTGTCACTCTGTTTACGACGTCAATGTCATGTCGCGACATTGCTCTTAAGCAGCTCCAGCCGAAGCTCCCGTTAGAGCACCAGCTGCGACTCTCTACGACAATGAAAACGGCTACGTACGTTAAGTCTTACGTTACGGCAACGCGGCAAACTGGTTGATCGCACCCGCCGCGTTGGTCGACTTCAGAGCCGTTGGCTTTCGCCCGACAGTCCAACTCTTGGCGAGCTACACGTCAGTCGCAATAGCAACCGCAATCGCAATCGGAGTCGCAGTCGTCGACACAGTCACTGCCGCTGAGACTGGCGCGAATGAAAATATTCGAAAGCACAAGATAAACGAAACTGATCCATTTTAGAGACTGTTGCGGTTCAGTCACATATCGATTAAAATAAATGCCAAAAAAATACAAATCATTGCCATGAGCTTCGATGGAATAAAGCAGGCTTTGAATTTGAATCTGAAGTGAAAACAAAACGCATCAATTGCAATGACAGTGATTTCCAAGTGTTGTATTCAATCAAGCTAACGTGAAGTGAACGGGTTTTCGTCGGTTACTCAGTGAGTCAATTGGTCATTCAGTTATTTAGTCGGCCAGTGCAGCGTTTCACCAAAGTAACACAACAAAAAATACAAAATATACATCTGATTGCAATTCCAATTTCCAAACTAGAAACACAACATCGAATGAATAAAACGAAAGTTGCCGATGCTTCGAAAATCGTTAAAAATTCTATTTAACCAGCGGAATTTTGCACAATTCTTCTAATAAAATGCGCCCAATCATTCAGTTTACGAAGAGTTGCAGCCCGCTCAACTGATTTTCGTTATACAACAGGTAAAACACATTTAACACATTTTAAATGTATACATTAAATGTTAAATTTGGGATCATATAACATTGTGGCTCAACTGAGTAATGACATCTACAACTCATGCGTGGATTTAACATGGTAATATTTATGAAATTGTACGCTCGTTACAGACAATTATGAACAAATATCACACATAACCGTAATAAGAGCAATAATACAAAAAATAATAATAATAATAATAACAGCATAACGAAATTCAGACAATTGTTAACATTTCACAGTCTCCGCTTTCAATGCTCGTTTACTCTCTCTTTCAATCCTTCCCTCTCCTCTTCTCTCTCCTCTCTCCTCTGTCCTTCTTTCTGATTTGCTCGGGGTGGTGACTGTCTCTGGATATGGTGTGAGGCTGGGATTGGGTCTGGGACTGGGTCTGAGACTGCCATGGTCGCTGTAAAAGAGTTCCGTAGAGATGAGATGAGATGTTGAAGATGCGCTGTTATATCATCACTTAACAGCTGGCCTACCTCAATTCACAGTTTAGAGTGAACGGAGATATCATTTATTCGATTCATTTGACACTTTCTTTTTCAAAGTTGGTTTGCCTGTGCGTCATTCGCCTACAAGAAAGTAACCAACAGACACAGTCATCGTTATAGTTGTAGTTATTGTTATTGTTAATGTTATTGTTGATTTTGTGCTAGTCAAGTTATTATTTTAAGTTGTTGTTGTTATTGTTGTTGGTGTCAGCAAAGTACAATAATATTGTTTTATAGGCTACTGCATCTACATCTATAATTAAAAGGGAATATTTCACAGACTATTGATTTCAAAACTGTAGCTTCAACTGTAACTGTCGCACTGAGTTGGTTCAGTCAGGCGTGTAAATGTGGTTTGGGTTGGTGAAATGTAAGAGTGGCGCATCTTAAAGATACACTCAAAGTGCTACTCGTACTCGCATTCGTATTCGTATTCGTTCGAGCATCGTACTTTCATTTTACTCATATTAACGCACAAATGTCTGGTGCTGGCTGCTGCCTGTGCGGATTTTCAACTCTCGCTTCGAGGACGGACTCAAAATGAGCAGATGCAGCAACTTTCAATGTTGCCATTGCCACTGCCACTTCCATTGCCACTTCCATTGTCGCTTCCACTAGCATTGCAAGCAGTTTTGAGTGCGCTTCCGACAGATGCAGGCCATGTGGATATGTTTATGTAGTTGCAATCTCTGCTTAGTTTATGTACTTTGTCGGTTTCAATCTCGTTCTCGAAATAAGAGTTTTAGAGGAGTTAAATTGATCTTAAGGCTGACGCCCTTTTAACAACGTTAATGGCACACAAAAATATTTATGTGACGCTATTTTGAGCTTGCAATTGAATTGTCTGCAAAAGTAATTTGATCAAATTACCACGCACATCGTGACTGCGCAGCGTATGAACTGCGATTGCGTAATTTGTCAGCTCATTTGAAGGCAAACAATTTAATTTGAGTTTACGGTACGATATTGACGCCATTTAATGACCGCACACGATGTAACTTTCTAAAACGCGCCAGACCCAGCGAAACACAGCATCAAATCCAAGAAAAAAAGTATAATCATATTATGGCAGTGATATCAGCGATTGCAAAATTCAAACCAAACCAAGTCAAAGTCTTTGCATGCATACAAATCACTCTGTTTGATTGGCAGCCATACGGGACGACGCCCCAAAACATAAAAAACAATCACTGCTTAATGGCCCCGTGCTGCAGGCCAAATTGGTAACTAATTGGCGAAAACAACTTTTCACTTGACGCACAGAGAAATTGCATTATACGCATCAAGGGTCGACGTGACCGGGAAATAGATATAAAATAAATGAAGCATACGTCGAGATGGGCATATTTTAATAATACTTATAATCGAGAAATCTTCTTGAAGCTGAAGTATCTTTATCCTGTTTATCTACAGACTTTGCTTGTGAATTTAGTACAGAGATGAAGTTTCACTGAATTGTCAATTTCTTGTACTTAAATAGCTGCTTATTCTTAGCTCGATATCTGGTAATCTTTGATTGAACATGGTTCCATTTCCTTGTTACTCAGTGTCTCGCTGGCTTAAACAGATCAGAGGTCGGTCAGTTACATGCTTATGTACTCGTATTTGCACTGAACTGTGACAGCTGCTTCTTAGCCACGTTGGATTCATTGTTACAGTTATGTCACATTCTTAATGTTGTGGTCGAGACAATTGTAGCTATAAAGCGCTTGCTTATGACCATTTTTGACCGCTAACTTGATGTTGTTTGCCAACTGGTTATCCAAACTTGATACTTGTGGTATTGTTCAAGCTGTGTACTTTATTCCATTACCGTCAACTGTTCATGAGCGTGTCGCAAATGCTGACAGCAAGCTTATTAGCCCCACAAAACCCGAAAACTAAAGCTCTTGGCCTTTAGCCCTTTGTATTCTGTACTCTGCACTCTGTACTCTTACATAAAGTTAATGACATTCATATGCGACGGCTATGACGCGACTTATGCTCCAATTCCATCAATTTGCATTAGAGTAGCTGAGCAGCGGCTGTCAGAAGTTTCAAAAGTTTTATTAATTGGGAAACTTGCGTTGGATTTAGAGGAACAGAAGACCTAGTTCTGACATGCTGAAACCCATAGTAAAAGTATTAAAAAAAAGACCAAGAGCAAAACTGATTAAAAGCTTTTGCCAGATAACTGCAACAACATAACCAAAGTTTGCCTTGTCTAGGCGATCATTTGAGGGCAGAATATTAGAGCATGAAGCCTGTCGGAGCACAAATTAAAAAGTTGCAGCCAGGTAACCCTCAGAGTGGCAGATGGTGAAGATATCTGCGAATATTCGTGTATTCGTATATTCTAGTACAGCGTGATAATCACTCGTTAGTCTGGTCTGCCACCCAAATTTGTTCTTGGTTTCAAGTTGTATTAGTAGCAACTCATTTGCATGTACACGCAGCAGATTCTAAATTATGAGTAAATTATGAGTACCTCGAAACGTGCAGACTTTGAATAATTAAAGACTAGAATAGAACGCACAGGGAATGGGGAAAACTAAAGCTGATGTGTTTAGGTAAAATATTTGGGCATCTGGTGGTTAAGTTGAAGCCAGTATAATATTGAAATGATAAATGATAGCAGCTCTTGTGCAACCAGCACCACATTTGACTACTCAAATATTCATGTATATCAACATATTTATTAATGTGTGGAACGATATTAAAATACATAGTTAGCTATGAGCTAATTAGGTGCTGAATTGAAAGTAAATCGCTTTGATTTCATATTAATGAATAGCAGTATCATCGTCTGATAATTTTAAATAGAAACTAAGATGATATATTGAAACTACGTAATTAATCATTAGTTGCTCTGTTATGTATGTAGCTTAAATAGACTGGTTCTCGGTTCTCCAGGGGCATCCGAATATACTTGATAGTGTTAAGAATTAAGAAGAGTTCTTATCCAAGAAATAAAGCAGCGAATTGAACTGTGAGTTCTGGTCTTGTAACACCTGTTGAAAGTTAAGTATTATTATGTATCCAACATGCGCTATTTGTTAAAATGAAAGTGAAAATTCAACATGCACATCTCGTGATAAATGTGTTGGAGGCGCTAACGGCAAAAAGCAAACAACAAACATTGCTCTTTGCAGCTTAACTGAAAAATACTTGGCGTGCAAATATAAACAAACTGAGTACATTTTCACTTTTGGCTCAGAGACATGGCTGTTCGCTCTGGATACGTATCTTTGTTTCGTGGTCGGTTTGTGTGTGTGTGTGTGTGCGTGTGTGTGCGTGTGGCAGAAACCGACGTCGGCAAAGACAAATAAAAAGTCGCTGTCGCGACGTGCATTGCTTGTTTAACGCCTAACAAAACGCAGCGCTCACGAATAACTTAAAGTTTAATAGGTTGGTGGAAGGAGGGAGGAGGAAGGGAGGCGTCTAACGAAGGTCACAATTGACTACCTCTTACGCACGTGCTGTGCAGTTATTTATTTACGGATGAACCGCAGCTCTGGGCAATTGTTCATTCTTCCGATAGCTGTAAGAATAAATAAAAATAAGCAGAAAAACAATTTAAGCGTTTTGATTTTCATTACAGCGACGAGCAAAACGTGCAACATTGAAGCCAGTAAAATTGTGGCATGCAATTGCAGCGGCAAGGCGAAAAAGAAATCATCAACAGCAACAAAAACAATACACCCAACAAAATGGCAATGAAAATGTTAAGTAAAACAAACAAACGCGAGGGCGATGCCAATGACAGGCGTCAGTCGAAATTGAAGACAAACACGCACAGAAAAAGAAGATGCACTCTGTTGTTATGCAGCTTATTGCTGCTACTCTGTCAATTGGGGACTGCCACATTGACAGGGACAACAGCTACAGGAACCGCAAGCACAAGCACAAACACAAACACAACTACAGCCACAGTCGCTATAGAAGCAGCTGGCGGCACATCCTTTAGTCAGCCACTGACAACGATGACGGGAATGGCACGAACCGATGACAACACCTTCCTGCCCATGATGCCCATTGACATCAGTCCGGAGTTCATCTCACGGAATGTGTTCACAAAGTCGGGGCAGTACCGAGTGTTTCAGCCCATGGAGAGCGAAAGCGACTTGCGGCTTGCCGTTGCAATGAAGCGCAATGATTACACGCATAAGGCAGAACCGATTGAGGCCAGAAAAATAAACACAAGGCCAACCAAAAGGGCAGTAAACACAACTAAAACTACAACTACAACCGTGTCAACGATTACTGCCAAACCGGTTGAGAGATCAGACAAAATAACTGCAGGCCACCATCAGAGTCAAAAGAATAACAGCGAAAGTTCCGCTGTGCTGGACAATGAACTAAAGGGCTTGGAGGACCTGTTAATGGAGTATGTGGAGCAGTTTTTCACACAGGGCAAGTATGAGCCTATGCCAGGTTTGGTGTTAGCTCTGCAGCAGAATCACACAAAACCGTCCACAGAGCGGCCACAGAGACGGGAGCGGAGCGTGCTGGAGGATGCCAATGTGGAGCTCAACATTCCTCGAGCAATGCAAAGTGCGAGACTCTTGTTTTTTTCTGGTAAGCTGAAAGCAGGATCAGCCTGTGGCTTATGGATTTACTGATGAATTAATTTCTCTGCAGGACTCAAGAAGATTATGTGGCCCATTTACATGGGACTTCAGGTTCTTAAGAGCCTGCTGTTCGCCTTGTTTTTGCCCACTATCATTGGTAGTGTTAGTCGGCTGATTGGCAAGGGTAAGTGTAGTTTGTTTTTTCTCTGCGAGCCTAAATCAGATTACTACAGTTGCGCAATTCATCAATAGGCATCGCCTCGGGCTCAGCCGGCTCAATTCCGCTCTTTGTTCGTCCCATGGAGCCGCCACAGGAGTTGGACTTCAGGGACAACAGCCTTAACTTTGATGACGACAACAAATTCAGTTTTGGAGACGATGGCAAGACGAATGTGGGCTATGAAAACAACGGAGGTTTGTCATTGACTGTATTACTCATTCAATACCCCTACCTTAAACCTCATCTCATCGCTTGCAGAGGCCTCCCAACAGCATCCCCAGTTCACGCCCCTCAACGCCAACTCTTTGAGTCAGCAAACGCTTTCCCGCTACGGTGGCCAGCAGCAGATGCAGGATACGTATCTCAGTGCATTGCAGAGTTTGGGAGCAGCGTCGTTCAAGAACTCACAAAGTCTGTCGGGGAGCTCTTCCAGTCCTGGAATGACAAAGAAGCCACCATTGCCGGCGAACATGAACACATTCCAAAGCTTCCAAAAGGTGCCGAGCTCATCTCTGCTGCTGTCCAACTACGATCCCTTCTACAGCCCGCTCCTCTCGCGACTGGACTCGGTATTTGCCCAGCTGCAGCTCAACTCGGAGAATGAAAACTGTCGCGAGAAGCTCATCTGCCTGATGTATGCGAATCCCGCAAAGTATGCTCCGTACAGTAATCTTGTGTCCGCTCAGCTAAGTCGGTGAGTATCGCGAGTGCCTGAAAGTAGGCAAAGTGCAAAGTGCTGTATGTTGTGTGGAGGAAGTTACTTTGCATATTAAACTAACTGATTTATCTGAAACTTACCATCAATTTCAGGGAACTAAATGAGCTTCGCAAGCCCACGTCTGACAATCCGGATATCTTGCGCTTCTTCAAGTACATGCGGGCAGCTAAGGATGGCCAGGATGGCGTCGACTGTGAGGAGTCGTTCGTCAAATGCAAAGAATTTAAGGATTTCGAAAATCCAGCAATGCTCTCCACCTACAACGACATCAACAAATTGGTCCAGGCTCGCAAATTGGCGTAGGGAAAAGGGAAAAGCAGAAGTTCACAAAGTCACGTCAGCGCACATCAGGTGTTAAGGCCTGAGGCTGTAATTATGCAAATTTAACTTTAGATAGCCTAGCCATTTATAAATATGTTCAATATATATACATATACATATTTATATGTCTTTAAACGTTCGTCAGACGCACCGAAGGTAGCTGTCTGCAGATGTCTGGCGGTCGCCAGGTGGCGGTTACTTGTGTTGGGGCTTTAATTAGTGTGCTGTAAATAGAAATTGTGTTTAATAGTTTAATTAACAGGCAAAGCATTTGCCGTTATGTTAGCCATTTAGTTGAGTTACTTAATACATATATGTATTTATTTATTCGATTTACTTATTTATTATTTATTCTTACATTTATTTATTTATTTATTTATTATTGTTATCAAGTTAATCAGCAGAAATGTTCAAAGCTGTTTAAGATCCTAAACAACCATTTAAGCTTAATTTAAAACTTAAATAAAAATATATGTTTCTCTTATTAAAATGTTTACTGTGGGAATCGGGAGAAGTGCGATAAGTACATAGTTTACATGTAACTGGGATAAATTGTTTGAAGCTAAGTTAACCTTGGTTAAGCTTTGAAACCATATTAATTTGTAGCCTTTGAAAGCTATGTTTATACCTTTCTGTACCTGTCAGCTTTAAACGTTTTTCTGACATTGAAAGGGCTTTCTGGCTTTACACTTACTGAGCTCACTCGCTCTGTTAACACGGTTTCCCTAGTTTTCTGTTCTTGCAAGTACAATTTACCATTTGGAGGAATAAGAGTAAAGGCTAATTGGATTGCAATTGTAGCTGCCTAACATGTCCAACCGACATCATCATTATCATCATCATCATCATTGTCATACTCGTGTTTTACATTTTGAAATTATAGTTGCCAACTGTCAGCCTCTGAGAGACTCGAACCTCCACTTGTGATAGTGCTGCATGGTAATTACTGTTTGAGGTAACTTTGTATTTCGCTATATTCTGCATGGATACCAATCCCCAATGAAAATGGAAAAAACCCGACAAATGTGAAACAACTGTAACAGAAACTACAACAGAAACTGCAACTGCTGTAACAAACTGGAGTTTCCGAAAATAAGTTGATGCTGTTTTCCTATCTTTGTTTTTGCAATTTCTGGGATTTTCCCCAAATAGTGGGACATGCAAACACCGACAGCACCAAAAAGAAAAATCAGACACTGCAGTTTTTATTGGCACACGGGAAAAGCCAGAAAAAAATAGCAACAGTCACAAAATATGCAAATTCTGGACTCTGTGTTGCAAGAAAAGTTGGTAAACATTTTGCCATGACTTTAAAGTTTAAACAAAATGCAGCCCTGTTTTCGTGGGCGATTGCAAAACCAGTTCCAGATATACAGTAAAAGTGATTATTACCTGTGTTGAGAGATTATGTAACTATCTCGCACTGGCTGTGACGTACGTTTTCCCTTTGATCCACGCTCTGACTCATCAGTCGACGCTGTTGGCTCTTTAAATCAAACTCGAATTCAACCCAAGGCCTCGACATACGCCACAATAATTTTGGGATTTTCTCAAGGCGCTCTAAAGTTCGGCTAGCCAGCCGGACGCATGTCGTTGACGCCTCAGCCCACAGACCTACATAGCTATATAGCTACATAGCTGGGCGAACCCCAACCTACCGCAAGCTCGAGCGTGTTGACGTCTCTTCGTCATCGATCGTGGCCCGAGTGCCTCTTGGCCATCATCATTGTAGGTTGGTGGCAGAGCTGGAGCTGAAGATGGAGCGGTAGCTGTAGCTGTAGCTGGAGTGTGGCTTGATTTGCTCTGATCTGATATGCCCTGGCATGGGCCATTGTATGACTTTGTTTTGTGTTGTTTTGTTTTGTTTTGTTTTGTTATGTGCGTTGGTTTGAGGCACAAAAACAACAGTAACGTTTTTGCTTTTTGCCTGCCACTTTTCTCGCCACTTCTCGCATTTCATATAAAATCTTTGCCGGCCAACAGCAACAGCACAGTCGCTTGTAAGCCAGCTGAAGACAAAGTCGTCTTAAGTAAGACGTTAAGGATATACACAAACACCTCAAGCGATTATAGGAAACAGCAAAAGGTAAATAAATAACACAAGATATGTTAAAGTAAAGTGAAATGAAGTGAGACGTCTTGTGTAACATGTGAAAAGAAAAGTGATATAAGAAAAGCCGTACAATTAAAAGTTGGTACAGCTGTAACAATAAATACATACGTAAATACACAGATATATTTACATATATATATAAATATACATGTGAATGCTTTGAATGTGGAATAATGATTGCAAATTAATTTGCATATGTTTATAGACATAAATTGAGCAATGTTGATGCCTCCTTCATATTTCATTGACCTTCAATGATTAATGCTAATTTGAAAGCAAAGCAAATGCAAACGCGACAAAATGTTACAAAATAAATAGTGATAAGTTTTGCAATTGATCTCATGATTTAAAGCAAATGAATCCGTATTAAACAGAACCATTTCAAATTCAAGCAATTAATTTTCATCTATGTTTCATGCTTCATTTACATAAATTATTATGTATTTAAATTCAATGGAATTTTTCGCCCTATGCTAACAAGGGTCAATGCCGCTGCTTTAAAATATTAAGCATACTTTGTGGCAGCCTCTGAATATTCTAATATTCATTGAATATTATCATTTAATTGCCTACTTTTGACCGCCTAAATGGTTTGCTATAAACGTGTTTACTTGCCATAATATATTTATTTATAGCATATCCAAAGGCGAACCCACAAAATCGTTTCTATAAACTGATATTCCATCGTGTTTCTCAGGCTGTGCTTTAAGACCATGTTCAACAAACCAAAACAAAATAGACACAAAATCCATTATGGAAGGCGATAAATTCAACAGGAATAAAATTGATTTTTATAGCTAACGAAAGATGCAAGTGATTGTAAAATTTAATATTACACACATATCTATAAAAGGAACCAATGTAAATTGAGGTCAACAGTTTAAATTCACTTTCGCTAAATTCCAACCGGACATGAAAATGAAAATGACCTCAATCTCCAAAACCTATTGAATCTTAGCACTATCAAGTAAGAAACAGAATCGCATTAGTCAAGCTCTATTGCTGCCTTGACAGGCCTATGAAAGGGATCATAAGGACTATACAATATTGTGAAACCTTTTATATAGTAGATTAGCTTTGCTCTTTATGCATTTAACACAATTTCAATTACGTATATTCGCTTTTCTCGCCTCATTGCGACCGAAGGGTTAAACGGCTTCAAACCGGTTTTATTGCATTTCACTTTGGGCAACCAAAGGCCAAGTTTGTTTTTAGTTGAGATTCGGCTTCAAAGATGCAGAAAGCTCAACTACATATGGGAGCAAACTGTGAGTTTTAGCGGTGAGCGTTGCTGCTAAACTGTTAAAGAAAGTGAGAGTTATTACGTGTTCACAAATAATTGCAAGAGGTAAGAAGAAGTCGGTCAAAAACGGTTGCCATCATTGGCAATCGCGTCTCACTGCATCTACTGAAATGTGTGTCACTTGTGAGCCGAGCCCATTGCGGCTAAAAGCCCATCAGCTTAGCCAATAAACAAACAATGGACAGAGCGTAAAAGTTGCCAAAAACATAACGTTAAGTCCACGCTCAGTTGCTCGACTCGTCTTGAGAGTTGTTTGCATCGCGTGACTTCAGAGTCGACACACCAATCGCAGAGAAAACACCGATTGACGCCGCTTTACCATTTGAGCGCCAATTAACCGAAAATCGTTGTTGTTTGTGTTAATTTTAATTTTTTATTCATGCGCACTTTATTTACGTATAGCTCTAAAAAATTCGTTTTCAATTCTCCATTTTGCAGCCATGGCATTGAGAGCGCTTGCTTTACTAGCCGTCATCGCCTGTTGCGGTACCGGCCTTGTTGCCGGCGACGGACTCCGTCTGCCGGACCAGCAGTCGTCCAACAACATCCAGCAGATATATGCGCCGCAGCCGCAACAACATCAGCAGCAGCCGCTGCAGTTTCAGCAGTCGCAGTCGCAGCCACAGCCAGGCGTGGGGGAGGAGCGAGGACGCTCATCAATCCTGAGCATCTTCGGGCTTGGCAACGACAACGATTCCTATCTGGCGCGCACCAACAGCAACTGCTTGGGCGGCGATCTTTCCGAGTGCTTCAAGACCCAGGCCCTCAACACATTCGACGAGATTTTCCACAGGGATCAGTATCGGTAAGTCCCATAGAGACTAGAGATGTGATGCCATCCCATGCTGACTATTTAACCCTTCCACAGCCTCTCCGACTTTGCACGCGTGGTGCGTCTGCCCGAGACTCAACAGCGTTCGCTGCTGCAGGAGCCCTTTGAGTACTCCGAGGAGCCTCGTTCCGAAGACGATGACTGGAATCTGCTTGTCAAATACGCCCTTCGCCGTGCCGAACGGTAAGTTGAAACATTAAGTCCATCGCAATTAGGGAAATGATGCGGAACCTCTCGGCGCGTGGGTTAAATGAATTAATGTGGGTCGCAACACTTTTAATTGACAGAGGAGACAGAGGTGACAAAGGGGAGAGAGGGGAAAGAGGAGAAAGAGGGGGAGAGCGGAGTTCCGAGCATCTTAATAATTCACACGCTTTTGCATAAAATATGACAATTTTCCATTTGACACGGTTTCTTGTATGCTCCTCTCGTCCTATAGCTTCATCAAGTCAACTGCCTTGGAGGTGGAGTGGCCAGAGGAGCTGACTGAGGCGGGTCGCTATGAGGCGCGCTTCATAGGCAATGACATCGACAGTGAATTGGATGTCATTGATAACGAGCGTGCCGGACACTTCTGTAAGTACTAAGTGCTCAGTAGTCCATGTCCAGAGTCCAGAGCTAACAGATTCGCTTTCTTTATAGCACGCAAGAAGCTCAAGAAGCTCATCCTGCCCCTCTTGCTGGTGTTGAAGATCTTCAAGCTGAAGCTGCTGCTCTTCCTGCCCTTCATCCTGGGAATTGCGGGTCTCAAGAAAATACTTGGATTGGCCGCCATCATTCTGCCCGGACTCTTTGCCTACTTCAAGTTGTGCCGTCCACCAGGCGGCATTGGTGGTGCCTTTGGCGGTGGCCTGTCGGGCCTCTTTGGCAGCAAGAACCCTTTCCCGGAATACACGCCCCAGGGCGTAGGCGCTGCCACTTACTACCACCATCATGAGCACTACGATGGCGTTCACGGAGGCGGTCACGGAGGCGGTGCTCCCGGACCCTACTATCGTCAGGAGCCAAGCTTTGCCAAGCCGTACAGTGACTACTACAGCAAGAGCAATCAGGGCCAACCCCAACCGCAAGTGGGTGGCAACTCCATTAGCTTCGGTGATCCGCAGGAAGCAGCCTACAATGGTTACTATGGCCGTAACACTGGCAAGGACATTGCTGCCGAGACGCCAACACAGCAGCAGAAGAGTTAAGGGATGATGCTCGAGACAGGTCGAGACAGGTCGATACAGGTCGAGACAGGTCGGGCCATGCTTGGTCTTTGTTATTGCATTCCTATAAGCATATTTATTTCGCTAACTGTAAATAAAAGCTCAATGTTAAGTTCAAAGCAAATGTCTTACAACCTTGGAGAGTCTTTTCAGCTCAGTCTTGTGGAAGGGGTAGCTACAATAATTAACAGCACGAATTTCACTGCTCAATGTTTCTTAAAATTCTGCAATATGCTACTTTTAGTTGCCTTTGAAGTTGCTACAAATGCGAGTAAAATGCAGCTATTAATTAAGGCGATGAAATGCCGAGGCGAGAAACTAACGGACAGCGCAAAGGAAAAGTGGCCTGGCGTGTTCCAACTTGCTTTTCTTCAGCGAGGGCTGCCACAAGTATTTCCAGTTTGAGGTACAAGTGGAACTTGTATATATTTCAGGAGGAAGTCTTGTTAATTCGGATTCTAAAGCTCACAGCTTGTTATTTTAGTTGTGTTGAGTAAAGTTTTCAAACCAACACTATTTACATACTACACACGTATTCGGTATATTATTTGTCTACACCTCGTGTGGCTCGGACATGAATTTGGTGTTGGCAGTTCGAAGTCAATGCCAAAACAGAACAGCGACAACTTGCAAGGCGTCGTCAACAGCGACGACGACGACGACGACAGCCCCAGACTATCCGACTGGACCACATTTTCCAAAAGAAAGCGGCTCGAGCGGCAGAGGCAGCGACATAGCACATGAGAAATTGTTATGACTCTGGCAAGCAGGTAATCAAGTGACTCGGGCACAAGCTCAGGAACGGATTCGGGCTTCAGGGGACGCAATGGATTTGATTTTGGTGTGGTTTGATTTCGGACAACGCACAGACGCAGCCACCAACTTATCCAAAGAGCCAACGGTTTATGGTTAGATCGTATAGCGGGTTTTTGCGCTTCACTGCCACAGCCGCTTTCGTGGCGTGCCACATTTGTAGAGCTCCGTTTGTGGCTGCCACAGCCACAGCCATGGCCACAACCACAACCACAATTCACACATCCACACATCCAACCACAAAGCCACAGCTCATGTTAGCCTACTTTGGGCGCCTGGCAAATTCGAGCAGCTCTCATAGCTGTCCACTGTCCACTATCCACTATCCACTGACCAATATTCAATTTTCAATGTTTGCAATAACTTCCACTTTGAACGACACTCGGATTGATTAAATTCTGTGAATATAACGCATCCAATGTCCCTTCCGTCTCTAGGGCAACATAACTGACATAAATTACGACCAGCTCTAAAAGGGCTGCAGTTGAATTAAACTGAACTATGAGTTCAACTTGTACTGAAAATGTACTTATGAAAATTTAATACAATATGATAAAGCGCACAAAAGCGTGAGTGACCCTGAAAATTCTAGGAAAACACGGGCGACTGGTGAATTGCGATAAAATGCAGCAGTTGTTGTCAATAGATTGTATAGAATATACAATACTTGGAATGTACGGAGTTATTAAGTGAGTCTCTACATATTTCTTATCAATAATACGTGTATTACGAATGTTTTTGTCTGACTTTCCCAACAAGTTAATAATGAGAAGATTTCTCGATCACTCAGTCTCTGTGTTTGATGCGTGTCTGACTAGCAGGCTTCTCTTAATTGGAGCAACTAAAAAGTTTTCATGTTTGCATGTAAGTCGCAGTAAGTAATATCGACATCCCCGCCCCATTTCTCCACATCTCATCCCTGCATTATCTGAAAGTCTGTGGGAAATTTGTTCGGCTGTTGTTGTCGTTGCTGTTGTCGTTGTTGTTGGGAATTAGGTCTGTTGTTTACTTTCAGCAGCTTTGTTTTCGCAATGGCAAAAACAAAGCCAGCAAACGCAACTGAACTTGCCATCAACAGAAGCAAAGTCAGTTGGCTCAAAGACAAGGCCACAAACGTTTTGGCCAGCCTCGAGCTGAGCTCAGAATTTCCTTAAACTTGCTCAACAAGATTCGAGTGTCTTGGTAGATACTATGAGGCTCACACTGTGCGACTCGTTTGGTTCAAAGTAAATTGGCTGGTCGTCGAAGTGAGCGTCGACAGCGACGTCGACAGAGGCCTGTATTGTGTTTGTTGCGCTTTTGGCCGCTTTTCATATAAAATCGAAATCACTAGCGGAAAATTCGCATTAGGTTTTCTTATAAGACGACGATGTCAACAGCAGCAGCCGAACAGTCGACGTGACATCTGTGCAGAGCGTAGACGCGGCCGTTGTGAGAAGTGTTTGTCCAGTGTGTTCCTGTTTGAGTGTGTGTGTGTGCGTGCCAGGACATTTGTACTTGTGTGAAGGCAGTAAAAAGGATATATCTTCGTGCTTCCAGTGACAAAACAGAACAACATTACAAATCATCAAACTAAGAAAGCAACAATAACAATAACAACAACAACATCGATAACGACGGCAACAATATGCAAACATTCGCTATTTACACGCTCCTGGGAGTGACCATCGTGATGGCCGTGGCCCGTGCCACGCCCACCCTTGGCGGCAACGACAACTCGGTAAGGTTTTCGAGAAATGTGTTTCTTGCAAAAAAAAATAATAAATACTGAAATGTCAACGATGAGAGTGAAAAATTGTACGGCAGTTCATGCGGAACGGATATACTTGCATTGACCACGACCGGGATAAATGCCTAGATGACAGAAAACAGTCTATGGACTACAATTCTTAAGTGTCACCCATTTTTTATAGTCCACCGAGAGCAGGCCATGTAATATAAAGTTCAAGCAATTGACAAATACATTCGTATCGGGGAAAGCAGCTAACAAAAGTGTTTATTTAATTGTTTAACTTTTGTTACTACGTTTCCACAGATAAACGGGGACTATGGCAACCGTAATGATGAGCAGATAATGATCAAATTGAATGAGAAGTGCATCCAAAATGACAATCACTCCTGCACTATGCTCAAGACAATTGTCTTCATGGATCGTCTCCTAAAGAAGTCCAACATTGATCTCAGCGAGAATTTCAGAGTTTCTCGCAACAGGTGAGAGAACATTTGCTCATTTAGGATCAAAAGCAGATTTAATGAACTGCATAATTCCCAGAGATGTGCCTGATGTCCCAGATGACCCCGAAGATGACTTGTTGCTTGCACGTGCCATGAACTCAGATGAAGAATCCTATGGATTGCTTATAGCCAACAAGCTGTGGAGATTCGTCCGCTCCCGAACACTTCGCTACAAATTCTCGGACAACGCTGACTTCGTGATGAGCAGCGAGCCGAAGGGCAGCGTCAACATTGGGTTCTCTGTGCGTCCCATTGAGGCACTGGAGGAGGGCCGTGGCAAGATGAAGAACATGGGTCCAGTGCTTATGATGGTGGCAGCCAAGACCGGCATGGTGGGTGCAATCCTGCTGAAGGGGCTCTTTCTTCTAGCCGGCAAGGCTCTGATTGTGTCCAAGATTGCACTTCTGCTGGCAGTTATCATATCCCTGAAGAAGCTCCTCTCGCAGAAGAAGACAATAGTGGAGGTGCCATCTCACCATGACAGCTACAGCGCCGGCTGGGCTCGTGCTTTGGACGGGTTTGTGGAAGGCTTGGCCGAAGTGCCGGCACATTTGCTGTCACAGGATGCACAGGACTTGGCGTATAATGCGCAGCAGCCCGTTAAAATTGTGCAATAAAAGATTAGACCTAAAAACATGAAGTACTTCTGCTTGACAAATATTGCATTTATTCAATTGAGAACCTGAGATCCTCGATTTAGATATAATTGTACTTTCTCTTTTTACTGCACTACTTCTCACACTCACCGTCGGAGTCTCTCTTTCTCTCTAGGCTCATGTTGCTATGCAACTACTCTCTGCAGCGCTTTCTAGCTCTCTCCAGCTCTTTCTAGTTGTCTCTTTCACTCTCTCTTTCTATTTTCAACTTAATACAATCGAGTTTTCTAAATTCACATTGACTCTATTATCTTCTCATTAAGTTTTCCTCTATTTATGTGTAATTTATATATATATTTATTTATTTATGCTTATATTTATTTTTATTACTTACTTAAATATGTAAATTTTATATCGATTACTAAATAAACCATAACAAATACATACAACAGATTAACATTTTCTGAGCCTTGTGTTGCTCAATTCTTTATTGACATAATTTTTTTTTAATTTTTGTAGCACTTTGTTGCTAGTTTCAGCTAATCTATTCTAAATGTGTGTATTAGGTCTCGTTAAACTATAACAATTCAATAAATAATATAAATAAATAAGTTAATTATGCTTATAAGCAGCTCAAAGCACTCCACATTGCCAGACGCGTGCGTCAAATCAGATGGTCATATGGCAGCAGAACCTCCTCACCTCCTCCTTCACTCTCAACGGTCTTTGGTAGCGGTTGGGGCCAAAGCTGCACTAATTGTCTAAGCTTCAATTGAGTTTTAATTGGTTCTTAGGAGCGATAAAAGGGCATCTGCGGTTGCACATAGTTATAGATGAACGGTCGTCTTGCTGGGGTTGCTGCAAGAAATGCACTTATCAATTTCAGATCACTCGACTAGCTTAATGTCAGTTCTCAATGTGCAGCTTATCAAATAGTTCATTAAAAGCCAAAATAAGTTTGCAATCAGTCAAGTAGATGAAAACTTTCGCTGACTTCTTATAGCCGCCTTCTATGCAGATTTTATGTACAGCCGCAAAGTATGCAACGATTTTGTATCTTAAATTCTGTGAAAGATTTAATTCATGTGTGGAAGTGTGAATGTGTGAGTGTGTGTACTATGTGAGTCTATTGATTGCGGTCTGCATTTAGGACATGAGTAAACATGTGGCATTTCCAATTTAAAAGTACATGTTAAGTGCTCGACGATGTACCTCAAATCGATACTTAGATACTGATTTGTTTAGTTGAGTATAGAATAATATTTCAAAGTTCAAAGATTGCGTGAAATTAAATACTAAGTAAATACTCTTTGAGAGCTCTGAGAAGTCACGTATGTTGTGCTGCCAGACAGTTTAAGATATAATATAATAATATATAATAATTACACTCCCTAGTAATCATCCTCATAATCTGTCTCTACGCTCGCCTCGGCCACAGCAGCAGCCACAGCCAGCCTATTGGTAAAGGCATAGCCAGGTGATCTACCAAAGCTAAGCGGCCTTTTAGCCCTGTCTATCTGAAACAAGGGTAAACCTGTTTTATGGCACCGCACATTATCCACTTACTCTTTGCTATCCAAGCGTCCTCACGTTTAATTTTGTGGCTCAGTCCACCGAGACCGGCAAGAGCGGCCATAGCGTGAGTATTGTTGTTGCCATCTCCCGACACTTGTGAATGCAAATGACTTTCTGCGCCAAGGCTTTCAATGCCGGGATGGCCAGGATGTGGCATTTGGCCACCACCAGCAACAGCGAGCTGATGCAGAGCGCCAGGATACATCTCGGGCGATAGCTCGGCCGCGTGCATGGGATAGTCCATTCCGTAGGGCAACATATAGGGTGTGTGCTCCGGATATTGGTACATCATTCTAAGAGCGGAATCAATTTGTGTTCTGCAGTGTTAGTGTTTAAGTATTAACTTACTTTTCGCTGGCATTATCCATTAGTTTCTTGATCAGCACAATGGCAGCCACCACAAAAGCTATTTTAGATAGAATAAGCGCTTTAAGCGTTAACAAACCCACAGCCTTCGCAGCGACCATTGTCCAGCCAAATGTTGTGGCTGCTAGGTACATGGGTATGTACATTTGGAACTGCTTCTTATCCTGATGCTGTTGACGACGACGACCGCCAAGTAGGCCTCCACCTCCGCCATCGCCGCCTCCACCGAGCAGGCCACCACCTCCGCCACCGCCTCCACCGAGCAGGCCTCCACCTCCACCTCCGTTACCCTGAAGACGTCCTGTGTAACAATATTTAAGAACCAAGACACGTTTTAGGCTTTTTGGCTTTAATGGCGCTCGTAAGTCAAGGATGTGGGTGAGAATTCCGGATTGGACCAAATCGAATTGGAAATAGGAGTGATGTGATATGATTGATGTTTTCAACATCGTCGTCTACGCTACGAGCGTCACACCTATTGAATATAAATAATAGCAACTTGGCCAACGAAGCATATTTATATGCGGCAGAAGGTCTGACAACGTTGGTAATGGAAAGATCCCATCGTATTTGACATGTGTTGCCAGTGGCCTATAGTTAAATGTCAATCGCATTAAGTCAACTGGCGGTTGAATGTGGACGGCATGAAAAATACTAACATATAGAAGTCAACTAATACAGCTGACACTTTAAATGGATGGGATGTGTGAGGTCCTGATTGTGATTTAGTTCTTATATTAGACGTTCCGCCAACCAAATAGAGGCAGATCAATCTAATCCACTACAAGTGCTCCCTACCTGTGCCACTCGAGGCCTTCTTCAACAGAGCCACCTCAATGTAATCACTATCATCTTCAGCCCGCTGCACACTGAACACCATTGGACCCACGGGCACCCTGATGGCGTTGCCACTAACAAAGTCCATGAAGCTGGATACTCCACGGCCGGTGCCCCATTTGTGTTTGTGCGAATCGCCCAGTGTTGGGAGCTTGACTAAATCAAAGAGTCCCAACTTGATGGTCTCCCCACGCCGATAGGATGCCACAATTCCATTGGCGACGCCATTCAGACAGCTCGCATTGTTAGCGCATTTCCAGCTGAGTTTATCTAAAAGGTCCGTGTTCTCCACACTCGCGTCAGGATTAATGTCTTGTGTAGAGGTTCCTTTGGTGCCGGACTGGGATTCCGTGCCAAGTGCATTGGTTGCCTTGGCCCCACTGCGTCTGTGAATCGCCGCAGATGTTGGCTGGAGACAGAGGAGCGACAGTAACACGCAGCTAGCGGCTATGTATTGCAACATGTTGATGTTGGTGTTTATTTTTGTGATTAATGTCTGATCTGCCGTCTTAACACGTTTTTAAAATCGAACACAACACAACACAACACAGCACAGGAAAAGGACGAGCACGCGGCGTATCCTTCATATGGATGTTATTCAAAAAGTTGGCAACTGCTGCAGCAAGTTGCAACACGCCGCTATAAAGACTAATTACTTGATGTAGCATGCAACTCAGTTTTATTGTTAAGCCAAGCACTTGCTGCAGCAGCATCCACGAACCAGCGACGTCGACGTCGGCATCGGAATCGGCATCGCAGAAACGCCTAGTCTATTTTACCATTGTGAACGACTTTGATACAGTTTTGATTTCAAGACAACCAACTGAGTGACGGCCATCGCTCAGCGGGCATCGTCATCCAATCGCAACGGCGAATCAAGTTTTCCACCATGGGGCAAAATCACAACTGCAGTCAGTAAAATCTTAAGAAAAATTTTGGAAAAATTCTGGTATAATGATAAACAACTTAAGTATTTAATTAATGAATCGGAAATACTATTTCCCTAAAAATAGTTAAATAGTTAACTGTGGAAACAGCTTTTATTAATTAAATTAGATCACTCAATTAATTTATTTTAATATTGTTATAGTCTTAATATTCAGCAGGCTTATTCGAATTAATCATTGATAATTGTATGCAACATTGGCAAATAAATAATTCAAATTTTAAAGTCTCTGTTTGTTCCACAGTGCAGCGGTTGCATTGTCATGCTTCGATCTCTGCGGGAGTTTGGAGTTTCCAGATGTGCAAGGGTTTTGCCAATTATGGATCAACGAAATATGGAGTACGTCCTGTGCTCCCCGCAATGTCAACATATATACATGTGCGTATGTATGCGATCAATGCTCTAATGTGGTTAATTTTCTGCTCATTAGTTTACGGGTAATTTGCACAAAACAATTTTGCAGACAAAAGTAAAAGCAAACAAAGCGATCACCGGCAATTAAGACAGCGGCAACAGGTGGTGCAGATGATGAAGTAGCTGCGGTTGAACTAAGCGGCAGAGGGGAGGGGGGAAGGAGCAAGCCACGTCGCCTCAATTGGCTGGGAGCAGTCAACAAGTGTAACAAAGCTGCCAGCACACTTAGATAAATGTGAGCACATATGTGAGCAGCATAAATAAATAATAAAAGAAAAGTGAAACGAACTATTAGCTCTCGTTTTTCATAAATAGCCGCAATATCGGCTGCTGTGGCGTCTCAGTTACATTCTGTTGCACACACACTGCGTGGGCTCTTCCAGGGGGTGGGAGGGTTACACACATATATGTACATATATATCAATGAATGCATTTAATGCAGCCCAGCTACTTTTGGTGGTGCATCTCGTCTCTGGCTAATAACGAATTCACTTTAGCAGTCACGCAGACTTGCTGAGTGCCCGATATAATTGCCACAACTTTTGGCGCTTGCCGCTTGCCGCTTGTTGTCTGTAATTTAGAGACAGTGGCAATCAGACCTCATCCATTCGCTCTGTGGCACCATTTTGCACCTGGCCAACTGGCTGATTTGTCTTTTTATCTATACCAAATTATAGCCATAATTCAGGCAGAGCAGCCTGTCAGCAAGCAGGCCAATGATTATCGGGTTGGCAACTCAACACCAAATCTACGCACTATTGTCTCCTTTACGGTCAATGGCGGCCGTTGACGGGTTGCCCACAAAAGCGTGTGTAATGCGAAGCGGTTTGCATGGTTTTGGGTAACAAGAAAGTGAAATGAACAGCAACCAACACACCAACAGCACCATCTCCACAGTGCAACAATGTCCAGTCTCTAACTCGCCCATGGCTGTGACCGTGCACGGCAAGTCATCGTCGTTTTGGAGTGGAAAGTAACACGGCGTGGCAAGCCGTCGCGGGCGTTGTCACTGCCATTGCTATTGCCACTGCCAGTGCCAGTGCCACAGAAAGTGGTAATCCAATACCAATGCTACGGCAATCCACTGTGTCAGCTGTGCGTGCGATATACTCAAACTTGTACTCTTATTCGTACTCGCACTCGTATTAGGTTTGTCTTTATTTTGTGTTTGTTGCAATGCGTGTGCACATCAAAAGTTTAATGATCCTTGACTTAAGCCGCAAAACGCAACCGGATCCACTTCAAGCAGGGCACAACCAGATATTTCACAATGTTGACATATTTTGCCAAGGCACCTTAAACCACCAATTATAATGAAAATGGAACATGAGGTTAGGGTAAGTGCTACTGTTAATTGAAGAAAAAAAATCCATAAAAAATGCCCTCTTTTCGGACTTTAATTAAAACTAAAATAGCATAAATAAATCACACTTTTATATTGCATTCCATCGTTCCTTTATTATAGTATTTCATTAGAATCAAGAAAAATAATAACTAAAATAAAACAATTGCTCTTTATAATTTATATGAAAAATAAATTATTCTCCTCAAAGTTTTATTTGCTTTAGGCAATTGCTGAAACCAGCTAACAAGTTGTATCTTTTGGTGTGTATTTGTTCCTTTTTTAGTCACTGTTGGAGCGTATTTCTGATTGCCTTAGAAACAGAACCACTGTACAAATTCGCCAAACTTGAATTGGCCAAGACCGCCTCTAGCTAAAATAGAAGCAATGTAAGTTGTATGCTATAGGAAAAGTACAATGAGAATAAATAATTAAATGCCTGGCAACATCCCAATTAAAAAATCTGCAAAACAAGTTTCAAGGGCTAAGGAGTTCAGCTGCATGAAAAGTTTTATAAATGAAAGTTTAAGTTCTAAACAGAATTTCTAGCTATGTGTTCAGTTCGTGTGTCTGCCACTTGACTACCGTTGATTATATTTACCTCTGGCTGGCAAAGAAAATTGCGAGGAAACGTGGAAAAAAATGCAAGTCTTTTGGTCTCGAGTGCCAATTAATGTAATTTAATACATATACATTATGTTGTGCTCGTATTAGCTTTAATAACTTTTCTTTTATATTTCTCTAATCGTTTGTAGTTAGGTAGGCAGTCGATATGAACGAGCAGCTTAATGTTGTTTTGTTGTCTACCTCATATTGTTATTGTTTTATTTTCTCCGGCACAAATTTCGCTGCTTGTTTATTATTATTTTATTGGATTTGGTATTTTGGTTTATTTTTGAAGTTACTGCGCTTTCGTGATGCTTCTTGTTTATTTTTCTTGACTGACTGATCGATTGACTGCTCCCAGAGATTCGTTTAATTTATTTTAATCTAATTGTTTTCTAATTAAATACATATGAGTACTCTCGCATTTTCTTTAGATTTCACCAGCTTGTGCCAATACAAACATTCGTTTAATTGCGAACTTGAATACGACTACAACTGCTGCGGTTTTCGTCGAATTGAATTTCGCATGCCATTCGCAACAATTACGCTAATTACTTTCTACTAAGTTTCACAGTTGGCCACAGGGTGTTTGAACCCGTCATAAGTCATTTTATTACGAATCTAATTGAAATAATATATATGGTGTGCTAATGCAATTCGAACTGTCACTTCGTCTAAAAATGTTGCATACTTTTGGGGTTGACTCTTTGTGGCAGCCTTTGAGGCGTCACTGCAAATGTTGTACATTTTAAAGTTATCTGCTTACAAAATAGTAGTAAGTAGTAGCTGTAATAAAGTAGTATATATACAATGGACAAGGCCATATCGAAGCGCTGGAAATCTGTCTTTTCAAGAATTTATGAAATCACAAAGGAACTGCAGGTCAGTACAAAACTAGTACCATAATTGAGTGATGTACTATTATGATAACTAAATTTCATCTTAACGAATAACAAGTTTTTCCAAGAACTAAGAAAAGCACTTCCTTACAAAAATACGAACATATAAAGAAAAGGGTACGTGGGAGGTTGCTTTCAAATTCAAAGGAAATAAAGATCCGAATAAATAAATCTGACTACTTTAGCATTAATTCTAAGAGCATATAACAATAAAAGGAAATTAAAGAAATAGGAAATTAAGTAAATAAAGAAATAGTAAAAGGAATACAATGTATTTATTTATTAGAAATTATTGCAGTGAATCAAATATTCCATTATGGTATGCCACGCATAATCTTACTTCACACGATTTACTACTGTTATTATTAATCAATTTATATTGTCTAACAGGGTGTTTCTTAGTAATGGATACCTCATTAGACACAGACACTTGCCCCCCACCCAAGTCGCAGTTGGGAATCCACTCAATCAATTTCATACAATGCACATTGCAGCTTATTGAAAGCAGTGCAAAGACTAGTTTCAGATTCGAACTTCAATCATAATGAGGAGCTTGATGATGCTGCACAACAATCAATTATAACAAGTTGCCGATACAACCAGAATAACGAAAACAACCACAATCACAGCCCCAACAACAACAACAACAACAACAATTGCTGCAACAACATGAATACAAGTGGTCTACCTGAATGAAGCCACAATGGTCGCACTCAAATAAATCGAATCGAGCTTTTGTGCGCTCAGCGCTTTCCATGGAAGAGCAACGGGTTCGCCTGTATCAACTTCCCCAGCGGCTGATGATCTGCTTCTGCTGGTAATGGCAATACCAACCAATACAGCGATGAATGCGAGATGGTAGATACTTTCTTTTTATTGCCATCGTTGCCATCGTCGTCATCGTCGTCGTCGTTGTCATTATCTTCATCATCGTCATCATCGTCATAGTCATCGTCAAAAGGCAAACGTAACGAGTTCAGATCAATTTTGGTTGACTTCACATGATGCGAGGTTCGAGCGCAGTTCAATAATGTTTCGACTTGACTTGTTTTGTTGTTGCGGATACAAATTTTTGTGATGAGAAGCTTAACATTTCCAGAAATTGTTGTGCTTGTATGAGTGTACTTGTATATATGTGGATATGTGTGTATGCTGCGCTAGTATTCGTTGTGAACAACAATATGTTAAATATAAAAATTAATACATCGAGAGTGAAAGTTATTGCTTTCTGAGCGAGACTTCGTCGATCATCATAATGATGATGCAGATGATGCTGATGATCAACGATCGACGATCGACGCTGTAGTATACTGATTTCTTTTGACACGATATTAAAGCTTACGAACTGAAGTCACGTCAATTTGATTAATATGTTGTGCAGTATTACAAAATAGTCGAAAGGTGTTAGCCAGCTTATGAAATGCACAGAGAAGATCCCGTCAGACGGCCAGCTGACGTAGTTTGCGTACAGTGTGTAGAGTGTTACGAGTTTTGGCCACTTGACTTGCTTTGCAAAGGTTCGACATATTAACCCCCGACACCAGCACCCCACTGTACGCTTAAGCGGTTCATTTTTTAATGAGCAGTGCGAACAAAACACGTTGAATGCCTCAAAAGAGTTCGACTTACATTAGGCGAGGCAATCAAAATATTTAGTAACTTTCGCTTTTCCTCTTCTATCTGGAGGGATGGGGATGGAGGTGGGGTTGGGGTTGGGGACACGCTCATCTAGCTAACAGAGCTGTTTAGGCTCAACTTTCTGGGGAGACAATTGTGTGAACCAACCGGGTCTATTTACCATGTAATCTATAAGGTGTGTGTTAGAAACAAACCTGCCGCACTTTGAGTATGTCTAATTTGTATAATTTTGATAGCTACCAAGTTGAGTGAGCCAAGTTACTGCTCCAGCGATGCGTAACCCACGGCTGTCTGTTGCCTGTTGCCTGTTGACTGTTGCCTGTTGTCTGACCAACTGACCGTTGAAATTGAAATTGAAAATTGCAACGGCCAGTGAAGAAGAAAATTGCAACGAAAACTCGAAAAACGCAAACTGAAAGCATTTTTACTTATTCCAAAGCCATTGTCTTACATTGTTTTAATTTTCCGTTGTGACAATTTGCTTTCGAGATGCTTGAGTGCCTCAATGTCTTGGCCTTGGGAAAGTGCTTCAGAATAGTTGACTATAAAATATGACCAGGCCATTGTCAAGGCTTTTAGTTGATCCGCAATTGCTTTGGCGACATGTGCCGTCCACTCTATCTGCTTACCCTGCTCTGCTGTGCGTTCCGAATCGCCAATGGCGAGTTGGAAAATTGTGGCAAGGAGTCGACAACGTTGCTATGTCGAGGCGAGCGCGCCGTGAGAAATGTGCTGAGAAACCTCAGTAAGAGTGATAAACCTCTGGTGATAATGCGAGGACTCGAGATTGTGCCACTGCGCAATGAAACAACTGGCAATGAGTTGGAGGCGCCATCAGAGACTGGCGCCGACACAGATGCAACGCTGCTGGACAGTCTAGCCATGTATTTGCGCACACATGAAGTCAATTTGAAGCTGTCAGACTTGCTGGATGAACAGTATGGAGGTGAAGTAACAGGTGAGCTGTGACCAGAGTGAAACAATGACAAAAGTTTGCAAATGGACTACGACAATTGTTGCCAACTTTCTGCATTTATTTAACTTTGTGGCTATCATAAAACATTTAAGGACTAAAGCTAACTTTGAAAAGTGCCTCCGTTGTGCCACAACCAAAATTAGTTTAGTGTTATTTTCAATCTACAATTGAATACTGAAATTGGTAGCCACTTGTTACGTTCACACATTGTCACATTCTGATTTCTGTACTCTAGTATAAACGAACACATTATCTGAAAACAACGCAGACACATAAATTTCAATGTTTGCATTGGTCCATTTCACAGAAGCACGCAAAAAGGACAAAGGACAGGGACTTATTCTGGCCATGGCTTTGATGTTTGGTAAAATGATGGCAGTCCTGGGTCTCGGCGGCATTGGTGCACTTGCTATGAAGGCGCTGGGCGTGGCAATGGTGGCCCTGTTGATGGCCGGCATGCTGGGTCTAAAGACTGCTGCTCAGCAGGGGCACGAGACGAGTCACAGCATCTCATACGTAACCGGAGAGGGGCATCATCACAAGCGACGTCGCCGGGCAGCGGACAACATCCAGGTTGTCACGGAGCAACGCCATCAGCTCCCTCTGCCGTACAGAGGATGGACTGGATACTAGATTGCAAACGGCGTATTTGAATATCTACTTGTAGTTGTAGTTGTAGCTTTATCTTTGACTAATTTATTGACATGCAACAAAGAGGCAGCTTGTTTAATTGATCGGAAAAGGGGTGTAAATGTGGCGCCAGCCTGGTTACCAACAGCCACGTTATCCGCTGCCTCCTGTGCGTTAGTTCATTCTTTGTTCATTATTCATAGTTGCCACTGTCGCAATGCTGCTGCTGTAGCTGCTCTTCGTTTTATGAAATTGGTGAAAGTTTATTTCAGTCCAGCTCGCATTGTGTTGCCAGCAGCAACATCCACAGCGACCAACCTACACACAGCAGCCAGCTTTCTGGCTGTGTGTATCTGTGTATGAGTCTGTGTGTGTGTGTGTTTGTGTGTTTTGATATAATTGATACCCTTGCGCAAGGCACAACAACTTAAACGACTCATTAATTTCGATATGTGCATATCTCATCGAAACTGACTTTGAGTAGAAACGTTTCTTTCTGTTGGTTCAATGACTTGACAGGCCATTTATTTGGTAGGGCATTCAGATGTCGGCCTGACACTTAGTTGGCTTGACGTCATGTTTATTATTTGTCTTTTGTCATTAATTTTCCCGATGATTGTATACTTGGTTATCGCTGCAGAAGATACGAGTATGCATAACTATGTAGTACCACAACAACGTTGGACAATAGTTTACCGGATTCTTGGCGGCGTTTCAGATTTCATCTGAAATTTGATTTCAAATGAATTGGATATATTGAATTTGCATAGAGCATTCGTTTTCCGGGCAACTTTCACTTTATTTTGGCAGCGCAACGGTTCTTTTTGGAGCCTACGCCGCAAACAGAGCTGCCACTGATTCGTAAGTGCCACAGGCAACATTAACAGCAGCGGGAACAGCAGCAGCGCAGCGGCAACGGTTACAGAGACAATAGCAACAGTAACAATAACAATAACAATAACAACAAATTACAAGCATGACAGACCTACATTTATTTTGGCCACGCTGCGTTCTGTTACACAATATCAATTAAAGCCGCAACCGCAGTCGGCCGGGGTACTTGAAAAACCCGTTAAGCTCTTGGCAGGGATACCAGAGTGCAACTTGCTCTACCTCGCGCCTCGAATCTTGAATCGCGGACCTGGCCAATGGCATCGACATTGGCACTCCGCTTGTAGCGTCTCCAGGTTGCCAGCTACTCGTTGTTCGGCATTTAACTTTCCCTTTTAAACGGCTTTTTACGATCTTGCGTTCGCGAGTCGCATTTTATTTGGACTTCGCTCGACTTTGGCCAGGCGTAAGCGTCTGCGTTTAATAATTAAATTACAAATTAAATTCATAAAAACAAATTTGATGTTATATTATTTATATATATGATATGACGTTTGGCAACTGTTTATTGTTTATATTCTTTATATAAGACCATGTCCATCTTAAATGAATGCCACGAGTAACGAAATTGATTTTCTAAGTTTCAGTCTTCAGTCGTTGATTTTGATGGCACATAATCTGGTAGGCAAGAAACCAACAACAACAGCCAGCAAAACATCGAGTTGACAATAAAACTTTGTGGCCTGATGATGATGGCAACGTGTCTGAATGCTGAATGCTGAATGCTGTTGCCTCTGGTCCACTGCATAAATGAAAGTTCATAAAGAAATTAGCTGATTAATCGTCGTTCGATGAGCTTGGAAAATGACCGGGCCGAACCGTTCGACTGACTGAAAGTGTCACGCAGCCTACATTTTTGTCACTGCTTCCACAAATTTCACTTTTCAATGATGCTGCGCAGCTGCTCCAACAGCTCCAACAGCTCCAAGCGGTCCAAGAGCTCCAGCAGAGCCAACAGCTGAGCTTGTTCCAGTGTGCTGCGTCGCCGTTTCAGATGTAAATTAATTTTTAACCCAAATACCGCAAATTCTTTATACGGAACGGCGTTGACTTTGTTGCCCCAGCATCAGATCAGATCAGGTCTGAACTGAGCTGACAGTTTTTTTTCCGTTTCTGTTTTCTTATATTTTAATATTATTACCTTTTTGATTATTATGCAAATTCACTTACAATTCAAATGATCAAAAAAGCGGAATAAGATTTCCATTTGCTGAGCAAGTTTATAGCTTGTGAGATTTTGTATATATTAAATTTACATTTTATACAATCGTGGGTGATTTTTAAGTAATTAGGTTAATTATCTATTTCAGAGGATTATTTGTGCTTGACTGAGATTAACTTGTGGTTAAAATTTATATTTAATACATTCTAATTAAATATGACAGGCAAAAATATTTTTAAATAAAATAACCATTATGCAATTGTAATCACAAAATATTTTCCTGTCTCTGCCGTTTTTTAAACCTGTTAGTAAGATACTTGACAATCACTTTTCCGAAATTCTAGTTTTATATACATTGATGAATTTTAACATCACAAGTTCAAATGAATGGAAGGAAAAATGATGAAAAATGAATTAATAATGATGAATTGACACTTCTAATATTATTAATTTATATATTGTTATTTGTTTTATGTTTGAAAACAACCACCGGACACTTTATATACACGAATAAGTTAAGTTCTTTAATCTATGTTATTACATTAATAATAATTCTTTGAATCGATTGTCAGTAAAATAATCATATTTATTGTTTGCATTTAAATTACCAACTCATGCAACTTTAAATAATATTATGAAGAATTGAAAACTAAATTTTATGTGTGCAGGCATTTATAGAATTTTCTAGAGACCTTCATTGCATCATCTCCTTTTCACTTTTCATACAAGTTTTGGTTACCGCAATGGAACTACAAGCTTCAGTTGAAATCATCAAAGCATCTCAATGCAAATTTAATATATGTTTATTCGAATATCTGATGTCTGCTATGGCTGCTGTATATGGCTTATTTCTGACCACGACTTTCACCGAGAAATTGTTATTTATTCATTAAATTTTTGCTTCTGCTATTGTTGCTCCTCCGTTGCTTTGGTTGTTTATGTTTTTTGTTGGTGTTCTTATTGCTCTTACTGTTGAATGTTGTTATATACCAACACACCTACATAGCGTACATGAAATATTTTTTGCATGAGGCCTCAATAATAATGCCACAAAAATTTAATGCAAAATCAACAAGAAACACGAAATATTTCGGTTGTCTGGACACACAAACACTAAAAACACACCCACAATGTGGCAATTGATTGGCAAAATACGCGCCAGTTGAAAAAAGATGTCAGCAGACAATGTGAAATTGTGCTACCGATTCGATCGCACCTGAAACTATTTATCTGTGCCGTTGTTTGACGCTGTCTCCATCGCATTTGGCTGTCATTTGGCCACACGGTACATTAACGGCACCGTTATCTCAACAACCTCTGCAACACCGACGTCAACTGAAACGAAAATCTTTTCTAATTAGTCGGAAGAGTTCAGTGATGCAAAGTTTTCCCCAGTTTCTTAATGTCGCTTTTGTTGGATATGCAAATTGACTAACAAAAAAAACTTTCTCGACCAAACATTTTAATTCTAATTTAATTCAAATACTTTGTTGAAACAGCAATGGGCTTTCTTGTGATAAACAAAACTGTATAACGAAACACGTCCATCTCTCAGTCAGTTGATAAATGACTTCCCTACACATTTTAGGTGAAATGAAAGTGAGAACATCTGCATGAACAGATGATATTTATGAACCGATACAAAACCCCTATCCATAAATAACCATTTCAACAATTTTTAAATCTCAGCTGACACTATCATCTCATTAAACATTTATCAAGCACGAACGTTAATGTTAACAGCAATGTTAGCATACGGCATCGTACCTTATCAACTTCCAATCTGGTTAATAATAAATAAAAATCATACTGCTTTTCAAAGATCAGTCTGAGCAAAAGAGAAACTACTCGTAATTACATAAATAAAAAAAAATCTTTAAAATTTAAAGTATTTCTTTGTCAGAAATCGGGTTAAGATAGCTTATTGACTTATCCTATCCGCTTAAATAGTAAATGCTAAATGATTGTCATGAATATGATTAATGATAAATTCAAAATATTTAAAATATTAAACAAATATCAGTAATAACATCTAATTTCAATCTTTAATATACAAATCAGATATAGTAAAGTTAGTAATAGGTGTCCTTGAACGACATGCTATGTATTTAGGTTTAAAATATGTTTACATTCCATTTTTGAAGTTATTTGAAATTATTGTTGATGAGATTAAATTATAAGTTTATTATTTGATTATTGTTATAATAAAATCAATTAATTTTGCCAATACAAATTGAAAACATTTGTTACTTACTATATGATTTTTATTAATTAATATCAGATGTTTTCTAAATGAATTTTCTTTCAAATAATTTTTCTAGCGGTGCCTTGTTTAAACTTATGTCTATGCATTTCTATACTGTATAAGGCTATGCTATAAGGCTCGTTCGACAACTTCTTGAGCCTAGATATTTCAAATGGCAATGCCAATGCTCGCATAAGTGTGTGAGTGTGTACACAATGTATGTGAGTAATTTGTGATGTAATGTTACTGCACAGATAATTTATTGTTATTTCTTGCCGAGCGTTTAACCATTTGGCAATTTGTTTGCTTTGCACTGCATTGGAATTGGCATTACTAGTGCCATTGCCATTGCCATTGCTGTAGTGTTAGCGTACAATTGGCGGCAGACACATCGTCCAATGCTCAACTACGGCGAAATTCATTCATAAAAACTGTCGACACTTGGCCAGCAGCTTTTCGCATGACTGGACATGGCTTAAGGCTTATGGCTTATGGCTGTTGGCCATTGGCACATGCCAGATTGATGGCGTTCAGCGCGTGGTCCAACATAAATTTGTAGTAAACGGATGTGCAGTTGTATGCGTTTGTATCTCTGTGTGTGGCGCGCACACTGAACTGAACTCATTTACATTTGAATGTGTGCCGATTGCTGCCCGGTGAAAATCAAAAATGAAATTTCAAAAAGATGATGAACCGATTTGCTTTGCTTTTCTCTTGAGCGGTAGCTGCGCCTCTTTTTGATTTGATTTAATTACGTTACGAAATGAGGGATGGGGGACGGGGTACCTTAAGTTTTACACTTTTACCGTTACATCTTCGCCATTGACGTCACTCTTATGCACACGGACACCAGAAAGCTGATTAAATTGTAGTAGCAAATAACTCATACGCACCATTGCAAACAGTTGAATGGCGCATAATGACGATGACTCAGTGGTTTCATAAGTTGCAGATCCGTTTGATACGAGTTAGTTGGGAAGTCAGTGGAGACGGGTGTCTGGTGTCGCATTCACCTTGAAATGCGAAACACACAAAGTAAAAAAGGCCACAATTGTTGACTTTTTCCACTAAACGACATCGCAGTGCGTGGATGTGACTTTACCGCGATGCTAACCATCTCATCCGATCCCTTCCCATCCATATAACATTCCATCCATCAGCAACTCAAACTCCATCATATATCGCACATCTCACAGCCAGTGGAAGATCTCATATCCGTTTTTGTTTGCTTTTCGTGTAATTTCTCTTTCATTTCACTTGAACAATTGAAGCGCACGGTTATTTGCACTTTTGCTCAGCTCAAATTGTTGACTAATGTGTCACAATTGCAAAGTCAGGCAGCGTTTTTATCTTATTAAGCCCTGGATAAGTGATTTCACTTATCTGCAAGCTGGATGCTTACAGGACGTGCGTATCATTCATTTTGATTTCACATTTACGGACTGACCCTAGACTCATAGAGTCTGAATGTTGTCATGGCACTCAGCCTCCTTTCGGCAATGTTCTGCATTTAATTACCTCATTTGTGATACAAATCACTGTTTATGTTGCATAATAAAAAACCCCCAGCGACATCAAAAGCAACAACAAGCAACACACACAACTATGAAGTCACGAAAATGAAAAGTAATTTCAAGGCGCGCACATGCGATAAACAAATCCAACTTGCCACCTACCCAACCCTGTCCCTGCCCTGCCCTGCCCAGCCCAATTCCGCCTCCGAAATGGAGAACCTAAAGCCACAAATGTGCTGAAGATGACATGCACTGACAGACAGACGGACAAACGGACGAGTCCAGAAGAAGAGGGGCAGAGTAACAGTAGTATGAAAATATAATACACACAACTTTCATTTCTTGCGGCAAAATAAAAAAACAAAAGCGTTCAAAATTAACAAAGGCAGAAGAAGAAGAATGTGGCAGATGAGTAGGGGTCTGGAGGGGCCTGTTGGGGACTAAGCGCTGCGCAGCACCTGTTTATCACCTCATGTGTTGTAATCTGTGTAGCTTCAGCTTCAGCTTCAGCTCCAACTCCAACAACAAGAATACCAATAACAATAATGCTAACTGAGGACGGAATGCTACAGAAGGTATTCACGTACGCACACATGTACTCATAAATATGACACTGAATGTGTTGTGTGTGTGTGTAGAAGCGTGATAGAGCGGGAGAGGGAGAGCGAGAGAGATGCAAAGGAGGCTGTGAGTAAAAGCAGATGGGCAGAGGCAAATTAATATGTATGCACACATATATAAATTTATGGATCGTACTTTGTATGCGAGAGAGAAAGAGAGAGAACGAGAGAGTGAGAGAGGGAGAGAGAGAGAGACAGACAACCTTGGTGCACACGCTCTTTCCCTGCAATGGAAACTTTCTCGCTCATCCGACTCCACAACACGACGCGACTTCGCGACGTTGAGCCCTAGCGAAGTCGCTGTCGCAGTCTCAGTCGCAGTCGTCGTTGACTTTCTTTAATGCGGAAGCAGAAGCAGACAAAAGCGCGTAAGCATTTAGCGTTGGCGTTGGCGTCGATGCCGATGCCGATGCCGAAGCCGAAGTCAAACTCGAAGCCGAACTTGATGCTGTTGCCGATCATTACGCTCATCTAATGCGTCTTCTAAGAGCTGATGCTGCTGCTGCTGCCGCTGTCGCTGCTGCTCTCTCGCTCAGCAATCAGTCGCACGTGTGAAGCTTTCTTATAGGGAGCGCCTGGCCCTCTCATATTTTATATGCGCTGCTTGCGTCGCTGTCGCTGTTTTGGTCGCAGTCGTAGCTGTGTTTGTGGTTGTGTCTGTTGTCTGGGCATTGTTGATTCTCTTTCTCTGTGTGTGTGTGTGTGTGTGTGAGTGTGCACTTTTTACATAATTTTACGTTATGCCGCTGCGAGACGTCCGTTAGGTTGAAAACTCTTTAAAAACAGCCTGACAGCGTCGAAAAATTATCAAACCGCAGCTTGTTCCATTCGAATGAACACACCAGTGATTTCGGTGGTGCCTAAGAAAATCATTTTAGTTCAAAACAAAAATACAACCATGAAGTTCTTCATTGCCACCGCTTGTGTCCTGCTTTTAGCATCCGGCATCTCGGCCGATCCTGTCAAGCCTGCTGCCATCGATGAGCAGCCCGGTGCATTTGCCAAATGCCTGGAAGCCGATTCCATCTCGTGTCTTCAGCTCACGGTACGGATTAACTAATAATCAAGGATTAAATATTACCCACGAACACTATAAATAAGTGGCACAGTGAAAGTGAAAACCAATTAAAATTATATCATCAGCTAATTGATAACAGACAGATATTAGCAAGGCATTCCGCTGTGCCCTTCAAGTGAAAGTCTTCTAAAGACGATATCAAAGTGCAAAGGATGCGCATATTCAAGTGAAAGTGTGCTAGCAATCGCTGGCAATACAAAATATTAATTAATGAGTGCCACTTAGTAATAGTATGTGAACAAGTTAAACAAGCCTCGCTAATATGTGATTCCCATTCTTTACGTGTCTCCCTGCAGCTCTTCCGCAAGGCCAAGTCTGTCTTCGACAACCCACAAATCGAAATCTTTGGTGGTGTCTCATTGGTCAAGGCCAATGAAGGACGTCAAGGCAAATCGTTGGACAACTCTTTGGCTGTTGAGGCCGCACCCACCGTGGAGGCCCGTACCGCCGAAATGGGCAACTACTTCATGGACAACGCCAAGAGCTTCTTCGCTGAGCGCTCTCTGAACTTCAACTTTGCCAATGCCGCTCGCAGCGTTGCCCGCGCCATTCCCGATGACATCAAGGCTGATCTGCGTGAGCTGGTCGTTGAGTCCCGTACCCGCAAGAAGAAGCTGTTGAAGAAGTTCCTCCCCATCCTGTTGGGCGTTGGTGCTAAGGTTGCCGTTCTCGCCGTTGGTGCCATCTTTGGCCTGCTCTTCATGGCCAAGAAGGCTTTGATTGTGTCCGTTATTGCCTTCTTCCTGGCTTTGGCTGCAGGTGCATCCAGTGGTTTGAGCCGCCTGGGCGGTTCCGGCGGCAGCGGTGGTCTTTTGGGCGGTCTCGGTGGACTGTTCGGTGGCAAGAGCTCCGGCACCGCTTCTGTCAGCTCTGGTGGATGGTCCTCAGGCGGTGGCTCCTCCGCCGGTGGCTGGTCCTCAGGTGGCAACTCTGGCTGGGATACGCATGGTGCCTACAGCTCGCCAGTGGCCCAGACCATTGCCTACCAGGGCTACAAGCAGGCCAGGCGGTAAGCACTGCGCCCCACCAACCCCCCACGAAATCCATAGAAATCAAAGCGTGACGAGGAGAGAGAACAATCGCTGCTAACAATGATGACCAATTCATTAATGTCTATATTTATATTTATTTATAAATTATTTATTTTAATTTATTTACCTAAACGTGAACGAGAGAGGGGCGGTGACCCCAACCATTTAAGTGCCTTCCTTGAGCAATCTCTCAGAGCAGAGAGACAGCCGATAAAAACACACACACCGAACACAAAACCAACACCACTTTTCATCTATCCACACACAAAAACCACAACAGTCAACCACCAGTCAACACCCAACACTCAACATCTACAACTACTCTATACACTCCCCACCCTAATTTCACTCTTTACTTACTTTTAACCAACTATACGCTGTACTCTACACTTTAATATCTTTTCTGTATTTTCACGGCTGCAATTTGATTTATGGGCACAAAATACTTGAAACTAGTCGCGCCCATAAATCAAATGCAGTCGCCTTAAATATCTATCTCTATTTGCCATCTTTCATCAATCTATGTTACTGTCTATATATCTATCTATCTATCTTGTCTATTTACTATTTCTATCGCTATTTCTGTATCTCAATGGTAAACTGTGTTTTCCTACTTTTACCGAAAAGAAAACTCAATCAAGCTGCAACATCAAAGAATCAAATAATAACTCCGAAAATATCAACAACTAAAACTCTTTCATTTCAACCGATTACCTATTTCTATTACCTATTTACTCAGTCACTCATATACTCATTTACTTATTTACTCATTCACTTATTCACTTCACTCATTTCCCTTTCAATTTGCATGCTCGCATACACTCTGTCATCTGCAGACATCACTCATACGCCTCATTGTTTGGGCCAGCAATTTGCATTTGTATGGCCGACAACTTTCATTTAATTCTTTGTTATCAGCCAAAAATCGAAGACAAAGACGAACAGCAAGCAACAAGCAACAAGGCCGCAAATGTTTTCTAAAAATTTCACCCACTTATTTTTGGTTAATCTTCATTTTTACTGCACTTTCCTCGGTTGTCTCTCTATCGCTCTCTGAACCAAGAATTCAACAAAGCAATTTGCTAAAAAAAAAAAAACAAAACAAAACAAATAAAACAAATATTTCGCTACGCGCACTTTTCGACTTATTCAAGGCGGTCCATGAAGCAGGTTCAATGTTCAATGCACTGTTTAACAGAAACTGAAATAGAAACAGAAACAGAAACAGAAACGGAAAACAACAATGGATGCTGAAGACGTGTATTTTGCACCTGCCTGGTTGCCATTATATTCGGCTGCCTATTGTTGGGAGGTGCTAAACAACAAATTGAAGAAAGTTCGAGACAGCAATTCCCAAAACCTGGCCAGGCAATTCAGCTTTACTAAATTTAAGTTAAGTTAACTGCAGCCGCCATAGCCAAGTTAAGCTGAAAACGGCACTTAAAGGCCGTCTACCGCTACTGCTGTCATTGGGTGCTTTACTTATAAATGTGACCCAGTTACCAGGCTGCGCACTTGGATGATGCTGTGCGTTCGCCGTTGTCCCCAACGGCTGCCGTTGCTACGTGCCGTTGACTGACTGTCAGCTCTTAACGTTTGCTTTGACTATGGAAATGGCTTTGGCTTTGACTTTGGCTTTGGCTTTCTTTAGGTAAATGTCAGCAATTAATGTGTCGCTAGCTGTGTCTGGCTTTCAAGCATACTATAGTATTTCTCTGCTCATTTGGGCCATCTCATCGTAAGCTGCTAGACTTGCTAAGCATTTAACATTTTGCGTTATTTGTTTTTTCTTCTTCATCTTATGTGGTTGTTTTTTTCGATACGAGTATGTTGCCTCTCCTAGCACTATTTCTAAGTAGCTACATGACCGTTTTGAGACACTGTTGCTTTTTAAGTGAAATTTGTTGATTTTGATGTTGTCACGACTGAAATTGATTGTCGCCGCCGATACAAACAATGCGTGGAAGTCACCAAATTCATTCCCTAATGTCAGTCCAGCATTGGGACTCACTTACAAGACCGATTCTGAAGT
The DNA here is from genome assembly GCA_018901795.1 of Drosophila sp. st01m. Taxonomy (NCBI): domain Eukaryota; kingdom Metazoa; phylum Arthropoda; class Insecta; order Diptera; family Drosophilidae; genus Drosophila; species Drosophila sp. st01m. The sequence continues at coordinate 5,715,068 of JAEIFG010001494.1, read as the reverse complement.
GGCATGGACTGTGCTGCATGCTGCGTGTTTATGTCGTTAAGTACAAGTGAAAGCTTATCTATGTGGAATATAATTCATTGTGATCACTGATCAGCTGTCCATGCTAGTGACGTAAGCAGCGAAAGACGATCAGATCAAATAACATAGCGATCGTTAAGTGTAGACTGAAGTAACAACAATTATAAATTTTAATTCTTGATGCAGAATAAACTTATAATCCAATATATGGTGAAAGTGATATTCCGTATTGAAATTGGTTAAGATTTGAAAGAGTTATGGCAGTTAGAAGTTTTCGAAACGTGTCAATGTTAAGGTGTGAAAAATTGAATAGTGAATGAAAATATTTGAATTTGTAAATTTCTTAATTTGTTTAATTTTGAATCAAATTAGAGGCTGAAACATGTTAAAAATGATAATCCGCAAATCGGATGAGATTTGATAGAGTTATGACAGTTGGAAGTTTTTAAAAACGTGTCAAGGAGACAGTTCGAAAAAAAAGAACCGTGATTAAATTCATGTTCTGCAAGGAAATCGGTTAAGATTTCACAAACGAATGCATAATTTTGAGATAATTATTTATGTAGTTCTCCTAAAAGTATGTGACGCACTGCGATCTCATTTTAAGCTCAGTTTGAAGTTTGTTGTCGACAATCAAAGTCACGGAAAGTTTATATGATCGTGACTTTCACAGAGCTTTCTACGACTTCCGCTCACTTGTACCGCAAGACACCGCTCAAAAGTAGTCAACGAATTACTAAGAAAAGTTAACATGAATATTACAGAGACCACTGTTAATCGGCTTAACAGAGTTGTATTAGACTATAACCAATATTGGGTTTGCAACACTGCTGGCCATACTGGAGTATTGATGAGCTTTTGACCAAAATTGGATGGTCTTACACTTTAAATGCTGTGCATGCGTGACTTTACCATTGCCTTTTATGGTCTAAACAACTGAATAGAGCATTAACACGTTGTCAACTGCAGTTGCATCAAGTGATTTAGTTACTATTGTGGTTAATGTTGTTGGTGCAGCTGTTGTTGTTGGAATTGGAGTTTGATTTCGTGTTGTCGTTGCCGTTGCCGCTGCCGTTAGTGTTGGTGTTGGGTTTGGTGCTCGTGCTGCATGTTGCAAGTTGCAAGCGGCAAGCTGCACGTCCCGTGCGCTTTTCCGGTTTGTGGTTGGTAGTTGGTGGTTGGCGGATGGCGGACAGCGGACGACGATCGGCGAATAGCGACTGGTCGTTCGCCTGGCTTGGTTGGGCATGGGTCAATGCACAGTTTGCGGATTTGGCTGGCCATTTCACTGCACAGGTATCAGCGGCCAGCTGCAGAGTGTGTGAAAGTGTTGCAATATACTCGTCCAATCAAACTATTACCAGCCAGCCAGAAGAAATTGAATATGTTTTAGTATGTGGGCTTTCGTTTGACATTGAATAATACCAAATACCAGCGTAAGTAAATATGCACTGTACATAACTAATTGCAGTTGCAGTGAAATGCGTTATGGATCTGGGCTTGGATCATATACAAATATTGAATGAGTTGAGTAAAGATTGTCCGGTTTGGTCCGAAACGGTGCGACAGGTCGCCAGATGTGTGAAAGTTGTCAGTTTGCCACTTTTATTGTCAACAAATTAACAAACATACAATACAAACGAATAAACTATCATACAGCTGATAATGACGATGGCAATGACAATGACGAACGCACAATGACCATAACGCTCTTGTATCGCATCAGTCAAGCTGGTTAATGATTACAGAGCCAAAGCGTGCCATGAAAGAGGCCGCTTGCGGTTGTTGCGGTGGTTGCGGTTGTTGCTCGTGTTGCTGTTGTTGCTGTTGTTGCTGTTGGCCAACAAAAGAACAAACGATGCTAGCAACGACAACCGAAAGTGAAATGCCATTTTGGTGAGTGTACACACTACTTGTGTGTGTGTCTGTTGATCATAACGATGATAATGACAATTTCTGTAATGAAATGCCTTGAAAGTGAAACCTGTGCAATTAAAAGCAGAGCGGGCAGCTGCCACGCCTACCTGCCCACCAGCCTTTGGCTTTCGCTTCTTCGTTTTGCAGCCATCTGGAATTACACAACGTGGGCGTGGCTGCACAAAAGGCGAGAAACATTTGCATTTCTGCGCTGGTCTTTTTATTTTCTTGAATTTTCGAAATTAAACTTGTAGGGGAACTCGACTTGAAGATACTCTAGATCTTTTTAATAGTTCGTTAATAAAAAATAGCTTTTATATGTCTGACATGGAAATGTCTACATTAAACACAACATTTTGACCTTATAATACCCCGTCGCGCACTGGATGAGTACAGGGTATACAAAACTAAAGCCCGAAACACAAGAAATGATTATGAAGTGGAAACTCTCACTTTTACGATTATTTTTCTTCTACATAGCTTTCGGTCCTCATCGTCATTATTGCTGTGCTTGTTGTGCTTTTTGTTGGCTATATTTTCTTTTGTTATTGTATCTTATTTCTCATAATGATAAGACTTTCGCAGTCGCGTCTGGGTTTCATCTCAGCCAGAAAACAAGGCATAAAAGTCAATTTTATGCTCAGTTTTTGTTGCTGATTGGAGCGATCGTGTCATGAAAGTTGTTGACTCTCTTCTGCCGATTGCCGACAGATGACTGAAGGCTGAAGCCTAAAGACTGAAGATTGACGACTGCCGTCTGACGACTAATATGTTGTTTGGAGCAACACTAAACATCTCAATTAGAAGTTGTAATTTAGGGCCAGAAATCTAATCATCTAATGTGGGTCACGCCTTTCTCTGCAATTGAAAATCGCATTTATCGCATTATACTAAAGTGATGCGTATCTCTCTGATACGTCGGCAAAAGGGTTCGAAGGCATCGACGTCTTCGTTCATTCAGCAGTTGTGCCGAGCACAACCCACCTGAGAATTAATAATCTTCAAACTGTTGCCTCCGTCTCTATGGTTTCAGTTTCGTCTGTGACTTTAGTTTAGCTTTTGCCCCTGGCAGCACGCGCTCAAAGTTGAGTCTGCGAAGAACGCAGAGTCAAAGTTGGAGTCCCGAGCGGAATTTTTCACAATGTCTATGACTATGACTATGACTGTGTCGCTGACTGTGGCTTTGTCTATTTTTAATTCGATTGACATTGTTGTTTTGGTTTTTGTGGACATCTTAGAGATGTTTTTGTTGTTGTTACATGGTGGCTTTTTTTATTTTCTTATTTGGTCAATTTTAAGTTTCTACCATATCTTTGACCATGCAGCCGGCCAAACGAGTTGCCGTTGCCACAGTAACGGCTAAAGAAAGTGCTGGAGCCGCTGCTTGACTCTGGATTGTTGTTGCTTTAGCTGTTTGTATCCGTTTTTGGTTCGATTTATGCCATTTGATAAATCAGACAGACACAAGTAAGCGACAAAAGCAAAACAAAAGACGAGTCCGAGTCGTTCAAGTGTTGAGTTCATTGAGTTATATGGGTCCAAACTGAGTTCCAGATCCATTACATACATATACACATTCTGTATGTGTGCGTGTGAGTGTGTATGTGTGAGTAATGTGTAAATGGCTGACCAGTGGGGAGTGCCATGGGTGAGGCATAAAATAAATCGCTCAGATTATAAGAAAAATTTCACTTTCTCAATGGTTTACAGTAATTTATAAATATGGAATCATGGGCGGCATCATCACTATAAAGCCATTGGCCTCGGCAGATGGATAAACAATCCCGATCGGACTACGCCAGAAAGGAATCAGAAAAGTTATACAAATGAAGGGCAGCCTTAGGATTTTCACATATTATTGTCTTCTGCAGGACCAACTTAAGCAACATATGTAAAAGTAAACAGCCATGAGTGAAATAATATTAATATACACCATTAAATGATCAGAAATAGGGTATTTTGTGACATGTACAACGTTTACGCTTATAGATAAACAACTCTCATTACGCATACGCCTCGTAAAATAAAATTGCTTTATAATGTTTGCAGTTGTGATGCATCTCGCATTTTCGACATAGTCGAGCAACTAACTTATTCATTTTCGGCACACGGTAAGCAGGAAGAATTAAATGTCGAACAAATATGACAACCCAATTAAAAATTAAATTCCAGCTGCTCAAAAATAAAAGTATGTACGTTTTATTTATTATTGATTGAATAATTTGTTACGTTAGTGAAAAGAAGTGACAATTGTCATTCTTCACCAACAAAAATTAATTTGCAGCCTAATAATGACCTTTTTGTTTATCCGCTTATCCGCTGGAAAGTTATGAAGAATATGACAGATAGGATTTCATTCCCAGCGTAACTTTCATCCATAACTATCGACAAATAAGCCCCTGTTTACAGATTGGTTTGTTGTTAACTGTTAGTAAGCTGCATTTTCAGTTGACATTGAGCAATCGATGGGTCAACTGCATCAATATTGCGCAAATAGAACCGCTTTTACTAGCTGAGAGAGCTGAGGGCAGTAAGAGGTCAATGTTGTCAAATTTTGATTTATAGCTGCATAATACCAAAAGCCTCAGATGGGGTCAAATATGCAATTTGCGGCTGCTCTGCACACGACTAATATGTATAATCCATTAATCGCTCTGTACAGCGACATGAACACGTTTGCACGTGTTGTTTAACATAAGCTTTTAGCCAAATATCTCTTAGCATTCCAATTATGTGCAACAATAACAATATGAGCCATCAACAGCAACAACAACAACAAGCAGACAAATTGACTAGCAATGCATCACCAACTGCAGATACAGATACAGATACAGATACAGATCCAATACAGATACTCTACGGTACGGTAAGATACTCTCATATAGAAGTGAGGTGTGTGCAACTTGGGAGACTTGAGCTTCTCTCTACCTCACCCAGCATTTTTCGTCTGTTTGTGTATTTCGCACGGCTGTGAGTGCAAAAACTTTCACTAAAGCTGATTCGAAGCGGACGACGCGGAGTTGTCGCTGCTCCTGTCAAAAGACCTGCTCACGCGCACTTCATTATGAGCTGTAACGTCATCAAGATGATGCTGGCCAAAGCCATAAGCCATAAGACATAAGCCATAAGCCGCACAATCGTCACGAAAAGCCATCAAGTGCCACCTTCGAGTGTCGACTGGACATTGACACTTGTTCAGCAGTCAAGCGGGCCGACCGGACATAGTCACGGGCATTCGTTCCCGCGTCCCGTTTCCGCACCTCTCTGAACTATGGACGGTGGATGCTGGACGGTGTAAACACTATACTTTCATTTGGCAAATTAATGTCTTCACATTTTGTGGCTGGTCAATACTGAAGTGGGTTCCAAAGATGTTCCTGGAAAATGACAATAAGCGATGTTGACAATAGGTTAACATTGTCACATTCGGAGGAGAAAAAAAGTAGGAAAAACGAACTTACAGTTGACTAACTTGGCCAACGCTAGTTATAGATTAGTTATAACTTTTAATTAACCACCTTGCAATGCTGTGGAAATCAATAAAACACGCTCCAATTGTTGACTCTTCCAATTGATTGGGCCACAGACCAACCGGAAATACCGTTTTATCAATTATTAGGAGTTCGCAGTTCGAATTGGATGCCTAAATCATTAGAGACTCATTTGATCAGCCTGGTTGAGTTGCTTTTATTCTTGTTGTTGCTGCTGCTGTTGTTGGCTGCTTTGATTGTTATTCGGGTTGAAGTTTCCGACCGAAATACCATTGAAAGCAAAAGAAGAAAGTTGAACAATGCTCCGTCTCGGAATGCCCACTGAGGCTAGAATTTGCCCAGTCTTTATTATTAAGTTTATTTGGTTAAATGGCCTTTTATCTCACTTAATTTAATTAACAGCGTCGTTTAAAGTTTCAATAAAAAAAAACAAAGCTTCAAGTAAAAACATGAAAACGAAGATTGGTCAGAAATTTCACTTTAAAGAATGCACTAAACCAAATACTCAACATCCGGCCTGGACCTGGGACCGGTCCCGGTCCCGACTTCAGCAATTTGAGCAGTCCTCGAACGTTGCTTCCCCCTCCGGGCCGCAATCGTTGCATTATTTATGATGCAAAATGGGGCGCAACAACAGCAACAGCAACAGCAACAGCAACAACAACTGCAACAGCAGCAACGCCCTTGATGCTGTAGCTGCTGCAATTGCGTGAAAGTCGCGGAAGCTGTCAAAGACTCGAGTTTCAAAGTTATCCTCAAAAGAAAAATATGAAGAAAACAGTACAGAAAAAGCGAAAGGGCTGGACACACGTGTGCCGGCAAAGATCGAGCCATAAAACTGCAATTTTGGCAAGTTTCTCAAGCTAAGAGAAACCCTTTCTCTTTCGAAAGAAAGCGCTTTTGGTTGGGGGCTCAGTTTCGGGCTCTGGCTCTGGCTCTGGTTTGGATACGGCCTGGTAGCCGTGTGAATTGCCAAAAAAATAAAGGGAAAAAGTAAAAAAGAGAAGTAAATTCACCAAGTAACTGCAGTCGAGTGGTAAACAGTTTTTCACAAATTATATAACAGTTGTGTTGAGAGTTTCGCTTTTCTCGGCAAATGTTGCGCCATCATTTGCTTACACTTGGCCATCAATTATTCAATATCATGAATAGAGTCTAACACAGCTAACTTACATAAAAGATCAACTAATAACTTATTAAGTAAATGCTGCAATAAAATTGTCGTTGCCTCTCAACGCTCGTGTGTCTGCAGCTTGCTGTAAATATCGATTATGTCCGTTGTACGATATTAGATAATAATTTAATATGTAGCATATTTGTATCTACCTACCTGTATTTGTATCTGTATGTGAATATGTGTCTTTTCATGCCGGAGATGCATATTAGCGAGCCAATGTTAAGGCACTATGGAAAGTGAAAGTGATGCTGAGATCCGAATTCGAATTCGTGCATTTATAATTTGTATCTTGTATCTCTGCGACGCGCCACTTCGCGTTGCAAGGCGTTGCTAATATGTTGAAATATTTATGCTAATCAACATGGCAGGTTTGCTGACCAAACGATTACAAAAGCAACTGCTAATTTCTATATTTCATTCCACTGTCTCTGTCTGCATCAAAGAGTGACCCCGAAAGGGGTCACCACAATATCCAAATACTTATTTATATTACTTCGAATAAGTCTGCAATCAGATTTAAGTTGTGGTAACCTCTTGATCCCCAAAATATATTTAATATCAAATGCCCTTAAGTATGTATTTCAATAGGTATACAAACAACTCGATCCAAAATATACAAATTAAGTAAGTCTCTCAAGTGTGACTTCTGTAGGCATCTCTAAGATTTCAAGGGCATGTAAAGTTCGTTGCAATGCAGTGCACGATTTTTGTTTAATAAATAAAATAACTTGGCAAAGGGAAACGTGGCGACGTCCACTTGAATGCCGGCTAAAAGTTCCCAATTAAGCCATTAAGTGGAAGTTGGCAATTGTAGTTTGTTTAGTGTTTTCACTCTGATATGCGATGCAGTGGCATCAACTTCATTATTGACAGACGCAGCATCATTATCGTCTTTTGCATCAACACCCACAGAAAGTGCTGGCCCGGCACTCACTCACTTACTCACTTACTCACTCACTCACTCACTCAGTCAATCATTCATTCATTTATTCATTCAAGCAGTTTTTTAGCTTACATTTTGAAGTTGCAAAGTTGCACGCGCTTCGCTTGCTTCGGTCACAAGGCGGTGAATGTTGTCTACGAAAAAGGAAAATTAACGTTGAACTTTCTTTTTTTTGCTGCAGCAGCAGCAACAATAATATAAATAAAATATGTACTTCGCTTGTTGTTGCCACTGCCTCAGTTGTCTGTTGTTGTTGTTGTTGTTGTTTTTGTTGTTGCTGCTGCTGCTGCTGTTGCTGCGGCCTTAAATGTATATTCACATTTGGTTTTTATGGTCTCACAGTTAAAACTTGTTGAACTGTTATGAATTTTACTTTTGGTTTTCAAAGCAAAACCAGAAAACCTGTTGATCTGGCCCGCCAATAAAAATGACAATAACTATAACAATAACAATAGAACAAGAAGCAATTTACTCTACAGTCCCAGGCCATGCCCAAATCTCGCCTGTTGATGTTGTTGTTGTTGTTGCACTTATCAGTTAGGTCTCAATATGAGGCCAGTGCCCCAATGCAGTGAAAGTGTCGTTTCTCATCTTTCTGCATTTTGAAAATGAAAAAAAAATAACAACAAATGGGATACCAAAATTAATTAAATGTCAAATAATTCAACATTCAACATCGTTCGACGGCCCCTTGCAGATTTGCATCCCTATGCAGCGGACCCGATGTTGCATATCCAATACCCGATGCCGACTCGTTGTTTAAAATCACGCAATGCGTAAGGATGGCGATGGCGATTGGCAACGGGGCTTCCCCCGTTCGAGTTGCATACAAAATCGCTTTCACTGTCGCTACTTTGGCTGATCTGGAAAAGCGTTTTCCCACCATTTGACGGTCTTTTGTTGTCGTTACTGCGACTGCTGGTTCGGACTGCTGGTGCTGCTGCTGCTGGTGCTGGTGCTGCGCCCATTCATCAACTCACATTTATTGCATTTTCATTGCATTTTCACACATTCATAATTTGTTAATTACCGACATTCAACACTTTCTTGAAATGTGCCCAGCTACTATGTTACTTATTTGTCTGTATCCTGGCCAAAGTTATTTGTTGTTTCAGTTGTTATAAGCTTATAAACTCTCTTTTTCCTGATGACTTTCATTTATGCAGTTCCTGGCCGTCTATTTGCACACTTTTACTTGCCGCATATACCCAAACCATTGACCATTGGCCATTGGCCATTGGCCATTGGTTACCAGCAATTGGCTAGTGGCTACTGGTCAATGTGTTTGCTCACAAGACTTTCGGCACACTTTGTGAGCTGTGCCGCTGTGAGTCAATAACTCAGTGGGCAGCAACTGCCAGCTGTTTATTTGAATTTTGTATTTTGTATTTTGTATTTGACAACGCATAAAATATGCACATAAATTATTGCAGTAATGTGAGTAACAGATAGCTGAAAAAGCAACAACAACATTTAATGAAATGAGAAAAGGGCGCACAACGGATCGCTGCATGCCACAGAGAAGTGTCGCAACTTTCCCTTTTGAATGTCTTCGATCGAGGTTATGATGATTCGAATTGATTATTTTCGATTGTTTGGCCTGCCCCACATTTCTAACTGGTTATCTACATTTTATGTAACACAAGTTCTTATGGGAATCCTTCATGAACAGTAAACAGTGATCACTGATTAGTGATTAGTGATCAGTTACCAGATCACAATCGTCAGCACCTGTTGCAACACCTGCTAGAGACCTGTCACAAACAAAGTGTGGCATCGTATGCTCTCTGATTAATTGAATTAGAAGGCACATTGTGAAACTAGAAAGGGAAATGCTTTTACTTCGGTCATGACAATACAAAGGATTTCAATTTCAATTTAAAAACAATTAAGATAACGATTTTGAGCACATTGGGTAAAAGTAAATAAGTTGCAGTGATATTCCCACAGTGCACCAGCTCCAGCCTCCACCTCAAAACTCACTCTCTACCTCAGCTTGAGCTTCAACTTAAACTTCAGCTGTTTTTGACAACGTTACATGAACTTCAAGCGAAAGCAGCGCAATGCAAGAGACGATCACTGAGCATATGGCTAACAAATTGAAGTAACAATGCTTTTCCAAGCCGAGCAGAGCCGAGACAAGCCAACCAAAGTCAAGCCAAAGTCGACGGCAGCGCGTTACCGTTGGCTGGCAAAACGAAAGACTTAAGCGAGAAACTTGCGCGACCAGTTCTTGGGGCGAGCAGAAATGCTTTCGTTTGCCGCAGCTAGGCAGCAGCAGCAGCAGCAGTGGCAGCAGCGGCATCAGCGGCAGCAGATGAGCATGCCGCCTATATAAATTGTCGTGAGCATTGGGAAATTGTATCATTTCATCCTAACCCGTCAAAGCAGCAACACAGCAGCCAGCAGCGTTGTGTGGCATAGTGCAAAACTCAGCTCCAAATCAAAGTTTAAAAGAGAAAGTGCGTTTTGTCGATTTGTGTGCGGTACAAAAGCCAAAAAGTGCTCAGCCCTTAAAGGACTATACAAGAACAAGTGTAACAATAACTACAACATAAAACCAACAACCAATAAAATGGCAAACAATAAAGTTATTTTCGGTGTCTTGTGTTTGGTCACACTGACCGCTGCTCTCCCAGCCGAGGAAACGCGCGGACATGCGCGCAATGCCATCGGCGCTGAGAACGATATTATGGATAGCATCTATAGCGACTGTCTACGCAAGGATTCGGTGTCGTGCGTCAAGTACAAGCTGTTCAACTTCGTCGACAAGGTGCTGGGCGCTCGCGACCAGTATGCGCTGACTGAGGGCGTGACTGTGGTGCGTTCCTCGGATGCGCCCGTCCAAGAGGCCGCTCGCTCCATCTCTGGCGATGAATCGTTCGAGTCACTGGCACTCAATCGTATCAGCAGCTTCCTGAACTCGCACACCATCAAAGTGGAACTGAAGGGAGCCGACATTGTTCAAGCTGTTAGCTCGACTGGACGCGCTCTGGAAGATGCCTCCGAGTCGCTCTTTGGCAGCAATGACCCCAATGCGCCTGAGGAGAGCCGTGGCAAGAAGAAGAAGGCCGCCAAAATCTTGGGCCCCATTCTGGCTCTGGTTGCCCTGAAGGCCGCCGCTCTGTTGCCTCTGCTGCTCGGTGCCATCGCTCTGATTGCTGGCAAGGCTCTGCTCATTGGTAAGATTGCTCTGGTGCTGTCGGCCGTCATTGGCCTGAAGAAGCTGTTATCACAGGAGAAGCACGTCACCTACGAAGTGGTCGCCCATCCCCATCACAGTGCCAGCCACTCTGTCAGCCACGACTCTTATGGCAGCGGATACAGCGCCGATGCGGGTGCCTCCTCAGCCTCATACGGAAGCAGTGGTCATGGTGGCTGGGGACGTTCCATCGATGCCCAGGATCTGGCCTACGGTGCCCAGAAGCCTCAGGCTTAAGCGGAGATACAGTCAAGAACCATTCAAACCACTCAAACCATTCAACCACAATCACACGAACCACAACAACCACTGAAGTGAGCGACATCGCTCACACACAGACTCTTGAAGAGGAACACATATTACTTATCGTTCGTTTTAATTATTTATTAATATAATTTATTTTATTTATTTTTTCACAAGAAAAACGCAAAGTAGCGCACACTGAAAAGGAAACTAAGCGATAAAGTAAACAAATCACAAAAACAAAATGACAAAACAAAATCTTAAACTAAACGACATCGTAGCGAAAAGAGAAAGAAGATGAAAAATGCAAAAAAAAAAAAAAAGAAATCCAGAGCCGATTTAGGTTTGTAATGCTGTGTGTGCGTGCATTTAGTTGCTTTATATACATGCATTCATAGACACATAGATACTTCGATGTATTCATAACTTTTAAAGCTAAAGATAAGTTTGTAAAAAAAACACAAAAGCGAGAGTTAAAGTCGGTACCTTATGCAAAATGTTTCAAATACTCATAAGCCCAGGCGGCGACTTTGAGCAGCGTCTAGCCTTAGGTCTAAGCTCGCACAAGGACTCCCCGAAAGCTTTTCTACAGCACACACACACACACACACCCACAAACAAACACCACATATAGATATACGTACATACATACATACATAATCACCGTATCTATCTATCGCTGTTTCTTTCAAACGCACATACTTACATAAATCACAGTCTCTGAGTTATACATTCTTTATAGCTCTATCATTATCTATCAATCAATCTATCGCTATCTCTGTCTATCACATACTATCACTTACTATCAATCTAGAGACTATACCAAAACTTTGTTGGTTGCCATGCAACTGTTTCAACGTACAAATTTTGATCTATCTATCCAACTAATGCTATGCTCTATCATACTTTATCTGCTTTATGCTATCCTGTACTCTATACATGCAATTCTAGTCTTACATTACAACAACAGCAACTACAGCAAAACAACAACAGCAAGCATGCCTACTACTAGCTTTAACTCAACTAAATCTATATCTATTTCTAACTGCTATCAGTATCTTTCACACCATCTACCTATCTAAACTATCCATCTATGAATCTGTTTTTCGAGTCATAGTTTTGGTCATATTTACGCCATAACTTGCCATAGTTTTCTTGCCCCAATGCACACAAAACTGAACTGAACTCATTTATAAACTCAACTAAACTATAACTTCCATTTCTATTTCCCACTTAACTCTTCAACTTTCTCACTACATTTCACGTGTTCATTTCTCAGCATCTCTCACAATATTTCCTTTATTTGCTGTCTCCTTTCTCTGTATCTTTCTATAACTATATCTATCTCTGCCCTTTTCCTTTTCTCTGCTACTATTTCTGTCTATCACTAACTCACGCTCTCACCATTTCTTCAGCTCTGTCTATATGCATCTGTCACTTTCAAGCGCTCTACTTTCCAAAAGCACGCACGTACGTTCTCTGTAACCATAGTTCACTGTAGTAATTTATTTGTTTGTTACTCATACAATTGTATTTGTAATATCCACGATTTGTTCGGCTCCTGTTTGGCATTATGATTTAAACTTATTTTTAATATACTTAAAAATATTTGTTTAAATCATTTTAAGAACTTCAAGTCGTCAACTTTTATTTAAATACATATGCTAAGCAGATTCGTACGGCACTTTCACATTAAGAACTACAGCGAGAAGCATAGAATCTGCAGATATGGGCAACTCGATGAAGAAACAAACACATAAATCACAAATCACACACAAAGAATGTTAATCTCTTTTATACAGCATATTTTCTCTGTAATAAATGCATGTCATTAAAGAATGAAGAAAAAAATTAAGTACAAAAAAAAAATGAAATAAAAATAAAAACAACAACAGCAACATGAAAATAAAACAAGCAAGGAAGATTAATAAATAAAAAATCTATGAAAATTAACTTTGCATTTACTATTATTCTTTGGATGGGTTGAATGGGTGAAAGCGAAACAACAACAAAAACAACTTTAAGATTGCCATTTCGTATACAATATACCTTGACATTGTGGTGATCATAATGGTTGTGCATAATGTGGCCAAGAGCAGATCTTGACGGCTGTTGACAGGTCCATCTTTGGTAAGAATACAAGGCAACTGCTTTCATTTAAAGTGAAATTGATTTGCGACCCAGTTGACTAAGCGAATTTTAAAGACTTATTCGTTAAGAGGTGTAAATAATTATGCGTTTGACCAAGCCAGGCAGCACACAAATATGTGGTCGAAAGTGTGCCCCGCTGGCTACCGTTGTGGCTAAAACTGTCGGCAACAGACAGTGAAAGTAAACAGTTAGGCAACGGCAACAGCAGCAACAACAGCAGCAACAACAGCAGCAACAAGAAAATCAACAAAAAGAGCAACAGTAAATGCATTGAAAATGTTTAGTGAAAAGCTGTAGAAATGCCAGTTTATGGACATGGTCAAAATCGTTTTTGGGTGATGAACGAACGTTTGGGGCAAAAAACAAGTCAAGCTAACGCGCATTATTGCCAACAACTCATTCGACCAGTCACATAGCTCAGGTGTTTACATAGTAAGCATTAACCAGCTAAGTCTCTTAAGAAACCATCTGCTGAATTCAGCACAAAATGTCTATTAAAACTGGGAAATTATGTGACACCGAAAGGCAGACACAACAACAAATACACTAACAATAACACAAACTTGGCTTACTTTTGACATGTGGGCATCATTAGAATGTGGGTCTGATGACATGCTGGTTGTAGGGCCCTTCCAAAATGGTGTTGCTTTTATTCGTCTCTCATTTCATTATTCTTTTCTCTTTACAGCTCAATTGAGAGCTTTTAATTCTTTGACCTTGAATGTTTCCCAACATCTACTTTGACTTTCCTCCACTTTCTAATATCTTTTTGGCCTTGGAATATTTACTTTGTGTAGGGGACGTAAATTATTTGATAAGCATGTGGTGTTAAAGTGCTTTCTACTTTCATTGATCAGCACTTTATCTATTTCTTCAATTTTGTTGGCTTATGCAAATCGAAATCCCAAAATGAAAGCCTGCACATGTGATTTGGAGCGAATTACCGTTGTGTGGCTGCGGCTCAAGAGTGCCACTACAGAAATGTGGTTGCAGCTGTACTATAAGAAAAACTGGTGCAAAAAAAAACTGGCTACCAATTTCACATTCTGAAAACCAGATAAAAAGCCACAAAATTTACAATAATTCATAAGCCGGCAGCGAATTTCGAATTGCGCATACACGCTCCAATGAGAGAGATAATTCAGGTCTCTTTCTCTGTCTCCTCCGTCTCTTTCTCTGTCTTTATTTTCTTGAGTTGAGAAGCATGCACGGTGTGAGTATTTCAGTGCAGTGCCCAATTTGGATGCAATTTCACTGTCAACGGACCTGAGGCTGAACCACCTCGATGCCAAGCTGCTGCTTGTTGCAAGGGCGTCGACGATGTTGCATGCGCAATGAAAACGAGTTTGTCTCGGGATCATGCTCCGAGTCTGACTCTGGTTCTGGCTCTGCCTCTGTCTTTGTCTCTGGGTCGGGTTTAGAAAGCAGGTCAGCAGAACAAACGCCGACCAAAAGACAACTTGATCTGTCGGCCTTGCATTGCGCTTTCCAGCACACAAAACACAAAATGCACCTGTTTGCCCAATGATAATGTTAAATGTTGTGTTGTTGTCATCATTTTCCACTCCAACAAGTTTTCCCACACTCGTAAAACACGCATTAATTTATGATTGTGGTAATTGTTGTTATTGTTGTTACTGTTGTGGCCGCCTGTTCATGGAAGCGTTAAATTTATTAATCGCTTTCATGAGCAGTTACGATGATTGCTTATGATTAATTGAAAGTTAATTAGACACGCGAGCTGCATGCAAAACACTGATACTGTTGTATAACTTCTCCCAATGATTTAACGGATGATTTGTCGCTGTTAACACTAGTTAAATAGTTCAGTTAGTTAGCAACATTTGATTACGCGGTTAAATGGCTGATCAACATCGTTATTGAAATATAATTCTTTCGTTTTCCTAAAGTAAATGTTTGGAGTCTTGGCCAGACATAAGATAAAAGATCTCAATTGCATATTAACTTCCTATATATGGTGAAATAATGCCCTAAAAATTTTAACCCAGAAGTTAAATTTGTAATCGATAGTTGACACCAAAATTAGCATAAGAAAATAATTATTTTTAACTATAAATGTTATCTTTAGTCGATCCACATTTTGGTGAAAATTTATGTCAACCGCTTAAATTAACTAGTGCAAATTTATCAATCTCATTTTTTATATTACTTTTGCTTAGTTTCAAATCAGTTACAATATTGAATTTTAAATAGAAGAAGCTTTCTCGGTAGCTTCCTATTTCATTCGTTAAGATTGAGCAAGTTTGTGTCTTAGCTCTTTCGTTTAGTGTCTTTCTTTCAGACAATGTGTTCGTAAGTATTTTTTAGTGCCCGCCTCAAAGTATGCAATTTTATTTTCAAATGTGGTCAAGACTTAAACTTGGCTATAACAAAATACAACTTATGATTCTGTGATCAATACGTTTTTAACAGACATATTAAACTGAGACTTAAAACATAATTAAATATACAAAATTGGTACTTGTCAGTAAGTCAATTACATATTTATTTAATGAAAATTTCAGGCAATACAGTGGTTTTCTAGAAATGTAAGCCAACCGAAAAGCAAATAGAAATGCATGTGTTCCTAATCCTGGCACACAACTGATACACATAGTTTGGCATAAATCGGGATCTTAATTGGAACAGTAGTGTTTGTTTGTTTATAAAAAGAAAAGTTAAGGTTACAAATTGAGGAATTGTGGGACGACAGTGAATCTGTGATTAAAATGCATTAAGAAACGAAAACCGAAAAACAGTAGTGTTCCGATCTAATAAGTAACGTGATAAAAGAACTTGGCATAAAAACAGTTTGGCAGCTACATTCAATGCCAATGGCATTGGCATATGGATGTGGATGTGCCAGTGGCTGTTGCACTGACTGTGGCTGTGACTGTGTCTGTGGCTTGTGGCATGTGGCAGCCTCAGTTTATCTGTGCCTGTGCAGACACGCACGCCGCAGCTCGCTCTGTTTTACATGCGAATGAAAACTCAATAGCTTAGAACGAGCTGTAAGTTGTATTATAAGTAATTACAAATGAAATTGCAGCGCTTACATTGGTTGAGGCTGCGGCTTTGGCAGTGGCTGAACAAAATTTGGTTGCTTTCGCAGCGAAATCATGAAAGCGCAGCTTCAATAGCCAGCGAACAGACATCAGCCCCTGGCCAAGGCTTGCAGTAAGCCAGCCAGCAAGTCCGACTAATTGCCGTGATATTTAGACTAAAACAAAATGAGTTTTTTCTGCTTTTTCAATTTCAGCTGGCGCTTGACATGCACCCAGGCGCAATTAGCCGACAAGAAATCGGGCAGGTGGTATAAAATGCATACAATGCGCTTTCCACCACTCAGTTGATAATCTTAAGTGCAGCGCCCAGCAAGAGTTGTCTACCATCGGAGCAGTAGCAAGGATAGCCCAAGGATTTCCACTCAAACACAGACATACACACACAGATACCTACACACACACACACAAGCACACACACACTTACTTCTAATCACAGCCATGATCAAATACGTGTGGCACGTAGCGGCACTGTTGATAATCTTCTGCTGGCTGCCAGCGACAAGTGCACGCAGCGCCAGCTTCAACCACATTAACGGACTGGGAGCGGAACAGCAGCAGCAGAAGACTCAGCAGCCAGCAGCACAGACGTCGAGCTTGGGTGTCGCTTCAACAGGAATCTGGAAGGACCTGTCCATGGTGTACCGTATTTATCAGCAATGCACGGGCGAGAACTTGTCCGTCTGCCTCAAGTTGAAGCTACTGACAGGCCTGGAGAAGGCGTTCCGCACGGCCAAGTCGTTGCCGCTGCTCGAGGGCATTCAATTTGTGGCCAGCGGAGACGAGATCCAGAAGCGCGCCCATCTGCCCCCTATCACTGAGCAGGATATTGAGGCGGTGCTGCCGCGGGGCATTGATGCCAGAGACCAGGTCTTAAATAGCATGATCATGAAGCGATTGGGTAACTTCTTGCAGGATCACACGCTACAGGTAAGTCCATTGGGCATCTTGGGAATCTGGGCAAGGAACTGCTACTCATTTGCCGCTGTAAGCAGATTAAGTTTCCCGATTTACGGGATGTGGACAGTAACTCGATGGAGGGCCGCAAGAAGAAGGACAAAAAGGGAAGCGGTGCTTACATAATGATTCCACTGCTACTTGGTGGCACCTTTGTGCCCATTGCCTATGGTGCTCTGGCTATGCTGGCGGGCAAGGCGCTGATTGTATCCAAACTTGCCCTGGTGCTGGCTTCTATCATTGGTATCAAGAAGCTACTCAGTGGCGGCGGCGGCGGCAAGGAGTCGTCGCATGAGGTTGTCGTCTCTTCTGGCGGTCATTCCGGCTGGGGACGCGACTTTGACATGGCCTACAGCGGCTGGAAACCGGCCAAGGAGTCAGCGGGAAGTGCCAAGAGCTTGTAGAGCAGCCGACAACCTGTGGATCTTGCATTTGCATTCGGATGTGGATGTGGACTTGGACTTCGACTTCGATTTCGATTTGGAGTGCTGAGATTTGGAGTAAACCAAAGAAACGATTGCCGCATGAATTGTCTGAATAAGAAATAATGTTTAGCTTAATTTGATTATTTACTTGTATTTGTAATGAACTAAATGTGTGTGTTAGGCTTAAGTAAGTGTTAATTAAATATAGTAATCTCTGCTAAAAAAAAACACAAACAAACAATTCACATCACCCTCAACTGATTGACTCTCTCACAAACCACGCCCAAATCACGTTTGCTGAATTTATGATAACATTTTGAAAAATCGTTTTACGTGCGTGCTAAAAAAATGCAAGAAATTCAGCAATCGCAACTTTAACTGTGCTTCGCTTTCTACCAAAACTACGAGTACATTTATTCTTTAGCTGTGTACAGAAAAGAGTTCAATGCAATATTCTTGCGGAATATCAAGTTTCTCAAACTTAATTTTTCATACTTTACTGTCCAAAAAAATGTCATAACTTTATCAAAAACTAACCGATTTCCTTTCGGAATATCAAATCCTCTACTTTCATTCTGCATCAAAACTGGATAACAACATTTTTCATACTTTACTGTGAAAAAAATGTCATAACTTTGTCTAAAATTAACCGATTCTCGTGCGGAATATCAAATTTATCATTATTTTTCTCTACTTTCATTCATAGATCAAATATGCCAGGCCGGTTGTGGAGCTTCTCTTCACTTGTTTCAATTGTTTTGTTATTATTGTTTTCGCTGATGTTGTTGTTGATGTTATTGTTGTTACTGTCGCATTTCTGTGGTATGTGACATTTTCACTTTGGCACTCGGCTCGAAATATTAATGAGCTGCCTTGGCTTCCACAATTGCGAGTTCAGAGTAGAACATTGAACCTATTGAATTGAATACTATATTCGACTTAATTTACTCTAAATGTTGCTGTAATTCCCACGCATTTTGCGGCCCAATCCAATGTAAGTTGACGTCATAATTTCTGGGTCTGGCCAACACTTTCATTAATTGAAAATTACCCAAGCACAACACAACACAACACAACACAACACAAGTCAGCGAGAGCTAAGCGGAGCTACCCGGAATTTACATCGTTGGTCACGGAGACAGACGTGGACGGAGAAGGAGACAGAGACAGAGACAGAGACAGAGACAGAGACAGGGGTGAAGTCAAGTGGGAATGAAAGTGAAACTTTCAAAAAGGTGTGAATTTGGAAGATGCCACTGAAAAGGGGTTGGGCATCTGAGGATCAACAAGGTTTATTTGATTTAAGTATTCAGCAAGTCAAATGAAAGCTGAATTAAATGCTTGATAGAGTATATTTTGAATTCCAATCTGATGTCATCAATGAGAATGGGAACTAATTTAGCGGAAGAGGAAATCAGAGGGATACACAATATAGAAGGTTTATAGCGTCGCATTGTAATAAAGTCTATTTGTAAGCAGCGCTCACATTTTTAATAGTTTATTCACTCGGTTAATGGGACTTTCTTATGTCTTAAATGAAATTAATCGCTTTTGTTGCGTTTCTCTGCGTCTTTAGACAAATCTTCATCAAAAATGTCAATTGCATAATCCACATCTTCAAAGACGAATACGAATATGTCAAATGTCCGTTGTCAGCTATTAAACTATTTCACTTTCATTGCGTTCGCATGTAGGTAAAATAATTGCCAATATGTTAACTAGACCGCTTACATTTCAACAGTCAAGTCGACCAAGACATGCCCTACACAAGAGTCCAACCAACACCTGGTTATCACGGTTATCACGGCTATCACAGCAATCACCCGCAATCGTCACTCAACACTCATCTGTGAAGTCAAGTCACGTCACGTCGCAGTTCGACACATCCATCTATGTCCACGTGCAAGGCATTTGCATATTCCATCAGTATGAAGAAAAACCACATCAACACCTTTCTGCTCATCAACCATGTAGTATTTCAAATAAGTAGATAATCAGCAACAAAATTTGGTTTGCTTTGCATCTCAAATCGAGTTTTAGTAGCTCGCAAATCTGAACATTCATCACTTTCTTTTAGGTACTTGACTAATGCGTAAATTACACAGAGCACGATAAACTAACATGACTAGATTCGGGAGTAGTCGACTTGCAGATACTTTATTTTTAATTGGTATATTTTTTATATTTTCATCCAGTTTATAGCTCATTAAATAATTAATACAAGTTATTTAATATTTTTTAATGTAGATAATTTGATTTCGCCTTACATAGATATTTTATTAAAAAGTATGACAGCTTAATAAAAACAATTAAATTAGCATTAAATCAAATTAATGCGACATAATGCCAACGAGTTTACTTGATTTGAAACTCTCGAGTGGCGTTTCTGTGCAAATGTCAGTGATTGGCATACAAAACATACTATAAGATACACGATTCATGTACGAGTTTGAGTGTGTGTGGAGAAGATACATTATGGGGCTTTAAGTGAGATGGAGAAAAACAAATACATAAATAAAAAGCAAAATTAAAGTGAAATTTTTTATCCATGCCGCCTGCAAACTAGTTAATTTTCTATTTTACTCCAATTTGAGCCATACTTGTTGCGGTTTCTTTCGAGCAATTGACGCCATCATAAGTAGTGCTGCTGATATGGTGTGAAGGGGAGTGGCATGGAGTAGATAAAGTAAAGTGAAGAGAAGAGAAGTGGTGTTTGATTAGCCATCCATTAATGCCACACCACAAGTCACGTGTCTGCAATTTCTAATGGATCGATCAGTTGACCGTCTCAGCATTTATAGCACTTTCTGTTTATTGTCAGCGGTTGCTGTGGTTGCTGTTGTGGTTTATTCCGACTGCTGTGCTTCTCAACCACCCACCAGTAAGTGTGCCAAATGCAGGCGCCTTCAAATTGCGGTTTAAATATCCAAATACAAATCAGATGACTTAAACACTGACCAATACAATTTGGCGACCACACAAGCAACTACCTTTCAATGTGTATGTGGGGGTGTGTGTTTGAATGTGTGAGGGCCCGCTTGCGTGCAAATAGTTAAGTGCTGCTTAAGTGTTTGTCTGTTGACAAACAACAATAACAACAACAACCGCTAACAAGACAAGGCCTAAGCCAAAGCCAATGTCGAAGCGACATCGACATCGACAACGAAGACGACAACGAAGACGAAGACGACGACTGCGACATCTACGTTAACGAAGTCGCTGCTTCACACACACACACACACACACACACATTAAAGTCTTGGACAGACCATGCCACGTCAGGTTGCATTAGCAGCCGCAACCGATGCGCTTCGTCGTTGTGGTCGTTGTGGTCGGCGTCGTGGTCGCGGTTGTAATTGTGGTCGTTGTCGTTGTCGTAGTCGACGTCTTTGCCAGGTTGTTTATTTAAATTCTAAGCTTGGCTACTGTGTGTGCCGATGGAGCAGGTCGGGCGCTGAGGGTAATGTGGGGATGCGACTAGCGGGCAACTCGCGTCGTGTTTAACGTCGTCAACGTCGTCGTCGTCGTCGTCGTTGTCGTCTTCGTCGATGTTGTTGTCGCTGTTGTCGTCGTCAGCGACTGCGCTGCTGGCCGGGAATAAAACTCGATCCGCGTGCGTCTTCTAGTCACAGTTTACGGATTGCCTTCTGACCGACAGATCGAACAAGCCAATCGAGCGCAGTGCACTCAATCAATTGAACAATTCAACAATTTAACAATACCCTACAAGGCACGCGCAGTCAGTGCCCAAAAGGATAACAAGCCAAGTGTCAAGTGTTGTGTGACTTATCCCCCTCCAACAACAGAAACATAATCATAATCATGTTGAAATTCGTGTGCCTATTCGCGCTGGTGGCATCCACGGCAGCTGCAGCCTCCGAGGCGGACAGCTTGTTGACGAGCGCCCTGAAAATGGTCAAGGACTGCGGCGAACGTTCGATGGTGTTATGCATAAAGGTAAACAACAGACAACAGACACAGGAACAAGCAATCGGTTATGGTTAATAACTCAACAATTGCATAACAACCCACATTCAACATTCATTTCAAACAGGAACGAGCCCTGAATTACTTCGATACGGAGAACGGAGACGTGAGGCTCACCGAGGGCATAGCTCTGGTTAAAACCGATGACATTCCAGTTGGAAGATCTCTGAACGATGTGGCCTTACCCGAGGAAGCTGAGGCACGCGAGTCCGAGGTCGATTCTCTGTTGGTTGAGCGTGTGGCACGTTTCTTTGGCACACACACACTGCAGTTTAAGGTGCCCAAGGACTCCATTCAGGACATGCAACGCGCGCTGGAGGAATGTGAGTATCACAGTTGGCATTCACGATAACTGGTTAGATGCACATCTGGGAATTGAGTAGCTCCGTCTCAACATTCTGGCCAAGAGTCGTTTTGTTGTTGTTCTGGTTACTGGTTCTGTGGCTCGTTGCCAATTCGGGTTAGTGGTGCAATTACCAATGGCATCATGGCATCATTGCAACAGAAAGCGCAGCATCTTCGTCTGCAACAATGTGGCCATTGTGGTTTAAATCCTGTTTTCACTGTTAGTATTCTACCCACATTGAGGTCACAGATCAGGCATGCATCCTGCTGCATTCGATGCACAGACTTCGAGGCATCTGTTCCCAGAGGCATCTTATCTAGCGGTGCATTGACAGTTGCCACAAGGCGTTGGCAAACTTGTTGCTGCAATTAATTGCATTTCAGTTCGTCTGTTAGGCTTACTTTCTTTTCATGCTCATGGAGCAGTCTCCGATTTCTAAGAGAGCTCATAGAAAGCGGTCGATCCTGTTTCTGCCAATGTGTGTATGTGTGTGTGTGTGTGTGTGTGTGGCATCTGTCTGTTGTTGTTTCATTATTAATTACTTTGTGCTCCAGTTGCTAATGAGCAGCTAACAAGCAAATGGACAACGCAAATCAAACATCAAACAAGCGAAAGTATTGCATGCAAACTCTAATTAATCATCTTGAAACTATCTCAATTTTTCTTAATGCAATTTGCACTTTCAGCTCGCGGCAAGAAGAAGGAGAAGAAGAAGTATCTGATGCCCCTGTTGATGCTCTTCAAGCTGAAGATGGCTGCTCTGCTGCCACTGGCCATTGGATTCTTGGCCCTCATCTCATTCAAGGCTCTGGTCATTGGCAAGATTGCCCTGCTGCTGTCCGGCATCATTGGCCTGAAGAAGCTGCTCGAGTCCAAGAAAGAGAACTACGAAGTGGTCGCGCATCCACATTACGAACACGAGCACAGCTACGGACGGTCGCTACCCGCCAACGAGGCCCAGAACTTGGCCTACGCGGCGTATAAGCAATAAGCGAGTCGAGCTGCCAAAATGGAACAGCAATTTAGTGCAATACACAAATCAAATCAAACAAAATGAATGAAAAGAATGAGAAGAATTCGAAGAAAGAGAGTGCGGAGCTCACTGGACCCCTTTTGCCCAGTGGCTCGTTTAATTTATTATATTTATTTAATTTATTTATAGCATAACTCAAGCAAAGGCGCCATCAAGAGAAATCAAAATGTTAATCGAAAGAAATTTGTCAGAGCTCAAACCATAGCTAATAAGTTGAAAAATGACTGCAGTTGCAGCCGGAGAAAGGGGGCGATCATTTTGGGCAGACGAATAACTTAATCAAAACTTAAACTAAACTTAAATTAACAAAACAAACTAAGCCAAACTAAAGCGTACTGTTTATTGACTGCATTTTTGTATTATTGTAATTATTTACTGCACAAAGCTTTACTACTCACTATTGACTACTTACTACTTATAACTTACAACTTACAACTTACAACTTACAACTTCATATTCATTGTTCAATAATGTGAACTTTGGAGCTTATTAACACTGAACGCCCAGACACAATAACAACTGTTGAATCAACGCTCGCCCCCCTCCCCACAAAAATGCCTCAACAACAATAAGACCACACACACTCTACGCACATACACACACACATGCACCCACATACATACACACAGCAAAATCAAATGAAACTCAATAAAGCCGCATTTATCTGTAACTGAAATTCGTTTGTATTAGACAGGTAGGAATATGTTGTGTACGAGTGTAAATTGCGCATACGCAACGTGCGACGCATTGCTTAAAGCAACGAAATGCTTTCACTCTTTCACTAATAAAATGAATTACCAACTAGGGCAAATGAGGCCAGTGATATCAATTGCATGTGCGACACACTAAATCACAGACACTGCGCAACAAAATTTCACTTGCAACGCGCGCACTGAGGCGTAGTCAGTCTCAGATTCAGAGTCAGTGTCGGAGTCGCAGTCGCAGTCACAGTCAAAGAAGCAACAAAAACAATACACAGCTAACCAAGTGACTTCCTGGCCTGCCATTGGCTTTGAAATACTGATTCTTACTCTCTCCATCACCATCCTCCATTCCCATCTCCATCTTCATCGTAGTTTGTCTTTCTCTCTCCCAATAAAGACGCAATTGTATGCGCTGTCGCTCCAAAATCAAATGAAAGTCACCGCTTTGGTTTCGACCTGCTTTTTGCTGTTGCTTTACAATTGCAATTGCAACACGTACTTACGCCATATGTCGCATGCCCCACGCCCTGTTGCGCCTCAGGCTGTTAAGGCCAAGTTTGTGAGTGCAATACCAATGGGGCCATTCGAAGATGGGGCACGCCCCATTCAGCTAACTGCAATTTATGGTCGAATGGCAAATGCCAAATGTCCGAAACTGTACATGGGTCGATAATAAATATAGTATGTATGTTTGAATGTATGTATGGTAAACAAACAATGTTCGCCTGCCGCAAATCTTGTTGGCTTCGAATTTGAAATATTGTCGGTGAAAGTGTTTAATAATACAATTTCTTTTATTTTGTATGTCGCAGACTGTTGCAGAAGCAATTGGAAATTTGAAAACCAATGCTGAAAATTCCACATAGTTGGATAGATAACTGCAACTTCCAATGCCAATTCCCTGTAATCTGTCTTACCAATGTCGTTAACACTTTGTCGTCTTAAAATATGTACAACTTGTAAGACATTTTGAAGATATCAAAAACTAAAAATAACTAATATACTAAATAATACTATTTAAAAATAAAAGACGTCTGTTAGTTGATCTAGAAGTGAACTGAGAGTGAGAAGAGTTCACCTAATCCTTGCCAGTCGAATCTCCTTATTCATACATCAAATCTAATGTGCCCTTTAACTTGGCTGGTCATTTGTTTATGTTTAGTAATTATTTTACAATCTGTTATTGTTGCTGCTGTTATTATTTCGTCAGTCTGGCAACACCAGGCATTTTCACACTTTTTTATTTTCCGCCTAAAAGTATGAACTACTTATTTATGGTTTGCAAAAGACGGCTTAACTTAATTTTAAGACTATTTGGTAAATAATAAGACTAAATTAGCTAGCTTCAAATTATCTTTTCACTCTTGGCCACTATTTTTATTTGATAATTTTATCCCTGACTGTAGCTCATTATCGTATTTTTCAATGATGATTTTTAATGGAGATTGGCTTCACTTTAAATGTTCATAATGCTACCGATTTGTCACGATGGGCGGCAATGTTCGTTAATATCATAATTGCTGATGTTTATTTGAGAGATCTGTCAATCAGACATTGTTACTTTGAGATTTGAACTGTGGCGCCTGTTTCATAACTCTTCTGGAACAACAATGGCTCATTACATAATGGCCGAGATGTGCGAAAAACTCTTGGCCACAAGTCAGCACAGTGGGCTAGAGTGTGTGCACTGACCATGACCATGATGCAGACAGCAGCAACAGCAGCAACAACAGCAACAGAAGCAGCAGCAACAACAATAACAACAAGAAACGTTAGTAACTTGGCGTTGATGTACAACAATTTCCGTTATTGGGCCACGGCGGCATTACATGTGCAAAAAGTGAGCTGAACTCGAGCAAATTTGGCCAAAAATGAGTTGATTATTGTATAACGAGCTGAGCGAGCTATAAAACATAAGGGTCAGTTTTCCAGCAGACTTAGTCTTTCATTGAAACCCAACAAGTCCACTGTATAGGATGGTGCCCAAGGAGACTCTTCTACTAATTGTCAGCATGTTGCACTTGAGATCAATCAGCAGCAGCGACCTTTCACACGTCAGCTTGGAGGAACTGCAGCATTTCAAGCAGTGTGTCCGCGGATCACAGCGTCCCAAGTTAAGGGAGTGTCTCGGCCGATCGGCGTTGAACTTCATACAACGTTTCGAGGAACGCGACAATGTCACATTTGTGGATGACTTTGTGGCAGTGAAAAGCGACACAGCTGCTAGTCGATCGCTGGTCAATATGCTGGACACTGATCCCGTCGACTTTCGTGGCATACTGGAGAATGCCGGCGCTGTGATGGGACAGCGTAGCCTAGAATGGCACATGGATGCCCTTTATCCGGGTCTGATGTTCAAAATTGGACCCACAGCAGATGCCAACAGTGTAGCAGAGTTTGTGCTGGACAGTGGAGCACAGGGTGAGCGACAGTTTGGATATGACGATGGTGGCACAGGTAGGAATATTATATTAATATGCGAGTATCGCAATACAAGTTAACTGATTCAACTCATCAGGTCGTTTGCTGGCCAAACAGTATCTGTTGCCCTTTCTGCTGGGACTGAAGTTCAACTTGGTGGCCCTGGTGCCTCTGCTCTTTGCTGGCATTTGTCTGCTGCTCAAGAAGTCGCTGTTCCTGGCCAAGCTAGCGATCTATGTGAGCAGCTTCTTAGGGTTTCGGCGGTGTGCTGGGAACTCTTGGGGGGTCTGGGCGGAGGATTCGGCGGTTTTGGTGGCATCGGTGGACTTGGTGGCATCGGAGGCGCAAACTTGGGTTTTGGCGGCCATCGACCTATTGGCCACTTCCCTGGCAAGACCTCTGTCTATGGCCATGGAGATGAGCTGCATCACCAGTACAACGTCCACGAGCCACAACCGTATAAGCGCAGTGATCGCAAGGTGCGCTTTGAGCAGCCACGAGAAGAGACATCCACTCCAGTTGCCACAAAGCGACCAACTGAGGATCGATTCTATGAGTATGAGAAGCATCGTCGGCAAACCAATAACCTGAAGGAGACCATTAGCTCTGCGGATAGTCTGGTGCGCAACTTCCAGGACACATCCTCTAGCAACGGATGGCAGGTTGTCGACGTGAGATCGCTGTGAGGGAACGCTTTGAATACTTATTTATGTGACATTGTTCTTAGTTTAGTTAATTAACTTATAATTAGGCAAACATAAAGTTTGGCAAACGTTTTAAGCGCTTTCCAAAAATGAAAGTTTCTCTATGCAAAACTCGCAATGCGACCTAATGGCGGTTTAAGGTTCAGTAAGCACATGACAAGAGCTCTGAATCGGGTCGGGCTATGGGCAACGGGTAACGGGGTTCAGGGGGTCCAGGAGGGGGTCTAGAGTTCGAGCCCGCTAGAAAGACTTTTCAAAAACAAAACTTTTCTTATTAGATTCCTATCAAGAGCGCTTGTCTGTGTCGCGCTTTGACAAGCCAGTTAATTGTTAGCTTCTTAAGTATAACATCGACTTCTGCTCTCGCTGCACATATATAAATAAGAGGGTTTTGGGTCTATCCGGGTTATTTGAAGTTTGAACGGCAATCGGTGACTTTCCCAATATTATAAAAATGTGGTGTTTGCTCGTGTTCTTGCTGTACTGCCAGTGGGTCGTCCCAAGTCAATCATTCGGCAGTAAACAAGAGATAAAAGAGTGGAGTCCACGTTTTCTGGGGCGGATGTTGCAACATTGTCTGAGCGGAGCGGAGAAGTGGCAATGTCTGGGCACTGAAGGCGAACGATTGTTGGATGCAGCTGCTCTGGACAACAGCACATGGCAACTGAGCGAGTATCTCAGCATTGAGCCACAGGAGCCCAGGACTATGGGACAAGAGAGTGGGGAGTCGAAGAATGCACGGAGTGTGGGAGGATTGGCTGGCAAGTTGCTTCAGTTGGCACAGGGACGAGCCTTGCGAATGCGTCTGCCGAGACAGATAACCATATCGAATGCCATCGATGACTTCGGCAACGAACTGGGCATGGATCAAGGTACAGTTGCACTCATAGATGATAAAGTCGATAAAATTATTGCGAGCTTTGTTAGTTTTGATGTGCAAGCGACAGCGACAGATAATCATAAAGATAAGCATAAGAAGCAGAAGAAGAAGAAGAAGAAGAAGAAGAAAGATAAAAGTAAAAGGAAAAAAAAGAAAAGTAAGAAGAAAAAGAAGAAGAAGAAAGACAAGGATAAAAATAAGAAAAAGAATAAGCATAAAATGAGAAAGAAGAAGGGTAAAGATAAAATGAAAAAGAAAAATAAAAGAAAAAACTGTTTCAACAAAACAGGTCGCAAGAAGAAGGACAAAGATAAGCACATGGCCATGATGGGTGGCATGATATTGTTGGCGACCTTAGCGCAAATGTTCCTTGGAAAGGTCATCCTCATCGCCGGCTCGGCCTTCATTATGGCCAAGATCGCGCTGCTCATATCGTTGCTGGTGAGTCCAAAGAATTAGCATAGATAACGCGATGATTCCGGAGTTGCCGGAGTTGGCAACTGTCCCAATTCCGGACTCATTGTCTGGACAATGACTAGTCAATTGGCGTTACGCATCTTTTTGCAGGGTAGTCTAAAAAAAAGGGTACGACTGGGCACAGTGGTAGCCCGGAGCACGTGATTGTCACCAATTCGGGGCACAGTCACGAGAGCGGCTGGCACCGCAGCATGCCCACGCACAGCTACAGTCCCTCCCAGCTGGAGGCGCCCACAGAGGATTCGAGTCATGGCCAGGAGCAGGCCTACTTTGCCTACGAGACGCAGCAACTGAATCGTCGTCATTTGGCGGCGGCAACAAAGTTAACAACAACAACAGCAACGTCAAATGCACAAGAGAAAGCGGCCATCAGGCCCAGGAGTGGATTTCTCTAGCTTTATATATTGCATTTCAGTGGTAAAAATACTTGTAACTATGGTAACTAAGCTTAAACATATGATTGTAGTCAACAAATGTAAATACAATGCAATTGCCGACAAATTGAAACTAAGTGAACAAAGTTGGTCTTTGGTCTTTGCTTTTGCTACTGCTTCGGCTTCGGCTTCGGCTTCGGTTTCGCATTCGGTTTCGAAATTATCGCGAAACCTTGCCGGCAGCAGCGGCAATAGAGGCGGCAGCGACAGAGGAAGAGGGAGAACCTCCTTGGGGCAACCAGGCGTGGTATGCCTTATCCTGCATCATCATTTCGTCGTCAATGCTGCGATGATAGGAACCGCCATCGTGGCCACCACTATCGTATTCCCCCTGATGGCTGGACGAGTAGGTGTGGCTCTGCTGCACCTGTGGATGCTTCACAATCTCATAGGTTGTCTTCTCACCGCCATCGTGACTGACCAGCTTCTTGAGCCCAATAATCGCGCTAATGATCAGCGCTATTTTACCCACAATCAGCGCCTTGCCAGCAACAATAGCAATCGAATGATAGGCCATCTTTAGTATTGCAGTCTTGAGCAGGACGGCAGCGATGAATGGTCCTAGATACTTCTTGTCGTCCTTCTTCTTGCGACCTTCGCTGTCCATGGCCACCTCTCCGGGCATAAAGTAACCCAGCAGCGACTGCAGATAATTCTGACTGTTACGCTCGCCATAGCGCAGCAGACGTGGCAGATTCACCTGCAGCTGATGGCTATGGAAGAAGTTGAGGAAACGTTCCATGAGCAAGGCATCCAAACTCTTGCTGGACATGTGCTCCAGATCACGATTGTTCAGCTGACTCTCAGCGATGCTGGCGCGTCCAGTGCGGGAATCTTCACTGCCGGCTCGTCTCACCAAATTAACGCCATCCACAATGCTGAGCTGCTGCACTTTGAGAGCCCTTCCAAGGAGGCGAGCGCCGTGCAGCTTGCAACACCAAAAAATATCATCGCTGTCCGCGCATTGGACATACACATGACGCACAGTTCGCAGGAGTCCACTCTCTCCACTTCCACTGCCAGTCGAGTTGGAGCTGGAGTTGGAGTTGGAGTTGAAATTGGAGTTGTTATTCAGGTCCAATGCCCAAGTGGGCCGCTGAGCGTAGATTGCCGTCAGCAAAAGCGCAATGAGGAAACTCAGGCGCGTATCCATTTCGTATTATTTTTGGTTAGAATATATCCTTGAGTGTAGTTCTCTATTCCTCCTCCGATTGTTTTCCGTGTCTTGGTGGTGAATGCAGCACGCGACGAGTGTTGATCTTGTAGCAAACTCACTTGGCCAACTGATCTTGTGCGGCCGCCTGTTCATCAAATTTATACACTTCACCTTGCCACAATTAGCCAGGCAGCCGTTGCATCCAGTTTTGCTTTTCTTGGTGCCATTGCAGGTGGCTATTCAGAGCGTAATATGCATGTTAACTGCATCTCTGGAACTGAACCAAACTAAACCATCGGCAATGCCCGCAAAGCTTCGTTGCAGATTTAGTGCAATTGGCAGCCAGCAGGCGGTTAGTCAATTTCATTGCTCATTGTCGTAATTAGCAAGTCTTTGTAATTATTTCAATCTTTTCTTTATTAAGGCTCTGCTCAGCTCTGGTCTTCTCTGATCTGCTCTGTTGCTGACTACTTAATGATATCTTTGCTCTGACGCCCACTTTCATCAGCAGGCTGTAAAGATTTAGCTAAAATCACAAACGCACACACAAACACAGTCATAAACAGAAAACCAACAATCAAACACTCTGCTCTTCATCATTTTTTATTGTCTTGTATTTCAATTGGACACGCAAAGATTTTGGCACAGATATTAGATATGCTGCAAAGAAAACGAAATGAAGACAAAACTTGGGAGTAATTTCTAGCATTGCAAATAGAATTAATGGAAAATTGTCGCTGACGGTTGGAAAGTTATTGAAAGTGTAGAAACGGAACTCCAAGGAATTGTAGACACATGACTATGGTAATATAAAGAAAATTATTCTCGATTTATTAAGAGTGTGTTTGCAAACCGATTGTTATAAAACATATTCAAACCCAAAAAAACTCTTTAAATTCCTTTTATAATTTATTACTTGCATATCAAATATGTATTTAAATAACAAATATATGTATTTAAATACATAATACAATAAGCATACATAAAATTGATTCTCTTTCGTTTCGCTTCTTATTTTTTAAATTGTCGTGCATTGTGATTCATGTTTTCATAATGTATAGCATATTTTTAGGCAGTATGTAAAAATACAATAGCAAGCAGCAACTGTCAGCAGCAATTCAAAATCAAAACAAATTCCTGTGAAAATCGAGCTATTCTAGTGAAAGTAGCTAGTTAATACTAACTACTTAATAGACAGCCAGCAAATTGAATAAATTGAATCTTAAACATTTGAAAACCAAAGTGCAACGTGTACAGAATAGAAATTGTGAGGATGGCAATGAGATTCATTAGTTGTTCTACATTTTGGACATGAAGAGATGGGCAGATGTGTGAAGCAGATGGGAAGCCCAGCCGCAAGCGATAATTTATGATAATTCAAGTTGAGCTCACACGCAATTGCAATGCAACTTTCGCAGTGGAAACCACTGTTCATCCGATGCTTTTCGCCTAAACCCAAATCAAAGAAGCCTCTGAGGAAATGCAGCAGAAGCAATGGCCAATTTGCTGTAATTGCTATTTGTGCTATTGTGTTAACACACAAAGCAAACAAAACGCTTAGTAGCTTGTCCGACGATCAATGCCAATTGCAGTGCCGCCAAGGAACAAAAGAGTTAAGCAACGAACTTGCCAAGATCGGCACGAAACTTTTACCAGGCTCACATGCCATCGATTTATTGTATCTTTTGAGTTTGTTTCTGTGTCGAACCAGAATACACTCACTCGTATATTATGTGGGCTTAGTTGCTGTCTGGGAACATTGGCATTTAGCATTGAACCAAGACAATTGCATAAAAGGAAAAGCCATGTTCGCTTTTCTGTTTTTTTTTTTTTTTTTTTGGGTTTCGCCAACAAATTTTTCACTTTCACTTTATGTTGACATTAGAGTCATCCCCCCACTAAAGAAAAACGAATCGAAAAATAGAAAAACTCTGCTGCTTGGCCACTTTTAGCTACTCTATGCGGGTGTCGGGTGCCGGGTGTCGGCACAGGTTGAGATCACAATCGCTTCAGGTGGTTGTCGCTCAGCGGTTTTGCTTTGCTTGCCTGAAATGTTCAATCAAATTAAGCGCCGCTGGCCAATTACGTTTTACTTTGACCCCGACGTTTGATGAACTGCACGGCAGCAGCGTGGAAAGCTCGACCGTGACTGACTCGCTGCTTGACTTACTTACCCTGTGATGAATTTATTATACGCTCTTGCCAAGCTGTCAACAACATTTCTTGGATTATTTGTTTTCACAAACCATTTTCCTTCAATTCAATTCAATTTAATTTTATGTAAATATTATGCTTAAATTTTCATGTTGCCATTGTGCTTGGAATCTATTTATGTGTTTTCGAAATTCTGGCAACAAATTTCAATTTTACTTCCCCTTCCCCAGATCTCCCTCTGTGTAGACATAGCCATTGGGGTTTCTCTGAAATAAGATGCGGTGTCTTGCTTAAGGCATATTTTTCTATTTTTGTCGCAGCAGCAGATACTTTTGATTAATTTTTTATCTCAAACTTGCACATTATTCAATTTAGTCGCCTGATTGCATTATAAGCACGAACACTTGACAATTTGAGTGCGTTTAAATTTCGCCAAAAGTATTTGCGGTGAAACTCATCTGCTAACGAGCAGACGCTGACATGCAAAGTTCAATGTTAATGCCAATCAATATGACCAAATGTGAAAGACTTACATACTCAAAGACCTGCTCATCAATCAGCGTTGCCAGGTATCCGTCGGGAATGGCAAGAGAAATGAGTATTAAGGCAGTCAAAAACACTGTTGCATTGCATTAAATATCCACATTATACTTGAAAATGTATTTGATGTCTCGTCACTGACTCAGTCTCCCTCTCTTTCTCTCTCTCGGTTTCTCTAGGCCCACAGGCTCTGTGCACCAAACAACAACATCAACGACGACGTCAGCAAACAGAGTTTCATTTCTATGTATAATTTGCATAATTTGCAAATGTTAAAACCACATGCAGAACAACATCAGCGGATAAGGACAAAAGCCAAAGGACGCGACCACATTGTCACAATTGTTATGAATGACTGTTTGTTTACTCAGTCAGACAGTCAGAAGCTAATTCGAAACTTGGTGCGAATCTCACTTGAAAAATTGTCGCAAATTAGTTACAATTTAAATATGATTTTGGAAGCTTCACACAAAGCTGGGACATTAGAAGGGCTTACGAGTGGACTCGCTGTGTTTGCGGCTCAGTCACCTTGACAAATGATGGAGCTTTAACCCATTGCTGGCCCTAAATCTAACCCATGATGGCTTTTTTTCTCTGTGCTTGCTTCGGACTCGGGTTCAATGGACCAACAGGCGAACAACCACCCGTGGATGATAAATTGCAACACTGGCGAACGTGACAGTGACCAAAAAGTGAAAGCATCTGCGAGAGAGTGAAACCGGCCGCCAAGGAAGAGCAGCTCCAACATTTTGGCAATGCAGGCAGTCGACTTTGCCTTAGCCTCGACATTGTCTCAGCCACAACAACTCAACCTTTTAGGCACTTTGGAGAGTTCACTGCACAGTTTGTTACATGTCAATATGATAGCTGCAAGGCTGCCAAGGCTCCAGCAAACAGTTAACAACTTCAAGTTGCAAGTTATAGGATTTATGTTTTAGATGATGCTTTTTTAGTTTCAGCTTGATAAAGCCTTCTTCTTTGAGGCAATGCAAATATGTCTAAGCGGTAAATACTCAACAAAATCATTTTGAGGTAATGACTTTTCTAGTGGCCAACATTTGCTAACGTCGATTGTCTGTCTCTCTGTCAATTTGAGTTTCACTGGTCGGGTCAAGTGCTTGGGACGCAATCTGTGCATGGTTTTAATTGTTACTTTCAGCATTTTAATTTAATCGCTTTAATTAGAGAGGTAACCGAAGCAAGGCAAGCCAAGGGTTGCTCGACCATTGCGCACTTTCGTGCCACAGCAGAGGCGACACTTGAGAATCTAAATACGAGGCACGCACAAGTCGACGCATGTCTTCGTGCCGCATCCATTGACCAGTGTCCAAATGCCACATTTTCAGAAAAGAAAGCAGAAACGCATTATAATTAATTGATGCAATAATAAATATAAATTTTCTTTGACACCAGACACTGATTAACAACGTTTGGCCAACTGTGAACATTTTAGTTATTTATAGTATTTTGTTTTTTATTCTTTAAAAAATGCTCAAGATGGTTGAATGCTTAAATAAATCGTGTGCAGATTAAGTGAAAAATGGCCTCGTGCCACACTCCGAGCATCTCATCCCCAACGATGTTGACACAAATTGCGTTTGCCACTGCCACATCCGCCGAAGCTGAAAGTTGGCAGCTTATCGTGCCCCTCAGCTGGTTGCATATAAAAGCTAATTAGTCTGAGATTTGTGGGCACGGCGTGCGGCAAGCTTTGATTAGCTTGAATGTGCCATCAAACCAGGTGACAGACAGGTAAACCGAACGAATCTCTGATGAGTTGAGATGATAAGTTGATCATGTACTATATACATATATACTTGTCTATACTCCGATCTTTATCGACGGATATGCTCCAAGGTTTGCTGCTAATGTAATTAAGACCCTGAGTGAGATAAAATTAAACAACAGCAGACAATCTCACAAACACACACACATACTTTAAATATATACAAGTTTTCACTTTCTATTGTTTAGCTTATTTCGTGAAAATTGCAACTTTTATTGCACTTGGGCCGCTTAAATGAACGCCCGCATGAAATAGAAAGTTATACAAAGTAAATACACACACACACACAGGTACAACACTCATACACATAAATACATCCAGGTTCTAAAAACTGAAAGTTGATCTGTCTCTAACTCGCCAAAGGTTTTTGCACTTTGCGGACTGTTGAAGTATTTAAAAAGAATTTAGAACAGTTTATTCACTTTCTCTGCCGGAAAATGAAAAACTTCACACACATAAAAGTCGCAGTGTGGACACTAAAGTTGTTGTGTTTTTGTGTTGTTAATGTTGTGATCGTTGTTGCTGTTGCTGTTGCTTTTGTTGTTGCCTTGTCTGTTGTTGTCTCAGAGATTGCTGTTTATTAAATCGCTATTCTGGTTTATTTTTAACGTTGCTACAATGAAATTGTTTTTATGGCTGTTACTGTTGCTGCTTTATTTTGTTTTGGTCTCGACCACAAAATGGCAGAGAAAAACTTTGAAAAATCTCTCAGCTCTTGAAAGAAAAGTGCAAGGCGCGTCACCAACAGATGCCACATGGACAGATGATGGTGGGTGGCGGGTGTGAGGGTGACGGTTGATGGTTGACGACGTGGGCTACAGACAATGATAGCTCACTGGTGCCTCGGGCAGCCGTTTGGCCTTGCCCGTGGAAACAACAGTGTCTGCAAAGGAACTGAAGCACACAATTGGAGTTGGTTCACATGCACTTAGACCAGCACTAAAGATATGGGCAATAGATATCGCCATTCCCATGTAAGAGCAACAACTATGACGAGCGTGTTGGTTGTCCACGGATACGGATATTATTAACAGACAGTTGCTCCCGCATTGCAACAACACATGCCAATAAGGTCTCAGGGTCCTATTGTAAGCAGCCAACGAGAATGATGAAATGTGTGCTGGACACTTTGACGGCTTTAGCTGGCATGCATTATACAGCTGCAACTTGGAAAGAAACAATGTGCCGCATAAATTGAATGGGAGGGTGAGCTTACTTTTATTCATTATACGTCAAAAATGCACTCATTTTGATCTGCCAGGTGAGCATAATGCATTTTTGATACTTACTTACGCCAGACTGTCTGAATTTCAAATATGAGAGGGAGAAAAGGAAAGAGATAGTGAGAAATTGAAGCAGAGAGAAAACTTGAGAGAAAACCCAATAAGATCGTGTGCAACCTTTAGTTGCTTCTAAAAAATCTTCACATGCTACTATTGATTGCTATTTACTATTTAGCTTATCAGTAATGTAAAATTAATTATATTTAATTCTAATACTTGATTCACTGTAAATTCTTTACAAACTTGATACTTTAATGTCAACTTTAATGCTGCCTCAGTGTTGGAAAATTTAATTAATATCATTTCCTTCATTTGTTCATTGACTTTGACGCAATATAAATAAAAGCAATGATTTGTGATAACTTCATACTTGTTACTTATTCATTTTATTTATTTTTTTCCACTATGCGATTTTAAATTCAATTCAGTTTCAGTCTCTCGGCCCTCGATTTAATCAGGGTCTTTTATAGTTGCAATTGGGGCTCTTTAGTGAAAGTGAAGTGAAATATGAGATGGACACAGTCTAAATTAGTAGCCCAGAAGGCGACAGAAAATGATTTAGCAAGTGCCTGGCTAGTAGTACTTACTAGTAGTAATAAGTGCAATACTGGCTAACAAGTAGCCGACACGACATTCATGTGTCAGAGATCTGTGCCACAGCTGTGGGACTTCAATTTGCGACTTTATTAGTTGAAAATGGGCAACACACAGTCAGGCTGAGTGGCTGGCGGGCAAATCCCTTTTTGGTCTCTAAAGGGCACCTGCATCATAAAATGTCCGCTGGTAAGATACTGAGCGAAAGCACTAGACAAGAATCCAGAAAATTTATTTATTTCCGCTGGTATTTTTGGGGGAAAAGTTTTTACAGCCAGAGTGAAAAGCCACAATTATGCGGCCTTTGCGGCGGCTTTCCTTTCGCCTGCCAGTTCGGTTGTGGCGAATGCAGAGGCACGTTCTACCAGATACATGGCTAGATACGAATGCTGGCTCATGCATAAAACACACCAGAAGTTAAGGCAGAAATAACAGCAACAGCAACAACAGCAACATCTACGGGCTTGCAACCCATTGGGGCAATCAAACGTGGGACGCTAGCAATTTGCCACTGTGGCACAACACAAGCAGCTAGCAAGTCAACGGCCTGGCCACATGGCTTGGCTTTAATAGATGCATATCTTGGTCTCTGCCTACTTGAAAGCCCTTGATTACATTGGCCATCAGGCAGTCGATACTCTCTGATAGTTGTTCATTTTCGTATCGTTTAAAGGTGTTGTTGTTATTGTTGTTGATGTTGGTGTTGGTGTTGTTGTTGTTGTTATCGTTGCCACCTTTTAAGTAATTTGCATAACAAAATTGAGTTGCAAATTGCAAGTGTTTAGTGGGCGGTAAATACTTTCTTCACGGTCAACTTGAATGACAATAGAAATGCGAGGCGAAAATTACTAAATACCAAATTAATATTCAAGTGTCGACAGGCGCAACAGGAATGACGACTAAAACGGCAGCCAGTTTCAAAATGGTCAAAAGCCAAACACCTAACACAGCAACAAATTCAACTAATATATTTGGCCATAAACAACGAAAGCTGCGCGTGAAAAAACGTGTTGCAGCCTCCAACTGTAACCGCGACTGCGACTTTGGCAGCTACTTGCCTCATTGTAATGATCATTAGAGCAGCAGTAACAGCAGCAGCACCAACAACAGCACCAACAACAGCAACAGTGGCAGCAACAGTAACAACAACAATAACAGACCTTGTGGAAATTGAGGCACAGCGAAGAAAACTATCCACGAGCCGCAAAACGAAGCCGAGCTCGACTTCGGGTTACGACTTTAACTGCGAGCACGAAGAAAATCAAATTGTGATTAAGTTGGCGGCCCGAAAGAAAGGTCTATAAAAGAATAAAGCGCGCCAGGGCGAATCATCAGTTTGATTTAAACTTGCAGACAGTGCAAGACGCGCTCCAAGCTATCAGATCAGGATCAAGGATTAGTCAAGCACCTGACGCGTGTGTTGGCAGCTAAGAGTGGACGTGGAAGTTGAAGTGGACGCGTGTGTGTTTGTGATATAGTCAGTGCCTGTGTGTGACTGTGTGTGTACGTGCAACACAAAATGACATTTGGACAAAAACATTTGCAAGCTCAAGCTATTAGCCTGCTCCTGCTGACCCTCTGCCTTGCCAGCAACTGCGAGGCGGGCACGGGACAGCTCAACAATCTGCCCGGAGGCGGAGGCAATCAAAACGCCGGCGCACGAACCTTGCTGCGTGTCTACGATGAATGCAATCGGGCCGAGAGCGGATTTGTGCCATGCCTGAAGAAGAAGGCCATTTCGTTCATTGATCGCATTGCGCCCATCGATGCCATTAACGTGGCTGACGGCATCAAGCTAATGCGTCTGGAGTCCGCACCACGCCCACCTGCCTACAGCGAAAATGAATTGGAATCCTCCCTAGCCCGCTCCGGCACAGATCGCGATGCAAAGCTGACAAGTATGCTTATTGAACGGATAAGTTACTTCTTCAACGGACACTCGCTGCAGATCAGTTTCCCCAAACTGACATCCGATGAGATTGGACGCGGCCTCGAGGAAGGTAAGCATGTCACAGACATGGGACACCCCTACCACATACAAACAGCTGTAATTGCAGTTACGTAGTTACGTTGTTACGTTAGTTGCAACCAATCACCGCTAAATGCATGCATTGCGCGTGACAGTGACATAATTTTGCTGCACTTGCCACGGTTTGATGCCTGCAGCCAGAGCCGCGTCATAATTGGGGCACCATCCGGCGGTTATTAGAGCTAAGATATGCACATGTTGTATATGCAACATACACTCAACTTCTTAATTGCGGAGCTGACAATGACATTGGCAAACAAAGTCAGAGCCAGGCTTCCAATTTCATGGCCCATTTCCTTGGCAACCGCTCGCAGTTTGGCATGTCATCATTGCATTGAGTGTAACGAGTGTAGAAAATTCCTTTCTTTGGGAAAATGTGCAATTGTTTTTGTGGCACAGAAACACACACACCTAGCACACCTAGACCTGCAGACGAAACTTGTTCGCAACAGCAACAATGACCTAAAAATCTAAACAACAACACAAACAAGAAAAACAACACGATGTCGAAAAATTGTCATGCCAGAATTTCGTGTTGGACAGCACACAAATATGGGAATAAACCACCCAGTGGAAACCGAGACTTAAATGCCCTTAAAAATAATTATACAAATAAATGGGAGTAGACACTTTTAATAGAATTTATTACTGCATTTTATTTTGAAATATTTCAGAAATGTTGTCAACACACAAATCATGAATTCCATAGGGAATTTTATTTAAATAACAATAGTAGACACGTTTAAAAGAATTTATTACTACATTTGATTTATAATATTAAAATATTTCAGAAATTTTGTCAACACACAAATTATTAAGAAATCAAAGAGAGAACACTGAAAATAATTTCCTTTTAATGGTAGTTCAAAATGTAACCTTTTCCTTTTCGTCAGCCACTACTATACTATGCTATACATGAGCTCAAAAACATGACACGGAGTAGGGCTTTGAGGTGTCATGACCGTGTCGAACGCAATGAAAGTATGGGTCACGTTTCTCTTGGTCTGGTTTGGTCTGGTCTGTGCCATGTTAATGTCTTCTTGGCCGTCAATGGTTTGCATTAATTTCAAATTTGACACAAGCACTTAAAGCTTTTCGTTGGCGACAAGCAGCATTTTCCCGTAATGAAAAGTGAACTTACTTTCACAGCGCGTGGATTTTCTTTTACTTTCAAATCATTGATCAAGATTTTCAATTGATATGAGTACTCGTACTCGTACTCGTACTCGTACATATACAAGTTGGACAACACTTTCGCAATAGCCCGACCATTTTTGGCTAATTGCAATGCTTGTTCCAAGCTGGTTATGACTGCCTCCTCATTGCATTTATTTCGGCCACATTTAAGCAGCCTTGGCCTTAGCCTTGGCCAAAGCTCTATGCGATTCATTTTCACCATCCAAGTGAAATCGACAAAAAGTATCCCTGATGCTAGACGAGGTCTGCAACAAAATGAAAGCCACACACGCTGCAGCCAAAAATAAATTCTCACACAGCCTTTGTAACTTGGCAACAGAGTTGGAAACTTTCACCAACTTGCGGCAGGAAAACTTAAAAGAAAACATCTCCACTGATTCCACGTACTACACTTAAGACACGCATTGTTCATAATTCAAGGGCTCAAGATGAAAGCGTGTGAAAAATAAAAATATAACTCCACAGTTGATGGCTGAGTTCTCTTCTCGAGTTTAGTAAATTTATTAACATTGTTATTAAATTTATAATTGCTATAGTTATCTATAAACAGGGCCTGACTTTACACTCTTTGCTCCACTAACATTTCAGATTGCAGTCATAAGAATAAAGTTAAAAATAACACGTAAATTTAAATCAATTTCATCGTATTATTATTTATTTTATTGCAGGTCGCGGTAAGATGAAGAAAATGGGCATGATGATGGCTATGATGGTTGCAACCAAACTGATGGGCATGCTGCCCATTGCCATGGGAGCACTCTATATATTGGCGGGCAAGGCGTTAATTATCTCAAAGATTGCATTGCTCTTGGCCGGCATAATTGGCCTAAAGAAACTTATGGCTGGCAAGTCGTCGGGCGGCAGTTCCGGCTGGTCATCTGGGGGAGGAGGCGGCGGCGGAGGCGGTGGTTGGTCCTCTGGCGGCGGCGGCGGCGGCGGTGGAGGTGGTGGCGGGTGGGATAGACGCTCCTTGACCGAGGCACAGGAGTTGGCCTATCGCGCTCACAGCCGGCAACAGGCGGCGCAGCTGCAGCAGCAGCAACAACATCAACACCAGCAGCAGCAGCTGAAGCAGCAGCCACTGGCAGCATCTCTGCAGCCGATACAGACAAAGTCATAGGCGCCCTCATCTACAAGTTCAAAGTTCAAAGCTACGTAGTTGCATTTATCTTGTAGATAAATCACAGGCAGACATGAGACAAAGAGACAAAGAGACAACGAGATGAAGAGACAGGCAAATTGTAATTAGATTTTCAAGTTACTTGTCTTAATTTTTTGCACCCGGAGAGACTTGATGCGTTTGCAACGGTTAATTCTCACTCTGAGCACAGTTGCACCTACGGATACATCGCTGGAAATGTATCTGTAACGTGCGTTCACACTGTGTGTTATTAATCATTAGCATTTGAATTATATAATCGATTATGTGTCTTGTAATACGATTACGAGTACGAGTATGTGACGCAATCTGTCTGTTCCGTTCTATAGATCCATTTGTCTACCGTTCACTCCATTTACTCAGTTTACTCCGTTTACTGTTAAGCAACAGTTCCAGCTATCGACTTCAACTTTACCTGAACTCTACTTCTCATATACACACACTTATATCTCCCAGCCATCCATACATCTATCTAACTCACAACTGCACTCACAACACACACAACACGTTTCCAGTTACTTTTCAATTATTCATCACTCTTTGTCTAACAAAGACGCCACGCACGCTCTGCACTTATTTCTTTATTTTTATTCTCCACGCGCGCACACTCTTCACATTTTGATTAACTTTAAGTTAGGTTCGTCTAACTGTAGTTTAGAGTAATAATTTATTATCATTATTTATTTGGTAGTTCTAAGCGAGACTCTTATGTAAGCAGCAAAGTTTTTAAAAAACACAAAAGAGACAAAAAAATATACAAATAAAACATTTACGAATCGAACACTTTTGTCTTAAATTATTAAATAGTTGAAGTTTTCTCACAAAATGGAGCTAAAAGCACTCACTTTCAAGTCAGAATCTCTGTATCTTACTAAAATAAACGACACACATACACACACACAAAGCGTTGTTCTCTGTACACATATTCCAAGGTCTATTTCCCTGCCAACCTTTACCCCCAGTGACTGAAGAGCCCATGTGTTGTCTGGCCACCCACACAACTCCCATATCTTCCCCGTGAACTACGTGACGTACTTGGTATATACAAAATGAATGTTTGGATAGATGGAGCTTGAGATTTCTTTGCTGTTATGGTATAGTATAGAAGTAGTTAGGTGTTCCTGTTCCTGTTGGACTCTTGAGGAAATCCGAATTATACTTTACACTGTACAGTTCTGATTGTCAATTATATATTTGATTGACCAATTCAAAGAATAATCAATATAAATTACTATCTTTATTAATGTTAATATGTAAAGTCACAGCTAATTTTTTAATCAAGAAAACAAAGAATGCATTTTTGGGCAGTGTTAAATATAATGCTAAAAATAAAGTGAAATTTTGATAGATATAAATGCAGTTGCTAGGGATAATCGATTTGCACTTAGTGTTCAAGATCGCACAGCGATTTGCAGTATTTGTTTATACATATTTTCCATGGAATGTTTTATCAGAATCCGCTCAAATGAACCCCCTTTA
This sequence comes from Drosophila sp. st01m, assembly GCA_018901795.1. Taxonomy (NCBI): domain Eukaryota; kingdom Metazoa; phylum Arthropoda; class Insecta; order Diptera; family Drosophilidae; genus Drosophila; species Drosophila sp. st01m. The sequence goes on along the minus strand of JAEIFG010001494.1, from coordinate 5,673,119 downwards.
GTCATATTATTGAAACAAATTATTCCATACTCAAATAAAAGATATTTAGGAATATTCCCTGGTCATAGCCTTTAAAGCAATATAAGCTCCTATTAGTATGTAACGGATATTCCTTAGGTGAAGGTATCAATTCTACCTATTTCCGCTTGTTTTATTGTATGCAACACCAGCAACAACGTGGCTACTTTTAGATTCAATACAAACTGTGGAATTTTAAACTTTAAATATTCTACTTTCATCTTGCTGTTTTTTATATCATTGTTATGAAATACAAACATGTCTTGAATATGATATCTATATTTTGGCAAACCTGTTTTCCTGTTTGTTCTTTCAACCCTTTTAATTAAAACATGAAACTGGTTATAAAGATAGATTGATGCTTAAATGGATTTTCTTCCCTCAAAATTAAAATACGCAAACAAATAAATTCTTATTTGGGTTACTTGTAGCCTTGGAATGGACAGAACAGGTTTTATTTCACATTAATATCCAGTGGATTCACAGTTTACTTCTTCCACCAGCCAGATTTGCCGCTGGACCAGCCACCGTTGCCATAGCCTCCACCATAGGATCCGTAACCGCCATAGTTGCCGCCATAATCGCCGCTGTAGCCGCCATAGCCGCCGCCATAGCCGCCGCCATGTCCTCCACTATGGGTGGTTGTGGTAATGACTTTGTAGACATCGACATGACCGCCATGGCCGCCTCCGTATCCACCACCATGACCGCCTCCGTATCCACCTCCATAGCCGCCACCGTATCCACCATCGTATCCACCATGACCGCCATGACCGCCACCGTATCCTCCTCCATAGCCTCCACCATAGCCTCCACCATAGCCTCCTCCATATCCGCCGCTATATCCACCACTGTGTCCGCCGCCGATGACTTTAATGATTTGAATTCCTCCGGATCCACCATGGCCATAATCGCCACCGTATCCACCACCGTGTCCGCCACCGTAGCCACCGCCATGGCCGCCACCGTAGCTTCCACCGTTGGACCAGCCTCCGCCGTAGCTGCCACCTCCGTAGCCGCCGCCGCCGCCGCCACCGACGCCACCCTTCAGGAGTCCCAAAAGTCCTGCATTTGTGGTGGCCAATGAGGCAGCCAAAGCCAAGAGACACACAAACAACTGGATGAGAAAAGAGAGTTAAATGTTGTTCACTTGTCCTTTAAGGACTTGGATCCTTTAGGCGCCGAAAGGCATCGCTAACTCACTTTCATATTGTACTGAACGCTGTCAAAGCAGACGTTAAACTAATTGGAATTAAGCAAAACGCTTTCAATTTAAGAGCTGATGATACCAGCTGTCGTTGGCGAATGAATATGATTAAGGCTGTTCAGAAACAACAGCTATAGAAACATCTCAGAAACAACTAATTGTATTGGTCAAAGTGGTGCATAAGTCGCTCCAGCGATGTCTCCTAACTCGGCAGAGAAAAAACATCTCGACATGCTGACTGGAAAGGTCTGACCAGCCCAATTCAAGGCTGGTTATGAATGTACATCGGTTGATCAGTTTCGGTAATGCCCCGAAAGTGAATTTATCACTTCTATTAAAATCAACTTAGGAAGTGTGGGTCTTAAACTAGTTCTGGCTGAATTCGTTAGCATTAAATTGGCTTTAGACATTACAAATTCAGCTCAAAAGAAGTCAATCCAGTTGGCATCATTCAATAGTGATCCCTGGTTAGTTCAATTCATATTGACTGAATGATGACACAGCATCAAAATTCATATGGAATTAATATTATACTAGTATTTAATGTTGCTTTGATTCTGCTTAAGTTTTGTGGTTTCTAGTATTTGTATTTTTTAGCATATAAACAAATTAATTTATTACCAACAAGTTAGGATAGTTGCTCAACCAGAAAACTAAAATTGTATATGCAAAGCGGGCAACTCAAAGGGGGTGTGACCATCTTAAACACTTCAAACACAGCGATTGTCCGAAAGATAATAACATTATTTAAATAAACACATAAAAGTGTTAAACGAATTAACTAAACAGAGTTCAAGATTATGCTTGCTTTATAGTTATTTGTGATAATGGGCATCAATTGGAGATGTGCCAATGAAATATAAGTGCTGCTTTAATCGGATATTACAAATTTTCTACAGCTTATGTCTCTGCACCTTTCCATATATATCTCGTAACTTGAATCACTTACTTAATTTGTGTAAATATGCTGACATAATGGTATCATAACAATCAGTTGTTAGCTGTTACTTAGAAATTAAACGTATATATCATATTCACATTTTACAACTGCTCTTTATTAACAGGCAAATCTAAAGCTACAGCACCTACAAACTACATTTCACAATTTCTTGATATTTTATTTTTACGTCTTTTTATATACATCCTACACGGATAGAAGTACTGTGAGGTGTTTAAGCCATCAATTAGAAAATTCCTAGAAACTAATCCCAACTCACAAATGGAGTGTGAGTGAGGACGAATCATGTATCAACCTAACTAAGCTGCCACTTGCCACTTGCATTAGCAGCACTTCAGAGTGTGCAACCTGGATTTAACCCATATGGACTCACATTCCATTGATATAGAAGGAACTGTTCGCATGATGTTAATTCCGTGTCACAAACTCAATTGGTTTTGACGTAAGCTGCAGTTTTGTCCACCTTAAAAGTATGCAACAGTTCAGCTAATCCACACATTACAAAGCTCTTGAAAGCATGCAACGGGTCTTGTGGCATGCAACGCAGAGAAGCAATGCACACATAGTGGCTACTTTTAGGCTCAATGCGACAACTGGTCGCAAACAAAACAGGGCAAATGGTCTCGAATATGCCGCAAGGGTAATTCATCAAGTTGGGAGGCACGTGCAGGTTAAATTGATGATGGGTGCACTTGATATGCCCAAGCAGATTGTACATAATGGTGGTACACGAAGCCAGAGCTGTGGCGTTATGCGTGACAGTGTCGAGACAGTCGCAATTTAGCAGCAACAACTGTGTTGCAAGTTCAGAGTGCCAATTAGCACGCACGTCGCCCAAAGTACTTCAATAATTTAAACTCAAACTGGCAGTGAGATGATCATTGGCATTGGGCACACTTTCCAAGCGAAGACTGCAAGCTGTGCCATAGACTTGCCCACTTATATAGAATCATAATGTCAAGAGCAAGTTGCAGTTTGGTTTGAGTTGAGTTGCCAACGACAACGACAACGACAACGACAACGACAATGAGCCTGCCACATGCAACGAGGCGGAAAAGTGAAACTACAAGTCCACGTTTTACGTCAACCAACTAAAAGGGAGCCTGCTGAGTTACTTTTGAATATAGACTCATAAATTCACTGCTATACAGATTCGTGTATATTAATTAAAACATCAACGCTTCAGTGGTCAAAAGCAATTTCAAATAATATCAAATTTATGTGATAGATGGAAATGGCCTGGTTTATTAAAATATCAACTTGCATTGTGTCGCAAAACCGCATTCTGACCAAGTGAACAATTCATAGAATGCAAATATTATTTTGCATTGGCATTAACACATAACTGTTTGCCACATAATTGAGCGGTGGCAAGCGGCAAGTTCTCCAATCAAGTTACGCAAGACTAAATGTGTGGTCTTTGTATCAGACGTATCATAGAAGGTGCCACACACTCTACAGTAAAAGTTTCTAGCCCAACAAAGATCTGCATTTGAGGGTTTATCCGACTGGGCAGTGGCCACCAATTTCGGCGAAAGGCAGTAAAATCTCTCAACCGAATCAGCCATAAAATGTCGAGCGCTTCGTAGAATTTGGTTTACCAAAATCTCCAGAGTTTGGCTCAGTTCAATTCTAAACGGCAAGCGGATTGCGTGTGCGTATGCAAGTGCGTATTAGTGAGTGTCTATGAGTGTGTAAGTGTGTCTGTGTGTGTGACGAGTGTAAATTGAAAAGGACTTCCCTCAAGATGCGGCATCACCAAATGTTTGTATTCGCTATTTATCTACTGATGGGGAAATCCAAGGCTGGCAGCGACAGTCGCTTTAATGGAGACACTTCCCGTCTGCTGGCAACTCAGCAGCAGCAACAGAACAATGAACAGCAGCAAGTCCAAGTTAATCTTAATGCCTGGCAGCCATTGACGGGCCACAACAATTGGCTCATCCTGCAGGCAACGGCAGCAACATCGATACAGGGACAACAGGAGCAGCAGCAACATCGACTTCCTGTCAATTACTACGCCTACAATCATCGCTATAATCCAAGGTCGACACCCACAAATGATGCTGCTGTTGCTGCTGCCGCCAACGGAAATTACAAACAGGTGCGGCCAAATCTAAACGACAGTCCCAGTTACGTGTTAGCTATCAGTCAGACGATGCGCAGTGCAGCTGGAAGGAGCGAAAGCGATGACGGAGGTGGAGACGGAAACGGAGGTGGAGACAGAAACGGAGAAGGTTTGTCAGGTTTGAAGGATGAGCAGGAAGTGAGTATGCATCTCAACACGGAAGTGCGCGAAGCCAACGACTTTTTGGCGTTAACTAATACTGTTGACAACGCTGCTGGAGGCATCGAAGAGCCTGAGGCTTCTCTCCTGAATATGAACAACTATTTGGCACCTTTTGAACAGGTGGTGCTGAAGGTGCGCAACTTTTGCGACACTTTACGCAGCCTTATCAACGTGGGTGGCGACGTGGAGACCGAGGACGAGGAAGAGCTGGAACAGCACCTTGTACCAGGTAAGCAATTGTCTTCCTTCTTTGAATATTGAATAATTTGCTCAACACGATGGTCGCCAACAGACGCCGTTTATGAATCTCTTTATGTGCTTGAGCGCACAAAGTTCTGGACATTTAATTAACCGCAAGGTTGCGATGTTCTTCCTTGCAGATGCCTCTTCCACTTCCAGTAACTTGAATGCCAGAACAAGAAGCAGAGCCATTTCAGCAACATCAAAGGAAGTTCAAGGACGTTACAGCCGCCTGGCGTCGTCTACCTATCAGAGTCGCAAACTTAAAAAGATTAAAAAGAAAATTCAGAAATTGCTGTTTCCATTGCTCATTGCCTACAAACTGAAGTTTCTGACACTGATTCCAGTTCTGATTGGTGGTCTGACCCTCTTGGTGGGCACCACCGGCTTGGCCGGATTCTTCTTTGCCCTCTTCACCGCCGTGATGAGCCTGAAGACATCAAGTGGTGGCCATGGAAGCAAAACGCTCGTATTGAAGAAAATTTAAAACCCCATGACAACATTTACTGTGAGATTAAGATGGGACCTTGGCTTCGATTAACCCAATTTGAGTACAAAACCGGAGAGTGGCGATTGTATTGATAAGAAGTCGCACCACATAGTGAAATTAGGTAATATGAACAAACAGCTCGAATGAAAGTTGAGTTACTCTTCGAACATTGGTTCAAATTAAACAATATGTTTAGGTTTCAATTTAATTTATTTATTCGTATTTATATAGGTATATATTTATTACAAATATTTTATATATTAGTGAATTGTTCCCTTTGATATTCAATAAAACTAATTTACAATATTATAAGCCGTACAACACGGCATTTATCTATAAATAACATAAAAGTAAATTTAACTAATTTTAATTAACATTTTATTGAATTGTCAAAGGCAGATAGTTGCAACAACAACCGGATGTCTAAACCGCTTAAGTGTTAAGTGACGTTAAGGGCTTTTAAGTTACCAAAGTCTGGCCATGATATCCAGCGACAGCAACACGTTGGCGTGTCAATGTTGGCGTTAACTCTGACGTTGACTTTGGCGTTCATGTTGACGTTAACGTTGACGTTGACTGCGATTAGGTTTCGAGCCATGTGCGTGGCTTTTAATATGCGTGGACACTCCTTGAAAACAGTTACATACCCGTGCTACGATTACACACTCAGATATTTGGGCAGTCGATCGACTGAAATAGTTGGGGTGTTGAATAATTTCGTTAGACTGCCCCGGATGCATTTAACATGTAGCAACTGAAAACAATATTTAACAAAAGCAGTTTAAATATTATTGGTTTAACGATTTCATTAAGAGATACTTCTGTTGAGTTTAATTTGATCAAATTAAAATATGGTTCATTATAGACAACGTGTGCGGGCGTCGTAATTAGCCAAAACAACATGAATCCTGCAGAGAATTTAAATTTTTTTCAGAATTTACATGTATTCAGAGCAATGCGTAGGTTGTTTTTAATTGCATTAACTGTCAACACAATGTATGAAATTATTTGAATACAATATTCTGTAAAATGAATCTCATAAAATGTTATTTATTTTATCTGAATAAATTTTTGTAACTAAATGATGTTGGGTATGAAAGAGTGCATTTTATTGCGGAAAGTTGTGACTTCAAAAATACATATTTTAAATGTTTTGCTGTTTGAAGTTCACATGCTGATATTTGCAGTTAAAAGTGTTACAAAAGTTGCAATACAATATGAGAAATTGAAACATGTTTGGCATAATAAATGAAGATCTCTGTGACCCTTGGGACACACACAAAATGTACAAAATTAAAACTCTGATGTCTGTAGACTGTAGTCTGTTGTTGGCATTTCTCCACGGTGTTGAAATGTAAAAATGCTTTCAGCTGAAATGACAAGTGAACCGCAACGCGGTAAGCAAAATGCTCGCCAACGATAATGAAGAGTTTTTACTTGTTGCAGCAGCAACAGCAACAGCAACAACAACAACAACAATAGCAGCAACCGTTTATTAAAGTAGGGAAAACTTAATGTGTGTTCACGCTTAAGTAAAACTGAATCGAAAAGCAGAACCAAAGAAAGCTAAAGATTCAAGAAAATGGTAATAGATATATATGTATCTGAAATCATAATAGAACAAAACACAGCAGTAATCGAGCTCTAAGCTATTGGGCCAGACTCTTCAGGTAGCCGAAATGCAGTCGAGTGCAACGATGGGTATACTAAGTTAGTTAGTTGGCTTATTAACTAGTTAGTTGCCGTGGGCTGGGTTCCTTTTCAGTTTCTTTAGAAGTGCGCTGCCGTGTAGAACGTTCACAATGCTGATCGCTGTAGTTGTTTTGTGTGTGTCCTGTGGCATGTGTCTTGGCCAGGCCTACAGTCTGCCGCCTGCCGTGCAACTGGGCGGGGCAATTGTGGCTGCTGTTGAACAGGACGCGGAACAGGAACACGAACACGAACATGAACAAGAGCAGAAACTGTCTGCATCAGAGCAGCGTCTCGAGCGCGAGGGGTTAGAGCAGGCAGAACTGCAGCTTCGCCAGCTACTTAACAATGAACTTGGCGCCGAGAAAGTTATCAACATGCTAGATACCTGGACAGCAGAGGGTAAGCAGACACACTGCAGCTACCAATTATGGTATATTTCTAAGCACGCTACTCCACAGGTCGAGGCAAGCTGCATAAAAAGAAGGGGCTACTGAAAATGTTCTATCCATTCTTGGGTGCTGCTGTGTTGGCCAGGCTGATACTGTTGCCCTTGATCTTGAAATGGCTAACGGCGCTCTCGGCCTCATCATTTATCATGGGCAAAACCGCGCTGGTCGCCGCTGGCCTCTTGGCCCTCAAGTCCATTTTTTCGAGTGGTCATGCGAGAGACCGACTAGAGATCATTCATTCCTCAGCTCCAACATTCAAGAGTTACCACGGAGATCTGTCGTCGAGCGACAGCAGTTGGATGCCAATTAGACGACCTTACATTCCCCTTCGCATGTCGAAGGATGCAACGTATCGAGTGGCTTCAAGCAACCTCAATGCTCAGGATTTGTATAAGCCATTCCTATAGGCAGTTTATTTGTAACATAAGAGTTTGCATTGTGTATGTGCTGGCATCAGTATCCGTTAGACTTAGACAATAATAAGAGGTATAATAATAAAGCCACATAACTTCAACTTGAGCTCTGTCGACAACTGTTAATTAGCACATGCGAGCGATCGAGCAGCCAACGGCCTAGTCAAATCATGTTACGTGGACTCAAAGTCAAAAGCAACAATGCGTCAGTGCGTCAGTGAGACAATGCGTCAATGCGTCAATGCGTGCACAGAGCCGTTATGCATAAAACGGTTTATTGCGCATGCGCGACGTCGGACGTTGGACGTTGGACGATGGACACCGGCCAAGACGAACTTCCGCAAGTGCGTGTTGCAATACAAAGACGGCCAGCAACAAAAATGCGGCTTATGTAAAAGCAAAGCCAATAAACAGGTCGTCACAAATCAATCAGCATGCAGCAGATGCAGCGCACAGCAATCAACAATCCACAGTCAGCAGTTCACAACCAACAATCACCGACTTGGGTGGCCTTATGACAATGGCATCAAAAGTGCCTTACAACCAGGGACAGCATTAACTAAGGACAATTCTTATGAGTTTCTTTTCACCGCAATTATTATTTTATAATTAAGCATTACACAAAGAATTGCGGCCAAAACCGGAGCTAGAGCTGGAACTGTGGCCTTAACTTGCGCCACGCCACAAGTGAAAGTTGTAGGGCGCACAAGTTATGGTAAACACACAACTACAACTACAATTGCAGGCAGCAACAGCAGCAACAGCGAAAAAAGCAACAACAACAACTGCAAAGCGACAACAAAGTCGCATGCTAGACTCGTATCTAAGAAATCGATCAACAAGGCGGAGCTCTGTCTTTTCTTGGTCTCGTCTTCTTTCTGGGTAAAAATGTTGAAAGTGAAGCTGCCGGCGAGTGTTGTTGTCATCTTTGTCTGGTTTATCGCTTCGTATCTCTTTCTGTCTATCTGTCTCTCTGCCACTCAGTTGACAACATTCTCAGTGTAGTCGATGCTGGTCGTCTCGATGACTGCGCAATGTTTGCGGCTCTCACGAGATTACTTAACCAGACCATTTAGTAGAGGTACAACAACAACAACAACAACAACACCAACACCAACCACCGCTACAGCAACTTGAAGTGTGTTTGTTGTTTGCACATTTGTGTCATCAATTTCACTTTCTTTGAAACTTGGGCAAATGGGTTTAACAACGCGTTACCATTGTCAATGCTAGACCATAAACACAAACCCAACCCGAGTCATCCCCTTCCACCCCAACGGATTGAGAAAGTGTGCACTCCCACAGGCGCACTTAATCGATTCGGTATGGACCAAAGCCCAGGAAATGTGCTCAGTTACGATCTTATGGCTCATATGTCAATAGCTTAGCCAACATTTGGCCACAATGTCAATGGTTTGTCGCAGCCAACTGGCAAGCTGGGAGGCAAAGTGAATTGAATTTGTTTTGGGGTTGCCTTCAAGTGCCCGCAACTTATTGGCTATGAATATTTTAACAACAAACACGAGTATTTTTACCTAAACCCTAAAAATGGCCTGCTGCACTTTCTCAGGCAACGCGTCGTCTCACGAAAACACTACGCACAATATTGACAATTCATATTTGCACAAATGAAAAGAAAATCAATTTCACCTGTTGGTATTTACGCATTTAACCCAAAAACGTACAAAATACATTTTTGCTGTCAATCGTTACTTTTCATAATATTTATTTTTTTCTACTTATGATATTTCTTTCAATTTTAACTCTTACTCACACCTACCACGTTACTGAGGGAGTTTTTAGGCCAGAACCTGAATAGCGAAGTAAATAGTTGGTGTGAGCCGATTGCAGTTTATTGAGCACTCGATTATTATGACCTCATTATAATATGAGATGTACTATCTCACAGCAAAGGATGATCTCTTTTGGAACATGTTTCACAGTGTATTTGGTAGGTAAACTAAATGTAGAGTATAATCTCACATGCGTGTACTATCTCGTAGTGCAGAATGATCTCTTTATCATTGTTCACTGTGTGTTTGGTATGCGAAACTTCAATTTATTAATACCACTTTCGTGCAAAAAGGCAAATGGGTCAATAGAACGCACGCTGAGCATTCAGTCGAGAGCCGAGTTAACAAGTTGCCGGGTTGCGATTCAAAAATATGCCTGGCTAATTTGAGAAGTAAACGCGCTTGGCAACAACAACAACAGCTATGGCTGTGCGGCTACATTAATACCCTGTAGTAAACAATTTCTGAAAATTGCAAACAAAATCAATTTAATGGTTATTAATTTCAGTCGATTCTTTGTCGTGTTGTAAATTGAATTTTAGGAAAAGAATGCATAGGTATTTTGAAGAAACAAACAACACGTTCACCGTGTGTTCAACTACAAGGTATAAATAAGTCGAATACCTCTGCTGCAGACATACAACAATCGACGGCCACACCTCAAGACGAAAGTATGCGGGCCAATTGGCTTATGGCCACTTGTTGCGGCTAATTGTGTGACGCCAGCGAACAAATTGCACACATGAAATGAAGCTTATTGATTTCATATTGAAATATAGGGCCGACATCCATATAAATACTTATAAACATTTATGTTTTGGCAAGCTCCGCCCGCACACGCCAATTGGGGAGGCTGTCAGAAACGCATTACCAGAAAAAAAAAAACGAGGAAACAGAAACAGAAATACAGAAAGAAAATAAGTAAGAAACATTGACAGCTGTCCAGTAAAAAAAGAGAAATTATTTATGATTGGCATTTAGAAATTTGGTTTGAATTGACATTTAGCTTGGCAATTGATATCTGCGCCACAATTGTGGCGCAACAACATGTGGCAACAACATGTTGCAGGAATGAGCGAAATCAGGTTTTAGTGCCCATTGCAAATTGCAAAATTATCTGGAAAAATTACATAACTTTCACTCATGTTCACCGATGACGCTAAACGTAGCGAAGTCAATGAATGAACGCGAAACTGGACCGCGTAAGTTGTAAGTTGATCAACGCAGCGATCGGGGCGGAAGACGGGGAAGCGGACGGTAAAGGTGTGGTGAGTTATCATCAATGAATGCGTGGAACTGCCAGGTGATGTGGCAACTGATGAAGTATTTAGCATGCCGCAAGCTGCAATAAAGCCGGCTCCGTCAGGCTATGCAAATGAGCGGAACAAGTGAATCACTAGCAAAGATTGAGACCAGGTATTTGAGGTATGCCTAGCGCACTTTCTTTTTCATTCCAACTTAGGCAGCTAAAACAATAACCGAAATAACCGAAAATAACCGAAAATAAAGGCGCGTCACTCATACGCAGCGTGTGGCAAGCCGAGACCCGTTTGCTCGTGGGCCCAGTCAAATCTACAAGACAATAACAATAACAATAACACCAGAAACATCAACAGCAACAGCAACAATAATAACAACATCGGCACAAATGGGTACAGCATTTAGTGTCACATATCGTTGTAATATAAATGAAAGTGAGTGAAGTGAGACTTTTTTCTTACTTTTGAATGGATTTTCTTTAATAAACTTGAATAATAAAAAGAAAAAACAAAAAGAACAACATAAACAATATGTGTTATTTCGATGATATTGCTGGCATTTGTATAAAACTTTAATTTTAATGTTACACTGCGACAAGGGAATGTAAAAATGTATCGTTTAATTGTGCGGAGGAAACGTGACTGGAAAGCCATTGATGACAAATCATTTAAATACGTGTTTGAGTCCAACGCAAAGAAAAATTCAAATCCGAGTAGATTTAGGAACTTCATTAGGTTGGGTTCTTTGTTTAATGTGATACATTCCAATTATATTGTGATCAGAATTATCTTAGATATCTGTGATCTCTAAAATACCATAAGTATTAACTTGTTTGTTTTTTAATTTTAAAATTTCTATAAAAAACAAAAATAAAATTAAAGTAAAATTGGTACTCGTAAGAGCATGTCAATTAGATGAATAAGATTCCAGTTGAACATAATTAGCACTCTCTACATACTCTGAGGCGAATTACACAACACAACTGATCACAGTGGAGATCGATACCGATCGAAGAGGTGCTAAATAATATTTCACCATAGCGATGGCAAAAGGGCAAACACAAGATGACCCATTTACGCACCAATAATGGAAGGCTCGAAATATGCGGCAACCGGATTAATAAATTAGCAAATTGCTGCTCCACTGTTGTGGAGAGTCAAATGAAAGCGGCTCAGGCCGTGGGTAAACAAGTCATCGCAGCAGACGCTTGGGAGGGCGTATATCGATGCGATCGGATCGTTGCCGTAAAGGTAATTACCTGAGCCCATGGGCCCAGACCCTGGCCAGCCAATGATGCCAATTGTTTGTATTACGCGAGCCACGAGCTCGCTCTACTGGCCAAGTCCAAGTACAAGTTTCTCTCCGAGTCGCTCTGACGTCGACGGCGACGTCGACGTTGACTTTGACGTTGAAGCTGAGGCTGAAGCTGAAGCTGAAGTTTATGTTGACGGATGACAACAACGTTGGCGTCGGCGTTGACGTCGGCTTCGCTGGCGACTGCAGCGTTGGCAGAGCTGTGCCGAAAAAGCCGTGAGCAGTGAGCGCGGAAGAAAGAAGAAAGAAATGAACATACTATTCACTTAACAAACAAGTTGATTTTATTTTTAATGTTGTTGCTTGGCCCGTTTGGGCCATTTGTATTGTATTTTGTTATCTTTATTGTTGTTGTTGCTGCTGCTGCTGCTGCTGCTCATGATGACTTTGTTGTAGTTCCCTAGATTTATGCATGTGCCCAGTGCCTTTTTGCGTCTTTTTACCTTTTTTGGTAGCTTCCGCAGTCAACGGCGGCGTCTGCGGCTGCGTCTTGGCGGTTTTTATTTAATTTGCTTTTAAATTGTTTTGTAATGCTCGCTGCGGCTGCGACGTCTGCGGCAACGGCAGCTGCACAGCTGCAACAAAGTCACTCAATATAAAAGACTTGACGTCTTCAGACTTATACATCAAATTCATCTCAGCTCTCTTAAAGCTCAGCAGAAGCAGCAGCTCCTCAAGGATTAAAACGCGTCGCGTACTACAAAATTCAAAGTTCAAGTCCAACTAATTACCGAAAATGAAAGTGTTCGCAATTGCCTGTGTGAGCCTCTTGGTGGCCAGCTGCGCCTGGGCCGCTCCCAGCGTGCAAGATAATAGAATCGAAAGTGATAGCACCTTCGGACGCGCCGCCCGCTACTTGGGTGCTTGCCTCGAGAGTGACGACATGGCCACCTGCCTGGCCGTCAAGGGCATTACCGCATTGAACCGCGCTGCCAGGAGCAACAACATTGAACTAGTCAATGGCATAACCTTCCAGAGGTGTGTGTTTTTTGTGAAAGTGCCCATGGAAAGTGGAATTCTTATGCAAAGTGCAATATGTGAAATTTAAAGTGCCAAATGCACTCATCACTCGGCACTGGCATTCAAGTGAAAGCGAAAAATATTAGCTCGTAGTTTTCAAGTTCGCATTGTTCTAAGTTGCTTTTGTTCATGTTCGTTGCAGAGATCCCGCCAGCCCCGTGCAACGTAGTGGCAAGTCCCTTAGCGAACAGGATATCTACGCTGAGCTGCCACAAAGCTCCGAGGAGCGTAATGGTCGTCTGGTTGATTTGGCCATCTCCAGTGTGTCCGACTTCCTGACCACCCACAACTTGGAATTCAAATTGCCCGCGGAGACAACCCAACAGGTTGCTCGTGCCTTGGACGAAGGTTAGTAAGCCACAAGTGGCCAGATCGAGGCTGATCTTCATTTAACATTATATTCCGGTTACCAATTGTAGGTCGTGGCAAGATCAAGAAGGTGATGGGACCCCTCGCTCTGGCCATTGGTGCTAAACTGTTCGCTGTGATTCCTCTGGTGCTCGGCTTCCTGGCTCTGTTGACCTTCAAGGCTGTGATCGTGGCCAAGATTGCCTTCTTCCTTGCCGTCCTGGTTGGCGGATCTCGTCTGCTCAGCGGCTTTGGCAACAAGTTCGGCGGCAACTCATACGGTGGAGCCTACAACTCGAATGCCTGGTCCGCACCCGCCACCGCTGGCTGGAGCTCGGGTGCCTCATCTGCCTATCCCTATGCTCGCAGCATCAGTGACAACGATGCCCAGCAGTTGGCTTATGCCGGCCAGCAGCAGGAGCAGCAGTAAACACTGAGCCTTTGATCCTTTGGTTCATTGGTCAAGTGTGCGAAGAATGTGCCTTCAATTTGAAACCTAGTTTTTAGTAATTTATTCGAGACGTGAAGCTGACGCGTTTGTTTAATTAATTTATTGTACTTCATATCTTTCATACTATCCGAGACATCAGCAAAATAGTCAAGTTGAATGTTTGTCATCATAATAAATGCGATTAATTCCATACTTAGCCGTGTGTTAATTTGTCTACTCTTTGACCAGGTCAGCAAATAATTTGTTAAACTGTAACAAGACTTTCCCATAACTGGTTGGTCAAAAAATATGTGGAAGAAACTAGTTTGGCCAGGTTCTATGCAGAGTTTCCTATTCTCCGGTCACATGGTCACAGTGGACGCCCAAGTTTGTCACAGACTTAATTGATTCGAACATGTTTTGGATGTACTTGTACTTGTAGTTTAACAAGTGCCACGCCTTACTGTTATGGGTTTCTATGGGCCTGTTTTCGGCTGTTTGCCTTGGCATGTTAATTGTTTAGAGCCAGAAACTTTCTACTTATGCTCATATAAATGTCACTAGACGCGATCGAAAAGATATATGTGACCATGTGCTACAATTCAACTTTCTTTTGTGCAGATTTGTTAAAAGATTTAGAAGCAATTGAAATAGAAAACGAACCTACAAACGACACTTGACTAAAAGAGAATGAAATCGAAAGCGTTGAAAGCGGCCGTCTTTGCGTCTCTAAGTCTTTAACTGGGCCAAAACGCGCATTAAGTCACCACAGTCGAGGCATACCAAATATGTCCAGGTACGTTAAGCATATAAGCATATATGTGCACACATATAAATATATGTATATAATAATCGCTTTAATGAAATTCAATGATACCGCTAATAAGAGAGACAAAAGACTCACTAAAGAGACCAAGAATCTGGCACATTCAATGCTCATAAGCAAATGAAGTCACGTCGCGAGGCAGAGACGCTAACAGAGGCGTGGCTGTTGCATGCCAATTACGATCGCCTAACGGTCAGCCGGACAACTTGTGGCCGAAGGAAATTGGAAATTGGGGCATTTGCTTGTATAAAATATACAAAAATAATATTCAAGCCGTTGACTTCCCTTTCGTTTGGACGTGGAACGTGGGACGTGGGACGTGCGACGTGCGTGGAAATATGGACAAGAAATTGTTGGAGTATCATACGCATAAGATTTACATAAATTGTTCGCATTTGTTTTTGTTGTTGCACTGCTGCGTTTTTTCTGTTTTTTTTTCCTTTTGGCCATCGCGATTTCTAGCCACTAAATTGGACAAACGACTGATGCGGAGTCACAGGCACGCGTCCAATTCGAAAAGGTATAAAACTGTGGCCCATTGCATACAATTAATCACAAAGCAATTTCCATTCACAAAGCCAACAGCAGTGTGTGCGCTGAACATTGTGGATACCAAAAGGACTATAAATTCAAGAAACACCCACAACATCCCTTCAACCTATTCAATAATAAATCATAATACACCAAAAGTGCCTATCAAAATGTGCGCGAAATTCGTTTGTGTTGTGCTCGTGGCCAGCTTTGTGTGCGGCGCCTTGGCGTTGCCATCGCAGGATAACAGCGAAAAGGATTTAGTGAACATG
Organism: Drosophila sp. st01m; assembly: GCA_018901795.1. NCBI lineage: Eukaryota > Metazoa > Arthropoda > Insecta > Diptera > Drosophilidae > Drosophila > Drosophila sp. st01m. The sequence goes on along the minus strand of JAEIFG010001494.1, from coordinate 5,657,568 downwards.
ATTAACAAACTGGATAACGAAGATTCAGTGAAACTGTTCGGCGGACTCCGCATCGATCGCACGGAAACAGGTCGCAGCTTTGGATCAGCCAAGTCAATCGAATCGTTTGAGGATCGTGCCGAACGCTATCTGGAAACCCATGAGCTGAATCTTTCGTTCTCAGGCGATGAACAAGATGAGAATGCTGAGAATGCTTACAGTGGACGTGCCATGGATGGTGAGTAATCGACAGTCGGTAGTCGGTAGTCGGTAGTCGAATCGTCAGCAAATGACAAATTGACGACCACGTCTCCTCCATAAAAGTGTCAACTTTCACTAGAGTTGTACATAATTTGAGCTACAATATTGTTGCCAAGTCTATGAGTCGAAGTATGCAGCTGTCAGCAATATTGTGCGCACATCTCGATTTGTCAAAAAGTGCAGAGTATTCGGCCTTAACTGCCGGTCGAGTCGGTTGCCGGAAATCACGCATACGCCGGGTATACAAACTGCCAGTTATCTCTGTCGGTGACTCGCATTGCATACTTCGTGGCTACAGCTGAAAGTGACACAGAGTCTGCACCGAATAGCATATTTTTGGGCTGTCTTTAATGTTGATTTGGTTCGAAATTCGTGTTTACAGAATCTCGCAGCAAGCGCATGAAGAAGATGCTGTTGCCACTGCTGTTGGCTTTGAAACTGAAGAAGGCTGTGGTCGTCAAGGTTATGTTCACCATCATCAAGTTCATCTCCCTGAAGGCTCTCGCCATCTCTTTCCTTGCCCTCATTCTGGCTGGTAAGTATATCCGCAAACATATACAAGTTAATTTGCATTTAATACATATTTCGATTGTTCCGCAGGTGCCACCTTCTTCAAGGATCTCTTGGCCAAGAAGAAGGACCACATCACCACTGCCTACATCACCGGCAGCCCATTGAACGCCGAGATTGTCCACTCCGACTGGAACCGCAACGGTCAGGCTAGCGCCGCCGATTTGGCCTACAACCACTATGGTCTGGCTCAGCCCTTCTAAGCTACAACAACATCCATGGAGTTACTTCACTCTCTCTTTATTTCTATCCCACCCAACATCTATATTTTCTTATATCTTCCATTCCCTCCACTCCGCTGCACTTTCCTTACCTTTCCAATGACCTTTCAAATGTCCCCAAAAGACTTAACCTTCTCCAAGCTAACGAATAATGGCTAAATTCGTTGTAGTGTTGTAGTCAATAATTATTTAGTTGTACTTAGTTAGTTAGCTGCGACATACCAAAAACAAAAAAAAAACATAAAAAAATGAAAAATGACGAGAATAACCGAAAATCATCCCCGACACGGCCTTCCCAGGACAATGCAAACGGAACAATTACACTTATCATGCTTGCGCCATATTTATTGCACAATTAATCATGCTCTCTATGCAGACATGTAGCTCAGGTTCATTACAAGCAAAGAAAGAAATGCAAACAAAGCAAAGAATAAGCAAAAACAAAAACAAATTACGACAAACAACATAAAATACTTGTGTCTGCTAAAAAGAGTTTAATTACTAAGTATTTATTTTGATAATTTATAGCAATTGAATAAAAATGATTCATGAAATGAAATTTTTTTGTCTATTAACTATGTCTACTGCAAAGCAAATTGAAGTTTTGAATCGAGAATACCCGCCAATTGCATCATTATTTCAATTGATTCACGCTCATACTTTCTTTTTCTTGATATTGTTCAATGCGTAAAGCCTAAATTTAAAGATTATAGAGTATGATAAATAACAAGCAAGTTTATGACGCATGGCCCTCAAAGAAAGTGATGTAGACCGAGCAGACAAAATAAAGAAATTAAGAAATTAATCATTAACAGCGAATAGTTAGTTTGTTCAAATTAAGTAAACAAGTCTGGCTCGACATTTGACTATGAACTTAACTGCGAATATAGTATGTATGCCCAAGGCACGCGACATTTATCTGCTTAGTAATTATGGAGTCTGTCTGTGAATTTTCTTTTCAGCTTAGGGAATTCATTAAATGTGGATCCCTTGGTGACAAAATTAGCCGCACGTTGCGCTACAGTGAACGCCGTGCCACAGAGGAAAGCGAAAGTACCGTCGAATCGCTGGTTGGACCCAGCTGACCGAAGCTGGGAAGAATTTCGACCACAAATCGTAAGGTAATTAGAAAAAGTCAAGACAGCAGCAAGACCTAAACGCGGCAATGACTTTGGGTGCTGTGCGTAGTGAAAGGGAAATGGGTATAAAAAGCAAAACCATAAAATAAGTTAATGCAGTCGGACAAGTGTTCCCCAGATCATTAGACGTACTTAGTTCAACATTAAATCAACGCTTTGCACCATGCTGTTGCTAAAAACCTTGGAATATCTTTTTTACCTGCTCTGGTTCTGTTTTCTATGCAAATATACACAGGCAGCCAGTGTACAGGCCACAGAGCCGGCTCCAGTGGAAATGGAAACCTTGCATCCTCCTAAACAAGCTTCATCAATGAGTCCGAATGAGTGCGAAACATCATCGTTTAGTTGGATGTGCCTGAAAATTGAATTCGTGAAAATTATGGAGCGTTTAGCAGAGCAACAGGAGCTAAATGTGCTGCCCGGAGTGAGCGTTGTTAAGGATGAGAATGCAAAAGAGCTGAAGACTTCAGAACTTATGGCTGGTAGGACCAATTAAATGAATTAGATTGATAACAGAAAGAACAACACTAATGGAACATACAATTCTTTCAGAGGTGGCACGCAGTTATCCCAGTGATCCCAATACGCGTCTCAATGGATACATTCTAGCCAAGATGCAGAATCTCTTAAAGACACGTTTCCTGCGCTTTCGCTTAATGGATGATACAAACATGACTGAAGGCCGAAAGAGTAAATTTGGCAAAAAGGGTGGAATGGAGGCACTTGTGGCCGCTGGTGTTATGATGAAGGGCATGCTGATGGCTTTGGGACTTGGAGCAATTGCCATGATGGCCGGAAAAGCTCTTATGACAGCGCTGATGGCTCTAACACTTTCCGGAGTTCTCGGCCTAAAGGGTTTGGCCGGTGGTGGCAAGTCTACCACTTACGAGATTGTCGCCAAGCCCATCTACACATCCAGCCATTCGCATTCAGTCAGCCATGAGGATGGTCACGGTCACAGTGCACACTTTGCACCTGCCGGAGCTGGCAGTGGCAGTGGCTATGGTTATGGAGGCTATGCGCGCTCCCTGAAATTGGACCAGCCCAGTCAGCTGCAAGCATTGTAGAAGCTTTCGAATTGAATAATACTATTTATTAATATAAATTATATATGTATCTTATTTATAAACCTATTTAACTTTGTCTGTATTGAAACTAAACTTTAAAGAATCTCACAACTTTTACTGGGTAGGAAAGCGGAACCAATTGGTCGACCGTAGTTATAATTAAATCAGACTAGAATAATTGCAATGATATGCCCTTATATTTACAAATACTATAAATATGTGCACTTCTCGTATTTGCAAGTATTGTGATTTTATCAGCGGTAAAATGCTCAAATTTCTGATGTATCTGTACTTCATCTCTATGCTGATTGTCATAGCTTCCGCCGGCAATACACCATCCAAAAGTAAGTAGAATCGGGCCAATGATATGTCTAATATTAGACATATAACATTAACCCCATCTCTTTCAGTTTGTCATGAAATGGGCATTTGCCAGAGGAGTTGCACAGTGGAAATTGTTTCGACAAAAGCGTGCCCAAGTAATAATAAGTGTTGCTTAGGGTTAAAAAGAACAAGAAGTCAAAAATGAAGAAATAAATATGATAAGTCCATAATAAGTCCACATTCAGAAAATTCAGTATATCCGAGGCCCAATGTCAATATTGGATATAAATGAGAACCCAATATCTGCAATAATAAAATGAACATTTATATTATTCTAACATTATGTTAATCAATACACATATAAAACATTTTAAAATAAATGTAAAATAAAATACACTTTAATATTTTAAGTAAATGAAAATCTAAGAATACTTAAAAGTCAGCCTGCTTATTATAATTAATAATTCAATCAGTTAGTATTAATTAACATAGTGTCAAGATTAATGATTGTATCTCCATTCCAACAATTCATGTAGCTTTTTATGCGCGAACTATCAAATATGGTATGTAAAATGATAAATAAATACTAAACTGACACAGGTAGATACATTTTGACATTTCAGACTATACAATTACTGTATACAAACATTTGGAATTAAAAAATGCTTGACAATCGAATACATCAGGCAGTATTATTTTTATTATAAAACATAATACGTAAAATTTGCGAATGAATAAAATATTACATGCACTCCCAATAAAAAGCATTAAAGCAAAATTGTAAATTTCATGAACACTTTGGAAGTGTATAACACTAAGCTGGTCGGAAACGTCATTTATTAGCCGATATATATTTATAATCAATTCATTAGCAAGTTTAAATAGGTCGCTTGACAATATAAATTCTTTGTGCACTTAAATCGCACGGGCGAAATTTTAATTAACAGATTAACTAATATATATTTAATTTCTCTTCTAACCCAATTTTCGAATCTTATTTTTTCGCATATAAAGACAGTCAGATACAATAGTAACTCAGTTGCTCTAGTGCCATAATGAAAATACCTTGTGGTGGTAAGAAAATAAGAACCTTTAATTTGTTTTCTCGTATGCATTTTAATACTTTTCTTCTCTACAGTAATATTCTTAGTGCTTTGCACGTCATGGATTTGTGCAGCGGAGCACACCAACATCCCGGCAGACTTGGAGGACCGAATTAATGCAACGGAACCAGTGACAACTGAACCAGCCACAATGGATTCACAGGATCGGGAAGTCAACATAGCTGAAGAGGATGTAGAACTGGCACAGGAATCAGAACAGAAGCGACAAATGATACAGAGCCAACGAAACGACCAAAACATCCTCAATCTCATAAACGTCCACCTGTCGGCGGACATAAGCCTCATCATCACTTTAATCCCTTGGCACTACCTAATACATGGCCATATTTCCCAGTTCCAGCTCAAATCCCCTATCCTGCGCCATGCCCTTATCCACAACCAATTTACTATCCATTGCCCATGTATTCACCATTATTTTTTCCATCGCAAATTCAGTCATCTGAAACAAACAGAGCCGGCGGCAACTTAGGAGTCGGATTTTGCAGAATCTGGTGAAGAAGTCAATGCCGAGGAACTATTGAGAAACGCTAATTTCTGGAACAACCGATTTGCCAACAAGAATACTACAGCAACCGTAAAACCAACTAAACGTTTCCTTATTAGAAACTGGATAACAAACAAAATAAATAGAAAAACTACAACTACAACAACAACAAAAAAAAACCAGTTGCAGACTAAGCAATTATATCCAAAATAATTTTCCTTACATTTATTTTATTAGAATATCATGTATTTATTTATTTATCAAACCATAAGAGTAAAATGAAACTTTGTACGTATATTGCAATTATTTATTATATTTTTATTGAAACCTGCGTTAAATTAACAATTTACAGCGGTTAATAATATTTTTTGAAAAATAAACTGTTTATTTATTACTAATACAAGGTACGACTTTGTATATTATATATATTAATTGCACACACATTAATAGCAACTTTTTAATAAAATATGGCTCTAATTGAATTTTTTTAAAACAAAGTGCGGTTTCATCCAAACCAGCATGAGCCAACTTTACAGTGGTATGACTGCGTATTCCATATTTTAACTATGTTAAAATAACTTTGTCCCATGCTAATGAAAAATGTTTAACTTAACTATTAAAATAGTTACATCTGACTGATCGAACATACAACGTCACCAGTTCCTAAAAGAGTAAGGGAACAAATACTGTATTGAGCCAAACAATTAAATTGTAACTTATTTTGTAGGAAGTTACTGCGGACGAAAGTTCGCGCTGGTTACGAAATCATTCCAAAGGGTTATCTATTTAACAAAAATCCATTTCGCCTTGAAAAAATAATTTTTCGATTTCTGAAATGTTATAAAGAATATTTGGATTAAAAAATAAAAAGCAGGTATCCAACCGATAATATTTAGTTAACGTTTTCTATATTTTATTTACTAAATTACCGACAATATTAGCAAGTTGAATTTTTTCAGTTATTTAAAAATTAGCAAACATATGATTATACACATAAAACTTCCCTATTTATATTTTTTTTGAGAAACTTTAGTATAAAAAGCACAGGTACGATTCATAAACCAGCCATAAGCTTTTATACTGTGGTAAGCTGAATTACTTTGGCAGACTTGGCTCAATCTTCAAATCTTTTTTCTTATCAGTTTTAGCTATATTATTGGGCACATCATGTATTCGTGGGGACGATGAATCTTGAAGACAAGTTAATGCATCATTATTAAATGTAAATGAAGCGAATATTGCTGTGGACATATTGCAAAATGAAAACGCATACCTATCTCAACCTAGAGAGTCACTTCCATCAGAGGAGATGCTTAGACTGGTCGAGCATACAAGAAATCCACAGCTAAAACATTTTTTCAAAAGGAAATGGGCACAAAAACTTAGAATAACGACAAGACCACCAACAGTACCCACGGTACCAAGTGTACCAACGAATCCAACTGAGCCAACGGTACCAACGGAACCAACTGTACCAACTGTACCAACGGTACCAACGGTACCAATATACATAGAAAACGTTGTAAAATAAATGCCGAGCAATTGAACTTTAATATTAAGTAATTGAAAATCGAAGAATTCTTAAAAGTCAGCATGCTTATTATAATTAATAATTTAATCAGTTAGTATTAATTACCATAGTGCCAACATTAATGCTTCCCACAATTCGTGTTACTTATTATGCGCTAACTATCAACTATAATATGTAAAATTATAAATAAATACTAAACTGACACACTAAGCTGGTCGAAAACGTCATTTATTATCCGATATATATTTATAATCAATTCATTAGATAGTTTAAATAGGTCGCTGGACAATATAAGTTCTTTGTGCACCTATATCGCACGAGCGAGTTTTCAATTAACAGATTAGTTAATAAATATTTAATTTCTTTTCTAATCCAATTTTTGATTCTCATGATTTTCGCATATAAAGACAATCAGATGCAATAGTAACTCAGTTGCTCTAGTGCCATAATGAAAATACCTTGTGGTGGTAAGAAAATAAGAACCTTTAATTTGTTTTCTCGTATGCATTTTAATACTTTTCTTCTCTACAGTAATATTCTTAGTGCTTTGCACGTCATGGATTTGTGCAGCGGAGCACACCAACATCCCGGCAGACTTGGAGGACCGAATTAATGCATTGGAACCAGTGACAACTGAACCAGCCACAATGGATTCACAGGATCGGGAAGTCAACATAGCTGAAGAGGATGTAGAACTGGTTTTGGCACAGGAATCAGAAGCGACAAATGATACAGAGCCAACGAAACGACCAAAACATCCTCAATCTCATAAACGTCCACCTGTCGGCGGACATAAGCCTCATCATCACTTTAATCCCTTGGCACTACCTAATTCATGGCCATATTTCCCAGTTCCAGCTCAAATCCCCTATCCTGCGCCATGCCCTTATCCACAACCAATTTACTATCCAATGCCCATGTATTCACCATACTTTTCTCCATCGCAAATTCAGTCATCTGAAACAAACAGAGCCGGCGGCAACTTAGAGTCGGATTTTGCAGAATCTGGTGAAGAAGTCACTGCCGAGGAACTATTGAGAAACGCTAATTTATGGAACAACCGATTTGCCAACAAGAATACTACAGCAACCGTAAAACCAACTAAACGTTTCCTTATTAGAAACTGGATAACAAACAAAATAAATAGAAAAACTTCAACAAAACCCACGGTACCAACCGAACCTACGGTACCAACAGACCCTACAGAACCTACGGTACCAACCAGACCAACAGAAGAAACGCTAAGAAAATATTTTACACTTTAGAAATTAAATAATTATTATATGTATTTAAGTGCTCTGTGCTCAATTCGATGTTGAAAAAATACGCCAATTAATTTCATAATGTTAAAGTTAAAAGTATATTATAAAAGTAAGAATGGTAAAGTTAAAAGTATATTATGAAAGTAAGAACAAATATTTTCTAACAAATCCCGCAATTTTCACAGAAAATATATATGTATTATTCGGTTTATTTCGGCTGGTGAGTATGTCTGGAACACACCTGTAAATATTGTTGAAGTGAAAAAGGAACTTGCATACTTTTAGGCGGTAATATAATGCTCTCTTTGTTGCATTAAATGTGAATGCGGCGAATTAAAATCTCAGGCACCCAAAGTTGGCAATATCTTGCGGTCGGAACCTTGTTGTTTGCGACTTTTCTTCTCAGTTGGTGTTAAACACTTGCCGACAAACGTTACCCAGTCGCGGCGCTATGGGAGTTTAACAACAACAACAACTACAATAGCAACAACAACAGTATCAACAACAACCACAACTGTAAAATCAACAGGCAACAAGACAAACAAGAAGCACAAAACTCATAAGCCAAACACCACGCCAAAGCAAAGACCGCAACTGTAAAAGTGAAAGATGCCAACGTCGGTCGTAACTTGACAAGATTAATTCTTAATTTGAATTTCGTGAAATGTGTTTTTGTTTGCCAAGCAAACAAGCGAAAGTGACTATTAAAGTACCAACAGCTGCAACTGAAATATTGATAATTACAACCGGTCAGAATTATCCGTTAATTGATAGTTATGAATGTGCGTGAATACATTGTGTGTCCGTGTCTGTGTATAAGGCAATCAAAATCAAAGTATTAACGCAATTTCGAGCACAAGCGTAAGTAAAAGCCAAGCCAAATCGACGAAAATGCAAATATTTGACCCAGTTTTAAATGCAGTCAGCCAACTTGCAGCATGACCAGCACAAAAACAGCTGCTGGACGTGTACACGACGGTCCAAGGCTGCATCACTGCCATTGCCTCCGTTGTCTTCGTTCGCTGCGGCCTTTTCGCTTATCAACCAAAAAAAAAAAAAAAGAGATTAAAACCTGTTCTTCGGTCTCCGAGTCTGCCTCTGTGGTTGCATTTCTCCTGTAGAAATTACGAGCATGTGCATATAAAAGTGAAATTTGTGTATACCCCTTGTGGCATGTGGCATGCCACATTGTGATTTGTCTTGCAAATGTTCTGAGCAACCGATTCAGAATCTCAGTTTATGCCGTGTCTGCTCCCGCATGAGTTATTAGCGCATGCCAGATGACTATCTCCATACGCTCTAATACCCAGCAGCAACTAAAAGCTAATAGCTCCCAGCCTGTCTGATCTTACCTAATTCAACCACAAAGTCGGACTGTTAGTTGAGTTGGCGTGCCGGCAATACTTTGTTGTTTACCACATAGTTTGCATATGAGTATGTAGATGTTCTAAAAACCATGTTAACCATTGCAGCGACAAATTAAAATACACTTTTCTTGTGTCTGCGTGTTCAAAGTTAATAAACAATTAACACCACATTCTGACTGCAAACTATGTGATACTTATTTACATTAAATATACTGGTTTTTATTACCTTGCAGTCAACAAACAGACAGAAAACTAGAACAAACTGAATTTTAAATACTTTCTCAGATATAATAATTAAGTGCTAAGTTAAACTCAATGTAATTAATAATTTATTTTAACTATATATCAAAATGAACATTAAAACGTTGAACACCACGAGTTTCTACTTAATGAAAATATATTAAGATACCCTAGAGTCATATAGGAAATAGATTAAATAAATAGCCTTTTAAATATCTTTCCGATTCATTTTTTAAAGTGTTGAATCTTCTTGTAAAAGCCATTCCAATGTCCGAAATTAAATATTTAATGGAATATAAAGTATCTGCCAATTGCAGTTAATTTTACAAATGGCATGATAAATTTACACGATTTTCTCTCTATCTCTCTTGAGGTTAATCGGACAATAAAAGGTAATGCAAATCACGCAGAGGAAATGTGTAAAATGTGACAATTTTGATTTTATGGTCGCTTTATCAACACGTTTTTTCAGTTAAGCTTCACTTATCAAACAAAACATTAGAAATACTCGTAATACGATTTAATGCGTTGCACTCGCCTGCACATAAATGTGCTCGTAAAAATTAAGTCAATCTATTTGGGTTTAATAAGCCATTAGTAAGTCGGGTTGGTTAACCGCAACGAAAGTGAATTTGCTTTTACTGGCTGTTAGATTTCTCTTAACGCTAACTTAAAGCACAAACAGAGCTAACAAAAACCAAAAATAAATAAAAACTAAGACATAATTTATAAATATATTTGCACGCTAGACGCGATCGGTTTACAAATTGCCACAAAGAGATATAGATACATACCTGTGGAGTATGGACGGATAGACAACAACAACCTATAGACAGATACAAATACATACACGCATAAAGTGAAATTAGCAATCTAATAGATTCATTCACTAAACATGCGATTTATGCTGAAACTGAAAGTTAACAAACTTACTAAAGTTGCTCGATTCACAACTTGGTACAATTCAAGGTTTTACATCACAACCAACCAAAAAAAGCAATTTGATTCTGTATGCGAGTATACTGATGATATGTTGTAGATGTTGCGTTGACTGCTCTAAAAATTGTCACATAAAAATGCAATAAAAATCACAATGAAAAGCTGTCAGCGGTAGCTCAAAGCGAAAGCTTGTTACCAAATTAAATCTGCCTAGCAGTCGCGGACTGACAGCAGTTGGCCATTTCAAATGCCATTATGGAAGATTTAATTAAATCATTACGGCAGAGCGATCAGCATTTCGAGTGAAAGCCACAAAAGTCTTAGCAAAATATTACAACTTATATAAGCATGTAATTCGGCTAATCACGCAAGGTTCTAGTTTTGTGATGTCATCTCAGCCGCTGACCTCTGACCGCTGTGGTGAGCCACCCCAACCGTTAGTTGCTGACTCTGACTGTTCCCAAAACAAGCCAAAACTAAGAAAAAATGCTCTAATAACTTAATAATACGTAACCAAATGCTGCCAGTAATCGCACTCGTAATTTGGGTTCTGCTCGACTGAAACTCGTTTCTTGACCATAATTTTGATGGCATTTGTTTCAGTGTTTTATGGCCATTACATGTCCGATTACATAAGTCAACGTGGAGCGGTAGTTTAAAGAATGTATTTTTAATATGAAAGACATAACAACATCACTCGTTACTTGACATTTTTTACGTTACACATACGCCGAGTCGACGAGGCTCAATAAGCAAGCGCGGTCATTAAAAATAATAATCATAACTCCAATGCCGTGATTGTGTGTGTCTTTGTGTGTACTCCCTTATCTCCAGGTGTGTGCGTTAATAAATGTAATTGATTTTGTTATACTATAAATAGCTTTACATATTACACCACATGTGCAATTAGACCAAATCAAATTAAAGCAATCAAAATTAAATATGCCTAATTAGACTAAATTGACAGTAGGCAAAGTGTGTAGTACATTAGTCAGTCAATTTATTATGCACTAAAGAAGTCATATTGGAAATAAACCTTTCACCTTGAATTATTTTCTGTTCTGCTTATTTTCTAATTGACAACGTATAAAAAGGGATATAAAACATTCGTTCTCTATGTTGAAATCCCTTATTAGCCATAAAGTGTTCCCTTATGCAAAAAAACTGCTGACCTATATACATTTTGCTGGTATGCTATTTTCAAAAACCTCATTCATATTTTGGTATTACAGTAAAACTCGTTTGCGACGTATCTTTAAAGAGCCGCGAAAGCACAGAGCAGTGTAACCGCCACAGCAAACGCGTCAAACAGGCAGACAAACTGCACTTGAAACAATCACAACTAACTGGAAAATGTAAACAAACAGAGGCGCAGCGACTAAACAACTTTCAGGCCATCACCAGAGAAGTACAACGAAACTGGCTGAAAGAAACAACTAAAAGAGCCGACTACAGTTAGCGCAGCGGAAGAATCTCGGCGATTTTAGCCTCATCTAAAAGTCCGAGCCAGACACTACATGTAAACGAAGACGAATACGAAGACGATGCAAGGCGCTAAGAAAAAGACTGAACGACAACAACTGAACTGTTGCCGCTAACAACTTAACGAAAGCTCACAGTGAGTTGAGAGCGATATCAACCGGCGGCTTGGCCTGTCTTGGCCATGATCTTGGCTGGCACGGTGAGCAGTTCAGTCAGTTGTCGGTTAGACGCGCTCGCATGCGCACGCAGTTCAAATATTTAAGCGGAGATACAATATCTAAAACATAAAAGATACAAAGCACGCGGCAACCGTTAGACAGTCAATAGGTGTGTCTCGCTCATAGATGAAGTAATTGCAGTTGACCGCTTCATGTTGGACGACTTGTTTAAGTTTTGGGCAAGTGTTTGACTTTGGTAAGGCAAATAGAAAATGTGCTAAATGCAGCAGCGAAATTGCAAACACACACAAACAGACACAAAGACAGAAATACGAAAAGAAAGCAACACTCAACATTCAACATTGTGCGTGCCACGCACCGCCAAAAAGAATTTGTGAAATTCAGCATTACAATTTACAACAATATACGATTGAACAAGTAGAGAGTTCAATCAATGAAATTGTGTTTGCGTGTTAATCTCGTTTTGTGCGGAACATTTATAAATTGATTTGTGAAGCGCCAGACGATTTCGCCCACAAAAGAGAGACAACAGTTGGTTATTGTTTGGGCCATCGGTAGCGCAGCTGCCTTAAGCACGTAGCCCAGTTAATTTGCCCAGCCAATCAAGCGCAACTTAACAGCCAACTTGGGAAGATAATAGCCCAATTATAGGGCCAAGGGTGTCGATTGGCCAGCCACAGAGCAGTTGAAATTGAAATTGAAATTCGAATTGAAAATGTCAGTGCAAATGCAGATGGAAAAACATTTATTTGATATAAAAAACTGGACACTCTATAATTGGTTGGGAAGTGAGAGCCGGTGCACATCCTCAATGCAGAGCAGTAGAAATCGCAAACACAGCCGCAACGCATTCGCAAATATGTCGAAGAACTGGCTTCAACTGACGCTGTTGGCCATGCTCCTCTGCCTAATCCAGCTGGCCAACAATGTCAATGCGGATGAAGTTGCTGCAGTAGTTGTGCAAAGTCAGCATGGTCTCTCAGTCTCCACGACACCTTTAACGCCAGATATTGACACAGAGTCAGTGACAGCGACTGTGACTGAGTCAGTGGCAGCGACAGCGACAGCGACAGTGACAGGAACAGGAACAGAGGCAATAACAAATGCACCGGAGGAGGACTGGAAACCTATTGTAAATGCAACCTGGACACCGCAGACAGTGACACCGAACGGGAAGCGGACCAATGGAAGCGACTCGATCTTGCTCCGCATCGCGCGGAGTTTCTCCAGCGGCAACGAACTCTGGGATGGCATCATACGCGACTGCTACAAGAGACCAGATGTGTCCTGCTTTCAGAAGAACGTTTATAGCTACTTGGACGGTGCCCTAAATATGGAGGATGTGAATGTGACACAGCGTCTGAAGTTCCACAAGAACCAAGTGAAGTACGAACCGGATAATGAAATCGAAGAGACACCAAAAGAGGCACGATCCGGTAAGTACAACTTCTGGCTCTGAATTCAATTTAAGTACAAATTAAAGATATTATATCACACAAGTCTAACGAATAATCGTTTCTTACATAAGTTTTAAAGACCGGCAGCCCTTGGCTCATTTCGCTTTCATTTGATACTCATTTTTATTTTTTGAGTAACATCACAAAGCGTCTGTTTGGCTTTTTGTGATCAGTTTTCACATCTTCGTTGGCATTCGATTCTTTGCCTTCGTTTTGTTTACATTTTTCTTGGCACGTTCACGCTTTTAACTTTCACTTGCTGAGTTTTGATTTGATTCGTTTGTATTTTGACTCAAAAACTTACTCTCAATCATATGAGTCACGTCACATTGGCTCAGAGCTAACAGCTGATTTCTTTTGCTAAATGCAACATAAACAACTGCAAACTAACTCTAACGTTCGAAATAGCCAAGTGTTATGCAAGATCTGTGCTCTATTTTCCGAGAGTTAAAGCTTAAAATTGTCCAGCAACTTTCATTAGCACAGAACTGTCAGTTTCTTCTCATGTTTGGCAAGTCATTTCACTCATAAATAAATCTTTCACTTTATGCATTCGTGCAGCAAGTCCGGAAACCCCCATCGAGGAAGTGTCCAATGCGCTGTACGGCAAAACAATCAAATTTGCCATGACACACGATGTGGAAGTTCAATTGCCGGAGATTATGTTCAATGGTGCCACATTTCGCATTTCACCCCGATCCATCGAAGGCAATGGGGTCATTGCCAAACTGGAGCTGATACCCAAGCAGATCCAGGTGCAGGGTCGCTTTGCTGGCATTATCAAGAAGAAAATCGGTGAGTCCACACATGCTATATACAAAATAAAAATATGAGTCACATCTGGCCAATCCACATGGAAACTGCAATAAAATTGCGCTTTCAGTTTCTGGTTGAATTAAAAAAAGCATTTAAATAACTGACAATCAACTTTCGTTTCGTTAGACAAATTTCTACGCAACAAATTGCTGCTGTCATTCATTGCATTGGTGCTAATTATTAAGATCATCAAGATCAAGTTATTCTGGTTACTTCCAATAATCATTGGAGTCGGTGCAGCCAAAAAATTGCTGCTCAAGTTCCTGCTCTTCCTATTCCCCGCATTGTCGCATCTCTTCAAGCTGTGCTCCTACTACCAGCAGTCCTATCACGGCACGAAGTACCATCATCACCATCATTTAATCAACCATCATCACACGGTATGTATTCATTAAATGAGATAGTTTGCTATCTCAGTCACGCTCCCACTCTCCATATGTATCTCAATATTTTTCACTCTGTATCTTTGTATCTCTTTGTCACTTTTATCATTTCTTTTCTTATTATTTTGCTGCGCACGGATTTGATTTTTTTGTTTTCGTTAAAATGTCAACGAGCAGCGTGAAGAATTTCATTAAAACCCAAAGAGGCTGAATTTCTTTTTCTGCCCGTCTGTCTGTCAGTCAGTTTGCCTGTCTTTCTTTTTCTCTGTATTTGTTAGTGGGTTGTTGTTTCTCATTTATGCCACACACGCCCATAATTTGACTAGATGTAGTGTCACTGTGCCATTCATTTCATAAAAGGTAATTAAAATAAATAGAAAAAAACATGATGTATGTATGTGTAATGCATAGAAACTGAATTTTGGCTAATTGAATTTCGACGCAAAAACGCTCTGAAAATATGCAGACTCTGACTTAAGCTTAAAGATATGCTTAAGGACTACTTATTTAGCGAATTCCCTTGGGATAACAACTTAACATTCCATCGAATGAAATCCCCTCATTTATGACTGGAACTAAATACTGTCGCTGACAAGGATTAGAGATTAGATTCCCACTCACAAACACACGCCACTCGAACTCACAATACTGAACAATCTAGCTGATATTTAAGAAATATTCACTTGTGAATATGATTGCGAATATGAATATGTACTTATATTCGTACGAGCATGTTGGGTCGACGCACTGTCAATGACAACAGCCCAAGATAATTGCAGCTTTTGGTGCGTATTCCTAAGCTCTGCAAATAAACAAGACTGTATTCATATGCTTTCGCCTGAATAAAATAAAAGCCAACGCTTGCTTTACACCATGTCAACAGCTGGAAACCAAACATCCAAATATTGATTAGTGAAACAACCTCAATAGAAATAGCTTCAATCGGCAGCGGGTCAATTTTGTTTGGCTAAACCTGTTTGTACAAGTCTGTAAATTGATAAACGCAATAAAATCTCTAACGGAATATGCCGCATAAATAGGGAAGAGAAATTAAATAAGCTTTATAAACTCAATATCCAACGGAGAGACTTTGACAGAAGAATTAAATTCGCATTTTTTACAGGTATTAGCAGCATTTACCTTTGAGCGCAAATTGAATATTTAAGCTAAGCTCGGCAATAAGCCAACTGTCAACCATAAATTCAATTATGTCTCGTGCAATATAACAACATACGCGTATCTCACCGTTTCACTCACTTGCCTGTCGAAATCTGAAACGCATGTCGTCTGTTAGTGAAGTGCCAAAAGTGCCACCATATTTATATTTCTTCTTAACTTCTGAGAGTTGTTAAAAGTTGAGTCCTTCGGCAGGCACGTGAAGCAGTCAAATGCGTATATAACGATATACACGCAAAAAGAGAATCAGCTACATATAGATTGAACTGAAACTGAACTCCACTTGAAATTACTTGCAGAGTAGATACCCTTTACTATCTGCCAGCATATGCACATCCAGTCCAAATAAATATAGTATAAATATTCTTCAAATTCGATTTTCAAAGCAGAAAATTTCTAAAGAAATGTGGATTGTTCATAAATTTAATTTTAGTCTAAGTCTCATCAATGATATCCTCTTCCAAGAATCTTTCTGAAATATATTATTTATTATCATTATAGTTTAAGTTCAGTTCTTCGTTCTGACAAAAGCCATTGAACTGCGTTATGTCTGGCGATGTCTTTTTGTGTAACACACATCGCGTATTTATTATTTACGACTATTTAGGAGTCATTCAACTGTGTCGAAACGAAGCTCAAACCCTCATCGAGTGCGGGCTATAAATAGACATGGCTATAAGCACAAAGGGCACTCGAATCACCAAAGTAAAAAGTCTCAAAAAGTACATTCAAAAAATGTGAATGTCACATGATTTAAGAAAGATCTAAATTTAATAGTGTCCCCCTCTTTCATTGTTTGCCTGTTTAAAGGTCGTGCCGCCATGGCACAGTGGTGAGCATCATTCAGTGCCGGAAATCATTTACACACATCCACCCAAGGGACATCCCTCGGCATATCTGCACGGGGCGCCCGTGCATGAGACTTATGGACCTGGGCCAGGACATGAGCACTTCGAGGGCGCTTGGGAGAACAGCGGTCCTGGATTGGGATCTGAGTAAGTTGTAGCACACGCAGTATTTCAAGTATTTTGTGTACGCGTATTTCTATATGTATTTGTATTTGTATTTGTATTTGTCTTTCAATGTCTGTCTTTAACACATATGTACTTGTACTTGTACTTGTACAACACATGCAAACACGACTATTTTCATCACAAATAGATACATAGGCGATATTAATCGCGCTGCACACGTTGATGATAATGCGCATTACTTTAAACCTCACACAAATGATGCAAATGAGTTGCATACCTGGGGCTTGGGCACAACACAGAGTTACGCAAAACAACATCAACAACAGCAGCAGCAACAGCCGCAAAGTTGGCCTGTCACACAACAACAAAGGCCGCCCACACAGCAACATCAGCATCAGCACCAGCACCAGCAACATCAACATCAGCACCAACATCAAAATCAACAACATCAAATTGGTTTTCAAAATCCGCATGCCTCTAGTCACAGTTTAAACAAATTACAAAGTCTGGACGAACAAAGGTATCAAGAGCCCCAGATTCACATTCTACGCTCAGCATCAAATGCACAACAGCCTCACACAGATACACAAGCTTACTAACACATATGCTTTATGATTTACACACTAAACCAAGTGTCTAAACTCTTTAATTACCATAGATCCTTTCTAACGAACTAACAATGTGTCAATTTAATATTTAAATGCAAGCATGCAACAACAACATAATCACATATTCGGGTACAATTAAAAGGTTGTTCGTTTGTTTAACAAATTCAATTTGCATTTAACTAACATTTTCTTACTTAACATTATTCCTCAGCTCAAGGCCATCCTTCTCTCAACATAGTCCTGTTTATGCACCAGGACCCGTTCGACCGAATGCCGGATCCGGGCCAACAGCTGCTCAAATTGCCGCCCAGTACGAACCGGCCCGCAATAACCAACACCAGCAACAGCAACAACAACAACAACAGCAACAGGAGCCTCAGCTGTCGGTGAGTATTTAAAAGCCACAGAACACGTTAAAGCATGTGTGTCAATAAGTTGGCATATGAGTAGAGCTTCATTTGATGAAGAGTGCATGGTACTTGGACTGGCTTAAAGATGCTTGTCTATCCTGATTGCCAAGCTAGAAGCTTTTAAATATTTATTGACAGATGAGGGTCCATGTTGGAGACATGGTAAACATTTTCCCTAGCACCTGGGACATAACATCATCAATCAAGCAGCTGCATTTTCACTTTAACTCATTGTATCGTAAATAGACATCTCGACTAGCTCATGTGTGGATTTATTGACAGTTTTCTTTAGACTTAAATAGTTATTTTTTCCCTAGGTTTAACTGTTTATTTGTTTGACTGTTTAGTGTCTCTTTAACAGCGTCTGGCAAATTGCAAATCGCAAATTGCATTGTCGTCCGCTGGTAAAGTGTTGCGCACATATTTTCCTTTGGCACTACACTGGGTCACCAGCTGTTTTCACTTTCAAGTGCTGTCCAAGTGCCAAGAGTACTCATGCGAGCCAAAACCAACAGCTAGCGCATAACAAAACCCTACCATGTTAACTAAGCCATAATTAAAATGCACTTTGCCATGGCCAACGTAGAGGCAGCTTAATTGCAAAATCACTTGCTGTTGGGCTTAATTAAATGAGTTCATATTTCGAAACGCTGCTCAGGTGGGGGCCATGGTTGACTCTGATTTTGACTCTGACTCTGATGAAGAGGAAGAGGAAGAGGAAGACAACAGTGCGTTGAGAAAGTATGTCAACGGCTTTAACACACATATGGCAGCCAACAACGTGGGTTGTCCATTGAGTCTCGAATTCATTCATGCAGTTTATATTGCATTGAAAGTGTTGCATTAAAAGCTAACTTCGTTTTGTATTTTGAAATACCATCTTCCCGACTTAGACTACTTATATTGGCTGATTTTTAAGTATAACTGAGTGTTTCAATTGTTATCTTATTATATATTTGTATTTCTACAGCCATTGTTGGCAGCTCAGCTGAAGGAGGCCATTCGCATTCAGGCCGAGCAGCGCATAATCCAACAACAACAACAGATTCTGGAGCATCAGCCGTTTGTGCAGGATGGACAGGTTCGAAAGTCGACACAATGTTGCAAATTATTGTTGCATTACTAATATATTTATTTTCTTTTCCTCACTGCAACCTATAGCCACTGTATCCACTAAACTACGATCCATTCTACAGTCCGATATTGCTGAAGATCGATAAAATCATTGAGCAGCTGGGCGTCAACAATGATTTGTGCAAGGAACGCATCGTCTGCAACATGTACAAGGATCCGGCTACATACAGCCCGCACAGCAACTTCATATCCGCTGAGCTGAGTCGGTATGTATAGTTTTCGTATCATATGGCAATATGTTACAGTTACAGCTTTGTCAACTTGGTTTGGGCTGTGACTCGGTTTAGTTGCCCAACGATGCCGCTTGTAATTAAGCGTAGAGTGTTATAAATGCATTTATCTCTTTGAACTATTTAATGCTCTAATAGTTGCACACAGAGAATTCCAAATTGTAATGTCAAGCAGTCAAAAGAGTCAGAAATGTCACGCCATGTCAAATTCTTGAATCTGTCAGTATCAACTCAATCATTTTTTCCCGGTGAAAACAGAAACTGAAAATCGCAGCTTACAAGACTTTTCAATAAATGGGCCAGAGCGTGAAGAAAGTAACAGTTTATTTACGCACTCATACTAGAGTGCATGTGAGTCATTTGTCACAGGGCTTTTCTTTCATCTTTCTGTCTGCCAATTTAACAGCATGTTGCCTGTCGCCTGGTGCATGTTGCATGTTGCGTGTTGCCCTCTGCACATGGGTAGTCAAGTGAAAAAAACAGCATTGTGGCGTCAAAGAGCGCGTCAACGGGTGCCACCAACGCAAATCGTTTTTATAAATGACTGACTGACGCTCTGCTGGCGGTCAGTCACCAACTGCAGTGCAGTCAGGCGTATTGCAACACGACAAATACATTTACAATTTGTATACTCTACCACTAAAGTATTTGTCGAGTAAGCTGTCATTGTTCATGAAGTTGGGTCTATCGTATTTCAATGCATCTTAAGTAGTTTATAATCAAATCAAACTTATTTCAAATGCTAAAATAGTTATTCTCGATTACCATATTTGAAATTGGTTTTCTTTGGACATTTAAGTACTCTCCACCGTACTCCAAGTTTAATTAGGTTCTGTATAGGGCTCACCGAACTTGTCTACAAGAGTCTGATATCGTTCCTTGCCTTTGTCTTTGCTGTTGTACAATTGCTATTAGTTAGCATTGTTTTGGGAAAAGTTCTGCCTTGTGAATGCATGTAGACAATGTCTGTAAAATTGTGAGACGTCTTCACCATAACTTTGATAGGTCTGTTGACATTCTTGAAGAAATATGAATTTGTGACTGACAGCGGAGACATTGTTGCATACTTTCAGGGTCGCTAGGTTTAGGTGGCGTATGCGTATTGTGTGATTTATCACAGTTTATGTTAATGACACATCATTAATTAAATGCGTCAAGTGAGCTTAAGAATTCCCTTAAGGATTCTCACAGATGAAGAAGACTAGTTCACAGAACATAGGCAGCATTAAAGAGCCAACAATGGACAAAGTAAACAATGGCTAAAGCTTATGCCATAGGCGGAAAATTAATTAATATGCTTTTGATTAATAATTGGTGATAACTCTCAAAGCAGGCACTGAAACTTTTTATCTATTTAATACACAAACACAAGTTCAAATTCTTGAGCTTGAAGAATGTTCGACATAATGCTAGGCAAACTCTCCTAAGTATATATTAATTTCAATGAAATCAGTTGAAAGTTTTGGCAAAGTGTAGACAAAATTGACAGTGAAAATTGAAAAAAAAATCAGCTCTCCGATTTTGATGCAGAATCAAAATATATGCCGGCATTTCTATGAGAGTTTAAAGGTTATAAATAAAAATGGTCAAGAATAATGTAGTGAATAAATATATCATACAGTGTGTGAAAAAATTTAAATTTGATATTAACATAGCTGAGTTATTAAATTTGTCAACAATTCAATATTGTAAGAGAATTGCATGCTAATAATATTATAAATGAAACGTTCGCTTGAAAGTGAATTTATTTCGCAAATTTTGTTGCATAGTTAGAACAACTCGTTTGATGAAATAAAATGGAAATTGTGTTGCAAACATCATGTTGTGCTAAAATGCAGTGGCAGGCAACGTTCGCTGGGAAAATAATGAGAGAGAGAGAGAGAGATGTAGAAACTTTACTACATCCACATAAAGTTGGATGTTGAAATCCATTAGCTCCTTTACAACCATGTCTAAAATAGCTGGTGGCTTAGTTTAATAGCCCACCTTCAAATTGGGGTTAAGCAGCTGTTGAAACGTCAAACTGCTAAAGTCAAAACGAATATGCCCAGTGGCATTTGCAGTCAGAGAAAGCCCAATGACTGGCAAGAAGTGTTCACGCGATGTTAGAGTCGTCTGCCACACACACAAAGAACACTCAGCAACCAAGTGAAAGTTTCTCTATTCAGGATAAACTCGCAGGAAAGTTTAGCTTTAATGCGGCAACGGTAATGTCAGAGTTAATTAACTGAGTTCCTGCCACAGTTTGCAATGCTCGCAGCCGCGGAGTCGTAATGTCGTTAAGACATCTGCTCTTCATCTATATTAAATAAGGCAATTTTGTATTTTTGGTCTATTGCAGAGACACCAGCGAACTGGAACCCGTGACGCATGCCAATGAGGCAGTGCGTCGCTTCTATCGGCTTATACAGGCAGCCCGGGATGGGCAGGAGCAAAAGGATTGCCACAGCCTCTATCCACAGTGCAATATGCCAACAAAATGATTACGATTAATTGAAGGCAGCAGCTGCTTTGAGTACGAGCAATTTTTTGAGTCAACATTTCCTTGTTAAATCGAACTGTGAATATGCGAATATTTTAATCATAAATTAATTGTTAATTTTTATTTATTGATTTATTTATTTATTTATTTATTTTACTTTTTAACGTATTGTACAATTAATGTGTTTTTTAACCTTAAGCATCGAATGTAATGACCACATAATAGCCCAATTAATATTAATTCTGATTTTGTTGCAACTCTTCCAATATTTATATTGACAATTAATACAGATATTAACATTTCCAAGAAATGTACTCCAAATTGCACAATAATATAATGAAATCCGGATTTTTATTAATTGGCAGACTGTCAGTCGTGGGCCTTAAATTAAATAATATTCATTAAATTAGTTTATAAAAATATTGTTGATTACATTTTGTGGCCTGCAAAAATATAATTAAAATAAAGTTACACATTGTATTAATTCAAAAATGGAAATGGTTTTAAGTGCAAGTAAACCATACAATGAATAAAGTCAATGCAGAGTAAATAAACAATGGAATAAATCAAATAATTGGTGTAATATTGTATTTTAATTCTGCAAACTCATTAGAATTTTCATATGAAATATATGTGTTTCTATCGAATCTGTATGTACAAATTATATTTATTTTTGCTTTTTTATGGAATTTAACATGCTGTGAAATCACTCATATGGAGCGAATACATAATAAAAATAACTGCCTTTGCATAAATCACAACTTCAAGGGCAGTAAGAGCAGCGTGTGGCCAATTGTCGTAGAAATAAGATGATGTCGGAATGAACAGGAATTCATTTGCATAAATATATTTATTAGCAAACCTATTGACATTCCTGTGTGCATGCTTTGATGTCTTTAAAGGAACTCAAATGGAATGAGAGAAGTATATAAATTCTGAGCGCAATTAACACGCAAATGGCAGTGCTTTCACTTTTGCCCAAATCGCAGAGGGTGCAAACGTAAATTACGCTGAAAACAAAAAGAAATAACAAAAAAGAAATAATCAACACAAAAGACGGAAATAAAAGCACAACAAAATATTTTTGGTGGCACTGCATTGACATCAAAACACCAATTGCCAAATTGGCGTCTCATTAAATGCCACAGCAGTAAAAGTATTTGGAATCATTCCAATCTTCCGTATATAAAAGACGACCCCGCCCTCAGTCTAACACATTTGTCACATTCCTTCAAACACACAAGACTTACTCTGCCCTCGACCCTACGATTATATTTCCGTAATACGAATCATGCATATATCAAATTTATTGAAGAATTTAAGAAAGCGTAGATAAGCAACAACAACTCCAGGTAGACACGACATTCCCATACCCTGTAAGCAGTTTGAGAACAAACGCTTGAGACGGCACTTGTATAAGATATTGAAATAGAGCAGAAATTCGGCTCGAAAGAGCTATAGATAGATTTTCATGGCCAAGTAATTAATTAGTAAGTGGTTGCTGCCAAGTGGTTTCGAAGCGTCAGCAGAGAACATTTGGCAAGTTTTTGTCAATGGAGGCTGAGCAGAAATTTTATATGTAAATATGCATTGTGTGGGCGTAGAATAATTTAATTACACAACACGGTTATCATGATGATAATCAAACGAATATATTATGAAACATGCTGAAACGAATTTGGCTTATTAAAGACATTCTTTGGGTTGATATGAATTTGCTTTCGAAGTTTACAAACTGATAAGGCATTTAAGATTTTTCGATATGATTATCTTTATATTAAATTACAGACAATAGCTTGTAACTGCTGTGAAAATGTAGCAACTCTTTCTGCGGAGAACGTTGTATACAAGACAGGCAAGGCCTATTCTTTATTGAGTTGAATACCCATGAAAATGATTTCGTGTCGCGTCTGAAGTGCATTTGGTTGGCTTTACAACTGACCAGTTGGTAATGCAACGTGTCGGAGCTAAAGATACGCCCTTAGGTCTGCTCCTCCATGTTGTATGTTGTATATTTATCCACTTGTCCACTCGCATCGTAGTCTAATTAAGTTGCCAGGCACGTACACTGATTGTAAGCTCAGTCCGTTGCTTTTACGACACCGTCGAAGCGTAGAAGCCATAAAATAACTTTCAATTATGTGCGGCTTGATACGAGAATACATATGTTAAGTTTTATACTTAGAAGCGCATGATTAAACCACAAACAGACCCAAAGATGGAGTCGTGCCCATAAAGCCTACGGGATGAGTCAATACACCTACATAAGCATAAGGAATCCGTAGAATCCACAGAAGAGACCAAAGCCGAAAGCCCAAAGCCCAAAGGTGAAACTCCGCTACTTGCGCTTTCCATGACTTTGACAACAAAGCGCAATGGTCGCTAAATCAGGGAGCCAAAGCGAAACGGGCAATGAGACGCGTACGCCGCATACGCAATTCAATTAACAAAGTACCGCCGTATAAAAACAATGCGATGCCCGGGCGACATTTGCATAACCCATTGAGTCGGCAACGCGTGCGCACCGAGCAGCAGCTAGCTTGGATTTGAATACTTAGATTACCTAGTGCCCACATATTGAAAGTGCAAGGATGCAGGGCTACTTCTGGCTAATCGTCGCTTTGACGGCGCTGGCCGCCGCTCAGGGCGCCCCCTCTCAATCGCAATCGCAATCCGCATCCCAGGTGCCCCAATCTGCGACGCAGCTGGCCATGGACATGTATCATGGCTGCCTCAAGGATCTCAGCATCTCTTGCGTGCGTCCCAAGGCACTGAAGTGGTTCAACGTGGCTTTGCAGCAGCAGGAAGTGAAGCTAACTGAGCGTCTGTCCATTGTGCGCACCTCAGAGCCAACAGCCAGCCCCTTATCCCGTTCCCTGAGTCCCGATCAACAAATGTTCGACAACATCGATAGCTTCCTGGGCAGCCATGCTTTGAGGATTCAGGCTCCTGAATACTTCCGCAGCTCCGAGGCTCGCTCATTGGTGCCTGACTTCCTGATGGAGAATCCATTGACCC
Source organism: Drosophila sp. st01m (assembly GCA_018901795.1). Taxonomy (NCBI): domain Eukaryota; kingdom Metazoa; phylum Arthropoda; class Insecta; order Diptera; family Drosophilidae; genus Drosophila; species Drosophila sp. st01m. The sequence continues at coordinate 5,632,711 of JAEIFG010001494.1, read as the reverse complement.
AGGGTGGCATTGTGCCACTTTCTACTGCCAACGAGGGTGAGTAATGGGTGATTTAACATTTATAGTTGTGGCCAACTTTAATCTGTTGCCTCCTTATTTAGGCCGTGGCATGATCCGCAAGGCTGTGTTGCCCTTCCTGCTGGGCCTGAAGCTAAAGACCACCGTGCTGATGCCCCTGGCTCTTGGCCTGATTGCCCTCAAAACCTGGAAGGCAATGACACTTGGTCTGCTCTCGCTGGTGCTGTCCGGTGCTCTGGTTATCTTCAAGATTGCAAAGCCCAAGATTGTGAACTACGAAGTGGTGCACTATCCCCACCATGTTGATCATGTGGTGCCACATCACATCGAGCATGTGGTGCCCCATCACATTGAACACTTTGCCCCACATCACATTGATCACCATCTGGAGCATCACATCGACCATCATGTCGATCTGCCAGTGGAGCATATCGAGCACTTGGAGCATCCAGCGCCCGCCTGGGATCCCCATGCCTGGGCACGCTCCTCCCAAGAGCCACAGGACGCACAGGACATGGCCTATGCGGGTCAAAAGAGGCGTTAATTCCATCCAACTCCAATATCAATCCCAAAATTGAACATGCTGCGACTTTATTTATTTGTTCTATATATTAAGTAGTTGGAACGCATGCAGAGCGTCTTGTTTTTACGTATTTATTACTAATTATTTATTTATTTATGAGAAATGTACAAAAAAACAAAATAGAGAAGGAAAAACAAAAGAGAATAACAGAAAACGAAAGAAAAAGCAATATGTATTGAAGTCCATCAAAGCCCAGCTGGAAATTCGTGTCGATTCTGTAAATATTTATACAATAAAAGTATGCCAAAGTCATTTGGCTAATTGAAGGTATTGAGAGCAAAGTTTTGGGTCTAAAAAAGTGAAGAAATCCTTTCTAAATATAACAGGCTCTTAATTAGGGTGCTCTGGCAACTTCTCTAATGCACTGATTAGCCTTGCTAACCCTCGTAATCTTTGTTGCCATACTTAACCCAACAGCCTGTTAAGTTGACCAAAAAAGTATGAGAAATTACCAGGAGATGAAAACAAGAACCCAGCAGGCAGTCAATTTTGTAATGGGTTTGTGGTAATAGTAAAGTATACTTATGTACTTAGTATACTTATGTACTTGGTATATATACATAGAAAATCAATAAAGCTCAATTAATTTCAGAGCATTACCATGAACTAAATGAATTTAAAATTAATCCCAAAAAGGTCATTAAAGACTATAAGAGAAATTTCCGATAGCCGGCAACTTTCATAAAATGGCAATAAAACAATTTTGTCTGTTGGTTTTTTGCTGAAAAAATTTATTGTGTCTCTCGTTTTCAATATCAATGTCCATGTCCACGGCAACATTTAACCCACCCACTCGGGCAATTGGGAAAGTTTCCGCGGTGACAACTGCCACGTGCAACAATGCAAAATGGCGCTGGCGCCAATAACTGCAACAACAGTGACAACATCAACATTGTTTCAACGGTGGCAAAAACTTCATTGATATTAAAAGGCATGCACTTGCCTGATATTTTTAGCGTTTCTACGCAACAATTTGATACTTCCAAAAAAAAAACAAAAAAATAAGTTTTCCAATTTCATTGGCAATGCTGTGGCAAATGTCGGACTTCAAACTCCGACAAATGTGGCCGGAATTGCAAATGAAGCGCCAACGTATGGAGAAACTTTGACTTTATACAAGCAAAAAGAAGTGTTCAAAAAAATAAGCAAAATACTCGCACTCTGATATCAATTTTATTTTCGAAGCAAGCCAAAAGACGAATCAATATACGAAATTCATAATTCACATGTTGCATGGCGAATATTTCGAAATTCAGCTCATGACTTTGGCGTAAGTTGTGCATTTCGGTGGGAGTGTGGGGGGGAAGGAGGGAGGCAGCTGAGGAGCGGAGTTAAGGGAACCTTCCGTTTCACTTTCGCTTTCCGTACGCAAGGAAAAACACTTTCTATATCATTTGCATTGGCATGACGTCGCGAATGTTGCTTAATTTGGCAACTCAGCAATCGCAATTGATATTTTATTATTATTATTAATTATGATTTTCCGATTTCTTTTATAATTACTTGCACAATTTGGCGTGTAGCTGTTGTATAAAATTATGTGTTGCGATCATTTAATGGCTAGTTTTCAGCAACCATTGAACGGATTATGACTGTGAGCTGTTTATTAAAGTGTTGCCTATATTTTAGGTTACCTGAAGATACGCAAGAGGCTCATTAGTAAACAGATTACAAGGAATACACTCATTACCTATCATATGCGCATCTATCCAACTTATTGACTTTCTCTTTAAAATTTGTACTTATATATTTTATCATTTTTTCGCTAGAAAACAATAGCAATTGATGTCGATTTTGGGTATTCAAAAAAGAAAATTCAAATGAGTATAAACTTGGCCTTTGATATTGTGAGGGGAAAATGCATTTGAGGGCCTAATAGGTACCCTAATGATACATAGCAGCCAGAAACAGCAACTCAGATGCCCAGACAAAGCCGGCACGCGTTTGAAATAAAATCGCATTAAGTATACGACACGTGGTATCTAGGCACGCACACACACACTCAACGGCAAAGCCGCTAAGCGCCGTATGCCAAGAGCAACGAAGTCAGTCAATGAGCAACAACAATGCAATGTTGAGCTGCCTCTTTCGGCGTCTGCTTCATTTATGTCTTCTTCCGCCATTTTTTTAGTTTTTGAGCTTTTGGGCCGAGTTGCGTACCGTCGCGTACCGTCGCGTACCGTCGCGAACGACAAGCCAGCCGAGCAGACGCAGCTGTGTAAGCCGAGTTAAAACATTGGCAAGTATAAAAATCGTGAACAATAGAAAAACGATTATTAAACTCCATTGTGCCAGCATTGAGGCGAGTTGTGTTTGTCCAGCGTCGAAACAAAACTAAAGCACAATACAAAATGGCCAAACTGCTCCTTCTTGTTGTTGTTGGCGTTGCAGCCCTAGCGATGGCACATGCCGCCTCAACCCCACAGCAGCAACAGCAGCTGCAGCGACTGATTGCCGAGGAGCAGAGCAAGTGCGTCAGTGGCCAAGATTCGATGGCGTGTATCAAAGAGCGCGCCATGCGTTTTGTGGACAATGTGATGAGCAAAGATACTTACACGGTAGGAACTACACATTATTGTGAACACAATCAGCATTTAGCTAATCCTAAACAAATCTCCTTTACTCCATTCAGCTGTCTAACCTGGAGGTGCACTCAAATGGCCAACAGGTAGCTCCTGTTAGCGAGGCACGTGCCAATAGCGTTGACGGTTTCCTGGATGCCATTGAGAACTATATTAAGGGACACGATGTGAGCGTGAACTTGCCCATGGCCGATGCCAAGATCACCGTCTCGGCACGCAATTTGGCCAATGACGAGATGAGCTTCAATCTGCAGCTGAACAACGAGGATGTTGCCGAGACCGAGGCCAGGGGTAAGAAGGGCAACATCTTCAAGAAGGGTGGGTTATTCAAATCGCTTGCATCGAACATATAATTGAACTATGCATCCGCATTGCAAACAGGCAAGAAGAACCGTCTCCGCAAGCTGGCCATGCCCATTTTGGTGCTCATCCTGCTGAAGTCCATCACCGTCATTCCCATGGCCATTGGCATACTGAAGATCAAGGCATTCAACGCACTCGCCCTGGGCTTCTTCTCCTTCCTTGTCTCGGTTGGTTTGGCCATTTTCCAATTGTGCAAGAAGGTAAGCGCTATCAATTATTAAAACACATCTCTGTTGTCTTTTAGGCATTCGCGGGATGTGGTAATTAGAGGGCGTTTATGAGTTGTGAGTTGAGAGGGCGACGGGTAAAATAGTAACAATTCCTTTTAAAATGTGCCTATCACATTCTCTTCACATTCACGTATGTATACATTCCCAGAGGTCGCGTGCTGGGTAAGTCGAGTAAAAACCCTCGCCCAAAAAACCCCAAAACCAACCACACTCACCCCTTAAATCACCACCGCTTCCAAATGTGACATTCAATTATTTATGTTTTATGTAATCGTTCCGAATTTAATCCTCTTCAAAATATGTTATATCTTTCGTTGCCCCTAGATTGCCCATGATCATCATCATACCGCACACATTACCGCCCATGGTCCCTGGGACGGTCGCACCTTCGGCGGTGTCGCCGCTCCCGTTGTGGAGCAGCCCCAACAAATGGCCCAGAACCTGGCATATAAGGCCTATGCCTAAGTCCTAAGCCAAAACCAAAACCAAAATTAGCATCGCAAACAAAGCACAAAATGATTTGTTAATTGTTAAAAGATTTTTGTGACTTGAAACATCCCAAATGGCGAATGGTGGACAACAAGGAGAATGATAGAAAATGAGAGCGAGGCTGTCCTGCATTCCTTAGACCTTATTTATAATTACTTATTATTTATTATTTATTGAAAGAAAAGCATCAAAACAGAATCAAATAAAATGAAATGCAAAGATCACAAAAATGCCTTTAAAATATTTATAAAAGCAATCAATTAGTGCAATTCGCAAGAATTTATTGCTACTATTCGTACTCATGCACTTTGACTTTACATGAGTCGTTTTCCTAGTGCCGTGTAATTAACTTGGCCGTAAAAAAAATGGTTCATTACGGCAGGGCAATTGAATGCCAATAGATCGACTTACTGATGAGGGAATAACTTTTTCCTAGCGGGCTTAAGATATTTATAAGCCATCACTTGGGTGTCCTAATTAGCCAAATTTAAGCGCTTCAAATTCTATAGCTCACAATCTAATTAAGTATTCCAGTCAAATGCGATTCGACTCGGCCCTGAGTTGGATAGTCGATTAAAATGATGAACTGTTCACAATTTAAATATTTAAGCTTCTGGTTTTCACTTGCGCGAAAGTTGTCGATACCCACGAGTCGAGCTAAGGCGAGAGTGAAAGTCTTTAAGTATTCTTATCGGGGGCGTGAACTGCGAAACGAAGTGTTTATCTTGCCAACGACATTCACTGAGCCCCAAACAACACAAAGTCCCACAGCACAATTTGAAAACTAAATCCCTAGATCATAAGTTCACTGTCATCCACATCCTCCATCTTCCACTTCCATTTCCAGATAGCAGCTAGCAGCTTGAATGCGCTCGAATGCCTTAAATTCTGAGACGCATTTGACCGCATCTGAATTTCATTTAAAAGGCAATCAAAATGTGTCTTCGGACCATGGCTACAGTAAGTAAATACTTCCATGCATATTTGCTGTAAATGCCTTTTAGTGGTAAACAAAAGAGTCCCTCCGGAACACGAAGAGTGTCCTAGAGCAGAGATTGTAGTGGGTGAGCCTGTGGGAGGCAGCGTAATCAACTTGAATAATTGCGACGCTTTCATAACAATTTGGCATTCAGGAGGACGATGCTCACCAACACGTGCATATGAAAAATTATTATGTGTACTCTGTACACTGTACGCTGCCAGGTTGTATATATTTAGCATTTATTTATTTGAATTTTCCTTTTTCTCTGTTGCTTTAGTCTCCGTTTTCAACATTTTTATTTTGGCACGATTTGAGTAAAGTGTGGCGCTTGTGAAATAAACATGAAGACGCTGTAAATTTCTTTTATTGAATGATAACAGATTGTGTGACGCCAACGACAACGACACTTGTTGCATTATTCACTAATATATCAGTTAGGTAATCTACGCGAAGTGTCAACAATTTGAGATTTGGCGGCGATTTGTATGAAAATTGCTATATCCGTTTCAACAACATAATATTGAATATATGAATTTAATGTGATATTTTCATATCCTTAATAAAAAACTATTGAATCACAAGAATATTCCAAAGATTTCCATGATTGAGGTAACTAAACTCTGGAAAATTATATATTGAACATGTCAAATGTATCAATTTATATTTTCTGTTGAAGTATATTCTGATTTTATAGCGAAACTGCAAACGTTTACTTTTTAAACATTTTATTTGAATTTCAACTGCAGTAAAATGTTAAATCTGTCTATGTCCAGTAATCATTAAAATTCTTGTACAACTTTTTATTTCAAAGTACTACAATCGGATTAGACGAGACTTTCATTAATAAAATAATAAAGCTGAAGCATATAGATGATTTCCGGTGATTTGCCACATAAATATTTGAAATATCCCAAATGTTTATGGAAAACCAAGAAATAAATTAAAATAAAATGTGAAAATAAATAATAGAAGTTAAACTTAAGCTGAGTGAAAGTGGCAACGAGTTGGCAATATCCTGGTTCCTGAGTATATAACTATTGTTGTCATTAATTTATTGCGATTAATCATTAATTGACCTCGTTTGAAAGTCGGCGTCTCTTGGTGTGGAATATCATTAGCTTCTCCAACGAAATCGTGTTGGAATAAATAGGTCACAAATAACAGCAAATATCAGTTTCGTAATCTCAAGAAACAAGGCAAATAATATTAAGTGAACTAACAGTTCCGCATACGAGTATACAAAACAAATGGCCTAATCCGAACCAATGACCAATGGCCAATACCAAAACGTAGACGAGTTCCGTACTGATTTCTTGTATCGAAATTTGACACAATACGCTAAAAAATGTACGTGCCCTGGACCTGACTCTGCCGAGGACAGACTTGGGTCTGGCTTTCTTGTGTTCGCGTAAGAGTTGAGGGGCTGCATACTAATTGGAAGCAAAAGTTATTTTCATCGGACGTCCAAGTGTCGATAATGCAACTCGGACCATCGCACCTCGCACCATCGGACAATCGGACAATCGAGGTGGGGGTGTCTCCGATATGGAAAGCGAGAAAGCTTGCGACAAGCGTAAAGTAGCTCGTTGTTAGGGAGCCGAGCAGGTCAGCAAGCAGGCAGTCAGGCAACCCAGATATCAAAAGCCGACGCAAGAGTTTGGTGAAAAACTTTTGAGACTCCGAAGAGTTGGCTAAGGTTCGGCTGTAAGTTGCGGCTTACGGCTTGTGGCTTTCGTCACTCAATTCGTAGCTGTCCAAAATTGTGCGCTCCAAAACTTGGAATGCATTGGTCACTGCCTCAGTCTCTTGGAGTCCGAGGAGCGGCAGTATAAAATCGTCGGTACTCGCACAATTGTTCAACATTGTCGTCGCATCGGCATCACAGTGAACACTACGCGCTCTGGTAGTGTATAAATCAAGTGGATAGGTCATCTATCAAATTAAAATCTAAACAATAAGTACATGAAAATGGCATTCCGTTTTACGTCCTTTATCGCGTTCGGTTGTTTGCTGTTGCTGGCGTCGTCTGTTCAGGGAGCTGCCATCGATAATGCGGTCACGCCCCGCATTCACAGCTCCGATGAGCTGATCTCGACAATTGTGGATAAGTGCTTCCATGCCAATGCCATGCATTGCCTGAAGGAGAAGGTGCTGACCTATCTGGACACGGTCGCCAATGTGGAGGAGGAAGTCAGTGGTCGTGCCTTCGATGATGATGTCATCGACAAGGTCATCGTGGATCGTCTTGGCCGCATTCTCCGCACCAACGAGGTGCGCGTCCAGCTGCCTGAGACATTCTTCGCCAGCTCCGTGATGACTTATCGTGCTGATCGTGGTTTCGATCTGGAGCTGCCCAAAGACGAAGGTGTGTTCCATCTGCCATGCATCACAAAGTTTGTCATTTAACTCATTATATTTAACTTATCTGTAGGCCGTGCTGAGAAGAAGAACAAGGACAAACTCTTCCTGCCTCTTCTGCTGCTCATGAAGTTCAAACTGAAGGTTGTCATGCCAATTCTGCTGGCTCTGGTCAGTCTTAAGGCCACCAAGGCTTTGATCTTGTCCAAGATTGCCATTAAGCTGGTGCTCGGCTTCCTCATCTACAATCTGATCCAGAAACTGGGCGGTATGAAGATGAACATGGTGCCCATGCCCGCTCCCATGCCAGCCGCTGAATACGGTGTGCCCAGCACCACGGCCTCCTCCTACGATCCCAGCAGCTGGGAGCCAATGAGCGGTGGCCCATATGCTCGCTGGGACTCTCAGAACCTGGCCTATAGCTCTTACCACCCAAGCAGCTCTTCGTCATACTCTTCGTCGTCGTCCCCCTCTTCGGGAACCTCCTCCAGCTACAGCTCCTCTTCTTAGAATTGGACGCTAAGCACATGTATTGCCGTTGTTAATGTACATACCAAGGAACTGAGTACCCCACCCCCCTTTCTGCTAAAAGGGGAGTGGCACTCGAAATAAGCAGACCAAATGGAACCGGAACATGCCTAGGCCATATATTTAGTTCTTAAGTTTAAGCGCGCGATTTTTAGCCATTCTATTAATCTCTCATACTCCACACACTTTTCCAGAGTTTCCCGAGCTTTCACTATCGACTATCCTTTACTGCTTTGCCTCCTCTCTATCCGCATTTTCCTGCTAACGTCTATCTCTTACAGAAATCGACCAAAAACAAGCTACTTAATTGAATTTATTTATTTAATTTATTAAAAATTGCAAAAATTTAAATTAAATTGAAATTAATTACTGTCTTTTATTACCCGTGCTAAACATTCTCCAGTCAACTTAATAATAGTGCTGTTACAATCGACATAAACGCGATCAGAGCTACATTTAAAATAATGGTCAGATAGTTCGATCACTTGGATACCCTTTAATTAGAACAATAGGGAATAGATTAGATCAATTCTTCTATTGACTAGATTTTCCAACAATTTATCATCGATACTTGGAGATTTAGTTAGCCTTCATTTCCCATAATGTTCGGTTTAATTATATTATTTTGAGAATTTGATTTAAGAGCTCTCATTATTAATGTTTTCAATCAACTTATCGCATGTCAATTGAAGTGAGTGTTGAAAAACATGTGGACAGTGCGAACTTCTGATTTGCGTGTTTGGAAAATAAGCGACAATTTCCTACACAGTTTTCAGCTAATCGGAGTAACTAAAAGTCACGCAATATTCACAGTACAAATGGAATTGGGGCACGGAAAATACTTTATGCAAAATTTAACTCGTAATTGAATAAAAAATACATGGGATAACGATTAAATGATGCAATGAAAGTGTAACAGCAGTCTTCTAATCAGCAGTAACTTTTAGCCATGGCTCGAAAGCAAACAGCTGTTTTAACCAACCAAACTTGCCACCAGACCTAGACCCAGACAGCCGGTTTTCAGTCTGGTTTGCGTTGAGCTACTTAAGGCAGTGTCAGAGCCTATCACTTGCCAGTTGGTGGCTTTGTTCGAAATGTGGACCAAGTGCTTGAGTTTGCTCTGTCTGGGCCTCTGGATGAGCCAGTGCGTCTCAGCGGACTATGACAACCCAGCGGATACTGAAGTAAGCAAGTTCCTAAGGCACTTGGATATTATACCGGATGTGATTGAAACTGGCCCTCAAGAGTTTCTCAATGTGAGTTAGCTTAGGTCAGCTGGATAAATTATATGAAATAAATGTCTATTGGGCAATCAGGTCACCTACAATGGAAACATTCCTGCAGATCGTGGAATTGAGCTGCAACCCATGCAGGTGCGGGACGTTCCCTCTGTTAAATGGATTGCCAACAAGGATACCTACTACACCCTGTTGATGGTCGATCCGGATGTGCCCAGTAAAAAATATCCCAAGTTCAAGGAGTATCTGCATTGGCTGGTGGTCAATATACCCGGCAATCAGCTGCAGCTGGGCGATGTTCGTGCCGCATACGTGGGCGCAATGCCGCTGCAGGATACAGGATTGCATCGATATGTCCTGCTGCTCTACAAACAACCGGATTTTACACAATTTGATTTCGAGAAGCTGCCCCAACAGAACGATCAGGGCAGAATCAAGTTCAACACCAAAGAGTTTGTGGAACGTTATAAACTAGGAATTCCATTGGCTGGCAATTTCTTTACAAGCCTCTGGAGCAAAGATGTGTCAGCTCTGCACAAAACCACATTTCAGGGCCATGTTGAATGATTGTCGTTTTAGGTAATCTTGATAGACGGCAGAAGTGAATGGGCCGGTTTTGGCCATTCGTATTGCCAAAGAAATGCATAAATTAAGATATAGCAACTCCACGATTTCGGCTTATTGGCAATCTAATAAACTACACTGAAAACAATATTCCTAAGTTAAATGTCAACATAACTAAACAATTTAAACTGTGATTGTGTTTTTGGTTCAATCACTATAGCACTTGTTTTTTAATTTATATCTCCAAAGATTACACATAATTCCATGCCCAATAATGGCTGATCCGTCTGAGCTTTTTGCTAAACATAAGATCATTCCAGACATACTGGATGTGGCACCACAGAAGATGCTCAAGGTAGGCAAGATTGTCCATTACACAAGCAGCTGCCTGCTTTACTTATATTGCCTACGTAGGTGACCTACTCCGGTGGCCTGGAGGTAAACGGAGGCAATGAATTAACTCCCACCCAGGTCAAAGGTGTGCCGCAACTTGACTGGACAACAGAGCCAGATGCACTATACACAGTCTTGTTAACGGATCCGGATGCGCCTAGTCGCAAAGAGCCAAAGTTTCGGGAGTGGCATCACTGGCTGGTGGTCAACGTGCCCGGCAATCGGGTTGACAGTGGAGATGTGCTCACAGCATATGTGGGATCTGGTCCGCCACAGGGAACTGGCCTCCATCGCTATGTTTTCCTAGTATTCAAACAGTCGCAAAAACTGTCCTGCAATGAGCCCCGTATACCCAAGACGAGTGGTGAAAAGCGCGGAAAATTCAGCACTGCCAAATTTGCAGCGAAGTACAAGCTGGGTAACTGCGTGGTCGGCAACTTCTTCCAGGCGAAGTACGACGACTATGTGCCCAAATTGTACAAGCAACTATCTGGCAAATAATGATATTGCAACAATTAAACTCTCTTTGTTCTTCAGATAATTGTGCTTAATTAGTCAATTACAATTCTCGTGCTTTGAAGCGCTGAAACTAATAATATGAATTTCCCAGATTGTTTCTCCAACACATCAACAGTTCGACAGCTACCAACGAGTCAGTGGCTTATAAGCGTATTGTCATGGTAAACTGGTTTCAGTTGTTAACAGACATCGACAGAGAGAAGGTCCAATTGATGTTGGCACAATTTTAAAGCAATCTGAATTGCATCAAGCTTGATTTTCTCCACAGTTAATTAATTACATCAGATGACAATGTTGTTCCCCTTGATATTAATTGCCAGCATATTGGCTGTGCAGTCCGAGTCAGTGGAGGATTCATTCAAGGCGCACGGTGTAGTGCCAGATGTGATACCTGAAGCACCAAACCAGTTACTAAAGGTGTGTTAAAAAGAAAAAAAGACAAGAAATTAAACTACATAGAAACTTTCCGTTCAAAGGTCACATATAACAATGGACTGGTTGTCAAAGATGGGGTGGAGTTTACGCCGACACAAGTCAAGAAGCAACCCGTTGTGGAATGGACCGCCGAGCCGAGTGATTATTACACTCTCATCATGACCGACCCAGATGCACCCAGTCGCGCAGATCCCAAGATCCGAGAGTTCAAGCATTGGGTAGTTGTTAACATAGCCGGTAACGATGTAGCCAGCGGCGAGACTCTAGCAGAGTACGTTGGCTCCGGTCCGCCCAAAGGATACTGGGCTTCATCGCTATGTGTTCTTGCTGTACAAGCAGCCGGGAAAGCTACAGTTTGATGGAGCTCGCGTTAGCAATAAATCTCGTCGGAATAGACCCAAGTTCCACGCAGCCAAGTTTGCAGAGCATCATCAACTGGGCAAGCCAGTGGCTGGCACCTTCTATCAGGCTCAGTACGACGACTATGTTCCCACATTGCACAAGCAGCTGTCAGAGGACTGAATATTCTAAAATTTGCTTACAATATGTATGTAGGTATTTGTCGTATTTCATGAATTATAAAAAATTTCATTTGGTTTTATTGTTTTTTGTTGAATGTTAATTATGAGTAGTGGATTTTGTTGTACTCTAGTCTACTTGCCCGCTGCTGTTGCCAGCGGATTACGCAGTACCAGGATGACCGAATCGCCGCGCAGAAACATTTTCGAAATGAAGCGATCTTTGTTGACCGGTTTTACTTTCTTTTTGCCCTTGCCAGTACGCGGTAGCTCTGTCCACATCTCCTTCACGTTCTCCAGCACCATGTTGCAATGGCGGTCGAAGGCCTTCACACGGCCCAACAGTTTCTTGTTGTTGCGACAGTTGATTAGCACTTGTGTATTGTTTTTCACAGATTGTGTGAGCACCGAAAGCGGACCAGTATTGAACTCCTCCTCTTCCTGGCGCGCCAATTCCTCCGGTGTCAGCTCAGATTTTGGTTTCACGAGAGCCCTGCAAAGAAAAGGCGGTCAGAAAAATGTTTGCTACAACAATGGCAGTACTGAATGCAGATACGTTTATTTTACATGCACTTCCGGCAATCCACTTACATATTGCTTAGCTTCTGATAAGAATTTAGTTATAGAAGACGTATTAGTTTAATTGTTATTTATTTATTAACAAAACGTTTGGCCCTCGCGGCTTTTTTTTCGGGTTCTGTTTTTTAAAAGAAGTTGCCACCTTGCAGAAAGACAATTACAGTTTGAACGCTTGGCAACCTTTCTGTTTAATTAAAGTTCGATAGTCTTCTACTCTATCGATATTATAAGTTCAAATATCGATATGCACAGTGTGCAAATTTCGACTCCTATGTTAAGTTATTAGGCGTGCGAATTTCTAAAAGCTACAAATTTGGAGGGTTTTTTTTGAAAATTCAAAATTTTAAATAAAATAAAATTAAATTTTTAAATAAAAGCTTAAAGTTCGTCCTTCCTAAAGGAGAGAAGCTGAAAAATTAATTTAAAAAGAAATATTAACTGTTTCTATCTGGAAAGCATTTAAAGCTCTTTTATTGGCACTTTTGCAGTTTTATGAATAATATTAGTAGCAAAAGATGGCTAAAATACATTTAAAATTGCCAGATTCAGGTTAATAGCAATTTTTCAATATTTTTAGCAAATCAAGTTAAATAATTGCCACAACTAGCTATTAACTATCTTAGCTATAAATAGCTAAGTGGGCAACAGTGGTTGTAGCAGATGTCGCGTTTATTGTTATATTATTGTTTATTAATAAAAAGAAAACAACACTTGACAACTTAAGTTTACCCACCAAGATCAGTGATAAAGCTCTTCGTTTATTACCAAACCAGACACTTCGGTTGCTTATTATCGACTATAACGAATTTGTTTGATTTCAACTACACGTGCATCATTTGCCGATTCCGCTTGTACAGGGAATGGATGATGCAAGTGCGGCTAAAAAACCTAAAATGACAAGAGATATTGAGTCCGATTCGCAGGCAGCTTTAAGCTGCGCACACTGGGTGCACCGCAAGAAACGGTTTTGCAAAATGACAGTCAACAAAGGCAGTTTGTTTTGTGGAGCGCACGAACCGCCAACGGAAGAATCCCTGGAGAACTCCAAAGTGGAGCGTATTCCCTGTCCACTGGATCCCAAGCATACTGTCTTCAAGCGGAAACTGGCTAAGCATTTATCCATATGCAATGCCCGAGAACAGACTAGCACGGCACCCTACATAGTCAAAAACATAAATGCTGGTGAAGAACTGGATTTGGATGGTCAGCAGGAGATTGACAAATGGGATAAACTAAAACTGCATGAGCTGGAGGATGCAGATTTCTTCAGCGTCATAGAAAAAGTTAAACAACTTTATGACACACACATAGCTGGAAACATTGAGGAGATGCATCTGCAGCACGCATCTCTCGAGGAGCCTCTTAGTCACGAGGAGTATGGCCTAGAAACTCGTAAGCATTTAGTGCAGACCTCAGCCTTGTTGGGAATTCTTGAGCACGATAGTCAACTAAGCGAGAGCACGAGCTACATTGAGTTTGGCGCCGGAAAGGGTCAACTTGCCTTTTACTTGGCCACAGCGCTTGATTCACAACAGTTACTCCACTCACAGGTGGTGCTTGTAGATCGACTTTCGCTACGCCACAAGAAGGACAATAAGTTGACCAACAAGGAGCTAGTGCAACGCATTCGTGCAGACATTGCTGATCTCAAGATGTCGGAGCTACCAGAACTGCACTGCACCCAACGAAATGTGGCACTATCAAAGCATCTGTGTGGAGCAGCTACAGATCTAACGCTGCGCTGTATTCTGGACGACACTGCATGCTCTACAGATTATATTTTGATTGCACTATGCTGTCATCATCGCTGCTCCTGGCGTTCCTACGTCGGCAAGTCCTGGCTACAAACAGCGGGTGTAACGCCACGTCAGTTTGTCATCATGACCAAAATGGTGAGTTGGGCTGTGTGCGGCAGCGGCCTAAGTCGTGAACGTCGCAAAGCGATGGCGGAGGCAGAGGCGAACCCCCAGAAAGAACAACCACATCCCGAGCCAACTCAAAGATTAAGCCGTGAGGAACGTGAGTTGATTGGATATCAATGTAAGCGTGTTCTGGACTACGGACGTCTGGAGCACCTAAAAGCCAATGGTTACGATGCATCGCTAAAATTCTACGTGCCACAAGATGTCACCTTGGAGAATGTGGTTCTATTGGCACGACGTGCCAATCTTAAGTGCAATATAAATAAAATATAATCATTTATTTAACAAACGTCATTTTATTTAATTTCAAATCGAATACATGACTGGAAACATACATACTTTAGCTTAATTATATTAATTATCCACTTGATTAAATACGCTACTTCAAGGATAGTAAACAAAAGTTCCGAGTACTTCCCAAATTTGTTGTGTATGTTGTATCTTGTAGATACTGTATACAAAGAGAAAACCGAAGAGCGCGACAATCAGACATACCTTATCATAATACCTATTGAGATAATGGAAGTTAAAATTACTCTTTCGCTGCTTAAAGCTTGTTTGCCCTTTTATGGAAATGGATTTCAACCCGACTATGCCTATAAAAGCAACAACCAGAATTTTTATACACACAGTCGGAAAACTCGTTAATAACAATTAAAATGAATCGTTGGGAGAATCGTGTTGCCGTTGTGACAGGCGCCAGTTCGGGAATTGGTGCAGCTTGTTGCAAGGATCTGTTGAGCAAGGGCATGGTAGTTGTTGGCCTGGCGAGACGTGAAGAACGTTTGCAGGAGCTGAAGAAGTCGCTGCCTTCCGATCAGGCAGCCCGCTTTCATGGACGTACTTGTGATGTGAGTGTGGAGGAGCAGGTAATAAATACCTTTGCCTGGGTGGATCATACACTAGGCGGGTCAGATGTGCTTATTAACAATGCGGGCATTGTGCGACTGACGAACATCACGGATGTCGGCAACACGGACAACCTTCGAGCTACACTGGACACGAATGTAATGGGCGTCTCTTGGTGCACTCGCGAAGCTTTCCAGTCCCTGCAGCGACGCAAGGTTGACGATGGTCATGTGGTGATTATCAACAGCGTGGTAGGACACAAGGTGCCAATGTACGGACTGAGCATGTATGCGCCTTCCAAGCATGCCGTCACTGCACTCACAGAAGTGCTGCGCTGGGAGTTCCAAAAGAAGGGCACGAAAACCAAGATCACGGTAGGCGATTGATTGACATGATAAGAAATAGTTCTTTAGAAACACACAATCATATTATAGAGCATCAGTCCAGGAGCCGTCGATACCGAAATTCATTCCAAGAACTCAATGAACGGAGCTCCAATGTTGACTCCTGAAGATGTGGCAAATGCGGTGACCTATTGCATCCAGACTCCACCACACGTACAAATTCATGAACTAACTATCAAGCCGGTAGGGGAGACGTTTTAAAAATATTCATGGAATTTAAAATAAATAATAATCAAAACATTACTCAGTTATTGATTTTAATTAAAGTATTTATGTGAATTTAAATCGCGGGCCTAAACATTTAGAAAAAATGAGCTGTTTTTGGCTGGAATGCATCTAAATTGGTTTGTACCCTTTGGCATGGTTTTAAGAATTATATTATTACCAAAACGTAAATAAAAATACATATTTAAAATAGCCAGATGTCCGGCCAATAACCAATTTAAAATTTCTCTTGCCAACGTACTTTGAAAATTGCTAAAACTAGCTATAAAATGTCTAAGTTGGCAACAGTGTATTTATCTCTCTTTTTGGTCTATCCACTCAGCTGTTTTCAGTGTGTACACCTAATGTTGTTTTTTCTTCTTTCAGGGCTGCACAGCACAGCGAACAGCTGTTGGTGAGTCAGTATTTAGAAAACTACTTCACCTGATTAATATTAAATTGCGCTTGAAAATAATCTTTGTACATTTGTGCTGCGAAAATGGCAACTGAAATGGCGTACAAAATGAAGGCCATAAAATGCCCAACAGACGAACTATCACTGACCAACAAGGCGATTGTCAATAGCGGCGATTTCACAGAGGAAGTGAAGTCAGTTTCTCTATTTTATTCTGTCTGAGTTTACTTGGGGATTATGACGCCAACGCTATGTGGGCGTCCCCTGACAGTGGTGTTAATATTTCTGATATATTTTGTTGTCTCACGACAGATATGCCGACATTTCGCCTGGACCTGGACAGCATTATATATTTGCGCTTGAGAAGATTGCGGATCTGCCACGTGGACATGTGGGATTCTCGCTCGTGCAGCGAAAGTGGGCGACACTGTCAATTAACCAGGAGATCGATGTGCGTCCATATCGCTTCGATGCCACTTCGGACATTATCACATTGGTCTCCTTTGAGACGGACTTCCTTCAAAAGAAAACCATTACGCAGGAGCCCTATGATTCTGACGAAATGGCCAAGGAGTTTATAATGCAGTTCTCAGGAATGGCATTGACTGTTGGCCAGACCTTGGTATTTCACTTTAAGGACAAGAAGTTACTTGGCCTGGCAGTCAAGACTCTGGAAGCTGTCGATCCCAGAACTGTTGGTGATGGCAAGGAACCAAAGACACGAAACGTACGCTTTGGCCGCATTCTTGGCAACACTGTGGTACAATTCGAAAAGGCCGAGAACTCCGTATTGAATCTTCAGGGCAGATCCAAGGGCAAAATTGTTCGCCAGTCGATCATCAATCCAGACTGGGACTTTGGCAAAATGGGAATTGGTGGCCTGGACAACGAGTTTAATGCCATTTTCCGACGTGCTTTCGCCTCCCGTGTCTTCCCACCAGAGCTTGTCGAACAGTTGGGCATTAAGCACGTAAAAGGCATACTGCTTTACGGACCTCCTGGTACGGGCAAAACCCTGATGGCCAGACAAATCGGCACCATGCTGAATGCACGCGAGCCCAAGATTGTAAATGGTCCCCAGATTCTGGATAAATATGTCGGCGAGTCGGAGGCCAATATTCGTCGCTTGTTCGCCGATGCGGAGGAGGAAGAGAAACGATTGGGTCCCAACAGTGGCCTGCACATAATCATTTTTGATGAAATCGATGCTATCTGCAAGGCTCGTGGTTCCGTCGCGGGCAACAGCGGCGTCCATGACACGGTGGTCAATCAGTTGCTGGCGAAGATTGACGGTGTGGAGCAATTGAATAACATTCTAGTAATTGGCATGACAAATCGTCGAGATATGATTGATGAGGCGCTTCTGCGACCTGGTCGCCTGGAGGTGCAGATGGAAATTAGTTTGCCTAACGAACAAGGACGTGTTCAGATCCTCAATATACATACGAAGCGAATGCGCGAATTCAACAAGATTGCCAGCGATGTGGACAACATGGACATCGCATCACGAACCAAGAACTTCAGCGGTGCTGAGCTTGAGGGTCTTGTCCGTGCTGCACAGTCCACAGCCATGAATCGTCTGATCAAGGCAGATGCCAAGGTTCACGTGGATCCCGAAGCCATGGAGAAGCTTAAAGTGACTCGTTCTGATTTTTTGCACGCGCTGGAAAACGACATAAAGCCCGCCTTCGGTACAGCTCAGGAAATGCTTGAGAATATGCTGGCGCGAGGCGTCATCAACTGGGGACAACCGGTGACTAGCCTGCTAGAGGATGGCATGTTGTATGTGCAGCAAGCTAAAGCCTCAGAGGGCTCAGGACTGGTGTCCGTTCTCATTGAGGGTGCTCCCAACTCTGGCAAATCGGCGCTGGCCGCCAACCTGGCCAAGATGAGCGACTTTCCCTTTGTCAAGGTGTGTTCGCCCGAAGATATGGTTGGATTCACCGAGTCCGCCAAGTGCCTGCAAATACGCAAGATTTTCGACGATGCCTATCGCTCCACGCTCAGCTGCATCGTTGTAGACAACGTGGAGCGTCTTCTCGATTATGGACCAATCGGTCCGCGTTACTCCAACCTCACACTACAGGCATTGTTGGTACTTCTCAAAAAGCAGCCGCCAAAAGGCCGAAAGCTTCTCATCTTATGCACCTCAAGTCGGCGCGAGGTTCTGGAAGAAATGGAAATGCTATCGGCATTCACCTCCGTCCTACATGTATCTAATCTATCCAGTCCCGAACATGTCTTAACCGTACTGGAGGACTCGGATTTATTCAGTTCCGAGGAGCTTCAAAATATTGCCAGAAAAATGGCTGGCAAGCGAGTGTGTATTGGAATTAAGAAGCTCCTAGCTCTTATCGACATGGCACGGCAATCGGATCCCCACAATAGAGTAATTAAGTTTCTTTCTAAAATGGAGGAGGATGGCGGACTGGACATGGTGGCGAGAACGCAGTAGCTACCGCCTTCCTTTGAACTGAGAATGTCAGTTGTCGAACTCAACGATGCTTTCTGATAGCGTGTCCAAATCTATAATGCACCATTGAAATAGCTCAAATAGAGATATACATAAATATATATAAATACATATAAATAATACTAATATACAAGGAGCATAACAAGGGCTATATAAAAGTACAGAACCGACCAATAATAACTATTATGTGAAACCAGTTTATAAACATTCCACACGAATCCCAGCGATTAGGCCTCTTAAGCCTTGTCGATCAAGTCAATTGTCAAGTCAATTGGCAATTGGCAATTAGATAGACAAATAGTTACAGCCTTTAACGTTATAGTTGCATTGATTTACCTATGTCCACTTAAAATTTGTACTCATGTGTATTAAATCTATAATTGTTGCTAGCACAAATGATGTAACCAT
Organism: Drosophila sp. st01m; assembly: GCA_018901795.1. NCBI lineage: Eukaryota > Metazoa > Arthropoda > Insecta > Diptera > Drosophilidae > Drosophila > Drosophila sp. st01m. The sequence continues at coordinate 5,613,657 of JAEIFG010001494.1, read as the reverse complement.
TAATAAGTTTGAATGGATATACCTCGCTTATAAGTCCAAATGAGGGTGACTTTTTTGGTTAGTGCAAAGACCTACTATGTATTATGTATAACCGTCTTATACTAAACTATCTCGACATATTATATAGGTGTTAAGTGTCTATCTATAAAATTATATATTATGACATAACATACGTAATTTCTTTAATTTTATACAGTAAAATCAACTGTTGTAGTCTTTTTGACACGATAATTTTGTGGTTCACACAGCGCCTCTTAGGAAAGTCTGCGCTGGTTTCTGGAACTAAATGTGAGGCCCGCACAAAAGTAGACTATTATAATTAGACTAGTATGCTCCCAAATAGGAGATAACATTGGGCCTGACATCAACGAAATGCATTTTTCGGAGTCTCAGTTGTTAAAATGTATTTTCAGAAAGAGAACTGTTAATGTAAGGATAATGAAATAATAGTTAAAAATATTGCATACTTTTGTGCGCCATAATACTACATTTTAACCGGAAATATACAAATGTATTGTAACTTTAAAGTTTTCAATTAATTAACCCAACTAAGAGTTTCAGAATGCTTCCTTCGAGTGGAATATTTAATGGCCAGCATATTTGCATTTAATTAACTTAAAAATAGATTAATGCATTTAAATGTTTATAGAAGTTTACAAGTGAAGTTACAAGCAAATGTATGTTAAATGTTACATGGCTAAACTAATCAATTTAAAACAATTATTATGCATTTTTGTATGAGAATATACGCAATAAATACATACAGAAATATGAATCGAATTAAAAGAATTTCTTTGAATTGCTGCAACTAATTAATGGAAGGCGATGCCCAGCATCAGCTAGCTCTTACCGATCTGGCGCCAGTGCAGATCAGCAACAAATCACAACCATCAGCCACCAGACATGATGGTATTCCCTTGACCAGACCCAATTCAAGACGTCGCTCAGCTGATTGAGACGCCGCGCCGACGTGGGGCGACAAGCAGACCCGCCACTTTGACCACACACTGGACATACGAGTACTGGTATTCGTATGGGTATAACTGACCAACACACCAGTCCAATTGACCATTGGCAATCAGCAAGCAGAGCAAGCTTAATAATTTGTAATTTGAATAAATGATTTATAATGTAAACATATTAACGGCTCTAACAGCTCGCGCGCGTCTCACTAGTCGGCGTAATATACGTGTATGTACAAACATACATACATTTGTAAATGCTGAGTTAATATTTATGTACTGTAATTGATATATGGCGCTAATTGCGACCGACACCCATTTGTGTTGTTCCATATGTCTGTATTTACATATGGGCAAATAAGGTCTTATGGTTATGGATATCGATCGATCGGGTCGACGAGCGCCACTTTATCTAAGGAATCCTCGATTTGGATTGGCAGGCAGCTTCGACGCGACATTGTCAGGTGCAAGCGAATGTCGTTATTATTAACTAATTAAAACTGCATATTTGTCGAGATGCAAAATTGATTTGAGTATCAAATAGAATGGTTAAATTAGACGTAATGAAATTACTTAAGACACTGTAATTCATATTTTTAATTAGTAACAGGTGCCCTTATTGACAGACATAAGGCTTTGATTTTGGCGCGTCATCTCACACCCAAAACTTGTACCCACTGAAGCACCCAAAAGCCATCAAGTGCCGGCCGCGTCATCGGGCAGACCGCACCGCACCACCATTGCACATATGCAAATTTTCATGACGAAAGTCCAGTCGGACAAAGTTCAGTGACCGGATCCCAAAAGCTGTCGTGGAACGCGAACCGATACCAAAATGAAATTTTCATTCAGCGGCAGCCGCTTCAGTGTCGCCTCTTTAAAAATAAAATGCGAAACTTTTACAAAAGTTAAGTTGTGTGTATTTTTGTTGTTAATCGCATGGCGCATGGAAGGGGGGTGGGTGGTGTTGCCGGCCGTGGTCGCACTTGTCGGATACAGCGGCAGCTAAAGGCAAAGCCAAAGCCTCCCCACTCACAGTCGCGCCCCTTCGCAATGCTTTGAAACCGGCTGTGCTTGTTGTTGTTGCTGCTGCTGCTGTTGTTATTGTTGTTGTTGAAAAAGCACAAACGCCGGCAGCAAAGGTTCGATTTCACTTTCGCACGCTGTCGCTGACGTCGAACGTTGCTGGCGCTCTGTAGAAGAAGAGGGTGGGGGACTTTCGAGAGTAACAGGGGCATCTGTGTTCAGGTTTGTGTTGCTGCTGCTCTCACTGCTTTCTTCCAATTGGAACTCACACTTTGGGCGATCTCTTGCTCTCTCACCGGATCCGTGTCTCATTTGCTTCCTTTGCTTTGCTTATGTTTTTCACGAACTGGAGAAATTTCGTATACGTATTTATCCAGACTGTTCTGTGGATTATCGAGCAGTGAGTTCAAGAAAAGTTGTACCTTAGATTTGAATGATGAAAGTGTAGCAACAATTTACATACTCACATGTACATTTGTGTGTGTATGTTCATTTACTTATGTGCACGTAAGTATGTGCATTAAGTACACACATAAGCAAACATCATGCAAAATCTTCCTGCATTACACAAACGCGGAAGATTTTCTGGCTTTAATACATGTACTCGCACATTTCATGGATTTTCCAGTGCTGAATGCATTTTCATGGCATTTTCATTGAGGTGTGCATGTGTGTTTGTATCATGCATGTGAAACTAACAGTTAAATTAGCAGTTTTTGTTTCATATGGCGCTTCACGGCTTTAAAGCTACAATTGTACACTGCAGCTGAAACTTTGGGGTTTTTATTTTACTAGTCTCTGTTTTCTATACACTTCCAACGGGGTATATTTGGCATTTGTCACACCGTTTGCAACGCATTACAAAATTTGTTTTCATTCAGTTGGAATTTACTTAACATCAAACAATAGTTGAAGTAATTTTATATATTATTCAGATTAAATTGGTTATATTACATTTTATTAAAGTAATTAGCATCCAAAAAGAAATCAAAGGAATGGGACGAAAAGTTGACAACATCGGAATTTTTATCAGATTATCAAGTTAAAAATATTAACGTTATGAACAGTATAAAGAAAAGTCTATTTAGTTTGAATAAAGATTCTGAAATTATTTGAAAGGGTATTAGATTATCGACTCCAGCAAGTTAACTGTTCCTTCAGGTTTTGTTTGGTTTTTTATTTTTGCAATTTATAATTAAGTTGCAATTTGGCATGCGAGCCAAGAAGTTGATAGCGCTGCCTGCGCCCAAAACTATTCGTGGTATGTCTGAAATTTTCTTGGAACTTGCATGCGAATTAGTCATCAGGTTTATATGGGAAAAGCACATATTAAAAATGATTGCAATACTACTGTATTATTTCGATTATAGATATGCTGATTAACCCATTTTTTTTTTTGTAAAAACAATAGTAAAATTATTATAATAATAAACTTGAACTACATAGTTATTCTTTATGATTCAATTATCAGATTTAAAGTTTTGTTTGAATTCCATATGTTATAGTAAACATTGTAGATTGAAGAGAGTTCAACACAAATAGTAAAGACGGGTTAAACGTATTCTATATGCATTTGTAGTCTTAACACGAGATTACAGAAAAAATATTTAGAGACTCGAGCAAGAATCGAAAGACAAATCAAAATTGCGGAACGTTTCACAAAAAAAATAATCCGTGGAAATGTTAAGCGCACGCGATCGAGACATTCGCATTCGTATTCGCATTTCGATTCATTGATACACTCGGCACATAGGCACCAAAAAAAAAAAAAGAAAATAAACAAAACAAAACAAAAAACTCTCTGGCGGGGCACAGTGCCAAATTAAATAATACGAGCTCCCTGTTCCCTGTTCCTTGTTATTATTATATTGTATTCCACCCTTTTTTGCGTGATGTGCGTCGTTTTTTGTGTGTTCCATATTCTTAGGAATTCCTTTGGCACAATCCAATCCAGTCGCAAGATCAATCAGTGTTCCATCAGCGAGATATGGGTCTGCGTGTCTCTCGTTCGGGTACGCGATCTCTTTCTCTTTCTGTGTAGCTACCTGTCTCTTTCTCTCCCCCTCCAGTAGGGGCAAATTAACTTATGGCAGCGCGTCGCGTACTTCACTTTCATTTGATTTGAGTCCTCGACAGATGGTGGGCGGCACGTGCCTAGCTTCGGCTTTCTTCACTTTCCTGTGCTACTCGGGTTACTTAGCATACCCCTTTCGAGGACTCAATGTGCACACCTTGTCAGACCGTGACACGCCTCCAAGTCATTAGGACGCACACTTGGACAATGCGGATATTGAATTTGATATCTGTCAGAGTTGTGGCGCAATTTGTCATCACCGAATCGATTCGAATTCGATTTTCCATGTGACTCTCTGGCAGGAGACGACATCTGCGACCATTGTGTTTCACTTTTCATCAAACTTATTAATTTGTTCGATCATAGTCGTAATTAAAGCGAATTTGATATTTCCGGCTGCCTTTTGGCCAAACAGTTGGTTCAATGAACTCTTCCCAGAATCCTTGAACTTTTGCTTGTCTCAGACAAAATAAATATTTGATACATATGTATGTATCTTCATATTGCCAATAATCTATTTCAAACAAAGAACAGAACAAGATGCGATCCAATGCGATGCGCCTGCCCTTTTGGCGGCACCCTCACAAAATTATTGACCATCGTTCCATCCAACCAAAAGAAATGAATGACTAAGAAAAAAATATAAAACACAAAATAAAACTAAAAGAAATATAAAAAAGAGTCCGATTTTCAGTTGTCTGTCTCCTTAAATGCTACCTAAATATTTCTGTTAAAAAGAAAAAGGACTTTTTGGTGTTGTTTTTGTGGCAGTGGCAGTGGCTGTTGCTGTTGCTGTTACTGTTGTTGCCCCATCCACATATTTCATTCTAATCAACGTGCTGCAAAACATATAATTCCATTTGATATTTGGCCTGAACGGTTCGGTTTGCCCAGAAAATTGCATTTAAACGCTTATTATGCGCTTTTTATTTGCAACCCATACTTTTCTGCCCCAATGCTCGGCCAGTCATGCAAAAATAGGTATATCATAAAATAAGTATAACTTTAGTTATGTCTTTAATATTATTATTTTTTTTAATAAATATAAAGTTTACCTTTTCACTGAAAATAGTTTTTCTCGTACAATAGATTCTTTTGAAAATTCGCTCATATCATGTGCGTCGGAAGAAATTGTGTCTTTGTATGACATCTGTCAGTCTTCCTGCTTTAAATGCTTTAATTTAATTAAATCGTAATATCGTTAGCAAATAAAATAAATTGTTTTCAATTACATAAATGACATGACAAGGCGCTGGTGGTTGACCTCTTTCAATGTGACATTCTTGGCGTTGTTTCTGTTTTCTGTTGAACTTCAACGGCAACCGCAACGACAACGCCAAGAGCAACAGCAAAGGGCAACAACAGTTGCCAGATAATGGGAATTACATCTGTATATAAATATAAGCATGATATATGCATATAAACACACAAATTCACATATGTATGTACATACTTATACCGGCTATGTGCCCGTTGCACTTAATCAAAAAATACGACAAAATCAGAAGTAAACAAAACTGCAACGCAGAACTGACTTAATCGCAAGCCACAGCAACAACAGCAGCAACAACAGCAACAACAGCAGCAACAACAACAATTACAACAACCAGAGCATCGAGTGCATTGAACATATGAGCAGAAAACAAAACAGAAATGTAAATGCCATACATATTAACACATGTACATATATAAATATGTATGTATTTACTTACACTGTAAAAATAGTTACCAGCTGGCAACAGCTGTAAATGTTTTACAATTAAAGTAAAACAAAAATTAAGATATAAAGTCAATAAAATCAAGTATTTTTCCATTAACAAAACTTTTGGTCAGCCGGCAAAATCAGAATTTTTTTAATTTTTAACTATATTATTTACTTTGTGTTATTAAGGGTAATAATATAAGTAGATTTAATCCAATATTCTCTTAAAAAAGATCTTAATATAATCGATAATAATGGCGATTCCCTTTAATACGATAATGACTGGTAGTTTATTTAAAGCATACGATCAGAAAGCGATTTCATTATATTTCTTTGAAGTGTTTCAAAACGGAAAGCTTCCTACCATCCTTCTTCATAAAAGGTATGCTCTAAAAAAAGACAACTTTATTCCATTTCAACCAACTGCAGCTGATTAAGAATGTCGACAGTTTACTTATAGTAATAGTTTAAATCCTCTGTCTCATTGTGTTTTATCAGCTTTGATATCACCTCATAATTGCTTATTAAGCTCCAAAGAACAATCAGAAATTAGAAATGAATGAGAATGATTTCGATTTGAGCTCTGCGCTTTTGTTAGGTAAATGCACAAACAACATATTAGCATAATACAATTTTAATTTTTAAACCAAATTAAGAATTAAATAATCGTCTAAAGCGGCCCACAAATATCGTATTTCTGTTGTCACTGATTTTTTTCTTATCTTTTTTTTTACTCAGCTCATCTAATGCGAGTTGTTGACCTTGATATATTGTTAAAAGTTTATTGTCCTTTCAATAGAACACGCTAAATACAGACACAGATATAGCGGGCAAGTACATATGTACATGCATATACGCACAGATGCAAATACTATACATGAATGTATATATAACCATAAACGTGCATATTTAATTTTCTTATTTACTGCACTAAATAACACGTCGACGAACTAGTTTCTCCACAGATTCCCGATGCCGAAACAAAGTGCATATAAAAATAAGTATTTATATAGACAATATTGGGTTGTTACTTCCAGCTGATGCCGATGCCGATGCTGATGCTGATGTTGATGCTGCTCCCAACTGCTGTTATCCCAGCACCTGTTTCAGCTGACGTCGTTGACGTTGATTCCATTCGAATCGATTCGATATGCAACTTTTGGGTGGCTTGACACCTGTGGGGCGGGGGAGGTCAAGGGGCTGGCGGGCAATATGCAAATTAAACAAGTTCGTTGCCAAAATAATAGCAGACGCAAACCGAATGCTGAGAATGCTGCTTTGAATTTTGTTTTTAATTATTTATTTGCAGCTATCCACAATAATTTATTAATTACATAGGTTTTGCTGTAGTTGCTTTTGTTAATATACTGCAAACATGTTTTATGTTTCCACTCAAACAGAGATAAAGAGAGGGGCGGCTACGAGAAAGAGACAGTGATAAGGAATGAGAGAGACAGAGATCTTCACGAGGAGTTTTGTTTAGGCTGCCAGTTTTGATTAGCTAAATTGTTGTTAATTTGTTTGACTTTGAACTTGATTTAGAGCTTGTTTAGTTCTAAAACGGCAACACATAGTCGGCACCCATAAATTTGTGGATGTCTCTATAGCTAGTATAAAGAATAAAGTACAAAGAGGTTAGATATGTGTTTAAGCTTTAGTGTGGAATGGTTCTCGAACAGTAACTAATAAATACATCATAATAAATAACCTTGGATAATGTGCACGTACTTTAAATGATTGATTAGAAATGAAGATTACTAATTGTGTTTAAATATTCCTTTTCAATTTGGGAAGATCAGTATGGGATCTATTCTCTTTTAGAAAATACCCCTTTTCTGTCTTTTTTTAATATAATATGAAATGAAAATGGCACAGACTCGGGCCAGTCATATGAAATGTCCCCTAAATAGAGCACTTCATGATCATGACTAAGGTCAGATTAATAAAAATACAATAAAGAGGACGTAATTTAGCAGAACTACAGTCAAATTGCCGGACTGACGAATTCACAAAGTGAAATTCGCAAAACAGAAGAGAAATTAAATGGAATAGAATCATTTCATCATTTATGCCCACACGACGCGTCGGTGCAAAATTTCCATATCAAGATTACGAGTATAACGAGGCCGTCTTGACTTAGATGTGGTTTTGGGTGTCCATATCCACAGTGACAATCATTGTCGCAGTTGCACTTGCAGTTGCTGTTGCAGTTAATGTTCGTATCATGTGCTGGCCGCCAGATGACAATTCGAGTGCAGGCGCTTCCATTTTCAAGGGTTTGCCTTGTCTGGCGTCTCGCATTTGCTGTTTCGCATTGAACTTGAGCACTCAGGTTGGACTGAGATTGGGGTTGGTGGTGGAGAAGGGGCTGGGGCTGGGGCAAGGGATGGTGGTGCAACTGGGGCTGGGTGCAATCAGGTGCAGCCAATTGTTGCCGGATCTTTGGAGTACAATGTGTATGTTCGAGTACTCGTTAATCATGCGATTCCGATGATATCACATGTTATAATTAGAACGATGCATTTTCACTTTTCACCCGATATACATCACATACATAAGTAATGTACCCAATCGTATCCAACATACAACATCCGCCTAACTGTTGACAGCTGAAAATCGTGATATTTGATGTATATACTGGTAGTATCTTTTACAAGGCATGTGCCCGTCGAGCGAGCCATCATGCTGCTTTGGTCTTTGGAACGCCCGTAAAGTGTCTTTCATAATGACCAACTCTGGTTACAATGTAATCGCTGGCGACTCTTTAAAATATGCATTGCCGACGTTTGGCGTCTATCGAAACAGTCAGTACTGAGCACTCCATTCGAATCCAATCGAATCGAGTCGAATCGAATTGAATCGAACCCAATCTATACCATATAGTACAACTTGGACACTTGGACCTCAGTTTGCGTACTGGCCAAAGCAGGTTGACCATGAGAACATGTTATTAAATTACTGTAATAATGTATTAAGTATGTAAGAATGTTATAAATGTTAATATGTAGTAATAATTGTAATAGGTTCTTGCTATTTTGTGCCCGCTGCTACATAAATTACTCGGACACGCCACTAATACCGATCCGATCCGATCCGACATTGATCGAGATCAGAATCAAAATCAAATTCCAGATTGAGATTCTGATCGAGCCAGACCAACTTCCGTTCCTGCCATTCTACGCACTCTATGAAACAATGCTCGCCATTTGACATTTTCACTCTGAATTCGCTGGAAAGTGTTGATGATTAACGTATGTAATATGTTCGTCATATCCATATCAATTATTACCCTGATTACTATACTTACAAGTACTGGGGCTCCAGTGCCTGTGGGCGCTCCACTTGCGTCAGACGTGGCTTGACTGTAACTAAATTAAGAACAAGTCACTGGGAGTCCAAATTTAATAAGTGTGCCGAATATAAACAAATATATTCACACTTTTGAGACACAGACATACAGTGAGTACTGGTTGGTTATGGGGATTTTAGCGAGTTGAAACCTCAGCGAGACAAAGAACGATAATGTTTATTATAAATAAAAATTTATTTATAGCAAATAATTAAAAGAAACAAAAACCTTTGTCTGTTGCTTTCTTGCAGAATTTTGCAATTTATTTATGTACTAAAAATGTACTAAAAATATTAAGAACAAATTGATATGATAATTATTATCTTATATATTTGTTTACACACATATCGACTGATTATGCAATAAATTTATTCATTAAAGCAAATGATTAGTTAACAGGCTTTGTTATTCACTTGCACAATTTGCAATAATTCCAGTTTAATTCCTTTTCTTTATTTTGGAGACTACATAAAAATATTCCGAAATAAATACTTATTTGAGCCAGTCGCAACGAGTTAAACATGTAAATAAATGTTAAAGCTTATTATTATCGGCATACACTCTATAAATTACTCAAATTTTCTAATTCATTGCCAGTGACTGAATTTGGCATAAAGTATTTCAAATTACCGTCTTTCACTTTGATACCTAAATTAGCATTTGACACTTGTGGTTGATCTTTTTGGTAGTTGTACAGTGTACACTGTACATGTTAATTTATTTCCCATAAATGCTGCAGAACAACAATCGAATGTCAACCATTCTTAGATGCTCAGTTCGATTTTAAATATTGAGTCCCACATAACTACAGTAGTAAAATTAGCTAGGTTCGAATTCTACACTGGCATACTACATAAATTGTTTAAATATCTCTTCTGTAAGTCTATGTATGACACTGAAAATAATTAAAATAACATAATAATAAAAAAGGCTCACAATATTGAAAAATGCTTAATAAACATACTTATCAAAAATTAATTTCAGAGATTCACATATGTGAATAATAAGAAATATATGTATAAATATGTTTAAATGTCTTCGACAAAATATTGAATTATACACAATTTCAAATTGTATCTTCGTGAGTTTTCCATATGCCGTGAAAATAGAAGCAATTAAAAACATTTGTCACCAGCTTATGCAGAGTGATTAAATACCCGGCAACAATTTGTGGTATGATGAAGTATGCCAACTACACAGTCTACGGTGTCATCGGAGCTGTTTATATTTGCCACAAGCCTTTAAGCATTTTCAGTATTGAACAGTTTATCAAAGACATTTGCAATTGAAATCAGTTGCGTCTGTCTAAATCTTTATAATTTATTTGATTACATTTTATATATTATATAAAGATGGTTTAAATGTAAACAAATATTTAATTAAAATACTTGAAGAATGCGTTGATTCTAAGAACATGATGACGTTGAGCATCACACAAATCGGAAACGACATTTGCATTTGCATTTGCTGACGTCTTGTTGTTGTCTAAGCTAAATTGCAGTACCTTGAGATACATTGACGAATTGTTATAAATTTAACGTTAATATTTATTATGCATTTTATTGAAGTTGGCATCAGCCAAAAGGGAGTGTTACCAAGGTTGCCAAAGTTAAAAGTAATTTTGATTTATTGCAATGACGCTTTAATCGAAGTAATGTTTCCTGTTATTTGTGCAAAACTTTGACAAGCCCCTGTTGATCTCATTGGCCTAAGTTGCTCATTGCGCTTGTCAATTGATATTGAACTTGGCTCTAGGTCTGGGTCTGAGTCTGGGTCTGGACCTGGCTTTGACTTTGAATTGCAGCACGGGTCTCTGGCGCGTTAACTCGGTCTGGTTTTCACGCATTAAGTATTACATACATATTATGTGCTCGTATTCTAATTGAAAAAAATGTATATTTATTTATGTTGTCAACTCGTTGACAGTTGTAGCCGTTCTTGCATTTTGTGCAATACACATATGTGTCTTTAGCAAAATGTGTGCAATTTTGCATAAAACTCATAAAAGTATCTTATCTTAAAATGCGAAACGTAAGCGCACGTGGAATGTGGAATTTTGATTATTTGTTTGTTTGTTTGTTTTTATGCATAACACAAATCCCACATATTCAAATTGATTCAATATTGAAATACACACATTGCCATAATGTAGCGGCTATTACTTGTTTCTACTCGTATAAGATGCAACAAAGAGAAGCGACTTTAAATAATCAGAAAAGATCCAAAAACGAGCCGAAAATTCAAATTAAACAGGATAGAGTTAATTAAATGCATTTCGGATTAGCAACAAGCAGATGACGTACATTTTGTTTGAAGACGTTCAGGTTTGCTTTAGACTGAGAATAATTTCAATAATTATATCGTATCATATGCCATGTATTTAATTGAATTTAAAGTGCGTTAGTCTGTGCAATGGAATATATGTGTGCTTGTGCTTGTGTGTGGATTTATCAGTTGCTAATCTCAAGGTCGCATTAATATGTCTTATTGTAATTGAACTGATCGTCTGGACTGGTTTAGGAAACGGATTTATTTCGGCACTGTTAGTACGCGTAGAATAAATGGATAAATATTGATACACATACAATTGTATCGATGACTTGCATATTTTTGATCATCTTAAGAGACATATTATCCCGGCTGTTTTCTTAAGCTCCCTTCTCAGAGTCCCTCTCAAAATTGTTAATCGTAGCAGTCAAAGGTTTACAAAACTTACAGACTTATATATAAAAAATAACCACATTGAGCCCTATCAATTATAATTTCATGATAAAAGTTTACCATTACACAGCAAACGTCGGAATACAGAAACCCAAAACCTCCGAAAACACATGACACCTCAAAACCTTTGAAGAAGCTATGTATGTATGTATGTGTATATAGGAATGTGTTTCCATGTTTGTACATACCTTTATATGTATGTATGTACGTATGTATGCACGGAGTGCTATCCCATATGTTATATGCTATATGCTATATGCCTGAGCTATGATACCATAATCCACGAATAAAACTAAAGAAACCACAGCAAACACAAAAAAGCTCACAAATAGTTCAATGAACTGTTTTTGTCTTGTGTATGTTGCTATGCTGTTTGCTCTCTCTCTCCCTCTCTCTCTCTCACCCTCTCTCTCTCTCTCTGTGTATTTCTCGCCTTCTCTGCGGCTCTCCCCACATACAATGTATATCACTCTCTGCCCATCGCTCACATGCTCTCCGTGTTTCTATTTATGTTTATTTGTGTATTTGAATTAATTTTTGTATCTTTTAAGTGGGCAATACTTAGTCTGAAGTCTTTTAACTTGAAATGCATCGAAAGCTTCGCTGGAGACTTTGGTATAAATATAGACTATTCAATCGTCTAGTCTTTTATCTGTATCTACAACTCTTAGGCAGTTTAAGTTTTTTTTTTTTCTTGTTTTTTGGTAGTTTCTGTTTGGTTTAGGGTTGTGTCACGTAGTCATCGTCTGCTAGCCAGAAGCTAGATTTGAATGAATTTTGATAGCAGGCACATGCAACTAATTTTCACTCAAATTCAGAGTGCCTCGAATCTTTTCACATGCTTCCAATCAAGTGTGAATAATGCCAATTTGGGTAGCAATAAGCGAAGCATTTAGGCTTAATTGTTATGCTGATAGAGGCGCTAGATGGATTGGTTTCAGCTTTAAGCCATAGTCTCACCTGACAGGTGTACAAACACACATTAAGCTGGCCCGTGTGTGTGCGTGTGTGTTGTGTGAGTGTGTGAGTGCCGGCTCACGTTTCATGCTTTTGTCTGGGGAGCTCCAAACTTTATCGCTCTTTTTGGTCAAGTATTTTGGTATATTACATGTTGAACGAAACAACGTCAACACCGATGTTCTAATACCCTTATGTAATTATGTGTTGGCGCATGGAAACAACTAAATAATTGTTAATATTTAGCATGTTTTTTAAACACTATTTGATATACTTGTAATTATTTGTGACGTCTTATTATTTGGTCTGCAAACCAGCTGAATTAGGAGATATTCCCTGTGTAAGAGCATTCTAATTATGATAAGTATGTAGTAATAGTTTTTTAATTGAATTGTTGCAAAAAATATGCGAGTATTGTTTGTTTGTTTATTGACATTGTGGGCGTGTGTATAATTGATTGGCATTACACAATAATAATCGATAGATATGGAGACGATATAGAGGGAATTGAGGCTGCTCTGCTTACGTAATGCGATCAGCGTCCAACAGACAGGTGACAGTTGACTCTAAGGTATTTTGCCCAAAAGGTGTTTGCTTCTGACGTCACTGATAGCAGCCACAGTCTATCAGCAATGGCTATGGCTATGGCTATGGCTTAAAGTATGCAATTGGTCACTTGAACTGGCTGCAATTTGTTCACTTGGACTTGGCCAACAAGCCTAAAGTCAGTGCCAAGTAATTAAAATTGCAACGTGTTTTGGCATTAGACGTGAAAGTGCGAGTTACACTCGGCAACAGGCGGCGATAGGCGGCGTGGGCGGCGCGGACTGTGAACGGACGAGGGATTCAAGCCCACATAAACGTCAGTCACCTGCTTGGTTTTTATGGCACGTAATTTGCAACTGGCAGAGCCAAGTGACCACCACAAATGTCCACAAAGATACAAATACAGAAAGAGACAGGGACAGGGACAGCGACAGCGACAGCGATAGAGACATGCGACGCGTTTGCTGGCAGCTTTTCACTTTTCATTTTGCGCTTTTCCATCATCGCAATCATACAAGTATATGCATATGTATGTGAGTGTGAGAGTCTTGTGCATATTTTGGCCTGTTGGCCTATTAAGTCTTTGGCTTGCTAAGTTCTATTGGCTTGGCAGTTGGCCAAACTGCAATTGGCTGAATGGAAAAACCCAAACACTTTGTTGCGACCCATTTAGCTGCACATTGCGCATACGCCCCGTTGTGATTCAAAACAATTTCAAAACTCCAAACAAGATGAAATGCCACCAACATTATGATGACTAATTTGAAGTTCAGCGGAAATGTAACATTCGTCACGTGAACTAAAGTAAACAACAATGTATATGTTGAACATATGAATGTATGTATAAATGTTTTGGCCATCAACAATAAAAATATTTGCAAATTAGGAGAAACTCTTGCTACCAGTTTTAGTTTTCGTATGAAGAATATGAAGATGGAACTGAAACTGAAACCAGATAGTGTAGATATGTATGCTTTTGTGTGTATATCTGACAAAAGGCACTTGTCTAGGTGAAATTTTTATCTAGATATTCAAATGAACAGCAACAAATGCACAATACTGTTGGCTGAACAAACAAAACAGTCAACAGTCGATACACAAAAAACGGAAACCGTTAAAGTCAAATAACAACAACTGGCAGGCGCAGCAACAACAAACGTTAGTTTTCAAATCGCTTTCAAATTGTACAAGTTGCTGGTGCTGTTGCTGTTGCTGCTGCTGCTGCTGTTGTTGTTGTTGCTCCTCGTCCCGTCGCCTTTGTTAATGAGGCGTGCGTCGTTGTTTGGCCCCCACTCGAAAGCGGAGTCGCTGCTGGAAGATCAATGCGGTTATTGGTGGATACCAAAAGTCAAATGTTGCTGCTGTTGGTGTTGTTGCTGTTGCTGTTGTTGCTGTTGCTGGTGTTGTCTACCACTTTCGTTGTTACTGTTGTTGATTTTGTAGACGCCAAAGCTTTGAGCGATTTTTCATTGGAATAGAAAGTGAATTGAATTTGTTTTCAATGGACTCTGTTGTGTTGTTGTTGCTGTTGTTGTTGATGTTGTTTCATTGCTCTTGAGTCGCTGTCGTCTTCATTGGTGTTTGCCGTGTTCACAATGAAAACAACATTAGTCGAAAATTGGAGCATGTCATTGACCTTTGTTTGCCCCAGAGCAGTGAGAGTGTTGTCTATCTGTTTGTTTATTTTTAAAATTGATATTTTTTCAAATGAAAAGCGGTTTAGAGAAGCTTCATCGCAATCGATTTTTCTAGAGTGCCAAGGAAAGCACATGAAAAGATGAAGCATTTGAAGCACACAGTTCAAAATAGAGTATGTCTTTAAATATTAATCTCTCATAAAGGGTGACAACTATATAGGATTGATCAGGTAATCAAAAAGCTTAAAACACTTAAATATGCCGCCTTCTGGCAATTTCGAGTATTTGCATTTCTTTTTAGTTGGTAAATTGGACCAATAGTCGCTAACTCGATTTCTTTTACCAAAAATGTGTAAATTAAAGCTTCCCACCAGCTCGTGCCAAAATGAGCGACAACAACAACAACCATATAAAAAAACTACAATAACTTCCAGTTAGTTGCCGAGTTTGTTCACCTTTCGCCTAATTATCAAAATACATAAACGAAACGTACCAAAAAAATACAAAAATTCCGAAAACAAAAAAAATATAATAAAAACATTGAGCTACAAGACGCGTGCAAAGGCGACGCTGACTGCGACGCTGACGCAGACGCAGAGTCGACAACTTCAATGAAATCAATTTTACGATAATAATTTTTTGAAAGCACAGCAACAACTTCAGCAACAGCAACAACAGCAACAGCAACCACTACAACTACAACTACAGCGCTGTGAAGCCCTGCCGCTTCATAAACATTGAATCAGCGCCAGGCCCCAGTCCGGTACCGTTGGAAATTTCTTGCTTTTTCTTTTCTCAGCACATATGTACATATGTATATATGTACATATATAAAATTTGTATTTGTATCTTTTTTTTCGTTGTTATTGTCTTGCAAAAATGTAGGTCAAGTTATATGGTGAGTATCTCCGAGTGTGTGTGTGTGTGTGTGTGTGTGTGTGAGTGTGTGTGAGTGTGGGATGTTGATAGTTGGTGTATACACAGCTCCAGAGTCGACCAGACAGTCAGACTGTCCTTCAGACAGTCGTTCAGTCAGTTGATCAGTTAGTCAGTTGCAGTGCAGACTTTTCTAGTCGCTTCATCCCAGGCGAACTTTCACTTAGAAAGTTCTGCTTGCGGTTATGCCCGTTGTTTATGTTGATTTTTTTTATTTTTGTTGGTTTCGGCTGCTTTGAGGGTGCCATAAATGACGAGTTAATATCGCAGTGGCTGTTAACTGGGTCAATACGTGGGCCTGGGAAATGATTTGCCCGATCGCACGGATAAGCATAAGCAATCAAGCGATCAAGTCGTCAAGCGATCAAGCGATCAAACGATCAAGTCTTCAAATCATCACAATATGCATGCACTTCATGTGCTCGTATTAATTGCATTTTCAATGTAAAACGCGAGAGCTTTCCGTTAGGCGGGCGGCATCGCAGCCAACCTTGGCAAAACAGCTGCTTTAGCTCTCTTCTCTCTTTCTTTCCCTCTCTCTCTCTCTCTCTCTCTTTAACTTACTCTCTATCAGTCGCTCAGTAGATTTCCCTGAACTTCATACAGAAAAGCTAACGCGTCTATTTATAGCGTTAGCTGCACGACACATCCGCGTCGTCGTGTGTGTGTGTGTCTGTGTGTATGTGTGTGTCTGTGTGTATGTGTGTGTGTGTGTATGAACTTCCTGTTACTGCAACTTGCTGAGAGCTTAAAGCGAGTGAGCTTTTGAACTGATGTTGTGCTCTCGCTCGCTCAGCTCTCAGAATGCAGTTCTCAGTTGCTGTTGCTGTTGTTTTAGTTGCTGCTGCTGCTGCTGTTGTTGTTGTTGTTGTTGCTGTTGTTTTGCTGTTGTTGTTATTGACCTAATCACTTGTGGAGCACAAACGAACATTGAACTTTTACTTCCGCATGCAATTTAATGCACTCGTGCTGTTCTCCGTGTTGTTGTTGCTGTTGTTGCTGTTGCTCGTGTCGATGCTGCTCATATTCATATTCTATTGATCAATTTGCCATTTTGGCCGGCAGCGACCGCCCAGTGACATTAATTAATGCACACAGATTCATCAAATATGCGCTGGCCGTTTGGAAATTATACTTTATGGCCCCATCGGCAATTTGTCTGCGACAGGCCCTAGGACAACCTGTAACTCACTGAGCCTGTCTATATGCCTGTGTGAATATGTGTCTGTGTGTCTCTATGTCTGTGTATCTGTGTGTCTGTGTGCGTGCTATGATGTGCCTGGAAAATTGTGTAATTAAATGCGACAATTTTTGCGCCTCGAGCCACAAAGAAACATCTTTAGGATTATAGTTTGTTTTAAATATGATTTCTTTTAATATTATATTTGATGTGTTTTTGTGTGGATTTTGTCATATTTGTCATGCTTGACGGCATATAAATAGCGTACTTAAATTATACAAAATGCTTATGTAATAATAATTCGTTCTCATTTTCACAAATTTGAAAAATAATAATTATAAAAAAAGACAAACGATTAACTTATGAAAAACTTTGCAAAATTTGTTAAAAATTTAAAAATTATGATTATAAATTTGTTGTATGTTGAGAGAGCTCTCAACATATTAGATTTAGCTTTTCACAAACTGTTGGCGCATAAATATGACACTAAATTTAATACTTTTTGAATAGTTTTCAATTTTTCACTCTAGAACAAAACTGATAAATATAATATAAATATATGTGGTATAAAGTTTGCATGGATGTGCGTATGATAGGATAGTTTTTGTTTTGTGAGCAATTGAACAAATGAGTAATTGTTTAATTAAATTAATAATAATAGTAATTGTAATAATAATAGTGATAATAATAAATAATTTATGTATATAGTAGTTATTAGGCGTATAAAAAAAACTAAATACAAAAGGTTCAGGCCGAGCTGTAGTTGAGGTCGGGCTACTTTCTTCGGCGCCGGCAGCTGGAAGTCTCCTCGCGGCCACGCAGGCGCAACCAACGCGCGCCCCCAATCATGTCCAGAATTTTGGATAAGGCAAAGGCGGTGTGCTGTGGGCTGGGGTTACTTTGATTTAGTACTGCCTAGTACTGCCCGGTGGGGTCCAGTTCGAGGCTGGCCAGTTGCAGTTGCAGTTGCAGTTGCTGCCTCTGCTTGTTGCGTGCGTCACGCGTCTCCTGTGGACGACGATAGGTGCCCGTTGGATCGAGAGCGAGATCGAGCATTTTGTTATAGTTTCTTGGCTGATCGAGTGATGCAAATTGTTGACAATTCTTGTTATAAATTGTGGTGTATAAATTGTGGAGGGACGGGAGTGTCTAATAGGTGCCAGTGGGATCCAACATTTTGAGACTTTTCAATGACTTTAACTGATTGAAATTGAAATCTTTCTATTGCTGCAACTTGCTGCTGCTTAGTATTGGCCAGTAGGATCCAGATAAGCTGCCATTGTGGAAAATATGTGAATCTGAAGACTTTGTGACAGTTGTGTTGGATGTGGCTTTCTGTCTTTAGTATTGGCCAGTGGGATCCAGGTATGCTGCCATTTGTATGCCGTGTAATTAGCCAAAAATACTTGAATGATTTCAGCACGATTTTCGGCTGCTTTGTTTAATTTGAAGTGAACGTTGGCTGTTTATATATTGAACTTTATACTGGTTCTCTTGTGCCTTCGATATTTGTGGCTGTTGTTGTTGTAAGTTCTTTTATTATCACCAGTTGTTGTTGACTGATTATACAGAAGTTCGCGTGTGTATATATGTTTATATTTAGCTTTTATTTGTTGCTGTTGCTGTTGCTACTGCTGTTTCAGTTTCTGTTTCTGTCGGTGTTGTCGATGTTGCTTGGAGTTGTCAATAGTTTTTTTTTGTTTGAATTTTTATTTTTTTCTTTTTAGGAATATATAGAGTCACTGACACTTCAAATCCATTAAATACTTTTGTTGGACGAACTTTATTGTTTATGAATTTAAGCGGCTGTCAGCCTATTGTTCTGGATTTGTTTGTTTTTGCTTATGAAACCGAGCGAAAATAATATTATCACGTAAATCAAATAATACAAAACTAAAAGTTCACAAGTTTTTTTTGTTGTTGTCTTTTGTTAAGCAACTTTAGCGCTATGAGTTCGCTGATTTGATCTGTGCTCGTCGAACGTTGTCGATCTTATGATTCAAGACATTGCCCATACGGCGTTATTTATATGAATCTGAGCGTGCAGAGCACTGAGTACGCAAAGGCAGCGAAGAGAGCAGAGAGCAGAGAGCACAATTGAGTCTCGTGCTGAGTCGGAAGCTATAGCACGAAGACACGACACGACACGATGCGACGTCGTCGGCTGAGAAGAGTGTGCTGGCGCAAAAGAGAACGATAGACGGCAGGTGTGTTGCTCTTAGGTGTTGCTCTTGAAATCCCGCCAATACGAGAGTGAGTGCGAGAGCTTCGGTATTTTCATTCATGTGACCAAATAGACCTCTCTCGCTCTCTCTCTCTCTCTCGAGTGTGCGCTCTCTCTCTCTCTCTCTCCTTATAGCTGACTGAAGGTATGAGGGCATTACGCACACCGACACGCTCACACACACACATATGCACACACACACATGTCCGCCTCCACCTGGGTTTCATTCAAGAAACAGCTGTTTTTGTCAAACTGCGACACGATCGAGTGGCCTCGTTATGCTGCTGTCGCTGTGTGTGTGTGGCGCTCGTGCATATATATCTGTGCGTGTGTGTTCGTGTCTTAGAGCTAGTCAGGTAGATCGATCGCCTATTGGTGCATTGCGTTCTGATCCTGCGGCGAGGCTCCACCTACATTTCGGGCCGCAGCTAATTGATATCTATGCCTGTGTCTGGCTGAATGAGTTGGCTAAAATGCGTTTAGTCTGGCCAAGTAGAAGTAGTCGGACAAATACACATGTCAACTGCTTGTCGCCGATCCTCAAATAGATATGCTGATCCTTACAAAGTGGCACAAAACTAAATGTCCTCATGTGCCATAAGTCCCAAATTAATGATCCTTTAGCTGCAGGTCGGCAATGCGACGGACACTGCCCACTTTGCGTGACATTTGCAGTGGCCTAATCCGCCGCCAAGCAAGACAGAGGAAGAGGAAGGCTTAAGCCGCAAACAGGCATCCCATAAAAAGGATAAATACTCGGCATGAGTCAGCAGCAATCGACGGATGCTTCCGCGAAATGTGACACCACAGAGACCCGAAACGAGTCGGCAAAAAAAAAAGATAAAAAATTGCATTTGCAGAATTGCATTTTCAACAGTTTTAGCCCAAAAATAATGTGCTTGGGCAAGAGGACAGATTCGAGTAAGTCAGCTGGCGCACAAGATTACAAGATATGCAATTTACGGCACAATAGGAAATATAAATCCTTTCGTTTTATTACAGCCAGGCAGCCAGCCAACTCAAGGAACTCCACCAAAGGTGTAGTTGTCACCGAGCCAAGGGACTTCCGGCGATATCGGAGCTCGGCTTGGAGCGGCTGCTGCCAGGCACGAGCTGGCAATCAACCCTTTGGCACGAACCGACACCTCTCGCCAGGATCTGAAGGCGTGTCTTCATCAACTGATGTAAACTGCAGAGCATTCGGTGTTCTGTTAATCAAGTTGGCTAATCGAATGTGGCACAGCCTCTGTTACTGTCCGTATCTGTCCAGTTCCTACCTGGATCCCCACTTAGACCTTCTGCTGATGTGGCACCGGATATGTGTCAGCCGCGCTGCATTTTGGCGCTTCCGTTTATACTTTTCACTTTTCACTTTTCAAAATGGTTTTCCTTTTTTTTAGCTATCAAATTCGTTATGCATCATTTGGGTTTTCCTTTTCTTTGCACCTTTTGTCTCGTGCCACGTGCCACGGAAAGGTACAAAAAATGGAAAACACATCAAACATTTGTTGGCACAACTGCTGTCTATCAAACCCCCTCTGCTGCCCTGCACCCCTGCACCTCTGCACTCCTGAAGTTCTTTACTTTCCCTGACGCATTTGTATAGTAATTCGATCGAATTCGATTTGGGGATCCCGGGCAGATTCACTTTTAACGGCTGCTGTTTAGAAATCTTATGCAATCTTTGTACAATTCCAACAAACACTAACCAAACAAAAAAAAATCTTGAACGATCTTGAGTTTGGGTTTGAGCAACATTTCTCAGGGCAATTTAAAAATGTGGGTCAATGTTCCGGCGTAAATTTTGTCTTATTCTATTTCTGCATATATGCATATATAACAGTATTTCTGTCTTCTGCTCTTACGATTTTGTTTATTTCGGCAATTTTTGTTGATCTTGGACTTGGCCATGCGAATGCAGCACTTTAACTTCAAGATTCTTAACTGCTAGTTATTTTTTTTTTCGTTTATCATTTGCAGTTGACCATGCAACAAACTTGTTGCTGTTCATGGGATCCGCAATTGCAGAGTTAACAATTTAGGTACTCATGGACTGGAAAATTGGATCTTAATTGACATTATAAGTAAAAATCTGTAAAAAATATTGGATCATTAGATTCAGTTATATCTATAAGTAACTTAAAAGAAGTCTCGAAAAGAAAATGTTGTACAGTGGAGCTTTTCTTAGTATCACCTATATATACATTAGGGTGCATCGATTTGTATAAGCCAATAAAAAAGAAAAAGTGTTTTTTGTGTTTTTAGTCTGATCCTGAGAAGATGTGTATCAAAATTCTTCAAATCTTCATCATTTTCGTCCATACAAAGACTCCAAAGCGGGAACTAGGAATTAATGCTATGACTATGGTTTTTCTTACAACAATTCGATGCACCCTAATGCACATACCTATGTACATTTAAAATGCTGATAAGGTACATTCAAAAACACACTTTCAACATCTAAGAGCGTCTGATAAATAATTTATATGAGACCAGGAATATTCAACTTTAAAAATGCAAACAGAAAGAAAAAACAGTACATTTTCATTAAGTTTCGAAAGAGACCAAACAAAGGAGAATGGTTAAGTCTCTAAGGTGATTGGCATTTTTCTCGAAGTCTGACTAACGAATCTGAGTCAATCCAGATGAAACTGATCGCACCAAGAACGAATCTGAGTATTGAGTATCATTTTCATTGTTATCCACGTGCTCGTTAATACCTTGCGCCAGTATAAATTACACGTTGAACTTTTACTCTAGATTTCAGAGTTGAAGAATTAAATCAAATAAAACGTGATAGTGCCGTGTGATGATGGAACTTTTCCTCGATTTCCACACATCAGCCAAATTGCCAGACAACAACCTATTGGCTGGACACGGGCCTCAGAATCATTCGTCGAGTTTCGTGTAATGACGGGCAAATATGTTAAATGGCCGACAATTGAATACGATGTCGATATGCTAATCGGTATCGGTATCGATATCCCCTTCCAATCCCCTTCGTAACAGGCGCAACGACGAGTGGTCGCTAAATGCAAATCAGAAATCGATGCCGTTTTCCGCTTAGTGGCAATTGCCGAAACTCGAAACTCAAGACTCGCAACTCAATGAAAGGAAATTAGATAAGCAGCTCTCTTGGTGGATTGGTGGGTGGTCATACAATCCACCATAAATCCACTCCCTCCTCCCACCCTCTTCTGGCATCTTACATACATCTTAGGAGATGCCGTTAATCGCATCAATATAAGCTGAAAGTGCGCATAAGAATCTGCATATGGCCAAAGTACGAGCTTCACTCAATGATTTCGAGTCCACATACAGATTCAGATACAGCTACTGCTACAGATTCAGATACAGATTCAGATACAAATATACAGAGATCATTACACAGCGGTCAAACGGTCATTGGCCTGCTTCTGCTTGCGCATCGTGTAAGTATCTGTATCTGTAAATCTGTATCTGTATCTGTTGCGAATGCTGCTGCTCACCGAGTGGCACGTAAGCAGCCTCGGTATCTTTCAGCATGTGTTGGCGCAGCTTACGCAAAATTATTTATGAAAACAGCAGCGACTTTGATTCTTCAGATCGCTGCTATTGCTATCAATCGCCAATCCATTGCCTATGGAAATTGTTGGATGCCGCCTTTGCGTTGCGTTGCGTTGCGTTGGATTCTGTGAAAATGTCGCGTCCATTTGCATATGCGACAAACGGCAATCTCCACACCAGTCACCCTCTAATTATTGATCGATCAGCGAAAGAATAACAAGTCACATATGTATACATATCATACTATATATGTGTATATAACTCATGGCTAAGTGCGTGCAACTATGAACCTTGTCGGCGATCTATTACAGCTTTGATATTGATTTCATAATTTTCCAGTCAATGTCCACTAGATGAATGCATGGCCACAGATCCAGATGCCAAGATAGAGAGAAATATAGATATAATATATGTGTGTATACAGGCACAGAATCTAATGCATAACAAACGCGTCGCATTTTGCATAAAGTCCGGCGACTTGCAACGATCATGGCAAATTGCAAACAAATGACAAATCAATCTGTTGGCAATCAAAAATGACTTCCCTGTGGCGCTGTGGCTCTGTGACTCTTTGGCTCTGCTGCGTCGATTTTCACCCAATAAGGAAGCGAAACAAGCAGCAGCAGCAGCAGCAACAACAAAAACAACAACCAGAAACTGCAGCCAAGCAAAACAAAAAACGAGAGCCAGCAACTGAAGCTAAAGCTGAGACTAAGACTGAGGCAGAAACTGAGACTGAGACTGAGTATGAAATAGGCCCTATATATCTGCAAGCAAGAAAGAGACTAGAGACAAACAGAGATTGGAGACCACAAAACCCAGAGTCAGTGCTAGAGCTACAGCTACAGCTAAAGCTAGAGCTAGAGCTAGAGCCAAGCAGCGAGCTTGAGCTACAGCTTCAGGTAGAGCTCTCTTTGGACATGGCTGCTGGCTCAGACCAGACCAGACCAGACCGGGCCAGACCAGTTGCCTCTGTTGCCTCTGCTGCTCTGGCGCAGTGTGAGCTGCCAAGGGGGAACATTTCTTGCTTGCAAGTAAAAATAACCTCAGCTAAGTTCACTGGGGCGAGGTTGAATGAACTCCATGCCAATGTGCTGGGGGGAAAATGCTAAAAAAAAAAAAAAATAAAAAAGTAAAAAAAAATGTTACATGTCGTGTGTTGCTTGCAACTTGTTGCAGCCGCCCAGTTACATGTGTGCTGTGTCTGTATATTGCATATTGGGGAACTGCTCGTGGGCAGCCCGGATATATCAATGAAGTGCCCTTTACTAATTCAATCTCTGACTGCAGCTTCCACATCTCTCAATTACTTTACATTTGGCAAATTGCCGACGACGCTGACAAACAATTAACTTATCGCGAAAAGTTTCCGGAAACTCACTGCCCACACAATTGGCAGAGAGAGAGAAGCATTACACTGCAATTGCAGTCTGCAAGGGGTGATGGGAGCAGCGCAGGGGGGTAGGGGGAGGTGGAGGCATGGCGAATTTAATATGTTTGTTGACATCCAATTAGAGCGATTTCCTTCCTCATTAACAGACACTGGCGCTACGAGCTGCGACGGCAGACGTCTTGAAATTTAACTCAAGCGTCAACGAAATTATAGGAAACACATACAGGCACACACACATACACACACACACACCACACACAACACACACACCGCACACTCGCAGCAAATCTGAGCTGCACGACAAACAATTAGAGCTGCTGTGGACATTGTTAGTGATGAATGCATTTTCATAGACATCATGCCATCATGATAGCCAAAGCTTTGCTTAGGCCACGCCACCTCACACACACACACACACACACACACACGCACACACACACAGACATTTACAATTAGAGCTTGCAAAAGTACATTAAACCCAGTTGGCAACACAACAATACTATAATACGAGTAGTCGTGGGGTTTTTGAACTTGCGCCGAGACTTAGGGTCTTGATCGGTGTCTCCATCACCATCTCCAACTTCAGCTCCGACGCCGCTTTGCTTTGCTTGGCTTGTCTTTGACTTTGATTGTGGTTGTAAGTTCGTCTGACTGTCTGTGTGTGTGCGTGTGTGTGTTAGTGTGTTGCCTGCGTTTTTTATGCTGCTGGCGCCGAGTTTTATAGCAAAACATTTAGCGCAGCGTTTAGCAGACAAATGGCTTTATTATTGCATCGTATTGATACCAATGCGAGTGCAGGAAAGTGAAAGTTGCAATCAGCTGAGTTTGCAACAAACAGGGGCAAGTCAGTAATAGGAAGCGAGGGGTTCTGAAGACCTTGAACAAAATATAAATCCTTGCTCGAGAAAATAACTAATTGGCTCAATTATAAATTATTTATTTATGTATTAATTTATTTGAATTAAATACAAATAATTATATTTTTTGATAGTTAAATTCAGTACACCCAAATTTATAAATAAAGAAAATTAAAACAAATCAGGCCCACAGATGTTACATGGGAAACAATTAGCGGCTGATTCCATACCCCGATGAGCAGCTATATAAAATTAAAGCAAGTGGAAATACCAATCAAATGCGACTCTTTATTTAAGAGCTATTCTAAATTAAAGTGATTCCCCTTTAACTGAGTCAACAATAACGTATCTCCCTCCATGTCAGCTCAATGGCTTCTCGTACTTCTTATCGGAGTATGTAATAATCGCATATATATATTTGTATATATGTATATGAATAGTATATTTATGTATCATATAAGTGTGCAGCGATTATTGTGCGGAGTATCATCCGATGGAAATACATGTGGAAAGCATGTATCGCTCACATAATGTCATATCTTTACATGGCTGTGAATGGTAAATCTAAACATATGTATTACACACACAAATACTCGTGCCGGAGTGTTTGTGCCCCTCCCGGACTTGACTGGGGGTCGAAAACTGCCCGCAAAAGCGTAAAAAAATCACAAGTAAAACATAGGCAAAGGGGAGATGAGGAAGGGAAAGTGGCGTAGCTAGACACATGACGGGGCACATGCCACAAACAGAGGCACAGATACAGACAGAGGCAGACACACACACACACAGACACAGACACAGATACGGATACGGATACAAACGGAAGGCTCGTTTGGTACGTAGAACAATGTTATACAGGAACAACAACATGAACAGCACAGGGGGTTGATACCCCAGCAAATCCCCCTCATCTGCTTGCCCCCTCTTGGTGTCTGCTTGTGTTGCTGTTGCTGTTGCTGTGGCTGTTGTTGTTGCTGATGATGATGTTGATAATACGACACATAAAAGCTTTGCCACTTGCGCACATATCCTGCGAACCTATTCGCATTTCATATACTTACATCATTGCAATTGTGTTTGTTAGCTGCCCCTCATATGTTCGAGTGTGTATCTGTGTCTCAGTGTGTGTGTGCGTGTGTAAGTGAGATGGCAAAAAGAATTACATTTAAATACATTAAATTGTGTAAATAATATGCTACACATGTTGCCAGTTCATTAAATACATGCCACAGATACATGCTCCGACATATGTAAGTGCGAGCGAGTATGTGGCACACACAGATACACTACAATCTCCATTACCGCCACCCCCTCTCCATCACCCTCTCTCTCTCTCTGTCGCTCTCTCTCTTGTCTTCTGTCTATGCCCGTGTGTATTGCCCTGTTTACATGTGTATCCTTGCCGTGCCGTGTTTCTCTCCTGCGGCGCTGTTCATTTGACCAGCGATTTATTTATGGTATTTGCCTGCTTTTTTTCCATTTGGGGGCATTGTTTTTTTTATTCTTTTCTTGTTGTTGTATTATTCTCTCTCATTTTATTTTTGTCAATTGGGTGTCCTGTTTAGCACGGTTTGCGCTCTGCAGTGTGCTGTTCGCCTGCTGGCGTATCCTTTAAATACAACTTGTGCGACATTGGCCGTCACATGAGCGGCGGCTTCAGGCTTCGGGCGCCTTTTGATCCTCTTAAGCTAATTAAATGTGTGAGTTCTGAGTTGTGACTTGAGCGGGCTCCAAACTCAACATCAAAGCGCCACTTAAGTGAGTTTATAATCTTCAAAGCTCCAGAAATTCATATGGAATAGGAGCGCAGCCGTTTGCAACAGCGTGTTGCATATCCTTTGGAGTACGGTGGGGTGGGGTGGACAGAGGTCCTGGCCAAAGGTTGATTCGTTTTTCTACTTCTCTTCATTTTTTTTATGAATAGAATTTAGTTTTGTTTCGCCCGCTTGAATTTTATTTACCGTTCGGGTTACAGAATCTGACGGTTGGTCGCATTTATGTATTTTCAGAGTCACCCCAACGAAGGTATGTGTGAGTATGTATGTGTGCGTGACATGCGCATAGCTTAGTACGAGTTTTCACTGTGCTAATGCATACCAGAGCTTACTGTAACATTATGTTTGCCTGTTCACTTCTAATATTCAAATTCTCGGCACGCGCAAAAGATTAGAAATTTCTAACGTGTATTCTTCTTCTGTGTATGTGCGTGATAAATATGTGTTTGTTTGTGGGTGTGGGTGTGGGTGAGGGTGTTGGTGTGTGCAAAGGTATTTGAAATGCCTCACCTTTCGTTTGAAATATCTCTTTGCTGAATTGTCACCTGCGGGAATTTGCGCCAGAAAGCATGCTATGATTTTTGCTGATTGCCGGTTGAGCACAGGTAAATTATGCAATCCTTGCTCATATAAAACGGCAATGCCATCAGCGACAGGTGAGGCAATACCTCGAAACTCGCAGACAGACAGACGGACAGAGAGACAGACAGAGAGACAGACAGACGAGACAGACAGAGAGACAGACAGAGAGACAGACAGAGAGACAGACAGAGAGACGGACAGAGAGACAGACAGAGAGACAGACAGAGAGACAGACAGAGAGACAGACAGAGAGACAGACAGAGAGACAGACAGAGAGACAGACAAAGAGACAGTCAAAGAAGCAGAGAGGAGAGAGACAGAGAGACAGAGTGACATACAGCTGCTTAACTTGGCGCTCATAATAATAGATTTTTCATATATTACAACAAGGCGCACAGCATTTTGTTGTTGCCCCCCAAACGAGAAGCGAGCTAACTCTTTGCTACACACACACATACACACACACACGAACATACATCCATCCACTTACACACACAGACAGATAGGCAGACAGACAGATGCAAAGATAGAGAAACAACTGTTTCATTGTAATAAGTATATTAGGTTTTATTTAATTTTTTGGCACTAGTTAAACTATCTCCACACACAAACACACACACACACACACACACATGGCGACTGCGACATGTGCACACACGTGTGTATTTACTGTTATAACTAAAACTATGAAACTATAGTGTTTCAAAACTAACAGTATTACCATACCAGCCTAACAGGTGCCCAGCGAGCAGAGACAGCACGACAAACTATCTCAGTGTTCAGAACTTGCCTCAAATAGTTACGCTCTCTCACTCACTCTCTCTCTCTCTCATCTGAGAAACACTTATGCACACATATGCATGAAAAGGAAAGTGTCCTGCGCGCTTGGCACACAAAAACTACACATGTGAGGCAAATAAGACGCACTAAGAAGCTGGCCAAAAAGTCTTAGCAGTCGGAGAGCGACTCCTGGTCTAAGCAATAGCCAATCGCCCAGCCACTTGTACAGTTTTCCACAGCATACAACAGAGCGTAAAACTACCCCTCCTTCGCAAACATGAGGTGTGCTGAATTAGGGGCCGCCATTAGGGGTGGCACAGTAAGTGAAAGTAACCCTCGGCGTGTCAGAGAGTCGGGCGCGTAGAATTTATCAATAGGCTGCAACACTTTCGCGAATTTCAATTCCAATTCCAATTCCACTTCAATCTTCAATTCCTCAAATGGCAAAAGAATTTTTGGAGCCAGTAGAAAAATACCGTCATTAGGCCAGCAGCTGAGCGCAGACAGGCAACAGGCAACAGGACAAACAGCCGCATTCCGATGTGATGACGTTGCCGAAAATTGCGACGCGACAACCGTTGAAATAAAGAAAATCGAGGAAATGGAGCCCAATGGCGCTCGATTGCCATGTGTGTCTGTGTGTCTGTGTGTGTGTGAGTGTGTGCTCCATGCTGCCCCATGGCAACATTGGCCAAGGCGAAAGTTTAGAACGCGCAAGGCATAGGCAAGCAGTAAACAGTGGGTGCGACAACACTACGAACACTGCGAAAGTTGTGTTCAGCCCAGTCCGGAAGTAAGCATAGGAATTTACTTCCGGTTAAGTGGCTGCTGCTCGCCCTGACCGCCTGGTAAGTGAAAATGCATCAGTTCCGCATGTGTGGCAACTTTGGCGATTGCCATCGAGTGGAGTTAACGGGCGTGGCGCGCCAGCTATTGATCCGTTGCATGTGCGTCATGCGGCGACCAGCAAAACTGGCAACAGGATTGCGCATATGCGACATTGCCACATTTGCCACATTTGCCACATTGCCACCGTGCCACATTAAACTGACGACACGGTGAAAGTTCACAGCAATTTTCAAAATGGCGCCGCTTCTTAAAGTGCCAACTTGTGGCTTTAAACGAACAGGCTAACAGCGTTGCCCACAAGCGACAGTTGCTAAACTAATCTGTTTGTTTTATAAATATATGAAAAAAAAAAACAAAGCAGGATAAGCGATTAAGCAAATAAAGAAGCAAGGAAGTAACATATCTGCTTGAACACAGTGTCACACACTTGACATTGTTAAACGATTTAAAAAAATACTTTCGAGCCGAACCGAGCAGGGAAACAGCTCCAGTTGCAAGTTATTTGTGGCATAGACGAAAGAATGTGGGGGAAAATATAAAAAAAAAGAAAACTTGTGTGTGCCGAAAATGTGGCAATTGTCAGTGACTTTTATGGGCACATTTAGCACATCATTAAAACGTCAAGTCATCAATCTTCTTACACATTCGAACAGGCTCGCAGGCAAAGCAACTGTTCCTACACTCCTTCCCAACTGTCAAGAAATGTGCCCTGAAAGTGCCCTGAATAGTCGCGAGCAAGACAAAGCGCCGCCTTTGGTTACATTTTTTGGCAAAACCTTTGAGCCCCAAAGGGAAAAAACTGGCTAGCTGGCTGGCTGGCTGGCTGGCAGACTGGCCTAAACGGCCATTAGAAAATTTCCATTTTCGTCACACGGTGTCAGGGCAACAGGCGACTGAGCAACCAAAGTGCCAGCTCGACACAAGGCCGCATTCCAATCCCCATCTGTGGCATGCTTGGCGCCTGTGCCACAGATATTTGCATTGAATTTTTAGAAAAAGGAAATGCCGCATTCGAGCATTGCTTAGAAAGTGCTTAGAAATGTTCGCAACGCTGACGGCGACGCGACCTGTCGGCCATAAATATCACATTTTAATGCGAAAACAGTCAACTTAGCGACGTCGATTTACAGCAGGCGAACAGCAGTCGACAGCAGGCAGGTCCTGGCAAACGGGACCTGGCAACAGGAGCTGGCAACAGGACCTGGCAACGGGACATGCGCAGTGAGTGCTGCCAACATTGAGACGCCACTCTCCCACATATCCACAGACAGTCACAGTCACATTTACATTTACACTCACACCCACGCGGTGCCTGTTATATATGAATGCCCGTAATATTCGGTCCATTTGTCTCGGCTACGGACCCGACTTACTGCCCAACTTTGGTTGCCTATTACCCCTACGATAATGATAAGAAATTTTTATGCGCGCTCACGTGGCAAACGCAGGCACTAAGAACGCAACACAACTACAACTGTAAACGGCATATATCTAATATATATATATATATATATCTTTATATATAAATTATCAATGTAAACTTTACGTAACGTTTTGCCGCCAAAAAGTTGCAGTGCGTTCTGTTTGCGTGGGCGTTGCGTGTCAACGGAGAAAAAGAAATATTGTAGATTCTGTTAGCAGGCGAACAGGAGTCATTAGCACGTATCCTGTGAATTCCCCCAGTGGGGTGGCGGTCAGGCAGACAGGCGTGTTCTAAGGACAACTCTTGCGCAGCTGCAGAGAGAGCGTGCAAGCGAGAGAGAGATAGCGAATTAGAGATTTTAGGACTCAAGTTGCCCTATCCTTCTCTCAGCTGCACAGGCACCACACTGTGGGACCATGTCGTTAAAATAATACTTAGTTATTAAGTTTCTAATATAGTTATTAAATGTATATATAAGTTCTAGTCACATCTACTTGTATCTCAAACATTAAATGCCTATTATTTGCATACTGCCCAGACTGCAATTAAAATTTCAAAAACTTGTTTTCAAAATGTTTTTATTTCGTCAAAAAAAAATAGACGATATATGTTACTAATTTAAATTTTCTATCTGCTTACTCGAAATTAATGACAGTGTGGCATTTAAAATATAACACAAGTTTCTATTCATTATTTTTGATTATTCCAACTATTAATTAAATTTAAAACTAACTTTTTTTAAATCGGTATTCATTTTAAATATTTGTACATTAAATTTTAAACACGAAACGTCAATTTAATCTTATCACGCCATGTTTTTCTAAAATTTATTTTGCATTTCTGTACACTCTTTTCCACTGTGCCACACGCTGACGTTGGTGTGAGTTGTATGTATGAAATATCCCTGGAGCGACCCTCAGACTGAGATCCAACATTGTAAGCTCTGCCTGTAATTGGGATACATTGTTGCTGACTTTGCGTCCCTGCAAGCCTAATACCTTTTACAGGAATTTGTACCACGAATACGCTAAAAATTTACATGCCACGCAATTGGGGCAACTCTTACAACTCCAAGGATTTACATGTGCTATGTGTATACGTATATGCATGTACCTTGTAAGTGAGTGCTCGTATGTGGTGCACATTGTAATTGCTTTGACGCTCGGCATGCCATCAACTTGGCTTCCTTGGTTCGCTGCGGCCCTAGTACAAGTTTGCATATTTCTAAATTCTAAGCGCATCTGTTGAGCAGAGGAGCGACGACCCTTCAGTTTTTTCGAACAAAAACGAGAGTTAAAGACGTAGCAGACGCACCCTCAACATTTACGTCGCTTAGCATTTCAGAAAATGGCATTCGAGATCTTTGAGTGTTACAGACTATGAAATGCCCTGTGCTCACTGATATGACTAGAATAAAGTTCTATATTAAATAAGAATGTCTGTTGCAAACAACGATAAAACCTTAATGATTTTGGAGTGAGCTAGATTCTAATTATAGAAATTTATTTATAAATAACTAATTCTCAAATATATCTAACTTGCGTACAAGCCTGCCACAAACCAATACACTCGTATCCATTTTGCACCTTATGTGAGGTAGGACTGTGGCTCAAACCAATCATAAAAAAAGTGGAAGAAAAAAATCATTTCCTCGATAGCATCAACACAATCTCATGGATGTGGCACTGCAGACAATCGGCACCCCCGACCACAGATCCGAAAGGATCTTTTCACTTTTTTTTCGGCTGCCACACTTCCTGGGCACAAGATGCTGCAACTTGAGGGTGCCTCTGGCATCTTTCACTTTCAATGCGACCCATAACAAAGCCAAAAAAAGGAAACCAGAAAATAAAAAACCACAAAAGTACAAAAAACACAATGAAATTATAGAAAGAAAAAAAAAACGAATAGAGCATAAAATACAAAAAAAAAAAACATGAGCCTCTGAGTTTTTTTTATGCAAAAGACATGAGGAGACGACAACGCCGCCATCTGAGGGCGACATGTGGTGCGTGCCAGGAGCGTCGTTTTTTATGCCAAACGGATATGCGATACGCTTGGGCGTAACGAGGCAGCAATCTCTCTATTCCATATCAAGTCAATGGCTTTTGTGGTCGCCTAGCACGCGTCCTCCACATTAACAACAACAGCAGCTGTTGGGCAGCCTCAGCCCCTTGGCCCTTTTGCATATGTTGCAGCTGCCCGGATGGATTTAGCAGACGACTGCCCCCCGCCTCCTCCCCAACTCATTGGAAGTGCAGCTTCTGGACAGGCTGCTGCACAACTCAATCAGTTGTCCACTTGAAAGAAGCCAGGCCCAATGGATGCTCCTCTACCTGCGTTCACCTTTCACACACCTTTTCAGCCACAGCGACAAAACACAATTCAAATGGTAATTGTTGTCAACGCATTCGTCACACTTTTGCCCGGAGCTGGAGACAATGGATCTGGATCTGGACATAGTCCGAGTTTTATCAGCCAATACCTGCGTTAATAATGCGATTTGCATTTCCCTTTCCCTTTCCCTTGGCCTTGGCCATGTCCTTGGCCATGTTCATGTCGATGTCCTTGTTTAGCCTGCTGGTTGATTGAGCTGTGCCCATTATTCAGCCTAATCCGCACCTTTCCTTTTGAGGTGTCCCTCTGCTTGCTCCGGATGGCATTTGCTGCGCTGGCTTAGCTCAATTTGGTGTGCATCTTGTGATTGACAGGCGAGTGGACAACTGCCAAATATCACAATAAAATGCCTTCCGATAGAGTCCACTCCATTAATGAAAACAATAATAAATAGAACACGTTCTATATTCTATATATCGATTTATTCCTAAGCCAGAAGGTACTATATTTTTAGATAAGGAACTTGTTTTATTTCAACAATTGTCTTTTTGTGATCAATTTCAAATATTGAGTTACAATATTTATAAATCTGCGATAACATTTTCTTAAAATAACCAAATCGATAATAATATTGAATAAATCAAAATTTATTTAATAAAACGAATATTAATATTAAAAATAAAATTAACAAAAAAATCCAGGTGACTGCCGAAACCCGGGATTGAACCGGGGACATTTAGATCTTCAGTCTAACGCTCTCCCAACTGAGCTATTTCGGCGCTACGTAGAGCAAGGCATTATATCTCAGCTAGAAGTAAGTCCGATGGACTTTATTGCCCTAACGCCTTAACTAAATTGTGGCCTTATCTAATTGCCAGCACAAATAAATATGATTATAAATAGAACGTTTGTGGTGGGTCACATGGGCCAGCTAAGAGATAGAAAGCACGATGCCCAAAGTAACACATGCAAAAGACAAAGCACACGATCATATATAAATATGTAGTTAGACATATTCTATTGCCGAGTCTTTCAGCCAAAGTCTTAGTCTTGGTCTTAGCCTTAGTCTCAGTGTCAGGCTCAATGTGCTGCCAAATCATGTTTGTTCCACCATGATAGCACATGGCATCTAATGAACTGTTGGGGGTGGGGCAGGTGTGCGGTTACCAAGAGTTCGGATGTGTGTATGTCTGTGTGTGGTGTTGTGAGGTGTTGTTTGGTGGGAGGGGGTGGGGGTGGGGGCAGTCAGCCGGGTGTTGTGTGGTGTGTCGCGCAGAGCAATGCTGGGCAACAAATCAGCCAGCGACCAAACCAGAAATATAGCTGAAGCTCAAGCTGAGACAGAGACATAGACAAAGACAGAGACTCTAGCTAAAGCAGAGCCAGCAGCAGAAGCAGAGGCTCTGACTGAGACTCTGACTGAGGCTGGAGCAGAGACTTTGGCTTCGTGTTGTCGTTGTCGTTGTAAAAATGTTTGCTTGCACGCTTTCCAATGGTTACTGCTGTTGCTGCTGTTGCTGGTCGTGCTTTGCGGTCGTTGCCCCGCTCTGACGTCACCGGTTCAATGGCAAAATGTGACCCAGATTGTCTGAGCTGCACAGCTAAGCTTCGGCTCATAGCACCTTTCAGAGTGTGAGTGTGTGAGTGCCTGTGTGTGTGTGTGGCTCTTTAGAACAAAGAGAGGTAGGAAGCAAAAGAAAGAGAGAGAGAGTGAGAGAGAGAGAGAGAGCGAGAGAGAGAGTGGACCACTAAGGGAGAAGAGAACAACTAAAAGAGTTGTCTTGACTATCTTGTAAGTCGAACTTGCCGTCTTTGCCCTTGGCTGTAACCCTTTGATATTTGGACAGCAATTGCTTGCTCCGACTCTCCTGGCTTCTCTCTCTCTCTCTCTCTTTCGCTGTCTTCACTGCTTTCCGCGAAATGGGGCCACACGATTGTCCAGCCCCACTCCCTACATTAGCAACATAAGCGTCAACGTCTGCGTCGCAGTCTGCGTTGACGTCGGCGGCGGCGTTGGCGGCTATTCAATTGTCTGTGTAATTATCGGACGGCGTGCATGCCCAGAGACAGAGATGGAGATGGAGACAGACACGGACTCGGACTCGCACTCGGAGGGCCAGGAGAGCCAGAGAGGGAGAGAGAGAGAGAGAAAACGGAGAAGCGGAGAAACAGTGCCGGCACAGGCGGCAGTGTTGCGTGTAATTTGTTATTTTATTTTATTGTTATTATTACCGCATGCGACGTGCACTTTATTTTCATTACCAGTTTGAATTCTTTTCATGCATACACCCGAGTCTAACTTTGTATCGCTCCATGTTGGGTTTTTGTCTTTGCCTCTATCCCTGTCCCTGTCCCTGTCCCTGTCTCCATTTGCTCACTCTCATTTGAGCGCATCTAATGCATGCATCGGTATCGGTTAATACTTGGGGATATTGCACGTGTGAATGTTGCAGTTTGTACTGAGAATGGGAATTGGAATGGGACTGGGGCCGGGGTCGAGACTAAAGATGGGGCACCTACAAGCTTAATTGGAAATGCATAAATGTTAAGTTACAGCGATAAATAAAATGCTTAGATTCTACTCCCCTGCTCCGCTTAACCGCATCTCAAATCCATTTCAATTTAAATGTCAATTCTTGAACTTGATTTATGTAAATTCCCATTGCAATGAACACGTAAATAAATAATTAATATGTATCACTAATTGGTAATATTTAAATGCAAAAAAATACATATGTATATTGGAATCCCCTAAACCCTAAACCAAGTCCCACAAAATTCCCATTCACACGCTCTTAGTAGTTCACCCATTCTTTATTATTAAATCACCCAACTGTCCAAATGTCAATTGAGTCTAATAATGTTCACATTTTTAATGCGCGGCAATCTGAGCAATTTTCTGCAATTCATTAAAACGATTTTGATTCTGATTTGATATTGTTACTGAGCAGTTAATTGCGCTTTTAACGATGTGCGCTCTTCCTCTCTCGCTCTCTCTCTCTCTCTCATATACTCTCTTTCCGGCAGTCAAACACACGCTCGTAGAAACTTGAAAGCCTCCTCATATTAGCTTGTAATATTCATGGCACAAGGCGATTCGTGAGAGCGACTCAAAAGACTCAGAGAAACTGACGCTGCTGCCGGCAGGAGCTCGAGTGGGGCCAGTTTCCACTCACACGAAATTAACAATATTTATATAAACAAGTTATAAACAATGTTTGTCTAAACAGTGACAAACACTCACAAATACATACATACATACTCACACGCACTTCCACTCGCTAAAAACCAGTTCGCGGCTGGCGCTCAGTTGCGCTCCCACAAAGTCACATGGCGCTGGCTCCAAATGCATTACATGGACGCTGACGCAGACGCAGACGCTGACGCTAACGTTAGCGTCAGCGTCGACGTCATCGCCATACTTCCGCATTACTGCAGCCTGCATTGCTCGCGCTGTCGTTGCTGTCTGTCTGTTATTGCTGCTCTCCCTTGATCGCTCTCTCTCCCATTTTGTGTGTCGCTCTCTTTGCGTGCGCCTCTCGCAGTCAGCTGATTTTGTTTTGCTTGAACTTTTGCCGGGTGCTTGATGCTTGGTGCTTGGTGCTTGGGCGGTCGTAATTGCGCTCCCTCTCGTGCTCCCTCTCCCATTTGCGCTCACTTACTTGAGTTGTTTGTTTTGAATCTGAAATCCAAATCTAAAGCTCTTTACACATTACCATGTCAGTTGTAGCCTGTAACGCTGACGGCGATGGCGACGTGGACTTAAACGTTGACGGCGGCGGCGACGGCGACGGCGACCCTGCCCAATGTCAATCACAGCTCTGGCCCTGTCCCTGGTCGCAGAGCACGAGTTGGCTTACAAAGAAGCAGGCCAAAAGCAGGAGGAACGTGTTTCCAAAGCCATTACATCAAGCTCTTCAATCTTGCTCAACGCTGCTCTTGGTATGTGTGCACACACATACATATATAAATCTGTATGTGTGTATGTAAGTTTATGAGTGAGCTTTGCTGCTGCCACCGCACGTCCAGCATTCTTGTTGCACGGTTACACTGACAATGAAATCCAGAGCCATGCATAAATATGTGCGTACATACATACACACATACATACATACATAAATACAGTACGGCTCAGTTTATTTGACCCACTGCATTTTTAGCTATGTTTTGTTTTATGTTAATAGCTTAATACAAAATAAAATATAAATATTTCGGATAAGGTTAAACATTTCTGAATAAATCTGTAGTTAAACTTTCTTAATATCTGTTTCCTATTAAAATTAAAATAAACTTCAATTCTGTAATATGTAAGAGTAGTGGGTCAAATACGCTGAGAGTCACTGTAATCACTGAAAGCTGCCAAAAAAGTACATACACATGTACGCACATAGAATGGAGACGCATTAAACGTGGATCCATTGTGTGTATGTATTGTCTGACTGCGTATGTGAGTGTGTGTGTGTACCGTGTGTGTGTACCTCCAACTAGCGACCGCAACTTGGTTACAGCAAGATCGTATTGGGCCTGTTACACGCTGCATACTTATGTATGTATTGTACACACACACACGCACACAGTTAAAGACTTCTCATATGATTTTTTTTGGGAGGTGAATGGCCGCAACTGTCGTTGCCACTTTGGTAACACCGTGGCGCATTAAACGTAGCAGCCGCGGCGGCCAAAGCCAAAAGCCAAAGAAGCCTCAGCGTCGTCATCAGCATGGTCGAAACCCAGAGTCTTTTTGGCAAGAGCAAGCGGTCTCAGCGGACTGGCCCAAAGGAAAGGGGAAGACGACGGGAGTGCGAGAGAGAGGGAGACATATATATAGAGATAGATAGGAAGAGGGAGGGTGGTTGGTGGAGCGGGAGCGGGAGCTGGGGCAGCTGAGCGAAGGTTGGGCCAATGTTTAATTTACTTTGCATTTGTTTGGCCAAACTCCAGCAGAGCTGTAGCCTTATGATGATGACGCTCACCTGACTGTTTAACAGACTGACTGACTGACTGAGTGACTGGTTGACTGACTGGTTGACTGGTTGACTGAATGACTGACTGACTGACTGACTGAGTGACTGAGTGACTGACTGAATGAGTGAGTCGAGTGACGGAGACGTAACTCACGCGTTTTTATGACCACACAAAAGTCGGGTTGCTGTTTTAGGGTTTTCTTTTACTTCCCACACTCTGATTCCCACTGATCCTCGGCAAAGTTATTGTTGTGCCTGTGTCTGTGTGTGTATTTGTGTGCATGAATTGAATACCCAAATGTACAAAGTATCTTTGTAAGTTGCTACTGCCAATAATAACGTACCTCCATATATAGTATTCAAATGGACGATGGAAATATACTTATTAAACAATAAATAAAAATACGATTTCTCGCATTATTCACAGCTTTATTTATTTTTAAATAGTAATATAATATCAATGGTTACATTTAATATTTAATCATGATAAGGAAATGCATTCGCAGTTAAGAATTATGTTTAATTGCTCATTAGTCAGCTTCTTACATTCTTACATATGTATCTGACAAATTGAGATACATATAGAGAGAAAAATACAGATACAGATACAGATAAAGCGTATAAAGTAAAACTAATTTTGTTTTAATTTCTCCCTTTCAACACATGTTCTCTGTTCGCGTGTAATTTTTAGCTTGCCTAGAGGTATTTGACCCTTTGGCTCACAGCTGATTTATGGGAATTCATACGTGTCCATGACTCTCCATCTCCATCTCCATCTCCATTTCCATCTCCATGTCTATTGCCACTCCCGGTCTTTAGGTTCTTGGTTCTTGGTTCTGGGTTCTAAGTTCTGGACTCTGGATTTTGCTTCTGTCTTCTCTGTGCCTGGAATTAAGTTGAATGTACGTTTTGCGTGAAAGTTTGTAAGTTTCATGTATTTTGTGTTGGCTTTCTGTTTTGTTTGTTGCTTTGCTGCCAGAATTGTCGAACTGCCGAATTGCCAATCTGACTGTCGTTCGGTCAGAAGCGCAGCTATTGAAGAAACCTAATTCATGACATGCTGACCATATTAATTTATTTTCTTTGTGCAAAATTTCGTTCATGATTTGGCCATTACCAGCCACAGTGCTAGCAGAATCTATTGGTATCACTGTGTGATCAGTTGGTCATATCTTTGTGTGTTAGTGTAGTTGAATGAACCCGTGAAAATGCTTGAAATGTTTCAACTTTTGTTAACGAGATCATTGACACTTTGACGCGAAATGCAATAAGTTTGTTACCATGTCAAACGATCCCATTCCCACTTCGATTCCCATTCCCACATTCATCCCTATTCCCACTTCCCATTCCCGATACCCGATTCCGTATCCAATTCCAGCTACGCTTTTATTGGCATGATCGTGCACTTTTGTTGATAACAAAATTCGTGGAAAGATAGACAGAGTCATGTCCCCAAGTCGCAAGAAGCTTGCGGGATGTCTATGTGATCAAGATGGTCAGCTTTTTATCATATTACACGTGGGGTAATTGATGTACTCATGTCTGTTGAGATCATGACAATCTACATCATACACACATATGTACATATAAACATGCTCAATTATGTGTAATGCGTTTTAAAGATTAAGAAAAACATATTTTCATACACATTTTAAAAATACATATTCTTATAATATAACAATATAAAGTGTTATAGTTCTCCAAAGATAACTTTTTGCATTATTAATATATACAAATTCCCTTAGAAATCGCTTCTGACTGGCAAAGAATAGCATTTTTGTATTTAAATAATTTTCACATTCTTAAGACTTTTATAGAAATTAGCATTGATAATGATATGGAAAAATAAAATACCATGACAAATGCTTAATCAGCAGCGGGTTCAATGACATCTTATCAATGAAGAGATACGAATGGGACATGAGGCACAAGAATAGACTCTTTAAGTAAGATAGACAGCATTGTTGATCTGAGATGAACTGAAATCAGTGCAAAATTCTTGACAATACTCGTAATACAGAGCGTAATTACTTCATTATAATGGCGGCAAGAACTGAATGCGATATGAGTGCCGCAAAGTACAAGTGAGTTAATGATAATGGTTTCAATTACTTGGTCCACACTGGGAGACAGAGAGAGAGAGAGAGAGAGAGAGAGAGAGAGAGAAGAGAGGGAGGGAGGGACGTAGAGAGAGGGAGAGGGAGATGGGAGGAAGAACACATGTACAAGTAAACAAACGAAGCGAGGAATCGAACGAACGGCCCACAACAAAAGAGTAAACAAACATTTTTTGACTTTTTAGTGGTGTAAAATATGCGGAAATGCATTTCTATGGTCTTACTTACTCTCAAACACACATACATACATACATACACAAGTCAAACACCACAAGTCATGCCAGCTTCAGCCGGCAAACTTGCATGTGAACGGCTCCGTGTGTGAGTGTCTCTGTGTGTGTGACTGTGTGTGTGACTGTGTTTGTGTGTGTTGGCCCGAAGATGACGATATTAATGTGGCTGCAGAGGTAATGATGATCATGATA
Organism: Drosophila sp. st01m; assembly: GCA_018901795.1. Classification (NCBI taxonomy): domain Eukaryota; kingdom Metazoa; phylum Arthropoda; class Insecta; order Diptera; family Drosophilidae; genus Drosophila; species Drosophila sp. st01m. The sequence continues at coordinate 5,573,295 of JAEIFG010001494.1, read as the reverse complement.
ATCACGTGAAAACCAAACCAAACCAAACCGAGTAAAGCCAAGCCAAGCAGAGAAGCGGAGTGCAGCGGAGAGGAGTTGAGGGGAGAGGCAAGCCGAGGGGAGGAGAGGGAGCGGACCTGTTTGGAGGCACATAGTAAGAACACACTGCAATGCAATGCAGCTGCTGCACTGCAGCGGGTGGCTGTGTGGTGGGGAGGGATGTGATGGGATGGGGTGAGGAGTGGTGGGAAGAGGGGGTCAAAGTGGGTGCTGGCTGTTGCCTCTTGGCTCTTGGCTGTTTTCTGTTGGACTACAAGCAATGCAACAGCCATAATGGCAAATAACAATAACAAAACTGGGCTAGGGCTGGGGAGCACGGTCAAAAGATGAGGTGGGTAGCAGGGTGGAGAGTGAGGGGGATTAAGGTGTCCAGCAGGATGCATAAACGAGACAAGACGAGACGAGAAGCGATACAACGAGATGCTGACGATCAACCCATAGCCCAAGTAAATTACGACTGCAAGTCAACCAGTCAAGTTAGTCAAGACAACAACAAGTTACACACATCAGTCTGTCTCGCTCTTGCACTCACTCTGCATGTCTGTGTGTGTGTGTGTGAGAATTGTTAAGAAAGAAAGCAAGTCGCAAGTTGTAAGCAAGCAAAGAGGCAACAGCATCCTCCATTTCGCCTCGTCGTTGTGCTTTTTTCTTTCGTTTTATATTTACAAACGGCCGAAAGGTTCGTTGACCGTACAAATAGTGACCCACTAACATCTGCGAGGTACGTTCACCCTAGTGACGTATTACTTCCATGATCGAAACCGAAGCGACAGCGGCAGCGGCAGCCGCAGAAGCGAACAGCAGAAGCGAAAAGCCGAAGCTTAGACGAACGGCCCGACTGCCGAGAATGAAACGAACTTGGCTCGAACCATTTAGGCCTGGCTCACTTGGTTTGAAGCGAACCAAAAGCTGTTGCGGCCTAAGAGCGCGTCCAAGCTTAACAGTTGCCACTCGGCATAATGCGGAAATGTTGCAAGTTACACATTTTCATCAACTAGGCAACTACACTCGGAAAAATATGCCAATCTGAACATACAAATCGATCTCACATTTACAATTCTGACTGGTCATTAGTATGATAACTATTGTATATGATATTAAAGTCAGATTTTAACCAAACATAGTTAAAACATATATGACCATGTAAATAAATATAAGATCCGTTAGTGTAAAATAAAAGAGTTTTTATTTAACAGCGAACTTGAAATAAGTTATCTCTATTCAGTTTTGTTAATTCCGAAGTCAGTCAGCTTTTTCTATGTTTAGCTAAGGAAATCTTGATTATTTTTTTTGAGTGTGAACATTCCTGTATGTGATATACGTATAATAATGTATATATAACTTTACACATACGCGTCTGGGTTTATTTGTGAATTTTATCTATGCAGACATTTTTATCAGCGCAGATTAGCAGCAAATTTAAAGTCAACCTAGCTCAGCTGGCTCATAAACTGGTCTGGCTATAACTGCCAGCTTATCTGTTGGACCACACCTTGGACTAACCTTTGGCAGCAGCCTTGACAATCGCAATTTGCCGCCTCAAGTTCAAATTCAGGCGAAAACCTGAACAAAATGCCACATGCGGTGAAAGTAAAAATTCATAATTTTTTCTCTCTTTTTTTGCTTATCTTTTTTCGTTTGTTTGTTGTGCTCACTTATGTTGCTGTTGATGCTGCTGCTGTTGTTGCAGTGATTGCTGTTGTTGTTGTGGTTGTTGCACATTTTTCTCAAAGAGGCCAACATAAAAATGCCGAACCAACGGCGCACAGCGGCATGTGGCACGTTGCAGTTTCTCAAGCCCCTTCTTACCACTTCATTAGAGGCTAAAACTGAGGTTGAGGCTCGACACTGGAGGACTGAGCCATGTATCTTTCTTTTACTTTCGTTTGCTTTTCCAAATAATTTTGCCAAAGGAAAAACACCCGCACCCCGCATCCCCTTCCACCGCAGGCAAGGGGAACGTCGGCAAGCGTTGGCCAAGTCAATGCCGCTGATCATGAACATGACACAATATTATGGATTATGAGCCGCCTCTTGTAGCTTGTCTATGTCTATGTATTTGTCCGCCTAAATGTGTGTGTGTGTGTTTGCTGTTGCAAGGAAAATTGGTGTGGCAAATACATATCAGTTATCTCGTTTTGTAGTTCATAATTCACAGATTATTTATGAGTTGTCAAACGTTGGCAACGTGAGCGGTGAGCGGTGAGCGGCTCGCATTGTCAAGTTCAAGGTGTTCGCTCTTCGCTGTTGGCTTGAACGGCGCCTGGCGCTGCGTTTAGATCACTTTCATATTTATGAGTTTATGCTGAAAATTGTCTCGTTGCCATTTGAAGGGCCCACACACACTCACAGACCTGCTGGGCAAAGAGACTTTCACACGTTATGAATGAAGTGCTCAAAGATGCTTGTCAATTGCAGGGACATTCAATACTGCATCCTTGAACCTTGATTGAGGGCAGCTGTAGACGTTTTATGGCTGATCAGACCTTGGCATCTTCCGCCTGATTGGGCACATGAGAATTGATCAGCTTCTGGGTTGAAGTTGAATTTCGGCTAAGCTTTCAGGATTCTGGCAATTGGCTATCAAATAACTTTTAGCAGCAGCAGCAGCTGCCTCTGTTGAATGTTTCGGATTCAGATTGGAACTCGAATTCACACGCTCCCTAGACAGCACTCGGAGGCGCATCCCGTACACCATTTAATGGTATTTGTGGCCGGTGCAGCCTAACAGGCCTGGCCAAATTGGCTAACAATTTTTGCCACTTTTTGCTTTTTGCAAGTGGCGGCTGCTGCAATCATTGGATTAATTTTAATATGTCCATGGCTATAAAGTGCTCACATCGGACTCAATCTGAGCTCGACTTGCTGCATCTATGATTATGGACTCACGGCAATCGACTCGATGTTGCCTACAAATACATACAAGCATACACATGCATATATGTACATAGAGATATGTATATGTATTGTACATAAATGTAGCAACGTTTGGTTGCCAGCTTGGCTGCGACTGCTGCTTGCCACTGGAATTGCGACCTCTTTGGGAGCGTTGCTGTTGCTGCTGCTGCTGTTGATGTTGTGTTGTTGTTGTTTCTGCTGCCATGTAGCTGGTTACGAAACCCCAAGAAAAACTTCCGCATTCATTTAAGATCATTTCTGTCGTTGGTGCTCCAAGTGGTTGTTGTTGTTGTTGCTGCGGCTGTTGCTGTTGGTATTGCTGTTGTTGCTGCTGCCGGTGCAGATTTGCAACATCCCCCCTCATTTGGTGTTGCTTGTGTGTTGTTTGCTATTATTAATGCCGCCGCCGCCGCCGTTGTCGTCTCTCCCGCATCCAGTTGTTGTTATTTTCTTATGATTGTTGTTGTTGTTGTTGCTGCTGCTGCTGCTGTTGCTGTTTCTCCCATGCGAAGCGCGTCGCTAGTTTTGTAAATTTATGGATCAACGTTGCATACCGCACGACAAGGAGTCAACCAGCTCCCAGCTGTGTCAGCCAACTCGTCTGCCAGTGACAAGCACCAAAACTGACAACTGCTGTTGTCGTCGGTTGCTAACAAGTCAACTGATCCATCAGTCTCTGGAGTCCACATGTGGGAGTTCAGAATGATTTCACACAGCATACACATTAATAATTATTTACTATAATTTCCGTTTCACTTTATAGTTTGTTACAACATCAGAACAATAAAATATATATGTTTATATAATATTTGTATACAATAAAGAGACACACCAAATTGCTGTTTTTATTTAAATATAATAATTTGTTTTTTTTTATCAGTAATAAATTTAACAAATACTTCATTTACTTTTCTCACAAATTTAGCCTTTGAGACATTTAAAATTAATTTCCTCAATTTTTAAACGACTTTTTTTAAAAGTTTTCAATAACTCTTAAAATATACAAATAAAACAAATTAGTCTTCATTATATTTTGAAGTTTGCTTAATAAAAAATAAACTTTACTCCTTACTGGTTGTATTTTGGTCCATACTCATCTTAAGTTAGGGTCTTTAAAGAGATAGTAATATTTTCTGTAATGGCTTAGACAATCTAGAAAAATGAAAAACATATTGTGCAATGTACATCAATTTTTCACTTTTTAAAAACAAACTAAAAATGTCTTCGACTCATCTGTGATCCCGCAAACAGTGTAAAATTACATGAAGTAATTCTGTCGACCAGAGAATACTTACTTTAATCTTCAGAAGTCGTCGGTCATCTGTTGAGAGCTGCTGTCCAACCAAACCAGTCCTGCCATAATCAGGTCATGCCTTGCCTTGTGGCCATTATTAAGCGGGCTGAAAGAACGGTTCCAGGCAAAAAGTTTAAGCTCTTTTGGACTGGTTCATCTTACCAATAAATTAACACTAATGGGTAAAAGAAAATAAAAAAACTGAAAGAAAAAAATGTTTTACGTTTGCCGCTCATCAATAATGAATACCGTTAGCTCTGGCAGAGCATGGAACGCCATGGGGAGGCGTCTCTCGCATGGCATCTTGACCAAATGCAACTGGTTGTCATTGTCAAATGTGGAGGCATGCGTCAATAAATTACCTAGAAGCGCACCCAAGAGCGCTGTCAAGACCAAAGCCAAGAACGAAAAAAGCGCAGCGAAGAAAGACAACGGACAATGGGAATGAGAATGGGAATGGCCAATGTCCAATGGCCAACTAACTGGTGAGGTGAACAGGCAACAGGCAACTGGCAACGGGCAACGGTACATTATGCAATCACGGCATGAATGAGACACTCTTGACCGAGTTTCCAAAGCCAGGCAATAACGGTAACGCTACGTAAGCGACAGCTGACAAGTGGCCAACAAGAGAAGACTCACCACACACCGACTAACGGGTTCTCGCAGCTCTCTGGCTAAGCGAAATAGCAGAAAAGGAAAGAACCGCGAAAAGATTCAAGAACTTTAAATGCAGGCCAATTGCAAGTTATGCAAAAAATAAAAATATAATAAATACATTGATATAATCAAAAGTGAATCGGGAAATTAATTTACTTACTTGGAAAAATTTATATTAAATTCAATTTAATCTAGACCATGCTGAGGTCTTGCCATGAACGGGACAAACATATTTATTAAAAACATCCAAAAAAAAAACATGCGAGGAATGTAAAGACAGTAAAACAAATTTCCCCTCTTACCTCTCTTAGGCTGTAAAAAATCCATGAATACTTAAATAACAAACACAAAACCAATACTATAATACAAGATTATCAGTTTATTCATTCACAGTGAATTTAAGAGCGTGATGCTTACAGTGGATATATGTGATTAAGGTAAATAAGTACTGTCTGTTGCATTGATTGAATCTAATCGATTAAATGGGTCTTAGCCAGGGCAACAATTGGGGCTGCCGTGGGCATATCCGGATACTCGCCAGCACTACCGGCGATATCCAGATGGGTATACCTGATCGGCTTACTGGAATCGAGACCATGTTTATCCAAGCCAGTGGCCTTGATCATAAATGCAGCAGGCACTTGATGGCCACGCGGTGTTCGCACCGAGGGTAAATTATTGGCTTGTACGACATCTTCGCCAATTACCTTAGGAGCATTGAAATCGAAGTCACATTGACGCAACACGGAGACTTCGAAGGGTTCTCCAAAGACTTGACCAGCTGCCTGCAGTTTCCGAGCGTGATCTGCCTTAGCGGCCACGCTGTTGTCCACGATGATGGATTGGCCTTCTCCAGCCGACATAAATGCATGGCCCGTCAAGGTGGCAATCGTGAAAATATGAGGATTGGGTAGATTTCCTTCAACGACCAATTCCTTCATACGGCACAGCACATCCGACATGCACATTCGGCCCTCGGCATCCGTATTGCCAACTCTTACACGGACTCCAGCACGAGAGGTAATGATTTCATCAGCTACATAGCATTCTTCGCCAACTGAATTGCGTACCAAGCAAAGTGCGCCAATAACATGAATATCCTTTGGCAGCTGTTCGCTAACAATCTTCATAAAACCGGCAACGGCAGCAGCTCCGCACTTGTCGCGCGACATGCCGGCCATAATGCCTCCAGCCTTAATGTCAGCACCACCAGTGTCATAGGTGACTCCCTTGCCGACCAGCAACAGAGTCTTACGTGCAGGACTGGGGGGTACGTATTCCAGATATATGATCCGACCCTGATGACGCTTTACCGCATTAGCAGCCCGATTGACAGCGCCAAAGAGCGGATACTCCTTGTTGATCACGTCGACATCGTCAATAACCGTAACCTTTAGATTATCGAACAAAGGCTTTATGTAAGCCTCGACCGATGATGGTGCCATGCGCTCAGGATCGCCGACGCCAATGTCGCGGGCAACAAAGCGACCGGATTCCAGCACCAAAGCTTCCTTGATGATGTCCTCGGCATTTGGATTGCTAATCATGACAGAGAGGGAACTGATGCGTTGTTTTTTCTCTGGCACATCCTCCCGCAATTGAATAGGCTATAAAGACAGAAAAGTTAGCCAGACTTACTCGCTAGTCAGTTGTGGGACAACCTACCACATACAGTTCTTCCAGCGCACCCAAAACCGTGCATAGCTCGGCGTGGTTAAAACGTTTGCTTTGAGGCACCACCAGCAACGGCGACTGGAAGCCAGCCTGCAAATAAGGAAAATAAAGATACAACTACACTTTCTTCAATATGTCACACGCTCCACACACCTTAATGGCCCGTTGCAGCGACTGCGCTGCCGCCTTCTGATAGCAACGAACATCGGCATAGTCCGTCAGCTCCGCCACGGGAGCGTAAATCACTGGAAGATCCAGGCGTGGAGACCTGAAGCACGAAACGACGCTGTCAAAGGCCTTATCGTAACTCCGATGCTCGTCAAATGTATCGGCCAGCTCTGGAGGCACCGCTCGGTCAATAATGCAGAGCACATCATGGCCAGACTTGCCCAGGATCTTGGACAACTTCACCGAGCACGGCAGTAACCTGAAAGGAAAATTTTATTATTGCTTTAAGCAGTTACTATTTTACATTTTTTTCTTATTCTTATTTATTTATACTCAATTGTCGCAAGCAGTCAGCCATCGTATTTAGAAATACAATTTTATCACAAGTTAATTGCCAACTGCTTCGAGTTTCACAATATAATTTTAAATTATTGTGAAACGCCCCAGAACAGTCTATAGAATTTCTCCCCCATCTCAACTCAAGCATTAGCTGATAACAGTGATTATCTTAACTTTGAAGTGGTGTAAATATCAGTGATTGTGATGATAAGCCGAAGTATCGAGGCGATACAAAAAATGGTTTAACTTTAGCTAGCCCATTAAAAGAACCCACTTTCAATTCCAATTGGAAAATAGTCTCCTTAATAGGGGGAATACAGGATGCTAATAGTATAATACTTACTTATCAATACGACTCATGTCGATAGAACAGTTTTAACACAAAGGCAATTAGAACTGCAGCAAACGGCACACGGAGACTCACTGAGTGACGACTATTGAAGCTGAAATCCAATGGAATACTGGAACTGAAATTGGCGATAAGGCGACAAGCGACGATTGTACTCGTATTTTGATTGCTTTTTGTTGATGCTAACGACACGACACAAATTGATATGTGAAGTTTGTAGCGCACACAACACCCTTTTATAGTGCGCAGTGCTTTTGTTTATAATAAACAACTCTACCCACGACCTATGTATGCATTAATAATCTTAGGTATGTTATAATTGAAATTGTAGCTTGGGTGTATACAATAACAATAATGCAGTCGACTATTACTCACGTTAGTCACTTATAGAAACCAAAACGCGAACATTCGCCAATCGAATGGTTATTTTCTTGCTAGTCACGTTCACGGTTTGTGCTTTTTAAGCGGCAAATGCCAAAACAGCTGACAGCCCCTAAAACACCGGTCAGCTGTTGGTCGCCTTTGCATTGTTGCCAACTTAGTTCTTTTATAGTTAATTTAAACCAAAGGTTTGTTTGCTAAAAATATTTGAAAATTGCTTTTAGTCGGAAATCTATATATTTCGACTATATTTTGCTTACAGTATTTTTTATTAAACCGCAAAGTTGACCACAAAATATAATTTCGATGAATTCCTGACAAAAGCACCAATCAGCTATTACTCTTTTAATTTAATTTCAACTTTTGCCTTTTTATTTAATTATTCTTAAAGTGTTTGCAGGCTTAAATTTGCCTTTGTTGCCAACTACTACAAATATGTACATAAGGTTGCCACTTTTTGAAAATATCTTGTTCCATAGTTTAGAAAAAATGTTGCATTTCTAAAAATTACCACGCATAAAATGTACCACTTTTGGTACAATAAATCATTTACACTCATTTCATATAGCTTTGATTCAGAGATAAAAAAGGTTGTTTAGTAATATAATTTATACCGAGTAGTAAACAAAAAAGTATTCATTTCAATTTATATTTATTCACCATTTATATAGCTCTGTACATCCTTAATCAATTGTGGCAACTGCTTAGCTTCCAGGGCGAGGAGTTTTCTATATGGCGTCATAACGGCATCACCTTCAAGCCAATCGCCAGACATGCCCGAATCACATTCAGAGGCCACAGAATACTCAAAACTAAATGTAGCCCGCTCCGAAAGCAGCTCTTCCTCAGCATTGGTATAGTGATCCTCGGCTGGCTTGCCCTTTTTGGCTTCTTTGCGGTAAAACTTTACTAGCAGTAGCAGCGTTCCGAAGTCGAATTTCATTTTCTTTGATTTTGCTGTATCTATTTCCTGCTGAAGATTTTGCAAGAGCGGCACGGAAATCTGTGCAGGTATATTGATAAAGCGCTCGTTGATTAAGAAACCAACGTGACGCTGCTCATTATCTAGCAGCTCACGTAGCTGCTGCTGCACCTGCTCTGTGGCATGGGACTGGGCACGGTCTAGAAAATAGGAGCGAAGCTGTGTAATGCTGGGTTGCTCCTTCTTAGCTGATATGTTCAGCACTGATGTTATGCCAAAGATAGTGCCATCCTCAACCATGGTTTCATCGTCCGTTTCGCTCTCGGCACCGTCATCCTCGCATTGGCAAATCACGCTTCCCACATTATTTTGAGCTAACAAAAATTAATTAAATAAGATAAAAATACGAATAAATAGCTTGATTTCTGTTTTACCTATGAGCAAGTCTGCCATTTGATTACAATTGATGTGTGCGCGCAGAAAGAGTCGCTGTAGCAGCTGCGAGATTCCTTGTGCATCTGGATCTACCGGCACGCGTCCCTCAAATTCAATTTGCACTTCCTATGGACAAGTTTTGAGTAATAACTCATAACAAAACTTCATTCTGCTTACCTCATTGCCCCTGTAGGCGTCGGGATGTCCTTCGCCGTCGTCTTCATCATCGCTGGAACTCGATTCTTCATTATTTTTGTCGACTTCCATATCGTTTAAATTCTTGCGCTTGTTGGCGGACATTTTAGTTATTTACACAATGTATTCACTGCCAAACAGCAAACAAACGATTCCAATCAGCTGTTTAACCAACACACGTGTTGCATTGGACTTCCATCTTATATTATTGACGCGTAACGTAAGCGCAAATTGAGTAACGTAACGTAAAGTCGAATTTCCTTTCAAATGCGATAGTTTTTTCTCAGACGTTGTTCACACTGTATCAAAAATAGACGGCGCACAATTTAAATGTTAACTTTTTTAAATTTCTAAATTAGATACAGCTAAAGGTGATATTTCTTATAAAGGTTCTAGCTTCGGCAAAAGTTAGTGGAAGAAGTTGTATATGTTGATTCTAAAACAGATATTAAAATATAGGTCAATTTACCAAATTGTAAACGAAAATACATACTTAAAAAATGTTTCATGTTCTCGCTTGGTCCATTCACGGTTGTCAGCAATGAAAAAACTTCAGAAAATTAAGAACAATATATTTTTATTTAAAAGAAATTTGAGGACATTTCAGAAATTAACATTAGCTGATTTTTATGTGCTTGGCTCTTGTGCTTTTATTTCGTTCTTTATATACTCCTCATATTGCTCCTGTGTGAGTAAACTTGCTTTAATTCCATCACAATTATCAATCTTGGGCAACAGAATGGCAAAGTATCCGGCTCCCTCAGGGACTCTCTCAAGCAACTTGGGATCGGTGAGAAGTGCCGTGTTTACCTCTACTAACTTGCCGCGAATACAACTGGGTATTTTGAAAGTGTTTCCGGAGTCGGTCTTGAGCAGCGCCAGTGTTGTTTCTGCCTGCAAAATCATGCCGCCTTTTTTGGCCTTGCCTTTAACCACATTCTGGCTGCGATCCACGTTGCCCACATCAAAGCTCACCGACTCAACACCCTCGATATAAGCAGGATGCGAAGGTGCTAGGCATACTAGGCATATGCGATTGGAGTGGTAGAGCACTTGGTAGGCGACTTGACCTTTTATATAGTAGTAACGTGTAAAGAATCGATCTACCACACTGGGATAATTCTCATCGTAGTTATCAGTAATTGGGCTTACAAGTTGGCCACATATCTTCTGTTCCTCGTGTTGAAAGTAGTAGGGCTCAAAGGGGTCCTCCTTGGTGCTTGGCTCAGTTTGAATATCGACGGCTGACATGGTTCTAGTTGGCGTCACCTTGCAGTATTTGTTCTTTATACTTGGACTGGCGCTCTCTAGCTTTGGAACGATTCGCAGCAGAGCGAGCAACACGCTCAGCCTTTAGGCACTTTACCACTTGGTCGTCAATTGAGTTGCAAATACCAACGAATTTGGCAAATCCGTGCTGTATAAATGAGATGTAATAATTGTTCACTACAAAAATGCAATTAGTTTACTTACATTTTCGTGGCAGGCTTTGAGTTCTTCAATTAGTTTATTGCAGGCGGGAGTATGCAAATGCGCCGCCAAATCGGTGTGCATCTTTAAACACTTACAACGTATGTGTAAATTTGTATTTACTTATTTTTACGATTCCTCTTACGCAAATGTGTTTAGTACTAAAGTTAATCGGTATCGATTTACCGGCGATAAATAAATGACAGCCAGCTGTTTTCTCAATCGTTTGAAAAATACTAAATAAAATACCGAATAGACAGAACAGCCCACTACTGTAAATTTTGAGGAGCGAAAATAGCTGTTTCAAGCCAGATAGCATTCGATATATAGCTGAAAAGGCGGTGAGAAATTCACATTTGTCAGTTTTATGAATAATATTATAAGCAATAAATATATAATATATATATAAAATTAGCCAGCTATTTGTCAAATAGCTTTTTTAAATTATTTCTAGCAAGAAACTTTGAAAATAGCCAGAACTATCAATAAAGGCAACAGTAATCAGAATATGAAGTTTGAAAAATTAAAAATTTTTAAGGTTTGAAGTTCGTTACTCCTTGGGGGAAGACGCTTTGCAATGTTATTCTATTTTTATAAGATTTGTTTCATGGAATATGTTAAGTGTTTGTGATGAATAAAAGAAGACGATGTTGATTTTTCTCCTTGTTTTATTTACCCGCTCTCAGAATTGATTTTACATATGTTCTCAGTTTGTAAAAGATATTATATATATGATCAATTATTATTTCATTAACATATTTTATATCTCTCACATGCCTTTATATCATTTGATGAATAATTAGATTAAAAAATTGGTTTAACGTCTTCACTGTATACTTTTTGCATAAAAGTCTTATCAACTACGACATCGAAATGGGGTTTCCTCAAAATAAGTAAAAGTAACTTGTGGTTTGCTCAAATACCGTTAAAAACACTGCTGAACACTCAAAATATTGCGCTGTTGTAACAACTAGTTAAAAAAGATGGGAATTGCCGTAAGTCGCCAATAAGTGATAAAGGGGTAATGTTAGATATCGTCAATTAAAGTTCGTTTAATTTTAATTTGTCTCTGCTTGATCGTCGTTATGTTAAGTTAGCTACTCTCAGTTATATCAATAAAAGGCTGATTTACTCTTCTATAAAGGCTCAATGCTACCTCTCTACTTTACTAAAGACGTGTGTGTGTGTGTGTTTATGCTCTCATTTGTGCATTAGTTTTCTCTCATAAAGCTCTCAGTTCGGTTATAAGTATTTTAAGTATTGAAAATAAAATTGCAACTTAGATGAAAATAAAAGATTTCAAAATTAATAGGCATTGGCGCTGAATAACCGCTGCTAATATAAATAAAATAACAAAATAGCCCTCTCCAAATAAATTATTGCTCTCATTTGTCTTACGCTGTTGTTGTCGTCATTAAGTACGTTAACAATAGTTTGCTCTCATTCATGGCTCTAGGTGTGTGTCTCTCTCTCTCCCTCTCTCCATATTGATGCAGTTAATTATCTGTAGACGGTTACCGATGCCGATGTCACATTCTCTCTATCTCTCATTAAAACAAACTAAATGGCAGGTTTTCTCCATGATGGAGCTAACACCTCATCTCGTCTTTTTAGGCTCAGTCGGCACAGACCTGGTCTGAGCATCTCCAGCCTCAGAGATTGTCTCAGACTGTGACTCAATGCTGGCCAACGCGGCATCGGACATTTTCTTATATTTGCCCGCCAACTCAGGCAATTCATAGGCAATGGCCAAGTCCAGTTTGGTGATCGGACAGCCGCGGAAATAGGTGCAGGTCTCGGTGAGTTTCTTGAACTCATACAGCGGATTCAGACGGAAGAAGTCGCGATAAACCTCTGGGTCGGGCAAGTCATAACGCGATATGTTGGTCAGGGTCGAGAGACCCTCGTAGATGTGATAATTCTGTGGATGATCAATGATGTCATCCGCGATGCGCTTCTTATTGCCAAACAACGTCTTGTGGTTATAGTAAGTGTTCAAATAGCAATCGACCATCTTGGCATGATTACGTACACGCACCTGCAGAGATCGAAAAACACTCAATTAGTGTGAATGCACTCACTATCATCATATCATTTGAACACTCACGGCAAATCGACGGGCGCTGGCAATCTTATGCTCGATGCGCTTATCGATGGCGGTACGCAAATCCCGCAGGAAGGCACGTTCCTGGGCCAAGAGAAGACGCGCTGGTGCTCCATCCTGATAGGGATGTGTCCACAGCGATGTGGTATACATTAGTGGCGGTTGCGCCGACGACATCAGTGGCGAGATGTTCCAAATGAGAGCACCTTGGACGCGCAGCAGCTCTTCAGGCTTCACCGTGTCCGCCTTGTTGAGTATGATACGAGTCTGATACTCGCGTCCCTTCAGCTGGTCGAGTATGGCCTCGGTCTCTGGGCCGACATCCAACTTGGCTGGGTCGTAAACCAGAAAGATGATGTCGGCGCGATCGATAAACCACTGGCAGGCATCGTTGAAGGGGAAGACCCGCGAGACTTGCTTGCGTACCTCGAGAATGCCAGGTATTTCAACGATGTTGACCTGAAAAATTCATTTGGTATATGTATTAATGCTGGCATTAATTTAGCTATTGTCTTGCTATTTTCGCCATTTATTTGTTAATAACCAAATACTATAAATTCATATGGGCAAATTGCCAGCATTGCCAGAATTTAAGGCAGATACTCGTTCACATATATCAAAACAGTTTCACAATCGGCGAGCTGCCTTGCCAAAAGCTATTTGAGAGACAAGTTAATGCACTTAATAACTGTGTACATACTGAGTATATACTAAAGCCTAGAGCATATTCGAAATATGACCTGCAATCAGAGAACTTACCTTTTCAAGCAGCTTGCTCTTCATTTTCAAGCCACGCAGACGCTCTTCAAGGCCCTGGCCGAATTTCTGAAGACCAGCAAAAGTATAGTCGGCTGCCAGTTGAGTGCCATCCAAAACTTCAGTCTCGTTGCCCCACATCAAGATGTTGAAGTAAGCCGGAGATGGTTCCGCTCCTAGACCAATCGACAATCAAATATATTTCTTAATTCATTTTCATCAATCTCTTACCGGTTCTCAACGAGTTGGGCGTATATTCGTTATCGGTCAAATAATTGAGAATGGACGATTTGCCACCAGACCATGGGCCCATAAATAGAATTAAGGGCTTTGAGAAGATTTCGGGATCGCTAAAGTGGCGATTGCTCAAGTCACGGTACTTGTACAGTGTCTCCAGGGGCTTAACGGCATTCTCATAGATCTTCTTAATGTCTCGCAGAACTATCTCAGCCACGTTATCAGTAGCCTTCTCACGAGCGTTGAATTCTTCATCCAACTGCAAAAGCTCTGTGATATGTTGACGGCTACGACGGTTTCGTGGAACTTCACCTTCCTGTAGAAAGAACACAAATATATAGAGAGCATATCCTCATTTAAATATCGCCTCAGTCATACCCAGAGCAATTCGTCCTCAGGCATTGTATCCTCTTCGTCGGCCTCTTCGGGTTCAGCAGCAACAGCACTGACTTCTGCCTGAGGCTTTTCTTCAGCTTCTTCAGACTCAGCCACTTTCTCTTCGCTTTCTTCTGGTGCCTTGACCTCTGGCTCTACAGCTTCTTCGACGGACTTATCCTCTTCTGCCTCCTTTTCTTCTTCCACAGCATGTTCTTCCTCCTTCTGCTCCACACTGGCCGCTTCTTCTACTTCAGGCTCTACTTCAGCTTCAACAGCAGCTTCAGCTTCAGCTTCAACAGCGGCTTCAGCTTCAGCGGCTTCCTCTTGAACAGGCTCGTCCTCAATTGGGAATTCCTCAACGGGACTTGCAGGAGACTCAACATCGAGAATTGGTGCAGCATCAACTGCACGCTTGCTGCGCTTCTTAACTTCCTCCTCTTCGTCATCATCTTCGTGGCTGTCGTCATGCTCATTTGGGATACCATCGCCATCCATATCATTGTCATGCTCATTCAAGATTCCATCACCGTCCATATCGTCATCCTTTTCGTTTACTTTATTGTCTCCATCAATATCATCATCCAAACTATTTGGAACACCATCTCCATCGATATCCATGCTTTGAGGTTCCTCAGAATTGGTTAAACCATCTCCATCAACATCGTGGTCCTCATCATTGTGCACACCATCTCCATCAATGTCACTGTCCTCTGAAAATATGTAATATTCCATATTAGAAAACGTTTTAAAAAATGTGTCATGTCTATTTACCATGATTCAGAGTTCCATCTCCATCAATGTCTTCGTCCTCTGCAGAAGTCGCATTGGAACATTATAAAATATAAAGATACTATAAATATTAATGTTATCAAGAACTTACCATGGTTTGCTTTGCCATCCCCATCCAAATCTTCATCCTTTTCGTTTGGCAAACCATCGCCATCCAAGTCACTGTCCTCTACAGTAATGAAAACATTGTAAGTTAGTTTAATTTTATTTTTAAATATATTGAGTAAGGGATCAATTTCAAATTGAGATAAGTACACAGTATTTTGCTCGGAGAAATGTGGGGACTTTGTACATACCATGGTTCAAAGTACCGTCCCCATCGAGATCATCATCCTCTGCATTAGTGGAACAACCTTGTACAATGTTCAATGTTTGTTGTGAGTTACTCACCATGATTCGCTTTTCCGTCGCCATCCAAATCCTCGTCTTTTTCGTTTGGCAAACCATCGCCATCCAAGTCGTTGTCCTCTGTAAGATAAAACCCAAAACATTAGTTGTATTTAAGATGTGAATTTTATATATGGATATACCTAGATTTGGAATGCCATCGCCATCAATGTCTTTATCCTTTTGATTGGCAATACCATCGCCATCAATATCATTGTCCTTATCATTTGGAACACCATCGCCGTCGATATCCTCATCCTCATCATTTGGAATACCATCGCCATCGATATCATCGTCCTGTTCATTAGGTATGCCATCCCCATCGATATCGTCGTCCTGCTCATTTGGGATGCCATCGCCGTCAATGTCGTCGTCATCCTCATTTGGTATACCATCGCCATCAATGTCGTCATCCTTGTCATTCGGTATTCCATCGCCATCTATATCGTCGTCCTCATCATTTGGTATGCCATCTCCATCAATGTCGTCGTCTTCATCGTCTGGTATGCCGTCGCCGTCAATGTCGTTGTCGCTTTTCGCGTCTTCTGTGGAATCCACATCAGTAATTTCAACAGTTTCTTTTTCATCAAGCCCACCATCATCATCATCGTCATCATCCCTACTAGGCTGATCGGATTGCAATTCTCCAGAACCATCTTTACTCGTGACACCATCTGCAAACCACATAAATTCACATACATTTCTGACATGGCCTGATATGGATCACTTGAGTTCTTACCTGTTTTCAGTTCATTTATAGCCTTTTCAATGTAGGGTCGACATTCTGATTCGCTTGGTCCGACCTCGGCATTGGCAAACCCAACTGCAATCCATGAGATTATTCACAAATTAAATGAAATACTTATTGAGATTGTTTGATAAAACCCTGGAGAGAAGACATTTTTTGACCCTTGTACTTTCTGTTTTGAATGATTTCGAACGATTGTCGCCTCCGTGTTTGATGTCAGCATTGCGAGGTCATTTTATCTTTTCAAACTTGAAATTATTTATTGAATGTACCCACACACACACACACACACATACACACATGGACAACGCATACAGTGAAAGATATATTCGGCAATTTATGAATTTTATTTTTAAAAGATGAGAACTTAGCACACATTCGACTAGTATATGTTTCTGTTTCGGTTTCTGTTTGTGCTAATGTGAATGGATGTATGTATAATATTGTTGGCCGCTCGCCCACTAAATCTTTCTTCTTTTCCATCTTTATTTTTTAAGACTGACTGTTTTGTGACGTGAGTGCATATACCTACAAGTTTGGGAGTACATATTCACATTTACTGTGTCTTTTTTAAAAATGTAAGGTCGTGGTTTAAATGAGTGACAGGCTCGTTTAAGGTCGTTCGCTAATTACTTTCGCAATTGCGGCGACAATTGTGACAGCTCCAAGGCTGCATGGAAAATCAAAACCTCTGAAAGACACCTAACACATTTCGTAAAAGTTGATATCGAATCCAATTGGGGAATTGATCGAAATCTTTTGACTACAGTCGAATTAGTGAAATTCTCGTATCTTAAGTACGTTTCACGATATGCCATGTACCTGTCAGCGGGTCATTCTCTTGATTTATTTCAAATGCGATAGTGTGGGAAGGGAAGCTATTTAAGATATTTCTAATTTCATTCCTATTCGCATAAACAGAATTATTTATACAAATCTATCTCAGGCCTGCCTGCATATTGTGTTTATATTGCTTACAGTCCATCTACTTATATTATACGAGTATTCGTTGATCATTTGCGCCATTTATCATTTTGCAATATTTTGCAAGCCGAAGAAACACACTTAGTCAAACATGCACAAGAGTGCTGAGAAACGGATACAGATACAGATACAGAGGCAGAGACCGAGACAGATACTTGCTCAATACATAAAATAACTTAAAAAGTCTAAATTTAAAAATATTACAAACGATGACAACGAAGAGCGACCAAACTGGCGATCGTTTGCGGCGTTTCAGCGTACAGATTTTCAAAGACAACAGCAACAAATGCAACAACAACAACAACAACAAGACAAAATGAAAATGACCAACTAAAATGATGGTATCTGTATTTGCGTATTTGTATCTGTATTTGTATCATGTCAGGCAACATTTTAGCTAGTATTTTCTAAGTGTCGTCGCTGACGTTTGCACACAGATACACACAGACATGCATACACACAGCCAAACATACGCACAGCTCAGCCAAATATTTTTAAATATATGCTTAGATATACATATTTTTTTCACATTTTCTTGGCTTTTTGTTATAAAAATTGCATAATGTCTAACGTATGCGATTTGATTGAATTGGGAAATCGAGAAAGGGACTGACGATGTATCTGTGTTTGTATTTCAATTTGTATTTTACTTGTATCTGTAACTATATTCGCTTATAAAAAGAGTCCTTTGGAGTGACTTACCATTATTGGAAAAGGCGATTAACGTAAGTCCCAAGAGGAACCAAATTGTTAGCCGCCCCATAATAATCAAATCAACAAAATATCCTTGAGTTTCCCAGTTTGGTTAATACGTTAGCCACGTCATAAATTTTCCTTTTATTCTTTCGAACTTTTCCGTAATTATGAATAATTAGGAAAAATTAATAAATCACTTGCTCGTATTCCGCATATATATCCACAATATATGGGCTCGTTTAAATGCACTGTGTGAAAAGTAGAAATTCAATGGTAAAGATTATTTGATCTACAAAAAAATGCTGCAAAATAGGCTGCATATTAGCAATATACTATAAAAAATACATATTTATATTTAGATATGCATATGTTTATATAAATATAACTAATTAGGCTCGTACAAATTTTGTCACACTTTTTGTGGGTTTTGAATTTTGCACTTTTTCGTTTTGTTCACTTTGCAGCTCGTTTATTAAGTTAATTTTAATTTCTTTATATTTATTGTTTCGCGTTATATTTATTGTTGTTTGTTATTTTTTCTGTTTTTTGCTAGCCGTCTGCAATTTTAACCAACAATCGTCGGCTGGGTAATCCTTTGTGTCCCTTTCGACGATTGTCAGCTAAATAATTTGCTTATTTTTGGCTCGTCGTCTGTGCACGCCGTGTGCGATTCGTTTTTTGAACAAGCACAACGAATTTTGCTATATCTATTTTCTGGCTATCTAAAAAGCCAAAAGAAAAAAGCACAAAGAAATTCTGAAAATGAATGTTGCGTACACGAGTATACGAGACGATCTCTCCCGGTCCAAAACCAATTCGTAACTCAACATGCATATACCATGAATTTACCTTGTGACCGCGAAAATAATTTCATTTTGATATTTTTGTAGAAAAATTTGTCAAAAGCACAAATGCTGAGTAAATTTATCTTTATCTCATTTCTTTGCCGCTCTCTGAGAAACCAAATATTGGGGAAATTTATGTCGAAGCCGGAGAAAGAAGAGTTGAAGACACGGACGAATTGAATTCCCATATATTAGACAGGACTTCGTTCTCTTGATATATTTCATATGGCTAAACCTAAACATATATTATACGACTTATGCTCTTGATGTCCTCAACAGTCTCCAAAGTGTTTTCATTTTGGAACAATGTTTAATTATAGACATAATTCGCTCAAAATCGTACAAGCTGCAGCAGCTCACTCATCTGATTATTTGAGAAATAGAATAAGCAAAATATTGCAATCAGCTTCGTGATGGCGACCATCAAATACACTAGCTGATCAACAATAAGAGAAGCAACCAAAAGATGTTATATCAATATGAGAGAAAGAAATAAGTCTGCTCAAAGTGATATAGGTTCCATATATATATAATTTCAAAGCGAAAGACAAGAGTATACTACTCTCTGTTAGGGTATAAATAGAAAAGAAAGCAGTCACATCCACCCAAATATACGTGTATAGTATGTATGAGCAATAACATACTCGAATGCTGTGAGCTGTACGATTTGTTTCATGTCACAAATGATTTAATTTGATTCTATCGCTCTTTGCCGCTCTCGGGATGTCGCTAGAATTTGCATGTAAAATATGAAAATGAAATTTCATGTTGCATTTATCACCGTTCATTAGCATGGTTGATTGCACCAACAGCTGCCGCATTTGTGCTGTGTGTTGTGCCTCGATTCGAGTCTTGAGAGAAACATGTTGCATAACAATCTGTTTTCATGGAATGTCCTGATGAAACTGCTTTCCATGTGCTCTTCTTAATTGTTTAGTTATATTATATTTTTGTCAAATTGAACGCTCCGTTAAATGCAAAGTTTATGTTATTTAAGTTATTTATTGCTTTCGTCTGGCAAACTAATATCATTTTCTTTATGACACGTCGGCGTTGATAAATAAAACTAGTTGAAAGCTAAGACTATGATATCATTCTAAAATAGATTCCTTAACTAAAGTGTATGTATTAAATATTAAATATGTATTTGGGAAACATTCGATTCGAGTTCCGCTCTAGTGGGCTTCATTGCCATGCTCTTTGTTCTTCATTCGGGTGCAGTAATAACGATCGCTATTCTCAATCCAATCGCAGACGTTCAACACGGTGTGGAAGGCTGTGCCCTCCTTGCACTCAAACTCTACGGGTTTTCCATGAACGCAGCGGAAGTACTGAAAGGAGCAATAGTATTGAGTACAAAGTGTTTGCGGATATGTCTGGTTAGGAGATGAGATACCTTTCTACAGTTTGGATGCGGCACATAGTCACGATTGGTGCAGTCGATCTCGCTGGAATCGAATCCATCCCCAGGCGTGACTGTCTCTTCGGGATCTACAATTTCCTCGGGCTCTTCGGTAACTTTAGGTGCAACGGTTGTCGTTGTCGTTGTTGTGGTCGTCTTCTTCGGCTTCTTGGGCTTCTGCAGATGTGGGAAAGATTGGATGAATTATGAACACTGTCCGCTATATTTATGGGCACACCTTTGTTGTGGATTTCTTGGTGGTGCTCGGCCCAGCTGGCACGGGCGCTGACGTTGGTCTGTTTGGCGTTGACGTTGACGTTGACGTGGGTTTTGGCTTCGGTTTCGGTTTACGCGTCGTCATCGTTGTCACGATGTCACCCTCATCGGGATTGGGAGGCGTCGCCGGAGGCTTTGCCCAGTCGGGCTGTAAATGCAATGCAAACGCTCAATAGATGTCGCCACTCGGGAGCGGAAGAGCAGCTCACTTGGCAACGAGCCCACTTACCCGCGGCGTGGTCTCTCGCGTCGGCTCCGGCACCTGGTAGCCCCTCATGTTGTCGTAGAGTATTTGCATTAGTCCATTCTTGGGTCCGCACAGGCCATGAAAGTCATCCATGTCAATGGCCCATGTCATTGCACCCGCGTAGCCCTTGGCCTTGATGAAGTCCATTTTGATCTGGACCGAAGCTTCGTTCTCATAGCCCACCCACTGGGTATCCTTGTAGGTGTAGGGCACCATTCCAGATTCGTCCCACTCCACGGTCCAGCCCTTGGACTTGTCCATCACCTCTGTGCATATCTCATAGTAGGCCAAGAAGCCGCTGGCATTCGTATAGGGTCCCGGAGCACCACCTCCCGCCTCCTTGTTGATGTAGGTGCCCATGTTGTAGTTCTTATTGGAATTGCTGAGCGTGTAGGTGCGTCCATAGAACGGTATGCCCACCACCAGCTTGTTTGCCGGACAGCCCATCTCCTCCCATAGCGCCAGTCCATCGTTCTACAATTGCAATTCGACAATTAGATGTTCCCCATTCGATGTGCCTCCTTCTCCATCGGCGACATACTCACCACGTTGAGTCGCTCGTAGGCGTATTGATCGTGTTTGCGCTTGTAAAGCGGACTGTGGACGTCCGCGAATCCCGCCCAGTTGCCGCGCAGGTCATAGGTCATCGCGTGGATCGCATCCAACAGTCTGCAAAGGTGTCAGAGTTGAATTAGCGATTCAATCAGTGACTCGGTGACTCGGTTTGTCGCTTACTCGCACAACTCGGGCACATGGTAACCCTCTTGGAGCCTGAACTTGGCCACTGGCACCGCCATGGTTATCTCCCAGCCGCGTCCTTCTCGATCGAAAGCGCGTCTCAGTTCCTGTACAAAATACAGAAACTTATCCTTATCGCCGAAGGAGCCACCGCGATCCGTAGCGCCCGGATATTCCCAGTCGAGATCGAAGCCATCAAATTCATATTTCTTCATGAACTGGACAATGCTGCGTATGAAACTCTGACGATGCTCACGCACAGCCGACATTTTGGAGTACTTGGAACCGCCCTCAGCCCAGCCGCCGACGGCAATTTGTAGCTTGAGATTGGGATGAGTTTGACGCAGCTGCGTAAATTTGCGGAAGCCATCCTGTTCCACATCGAGCTCGGGATCAATGACTAGGACATCCCAGCTCTTGTCATCGACACCAATGAAGGAGTAAACGAGATGCGTGCACAAATCAGCAGGCACATCCTCCAGTCCATATCTTCCAATGCCAGGACGATACACTGCCCAATTGCTGAAATAGCAGACGATGCGCGCTGGCTGATCGCTGGCAAGGATCGGAGCTGGCCAGCAGCTAAGCACGCCCAGCACCAGCAACTGCAACAGCAGCATGTAACGACATTGATGATGCACTGGGAGCAGAACAAAGCATTGACAGTTAATACAAACTCATCAGATTCTCGGATTCTCGGATTCTCGGATTCTCTGGAAGGTTGCTACGTTGTGACGACTTGTTTTTATTTTCAAGATCCACGTGACTCGCATACATAAGTGTTGATATATTGCGTACATGACGAAACCTTTGAATGCACTTGCCACTGCCACCTGGTAATGGGAATGGAAATCGGTCTCCGTCTCCGTCTCCGTCTTCGTCTCTTGATTAATTTTGGGTGTGCTAAGGTTATGTGTCCATAATGCTGACGACTTGAGCTCGAGTTCGAGCTCGAATTCGAATAACGAATTCGATAACGAGTTCATTAACCGTTTTTCGCTTAGATCGAGACTCTTATTTAATATGCACGGCCAGGCTTACCCATTTCTTAATGCTTCCCACTCGGCTTGGAGTTGGATGACAGCGACGATGTTGTCCGACGCACGTTTGGCGACAAATGACAGTCAGAGTCTCGGCAAGCGTTGCTTTTATAGTGGGAGGTGGCGATGGCTTTCGTTGGTGGAGGTCCGGTTCTTGGAGCACGCCTTTGTTCCTGTCCAAAGTGCGTGAGAGGAGCGAAGTGAAGCGATGGCATTGCAAAAGATCTTTTTGTTTTGATACTTGCTGCTGTTCTCAATTCCAGATCTCTCGACTTTCTTTCGTTACTTTTCTGTATACGTTATCTGCATCTCATTCGCATTCGCATTCGCATTACTTGTTGTTCTTGTTTTATTCTTATTTCTTGTCATTTGACTTTGTTTTGCTTCGTTTCGTTTCGTTTGCTTTTAGCTTTATGTTCTGCCCACAAAAGCGATTTTGTTTATGTTCTAAAATAACCATACATAACCAGTTTAGGGTTACACTTCCGCTGCTCATCCTGGCATTAAAGTGCGTAAGGCATGCAGATCCAGACCTAGACTTAGACACAGACCCAGACCCAGACCCAGACCCAGCTGAGGCGAAGGGTTCGTTGGCCTCTCGTAATGGACACATTACATGGACTTGGCCAAAAGGAGTAGAGTTAAATTTACGACTTTAATGCAGTTTATAAACATTAAGTTGAGGCTTAGAACTAATCAGCCAATGCGTATATCAATGCCCAGAGTGGGGTCTTCTGTGGTACTAGTGGTGGTTGTTCCTGTTGTTGTCGTTGTTGTTGAAGGCGCTGTCGTTGTTGTTGTTGCTTCTACTAAAGACGGCATCGTTGTGCTGCTTAAATTGTTGTTATGCTCATTGGGTAATTCTTCCGAACTCTGGCTGCTGTCTACGAATGAATAGATACTTTATACTTGACTTTTTACTCGACGTTATTCAGGTCTACATACCTTCACTGGAGTTATCCGGTAGTGGACCAAAGAAAAAGCCAGGATGTGGTGGTGGAACTGGATACCCAAAGTCGGGTTCACCATGTCCATGCCAGTGTCCATGGCCATGTCCATGCCCATGCCCATGCCCATGCCTGTGTCCACGTCCATGCCAGTGTCCATGTTCCATGTCCATGACCATGACCATAACCATGCTCATGACCAAACTTATGGCCACGCGCACCTCTATAATGATGTCCCCAAAGGCCTCTGTGACCGCCCCAGTGACTTCTGTAATCCGAATCCTCTTCATCATGACGGCGCTGGCGACTAAGTGGAGCTAGCTCTTCCGACATTGCGGGTGCTGATTCATCAGCGAATAAATGCTGAGAGGTGTAAGCTCTGCAATGGAGAAAGAAAACATTTAACATGAAGTCGGAGCTGCAGATTCTGGATACTGACGCATTCTCTATCGAGGGAGCAGCAAACAGCAGCAGCTCCTGAAGACTTAACACAGCCAGCAGCGTCAGCTGTGTGAAATACGCAAATGCAACAAATGTTGTTAGTGTTATCAAGTAAATAAAATAAAGGAAGAACGCACAATAGTTACGGTGCTGGGGACAGACATTGTCTTCCCTGAGAGTTGTTCTTTTCAGCTTAAATTGTACTTCGCACTCCGAACTGATGTTTTCAACTGAAGCTTCCGAGTCACTTCATTCCTCGCAATTAATGCGTCGACAACTTGATGGTTGTTGGGTTTTTTCTATCTGTTTCACGCTCACTGAGAGTTTGAGTTGCTTATATGCGCATCAACAGCAGCAGCAGCATCGACAGCAGCAGCAGCATCCACAGCAGCAACACAATCAAAAAAAAACAAAGTGTTTCGATAAGCCAATCAGGTTTGATGTTATTTCAGGTTTTTGACATGTATGTATAATCCATATTTAGTATATAGATATTGATATATATGTATTGTCATTTAATAATCACTTTATGTATAATAATTGACTTTAATTTAGGGGCAGAGACTCACTCTCGTTTAGCTGAACGCTTATTGCTAGCTTATACCGCAAATGTTTGCTCAATTTTCTAACAGTTTAGAACCTGCACGGGTCGAGTCATCAACAATTATTAATTTTCGATTCAAATGTAGGTGAGTTATATTTTTATCTGTTCTGTGTTCTGTGTTCTCCATGGTCACGATTATGCTAATATGATATAACAATTTGATAACGCAGCTTTAGAAAGTTGTCAAATGTTCCACATTTTAGCCAGATTGATGGCACTGCCCACCTCCCTCTCCCCACACCTGGCCCCTTATAAAACGCCTACACACAGAAATTTTGCATCGTTTTTTTTTTGGCCCGTGTGTCGATTGTATATCATGTTGTGTTTTACATATATTTATTCGGATTCTGCTCCGAATTGCTTTGTTGGTTTGTCACAACGTTGTTGTTATTGTTGTTGGTATTGCTGTTTTTGCTGTTGTTGCTGTTGGGAACTGGTTGCCTGGCGCACGTATTAGCACGCCAGCCTTTTGTATTCATTGTGATTCATGCGGGGCCGCCACTTATTTGAATAGACTCAGCATTGATCTTGAATTTCGCTGCCAATTGACGCACAATTCTCATAACTGAGGTCCAGGGTAAACACATTGTATCGCGTGGTTGCCACTGTGTCTTCCTGTTCCGCGGGCGGTACCGACAACCGACAACCGCCAACCGACAACCGCCAACCGACAACCGCTAACCGACAATCGACAACCTTCAGCCGTAACTGGCCGCATTAAGTAAACAAAATAAATAAAACGCTGGTCTGGATTTGAATTTTCAACTATATTCTTTATTGATAACATTTATCTCGTCTTTTCGCAGTTTTCATTTTGCTTAAACATTTTTCATATTATGTCATAAATATGTATAGTGTACGTATGTATGTATTTATGCAATAAATATTGTGTCTCTAATGTTTTGCGATATTTTTGTAGAGTATTCGCAGCTCAGTGCAATTTATACTCTGATATAAGCCTGATACTCATAGATAATCTGGCCAGAACTAGCATATAAAATGACTTGGCTGAACTAAGGACAAAAATTGTAAGCATCATTTACATATGTATACATATAGCACCGCGAAATGTATAAATTATTTGTGTGATATAATAAGAGTACTCGTAATAATATGTAATTATAAAATATTCTCGCGATTAATGAATCAATCGCAAATGAAGTAATAAACTTAGCAATAAATAAAACTTAAAGCTCGTAACAAATAAAATCTAATAACTTGACATCAACTTAAAATACAATTTGTACAATTTGCTTGTATTTTCTTTTGTTTTTTGTTTTGTTTTCTATATAAACATATTCATATATATATTTAACAATTTATCGTTGTTTTCGTGTTTACATTATGCATATTTACGATATTCCAATTTGTATAATTATATTGTGATTTTCAATAACTTTAAAAGTTATACAGACATTAACTGTGAATTGCATAGTTAAGATCATTAATTTAGCATTGTTTAAGAACACTCTTGAATATTTTTCGTAATTGTGTATAGTTGCATTCTATCCAACTCATTCTATCCTCCTTCACTCTATCTCTGTTTCATTAATTGCCTGGTTAATTGACCTACATTTAAATAATTGTGTATATAATTATTTTTGTTGTATTTGTTTACATAGGTATGTTTGTGTATATATTTAGCATATCGCATGAGTAATTTAAAATTAATATATGCATGTATGTACTTCACATTAATATACTTCTTCTTTTAATACAATTTTATTATATTAAGTTTTAAATTGCATGTAATAGGTACATTTGAAATATTGCCAATGGCCGAATCGCCTTAAGAGTGCGTCATAGAAATGCTGTGTTAGTTGAGCTGTCCTTCAAATAGGACTTGACTGACTTTAGATGATGTTAGATGTTCCTAACTACCATTTGGTGACTTTTATTGTTAATTTTCTTTTGCAGTTTGTATTTTTGTTACTTTTGATTTGTAGTTTTGATGGCTTTTTATAAGCTTAAAAATTGTATTCTATCAAATGCAATAATTGGCATCAAAATTCTTGTCATTAAGTGTTGCGTTGTTCTTTCTATCGGATGGTGTTCAAAAAGGGGACAAATGCGCTACTCCTCAAAAGTCTGTTGTAAAAGTCTTTAAAGTTATTGTTTTAGTTACCAAGACATATTTAAGATGGCTTTTCTTTTATTCTCTGTTTATGTTTGTTTTAATATTAATAATTGAAAGAGCTCGCACAGGAACGTGTACACTTTAACTATATAGTACAGCAAATATTGATGTCGAAGTGAGAGATACATATATGTATGTATCATATATTTCATATAGATATACGTGTGTATATATAGCGATATGGATGCTAATATACTAAGCGACGACAGTCAATAAACTGTTAGCTACACTTTAAGAGAACGTTGCTTCAACATTTAATGTAATTATCATCGTTTGAATTGATTAATAACACGCTTATTGATATGTTGCATCTTTTTCATAAACATGAATGTATGTATGTGTGAGAGTGTGTATATATTTAATATAGGCATATACGAGTATATAGGAGTATGTATGCATATGCAATATACATTAACAGTTGTTCTTTCGCTCCTAAAAAATTCGTTAATTCTTCTAAACTTCAATCTTGATTTGATATTGTTTCTTTTGAAAAATTTGATGTAGATTTACTTCAGTCACTTAACAATTGATATTAATTTCCATTTAAATTTTTAGCAAAGTTTTTGGTTTGATTTCGAAGATAAATGCAGCTGTTATTGTGCTAAATTTAAATCGCTTTTAATCGGAGTTTTATCGTAAATCGTAGGCGCTTGGCTTGGCGCTTAGCTATAAAAATTATCGCGCTGTTGGTATAACGGCAGTGGATCGTTAGGTGACTCCGAGCGTCTCTCCTCATCGCTGCTTTGGTTTGATGAGCCGTTGGCCGTCTTCGACATGGCTTTCTCTGTGGGTTAACACAAAAATACAAATATGAAATTAGCTAAGATTCTTGCTAAAATGCAGGCCAAAACCATCCCAAGCGTGCTGTAAATGTTGGAGGTAAAAGTTCATAGGAAACCTTGGTATATGAGTTAATTGTAATTATAAATAAATTGACATATACATAAACTATGTATGCATGTTTGTTTGTGTATGTATGTTGTTAATTATAGTTGTATCTTTGTATCTTTGTTTTTTTATACTTACTCGTCTTTTGAGCGATTCTGCGCATTACTGACTGTTTTTATTGCATTTCACGCAGATATGTGCATTAATTTAAATAGACATTGGACATTGGCGAATTTAGAAATGGTTTACCATAAATATCTTTAACTATCTAATAGTTAAAATAAATCATTTTAAAAATTATCTATCTGCCAATAAGCCTCGTCCGCTCAATGTCTTTCCGCTTTTCCGTTGCCAATGGAATTGCACAATTTGGTGCTTTTTAGATACATTTTTGTGCCTCAAACGATTCAATAATCTAGTAGGTGTGTGTGTGTGTGTGTGTTTGTTATTGTTATTCGGGTGTTGCAATTATGTTATTATTATAAGCACGTGCGCTTTATTATTTTGCCGATTCAAAGCTAATAACTAAGCAGATTTATTTGGATTTGATTGCTTAATAATACAATAAATAGTATGTACAAAACTACAAGTCATAAGTATGCATTATTTTAAGTATTGATATTAAATGAAAATTTGTACAAACCTTGACTTACGCATTTGTATTACTGTTGTTTAACTTGTGCTTGTTGTTGTAGTTGTTCTGGTTGTTGTTGTTGTTGTTGTAGTAGTAGTTGTTGCAATTGCGTTGATGTTTTTGTTTTTGTTGTCGTTTAGTATTTTGTGATTGCATTGAATTGATTTAAGTGAGAGCTTAACATGCGGTAATCTCAACGTCACGTGATTTCTTTCAGTGCTGTTGTTGTTGTAACTAGTTTATGTTATTGTGGTGGTATGTTGTATGCAGTTGTTGTAGTTGTTGTTGTTGTTGTGGTTTGTTGTGGTTGCTCATATTATGTATTGTTAAGTGTAGCATTTGCACGTAAATTTCAATTACACATCATACTCGAACCTCGTGTACCTTTTTTGCTTTGGACACTCGTCCATTCTCAACTCAAAGTGAACAAATGGAATGCAAATCAAGTAACACAAAGTGTGAACAAAAACATAAACAACACGACAAGCTAAGATTGAGTTAGTTTTGACTAGAGGGATTGCCTAAAAGTATGCAAAAATAAAATAAAAAATAATAAATATAAAATATATCATAATAAAACAAATAATAATATAAAAATATTAAATAAATTAAAAATATTATTACAAATAAGTAATCTTGGAATCTGTACAACAATTCAGAAAGTCACCCACAAATGAAACTTTTAACACGCTGCGTATGCGTAATATCATGTTGTTGAATGAATTGATAAATAAGAACTCCCCGAGTCGAAACCTTAATATGAAATATTTAAGGTAAAGTATATTAAATACATAAACATGAGGAATGTATGTATGCATGATGGGGCTATGCGGGCTTCAAGTATTTATGTATGTATGTTTTGTGACTGTTTGGCATACGTGTGAATGAGTGGAATGAGTGTTTGAGTGGATTATGTGAATACGAACGCCTCTGATGAACTCAGCAATGAGGTGAGTATGATCGGGGGATTTAGAATAAAGGGCATAACACTTAAGACAAGATGATATGCATATGATAAGTATTCATTAATCGTCTAGAAAATTAGAAAGAGTTGAGAGAAGATATAAGTATAGATTAGAAGAGCATAGAGACAGTTTTGAATTGGGGTCAAATGTGATATGGGTTCGCTGACATGATTAGATTACACTTAGATCTAGAGAATTACTTATTATGTATTTTGTATTCAATTTGGAGAACATATTTATTAGTAAGAACAAAAACATTGAACGAAAATTAAACTTGCAAGCTATCGCATACATCCGAATACTTATACAAAGAATTCTTTGTGAACATCGATTGGAACTCAACTCAAATGATTAAATGGTAACACGAACTTGCGATCAGCTACTTAATAAGCTATTTACGTACCGGCGACAATCTTGCTGACTTGCATGACTTGTTGGGCCAAGATTTGATTGAGTTGCAGCAAATGCTCCCGTTGCTTCTTCTCCGCGGTGATCTTGCTAGCTGGAAGGGTCTCGTTCTCCTGAAGGGAATTCAAACAGTTAACACAGGTAAATGAATAGGTGTAAATACGTTGTCTTACATTGCTGCTTATGGGTGCTTCAGCCAGCATCTTTTTAATGGATTCAACCTTCTCCTGACGACGCTTCTTCTCCTCGGGCGACAGTTCGGGCGTCTGTTCGGTACAGTTATAAATTTAATAACACATTTACAGTAACAATAAAACTTATAGTTGTTTGACTTACTGTTTCTGGTATGTAACGCTCGGGAATGACAATTTTGTTGGGTGCCAATAGCAAATTATCTATGGTATTCTCGGAGATCTTCTCCCCCCTGGCCGAGAGCAGAGCGAACCACGTCGGGCGCATTTATGCGAGGACGCAACGCCACCTCCATGTCCAGATCATCGCGAGCTCGCCAGTTAGTGTTCTGCAAAGATAAAACTGCTGGTAAAAGTCATGCATTTGCTGTTGGAAAATGGATTTACATTGCGATTCATGTCATTCTCGGCCTGCATCTTCTCCATGGCCTTCTGGTTGACATTGTTGGGTGCCGTGTAGTGGCGTCTCTTCTCTCGCGGCACAGCACGTCGATGCTTGTGTGGTGGTGGCACTCGTTCCACAATCTTTTCGGTATCCTCCGATGCTGATCCAGCGGACATTTCGTTGATGATTTGCCTGGCTGCAACGCTTTGGAACACAGGCTCCGGACTGATGTCAGTTAAGCTCTTGTTCAGACTCTGCAAGGATTCAGTTTTGGTGCGCAGTGCGACCCGAGCACTGTCCCTGCCAGGATGCGCCTGTTGCTGCAGTTGCTTGGCAAAGTAGGCATTTGCCAGGGGATTCAGGTGATCCTTCTGCTGCTGCTGCTGTTGCTGCTGCTGCTGATGATGATGATGATGACCATTGCTCTGCGGTGCTGGCGGTGGTGGCGCCTGATGCTCATAGTTGCTATTCCGATCGTAGTCGTTGCCTCCATTGAAATGATGACCATTCTGCTTACCATTCATGTGCCTGCTGTGTCTAAGCCTCGGCGGATCGTTGTAGTTACGCGGCAGAGATTTGGACCTGTTGTGGTGTCCATTGGTCATCTGCTCGTCCACGCTATGCGAATAGTGCTGCTGTTGAGCGTAGTGCTCCTCTTCCATCACCTGGTCCAGATTCTGGGTAGAGTTACTCAACCCCCGCTCGCTGCGATCCCGATGACGACGTTCCGACTCGCGCTTCACAATGCGCACCGTCTTGATCTCCTGTTTCTCCAGATTGCTCAGATTGGCAAAGGGATTGCTGTCGAGGAAGCCATCGCTATCCACACCGCTCATCTCCAGCGCATCGCTGCTGCCATTGTAACGGTTATAGTCGCTCAGCTTGCCAGAGCTGTTGGTGTCCACATAAAGTGGAGTGGACAGGTTCAAGGTCGAGTCATTGAGATGCTGCTGACTGCCGCTGTGCAGCATGTTGTCATCCAAGTCCGTCTCCGTCCAGCTGGTCGAGTTACTGCGTTTCTTCAGGCTACCATTTGTGGAGGTGGCACCTCCGTTGACCGCTGTCAATTCCTTGTTGCCAATTTCCTGATACAAGCGCGTCGAGTTCTCCGTCAATTGTCGCACCGCCGAGCTGAGCTCATGTCGCTGACGCTGCATGTCCCCGACCAGAGATTGGACGCGTTCCAGCTCAGACTGTAGCACAGCTGCCGACTGATTGCCATTTACCTGGGAGGAATCAGTGCTGGCCTCATTGTTACGTGTCGCCTGCACCTTCTGGCGGAGCGTGAGCAGCTCCTGCTCCAGACGCGCATTTCCTGCGACAGTCTGCTCCAGTTTCTGTAAGGAAAGAATCGATAATTGGCTTAGATATGTGTCCCACATTTCGGTTTTGGAACATGCGGCACCTGCAACACCTGCAGCAGTTGCAATTGATAGGTGAACCGTAAAAGCCTTTTGCATTTTGCATATGCTCTGAGGTTGCTTCAACTCATAAATCACCGATGTTAATGAGAACCAAATTGGATCAGATTCGATTTGCAAATGGAACTCAGCAGAAGTTAGTGACATTGTAGATTGTGGTTGGATTGAATTGGTTGTTTCTCATTAGTTACAAAAGCGACATGCGAAGCTCAAAGCAGACCAGATATCTGGCACACAGAGTATGGCTAATAATATGCAAAAAACTTCTACTAGGCACCTGAGCTACCTTTGAGTTCTCGGCCAGCAGTTGATGAACCCGTGATAGCTCCCGTTCCAGGATATGTTGCTGTTTCTTGGCCGCCTCCAATGCCATGGGCGTGGCATTGCTGTCATGAATACGTGCCCGTAATCCACCCAAAGCACGTTCCAGATCCTCCTTGTCACGCTGCAGACTCTGCAGAATGCCAGACTCCTCCTGCAGCAGCTGATCCAGCTGATACAGCTCACGTACCTTGGCCTGAACGCAAAACAGGAATGAAAAGCATAACGATATGGAAGTTGTGAATGTTACGGAAGTTACCTGTAATTCCGCCTGATTGGGACTGAGGCGATCCCATTGCTTTTGTTCCTCCTGCAACATTTGACGCTCCTGCATGCGCTGATTGAACTCCATGCGATCCAAAGTCGCGGGCTGTGCTCGGCCATTGGCATCGTTGCGATAGAGGGAGCCCAACTTAACCATATTGTCCACCAAATTGACCAGCGGCTTGCTCTTCTCATACTGACGCTCCAAGTCCAGCAAATGCTGCTTCAGATAATCCAGACGTTGAATGCTCTCCGCACGTGTCAAACCCTCCGCGCCACGTAGGCGATTCTAAGTTTAAAACACATACACAAAGTTGTTAGCTAAAACTAAGCGAATTGTCAGTGGAATAACATTCATTCTGTTAAGGATTTCAGGATTAGTTTAGACACGAAACCAACACCAGCGGAGACTTAGGCAATAACCAGCACCGATTTACAATTGTTAACAACCTGCACATTGTGAATGTCGCTGCAACATTGCTCGATGGCACGTGCCGTGTGACTGCTCTGCCTTCGCAATTGGATCAGGAGCAGGACGAGTTCCTCGTGTGTGCGACTCAATAAATCGCCAGCGGATACATCCAGGTTCTGTAGTGTTGTTAAGCAATCAATCAATGTGTTGGGCAATGGTTACCGGTGGTTACCGGAATAGCAAGATTGCAAGCACTTTCACTTTGGTCAACTTGCCCTAGAATAGATTGTTTTAATATTCATCAATTGCCCCCCAACTTACCCTTATTTGAGAGCTCGTCTCACGCTCCAACATATCGATTTCAGCTCGACTTCCCGCTCGTCTCATGCCAAACTGCATTTGCTGTTGCTGCTGCTGTTGTTGTAGCTGCTGTGGCGTCGATGTCGCCATGCCAATTGACTTTCCATACATGCCACGGTCCGTTAACATTGTCGCCTTGGCGTATTTGGTTTCCTGTGCATTGCCATAATAGGGATCATAATGGGCAAACGCTGACTCATGTTGATGTGCATCTGAGGGATCCGGTTTAACCGTGAGATTGCCCTTGGGCAAGTTGTTCACATTACGCACCGATATCGACGCTGAAATGGTGGAGAATGGTTTAGTAATGAGAGCCATCTCAAGGCTGCAGGCTGAGGACATGTAATTATAATGCGTGCGCGAAATAAGTAGAAAAGCATTAAGAAATAGTTGTACAGCCTCTTTTTATGTTCATTTTCTCTTCTCTCCTCTCCACTCTTTGCTGCTCTGCAATTGGTCTTAGCTGTCGGAAAAATGTACACTACAAAGTGAAAGCGTCTAAGGATTTGCACAATTGCCGCAGGACGAGTCGATTTGAATGCCCGCAAAAGTATGCTACAATTTTGTAGTCAAGTATACAACAGTTATACAAATATGCAAGTGTGTGTGTGTGTGTGTGTGTGAGAAAATGAGTGAGTGAATTATATGGGTATGTGTATTTACAAGCGCATTAATAATTACATAAAAGTAGGATAAGTGATTGATATAAACAAAAATTGCTTACCATTTAGTTAACTAAACAAAACATCACAACATTAAGACAACAACAATAACAAATAACAAATAACAAACAAAAACAAGTTATGAACAATGCACTCTCTCTGTTTCCCTCTTTCCCCTTTATATCACTTTCTCTATTTATGCCATACAATACTACAAACATATAAAATTGCACATTTAAATAAAATATGACTCAATGACATAAAAGAAATGTTGCATATTTCTGCTGGTTAATTGTGCATATGTGCGATATCTCTCCCTTTCTCTGTCACTTTCTCTCTGCCTTTCTCTGTCTCTTCCCATGCTGGTGCTTCAGTTGTTCCTTGTGCTCTGCATTTGGGCAACGTTCACAATGGGATTACCATTGGCATTAGCATCATTGCTGCCATTCAGCTGCTGAATTATGGAGCGCACATTGCTGGTCAGTGGCAACATTGGACCACTCGATGTGGGGGTTCTTGTCATGGTCACGGCAGTGGCTGTGGCTGTGACTGTGACTGTAGTTGGGGTTGAGGCCGTGACTGTGACTGTGGGAGTAGCGGGTGCTTCAACATTATTGTTGCTCTTCATCAGGCCACTCGACATGGCATCCCATTGCCGTATGTTTTCGCGATCCAACTCGTTGGACTTGTGCGATAAATTTGAGCCAGTTTCCTCGCGCAGCACTTCGTACAGATCTGTGTCGTTTTGGGCCTGGCTAATTGTCGAACTATTGGCCAGCAGTTGTACGTAGACATCATGCTCATCGCTGGACGGTGAAGACGTTGGCGATGTCGGGGATGACAGGAGATCACTGAGACGCGGCTTCAGACAGTCATTCACATAGGTCACATCACGACTAAGCTTCGTCTTGGTAGCATGGCTGCTGGGTGTGGTGATTGGGGCTGGTGTGGGTATCGGTATCGGGATCGGGATCGGTGTTGTTATTGTTATTGGTGGTGCTGCCACGACAATGCGATCAAGATCATCCAGGGATCGCGCATGACGCTGCGAGACGCGACGCAGACTTTCGCGCCACAACGCATCCTCCTCCCAGAGCAGCTCTCCACCTAGAACTGAGAGTTGATTGGCGTTATTGCATGGATTTGTTGCAGTTGCAGCTGCTGCTCCAGCTGCCGTTCTCTTGTCGACATGATCGACATCATCATCATAGACGTCACCAACACCACCATCTTCATCTTCCAACAGGCTACCACCGGTCAGTTTACTAACGACATTTGTGTTTTTAGTAGTTGTAAGATATGAATGTGATTGGTTTAGTGAATGACTCCCATCACCGCCGATCTCTGGCGGCATCTGCTCCAACGCATCGAGTTGTCTGCTGTTGTTGTGGCTACTGTTGCTGTTGTTGTTCAGCTTGACCTGCTGACCAACCTTGAGATTCTTGCTGCAACTGTAGCTCAGCTTCTCATTGTTGGCCTTTACGCTGTACAGATTCTTGCTATCGATGCTCTGATCCTTGTCCACCAGCGCATCCATGTTGAACTGCATCCGATCGATGGGATTGTGTATATGCGCAATGTTCAAGCCGTGCGCATGAATGTCACGCTGATTGTTCAGTGGTGGTGCCGGCAACTCCGAGTAGTAATAAGGCGCTGACTGAGTGGAGATGTTGCTGTTATTCCGACTGTGCAGGGGGGTGAGGCAGGCTGCACCCTCTGCCACACTGCCCAGCTGCTGAATGGAGTCCGTCGAGGACAGGAAGTGTATATTGCCGTAGAAGTGCTGCTCATTCTCGTCAGCATTGCGAAAGGTCTTTGGTGGCTTGATGAGATTCGTGTGTAAATTGACGCCAGCAACGGCATTCGCATCGCTTAGGAGGTGTGGTCTGGTGGGCGTGGCATGTGCTGCATGTGTGGCATGTGTGGCATGTGTTGCATGCTGAAAGGGACGCAAATCACCGCCTTGCAAATGACTGAGATACGTGTCGAGCTCATGACTACTCAGAGTCTCCTCAAAGTGCTCGCTCATCGATTCAATCTCACTAATGGACTCCTGGGAGAGCGGACGACGCGAACGCTGTCTCTCCAACTCCGAGTCGGAGCGCTGACGAAACTCCACGGATTCGCTTTCACTGCTGTCGCCCACCGACCGCATTGGCAGTGAGTTGTTGCTGGGACAACGTGCCGGAGACGGACGCTGTTGCAACTTGCGATGCAGCTCCAGGTCAGAGGAGGTGCGCGAGGAGCTCTTGTCAGTCTGACAGCTGTAGTTAGAGTCCGACAAGGTGCGCGCATGTTGCTGCTGCAGCAGCGCCAGGCCAGGGTTGCCAGCTGCCGCGGCCAGAGCTGTCGCACGTCGATGCTGCTGCTCTGGAGTGCCACGTGTCTTGGCAAAGTGATCGGGCAGCGAGAGGCGACTGCTCTTCAGAGTAGTGCACGGTTCCATTTTGGGCATATCGAGCGACGTGTTGCTGGCGTGCATCTTGGGCAATTGCTCGTAGGACACATGCACTTTGCTGCCACTGCTATCACGTCTCTTGACGGTGTCGTAGTGCTCCGAGGAGAATATCTCCTCCGTCTTCAGTTCCTCCATGGGCGGCGGAGAGTCGGGTATCGGCGGTGGTGGCAATATCTCACTGTCCGAGCTCTCCGCATAGTTGTTAAGCGGCGTCGAGGCACCCAGGTAATATGAAGCGGGTCTGAATGTATCCGAGAGACTGAAACGGGTGCGGGAGCGAAGTCTTTTGGCCTCCAGCTGCTGCTTGCTGCTCTCATCATCCGCATCGGAGCTGTCACTGGCCAGTGCACTTTTCGCTGGCTTAAGGATATCCGGCATGTCCTTGCCCTGACGTTTCTTTGACTTCTTCTTAAGCGTCTCCGTGCCGCTCTTTTTGCTCTTCTTCAGCGTGGAGCGACCCGAGGAGCAGTGCGCCTCCTCGGCGACTGCTGCGGCGGCGGTGGCGGTGGCAACGGCAGCTTTCACGCCCGCCAGTTCCATGTAGAGTGGCTCCACATTGTTCACTTTGAGGCTGGAGCTGGAGGTGGTGCAGCCGCTTGTCACGTTGCTGGATATGCACATAATTTCGTAGTTGCTTCTGTTGTCGTCGTTGTCATTGAGGCCTTTGGTCATCTCCACATAATGGTTCTCCTCCTCCGTGTAGCTCTCGTGGGTGGCAACCAGACATAATGTGCCCGGCTGTCCCAGCTCTAGCTTCTTGGGTGTCATGGGCAGGTAATGACTCTCATCCAACTGCTGATCTGTGGGAGTAATAGGCTCATTCACATACAGCTGTTGCAGCTCCTTGTCACTGGGCAAATTAACAACGGGGCTGACAGATTTAGCCAGACATACTTGCTCCTCCTGCTCCACTTTATGCTCATCATCAACTTCATTATCATCGTCGTCCTGGGCCAAAGCCTCATCAATGTCATCATCTGTATATTCCTCACAGGCGGTGCTCTCGTCCTCGTCCTCGTCGTCGTCGTCGTCTTCATCATCATCTTCAACTTCTGCTTTCGCTTGTTTGGTTGCAGTTTCATCTTCCATGGACTCGCCCAGGACAGGCTTTGATTCCGCCGTGGGTGTCAAATCCTCCTCTGACTGCTGCTGCTGTTGCTGCTGCTCCTTGTAAAGTTTCAGCTGCATCAACATGGGTGTCTCCTCAGCATTGTTAATCGCCCCACTTCCCTGTGGCCCCCCCTTGGAATACTCAATATTCTCGTAGTTGCTGCTGCTGACCAGCTTGTTGCTGTAGACTGGAACATAGTCTGCATTCTGCGGTGATTTGGGTGCTTTTTTCTTTGGCAGAATGGGAACGGGCTGCTCCATTTCATGGTCTTTCAGGCCCTCTTCCCGTTTGCTTGTTGATACTGGCAAATGGAGCTTCAGTTTGGGCTTCACATGTCGTTCACTTGCCCCCTGTTCTGTGGCAACATTGGCCGGTTTTGGTTGCACCTGAATAATGGGCGTTCTGCTTGCCTCATGCACTTTGAGAATCGGCTTTAACTGAAAATTGTGGCTACTGTAAACTGTGGATGTTGCTGTTGTTGTTGCTGTCTGCCTCATTGGAGGCGCCTCTTGATGCTTTTGCTTTGGCGTTGAAATTGCGCTTACGTTGCTTAAACTTGATGTTGTTGTTGTTGTCGTTGTTGTTGTTGTTGTATTTGCTATTGCTATTGTTGATGTTGGTGTTGTGTTTTGTGTGTTTGTTGTTGCTGTTGTTGTTGACCTTCCTGCCGTCACACTTATGTTATCATCCACAGGCCCAGCTGCGCTCTGTGCATCTTCTTTTATTTCAACATTTACAAAATTTACATCTTTTTTAATTTGTGTAAAACAATTAAAAACGCATACACAAAAATGAAAAAGAAAGAAATATAAAATATTTTTTTGTTCTGTTTTTTTTTTTTGATTTTTTGTATTAAATTTAATGTCGATATGCATTAAAATCAATCAAATGGGTTTGTTGTTGTGACCAAGTTTTTAGCCCATGAATTGAGGTTGAGTTTCTGGTTTTAGTGCGAAATGTACAGCGGCTTTTAGTAGACGAAACACCAAGCACCCGTTTTTGCCATGATTGAAATGTAAGATAACAAACATAAACCAACTACTCAAAGAAATTACTTTCAAAACTATTACACCATTTGACAGAGAAAGATAGCGAGAGAACACGCCAGATGTTTAAAGTACAACAAAATCAAACCAACACTTTCAAAGTCTTCAGTATTAATTTAAAATGTAATTTTACTCAACTCGCGACTTTTTTCCTCTGCTATTGCCTTCCATTAGGCTATAAATGCAGAGAGAGAGAGGGCGAGGGACAGAGATAGAGGGAGAGAGAGAGTAAGAGCAACAACGTTGGGATTTATTTATTTATTCTGTTTGATTTAATTGTCATTTACAAAATATTTAAGAGGCCTGTTGCATTCTCGAATTCGCATTGTGTGTGCGCACGGCAGGAAGGTTTTTGTTTTATTGATTGCATATACATACATACATACATTCAGTATGTATACAGGACATACATATATTTAATGTTTTTGCTGTTGCATTGCATTCACAGCAAATTGCATTTCGCCTTTGAATTCTTGTATAGTAAATATTAATAAAAACGTTAACAAGGATTCAAACGAGAATATTCAACGATTTAACGCATTGTTAATAAGGCAAGGGGTAAGTTATGTTAGGGGTTGTGTGTTAATAGATTGCATATTGTTTTAAAATTGTTACTTAGAACTATCTACAATTTCTTAAAGCTCAACAGTTGATACGTGTTACAGTTAACATAGTTGGTAGCTGCATCAGAGGCATTTAAATAGATACAAGCTCAACTACAGCTACAGGACCGAAAGAAACTAAAGACTAAAGTCAAATGATGGCAGCAAAGCTAAAGAGCTAACAAAAGAGTAAAAGTATTAAGTAGAGCACAACAGAGGCAAACTGCAATGTGAGATGGATACAGGTACAGAGCGAAAGATAGATAGAGACAGATAGAAAGATAGAGAAAAACAGAGTCAGAGTCAGAGACAGAGAAAGAGATAGAGTCGATAGCTCAAAGACTTAAAGCAAAGCAAAATGAGGAACATGTGCATTAATGGAGAGGGAGTCGAGTACTTACCCTCATCATCCGACGAATAATTGTTGTATCCTCCGCCTCCCCCAGGACCGACATTGGCCTGAGTTTCCGATCTGGAACGTTGTATGCCCGAGGTGCTGGGACTGGATGTGGCAGCTGTTGCAGCGACTGTTGTTGCCCCATTGCCTACTAGTCCCGTTTTGCCGGCATGTGGCGCATATCGCGTGCCACTTGCCACAGCCGTGGAGGCAAGCAGAATGTTCGGATTGCTGCCCAGCTTGGACATCGCCGACATGTTGCTGCCACCTTGTTGGATGCCCTTGCGTGTCAATGGCGACTGCAGCATTCGCTGCTTCCATTCCAGAAGTCGCTTCATCGACTCCTCCCGTTTCCGTTCGCCATCCTGTGGATTGTGGGGCGACGGTGCCGCCGATGTTGGCGATGTGGTGACCGAGTTGCTGGCCGAGTAATCATCGTCCAAGCCGCCGTTGCGCTTGGGAAGCCGAGCACTTGCCGACCGCAGAAATAGCTCGTTCTTGCTGATGATTTCCTGTGTGGACATCGAGGGTGGGAAAATCGAGCCCGGATGTACATTTAATGGTGGCAAGTCCTCATCCTGTCCTTGCTCTTGTTCCATCTGCTGTTGTTGCTGCTGCTGCGCGTGGGTAGACACGGATCGGGCCGAGCCACCACCACCTGCACCCTGACTGGCTGATCGACTCATGCGTGGCATGCTACAAGCTGCGCCGCCCTGCGCCTGTGCCTCGGCCAGCAGCTCCTGCCGCTTGTAAGCGCGTTCATACGGATTCTCATAGCCAATGGTGTGCACTCCGCTGCCAAACTCGCCTGCCACTCCACCACCGGTGGTGCGGTAGCTACCCGCCTGCTGTGGCTGGGCAGTTGCTCCACCTCCTCCGCTCTGCAAGTACAATGCGCTCTTGCGCATCTTCTCCGCGTAACTGGCCTCCGAGTAGTAAAAGCTGTCCGGTGTGCGATTAATGTCCAAACTGGATTTGGGTCGTGGTGCCCGTCCCGTCTCGTGCTTGCTTTGGGCAACAGCTGCGGCCGCCGCAGCAGCGGCTGCCTCGGCACGCGCCTCATACTCCAGGAAGTCGGCCGAATGAGGACGCACAATTGCAGCGGCGGAACGAGCACGCAAATCCATGGTATTGATTAGTTGATCGGCTCCAGTTGGCTGTGGGAAGACAGGGCAGACAGAAGGGTTATTTGTACATCAGTTAGTTACGTTTCACAATGTTGTTTTGCAATTTAAACGAGGCTAACTAAAATGGAATGGCCCATAACGCGTTTGCCACGAAGTGGCAGGCACAGCTGCTTCGGCCGAGGCACATAAATCATGCACGCGACTCATTTCCCGGCTGACCCACAAAGCAGTTGCACCTCCTGCTGCCGCTCCATCCCCTGCGCTCTCTCCCGCTCCTACTACCACCTCTTCTACTCCTTCTCTCGCTCCTTCCCTCACTCCTTCACCTGCTTTGACTACTGCAAAGGGCGAGCAGCCCATAAAGTTGCACTTTAGGGGCACTTGGCAGCTGGCAGTTAGGAGCGAGTGCAGCACACAAATGTCTGCAATTTAGCAACCCACTGACACACTAAAGTCTAATTAGTGGGCGCGGAAAATTGCGGCGAAACTATGAAACTAAAACTTCAGAAAATGTTCTAAAATGAAGAGTAGGTTTTCAAGAAAACGCGTAGCTGCATTACTCTAGTTGGAATACTGTGGATTTCCCAATATGTAGATAGTTAAAGTGTGTTTTTTATTATAATAATTTCTGATAACTAAAATATAGTTACTAAGCGACCTGTTTATATTTATTTTATATATTATAATTATTAAAATACTATTACAATTGCGAGATTAAAATTGTCATGTTTTCTGTGAATCAAGCTAAACGGATTAAAGCAAGCAATTTAAGGAGATAACTCAAACTTTCTTAGTTTTCTGCATCTTTAATCTGCCATTGATCTATGCAAAATCGACGGGATGAGAACATTTTCTTGTCAAACAGAACAAACTATAATTTATTGATCATTTAATAGGGTAGCTAAGGAAATTTACTGCGATGCGGAGTAAAAGAAGTTTAACTATTTTCTTTCCCTTCGGAAAATCGAAGAGTCTGCTATTTAAAAACTATTTATTTGCCGAAGTCAACTTTTTGTAGAGTCAGAGGCCGACAATGTTCCAGATTTTACTCAACTAACGAAAACTTAGTTGCAAACGCATTGAGTGGGACAAAGGTTGAAAAGGAGAGTACACAAAACCTGGAGTGCTCATCATCATCATCATCAAGGAGAAGCTGAATGCCCTGCATTGCTTTGATTGCCCTATTGAATCGCACTCCATTCATTGGCAGCTGTTATACAGTACGTATACGCAATGTCTGCTGACTTACCTCCAGATGATTAGGTGTATAGCTTTGTGGCATGCCCGGCACATGCTTATTGCCATCGTAGCTGGGTGGACTGAGAGGTCGTCTGTAGCTGGCTGCCTCCTGGAGCAAGGCTTCATGAGCGCTCATCGCGACTCCTGCTCCCGCCAGCTGTGACATGTTGTAGATGTCCTCGTAGTCGGCAGCCGAGGCCGAAGCAGAGGCAGCAACAGCGGCAGCAGCGGCAAGCATGCGCTGCTTGGAGCGTCCATAGGCATCTGGAGTGCGTCGCTCCGCCTGCAGTTGCTGTTGACTGGGATAACCGGCAACGGCGACACCGCCGCGTTGCATCAACTTGGCCATATAGAGATCCCGCTCCCCATAGAGCTCCTCGACGGCGCGTTGTTGCTGCAGGCGGGCTATCTGCTCCTCCATGTCCAAGTGCTGCTGCTGGAACTGTGCCTCCAGATGATCCAGCGAATACTGCTGCTGTGCCTGCTGCAGCTGCAGTGCCGTGGACACGTGTCCCGTGCGTGTGTCGTAGATGGCGTGATGCTGTTGCGGCCGCTGAGATCGTTGCTGGTAAAGCTGCTGCGTGGGTGACAATACTCCACCTTGGCGGCGACTAGGAGGCGCTGGCTGCTGCTCGTTGTGCTCGGGCGAGGGTGACGAGTAGCCGCCGTCATTGATGCGTCGTGGTTTTGGTGGTGCATTCGCATACAATGGCTGACCACCGCCACCGCCACCGCTTCCACCTCCACCGCCTGCATTATCCGATGCCGGTGTCAGTTGTCCCTTGCCGGGCTGCGACTGCAGCGTGTGGATGCCTGAGTCCGAGTTCTCGCCACTGTGATTCAGCGAGGAGTTCACACTCGGCTCCGACTCACCGCTGCTCGGTGCCTGCATCATGCTGGCTGCCGCCAGAGCCCGCACCCACTGCATCATGGCATCCGCATTGTCAGCGGCCAGCCAATAGGTGCGCATGTTCTGGTGCTCGCACTTGAAGGCAAACTTGCGATAGATCTTGTCCTCCGGCAGGCAGGCAGACACCCTGTATGAGGGCAGCAGCACCGAACCCAGCAGCTTCTCCTCCTCGGGACCCTTGTAGTAGTACAGACAGTACTCGGCCAGCACAAACCAGCGTTTGCGCCACACCTTCAGGCCGTCGGAGCCCTGTTTGTGCAGCCAACCGGAGAGGGTGACGGGTGTTGTGGGTGGTCGCTTTGTGATGGGCGATTTGAGGGCCTGAATGGAGCCGATGCTCTTCTTGCGATCGAGCGGAGCATGCGTCGGACTCCGTGTGGATGCCGATGAGGATTCCTCGGAGCTGGGCGTCGGCTTTGGCTTGACAGCAGATATCTGTGTCTGGCACGCCTGATTGACAACATGTCCGGGGTGATTCTGTTGGATGTAGACTGGTCCATGCTCGCTGCCAGGAGTCTGTAGCTCGTTGGGCTTATGCCGTTGCTGCTGCTGCTGTTGCTGCAGTTGTTGCTGGAGCTGCTGCTGTTGCTGCTGTTGATGTTGTAGCTGCAGCTGCAACTGTTGCTGCTGCTGCGCATAGAGTTGCTCCTGGTAGTGTTTGGGCATTTGCTGCTGCAACTTCAATGGTCCCGCGGCAGCCTGATATTGATTTGACAGATTTAGAGTTGAAGGGGGTGCCCTTTGCTGCTGCTGTTGCTGATGCAGTTGCTGCTGATGCAGTTGCTGCTGCTGCAGTTGCTGTTGCTGTTGCTGCTGCTGCTGCATCGTCATGTTGGACACCATGCTGGGAGATTGACTCAAATGGTAGTGACTCGTAGGTGGATTCATGGCCTGCCGCATGGCAAACGTTCGCTGTTGCTGCTGCACTGCCTCACTCTGTGTGGCCATCTGTGCCTGCATCTTGGCCTGCTGCAACTGTTGGTACTGTGCCTGCAGCGCTGATATGGGATGTTGCCCAGCAGTGGCGTTGCTCGCCTGCAGTCGCCCTGCAGCAGCCAGATATGTGCGCTCCGTGGGTGACTGATAGATCTGTTCCCCAGTCCCGCCGCTACTCGAATACGACTGATGATAAGGTGAACTGTGTGAGCTGCTCGAGTTGCCGCCGTGTCCGTGCTTCAGCAAACCATGCTTGGCCTGCGGCTGCATGTCGATGGGAGAGAGCGGACCTCCGCCGCTGGACGAGGTGGCCGTGGGGGACTGCTGGTAGAGAGCCTGGGGCGGCAGATGATAGCCGGCTGGCGAGTGGGTGGCTGTGCGGTAGTCGATGAGATTTGTCTGATAGGCGAGCGGCAGCTTCTTCTGTTGCTGCGCCGTTACCGCCTGCAACTGTTGCAGCTTTTTGGCATCCATGGTGCCGGCGGTGAAGAGTGGTGGCGCCTCCAACCTGCAACAAGAGATATAAAAACGCGGCTTATTAAAGCAGAGATTGCAAATTACGATGCGAGATTCAAGTTGGTGTCAACTTAATTATCAAAGGTCGCTGGGTTTAATTCAATTGCGTGAGCAGCCGTTAAAGCTTGCCACGCTTGCCACGCAACGTTGCACTTGCAATTTGGCCAGTGAATAGCACTAAATCTGTGTCAGCGACTGCGACTGATTGGATGAGCTGGGGATGCACTGGCTCAGCTCGTAATTGGCGCTAATTGATTGAGTGCAGCGACGGACAACGGTTGCTTACCACATGACAAGCCCGCGACCCCGTGACCCCGCGACCCGTTGCCC
Organism: Drosophila sp. st01m; assembly: GCA_018901795.1. Taxonomy (NCBI): domain Eukaryota; kingdom Metazoa; phylum Arthropoda; class Insecta; order Diptera; family Drosophilidae; genus Drosophila; species Drosophila sp. st01m. The sequence goes on along the minus strand of JAEIFG010001494.1, from coordinate 5,529,132 downwards.
TCGCACACTTTAAGCTGCGGATTCGCAATTTTCACAACGAGTACTCGTACTTACCAATCCCATAGCTGATAAATGCACCCGAACATTGTTTGCTTTTTGCTGTATTTACGTTAATCAATTTATTAATTAATTGGGCTTAGCAATAATTCAATTGCGCGAATTATCCAATTTAATTTGCTTCACTTTTATTATTTGATTATTGAATGCGAAAACTCAATTACGTTTTTATTTTCATTTTCAAATTGCAGTTGAAATGTGGCAATGGTCTCTTTACGTTATTGCTTTGTTTTTCAAATGAATTTTCTAATTCTGTTTCTGTCTTTGTTGCTCTTGTTTATATTTGATATGTTTGGTTGTCTGTCCCGTCCCATCACAGAGAAAATGAAAACATTGCGCTAGTTGCGCCAGTTGCACTGAAACTACAAAAACGGTGTCTATTTTTATTGAGGACAGCCGCAGATTTATGTGCAGCCCGCGAAAAATCAACAGAGAGGGAGATTGAGAGAGAGAGAGAGAGAGAGAAGAGAGAGCGAGAGAAAATTGAAAATGCGTCTACAGAAATTGATATTCTGGTTTAAATATACACTAATTATGTATTATTTTTAGGAATTTGCACTCAAACTCGATAAATTTCATTGAAATATTTGTATTTTTGAACGATTCAAATCTATGTTCTCATAATTATATAATACCAGATATAATTATGTTTTGACTCAAACTACAAAGAAGCTGTTGAACAATTAAAATTTGTGGATTTTTCGAAAGTAAATTCGACTTCACTGCAGTTCACCTCAATTAAACTTGACGACGTCTGCTTCAATGAATACAGGTAGAAAGTCCACAACCATATGCCATATATAGGGAAGCCACAGAGGCCCCAAGAACCACAGACAGTCATGGAGCTGTCAGATAACGAAGTCAACGACTGATATGCGTTTAATGCAGTTGACCGCTGTTCTGTAATTATTTGACACAAATGAAATGAAAGTCACACACACTCAGACACTCACACACATACACACACATGCATATGCAGAATATTAAATAAACTGCATGCAATTGCATTTGTCAAATGAATAAGAAATTGCAGATAATTTATTTAACTCAACTCGAAATCGACGGCAAAATAATTTGCATACTTTGAGGCGCTTTTACACATGGTGTTCGATATGTCTGTACATAATACATAGTACATATTTATCGGTGCTTGAAAGCACAAGAGCCATGTCTAGAATGCCTGACAGCAGCAAAAGCACAATAAAACTTGGCACAAATGGCGACGTTTATGTATTAAAAGCCAAATCCTGTTGAAAATGTTGCGCAATAAATAAACAATTGATCCAGGCATGCACAACAGCAACAAAAGCTGTCACTGTTTGTGTGTGCCACACACAGAGTCGTAGCAAATGTTAAATCAAAGCCTTAGCTGTTTCTGCCCCGGCTATTTCATGCTACAATCAACACCAGCCAAGTCAGTTAGCCCGACTGCCAGGCAAGCAGGCAACCCGTCTACGAGCACCATTTTATAATTGCCTTCAAGCCGGTCCACAATTTGTATGGCTTTCAATTAACGCCTTAGCCGGATGGTCGTACTGAGCCGCAGTACAGAAAGACGTAGCCAGAAGGAAGAGAACAAATAAAATATTGGCAGCAGAAGCAACGATTACAATAACAACAGGCTAACAAACAAACAAACAGGGCAATAAAATCGATGGCGACTTAACAATACTTGAATCGTCTGCTGGCCAGGACTTGGCTGCCTCACAGTCTGCCACATGGTTGCAAATGGAAAAGGAAATGCGAATGGAATTATTGCTACGTATTTTCTTCTTTTTTTTTTTTTTGGTGAGAACCATTGCAAATTTGGGCATGAAATATGAACGCAAAGTATTTTTTTCGCAGAATGAAATGATGGTGAAACGACGTGACGTATGCCAAAAGTTATGCGCATATAAATGTGATTCGAATTGTGTGAGTCCATTCACAACAGAACCATTAGCCCATTCACCTATTCACGTACATATGTCCGAATTATGCATCAAATGCGCATTCGGATCGTAATATGCTTTTGCATTCAACGCATTACAATGCCTCTGATTATAATTAGAGGTCAACTCGAAATGCTGGCATGTCTCTTGTTTCCTGTGTGTGTGTGTGTGTTTTTTTGTGTGTGTGTGTGTGGTTTGAAATATTTACATTCAACTCAACTTTGGCAGCACTAAAAGCATTTTGGCTGCCATTTACTGAACTGACTATTTGCATTCGGTTAGTTTGGTTATAGAATCCTAATGATATTTTGTGTTTGTTAGTTTGGTTATAGAATCCCAATGATATTTTGTGCTGCATGCTAATCAGCAGGAATGTCCGAGGGGGTAATGAATTTGAAAGCATGGCGAGCATATAGAAGCTTTCAGAAATTTGAAATTGATAATGAGTGCGTTCAATGCGAATTTCTATTTGATTTATATTGCGCATACGCAATGTGAATAATGTGTGGATTAGCTCGGCTATAAATAGATGGAACAAACAAGCAAAAGGGTACACAATAACAATAACCATCAGTTATACATATTATATTTGCAGACTAAAAATACACACAGATGTACTCAGATGTGTGTGTGTGTGTGTGTGTGGGTGTGTGTCCTGTCAGCAGCAGGTAAGATGTCCACAGGCGATTAAATGAAATGTCAACAAGTTAAGACAACTGAAATCATAGTCTCTTGCTGTGCCAAGTGGAAGCTTTAAAATCTTTTCTTTAATTGAAAAATAATATTAAACTAAGTAACTGGTTACATGTTTGTCGCGCTGCCAATCCAATCAAAAACCACGATGACGTCATTACCATTGGCAGCAAGTGTCACTCGGCAAAGTGGACACTAACGAGAGACCAAGAATGCCACAGTTACTGCCACAGCCACTGCACCACTCCTGCCACGGCCACAGCCAATGAGCCACTCAAAGAGTCATTTCACTTCAAGCCGTGTTGCGAACTCAAGTTGCCAACTGACCAAGCGAAGCAACGGAAAGGAGAGAAAGAGAGAAAGAGAGAGACAGAGAGGGTAGTTGGCCAACTTAATTAATATTGCGGTGCTTCTCTCTCTTTCTCGGCTCTTCAAATACGTTAAGTGCAATTATAAATATCTATCAAGCAGATTTGAAGTGAAAACGGAAAACTGAGCAGTAAATTATCTCTACTTATATATATTAGAGCTTGCCAACAAAAGGGAAAATCAATAAATACAAATGCTTTGAGACGCTTCTGAGCTGGCATATCTTTCAGAATATTGACAAAGTTGCTGTCGAGCATACACACACACACACACACACAAACCTACACAAAGAACAATAACAACTACAATGCATTGAAGAGGAGCTCTGCGGGTTGACAGATAAAAACCTTTTACTTTTCCATTTCTTAAGCGCCTCTGGGCTATTGGCACATGACCTTGTCCCGACTGCCTGACACACAGACCGTCAGTTGCGACGGGCGCTTTGATGATCTGTCAACGGGCAAGTGAAATATGTGTTTGTGTGTGTGTTCGAGAGAGTTGCCCTTTGGGCCGTAGCATACTTATTGGGGCGCAAAGTGTTGCATAATATTTGCGCCGGCAAACGACTAGCAATTTACAAGGACCCACAGAACACAATTTGACACGCCATTTGAGGCAAAAAAAAGATAGTTTTATTTAAAAGGTACAGCTTCTACAGACACACTTCTTTATAAAGATCTTGAAGTAAATTTAAATTTTAAATGTGTTCAATTGAAATGTATCTCATAAATATTGACCAATTTGATTAATAGTAGACTCGTTAAAATTGCGTTCAGCATAGGGAAATTCATCCACATGCAATGTGAATGGTCATAAATTTACAATTGCACACAATTGAAAGTAATTAAACGCATTTCAATCAACTATCTACATCTGTGTTGTGTATATGTGCAGATACATTTCGGTAATGGCAGCGGAAGGCAATCTGTTATCGATTATATTGAAATCGAGCCTGCGATTATTCTCCTTTGTCCCTCGTCCAGTTCATTTCCTCATGCGAGTTTAGCAATGCAAATTTCCCAGGTAAGCATAAATCAGTTAAACCAAAACCCATGCAGTTTGTATTATTAATTAGACCCTCCCCCCTCGCTTTCTCCATCTCTGACCATAGCATTTTGGAAGTCATGTAATTTGAAGCGGATTCGGGTTCATAGGCGTTAATTCAGAGACACTAAAATTGAATGACTGAACTCCCAGACAGCTAAAATAAAACCAAACGACATTTAAACATTTTAATATTCAATTTTAGAAATAGTTTCAATACACATATAATAGTTTTTTTCAACCTTATGTAACGCAGTTTAGGCTTCCCATTTGTCGAGATGTCGCATTCAAATATGATATTTCCAACTGACAGACTGACAGACTGACGGACTCACTCCGACAGCAATTCAAACTAACACACTTGATTTGGTCGACAGTGCACTTCAATTCGTAGACAACACAACCAACACTAAAATGGGGTGATGGGTCGAGAGGGGTTGGGGGAGGGACTGAGGGGTAGATAGGGCTCTCAAAAGCCTCGCTTTATAGTCTGGCAGTTGATACACAAAACAAAACATGAGGCCAACAACAAACATAAATATTCATTGCGAGCCACAGAGCGAGGGAGAACAGAGATACACACACACACACACACACACACACATACACCCACACCCACACCCACACACACAGTAGAAGACCCTGTGTGCTGTTGAGTGCATGCCAACTTCCGCCCAGAATGACACTTGATGATGAAGATTTTGCTGCTTTCACTTTTGCCATTGTCCTGGTCGCTGGCCTGATTGGCTGACATGTACAGAATGCTTATATATAGTACATACATATCCTTGCCTGACGGGTGGAATTGACAACCTGCAATTGCGACATCTGGCAAGCCTTCTCTATGGCTATTAAGCAGATTCCTTTTAGCCAGGTGCTGATTATCGAGTGCATACACGAAGAAACTCGGCATATTCCCATATTGCTTGCTACTCGAAAATTGAGTAAACAGGATGATGCCATAGTTCAGAGGCAGAGGAAGCTGAATAAGTCATTGCAAGATTACATTACGGCAACAAGACGATGACGAGGATGAGGATGACGTTGACATTGCCCTGGAGAAAGATCCTGGCTTCTGTCTAGGAGCACGCGCTAATACTCGCATTCATTTGCAGCAGTCAAAAGTGAAAAATTCAAATCAAGGAACGGCAAGGACACGCGGCTTAGCTAGTGTACACAACCACACACACACAAATCTATACAAACACACACACACAAACATGACTGCCAGAAATTTATCACACAAACATGAGCGACGGCGGCTGTCATTCATGTTGCATACCAATTTAAATACTTTGCACACACACACACACATACTGAGGCATACTCGTGGGCGTGGAACGTTTACAGTGAGAGGGGGAAGGAGGTAGAGAACTGCCAACAGCAAACGCTCTGCCGCTGTTACCCATTTCCGCTTTTGGCAGCACAAAAGCCACTCGGGTCTGCCTTATGCCTGCAGGATGTATGCCATGTTTATGCCTGACCCTCTGTGCCGCACCTCTCTCTAGTAATCAACCTTCTCTCTTTTTACCTCTCCCTCCCGTTCTCTCTCTCTCTATCTCTCACCCTCTATCCCTCTTTCTCGTCACGTGTATAGCATGTGAAAACAAAGGCAAGCAAAAATATTTTCCTCTAATAGTTGTCGCTAAAGTTTACTGTGTGTATATGTATGTATGTATGTATGATGAATGAATGTGCATGTGTGTGTATGCCTTTTTTGTTTATGGTATATTTGTATTTGTTTTGCCCTTCTGTGGACAGCTTGTCCGAAACTAAAGCGAGAGTCGAGCAAGAATTGAATTAAAACGCAAGCGAACAAAAGAATCAAGATGAATGAACAGAAGTGAATTCCCCTCACCAAAAAACAAGATTGCTCTAAAAACTATCACAATTGAGTTAACATCTTTTTTTGAGAGTCTATAAAATTGAAAGGATGCAAACTGACTTCTTCCATGAATAATAAAGTGAAGTAGAGATGATCGCAAATATTATGAAAGTGCTTGTGCTTACAATACAATTCTTAATACTCAAAGTTGTTTATTTTCATTTCTTGAATATTTATCCTGGTATAATTTCAATAACAGCTGAAGGCCTGTGCTGCCATGACCAAATAATTAAGATAGCCTGTAGGTTTTATATTATGGCTCTTAAAATAAATAAAATAAATTTCAATAATTCCTGCGACTTTTCAAACCACCCACGAATATCCAACATCTGCGATACATTGTTATTTTTATGTGCCATTTTGTTCTGTTTCATTTCCTTCTTTTCTTTGGGCATGTTGGCCGAATTCATTTGGCATTTGATATTTTCTGTTTTCTTTTGTTATTGTGTTTATATGTATAAATTTGCATGGATACACTTTTAGCTTGAGCTCAACATTTGTCCATTCCTTTTCTTATGGAGCAAATGCAAATTGTTATTGATTATGCAACACATAAAACTAAAACACAAATACACATAAGTAACACTCATGGTATTTTGGTGTTTTGTATGCTTTCATAAATTCAAGCAGTTGCAATTTTTGGTCCTAATAGGATTCTGACAAACTTAGTAAACCTTCGGAAAAAGTCAGGTCATTTGAGTTGAAGAAACTCTTTTAATTTGCACATTAGTTTTGGGCTACAAGGTGAAATATCACACATACGTCACATTGGCATCGAGATCGGGCACTGACTTTATAATGCAGTAAATACCTACGAAAATGCACTTTGACTGCTTGACTTAGAAGTTTGACTTAAAGTTAAAGTTGGACTTGAAGTTGAAGTTTCAGAGTTGAAGTTGAAAAGCGCCAGCTGAAGCCTTTCATGCAGAGTTTGGCAAACAGTTTGCCTGCGGCTTCAAAAAACCAAACATTTCAACAAAAACTTTTACCAGCCACATCTTGCATGTTACCAAAAGTCAGAGGCAGGTTGCAACTAGACGTGGCTTATAAGTATCAAGCGATATCCACAGCGACAGGGGATACATAATGAGTTTTGTAATTAAGTATAGAGCATGTCCTGGTGTCCTCGCATCCTGATGACTTGGCGCTTGCAATTACCTGCAGATTCGAGGGTCTAACTTTTAATTGCTGATGCATGTGAAATAAATGCGAAGACAGCAGTTAAACTCAATAGCGTGCGAGATAAGAAATCAGCTTAATAAAACCACAAAATACAGTGCAAAACGGATGCGTGGGGAAGACCGACGAGAGCACATTATGTGGATGACGAGTGCAATTTCTTATCCACCACTTGCAGGTAATTCAGTTGGCACATTCAAATCTAATTTTACATTTAAACAGAATAGCAGAAGAGCAGAAGACGGCAATGCCAATGCAAATGAGAATTGCTACGTGCATTGGGAACGAGAACAGCAACAACTAGAAGAACAACGGCAACATAATCAAGACAAGCAACAACTACAACAACAACAACAGTTGCGGTTGGCGCCTATTTGGCGGCTGCTTAAAATTAGGCAAGGCCATTATGAAATTATGAAAATGTGAGTTGAAATTGTAATGGAAATGGAAATGGAAATGGAACTTGAAGTGAACACGACACGAGATGCCAAAACATTTCAGAAATTACATTAAGATGAGAAATCTCTGAGAATTGTTCAACAAGCATTTGTCTGGTCTTATTAACTGAAGCGAGTAAAGAGCAATTGTGTGGTAATACAGGTAAATACTGTCTACTCGAGCTACATAATAAATGCTTTGCTTTTATCGTGTATGCAAGAAATTCATAAGATTAAAAATTAATTCCAAAAAATGTTAAAATCAAACATCAAAGTGCGAATTCTAATTACATTTAATCTAAATAAACTTTATGAATTTTTCGCCCACAGAATTGTTAATTATATAACAGAAAAGCTCATAAGGTCAAGTTATTATTCTGGCGAATAACATTAAAAAGTTAGAGCTTGGAAAAACCTTTACAAGCCTATTAAGTTTTAGACCCACTTTCGACATAGTTAATTGATGTGAATATCTTGTTGTAATTAAATGAATCAAATTCACAGATTGTATAAATGAAAATGTTTTAAAGACTACTCAATTTGTTGACAATGGCTGTTGACATGAATTCGATTAAATCCCTAATGTTTCTTGCGGGCTCATGTGCAACATCGATAATCGCCAAATGCCAAGGAATAAGGCAAAAACTTAAGACGTCTCCGTTGGCAGTTGTCGACTTGGCTTGATATGCAAATGTGAATGTAGATTCTGTTTTGAATAACTTATTCATTAGACGCGCGACATGTGTGTGTGTGTGTGTGGGTGTATGGGTGTGGTTGTCTCTGTGTGTGTAAATAATACGCTGCTAGGCATAATAAATTGCTTTAAAAGCGGCCGAAGATGGCGGCAGCCAAGAGACAGACAAAGTTGGCAACAATTTAGTTTCTTGTGTGGCAGTCAGTGTCCTTGTTGTGTGCAACACACCACACACGCACACTCACTCAAAGGAAGAAGCTCATATGAAGGCAATAAGCGAGACGCTTGAGTCGCAGACGAAAATAAACGTTAAGAGACGTTGGCCAAAGGAGCTCAAAAGAAGGCCAACACCTGAACTTCCACACTTTGCTCAAAAGCTGTGCACAGGTGTGGTGGTAGGGGGTTGGGGGGCTTAGAGCGGAGATAAGCGGACTGAGGAGCTGTACGTCAGATGTTAGTTTTGGGCGCTTTCACTCGCAACAGTCGCTAAACTTTTGTGTTGTGCCCATTGGACGATAACGACGTAAACGCGAACGTGGACTTGGCTGTGAATGTGAGTGTCGATGTGAATGGGAATGTGGAAGTGGACATGAACAGTGCTCGGCAATACGACGAAGTCAAGACTCGCCTCGTTGGCTGGCACATAATAATTTACATAATATACGTGTGCGCAATCAGCAACAACAACAGCAGGAACAGCAGAAAACAACGACAACGACGACATCAACAACGGCCAGGAGCAGGAGCAGGAGCAACAGCAACGCGCAACGATATCAACGATTCAGTATAGCATACTTTGCCAGGATATTTTCACTCTCACAGAACGTGCTTTCGTTTTTGACTCTCGAATGTGTGCGAATCTTTGTCGCTTTACATAACACCACACACCGACTCACACACACACACACACACACAACACAAAAATATCTAATTCATTTTCGTTTTACTTTTATTATTCGCGTTGTGGTGCGCACAGAGTTGGAGAAACACGCAGCCAACACGGACACAGCCACAGAGACTAAGACATAGTCACCCATTTAAACCACCCACAAAAATTACCCAACCGCCCAAACTCTCAAAACGCCCACGGTTATTTTTTTATTCCTGTTATTTTTCAGCTTTTTGTTTAATTTTTGTGAGTTGCCAACCAACCACGCGCGTTGCCAACCGTCCGCTTGATGTTTATGGGCAGCCGTTGCTGGCGAAATTCGTGAAGAGACTGCAGAAAATCGTTTCGTTTGCTGCTCGGCAAAGGACACACACTCATCCACTCGGCTGGAGTAGGAGCCGTGTATGAGTGAAAGCTCGTCGAGTGGAAGCTTTGACAAAAGCTGCGCGGGTTGTTACTGCAGTTGCTCCATATGAATATTACGCATACGACACGTTGTCAAACTCAAAGTTTAACTCAAGTTATAGGTGGTTGAGCGCAGGCTTCAACTTTAGCTGTGTACATGTGTGTGTGTGTGTGTGTGTGTGTGTGTGTGTTTATCTTGTGTTGATACATTAAGGAGAGAGCTTTTATTTCTAATTTGGCCCAAGCAGATAGCAGATAGCTGAAACACCGGCAGCATGAAAATATCACAAAATATACTTATATAGAAGGAGCTGCTAATGTTGTTGCTGTTGTTGCTGTTGTGCGGGCAAAGCTCAATGCTGCAATCCAATTGATATACTCAAACAAATGCTTAGCTAATGAAAATGGCTTAAAGCATTCGTGTTGCTTTGACGCTTTGAGGTGATATTCGATTTGGGAGATGCGTGCAAGGCGTGCAAGGCCATCAAATCTGTGTTAATACGTACAATCGGTGGCCCTGTAGAAGTTGTTGTTGTGCTTTCAGTTGTTGTTGCTCTCCAATTAACATTGTAGAGCATGCGAGAGCAATTATCTAAACTTAGCAGGCCAATAACTCAAGTCAACTCACCTTTGGGGCCAATACACAAACGTATGGTAATCAATGTGGGGCCAATAAATTTAGACGCTGCTCTGTTGCTGCGGCAAAGCCATCATAGCAAGCTGCAAGAGAGACAGAGAGAGAGAGAGTAAGAGTGAGTGAGAGTGAGAGAATGGCAGTGATTAGTATGCAGTTGGTATAGACAATGGGAGAAGTCAACTGAGAAATCGTGTAAGCGACGCGTATGTCAATTAAAAGCCTATAACAACAAACGGCATGGCACAACACAACACAACACAACACAACACGGATATGGGCAAAAGGCAAAGCAGAAATCAACTTGGGCTTCCAGCAACACAAGAATCGTTGCACGCAAATGTAAAACAATGCCAGAGACATGCCAAGGCGTGGCAAGTAGCAAGCGGCAAGGGGCAAACGACTGTGTCAAAAAGGGGCAAAACACGAGGCAATTTGGTCACACAAGTCACGTGCTGCCAAAAGGCAAAAACGACAAAACGCGTTTCAATAGTGCCGCACATGAAATCGAATCACATTGCTCGGAATCGGGTGATCGAGTTGACAAGTCATTGAAAAATATTCAAATATTCACAGCACACACTACTGCAAGCTGTAGCATTTGTTGATGTTGTTTGTTGTTTGTTGTGTGCTGAAGAGGTGCATCTACTCACACTGTTTTTGTTGGTAGCTTTTTGCTTACTCCCTCAAATAAAGTTCATGCTGAGGTTGTGTATATGTAGCGAATGCACAGAAGGCATATAGTCTTAAATATCTGTAGGATAATAACAATCAAGTAATTTGGTCAACGGATGCCATTATGGGCAACAATTTTGTAATTGAAATATTTGCAAAGAGCTCTCACAGCTAATTAGCCTGGGGCCTAAGCCTCATCAAAGTGCAATTACTTTTTCTACACACACACAAGTGTGTGTGTGTGTGTGACTGCAATTGAAAGCAATTAGCAAAGTGTGCAGGAGATTTAGAGCGGAATGTCATAGCCTTAATTGCCCAAGCACACACACTCACGCCAACACCAACTACAGCAACAACCAGTCACAATGAGGCGCAAATTTAATGCCGGAGACATGCAAAAATTACATCCTCAATTGCAGTTGCACTATGCCACTCGCTGAGGCAGTTGCTGCTGCCACTGGTAGCGCACAAATTCAATAAACAAGGCGCTCGTGCGGGCAAGGACACTCTGTCTTTCCCGATTGCTCTATTGCTCCCTGACCAGCTGCGCATGTGTGTGTGTATGTGTGTGTGTGGTTGGCATCGAAGCACACAGTCTCCAGAGTTTGCCTGGCGGAGACAACGTTGGATTTGTATATAGATGTGGATGTTGATGTGGAGCCCATAGCCAAAACAAAATCAATTGCATGCAAAAGTCTGCAGCCTGCCCTGAAATGTAGGCAATATAAATTTAGCCAAACAGTTTGAACACGCACACACACACAAGCACACGCACACACATATTGAGCCATTACACTGCGGACAGTTGGGCAGAGCAACAACGACAACAACAACAGCAGCAGCAGCAATAAATCCAATTGAATTCCACACATTCTGACCGCATGCGTTGGTTAAGCCCTTCAATTGACCACCACCCACTGTTCACTCCCCGCTCTCCACTCCCCACTCCCCACTGTCCACTCCACACTCCACACTGATGTGGTGCACTCAAGTGAAACCGCTGTCCGTTAGCTTCCCTCTCGTCTGCTCTACGCTCCATTGGCGCACCACATTCACATTGAGCGAGCATTTCGCCAATTACATAGTCGATGCCTTCGACAGTCAAGTTCGAGCTAAAGCTGCTGGCATGCCACGTGGTGGTCGTTTAAAGGTGGCAATTGATTGTCGTTTGCTTCATTTAATGAAGACAATCGCTGGTTTCGACTGCCCAAAGTGTGTGGTGTGGTCTCAACCGCGACTAAACACACACCCCAGACTGTACACTGCAAACTGTTAACTGTACTCACTGTGCACTCACATCACTTGGCCGGGTTAACAGGGTTTCTTGAACTCCACAGCAGCCCTTCTATTACACATGTCTGTCGTACATGAATGTCAATCCAGCTGTCTAATGCATAATTAAGTGTATAAAGCTACAATGTGTGTTTATGTGTGTGTGTGATGCGCTGCACTTGGGTTTAACTATGCGTAAAATATGCTTCAGTGCTTACACCGCACCCCCTCCTCCGCCCACGTCGACACTTCCCCAACGACGCGACCGTCTTACAACTGACACACTTAAAATTGCAACCTCAGCGGCGACTCATTTAAAGCTCTGGCAAATGCAAAAGTCACGTTCCAAGTTAGCCAGAAAAGCGCAAACGTTTTCGTATTTGACATTTGCCATTTGCCAATTGCCAATTGCCATGCTGTGTCATCTGGCCAACTATAGTAACGATAGTAGCATTAAGCTGTTGGCGGTAAATACTATAACATAGTAAATTGTTCGATTTATGTTCACAAATTGCGCTTGACTTCCGTTTGCCGTTGATTTTCCATTTTCACTCCTGCATTGCCCAAAGGCGCATCCACATTCCTATTCACATTCAGACTGTGATTGTAAGTGTGAGTGTGATTGGGATTGGGATTGTGATTCACATCTCGCTGTGATGTTGTGCTATTGATTTGTCGCAACTTGCGGCTGCCAATTTTGTTTTCTATTCACATCAATCAGAGGCAACATCGTTTTCACATTATGCACAACAACGAAGATGTCGGAGCCGCAGGAAAGGGAACGAGTTCTGCTGTTGAGGTCTACAAAGTGGGTCAAAAGGTGATTTTATCCGTTAGACACTTTTTGTGCTCCTCTTTGGCAAATTGCCAACCGCATCAAGGTTTTTTTTTCTTATACACACGGATATATATAGATATTTATTTTGTATTTACGTCTCTGGGTGCCATTTAACCTAGCTGGCACTTTTGTGAAAATGCCAAACCAGAGTTTCCCATCATTCCATTGCCATTCGATGGCATGCAATTTGATGATGATTCGAGTATTCGAACCTGCAGATGCAACACCAGCACCACCAACATAACACAGCTTGAAGAAACATAAATCATGACATGCAGTTAAACTTGAACTTGATCTTGAAAATATACTATATACATAGTTCCATTTGCCTGGCCATGCATAATCACTACCGCCCATTCTCTGCATCATTATATCATACATTTTCATACGTTTTCCTACGCATTTCCACTCCACTTAATAGCAAATTACAAATTACAAATTACATACAAATAAGTATCTGTGGCCACATGAATTTGTTGAGCATTTGCGCTCAGATACAATTCTTTGTTAGTGAATTTTTAAAATAAAACCACTAAGTAATTGTTTTTGAAATATATTAGATTGATACCTAATTTTAGACAAATAATTTAAATGAGTTTATTAAAAAATTGTCGGTGTGAATACATGTATGAATTTTGAAAACAACAGCAGAGTATTTATTGTTCGATCTGACAAATATAGTTGCGTTCTTTTGTGCTTTTCAGCGTTGTTAAACGTTCAACGCCTGTGCGCTGTTGCATGTCGCATTGTTGTTGTTATCTGTGTTGCCACTGTTTATTTTTTTTTTTTTGATATTGTTGATGTTAGTTTGGTTGTTGTTGCATGTTTGTATGTGCATATATTTTTATATAAGCGAGACAAGCGCACAATTAGAGCGCTCAAAGTCGCGTAACACTCGCAAAATGCCGGCAACTTGGCAGTTCCGCCGACTGCCTCATGAGCAGCTGTTGTTGTTGCTGTTGTTGTGCTTAGAATTTTTGTTGCAATTGCAATTAGGTTTGTCGGTTATTTATTCTGCTTAGAATTTAGTGAATGTGTCGCATGCTGCGCTAGTTAGCTTGTAACTTTCGATTTCAATGAGCTGACATTATTTATGGGTTGACAACATGGCGCATACGTAATGTGCGAACAGTCCACAACCCAGACACGATCTGATCAATTTAGTTGCCAATACTCGTTTTTCCGCTCACACTTTTTCAACTCTTGCACAATTTATTGGCTTTGCACCTGCAGCATCGAACCGTTGATCGGTTCGTCGATCGATCCGTTGATCGATTTGAACGATTGCTTTTTGTGCAGCTCGTGCAGCTGCAATGTCGCAATTTCGTTGAGGTTGTTGCTTCGACTTTGCGACTGAGACAATGTGGAAATGAGGGGGCTGCAGCTGCGATTAACTTGAGTACGTCAGCACTTTTTCTATGCAGGTCCGTTATTTCCATGCGCCACGCTTCATTAAGCAATTTTATGCTTGATCAGCAAATTTCGCCTGCGCTTTGAATTACGTTAATGGAGACAACAACACTTGTACTCGTATCTTGGAAATAAGTTAGAACTTTCGCAAGTAATCAGCATTTTCTGTGCACAGTTTTCCCAAACTATTGCGAGTACGTCACCAACATCAAGTTACAACCAGCTTTTAATTATAACTGCAGCTAACCAAATGTCAGTGACAAATCAACAGTGGAAACTGAACAATGTCGCTTTAAAAACCGAAAACCCAAGCACATACCCTACATCTTGCATGGTTTAAAAGTAAGAGTAAAAGCGGAGAACGGTGAGGGTGGTGTTGAGATTGTTTCTGAAGTTGCAACCACTTGTCTGGCAGTCATTTGTCATGCGATGCCGACTGGCAGCAGAATCTGACACGGACTTCCACTTCAACAGAGATTCCGAGACAATAACAAGCGGCGCCTGCAAGAATTGCCGGCAATTTGGCAGAAAATTGCCAGGCACAACAACAGCAACAACAGCAACAGCAGCAACAACAGCAACAGCAAGCAACATCAGCGACCACAGCGACAACAGTTGTCTGACGAGCTATTTAGCAATCTGAAGCTCATTGCTGTCAGCATTTTAGAGCTTGCAACATGCGATGCGGCACACTTACTTATCAACACACTGCAACTGAAACTGTGTCAAGCTGATAAGCGACAAATATTTGAAATGTCAGCCCTCAGACATGATCTGTCGATAGATTCTATAATGTTGTAGGAATGAGAGCTCCAAGCAACTGTAATTGTAATAACAACAACTTAATAACATAATGCGATGGCTGATGTGCCGGGATGAGGCACAAGCGGCAGGCTTAGGCACAAGGGGCATGGGGCATGGGGCAACTGCCAACTGACAACCGGCGACGAGCGACATTTCCCGACCACAAAACAGTTCCGATATTTAACCAAGCGACTCTCCCGTTGGGGCCCCGCCCAGCTTTATGTTTGCCCAGTGGAGCAATAAATAAACCCGCCCTTCTTCGATACGGCCAACAAGCAGACCAGCAACCAACAAAGCAACCACAACTGTTAAACATTCGTTGAAACCAACACGAACTGCAACAAATCGATCAAACTTCACACAAATTGATGCAATGTTTGGGGCGAGTGGTGGCCATTTTAATATCCTATGTAGATACTGAAATATTCTAAGGGTTGGGACTAGTTGGGGGCTGACAATATTCATAAACTCAAATCCCATTTGGGATATGCAAACGGAATCGAGACGAATTTTATTTGTGGCGCATTTGCCATAAATGCCGCTCACATATTGAAATTCCAAACTGTGAAATGTGGAAATGAAAATCTCTGCAAATGGAAAGTCGCAGAATGTGTGTGAGTGTGTGTGTGTGTGTGTATTGGAGTGTGTGCGAGTGTGGCATTCCCATGTGTGTTCAAGGGTTTTGACTTAAACTAGTTGTAGAAACCTAAGCAGTGGGAACAAGAACGGGAGAGAAAGAAAGAGAGAAAGGGAAAGGGAAGACAGAGACAGAGACATGTAGTTTAAAGAGTTGCCCAAAATCGCAGTTATATCAAAACAAGTTTTGTACTCGTTTAAGCCCAAAATCAATGCGTTCAAGCTCGGTCGAAGTGGAGGGTGACGAAGAGGGGGGACGGAGAGGGAGAAGGAGAGGGAGATGGAGAGTGCGGTCGATTCTCACTGCAGTTCGGAGTTGCGACGCAACATAAACAACAGCAACAACGACACCACAAATAATTGTGTATCTTTTGGTGACCCAATTTATGGCAACAAAAGCAAAGCAACAAATTGCTGTGCCACAACATGCCACACCCCAGTCCAGAGTCATAGACACGCCTCCAGTGCGTGTATTGAAGGCGTGTTTCTTATTGATTTTGTCGCGGCTGTGAAGTCAAAGTCAAAGTTGCTGTGTGGTGCAACCGCAGAAAGTACTATGCAACTTGCAGACGTTGAAGTTTTCATTTCAGCTAAGCAAAGCGGTAACTGTTGGCCAATAACTTTCAAATGGCCCAATGAAATGGCCAAGTTTGAAAGTTACCAAGCGACCACTGAATGTTGCCAATTACGAGCAAGCGCATGTATGTGTATGTGTATGTGTATTGTTATTGTTGTATTGGTTGTATTGTTGCTCAACATTGGTCAGCCAAGGAGATTCAATTAAACTTTGCGCTTCACGCTTTCGATCAAGCATACGACGTGTTGGCCCGCGTCTCCAGCTGCAACTTAAGCTCCAACTACAGTGAAAGTGCAGAGTTGACCACTGTACCGCCTCGTACAATTGGCAAACCAGTAACAGGTAATTGTAATGTAACTTGGTTGCAATTGCAACCAGCTAATGTTGCACTATCAATGCCAGTTGCACTGCCACTGTCAAGTGCAACAAGCAATGCCTTTCAATTTCTATTGACCCAAACCAATTGATTTTCACTCGCATCCCGCTTGACCTCTAAGTTCAACGGCACTTGAGCAACCCGAGATGCAAATGATGTTTCTATGAATTATGTGCTATGCACATAGATGAGAATAATGTGCATGCTGTCAATTAAACCGCACATCCGCCTCAAATTGAAATCGAAACCTTTGAGGCGAACTGAGCAATGCTGCTCTCATTTTCCCCTCCACTCTGCTTTCCCCTCCACTCTTCTCTCTCACCATTCGCCTCTGGTCTCTGTACATTAATCTGGCACAAGCACGAGCTGCCAGAACAATAGAGTGCAGGCTACAGTCGCGTCCGACCGGGACGTGGATGCCGCTGGCTGTTGCCGCTTAGTTGCATTTGCAGCGACAACAACAGCAACAACTGCAGCACGAACAAGACGCCTCACGCTTGGCCAACGCTGCGTGATGAAGTGGCCGTGTCTCGTTCTTGTTTGCTCGTTCTTTAGATGCGTATAAATTGCATTTACAGCATGTACTAAATTGGCACATTTTACTCTCGTTTCAACATGGCTAAGAGTAGCGAAATGGAACGCACACCAAAGCCCGAGGGCAGGAAATGATGAAAATCAATATATATCGTAGATATAGTAATTCTGAATTCTGTTTTAATTGGTGCAATGTTTAATGCATGGAAAGCTGTCAATGCTGTCGGTTCCAATCAATGCTTAAGTATCTACAACCTATTCAAGTTCTCAAGTTCTCTTGTTAATCAAATTGATGAATAGATATTCTAGTTTCTGATTCTAGCGCTCTAACGGAATTCATTGAATAAATCGCAGCTTAACCCAATTCTGCAATGTCATCTGATGGCAATTTAGGCCAGCGTAATCAGCTTTTAGACAAACCACTTTATGTACCTCAATTGCCTCAATCTCCATCTCAATCTCAACATCTTATCCATCTTATATTTTATGTCTGCATCTGAACTTTCAAAGACTAAACAAAGAGTGTAACTGAATGTTTACCTCTAAACTCAAGGGCCACCTATCAGTGTTGATTTCCGCCCAACTTGTATTTTTATGACTTCTTTTAAGACATTCCCACAGGGCTTAAAAGACGAGGTCTGCGTCTCTGTCTCCGTCTCTGTCTCCGTCTCTATCTCCGTCTCATTTTCAGCTTCAACTGTTGCTGCGTCACATGGAAAACAATGAAATGAAAGCAGCGGGTCAGTTTTTGAATAATTTATTAGAGTTGAGCGGAGTTGAGTTGACTTTGATCGTTGTCCACTTTGTGTGTTATATAGAAATGCTAATTTGAAAACGAAACTGAGACGCGATTTGAGATTTGTAAGGCGAATGAGCGTTGTCAAAAGAAAGTTAATTAGCCGCAGTCAAAGGCGAAGTCGAAGTCAAACCTCTGGCCCAGGGCTACGTTGCAAGGGGCATTGCCTAGGAGACGACAGCTGCAACTGCCTGGGGCAATGTCAAGGGTTCGGCTTAGACTCTTAATTGGTAACAGGTGAGGCAGTGTCTCGCCATGCTTCGCTGAGTCTCCGAGGGGCAGCGAGGAAGAGAACGAAACAAATGCAAATACGTTGTCGGTAATTGTGTGAATAAAAGTCAACAATTTGTGGCCGATGCTTGTGGCACGCAAACAAATCTTCACAGCCTCTCTCTTTTCCTCTCCTCTCTCTCTCTCTCTCTCTCTCCTGACAACCTCTCTTCCAGCAAACTGCACCCCTTCCGTGAATTGTTTGTTTGCTTGCGCAAATGAAAATGAATTCATTTCATAAAGTTGACGCCGCTGGGAAACCAGAAGAAATTAGCATAGTTTTTGCTTTAAAGGCCAAGTTGCTTCCTGTTCCAAGATTCGCGAGTAAGTAAGTAAGTAAGTAAGCAAGTATGCAGCTCTCCCATGGCTTAGTTCATTAACTTGGCCATCTCCACACCGACTGAAAGTGAATTTCACTTTTTGCTCGCGCAATTTGAAGTTCAACGAGCGCGCTATAAAAATTCAAACCTCAACCCATCAGATTTTGCCACACCGCCAACACCAGCAGTGCAATGCATCTTTGGCATACTAAGAAACCAGTTGAATAATAACCAAATGAGGCATGTCTCGATCTTTCTCCCTTTCTCTCCCCATCCCTCTCACGTTCCCTCTTGGGCTTCTCGGCAGGGAAATTGCAAATTACCGGCACATAACCTGCGGGTCTAAATGCTCAAAAAGCCTTTTCCCCATTAATTTAAACTTTAAAAATACTTTCACTGCCTGTTTACTGTATACAGACCAAAAACAGACACTACGGGTATCCGATTGTAGTTTATAATTATGTAAAACTAGATACGTATGAAGCCGCCAACTTTTTATAATATTATTATTATTGCTACGTTAAATGATATATATTAAATTACGATTGGAAAGTACTTATGGCAATTTCAATTGGAGAAACTCGCACACAATACTGGTAAAATTAGTAACAATATCAATTGAAACTGTTCAACAATAATGTGCATTATGCGTACATTTAAAGGCAACAACAATAACAAAAGGCCAAAGCCGTGCCACGTAATTAAATGTAGTCTGTACTATTATGGCCTCTGCTCCCAATGCGCCTCGGCGCAACATTTAACCATTTAACCGAAAAAAAAAAAAAACTATAAGTTAAGGTTCAAAAACGTTGGAGAAAAAAAGATAGAGTCGAAACGCTTTTCGCAAGCAAAGGTGCTGTCATTAAATTTAATAATCACTTTTTAGGCCAAGCTTGGATTTTCAAGCCCGCCCGAAGAAAAGCACAAAAAAACAATAATAACAACAAAAGCGACAAGCGAAGCATTTTGAAAAATGAAATGGTCTGGCAAAATATAAAGACAAACAAACAAAAAAATAAAAATAAATACAATGAAAAGAAATAAAAGCTGCAAGAAGCATTTGTTTAAGTTCTTTCCTAGTTTTCCTATAAACTTTTCTTCAGAAAGTAAATGAACTTTAAGCACGCCGTACCGTCTAACGGCCCTTTTGGCTCATTTGGCCCATTTGGCTTCTGGCCAGACGTCGCCAAGGTGGCTTAGTTGATGTCGATTGACTGGCTGCTATTACGAAATACTGGGGAATGCTGTTACCTCTATTACGTAGAACAGCCAAACCCGTTAAAGCACAAATTGAGTTATTAACTGCCTAAACTTCAACGAAAATTACTTTAAGCAATGGTGTAAAAGACAAACACTAACAAAATGCGCTTTTAAAGGCAGCTCCTCCCCCCTTCCCACAACACACACACACCATTCCCCTTGGGCTGGTCACAATTGGATCACTGTTGACGGAAACGCTCATTACGGACCACACCGACGACGACGTCGGCAATGCCGGTGTCTTTGTCTGTGCACCAGATCTAGATCTCCGAGCGTTTTCTACTGCAACTGCAACTGCAACGGCAACAACAACAACTATGCTACATTTCAATGCTTCTGGCATTTGGCTTGGCCAAAAGGTAAGCGCTGAAAAGCGCGTCCGTTTTATTGTCGATTGTCATAAAAATATAAGAATAATAATAATTATAATACATACAACAAATAGTGCAGGTAGCCGACTATTAGATACCCTCTTCGCCTTTAACATATGCGTAATTCAACTAAGTAAAAACATTTTAATAACTTATCTCATATTTACGTAATATATATGGAATTTTCAGAATCTATATCGCTGTCAATCAATATATCGAATTTAGACAGATATATTTTCATTAGGCTAAAGCCGACAAATTGATGATTCACATCACTCTGTTATATAAAAATATATAATGATATAACATGTTAAAAAAAAAACACTATCATTTATATTAGTTATAACTCGAAGTTCGGTTTGCAGTCAAAGGTCGTTTTGGTTTCATTATCTAGACAATGCCAGATTTGCCAGATGCGTGTACTATACCTTCTTGTGTTTATAGCACAGATCATAAAAGAGTATAATATCGCATTGCAGTGCAAAACTATAGAATTTGTTCGCATTCAGTGCACATGAGTGCACATCAACATGCCCTCCACTCCAACTCCAACTCCCACTCCCACTCCGAGTTCCATCGCAACTCCTCCGGTTCCAACTTTAGCAAAACTCAGTGCTGCCACTTGTCGCGGCTCCTCCTCCTTCTCCTCCTCCTCCCCTGCCCATCAGTGTGTGGGGTATAGTACACTTGATAGCCGGGAGCAGCAGCTTGCTCCATAGAGCGAACTCGCCAACTGCGAACTCAATTATAAAATGGCAGAACGCATAAAATACATTAAGACTGCACGTGGAAAGATTTTTTTTGTTGCATTTTCATTTATCGCTTTGTGCAAGCAAAGCAATTAATTTATGTAGTTCTCTCTCCGCATTTCATTACATTCGCATTTTGACTTTCAAGCATTGCTCCGATATGGATGCCGGCATAATCAGCGACCAAAGCAAAATATAAAATAAAAATAAATAAAATAAACTAAATACAGAAGAAGTTTGTGCGACTTTATGTTCTGTACTTATTGAAAGTAAATTGCAAAACGGGAAAATACTACATTCTAAGATAGTTTCTAACCTATTAATTACAGAAATTGTATATTTAAATTTAATACATAATCCATTGTCAGAAAATGATAGCATTAAGGTAATATCTACACGATTTCCATATATTTCAGCGCTTCCCTTGAATATTGCAAACTGCAGCTTTGGGTTTGAACTGAGAACTGAGAGAATGACCAGACTATATTTATGAGAAACGTAAACAGGGTCAAAAAAGTAGAAAAGCAAATGTGTACCAGCTGTCACCTGTGGTAATATTGCCGATGCAAGAGAAAAGGAAATTCTAGACACCACTAAAATTTGAATCCATCAAAATACAGCCCTTAAATGCAATTTTAATAAGTGAGCTAAAGAATCAAGAGAGCAAAAGAGAGAGAGTAAGAGTGGGAGTGGTGGAGGAAAAGAGAGCATAACTAAGTCCCATTGATGGACTCCGGCAGCTGCCCGATGAGTCGACAGCAACATGAGCCAGCAATTTGAGGCACGCAGCGTGGGCATCCAACAGCGACGGATCAATGATGCACCTGCTCACTAACCAGTCGAAAACAGAAAATGTAAAAAACAAAACTAAAGTGATCTGAAAATAACAGTTTCAATGGCAGACGGAGAGCGAGTTCAAGAGCGTGGGCTGGGAGCAATCCGAGTGACCGGTAGAAGTTCGCGTGATGCCGGAAATGCAATTGTCGCATTCGAATGCACGCCCACCAATAACACTAACGACAACAACCCCAACAACAACAGCAACAGCAGCAACAACAACAACGTGCAACCAGCATGGCAACAATACGAAACGTTTGACAATTTGTGTTTGTATGTGTGTGTGCGAGTGTGTGGGTGCATTAATGATAATTGTATGAAAATCAATTTAACAAAATGCGGCCAAGTCAATGCCATTTTATCATCTCGTCGTGCGACACTTCAACGAAATGGAAATTTGAGTTTTCAGCCCATTGTCGTTGGTGATGGTGGTGACGAGTGTGTGGCTCTCAAATGTTGCACATTGTTTATAATTTGTTGTTGGCTTGTGCCAGTCGACAGCGGCAACAACATGTGGCACTTAAATGAGCGTGCCACGGGTCTTCCGAGCAGCACCAACAACTGCAACACCAACAACAGCAACAACTACGACAGCTGTCAGTCTTATGTTGCAGACAAACATGTTTAACGAGTACGGAGCACAGATACTCAGAGTCCCATGTGCGCCTCTTGGTTATTTCAAATTTGACTTATGTTCGGATCTAGGCGATATCCCAACTCTCCCTTCTCTGTTCTCTATTCTCTATTCTCAGTGCTCAGTTCTCTTACCCATGGAGTCCGGGCACATGTTGCTGTTGTGTTTGTGGCATTTGAAACGCAACATTTGGCAGGTAAATATTATTTTTTTAAAACTGCACACATGCAAAGCTCATGGAATTTGTGAAAATTGCAACATGAAAAACTTGAAAAACCGGCAATGGCAAACTGCAAATGGCATGAAAATGGCCCAAGTGGCAAACTGGCTAAGAGACATTAACAATTCACACATTTGTGGCAACATAATTTCAGTCAGCGATAGTCAAGCACACAAATGTAGATATGAGTATGTTGCATATAGTATTTCCACAAAATGGAGACAGCGGGGGGGAGGACATGGAAATTCCAAATACCATCACAGATGAAAATGCAATTGGCAAAAAAGAAAAACCGTTGCTGAGTGCTGTTAGAGGGTAAAGGGAGAGAATGAGATACAATACAAATGTGGTATATGAGTATGCAAGCAGCCAGAGAGTCTGGGCCAACAATTGTACGCAATTACGGAATGCCGAAAGGTAACAAAAACAGTTGCCACATTGTGGCAACATTCATAATGCGAATGCGTGAAAGAGTAGGAAGAAGCAGAAGTCAGTTACAATGCAATTGCAATCATGTGGTTTTGTCTATCCTTGTCTAATTGCCACAGTTGTTAATCGAATTTCACAGAACTTCTGTTTGACACTCCACATTTAAATGTATTTAAAATATTTCATTTCTCTTTGTTTCGTTTGAGATTTTTGAGTGCTCTGAGCAAACTGTCCGCTTTTGAAAATCAATCTACTGTCAATGTTTGTTGGCCGTACCATTCAGCGTAGCTCAGCACCCTAAAAAGTGTACAAAAATTCCGAAAAAACTGAAATCAACCAAAAATCAAGATTTTAAAACAAAATTGCAGTAAGTGGTGCCACCAACAACATCAACAACAACAGTAATATTAGTAGCAGCAAGAGCAAGCAATAAGTGAAGATTATCATTATTATCATTATCAAATATAATTTTTATCAAGAATTCAGTTAGTGTCATGTCGGAACTTCAAGCATCGCTGCTGCTCAAGCGCCAACTCGCTGAACTGCATCGCAATCCCGTCGAAGGCTTCTCAGCCGGTCTGATCAACGACGAGGACATATTCAAATGGGAAGTGGTCATCATTGGGCCACAGGACACACTCTATGAGAGTGGCTGCTTCAAGGCCCATTTGATATTTCCCAAAGAGTATCCGCTGCGACCGCCGCGCATGAAATTCGTCACTGAAATCTGGCATCCGAATATTGAAAAGAATGGCGATGTCTGCATCTCAATCTTGCACGAGCCTGGCGATGATAAATGGGGCTATGAGAAGGCCGAAGAGCGCTGGCTGCCAGTGCACACCGTCGAAACGATTCTGCTGTCGGTCATCTCCATGCTGACCGATCCCAATGATGAGTCGGCTGCCAATGTGGATGCAGCCAAGGAATGGCGCGAGGATTATGCTGAATTCAAGCGCAAAGTAGCTCGTTGTGTGCGTCGCAGCCAGGAGGAGGTCTAGAGATGGAAGTAGTCTGTAGCTCGAAATAAATTCAACACACAATCCACGGTCAACATTCAAATAAAAGCGACTACTTGCAAGTCTCGCCTGTCAGCCAGTCAGTCAGTCAGTTAGTCAGAAGAATATTCCGCAGCTGCCGGGCGAAAGTGTTAAACTTTTAGCTTTAATTGGCCATGCAGCTGCTTGGCCGGGGCACATCAAAAACCCGCTTCTCTAATTAAGCAAACATTGTCCGCCACACAGTCCCCTATCCCCTGTTTCACGCATTATATGATTAGCCAGAATTTCTTTATGCCTGTGCCAATTCTATGCCGACGCCTGTCAGCATTAATTGAACTTAATCGCTCCGAGAGTGAAGCGTCTTGGACTTGGGCAGTGGCTTCAATTAACTTGGTCGCATCTAGCTCTGGGTCAATCTTAAGCCGTGTGCTTAATAGGCTTAGACTTTGGCTGACACACTTGCTAAGATTTGTGCTAACATTTTGCCTTGGCTATAAGCGTTAGAAACGTTGTCAGCCACTTAACTGCTTTATTTGTTTCTACTTATACTTGTACATCACATCACAGCAGCAGCAGCAGCAGCAAATATAAAAACAACAACAGCAACAATAAGCTGGACTCCAGGTGAGTCTGGCAGCTCGGCACATGGCAGCCCAGCAACGACTCTAAAATGTATTTGCTGAAAACATTTTTGCGGTTAACTGAAACTCTCGCTGTTGCCGTTGCTGTTGTTATTGTTATTGTTTCTGTTGTTATTGCCAGCAACAAGTTTTGCATTTAGATTTTGCATTGTTCCGGCCATAATGCGGTCATACCTTCGACCACAAAGTGAGCGCTGGTCACATTGTCACATTGTTTAGCCATGACTCAAATTGAGTCGCAATGAACATTTTAGATTGGCGATATAGCGGCATTTATGGGTGTGGCATACCCCAGTCGACCAGCTCGATTGAGCATCGACTAAACTAAACTATTCAAACGGTGCTCCAAAATTATGAATCAGCACAAATATCAGCTTTGGAAACTGGGTAAATAAGGCCATGCACCTACTTAAGAATTACTCAAAGAAAACGATTTATAAAAATAAAAAAAGAAACCAGTGAAAAATCGGCAAGTCTTGGCGGCATCAGAATCAGCAGCAACAACACAAAATATGTAAGTAGTAAAAAAGTAAGAAAACGAAAGAAAAAAATGAAAACGAAATGCTGAAGAAAAGAGCATAAAAACCTGCTTGAAAGATGGAACGAAAGACGCTTAAGTCGTCGATGCTTCAATGATGTTGCTGCTGAGGTTCTTCATCACGGCAAAACTCACTCAACCAGTAGAAATTGAATTGATGTTGCTGCTGTTGCTGTTGCCACTGCGATTGCTGCTGCTGCTGCTGTTGTTGTTGTTGCTGTTGGAAAGGCAAAAACCGGCTCTGATCGTGCCTTGTCTTGTCTGCTGTGACTACCAAACGTACAAGCGTAAGCCAACTCTGAAGCTGTGACTGAGACTGAGACTGTGACTGGGTGTGAAGCTGGAGCTGGAGCTGGAACTGGAACTGGGACTAGGGCTGGGACTCACACTGGGACTGGGACTGGGACTGACACTGGCAATGAGACTGATACAGGGGCTGGAGCTGGGGCTGGCGATCGAGAGAATAGAGTTTATAAATAGCATTCAATATGCAGTAAAATCTTTCAACTGCAGCAGCAGCAGCAGCAGCAACAACAGCAACAACAGCAGCATCAGCTAATGAGAAAGGGGGCATGGCAGTTGCCAGGGTCTCACTAAGGGTCATCACAGGTAGCATGCGGCATGCAGGTCAGATTCAGCTTTAAGATTCATTAGCCGGGGGTGAAAAACGCATTGCCGGCGTTGCCCGCTGAACAGTTGGACTGGTGCATTGCGGGTTTTTCTGGGAAAAGGGCGCCGCCAGTTTTGTACTTACCTACAATACAAGTACAACTCCAAAAGACAACAATGAGTGTACGTGTGTGTACGTGTTGATGCGTGTCGGTGCGTGTGTGTGCGTGCGTCGCATACACGTTAAGTAAATTCCAATATGCGCTGTGGGGCTGCGGTGTATCTTACAGATACATTGGCTCAGATACTGGTTTTGATTTCGTAAAGTTAGTCTTAGTTGCTGTAACACTTGGCGAGAGCGAGAACGAGACAGTCGATCGTGGTTCGTGGAGAAACCTCGGCAACAGTGAACTGTCGCTATTGGCCTCCTGGTCGTTGCTCCTGCGAGTTGAGATGAGTAATCCAAGTGGAAGTTGAGTCGTATCCGTAGTTACTGCGTTTTTAACACTTTAATTTTCCATAGAATCGGCTGTCGAATCCGTTTATCTCGTCTATGTACAATACTTTGTACTTGTTAACAACATTTACACGCTCGATGATTTTGTCAGACATTAAAATTCACTCAAAAGAACAACAAAATCGAAGAAACTACCTGACTCGACCGCCGCGTCATAAAACCAAACGCAAACACTGACGTTGTTGTTGTTGTATATGTAGTGTGTGTGTGTTTAAAAACACGCTACGTTTCTTTCTGAACGCGCTCACGTTTGCATTCGTTTCGACCGCTGAATCGCCAAACGTCCACCTGCGATGCCGTCTCAAAGTAAACTAAACCCAACTACGTTGAAAACAAGTTTCTGAACCACTGTCGCAGTCGCTGTCTCTGCTGCCGTCGCTGCCGCTGCTGCCGTCGCTGTCGCTGCTGCCGTCGTCATCACAGCCACTGTCGCTGTCGCTGCCGGCGCATACAGGCAGCCAAACAGTCAGGCAACATAACAAGTCGATGCAAGATAAATGCACGCAGAAACATGCACGCTGCGTTAGCCAAATGCCAGGGGCGGAATATTTATGTATGTATGTTGAAGTGGGCCCAAGTGAATAATTACGATTACCAGAGTATACAAAGTTAATTTTGATGAGGTTTCTTGTGGAAAGTATTTATTTTTAAGTATGTAATTACAGTTAGTCAAGTTATTATATACACAAAATAAAATATAATACATACTAAATTTTTAATTATTTATTGTATTCTATGTAGTTGCTTGTTGTTCTTAGAAAAAGTTTAATAAGGAGTTTACTATTATTAAAACAAACTACTTGACTAACTGTTTTGTTTGGTGCGGGTCTTAAAGTAGTGTTATTCATTAAAATAATTTTATAATGAAATAAAAAACACATATTTTAATTAAATAAATGATTTTAGTCACAATTTATTTTCTACTTATTTTGAGCGGAGCGGACCTGGACGGAGTTGCATCAACATTGTTGCTAGCATCTTTCGCTGTTTCCATACAATTGTTGTTGCCGGCTTTTTGGCTGCGATGCTTTTGTTGCTGGTCGTTGGCACTGCTGAACTTCCACACCTCCCACTAAAGAGCATCGCAGGGTAGTTTGTCTTTACATACTACATACTACATATATTCCAACCACTTCGACGTCCGTTTCGTATTTACATTTTACGATATGTACAATGCTTGGCGCTAAATATTTGATGAAGCTGCGAGACAGAGAGATAGAGAGACAGACGTACAAACAGACAGATAAATAGAAAGACTTGCAGTCTGACAGTTGGTGTAGTCACAGCTTTTTCGCTTTCCATTTGCCCATCTACAAAATGGATGCCCATCTATTGCAGCCATATTTGCAGACATTTTGTCACTCGAATCGTGACTGTTATCAGTTGTTCGTTGCTGCCTCATTTGCACTTGAAAATGTCTTTTGGCCTACGGTTTGTTTATCTGCCGGTACACTCGTATTTGCACTAACTGTTTGTTGCTGTTGATAATGCAGCTGGCATCCTTTATCTTATCTAACTAGACGTCGTCGTCGTCGTCATCGTCGTTGTCAGATAGCAATGTCAACGCCTACAACTCATCGCTCAACGCATATGAATGAGATGTTGTTGTTGTTGTTGTTTTTGATGTTGTGGCTGATGCATATGTCTCTGCATTTCCATTTGCATTTTCAACAATTGTCAATTGTTGAGGACACACTGCACAACGCCTGGCAAGCAATTTGCATATTAGTATGTGAGACGAGTGCGATACGAGTTGTTGTTACATTTGTTGTCTGCACAACGACAAGCTCACTTTGATGCCATCAGGAAAACCATGCTCCCCCCTTCTGCACAATTCCACCCTCGACTTCACGGCCAACAAGACGCACAGAGCTTGGCAAACTTTTTGTACGTCTGACTCTGTTTGTCTTGTTGCTGTGTGAAATTTGCATAAAACTATGATTTTTTTCTTTTTGTACTTGTTGTCCTATTCTTGAGACACCCAACCTGGTCAACGACTTTAAGAGCTATCTGCACTTTGACCGCTTATCCTCAGTCCACTCGAGAGAACCAAAAGATGTCGACGGTGTCGTCAGCATAAAAGTCATTAAAAATTTGAGAATCTGACACTCTTTGTGGGTTCCTGCACCTGCAGTCGGCAATGGGACTTGACCCAAGAGACTTTTGCATATTCATTGGGCAAAAGTTTACAGAGTTTATGGTAATGGAAGTAATTTGGTTGCTAACGGAAGTGATTTCTTGGCCAAGTGAACTTTAATTTAATGTTGATAGTTGAACATATTTGAAGCGCAACTCGACTGGTAAAATACATGAGATGTCGAAGGAGAAACTCAGTCACTTGAAGCAGTATAAAAATAATAATTGTGTTTGGATGAACACCTCGAAGGAGCTATGTATATCGAAGCACTTCCGGCTTCCGAGTCTCTAAACACTAAGCCAAATGTTTACTTAAATCTAACGCTCACAACCAACACAGCTGTAAAATACCCTGTATTAAGTAATTGAATAAAGAATCAACATTTCTTAAGTCTTAAAAAGTGTTTTCAATAAAATAATAAATTATAAATGAATGAAAATGTATTTAATAAGTATAGACATTACGATTAAAAACTGTGTTTAAATAATATAAAAATCTCCCTTTGTTTAGTTGCTACAACTGATTAACAATTTTGTAGGTGCTGATTGAAATAACTTGTGAGCCACTGTATATACAGTACGATCTGTAGAATAGAGTTGTCTGGGTTATATTGACATTTGTAAACACATCTCCTTTGTAAACAAAATAAATATTTTAACGCATAATTTAAAGAACAAATTAAACATTGTTAAAATTGCAAATATCAGTGGAAACAATGGGAAAGTCTCAAAAACCCAAGTCTGTCCTAATGGTGTGCGTGGGTACGTATCTTTGTTATAAATAAATACCTTGTGATCTTGAGATACATCTCATCCCCCCTCCGTAGATAATATTAGTCGATCTCCCATAGCAGAGGCTGTTCTGCATGACGCCATCTACAAGTTGGGCCTCCAAAACGAGTGGCGAGTGGACAGCGCCGCCATCGAAGGATGGAACTTGGGAGCCAGGCCAGATCCCCGGGCCTTGAGTGTGCTTAGGCATCACAACATTGAGTATTGTAGCCGCGCTCGTCGCTTAGACTTGGACGACTTTGAAAAATTTGATTATATCTTGGGCATGGATCAAAGTAATATGGCCTCGTTAAAAGTCTTGATGCCGCACTATTCGAATGCTACGCTACTTTTGCTAAGTGACTTTTTGTTTGGTTTCGACCCAAACAATCGAGCAATTGAGGATCCCTACTACGTAAATATAAAATTTATTTCATATTTAATAGTTATTTACAATTGCATTTGTAGGATATTGGCGAGGCCCCATTTGAGAAGATATTTGAGCAGTGCTCGTATGCGTGCTCGAATTTTTTAAGGCAAGCGCGTCGAAATCAAATTGTAATCTAACGTCAATAGCACGGCACCATTTAAAGGTTAACAACAGCTGATGCTCAAAGCTGCCAACTTGATGTGTGCTTGCCAGTGTTGGTTATTGACAATTTGTATTTGACTTCAAGTAGTAGGGCTGCAAAAGAGTTATAGTGGATTTATCGATGGTAAAAACTATCGGTAAGTCCGAGGTTCAAATGAATATATCGAAGACATAAATAGAAGTACAAAATTAAATAATTTCTAAGCTTTATATAAACAATAGATATATTCAACTATATTTGGAGTTCGGGCGTGTTATATTTTAATGTATTTTGCACCACATTTGTAGCTATTTGTCAGATGATTTCCAGCAACATATAGTATAGTATATTATTGGAAAGAAGAGCAAGAATGCACTAACGGAATCCGCTCAAAATGCATTCACTTTAGTGAACAACTCTTTTGTTCACACGCTCATGAGCAACTAAATTCTATTGCCAGCACTAAAGGCAATCAACATATATACAGTTAGAATACA
The DNA here is from genome assembly GCA_018901795.1 of Drosophila sp. st01m. Taxonomy (NCBI): domain Eukaryota; kingdom Metazoa; phylum Arthropoda; class Insecta; order Diptera; family Drosophilidae; genus Drosophila; species Drosophila sp. st01m. The sequence goes on along the minus strand of JAEIFG010001494.1, from coordinate 5,498,628 downwards.
AATTTGTAATTTACAATGTCCAAGAAGATATTAATGATATGCTTGGGTAATTAATTACATTCTCACCGATTACTTGATTTCTCGACTAAAGCTACCTGCAGGTAATATCTGCCGCTCGCCCATTGCCGAGGTTGTAATGGTTGATGTCTTGGCCAAGGCGAAGGTCGATGGTGTTGTTGTTGATAGCGCAGCCCTGGGCCCTTGGCATGTGGGGAATCGAGCGGATGACCGAGCTCTGAGCACCCTGCAGCACCACGGACTAAATAGTTCGCATATTGTGCGGCAGATAACTACACGGGACTTTAACGAGTTTGACTACATTTTCGGCATGGACGAGGAGAACATGTCCGGTCTGAGGCGTCTGGCACCAAAGGGTTCCAAGGCGGAACTCCTAATGCTGGGCGATTTTGGCCTGAGCAAGGAAAATCGTATTATCGAGGATCCTTATTATGTAAGTCTAAGAATGGTTGGTTCTCATCTATAAGAATACAGCAACTTAGCAACTTTGTTTCTCGCTTCAGCAAAGTGGCGCCGAGGGATTTGAGACAGCTTATCAACAGTGCGTTGTGGCTTGCACAGCGTTTGTAAATCAACGACTTCTAAAATAAGTCAATAGGTAAATGGCTATTAATGTAGTTAATTGATAACAGAAATAAACACTAATTAAAATCAGCACGACAACCGGTTTTCCCTTGATTGTCATTTCACGTACAAATGTACAGACATGACCAAAAGTATTGGCAGTTCTAGTGTGGTCGAATTTGTAAAATATTTATAATCCATATTTTTAATATGTTCTTTTATTACAATATCAATTATGAAAACAATTATAATATAAACAGTAAGCTTTTAAGAATAGTTTGTATTATACATATTTATAACTGCTATTAAATAAAAGTGATTTATAAATATTATGAATAATAGACTGAATCGACAGTTTATAAAATTGTCAATACTTTTGCCACTACTGCAATTATGTATGTAATACATAATACATACTATGTATGTATGTATGTGTTTGTATAAATGTATCTTTCAATGAGTCAATCCAATTGTGGTGGTGAAATTCTGTTATTCGACAGCAGAGTTCTACGATTTCGTTTTCTTGCGTAAAAATCCCCGTTTTGATAATTTATCGCAAAACTTGTCCATTCACAAAATAAATAATCAACAGTTGCCGATTCCGCATTGTCTGTGAAAGTTTACTTTATCAACTAGAGGCGCAATGAAAGTATTGTTTGTGTGCTTGGGTAAATATAAATTATATAATTTAAGTACATACATTAACTAAATATGTATTTACAAATACAGGCAACACCTGTCGCTCACCTATGGCGGAAGCGATTTTACAGCACTTGATCCACAAAATGCAGCTAAAGGATTGGCACACGGATAGCGCCGGACTGCGAGATTGGAATGTGGGCTATGAAGCTCAGGGACGGGCCCAGGATCTGTTGCAACAACACGGTCTAAAGACAAAACACCGAAGTCGTATAGTGCGTATCGTAGCTTTGAATTTGAGACATATAATTCCCAGTTTATAATTTACAGATAACCGAACAGGATTTCTATGAATATGACTATATTTTCGGAATGGACGATAGCAATTTAAATGAACTCCAACAAATGGCGAGCGAGTTACAGCCAAAACCTCAATGTCGTATACTACTTTTGGGTAGTTACATTGGTCGCAAGGAAGACGAGATCATCGACGATCCCTACTTTGTAAATATACAATATTGTAATTAAGCTATTTAACAAATATTCATAATCATCTCCCTTACAGAGTCGTGGAATGGGAAGTTTTCACGCAGCCTATGCGCAAATCCTGGAGAGTTGTCAAAACTTTGTGCAGAAGCATTGCATGGAATAATTATTAAAAACATATTTATAATTATTTATCGTTAAGCACAAATTAAGCAAATTGAATGAATAACGGCTGTCGGAAGTCGCTTAAGATTTTTCGAAAGTTTGAAGTGTTCAAAGTAATGATAAAATTGATGATCCGTAGGAAAATTTGCTAAGGTTTAAATTGTTGAAGTTTTAAAAAGAGCGTCCGGTTTCGATTTTATTATTTTGTATTAAGCGAATATTCTATTAAGTGTAATATATATATTTGAATTTAAAAAATAAATACTGATGGCTATAATATTAAACTTTGCTTAACACTCTATGTTTATACTCATAGTTGTATTTATTTTAAGAATCAGTAATACCATAGCACATATATATATAGAACAATCAGCACAAAGAGTAAATGTATGAGAAACAATTCGATGGCCAACGTCAGAAGTGCCAGAGGATTAACCGGTGAGTATATAATCAAAGCGAACATTTTGCAGTACTTGAATACTATTTGCTCAGCCCGCAGCATCCAAGAGGATGGCACTCTACTCCTGGACAGTGAAAGTTAGCTGCTTGTTGCGTGAGCTCTCGAACCGGTTTGGAGTGTGCATGCTCAGCATGGCGGTAATACCCAGGCTGAGGATGCCAAGGAGAAAAGCAGACACAAGCAGGCCAGCTAGAATGGGAGCCGAGATGAAGCCAACACAGTCGTACACATCGCCAAACTCTTTGCGACCATTGAGCCAGGGCTGCACTTGGTAATCGTTTAGGTAGAGATTCAGCAGAGTATCATTTCTCACAGGGTTTCTGAAGACCAACCTCTCCGAGGAGCAACGGAAGGAGAAGCCTAGCGGAGCCGACGGCAGTGTATACTCATCCCCAAGAGCCGGCAGAACTGCCTTGTTCTCCCGGTATTCCACCTCTACGTTGCGCAGGTGCCAGGTGCCCAGCAAGAGGGAGAACTTGAAGCGTAAAGTGCACTTTTCGTTATTGTGCATGAAGGTAATGCTTAGACGTCCATAACCCTTGGCATGTTGATCATCGAAGGTGATTTGCTTGTTGTGCTCCTTCAGCAACAGGGTTTCATTACCCAAGCGCAGCTCTGGTGGACCATTCAAGCTAAGCACCGCCTTGTTCCCTATAGCAATGTAGATGTCAGTCGCCTCAGTCTCGCCGGCAGTGGGCGTTGATGGTGTGGTGCTTGCTCGATTCGCCTCCTCTTCCTTTGTCTCGTCCTTGGCCTGACGCTTAGCCAAATAATGTGCCTCCTCCTCACGGTTTGCTAAAATTCCTAATACTTCACCATGACCGTAGAGGGTCAATGCATCAGTGTAGCCCGTTAACAGCTCCCCATCATCCTCATCGGAATGCCCTGATAGATTTATGACCTGCACAAAAGAATGTGGTGAGAACTGGGTGTTGGTGGCTCAATTCGGAAAATGTATCTATACCTCAATGTTGGCGTTGTAGCTGTAAGGCTCCACGGCCAGACTGCGTTGCGGCAAGTACGCCCAGGCGTTGCTCTTCACCAAATTCTGGAACTTGGGATACTTGGTGCCCTCCAGGCGACTTGTGCTGTTCCGCACGAAAATTATAATCGCCTTGACATCTTGAAATAGTTGCGTCAACGGCTGCTCCTTGGCTGTGGCATCGACTAATGCTTGGGGTTGCAAGTTGAACACCTTGTCATGACCCCAAAAGAGATATGGCCCGCTTATGGAGGCGCTACAGCTGAACATCAGACTTAAAAATAGCCCCACTGCGATTAACTGCATTATTTATTTGCTCTCAATGTTCTTAATGCACAGTGTTTAAGAAACTTCCAACACACTACACTGCACTTCACCTAAAACTGTTTCGGAAAATGTCCAAGTGAAAAATCAATGGACTATGGGCGAGTAATGCGCATGCCCACTTTACATTTTAGTACCAATTTAAGGTGTTGGTGGTGGGTTCTTACAGTGAGGTGAATTTCAGTGCCAAATTCTTCGCGTGTGTTGAACTTATATTTATACCAAAAATACATTTATTGATAGAATACTGGACAGATTTATGTAGCGGATATATTTTGATATTAAAAGAGACGAAAGATTTTGCTTATCATATTGATCACCGTCGAGGGTCAATGCTTTCTCTATAAAATATTTGGCAATAGCTTCGTATAAAAATTCTCATTCTAATAATCACACTTAAGAAAAATCTTTGTCTATTAATAGCGTATTTGAGTATACATATGTATGTATATATGTATTTATGCTTATGGTATACCAATAGAATAGGTTTTGCTTTTAATTTTGAGTTTCTTATGTATATTAACACCCAAAATCAATTTTTTTTTAATGTTCCCAACTGACTTTATATACAAATATATATATACATGAGTATTAGATCATTTATTGATACATCTATCATTTACGTTTATATTTATTTACAGCAGTTTGCTACAAACTAAACTGAGGACTGTCACAGCTAATACGAGTATATAAGACTTTGGCTGGGTTGTTGCAGAGCTATATGAGAAACTGCCCTTGAAAGACTTTGGAACCTGTGTGAAACGTTTTATAATTTAAAGATATAGACAAATTCTGAACTGTAATCCACTTACGTTTCTCGTTATGATCCCTGACTCCACAGGTACGGTACGATATGGTCGCCTTGCGTTTAGTATTGACATAGCCCGGTATATAGAGACTAGGAGCATCAAGGCGACCAGCTGCTATTAGTCGGGACATGTCCAGCTCAAGACGATGTGCAATAGGTCCCTTAAAGTGAATGATCATCTGAATGCAGGCGCCGCCGTGCAGTTCCTTTGTCTTGCGAGCATCTACGTCCAGCATCCATTCCGGAATACCCATCACGGAACGCAGCTCATCCAGAAATTGAGCTCTGCAAAGGATGAACTAGCATATGAGGTGATTCTACTGATAGTTCGGCAAAACACATACACAACAAATCGTGGCGGCTTTTGTAAATTGACGTATTTGATGACATTGTGATCCGGTTCGATGTTGGCGCAGGCGAAACGGTCGTGGGAATGCTCTGGTCCGAAGATAACAATGGAGCGTCCAATGGCGCCGACAGGTGCCTCCAGAGGAAAGTTGGAATCTATGAGCACCACCCGCCCTCCACCAAGATCTAAAGGAGTTTATGCTGATCATCACTCTGATCTGACAGCTTTCCGTAAAAGTGCTTACCTATGGTTCCTAAACGCGCACCTACGTCGCCTACATAACATCTCAAGGGATTATCTGGTCCACATTCCTGTTCATATAAATCAAGCTGAAATCGAGACAATTATTAGATATACATATGTATGTATATACAGCTTGAATAAGTGTAGGGACCTTACATTCAAGGGATCTGCGAGTTGTGTGTAATATGGATTCCAAACGTATCCACCTGCTACACAGCGGGTAATTGTGGGTTTGACAGATGCATCGACACCCACTGGATTCACAAAGATTTGCCAGTTATGGTTGCGCGTCGAGTTGCGATCGTTCTTGCCCGGATGCCTTAGCTTTACCTCAATTACGGTCTCTGACTGGCTTCCATCGTTGTGGATCAGTTGCGTCATCTTGATATAGCCATATGCATAACCCGTTGGATGATGAAAGGAAGCTATAGCTCGCAACTCTCTGGCCTCACTTGGACTATAGCCACGCTCCAGGGTGCTGCAATTATTGTAGTAGTTGAGTTTGATAGTCTAACAAGCTCGATATTCTCGATCTAGCTGAGAGAGGAAGATCCAATCTTTACCTGCAGGCCCAGCGAGCGTTCTTTTGTTGCTTTTTTATGATCACGGAGCGTCCAATGATGCTGTTGTATCCAAAGAGAGGCAGGTTGGTGTCGTTATAGGCATCCTCAAAATGGGTCAGTCTACTTAGACGTCCAAATTTGCCGCTTAAATCCCCCATTTCATACTGGTCGCTGGTGCCCTGTTTGGGCGGAGGCGTGGACTTCGGATTGACCTCAAACGGATTCCAGATGCCGTACAGCGTGGATGCCTCGCAGGGAAAAGCCAGATTTGCCTCCACAGGTGTCTGTGGGAATGTCATATTTAAAATTAAATATCTATTCACATAATATTGCAAGTTATGCCAAATTATACCATGTGGATCTGATAGCCACCATTGTCCTGTAGTCCTTTAAGTTGCACCTCAACATTGCTGATGTCATATTCGGATTGCTGGGTAATTTCCATTTTGCCATTGACCGTCAGCTCGTCCCCATTGGCATACCAATCCTTGGCCACAACCTTGCGGCGATAATGACCAATCAGACTGGAGCACGCCAACCGTTCGCCTCTTGCCTTGGGTCCATTATCATCGTAAATGACCAGGGACTTGCCCAGAATGCTATGGCTCCCAGACAAGGGCAGGTTACCATCACTAAACATACGTCGGCTCAGCTGTCTTGCCTTACGAATTCCACCAGCTATACTCAGCCTTCCAAGACGTGCATCGAGTGCACCCAAGCGGCACATTGCCGGCAATTGAGGTCGGCAATAATCATCGACACTGCGATTACCCCAGTCTACCTTGAATGGATTAAATACACCGCCCGCCGAGTTGCAACGGTTCTGCCAGTCATAGAAGTCCTTACCGGGGGGATTACTGTGTATGCCCCAGCGATGATCAAAGGTGCTATTTTGAGTGGAACCGTCTGCCTGTATCAGATATTCAAACAGTACCGTCGTGTCCTGCCAAGGTTGCTCAGCGGCCTGGCGAAAGATGACGCGTCCAACCACCGGATACCGGAAGAGAACCTGCAAGAACCACAGAATATAAAATGCCATTTCCTCTTGAAATGAATTGGAGTGTATCGCACCTGTGCCGTAAACATGGACTGTTGATAGATCCCGTTGCGTTGGTATTGATTCAATACGGAGCAACCCCATATGTTCTGGGTTATGTTGTGCACCTCGGTGCGGTTGTAGGTGTAGATGACCAGACTGCGATGGGCGATGCTGTGGCGACCCTGCAGTGGCAAGTAAAGGTCCCAGTACAGACCACTCAACTCGGAGCTGGTGCCGGGGAGAACGTATTGATGAAAGTATTGCTTGTTGCGACCTTGCAGCTTGCCACTGAGATCACCCAGAGCATATTGTTCCTGCGTTCCGTATCCCGGAGGTGGCCCGTGATCCCTCTGCAGCTCCCGGGGATTGTGCAGTTCACCCGTTGTCTCGCAGTAGTCCGACTTTCCAAGACGTTGTGGCGTTGGGGGCAGACTATGAATGCGAAAGGCTGCCACATCCTCGGCAAACTTGCGGCTAACATGTTGAGCAAGAGGTGTGGACAATGTAAAGTTGAGGAAGGTTGGATCAAACTTGGAGCGCTGGGTAAAGGTGACTTCGCCCTTAACTCCTCCCGAATTAATGAAGGTTCTGAAAGCACATTGGACTTACAATTGCCACTCAATTGAATTGCAGCTTCCACTCACTTGTAGATCAATGCTTGGACGTGTCTTATCTGTGTGCAGGCCAAAAAGTTGTCCGGATGCTGGTTGTCATAGAGTACCAGGTAGAGTGTGCGATGCGGAATGGTCAGATCTGACGGCAACAGCGCTAGTTTGGCATCACGGAAGACACTGCGCTGAGACATGCGTAGTGCATTCTTAGCCACACCGATCCTGCCCAGGCGCGTGTCCAGGTCCCCAATACCTTGGCCAGGTCCGCTGCCCTGCGGATCGAAAACTAGCTGTAAGAAGTTACAGTTGTCCTCGCTTCGATGATGATCGTGTTTAAAGATATCGGTGACGAATATCTTCCAATGGTGCTGCGTAAACTGGCGATTGTTTTCGTTGGTTGCGGATGGTTGCTCCTGAATGTGAAATAGATCTGAGTATATCAATGTGTCCCCGCCGACACCATCTGTCGGTGCAAGCCATCGAAAGTGAACTGATCCCGCAATTGGAGTATTGAAACGTGCCTCAGCCATGTGCTCCATGGAGTTCTGTACAGTGGTTATAGTTGCACAGATGCGGACATTCGAATTCATCTCCGTTAGGACCAAGGACTTGCCCCAGATGCCCCGATCGCCAATTAGGTGCATCTTATGCTGCCAAGTGGACGTCTCGTTGCCAGGCAACACCAGATAGTCCAGTTCCTCATCGAAGCTTAGAATTTGCGAACCCAGTCGATCAAGCTCACATCGCTCATCGGGATCTGTATTTGTGTAATCCACTGGAAAACGTCGCACCGCCCAGCTCCAAACTTGGTCCGGGTATTGCAACGTGGCTTCCAAATTAGACTTGATCTCTACGAGATTTTCTTCGCTCTGCCGAAAGGTAATCTCGCCGTGCAGTCCATGTTGAGAGATATACGCGATCAGATGCTGTTCCACAGCTGTTTACAAACCGGAGAGCAAAGCAAAAGAGCAAATACGTGAATATAAAAACATGACTCAAAAAGTGTGGTGTGGTGGAAAACAAGATGGTAAATCCACTTTCGCTTTCGCTTACGTGCACCACATTGAAAGTAAACGACGCGGCGTTGGAGGATTTGCATACAATGTCATTCAAGACTATTGTGGGAACTTAAGGTAATTGGGCAATGCTCTTCCGCATTAGGTTACGAGTACTTGTGCTCGTACTTGTACTTACCGCCACTTTGTGTTGCAACTCCACAGGCCAAGATGACGCATAGCACCGTTCTGTAGCCCAACAGTTGACTCATGTTCTTTAGAGCCCTTCTTCGCGCTCTTCTCCCGCTTAAAGTTCTTATTCCTAGTACCAAAACGATTACCAAATATTTACAGCTACGCTTTGTACTTTCATATTCCGCTGCGCATGCGTGCACTCAGTGGAAAACTCAGTCGAAAACTGGTCGAGTGACGATTCAACAAGACAGTAAAAACAGCTCAAGTCATTTGGCCAAATGTGGTGAGTTTTGGTGACTCGGCTTAGCTGAGGTTTTGTTTTGCTTCACTCAACTCGCAGCTCTCAACTCAAAACCAGCTGGAATTACTCTCGCTATACCAAATGTGAGATACTTGTACCTGTAAAAGTTCAGCGATTTCTTGTTACCCTAACCCAATCAAACAATATTGAAATTTCTTTTTTAGACGACTTGGTTATGCTTTATTCCATCAAAGTCATCGACATCATCATTGTTATATAAAAATCAGATCATCAATTTGATTCTATTTTTTTTTTTATAATATTTCTGACCGGGTTATTTTCTTCTTGCCATATAACTTAATTTATACTGAAGTAAAGATTTTGCATTAAACAACTTGTTGCATATTGAATTGGTGCTTTGTTATTGTATTTTTCTTTCCTTTGTTGTTGTTGTTGTTTATTTAGTACATAAGTAAAGTGTTATTTGATTGTACTGCTTATTAATATAAGCCTAAGTACTAATGATTGTGTATTGTTACGTTATATGAAAACTACTAGATATGTTTCTATTCTCACATTCTCTACCATTCCTATTCACTTCTCTGGTACTGATGCACCTGCAATAGTTTTACCATGGCGGGGAGATTTGTGCATATTTCGATAGCCGCCATATGCATTGTTCAATGGTATGGAATTGATGTTAAATTCGAGCACGCCCGGTAACTAGATCCCTGTATCGCATGTAGATAGGTTATATACTTAAGATCTTAGTGGATCGGTTTGCTTTGGTTCTTGCGAAAGGCCGCCTCCGTTGTTAGGAAATCATAAACGTAAACTCTTCAAAAATAAATCAACTTTTGCATTTTAATAACTTTTCGATACTTTTAAAACGCATAAACTAGAAACACTTTTTGTTAAAAAAACTCTGATAGTTTATAAGCAGAAAATTTGTGTTTGGTTAAAAATTATGTAAATTCGCATAAAACAATTTGAGTGAATGAACTTTTATAGGTTTTCATTTAGGCTAACTCTCAATAACTTTGGTTTTTGATATATGTTTAAAATTGTTGTATATTGAAATAGTATAACGAACGATAGATATATGCATAATAATAATATATGAAGTAAATAGATATTGTGTGTTTAGAAAGATATTTATATATTTAGCTCTCAGATAAAATTACTCTAACGAAATTGTATGTCTCTCTCTCCTTAACCTCTGAAAAAAAAAAACAAACTAAGAAATTTGGGCCAAGGCCTAGTCTATCCATCTATTTAGCTACCCACTGAACACGAATGTGGTGCACGCACCACATCGCTTGATTTGCTCATCTTTCTCTGTGGTTCTTCAACGAACAGCAATTAAAGTAAACATTAAAATTTCGTTTAGTTTTTTTTAAAGATTTTTTTGTTGATTTTCATAAATGTTTTTGAATAAAATAGATTTCAATTATTTATAAATTTTACGTGTAAAATTTAATAATAAATCAACTAGAAAACTAGTGGTCAAGATGGCGTTTTGACATTTGGATTTAAAGTATCCCTAAAACGATACGTGGAACTTGGTACATAGTGAGTGACTACAAGTTGTTGTTGTTGATTGCTACCAAATTTTGTTGCTGAAGATGTTAAGAGTATTATGGTACTTTGGTGGTGTGTTGTGTTTTGGTTAACAAAAAGAGATTATATAAATATTTAAATTTACATATGTAAAACGAGCATTTCTTTTAATTACGTTTATTATTTTTTTTGACGATTTTAAAAGTTTTTGGTTGTAAAATGGATGCTGAGTTAGAGTAAGGATGTGTTCGGGGCTGCTGTTTAGGCGGCTTCCTCTTCTTCCTCATCACCCTTGCCGGTGAGCATTTCAATCAGGGATGCGGTATCGATTTGGTTCTTGTCATCAATGACCATCTGATCGAAGGCATCATCGACTTCCTTCATGGTGAATTTGTCACCGAAGCCCATGAGCATTTCGCGGAATTTATCACCATCGATGAGACCATCGTTATCGAATGTTTTGAAGGCAGCAATAACAACATCGTCTTCATCGTTGGCACCAGAGGTGGCCATACGGTTGGCAAACAAGGTCAGCAATTGGGTGAAGTTAATTGGACCAGAGGCCTCGCCCAGCATGCTGTCCAACTCCTTGTCATTGGCGATCTTGCCAACGGAATCGAAGGCAGCGCGCAAATCGTTCTTGCCAATAATACCGTCCTTGTCGGCATCCATAAGTTGGAAGGCCTGATTCACGCGCGCAGATTTAGAAAGAGAGAGAGAGAAAGAGACAGAGAGGTGGTTGGTGATTTGGTCGTTGACTTGTGAGAGAGAGAAGTGCAGGCTCGGTTACGATCATGGATGTAACATGGCGTAGGTATAGGTATAGGTATAGGTATAGGCAAAGGCATGGACCTTGGACCATGGATAGGATTGGGCTGTGCTGTTTTTGGTAACTTACTTCCTTGAATTCGGCAATCTGCTTCTGGGAGAAGACAGAGAACACCGAGGAGCCAGCACGCTTCGACTTCTTCGAGCCACGCGAGCCGCCCGACGCTCTCTTCGAACCAGTAGCAGAAGCTGGGGCAGGAGTGGCAGCTGGTGCGGGGGTTGCTGCCTCAGACACAGCCTCAGAAGCGGTTTCGGAAGTACCACCCTCTTCCTTGGTCTTCTTCTTCTTAACCTTCTTCTTCTCATCCGCCTAGATTATCAAGGAGTAAAGAATAAAATTGAATTTTTCATTTCATTCACAACAAATTAATTCAAATAATAATAATTTGTAATTATTTAATACCATTGCGCAGTGAATTGGTTTTTAAAATGATTTCAAAAGTATTTTCAATGAAATTTCTTCCAATCTATTGCATACTCGAATCTATTCTATTATTATTCGACGGGTATTACGTAATCTACATGTACTATATCCGTCTCGCTCTAGCTATCAGATTACGTTGGTGATGCGTAGCTTTCCTGCGTTTTGACCGATCCATTTATAGAATTACACACATGTGCAGACAGAGAAATTCGGAATGAAAACTTTTCACTCAATTGCTTGATGTTTAAAAATAGTTTCGGCTGAAATCCATTATTGAACCAGATTCATATTTATGCTGGTATATCCATATACAACTGGCACAATAATCCACATACAGGTGATTCATTGAGGTCAGCACGGTAACATTGTTAGATATTAGTTAACGAATCACTTCATCTTGAATTTACTTTAATTGTAATACTTTAGTAATTAATATTTTTTTTCTGAATTGAGTTTTAGTTTCAAAACTTTTGATTGCAACTAATTCACTGCACAATTAAACGCGAGTCCTTTTTCGGATAGACACTGCATATGTCCATGCTTTGTAGACATGTGTATATGTCTAGTTGTGTTGATCTTGTATATCCCGAATCGCCTTACCATGGTGCTGAACTTTGATGTGTTGTCTAATCGAGTCGAGCGGTCAGAGCACACTGAATCAATGGCTGATTTTATCGGCAAGACAATGATGTTTTAAGATCTTTTTTGACTTTTCTTCTTCATTCGTTTTTCACATTGGACCCGCATACCCGAACACGAATACCACCCGAATTTCGCCATTCGGCATCATTCGGCTCTGCTCGAAGTGTTCGGCTCGCTTTCGCTGTATCTGTATCTGCAATATTCGTGCTGCCTTTTTTAGTATCTGCATGGCGAGGTACGCCCAGACGCCCGGTGGGGGTGTCGATGGGCTGCTAGCCAGGCAGCTAAGTTGGTTTAAATGTTTACTCATCGTGTGCTCCTCTAATCAAAATCTAATTTTAACGGCAAGAGAAAATGAATTCTGTTATGCTCGTATTTGTTAGGAAATGCGTATATGCATGAGAATATATGTATGTTTGTATACATAAATATATACCCATGTATCTGCATATATATATATATATATATATACATATGTGTAGTAAAATTTATTTGTGATTTTCATGTGATATGAAATGATTTTTGTGCTTGTTCTATATACATTTCTTAACTCATGGCAATAATACGCAAATACCCGAATCTTGTTTTGTATTATTCATTTTTGCTCTTGAGGCGTCTTCGAAGGTGTCCTCTTGCTCTAAAATCACCTACATTTCGGTGTTCACACATATACATAAATATATTTATATATATGTGTCTGTATATCGACAAAAACATATGGGTATAGACATGGCCTGGCCTATTGCGTATGTATGTATATGCGATAGGCTATATACAAGACAAACATTTTCGTATTTTACCTTGCCTATTTTCAACGACTGGCATTTTCTGTTTTAAAATTGTTTGGCATATTGTGCAATATAAAGAGAGCGAAAAATTCCAAAGCTATATAGCGTATACAGATTTTGTGTCGCACATATAACAAAGAAACCCGATTTTTATGTTATTCTCTAGAACACATCCACACAAATGGGAATATTCCATGTTCCATTGCATAACAATAATAAAAAATATGTATTATTTTACTTTTTTTTTTAAAGATAAATGAACTTTATTCGTAAGCGCATATAATATTATAACATATATAATTACCTACTAACTGTAAATTTAAATTTATTATTAAAATATTTATATTGATTACACCGAATTTGTTGTTAAACAATTATTAAAGCTTTGAGGAGCATCAGATTTTTATCCAAGCTTTCGAGGCTCATTAAACTTCAACAATAATTTTATATTTATTTACAATTATTTGAATTTTATTCTAATATAAAGAAAATTTCAATTGGGAGATTTTTACAACTTTTTATATTTTTGCTGGACATTATTTAAAAGTTCAAGTGAATTCTATTTCAGCATTCATTTAAAATAATATCCTTTTTGAAATATGTGGCAAATGCACAAGAAAATTCGTTCATTACTTATTTTTATACAACTTTTTAATTAGGTGTTTACTAAAATTAACGTAAACTAAACTAGAAAGATAGATACTACATACTGCATTTTAAAAAATATTTCACAAGCATTCGAGCAATAACGATAATTATGATTACTTCCAAAGAAAATATTATAGTTTCAAATATAATTAAGTATTCATATGATTAATAATCATTGATAATTATGAAAACCTTGATTTTTAATAAATATAATTGCGAACTAAACAAATATAGTAACATTATGAAAATAGTTACGCAGCTCAAGTTTTTTTTTCAGTTGTTTACTTTCAAAATATACAGTTATACATTGGAAAAAATACTTTCACTAATATTATTGACCTTTTACATGAATGTTCGGAGATGACATTCAAATTGTATCTCCCCCAAAATGCATTGATAAATCATCGAGTAGACATAATTGAAATTGAACTTTCTGCGGCTTTTCATGCTATTTAAGTTTTGAAAGTGATTTGAATCGAATTTTCAAAGCGTTTTAAAATTTGGCATGTAAACCAGGCGACATGTTGGCTGCAAGCCAATCTAAAGCAGCCCACAACTGCAATATTATTTTGTATTAGAAAGCAATTTAAAAATAATGCAATGGGCTAAGAAAACTGAATAAAATGTTTTCCAAATGATCGAATGTTTTTTTTATATTTTCCAAGATGAACGGTGAGATACAATTGATCAAAAATGACACCATTGGCAGAATTTAAATAGACAGTATCAGCAAATAATCCGGAGCATTCAATTAAGCGACTTTCATTACAAGTGGAATATCGATGGATTTTTTATTTCATTAACAATATTTACATATATTTACAAATATACATTATAACATTATAAGAACCAGAAACACAGCCTACGCAAAATATTTGTTTATCAGATAGTCTAAATATAAGTGCCAAATCAATTTGAATGCATACATGTTTCAATGAATACACATTTATATAAATATACATCAATATATGGTACATAAACGAAGATGGAAGATTATCATTTGCTTGTGCACACGGCTGATATTTCAATAACAAATTTAGTTCATTTAGAAAACTAGCTGTTAGCTTATTGGCTGACAAGAACGTCATTGGGAAGCAACTGTATTAGGCATAGACATTAAATGTTGAATTAAAAATCTACATCTTAAAATCCCACAGCGAGAGCGCTTTTCACACATTCCTCTTATTTACTCAATTTAGTGGACCTACGATTTCTTTGGGTTTATGCTTTGGCGGCACGGTATCCAAAAATAGCAGTGCCAACGCGCACTATGGTGCTGCCCATTTCGATCTGTAAGAAATATATCATGAATTCAACATCTTTTATCCGTATTCGTACTAAGAGTTCGTACCGCTCTGTCATAGTCGTTGGACATTCCCATTGAGACCAGAACTGATTCGGCTGGCAGACTGTTAGCCTGGCAAATGGAGCTGTGCACCTTTATTAGAGAAACAAAGTCTGGATTGGGACCGTTACTATAATCAAACCCATAAGCACCAATAGTCATTATGCCCACTGCTTGCAGATTCTTCAGATTTGTCCGGATGTATTGATAAAGTGAAGGCGCAGTGCTAGCATCAACTCCGCTCTTTGCTGTACATAGTGATTTCAACTAGATAATTTATGCATCTTGGAGCAAAACTTATTTGTTTACCATCTTCTTCACTTGTGTTAATTTGAACGAGAACACGCAGTGGCTCATTGGCTTCTGGCTGCACCTTTGACCAGGCGGCATCAAGACTATTAGCCAATTTTTCGCTATCAACAGTTTGTATCATGTGCAGATTAGGAAGCTTCAGTACCTGCAACCATTGATTATCAACATTAAAGGCGTTCACACAATCTAATCTGGATTCAGACCAAGCACTAAGACCCACCTTGTTTATTTTATTACTCTGCAGATGTCCAATCAAATGCCATTTGATTTCGGGGCATTGCGATAAAATTTCCGGATGTTGACTCTTCTCAACTAGTTCCTGCACATAGTTCTCACCAAAGTGTCGCTGTCCAGCATTGTACGCCTCTATAATGCATTCGACAGGTTTAGTTTTGCTTACGGCAACTAAAAGTGGCTTTTGTGCGACAATTTCCTAATAAGAGATAAGATTACGCACATGTAATCAGCGGATTATTATAAAGGGAGCGGCTTAATCTTACCTTTGGGCGTTTCTGCAGCGTCAACTCGATTTGCTTCAACACGTGCTGAAGGCCGGCATTTATGTCGATTTCGGCCATTGTACGACGTAGCATTTAACTCCAAATGTTGATTTATACAAATATTTTCAAAGTATTTTGCAATAACTAAAAACAATTACTTGCTTCTTTATCGATAAATTCGCCTCTCTCGTTCGATATTCAAAGTGACCAGCACTGTGTTTAGTATATAGAAATTTGTATTTTTTAGGGTATTTGGTGAAAGTTTCTTTTAGAAACTGTCAGTTGATGAAAGCGGGCAAATTTGAAAAAATAACTGTTTACGAGTTGACATGTTTTAATGTTTTAATCTCAGCAACACATGGATATAAAAAATAAAACAGTTTCCTCAATAGAATCATTTAAATAATGGCTGAAGCTTTTAAGCGGAGTAGCGACGCGGCGAGCGCTGCATTTCAGTATTTGCAAGCTATTAGAATATCTGAGATACGACAGACTCTGGAGTTTTTGGGCGTGCAACATGTAGAGGTCATAATAGCGCTATTGTTTTTTGTAATGCTCCAGTTTACAAAATTCACCGCCGTTCTTATGCTAGCTTGTATGATAGCTTATGGTATATTCTATATGGTAAGCAAATATTAGCATAATAAGCATATATATTTATGACTTGTAATCTTATTAGTGGGACACTTGGTTTCCCGAGGTAAAGGAGGGACTGTCGGGAACTTCGCAAAATGCTGACTATGGTCATCTATATGGCAATCCTTATTGGAGTAGCTATGGTCCTAGCTATGACCCTGGCAATGTCGGTGGAAATGGTTTTAGCAGTGGCACTAACTCTGATTATGAGTATCCCTATGTCACCCCATACGCCGATTCAAACCGAGATGCACGAACATCCGCTTTGTTCCCACCATACTCATATGGCGAGATTGGAGGTTTGTGATCGATTTTTGTATATCAAGTCTGCATATTGTTATTTTATTTTCAGGGGATCACATGTACGATACGGAAGAGAAGCGTATCCTCGTAAGGAACTATTTAAGTTCAACGCCGCCTTTAGCTAATCGTTCTCCACCGGCACAAGACAATTTAAACCAGAGGAAGCTGCCTCCATCGGCAGCTAATACACCCGTAGGTCAACGCCTGTCAACGGTCGATATGCGACCTCAGCGAAGACTTGTTACCAATCCACTAGACGACAACAGATATTCACGTCGTGATCCTTTAGCTTTTCGTAGACTTATTGCCAATGATTATAGAATGTATCGACCAACCACTTCAAATGATGCTCATCAGTACCATAGTTATTCAATACCCGTACCGGAAGAGAGATCTAGAAGGTTACCTGGTTTATTTGATGAATACATGATGAAAAACCGCCGAAATAATGAAAAGAGATCGTCTACACAAAAAAAATACTCTGGGTTCGAACAGTCTGAGCGATTTAAAAATGGCTCGCGTGAAAATATATTTCATAGATCGCGTAATACTCCAGGAGGGGTTACCTCTAAGATCCAGTGGTGCCCATGGTCGGTCTAATGCCGGCAATTACAATACCTTGGAAGGAAATGCAAAAAGGAAAGGGCGGAAATGAATCAATAAAATTAATCCATATATAATATGGATTGAATTTAGAAATTGTTTCAATTTCCGTCCAAGCTAACCTGTCTTACATAGAAACGACCTAGATATGCCTACTAACAAACATTCGGAAAAATCACGACGAGTAAACATGATTTATTCGTACACATATATGAATATTTATAAAATATAAATTCAAGTTATTAATAAAAATACAATATTTTGTATTGAGGAGACAAATTCTACGTTTTTATAAAAATAATGGTGGCTCTGCTATGAAATTCTATATATTTTGTAATTTCTTGAGAAAGCTAATTCGAATAGAAGAATTAGCTAAGAGTTTGGAAATTTTAAAAATTGATTGTAATAAACAAATCAAATTACATACTATAAAATATATAAAAGCTACTATCACTACTATATTTTATTACTTCTGATATTTCTTAATTTCGCTGTTTCTTGTAGCTATAAATAGCTTGAAAATATAATTATAAAACAGTTAACTTATTTTTTTTTGCGTATTTCTAGCTATTTTTCATAAATTTAAGTTATTTTGGTCTCAAGAATTCCGGCAGCACTGACACCAGCTGATTTGTACACGACAGCAGATAGAATATACTAACTAATTTTGGTATTATTTATATTTTCAATTTGCCTGTATTTATCTTATTCGGTCACACTGACAACAATTTGTTTATATTTGTTGTAAGCAGTAATAAATGTCAAATTTACAGCTGACCCAAGAAAAACTGTAAGTCTGCGAATAAATAATGGATTTATATTGATATTATAACACGAATGATTGTTTGCACAGCGACGCGTTGCGTTCGGAATACAGACCACGCAGACCGTGTGCGCTGTTGAAATATCCACGTCCAAAAACAAAACCAGAATACCAGTCTATATATCCATGGATCATACTGGATGAAACTGATCCACACTTTGTCTTCTGCGCTGTTTGTGAGTGCCGGCTTAGTGCCAAACGCTCTGATTTAGGCAAACACGAAGGTAGCATTAAACACTCAGAAAATGCACAGCGCAAGTCTGTGTTGTCCAAAGTAAATCCCGAGTTGGCAGTTGGTGTAAAGTGGGAGTACAACGATGATGATGAGAATATATTGCCGCTCCAGTTTGCGACAGACGCTGATCTATGCAAGACAGAGACAGAGAACGAGGATGCTGACGCTGATGCAGAAGAAGATGATGGTGAAGCTGAACCTGAAGCAGACGAAGATGAAGCAGATGCCGACATTGATGCCGAAATTGATTCAGAATATGAACCGAAATCTAAACGCCGCATATCGGAATCAGACTCTCAACATTCCGGCATGCTGGATTTCTTGCCACTGCAGGTAACCATCAACGAATTACCTCATGTTCAGCTGACACCTGCTGCTCAGCTGTCAGCACACTGTCAGCCGACGACAGCATCGCCGCAGCCTTGTCGAATTACCATTAAGAAGGTTACAGCGCCGCTGACAAAGAGCACGGCAATAAGCACAAGTCAAGCGCAGGAGATTACGTCAAAAGCGACTATAACTCCAATAGTCACAGGTTGCTATACACCAACACCGCGCCAGCCGCAGTCACAATCCTATGCTGCCAGACAACTGCAGTCATATCAACTGCAGCACCTCACCTCACTAGAGCACACATCACGCGATTCGCTCGACCTCTTTTTCGACAGCATTTGCGCCACCGTCAAAACATTGCCGCCAAAGTTAGCTACTGAAGGCAAAATGCGTGTAATGCAGCTAATCGGTGAGCTAGAACTTCGGGCCATCAACGAGCGCGAGGCGCTTCCCACAACACTTGCAACATCCACGCCTATTGCTCCATCCACTGCCGCTGGACTTGCAGATGTGCCCGGAAGCAGCCAGCAAAATTCAACAGTTGCCTCGACTACCAAATAATCGCTTTACAGGCTCAGAATCTGGAACCAGTTCAAATCATACTCTTATCATTAGCTAAAGTGAAAGTGTGTACATTGTACACTGTATACTATATACTGTAGTGATTGTTTATATATATACATATATAAGAGTAGGCTTCATTCATAACCATCAGAGTATTTGTAACTTTGACCATGCGTGTGTGAGGTAAACACTGTTATCGGTCCTTGTGACTGTTATCGGTTAGAGATTGATTAAGTAAATACCATACAATTATTAATTAATTAAAATTTATCATAAAAAGTCTGAAAAAATCAATAACTATAATTATTGCACTTAAGATTAGGTAATTTAATTTTTAGAATAATGGTTTGCAGTCCATCATTGCCTTGGCGCAGTAATGCGGGAATTGTAAGCCCTGTAGAAGAATGTCGGATATGCTCTGTACGGGTAAACGAAAATAATAGAGATTAGGCTAGTTATTTCTAAGTAAGCTGCATGAATGCTGTTCGGTCTTTTCTTGATATGCTTTTATCATAAGACCAGTTGACTTAGTAATGAGTAATGGTTAATGGTGGAGAAATCAAGAAGTTAAGATAACCGCCACCACACAGCAACTATAAAATAATGATGTCATCGGGGGTTTTGCTCCACCCACTTACCGCAAGTCCAGGAACGCAGACGACGATTGCATAGATGACGATGTAGAAGAAAGCGCAGAAGAATGCAACAGCGAATGAAACTATCCAGAAGACCAAAAGCCAGAAGATGAACCAAACTGGATTACCCATGTTATTCAATAGAACTGTTTGTTTATTTCGATTGAAGCTGAAAGATATAAAATGAAAGTGAGTCTTTGAAATGGTGCCCAAACAAGTTTTTAGTGGATCGCGTATTCCAAAAGCTTTACTGTAGTAAGAGTGCATTTTAAGATAAGCGAAAATTTGTTTAAAATTAATTTCACTTCTGACATAGAATTTGACTTTGAAAACGCGTGACAAACATGGGAATGACTGTTTTGGTGATGTTATCGTCTACGAGAACCATAAATAGGTATGACGATATATATATGTACATACATATGTACATAGTAAACATATGGAAACGTATTTAAGCCAAGGTATTAACATTTCCAATTGCAACGTATGACAGAAGCTAACTTTATCTATTCTAGTTTTAACTATTTACTTTTGATACAATAATTTAACCAATCCGTTTCAGAATTACAGTCTGCATACTATATTTTCATTCCAACAGAAAGAAATTAAATTAAATTGTTGAACACGTCTAAAAATTTCCTCTTAGTTATAGTTGGATTATTTAATAAAACTGGTTAATTTGTTTATCATCAACTCTCAAACTCGAATTAAATATTTAAAAAATGGGCGTGCCTGCATTTCAAGTTTATGTCATCGTTGTTAAAATATGTACACATACATATGTACAGATAAACACTGTATTTATAAACAAAACATTTTAAAACGTTCAGAAAAATTACATTTTGCGTATGCAAGTAATATAAGTGTATTAAGTATTATAACAATTATTTAAACAATTTCTTTTTCGATGTGCGGACAACTTATAAATAACATTTTGCAATGCGCCTACGCCAAGTAATTAAA
This sequence comes from Drosophila sp. st01m, assembly GCA_018901795.1. Lineage (NCBI taxonomy): Eukaryota > Metazoa > Arthropoda > Insecta > Diptera > Drosophilidae > Drosophila > Drosophila sp. st01m. The sequence continues at coordinate 5,477,804 of JAEIFG010001494.1, read as the reverse complement.
TCAACAAGAAGAACACAACAATGTACGAGAAGTAAAAACAGAAGACCCACCTTAAAATGCTGTTCGATCGGCGGATCGACGTTTGAGTGGGACGAGACGTAAATAGCAACTAAACAAAACTGGCGCAACAAGTTATATGAGACTTCAAACAAGGTTGCCAGCTTTCGACTTCAGTAGCTTTTAACAGACTAAAAGTATGCTATATTATAAATGATCGTGTGAGCTTTTTTAATTTTTTTATTTTTAAAATAAAAAAATTTTGCGAAACTACAAAACAAATTACAAATGCCTGTTTTTTTAATTGTTTGTTTCTCAATGGATTTGTGTTAACTTAAACTAAATGAGTCAAAAACTTGAAGAATTTTTTTAATTTTAGAAATATTGCACCAAAAATAGTTTAATTAGTACATTAGCTGACTTTCAAGAGTAGTTTGCATTTGGACGGGATAAAAGTGGTTTAGCGATGGGTTTTGAAACTATTATATTATTATTTAGTTTATTTGTGTTTAAAACAAAACTTAGTTGATTAGTAGAATTGTTATGGCAATATGCTTTATATAAAATGAACAACTTTTGTTTTCAATTTGCTTTCAATGTGTACATAAATCTATGTAGTTAATAAATCTTAACTAACTTGAGACTGTTTGAGAGTTTACATTATGTTAAGACAAACTTAATTATAGAATAAAAAGGTAAAGAAAACAGCATCCGAAAGACTTGGCTATATACCTTCTTGTTAGTTTTATTTTTATAGTAAGTTTTATTTTATAAACTGTCAATGACAATGTATATAATATATGTATAATAATTTTTAATATTAAAAATATATATTAATAATAATATATTACATATATTAGTTGATAAATAGACCAATTATAAATTAAATCACTTGTTCATTTATGTGACATGATACAACGAGAGATAGGTTTTTGAAATCAATAAACTTGAAAAGGGACTCATGTGTTTGTTAAGTCCAAGTCTAAATCTATTTGTGTAATGTTTTTACATTTGGTCGTATGAGTGTCAGGTAAAGTTGCTGGGGCAATGTCATTTGTATGTTTGGCCAAAAACATAGCAACATGGAAAAATATAAATAGTTTCAAGATAAGTTTTAGCTTTCCGAAGAGAAAAAGCTGTTGATAGTTGAAAGCTACATATGGATACAAGTACATGCATAACAAAAGATACAAACAGTCATCGCGCAAGCTTTTTCACACAGCTGAAGCAAAAAGCTTTGTTGGTGCCGAATGTTTTCTTTTATACATATATGTATTCATTTTTAAAAGCCCACCATTTGAAATATTCTTGATGCCGCGGAGCGCGACGTCGGGTCTGCAGCTGTTATTTGAGACCGTTACTGGCGTCGCGGTTTCACCGTTCGTCATTCTGTCGTGAGTCGTTGTTCTCGTCTCTTGTTGTGTGCGGCATTTCGTGAGGATTTTGCTGGCGGTTTGTTAATTCGATACTAGATGGAACTGAGCTATGAAATGTTCCATCTATGTACATATGTAATAACTGCACTTGTTATCTGTATTTAATATGTTTTATTAGCGGGTTCATAAGTGCTATAAAAAGCAACAGCTGATAATTATATCCAAATTGTGTAGCATTAATCAGCGGTATAAAAACAGCTGCCAGTCAATGTGTTTGTTTGTGTTAGAAAACACTCTGTGTGTAAAAAATCCGGACAACGTGCGATCGATTTTTGGGGGCCTTACATTGGTACCAATACAGGCTAAATTTGTGCAATCTACAACTACAGTTGACACCAGATGTTTAAGTAATGGATATGTGCATATTTACATATTTACTTTGGTATCAATGTTTTCTATTCTATATTAAAAGCTAGAATCCTTTTTGTGAGAAAGTGGTTCAAATAATTTATTGGTGCAAAGCTATAACTAGATTTGCTAATGCTTCAGAACAAATACATATGTCATTTTGGACGAGACTTTATCAGCTCTCATTCCCGCCGAACTCAAAATACTTGACAAATAAATAAACAAAACGGCCACTAGAGATAATGAAATTTGGCATGGCCCACAGCAGGCAGAGAATGATAGCAATAACAACAGCAACAAAAACAGCAAAAGCCGCAAAATTTGATTGGCAAAGAGAGTGGCAGCGTCAGCTACCAAAAGTTGACAACAAAAACAAACATCAAACACAAAGAGAGCATGCGAGTAAAAGCTTCTGGTCATAATACTACAGCAAGGCGTAGAGATGAAGTCCGAATCAGCGCAACGACTTGCCGTATAACAGTTTAAGAGTAGCGAGTAGAAGACCAAGTGTCATAGTAACTGGACCGACGTGTCCCGACGCTCCTAATAAACATGAACGATGATGATGACCACTCGTCGCTACAGCGCACAGTGGTTCAAGGAAGTGAATGCAGTGGTCAAAGTCTTAAATGACATACATTAATATAGTATTTCTATATAGGAAAATAAAAGTATGTTAATGTTGATTTTCAGGCAATTCATAGTTGTTATGATTTTTCGTTGGAAGCATTTCTGAGACTTTGTGGATAGCTTAGAATCATGAATTTTGTATCCTTAATTTTCAACGGGAATGGTAATAATATGTGAAGCTATATCTGAACTAATTAAACAAGGCATATAGCATAAACAAACTTTATAAGACCAATAAGCAATTTCTGAATTAAAGCAATATTACTTTAGCAGATTAAAAATAAAATTATCCCACCGTAAGGGCCAATGTTTCAGCTAGAAGACCTTAACGAGAGAGAAAAGCCGAGGCAAGAGAGAAAATCCGAGCACTGGTCGTAATCCGTATGTTGTGTAGCACAGTTCAAAGTACGCAATGCGATGGTTTCTCATTTTAGTTTAGCTAGAGACATCGTCGTGTTATGAACAGAAGCCTTGCGAGCAACTGCATCACAGCGGCGAATCGACGGCAGATTACAGTGCGCAAAAATAAAAAACTGTAGTAAAAACAATACACAACTAAATTTCCAAACAAGTGTATTTTTGTTGCACTTAAAAAAATACACTCTCCCATACTCATAATCTATTACATATTCAAACTATATTTAGTGTTTATGCGTGTGTTTGAATCTGTAGTTTGTATCTTAGTGGAATTTTTGTGACAGAAAAATATAGAAAACCTTCGTGTGTTAAGGGAAAATTAATAATATTTTTGAAGGAAAGATTAAAAAGAATCAAACGGAAATAGTAAATTCAAATGTAAATAGTGTCATGAAGAGAAAAACTTCAGTTCTGAGTTTGTTTCAACGCACAAAGCTCAAGGTAAGTTCGTATTAAAAAACCAGGTTCTGTTGCTGTTTCTATAAATTTATGGCGTAAGCCCTGTTATAATGTTGCCAATTTTATGCATTTAACGATTTTTGATGAGTTCCTTGATCCGTAAAGTCTTTAGCAATTTGGAGCATTCAGACACTCAGACACACTTGCTCACCTGCTAAATATGTATGTGTATGAATATGTTTATACATTCGAAAAGTCGAGGAGAAAGTGTGCTACAAATTAATAATTCGGTTGTTTATGTACACTTTGGAAATATATATGTATATGTAAGGCGCACAGCCAGACGAATACATATATTGAGCCTTCAAGTATTGGTGGCTTATCGAGTGGCATCGGCGGCGGCGTCGGCGGCGGCTGCCTCAATGTCTGCCCGCTTGAGCTACCTGTCGAAAGGCGAAAAGCGAGAAAAACACCAGCCACAGCAGCTACAGGAGCAACAACAGCGAATGCGAATTGTTGGATACATACATACATATGCAAGCACACATATATACAGATATACTTAAAGTACTCAGATAAATGTACATATACACGTATATATAGTCTTTTTTGGCACGTAGGCTCCATAACTTCCGCCCGGTCGGCTCACGCGCACACCTGTACTCATCTGTACTCACACTCCTCTAAGCACAACATAAATACCTGTACATACATACATACATACATGCATACATGCGTATGTATGTACATAAGTGAATATCATTTAAAATTCTGATGAAAAGACACCTTTTATTCAGTATACAATTTTTTCACTGTCCTCCGTTTATCTTTATATTTTACTTTCCCTTTTCCCATCCATTTGCCTTTCCTGTTATCATTTTGTGCAAGTACTTTTAGTTAGCCTGAATAAATTTAAAACTTGTTTACCTTCTTTTTCATTATGCACTGTAGAAACGCTCACACACATTTCGTTTAATTTAACTGTCGATTTATCACACTTAACCTAATCCACAACAACAACTGAAATAATAATAATAATAACTAGCACTAACACATCATTGTCACCATATCATGACTATGATGATCTCGCAGATTACAGAGCTCTGATTAGTTGCCGAGACTCATGCGATTGCGTGTGTGATTTTATTCTAAACTATTCCGTTTTGCTCTACTCTCTTCCGCTGTGTTCTATTTTGTTCAGTTCTGTTCTGTGGTCCAAGCTGCAATTAGGGGCCTATTTACATTCTATGGGCACTCACAGATGCAAACATCTACCCAGCTAATACCATGTGGTCATCCATTTGTTGGATTTACGATACAATCTTTTATATGTGCACTGCAGTTTAGATTGAGATTTATGTGGATTTATGTGTACACACAAAATATAAGAACAAAAATATCGTATACTGTTATGTTGACTTATCCATTTGAAATGAAGTTTTTATTTTGCTTTTATGAATGTGAAACAAATGCAGATTAAATTATTTCTGCAACACTTTTAATTGTCAGTATTGCCATTGTATTTTGACCAGAGAGATTAAATATTATATGCATTTTATATATTTCTTTAAAATACCTAGTTCTCATTTATGACTGTGTAAAATTCATTTTATTTAACTTTTCAGTTATTTACGTATACTTTTATTAATGTTTAATATCTAATAATTACATTTTCTTTTAAATGCTGTTTAGGTTTTGAATCCATTTGGTTAAATAAGGCGATCCAATATCAGATGCATGAAATGATTATCATTAATTTCTAAAACTGGACTGTAGTCGACTTCCGCTTAGTATCGCATCTGCGAGTTCTAAAGGCATTATGCAGCATGCCACAATTGCACGCACAATGCGACGTTCATTTTCACACAATAACCATTTGTTGCACATCCATCCCAATCGCAATGAGATAGACGAAGTCGAGGAAATGCGTGTGAACAGACAGACAAATCATTTTCTCATTCGAAGCGCACAAATTAAGCGGAGATTTAATCGGAGCCGGGTTCTGTATTGTTAGTGTGGAGATTTTGCTATGACATGACGACAGTTGCATTTCCAACTAGATTCACACACACACAAGTAAATAGATACATATCTGGAATAGGTACATATCAAAGAATCATCACCCCTTATGTATCACATGCGTGGAATGGATCCAAACGAGAATTGCATGCAAGTGAGTACCCGTAAATGTTGACACGACCGAGTTGCCAGAATTAATTGAATCAATTTTATAAAATTAACTTACAAAAGCTAACTTAAGCGTGGGAGCGTTGGCTTTAAGAATAATATAAGCATATGCCAAAGTCTCGCCTTAACCGCTTCCAGTCCGTTCCCCGGTCTCGATCTCGGTCCCAGTCTCAGTCTATTTTATTCTTTTTATTATTTCATTCAATGTTAAGAGCCACAAAAAGCGAAGCACAAATCACACAAAATAAAGGACACAAAGGCACAAAGCTTAAAGCGTGAAACACTTGAGAATTGTTTTGCACTTTTATTTTTGTTTGCTTTTCCCCCATTTCTCATTTTTTTTTCATTTCTTTTATTTTCTTGAATTTGTTGTTAAAAAAAAAAATAGGAAAAATATTTCTTGCTTGCTAGACTCAACGGGATTTCGTTAGCACAAATATTATATTTTTCTTTCGCTGAGCGTCCCCTTTGGGAAACGTCGCATTTCGGTTTGAGTGTGATGTGGATTTGTCCTTTAGCTTGGCGTGTTCTGACATCGAGCAACACATAAAATTCATATTCGGCAAGAAGCACATAAAAAATATGCAAATTAAATGTCATTAAACAATGAAAAGGACAAACGTGCAGGCGAACCAAGAAACAAATAATATTTAACCCCATTCTTTCTATACTCTAACCAAAATCCGTCAAAGTATAGGGAAACTTCTATAAATTTAACTTAATTTAGGAACATCTCCAAGCTTAAAGACTCAAAATTTAAAGTTCATATTGCCAACATATATATTTTGTGACTGTGTATTATGATATTTCCATGATCTATCCGATAATAGAGTATTGCAAAAAACGGATTACTCGACGGTTGGCGCAGCATTAATACGCAATTTTATTGCATGTCCTTGGGGTTGATTTGGAATGACGCAGCCATCATTGTCTTAGGGACAACACCGACGACCGGCGACGACAAGCCAAAACCAGTTCAGGCAAGGCAACAACAAAGGAGCGAAGTACGTGGAACCATGGACGCAAAACAAAATGGTGCCGGGACCAGACAACGAATCCGGGAAAAGAAAACTTTTATTTAGCATTAATTTTTTGCTATTCCCTTTACATGTCTCCGTACTGGCTACTTTTATTGTTCCTCAGTTTGCTTTCCCGGAGGCCATTGCCTGGCGATAATAATACGATTTGTTGTCTACTGCAGGCTCATTAGATTTTATTGGATTCCCTATTGAAATACAGTTGCAGTTTATATGTTTTGCCTCCATTGCGGCACAAGGCTCTTTAAAGCTGAGGAGTTTCCTTAAAATCCAAGAATAAAACTTTTAATTGCTTAAACCGGTTACGTCAATTTAATAGAACAGAACTAAGTAACTAGTTACTATTTACATTTTCAATTTACACATTTAATACGACTTAAAATAATTTTTTGTTTATATTTATTACTCTTTTGGTTTTCATTCAAACGAGCACAATCAGGGCCTATCCACATGTACAGCACTGTAACAGCTAGACTTGTGTATGAGTATCTGTGTAATGTTCCTATATACTCGCGGGCCGTCCTTTTGTGCTGGGAATAAAATGCCAGTTTGGGCATAAAAAGTAGCCAAGGGTAAAATAAAAGTAAGTACCAAGTGCCACATGTGGAAGTCAAAAGGAGAAACATGAAGTTCTGTTGCGTCATGGGGAATACGCGGCGTATGTGCGATTTTGTTGGACTTTTTCCGTAAATCAGTCTCTTCTTATTCCATTTTGTCGTTCTTATATTTTTTTACTGTTCCCTTTTTTTGCTATGCTCTGTTTTTACTCTAGTTTTAAGTTAAGGACTAGTGATGAGTTTAAATTCGGCAACAATGAACTATGTTGTCGATCAATTGGCTATAAGTTAAAATAATCGAGGTTTTCCTAAAAACTTTATTAACTTAAAAAATTATGTAAAAAACTTTTTCGTTTTGTTAATTTTCATATTAATTTTCATTTTCAAATTAATTGCCAAATAATAATAATATAGACAGCTTTTACAAAAGTGTTCAGTATAAAATATGGAAAAGATGGGCATTGAATAAGATAAATGTTGAAATTAAATTTTGATCCAAATTCAAATAAGAGTTTAGTCGATTTGTTATAAAAAATAATTTAGTTATCTTGATTTTCTATAAACGCTATCGAGTTAAAGTAGTTAAAAATCTCTTCCGCAAAAATCTATATTTTAATGTGTTTAAGTGCATTTAAAAAATATAAATAGGGTTCCAATTTCATGTCGAAAAAAGTAACTATCGCATTTGTTATTATTTGCGTAAATGTTATTAATTATTAATTAATTTATAATCTTATTATTGTCTTTCTGGTATTTAATTGCTGTTCAGTTTGTAGCGTAATTACGTGAATTGGACTAATTGACATGCGTACAATAGATATAAATAATAGAGACATAATTGTAATTATTGCTGCAAATCAAAGAACCAAAAAAAATGTGGAAAATAATTGCAGCATATGCCAATTAAATTTCCATTTAAATGCCCACGCGCCTTTTTATGGTCGTAATCCGCTTGCCGTTCCCGCTTTCCCCTCCGTTGATCCCGCTTGCCAATTGAATAAGTCAGCTAAATGCACAAGAGCGAACGAGTCAACGAGTCGACGAGTTGACGCCCAGTTGCAGTTTCAATTCCAGTTGGGGGCTTCCTTACTGAATACGTCCCTTAATGCCCTGATTATGGTAATAGGCAGCTCAATTAAAACTCTTACGCTGTTATGAACTTAATTATATAATAATACCATCATTATAGGGCAGCAGCTGTTATTATTTAGCTAGTAGCTATCGATGCGTAATGTTGATAATGCATTATTATGCATAACCAAGTTAAATAACATTAACTTGCAGATCGTACCAGAAAACTTTTGTGAAATATCTGAGGCACTAGGCGTATGCTTGATATATCGTTGCTGATGCTGATATTTCGACTAATTAGTGTTTAATGGAGCTTGAAGAACAATGGATGACATTTTGAATATCCTTTGTGTTGATTTTATGGACTGAAAGGGACGTCTATAGTTTTCATGTACATTACTGATTTGATTCGCTTTTGTTTATGTTTGTACTTGTATGTTTTTGGCTGTGACGTCACACTTTGGGCTTTTGCTTTGTAAGGCTGCCCTTTGACAGCTGCTTTCATTTCTTGCGTCATTTCATATGAAAACAGCTTTCACATTTGACATTTCACAGAATCATAAGAAGAAGAGGAAGAAGAGGAACGACCCCGAGGGCAATATTTAATAATCGACTTTGTCATTCTGGTGAATTTACTTTACATTACTTGTTTTGGACCTAGAATCGTATTGTATAATGAATAACGTGTCTCTGTACAGTCGATCTATTAATCGATAATGCAAATAGGATTTATGATTTTGTTGAATTATTAAAAATAAAACAGAGAAACTTTGATTTTCCTTTTATTTCAAATTGAATGCAACTAATTTCAGATTATATATTTTCAGATTATATATTTCTCATTCTCCTTAAATGTCCCTGCAATGCATCATTATGCCGCTATTCATTACTCATTCATCATATATTTGATGCACTTGAATGCCATAAAAGAGCCAACGTCATTTATTCGAGTCAAGAGTCAAGAGTTTGGCTCACGTTTTAGGGTCGTGCGTCGCTTATGTACGTGCTCGTTGGCCGTGGCAGCGCATTTACTTAATAAAAAGTTGGGCAGACATATTTGTCCTCTGGTAGCTGGCAGTTGGCAACTGGCAGCTGATAGGTGGTAGGTGCCAGGTGGTAGGAGTCAAGGGTCGGCAGTCAAAAATGGCGGCTGCTGTTGGCAGTTGACTTGTTCACATTTATTTGATTATTGATTTTCACAGGCAGCGTCCTCGTTGTTGGCTTAAAGTGCAACACCGGCATCGGCATCGGCATCGAAACTGGCACTGCCACCACACATCCATGGGTAACTCGAGACCCGAGCCAGCCACACACAAATTCACACACAAACAAACACACACACACACACACAACACACAACACACACACAACCAAGAGGTTGGCACGTGGGCGGCTCGGAGCAGCTCGAGATTCGCATATGTCTTCGACTCGGCAGCTAAAACGGTGATATCATCAAGGTCAGTTCCACAAATGAGCCGAAAGCAAAAAGCGAAAAGAGAAAAAACAAAAAGCTGAATACCCCTACTCATAGGTCGCACTAAATTGAGCGTCTCAGCGTTAACGAGCGCCAGCGGCGCCGGCAGCCACTAAAGTCGTGGCCGGATATAGCCACGCGGCACTTGTTTAATGATGGGTCACATCTCCCATGCCCCCTACGGGGTCGCCGCTGTCGTGTTGCCCACATCTGCCACATGCGGGGGACAGCAATAAACGTCTGGCGCTAAGTAAATTCATACCGAGCCTGCCCTTTGCCTTGCAGTTCACCATGCTGTGTGGTGTTGCTGTGGTTCCATATTCCGCATCCTGTAAGATAATCCAGAATATACACACTACATTAAGCTTGCAACGCCGTCATACCACACTTCAAATTTTCAACGATTTCAAATGTTCCATGTTCCTAAGTTAGCGGATGTACACAATATTTTGCGGATTGTCTGAATTGTAAAGAAAACACTGAAATAATCTACTCTTTTTACACTTTTATGGACATCCTGTTTTATTCTTGGTCGAATACACATTTTTATATCCACTACAAATAGGTTGATCAATTTAAAGAATAAATCAAATCTGACATATGTATAGTATGTATTTGTAAAACCTATTACAGTAGTCAAATTTGAAGTCTGCTTTAAGTATTTAATGCTAACCAAGTATGAAATCTGAATTTACTGGTCTTATTCTTCGAGGAATCTCCTCGACTGTCATCCCATTGTTTTCATTTCGTTTCATTTCGCTTCGATTCGTTTTTCAAATTTTATTTTATGAGCCGCTCAAAGCCGATAGAAACATTAGTTTCGTGTCTTCGTTTCGATTTGTGCCACGCCTGCGTATTTATTTTATAGCTCGCCTGGCGCCACACATTTGGCTAATGGCTGCAACTTGCCGCTGTCGCAAAAGGTCAACTGCATAACCGCTGACTGATGGCAGTCGGTGGGAATCTTATCAAAGATTCGACGACAGTTCCTGATACAATCAATGTGTGAGTGAAAAGATAGATGAAAGCATTTAGCGTTAGCATAGAAGGATAAATGAAATGATAGCAAAAAGAGAAGGGGCAATGTCAGTTGGATACTTACACAACAAATTACTTAAAAGTAAGAGAGAATCACGATAGACAGACGGTGATTGGTGCATTGTATACAGAATTACTCAAAAGTTAAGAAAAGGTAAATGATTTTCATGGAAAAATGTGTGCCTGTCTCTTTATCAATAGAGTCGCCCCACCCGCGGCAACCCTCTTCAACTCATCAATTAAAACTATAGACTTTTATAACAGCTGGGATAACACACAGGTGGAACGTGAACTTCGGTAAACGAAAAAACAAACACAAACATGGACATCCCCTTTCGGGTTTCCCTTTATTTTCTTCTCTTTTTCTTGCTCGTTCTCGTTGCCTTCTTTAACTTACTTTTCTCCCGCATTCCCGTTTTTTGTTAACCCAATTGTTTTCGATGCCGTTTTCCGTTGCCGTTGCCGTCGCCGTCGCCGTCGCCGTTGCCTTGTTTACCCTTTGACTTTCAGAGTTCGTTTCGGGCTGTTGTGTATCTTTTTGGCAGGCGAAATTCGCTAAAATTCGGAAAACGAACGCAAACAAAACAAACAAACAAATAGGCGGACAGGTGGAATGGGGTCAGCAAGAAGCCCAACCTTTATTCGTGTGACCTTTGCACACAGTTGAGCTGACACCCATCACCCACAATCCTCCTTCTCCATTCGCTAACACATTTCACCTGTGTGCCAACGTCCTTGTTATCATCATCATCATCATCAACAACATTATCATCATCATCGTCATCAACCCATTCCCAGCCAAATGCGCTGTTGCAAACTTTGCAAATTATAATTTAATTTGAATGTCATTAAAATTTGTGCGGCTCGAGCTCATCCCGCCGCATCCCGCAACTTCCCAAATATTGAACAAGATCTATTACTCCAAATTACTCATATGGCTAAATACAATATGCAGCCGATAAGTCAGTCGAGCACAGCTATTTGTATATGTGTATAATGTCATTTAATTTAATTTATCTTTGCTTCGACTATTCAATTATTTCTTGTTGTGAGAGATAGAAATTAAGTAATAATTTAGCTGGGACTGTAAAAATTGTGGGCATAAATTGTGTGCGCCATGAAAATTAAATAAAATAAATGAAACTTGATTTCAAAGTGACGCTGCATAATATATATTTATTCACCACCCTCTAGTCTACTTTACCTCGACTTTCACATAATAAATGCGCATTTTTAAGAAAAAAAAGTTTTTGGTGAAGCTGCCAAGCGGAAACAGGGAAACCGCAAACGACGCAGAAAAACTGCTGCAACCGCAAGAAATTAAGAAAATATTCACTTAGGCCCTGCGTCTTATCTACAAGCGGCAGCCGCTTCGAAACTTGGCTAAAAGCCCTGACAAGCGGCAATAGAATAAACAAGGAAAATAGAAAAACTTGCAGAGGTGGGTAAGGACACTCGCTGACTTGGAACAGTGGCTGACAAGTTTCTCTTTTAAAGTAACTGCAACTGAAAATGCGAATTCTGTCCAACTTCTGGTTTAAGTAGAATTTTCTATAACTTCAAGTAAATTGCCAAGTTGCTGTGTAAACAAACATTTTGAAAGAACAAAATCAAATAATAACAGATTTATAGTTAGAAGTTGCCAGCAAAGGTAAATTAAATAAATTAATAATAATATTTCTTCAAGTTGTCATCTATTTAAATAAGGGAAGTCCGATTCTAATTAACTTCAAGATGGTAAGCATCTATTTGAAAATTGAGCTAAATTGGCTCAAAGAAATGCAGTAGCTTCCGCATTACGGCGACTTAATGCCATTTTAATTGTACTGCAAAATAACATTTAAATTAGTGCGGCGCCAGGAAGTACTAGACAGTGGCAAGGCGAGTGGTGGCAAGAGGTTAGCCGCAAAAGGCAAGAGGCAAGAGGAGTTATTACTCGTATACCAATGAGTGTGAGTGCGAGTGCGAGTACGAGTTTGAGAAAGAGAAAAAGTATAATGGCTAATGGGCTGCCATCATGCAAGGAAGTCTGTTCTAAGTCGCGTTCTCCAGTTGCAGTTAAAAAGCACCAAAGGACCTCAAGGACAGGACATGGGATACTAATAAAAATATATGTGTGTACTCGGAAATGGGTAATGTTGCTTGCCGCGAAATAGCAAACACCAAATTCAGTTTCCAGCACAAATATATCAGTAACTTGAAAGGCAATTGAAATTTTTAACTGTCGTTAAAAAAAAAAACATTAAATCATTAATTTCTTTTCGTTCTATGGGGAAATGTGTATACTTGTGTTTCAGAAAATGGGTTTCCTTGCATTTGCTTTGATGTTTATGGCTCTTGCAGCGAGCTGCAATTGATAAGTCAAGAGACTCTAATGCTAAAATATAAGAAAATAAAATATAAGAAAATATAAGTATGAAAATATATTTAACGATGCTGAAGCCCGGCAATGGATACAGAAACATCAGCCTTAGAACACGATACTAAGTTCTTGAGTGCAGTGAGTGGCCCCGATATGAACATAAACATGTGTGTGTGTGCGTGTGTGTGTGTGTGTGTGTGTGTGTAAGTGTGAGTGAGAGTGAGTGGTTAGATGAGCGATGTGAGATCTGAGATGCGAGATGTGCGCTGAGTGGGTTAGGCACTCAAAAACTTTGAATACAAACTCAGACCGAGAACGAGGCAGCCTCCGATTTTCTTTGCTTTTCACTATTGCATTTCTGCTCGAGTGGTACACACACAAACACACACACACACGGTCGTCTAGAAACGCAAACACACCTAAATATTGTAGCATACAAACGGGGGCAACCGACAAGCACCCAAGTCAAGTCAACAAGCACTTGTGAAAGCAACAGAAACAGCAACAACACAAGCAGTAAAGAAAAGCTAAAAATTAAGCTGAGTAGCGAGGCATACAGCACCAGCTGTGGCAACTGGGGAAACTAAGACAAATAACTTAATGCCTTTTCTATTTGCAGTTTAAACAATAGAGTGGCAGCGGGGCCAGCGGAGGTGGTGCACAGGAGACGCAACAAAAGTGCAACAGCTGCATAAAAACTGCAAACTAGAAACTGTAACAAAAGCCCAAAAGTCAAAGTAAACTCAGACAGGCAAACAGGGCAAGGAGGAAGGGAGACAGAAAGCGACAGAAAGAGAGAGAGAGAAAGAGAGAGAAAGACACAGAAACAAAGAGACAAAGAGACAGACAGGCTGCTAGCGTGGAGCGCTGGAAGAATGTGGAGTGCAGAGTCCACACGACAGCTTAAAGTGGCAACAACAACAGCAGCAGCAGCAGCAGCAGCAGCAGCAACATCAGTAGTGGCAGCAACAAACACAACCGGATAATAAGCATAAGGGCCAAAAGCAACAGCAACGAGTGCGACAAGTATTTGCGGTAGGCTGCAGGGTGCGGAGCGCAGGCCGAGCCGAGGAGCATTTATTAGTCCGCCAAGGAAAAGCAATAAGCGCATAAAACGCAAATCCTAAACCTAAACCGCAACCGCAACCGAGACCAAATTTAAATCCTAAGCCGAACCCAAATCGACATCTAAAGGCCACAACCGCTACGAAGCGAACGCCAAGCGGCAATTGCAACAGCAACTGCAACTGCAACTGCGTGACGTCACAAGTCGCTAACTAGGACACTCGGGCCACAGCGCAAATCTCGCTATTCGTTAGTAGCACTTGTATACCTCGCATTCGTCTTCACATTCACATATTCGCATTCACTTCCGCAACCACATTCACATCCAAATCCGACATGGTCCCTCGGCTAAGCCTCCATTCGCTGGCCGCGGCGTTGTTCATTTTGTCAATGCGACTGTTCTGCGTCTGTAACGTCATTGATCGCCTGGTGGTGCAAACGACATCCGGCCCGGTGCGCGGTCGCTCGGTGACGGTGCAGGGACGCGAGGTTCACGTTTACACGGGAATACCATATGCCAAGCCGCCCGTTGATGATTTGCGCTTTCGTAAGCCGGTTCCAGCGGAGCCCTGGCATGGCGTTTTGGATGCCACCCGCCTGTCGGCGACCTGCGTTCAAGAGCGGTAAGTGACTCGGGCTGGGGGTGAAGCAGAGGAATGCAGCTCTGCAGATGTAGTTGACCTAGAATTCGGACCGGCCCCGCAGCGGATATGCTAGCTGTTGACCTAACTGTTGCTAGTGACGTCATCGCGACATCCATGCACCGAATACACATGCAAAATGCCGGTCAACTACAAGCTTTTAATCTCTAGTTAAGGGGTCTGTTAACTAACTGAATGGTAGTTTGACGAAAGCTGTATTGATGTTAATGGCAAAGTTATAGCAATCAGTTTAAATTAATGGACTATAAGACGACACATCTAAATAAAAATAAAGCTCCTTAGAATTCCACTTTCATGGTTATTATAATGTTCTTTTACAACAGAATTTAATAAAGCCAGAAATTCAATAACCATTTATGAAATTGAACGTCAATTTCTTAGAAATTACCAAATTATGGACAGAATAAAGATATGTTTATCTACTACTTAGATTTTAATTCAAGAAACACCTTAATTTTGGAATACATATTTTGTATATCAATTAGTTCTCAATTTTATAGGATCCTGATTCAAATATTTTATTTACTTTTCCGCTTCGTAATTTATAAATATAGTAAAATTTACGCTCTTAAGCTCCACCCAAAATATTTTGCTTTGTTTGGTCGATATCTTTCTGAATGTTTGGGAAATCACTAGATAGCGAAACAATGAAGAGTTTGTTTTTCAAAAACACATAATCATCGGTTCTTAAATTTTGGAAAGCTTTCCCTATGCTCAAATCTTTATAATAAATTAGAACTTTCTTAATCTCTACTCTCTTAAATCAGTTTAAAGGTTTCCAGAATATATACTCGAATAATATTGTGAGAATATCTAATTTGCCACACACTTAAAGTCACCACACAAAGCCATCAGTATTTCTATGTGTATGTGTAGGTGTACACACATACATGTAACGGAAATTAGACAAATATAGAGATAGAGACAGAGGAGAATCGTTTTTTCCGGTTGGTTATAAATTACTTTTACGCGAAGTGGCAACGTTAATTTCAATTGACACGAAACTAAACACACCTACATAACGAATCTAACGGTTACATACATATATTTCTATTATGTACGAAATACGTATGGCTATGTGTGTGTGTATATTGAATCACACTCTCACATGCTTTTATTAAGGAATAGAAATGCGTAGCTACAAGTTTCAATGTTTGTAGTATATCGATTCAAGATTCAACATTTTTAGGGCAAATGAACTACGAGGCATATGCACACATACACAGAGTATACTGTATAAAGTAAATGTGTATGTTTGTATGTGTGTGTGTTAGTTTATGGGCTTGTGTGTCCTCGAAAAATGGCACAGCGAAAGTAAAACAGGCAAATCAGAAGAGGACAAATAAAAATAAATAACACAGCTGGTTACTTTGTCGTAATTGGCTCGACCGACAATCTGGGGACAGGGACGGGGACGAACCGGGGCTGGGACGGACTGGGAGGTGGGGAAATGAGGGATCCTCTAATTTGCATGTGAGTGAAAAATGTCACTACTTAGCAAAAGTAAATGATTTCGTTTCCCATTCCAATTTGATAGCTATGAATACTTCCCGGGCTTCTCTGGGGAAGAGATTTGGAATCCCAATACCAATGTATCTGAGGACTGTCTGTATATCAATGTATGGGCACCAGCAAAGGCGCGTCTACGTCATGGGCGTGGCACCAATGGAGCCGAGGTAAGTTAAAGGAACTCAACGATACGAATATGATTGGATTTTTTAGGTAAATGTTTCTTTTACTTAATTGCAGCATTCGGGAAATAAGCAGGCAGATACAGAGCATCTTATTCACAATGGCAATCCGCAAAACATGACCAATGGATTGCCCATACTGATTTGGATATATGGAGGAGGCTTTATGACCGGTTCGGCAACACTGGAAATATATAATGCAGATATTATGTCGGCTGTGGGCAACGTGATCGTTGCCTCCTTCCAATATCGCGTTGGTGCCTTTGGCTTTCTTCACCTGACACCGGAGATGCCGCCGGAGTTCGCCGAGGAGGCGCCTGGCAATGTGGGATTGTGGGATCAGGCGTTGGCCATACGCTGGCTTAAGGATAACGCCCATGCCTTTGGTGGCAATCCCGAGTGGATGACGCTGTTCGGCGAGTCGGCTGGATCGAGTTCCGTGAATGCCCAGCTCGTGTCACCGGTCACAAAGGGAGTAGTAAAGCGGGCCATGATGCAGTCGGGCACAATGAATGCCCCCTGGAGCCACATGACATCGGAAAAAGCGGTGGAGATCGGCAAGTCCCTGATCAACGACTGCAACTGCAATGCGTCCATGCTGAAGGTAACCTAAGCTCTACAGTCTCAAGAATCTCAAGAACCCTCCATCTGTAATCTGCCATTGTCATTATATAGACGAACCCTGCACATGTGATGAGCTGCATGCGTGCCGTGGATGCCAAGACCATATCTGTGCAGCAATGGAACTCCTACTCGGGAATTCTCAGTTTCCCATCGGCGCCCACCATAGATGGCGCTTTCTTGCCGGCGGATCCCATGACACTGATGAAGACGGCGGATCTCAAGGATTACGACATTTTGATGGGCAACGTGAGAGATGAGGGTAAGTCCTATTTTATTTTCCGTCATTAAATAAATTTGTATGCAAACTGAAAGAGTCTGATGAGTTGCAGTTGGTCTCTCTGTAGATTAATTAGCTTGGGTTTACTGGCATCACTCTCATTCTCTTAAGTAAGAGTCTCGCTTCGTTCAGATGCTGGTTAATTTTTCATTATATTCATGGCGGCGACATCAACTTTATCAAACTTAACTCGAGCTGTTGTCCAGTGGTTTTTTGCATTTTGTTTTTATTTTAGCTCGTCAACATTTCCCTTGTCCCCGTTGGCCTAACAATAAGCAACTCTTGCCGCGCTCTTCTGCAGTCATCCTCATCCTTATCCACATCCCATCGTCCATTGTTGCAGTTTTATTTTTGGCATCGCCTCCAACGTTGACGTCAGCAGTGTTCCAAATTTTACAGTGGCAACTGAGCTTTGCCAAAATGTACGTTTGTACGTATAGCTGCAGCCATGAGGATGCTTCATATTGTTTGCACTGTTACCTCCTTTCCACGCCCACTAACCGCCCACCGCCCACCGCTCTCTGGCCGGTTTCTCCCCCGCCCAGCCGTCAAGCCGCCCATCTTAACTACTGTCAGCTTTGTTGCAGCTTGTGCAGCATCCATTTGTGATTTTATTACTTTTTGCAGCAAACTACGAATATTTTTTTTGTTGTACTTAGCTGGCACAGTCAAAGCGTTTCATTGTTGCCGTTTTATGGACGCCAACGAGGGCGTGGCCGAACTACTGGCGCTTAGCTGTTTATTCGGATGCCTTCCAAATTGGACTGAGCATAATGCACTCTGTATTTAGAGTCTTGGTCGCTTATTTTAATGCTTTATTACCCAGTCTTTTACTCTGTATATTTGCAACTTATACACATTTCTGCTTGGTAGCCTTCAAATTAAAATGCATTTTCTTGGGCATAAGCCGGGGCTAAGTGGCTTTGGTAGTTAATATGGAAGTTGCCACAAATCACAGCAGTATAACATTTCGGCCACTAAAATTTGTCAACACACAGCCATAGTTGCAAGTAGCGCTTACAAAAGAAACCCAGTTGAATAAAGTTCACTCAAAGGATGACAGACTGCTGTGGAGAACTTCGATTCGGGGCAATGTCTGACGCCTTTGCACCCAGCTGCTGGGGTGGACATCATAAATTATTTAAATGTAACGAGCAGGCGAATGAAATAGTAGCACAGTGTATTGCACCCACTAAATAATGGTTAGCACACGTGCTGCTCCTGTGACTATTACTGTTACTGTTAATATTACAGATGTGACAATTGTCATAGCACAACAAACATATGTACATTGAAAGTGAAAGCAACGTGTACTTTTATTTTAAGCGCTTTAATTGCACCGAATTAAATTGTACCTATAATGTTGTTTCCTAAAGAGTTTTTGTACACTTTCACATAAACCAGCATACTAATTATTATAATTGTTAAACTTATGAAGAACTCAAATTAAAGTATATAATTTATTGTGACATTCATTGTCATCAATCTCCTTCCAAAAATGTTAGAATTATACTTAAATTTTTAATTGTATTTGTTCTATTAATTCTGTCACCTTCAAATGTATAGAATCGTCCATCGAAGATGATCAAATTTCATGGACAGCTCTGTTCCACTTGACTCCTTTTTGATAACAGATCCCGATGAGAGGTAACCTCAAGAGATAAATGCAAAATAACTACTGCGTCCATTTTTCCCTCAATTTTACAGCAGACCTTGTCATTTGAAATGCTTGCAAAACCTGCATACATTTACATGCAAATATTCGATTGATATTTCGCTCGAGCTGAAAAGTATGCTACGTTTATTTACTTGTCGTTGCCGCTGCTGCCATGCTATAGCTCGGCCTGCGGCGGCTGCTGCGTATCCCATAATTTAGCGCGTCAGCGTCTTCAGCTGGGTGTGTGTGGTAACGGTAATGCTAACGCTTTGTGTGCATTGTGTTCGCGCTATTCGTGCTACGCCGCGCGCCACTTAAAAAATGTCCGTTCGTTTCGCTTTCTCCTTTTCCCACACAGTGTGTTTTTGGAAACAGCAGCTGTGTAGCTATGTGGGAATGTGTTAGAGTGTGTGTGTATGTTGTACTGTTGGTTGTGAGTTTTGTTTTCGTATAACAGATTTTCGTACGCTTTGTGTGCTTTTTCGTCGCTTCGCTTCTCTTTCATTTTTCTTGTTGCCATTGCTGCTTCGTCATTTCCAGGCGGCAGGCACCGAAAACACACACAAACGCACACAAGCACACACACACAGATACACAGTCACACGGTCACAAAGGCACAGTGGCACTGACAAAGGCTCGGGGCACTGGCAGCACTGGCAACACTGGCAGCACTGGCTACAGACACGTGCGCATTTCTGCTCACTTTCACTCATTGCTTGCAGCTGCTGCCTTTTCTCTTATTCTCTTTCTCTCTTGTCCGCCCGTCCGCCCATCCACCTGCCACCCGCTTTCTAGCGCTCTTTCTCTCTCACTAGTATTGTGTTCTTTTTTGTTTTTGTTTTTGTTTTTTTTTTTTTTTTTGTTGCAGATTACTGCCAGTGGCGTTGTTTTTGCTGTTGCTGTTGCTGTTACCTGTGTTCCATATTCCTGCCGCTGCTGCGTCTGCTGCCTCTGCTACCTCTACTAACTCTGCTACTTTTAGTCAAGGTGTGCGTGCCCACAAGGCGACCACAACGATGGCGACGGAACGCTTTTAACTGTTTCTGTGTGGGTTTCTGTGTGCGTGCGTCTGTGTGTGTGTGAGTTCAAGGTCATCTAGCATTTGAAACAACAAAATAGATTACAATGCGCCGCGCACATGAAAACATCTTAATTTTGTTGTTGATTTGCTGTCGGCTTGAAATTTGAAAGCGTTTATTTAAAGACGTGCACGACTCATGCCCAATTTCCACAACAAATTTAAATATTTGCCATATTAAGCCACAGAATAATTTATTGTAACGTTGTACAGATCTTAATTTCCATAACTTTTTTTAAAAATTCGTTTTGAAGCTACATAGAAATAGAATTTCATTTCCAATCAATAGCTGCAACAGTAATACGAATAATGTAAACTATGATCTGTATAGATTTGAAAATGTCTTCACATGATATCAGTGGTTTATGAGATACTTGCAGTAAAAATATCTATTGCATTCATGGATTAATACCCATGTAATACATATATGTCAGTATATTTAAGCTTATTTCATGCTATCAATGTGTTGTAATTAAAGGACAATGTTTAATTAGTAGCTGCGAAACACAATCACTCGTATTGCAGTGAGAACGTGTAATCTTTCCCTAATTGATTGCAATTTTGCGAATAATTTCCAATTTACGCTGATTTCTAGTAATCGATTCTTGACATAAATTCAAAAGCAGTTGTATGTCAACTTGTGCACGTATTTATGTTGAATTTACGATCTGTGTGCTTTTTATGTTTTAATTTAATCTTAGGGGTTGATTCACTTTGCGCAACTTTGCGTATAAATTTTGTGGCTTTAACAAATTTAAATCAAGCATCAACAAATTGGCTGCAGTCAAACTTCGTGGGTGGGGGTAACACATATTGTCCTGCCTTCTTCTCTACATATATTTATACATACACACAGGCACACACACACACACACTCACACCTACACGAACACCGCTATTGGCAGTTGTTATTGTTGGTGTTGTCGTTGTTTTATAGACAGCAATTATGGCTCGTTAGTGTGTTCGTATTTGAAGTGTGCAAGAGACAATGCCGAAAGCAACAGCAACAACAGCAACTTGAACAACAAACAATAACAGTGAACGACAACAACAAGTGCCATAAAAATTAAGTTAATAAAAGGCAACGAGAGGCTTTGTTCTTGTCCTCGTTGTCGACTTTGTTATTGTTGCTGTTGCTGTTGATTTTGTTTATTCTATTTTACCCTTTTGCACTCATCTCTTCCTCCCCCTCCCACTCCCACACCCATTGTTATTGGCGGTGTTGTTGTCTTGTTTAATGCAGCGCTCTGTGTCCTTGGAACGGCTCGTTGATTGTTCCCCAGGATCTCAAATTAGTAATTGTTTTTTAATTCTGTCAGCTGCCAGTATGTATGCATATGACACGTTCTCGTTTAATCTATTAGATGTATTCATAATGCCTTATCATATCTTGCTTTACAGGTACCTATTTCTTGTTGTACGATTTCATCGATTACTTTGATAAGGACGATGCCACCGCATTGCCGCGTGACAAGTATCTTGAAATTATGAACAACATATTTGGCAAAGCAACTCAGGCAGAACGTGAAGCCATAATATTCCAGGTAAGTCGCAATTGTGTAAGCACCTGTAACTAACAGCAACTGCGACTGCAACTGACACTTGTCCAAACCAGAGAACTGCAATGAATCAGAACGTTCATGATTCAACTCGTTCGCGAACAGTGTAATCGAATCAACTCATCGGAGTCTTTCGAACGAATTCGTTCAAATCGCATCTTTCTTTGTGAACGATAGGCGACTCTATCGACTATTCTGTTATCGAGAAATTCAACTCAACTCAGCATCAAATGTTGCGATTGTGAGTTGAATGTGAGTTGAATGTGAGAGTTGTTTTTCAAATCAATCACGATCATGATTCAATGATTTGAAAATGATTCAAAACGACAAAGTATTTTTGTATGAAATTCATACTATGAATCTGTTTCTTTTACTAAGTAAATGTGCGCGTGTACATACATACACACGTATTACGTATTTATTATTATGCATTTGAATACGAAGGCAATTATGTATTAATAAAGAATTTATTTTATTCTGTTTAAATTGCAGTATAAATTATCACACATATAAAAATAAAATAATAATTGATTAATCGCAGTTATATATTTGAACCATAAGTTAAAGTTAAAGACAAAACAGGCACAAACGTGTTGAAAATGTATAGTGCTAAGTTATATATGTATTTAATCTTCGATTGAAAATGAAGTTAAGGGGACTTAACAATTTTCGACCCCTATTTTATTTAAAAAAGTAACTTATTTTTATTCGACTTATTGTAAATATTAACTTATTAAAACAAAATGCACATTATCACTATTCTGAAATTTCTGTAGAAAGAGTTTAGAAACAGCAAGCTGTCAACGGCTCCTGGCCCAAGTCTATTCCGTTTCTCTGTTATACAATAATATTCCCGGCCAAGCAAACGATCTCTCGGCCGCTGCACTGCTAGCTGGCATAAAGTGAATCTGCATTGCTAAGACAAACAAATTCGGGTACTTGCTTTGGTTGTTTTTTCACCACACCAACATAAATACAGTACCTGTTGCCTTGTTACAGTTATTGCGCAAATTTCCAAAATACTTGGGAAGGCCGATAACCCTTCAGGCAAAAATATTGTGACCTTTACTACCTGATACTTAAAATACGCATAGTATGAGGTAATTCCGAACTACAAATAGCCCAAGAAGCCATCAATTGAGTAAAGTTTTATGGTCTATGTGAGTTGAGTCTGGTTCTTATTCTTTGCCTGTATAAAATTACAATAGTTTCATTGTATTGTATTATATTGCATTTGCGTATATATATGCACATATAATTGCCTCTACACTTATTGACCTCATATTTATACGCAGCGAATAATTATTTATACATACTCGTACATATTTAAAAGTGTTCTGCCAAAAAATCCTATTTCATTTATATACAAACACGTATTTACATACATAAATATATTTCAGTGAAGCGAAAACACTGCAGCTTGCACGCTGAGTGTCGCTCATATTTCAAACATGTCGCTGAAATGATTTATGAGTAGATGAAACAAATTGAATCAACTCAAATCAAATCCACCACGAAATTTCAAATCATGATTTGTGAGTTGATTCAAAAAACGCTCACGAAAGACTCAGCATGATTGCGTGGTGAGTTGATTCAAAATAAGCGTTCACGGTAAACGATTATTTGAACGATTCGTTCAGTTCGCTCACGCAAATGAAAACAAATCATAACAATCTAAATCATCGATAAATTCAGATCGAAAATTTCTGATTCGTTGCAGTTCTCTGGTCCAAACCAATTGGACCAAAGTGCGTCAGCAGTTTGTATTTTGGTTGCATCCTCGCGTGTTGTCAGTGTCAGTGTTGTTAGCCGCAATATAGTAAGTGCGCAATCCGCAAAGTTGACTGCCGGATGTTGCAGCTGCGTCTTCAGAAACCGTTTAGCGTAAACGAGTTAAAACCGACGTCAATCTGATGAAATCTGATTTTAATAATTATATCATTGGTTTATTTTATTGATGCTGTAGGCGGAAAATTTGATTTAAGCGCCTCGTACAGTTCGTAGAAAAACAAGTTAAACATTTCATAAAACCAATTAGAGTCTTCAATTGATCATCAATATTGTAAGTTGCCAATCCACTTTTCTTACTTTCAGTACACCAGCTGGGAAGGCAATCCGGGATTCCAAAACCAACAGCAAATTGGACGTTCGGTGGGCGATCACTTTTTCACCTGCCCCACCAATGAATATGCACAGGCGCTGGCCGAGCGAGGCGCCTCCGTGCATTATTATTTCTTTACACACGTAAGTAGTGGGCGGCCTTTGGCTACTTTGCTGAAAAGTGGGCGTGACATTGCAAGACTGCCCCCTCCAACCCCCCCCAGCCATCGTCGATTCATTAAATATTTCGTAGTTTGACACGTAAGACGGCGTTGGAGCGCAACTGTCCAATCGAAATGCGGTCAAATGAGGCGCCACTGGCGTATTGCGAGTACATATACATATACGTATACATATACATATGCAGCTATGTGTATACAAAGGCATACACACACTTACACATGGTCAGGGAAAAGACTGAAAGTAATCGCAGCTAGGTGCAATTTGTTTGTCATTAAAATTGCACACAAGGCTAATGGCGAGTCGAGCCTAAGTGGCTACCTGCAACAACTGCAACAACGCAAAAGAAGTGCAACAGCAAAAGCAGCACCAAATGTCAACATGACGGTCTGCATTATTTATGTCTGCCGGATGTTTGGGATCCCAACGACTATTTAATAGGTAGAAAAAAGTCTACTTTATACGGTGTCAGCCACGATGTAAATTGCGAATTGATTTTATACAGGAATTCAACTGAAAACTTTTAACTGCCGAAATTCCCTATTACGAACTCCAACTCTCTAGGGATTTTTTAATTTTATATGTTGTTTTATTTTTCTGAATCATTTTCTATAACACTTTATAAGCGATCATAACAAGTGGGAAGGGATGTCGAGAGCGCGACGTTGAGATACTCGTTACACAAATTAGATAAATATTATTTTAATAATAATCACTTTAACAAAATTATTAAAGAATATAAAAACGATATCATCAATCAGCAAGAGGAGAAAAATTATATATATGTGTCAAACATTTTAAACAATTTTAAGTAACTGCTAAAATAAAACAATTCAAAGAATTCCTCTTTTTTCCAATGTAAGTTTAAAATTGTGTTGATTCTGAAAATCGATTTAGGTTTATCAAGCTTGAAAGCTTTGAGCTTAGTCTTTACTCTGACTTTAATAGTTAATGCGCTTTTATCAATGATCAATTTTGTACACACAATAGAAATTTGAATACAATGGGTCATAGAATCCTATCCTATCTACATACATAGTATGTGTATGCACTATGTATATCAGACCAGACCGCAATCAATATGATTTCTCCCCAGAATGCGACACCTTCAAAATAGGCGCCGCTGTCTTTGGCTTGACAAACAACAATGCTGCCTATGCCCTGGCAACCTTGGCCGCCATAATTATGGTAACAAAAAGTTTCGCTCAATACACACCCATAAACGCATATTGTACACACACGCACACTCACACACAGACACACAGTCACACACGCACACGTACAAGGACAGAGCCAATTAAACTACACGCACTGCCTACTACCGGGACAGACTGTCCTGCGCCTGGGCCTGGGCTTGAACCTGTGCCCGGGACACAGATACAGACACCGACACAGACGCAGACACGGACATCGACGGGGACACAGGCACGGGCACGGTGAAAGCAGCAGTAGTCGGCACAGGGGCACGAACCGAGCTGTGTCCGGCCGGGCATGTGGTGGGAGAAGGAGAGAGGTAGAGGGAGAGGGACAGCGGAAAGGGGAAAGGGGAAAGGGGGGTTTTCCTAATGAAACTTCAATTTACGAGGTCACGGCTTCTACGGCCTGCACGTGTGGGGCATAATTTGAGTCAGTTATTTGGTTAAAGGACTACGGCTGCTGCAGTCCTAATGATTAACAAATAGGAATACGCAGTATTAAGCATACGCCGTGTGGTCTTATTGATTTTCTCACTGCGACGATGCGTAAATCTTAATAAGTAATTACAAATGACAGACGATATTGAGTCGTTGTATTGCTATATTGGTATATACACACACAGATATACACGATTTTATTGTATTGTACGAGTACTCACGACAAATTAGAGTTTGGAAAAATCAATAAGGCGCATACGCCAAGTGGTGCGGTGGTGTCTTGAGGCGAATGTTAATAAAGAACTTGCACTGCCTGTGCTTGTTAAGTCATTTAAGGTTGATGAGTTGCTGTTGTTGTTGTTGTTGTGTTCATTTGACGGAGCACACGGCATGGGCAAAGTGCGTGTGAAAAGTTAACGTCCGACCGTTGTGGCCTGCTTAGTCGTTGCATTGTTCATATCAAATCGCCTGTTAATAATCAAGCGGTGGCAGTGGAAGCAGTCATAGTGGCAGTCCTTGTGACAGTGGATTGGGCAGAACCAGAAACCAGTGAAATGGGCGGTGGCGGTGGCGGTGGCAGTGGCAGTAAATAGCTGCCAACAACTGGGGTCCGAAATGAAAAGCAAATGAAATTAGTTTTAATTACAGCCTTCAAGTTGCTGCAACAAAACTCGTAACTCATTTTGCCCATAAACTGACTGGCTACTGACGATGGCGATGACGATGACGATGGCGATGGCGATGGCAAAGGCAAAAGGCAAAGGCGGTGACCATAGCGACCTTTGGCCACGCGCCTGAGCATCACAAATGGGGTCGCCATAGTTGGTTAAGTGCCTGCCAGATTGTCTATTTCCATGGCTGCTTCTGGCGACGCCCTCTTGACAGCTCCTGCTGACTATTGCAGCAACGTGCAACGTGCTCGGCACTTTAATAAGTTTTGATACTCCACTCAACGCGGCAATGGCATTTCTCATTATTGCCAATTCCGTGTCCTGTTGCCTGCCAGCTTTAGTCCCAGTCCGATTCTGAGTCCGACTTCATATCCAAGTGCAAGTCCGAGTTCAAGTCTTGAGTTTATGTCAAAAACACGAATAATTCTTTACTTTAATTTAACGAAGAATGCCATTATTATTTGTTGTTGTGTGAGTGCCTCAGTCTATGAATATGAGTGTTTGTGTAGCCTCAGGCTAAAGCAATGGTGCAAAAGTTCTCAACAGCCTGACAGGAGCATTGAGGGCAAGGAGGAAGAGCCTCGAGGACAACATTATTCCAGCCTTATCCGAGCTGCAATTCATGAAGTGACTTGGCCAATTGGCTGCCAGGTTTTGGATGGCTTTAACTGCTGAATTGCTTAAGTGGACAGCTCTTGGCAGCTTACAGTGGCATCCACCTAGTGTTAGGCAAACAAAAAATGTTATCCCCATTATTGATCATATAAAGTGAGACACTCTTGAAAACATGCTAAAGTTTTGTTGAAAAAGACATTAAAGCTGTGTTTGCTTTAATATGGTTTGATTTAACAAACTTTGGAATCAATGTGCTCATTTCTAAGATATCGTATCATGATTTCACAAATTTCGACCAAAATTCAATTGAGAATAAATATTTTTTGTTGCCAGTCGACTTATAAATTCAGCCCACTGTGCACCTAAGCTGTCCATCACTTAACATTCCCGTTGACCAAAACGGATGAGGTTTCTTTCAGTTGTTGCTGTGGCTGTTGCGGTTGTGGTTGTGGAAAATGAAGAAATTATGTAAGCTGTCATTGTCTGCCGGTCAAACTCGAACTCCATATAATTGTCGATCCCAATAATGTCCTAATGAAGATGTCACCACAGTATATGTCGTTCGTTTAAGCCACGTCCTGGATGTGTTATCCACTTTGGAACTGGCTCACGAATATATTAATGAATGCTCACACGAATACTTCCATCGTATTCGGATGCCAAGCGTTTCGAGCAACCAAAAATTTTTTATTTATTCATTTTCTGGTTTTTTTTCCGCCACGCGACATTCTGCGACCATATTTACAATTTGCCGAGTGAGTGCGAGCGACCGAAATCAAATAAATAAATAAAAAGGGTGAATGTTTATCTGCATCATTTCCGGCTAAGTTTACGACAGAATCGTCCTGGCAGACTGGCAAAACCCTCTGCTTTTCAGCTCCTTCCCTCTCACTCTCACTCTCACTGTCTCTCTCTCTCAGTCTGTGTGTATGTAGTATGTCTGTATGTCATTCCTTCCTTGTCTTACTTTATAGCGCACCAGTACATCGCTGTGGGGCGAGTGGATGGGCGTGCTGCACGGCGATGAGATTGAATACTTCTTTGGACAGCCGTTGAACACATCTCTGCAATATCGACCTGTGGAGCGTGAGCTGGGCAAGCGTATGCTCAACACAGTCATCGAGTTTGCCAAGACGGGGTATGTATTGTCAGCAAGAGAGCTTTTAGCTTGTTTCTCTTGCGAAGCTTTAAGCTTGCTTATTTATGGTTGCCGCCATAAAATAGCAAATAACACAACCAGTTTGCTATAAAAAATAACACAAACTTTCCCTTCCGACTTTCAGCAATCCCGCACAAGATGGCGAGGAATGGCCCAACTTTTCGAAGGAGGATCCCGTGTATTACATTTTCAGCACGGATGATAAGATTGAGAAACTGGCACGTGGTCCTCTGGCCGCGCGTTGCTCCTTCTGGAATGATTATTTGCCGAAAGTCAGAAGTTGGGCAGGTAAGTTTCGACACTATAAGGAATTCAATGTCGGAAGGGAAAATGAACTAATTATCTTAAGAATATGTATATATTTATAGTGTACGATTGTACAAATGCTTGAATTTAAAGTACAGCTGGTCTTCTTCTTTTGTTTTCTTTGTCTACGTGATTGTGAAATATTGAATATTGTTTATGTGAATGTTTGAACGACACGCGTCTGGAGCTGTTGTCTGGACTGACAATGCCACACCTTAGCAAAGAGTTCTCTAATCTCGATACATAATCTAGCAATACCCTGCAATGTAGAAATCAACTGTATCATAATCTTTCTGGTCTTGATAGTCGATTATGCAGTTCGCTGATAAATTATAGTCAGCAAATCATTAAATTTCACTTTGATAGAATATATATCAATTGTTTGTGCAGTATGATGTTATAAGACATATAGTGTGTAGTCTTCAGGATAGAGTAGCACTACAGTCGACAACTTTGGAGTCTGTACATTGTATTGTAATGTATTGTGTATGCTGACTACTCGTGTCAATTAACATGACAATTCGTTACTTCGATGTTTAACTTTAAGATACAAAGCGCTCCATTTGCAAGGCAGATTGATTGGGTGTTGCGGAATTACAGTTAGCTTACTTATGTATTGGGAAGTAAAAGGTTGGTTTTTATTTGGCAGTTAGTGGGAAAGATGAGTCATCTGTGCTGTGTAGAGTCTGCAATTTTATTCCGGTGAAAGATTTGTATAGTTTTTGCATTTAATTTATTGCATTTATGCGTAGCAACGTTCGCAATTTTATTTATTGCCATGTCAGTATTTTAAAATGTGCTCATCAATCAGCAAAATGAGTTTCAGGTTCGAGCTGTGTTTCAAGCTTCGGACTCAGCCAAGACGTGAACGGTCAGCGTTGACTAACTGACTAACTGACTAGCTGACTAAGTGACAACCAGCGGACGAGTGACCGAAAAAGAAATTTAAATATCACGGCCAAAACATGCATATGCATGGGTCTGACAATGATAAATCAACAGTCGGACTATATAATGTCCATAGAGACACAGCTCAAGCTCTAGCTACAGACACGAATGATACTAGTATATATAGTATATGTATTAGTAATGGTGGGCGTCATCAAATTGTAAAAGTTTTTAAGCTGCTCCATTAACATGCGTGGACAAGTTTATAGTGTCAAGTGAAAGATGAGTCTCAGCTGATGTTATAGTTGGTTGTGGAATCAACATAGTCGCGCCAATATGTCTGGTATATTCGTTGATTCGTTTCAACTGGTACAAAAGAGAATTAGTGTTTCACAAATTAATAAAAGTTAATTTATGCTAATTTTGAGTGTTGTGTGTGCTGTTTTTTTCTCTCTTTTTTTATATCATTTTTTTACTTTTTGTTGACTTTTAGCGCTTATTTTGTGGCTTGTTTGATTTTACATAAAAGCGATCGATCGATCCAGCGATCGGGTATGCAAATGAATCTGACCGAATTGGACTCCCCTCTGAGCAAATGGGATGGGTTAGCAGCAATTGATCTGGTGCGGTGCTGGTTTAGGCCAGCAGACTATTGAATATGCTGATGATCAATGGATTGTGCTGACTCGAGTTGTA
This sequence comes from Drosophila sp. st01m, assembly GCA_018901795.1. Classification (NCBI taxonomy): domain Eukaryota; kingdom Metazoa; phylum Arthropoda; class Insecta; order Diptera; family Drosophilidae; genus Drosophila; species Drosophila sp. st01m. The sequence continues at coordinate 5,447,990 of JAEIFG010001494.1, read as the reverse complement.
ACTCTTCGAAGTATCATCCGCGTCATCAGTATCAACGAAGTAAAAGCTAAAACATTGATGTTGGTCGGCAGCTCTTACTCGTCATTTGGTTGGTTACCGGTTCTTCTGTTAATTAATTAATTTGCATTTCGATACTATATGTAGCGGTTGATTCTTTGTTGCCGAAGCTTTTGCCAACACGCGTCTCATTTACCATAATGAGCATTTAAAATTTCACCGAAAACGTCAGCGCTATTTGTGCTAATCCATTAAACGATAACTGGTCCCGGGCTTCGTCCTGAGTAAGCACTCCAGACTAGCTGGCACCGAGAATAATCAGATTATCATTATCGCAGCCGTTTCAAGTGTCAAGCCAGGGCATATGACTGAATACAGCGACAGCGACAGCAACAGCTACAGATACAAATGCAGATTTAGATACAAATATACAGATTCAGGCTGGTGGTTTCGCGGGGAGAATGAAGGGGATCTTAGCGACTGCCATGTCATAATTCACGCGCACGCGTGAACGCTCGACACACGATGCCCGACACCCGACACCCGACGCCCGATGCCCGATGCCCAAAGCGAACTGTTGCCATACGAAAAGTATCTTTGTGTCGCTGTATCTTTTGCATTTGTATGGCATTAGCCATTATACGGACAACTTGGCCTTTTCTCTCTGATTTGCTACGCTGCGCTTAACCGAGCTGCGGTTTCGTTTTCTTGATTTGCGCAGCTTTAAGCGACACGTGTTTCAAATGTTTACTTTGTTTGATTTTTGATTACTTTTTATCCGAAATGCCGCGCTTTGCTGTGCCCATTTATTTTTTGATTATCTGCGCATATAATCTACGATTTGGTCAGTCTTTTAAATTCAAATTAGGAAACATTAAATGCACGCGGCAAGCTTGCCCTGCGGTCGCCATAAGGCATTAGAGGTGTCCGCAGACAAATTAATATGCAACGTAAATAGATGCTCTTGGCCATATTTTATATTTATGGTGTTAAATCGTTGAAAATTGATTTTTGGTTTGTTGTATGTGAATTATAATTAATCTTATTTTCTTCCATTATTATTTTGATCAAACTTGCACCTGCACCTTTTAATGAAACAACTAAATTCGTATGTGTAATTCTACTCGTATTAACCTAGAGATTAGTGTACATGTATGAGTGTACATCAGTGAGAGAAAGATGCCGGCCGGCTTCAGATTTTGGCTTTGGCTTTGCATTAACTAACTAGTTTGTTATCTTTATATTTAGACAGCAGACTGAGTTGACCGACGGGTTTGCTGTCCATTTATTTTGAGGGCAATCTGAGTTCTTTTTGCGATCTGAAATTCGATCACTTAATGTGTGCCAGTTGAAAGTTATTGTTATTGTTATTGACGAACGAGTTTCAAATGAATTAGCAAATCGGTTATAAATTCTTTTATATATAATGTACAAATATAAATGATAAACAGAAAGTAATATAACGCAACCCAAACAATTGATAGGATTTTTAGTTAAGGTAAGTTCGCGTGAATTTCGTTAAAGTTGTATCTTTTTAATTTTAATGCACCAAAAATCGCACCAAAGCTAAATCTGATATGCTTTAATTTAATTTGCCTTTTTATTTCGAATCTTCAATTACATTTCTTCTATAAAATGGATTCAAATGTTTATTCTAGGCATTGTGATAAGGAAATAATTATTATTTTGCTTCAAAGTAGTAGCAGGCCTCAAGGAGTAGCATGCAAATTGAGCCAAGTTGGCCCTACATATGGCAAATACGATTCTCAGAATCGCCACATAGTCAAAGCAGCTCATTCAATCAAATCAAATCAAATCAAATCATTTCCCTAAAACTGCTAGTGGTATTTCGCATTTGATTAACATACATTTCTCTAAATTACTTTCAGGTTCAGGCTGTAATGGTGATTCGGGTAGTGCTTCCATATCTCCCAGAGTGCAGCTACTAGGACTTGGACTGGTGATCTACATGTGCGCCGTGTTAAGGATCAAAGGTGTTTTCTAAAAGAAAATGTCTGGCAGTGTAAGCATAGCACATAAATAAAGCACACGGCACACGCTATAACAAAAAGCGCAAATACCCTAATATAATATTTAGAATGTGAAGTGAAATAATCGTATGTAAACGTAGAAAAGAATTGTGCAAGCCATTGAAGTTTTTGAAAATTTGTGACAAGCTTTTGTATTTTGGCCATATAGCTGAACATTTGTAAATGAACTTAGTGTTGCATGCACCCGCACAAAGGCAGAGCGAGTAGAATATTGTAGCTGAGTTTGATCGGACCTACAACTTGCATCGATCAGGTAGATTTTAGAAGGCAGGACAAGAATCTGAATATGAATCTGAATCCTTGCACGCGGCTTGCCACACATATCAACACATAGAAGTTTAGCTAACTTTGGCGGCATCTTAATAAACACCGGAAGATAACCGGAGTACTTGTTTTACTTACACACAAGCCAACACATACACGCACACACACAGACACACATACCACAATAAAATGACACCTTTGTATAACGCCGCAAATAGTTTCATTTGTATGAAATTGGCCAAAAACCCAGGCCTAATGAAAACAAAAAAAAAAAATATATAAAAACGAAATCAATCAACAAAAATAATCATAATTTTGATAACGTTGACGTTTGTCATGCCAGCAGGGCATTCAAAATTTTAAATACCGCTCAGACGACAATTGAGAAGTGCTGCTCGCCTTGTAAGTAGTATTTTGTCAGCTGGCATGGGTCCAAGTCTATACCCAGACTGCCCACCCAAATTTGGAAGTCGAGTTAAATGATTTTGATTTAAACCCCTAATGAAACTTGGCCAGCTTGCATTGGTTTCAAATTTATGTTGGGATTTTCATTATTTGGAAACAAAATTGGTTGGAAATATGCTTTTTTTGGACGCACCAGAAATTTTAACCACAATGTTCTTATGACAAACTAGCGAAATTTGGAAACCAAAAGCAGAAAAATAAATTGTATTGTTAAAGGCATGTGACCGTTTTATTGAGCACAGCCCAAGAAACACAAATTAAAAATTTTATAACGAGAAGTCCGAGAACTTGTAACTTGTAGCATCGGTCAGAAAAGAAATTTGTAGTAAAATTAATGAAACATTTAAATGGCAAACATATCAGTATATATTATATAAACATATATATACAATAAAAGTAATGCATCTATTTATAGTCTATAGTATATATATGTACATGTATTATTGTATTTGTACTAAACGTTTTACAAATTGGCTTAGTGAAAAAGAAAATGAGTAAGAAAATAACTTAAAGTTTTATACACATAGCAAAATTGGAACCAGAATAAGAAACAAAAATCCAAAAACTAAGAATACAAAATATTAAAAAAAGTGCTGTATATTAAAGTTTGGTATGTCTATATCTATAAACTAATATTCGAAATAAATAAGGAAAGAATATAATTAAATAAAAATAATAAAAATAATTGTCAAATCGGAGTAAATACATTTAGTTCAGTGTACGTATGGAGCAAACAAGTTGAGATGTATTAGTTGAGATTAGAATTATAATTATTAAGAGCATATCAGTACTCGAAGGTACTCATAAAACGAACAAACAAATTAATGATCGTAAGCAACACTGATATTAACTAAGTTAAATTTATTAATAATTAATTTAATGATACACTCATTATTATAACACAATAAAACAACTGACACATACAACCACTCACGCAAATATTGATAAAGATAAAGATAAAGATATAGATAAAGATAAAAGTAAAGTATTGGACTTATAAAGAACAAACGAACAATTTAATCATACATTGAATAGAACAGTAACTGTTTCTCACATTTACGACAACATAACATTAAACTTAAAACATACCTTTATGAGCAAAGAAAAATTTAATGGAAAAGATAAGAAAATAAATTAAAAATTGAATATTTTATTGTTTTAACTGTAAGTACATATGTATGTAATGTGGTGAAGCCTATTTGAGCGATGTTCGCTTTCAACTGTAGTAACTAGGAACAACTTAATGTGAAATTTAACATGAATTATAAACAAATACTAACACTAATACAATACTGAAATACAATTTAACAGTAATTTTAATAAGGATGAATATCTAGGAATCAAATAATTATGTAACTATACAAGGTTGGCTTAACAAAGCACACGATAACTCTACAAATTGGTATATCTAGAGCTTACACGATTACTCGTCATAGTTTCTGTGTACCATAAGTTTGTAGGTGCTAATGCTCTTGTCGAACCAACCTGCCAAATGCTGGACTCACATGTAGAATAAGTGTGCAAACTAATCTGTTATCTTTTGACACTACTAGAACACCAAAGACAAGCAACGATAGTAAAGCTCACTTATGAACTCCATGAAGAATACTTATTATTACAATGATAGCTATCGTAAGTAATTCAACATTGCCCCACAAAATCTATCAAGCTAAATCATATAGAGAAGAAGAGCATTACTGGTACTCGTACATAAATTGATAAATTAATTGAAGGCTAAACCGAAATAAAAACTCATTCCTAATTTATAAATTGTCAATCGATTCTATTACTTTTTAAAAACGTTTTGATGAAAATGGAATAACTTAAACGATTTTTAAGTATATGTGAACATTTATATTTTTATACCATGCAAGGCAAGCCGCAATGAAGATAACTGCATAAAAATACTTATAAAAACAAAAACAAATCAAGTGTATAACATTAACATTTTTTACTGCGTATTGAAAATAATGTGTGGCAAGAGTTGAATATATACTAACTCACTTGTTAACTCCAAATAAATTAGCTTTAAACGATTAAAGAAGGTCCCGTTCCTCCTCCTACACTACATTGAACTCCCTTAAATTTAACACAACAGATTCCTAATCCCCTTATTGATTTTCACCAAACCTCACAATCTTTGCAAGCCATTCGAATATTTGGAAAGCCTTTTGTACTATGTGGACGGTGAATTGGTAAACCTCCAATGCCAAGGACTCGCCATTGTTTTGAATTTCGGACTTGGCCCCCATTAATAGGGCGCCTAGATTTTAGATATATGAAACTAAGAATATTACTGGATATTACGCCTTTTGCCTTTCAAAAATAAGTAAAGCATATGAATGATATTATTTTAATTTCTAATATTACATTTGAATTTATTGTTTGTTTTCGGTTAAACCATTCATTAATTCCCCCCTTCTGAGAAAAATATATTTTGTCATTTTGCATGGTTTTCGGCTCAAGCCAATGAATTGACAATATAATATTTCGCCTTAGAAGCAAAGGAGATATCGAAAGAGAGCAAATTCCAAGTGTTATGCTTATAGATCTAAATTTTTATATACACACATGAATTCATAAATACTCATTCACTTGCATCTAATTTGGTAAACTTAAAATAACAACATTCCACATGCGTACACTTAGACACACAAACATACGAATATTATTTAGAAGATTTAGATTTTCTGTTTCCGTTCTTCCAAGCGTCTAATAAATAGTTCATAGAGAAGAGCACTCCAAATATCCACAGTGTGCTTTTGATATTGTAGTCTGCTATTTGTAAAAGAATTTATATATACAGAATAGTGCTAAATGATACTTATACTTACATATGATATTTATGCAAATAATCGAAATATGCTGTTTACATTCCAAACTTCAGGACACTTCATAGAATCTAACTACACGTGTACACACCCTCTCCATATGTGTGTTTCGACTTGAATTAATTAAGATTTTCTATAGAGAATATATAGAATCAAACCAAATATAAATCAGTATTTAGGTTGTTGACAGTTTTAGGTTCTCCATTGTGTAATACGAGTATCACACAAATACAATGTTAACTTTTCGGTTTGTTGTGTATTAAGAAACGTTACTAATTATATCAGCTACGACATCTGATAATAAAAAATCGCAAGCTCTAGATGGTAGACGACAAGTGTACAATGAATGTTAAATGTTGAATGCGATCAAGGCAGAATTACTCAAATACTCAATATAATAAATGGGAATACCACACAAATATACTACACAATGTTAAAAGCCAAGCACAGAAATGCATTTGAAAACCAAATACTTTCGAGTATAAACAAACAATACTACAAACATAAATATTTCAACTCACATATACCATGAATATATATTTAAAAATTACTAAGATCAATAAGTTTAAAAATAATTCTCCAAGCAAAAAAAAAAAACGAGAATCAAATATATAAATTATTAATAAATATCGTATGTAAAAGCATGTTTGGTCAAGTTTGAGCACGGTTTTTTTTTAAAGTGTAAAATCAAATACATATCAATATATGGCCTATTGTTTATTAAGTTTAATTAAAATTATTATTATTGAGTATTGTGGAGAAATAATAAAAAATTAAACAAATCGATAATACTAAGCTGCAATGTAAGGCTCTGATTAATGACTATTTAAGTAGGCAATTTGTAAAAATTAAGCAGCTATTTGAAAGCACGACTAAAATGAGACTATAACATTTGACGTTGTGTTAACTGTTGAGTTTGCTAACCAAAAAAAATTATAACAAAAGTATAAACAAAACAAATTGTGGTTAAATATGTGTTCTTACTTGTTAGTGGTAAAAAGCCAAACAAAAATAATGAGAATAAATTATAAATCATAATAATAAATAACTATGTTGTGTCAACATTCACGACTTCAACAAACTGTAGCTTTTAATCATGCCAAGCATTTCGATATGATTTTGTTTTATGCAAATATTTTCGAGTTTACTTTTGGGTTCCATCGGTCCAACAAACAAGCAAACAAACATTAATCTTGCAGAGGAGTTTGCTTCTTCTTGCCAGTAGTTGACACTGAAAAGTAATACAAATAATTTATATCTATCTTGTAAATCTATTGCAATAATAATTATATAATAATTATTATAAATATTACGTGAAGAACCCCTCTCTAAAGTCAACGTAATAACAACTAAAAATACAAGAAATATGAAAGAAAATCTACACAAAAACCAATCAACTTCAATTTAACATAACATAAAAATCAAACGAGAAAATTAGATAAATTACATACTTACATAGAATACCTATATATGTACACATCTACAGATATTATACGGCAGCTCCAACAGTTTCGAGTATCTTTTGTGAGGTGCTTTAGTGTTCAGCAAAATTGTATTTGTAAATTAAGAAAGTTATAAAATGCATTTGTTTATGTGTCTATGGTCGAACGATGAAATTATAATTATAATTATTATTGTCGCAGAGATTACTTTAAATTTAATGGGAATAGAAAAGACATACCTATATACAGGCACTACCATTCACAGGAACATACACACACACACACACACACACACAAAAGCAAACAAGCATAATATATGTTTTAAGTATAAACAATGTATACACAAGATACATAATACATATAGAAAATTATGTCATGAGCATAAAAAAGTAGGGATCATTTTACTGAATATATATATACATATATATATTTTATATATACTATATGTAATCTAAAAATAAATATAAACTCTACTAAGTTATAATGAAAAATAGTAAAGAGCAAAATATAAATAAACCAATCATGAACCGTTGCTAAATTAAATACGATTTGCTATAATTCAAGGTAAAAGTCACCAATAACACAAAGAAACAAAACTACCAAAACTGTAAACAATTAAAACTAAATTTAAAATGAACAAAATCTAAGTGAAATTATACTATACGAAATATATTGTATATCGAAACAAGATGAATATAAGTCAAATAAAACTTATGTATCATGTCTTAAACAAACAAGATATGTCGCCTTTCTTTGAATCTTTCAGCGAACACTTTCCGACGTATATAAATTCCACCATGTCCGAGTGTTTTTTATTACAACTTTTATCTGCAGGTATACTACTCATTCCAGATTAGTTAGTTGAATGGAATGCATTAATGCAGTATTCATTAATTACTCATAATACTCACGGTATTACAGGAAGCTCTCAAACGAGACTGCTGACTTAAACTTGAATAGCTTACTTTATTGGCTGCTAATTGCGAATCACTGCAACTTTACATGAAATCAATAAATGCTGAAATGATAAACGCCAAATAAAATCGTTTATTTATGGCTGACTTAGGCGCATTTGTGAGGCGTTGAATATTTCATTTAATAGCATGCTCACTTATTTATGTGTATTCAGCTTCCGTATACGGCTCCTATAGCTGTACTCATAAGCCCCAATTAATCAAGAGGCTTGCGAATTAAGAGCCCTTTTTAAGCAGCTACGAGTAATCTAGGCAACCTGTGTAAGGCGGCAGTTGAAAGTCAACCAGGACTTTTGTCAATTTGTCCCCAGGTTAAGTGCGGACTTTACAGCTTGCAATTTCGTAAGTCGTAATACGAGTACTCGTGAACCGGGAAAGGGATTGCGCAATGTAAAAGTCGTGTGATGGGTTAAATAGATGCATTTTCATTAGGGGCTGGTCGGCGACTCCTTAAATATAAATGTATATGTAAATGTAAATATAAATGTAAATTACTTAGCATTGCAGTCGTCGGCTTGCTGGTTGAGTAGTTAACTGGTTGGTTGGCATTTTATTTCAGTACATTAAAGAGCTTAACCCCAGGCATATCTAATAAAGTTTATATTCTATTTTATATCTTCTTTTGCAGCATTTGCGCAGCAGATTACCCATTTGGCCACCTCGGCATTCCTATATCTGAAAACGTGGCTCATCAGCGGCTAAATGAAACTTCACCTACAAACCCAATGATAATAATAATTTTTAACTTAAGTAGACGCACATCAAGTGACCATAGAACAAAACACTTCCAAACAAAGCAACACTAAGTCTGAATTTGAGAATAGGCAACTGGCGCAGTTCGATCCTGAGATACACATCGGTACCTTGACAGGAAGAAGACAATTGCCAATTCAATTGGCAAAGACAATAAGCAGCAAAACTATAGGCTATAAGATCTGGATAATTGCGACATTCAATGTGCTAAGTATGCTAAGATATAAATAATCGAATTTACGAGAACGAGAACGAGCACTCATATTCTTGGATCGACTTGAGTCTAATTGAGTTGAGAGCAGCGTGCTGGACACCCTCACAACAAGAAACGAATCATAACTAAACTTTATTAAACTAAACACTAACTTATTTAATATAACACTGAAATAAATAAATTATATATTCTTCATTAAAGTCTTAACAAGATTAACAGCGATTTGCAAAAGCCCCAAGACCTTTGAATTTCCGTTTCTAGCCGGTCCCACTCTATTTTAATTGAATCTAAAGATTATCTGACGATCAAATAGTTGCCTGGATGTATTTACACGCGAAAGACTGCACAAGTTTAGCCTTCAACTTGACACATGAATAATTTGAGCTGTTTAAAGACCAAGCAAATCGAATCGATAAGCCATAGCTATAATCAAAGTCAGAATCAGAGTCATAGCTCAGCACGGCTCTGTGCTCTTATGTCCATTGACCCAGCATTAAAATACTGACAGTCAGACAAGAAGTCAGCAGTTTCTTAATATTGCAAGTCAGATAAAAGTAAATAAATAAATAAATATAATAATGATAAGAAGTGGCAATCGGAGCTAAATCTTATTTTTATTTACTTAGACAAATGAGCCAGCGTTCGGCGGAGACAACCAGTCACCAGTAGTCGCATATCTTTGGATCGACTTTATATTAAATAAAAGCAGCTACTTCTACAGTAGAACCTGTTTCCAATTATTGTTTCTTTTCTTGTTTTTGCATTCAAGCTAAAGCTTTCGCTCCCTCTCAGTCCCATCAATTTGACTGCTGACTGTCGCTTTTGGTCTGCAACTGGCTCTGGATCTGACTCTGCCTCTGCCTCTGCTTTGGCTGCGGGTTTTAGTTTAAGCTGGGGTTTGGGTTTGGGTTTGGGTTTTCGTCTGCGTCTGCGTCTGCGTCTGGGCATGGGGACTGTTCAATCTTTAAATGCCAACTTTTTATTCGTTCCCCGCTATTGGCGGTTTCTGAAGTTTTTAGTATCAATTAACATACTGAATATGACCAGGTGATGTTTTATGGCAGCAGCCGCACAGTGGTGCCAAGTCGCGAGACCGGCTGGCTAAACCAGTGTCAGTGTTAGGTGTCAAATGTGCCACGCTACAAAGAATCAGCGCTTAACTCTTACCAATTAGCAGCCAAGACTGAGGGCCAGATTACGTCTTTTCTAGCGAATAATAAATTAAAATATTTTTATTTGATATTCCACTTACCGTCATACTAAGGCTTTCATTTTATGAATGAGCTAAGGACTGCAGTTAAATGTCAATTTCAATATAATGAGTAATTTGATAATTTTATTCTGTGGCTAAACCCAGTCGGAGTTCTATTACTTGAGCAAATAATTATTTGACAGGCATTGAAATTCGCATGAATTATCTATAGTTTGGACGCAAATTGTTAAAAAAAAATTTAATGATATTGTTTTGTAAATATTTTGTGTGACTACCTACGAAACCTATTGACTGATGATATCTGTGAAAACCAAGTTCAATGGAATTGTTTGTCTGAATTGACGGCGTCGTTTGTGCGAAATGACGTCGGGCCTTAGTCTCCCCCACGCGTTGAGTTTTTGTTTCTGGGTCAATATTATCGTTAATAGGCTCTTTTTTGAGGTGACTATATGGGGCTGTGGGTCTGTCCAAATACAGAGCAGAATTATCGAGCACGATTCATTGCCAAGTTCGTTGGCACTTGGCTAAGGTCAGCCATTCGATGACTATTGGGACAACAAATCAATCTTGGCCATGCTGATACAAATTGTGCCCCATGGTCAATTTTTGTTTTGTTATGGGGCGTTGACAAAAATCGTTTCTTGCCCCTTCATGTTTGGTTTGTCATGCCCAGTAGATAATCGAGACATGAGTGATATTAATTGAATGGCTTTAGAAAAACCCATTTGAAATGGTCTTTTACCAATTGAATCAGTGTTCCAATTCACAACCAAAGGGTTGTTTTGAAAACTCGACACTTATAGGTCAGTGACGATAAGAACGATTCAGTTAAACTCAAAATGTTTATTCGTTTACCGTGTCAGGTAAATCTGTCAATTTTTTACATTAATTACAATAAAAGATTTTTATTCAATTTTAGCGGGATATAAAATTGCCAGTTTTAACACACTTTTGGTTCACTAAAATTAGACACAATGTTCAGACACAGACAGATAAATGTATACGCGCATTCGGTGCGCTATATGGCCTCATACCAGACGAATCGGAGATACCCAAAATTGGGCTGTATCAAGAACTACTACGATGTGCTTAAAGTGCCCGCCAACAGCAATAAATGGGAGATCAAACGAGCTTACATCGAGCTGGCGAAAAAGTATCATCCCGATGGCAGCAGCCACACGAGCAATTCTGGAGAGTTTATCAAAGTCTGCGAAGCTTACAAGAAACTTTACAAGCGCGTTTCACGTGAGAACTATGATGCCCGCATGCGATCAGATTTTGATATGGTGCCATCCGTAGACATGAGCTTTATGAATCAAAACGTGCACAAGTCCTGGAAGAAGTACCAGGCAGCCATGCGGAATAAGCAGTTTGGCTATAATGTTTCAGGTTTCCGTGGATCCAGAATCGTCCATAAGAAGCCACTGGTAATCAAAACACAAGGCATGAATTCCATGTTATCAGTGATTCCATCAAAAATTGTTGATGATGAGACCGACGATGAGAGAAGGCTTCATGAAGCTTATCCCTTCGAGGATTCGGGAAATAGTTCAGGACTTCTTAAGTTCTATTTAACAGGATTTAGCTTAGTGGGGTTACTCCTTGCATCTGAACTTTTAAACAAGCGCTCTCCGACTATGTCTACTCTGTAAGATTTTGTTTGACTTTGCTATCTACGAGAATGATAGCAGATCCTAATATCTGCGGCATTTGAGAAATATGTAACAAAATTTTGTAGTAATCATTTTATCCTGCACGTCGTAACTGGAGTGGTACCATTCCATCAAAGTTTCATATCAATTTATACACAAATCATAAGTTTTATTGAAATCAACGTGTTTTATTTGGCATTGGTGGACTGATCATTCACACTGACGTGGCAACTTGTGTGCTACAAAGATGAACAATGGATTAACAGGTTTCGCAGACAACTTGTTCATTTCGGTTCACAGCGGCAGCTATTAAAAAACAACTGTGCTGAAAGTTAGCACAATTTATCTTGACGTTACCCTTATCAACTATAATAATAAGTTTGTCACGAGATTTATGAAACATTTTAAAAACTTTTTGCGAGAGTTGGCAGTGGTCTGTGTAATCTTTTCTCCAAAAAAATATATATATTGTACTTATGGAAACATTTCGTTCATTCAATTGTTGCAATGTTTACCACTTAATTGTGTCTAATATAAGTAATACACCTAAATGTAGTCCAAATTATTTTAAGATATTGCGACTCATATTAAACTTTGGTTTATTATCTTAAATTATCAATAAGTCAGTTCGGTGAGCGATCCTAACTATCATATAGTGTCAAAAGTGGTGCGGCAAGCGTATGTGAAAATCGGAGTCTAATTTATAGAACTTTGTTTCTGTTTTATAATTTCATATCTATATCGTATTATACGATCGAATTACTTATGTTAGAACTTCCGCAGAGCTTAGGCCAAGCGTGACCTTTCACATAATATGTGCAGCTGGGTCTGTATCTGATGAACAATCAGCTAGTTCATAAATAGATACATATATCTCAGCTTAAATCTGTTGTATTATTATCGTGGTATGAATTAGAACGAACAGGGGCAGCCGCTAGCTTCAAATTTAAGCCCCGTCGCACTGACAGTCTCAAGGTAAGAGACTGTCAAGCGTGTCGACTATCAATAGAAGTCTCGACCGATCATTGAGAAGAGCCTGACAGCCTGTCTGCTCAGAGAGCGCTGACCACAGACCACCGACGGACAGTTGAGTCCGTTAGTCAGGCGGTAATAATAGTTTGTTAATTTGTGTATTGTTTGTATTTATTTATTTATATTATTATTTTGTTAGATGTTGTGTTGTTAAAAGTATTTTGTTGTGTTTGTTTATCTTTTCCGGCTGACAGCAGTTGATAAATTACGCGTAGTATTTGCTTTGATTAAGTTGTCCAGCCTGTTGCACGAAGACCAGTTCGATTCTGGAATGACACAGCAAGGCAGGCTGATCAAATACACAGATACGGATAATAAAGCTGATGCAGATAGCGATTTTGCGAGTCCCAAATGGCACATAAATCAATATTTCTCTTCGAAATCAGTGTGTCCGTCTCCCTCTCTGTCTCCGTCTCTGTCTCTGTCTCCATCTTCGACTCCGTCTCTGGATCTGATCCCATGGCGCATGCGCAGCGGCGCGGCGTGATAAAGAGCGTTGAAATTATGTTCTGTCGCTTGTCGCACCACTAAATAAATACATACTGTGAACTCAGCCATAATGAAGCCTACTACATGTATGAATGCATAAAAAGCAACCCAACATCATCTCAGCAAGGCGTAAAAAACAGAAATAACAAAGACTACAGAAAATAAAATAACATGAAAAAATGGCTCAAAATTTATTGAACGCTGACGGCTTTTTAATGAAAATCACTGGCTACCAAAAGTGAATTAATGAAGTTGTGTGTGCGTCTGTATTTATGCACGTGTGTATGTCTGTGTGTGTGCTTGTGTGTGTGTATGTGACGATGTACAAGTTCTCTGCCAGGTCGATATCATTTTCAGTTTCTGTGCCGGCATAAGTTCAAAAGCAAAAATCGAACACACAACACACAACACTTGCTTATATCGTGGCAAAATCACTTTGCTAACTATATGTCATGTGTGTGTGTGTGTGTGTGTGTATGCCTGTGTTCATATGTCATGCGCAGATTGATCAGCATATGAATTAATTTAGCATAAGAATCAAAACGTTTCTCTAATGAAAATTGTTTCTATTATTGCCGTTTCATTCATTCGTTCATTCAAACATGTTCATGACATGGCTTATTTGACTATTTTGATATTTTATCATTTTGTTGTTGATTTTATTTTTTTCCTTTTCATTATTTAAACTCAATAAACATTTGGCAAGTGTGAGGCGGTCCAGTTAAATTCGATTTTTATTGCACTGGCTCGGCTCGGCTCGGCTATTTATAACATGGTATTCATTTCGATTCAGCATTTATATTCAATATATGTGCTGCTACCCTACATGCAGACAGTTTTTGATTTCGATTCTGACTCGAATTGTGATTCGGAATCGGAATCAGATTCAGATTCAGTCTCAGATTCAGCTGCCTCAATTTGTTAATGGGAAATTCTCACGCGCTACAACAGCAACAACTTCATCATAAGCGCAAACTGTATGACATTTTAATTATGTTGCTGTCAAATTGTTGTTTCGTTCGCAGCGACAGAAGCAGAAGCAGCGGCTGCGACTGCGACTGCGACAGAGACAGCAGCAGCGGCAGAGATAGCGACAGCGACTGCGACTGCGACGAGTTTCAATTGTAATTAATAATATTTAATAACAGTCGTTGGCATCGCTGCCGTCAAGTGCACAGATTGAAATGTTATGGAAATGTTTTGTCATCGCATGAAATGGAGATGAGCCGCATTTCCATTGGATTCGCATTGAAAGCTGTGACTGACAGTCAAAGTGATTACTTAAGTGACTGCTGGATTATATTTTCTGTAAATTGTAGGACAAAAATGTGTAACAGTCAGCCAGTATATAGAGTAGATAGTAATTATAGTTTAGATCAGAGACTGTTGACTACATTCAGTTTTCATCACTTTATTCACATGTCAAGTTAGTTGAAACTTTTGGGGAGTGTCTCCTGTGTGATGGGTATCTCCCAGTCAAATACTCTTGAGTTTCTATTTATTTTGATATTTACATTTTGTGGCTGCTGCTCATCTCTGAAACGAAAACAAGCAGCTTCAGTGGGTGGGTCAGCTGCGCAGTTGCTGGAAGATTGATGGCGCCGGAAGCGCAATGGCAACGGCAGCGACAGCGGCAGCGGCAACGAGGATGCGCCGTCGCTGTCGCCGTCGCTTTGAGTGACACTGATGTGGCCACTTGCAGTTGGCACACCCGGCACCCTCACCTCAGTCCTGCCAGCAATCAATGCCGATGGAAATGCAAGTATTGATAAATGATAATATTATAGTTCCGCAAACCAATGTCAGAGATATACAAAAGTGCGCAAATATTTTGCACAAACAAAATAACTGATTAGAGAAATTATCAGTGGACGCCCTTGATGTTAAGTTATTGTAATATCAAATGGAAATGTTGTGTTGCATTTGACCTCAGAAACATTAAACAAATGCACGCAAACAAACCAATTGAAACTGAGTCACTTCTTTGATAACGCTGTGAATTGAAAATTCTGTCAGTGGGAATTGCGATCAATGATGTTTCCACAGAAACTGTGCCGCATGAATCATTTGACATTAAGTGGACAATTTCCGTAACTTTCAGATACATAGTATCGATTATAAATGGATGTACAATATGAGTATCTTGACAGGATTGCGGTGTAAACAAGTTATTGTGTCGTTGCTTCCGTTATTTAAGACACATGTAGCAACTAAACAGAACAAACGAATAAATGAATGAGTGAATGAGTGAACGAGTGCTGAGTGTTGAGTGCTGAGTGCTGAGTGCTGACTGCTGGTGGGTGGCGAATGAATACAACATGAACAGCACGCGTAGCACAACAAAGACATTAAATTGAGTCATAAAACAGCACAAAGCAAACAACAATCATGACAACAACAGCAACATCAACATCAACAACAGCAACAATTACAACAACAGCAGCGATAACAGGCAGATGTTGTGGTTAATGAGGTGCTGTTATTTAATTTTGTTTTCTTTTGCATCTTTGCTCGCTTAACATGCGAATAAATGTACGCACTACACAGACACACACACACACACACACAGATACAATAAACGTACTTAGCTGCAGATACACCAGCAGTTAAGATACAAATGTAGCTTCAGATAGAGATGGCAGCACCGATACAAATGCAAGCACTCAGAATCGAATGGAATGGAATGGAATGGAGTGCTCGCTTGATGGCATGATAGGTTGGGGTGGGGTGGGATGGAGCGGTATTCTTCGAGCGGCTCAGTTCAGTTCAGATCAGATCGGACAGGCGCCGCAGCTGAAGGCCAATAATGTTTGTTTAAATTTTGTATGTGTGTGTGTGCGTGTGTGTGTGTGTGCATGTTGTACACACAGTGGTTAAGCACAAATAAAACGTAATGAAGTGGATGGTTAAGTAGGAAATGTAAACTAGCATTCAAAAACAACAAGAAGCAACAGCCAAAACAACTGGCAAAAATAATAACAACAACACAAAATCGACTACAAAAAGTATTAACGTGAACAGTCAGCGCTCATACATATGTTTCTTTCATATTTTTGTACAGCATAATTTTTAATATTTATGTTGTTTTTTGTGGAATAAAATAAATCAGCGGTGCAGCTGAGACGTCATATCTGCAACTCCAAGTGCAACTCCAACTCCAACTCCATCTCCATCTCGGAGTTGGCCCCTGACTCTGCTCCGCTGATCACAATCCAAACGTCATGTGTGGCATTCGCGTTGTAAGGACTCAGTCTGTGCATTGAAACCTGTTGCCAGTTGCCAGTTGCCAGTTGCCAATTGCCAGTGGCCAAGATCTGCCTCTGGGTCTGTAGACTCTGACTCTGGTGCTGACCGTGCTCTGGAAGCCGGCGCAATCGTTTGTACTTGTTAATGGCTTTGTACGCGTAATTATTTTGGCAAGAAGCCGTGTCGCCCCGATCACAGCCCGGTGCGAAAATAAGCAAAGCGGAAACGCGAACCTGGTCCAATTTCGCGACTATACGAGTATGCTTTGTAGTCGTATGTACGAATATGTGTATGTTGCCATGTTGTAGTACGTGTACACTGTACACGTACTCGTACAACTCACTATAGCCTGTGGCCACTTGATCTGGTCGCTGGTGAAAGGCTCAATTGGGATTTGTTCTTGCGCATTCAAGTTTTCATTTTTATTTTCGTATTCGTTTTTGTTTTTATATTTAATTGGGTGTTTTTATTGGCTTTTAATGATACGCGAAATGATCGAAGCTCCTGCCCGCAGGCCTTATAAGTTTTCTCAGCGTTACCCGATGCCACGCCCCGTGTCCAGGCGGTCGTAGCAAGTGATTGTTGCCCAAACTAGGCAGCTGCGGTCTTATGATCAACATAAAGTTCAATCAATGATTTGGCAGGGCACTTTTTAAAGAACACAAGTCTCTTTAACCCTCGAGCAGTATCAGTTAAAATGATAATATAACATTTTTGTGCAATTCTTTTAATCAGCTCAATTTATTTTAAAGCCAATGAATTATTTGTAATTCCCTTTTTTTTGAATTTTAATCAATATCAAACTTTCACAAGCTGTTCAACAGCTAATATGTTGCCATGTTGTCAACATTATCTAGCAACATTTCATTTTAACAGAATGTTGCGGCTTATAACATTTAGCTCGTGTTTAACTCATTTTAATAACAGCTAACTAAACTTAGTTCAAGAAGATATACAAATAATTTAGTTAAATATTATAAATTATATTTCAGAGTAGATTTCTGCTATTGTCAATCCTTCACATCCGGAGCATCTGCAGATTCTCAGAGCCTTAGTACATGTGGTAAGTCTCAAAAGATGACGGCAGCAGAATTTAGCGGTCCAGCTGATTGTCGGCTGCGTTGAGAGCTACAGACTGAGAGCTGTGTACTCACCTGCTCGCTCTCACCTGAGCGCCGGCGACAGGTTGATCAGCAGCTTCTTTGCGGCAACTGAGTGGCTCTGTTATCGGCTACTGCCGCAGTCGCAGTCGCAGTCGCTGCCACAGCCGCAGTCGCCGTTTCTACTGTTGGTATTGGTGTTGGTATTGGTGTTGATGTTGCTGCTGGTATATAAACGTACGCGTCGCCCAGCGTCCAATCAAACAGACGACGCCTTCAAGTCTAGCTGCACGCACGAGAGTGGAGTTGGAGTCGTCGGCAAATTTCGTGACGTTTTTTCGGTTTTGGACAAATTTTTTGAAAGCCTCTTTCCGCAGCCCCTAAAACTGGTGATTCGCTTTATGCCCACTCAAATTGTGGCAATCAAAATTTCAATTCCATTCAAATTATATCCAAAGTGTTAAAATTGAATGTAAAGCTGTCGCTTATGAAAAGCTTACATTTCAAAAAATAAAAAAATCAATACAAGTGAAATTGATACATAGTGAAGTTTATCACAAAAGTGATCCTAAAAAAGTATTTTTAAATAACAAAATCAAGATGATGCAGCAACGTGCAATATTTCCTCTGGTCATAATGCTGATCTCCTGCGGAGTGGCATTCGCTTGCCATGGAAAACTAATCGGTAAGTACCCAGAAGTCCCCACTCAGACATTCACTTGACCAGCCCCAATTTGAGCTCATTTTAAAGTCGTTCATCAATTTGTATTCCAAGTGGCAGATTTAGGGCATTAAAAAAACAAATGAAATAGACACTGCCTACATGTCATGCATAAATAGATGGCGATCAAATAAAGTATTTATTTAGTTGGTTTTTGTACGCTTTGTATTTGTTATTAGTTGATTTCAGACACGTTTTTGTCATTTGTTTTATGAATGAAATGAATTGAAAAAGTTGGCGCTGTTTATGAGCTGTTCGTCTGTAGAATTTTGGCAAATATTTGCCAACACAAAGTATTGTTTAGTTAGCGTTTAGCGAAAGCCAAATCAAATGCTCGGTGGTACCACACACATCGTCTTGAAATGCGAGGTTCACTCAAGAACTTTGTCATATATTCAAAATCTCATATTCATCGAACGCTTGCTAAGCATCTTTGCTTATAAAGTGAATCCGAAGCAACTCATTACATAAATTGTATAATTAATTATAAAGGGGAAGCAACAAACTAAAGATTCATGAAAACCGGTTCAAATTTCCAGTTTATATAATATTTTTTAAATATAACGAAAACTAAATATGTATACCTTTATAGACATACATTTATACTCATGTATGAGCAGCCATTTTCGGCCAAACGACAAACTTCCAGGTGATCTAAGGCCAATCAACTCAAAAAATTACCCTTTCACAACAGATATTTGATATACATAATATTTTCATTATTATTCTGGCAAGCGTTAATTTAAATTCATATGTGTATTGCAATTATGAATCTGTACAAAACTTACTAAATACTTTTGTAAAAGGCTCATTGAACCGACTTAGCTCTGAAGGTATATACAAAACAATACAGTTATAGAAGACAACAGATCTTTATAAGAAAACTCTAAAAAGCGACTGAAAAATTATAATAACATTTAATTTGATGACTTGTGGATCAACGAAATGGAAATGAAACGCTTGCTAAGCAATTTTTTAAATGGTTTTTTGTGTTCTGCACATGCTGGTGTCGAATTTTAATAATTTCAAACAGACGCAAATTCCAGTTGTTTGCTTAAATTGGTAATAATAAAAAGAGTTTTATAGTGCGCGTGTTTGTTTTGATTAATGATTGCTTTTACGCTTGGACGTCAATAAACATTTCTGTGAGTACAAAGCGCATTATTTCAACACAATTTTAGACAATAGGACACAAGAGCAGCATAATTCAATGATATTGACTTTAATAGTATTAGAAAAGTATCGAAGTTAGCAGATAAATCGCACTTTGAGCAGAGCTCAACCAAAGAGCGGGACCCCATTAGCTACAGTTACTTATGAGTCTCTGTCTGTGGTCGAATCGTTTTGCTGCGGCATCAATCAAAAGCTTGCCGTGCTAATAATGTAATTAAATATGTAGATGTGCAGGCAACAACCACTACTTGAACAACGAGCAACACTGGGTGATAATCAGTAAATGATAAATGAAACAAAACATGCTGCGGCCAACTTAAAGCATAACTGTGAGAATTAACTCGAGCTTAATGCGTCAGACGGTCGTCTTTATATGCTTTACTTTTTATGTTTTCCTCTTGGTTTTTCTTTTTCCTTTTGTTTTGTTGTGTTTTGTTTTGTTTCGCCTGTAGACACTACGTGTTGCAGGTTAACTTGAGGCAACTTCCCGTTGCAGCTCTCGCATTGTTCAAGGTTAAGTCAACGCCTGGCCCGAACTGCAGTTAAGCACTTGTTAACATATTGTTGGCATTTGGCTGCACTCAGTCTGCCTGCTCAAGAATCACCGAGACAGATACAGAGCTTGAGTTCGAGTTGAAGCTGGAGAGTCGGTGTCTGAGGGCTGATCAAGTTTGTTGCTTCAGTCTTTCGTTTCGAATGCCCAACGCTGAGTGCAAAAATTATTGGAAGCTGTTGACGTTCTGTTGTCAACATTATCTTGATCGTCAGCAGTTGATCATTCGGCTTTTATTACTCAGCTCAGCTCAGCTCAGCTCAGTTCAGCTAAGAATATGTAAATGGGCCTAGTTGCGGAAACTGATCGACAGCTTTATGTGCAATTTGTCAGAGAAGGTAGTTCGCAAATTTGCATAGCGCCCCCCAATGTACTATGTGATTGATGCATATTGACTTAAATAAACTTATAGCCTTACGGCAGGCGCATGAAATGTCCGGTGCGTTGATTTACTTACCGGTTTGCCTCAATGCTGCAAACTGATATTTATGTAAATGTACTGGCATGTATGTACAATACATATGTACATATATATCTGAGCATACGAGTAGCATAACACTAACACGTCTTTAATTTGACAGCTGCGGTTAAGTTTAAAGCTCGACGGGTTCTGCAAAGCCGCTCGCTCACTGCTATTTTTAGTAACCGCACTAACCTTGACAAAACACACTCACTAAGTTTTTAAGCCATAGCAAACACGATCAGCCAGGGCTAGTTATTTCGGCAGCCAGATCTATTGACATCTAGACCCATATTTGTGCGATCGCCATTAAAGCGTAGCTGTAAATTTATTTGCTTTTTTCTCGCTCACTGATCAGTTCTTACGTGAAGTTATCTGTTTCGCATGCTGTGGAGCACACTGATGAACTTGATCGGCAGTCGCGTTGCCATGGTCAACTCAGAAGTAGTCAAAGCAGACAGTGAAAAGCCCAGAAACGACGACCCAACCCCATTTAAATGCTCGCACGTCTTGCAATGTAATCAGCGCCCATCGGTTCAACTATTATTATAATTATTAAAAATTATTAAGCGAGCGTAATTATTTAAATGAAATGCAGCAGCATAAAGTCGCCACGCCCAGCAAGTGCTCTGCAAGGACCTACGTCACTAACGTGTTGCAATGTCAGTTTCATGGTTTTCCCAACTGCCTCTTCATATGATACTCACGTACTCAGACCAATGGATCGACT
This sequence comes from Drosophila sp. st01m, assembly GCA_018901795.1. Lineage (NCBI taxonomy): Eukaryota > Metazoa > Arthropoda > Insecta > Diptera > Drosophilidae > Drosophila > Drosophila sp. st01m. The sequence goes on along the minus strand of JAEIFG010001494.1, from coordinate 5,426,630 downwards.
AATTAACACCCTGCGGCACTTTTGAATAATGTTTTATATTCGCTGTGATAAGTTAACAATTGTGCGAGTCGATAATAAATTAAAGATTAATCGAACACATGAATTATTCGAACCAGAAATGAAAAAAGAGTCTTTGCGAATGTCGGCTGCTTCTCTGTTGGCCAAACCTATTTATCTGGCTAAGTTGTTGCTGACACACTTCACACTTTTCAGCAACGTCATGAGTCAGTGTCAGGCGCCGAAGCCAAAAATAAAGAAACTCTCGACAATAAAAACAGAATTAGCTAATGGACAAATGTTGGATTTTTAATTGACGCCTTTGAGCAGCACGCGCCGCTTTGAATTTGAATGTTTATTGATTTCTTACTTATTATTTTTTTTATTTATTTTGTTTTTGTTTTTACTTTATTTAAACTTTTTTTATTTATCTTTTGGTTTATCTTTATTCGGGTTCTATAAAACTGGTTGACATTTAAGTGAAGAAAGTAAAGTAACAATTCGATCAAAAGATTCCTGATAGCAACACTTTACATTCGCTTATGTGTTGAATGATATAACCTGAATATATGCCTACACGGGCACTTTTATATAAGCTTAAGACAAAAACTAAAAATGTTAATTTAGATAATTCGTTAGAGTCCACTAAAATTTCTTTAAATATAAATCAAGCAAACTTGAATGAAATTTCGACAAACTTTAAAACAAAAAAAAAACCGGCTCTCATGAGAGTTTGAAACGCCAACAGAAAGCATCATTAAGCTTACTCGAGACATAAGACACGCATAAAAAATATAAAAAAACCTTTATATTTTAAGCATATTGATTTTGTTACAGCCAAAAATAGAAATGATAGCATGTCCCCAATCTCATCTACATATTCTAATATATTTTATGCTAATTTCGACCCAATCATTTCAGCATCGGGCATCAGCACTGAGGAGAGATCAATCATCTTGCAGGAACACAATCGCCTGAGGCAACTTGTGGCCACCGGACGCTATCCGGGCCAACCAGGTGCCGAGAATATGCGGGAAATCGTCTGGGATGACGAGTTGGCAGCCCGAGCCCAGCAATGGGCCGACAACTGCCAGTTCCGACACGATCCGCATCGCACAATAAGTAAGTCACACTATTTTAATCACTTTCGGTGAAGTAATGCACGAGAATCCTGGCTTTAAACTCCCACATAGCATATGATATGCCGACACTACGACTCCCGGCACTTTGGGCTAAGGTTTGCATGTTTTAAATTAAGTTAATGGTTAAGTAGTTCATCCGATCATCTGAGAATTTCTACGCAACTCTTTAAAACACTAGAACTAACCAGCATGCCTCCCACATACGACATTGATCTAGTCTTGTGTTAAGTAGTTTATTTTATCGATCAAGTAGACTCATAGTTTTATTTTTCTTGTTTAGACCGCTTTACCATGGGCCAAAATTTGGCCGTTATTTGGAGCACTGCCCCACTTGATCCTGATGATGGCGACTTTCCCTCGCGCATTCAAAACTGGTTCAATGAAGTCCAAAAGTATTCGTTTGGAGACGCCTGGTCTCCCAAGACTGGACACTACTCGCAGCTCGTTTGGGGCGAGACAAGTCTGGTTGGTTGCGGTTTTGCCGAGTACAAGGACAACGTCAAATACAACAAGCTCTATGTGTGCAACTATGGACCCGGGTAAGCATACATTACCCATTCTCAATCGATTAGGCAACATCTAACTGCTTTTGTTTCTTCTATTCCACAGTGGCAACGTTGTCGGATATAATCCCTATGAGGTTGGAAAGCCTTCGTGCTCCACCTATGGCATGAAACCATCGTCCCGGTATCAAGGCCTGTGCGCCGCACCCGGTGCATCACCAGCGGTGTCCAATAGCGTCTACGGCGGCAATACTTTTGAAACGTATGAGTACAGCTTCAACTCAGCTACAACACTTAACAGCAACAGCAACCAGAACAATAACCACAACAAGCCGACTAACAACATTAACAAGAGCCTATTACCAAACAAGAGCAACATCAACAACCGAAACTACAATAATCCCCACTCCCAATTTGCCTACTCCTCCCCCAAATTCCCCACACAGGCAGCGGCAGCACCAGCACCAGCAGCAGCATCAGCAGCAGCATCAGCAGCAGCATCAGCGACGTCGTCTGGTGGCAGCTCCTTCGGCACTAAGACACGCGGCGGCAGCCAGGCCTACACAACGGAGAATAATCAGCAGTCCGGCAAGTACAAGCACAAGCTTGAGGCATATCGGCCCAGTGCTGCAGAGTTCGAGAAGTCCATACAGAAGCATACAATACTTCGCACCTATATAGAGCAGAATCCAGCGGTAGTACCCGATCAGCAAGGAACGGGAGCGGCAGCGGGAGCCGGAGTGGAGTCGTCCAGCACCCAGAAGCCGAGTCGTGGCTGGAGCCTATTGTCTTGGCGAGGTTAAAACGCCTACACTGCCACGCCCCATTTGCCGCAGAATGTATTAGCTCACCGCCCAGTAATAACTACTATGTAGTATCATTAGAACCATCTTCGATTCTGAGTTGCAAACAGCCATCTCTTTCTTGTACGTACTCGTATATCTCCTGGTACCTCAGGCAACCAGATATTTCTTAGCACATCCTCGTATATAGAAAATAATATCCTCCTATTTAAACATTCGCATAATGAAATTGCCATATGAAGTAACATACAATTTAGTGATATGATACACGCTAATTTTGGAATTATACTTTTTAAAATATTTATATTGTATTATTGATAACATATCAATTGCTATATGTTTTAGCTCTTTGAATGATTCACACTGCCCCATTACACGAATCATTATAATATGAATCATCAACTCAAATCAATCCCGAATATTTGTATCAAATGTTTGTATCAAAATTGTCAAATCTAATTTTCCATACATAGGCGCTTAACATCAATCACATATTGTGTCAAGTATTGTGTTCAAACAAATAAAACAGCAAGATGATATATTAATATAAGACATTGTGTTTCTATTTGGCAAAGAGAAATATAGGATCACTACTAAATAACCTGAGCACAAAAGGGTTGGAATTTCATGAACTTTCCCTCTAGCTTAATCATAAGCTGACCGTCTGTTTATTAATTATTTAAATAATTTATTTCGGGCATATTCATCCACATTTAAATAAAAACAATTGAATTTTCAAATGGTTAAGAAGGAAATAGGTAATGAAGTTTCCTTGTAGAGGCTTAAATTTTCAAAATAGGAAATTAAATTTCTCTTTTATTGCTATTTATTTTTCATACTTATATTTTATTCAATGCCTTTTGCCCTGATAGTAAATATTCTAAATATATCAAAATAATTGATAATCAAAAAGAAGAAATTTGCTCACAACTCCATCTCAGCGTTCATCGTGTAAACGATGAATTGGAACCGTTAAGAGTACGAGAACATTTTCTGCGCATGTGCGAGATTAAGATGTTGAGCATTTGGTCAGGGCGTCTGCTGAATGGCTGCTGAATATTGAGAGAGCATCTGAGAGAGTCAAACTGATAACAGCTTAAGTGACTCGCTTTGTATTCCGTTAACGTTATAATGAAGTTGCAATCGGAGAACAATTAATGCGGATGTATGCACGAATGTGATAACAAAAATAGCACTCATACATTGCGAAATAGTATAGCGAAAGTAGATTTAGATAGCAAATGGAATTAGTCTCTTGCTCTGTAGCTAAATTAATCTTATGTTAAGTTTAGGGAACATAGAGCTCTTTGCACCTGTTCAAGGTCGTTTAGCTATGAATTTCAGTTGAGTGCGCAAAGTTCTGGCAAATTATAGTAGAACGTCCTCTGTTTTAAATTTAAAACTGAGCTCACATTCTACTTTTCACAATGTAAAGTTTATGAATTACACACAGAAGGGCAATCCGATTTGATATTTGACCCGCACCTTATCTGTGTATATTTCCCCAGCATTGTTCTTGTTATAATTGTGCAGTTTATCTGCTTGTTAGCTGTCCCCAGTGTGACAGTTGTATCATCATATTCATAAATGACTACACTTTTTTTACATATACACAAATGTACACAAACAGTCTCATAAAATGAATGTCAATTTCATGTATGACAAGAAATTAAGATAGGCGAGAAATCCTGTCAACTGCTTTATCGGCATTATGCAATCATATGACAGCTATAAAACATATGAAGGGGTAAGTCATGGCAATACTTTATAATGTTGATGTATTTACTCACAAGCAGGACAAGAATGGCAAACGGTGGCCAGAATGTAACTTTTGTAGACCACACTGAACGCACTTCATCATCTTGAGTACTCACGAAGGCTGGCAGCGTGAAATTAACTGCCAGAGTCCTGCTTGGCAGGACAACTTTTATTTATACATTGCCATGGTCATACATTAAATTATGACGCGCACTGTGCCGGACAAAGTGTCGTTTACTGTCACACCAAGATGCCGAGCCTTATGCTGATTCTTATTCTTATTTGGTACCCCCCTCACCACCCTCCCAACAGATATCACCCATGAATGCACAGGACATTATGAGAAAGAGCTCGAATACTCTTATTCTCTTTCACAAATGTCAGTTTGCTGCAGCTGTCACTGGAGAAATTCAATATTTAAGCTTATGCGGAAAGAGTTTCGCCTCACACAAAAAAAAATAAAATTTAATAATTCTGTATAATTGAGCTGCCCCATTTTCCAATGAAATGAAATTGTTAAACCGTGGCCAGCATAAAATGAAAATGATTTTAATACAACTGTTCAATGAAATGATCAAGGGATCGAATAAAAATCTGTATTTATAGCAAAATATTTGAAAATGTAAATAATATTGTGCTTGACATATTTTTTTCTAAAAGTATTATGTTAACTAGGTAAGAAAATGTTTGTTTGTAGTTTCTCTGCCAAAACATCAATTGTATTGGCTTATTGGGATATATTGGCCATTACATTTTACCATCACTAATTGAGATGCATTTTTAAATGTCTATTTACCACAAGGAATATATACAAGGAATATTTATAGCTTTTAGATTTGGCGTTGCGAACCTACAAATTGGTATATTGAAACCGATATTTTCAAATGTTGCATACTTTTAGGCAGTTCATTTAAAATGTAGTGAAGTTTTTTATTTATTTGATCGTTTTGCATTCATATTTCATTCTAAAAATAAAGTAGAGAACCAACATTAGATAATCTAAATTATCGTCTTTAAGAGCAGCAAAGAAATCTGCGGATTCCCGACACGACAACAAAAACGAAAATTTTGCAAGAAATTACTGGATAAGGTGACTGTTTTGCTGTGTATAATAAACTTAAGCCAGAGTGACTAAAGAATGGTTATCTATATAGATTGCTTTGGTAGAAAGTGGTACCATTTGCTCTAATACCCAATAACTGCTTAATTGCGTAACATTTTCCGCGATGTTGTTTTGACTTCTTTGAGATGAACTAAGTATAAAAGCACATGGTCCGACCATTGTTGAATAGTCATTCCAAACCCTCTAAATCAGCATGTTTGCAACACCTCTTCGTCAGCCCAGCAGCATTCAGACGCCGTCTGCAGCCCTGCCACACCTTTATGAGATTACCGATAAGGGATATGGCAAGGATGCTGTTAAGTTGATGCACGTCAGTCGCAAGGGAGCTGTGCATTCTATTCAAGAATGTGAGGTGGGCACACACCTCAAGCTTTATAGCAACAAGGACTTTCTTCAGGGTGACAACTTAGATATTGTAGCTACCGATTCGCAAAAGAACACCGTCTATCTCCTTGCAAAGAAGTATGGTCTGGAAAGTCCTGAGAAATTTGCATTGATCGTAGCTAGGCACTTCCTAAATAAATATTCTCATGTGGAGGAGGCTCATGTGCATGTGGAAGCCTATCCTTGGAAACGCATTCGCCAGGAGAACGCCGACACCAAGAAGCACAATGATAATTATCAGTTGCATAATCACGCCTTCATCTTTACACCTACTGCAACGCATTTCTGCGATGTGATAGTGAGACGTCATGGTAAGTATACATTATATGGCCAGACGATTAAAGTATTCAGTTAATCAGTGAAATTCTTTGATATACAGATCCCAAGCAGACTGTTATCAGTGGCATTAAAGGTCTTCGCGTTCTTAAGACTACCCAATCATCGTTTGTGAACTTTGTTGACGATGAGTATCGCACGCTGGCCGATCAGCACGATCGCATCTTTAGCACGGTTGTGGAATGCTCCTGGGAGTATTCAGATACTGAGAATCTTAATTTTCTCCAAGCCTGGGAGTCAGTGAAAGATATTGTGCTAGGAAACTTTGCTGGAGATCCGAAAGTGGGCATTCCCTCACCTTCAGTGCAAAACACACTATATCTCACCGAAAAGCAGGTTCTGGATACTCTGCCACAGGTGGCTGTCGTCTCTATGGTTTTGCCCAACAAGCACTACTTCAATTTCGATACAAAACCCTTCCAGCAACTAGTTCCCGGCGACAACAATGAAGTGTTCATACCCGTCGACAAACCACACGGCACGATCTATGCTCAACTGTCACGCAAGGATCTTAAGAGTCATCTGTAGATTAAATAAATTCTAAAGCTAAAATGTTTTCTGTTATTCTATGTACATTTATATAAATAATAAATTCTATTGTATTGTATAGTATTGTATATTGTATAGTTAATGGACAAAGCTATCAACTAATTAAAGCTTTGTATACTATGGCTATATTTTGAATAATCAGCTCATAGCTACTTGATAATAAGTTCAAAAATGATATTTTCCTATAAAGCTATCGCAAGATATTTAAAAATATATGGATATTTATGTGTGAGCTTTGTGCTATTCGACAGTTATTGCTGCAGAAGGTATGTACTCTGGGAAATCAAAAGTGATTCAGACTCGACCCTCACACTACTTATTGATATTGCAAAGAGGTGAAACCCATTGAAATGAAACAATATAAATATATTGTTGTACGTATTTTTGCATATGTATTATGCATGTGTGTGTGAATACTTGTGCAGATATGAAGGAAAAGTATATATTGAAAAACTTTTTCAATTTCAGTGAAGCTTTTATTTTATATGCAAAGATATCATACAGCCACCCCAGAAATCCAGAACCTAAAAATTCCCCACCTCCCTCAAGCAGCAGGCAATGCAAGCAGCAGCAACCAAAACTATTTTGTTCCACAAGAGAAATTCTCACACACAAAATTAGAAATACGAAGCCCGGCAGCAAAACGCAAATTGTAAGCAATAAGCGAAAATGAAATGAAAAATCATGAATGGCCACAAGCGGTGAGGAGAGGAAGACAGAAGGGGAAGGGGGTTATCAGTAAAGTCAAACCAAAAAAAACATTTTGCGAATATTATTGGTAGCTTGGGCGCAGAATGCATTCAAAGTCCGAGCTTTGCATGCCCTGTGCTGTTGGCCGTGAAATGGAAAGCGAAGGCCAGCATAAGCCGAAAATTACCAAAACCAAGCGCATTTGTATAGAATAACCGCTCCATTTTCCTTCCTCTTCACAACCTATGAGGCTTCCACAGTCGCAACTGCATTTGGGAATAAAAACGAAATAGGACGACTGGAGCAGACGAAGCGTGATATGGATTTATCCAGCGTGCTGTTTTATTTTGCTTACAGCACTCAGCGCTGTTTGGGTAAAATCGTCTTCTGTAACGAGTGATATAATACCTGAATTTGCCCACAATACATTCTCGATTAAGTTTTTAAATTATTAAATTTTAGTAAGTTCAAAATGGTATTTCAGTAGACCATGCAATTTATTTCATCTTTCTTTGAAAAACATATGCACGTATACTATTAATCATCATTCTCTTTATGGTGAGTAAGTATAGTTAGATGTGACAGAAAACTAAGTCCACGTAATCCACATGATAAGCATACCGCTGCCGCAGAATTTATTTATTTCAAATTTCATAATTCATAGACGATCACGAAATTATAAGCATTCACATTACCAAATACAAAACATAACATACCTTTATGATCTATTTAAACAGTATTAAAGACCATATAATCTATTTGGTAATCATAAAAGTTAATGAGTAAACAAACGTAGGCGCGAGGCTACTTTATCGAGATCTCGATTATAATCAGATAATTAAATGACACTAGACATTGTTTATTTTACGCTAAACTGTGAACAGATATGTATTATACTATATGGTAATTGATTGAAAAAAATATATATAATGACTAGTGTCCTCCAAAATTTAATAATATAAAATTTTTAATTCACTGAAGTCTTATTAAATTTCGGGATTCGACTAATTTTTACAAAAAGAATTATACAATTGCTAAGCCCTCGCTAAAATCACAATACCATAAAGTACAGTATACAACGTTCCTTTCAATTCTTTAGTGAGCATTAATCGTTATGAGCTTTCTTTTCTTTGTAAACTGAGGTACGAATTTAGAATGCCACAACTCTGCCACAAATTATAAAAAATTGTAAATGGAACACGCAGTTCTCTATTCAATCTATCGTTAAATCAAACATGCAACTAATGTGAAAACTTTAAAAAAATGATAACAGAAAAAGTCAACTTTATGACAAGGAAACCAAAAAAGCCAATTACAAGCTGGCGTGGCAGCAGGTAAATAAAATGGAAAAATACCTGACCCGATTCAGGGATAGTTTAATTCGACTTGATTGTGCAAAATATTTTGAGCATCTTTTTTCAATGTGAAATTTATCATAGTATTTACATAATTTTTGGACAGGAAGTGTGGGCCAATCAGTAAGCCAATCAACACTATTATTGTATCTAATAAAAGCCCAACCGCAGAGATTGTGTGTGTATATGAGTAATGGTCAATACTGTAAGGGACAGTTCCTCTCTTTTTCTCGTACAGTGCTATCCCAACCAGTCAAAATCCATCATCAACACTCCCAGCACGTAATCCTATTTTATCGTCCTTAATCAGTGGGTTGGGATTTGGAAAAGTTATGAATGTTGAGCATAGTTTTGAGTAATATACGTTATTTAATTCCAATTGCTGCCTTTAGTTCAAAGAATAAACGACAAAGCAATGCAGAGTCAATGCTGTAAACACATAATATAAAGTCCTACAACTATTTGAACCTTAGAAAATTTAATGTACTGTTTATAGCTGGAAAGTTTTGTTTACAAATATTAAGAATTTTCCAAAGTGAAAATTCACTAACTGAAAACAATATATGAATTTTTTACGATGCCAAAATATTTATAAGAAGATTCTACTGCGCTATGATTAAACATAAGCATGAGTTAGGAATGTCAAATGTATTTATTAATAGCGATAACACGAACAATTTTCGTAAATTAAGACAAGTAAATTTGATTTCTTGACTTATTGATTTAAGTCGCATGACGTGGTCCTTCAACCACAGCATTGCTTAAAATAATTTGCTTTACAGACATAGCTTATGTGTAGGTATTATGTGAAAATGAATCCCCAGTCAATTGCTTAATTCCAATAGTTGCTGCTCCTTCCATGAAGTCCCTGTAATTGTAATACGGTTATTGTGTTCTAGCAAAATTGTAGCAAACTTGTTGAACAGTAAATAACTGTATTTCAATTCTAAAGCATCTAATGCAATAATATTCATAGAGTTGGTCCTACTGTTGTTGTTGGTGTGATTTACCAGCCGCAAGTCTGCAGCGGATGTTGCCCCAATGCTGCAACAACAGGCAATACTTTAGCTGCAAGCAAAACTTAACTTTTGTGGTTCTCTCTTTCTCTGGCTCTCCCCCTCTCTTTATCTTTATCTCTTATGTGTCTGCGTATGAACAATTGGCAAATGACGCACATGTGTCTGCTATTCTTCTTCTGTCCCTAATTGTTGTTGCAGCTTGTGCAGTGGCGTAATTAATTTGAAACGGCGCCAGCATCGGATGTAAATGTCTCTCTCTCATATGCTAATTGTGCTCTTCCGCATCCACATCCGCATCCGGAAAATGTTGAAATTTTCCCAGTTTACCATTGATGGACTTGTCAATTTAAAAATAAAAATAATTTACAACATACAACAATTTTCATTTCAATACCAAAAGCAGCTTTATTGCTTTTAATATTTGCATTATTTCTCAATTTGCTGTGCAAATTTTTATATTGCACCATTTCGTGCAGCTGCCGCAAATACACCCATACACATCCAACACACACACACACACACACACACGAACACACAAAGACGGGAAGTCCCCAGAGCAATTGTTGTCACTTTGAACAGCAGCTGCTTAAAATTCAATAAAAGAAAAGCGAGTGCGCATGCAAATTGCGCCTAATAAAAGTCTTATTTTGGTTTGCAGCCTGCCACCAATATTATTTGTACATAAGTAGCAACATACATATATGTTTAGTTTAGAAGTATTTACAATAATTATGTAAAAAGGTTTTTAAACTAAGAGACTCTCCGGATATTTAAAAATATTCTTAAAATAGGCGAACTTTGCATATGAGAGAAAATCTCGAATGCTTACATTCTTAAAGCTCTTCTTACAGCTCACGTAACGCTGCATAAAATATTTATGTGAATTAGTTGATTTATCATTCAGGTCGCGTTCAGTACATCAACATTTACAGCTACAATAAGACAAAGGACTCACGATTGTCAATGTACATTGTACACACATGCGAACACACGGTTGTGTGGGTCTTGTCAATTGTCACTTTTGTTGGCCGACTTTAAAATGTATTTTTTATAAGATTTTGGGACTTGCTGGAGGGTTCCTGGTACCCAGCTGAGAGCCCTTCAAAGTACTGCCCATTTGGAGAGCCACTGATGGCTTTTTGCTCTAATGCTTCGCACTAATGAAAAAGTTTTTATTGCCACCGCACACATGCGTGAACTTTGAAATTCAGAATAAGATGCCAACTATGGGGCAGGTCCTGGAACCAGTGGCATAATAAATGAACTGCTAAGAGGCGTGCCCAAGACACAGATGCCTCTGGAGATTGATGACATTCGCCCAAATGCGATGCAGCAGGCCGAGGCTTTCTCATCTAATTAAAAACACAAGAGCTTCAAATCAGGCAGCTCCACCGCCTACTTTAGCATATAGTATAGAGGTATAGCAGCCCCAGAGGAACCACAAACGACTCGCATTACTCATACGTTATAAACACATTAAAGCAGCTGGCAACTTACGAGGAAAATCTAAACAATAATTTAACATGCGACCCGGCATGCGGCATGTGGCATGACGGGCAACCTCAGTGCAGTTTTACTGCTGTCTGACATATGTTCAGACGATAGCTCCCCAGAGAGGCCAACTACAAGCTGAAGTCGACGTCGAAGCCAACGCCAACGCCAACACTGAGGCCGAACAAGAGGATAGCCATAAACGTAAGTGAATTAACCATTCAACTAACATTATGGCCATTAAATCATTTTTGCAAGCATCGCATGCGATGGGCTAACAAAGAAAGGCAACCCCAGGAAATGGCTGAGAGAGCCGAGAGTTGAGAGCCGAGCCCCGTGATGCCGCATTTGGGGCGTGTTGTAAGCGTACATCACACATTTACTTTGGGGCGCAACCGCATAAAAAGAACTTGTGAACTAATTTGTTGCGCCTACCCTTGCCCCACCTATCCCCAAAAAATGCGATCCGTGCGTGTGGCTTGCAATTGAAATTCTACAACTGCAAAGTGTATGTGAAGGGTGTGCGGCCTGAAAAAGTGTTTACAGCATTTCCATTAATACCGCTGTACACGCAATGTCTCCCGCTGAGTCGCCAACACTTCGCTCGGGTGTGGCACCATATTGGAGTACAACACAGGCGGAAATTCGATGCACCAGCTAAGCCAAGTTAGGTCAGAAGGGGAATCTCTAAGGCAATAAACCATCCGAGGCATTCAAAAGGCGTGAAACGCTTGGTTTCTATCAGGCGGTAGACAAAATCAATTTATGTGGCACGCAGCTCACTTTGAAGCAGCTCAGTGAACTCAGTATGACACCCTATGGGAACTTTTAATTTCAGCAGCTATAATTTAACTCGAAATGGAATTAATATTCAATTTCATATATAGAAAGAAAATCTCAATCAGAGGGAAGTGGAGATACAAATGATGCTTGTATTCAGTTTGCAGGGTATCTAATCAGGGAACACAGACATCGGTAGATAACATCGATTAAGTCAAGACACTTATTCCGCCTGGGAATTGATTGCACCTCTTATCTTTATGCGGAACCTGGTCATATATTTCTATTGCCAAAGATGGAAGAAAATAAACTTCTTAACGAGAAGTGAGCGAGCAACAAAATGTGCCGTAAAGCTATCAATTTTCCATGTGTTTTCATCTACTCGTGTTGAAGAATGTACTTGAAAATGCAAATGTATACAAAATCATACAATCTGAGCACATCACAATCGCAGACATGTTCAGGTGCAGGTTGACTGGATTTTAACAGGTTCTTATTTGCATTTTACATTTTTACAATTTCGCAATTTTACAACTGAATTGTGCGTGCGAAAAGTGAATGTAAACAATTATCAGGCTCGAATGTTGCCTTTGATAAATTTGATATATAATTGTAAATATTTGCTGGCGCGCACGTATGACAAAATAAATACGAAGCCAACGCATTGCCATAATACGAGTAAATAAATAATACAATACATATATACACACACATCCACACACACATTGACACATATACACACACGAAACGTGCCGCTGTCAACGTTTGTAATTTTTAATAACAACTTCAATAATTTATGGCAGCAACTTTGAACACAATCTACGATTACTATAGGTTGAAAAAAGAAGGACTGCTTAGATCTAAAGTGGTCCACCTGTTTGTAATAAGCAATTGTATCGTTTCTCTAAGCATATATTTCCCAACTTAGTCTTTAGATGGCATATAATGCTAAGCTTTAATTTCAGGCAGAATACACCCACATATCAACTGAAAATTGATGACTCGACTCAGTGAACACTGTACAGGTCGCTGGACTTAAAGCTGGGTCACATCGACGGTTCGCAACCCCAAAAAAAGTCACAAACAGAAATAAACATGCAAAGATGGGTGTGTACAAATATTTTGCTCTCCTCGGCGAAAATTTTCATAAATTAGTTTGAAGGGTGCATAAAATTATGGAAATGTGAAAATCGTGGGTGCGTTGAGACATATGTTCACTTAGTATGTATAAGTATCAATGGCATATGCTTGAAGTAAATTTAATTGATTGCAAGGATTTTAAAATGAAGGGTCTGTATTTAAATGAACATTGCCTACTGGTCGTATGTATTCTGTGTCATTGCTGATTACATTAGTTTATATGTTAAGATAGCAGCGATTCCACAAGCAGCTAATTTGGACTTGGACAAACTTAGTTAATGTACTTGACCCAACAAATCGTCTAAAACAAGGGTTAAGGATCACACTCACTCAAAGTTCATGTCAAAGAAACTTGTTAGCATGTTTATTCAGGGTCTCCCAGTTAAGTAAGTTAATTTAGCCAAGTTGGCAAAGTCAAGCAAGTTGGGCTTCATTTTCTGCCAACTGAGGGCCATTTTAGATGTCGTTCATTTGTTAATGTGTGTGTCTTAGGCCAGAAAGGTAGGTCCTCTATTGTTGCCTCTAATTAAAAGCCGCCTAAGTACATATGCGTATATACTAGTAAACTCGCACAATTGACTGACTGACTTACAATTTAACACTGTCACGCATCGTTTCATGTGGAACTCTTAACCTTTTGGCCAAAAGGTATGGCTAATCACGGAGGGTTCAGGTATTCATTTAACGACTACACTGGTGACATGAAGCGCACGCCCATTCGAGAGTTACAATTAGGCTAATGAACACCGCATCAGAGCTACGTAATTTGATGGCCAATTCTCATTTGAGCCGCGTCTAGGATATGCAAGCAGATAGTCAGAAAGTGAAACAAACAGAGAGACAGACAGATACACAGACTGACAGTCAAACATGACGAATTCCTTTAAGCCAGCTACTTGGACTGTTCTGTTTGTTTTATCGTTGCATTTGCCTTTTGCCAATTAAAATAAATTATAATCCAATTTACCCAGAAAAAGGCAACGTAATACTCTGGCGCTTTCAAGAACTTTACACAATTACGAGCAGATTTATAACGTTACCGTTTTCAGGCAACAACAATAACATCAAGACAGTCTCGATTGAGATTGAGCCCTGAAGCTACTTTGTCTCCGAAGAACCAAAATGTGTTATGTACAATACAAATACTAGTATAATGAAATGCGTTCAACCATCGATGGATGCGGACAGACTGAAAGTTAGTCCGTCTATCTGCCTGTCTCCCTTTTTATGCCTGATGCTGCATTTGACGTTCTGTTTTATTTTCTGTTTTATATTTTTTGGGGATTTTATCGTATTTATCGCCGCGAAAGTAGACTCGTTAAAAACATTTTTTACTTATTGAAATCGACATTGAGGCGCGACGAGAAAGAGGACCACTTTGATGGATTAAAAGTTAAATGGCTCTTGTAGACTCCCTGGGGAATTTCACTGGACAGACAACGAGCCAGACATTCGCCGCATGATTTAAATGCCAACAAGCCAAGCAAGTTGACAGAAAAAAATGGTTTAAATAGCTCGTTAGCCATTAAAGCACGTGAGCGTGTCAAAGGTCAAAAAAGCGCACAGCAGGTGTTACCTTTACTGCAACACATTTCAGATTGTCCTCCAGTCTAAGCAATTAAAATTTAGTAATTAAAATAAATTTATCACAAATACTTAAACAAGGATGTGTTCTTTAAGCTAATTAAAGGAAATTAAAGAACAGGGTAACTGGAAATCGAAATGTCTCTTTGGATAAGATGACTATCTGTACTTATTAATATTTCTTTGCGTACCTATCGCGTACCTATCGCGTTGTGGCTTCTGACGGGGTCATTGGAATCGTTAACACATTCTATAAATGGAAAAACTGACAATGGCATGCTGAGATAATCAAAAGGGTTATATTTGTGTGTGATGAATATTTGAGAGATGCCTTCGGCTATTGGCGGCAGTTTGAATTGGACAATGCGACGCTTTGAGTGGCAGCTAATTGCTCAGTTTAAAGTTGGACCATTTGGTTCGGATAACGTATACGCACTGTGGCCATTGACTTGTGACTTTTGGCCTTGCAATTAGCAGCATTACCAATTAACGTTACAAACTTTTGGTTAGCTGCCAACCACAGATGCTGTGCAATCACAATGTCTGCCCCACACACTTTATATAAATTTAATGGCGACTTGTTTTTTAAAGTATGTAAAATGCAATCCTGGTTGACTGTAAAGTTCGTTTGCTGTCAACGCCATCCAAAGTCTCCGATGTGGCAAAAACTTTTGCGATGATAAGCGTCAAGTTGCAGTGACTTCGACTGCATCCGTGTGGCCCCTTTAGAGCCTGTGCCCTATCCTGTCTGTCTTGTCCTGTCTGTCGGCGCATAAAAGTGTGCAACAGTTTTTTTTTGCTTCCGCATTTTAGCCAACTTGTTACTCAACTAGTACTTACAAGGATGTGACTCGTCGTCAGTGCCATCGTTGTGCCCCATTCTGATGCATTTTGCATCTGTTTTTGTCATCATATCAGTTTTCGTCTGAATAGACACCTTATCTATACACAATATGACTTTAAGTGAGCCCTGGCTGCCGCTCCACCGAGGTGTTAGCTCAGTTCCCAGAGACAAGAGACGAGCGCCGAGCGCCGAGAGTTGTGAGTTGTGAGTGCTCCAGGTTGCATGTTTTGAGTGATATACTCAGCCACAACTCGTTAGCTCTGCCTGGCAAATACGAAATACGAGTTGCTGTACATATATTTGTAAATATATATATATATTTCTGTGTGGCATACATAGTCTTGTATATATGTAAATGTACGATGGCATGCATTGTGGTTCAGTTCTTTTGTATTTCCCTGTTCAGACGTGCATTGTATCGACATAATCCATTGCACTCTGCAGGTCCCTTACGTAGCTCCAAGTCGCGCTGCAAGTCTCGTGTTTTGCTCTTTCAACTTACAAGTTTTGCTCGTTCGTCTTTTGCCAGCAATTACCAAGCTCAAAGTTTATGGACTCATGCGGCTGCTCGTTAGCCACATTTGTTTTATGCACGTGCACATCTCCATGTGCAAATTAATCAAGCCGAGTAAATCGAAATTAAAGCACTTAGCACCTGTATAGTACAGCGCATTGCAATTGAATTTACAGTGCACCAACCTTCAACAAGTTGATATCGTATAACTTGATCACATTCACCACTGCAAATGCCATTTATTACAACCAAACAGAAACAACAACTAATGCTGGGATAATACAATATATTTGATTTCGAGTTTGGGCTACACACACGCCGCACATGCATAAAGATTGCAACTCTGTGGCAATACTCAAGTTTCATTGGACACTTTGTTACTGGGGGAGTCTTGCAAATATCGACAGACATATATAATTCATGCTTGATAAATTAAACAATATACTGAACAGCCATTAGTTATGCACAACGTATACGTCATGTGCGCCCGACTATGACACCCACACAGAGACACGGAAACAGCAACAACAGAAGCGAATGAAACAAGCGACAATTGCAACGCCTGCATAGACCAAAACCCGGAAACGGAAATGTGTATAGTGTACGCTATTTGCACAAATGTGACAGAGCCAAGGACGAAGAAACTCTCGAAGGAGTAGTTCAACGAAAAGGGTAAGGGATTAGGTACGGATGTAACAGCTGAAACACAAAGAATTTATTTAAATACTTGTCTGCAATATTATCACAATTTTTTCTTCACCTATGCACGCAACAATGAAGTTCATTTCAGACCCCACAAACCAATCATCATAGGCGTCAACATGATGGGGTCTAAATATATCTTTAGTAGCACCAAAACTAACCCAGTAACTAACAATAGCTAATCATCAGTGATAAGTACCCGAACGTCTGCCGCAGAGGTTGCTTGCCTCAAAGCAAACACAACTGTAATTATGTAATGCATAAAGGCAACATTTACCGTTGCACCGATGGCTCCAGCTGCCTGTGGCATACATATACCTCTCCGCCCCGAACACTTCGGTTGCCCGTCTGCCTATATTCAAACGGCAACAGATACTGTAATTGAAATGAAAATTACTGCAGCTGGGAAGACGAAAAGCTGCAACACCGAATGGTTAGCAGAATGTGGCAAGGCGGCCAATGATAGTTTTGTCGCAACCCCCGCAGTAATTGTGCACACATTATGGAAACAGTAATTACGCATACGCCATGTTGACAGGCTGCATAACTTAAGGAAATACATATCTGTCAAAGGTCTGCAATTTGTTGGCTAAAAATTACCAAACACTGTAGTAAATGTACTAGCATAGTAGGAGTATAGTCGTGATCCACTTGTGGCAAGCAATTTACTTGTGCTTTGTTGTTCAACCTGCGGAAGATTTTAATGACGTTGCAACAGCTGCTACGAACTTTTGTTTACTGCTGCGTAATATTCACATTTCCTGGCTCAAATTAAAGATATCTTCGAGAGTAACAAACTTCAATGCCAACTTTACATTTACTTGTGTAACTGATCAACTGGTTTAGCTTATTAACCACAACACAAAATTCGTGATATGATTGGATGCCGTTTGTTTAAAAAATGTTTAAGAGGTTACAGTTGCATGATTTTCTGTGATACACCAAATGAAGTATTAACAGTGAATTTTACAAAGTGATATCTAGATAAAGAGAACAAGTATGTATATCTTTACGGCAAGTGTCATTTGTTAAGATGGATGTGTGGCTTAAATTCCAAATAAGTTAAATGCTATTTAAGGACGGCAATCCATTCAATGCAAGATAAAGCTTTGAGAATTTTCCATTTTAAAGGCTGAAAATGCGTTAAACTCGTATCCATAAGACATCGCATACACACAACCATATTCGACTGCTGAAGCTGTGAAGCTCTTAAGCTGCAAAAATAAAGCAGCATCACGGGATGTATCTGGGTCCCGCATCTGCACGTAGCTCTGTTGGCTGACTTTCACAGTCTGTAATAAGGATTTTATGGTATTCTTTTAATTAATGATAAATATTGAACGGAGTGAACCTGAAAACGCCGTTGATATGAAAGGCTGTTAAATGCACCAAGTTGATTGAGTTATTGCTGAAGATTCATGTTTAAATGCCGTATGATAGGGGACTGACGCATCGTTTCAATTTAAAGGGATAATTGATTAATTCCACTTCACCAGGAGCTTACCAGATGGGAATAAATATATTTATCCTCTGCTTCGAAAGAAGTTTTCTTTATACACACAGCTACTTATTTGATCAATACATACTTTATCGCTTTATAAAACCTGCGCAATCAAGCAAACAAACATCTTTGGATAACAGTAAGATAATAATATTAAACAAGTACAAAATATCAGATAAGCATAAGATTTATATCAAACTAAAGTTTAAAATGTGTTGCACTTCCTATCTTCATTAGAATTTAGATGTCCAATGAATCTATTCAGTGGCTATAGTATAAAGATAAACGCAGATAAAAGCCATAGTTGTTACACAAAGCAATTCGAGCCATTTCAAGTAATTTGTCCAACGCATTACACGTGGATGCTCTCCATACATTGCATCAACTATCATTGAGATATTTCTTCTGTAGGGCAAGAAATCATGTACCATATTTACGACAAACCAGCTTGGATACTGCTGATGCTGCAAGTACATTCCCGTAGGTCGTGGCACATTCCATGGTTGGGCTAAGGCGACACCATCGTTAGGACTGGCATAAGGTCCCTCGCTAAGAAAGGGTATAATATCCTCGTGCAGAATTAAGCGTCGTGAGCAGCGGGGGCATCGCGGTTTCGAGCGATAACAGAGTTTCGGCCACAGGCACGTCCAGCAAAACAAATGACCACAAATTGTAATGACCCCACCTCGAACATGATCCTTACATAATCGGCACAGATATGTGTTGTATTTATGTAATCGATATTTGTTGAACTCTGCAGCCCGCCTTTTAAGATTAGGTACATATGCTCGTGTATCCATAAAATCATCTTCATCGGATATGGCTAAGATGTTAGTTGGAAAAATCATATATTATTTTAGTATTTACATTTCTTGAGAGAGCTTTACGAACATTTGTCGTCTGTTGTACCGGAAGTATCATTGGCTGCCACCGATCGAAACATGGCATTCAAGAACTCAGTAGCGGAATGAGAATCTCTAGACATGGTTTGCATCTTTCTTGAAATATATTCGTCAAATGATAAATTTTTAAAAGTAATGACTAGTGTGCCAGATTTTGATTTAAAGCACTATGATATACACATATTCTACAGTGTGCTCAGTTCTAATATAACCTAACAGTCATTTCCACACCAAGTAGATCGAAAGAGAAATCATTTTCTTTCTACTTTATTTTTAATTAAGTTTAATACATGGAGACAAATCACGTAGAACGGCATTAAATGGCAAACTAACATATCAACATATAAAGCAGATATTTCACAGCGTCGGCAATAGATTGACATCTTCTTGATTGATGGCTGCAACAGATTGCATTATATTCAACTTTGTTGCACTTGTGTTGGTTTTGACTGTAAAACTTTAGTGGGGGCTTCCATATACTCGTATTTATGCCTGACACTTGGCGTAATGCCAGAGGCAATTAGACGCGAGCTGTTACAGCCGTCTGTTCCGGAGTTCGCGCGAGCTCGTAAATTCCAACCTACACACTGGCACTTGACAGTCTCAAAGTCCGGCGAAAACGCGAAAAATCAGAGCCGGCACGGACACGGACACAGACACAGACAGTGTCTGACATATGGCAGCATAATTTATGCGTACAATGAACCAGTGCATTCCGATGACGTTCACAGATTCATTTTGCATTCTCATCTGACACTGCAGTTGACCTTTTGTTGCAAGCATTCAAAATTACGCGCAGCGGATGCAAATAGTATTGGTGCATATATGTGTGTATGCGAGTGTGTACATTGTCCTTGACAGGATTGAGTGCGCATTGAACTGTCCTGGTTGTGGCAATGGTCAATCGACAGCCTTAACGATCCATGACACGTGACTTAATTGACCCATAATTCGTGCTCTTTTTACATAATTAAAATAAATATATAGCCAAACCGACCAGCACTGCGGCATAATTATATAATGATATTCGCACAAATTGACAAACATAAACACTATTTTAATCATTTTAAATTGCAATGTGTAGGCTTCAGAAATTCCGGAAAATTCCAATGTATTGCAAGCATCTGTAAACTGTTTGTGGGTCAATATAAATGACGTGTGACAGTTGAAACCCTACAAAGTAAGGGAATCAAATAAAAATGTTTTTATTTTTAAACACTTTACAATTAATGAATTGAGCTACATTGAATATAAATGTTTACATATATATGATTACATATATATGATATAATTATGTGTTAAATGCCTGAGACAATATTAAAAATACTATTGCATTTTGTATTGATTTATCCGTGATATTAAAGCCCTCAGAATTACGTGACTGACAATGGCGGTCAATGCCAGTTCCTCATTGGCTTCATTTGGCATTTGGCATTTGCCTGGTGCCGTGGCATCACCACAGGCATGTCGAGCAGTTCAATGGGGCTTGTGGTTCATGTGGAGCATTTGATTGTTGTAGACGCCGCTGCTCCAACCAGTGCGCCTCGTTATTTGCATACAAATAACAGTTTACTCGTAATACACTGCGTATACGCAATAAAAACCGTTTAAGCGTACTAAAGTAACAAAACGAACAGTTACAACAACTGTTACTAACAA
This sequence comes from Drosophila sp. st01m, assembly GCA_018901795.1. Lineage (NCBI taxonomy): Eukaryota > Metazoa > Arthropoda > Insecta > Diptera > Drosophilidae > Drosophila > Drosophila sp. st01m. The sequence continues at coordinate 5,405,854 of JAEIFG010001494.1, read as the reverse complement.
CAATATCAACAATAACAACAATAGCAATAACAAGGACAACCGCATGCGCTGCTCATTAAATGCAACAATAAATTCTGGTGAATGTCCATGAGTCCGTAGGTCTCCAGTTCTTTGGGTCTCCGGTTCTGACTCGACTGAATCGACTGTCATGGCATACCCAAAATTTAATTAGTTGCCATTTAACATTAAACATTTTGCAGCTGATGTAATGGTTGTTGTTTCCGTCCATTGCTGACGTAGTCATTGCGATGACTCTTTCGGTCTTTTTATACCCTGCCGAGGGCATTGCATTGATGTCATCAAATGTGAAACGCATTCATTAACTTCTTATATGTTCTTAGGAACTCTTTAAAGCTGCATAATAAAATCGCCTAGATAGAATTAATATAATTACAGACACTGACAAATAATGTGCAAGGGCATTAATTCTTCGGCATTCGGATGAAAGCTATTTATTCTCGAGTTGTTTTATTTTTTATTTTTCAGTTAATTAAACGCACGCAAACATTTCGTCGTTCTAAATTATACGCAATTAAATTTGAAATTACTTTCGAGTGAGTTTTCAGTGTTGTTTCGGCAATGGCGGCGCGGCAATAACTTAACTGGCAATTTTACTGTAAGCCCCGCTGCTGCCAAGTGTCACTTTTGATGGGTCCTCTTTCCTTGGCGCAATTCGAGCGTTCTTAGAATTGGTGAACTCCCATCCCAACGCTATCATGCCTTTAACTTTTATGCATGGCAAGTTTGGGCCTCCTTTAAAGATGATGTGCTCCTAACGTTGTTTGTCTGGCGCTGGAAATTGCACTGTCTACCAATTTCATTATGCAAAATGCAAGACACATACACAGACAGAGTTACTGTCTCATGTGTGCTCTGAGCATCGTATGAAGAGTCGGCGAGGTTTCCTGGGGACAGTACTAAGGAGAAAATCCGATTTTTCTTTCTTTTATCACCTGCAGAAGAAAATGCACAGGTGTTGTCTGTACGTCATTGTCTGTGCCATAAGTATATTTATATTATTGCTGGGACGCAACTTGGCGCCTGGCATCACATTGCAGCGACACAAAATATTCGACGATGCAGAGAAACCGAATTTTATACACAATGCACTTGCATCAGCTGATGCACTTTGTACACACTACAATAACAAGAGTTTTCGTAATGGCGGCTGCTATTCTATATTTCCCCGACGACGCGCATGTTCTCGGTATTTCTTAATGGAGATCATGAGAAGATAAATGAAGACAATCGACAATAATATGATCGTAAAGACGGTAAGAATAATCGTGATTAGTCGGCAAGTCATACCAAAGTTGCTGTGGAGTTCCCTGATGTCTATAGCATCATCCACTTTTGAGTAGTACTTCTCTATAAAAGTCAGTACGAGCACCGCAATGTGTGCGATTATCATAATCAGCACCATTCCTAAAAACTGAAGCATTTTATTGTAAATTGATCGAGATAATTCGACTGATGGACAAACCCACCACAATGCGAATATGCTGCCTTGGCTCCGAGTAATTCGAGTGAAACAACCATGTGCTCAGTGCATACATAAAACAAATGAACGCCGTACTTGAGCTCACCGTCTGCTGAGCTAACTGGACATAGCTCGTTGTTGTCGGCACAATATTACCGAACGCTGCAGCATTAAGTATGCAAAGTAACTGTCAACGAAAACCGATTAGTCGATCAGGAGCGATAAGCTACGATTGCTAGGTCCAACGTACCGTGATTATAAGAAGGAAAATAGCCACAAATTCCTTTCTCGATAACATCGTGAAACACAATGGTAAAATACATAAAATTTGGTAAAGGTTAAAATAAAAACATTTTAAAAGTCAACAAATTCAAACTGAATCAACTGAATATAATTTGAAAGTATTCTTGCTACCTTGACGTAGAAAGAAATGAAGGGGATTTACAAATTATTACAATTCTTAATTATTACAATTCTTTCAGACTGCAGAGTATTCTTATTTCCAAGAGAAATTAACATTTTAAGTAAATCTGGCTATTCAAACCAATAAATTCGTACAAATGGAGTAGCTAAAATTATGTTTGTCATTATATTTCTATAGTTATCCCTACTACTAAACAATTCAAAGGAATAGAATAGAATGCCTGGTCTGGCCTTATATAATATTCATTCAAAACAAATTGAAATTTCTTTCATAAACCTGACGTGGTTCGATTGTGCATTGATGGCACTTATCTAACAGGAGCAGGCACTCTCTAGCAGCACAGCCTCCGCTACTTTTTAAACCATATCAAGACCATGCCGGCAGTCAGAAGCCGACAACGTCAGACGACAGCCGACAGCCGACAGCCAGCACTAATTCATCAACAGTAAAGGCAATTTAGATACTCATCTAACCGGATATCGACAGGCAGACAGGCAGGCAGGCAGCCAGACAGAGAGCCATGAGGACAAACAGCATTCCACCGACGCCAAGTAAGAAGTTACTGATACCCTTGTCCTAGTCCTGATACTCCGTTTGCTTCCGCCACTTCGTCCCCTGTCTAGTTTGTGGCTGCGAGATTCGAGGCGCGACGCTGGTCGTCCTGCAGACAGACTTTCATAAAATATTGATAGACGTGAAGTTGGCAGCGCATATTTGCTTCCTGTTCGTGTCTGCCGCAGCCATAAATAATTTGCTGTAAATGCAATCGTTGGGTTACATGGGGCATAACCCGGCAGTAATGCCTTGAGAGAAAGGGGCAGGTACGCGCACATACACATATACATATACAGCGGTATCGGGGGAATGGGCATAACAGCATGATGCTAATGGCAAGGCGGCACGGTGCGAAAGTGTTTTATATGAATTATTCGCTGCGAGCCAATTTGGAGCCACGTTTACGAGCACAATTGAAACCCAACACCGTTGCCATCGTCGATATCAGGCGTCAGGCGTCAGGCAACGGGCATCGAGCATCATTGCCACCATGGAATATGGCGCTCCTCTTTGCTGTCGAAATGTTGTAATTTGTTATGTCTGTGACTGTTGCCAGTGTGTGTGTCTGTGTGCATATATTCTTTGCGGTGCTTTTTAATAGCTACTCTGCTCGCTTGACTCACCGACTGTTGCTTTTGCTGTTGTTGTATCGGTGCTGCCCGCTGCCTTTATCATTGCCCGCTCCCGCTCCCACTCCTACTCAGACTCTTGCCGGTTCTCTTTCGGCGAATGGTAATGTGTATTTAATGACGCCATATCATGTACAAGCTGGAACATAATGCTCACAACAACTGGGCCTTCTTTGGCGCCTGTTGTCGTCAATGGCCAGAACCAGAGCCCAGTCCGGGTATCAGTCCACCAAAAAGCGACGCCTAATGTCCAACGAACCCAGTAACCCGCAACTCCGACTGTTTTGACTTTGCTGGTGCCAATAAAGCAGCTGGATGCGCCAGTTGTAGGGCAGTAATATTTTTTAATATATTTTAAAGTGACGCCATTAAACATTGACTTGGAAGGGGCACGGTATCTCTTGTTCACAAGGTGAGCTTTCCATATACGATTGACTTGCAACAACAATAGCTATGTTTTCATGAAATAATTGGAATAGAGTACAGCTCAGCTAACTATAGAATGCAAATGATTATAGTCACTTCAACTCTCTTTCTCTTTGATTCTGGATTATGTCAAGTGGTTCTCAGCAACTAACGAGTAGTTTTCGTAAAACAATTTGCATAAAGCACTTGAACTAATGATATTGTTACGTTTGCTCTTTATGAATGTAAGTATTGCTTTCAATGAACATGAACCAGGGAGTCCTGCATTGTTCGAGTAATTCTGCGTCAATTTCCACACAATTATTCAACATTTTTAACGCAACAATCATTTTCAATGACCATCAGCAGATATCAGGATAATGTTAAGGCGGGAGAGGGGCTGCGCCATATAAAATGGCTGGTTGCACGCCTGATTGCCCTGGGCAGGGCGCTTGACTTTGTATTCGACTTGGCGCGGTCGCTTAAGCAGATTGAAACAATCTCCGGTGTGGGTAAAAGCTTTAGTCGCTGTCGCCGTCGCTGTCGCAGTCGCAGCAGCAGCAGCACATCAACAATAGCTATGGGGAAATGCTTTTTCCTGAAACCCGGATGCTCCTTCTTTTACTTATTGGATGGTGTCAGCCCCGCCTTCTGCAACTGTCATCTGGGTAATTTATAATGAAGCTGCTTCATTGACAGTGGCAAGAAAGTAGAACCCAAATTGCGGGGCCACTTCCGCTGCAATGATATTGGTTGTCATGAATGCAGCCTGACTGACAATCGGCATAAGTAATGGACAACAAGAAGACTTAGTTCAGCAATAAATTGATAGTGTGACTCGCGACTGGGGAAATGCATAAATTGAAAATTACCGAGCAACCGATGAATATTGACAGTAGCTCAAAGCAAGCAAATAACAATCAAAATCACTTTCGACCCCAAGACAATTTATACTTGTGTATATACTATATGAAATACCATTAGAGGCAGCAACGGTGGCAAAGGCAGCATTAGAGGAAGCAGAAATCACAACTATGAGGCATTAATCGCTAGGGCCAGCCACATCGTCAGATCGTCAGTTGTTTTGATTTATTGCTATTTTATTTGCGCATATCCTTATTTGCCTTGTGTCGACTTATGCCCCCATTCCAGGCAACTGTCAGCTCCGACTGCCTAAGGCTATTTTATTGTTCGATAAGTTATCAGCGGTCGAGCAAACAAGCAGCCCAGAAAGCAAACTCTGTGGCTAAGACATGGGACTGTGCTCCCGGTTCTGGGGCAGACGATATCATAATTTCACTCGCTCACTTCGCTTTGAGAACAAGCTGTGTTTATGTTTTTTCCTGGTTGCCATCCTGTCAGAATGCCGTGCAGCGCATAAATCTAAATTAAATGCCTTTTGAGCGCCACCATAAAAAGAAGAAAACAAAAAAAGAAGTAAAACCTTTAGCACGTTGTCACTCGAGAAAAGGGACTTGGACTTGGACTTGGACTCGAGCTGTAGCTCGAGCTCAAGTTCGGAATGGGCCTTCTGCTCAGTGGCCAGCCAGCGCAAATAAATATTAATCATTGTGTAATAATTTTCTGCTGTCAGCTAAATTTAAGCAAAGTATTCATAATCCACAAGTGAAACCACATTTGACAAATCGTTTTGCCAGAGCCAAGCTTCTTATTTACGAGTATCGTGTATTTATTTATTTGCGCCAACTTTTCTGGCAACTCAAATACTATTCAAGTTGCCAACTGTATATCATATATCCAAAAGCCTCGTTGTTTTTCATATTTTATGATATTTTAATTTTACTTTTATATTTTTGGGGAGCTGGAGTGCTAAGCAAATGGGATTGCAATAATGGCAATGTAATAAGGAGCGAAGCCTTCGCACGTCGACCCATCGTTTCATCGTGGCCTCGTCCCAAATCAGGCAGAAGAAGCTATCAACCGGAGGCAACTTTTAACTCTTTGGGTCAAACAGAAATGTTGCTTATACATGGGTTCTGTGCTTCTGTGTCAAGAACGAAGGGTCTCCAGTTTGGCGTTGCCCAGAGTGGGGCTGTTGGCATTCGATGCACGTAAAGCATTGTTTGAATTTCATGGTGACTTTATGAGTTTTGTAATCAGGTTGTGAGCAAACACACAAATACAGACCCACTCACACACGCTCGCAGCCTGCACATTAATATTCCTGCAGCTTATACACCCATGTGAGCGTATTGAGAAGCGATGCGCTTGTTAATGCTAATGAGGGTGGTTGGCCAATGAAATATTAACGCCTTTAACTTGGCTCTTTGGTAGCCATCAGGTTGTGGCTTCAAGTTGCAACGCCAAAAGCATTCACTTCAAATGTCTGGCTTTCCACGTGAAAATATTTTATTGCATACTTTTAGGCACAGACATTTTCAGGGTGCTTCAGAAGAGAAGCGACGTTAAAAAAGAATTGCTCTACAATGTGATTTATTTGTGTGCAGCACTTAAAACTAGACACACAATAGACGACACGCCCACTGGGCGTTAGACGTTAGACTCTAGACTGTCTGTAAATTGAACGCCTTTGTTTAGTAGCATTTCTGGAACAACTCCAAGGCTTAGTCAGCAGACGTGTTAACAAACAAGCAACAAAGGTTGCCTCAAACTCAGGTTGGTCAGAAATTAACTAAGCAGCCTTGTTGCCTAAGAGCACCACAATATGACGCAGCCACCCATGACCAACCCAGCAACTCAAACACTCACCCACCCACAGTGCAAATAACTGACGCAGTTCAATGGTCTGATGGTCCTTTGCATGTCCAGACCCATGTCGTGTGGCTATCGGTGAGCATCTATCGCTCTTCTGTTCAAAAGCATTAAATAAATATTTGCTGTGCTCTGCAGGAATTTTTCAACATATCGTAAAACGCATAAAGCACAACAATGCCGGTTACAATACTGTACAAACATAGCCACAAAAAATGTTAAAGATATCATACTCGTATCATCAGCATTTTTCGATAGAGTCGCTTGTTTATTGAGGGCAGTTTGTGGCTCTAGGGGTTGACTTTGGTGGACAGTTCAGTGTTTACCATTTATTTTTGATTTGGGTATTTAAGGTGCGGATAGACACTAATGTTTCTGTGGGGCAAGCGTGCGTAAAGCCTGACCCACTCTGTTAATGGGGGTATTGGCCAAACCGTTGACAGCTTAAGTGTCATTTGTTTGCTCGAGCATTGCTAACTCCAATATCTAATATCTTTTAAAGCACACAAGCGCTGTGTGTCAGTAAATTGGTTGCTAAATGATCATTAAGTAAATTTATTGAAAAATTAATAAAATTACATATATGCTTAATACTCATACGAATAATAGCAACAAATATTTTGCATTTTCTAATTCTCGTTCTTGTCCCTCTGATCCAATTTTTATTCGATATAACATGTAAAACACAGTGCTGAAAATACACACGGTGAATCAAGATTTAAATCGAAATATAGAAGAAAAGAAATAAGTATCGAGTGGCCGACCAAGGGTAATAATAAAATACATTTGGTTTTTCAAGATATTTTAATGTACAAAAGTGAAACGAGAAAATATTGGATGGACCAAAAATAAAAATAAAATTTACTGCAGATATTAGAAAAGGTATTAATTGATACCAATAATATTATTTCTATTCCGCATTGAATAATTGATTGAGAATTGACAAACTTATGTGAGCTTAAAGTAGCTGTCTAACAATTAAATTCAATTTATATTAGAGCTTTGTATTTGTGACAGTACGTGACCAGAGCGCGTTTTTGTTTATCGATAATTTATTTATTTGTGTAGCATATCTAATCAGCACATACTCCACTATAAACACAGTGAGTAACCCAACCAATTACATACACAGAGCGTAACAACAACACTTGCATTGCGTACTCAATATTTGAATTCAAAATAATTAACTCACATGCTAATTAGTTGCATTATCAGTACATAGCATTTGCGTGGCAGCCATTTATTGACATTAGTTGGTCTGGCGTCACTTGTTTATGTCCCAGTAGGCTTAATTGATATGGCTTTAAAATCATACCGAAAAAAGTGGCTTTGGTGTTGACTATTTATAAATGCATTCAACTGTGCTGTAACCAAGTGAAGAAAGGAGTTGAAACCGGATATCTTCTTTCACTCATCACTATGAAGAAGTGTAATATCAGCAAGTACGTGGCAAGTGTAATTTAAGACCTCAACATAAATCATATGACAGCGACTGCACTCATGGAATTTTTCGTAAGGACTGCAAGTGTCTTCTTGCAGCTTTGTGGATGCCATGGCAAGTGTTGAATAAATTTATTGTTGTGCATTATGTTGCCTAGAAAGTTGCCTTCCTCATATGCGCATATAAAAAATTGCATTATGAATATAAAATGCATCGCATTTAACCATGGCATCTGCACTTGTCCCCAAATTGATGGTCCAGAATGAGTTCGCGTATAAATGCTAAGTTTCCGCGACTGGTGATATAATTATGAATATTAATTGATATGTAAGCAACTCTGTCAACCTTGGAGAGGGAGCTAATTCACGAGTCGTCGTTTGCAAACAAACGCAGAACTAATGGAGCAAAAACAGAGTCTATGAATAAATCACAGCAGATTAAGTCCCAAATTATGCGAAAAAGGATAAGAGCTCAAATACGGCAGTCTCTTGTCGGCAGGACCTAAACAAATATGAACATAAGCGGAATCCCAAAAGCATTCTCAGAGTGAGGAATGATGAAAAATAAACAGCTCATAATCGATTGTTGAGTTTCTGTCAAACTCACAAAGTTATACGCACCAAAAATTAAAAAAAAATTTTTAGAAAGTATCTTTTAGTCGAGCACGCCGAGTTGGTGGATTTGTTACTATTATGAGCACTCTGAATTTGTGGTAATTATTTGGCATGCGAGCATGGAAACTGTCTCATTTTTGTGACACAGAGCACTTGAAACTGCATGCATCAAATGTCACATGGCGTATGCGAAATTTTTTATTTTGCACACAAGTTACAAGGCTTTAACTGTTCATCTGTCTTCATTGCACGGCTCGACTGTCATGTTTCACATGTTGTATATGCAATTTTAAGTGTCTTTTTTTATGCTCTGCTGATGTTTAGTTTTAGAAGACTCGACAAATATATTTGAAATTTATGCAAATTTTAATTGCTTTGCTATGGAAATTTATGAGCGTTCTTCCCACTAAAATGCCATGTGACTAAATATTCTATAGGTGCTTAGATAAATAATAGTTGACAACCAAGTGTGTACGATTTCCTTGGTGACTTATGAAAATTTCTAATTATATATGGTGATTATTATTGGTTCATAATTGAAATAGAGTTAAATTTAAATATACTCAATCTTTCACCAGGAATAAAGAATGACAAAAACTGGGAGATGATTTAAACTGAATTTTGCAATACTAAAATATGTTGCTAATTCTGCATTTTTCGAAACTTTTTATTCGTTTAATATCATTGTTATGGGCGGGGTTACACATGACAAGTTTTATGCATGTTTTATATTTATATGCATCGATTTCTGCTTTATTGGTAAAAAAAAAGAAAATGTTTTTTACATTTTTGGCAAAGGAAGTCATAAATAAGCTAGGAACTGACGCTGACTGGACAATCAAGTCCGCGTCCTCATTGTCCGACTTCCATTGATGTTCCTGGAGTTTCTGTTATTCTTATTGTATAGCAGAATTGCTGACTTGAATGCGGGGCGTGTCCGTTTCTGCTGCATCTGCGGCAAGTTTGCCCCATTTGGCCGCTCACCCCACCCACTTCACCCGCATTGCGAGCAAATCAAGTTATTACGCCCAATTCCAAACCCAGGGCCCAGTCTTGGTTGTAACATGTGTATGTGATTAAGAATGTGTGTGTGTGTGTGTGTGTGTGTGTGATGGGTCACATATGGCGCGCATAAATAGTTTCAGCATTTTCTATTTTCTATTGACTTTGTCGCGCCATCCGTGAGGCGGGTCTACAAAGTTTCTTTATGCGCTTTCCATGAACATTTCGTGGCAGGTTTATGTATTTAATGGACTTTCAACTACTTTTTTATTTTTCTTCTGTTTTCTTCCGCTGCTGTTGTTGTTACTTTATGCGCTAAGATTCTTTTCTTCATCTGCGAATGCATGAAGCGCCTTTTGTAACTCTGGACGACACATCAAGAGCAACAACAAAGACGATGACGACGTCGCATTATGTCCATTGGCAAAGTTTTGTGACGCCAGCATTTATAACCGTTCTAGCGTCCATTTTGATTATTAGCAGGCCACAAGCCTGGTGCATGTACAGTTGTTCACAGAAGAAGAGGACGAGGTCCTCACATGCATTTAGGCAAACAGTGACGCATTTTATTATTCAATTATTTTTGCAGACATCAGAGCGCAACACATTTGCCCTGGGGTATCATGAAGGGACATCGATGCCGGCGCCACATCAGCCATAAAGAGTGCAATAAGCTAACAAGATTGATACCCTTCGACGAGTTTTAATAAGTCCGTCGCTTAATTGAAGCAGACCCAGACCTCTGTCCTTGACAGCTTTGACAGCCTTGACATTTCTCAAAGTTCAAGGATAGACGCCCAAGCTGAACTTTACGACGGTAAACAAAAATCTTTGAGAGTCACTTTGAATGCTTCTATTCAATCCATAGACAACATAATGTCAAAGGTTAGGTAAACGCACTCAGATTCAGCCAGGTCTTGTATCCAGTACAAAAAAGAAGAGAGAAGGAGAGAGATACATGCAAATAAACTGCAACATTGCCGGAAAGCTGAAAATCCGAGAGCCCTACTTAAGCAGAGCATACAAGTACACTGTACCAAATTTAGTGCAACTGCACTTTGGAAATAAATCATAAGTCAAACTGTGCGTATAAAATTCGAGTCAAAAAATGTTTAAGCCATTCGGAATTTCAGACTCGTACAGACATTGGAAAATGCTTCGACAGAATCAGCTAGCACCAAAAATGTCACTGGGCGTGGCACTGCATAAATCTTACGCATTCCGCTAGACAAACACAGGGAAAGTAGGCAGTCAGGCAGCTACTCGCATATTCCAGCCAAGTTTCCAAACTCTACTCGTCAAGGATAAAGGGGATCGGGGGGCTGCTTGTCAGAGGATACTTTGACTTGCCGCCCTTTGTCTGGCAGCTGTAATAAAGTGTTGTCATGCATTCCGTGCAAACAGGATCTCATATTTACTGCAGCGACAGTAACAACAGCAACAACAGCAATAGCAAAAGCAACAATAACAACGCTTGCAAGGACTCTGCTGGAAAAGCACATTATGATGCTTAGAACAAGTTGGAAAAAATAATGTAATAAAAAAGTGCATAACTCTGTTTTAAAGTTGAATGCATAAATTCAAAAGATAAAAGAGGACTCAATATGATTAGATTGCAGTTCTCTACGAATAACAACTCAATATTATTCAGACATCGCCAAAAATAACACACTAAATTGTACAAATTTATTGTTTAAAGTTAAGAATTTAAAGAAGGTAATTCTACAAGTAGATTGAGTTTTAGGTGGAAAAACAAAGCAAACTGTGGCAGTTTCAATCGTTTGTAGTAAATTCTACCACATGAAACAGAAGCCGCCCTGCAGGATATTTAAGTATTCAGTGTTAGGCAGACATCACACAAAACACACACAGATACATCGACACTTAGCCACTCAGATAATGGCAATGCCTATGCCAAGGCCATTAAATTTGTATGCTCAAACGGAGGCAAAGTAATTTCGACTGTTGTTTTTGTTGCGGCTGCTGTTGCCGTTGCCGTTGCCGTTGCAGCTGCTGTTGTGGTTGCTGCTTGTTATGCTGCACTTGCCAGCTCTAGACTTCACATCCGCCTCAGCATTTCCTGTCTGTCGCCAATTTGATTTGTTATTGTTTACGAGCTGAATGAAAAGCGACCGAATGTCACTCCAGACTTCTCACTGTCTGTCCTTCTGTCCGTCTTTCCGCCTGTGTCTATGTCAGTCACTTGATAAACATTTTAATGTGCGTAATTGCTGCAATTGTCCACAGCAGACTTGACAGTTGAATAGCCATGCAAATAGCTTAAAAGTGTCAATTGTTTTAGCGATCTAACAAAATGTCAAAATGATCGATAATGGATATTTTAAAAAGGATAGACTGTGATTATTATGACAACATCTTCTTGTGTCTTTTCTGAGTAGAATTTAATGTAGAGAAAAGAACTGTATCAACAGATGAGTGAGCATTGGCAACCATTCAAATCGAATGGTAAATTGATGAGCTAGGCGACTGACAGACAGGACACGCCCATCTCAGTCCACCTACCACCAGTTGTAAGCAGTCGGAGGAAGAACTTGCAAGTCTCATCAGCAACAACATAATCATCATCATCATCATCTTTGCATAATGAACACGCGGCGAACTGTGTTCGATAAATTGTCGAAATTCGTTTTGACTAAAAGTCAATAAAAGTCCACTTAAGGCTTCATTGTTGCCCGCTGTCGTAACTGTCCATGTCGCTTTGGGGGGATCGGGGGTTGTTCCAAGTTGTCCACTGGAACTGGATGTTGTTGTTGTGTCGCTGCTGTGCATAAAAATTGTTTTTTAATGCGCGCACATCAATAGTCAAGCCAAATAGTCCGCAGCAAATTTAACTACCAACATTTTGCTGTTCACTTTTCGCGCTGTTTCGCCATTTAATATTAAAAAAAGAACAACAACAAATGGGGGCGAGTTGGCAGACAACCTTAGAACAACATCAATGATAAGGTCAAACACGGGGGTGGTTTTCACCACTTTCGTTCCAGTGACATTCAAATAGTTTCCAATTATGAAAGGGCATGCTTCCGGTTCAATCCCGGCTGCTTTGTTTTATTTAAGCCTAATCCTTTTTTAAAGCTTTAAAAATAGCCTTTGCCATGCTCTTTTATGCCATGTTAACTATAAATTACGCTTGGCTCTTTCTGAAGCTCATTAGCCATGTACTCCTGTACCTTAAACGGGCTAATGCGACTTTAACAACAAGTTTTCGGCAGCACAAAGTTTACCGCAACGGGGCTGTTTGGGGAGAGCGAGGAGTTGTGAGAGGGAGGAGGAGGAGTGCGGAGTGCGGAGTGCGCTATGATGAAGGGAGGGGTGGAGGGAGTTGAGTGGCAGTGAAGAAGCCCGTGTGTGGCTAATTAGAACACATTTCTTCAATTTAACCTCGCCATCGGTAGGGGCAACCCGTGCTGACAAAGGAGCAACAATAACAACAACAAGTTGGGGCTCAGTTCGATTTAATGAATGAGATTACGAGGGGGTGGTTTTTGGAAGTTAATGCGGATGTGAATGAGGGATGTTGGCATACAATATGCGCATTTTTGTTAAATCATTTCCAATGAAAACGCTTAAAACTTTTCGCATGAATGTTATTGTTGTTGCGACTGCCGTGAAATGTTGTTCTTCTTGTTGTTGGATTTAACAAATATTTATGCTAATAAAAGTGCCAACAGTTTGGCTTAGTAACAGTCGAACTTTGCTGCTGTGGCTGTGGCAGAAACTTTTCAGGTTTGGTGTGTGAGGCAGATGTGTTGGAGTTTCAACTACCTTCAAAAGCTTAACGACCACTTAGAGCACCACAGTGGTTTGATGGGTGATTATGCATGTTTAGTAGTAGTATGTATACTAAACAACCACTTCGTGTATATGGTGCCCCTGAAAATTTAAAGCCCCTTTCCCCTTTCATATGTTTATTAAAATGTGATTCAATTTTATATAATATTATATATTTGAAAATTCACTTAAAGTCAGGCCATAGTACCTTGCTAATTTATGAAGCTATGTTTCAATACTTCAAAGTGTAGTATGATTGGCATTTACTCTTAACTTGGCTCAATTAGGGAGCCCACATTAACGCTAAATTCCAGCAGAGTAACATAGCTCCACAGAACTGGGCGTACCGAATTTGACTTTATTAAATTAACGTTTCATGTTCGTTTAATGAACAAAGTAAAGATGAAAATAATGATGCAGTTAGTTGACTGGTGGAGGCAGGGGACAAAGGACGAAATAAACGTGTCGCTTACACGACGCGCACACGAAAACAAAAGACGTCAAAGCGAAAAATGCCGCAAGATGTTGCCGCATTTTGTTGCTGGCAACGCGTTGTTGCGGCTTTTTGCGTAACAAGCCACTCAAATGACAATATTGGCACTTACAACAATAACAACAGCAGCCACAGCAGCGACAATGAACGTGGCGGCGAGAATGGTGTTGCCTGAATAACAACAACAAAAACAACATAGTAATTTTTGTGGTTATTACCAAGATTACAACGACAACAGCAATGGTAATGGCAATGGTAACTTTTGGCCCACAGAAACACACACACAATGAGAAACCCAAAAACAGAAGCTTGTCGCAGGGCAGTTGACTCTTCAAATCAACTCTCACACACACAGGGAGAGAGAGACCCGTAATCACACGTGTACACACGTATATATACGTACATGTGTGTCGAAACATTCATAGTCCGCCTTGGAATTGGCAACGCTTAGCAGACCAAGGGGCGGAGCACGAGGAGGGACGAGACTTCAAGTCGAAGGCGGCGCAATGTTTTCATTTTTAATGAAAGCACGTAAAATCCGAAAAATTCTCGCAGAGTGAGCAGAGGGATAGAGCGGGAGAGAGAGAGAGAGAGAGAGAATTATAGAGAAATGAAACACTCATATACACATGTGTTGGCAGACTTTCATAGATTTGCTTTAATTATAATTCTAGACGCGTTTATCACATCAACAACAATAGAACACAAAAACTCTCACACTCCATGTGCTTACAGACTTACATTTTGGGAGAAGTTCAACAGCGCACTTGTACTTGAAATATTACATGGTCTACACACACACACACATATGTAAACCCAAACACACACACATTTACATACATTCAGCCCAAGCATAGACAATGCGCCATTATGTCTGTGTGCCCACGAAATGCGTTCTTCATCATCTAGACAAAAAAAAAGAAGGGAAGCACACCAACAAACTAACTAACAATCGCACATACACTTACATACACATACTCACATAGTAAACCGAATAAAATGCTGCTAAAAAATTTGGAATATTCTTTAGGCAAAAAAGGACCCATTATCATACTTTGACAACACAATGTCTGTACCCTGTAAAATACTATTTCACAGTAATTTTCCATTTAATCTTTTTAATTACATAAAACTCTACATTTTACACTTTACACTTCTCAAAATACATAAATTTTGTTCTACAATTTATTGTTTTTTCGTTAAAAAAATGCTTAGGGTATCTAGTAGTTGTGCTATTCACTTTACACATTCAAACCACATTATTCTTATTTATTTGTGCAGTTTTGTTCTCATCTCTTCCCCATGTTTCTCAAGTTGCTCATGTTATGGCTTTTCTTAGTCCTTTGTTCATTTCAAATATTTATGTTTATGCATGACAACAACTTTCCTACCTTCTTTCTTTCTTATACATAGCCACTCTGAATTCTTTATGATGTAATTTCTCAGTGCAATCAAAAGAATGCCTCAACAACAATTGCACAAACTTTAAGTTGTATTTCGGAATAAGAATCCTCAGTAACATAAATGACAACACGCAGACTTAATCCCCAAAGTGCTGATCTTTTAACCAATATAAATAAATTTGAAAGTGGTAATAGATCTTTTTAATAGCTCTGATGTATTCAATTATATTCTGTACACACTAAGTCAATACTAAAGAGAAATATTAGATTGCCAATATTTAATATTACAAGAGAAAAGCCATTAAATTAATTTAAAAAACACGGAATGAACATTAAACTATTTTAAAGCTAATCAGCTTATGTGCTTAACAAATTATAAATGTATGGAAGTTCTACTATGTGCTTTGAATTTTTTAAAATATGTTGTTGCCGTTTCCGTGTTTGTGGCGCATTATAAATGTGGCATATGCAACATGAGGCACTAATCCTAATTAAGTCCACTATGATGCTTATAGCATCTGTGCTTTAGTCCGCTCCACAGCTTTAACGTGCTGACTGTACCAGTTATGTGATATATACATATATATGTGTAAATACTTATTATATTTGTGACTTTTATATTACGTATACGTAAAAGACTATTGATTTGTGTAACACTTCAAGTGCTGGAAAATGATAAGCACTTGACTTTCAACTGCGCAATCACACGCATCATGGTCAACACCTCTGTTTATCCATGTCAGGCCATGTCAAGAGGTTAGAACTTTTAAAGAAAAAGTTATTCAAACAAACGATAACGGAGAGGAACAGAGGAAGGGAGGACGAGGGGCTAAGCCAAGCAATAAATATGAATAGAATTGAAATGCTAAATATGTATGTCTACAGACTGAAGACTTATGCAACGAAAGAAATATGTCGGAGCAGGAAATAATATTTATTTGATGTTTCCGTTATCAACGAGAATAACAACAACGCATGGCAAACACTTGTGTGAGTCTCGAGTAGCAAAATAAAGCCAAAGTGCACACAGACAGGCCAAGAGATGGGAGAAATCCTTGTCCAACTGCAACTACAACTGCCTGAACAACAGACAGACAGACAGACGGGGGAGCAGTCAAAGTTGGACTGCATTTCATGGAATATGCTTAGGCATGCAATAATCTAATGTGTAAATATGAACGGTAACTGGCTGTGGCAGTGGCAGTGACAGGCGGGTAAATGGAGTGGAGTAGAGACGTGGCACACACAATATGTTACATGCCACTAAAAATCTAAATAACTAAAGTGGAAGCGGAGATGAAAAGATTTCACTGTTAGTCGGAGTCTCTCTACTTGCTATTATTGCTTCAATTGCTTCATCACATGCACATGATACGGCGACCAGGCCCAGGCAAGTCGCCAACAATTGGGAATCTGACTAGACCCAGACGGAGGCACGTGCACTTGAGGACGCCAAATGCGCTGAAAGCGGCGGCGACAGGCGGAGACACGAAATGTCGGCATCGCCCACAATGACGCCACTGCCAATGCCAAACAGTCAATAATAATAGGTTGAAATTCAGCAAAAAGGGGAAAAAAGTACAAACTGCGCAGACAAATTCGTTTGAAAAGGGTAAAGGAATGTAATAATACTTAAAAAGTTGAAATTCGACTCGGGAAAGGCACGCCAGAACAACAACAACAACAACGCAAGTACAATGCGTGAGGCTCGACATTGGCAGTGGGAGCCACTAGTCGTATGAGTTATATGCCAACTTGAACGATCATTGTATGTGTTTTGCTATATCCTTTGCCTCAGCCTCTGCGTTTGCCTCGCCCTCTGCCTCTATTTCAGTCTCTGTCTGAACCGTCTTTGGCTGACTGTTAGTGCTCGTTGCTTGACTTCTAAGTGATATTTACAGATACTCTTCCCCTCCCTTCACCACATGCATATGCTGAAAGTGTTGTGTTGCAGTCTGCTCGCTTCGATTTGTCATTTTGCTGCCACGACAAGACGACAGTCAGGGCAAAAAAAAGTTGAGACTCCTTCAATTCTTTGCATACTTTTGTGTGCCGAATTTGAATTCAATTTCTGACGCTGAAAGGTTTTTAATCTTGTTATCTGGCGACTATTTTGGTCCTTCGTTAACCTCCATCCATTTCCTTGAGCTCCATTTAAGCCGTTTCCGAGCTGTTGTTATTGTTGTCGTATCTGTTGGTATAGTTGGTATTTGGCCAAAAGCAACCCTCGTTATATTTCGGCCAGTTGATTAGCTTAACCATTTTCTGGTATTATGCTATATGGTGTGTCAGGCAGTTTTGTTATTCAAATAATGCGAGTTAAAAAGCCACATCCTCTCTCAAACTCAAATTCATATTATTAAATGCATTAATAACTTTTCACGCTTTGACATAAGATGGAGAAGGACAGTTTCACAACAAGCGAAATACTTAATAAGACTATGGATACTCTTACATCCTGTCTACGAACTACGAGCTGGTTTTAATCTTCCAAAGAGAACTTGGCTCTTTCGAGGTATTCATATCATTAAAGTGAACTTGTCTGCGATTTGCAGGGGATTAAATTGGGCAGCGGTCAGATTCGCGGTCAGTATTAAGCGGATAACGCGCATTTTTTAGAATGTTAATTGATTTTTGAACAATACAGCAAGTCCTATGACGATTCACATGTTCATCCAATCCCATCTCCTCGATGGTTCAGTTTACCATGAATTTCGCTGCATTTTTTTATATTGCTGTGTCGACCACAAAAAACCAAGGACAAGAAAAAACGAAAGTGAAAATAAAAGCATGGGTGATGGAAGAATTTTTGCTGAAAATTCTTTCGAAACGATAAAATAAACAAGTGAGAAAGTTGAAATTGAGCGTGCACGGCTACGAGATTCCCTTTAATACCATAAACTAGCACAATAACGCTGAGTACAATACTATCCGTGATGATTCCAGAACACATCGAGACTACGATGTTTATCATGTGTGCCAACACTCGGAAATCATTCTACCTTTTTAGACAGTCTTAATGGTCTCAGGGTATAAAATGTTCGAGTTGTATGCTGTTAGTCTGTGCACGCATTTTGCAAATTTACCACAAAGCGACCCATTCCCTACTTCAGCACGGACTCCTGCATCGGAACCAGCCTTGGTGTAGATTATAAAAGTAAACCTGCGGCCACGTAGCAGAGGGATATAAAGCGTAAACTCACGCACACATTGCGAACAATAATAAAAAAGAGTGAGAGCAAGAGAGAGAAAGGGAGAGAGAGAGGGAGAGAATGAAAAACGCCATCAGCGGCCACGTAACGCCCAAAATCACACGCCCCCAAAAAGCGATCCAAAGAAAAACACATTAAAAATGGCAAACAAAATGGCAGACATATTTTTCTCAACCGAAAAGGTGAATACAAATAAACGCTGCATACTTTTGGCGCGCTCTGGAAAAAATTCACATTTGTTTAGTGTTTAATGCTTTGCATGCCAAGCAGGTGCTACATAACTTATCAGATCGCCTCTCTCTGAAAAGCAACCGAAATGAATTTGATTTATATACTGAAAGTGCCATTGAAATATGTTTAAGCTACTTACGATTGTGATTGTTATTATTGTTTGGTCAAGCAAGAGAATATTCCAAAATATATTATGTATTATAATTCTAACACGATATAACAATAACATGTTCGTCCATTCAGTTGTCCGACGAATAAATAACCATTGTCCCTTCTGTTATAAGGTTGTAATTATTGGCATTTGATCAGTTTATAATTAAGATCACTTTGCAAATTAATTACAACGTTTACAATTCTTATTGAATTTCATTGGATATGTTATTTTTGAATAATATTTTTAGTAATGCAGCATGAAAATGTGAAAATATGTGTATGCATTGGTTGGGCATTGAAAATGATAAATATCCGATTCGTAATTCATTCTTATGTCTGTCCATTTGGCCTCAAAAACAAACAAAAAATTTCGAGCTGTAATTTCATTTGGCATCAATTTAATAAATAAGCCTGAAAGGGCAAATAAAAAGCAGACGCTGATGGCGCCGCAGTAATTTTGGTTTATGGTCGTGGATCTGTTAATGCGCTGACTGTCGGTCGCCAGTGCATCCAAAGCACCGTACACCTCTTGCGTCCTTTCCCACTAAAGGACGTACATAAATAAAAATCACTGAGGCTTGAATTTTGCATACATTTTTTTATCCTGCGAGAAAATGCGCGTGAAAATTGCCCGTGTATAAATAATGG
Source organism: Drosophila sp. st01m (assembly GCA_018901795.1). Lineage (NCBI taxonomy): Eukaryota > Metazoa > Arthropoda > Insecta > Diptera > Drosophilidae > Drosophila > Drosophila sp. st01m. Next base: position 5,386,639 of record JAEIFG010001494.1, on the reverse strand, counting down.
ACGCCAGTGGCCATGCCCATGTCTACGCTCACCGTCAGACCGCCTCCCACTTGATGCATTATAATGTTTACTGTTGCAATTTGCTAAGGTTATTTGTGGCCCAGCCATTTTATTGGTTTTGTTTTAACATTTTCAAGCCAGAGCTGTTAAGTTCTGGACTCGTTATATATTTGTAGCTGACAGCAACAGTTTGCATGCTAATTATAAAGCAAATAATTTTCTCAAGGGCATTAATACTTCATTGACTAATATGTAGTATAGATCTGCTTAAGCTTACTACGTAAATTGGTCTAAGCTTACTGCCATGTTACACACAAAGCCAATGCTTTCTTTTACCAGTCACCAAAATTACTTCCTCCCTTAATGCTACCACACTCAGCATCAAAAACCGCATTTCGCCTCTAATAAATCCAGACAAAAGCAGACATTTGGCCAGGGCAAATTTATGACTTAGCTTCTCGAATCCCTTGCCATTCCCACTTAGACGAATTGTTCGGCCTTATAATTCATAGTTTAATTGGCCAAGTCACTAAGAAGGCGCTGAAACGGCCCGTTTATTTATGTCGCCTTAAATGTAAAATATTTGGCACAAAATCAAAAGTTGCGCCTTTGCTAAATCATACTCGCATGAGAAATTTATGTGTTTGGAGCAACGCCCACAAAAGTTGCAACAAACAAAGAGGCTGCAAACTTGGAAGCCATTTTGCTAATTATTGGTCCAAGTTGAGTTTCACAATAGCAAACTAAGACCAATAGTAACCAGTAGGATTCCGTATTAAGCGCAGTGCCTATTTAATCCCTGGAAACAATGAGCCTATGCCTGTTGCTGTCAGCTGACATTGAGTAGAGGATTCAAAATGCTCCATGGCAGACGTGCATAAACAGCAGCTGTACCAATTAGTCGACTTCTGAATGCCTGGACAACCCTCATCAGGGCTTAAATGAGAAACGTCCACAAAGTGTTTCGTAAGCTGCTTCAAGCAAGTGAAGTTAGGTCTGTTGGTCAAAATGAAAATCGTAAGTGAGATAAAGTGCAGATAGTCTTCAATTCTGAACAAACAATTCCATTGCAATAATTCCTAAGATTTCTTGATGTATCAAACGAAAATGCCAACTGAAGAGCATATGTGTGTGTTATACTTTAGAAAGACCTAAAAGGGAGTGGCTCAGGTGGATTTATGTAACTATCCAATTGTTATTCAACCTGTGCAATTTTGCTAATCAACAATCTTGATTTTAAGATATCATTTATTAAACTAATAATTTAAATTGTCTAGTTTAAAATATTAATTTGTACATGTATTGAATATATCAACACATTTATTTGTCTTCAATTTATTTCAATAAAACCAACGCTCTCCGAGTACATATTTATGACAAAGGTATCGTGTGCTTTCAAGTAGACCAGATTTGAGGAGTAACAACACTTCAAAGATATCCTTCGTGTTTTTGTTTTGGTTTCCACAACGCCCGATTGAAGACAGTACTGTTTTGTCACCCGGATTCGTAAAAGTAAAGCTCTACAGACAAAGTCAGCAAAGTTTTTGCCCAAGTGTTATTCTTTCTTTCAGTTGTCTTTATTCTTCCGTTCATCTCTCTTCGTCACCCAGCCCAAACCAGTGCTTATCACACGTCAAAGGCGCTTTTTGTCTTTGCCCAAATCGGCTTCAATTTAAGCTCTGCCATGGCTGTTGCTGCGTGTAAAAAGTTCTGTTATATAAACATTGTGTGATTGTTAGAAAAACATGTGCCGTCGGCATACACAAACACAAACACACACACACACACTCGTACACTCACTCAAAAATGGAGACAAAGACAAACTCATCAAACAGCGCCATCATCTGCATATGCGATTGTCCTCATCGTCATTCTTTATGATGAGAAATCACATATTTTTTCTGTACATTTCGCTATGTGTCTTTCTCTCTGTAAATGTCAGTGTGTGTGTTAGTGTGTGTGTGAGAGTGTGTTAGTGTGCGATTGTAGGGGGGATGTTGGAATAAAGTTGCTTTTATAGTCCCGAGATTAGGTTAATCCTTTCGCTGTTTGGCATTGCTAACTGCCGTCCTTTGTTCTAATGATGAAAATACGCGGAGCATGCGTTTAAGAGCGTGTGAAAAGCCTGGCTATAACTCTTTTGTCAGTTTAGGGCTGCGTGTTGGCCTAATGAAAGCAGTTACAGTTTATTGCGCATACACACTCACACACACACACACACACACACAAAGTGACACCAACAGCAACACAACACAAGACAACACACGCACGAACAGATGCACAGACATATCCCTAATGAACCCGCTAAAGTAAAAACGACTCACAACTTGATAATCATTTTGAAGCAGCCTTAGTCCTGATGTCAACTTCAATGCCAGCGCATCTTTCGAAGCAACTGTCTTTCATACACCAAACACCATACACCATTCAACAAATCCCCTTCCAGGAACCACTGTCTCATTCCCCTGAAGCGACAAAGTTCAGCATAATTTACGATGTATTAAGCGATTTTAAACATAAAGTTCCCGTTCTTGCTACTTTTTTGCAATGTCCTTAGACAGGCGTACAAAAAGGTGTGGCATACACAAACACACACAAATACAGACACACACAGAGGAGCGAATACACGTTTTTTAAGGACGCATGCAGTTGACATGTTCGTTGAGGTTGATTAAATTAATGAAATAAATTATGAGCTGCTTTTAAATTGAGTGTGCGCCATCTTGAAATTAATAAAGTGGCAGTGGGAGTGGAAATGTCAGAGGAGCAACCTTCACTTGCTCGCTCAACCTTTTTTAATTTCGTCTCAAAATAAATAACGCACTTAAGCCGACGACGATAAGCAGCTGACAGATGACAGGTAATATGTGTCGTTGTCTGATATCCTGTTATTGTATTATAACTTCAATAGATCTGCACTTCATTACGCATACGCAGTATTGTGCAACAAAGGCAAGATAAATGCAGCTGCCAAGATAAACAGATGCCGTATCAGTAAAATTAATTTTAAGTCAATACAAAACCAAAATAAAAAATGTTTATCTTGACAGCCGAAATATCTCGAATATGAATTCTGATTATCTACATTTTTCAAAACAATCATTTTCGAAATCAACTTTAAGAATAATCCCATTCCCAGCAATCATTTTATGGCTTTTGTAACTCAAATTTCAGATATCTTAAGAGTGCAATAAAAACACAATTTTCGTATGCAGATTGCAACTCATTTACAGAGCATGTCCTAGGCCTAATGCATGGGATTTCAATAGGGCAACAATTCCTGGTCAGTGATGTGTTGCCTGTGCCTGTACATATGTGCAAAACTGTGCTAACTGCTAACAACTGGAAAGTATTCAAGTCTAAGCCGGGCTTTTGCGCACTTGCCAAGGTGTAAGGCACACGGACATGTCCAGAAATGAATGCAACGCAATACGAGCACTCGCACAACTGTAATGACGATTGCAGAACAATAGCAACAATGCCAGTTGCTTCAACAAAAGCCACCAAATTAGCAGACACACATACGCACTCACACAACTGTACTCCTAACAAGTAAGACTCCCTCCAGTAGCCTACTGGACAATGGCCCAGCATTAAATTACCAGCAAGGCAAGAACAACAATCCAAAAGAGACAGACGGACAGAGAGAGAGAGAGAATAAAAGAGATGAGGAAATGGCACATTCTCCTCAATTGGCAGACAGCTTAGTCCGGCAAGTGACTTTTGTTACCTGTCAAAAACAACTGGACATCGAGCTGCAACTGATGCAATCTCATATCACAAATATCTATCTACATGCAAGAACTGATGCATTTCATAAGACATCACAGCACTAGCCAAAATGCCTATGTCCGCAAAATTGGAATGGAAATTAGTGTGTTTCATTCTTGTGATCAAAACGTGTTTGGATTGTTAATGGCTTGAAAACTCCCAATTATCTTGAACAACCAGCACTGGCTGCTTATTTAAGTATTTTTTCAGGTTCAAAGTTGAAGTGTGAGTTTGTTTTAAATATTCATTTTTTTGATTAATATTATTAAATTTATTGTTAAAAGTGTAAACAAGTATTCCAATTAATTTCCAAAGTTACATTTATTTAGTATGTGCAACATTCAAGCTATAACTGAATTATAAACTAGAAATCGTCCTCGTCGTCATCATCGATGATGGCCACACGACGTCGCTTGGTCGGCTCTGTGTTGACTGGCTTTTTGCGTGCCAGAAAGTTGATATCCTCATCGTCGGTATCTGACTCATCCTGTTGGCCATCTTGCTCATTGTCACTGCGTGGTCGTTTGTTGGCCCTGTTGGTGGGTGGCATGGCGCCAACATCATCGTTGTCGCTATCCGAGTCAATTACATTAGCACGACGTGTGCGCTGTAAGGACGACGAGGATGTCTTGATTGTGTTATTTGCCTGCAATATAGCATTCTCTTTGTCATTATCCGGCAGTGAGACCGATTCTTCTTCTCCCTGTGAATTGCCGTCACCCTCCTCCAGCTCCAGCAGCCGTGCCCGATAGTCTTCCGAGTTAAAGTTAAATGCATCATCGTCCTGCTCATCCTCAGCAGCGTCTGCCTTGCCAGACTCACTCAAAACCATATCATTCAATTTGATTTTAGTGGCGCGTTTAGCCTTCAATTGTTCAAATAAATCATCCGTGTTTGGCTTGCTGGACTGCTCTGATTTCTGCTCCGACTCCTGCTTTGGCTCTGGATCTGGCTGTGGCTCGGACTCCGACTCGTCCTCGTCCTCATCCTCGCTGGACACATCGGGCTGTCGCTTTTTGCGTGCCAATTTGCGCGCTATTTCATTCACTTCCTTCTCATCCGCAGAGTCATTTTCTTCCCGCTTCGCTTTGGTCCTAAGTTGACGTTGACGTTTTGCCTTGTCCTTGCTGACGCTGGCCTTGGATAGTGGCTGCCGTTGTTCCACTTCATCGTCGCTCTTGCTAAACATGAGACTGTTCAGTTTGTGCTGCTGCTCAGCCGTAATATTCCCGGCTGCGGCCTGTTGTCGCTGTCTGCTGTGCTTGTCCAGATAATCCTCCTCCTCATCATCTTCATCTGAGTAGGCAGCTGGCAGTGGCTCCCTCTCGCTTGCATTGTCCTCCTCCACTTCCTCGCCGCCCACAATTTTGGCGCGCAACTTGAGGTCCGCCGCATTCAGATAGGTTGGTATGCGCCAATAGTTCTCCATACCTGCAATGGGAGGCTGCATTCCCAGGGCAACGAGCATCTTCTGGAATTCACTCTGCTCCATGGCCTCCTTTTGCACCTCTAGCAGCGGCAGAAGCGGCACACCATCATCATCCTCGGCCACATCCTCGGTGTCCTCGCTGGCATCGTCCAGGCTTTCCTTTAGCCAGTCTATGGCTTCCTGATACTTTTCCGTGTCCACCTGAGCTATTAAGGCGCGCACTGTGCCCAGATCCAGAGGCGTCCTTACAATCTGACGTGGCTGCGCATTGGAACCCCTTTGTTTGGACGCCCTCTTCTCAAATATCGGCTCTTCCATGTAATCCTCGTTATCGCTTTCGTTATCGCTGTCCCGTTGCTCTTTGGCATTTCCTTTACCTTTCTTCACTTTCGCAGGCAGAATCTCCGACTTGTCCGCTATTAAATGGATCTGCAACATACGTTTAATGATCTGCTGTTTGTTCCGACGATCCCCAAACGCCTCCACAATGCGTTGCAGACAATCTAAGGATACAAAAAGGGATGTTTTTATATACTGCGATCTCTGCATTTAAACATTTAATAATAGTTATCAAAACTTATGTGATTTATGTTTTATAACATTTATCTGCCCAGAGTATCAATTTTGGAAGGAAACTTGTACATTACTCTCAATTTCTTGCGGAATTACTTATAGAGATACCTGTAAAAGATCTATCCTTAGTATTAGACATAAAAAATTAAGAACTCATTTTTTCTTAAATCGTTGTTCAACAGCTGTAGCTTTGTGAGATCTTAATCGATTTCATGTCAATTTAGTAACTATTTAATCTACAATTATTTTTTGCATTAGAAAAATTTACAAATTTATTTTCTCTTCGCTGTCCATTTAATCGTTATTTTATAATTGCTTGACTACTCAATTCTTTTTATATCACAACCAGATGAAAACTATTGTAAGATTTCAAATAATCACATTTCTATGCCAACAACTTGAGCAAATATGTATTTGAATATCGGACCAGTTGTTTGGCTATATTTTAATGTCTGAATGAATAATCGATAGACATAGATTTGTGATGAAGGTGGAGATCCAGTGAAGTAACCCCTCACCTGGTTCGGTCCGATGCTGATCGTATAAGCTGCTTAACTCCTCATCCTCTTCCCGCTGCCAAAGGTTTTTGCCAGCCAGCGCCGCTTTGGTAGAGCGTTTCGTCGGCGCCTTGAAGTGTATGTCCATGTCCTTCAGCTTCTTCAGTACGCCGCGTCGTGTGCGTGTCTTGTCTACCAAATTGTCCAAAATCCAATCAATCACATCTGAAAGAACACACACAATTGAGTTGCAGTTGTTGCTTGGTTTTCCTCTTTTCGTTCGTCTTGTTGTTGTTGTTGTTGTTGTTGTTGTTGTTGTTGCCTCTCTGATTGCTTTCATTCATTTAGCGTAAATTGGGTTTTAATTTACAGTCAGAGGGGCAGTGCTCGGTCCAGTTTGAGTATTTGTCATAGTTACCCTTATCGGTTTCTGGGTTCCGCTGATTCTCCTCGAATAGGAAACGCAGCTCCACCTCCTGTTCCTCGGTCCAAGCGCCTTTGGTGCCACTGCAAAACAATACATAGAACAGAACAAGTTCTCCTCAGGCTGGCTATCATCATTTATTAAGTAGGGTCCCCAAACTGGGAACAAGGGGACAGGCGCAGACAGGGCAGCCAACGGCTCAGTCAATCATGTGCCCATTGTGCTGATGGCCCTTTAACCCCAAAGTGACGGAGACCATCACCATCACCCGCTATCCCCTCTCAGACACACCGTCTAGTCCCATACTTACGTCTCGTAGGCATCACAATAGCCGGTCTCCAGCTCATTCGCCTCTCGGATGCCTTTGTAAAATAATAACTCTGCATAGATTTTTGGATTAGTTGGTGCTACTTCGACAAATTTGCGCAGCACATAGATGCCCAGGCGACGTAGCTCCTCCTGATGGGTGTCACGTTCAACGCTAAAGACTTGTTGAAAGATGCGAAACAGCTTGGCCTGTGGGTGGTGAATGGGAGGTAAATGGGTGATGAATAAGAGAGAGATGAAAATGCCTCTTCATATATATTCATATTCAAATGAAAAGTGCCGACAAAGACACAGCTAGCCACAAGTCGAGTGGTCTGGGATTCTATCCTGCCATCCTGTGGTTCCCGCCTGCGGTTCGCCTGGCTTCTGCCAAAGCAAGATATCATTTGCAGTCGGCAAAACTTTATAAATGCCCCTCTCTTTGCCTGCCTCTTTGTCTCGCTTGCTCTGTCTCTCTCCCTTCCTCTTTCCCCTTGCCCCCTGCCACTGTCATCTGCTGTGTCCTGACGGTTTTGTGTATCGTTGTCCTTGCTGCTGGCTGTCGTCCTTATTTGGAATTTAATTTATCCTATGATTGCGCAGACCCATTAGTGGTTTTGACTTTGCATATGATGCTACTTTTGTTTTGCTTGGGGTAACTAACCCACTCTTCTCTTTCTCTCTCTCTCTCTCACACACACACACTCTGCTTGCATCTTCTGATGGACAGTGGACATCTGTGTCTGAGCTGCAGACATTGAGCCGGTTTAGATGGTTCTCATACGAGAATGCAGCTGTCTCGCAGACAGTCAGTCTGACTGACTGCCTGTCTGTCCGACATGGTTAGTGGATACATTGGACTCTACTCATATGTCTGGCGCTGTTTCGTCCATAGAATACGCCATTTTGGTTACTTAAATGATAAGCTGTGGTGTAGAGCCAACAAATTAAAGCCAAAGTTAGCTAACGATGGCGGCAGGACTGACGCAGCCTGGCGCTGAATGTGATTTATGAACTCTGCTCCAAGAAAAGTTTAATTGCCAGCCGTGAAAATCAGCGGCAGAGGCTGCGGCAGAGGCAGCAGCAGCAATCGCACACAAAAGAGGCACATAAATATATCTAACGAAAAGTGAAAGTCGCGAAAGTAGGTACATATCCAGATACTCTATCTGCCTTTTTCGTAGTTTCAGCTTGCAACAATTTATCTATTTATCTATTTATTTAAAGCTGACAAAACGGTATTTTAGAAAACAGGAAAGTAAGAATCGAAATTTACAAATAGGAAAACAAGAGCCTAAAATAATAAAATTGAATTAAAAATATATTTAAAACCTACATTTTTATGTATTAGCAAGTGAATTAAATGTTCTAATTGAGCTACCCCATACCCTATCTTTTGGAGCGACACAAACGGGCATATTTGAATGCCGGACTCCCCTTTCGCCGCCCGTAGCAGAAGCAGCAGTTTAGAAGTAAAACCCAAGCAACTCTGCGGCTCAAGGCAGCGCGTAAAAGGCTTAAAAAGTTCAAATTCCAGCTGACAGCAGAAGGACAAGAATTGGAACAAACAACTGAATGAGAGGGTAGAGAGGGTTGAGAAGTTTTCCAACTCGTTCAAAAATATAAAGAACGCGCAGTAAATATCGTTTGTGGTTGCCACAAATAGAAAGCAAAAAAAAGGTTCGCTTAATTTGTACAAATTACCATAAAAATGAAACCAGCGAACATTCAGAGAAAAAAAAATGGGCGCCTTTGTAGGAGACACGAGGAGTAGGAGACGGTGGACAGCTAAGTCGCAGAGTACTTTTTGCATTTGACTTTGATTTATGTGCTCCTGGTGCGGCACTGACACAGGTCCTGGCAAAACAGAATTAAAAACAGCAGGCAGGCCGCCGATTACTCCAATTGGTAGGAGGAAGCAGCCAAACAACGTCAAAATCATTCCTCTGTCACATTAAGAGGTCAAAGGGTATCAAGGGGAAGGTGAGGGGGATGAGGATGGGGGTGTGTAAGCGGGTAGGGGGTAGGGGATAGGGGATAGGGGTACTCACCTGGTAGAGCATGCCTGGGCAGGAGCAGCCGTAGGCAATGCGATGCAGGATGGTAACAGCCGCTTTTAGCGCCTTTGTTGGTATCTGCGTCCAGTCAGTCAGCACCAGGGTGCAAGCCCGCACAATTTTGGGATGCAGCAATCTGTGGGGTTAAATTTAATCATGCTCGTAATTCAATGTTGGTTTCGGACTCGGTTTCGGTGCGGGAATCGGGGATGGCGATGGCACACAATTATGTTAAGAACTCCAATTAAATTATGCAAAATTTAACTAATTATGATTTAAGCGTTTATCCGATGCGGCACACAAAGCTATGTACAATCTATATATATTCGGATAGACTCACAAATACACATAGCATGAAAAGTTTTAGAAACATTTCTAAACAGCCAGCAAAATATCAGCACAATTTAAATAAAGCCCGCAACGCAAACTTGACGCCATTTTAATATAATTGTTGTAGCACTCGCTATTGTTGTTCCTGCTGTTGTTTGTTGTTGTTGTTGTTGGTATTATTGTCACTGTTGTTGCTGTGGCCATTTAAACAACCTCCCTGCCGTTCCGCCCCGCCCTCCCCCTTGCGTTTTCGACAGCTGTAACTGCGTACGCAAAGTTCGCGGCCATAAAACTTTTGGCACAAGTAATTTCTGACGCTAATCCTTAATTAGTAGCCTGAAGCTGTTGCGTTGGCGCTGGCGTTGCCACTTGGTGCGCATTTTGGTTGCCTTTCAATTAAAATTACAATTACAAATACAATTACAGTTTTCATCACAACCATCAATGAAAAACCGCCAACAAATGGGCCTATAACTTTTCCAAATAACAGCAATAAAATGTGGCCAAAAACGAGCAAACTTAATAACCGAATGGTCCCGGGATTGTTGTCGGGTCCAGGACTAATTTACCTGCGAGCGAAATCCTCAAATTTGAACGTTTTCTCTGTCAGTCCATTGTCTGTTTGGAAATGAAAGGAAAACGAATGAAACGGGTGAAAGGAAACAGGCAAATGCCATTAGTTAAGCAACGTTTTTTATTTCTTTCTTTCGACTTCAACACTTGCCTTTCTCTTCAAACTCCTCGTTTGCCATATCCTCATCGGCATCATGGTCATCATTCCCATTGTCATCTTCATTCGTCTCGTCTGGGGCATCATCCACTGCAAAAGAAATCAAAATTGAATTAATTAATTTCCCTCTTTTTGTGGTGTTAACTTAAAGTCCTTTCAAGCCTGTTTCACAGTTTGACTCTGAAATTCATAATAGGATTGTCTATAAATAAAATTAAACTGCTGAAATGAATGAATGTAAAGAAATTCGATTGTGTTCAGTTCAGTTCTGTTTAGTTTAGTTCACAATGGATGACTAATTTCCAAGTAGACTTTATTTGTATATACACAAAATCGAATTGCACAATGTACATAACTTACGGGAGCATTAAGATAGTTTCAGTTAATTGCACGAATGTCCTTTGTACATTCACAGTATTCACCACTGAAATGTGAATCATCATTGAGTGCACCTCTTGCTTCCACAAATGAATTTGTTTTGAATGAGTGCAGTCAGCACAATAAGCGCTTTGCAAATGGCCATTAACAATAATTACGATTGCAGCAATGGACAAACAAGTGCACTTCAGTTCACACACACACAGATACACACACAGACACACAAAGCTAGTGAAGAGCGCTCTTCACTGAATCGGTACTAAGAGGTCAGAGTAACGGACCAAGGCATGCAGCAAGGAGAGTGAACTAAACACTGCAACAATACAACACAAATCGCATGCCAAGTGACGCGGATGGTTGCCAAAGGATGTGCTCTTCTCCTCTATCTGCAGCTGCACCCGCTCCCCCTCCTGCATGTACTGCACATGAAGCTTGATCCAAAAAATGTCGCTGTATTGCAGGTACGAGTTGCAACTTCATTATGCAGTTGCAGCGTGCAACAAACTAAGGTATCTGCAGCATGCATCGCTTTATTAACATCTTGAATGCATGCAGCAGGAAGCGGGGGGAGCTCGGTGTTCTCTTTGTTAGCGACGCTGTGTCCCATCATTAAAATACAATTTTCTGTGTCAGGTTCAAGCTGCAGCCTCGACATAGACAGAGACACAGAGTGAGAGGCAGAGGCAGAGGGAGAGGGAGAGGGAGATAGGGACAAACGGTGACAGCGAACATGACTACAGGACTAAAGCGAATGTTTGTGAATGTCCTTTTTGGGCAGCTTTCCATGCCATGCAGCCTGCATTTGTTAGGCGGCGCCCAACAGGATCCAGGAACAACACGGCCATTAAACATGAACCTCGTTACGGCTCCAATGTTGCCTGTGATGTTGGTGTTGTTGTAGTTGTTTAGCTTTTGTATGCGCCCTGCACTTGCTGGCCACACTTAATGACTTTTGAGCACACACACACACACACACACACACGTACACGTACACAGACACGCACACACCTGCCCTGACCTTGTCTATGTGCATATGTAGATGAGCATGTGATGCTCTTGTATCCTGTGGTATACGTGCTCCTTGTTGAGTTTGCGGTCCTCAACAGACAATCGCCCACTGCAACGATTATAACTATTTTTCGGCAGCAATTAATTTGAAGTTTAACACGCATCGTTGGCCCAGGAGACGACACACACACACACACACACACACACGAGCAGCATTATTACATAATGTGGTCCCCTGCCAGAGGCAGAAACCAAGGACAACAACCAGAAGCTAAGTCACAGCCGGTTAGCTGCATTTTGATTCTCAACTGTGGATGATAAGGGCGACTGAGGGGAGCTGCGAGGATTGTACTGATTGTCTACCAAAAAGCACACAAAATGAAGCCGCTACTTAAGCAACTGTGGCCAAGACATAATCCAGGCGCACCACATGCGTGCGAGTAAACAGTTTCAAGGACTCGCAAATGCAAACAGGTGATGACAACGACAGACAAGGCTATAAACAAAATAATAACAAAGCGAACGCAGCAACATACAGACTGAGAGAAAATGAACAATATATAAAGGCAGAGAGCAATAGCCAGAGAGCAATGAATTCAATGCGCAGCCGCGAACAATTTTCGAAATTCGAATTCGAGTAGCGAGTCGTTTAAAAGCATGTCCTGGCAACATGCTAAGCTCAGTCTAGTGCTGAATTTATAGACGCAAGGACACGCGAACTGTGACCAAAGTGACGAACAAAGTGATCCTGGTGCCCAAGCCGTGTGTGTGAATCCGAATCAGAATACAACTCAAAGCAAAGCACAACCAATTAGACATCCTTAGGGCAATTAAATGGACAATTTCTGGCTAAAACGTAAATGAAACGACTGTCAGATATTGGCTGTACTATCGACCTCAACTGACTCCCTACCGTGAACTGTGTGTATTGTGTTAGTGTGCATTGTTGTTGTGGTTTTTGTTGTTCTTGGTATTCTCCTATACCATTGTGTGGCCTGTGGCCTCTGCGTGCCAAGCAAACGTCAAACTTTTTGGCAGACATCAAGGCGTCAATGCTAGCAGCTACTTACATGCTGTGACTTTTGTTGTTAGTGCCACCGCCAAGCATCCGAAGGATGCGAAGGATATGACGGAGGCTGTGGACTCAGCTGGCGCTATTTTCGTTTAGTCATTCATATTTATGTAGCATACTTTTGCGGGCTGCTAGTTTTTTAGCTTCTGGCACAAGCATTCATATTTTTAGTCGTCTGCGTGCTTCATTTCCTTTCACTCACTCCCACACACATACAAACAGCCACATATACATATTGCGTGTGTGTATGTGTGTGTGTGTGTGTGAATGAGTGTGCAAAAGAGACGGGCTTTGCTTTCCAAACCTGCTCATTTCCGTTGCACGTCAGCCACGCACAGGCGGACAACAGGGCACCTACACAGAAGTACACACACCCACACACGAACACACAAACACACAACCCACACTCACACAGATACGCACACGAGCAGCTGTTAAGGTTGATCACTTTAACTTCAACTTGCATTTAATTTCAGTGCTGGAAATTTAAAATAAACAGTGAAATCGCCGTACGCAAATAGCGAAATAATACAAAACACAACTCAGCGAAAGCAACAAAAGAAAATCAAAACAAAGCAAAACAATAATAAAAACGAAATCGAAAACAAAAACCAAAATCAAAAAAAGAAAACGAAATTTAAACGTCTGCATATTAATCAGTGCTGCCTTCGCGACGTGTCTTGTGACGACAGCGCAGGTTTCAAGCTGCGAGCATCGAGCAGGACCCTCGGCAGGACAACTTATCACTTAGGATTTACAGGCGCCGCGTCGCTTGCAAAGCCGCTTAAACGTCAGGGACGACGAGTGGCCACAGGCAACGCTAATCAACGGTCCCAGGACCAAGCCGGACCGAGTTGCTTTCGAGGCTTCTCACAACAGCAACAAGAACTAAAAACAACCAGGAGCAAACGTCGTCTCATTTGGCCACTGCGGATTATGTTAATTAGGTAATTTTTGCTTTGATTACTAGTACCTTGAACACGACACAACCAACCGCACCATCTGTGGCCCTCCCTCATCCTGTGTCAGTTTCGCAAAAGGGAACCTGCAACAGACTCCCCCGCATTGCGAGACTGTCCATGTCGCTTACATATTTATGAAATTTTCATGTAAATCGCGCTAATTCATGCACATTTCGTCCCTTTGCTGTCTGCCTGTCTTTCTATTTTTTAATTTCTTTTTGCCTTAATTGCAAGATAATTTTGAGTTTTTTGTCCAACCAAATTATTTTGCATCAAACTTAAAAATGTGTAATTAAAGTGAAACGCTGAAAAGTTACTGGGAAAATTAAAAAAGTTATGAAATGATTCTAAAAATATACATTTCATATTCGTCTTGTCGGTAAACTTTTGTTAATGTAAATACTACATTTTGTATAATAACAGACAAGTAATTTGAATACCAGTTCATGGGCAGGGCATAATTTAAAACAGATCAGTGAACATCCATAAAGTTATGAACACTTTAAATAACAATTTATTGCCAAGCATCAACTGGAGGTTTTATTTATTTATTCAACAAAAATAATAAGACGGTCGAATGTGCAATTTGTTTAATTAAAGATAGAACCCTAAATTACTACCAGAAAATCTTAAAATATCCTTGAATGTAATGGAAATATTGATGCAATTATTATTTTGATTTATTAAATGAAATCTTTCTGACACTTAAATGCAATAATATTAACAATATCACAATATAATTTGACATTTGATAAATTATTTAGTGAAAACAATTCAATGACTACAGGCTGTCAACTGTGCAACTTGATTAATTAAAACACACATACTCGTGCACACAATCGAACATATTAGGAGAAACCCTCTAGTACTGTTAAAAGCAGTCGAAAGATTGTGTTGGGGATTTCACCGTGCAAAACTAAGCAGTGAATTCACTAACACTAGGTAATTGATTGGGAAAGTAATACAGCGTAATTGGAGAATGGTAATGCCAAAATGGTCAAGTGATCACCGCCAATGACATCCCTATAATAACTTCACTATTTGTATGTGCGGTAATTGGGAGGGTAACCAATGCTGGTAAATGGTCACCAGTGAGCTCACCAAAGATTCACGAGTGACCCGTACCAGAGGGAAAACTAATACAAAACTAACACGAATGCAAACGAACTTCGAAGTTCTAGAAGGAGCAACTGAAATGGAAACTGGCAGCTGCTGTAGGCAATGCAAACTTTTGTCAGCCTGCTTCCTGACAAATTAATTATAAAGTCTTAAGCTTCAGTAGGAATACGCGAGGGTTGATTGTTCAGTACAGAATCTATACAAAATGTTCCCAAAGATTAGATAGAAATAACAAAAAATTCTTGATGTGCTGAAAGTATTTAGAAAAATAAAAGTTGCAATTTTAGTTGTTCTGTATTTAAACAAACTTCAGATATAGCCCTCGCATAAATCCTTAGAATGGCTCGTGTGGGTGAAAATCTTCCAATCTTTTGTGCAGTTGCTGCTCAGAAACAAGAGAACAGGACGCCATTATTTGTTGTTTTAGTTGTCGCTGGCCATAGTTAGACTTTCAGGCAGTTTATGATTTTCCATTTAATTTTATTGATTTTTGCATTGTTTGGGAAATTGCATATGAAATTCATACGCACAAATTCAAATCACAGTAAACAAAAAAATCAAATAAAATTATGCATGCAAAAGCTGATTTTGTGCATATTTCGGGAATGGAAAAACGAAAGATATTATAGAACTCCTATATATACAACTCAAAATGGGTAGTATATAAAATAAAAGTAAGAAGATTAAGCCACGTTAATTTGACTTTTATCTCTTTGGGCCATAAAAACGTGCAGGTGGCACTCGAAAAGTTATAAAGTCCGAGCACTGAGGCAATTAATGCTGCCACATCGTCTAATTAGAAGGCGTTCAAAGCGATGCCAGCTGGCAGATAACGCAACACAAACACACCTTAGAAAATTGTAGCTGACGCAATTAGACATGCTAAGGTGTTGGACTCAAACAGCAGCCAAAGCGACCGCAACATGGCGTATGAGTTATGCGGCGGCAGCAGTCACCCCTCAGTCCCATCTCTCCCATCTACACCCAAATAAACAGCACTCAAGGCAGGCAGCGCAAACAAAGCAAGCAACAGTCTAGTCGAATCTTTCGGGGTTGCCCTGGCACTTGAGTTTCATTGTTTACGGTTGGCCCGGTCTCCTGCAATCCGAGCGACAAGTTATATGCACATAACAATCAGAGTCGTTAGCTGCTACCCACTTTGATAACGTGGAGAGGGGGGCACACATATGAGGCAGTCAGTTGAGCAAGTGTACAGCAACATGGCAGGTAGCATATAATCAAATATTTCTGTGTGTAGAAACCGCATTCAAAGCCCGGGGGTTACCAGGAAAATAATGCGTTAGTTAAGTCACCGCAGAGGCCATTGAAAATACCCTTAAAGCGTAGAAACTGCTTTATATTTTAAAAATATGGAGAGAAACTAAAATAAAATGTAATGCTTCTTTATATAAGATTTGAGAAATTCCGATCATATAATACTTAAAGAATTAGCAAACTTGCACATAATGTACGATCTTTATTAATATAATCATGTAAACTAGTTGCATAGCTGTCATCTGGATGGGTATTAAGTTTTGTAAATCTGAAAATGACCTTTAATTTTTATATTTTTTGGTAGCAACCGCAGCTACTTTTAGACAGCCAGGGGAGAGCCTCTGCAATTTGCATATTTATGAAGAAGCTCGGTCTGCAAGACAAGCGACATCGCTTTAAGCTGCTTCAAATTGAAAAACGCGTTCAGGGAGAAAGATACAAATGCAAATGGCTGTGTGGCAAGACAGACGGCTACTAAAGCCAGTGGGGGAAGACGGCAGTGGAGGGGGTTCTGTATGTAAGCGCAACAATAATCTGCGCTGATTTACGATTTACAGGCGCGAAATAGACAAGCAGCAAAGGGGGAGGTTAAAGTGCGGGGTGGGGAGATGCTTCCTCCGTTTAAGCAGACAATTTGTGTTCGCAATTTGCAGTTTATGGGCGGCACACGCCCTCACCGCGCCCCCAGTCGGAGAAACAGTATAACATTTTAGCGAATGCGAAAAAAAACAATAAAACAAAAAATAGAACACAGATTTTGATCGCTGATTTTTCGCTGCCTTTTTGAACATTTTTAAAAGCACTTCAAATGCAAATAACGTGGGGCGGAGAATAAAAGCAGAAGCCGTTTTTCACTCTCCACCCTCTTGATATTGTTGCTTTTATTTTAACGTATTTGTATATTTGATGAAATATGCAGAGCCATCAAAAATATGCTGTACTCGTTGAACAAATATGAGTACAGCACAAATGGAGCAATTCATCAAATTTATATACAAAATCTATTCAATAAGCTGGCATTTTGCGAATTTCATAACTAAAATTTGTGTTATTAAAACTGTAGAAAACCCGATTGGCCACAGAACAAATAACTTGTCAAATAATATTTTGTAAATAAATTCTAATAAATTCTTTAGTTGAGTTCAAAAATGTTTCCATTTTATTGACAATTTCTGAGTAAGGTATGTTGATTGTTAGAATTGTTAGAAGTCAGAAACAGATGTTCAAGTAATGAAATAATATTAAATTTAAAATATTATATCTAAAACATTATTCTTCTCAGTTTACTTGAAATATTCATCTGTTCCCGGAAGTAAGAAACTCGAGTATCAATTTTTTTTTGTCTAGAAAAGTAAAACCGACACAAACTGAGTAAGTTACACTTTCTACTGTCAACACTCAAGCAGTCCGTGACTTAAAATAATTCTATGTGGCATTCATGTGGGTGTGTGCATGTGTGGGTGTGTGTGTGTAGCTAGGTACAATGCAAATGGCAAACAATAAAAGGAACCAGGACACACGCCGGCAAATCTTGCGTTAATGCCTAATCCCTGACATTAAAGTGTTGCGCCAACAAAGTGATTTGTTGTAGACAAAGCGACCGCACTACGAGCTGCCACCCTCGTCCCACTGTGCAGGAACGCTGTGCTCCACAATGGCAACCAGGCATTGCAAATAATCTTTGCAGTAAATACGTAACAACAAAAACAACAAAATAAAAGAAGATACGTAATGGCATAGGATGTGTCTGGGGATCATTATTTGCGCAAGTGGGAAACAAAACGTAGGCAAAAGGCTCTGAACCAAATGTCGCACATGACTGCGGCGAATGTGCGCGTGTGTCTCTCTGTGTGTGTGTGTGTGTGTGTGTGTGTGTGAGTCTGTGGGTGTGTGTGAGCGAGTATTTGAATGTGTAATTTCAGCATTAGAGAAGCGAAAAACGTTAACTCAGTCGGAGTAACCCGCAGCAGCAGCAGGAAGCCGGCACAGGCACACAGACACTCACACACACACACACGCACGCACGCACACACACACACGCACACAGTCACGAAAATTGAATAAATTATGCGTGTCATCACATGCCGACAAATGGCTGGGGAGAAAGAGCAGGGGAAAAGGGGGAGAAGAGAGGAAACGGAACGGAACGGAGCAGAGGGAGTAGGCAAGTCCTTGCTTTATCCATTCAGCGACATACATAGCTCGGTAATTTGTGCTCGTCTACAAAGCAACAAACGACAACAACAACCACATTCAGCGGCATTTAATTAAGCATTTTGTATTCATCGGAAATGTCATAAAAATGGCGGCGTTTGGCAACAGCCGCGATGCGAATTTGCGGCACTTGCGGCCCCATACAAAGTGCACACATGCAGCATATGTGAGGCAAGCACACACATGCACAATGTACATACACAAATATTGTATTATGTACAAGTTAGTCATCCGGAAAAGTCAACTGCAATGCGACAGATGCACGGCATTTAGAGATAAACATGTCAAGCGACCAATTCAACTGCTATCTTGAGAACTGAAATCTATAAATAAATAGCGACTTTTTATAACATAGAAGCGTATTTACCACGTTAAGCAGCGTTGGGGAAATGAACGGAACAAATTGACAGATGTCTAAGATTTAGGCTTAAACAAGGTTGTGTAAATGAAACCCAATTATAGTATTGTCAGTTTATATCGCAATAGACAGGCACATAAGACATATTAATGCCAATTTAACTCTGAATATAAAATATACATGGATTTTATGTACAAAAACATTGTATAACATTGCTGGGCTTGTTCAATAAATAATTAAAATATGGCTTAAAATATACTTTGCGACGTCAAACCTAAATTTGCCAAATGCGGTTCGCAAGGAGTAGACTTTGATAAAACATAAATTGATAATTTATTTATATTCCGGTGGTAGCTGTGGCAAAGTCGCTGGTATAAGTTGCTTCTTAAGGCAAAGTCACGTAGCTTGGCGACCCGTAAAGAGAAATAGTGAAAATATGCAAAGTAGTTGAGAGCTGCGAGGGCGTCTCTGACGTATCCCATTTCAAGGTTCAGCTTTATATTTTAAATAAAAATAAAAGGGCAACAACAGAAAATAGAAGGCGAGCCAAATGCCAATCCTTGAAAGTGGCAAACAATAAGCGCTCAAGCGATGCAGGCCACTAAACAAACTTTTCGGTCGCTCTTACAACTACAGAAAGACATACATATATTTGCAAAAGCACACTCTCACACACATACACACACACACATGAATATGCACAGAACATACCCATATACAAAAGCAACTATTTGTTTGTTTATCAAGTTATCCTTGAAAATATTTAGCAGCCACTCAGTTGCGTTGCGTATACGCATAGTTAACCTGCCATCATGACGGCGACACCTAGAGGGCACCTCTGCGACAACACGCTCTACATTGGGTTTGAATTGGTGTTGGTGCGGGTGTGGGTGTGGTTGTGTATACGTGTGTGTGTGAAAGTTTTCCGCTAACCCGTACTTTGACATCGATTTTATTTTTCATTTTTTTTGCTCTTAGCTAACTTGAAGCTGCCTTGAAGCTACTTATGTTTATGTTCACGCTTTAACGTTGCCTTCCAGTTGCTCACATAACCGTGCACCAGCACACCTATATCACACACTCAGACACATACACACACACATACACACACACACGTATAGTGATGTGCTGTCGTCGAACTACCAGCAGCATCATCATTTCGTATTCAACGTAGCATTAAGGTCAGGATATCTGGGATTTATAAGTTTTGTCAGCAGTTTCGCTTTCGCATCCTTGCTACTTATTTATGCAGGCCGAAAGTGTTTCTAAAGGGCACCCCGAGCTAGGTTTGCACTTTGGCACATCATAACTAGCAACTGCTTAGGCAAGCATTTATCTATTATTTAAATCGAAATTAAATGCCAAGCTCACAAGGAGACGCAAAGAAAACGAGATAGTGATAGTGACAGAGAGAGAGAGAGAGTGAGAACTGAATTTAATACATCACAATTCGCCACTTGAAATACTCGAAATGTTGTTGCACGATCCAGAAATAACTTTATCGCCTGTTATACAAAATGTTTTCACTGCTTCCATTGTTGGGCAACAAAAGTTGTGTGCCACGCCCACACAAATGGGGTACGCCTGCCTGCACTTTCGACACTTTTGCGCCTCATGGTCAAATGGTTATGGCTTATAATGAAAGCCGAGCCAAAGGAAGCCTGAACAATAAGCGCGCAAAATCAAGAGAAACATGCAACTCCAATGGGATGAGGTGCTGTGGCAGCTGTGTATAGTGGAATCCAGGCATGCGGCACAACAAATTAAAAACTTGGACGCCTTTTTCTTTGCCAGCGAAATGTTCGGCCATTAAAAAATGAAAAATTGCGCAATAAGTTCGCTGGCCTAAGGCATTTAAAAGTATGCATAACAGCGAGCAGTTAACTACATCCAAACGATCCGAATATTAAGAATTTTTAAGTGTTCCTTTAAAATGCATGAAAATAACGTTTAAAGCATTAACAAGTCAAAAAGCTTACTTAATTTCTTTCGATGAAATTCTTCTTCCGGCAACTGCATAAAATAGATGGTATTTGTGAGGTACTATACGACAAATCAATAGTAAATTGTCAAGAGCTATAAACTGACAATTGCTGTCTGCTGAATGGAATCTGGTCTTAAGCTATAAGAGGCTTAAATGAAAATCACGATGGGTTCAGCTTGTATATGGGCTAATTGCCAGGTCAATCATCAGGAGGCATCAGAGGACACACAAAAGCAGAAATTACCAACATATATCATGATGCTAATGCTTAAAGCGAACCCTTGCCGTTCACATTGCGTGTTGAACTTGTGATTTCCGCCACATTAATTTCAATTTCACAAAAAGACGCCCAAAAGCGAGGAACACTGCTAACCAAGCCCAGGTTCGAGTGCGGGCCAGTTGAGGACACGGCGCATTTGGTAAATGCCTTAATGGCCTAATTTTTGTTTTCAGACGCGAAGCAAAAGAGCCGAGCACAAAAAATACGACAGTTATGCGTGTAATATTTTCTTTCTTAGGGGGGAACTGGGTACAAAATTATCATTGAAACTGCGTCTGGCAGTCAGGCTGGCAGGCAATTTTAAGGGTTCAGCAACGTCGCTTGTGGGCCATGAAATGATGTCGTAAATATTTAAAGTTTGTTGTCTGCCTAACGGCAGCTGGCATCTAGCTCCTGGTCCTGTTTCCTGTTTCCTGTCCCGCTGCTTCACAATCATTTCGTACTCGAAAAATGAAGCGTAATGTGCGTTAATGTTAATGGCGCGTATTACTGACAAGTGCCTGTCTGATAAGAGACCACTCGAAAGTCGAAGCAGATGCGCTAATTGTCAGATACGATTCAACTTGGGGGCAGCCAAAGTTTCCGTCATATCGATAGCAAAACTTGTTAGCAAACTGTCGATGAAAACTCCGTCTGGGGATCAACAAGCCACCGCAAAACTACGAGTACCAAATTTAGAGCACACCAAATACTACCAACAATCGGGAACTACCAGAAAATGAAAAAACAAAAAGAAGCAAAGCGAAAAGCGCAACGCCATTGTCAACTACAAGAAAAATAACAATGCAGTGCAATGGGACTGAGTAGGACAACATAAAAATCTCTTCATATTCGCTACCACGCTATTGCAGCATTCGCTAAAGAAAAAGTTTAAACGAATACTTTATTTCCTTTCCTTTTGAAAGATCTAAAGAAACAATTTAAAAAGCACATGTATTTCATAAATATTAAACTTCATGAATAATTCACATTATATACTACAACTACTATATTTTATTGTGTAGGGTATTCAATAGATTGGGCTTTCTGGGTCATATTTTCCTTTTCTTGTTTTTCTTAAACGTTTTTGATTGTTTTCAGTTGCAAGGCACGTAAACAGAGAACAATGGCCCAGAGCAACAGAGCAGCCAAGTCAGTGGTAAACACACACAGACACACACACCCACCCTCACTCACACACATAGCACTTTTAGTTTGCTTTTTAAGGTTTTTTTAAGCTCAACATTTTCGTTAGTCAGCGCTTGCAATGGGAAACCACTTCAAATACGCAGCGTGGCAGGCGAATTATTGATTTTGCACTAGTTCCAGATTTCGGGTGCCAGAGATTGGTATGAGATTGGTAGCAAAGCGACTGGTAACTTAAACTGACAGCTTTAACTGCTTGGCAACTCCCTGTCCCCTTGCTAGCCTGCTCTCTTGACCAGACTAAGGTTTCAAGTTACGTTCATACATCTGAGACTGACAATTTGGAGCACATAATGCTAGTTGTCCTCTCGTTTGTCATACATACATACATACATACATACATACATACATAAATACATAGTACATATGTATGTGTTGTGTCCTTGTGACTGTGTACATAATCTGGCTATCAGCCTGCCGAGGATTCCGCAGAGCATCACCCTCATATGTCAAGCAGACACGTATCTCAGATTTAATGGTCAGGCAAAGGCAATTTGGCAAATTATTAGAAAATCATTGTGCCACTTTATGGGCTGGGAAAACAGAGGAGAAGAAGAGAAAAAATATGAGTGACCATAACAAGCACTAGTTGGACAGTCCGTTCTCGCATCGGCCCTCACCCCGCTCAGCAGTCTACTGATATCTGAGTGGTCAAGCTGTCAAAATCATTAACCAAAATGCAATTTGCTGTGTGCTGACCAAAACAGTAATAGTGTCTTCAGACCTGAACTCAAGCAAGTGTCACATCAACAATAACAACATCAAGAAGAAATATCAGATTCAAATTGTGGTCCAAAAAACCAGAGAAGAAAATAATAAGGCCTAATGCATATAGACTGGCTAAGTGGTTTTGCAAATGGTTGGCCAACAATTTATGCATATTTATTGAAAAACTTTTTCAATTTCATAAAAAGCTTTGCGAACTAAACCATAACCACAGTAAGGCTTTCTGCGTCAAGGGGTTAAAGCTGTAAGACAATAAAAATGACTGCTCTCCCCACAAGTCAGTCAGATAGACAAAGAACAAATGATGAGAAAGGGACAACAAGCGACCGTCAACATTTTTATTAAAATATCTTTGTGTAGCCTGCTGTATAGTGAGCTCAAGGCCCAGTCGAGAATCAACGCTCCGAGCAACCAAAATTGGGCTACCAAAACAAAGCCAACCAGAACACCCAGAAAAAAAATTCAGGCGAGCAAATATACTAACACACATGAGCCTCCGTGGTTGTTTCTCAAGGCCTTGAGCGATTTTTCACTACACAATTTAACAAATAAAAGCAAAACGAAGTAAAGAAAAAGAAGAAAAAAATCATACAACATGAAAATCTACACATAAATAAAACAATAAAAGACAGACACACACTCACACACGACAGACAGAGTCTGAGGGCATAGAAGGAACAAACAATAAAGAAGAAGAACAACAAGTTTATTACGAATTTTAGTTATGTGTTGTTGCTGTTGTTGTTGCTCTGGATCGCTGGGCAGCAGGAAGGAATGGTCTGAGAATGTCTTTAGCCGCAGGGCATTAATAAAGACAAAAACATGGCATCAAGATATGGGCATAAGTCATAAGCACAAATTCCCATAAATGCGTTCGCCTCTGTTTTGGCAAATTGTCGGAATATGTGAAATATGTACAAAGTTTATAAATATATTTGAAGCATTTCGAAATGCTCTTTAGTTATTTAAATTCGATGTTTTATAAACTGAAATTTAATCTTCGGAATTCGTAAATTTTATAGGCGCCAAAAGTGTTCACTGTATTCGTTGTGTGAATGGAAACTGAGAGAAAATCAGAGCGTATACAATACATATACATATGCGTATGTGTAATATCGCTTCGCAACCAACAGCCCCCGAATTGTCCGCCTATTCACTTGACAGTCGAAAGCTCGAAAAAGAAACTTTAATTTGAAAACTTTTATGCATAGAAAAAAAGAAAAAAAAGTCATTAATGGTTGACAAAGGCATCCCGGCAAATTGTTCGCAAAGTGTTGGACATATCGCTTAAAGATTTCAACACAGTTTAAGAGCCACAATCCCAGACAAACTCACAAAAAGACAATCTCGCACACGTCCTGGCAATGTTGACATTGACACAGATGCTGAAGGATCCCAATGCCTGGTTGGTTGCATTGAATGCATGTCAGTTGCACCAACAGCGGGCGGCAGACTCAATAAAACTTGCACAAAGCGGAAGTTTATTAAAACAGCAGCCCTGGGAAAAAGAAAGTGCACAAGGCTCGTGCATGACATGTAAGATGTTTCCGGGAATAGTGAATGACTGCAAGATACCTCGCAGCCAGAACTGAGGTACATTATATGAATTTAATGATGGGAAATTAAACTGGCATAAAAAAGAAGATCAAAGTAAATTTTGAAGAAAATAATATTTGAAAGAGAGCATTAACTTTTCTGCATTTATAATACCCAGTCAAAGTGACTACAAGGTATTAAACTGGAGGACATGCAGCAAAGCAAAACATGCCGACCACTAAAGTAAGCTAACTGAATAAAAAGCCAGCAGTGACAGCATCTTTGCATGGCACACTCACACACACACACTAAAATAGGAGCGAACGTTGCATTATGTATACGCCAGGATGGTAGAGATACAATTTTGTATTTTGTTGCGCAATTGAGCGCGCAACTGAAGCAAGAAACTGCGCAAAAGTATCTCAAGGAAACGACAAGGAATTGCACACCAGGCACTCAATGGAATGCATTGGGTGACAACGTTGCCATCCTTGCCATCAAATAGCATTTGCATTTTCTTTCCCAATGCAGTGCACTGATAAAGTCATGCCAGATCGGGTCGGAACGGTTCGTGGTTGGTTTGAGTTGGGTTGGCTACAAGGACTTAGGACTTGTATACGGGTGGAAATCATTACCAAAAAATTTCTATACACAAAAATAAAGAAATACTTTGATGTATGGCTGCCGCTTGTTGGCTGACTGTGGAAATCCAATTTCAGCAGAAAACTCAGTGCACAATGGATTTTATTTAAGCACTCTCTTTATAGCAACTATTCGGCTGCTGTAATGCCCTTTAGGAAATTCTATTCTATTTGCATTGGACAAAGGGATGCACTTTAAATGAGCAACGTCAGCTATTTTCCCAGCCCCATGCATTTGATTAACTGAGACAACGAAAGAAGGCAGGCAAAAAGAATGCTATAAATATTCAATATGTTCGGGGTGGCAAATTTCGAGCAACAACCCTCGCTAATGCTCAATCATAAAATACAGCCAAGGCTCGTGGCGAAATATGGTACAGCAATTCGCAAATTATATTCAAGCTGGCATTAAATAAACTGACAAACCCAGGAACCCTCCGAAAAAACAAAACCAAATACAAGCAGCTCAAGTTGCTTCGTTTGTTCGATGGCGGGAGGGGAAGCGGCAAATGGAGCTGCTTCAATCTTGGCAGCGACAGGCGGACAGACGGACAGACAGGCAGCTGTCCTTGGCCATGTTGTTGCTGTTATATGTTGTTGGTTTTTTAAATCGACTTCCATGTCAACTGGCTGGTGTACAACATCTATCTGTCTGCAAAGTGATGGGGCAGTGGCAGGATATCAGGATGTCAGGATATTGGGGAGAAATGGAAATACTGCCGCTGAACTTATAGCACACATTTCACTGTTACGCAAGCAAACGACAACTGAAATGAAATGCCAACTTCTTGATAACATTTGTCAATAAATTTAATATAAACCAGCGGTGCCTATAAATTTGTTTACTCATGCTCTCACAAGTATGTAAGTTTGCAAAGCTAAAACATTTGTGTGACTTGCATATACCGAAGTACAAATTCCCTAACGCATCTCAAATTTATTGCATTCTTACAAAATAAACTTAGTTTATATTGTTGAACTAAATGCACAATTCGTGTGGTATCATCGCAAATTAAATGTGTGTTACAAATATTCAAAATGAACTTATGTACCCGTTCTACGTTAACAAATTGGCAACTTTGACTTTAAGTAGACATTGACAAATTAATTTTTGGGGGAATCGGTGCAGAAGGAAAAGCGACATTACGCCAATAAGGAGTAAATCAAATTTGCCGGTTGTCAGTTGACAGTTGTTTGTTGTAGAGTGGCTTTACTGTCGCTTGTCTGCACCGGAAATGAAATGACCCAGTTAAATGATTTATAGCGCACTCACATATGTATGTTTGTCGGGTTTATAACCAAGGCTTAGTGGCAAACGGCTGACACGCGGTCAAAAAAGGTGGCTTGCGGCATGTTGCACGGTTATGACCCGGCCCGAACTCAGCCTTCATACCAGCATGTTGTTAAGCGTGTTCAAATTATAATTTCATTAGCTGCAATCAGCGTAAAAATAACACTTAAGCAAAAGTGCCAAAGCACTTTCAAGTCGTAAAGCTCTGAAACTGAAATTAAAAAACACGACCAGAAAAACACAAAAAATATATAAAAGTAGGGTAAAAGTGTGTGTACAGAGTAAGGGCAAAAAGAGAGCCAAGCAATAGCGAAAACGCAGACAAAGCAAATGCTGAGCAAATTATTTAGAAGTTTACCTTTTCACCGTTACCTTTGCACTTTTGCATTCGTGCAGCATTAACAACATGAACAATAACAAGCGTAATTACAAATTTTTTTCACGTTTTATTACAGATTTTAAGTACGCGACAACGCCAAGGGAACAATTGACGTTGTAATGTGACAACAGTTGACTGCAACAACAACAACAGTCAGAAGAGCGGCAACAACAAGAACAGCAACAATCAGTACGACAATAACAGGAGAAGCGATGCGCGCTTTTTAATTGACATTTACTCTACTCGAAGAACGTTGAACAACAATTAGCTGGACGCCTGATAAAAGTGAAAGAAAAGTGAAACAATTGCGAATGGCAAATTAAATACAACACAACAACTGAAAAGAGGATGGCCAAGTTTATATTTAATTAAAAATTCAGCATTTTTAGAGGTAACGCTGGAAAGTAGGCAACGTTTCTCTTGAAACGTTCATTTCAACCAAGTCGTTCCGAAAAAAAACAATGGCCGCCATGGCGGAAACAATGGCAAGGCGAATGCCAAAGCCGTCAAACTGTTGACAGTTGTCACATGGTCGACCAGAGGAGCGCACGTGACTCAAAAATCGTGCCAAAAAGGGCAACTGGTGAACGTGAGTGAATGTCTGAATGAACAAATGGCAGGCAAATGAATGAGACGCCCCACGTTTGCCATATTCAAAAATTGAGGCAACGCGTTAAACATCTGCACGTAGAGCGCATAAATTTTAAGTGAAATTAAAGGCAGTTGCTACCGAAAATACAAAAATAAAAAAGAAAATAACAAGTATAGACAATCATTGCCAACGAGGCATAAGAGCTACAACATGAAGCATGCGCGCAGTAACTGTGATCTGCCAACAATGGCCATACTGGTTGCCTTGCTGCTGGTAGGCACTGTGTGCGCCACACACTCCCTGTCATTAACGAATGCCGCCGCACAAAAACAAGAGTTGCAACTATCGCTGCAACATCTGAGCTTTAGAAGCGTGCAACGCATGTTGCGCGACGAGAACGAGCCGGCAAACTACAAAGGCGTATTACGATACTACCAAAAGCGGGAGACGCAGCCACGGCACGAAATCCAGAAGCGTGAAATTAGCATAGATGCAACCTTGCTGAATCTTACAGCCCAAGGTCTGACTGCTTATGACAGTCAGAAGAACTATCAAGGCCAATTTGATCTCGTTGTTCGCATGGACTTAAGCAACAATAAGATAAACAGCCTCAAACTGGATAACTTCGTGCAACTGCAGCAGCTGGATGTGAGCAACAACACGCTGACAACGCTGCCAGCTGCCAGTTCATCACTGGTTACGCTGGATCTGTCCTGTAATCACCTGAGTCAACTATCGACCAGATTCTTTGCAGAGCGTATGCCGCAACTGAAGTATCTCAATCTGGCGCACAATCAGCTGGGAAATATATCGCGACAAGCGTTCTATAATTTGATCAGTCTGCAAACTCTGCTGCTGAGCAACAACAACATCACGGATATCGACTATGAGACATTCTTGGCGCTGCCCAATCTGCAACACTTGGATTTGTCACACAATCAGCTGAGCCGCTCGGCCATACGCGCTTTACAGGGTATTCCGGATCTGGTTAGCCTTTCGATTGCCCACAATCCGCAGGTGGGCGCTGCCATGCAAGAGTTTGTCGCCTCCTGGAGTCTCAAGGAGCTGGACGCCAGCGGCACAGGATTGTGTCAGGTGCCAGCTGCATTGGCGCAATCCGTGCGTACGCTGAAACTGTCACACAACTGGCTGAAGGTGAGTAACTATAGATAGATGTAAAAGTGAAGGGAAAGGTTCTGAAAAGTCGATCCAATAAATTAGCGAATCCATGAACCATATGCCAACTTCCCTTCCCAACCCCCTGTCTGTTTGTGTGTGAAGCCAATGAACCGCAATTTCAACGCTTTTGCCAGCAATTAACGGCACATAACGGCAACAGTAACCGTCGACCGTCTCGCACTTTTTCACAGACTGCTGCTTCAGCTGAAACTCTAAGGGGCATTGGGGTTTTCCCAGTTCCCGTTGCTGCCATTAATTAGCATCTGTTTTTTGGCCCAGGGTCGGGATGCTCCTGCGTCCTTAAGTGCTGTGGAAATGCTGATGTCGTTCCCTCCTAGTCAAATTCTTACCGAGGCGTATGATTTACACTTTGTTATTTTTAAATTTGCACCGCCATTTTGTTGCCTCTCGGCTGCCAACAACGCGCACTTCCTGCTCCGAACTGCGGTTGAGTACGGATGGGAAAACAGGGTGGAAGATAAATTTGTCGTCGAGCTTTAAATAATTTGTATGCCCCACAGATTCTAACAGGGAGATTCATTACATAAATAGGAAATTGTATCTGTTATATCAACATTATTGATTAATATTATAATTAGACAGACACAAAGTAACATGAAAAATCAATATTAAATAAAGTAATTGAAATGTTGTAAAAATAAATATTAATCGCATTTGTAGGTAATTATTTTTAGTTTTCTCCTATTTATGCTCTTCGTCAAGCACCTGAATTTACAAATTCCCATAACACGTCAACTAGTAAAGCGGATAATTACAACATTTGCATAATCTAAATGGTATAAAAATAATATAAATTATATAAAACCTCGAGCAGATCAGTTTGTGGTTGCACCATTGTAACCTCGTCAATCTGTTTTATTTTAACATTAAAATCGGTGTACTTTGAAGTCGTTTTAGCTCATAAATTAGTACATAAATCTTAGCTTTTGTGTTTATATTTTTCAAGCAGCGCTTAATTCGTTGCATTGTGTCCCTCAAGCAGTTAGATAGCTCTTAGCCAGCCACTTAGTCAGTGCTAGACCATAATTAAAATCACAATGCGGCCAACACACAATGGAACAGTTAAGTGCACTTTACACTGTTCACAAATGCAAGAAAAACAAAGCAAAACAAAAGGCGCTCAAGTCTAAATAGGCAAAGAGTGTTTGTTTGGACAGACAGGCAGAAAAGCAGGCGATTAACGTGTCCATCTAAAATAAAAACATTCTATAGTACAGTGGTAAACATATTTATGAAATAATACTTATAACAGCAGTGATCCACCCGATTGTATTACAACGTTCCAGACGTTGGGGCATTAAGTAAGCTTAACTGTCTTTAAGTACATATACAACAACAAATGCGGCTCATAAATTGTTGCCGTTCCTGTTGCCGTTTGTCGATTATGGCAAATGCCATAAAAGGTGCAAAAATGCCGTTTATAAGCTGTTCGAGCCAAAAGCAAGACAAAAGCGCGCCTGACGCTGGGCATTAATAAAATAAGGATAATTGGCATAAGCATAATCACGTTTAAGCCAACAGGCAACGAACAGCTGAGTCAGGCTAAGACTGCGACAGTCTAACTGGTTGCAATGACTGCCTGGCAGCTACACTGAACACCAAGGATTCCTTTTGTTCCCAGACAGCAGGCAGGCATTTTAATTTGTCTGCCTTGTTCCTTGTTGCCGCTATTTCTGCCGCTATTATCGTTGCTGCCGTTATGCCTTTATCGGCAGTCAACACGCAGCCTTTTCATGGCAAATTATGGCGTTCAGAGGCAACCGACTGCGTTTTGTACACAGTACAGTCAACGCTTCCGTCTGTCCGGACTCCGAAGCAACACCGCTCGAAGGCAGCGACTGTCTGTCTGGTTAACTGGATGACTGGATGACTGGCTGCCTGGCTGCCTGGCTTCGTGCCTGGCGTTTATTTCATTTAATGAGTCGCGTCTATGTTTACTTTTGGCCCTAGACGAGCATTGCCCCAGGCTTTGGCAACAGGCAAGGCAACGACAACGGCAATGGCGGCGACTACCAAAAGGCGCAACCAAGCATCCACAACCAGCCTTTGAAGTAATTATAACGACTGATTCACGTTAATTTTTAAACAACGTCAGCAAGTCACTCACTTCTCGCACTAATCAAATTTCCTAGGGCCAACTTATAGCAGTCACTGTGGGCGCAAACTTTTCACTATAGATGTGTATAAATATAGAAATATTTTAGATTTCGAATGCGGTTCGCAATGTGAAATAGTCGCTCTAACCAAATATTGATTTTTTGCACTCTTCCTTCGTGACTACCAGGGATCGAAATAGAGAGTTATTTTTAATTTTATATTAAATTTTAAATCTCTTTTTCAATTTAAAAAATGAATTAAAACAAATGTGTGAATAATAATAAAATTTCAATTTGTAGTGGAAAACATTATTACTCCAAAAAAATATATAATATTAATTTCTATTATAATATTAATACAAAAAAAATATCAAAGTTATTTTCATTTATTTAAATAAAAGTTTAAAATTCAATTCTATTTTGGCAATACAAATTACAAATAACTTCACTAAGTTATACAAGTTATATGTAAATGAATTTATTTCCAAAATCAATATCCAAAAGGAAAGATAGCAAATATTGAAAATAATATAATCGGCCAATAATTCTTATTTAATACTTTATATTTTTAGAATGATAATCGCTACAAATATTATGAATTTAAACATATATATATTTATATATATTTGTAACCTGGTTTTAATTGAATTTTATGATTTCTCTTTCATTTACAGGCTATTAACTGCGGTGATCTGGACAGTTATCCTCTGCTGCAGTATCTGGATCTGTCACACTCGCAAATTGCACATGTGGAGGACGACGCACTTGGTCGACTGGAGCTGCTTGAATTGTTGTTCCTCGATCACAATAGATTAGTGCGAGTGCCAAACAGTCTGCCTACCTCGTTGGAGCATCTATTCTTGCAACACAATCACCTTATTGAGCTGCAACCACAGGTCTTTGCCGGTTTGAGCAGTCTGAAAACTTTAGATCTATCTGGGAATCGTTTGTTGTACTTGCCGGCTCTGCCGTTGCCCAAGTTACTCACTCTCAATATGCAGTCGTCGGGCATTGAGAGCGTCAGTCAGTCGATTATTCACACGCTGCCACAACTGCGTGATCTTTTACTAGAGGATAATCCGGTCAGGTGCAGTGATCTACTTGGTATAGCTGAGTGGGCGAGTCCCTGTCGAAGTCCTGAAATGGGTCTATCACCGGGTCACATTGATTTAAAGCCCAGCTTCGTGCAGTTGCTGAACTTTTATGAGCCCTTCAGCAGCCAATGCGGACGAGCAGGAAAAGAAGACAATGAAAATGAACCAGATGAATCTATGCAGCCTGCTTGCGGCATGGCAGCAACAACAATACAACCAACTATGCCGAAAGTGCTAAAGTCAAAGGCAGCTGCAACAACAGCAGCAACACTAGAAACTACTATGCAATCAAACGGCAACAACATTGTGCTGGCAACCGCAAAAACTTTAGGGCCAGTTGAAACAACTTCGTTAGTGAAATTGCAGCGCCAACAAATGCCTGGCATGCCAACTGCAACAACAATAACAACCACAACTTTTGGTCAAGCAGCAGCAGCTAGCGGCATGCCAAGTTTTCACCGCGCGGCAGCAGCAACTCTCGCTGCCAATCGCACAAACATTTTGGCAGCACAGCCAGCAGCAACAACTCCAACAACAGCAACAACAGCAACAGCAACTACGTCATCAGACGCTGTAAATCTAACACAAGCAACCAAAATAACAACAACAGCTACTATGCCAAAAAGGCTAGCCATGCCAACAGACATTAGCGATGTTGCTGCGGTCGCCACAATTCTTCAGTCGACAGCAGCAACAGCAGCAGCAGCAGCTGCAACAACAGCAACAACATTGCTCGACGTGCCACAAACAATTTCGGCGCTTATAAATCCTAAAGTTTTAGCACAACGGCAAGAGAAAGAAAAGCATTTTGATAATGCAACCAACAGTTTATTAAAACAGACAGCAACGACAACAACAACGTCAGCAACGGAAGCAGCATTATCGTCAACAATAACAGAGGCAACAACAATAGCAAGAAGCTTTAAACCAAGTGAAACATCCGGTCAAGAGGTGTCGAAGCCGCAGCTGCAGCTGCAGCATAAGCATGCCACGTTGCAGCTGCATATTAAGGACCGCCATCTAATTGGAACTCCACTGCTGATGCATAAGGGCGACAACCTGCTGGTGGATGCTGAGCAGTTGCTGCTGCCCGGCACGGCAACTGTGGCGGATGCGGAAATATTGGATCGCAGCCAGCAGCAGCGGCAGGAAGCGACTGATAAGCGACAGGCGGAAGTAATAAAGGGCGACACAAAGGCGACAGCAATGGAGATGCCAACAGAGAAGGCTACAGCTGCAGAAACGACAACAACAACAGCAACGACAGCAGCAACAGCAACCACAACAACAATAGATTCCAAAACGCACAAGAAAAAGAAGAATCCTTCGCTGAGCATCAAGAAGATGACCTACAGCACAAAGCACGCAACAACTATGAAAACAACAGCATCAACAATGAGCACAACAACAGCAATAACAAGTGAACACACTCAGCATCAACACAGCAGTGTGAATACACCAAATGCCGTGAACCAAGAGCTTAGCACATTCGCCCAGTTGAAGGCCTTTGTGGAACAGAAGACGGAAGCCTCCAAGTCGGCACATCTGCTGGACACGCGCCAGGAAACGCAACAGACGCTTCCCAGCAGCCATCCTGGCCTCATGTTGCTGCTGGCATGCGTCCTTGTCATTGTGTTGCTGGCGGGACTGGCGCATGTTTATCGCTGTGAGCTTCCGTGGCAACGCAACGGTCGTACCGGACAGACGCGACCACATCATCAGCGACAATTCAATGAGAACGATGATGTGCACAGCTTCTTGCACTATCAGGGATCGGTCAGTGGAGATCCAGCCCGACTGCAAGCCTGGCATCACAGCACCAGACGCGAGGCGCCTTACAGCTCGCCGCTGCACAATCTGCAAGCCCGCGAATTGCAGCGAGAGCAGCAGAAGCTGCAGTTCTACAGTGCCTCTTTAGCTGACCGATCCATTGGCAGCGGCAGTGGCAGTGGCAGCACAAGTGCCAGTGCCAGCGGATGCTCCTCGGGTAGCAGTCGCACCAGTCTGCACTCCCCCAGCAATGAGGATAGCTTCTACATTGAAATGGCGCCCAGCAGTCCCAATGCAACAGCGAATGCGTTGTCAAGTCTGCCCATGGAGTTGCTAAGCAGCAAATGCTCGAGCAATGCAGGTGGCAGAGTGGCTGCCACAGAGTTGGGTGCAACATTGACACCGACAACGACACTCAGATCGGTAAGCAGCAAACTGATGGCGCCCAGTTCGCGTCGGTTGGGCATCTGGTGACAAACCGTCTTCGGACAGCGACAATACGCACCCTTCCAGTAAATCAGCGGCAAATAGAAATCATTATTCTTAGTTTTAAGCAAGACAGTCCCAACTGCCAACAGCCAAATGCCAACTGCCAGCTGCCAAGTGGCCAAAAATGAGTCATAAAACAAAAGGCAGTCGCAGTTGAAGTCTAAATGAAGGCATACATTTATATATACATACTTATATATAGATATTTAGATATATAGATAGATATGTGTACACAGTCTAGCTTGATTTATTGCTCTGCGTGGCCACACACGTGGCAGGCCTCTTAGCGTCTAGGTTAGCAGCAACAATTTGTCATAAAGTTACGTTGCGTTGCGTTACGTATACGCTGCATGAGCCAAGTAGTCAAGCTGCCAAATAGCTTTCGCCTTCGCCGTCCGCCAGCAACTTTTTATGGGCCATCAGGCACTCTGAGTGAGCCGACTGCCCTTCATTTGATGTCCATCTTGTGGTCGTATTTGGGTCAGTTTACTTATGGCCAATGCCGTGCGCTGTCTGTGTGTGTTTGTGTGTGTCTGGGCCAGTTAACTTTATATGTATGTCTGTGTATGTAAGTGCCTGTCCGTTGGCCGAGATTAAGTGCTTTGATAGTCGTGCATATAAAAATGAAATATCGATAAAGTATTAAATAACAATTTAGTTTATGACAAGGCCCCAGCTATCAGTGCGTATTATAAGTTCGCAAACAAACGCTGAGCAATGCAGATTTAAAAAAAAAAAAGGAAGAAAGGAAATAAAACAAATTCTTATACACGTATAGATAATAACTCAATTTGTTGTAGATGATTGTGGCGTGATTGAGCATTAAACTGCATGTCCTCGATCAATTACACTTTGGCCATTCAGCTGCAATTCTTGTTCTTGTAAACTTCTGAAAGTAATTACATATAAAATTCCACACAAGATAGAAACTAGGACAAGTAATCTAATTGGAGTACAAAGCATATTTGTAAAATGAGCACAGCTTTTTTCCACTTGAAATAAAACTTTTATTAGAATTTCTATCTGTCTTCATAGTCTATCAAAGATCTAGTGTCTCTGTCGAACTGAAACCACTTGCCCAGTTTCCTAAGTTGACTTTTACTCAATTGCAATCTAATTAAAATTTCGTCTTTGGCTCTGAGAGAAGCAGCACACTCAGTAAACCCTTTAGGAAATTTTTTTTTTTTTTTATCATTGTTGTCTGTATCGACACCCATCAGAGCCCTGGAAATTGCTTTATATTCCTCATTCTTCACCCCATTTAAAGCTGAGATGTTGCTACGAGTATTTGGCACTTGTCGAGCAACCGAACTGAACGAACAACGCCCCCGACCCGCCCCCCACTTAACCTTATTTTATAAATTGACCAAGACAGCATATGGTGTAAATCCTACCAAATGGGCAGACATCTAATCCACGACCTCAAATGTGAAATGTTGTAAAACTATTTGAAGATATGTGAAAAATGCCAATGTCTGGCCCCTGATCTGACAATACAACAACAACAACAACAACAACAATAATGTGAACAACATAGCTTGGAGGGCCAACATCAAAATAATGTGCCAGCAAATCAAATTACAAGACATGCGGCCCCATTGCCGTACAGCTTTATCTACACAAGGGGAGAAGAAATTGGGGGAGTGAGGCAGTGAGGCAGTCAGGGAGGGTTACAGCAGTACAAATACAAAACACAACAATTACATTAAGACACGATAAAAAGTTGTGCAACCATCTTGCGAGCCACAGGAACCACAGCACAGCATCTAAAGGACCAAGGACCACAGTCATTGCACAGTTTTTCAACTTTTTGTGGCTTTGTAATTGGAATACAAGAACAAGGCGCGTGCACACGACCAACAGGAAGATAGATAAAGCTGGCAAGAATGAGAAACGATGAAGGAGTGAGTGTGGAAGTAAGGGTGGGGGTCTGGCTGGATGCTACTAACAACAGGCGTTCAAGCGTTCGTCTTAAGCAATTCAGAAGGATTTATTTTCGGCCACAAAAGCGAAATGCCGAGCAAAGCGGGCTAACAACAATTAAAGTAATGCTGACCAACAATCTAGGCCCGATTGGGTGGGATTACCACCGTCTGAACCAGAGAAGTGCCATAGACGCACAAAATCTTAATTAAGGAAGTTCCAAGTGGGGAAGTGTCAGGCTGTACGCCACTCGGAGGGTTGAGGCTGCCTTTTTATACTGATTTTGCCAGCACAGCACAAAACTGGACTACAATGGCCCTACAATAGACCCAAAGCAACCAACTATGTACCAAGACTTGGCAAAAAGTAACCCACGTGCCCCAATTCTGGGGCATTGTCAAATTTAATGAAGGTTTTCATGCTTATGACATGCGCAGCTGGCCAAGATTTAGTAACTTTTTTAAGATGACTCCAACCAGTTACTGACTGCTGGCCCAAAAATGCCGTCAACAAACTCCAATGAGTTAATTCGATATTTGACACTTTTGGGTCGCATTCCCCAAACGGAATTTTAGTCTCAATGTGCAGAGAGGACAGTTAATAAAGTTTTGTTGAGTCCGGCGTAATTATTTGCCTGCTAAATGGCTTTTAGACGACAATTCTGGCCCATAAATGAGGGCGATTTACCAAGTTATGTGAAAATAAGTTGCTTTTCCTGGCCGCTGGCCATTGGATATTCACAGTCGGCAGTTGACATTTGGCAGTTGGCTGTGGCTACATCGTAAATAACGGCACATAATTGGACATTGCCAAATGTAAAACAATATCCATTGAAGCCAACAATAATTAAACTTAATTGTACTGTACATTTTAAATTCCAAATGTAAAAAAAAGATAACAAATACTTACTATTATGAATGCATAGAGAATAGTTTATACAAATTTAAATTTCAAATATTCTGTGTTGAGCAAATATTAAGATAGAATACAATAAATAGAACGCAAAGTAAATATTTGCATTTCATTTTGCGCATTTTACCAACTTGTAAATGCCACATGAGCAGCAAAAACAGAAAATGCAGCAACTAATTGCCAAATATTTAACAAAAATATAAACAAAAAAATTTAATAATGAAAAATACTTTTAACAATATATAAAAAACAACAAAACTTGTGCAAATTGTAGTATAACGCAGAGAAAAGATAAATTATTTGAAAAAATACATATATTTACACAGTTTGAATATTTACTTATTCAGTTTAGACAAACGCCACGCCCTCAACGCATGCGACTCCCAAAATTGATATTGTTCATACGAATAGATACAAAAGCACTTGCCAAAGTATTAATATTTCTGTGTATTTGTAAATAAGTAGATTATTTAACATAATTATAA
Source organism: Drosophila sp. st01m (assembly GCA_018901795.1). NCBI lineage: Eukaryota > Metazoa > Arthropoda > Insecta > Diptera > Drosophilidae > Drosophila > Drosophila sp. st01m. Next base: position 5,349,553 of record JAEIFG010001494.1, on the reverse strand, counting down.
ACATTCGTGTAGTAGCTTCTCGAACTTGCAACGTGTGCTAAACACTTGCCCCTATAGTGCAGCCAACATCTTGGCACAAGGCGTCAAATATTAATAAATACTTAGTTAATAAAAAAGATATTGAAAAATAAATAAATAACACATGTACTATGTATTTAACTTTAAAGTATGAATAGAAACCGATGAGTAAACGCAGAGAAGCCAAATTTTATGAAAACTTCTTAAATGAAATATTTTAATGGCATACACAAAAAATGCAAAATAAAAACTGGAAATTATTTAATTACAAAAACAAAACGCTAAAATATATATATATTTCTATACAGAAACAGGTAAGTTTTATTGGTGGTATTGGTTGTTATCTTTTAATTATTTTATTGAAAATATGAAACAAATAAACTGCTGAGCCGGCTTAACATTTTTCATGTGAATCAATCAAAAATAACATTTAGTATGTACATTGTAAGTACATTAAATAGGAAAACATTAAATTAATTTCTACTGTGGTCGGTGAGTGAGAAATGTGACTAGTTGTCTGTTGAATGTCTGTTTCTTTGTTTGTACCAAAAGGTTGAAAAAGTATATATCTTATGATAAGGAAATATTTTTCAACAAAAATCTAGAGATGTTTATTTCGGCTTAGAATCGGTTGGAAATTAAACTAAAATAAATTTAATCAAGAAAATAATATTTCTTAAAATAAAAAGACCTATTGCAAAGAACTTAAATAGAAAACAATGTACAATAACACACAAAAAATTCTGTAATTTACAGAAAATGTATAATAATATCGCAAGAACCGCAGCAGAGACAACAAAAACAATATAAAAAAACCGCAAGGTATATAAAAAAAATTAACAGTGAAATTTTTCAGTTTATATTAAACCTGAGAGAATATCACAACTATGTACTCGTGCTTGAAAGAATAATTTATTAAAATTATATAGAAACTGTTATAGAGTATATAAGTTATCGGATGTATATTGCTGAAAATATGGAAATCAAGCTATACTCTAATTGTATTTAGCATTACAATCTATGGAATAACAGCGGATATTCCCGGGTGTGACTACTTTGGTACAGTCGATCTAAGGGGTAGCACATGGTTTGAAAATGGATCTAATGTATATAGAGATATTTTAATACCGAATGACAAAATTGGCGATTACGAATATCGGATAATGCTCTCCGGATTTAAAAAACCAGAATCCATCTACCCGAGAGGATGTCTTTGTCATGTGAAGCCCTGTGTTCTTTTCTGTTGTGAGCCAGACATGGATCACAATGCATCCTTCGCCGTGAATATAACTCTAAATAACGGTACAGAGGTTGAGTTGAATAAATTCTGGATAGTCAATGTTTTCGTCTGTCAACGATCTGCCAAAATGTAAGAAATTCCATTCTCTTCGTCTGGAATTGGATCACTTGGTTAAACTCATCTGCCACGCCTTCGTATACATATATTCCTCCCTTTTCCATTTAAAAAACTTGAGTACTTTAAGAATTCAACACAGCAAGAGACAATCAGCAGCTTACATTAATAATGAATATTCTGACCAGATGTACATGACAATATAAATAAACGTAAAATTAGTGACGCATGCGACACTTAAACATGGAATTGTACTCAAAGTGAAACCTACAATACACAGATAAAGCACATATAAGTTTACACACACACACACACACGCACACTCGCACAACAATACAACTCTCATTGGTTAAGTCAAATAATACGACTAAACAAAACAGTAAACATTTTTATTTCAAATCCAATTATTTAACATCGAACTGCAATCAGATGATTGTGTCCAGCCACAGGAAAGCATACATATAGTATATAGTACATATGTATTTGTGTATATATATATATATATATATATATATGTGTGCATATTTTGTGCGCTCCTGTTTGTATGTGTGTGTAAATTGCTGCGCTCGACAAACGACGCTATGAAAATTGCCGACAAAATGAAAGTCAATTGGCATTTTTTTCCGTTGCCCTTTCTCGCAGCTTCTTCATTTTATTTTATTTTTAAATTTTTTTATTCTTGAAAAGAACAGAAATGGCCACATTGAGGACACACAAATACATACACGTGTGTAAAGAAATTTGTATGGTCCATTCAGTTGTGTGTGCGTGTGTGTGTTAAGCCAAAGATGAAGTATTCAATATTGCAACAAGATGAACGTGGCATTCAATAACATTAAAATTCCCTTTCGATTACGAGCCGATGGAGGCCAACAAATGTCACACGAAATGTTCGCAACTGTCGTCAATAAAAAGGTTAATGACAAAAAAAATATATAGTAATACAAATAAACATAATATAATTTGTTACCGTTAACCATATGACAACCACGTGTTGACATTTCAATTTTTTTATTGTTATGGAATATGTTTTTTCTTTGTCCCAACCTTAGCAGCCTAAATAAAGTTTTATTACCGGTATCAAATAAAGCTGTGGGTAACATTGAAAATATACAATATTAAGATATCGACTAAACGAGCAATTTTAATAGAGTTCTGATGATCATTTCCTCTGGATAACTTTTGTAATTCTCCACATAATTTGATCATTTACTAAAAAGAAAAAAAGGCAATAAATAAACAAGGCAAAGAATCGAAATTGCAAATTAAATAAATTTGCCAAGAGGAGGCGAGCAACAATTGAAATGTTAAATTTTTTATTCAATTAACTGTCGGAGCTTTTTAAAAGGAAATTTAAAATTTAAAACACACACACACACACATGTTTGAGAGTATTGTGCAAAAACTTTGTCTAATTGATTTTGAAGTTGCGGTGCAGTGCAGGCAAATGGCGTTCCATTAGCGTCAGACAAGTTGAGGGCAAAAAAATGCAAGAGCGCAAGTCAAACTTACGAAATTTTTTTTGTTGATGTGTTTTTTTTTATAAATATGCAAACAATTTTTGTGGCTGTTTGGGCCTGAGCTGATTCTGATGTGCAAAAAGCACACAGACACACACTCAACTTTAAATTGCATTCATATTTAATGCAGCGCCAGCAGCGCCGCCAAAAGCGCGGCCACATTACGTATACGCAATGTAGTGCTCCATTGGGACACATTGCTTAATTTCTGTGCAACTCAAATGCATGGGGACAAAGAGGGTGGCTGCAAGAGCCAACCATGTGTGACACTCACACAGACAAATTCATATAAATATACATATACATATACACATACATGTATATAAATATACAAATGTATGTGCATCTGTAGATATATTAATGTGTATATATGTGTATGCATAAAAGCAAATGTCAAATGTGAAGAGCAGAAAACAGGAAGAAAAAGAAGAAAAAATCGCATAATGTATACAGCACTTTTGCTACATTTGCGTGCAGAGAGAGTAAAAAAAGGCATTTGGGTGGCCAAGGGGCGGTTTTGGGGGTGGTAACGATTTCATTTCATGGTTTTGCACTCGTTATGACTTTTGCCCCATGCCTTATGCTCTGCTTGCTTTTTATTGTCGCCCAGCTGCGATTGCGTTGGTGCGTCCCCAAAGTGTGCATCGTTTTATGTTTACTAGAGGTAGAAATCGACTCCTCCCACATTCCCCCATGGCCCGACCCAGACTACATTTTGACAAATTTTATTTAAACATCGCCCAGCCACGAAACACGACGTCGGGTTCCCAAGCGCAGCAAGTTTTGTTTTTCAATTTAAACTTTAAATTTCACATGTTTTTATAACATTATTGTGAATGTCGCTACCGCCAGCTGTGGCCGGGCCGCCTCTCTAGAGAAAGGTGTTTGCTCAATCGTTAAGGTGAGCCATGAGATTTCATTTCCAAGCTCCTTTTCGCCATAAAGTTAAAGAAAAAATACTTTGCTTAAATTGCAACCAAAGAATAAGATAGACAAGAGAAGAGAACCAATTAACACGGCTAACTTAACGATCAAAGAATTAGTGTGACATAACTGCGATATTCACAGCTATTCTTGTCCAGTTAAATAATTACTGCATTGATTAGAGCAGCACAAGTTGAGCTAATGACAGCAGAACCAAGAACTGAGCTAACCCAATCATCATAAACAAATTGGAGCTATTAAAAGGCAAGTGTGGACAACATACAATATGGCCAAGAGGAGCAATGAAACTGCAATGGGATAAGCCAAACGAAAGGCAAATCAGTGACAAGCCAGCGCCAGCTCGTGTCACCTAATTGAGTAAGTATCCTTAGCCGGACCCGGCAGATGGGGTCCATGTCTGCTCCACACACATGAGGCTAAGTGGCTTTGGCTCCAGCTTCAGCTTTAGCTTTAGCGCATCCTTCTAACTCTGGCAGCTGGAAGCAGTGGCAGCAGTGGCAGCAGTGGAAGTTGTGGCCATGTCAAGTTGCAAATGTACTCTGTGTGTGTCGTGTGACTCTGTTCTGTGGATATTTTATTTCATTTTATTGTATTTTATTCGTTTTTTCAACAACACGCGCACTTCTTTCTGTTGTTCTTGGTGAGCTTTGTTGTGTGCTTTTCTTTTTATTTGTGTTCATAACATAAACTTTGTATTTTTATGTGAAAGCGGGAGAAACAAGAGGGAGAGGACGTGGGTAAAGCACTGACTGACTGGCTGGCAGGACAACCAGGAGGCCAAGTTGTTTGCGCTGGGAAATCAGTTAAGAACTTGACGCACATACATATACATACATATATATACATATATATTTACTTGCTGCTGTCCCCGTTAACACTCTGCACTTTTTGTTGTTTTACCACTTGAGTGGATTTTTGTGTTATTTCTGTGCGCGTCTCCTTGCCGATTTGACTTGGGTGCAGACCGTGCGGCATACGGACGGGGCATCATCATTTATTATGCGCGCCACAAATCGAAATCAGCAATGCGACTTGATTAAGATTTAACTAAGCGTGTTCATTCACACACACAGTGTCTCTCTCTCCCCCCCCACCCCCCACCGACCCCTCACCAAACAACACACACATACACACAAACATGCACACACATATTTAATATTGAATTAAATTAAAATTGATTTTCAAAATGAAATGGAAACAATAAACAGTACACAATAGGCACGCGCCATAAATTATTTTAAATGTCAATTCAATTTTTGTAGCTTGTCTCTCAGCCAACACAATGCAAAATAAGCAAAATAAAATTGAAAATGAACACACAAAAAAACCTTAATTAAACGAAAACCACAGACCACATGCAACATACAGTTTGTGGTGGCTGGTAATTAATAAAATCCGCAGGAACGAAATACGAAGTGGACACAGACTGATCCAAAAGGCACTTTGGGGACTGCTCCATGTTAGGACATTAGCATTAACATTTAATATTCGATTTAATACCCTATATCACACAGTGGTATTTATTCATTTATTCCCCCACTGATAAAATAGGAATAAATTTACTTCTTGCTAAGACACTTAATAATTCCCTTGTTCTTAAAAATGTTTCCGTAAACTTGGATTGCAACTCAACTTTCTCATGAAGCAGGGTATTTTCGAGCCGTTAAAAGAATTCCGACTTTTTTTGCTATGGATTTGTTTTTTGGGCCGCATACGTATACTGCACATTGTTATAGTCAGACCACTGTCAACTGGCCATCAATCCATTGGCTGAGTGGGAGGAGGGCGTTAAGCTGTCCAGCAAATCCCATGGACTCTGTTAGAATGAGGCGCGCTTTTTGTCTGGGGGCTTAACGAGCTTGACGCTAAAAATGATGACACAGACACAAAAGGGTTGAAACGCTTTGAGCAAATCGAGTTCTCTTTTATCTGGACGCGGGGACAACCAGGACATTGTATCAGACGCTTCAAGGCATAGACAGCAGCAATCTAAACAATTGAGGGGATATTGAATTTTTTGTGCGACAATGCAATGGACTTTAAAAACTATTATCTACAATGGAAACTTAAAATTGAATAATTGCAAATTCATGTAAATATATATATTTACTGTATGATATTAATTACAACAAATTAGCCTAATCGTATAACAAAATGATTCTAAATAAAAATTAAATGTTATTTACCAAAAAAAACAAGGATTGTCTCTGAGATGTGGTGCAGAATTCCTCTGACTCTTATCTCCACCCAACTTATTTATTTCACCTTGTATGCTCGAAATTCATAAATCGATTGTCAGTCGTGGATATATTTTAAAACAATTGTCAAAAACTTTTGCTAGAATCTTTGCAGGTGTGCAGCTGCAAAATAAATGCGTAGAGGAGCAACTGCATTGACAGCGATAAGTCAAATAGACTTCAAATATATAGAAAGTTTACTATATACGTAAATAAAAAGGGATGTAAGCTGCGCATCGTGAGTGGCATGTGAAGCTCGCTTAAAAATTGAATTGTCATGTCAGTGGTTTCAGAGGAAACCAAGGAAAATATAGATGTATGAATGTATATAGGTTTCCATGGACGTAAGGAAATGGACAGTAAATTGTGAATGTCGTGAATGAATGAAGCGACAATGCAAACAACGAATTTTACATGCCAATGCACTTGGCAGAACATCCAACGCGAAAAACAAAACAAAACAAAAAAAAAAAACAATTACGCGTTTAATATATTTTCATTTGGCAGAGCAAAGTCGATCCGCTTTTTGCTGCTTTCGACTACTGAATTACCAAGCAGACCAACGGGCAAGGGACATAGGACAGGAGGTAGGGGAGTTGGCCAGTCGTCCTGAAGTCCTGCTCTGCCATTTTTTACTTTTAATGAAGCGCAAGAATTTCTATTGGATAATTTGTTAAGCGCAGGACAGCCAAAAGGCAAAAAGCCAAAGGAGCCTGCGAAAAAATAAAAACTTAGACAGCATCCGACGTAATGCAGCAAAGACATACACACACACACACACATACACTCACAACCATTTATTGCGCTGAAAGTTTCGCTATAATTTGGCTTCTTTTAGCCCGTAAATTTATAAAGAGGAGATGCCAAATAGAGCGCTAAAATTAGCCTGAAACACAGCAGAAAGGTGAAGTCACTAAAGGGAAGATACAGTGCAAGATAAATGGCACGCAAATGCCAAGTGGCAGATTTTCATTTTTAATTAAAAGAACGGTCAAACCGCGTCAGTTGTCAAATGCGGCCAGGGTGACCCTTCATAATACCTTGCAATAAACCATAATTAACAAGAAGCCAGCACTTACCTGTTGTAATGTTGTGCATAAAAATCTCACGCAAAAGCAGTAATTCATCTTCAGGTGCAGCGGTAATTGAACCAAATACATCATCCTCAGGCCAGACCTCCCTGTGAGATAATAAATTAATTATATGAAATGCAAGAGCATAATAAACACCAAGCTAAAATTGTGAGGATTCTACAGATTACGAAATTCTTGTAATCTAAACTGTTTTAAATCGTTTTATACATCTAAATTCATGGTGAAATACCATATAATATATTAATAATATTTTGAGCGATTCACTAGTTATTTTAAGTATTCATTTATTTAGGTTAACTGAAGACGGAATTAAAATCAAATGCAATCTTACTGAGGTAAACTTAATTAGAGTGATTGAATGGTTTCTAAAGCATTTCATATGCTCCCAATATTGAAGCAAAAGAAGTTGACTTTAAGCCATACTTTTTATTGGTACCTTCAGCACAACCGCCACGTCATGAGCGACAACAATAATAGCACATAGTATAGCAACAATAATAAGAGTCCACGTCATGCTGCAAAATCGGGACACAGCACATGCAACAAGCGAAGCTTTTAGCTTTCACAAAATGAAATTGATGCGTTTAAAATTGCGTTAAAATTTCTCGTGTTGCTCAACACAGCAAAGTCACACACACAAAGCAAACACAGCACACACACACATACAACACCACCCATTGGTAATGGGAACTTCTTGTGCCACCTCGTGTTGCATTTCTGGTTTCATTTTTGGTGCAGCACACAAATAATCCTTGCGTGCTGTTCATGTTGCAAGTAGTGTGTGTGTGTGTGCCTGTGTGTGTGTGTGTGTGTGTGTGTGATGCGTGCGCCAGTTGCAGGCTTTGCGCCATTGCCGATGCTGCTGTTAATTTAATATTTGAAAGCAGCTTAATATGCAACTCATACACAGATAGAAAAAGTGTGTCAGAGCGAGAGCGCAAAGGATAGGACATGGGAGAGAGAAAGGACAAAGAAGAGAGAGAGAGAGAGAGAGAGAGAGACAGAGAGAGACAGGCAAACTGGCAACATGCTTAGCATCGAATACTACACTTCTGGCCATATCAGTAACAACCACGCAACGAGTTGCAGATGCAGCTTTTGGCCATTTCGTTTAGTTGCCGTTGTGTTTGTGGTGCGATAGTGCAACTTATGTTTTTCGCTGTCAAGCGCCAATAAATTGACAGACATGCCACATTCTACACACACACACACACACACACCTCGTCCAGGAATATGGCCAACAGTTGGAAACAGTTTTAGATTTTTGCATGGTAAATGACTATCCTGTTGCGTTGGGGAACAAGTTATGTCATCCTGCGGACCATTGGGGACTTTCTCATTAGTCGTTACCAAGGCTAATGTCATACTCGTAATTACAGCTGCAACTGTTGCCGATGCTGGTCTGGTCTGGTCTGCAGTGTGTTTATTCAAAAGTTATTCAACATATTTTATACGCAACTCTTGCGCTTTCCCTATTTGCCAAGCGACCTCATAATGCAATTAGTGGTTTCTACACCAAAGACCGAACCAAATATTGGTTATTTTTATGCCAAACAAATTTGATATGCGCCACTGCAAAACTGAAGAAGAGGACAGTCTGCCGTTTACATTGATAATGTGCATTTTACAGCTAAATCAGGGAGTTATTACTCAATGTAACGAAACAGATGAGGTCCTCGCTTAACTAACATTCATTTATAATACCAGCGAAATCTTGATTATAACTTACTTATCCATTGGTTTGCATACTTACTGTCGAATCCCTTTAAAATCTATTGTTTTGATTTCTTCAGTTCGACAATAAGCACCCGATAAATTGGTTAAACATGATCTACAAGCCAGCTTAAAAGCTTTAAATGCAAAGTAGTCACTGTGAAAATTGCAACAGCTCTAAATAAGCACAGCGACAGAGGAAACAGACGTTAGCGAAAATAAGCTTAGTTAAGAGAAATACGTAGAGATTGTGTGGATAGGGATGGAGAGGGCGCGAGTGTGGAGCAACTGAAAGTTGCAGCTAAAATGAAGTTTGAATAAACATTTTTCGCATTTACTTCACTTAAAAGTTTTTCTAGCTGACATTTCTGGGCGCTCGGCGCAGCCATTAAGCCGCTGGCAGGAAAACAAAAACCAAAACGTTTTCAGTTTTCCCACTTCATCGCTATTTTTCTCTCTTACTCTGTATATATAAATATACATTTGGTTAATAAAATGAAAAACATAATAGTGTGACTTGGAAAGTATTTAAAAATGCTGGCCAGACCGGGAGCACATATATTCATTTGACATTGGGGGACATTGGGGATGGGGGGCCTGGAAGGCACTTACATGCCAGGCCAGACACATATGCACGGTACTATATATATTTATTTGCGAGTGCTTTGTGTAAGTATGGTATAACTTTAGTTTATTCTCAATATTTTGTTTACCCAAAAATGTGGCAACAAAAAACATACATATACTCCTACAGAATAACTCCCCAGACGTCTAGTGCAAGGCAACAGGGCATAAAAAGTTACAGACAAAAGGCAGATGAAGTGCGAGTGGGCGGTAGGCGTTGGTTGGTGGATGGAGCATTGGGTGTTGAGGGTCCTATGCATATCGCATTTTAATTTATTAGCACAAAAAGCGTCTAGACCTTTTTAAGCTGCCACTGCATCAACAGGAACAACTGCTGCTTTCTACATTTTAATGCAACAATTTTGTTTGGCAACAATTAAAATGCACATAAATTTAAATGAAGTTGCATGGTGCAAAAATTGCGTATACGCCATGTGAAGTGAACAAAACAAAAAAACGTTCCAGCTGTATGACAATCAAAGAAATCTTTAAGTATATAAAGCTTGCAAGTCTATTGTCAATGATTGTTTAAACACATCTGTGACTGTATTCACTGAGTAACAGAATTAAATTGATTTTCAGCTAGAGCCATGAGAATTGTGAATCAAGTTAAATTATCAGTCGAGGTAGAAAATTTTAATGATGTTGATAAATAAATGACTTGGAAATGTTTAAGCCACATCTCGACGGCTGCGTCTGAAACATGCGACAGCCTTTGACAGCGACAACATCTGGTTGGGGCGTCTGGCTTCTGTTTAAATGTTGACGCGCAAGAAGGTAAATTATTTTCACGCAATTTTCCAGCACAAACAATAAACATGGGGCTTTACATAATTGAGATGGCAATTGAATTGAAACGCAGACGCCTTCAACTGCGACCTGACCCAGCTAAAGCCAGTGACAGAGTTGATTGCGATTCAGAACCTGGGCACATAATGAGCAGCAGCAAGAGCAGAGGACACTGAATTCCGCGCGCTCCCATTATCTGTAGTTACCACCGTGACCGTCTGACCGGGATGCGGGCGCGCGCTGCCTTAACAATAAATAAAAACTATTTAATTTAAGGACCGCACAGTGCATCGAGCTGCGCTCCAGCCAAGGACAGTCACTGTGGCAGAAAAGCACTGAGCAAAATATGAAATATAAACAGAGAACGGTAAAACAGATGAAAAACCAAACAAAAAAAACTAAAAGGAAATGCTCAACAATGGAAAAAACTAAAGAGCCGTGTTTATCAGATACCCTGTTGCCAGCTTTAAAAACTCATAAGCAGTAACAATACTCTGAAATTGACTGATCCACTTTATGCAGTCATAAATGCCCCATTTCATACAGATTAATAGTCACAGAGTATACGGGGTACCGAAACGGACTGCATGGCCAAAGGATGCTACATCGTTTTCTGCTTTCCTTTTTACCTGCGTTAATTTATTATGCGAATTGCTTTTATAAATTTTCTCTGTTGCGCACAATGGGGAGAAGAAAGATCTGACCCGCAGCGAGCAACAGTCAATGTCAAGTTATTAAAAGAAGGTTTTTCAAAAGGATTACAGCTGCAAAATGTTGCTCAATTTTAAGTTTTCAACGGCGACAAAGTCTATGCCACAGTTGCCAGCAGTTGCACAGTAAACTTACCTGGCAGATCTTAGCAATGAAATTCCATGTTCCAATTTTCCGCAGCGCAGTAATTTATTAATGTGCATCATACAATCCTCACTGTAAGAGCAATTATGTAAAAATTAAGAATAAAATTAGAACTTGTTAATTAACTAATCGATTACTAACCGTTGATCATTGATGGACTTTTCGGAAGCTGCGTCAAACGGCAAGGGCTGTTTGTCTTCCGGTAACTGCAACTCTGTGGCTAAGAGCAAGCTTATCTCCGACGCCATTTCGGCCCACTTGCTTGATAATTCTTCCTGAAATTGGTAATAAACAGATATTAATAATAAATCTCAGTCTGTTTGTCTTTCGACATGTACAGATATTTAACATGCCGCCTTAGCAAACATGAAAATGAAAAGCACATACTAAAATAAAAGCTGACTGTTAGCGGTAAACATTATGTCGTTGACCAAAAAATTGGTAAACAATGTAAAAGTCACAAATGTAATGTTTGAAATACATTTAAATCCACACCAAATATTCAAATTGATTATATTTTTTATTTTTTTATAAGACAATATAAAACAGCAAATAATTGTACATTTACACGTTTGTTTCCAACTCCCGCAGTTTTCGTACTGGTGCACGTATGTACATAATATATATAAAAATATTTGCTTGTCCGTCGTTATCGGCCTTGTTAACAATGCATATTTTAATTGCACGTCTATCGATAGCAAGGCCATTGGCATATTTTCATGTTTAATACCACAGACAGGAAATCATTATCTACGATACCCTATGTCAAAAAGCAAGCGGGAGTCAAAATCCCCACATTTATAAATATTTATGAAATACCTACCAAACTATAAATATAGTATGTATTCTGCTTAGCATAGCTACAGTACAGAGAATATCTAAGGGTCGTTTACAGGATATCTCTCAGTTGAGCTATATCGAACAAACTATATTCACATATGTATATTTAAGCTACATATTTTAAGCTATTGTTTTTTTACTAAATTTTTTGTGCTTATATTTTAACAGCTTTTATAAAAATCCACGTAGACAAAAGCACCTTTTTCAATTGTTTTTACGATTTTTTTATGTAAATTTTGTATATTTACAATATTGTTGGTACTTTAACAACGCCAAATACTTGAATTTTCAAATGAATTGCTTAAAATTGAATTCAATATATTGATAATGGCGATTTTAAAATAAAGGGGTGAAGCTGTCAGCAATTGCAACAAAGGACGGGCGTGACAACGGCTGTGCCAATAAATCTGTCAGAAATTAGCACAATTGAAGGCTGGCAGAAAAAATGAGTACATGTTCGTCTGCACCACACGGTCCACGGACCCTGAGTTTAAAATGGCGGTCACAGAATCGCAAAACGGTGCAAATTCTGTTAAATGTGGGTGGGTTCGAGGAACAACGGGCCAAGTGTTGGCGTTTGGGCGAAAATTACGCTTGGTGGTGCATCCAACGCGTCGAAGTGTCAAAAAAAAAAAAAACGAAAGAGTTAAAATTGTCAAGAGGAACGATACGCCTCAGAGCATGAAATAAAACAAATTAAAAATTTATTTAACAAAAATTAAATTTCTTCTGACTTATGGGTATTAATATATGAACAATGAAATAATAAGTATTAATGATATATTTTGACAAGAAGTAAAATCGTAGTTATTGCTTAACGGAGTACCGAAAATATAAGATTCCCTAAAACCTATAGATCAGTACTTTTTTTAAATAAATATATCTTCGAGTGTGTTATAATAAATAGTTGAACTAAATAGAACATAAATAAATGGCGAAACGAGCAAATAAATGAAACCACCGTCCATCGACATGGCCACAGCGAACTGTATTTTATTTTTAACCATATTTTCAGTCAATTAAATTTCACGATCAAACCTATAAATCTTTTGCGCTGGCAATATAGACGACAATTGTTTTTTGACCCAACCGCTGTCGCTTTTGGCTATTTGTTTTAAATTTTATTGCCAATTTAGAGAATATTTTATGGCGCACACAGCGGGCGGCGAATGGCAAATGTCGAATGGCGGACCAGCGACCAACACCCGCAACCCAAATGATGTCATTTAATGCAGCAATTTATTTATAAGCATTAAAAATTTCAATTTCAACTTTGTTTAACTCACCTCGGTTGGCTGCGACGGCTTTGACTTGGTCGCCGGATGTTGTTTCTTGCCACCGCGCTTGCCACCGCCAGCTCGCCGTTTGTCCTGCACAACAACGGCATCCTGGCAGAATCGTTCCATCATTTTAATAAATAAATTGGCAGTTTCCACAACATCACGCAGAAAAACCCTGTTGAAGTTGGAGAGTTGGAAGGTAAGCAATTAGTCAATCAAATTCTTGCATATGCACACAATAATTAGATTCAATACTTTCTTGGTTTTTAAATTGAAGAAAAACATTGAAAAATATGACCACATATACGGAAAATTTGATTAAAAGTAAACGTGGCAAGTGCTTTTATATTTTCGACTACCTTTCTTTGGGTCCCACAACTGAAATTAATTATATTTCTCAGTTCATTAAATAACATTAAATAACAGATAACTTTCAATCATGAAATATGTAAAAGTCATTAATATACGCTTCGGAATATTTCAGGCAGAAAATACCATCACAATTATTGCCATACATATAAAATTTAAATCCTTATTGAACTTTCTTATTTACCATTTCTAATTATTAACTTCAATTCAACAATTTTTATTTTTTGTCCTTAAAATAACTGACCGAATTTGTTTAAATCAAATGGTATGCTCTTTTTATATAAAAGTTTAGTAACGGCAACGCCAAAAGGCTGATTTTAAATTTATTGAGACTCATCGAGTGCATAAGAAAAGGAAGAAAAAGCAAACCGACCAAGTTTGGTACAGAAACCGCCCCTGGTCCATGTTTTAGCCAGAGTTAAATAGCCCAACTCAATTCAAAATACGTCGTTGACTGATGATGTGGCCACTGTTTCTGCCGTTGCTCCTGATAATGTCGATGCCGGTTTCGATGACGATGACGCCTCCAATTAGCAAATTAGCCCTAAAAGGGAAAACAGCAAAAAACAACCGACAAACTGCCAAAATCAGCTGCCGCGTAGTCATAAAGATGGCGCAACTTCCGCATTGTTTTTAACCAAACCAAATCAGGAAGGCAAAAAAAAGGCGCTTATAAAAAGGCATCGTCATTGTGCACGTCAATTTGTTAAAATGATTGATTGCCGTTTGAATAATGAAAATCGCGCGCGTCATAGAAAAGGACAAAGAAAATCAGACTATTCAATAAATACGAATAAATGATAGACAACGCAATGCCCTTGGACCTTTGAAGAGAAAATCAGAGCATAGGAATTTGAGCAAATTTTAAGCTATATCTCTTTCCAAGCATGCAAATGATAAAATCAAAGTAAAACCACAAATTTAAACTACAAATAACGATAAAAACTAAGTTCAATTTCTAATTAACGTAGAAATTGATCGAGCAATTAAACAACTCAGTTCATAAAATGCTGAAATCAGCTGGGTATTAAAATTTTAAAAATGCAAACGTCAAGAAATTATCGTATAAATTGGCTGAACGGCTGAAAATTGTTGAAATTCTCACTGTACATGATTCGGCAGTATTTGCATATGTAGGTGTATGCATCTGTGTGTGAGTAAATGTGTAGTATGAATGGTAATATGAATGTGCCCAAGTGAAAAGTCCTGCAGCGGGAACTCTAATTGTCAAACCAGATCGTTGACGAACCATCTGACGAACATCAAGAAAGAAATTTTTATATATATTTAGAGCAGGCAGTGAGTCACCTTATACTTCAATATTGGTGTATTTTTTTTACACTCTGAGTGCTTTAAATAAAAAAGTCTTAAATTTGTATTCATTACTTAAACATAAATAATATAAACATAAATATTAATATATAAATATAAAACTTTAATTGCTCGTTGAGTATAGGGTATAGGGTATGAAAATCCGTTGGAAAAACTTTACGTTGTGTTGCCAATGAAAATAGGATTCCGAAAAGGTTCCCATCGAAGCGATAGGCTCCGAAATTTATGCAGATTCATTGTGAATTTAAATGGGGCACACTGTGTAGAAGCTGATGGAATATTCGACAATGCGGTCAATGTGCTGGGAAATTGTGCCAAGGGAAATGCATTTGTAATGAAAATGGTTGTCAGCATAGACACACCTCCTAAACTTCCCCAACTGCACACTTGCAAACAGTTGACCCGTGATGTTAAATACAAATGAAGTGCAAGAGATGCAGTCAAACTTCCACTAGTCTTGGTTAAAAAGATGTTTTTATACTTTATAAAAAGGCATACAAAAGAAAGAAAGAGTATCGTTAAATAGTATTAAATATTATGGGATAAGCTGCGTACTTTTTCTGATAATCCGTTTGACTCATCAAAGCTGTTCACCTGCGTGTGCTGTCTGCCTGATAATAACTCAACTGCACTGAAAGTCATTCGCAACTATTTCTGCTCTTGCCACAACACTGGCATTTCCTGTGGTCGTCGCAAATGGCAAGTGAAGCGGAAAAACAGCAACAACACAATGTACACGATTAATGTATGGGTGCACAGTGATTTCCACTTGAAATATCTATGCAATTTTTGTAATTGAAAAATGTACTTTGCAATTGCTGTCGGTTTGAAAACTACAATGAACAGCAAAATAGAATCTGTTCATTAAATGCTAATTAGTCAAGTAGTGTTATGGATACATTTTATACTGAAACAACAAACAAGTAATTCTCTCACTTTTAATGGCACCTGAATAACTGTGCCCCTAACTGTGTGTGTGTGTGTGTGTGTATGTGTATGTGTGTGAAGGGAGGGAACTTGCTGCCTCTGATGTTTACTGACCGCAACGCTAAGCAACCGCAATGTAGAATGCGGGTGCAGCACTTGGCAATGAGGGTGTTGCATGGGTGTTGCATGTATGAGCCAGGTTGGATAATGGTTGCATAACAAATTGCATGCCACAAACCATATTACAAGCGGCAGCAAAACGATGTCACCTACCTACAGTTTGCAATGCTACAAACCTAACCCCACCAATGATGCCACACGCAAAGGGCCACTCAAACTCATGTGTTGCCAAATGGGACTAAGATAAATCGTTAATAAATTATTTATAATTAATTTGTATGTGCGCGGTTTGTTGTTTGCCACTCATTGTTGCGACTGCCATTGCTACTGATGCTGCTTCTGCTGCTGCTGCTGCTGCTGCTGCTGTTGGTCATGGTTGATTTGATATTCGCGTTTACGTTGATTAAATGGACAATAGCAACAACAATGACAACAAAGTTGAACAGCATTCAGAATTAATTAGAAGACTGCGCTATGGCTGGGGGAAGATTGTGGACTGAGGCTTACTCCTGCGTTTCCAGTTTGAGCGCATGTTGAATAAATGATAAAATGTAATTGCGCTTAGTCTTGGGGCAAATGGTTAGCGAGTGATGCTCATTGCCATAAGACGTTTATAATGAAAATATTATTAATTATGACAGCAACACAGCAGCAAAAGCTACATCTACATCAACATCAACATAAAAAACAACAACAACAAGAACAATCTCAACAATCTCTGGGCCCACAATGATGAGTGATGGGCGCTGATTGCAGCCCGCACAGCCCCCCCACAAGACCCCACAGATCCCACAGATCCCACAGACCCCAGACTGCGGTCCAACCCAAGGCTCATAAATAATTCATGCGAACACCGAAAGGCTTCAAACCCTCAAGTGCTCAAATTTTGATTGCAGTTCAAAAGACAACAGCACTTGGTTACTTTATCGCTAATTGCAAAGATTAATTGAAAGCAATGTCTATGCAAGTATCGTATAATTTACCAGT
This sequence comes from Drosophila sp. st01m, assembly GCA_018901795.1. Classification (NCBI taxonomy): domain Eukaryota; kingdom Metazoa; phylum Arthropoda; class Insecta; order Diptera; family Drosophilidae; genus Drosophila; species Drosophila sp. st01m. Next base: position 5,332,549 of record JAEIFG010001494.1, on the reverse strand, counting down.
TAATATTAAATCGATCGATTTGATATTTTATTTTTTTTTTTTGCCAGCCATTGCATGCTCAAGTTGCAATATGAACGCTTAACTAGCTCGTGAATTGGGTGTACACATATTCACAAATATTTGCATACTCTATGCGCCGATTATAGAAAAGAGTGTGTTCATTTGAAGTACGTGAAGATAGTTTATATAAGCACAACATGAGATATCTTCTAGTCGGTCAACTGTAGCTGCAAGTGAAACTGCACTGGCATTTGCTCTATTGCCGCATGCTGTCAATTTCATGTTTGCGCGTTAAATTAATTTAGTCAGAGCTTTGAAAATTCCGTATGCATTCCCATCCGCCTAATGTCTGACCATATCTGTGTCCATCTCTTCATCCGATTGACTGACACGTTGATAGTTGAACCCACATCATGGCGGGGGGAGAATATTGCAAATGGATGTGTGCACAGAACGCACTGTGGGCCAATATACAAACTAACAGATACGTTGAATAACTTTAAAAGGCAACAGTGCAAGGCTCAGAAATCATCAAAGAATACCCTGCAATTAATACATATGTAGATTCAGTGATTAAGATATATTTTTGTTAATTAATATATTGAAGTATTGGAATTTGGCATTTAAATTTAGTAACTAATATTACTGATTTCCCATGGTACGCGTTCTGTTTGGCTCCGATGGCTGGCTGTGACACAAAAACACACTTTCATTTATTCAGACTCCGACATTCATTGCAGGTATGCAGAGGTAGTATCCACACCATGTTGCATCAGTTTGTTTGATAGATAAATTTGTGCATTCGTTTAGAAATATTCAAGTGAGTTTAGCTTTTCATGCCTCGCATGTGAGCTTAAAAAATTGCAATTATCTAAATGGATTTCGATCGAATGCTACGGCAAAAGTAGCAGGGGATGAGGGATGAAGGATGAAGGTGAAGGGATAGGGGACTTGAGAGAGTAACCCAAACTTTTAAATGGCAATTGAAAGTGCATGCACGTTTTGTATGAGCCCTAAGCTCCTCATCTACCTTTGACCAAAACGTTGCAGCTATATACACTATAGTTAAGCTTCAGTTGAGTTATTCTCGGGGAGCAGTGCTTAACTAACTGGGAGTAACTAACTAGGGGTAAGTGCTGTGTTGTTAATGAGTCTAAAAGCACTGCTGCATGCCAACTGTGTAAGTAGGTATGTAAATCAGTTAAAGGCCACCACAATGCCACAACCCCTTCTTGCCACCCTTGTCAGCTAACATGGCAATTAGAATGCAGGTAAGGTGCAACACCCCAAAATTGCACACGATTCTCTACACGCGCTGGCTTTCAACGGGGAACCGTCTCGTCTTGCTGTCTCTCGATCTCTTAGTCTCTCAGTCTTTTAGTTACCAAATGCTATAATTTTAATGCCGGAGCACGCGTGCCGCACATGCTTGTAAAATCAATTAAAGTTTTCGCCGACTGCTGCTTTTGCAGCTCTGCCGAATTCAAAGCGCAACTAGTTCATTTAACATTGACGCTGCACTCACACACACATCCTCCCACACACACGCAGACACTCACTAACAACACACACGCACAGACAGACAGCTGTGCAAATAACCAAACAAACAAGTCTTAAGACAAAAGCATGCCGTCAAGACAAACAATGCCTGATTGTCGATTTGGGCCAGAGGTTTTTGGCCGGTCAGGAGTTGAGAATTCAGATAGATATATATGTATATATATGTGTGTGGATATCGGGTCTTGCAGCAACTCCAATGGTAATCCTATTAAGCGATAGCCAGCGAATGTGTTTGTCTTGGTTATTTGTGGCCATCAAGAAGACTTAAGCTCTTTGCTCCCCATGCCACATAGGCTACGCAGGCCACCCAGGCGATGTGGCATGTGGCATGTGTTGCCTGGGCATGACATACCATCTAAGTTATTTCCAATATGATATGTTCTCGTTGGGGTTGGGAGATAGTTATGTGGTTAGGTGTTGGCTGGGATACTCACTTTGTGCTATGAGCCTCATTGTAGTTCATTAACAAATGCAGTATTGTCTCTCGATACTCCAGCACATAGCATACATTGTTCAATAGCATATCAAAAAGACCACGTGCGTTATCATCATCCTTCAGTTTCTGCAGTCCCAGCAAACTCTGCAGCAATTCGCGGAATGTCTTTAATTAAAAAATTCATAAGTATTAACTTTGCTCTAAACATTCTTAGCGTCGGCCAAACGAAATATGTGTATTGTGAATTGCATTTGAATTTGACTTAAAGCGATCTTAATCAAATTTGATATACAGTTAATATACGTATGTGTCAAATATTTTAATGATTTTAATTTAGGAACAAATTGACAGTAAAGGACAATAACAGCCTTTTCTTGCAGATTCAAATTAGAAATCGGTTACGATTTATCAATATTTATGCAGAATCAAATTAGAGACTTAATATTTATAAAAAATTACATTCCGCAAGGTCGGTTAATACGGATTTGAAAGAAGTCTTTCAGTTTGAAGTTTAATAAAAATTATAGATGAATGTTGATATTTCATGACAGACAGTTTAATTATTAAGGAACGTCAAAAACATAATTGAGTTAAACTAGTTGAAAATCGCTTTCGAGAAAATCGACTTGTGGATATTTCAATGTATTTCTACATCACTCATTCAAGCTTAAAAGCAAAATTTCTGATATGTTCGAAAGTAAACTAACATTAATTAAATTTTTAGCAGGGGTTAAAATAAAAACAAAACCGAATATAATACTATGCATTAAATATAAAATATAAATAAATAGTTTGAATTTTGATAAGAAGAAAGCTCTGCCACAACTTGTGAAGTTGGACTTAGCTCGGTCTTAGTTCAGGGGAAACGTTGAGCTCGAGCAAAGTGCACCCAAAAGTGCACTTACAGAGCCAAAGCAAACAACAACAAACTATAGCGCAAGCACACACAGCACACACACAACACACACACGCATAAGCTGAGCAGGTTCAGGTTTAGGTGGTCCTCAACGCATTTACTTACCAGGAGAGCTACATGAAGCCGTTTGGCCCAGAGACGCGCCTGTTTCTTGTCGCATTGAATCATGTCCATGTCATGTTGCATACGCGTCAGAACCCAGTGGAAACATTGTACGCTCAGCGACTCACTGCAAAAATAAAAGGGAAATAAAAGGATATTTCAGTAAAGCTTTAATCTGAATTACAAGCACAAGTTTCTAAGTAATTATAAAAGGGTATTCGAAAGTCGCATTATAGTTAAGTGTGGAGAGCGAAAGAACAGGTAAGCTGCTTGCTAGTTGCAAGTTGCAGGTTGCAAGTTGCTGGTTTGCAAGCTGCCTGTTGAGGCACAGTGAAAAACTCATTAACAAAATTAATTTTTAAGTAGCGCTACAAATGAGTGGCAGCCTAAGTTGCCATCACCCAGAATGGGCGTACAGTGGGCGTGGCCAGGCCACACGTTTGTTTGGTTTATGCCAAGCAGTTGTTGTTGTTGCTGCATTTTCGAGTTGGCAAAATTAGCAACGCGACGTCTGCTGCGGCGGTCATTAAAGTTTCTGCAATTGGTGCAAGGGAATCGCAAGTTTGAGGCATGCAGCGAACATTTGAAAAGGCATTAAAATCAAATTAATTACAGTTTGCGCGACAGCAGCAGCAGCAGCAGCACCAACTCAACTGAACTCAAATAAATAAATTATAAAATCAATAAAATTGTAAAAGGACAAATGCTAAATTCGTTACAGGAAACAGGTGTGCAATTAGTGCAATCTTCACATTTAGATTTAATCGTATAAAACTTTGATCTGAATAAATTACGAGAATAAACCGAGGAGACTCATTTATAAGCGGAGCTGATTAAATTCAGATAAGTACTACCAGAATTGCTATTTCAACAGGAATCCCATTAAGTTATAAATTAAACAAGTAGTTTATTTAAATTTATTATCTATAACTTTAAGTTGCTCATGGTGATTTATGGTCTTCATTGCCAATTGATTTAATAAATATTATACAACTGATATAAAGAGTGTTGCCAGTTAAGTTCATTAAGTACACGCTACAAATATTGGCTAATTAAAAAACAAGGAGGATAATAATATATTCAAACGGTCAACTAACTACACTGAACTTTTGAATATCTTACTCGATCATTTGATGGTCAATGCTTCATTTAAAGCAATAGAATGAAAAAGGCTGGCGAAATAAAACTCCAAACTTAATTTCACTTTTCTATTTTCCTTTCTTTTTTCAAGTTTGTCGGCTTTTACGGTCATACATTATTGCAATAGCATGCTTTATATAGTGCAAAATCAGTAGAAAATGGCAGACGATAAAGAAAGTTTCTAAGCAGGCGGGCAGCGGCAAATTGCATTTGCGGAAATAAACAGAAACTTTTGTACCCGGCAAGTATATATCAGCATCTATATGTATATATATACATCTATCTATATGTGGCTTGCGAGTGCGACAAAAAGACATGATAAAAGACTGTGGAAACGCTTGGCTAAAATGAAAAACAGCAGCAGAAACTTTGAATAGTGCGGGTGGTGTTTTTTTTTTCCCTCTTTTAGGTGGTAGGAAAGAAAAATGGGCTGGACTGTAGATTGGGCTATGGCTGTGAAAACTTTGCAGCAACGGAATGACAACATTTTTGCAAAGCTTCATTGTTGTCATTCAGAAACTAATTTGAAAGTAACCAAAACAATTTTAAAGAAATTTCCCACCGCACAGCAAAGCGAACAAAGACCAAGGGTAAGAGTGAACAGAAAAGAGAGTGTTGAGAGCGCGAGAGAAAGAGAGAGAGACAGAGAGAGGGAGAGAGGGAGAGCAGCCAGATGACAGCAAAATTTTATTAACAGCATACTGTATAACAATAAAATAGCCAACAACAATGAGAGGAGCAGCGAGTGACCAGCGAAATGCTTAAATTGCCGAGTTGTCAACTGGACTAGGAATATTGCACCCGATTCGTAAGTCAGAGCAATGGAAGGGCGGTGGGGATGGGGATGGGGTGGTGGTGGATCGAGAGGAGGGGCGTTATATTGGTTGGCTAACACCCACGCAATTGCAGAGTGACGTAGGTCAACGATTGGCGTCATGACTTTGATTTGTGCATGTGTTTTTGTTGCTGCCATTCACCCAAAGTTAATCCAATAAAACTGTGAACGCTGTCTTTAAAGCAGAGTTGAGCGCGTGTCACGTTCCCGGTCGTGTCACAACCTCGCACAACACATAAAGTCGCGTTCATGTTTAAGACAATATCAATTTGCTTGTATTTTTTGGCTTGTGTCTCTGTTTATCGTCGTATCGTGTTAAACACGCGTTCAGCTCTTTAGCGAGTAACCCCAACAATGATATACAATTTGTGTTGTGACCATCGTAATGTGACATGGAATCCGAAAAATGGGAATTGTGGTGAAACAAAGTTTATTTGCAAAATGCATATCGTTTGTATTCATTCCCATATCCTTTGTTAGCATGCTGATAAAGGTCATGAAACTCTGAAATAGAAACGGCAAATCAGTTCTGGCCCTATTTTCGGTTTATATTGTTCGCTTTGTGTTTTGAGGTTTCCAATTCAAGCGTCTTTGAGTCAGCAGTACAAATCAACCAAAGTTAAAAGAACCCAACTCTGGTTCGGTTAATGATTCATCTCGATTTAGATATTGGTCAAAAGTTTTCAAGTATTTTCGGTATTTGGCAACATTGCATACAAAATACTAAATTGAGTTGGCCCAAAACAAACAAAAAATTGAGCATAGTTGGCTTTATCGAAGTAAGAGGCAAATGTAGTAAAGTAATTTGATTAAAAGCCGCCCATGGGAGCTGTTTTGAAACGATTTACATATTTGCTGACGAAGTGTTGAGCTTGGATCTACTGCAAGTTGACCACAAGGTTATGAACTTTTATTAGAACATTGGGACGAAGCTGCTCGTTCATCAAAGTCAATTTGTATCAAGTTCAAATCGCCTTATCTCTTTCTGTCTTGTGTACAGTGTTTCAATCTTTGCCTTTGTCTTTGGGTTATGGACATTATTAAAACCATTGACAATTAATTTGAACACTTTAGTCAACTACAGGAACATATCTCAACTCGGGACAAATACTAGCAGGCAAGCACCACAATTGACAATAAGTGCAAGTCCCACACACAGATACACTACACTACTATAACTACACTCACCATTGATGCACACAAACACCCAGAAACACATAGCACACTGGGTGATTTAGCCGATCCACGTGCACAAATTTAACCATTTTAAGGAACGACAGCCTCTTAATACTAACTGTCTTTTACTTTTGTGGATTATCATTTTGGTAACTTTAAATTGTCAAAACCTAACCAATTTTCAATCGGAATCACATTTTGATCATGATTTTGACTCTTAATTTATTCTACATTTAAATGTGTGTGAAACTGTGTAGACAACAAATAGTTTCTTAAAAATACTTAAATATTTGATAATTAAGTTACATGTTTTCTTCCGCAATAACAGCGATATCAACCACAGTGCACAAGAGTGTAAACTCACCTGACTAGCTGCAATTGTAGACCACTCAAACGATTGAACTCCATAAAAAATTGTATGGCCCACAATAGATAGGAGTCATCGTGACTCGACGAGCCAGCGTTGCGTTCCAGCACACGCCGCACCTGCCGCACGAGCGTGTTGTAAGCGGAGCGCAGCACCTCAATGCAATATTCGCGCAGGCACAATCTGCAATGGAGACATGGATGAAAAATGGTTATACCACAATAATATTGATTGAAAGCCAGATCTGCCACACACCCACTTCCACACCCAACTTCACCCGCATCACACACACACACACACACACACATACATATCCGTGTATGTATGTGTGTGGGTGTGTGTGAGTTTATATAACAAATGCGGCCGATGCATCGGCGTTTGCCATCGTTTTATGCAATAAATTTGCCCGGGCCAATTTATTTGAGTAAAGTGCTCGAAAAGATGCATCCAGATCCATTCGTTCACTTGGTGGCAATAATCTCTGCATCTCAACCGCAGGCCAAACAAATCCATACAAATCCAACGCATCGCTGCCGACATAGATTAATTTATGCCCAAGGCAAGTAGGGAAAACAACGAGAAAAATAATGGAAAAAGAATAAAAACTGAGGCCGCTTGTCGACTTATTGCAACTTGCAATTCTCGTTGAACGCCAACAAATTGTTGTATGTCGAGGGACGACACATGACATTGATGAACTTTGGCTGCTGCTTGGAAGAGGCACGATACGTGCTCCTTGGAGTCTATGCATGTTTATCTCCTCCAACTAGTTGGCATTCTGGCCCAAATATATTGGCCATCCATTGCGGTTGCAGTTTTTCTTTGGCTGCCTATTGATAGGACTTTAGGCGGACGACTTGTCTAATCACAGTCCCGGGTTGGCGATTTATGGTTGCCAACAGATTTCGTTGGCCGTAAACCAGGCCGGGCCAAGCAAAAGTCACTGGTACTAACAAGCAAAATTGTTGGCCCACATCGCACATTGAACATCGCAAAATGTTTGCACATTTTTGCAACATCAACTGAGAGGCTTTCTCCGTTGGTGTTGCTGGTGGCGCCACCAAGATTACTCTGCCACTGCTGCAATTTTATCTTTACCCAGGACTTTATGGCTGCTGGACGAGAAATCGCTACAACAACTAACAGACAACTCTTGCAGTTCAAGTCGACGCTTAAATACTCTGACAAATGCAAAAATAACTTATGATTTTTACTACAAATCCCCCTTCAAATGCATATTATTTTTACAAATCGGTGAGTGATCAACGTACACTGCTAGAAAATACTTCGACTGTTTCTTTTTTGGTATTAAGAATCAAATTAATGACTTGGTAAATAATTCAGATGTCTATCTTTTTTCCACTTTACGCACAGTGCACATTAATTGTAATATCATTTATCTTTCTAGAAGTTTATATTTTTTTGTGTTATTTAAAGGTAGTGCATCCGTTTAAAAGAAAGAGTATTACAACAAATTGCAGCACGGCAAATGCATTTTGCGAACCCAAGCAGCTCAAGCAGCATCCTGGCAAGGATGGTGCGCGCGAATCCTTTAAGTAGTTTGTTGGTTAGCAGAAAATCATAAAATAGCTGCACCTGGTGGCCATTAGGGACAGTGGTGCGGCGACAGGAAAGACGTTGGCCAACCGGCGCCTTGGATATGGCCACGTCTTTGTTTCGTTTCTTTCACTTCTTTCGCTTCTAACGCTTCTTTCGATACTTGGCCCACTCAGCCAGAACGAGAGCAGCAGCAACACGGGCAATATCGTTTGGGAGATTCTATAAAATAGCGCAAGTAACAGTCGCAAGGGGAGGCGGATTGAGACGGGTAGAAAGGAAATGCCTTCATTTATTATTGAATATTATTTTATACGCTCGCTCGGTTCGACTGCAGCGTAAAATCGAAAATCAATGACCGGAATGTGGCCTGGCAGCCGAACCATAACAATTCCGATGCTAATGGCCACATTCATAGCCGCACAACAGACACAGAGGCCAAAGTGCAGGAAGTTGCCATAGACAAATGGACATAGTAAACTCAATCTCACTCCCAAGATATGTAGCTATATTTATGTGTCGATGCATGTACTGTAGTTTACCTGACTGTAAAGGCGCTACGTCGCGTCACCTGAGCCTCCTCCTTGATGTGACGATGGGATCGTTTCTGTGCCTGCTTTTCACGATCAAAATCAATAGCGGATACACGTTGCAGTGCCTGATGACAGATGATGTCGCGATCCGAGACTGATTTCATGTTACGTATAACATAAGTGCCGCCAAACCGCGAGTGGCGACCAGAGGGAGGACGAGCCTGACGGCGGGCATTCTCCCGACGACGTGCAGCCAGCAGCTCCTGCTGATCGCGTTGCTTTTCGCTGAGACTGCGCTGCAGTGAAGCATCCGCCAAGGACTCTGCATTCTACAGGAGATTAGAGAATTGCCAATGAGAAATGTTTTGTCTGAAGTAATTTTAAATCTATCACCTGTTCACGATACAGTAGACATATGATTTCCAGTCCGTGGAGATGAAATTGTTCCTCATCCGGCGAGGAGACAATAAAAAGCACCAGATCCAGCAAGCCCGTTTGATGAAGCGCCCAAATAACCTGATCATGCAAACTGGCATCATTGTCCGCTCGACATTCAGCCTCCGGATTGGCCGGCACTTGAAGCACATTGCGCACCAGCACCAGGATACGTTCAATCAGCAGATTCTGCTCCTCGCTGCGTATGGCAAAGGCCTGAAAAGATGGTAGGGGGATGATGTGAAGAGGCAACATTAAAAGTCAAAATAATAAAATGTCTTGCGGCAAATCCCAGTGTAAAAATCTAAGCGGCAAATCCCACGAGTCAAGTTAAAATAATCAAATGAAATTAAATTAAATTAAATTGCAAATTTATGTAGCTCGACTGTAAAACGGAAGCCCAGCGCCAAAAGGCAGCCAAGCCTGGGCCAACATACCCAGATGAGCAGCTGGCAGCTGGCAGCCAATGATTCCACCGACTCCACCACAACAAAGTCAAGATGAAATCAATTTGTGTCGGTGCGGGCAACGTAGAGTCAGAAAAGCATGAGAATGCGGAGCAGTTACTGCTGTCGGCTTACAAATAAATACAACTAATGCGGCTTTTGTGCCTACAAGCCAGCTGTGACTCTGGCTCCGGTACCTACGGTGGACATGGACACCAGATCCCATCCATCTCTTTAGTAGTAAAGCCGTTCGAGCGCCTCTTTCGAAGGCAAAGTTAATAATGACTTCCGCTTTTGGTTACCCTACGCAACAACAACGGGTCTTTCCATTCCCCAGCCAGAACCCCAAATGCTTTCACATCTTCCTCAACCAGAGCAACCCCCTCTGGCTGTCCACTTGGCTGCTCGCCGCGCATACATCAAAGCGTGTAAGTCGGAGCCACGCAAATAAGGAAGTAAAGCATAAAAAGTCAGCAAGCTACCAACAGCCAGCGGCATCAATGCTCCAAGCCTCCCACACATTCATTATCAACGACTACAACAATAACAACAACAACAACTACTAATGTAGAGTATCTATATAGAAATTCGCTAGCATTTAAGCTACAAAAAAAAGAGGGGAAAATAAAAAGCGTTAGCTAAAAAATGAAAATCTAAAGAAATCCTCTGGCGACTCTTTGCTGGCAACGCAACACCATGAAAATCCTTTGGAATTGCTCCCCGGAGTGTTATGAATGTCGATTCAATCGGCTTTAAATGAATTTATTTCGCTTTGCAAGAGAACTTCTCTGCCTGTCTATGTATACGTTTGTATATATATAAATATATATATATATATGTGTGTGTGTGTGTTTGATAAGATTTTAGTATCAACATAATTTTTTTAGTTACGACTACTAGATATTTTCCATTCAATGTTAATAATTGCTAATGAAAGTCGACCTTTTTCCTTCAATTAAATTATGATAATTACATAAAGAATAAGAGGTGATAAAGAAGAGCTTGAGGACAATATACAGTCGAATTGCATAGAATACGTTCTATATATTACAATACAAAGTTGTAATCTGTTTCCTCAAATTTTTTATGCAGTATTATAAACCAGTCAATTACAAAGTAATACAAAAACATGCGAATAGAAACCTTTTCCCATTTCCTTTTCCTTATACGTACTCCAAAGAGATTTACACATATTTCCATTCCACTCATTCTACTTAATTCCCAGCTACTAGGCTAGTGAAGGAGGACTAAATTTATTTATTTATTTTTTTTTTTTTTGAATTCATTTCTTTCAGCTACAATTTAGCAATTGAAAACATTTCATTCTCAGTCAGTCACCCACACAAAATGTTACAAATTGTACCCAAAAATCTTGGTATTTTTTTCTTTTTTTTCATATTCTGCTTTTCTTTATTTTTGGTTGTGGTTTTGCCCACGACCACCACACGGAAAACTCCCACTTGATTTTGCTATGTGACATTGGGCACGTTGACGACGGCTAGGAAAACCACAGATTGCCTTGTGGGACAAACGTGTTTGATTTTAAGGTGCCTCCTGGCACTTTTCTTTCCTTCTGCTTTCCCTTTTTTTTCGTTTTCGACTGGTGTTTATTAAATCGACTTGTTGCGGTTTTTTGTTGAGGTGAAGCTAAAAAGTTTGTAGCGTCGATTTGATTTCGTGTGATTTTTACAAAATTTAATTTTTAACATTTCGAATTTCCGACACGTTCGTCGAGCAAAAAAAAATGCAACAACATCAAAGACTTTAGATACTAAATCTTAATATTGCCTTTTGGTTGGATTCAAAGTGAAACCCTTCTAGGATTAACACAAAGATTAAGCAGAAAAAAGTAAAATCTGAAAGCTGTTCGGAAAGGATGAAAAGTAGATAGTAAATGAAGTTCAAATTAGTTATGAAGTGAACAAAATAAAAAGAGAGACGAGATAAAAAATCTAAGGAACCAAAGCGTCAGTGCCATATCTGGGATGAAACGAGAGCTTGGGTGGAGCTAGTTCTTTGGCCAAAACAAAAGTCGATGTCGAAAGTCGAAGGGAAATGAGGAAAACATTTTCACAACTTGACTGCTGGCAGCTGCACGAGAGCCATTAAAAGTTTTACGCGGCCGCTGCCACATTAATTCTTGTAAGGGCTATAAAGATTACAAAAATAGTTGTGCAAATGCCAGGCCGATAATTGCCTTGGCTTTAGTTCAGTCCGTTCATTAAATAGCCCCAATTAACAGTACAGTTGTTCAGCACAAGAGACTTAAGAATATATTTAAAACATTTTGTTGAACAAAAAACATTTAGTTAAAACGGAATATTTTGAATTTGTTACATTGTTCCGTCCATGCGCAAAGTGGCGATAAAAAGATAGAAGAGGATAATGACCATCAAGCAGCGTTGCCAAATCGGGCAATCATAATAGTATATGCGGCTAGGCGCGTTGGAATACTCGGCAAGTAACTCTGGGGCCAGTAGCCTCATGCGAGGCATCAGCTCTGGTGGACGTACCACGACTCCACCAATGAACATTGATCCCTCGGGTGGTGTGACATCATTTTGAATTATATTGAAAAAATAACGATGCTCTGCAACGGACTGACAGCTCGAATAAGCAGACGTTTTAGTAGTGTTGACAGTGATCAATGTGTTATCGCCAATGATCGACTGACAGTATGGACACTTGGCATCATTCTCCTGCGATCTCATCCACATTCGAATGCAAGGAGTACAAAACATATGACCACAGAAAGCAACCACAGGATTCTTAGCTGTATTCATGCAGACCAGGCATGTATAGAAGCTGCTCTCAGATTCTGCACTCTCCCTCTCATGTTTATCCTCATGCTCATGCTCCTGCTCACTTTCAATGTATGTGTCACTTAAATTTTCAGTTTCATTTACACTTTCATCTTGGCTACTTTCCTCGGAGTTGCTCACGCTCATTGTAAATTCTGTGCTTTGAAATTATTCAATCTATCATACTTATTAAAATAAAAAAATTTTAAATTTTCAAGTACTTACAATTTCAAGAGCCTGCTTTAGTTTTTCAAACAAAGCTGTCCAGATTTTGTCCCTGGCAAAGGCAGCTTTGTAGCCTTGTAGAATGTCGATGAGCTCGAGGAATACTTTCCGACCATGATTATCATTGGGCGGTCCGTCGCGATACAGCAACAAAGTTGGGTTTGTCAATATGACCAACAGGCGAATAAGCAAGTCGGACAGCTCTTCGTGATGCACATAATCGGGCAGCATGTAGACCAAATCAGTTTGCAACACTTTTGCACGTCCCAAGTGCCGACGATACTCATGATTGTCTAAATCACGACGCAATATCCAAATGAGATGCTGCAACACATATCAAATTCATTAAATTCACACTGAGTTGCCATCCACACCCGTCTCTACCAACACTTTACCTTCAATCCCTCAGCAGCATCGGGTTCCGCTTGGTAGCGGCTTCCATCGCTAACGCCAAGCGCAGCGCAAGTGGCATCGATATCTGCCAGCAAAACAGACATGATGCAGAATGGCCAAAGACCCTTGACAACTCACTTAAAATGAATTACACAAATGTAAATTAAAAACAAATGATTATTTCACAAGGAGAAACACACAGCACAATTGGTAAAATTCGCGCGCAAAAGTAAACTGAAAACAGATGTTCGATCAATAAGCAGCTGCTAGCGATATTCACTGTTGATGTCGATGAGTGCTCATTATTGCGTTGCGTGCGTCAAGTGGTTAGTGTCACGGCTAATTTATGTCGATAAATCAATAAGTCTATCGACAATCGAAATTTAAATAGCTTCTAAGCCAAAACATTTTAGTAAAATCATGTTTAATAGCTCTTGCTTGCCATAAGAGCTAAATGAATGCCCAAAACCCTGAATTTTAAGACACGAGTGGAGGCATTTAAATAAGCAACGGCCACAGTCTGTTCAAAGCACTTGAATTCGATTCAATTTAAAATTATTTTATTTGCTTGCATAAGTTGCATACACACAGATATATATATGTACATATGATGTATGTATATAGCTTGAGAGTCCCTCGTAGGGAACTTCAGTTGATATTGAATGTCAATTTGCAAGTTCTGCATACGAAGTACGAGATGGAATCGAGTATGTGCAAGTAGGTGCCAACAACTGGGATATTTAAATCTTTGCAGCACTTTCATTGGGTATTGAAGCATCAAATTGCTAGAACTAGTCAAGTGAGTTATGCAATGTGCAAAAAGATAGTGCAGTGCATCGCAACTAATCATAGACTTTGATTCAAAACAGAGAAAAATGCAAGATTAAAAGCAAACAGCTTTAGTGCTTCGATATTTATCTACGATATGGGCAAATACAAGTACGCTGTGCAAACTTTGGTCGCAAACCTGACCATCAGAAACAGACAAACCAATTCACAAGTTGCCGGCTTCAGTTCCATCTACTGCAGTCAAGGACCACACGTGCAACGTGGCCAACACGCCTTGCAGCATAAAGCTGACTCCATTTCTCTCTCGCTCCTGGCATTCCCTAAAGAAGTTGAATTTAATTAACTAAGTAAATGCTTAGACATGAGTCCCATTCCGCATCTCTAGCTGCTGCTGCTGCTGCTGCTGCTTATCAGCATCCCCAGCACTCTTGATGAACTCCCTGCGAGCAACAACAACAAGGACATCATCAACAACAACACTGAGCAGCTTGTACGCTTAGTGACCGAATAAGTAAGCAAAGTCCAAGTTTGATGTCTGCATCTTTGCAAAAGCGCCTTCGGCTCTCAGCTATCATCTCTCCATCTGTTCATCTGTTCATCTGTCCATCTCTACATCTATCCATTTCTCCATCAAACAAGCCACCCACCAACGCTTGCCGGCTTGTCGTCGGTCGTCCTGTGAATTGGACCCAAGATGGGCCTCCTGTCGAGCAGTTGACGCTATGCAAACCTGATTATAATGTGTCAAATCCATTATGTGCTGTCAGGATTTTAGGCACAAAAAGAGGCCAGTACTCAGGTCAATGTATTGCAGAACTTTAAGACAACTTTCGCCAAAGTCTCTGGTCAGACAAAGTTAATTATAATTTTATGTGTAAGCAAAACTACGTGCCTTTGGCTCAATTAAATCAGCCATAGTTTGTGGGATTCACGCTCAGTTAGATGACTGTTCAGTGATCTCATCCTTAAAGTTGCGCTCATTCTTTAAAAACTTGCCATTGAATACGAAATCAAATGGATATTCTGCTCGATGCTCCCAATCGTCTGGCAGTGCAGGATGATTTTGATACAACCAAAAACAGCAATAGCTTTCCGTGTTATTTCCCAGCATACTTTCATCCGGCATTTTCTTTGCACGCATCAAGGTTTGGCGAGTTCGACCCACTGTGCGTCCAGGTTGCATTGGGTATTGTCGAACCGTTGTTATTTCAATTGCATAATTAAAATCCTCAATTGACTGCTGGAAGCTTAAAATCCCTTTGGCTTTCATGAGGACTATAGCTGCAAGGAAATAATTAGCTTAAATTAATTAGAAGAGTGTATATCTGAATTTATTTTAGTTTGCTTACCTAACAGTACTGTTATCCCCTTCATTGTACTTATTATCTCTGACCGCATTGACATTTAAAACGATCATATGTATAACTAATCATATTTTCTACTTTTATTTGAATTAGTTCCGATAGTTCAGGTAAATTATATGCAAGTGATGCATTCCGATTCAAAAAAACTAATGAAATCTCTTAAAACGTATTTAGAATATTTTCCAAGACTTCAACATTTTACTGGTAATTCGCAGCTGGAAATGAAATTAATTTTAGAACGGTTTATATTTAATCAGGCCCGTTTCGGTTTTCACTTTCCTATAGCCTTTTGAAATGTTCTAATTTCATTTCGGAAAAACTTTCAAATTTATAATTTTTGTTGAGTTGGTGAATAAAAGTCCAAAAGAGCAAAAAACGTTGAAATATAAATATCATACATTTAATAGCACATTATAATTGGAATTTTGGTAAATGTGTTCAGTTTACAGAAATTGCTGGCAATGCTTTATTATTCATGTAAACAGTTAACCCCTGGGTAAAGTCTGTGCTCCCGAACCAGGGTTTAATGTTTAAATATTTATAATTTTTTTATTCTGTTAGTCTCTTAACCTGGTTAGCCGTTAACCGTTGCCCGTGAAACCGTCAAACACTTTTTAGCTGAAATGCAAAGGAAATGAAAGCATTTCACAGTTGACAGTAAACCAAACAACGAAACTGCAGGGCAAAGTGAACGCAAAGACAACATCACCTAAAAGTGTAATCCAACAAGAAGCTTCAGTCATGCAATTGCACAGCGTAGAAACGCATTTGTTGGCTTTTCAGCTTGTGGCCGCCATTTTGTCAACATGGCGGCGAGTCGCCATTGTTTGAAAAGTCTTCATCTAGCATTCTGATTGCGTGGCTTAATTGCACAGTGGTCGCGAGTCGCGAACTGTGACTAGGTGAGTCTATGGCTTAATGTTTGTGCCAGATTTTCACGGTTGCTACAGAAAAGTGAAAGCCGAGCGCACTTCTATGGCCCGCATGAAGCCGAAATAAAAGCAGTAGAAACAATCGAAAGAGAGAAATTTAAAAAAATAAAGAATGAGCCAAATGAGAAAAAGGGGCATCCCGAGGCTTGACTTTGTTGCGGGCAGGCATCAAAACAAAGGAACAAAACAATTTCAAAACAAATAAAACTCACACCTGAGACTATTCGCTTTCTATACGTTATCAAGCTTTGGGTCAACTTTGGTGGTATCGGAGCAGCTGCTCACAAAATGAATCGTTGTAAATCAATTTGTACAAATTGGTAAAACAAGAACACAACAATTACACGGTATACAGAATGAAAGAGTCGATTATACCCTACACATTGAATGTAGTTTTTTCTTATAAGAATTGAAGAGTGTGCAAAACAGAAATTTCCAATTTAACACATGTTAACATTTACTCTTTAAAGAATTATATTTCAATTTCTCGGAAAAGGTTCTGTCTACATAATTTGGTTATAGGGTATGCAACAAAGGATGAAAGTGAATTCAGACACAAGCAACAGGACAAGAAAACCATTCAAGCTTCAACCCCACACGTTGCCTTTGTGCCCCACCTTCCTTGACCCTCACCCACCGCCAACCGCCCACAGACCCCACCTTCTTTTGAAACAAATCAAAGAGAAATTGCAAACGACAAGTTAATCTTACTTCAAGCATAACCGGAAGCCATTTTATGACCCAATGGACAATGTACAGTGTACAATGTACAATGGCATCAGCCCGAGTTACATTTTCGACTTCCTGATCCAATGCCATCCACTCGGCAGCTGCTTACGCGTATTTACAATACAATACAAAAAAAAGGCGGAAACGCGGACATTGGTGCATCCGTAGTAGCCCTATTTAAAATTACAATCGCACAAAGTACGCATACAACTTAAATAAAGAAATTTATGCGCTACATTTTGACTAATGCTGTTTATGCTCTGTACTGTATTGCACTCGAACTTCTGCGGTATTGAAAGTTCAATAAAATGCCGAAACGAATACGAAATTCGTAGCGGAAACTTTCCTATATATCGACAGTTCCTTCTAGTAGCCTTTGGCCTTTGTCTTTGTTTCTTCACGATTTTTTGTATCCATTCACTCGTCGTTTGCTTTTCTTTTTTTCTTTTGATTTCTTTGTGCCTGCGTTTTTCATGATGTTTGCACATTTGCTGCTTGTTGTTATTGTTGCTGATGTTGCTGTTGCTGTTGCTGTTGCCGTGCTTGTCGACTTTGAGTTACAAAGCCAAAATCTCGGCAAGCGCGAAGGAGAGCAAGGGAAAACCGAGAAAACGGCAACGAAAACAAAAATACCTTTTGCATGCTTCATTGGCGTTGCCTTTCTGCTGAGTGAACATCAAATGGGATTTGTCGGCCAAGGGGGCCACGGCCGGACATATGTTGTTGTTGCTCTTGTTATTGTTTCGTAACAGTTCAATGGTGTGTTAAGCCCACACCCACACACACACACACACGCACACACACACATACGCACAGTTTATATGCCATCATCCAATAACATCGACCATCGGCTTAGTGTCTGAGATATGTGTGAACTTTCTGAACAGGCATTGCAGGTGTAAGAACTGCACTTATCCAAATGAAGATTGCGTTGAGATTATTGGGTGCAAAGCATTAAACATTTGACTTTTGTATAAGCTTGGGATGTACCTAAATCCTAACAATGAATCCAGCTGTAAAAATTGAAGAAATAAAGTTTTATTGAGAGGAGGAAAAACAAATTTTGAAAATCTGCGGAATTAAAATAAAGTGCGAATAATAATAAGATCACAGACTCAAAAACTAGTCACTCCGCACAATTTTAAATTGATGTACACATTCATTCAGATATAGAACATTAATACTTGGTCTCACTCTTCATGTTCATTTACATACATTCCATAAAACCGATTTCCATTTGTGCTGCAATTTCGAAGCCAGATTTCTGTTGACACTAAACAACAGATATTTGGTTTCGAAGTTTCCTATTTTCTGGTATGTCAACAATTTAATATTGTTTTGTAAATTTCATGAATTCCAAGTTCAATTATAATGTTTTTCGTAATGTTTTGAATAACTTGCTTAATTATGAGGTTAATTTGAATAGAATGGAATTCTTTACACTTCTGCTTCATAGTGGCAAATGTGTGTGCGACGGTGTGTGTGTATACATATTTACACATATCTTGTTTCTGGCACGTGTATCATTGCAGATTTGTGTGTGTTTCTTATTTGCCTGCCATTTATTTGTATCTTTTTTTGATGCTTTTTGAGCGTCTGCCTGGCGCATAACTCAAAGTGCTTGAGCATTCGATGTCGTGCAGATAATGATGCTAAAAGTGTCACCTGGCTGGGGAAATCAAGGTAAACTCGTACCTCCCACATATGCACACACAAGTGTGTATGTGTGTATGAGTCAAGCTGAAAAATAACATATCGAAAAATGATTTTCATTGAGCAGGAAGATGTGGTTGAGGGAGTGTAGAGCGAAAATAAACGTCAGCGAAATCTGTTTCAATAGCTTTGCCTGATGGGGATGCGTTTTGAGTTGGAATGGGAAGTCATAAAATCGCGAGAAAGCATCACAACATAAAGCACAACAACAGCAATACGCACAATAACAACAGCAGCAACAATAAGAACCACAAACTGAGAAATCGCTGGCGGCAGCTATATTCGTAATGATGTAAAGTATATCGTTGAGATTTAGGCGACTTGAAGACCGAAAACCGAAAACCAAAAACAGAAAACGGAAAACGGAAAACGAAACCCTCGCCAAAAGACAGGGTCTGTGCGTGTGCTGATAAAGCGTTGAAAATAAGCAGAGATGAAAAGAAGTGGAGAAAAATGAAAAGTGTTGGTTTGCGTGTGTCGTATTTGTGCACACTTCAAAGTCAAACAACAAACAAATGCATAAAATATCGCGTTCATGTGAATATCGAATTTGCGTAGGGTACTCACGCCTCTCTCACCCTTCCCCCTGCCCCCTCCTCACACAACTACATTTGCGCTCCCTCTGAGTTTCATTCAATTTACTTTAATAGCCGCGCTTAAGTTTGTCCTGGTGCACATGGCGAATGCGCAACGTTTAACTTTAGCTCATGCCTCCAGTTGAGTTGAGTTGAGCTGAGTTGAGTTGAGCTGAGTTGAGTGACTGGGCCGCCTCGACTGCCACACTTAATGGATGAAGTGTATTGATGATGTCGACGCTGTGCTTCCACTTCCCCGCCTTTGCTTTCCCTCTCAGTCCACCCAATCAGCCAACGACATCGCATCACAAATCTGAATCGTCGCATTTGAACTTCAATGACGCGCAATTTTATGCGTAAATCTTTTACATAAATTTTGCAAAACGTTTACGTCTGCACGAAAGGATTTGCCAAGGCAACGAATGAAGCTGGCAGCTTGGTAGCTTGGTTCCTTGGCTCCTTGGCTCTTTGGCTTTTAAGACAGTTTGAAGCCCCAATGAACGGCACAGTGAAGTGCGTAAAAAACGTTAATACGGGTTTTGGAATCCCCTTTTTTATGGCATTTACTGCTACAATTTAGCAAAAGTCTAAGCGCGCAAAACACACTTTCCTTTTTATGCAGATCAACGCGAATTCAATAAAAATTTTGCAATATTTTCTGAATGCATCATAAATCTGGTGCGTTTCATCATTTTGCGAGCTATAAATCAAAATCAATTCAATAACAAAAAAGTTTTCATATTTGCACATAAAATATACATTTTCTGATGACATTAATATTTCCCAATTATGTATCTTTGATATGACAATTGTTTTTATACATTTCCCATATTTCTTAATAGAATTAAAAGCACAAATTTTGTGCTGTTTATTCAGTTTTATTTTTGTCACATTTATTGAATTCTTTTATTCTGTTTGGGGACGTTAATTCTGAAAACCCATAAAGTTGTTACCCGTTTGATCTGACAGCTTTAATTTAGCCAACTCGCAAATCACATTCTCTATCTATTTTTGGTCGAGCTCAACCATTCCAATTACCATTAGATATATAAAAAAAGAAACTAAGACAAACAAAATTTATTAAGTGATAAATTTGGGACATTGCGCAAAATGTCAGGAAAGGTCAATTGAAAAGTGAAAGCTCAAGAAAAGGATGTTAAGCGCCTTTTGGCACCCAAACACACACGCACACACCGTCACACACACTCACACACATGTGCTCAATCAGCGTCCGTTGTCAGAGAAGCAAATGTCCGTCGTCATCCTTTGTCAATTCCGTCCGTCCATTTCTCCGTCTTAAACTTGGCCAACGAAAAGGGCGCACAAAACAAAAGCCGCTCAGAACAAATTACCAGAGTTGTCTTCTCTGGAACTTTGCGGCTCTTTCCTTGTTTTTCCTCGTCTTTTACTACTTTGCTTTCCAACTACTATTTGCCAATTGCACTTTTCAACTGGCCCCATTTCGTTCCGTTTTTGACCATGGCCAGTGCCAGTGACCAGAAACTGGCAACTGGCAACTGGCAACCGGCGAACAGATCCCAGGACCATCCTCCAGGCACTTTAATATAACGGTTAGTTTTCTATTCTAACGGTGGCACTCCCTTGAGTAAAATGTGTGTACAGCTGCGTACAATGAGCTAGGGTCTTGTTCTGAACATGGGACACACACACACACACACATACACACACATGCTGAGAGACTTTGTTGCAAGCAATACAGTTTTGTTGCCAACTATTTGGCCACTTAAACATTTATGTAATAGGCTTGAAATTTCCATTTGGCAACCACAGAAACTACACATTTGTGTGCGTCTATGGAATGTGGGACTAGACACTCCTACCAAGTTTCAGTTGACTCCTCCTTCAGCAGCCCAGGAAGATACTGCAACGAGCATCCCGCAACCTGCAACCTGCAACCTGCAACTTGCACGCATTAAATATTTAAATCGGTTACCGTTTCCGTGTCCAACCGCAATGATTCTTGAGCAGCTTAGTTCTGGACTCATGTTGGCCATTAATATTTGCCTTTAAAGATGGCTAGACCTGAAGTATGAATACCCTTTTTAAGTATGTAAGATAAGTCTTGATTTATGAATGCACTTCAATATTTGAATTAATGGAAAGATCTATAAGGTTATTATTATGGAAAGTAGCAGCAATGCAAAAATAAAGTCCAGACAGATGGCTGACTTGAAATAAAGAATATATATGACTCGTGAAGAGGATCTTTAAGATAAAACCCATTCTATCTGTCGAATTTTATCTTATCAAAAGTGTGGAACATATCAAATAACCCTTAGCAAGTGTATATTAAAGCAAAACTCTATCCTTGCACATCGTTTTCATATCTAGTCTAAGTTGATCGTATTTAATTTAAGTAGCATACTTTTTGGGGCAACTGTGTGGATGATGAGGGTAGGTAGGGGCAGCTGTGGCAGCTATTTGGAATGCGTCGTCCGTTCCCGTTTCAAGTTGTTAGGCAAACAGATGGCACGTTGAATTCTAGCACGAATTTTAAATTAAAATCATTTGCACTTGCACTTGGAGCTGCGTTTAAGCCAAAATTGGGTTTTGCATTTCAGAAACGTTCTCGAATATTCCTTCGAATTGGCGCAACTTTCATTATTAAAGTGCATTTCGGTTTCATCTGCTGTCCGGCGAAACCAAAAGGCCAAAAAGCCACAGAGGAGCAATGGAGCAATGGAAAAGTCGAGCAGTTGTTAAGCTCGAACAGCAGCAACTCCCACGTCTGTTATACAATTTTTTCCATTTTTTTGGCTGTTACATTTTGTTCATTTATAATATGACTCCCTTTGCCTTTGGCTAGCCTTGGAGTCAAGTTGAGTCGAGTGGAGTCGAGTCGAGTCGAGTCTGCGTGGCAGTCTGAAAGTTGTGGTTTGGTTGCACTTAAATTATTGCATTAAGGAAAAGTCCTTGAGCAGTGGCAACAGGAGCAGCAGCAGCAGCAACTGCAACAGCAACACATGCACAAAGCCATGTTTTAGGGGCATCGCAATTAAATAATTTGCGGTCTGTGTGCAGTCAAGGCGTAAAACTTTTCGAATGCTTCGACAAATACAAGTAAGTTAGCCATGAGTCAAACTAAGGCACAAAATGCAGCTGCAAGTGTTGCTGCTGTCGTAACAATGCTCTGCCTTTGTTTGCGGTAATTGAAAAAGGACAATTAGCCCGGCCCAAAGAGGTCACCCCGTTTACCAGCAGATAGCATATCTCTAAAAAGCCTACTTGGTCAGCACACAAATGGCAGGCAATAAATCAATGACACTCACACACAGACACGAAAAGAACACGGACATAAACATGGACATATACAAGAGCATGGACACTGGCCAAATGCGTAAACTGTTTGTTTTGTAGTTGACCAAAATGCCGGTCAAAAACAAACAAAATTAATGAAAGTGAGCTGCGTAAATTGTGCATTTTATTACAATTTTAGCATTTCAAAGCGCATTTCAGAACAGTTAATTTAATCAATATTTACTTAACACCTAAACATTTTTAATATGGCTTTCATTTTAGTTCATATTCTCACAGCACTAGTGTTGTCAACTTTTTAAAGGACACAATTGATATTTTGATATATATTGAAATTGCAATGCAAAAATGTTAACGTTTAATTTTGAATCACTGGTTACAGCATTGCCAACACAATGCTGTAAAGCGCCATCTGTGTGTCACCTGCATAATCTTGCCGTACTGCTGAAAAAAGTACCCTCTTTCAAAACCACACGAGTTGGCAGTCCAATAAAGTTCTGCGAGGAGAGCTTTTTAACGTGAAAATAATATTCAAATTTAAAGTTGACAAAGTAACTCAATTTCAATATGCATCTTTATTTAAGATTTGTATAAGAGTAAAACTATAATATTAAGTTTATTGTTCACCCACATAATAATTTGTTTATTCAAATTAGAAAAATTTACGATTACAATTAATTTTACATGTACAATTATTTACGTGACTTATGAAGATCATCATCATATCAGATATCTATGTAAATGGAGAACGGACCCTGCCTTATATACAAACTATCGCATATTTACATACAATATTAACATCTTCCACTTATTTATAAATAATCGATGTTAATATGCGATTATTATGAACGAGCCTATACATACATATACAGTAAGTGAAGTAATTATTTTGATAGAAATATAAGTTCACATATTAGATTAAAATTTTAAGAAATAAGTTGAAATGAATTTCATTATATTTGTTAGGTTGTATTAGAAACCAGAAAAATATAAATTGAATAAAGAAAAATACTTAAATTTGCGAAATTTAATATGTGAATTTTTAATTTTGTCAATACAATTACTTTCATACATGTATGATATATGCAACAGTGTACATCTAGTGTTTAGAACTAAAAATTTAATATATATATATTGTATTTGCATTTGTATATCTTTTGTATTTGTAGTTTTGCATTTGTTAACAATGATTATTTTGCAATTTTTAAACGAGCGCCATAGAATAGCGCAAGAAATAATTATGTAGAGTACTCGTAATAATATAAGATAATAATAAATAGGTGTGCAGTTGAGTTTTGCAGAAAAATTGAGTCCGTGGCTCAGCCACATATTACAAATTGAGAAAATGACAGAGAAACTGACAAAACTGAGAAGCTGACGAATTGAGAAACTCAGTGAGATGCACATTCGATAATAGATCAATAACATTGCAACAAGTATTCTTCGTTTTAGAAACAACAGCAACAGCAGCAGCAACATCAACAGCACAAAGCGTAGACCGATCGATACTCTGCTAATGCACAAAATCGTTGGGTATATAATGCTGCGGCTCCACAATGACACTTGTATAATGAGGCGTCGCTGCCACTGCAACGGCAGCTGCATTCACGCTCTTAAAGCTCTCTGCAAAGTCGCTTACAATGCGTTGTGGCTGCTGTTGCTGCTGTTGTTGCTGTTGCGGGTGCATGACATATTGCTGCTGTTGTTGATATTGTTGTTGCTGCTGCTGCTGTTGTGTTTGCAGTCGATGAGGTTGATGTGGCTGCAGATGCTGATGATCCATCAAATGTTGCTGCTGCTGATGTTGGTGTTGGTGCTGATGTTGCTGCTGCTGCTGCTGCTGCGGAACTGTTGTCCGAAAAGTAGCTCAGCTCAAAGTTATGACTCAGATCGCTGTAGGTGGTTTGGGAGGGTGATGTGCCATTCACAATGGATGCATTGCCCGTGGACAGCTGACGATCGCTCTCCGAGCTGCTCGAGCAGCTGTTGGAGTTGGCCGAGAACGGACGTATCATAGACGTGGCCACATCCACGGTGGCATCATAGTCATAATAGTAGTGATTGTTGTTGTTATAGTAAAGCGTGCCCGTCGTTGTGTCCGGATACTGCATTTCCGTTGAGTAGACACCTGAGGATGAGGCCGATGCACTGGAGCCACCGCCCGCGCTGGAAGCTGTGCCACCGCCCACACTGCTGCTCGAACTGACCACCAGATCGTTGAGCGGCGGATAGAGCTGCGTATAACTGAGGCTATCGTGGTCCATGGTGCCAGCCTGCTGTTGATGCAGCTGCTGTGTATGCTGATGATGCCACACAACCGAGTTGCTGTTGTTATTGTTGTTGTTGTTGCTCGGCACCGGCACTGGCGTTACTGCATTAGGCGGCTGCGGCTGCACGGACAACGGCAGCTCTGGCTCAAAGTAGGGATCCAACTTGGGACTGACACTTAACGCTGGCGTGCTGGACGCCGGCAATTGCTGCTGTTGTTGCTGCTGTTGTTGCTGCTGCTGCTGCTGCTGTTGCTGCTGTGGCGGCACGCATGTGGCACTGATGGTAATTGCCGCCGCTGCAGAGGCAGAGGCCGCGGCTGCTGCCACCGCTGCAGCCTGAGCAGCCGGTGAGATGGGCTCTCGTTTGACCACGCCCGTTTGTATCTCATTCAGGACCAAGTCTTTGACCTCTCGTTCGCTGAGCACGTAGTTGACGCTCACGATGAAGACCTCGCGGGAGGAGCGCGAATTGTGCACCAGCGTGGCATAGGATTGCACCCAGACCCAGCCGCCGCCTTTGGTCAGGAAGCGATAATATTTGGTGGTAACTTGTCCTTTGTACAGCACTGCAGAGTGAAAGAAAAGAGAGACAGAGAGAGAGAGTTAGTAGAGCTTAACGCACGACGCTTTGGTGTTATTGTTTTCTTACGGATTTGATGGGAACAGCGCATGGCCATGATGTCCGCAGCATGGATGTACTGATAAAGCGTCTTCTCGATAAGGTCCTGTGGCTCGTAGCCGGTTAGCTGCGATACGCTGAAAGCAAATAAACAATAACAATAAGCACAACTTGAGGTTATGTAAACAACTGAGACAGTTCTTTATTTTTTACTACACCCTCATTTTCTAACGAAATATACGACATTTTAGAGCACTCTTTCTTGAGAAGTTACAAAACTTCTCAACCATTAAAAATATTACTTTTTTATGTGTTAATATAAGCCTGAAATACTTAAAATGTTCAAAATGTCAAGTATTCAAATTTTAAATTTCTTTTCTAAATTCCTTAGCAGTCTATTCGAAAGTCTGGTAAAATTGTTATTTGTGATCAGCAGAAAATATCTGTAGAAAATGTACAAGGGTATCGAATTTTCGGTGTGCCAAAGATAGTTTTAATTTTCCTGTTTTCCTTGTTATTTATTTAAAAAAACGAGAGGACAGTGGTGTTGCTGTTATGTTTTGTCCGTTTACTTTTGTCAACTTCAATTAAATTATGCAGCAAAAACAACAACACCTAGAAAGACTACACACTGCAAAAGGGCTGTTTCCCACTTTGGGGTTGCTCAACACCACATCGGACATCACATTAGGGAGGAAAAGGGACAGAGCGCTGTATTCGCGCCATGGCAACATCATGAGGGTAATTGAGTGACAATAATGTCAGACAAAGTGGTCTGGTTGGGGGAAGCGGGTAGTACAAGCTGGTACGGCATATAGTCAAGGCACTTAAGGACCAACATCATCCTGCTGCCCGCCCCTTTTTTGGAGCCGCAAACACAAAGCAAAATCAAGCTCAAGAGGGAAATGATTTGTTTTCCTTTCTGTCATAGAGCCCCTCGATTTCGTCCTCGTTCTTGTGTCGCATAGACTTCTTTTTGTTATATTTTTTTTATTATCTTTTGGGGGATGTTACTGATTTTTTTCTTCATTTTTTGTATGGTTTTGGAATAGGTTTTTTTGCCCGTTTAAATATTTGCCTAGTATTTGCTTTTGCTGGCAAGAAACTGAGCCTTTTTTAACAGACTTTTTTCTCAACTGCGTTAATATTTTTAAAAATGTAGACAAATGGGGACTGCTCAATTTTTAGAGAAAGAATTTTTCTATTTAATTTCAATTTTTTAAAATGGGTCTTTCAATGATTTTTAAAGAGTTTCAATTGTCAATAATATCTGAATAAAATATATAGAGATCTTAGCTTACCGTGCATCAAAGAAGATCAACTTCATATCGAGCTTGGCACGAAACATGAACATATTTTGATGCAGTTTGATTTCTGTGATGGCAGATGAAGGCAGCGAGTGACCGACGGCAACCAGGCCGAGATTCTGTATAAGACTGCCCTGGCCATCTCCACAGTCCGGATAAATGCGCGCTTTCAAATAACCGGAACAGTGTATCACCTGTGAAATGGCAACGAGTTAGTCATTATCGAAATGAATAAGCTTACTAACTTGAGCTTACCTTGAAGCCAGAGGTTGTTAGGCCCGCATTGCGTTTGGCCAAAACACATTTCATGCGCAGGAAGAAGGTCTTCTCAATTTCGATGGTATGCGAGCCACGATCGTGGCCATATGCCGCCGGATGTTGCACGCCATTTGGGCTGCCAATGGGCGTGTGCGTCTGGGCGAGCTGTTGAGAGATAAAATAGGAGTGAGAATAATTCGAGGGATAATTTAGAGAGAAATTATTTAGATGACAAAGTCATCTACTTACAGGATGCTGATGCATATGCGGGTGCAGTGACAAAATGGCATTCATTTCATCCTGATCATAGCTGTGTATATACTCGAATATGGAGTTGCCCGTCAGCTCGACCTGTGCATAAAGAGAAGAGCAACACATTAATGCCCGGTCTGCTTTCTACTTCAAAGTGCCAATTAGTGAGCGAAAGCTGAATGCAAATTTGTTGGTCCTTGCGCCATTTGACGCCAACACTGGCGCTCCTTGACTTGCAAATGCAAGTGGTCCAGGCACAGAAAGGGCATCCAGCACTGCGTAGCGGCAATTCACAATTTATGCGCATAATAAATCAACTCACCTGACTGAGGCCCAGGTGCACCGAGGCGGTCTCTGAGATGTACATGATTTTGCCATCCGGCGCCACGACAAAGATGAAGCCGTCCAATGTCTGCAATAAATGCGAACCCAACTCTTTGATGGTTGCGCCACGCTGCATGGCCGGCGAAGAGCCCCAAGCTTCACCCAATCCTATAAAAGTTAATTGTAAAAATATTGATAATTATTAAAGAAATATAGAAACTATTTCTTAGAAACTACAGTAACTACAGTATTTTCCCTAATTTGGCGGCAACTTTCCCATGGCCCACAAGTCATGCAACGTGCAACCAGCTGGCTGTCAACTAAGCAAAGCAATGCACAATACCCAGTGGCAGGTCGACACACGCCCCAGACGCCCACCCACTTGCCCAGTGCTGACGTCTAAATATTATTCCCAATTAAAGTCATCAGCGCCGTTGGTGGCCCAACCATGAAGAATCCTCGAATCCTCACGCTCAGCCCAAGCGATATTCATTGCATTCTCATGTACTTGCCCCATGTTGCACGCAAACTTCCTAGCCCGTTGTTTGTTGCCTATTATTAAAATAATTATTTCAATAAAGCCAGCAAAAGAAAAGCACAAAACGCTTCGCACAATGGAAAAAACACAACACAACAGAGGACAACAACCACAGTTGAAGCCCATGCGCCACTCCCCCTCCGCTGTTGCTGTTGTGCAACCCTCGTTGTCAGCATAAAATCTCAGAGTCTCACACTCACACATACACACACACAGAGCGAGTGTAGTGCCACCCACAGCCACCCACTGACAACCCACTTCCAGTCGAGCCTCTCTTCCGTCTCGTCTCGTGTCGTCTCGTATCGTCTCGTCTAGTCTCGTATCGTCTCGGCCCTCTCGCTGCTTTTTGAGTGAAACAACAGGCCGCCATTGTGTTTTCCTGAATGCCCCCGAACCATACGTTTCTCGCTCTTCTCCCCAAAGAGCCCGTTTCCCCTCTGGACTGGACTGGTTGTTTATTGTCTGCCCTGTTGTTGAGTGGTTTTTCCTTTAGCATATGCTTTAAGCAAACATCGACGTTTAAACTTGAAAATTTGTCGTGTTGTGTTTATGCTAGAAAATCGCAAAACTCGTCGCACGACACTCGCATGAAATAACAAAGGCGCACGGCAGTATCCTGCTGAGTTCTGCGCGGATATGTGCCACATAATGAGCGTGTCGGCCGCGTGCCAGTCAAAGATTCCACATCATTTGACAGTGCCGCACGTAATTCACACGCCAGATGAAAAGCCAACGTCAAAAGCGAACGACAAATTGAGCGGCATTTAATTCAACTAATTGGCATTACATGGCCAAAGAAACTTACAAAAGGAACAAGAACACACCAAGAATTATATTGAAATTAAAGACATTGTGCTTTGCCTTTTACTATTGATCAACAAAAATAAATAAGCAAGCATCCCAATATCAAATCCCAATGTCTCTCTTTTATCACGCTAAAGAAAGTCTTAAGATTTAAACAGCTTGTAAATATATTTTAACATGAATCTATTAGGAAATGTATCGCAGATTCTTTTCTCAACGTATGAATCCTCCATCTAAAAATATTTTCAATTGTAATCTAGAAATCACTAACAACATTTTATAAAAAACTTATTTGCCCTATTGGATCTTTCGTTTTCCTCAGTGTATTGTCTAAGAGTTGCGACTTACCATCGGGAAAGACTTGGCGCATTTTCAAATAGGATGTGGTCAATCGTATGACGGATGCCTTGTCCAGCTGTGACGTAATCGCCGCTGGTAATGGCAATAATTTGGCCAATTCACAGAATTCGGTATTTTCCTTTTCACGACGCGTGCGTGCAGCATTTTTGCTTTTCTCCTTCATGGCACAGGTTTTAGCTATATCTGCAATATGGACACAAATCAAAGAGTATTTCAATTAGTATAAAATGCGGTAGATGAGTCTTTCTGGTTCACAGACCGTGTAATCTGCTCTCATAACAATCCTTGCGCACTTTACGTTGATTTGTCATTTTGACTAAATAAATTCCCAACAATCTTTTAAACAAAAATAATAAAAAATAAACCACACTATTGCAACTAGATGCTGCACTTGCTCATGTCCTGACGATCACCTGTCTGCAACTGAGCACACATCGTCCGATGCAGATACTTTTAACAGATTTTTCGGCAGATCTACCTGGGCTGACTGCAACTGCAACTGCAACTGTAGACTGCCATTGGCCAGCATAGACTTCCGAGACAACTACCTGAGTCTGAGCACAGACCAATTGACTTTTTGCAATGTTACTAATTTGCCCTGATCCTCAATGGCAACCGGAAACTGCAGGTCATTGTTTGTGTGTGAGTATTCAACAGGTTGACAAAAATGACCGCAGGAGGTTTGACTTTTGTACATAATATACAACACCTCTATGCCAATCCCAAGCATACATACAAGGATTATACAGACATATATGTATATATATTAAGGTTACGGTCAGGGCCAGATATAGACAGAGCTCAAAGCGAATTTCCCGTCTACCCATTGATAAAATAGTTCGGAACGTGATTTTGGCGCAGTTTGCTAAAATTCATGGCATGACTCCTGCTGATTTTTGGCCAACTCCAGGGAAATGCCTGGCGAGCACAACATACTTGTAGATACAAATGGTATGCATCGAAATACTTTCGTTGGCTATTTAGAATTCGCACGTAATTACAAGTTTATTGACATAGGTCACGTAGGTTGTAAGTTGCAAGAAGGTGCGGCATGATTAGACAGTCTATCGCTGACTAGACATGAATGGAGTATACTCACTTACGATTACTAGTCGGACACATGATAAACAACATCAATTTATGGCAAAATAAATCTATATCATGGTAAAAGTATCTGAAAGTATCTTTAATGGCTTTGGCAAATGGCAGACCAAAAATGGGACATTTGTCAAAAGTCAGCTGGTCAAATTGGAGTAGAGGCAGGACGGGATGAGGACAGGAACGGGGACAAACTTGCAGTCATCCGCCACGCCATGCCACGCACACGAGGTACAACTACAGGAGCAACAGATTTGCTAAATGATCATAATCCTAAAGAGCATCCGCCGCTAATCCGCAACTCAAATGTGACAACATGCGCGTCTGAAGTGCCGCCGAGGTCGTTCATATCCGGAGGTATTGTTGTTGCATTTATTACAGTTCTTGTTGCTGTAACTGAGCGGAACTCTTGTGCGGGGTATTCATATTTGACCGCGGTTTTTACGCCGTCAAACCGGCGTCCCTCGAAGGGAAAGCCAATCTGAAAATCTATTGTATCGTGGAAAGCAGCAAGCTAATGATAGTTTATGATACTGTAAGTGGGTCAAAATGGCACAGGATATGCTGAATCCATATACAAACATAAATTTGAATCACATAATTTTCGGAATGAATACAAACGGAAATAAGACAAATTCCCATAAGACATAAAATTAGAAGACAACAAAAAGAGCAAGTCAGACTATTAAAAATGTACAATAACATGAATACTTATTAATTTATACTAGAATACGAAAAGAAGACTACTTGAATACTCTGCATAAAATGGAGAGTTTAATAATCAAACTAATTTAAGAAAACATAATATGCATTTAAAGATTTGTAAATAATTTAATTATTTTTCTGGTAACACTTTAAAAAGGTAAAAGTTTAAAGGAGATTGAAGCTCTATGATTATCTTTTGAAAGTCTTGTACATATGTACAATAAAATAAATAATTATTAATTTATACCAGAATACGAAAAAAGAATACCTGAATACTCTGCATAAAATGGAGAGTTTAATGATCAAACTAATTTAAAAAATATAATATGCATTTAAAGATTTGTAAATAATTATATTATTTTTATGTTAACATTTTAAAAATATAGAATTTTAAAGGAGATTGAAGCTTTATGATTATCTTTTGGCAGTCTTCTAGAAAAGAGCATTTATATATGAAGATATACCGAGACCCGCTTATCGCTTTATAGTCTTAATCTTGACCTTAATCTTGTTAAAGGCAAACAGCAAAAGCAAAACAAACAGAAAACTTTAAGAATATAGCTGGGAAATATTCACAATGAACTTGAATTATAAATTCTGGAAATTGGAGAGAACAGGAAAGAGAGTGTTAAGATAGATTGTTAGAAAGAGAGACACATAGGGGAAACGCAATGGTTATTATTATTGTCAGCTTTGCGTAGGTGTTGCCCAAAGTTACAGGTAAAGATTTGAAAACATGTTCACATGATTCCCACGCTGCAAAAAAACAACATGAGGAAGAAGAAACAGTGAGAGCCATAAAGCAATTAACAGCACATTGGACTCTC
The DNA here is from genome assembly GCA_018901795.1 of Drosophila sp. st01m. Taxonomy (NCBI): domain Eukaryota; kingdom Metazoa; phylum Arthropoda; class Insecta; order Diptera; family Drosophilidae; genus Drosophila; species Drosophila sp. st01m. The sequence continues at coordinate 5,300,887 of JAEIFG010001494.1, read as the reverse complement.
GTTTCGCCTCCGCTGGGCGGCTGCTGCTGCTGCTAATGTGGGTGTTGCGGCTACGCGCTGCATGCGGCGACAGTGGCGGCGACGGCGACGGCGACCGCGCGCTTCCTAGTTGACAGGTAAGTCCTGGACAGCAGAATATGCTAAAACTGGACACGCCGGCCAGTTGAGTAGTTCTCACGCTAGCGTCTAGCGGGATTTTCCACTGGACCAATTGATAACCAAGCGGGAAAACACCGAGCAGCGAGCACATGTGAAGGGCGAGGAATTTTGCTAGCAGTTAAGTGTGAGAAATAAACGGAACTCAGGTATATCTGGACAAATTCCCACACATATAGCCAACAGCGCTAGTAGGTCCTGTTCCTGTTTCTGTCCTGTTCCGTGCGCTATCAGGTGACAGACGGCAATGGAAATTCAACATACGTTTTAAATGTGCGTAGCATATGACAATGCCATAACGATTACGATAAGACATATCCAGTCTGTGCTCATACTGTTCGTCTTGTTTGCTCCTGTCAAATTCAACCTCCTCCTCATCGTCATCGTCATCCTCATGCTTATCCTTCTCCAATCCCTACCCCACCACCACAGCCACCACAGCAACTGTTCGCGCACTCTTTTTGTGTTTTTCCAACGCACATGAAGTTTTATCTTGAAACAACAGCCAACGTTGATGGGCAACCCCCGCGAACCGGGGGCGCAAATTTTAATGCTCAGGCCGCGCTTAATTTTCGGATTATAACCCGTAAAGTAAACAGGCAACGCAATGTCCTTAGCAATCCTGCAGCAGTCGGCAACAAACAACAACAACTGACGACTGCACATTAACCCAATTTCAATATGCTTTTTGATTTGTTTGCGCGCCACTTTAACATTATCAAACAACGGTTTTTGCCAGCTGAGGGGGAGGAGCGAGAGGCGTGGCGTGGCGTGTCGTGGCGTTGCGTTGCCATGTGGGGCGTTTTTGGGCGGTTGGGCCATTTAATTGCCAGCAATAACAAGTAACGTTGGCCATAACAATCACAATCACAATCTCAACAACAACAACAACTGGAATCAGGCATTTTCATTTGCTTTAAGTTGGCCAAAATCCCAAATGCAAATCCGCTAATTGCGTCGAGTTTCTATTGGAGTTTCGGGTTACGGCACTTTTGGTTGCTTTTTCAATCGCTACAATTATCCCCACAGTGCGCCAAGAACTGCGCATTGATTAGCATAATTAGCATATATATATGTATATGGTATATAGTATATACACATTTAAGGGGATTGGTTTTACTTGACAGTCTTTTGGGTTGGGCTTAGATAAAACTCAAAGATCATAAATATAAATTAGCTTTTGCCAAACATTGAGATCAAATATTAAAAAAATGTAAATGTAAAAATGTAAAATGTCCAATGAAAGTATTTAATTATAATAAAAACAACGTTTTCATTCATTTCCTATTATTATAACAAATTAAATAAATAAACTCTCAATTTGAATATTATTTTAGCATTAAAATTCTACAATCAATGCACTAAACATAACTATCTTTTATTATTGTTGGTCAACAGAAATGGCTTAATGCCTGTGTGTTCTGATCAAATGGCTAACCGAAACAGCATAAATACCTTAAATATAAACACAACAAACATCATGTTGCACCATATACGATAAGTATGTATGTAAATAGATATATAAATTGTCAAACTGGTAGTTAAACTAAAATCATTCGGTATGAAATATGTTTCAAGCCCAATGCAAACAGAGAACAAATCAAAGTGTCGATATGATGTGAAAATAAACAATGCAAAAAGCTAGACCAGAGGCGAATAATAATCGTAATGATAATCGGGCAACATCATAATCGTTATGTTCATTACAATATTTTTGAAAATAATTATGCATGTATTTTATTTGTGTTTGCTAAACAAATATGAAGCGCTCAAATACACAAAGCGCGCTGAGGCGTTCAAAATGCGAAAGTAAACTTTCAAATGAAATAAAAAAACAACAACAAGAACAACAGCAACAGCAACAGCATTATATGTACATACAATAACAATGGCAATGGCAATGGGCAACAACAAATACGGCAGCAGCGAAATGTGTACCACCGAGCAGCAGTGGCAACAGCAGCCAGCTATAAATACGGAAAATCTCGAAAATATCACGTAAAATCGATCAACAATACAAACTTGCAACCAAATGGACCCCATAGACCAGAGCCAGTCCCAGTCCCAGTACCACTGCCAGTCCATTGCCAGTTCCAACCGTCCAGGCAAATCAAACAAGTCAAACAGCAACAACAACGGGCGATGACGACCAAGGGTCAAATCGATAACCATAATTTTATAGCATTGGCCTATGCACACAGGCTGCTGTATTGACCACCCCTCCTCCCCCCTCACCCTTTTCACTCTCTCTCTCCCCTTTCGCTCTCTCTATCACTTATGCTTTTTTCTTGTAGTAGGGTATTGAATGTCTCCTTGCCGAGTGCATAGTGCGTAAGTAAGTACATATGTCCGACCTCACCTACGCGTAAATACCCAAACACCTCCATTATCACTTACAACTCGGTGCACACAATGATGCCAGCATTTTGTTGCCTTATTGTTATTGTTGTTATTGTTGTTGCTGCTGCTGCTGTTGCCAGTACGTGATGTTCCCTATAAATTTGAATTTGATTTGGAATTTGAATTTGCTCTAAAACGGCAGCAACAGCAACAGAAACAACAATAGACAATCGTACACGCACATAACATACGTGTATTGTACTGGTATGACTGACTACCGCGCTGATGGCGGACACTGGACAAATACGAGTGGAAACAGGTAAAGATAAATACGAGCAGACAACAGACAGCGAACCGACAACATCAAATGTAAACATGCCATATATTGAAAGGTTAATATCGTCAGAAGCTTCCCAGTTAAGATTTATAGTTTAACTAGACAAGATCCTTAACTTGCAGCTGCTGCGAGGTCCAGAAATGTCCTTTTATTGTTAAAATGATCTTTACTAGACTTATTCATCACTATAATTATACAAAATAAAACTTTAAAGTTTATACTATATCTGAATGGAATTCAGACTTAACCAGACTAATTTTAATTTAAGTTATCTTTGGGGGATTATTTAATATATTATTTAATTTTAAACAAAATTGAATTCTCTGATATCTGAAATATTTTCTAGCATTAAAAATATTAATATAAACATTTCTTATTAATTAAACACAAATTTAAGTTTGATCTCAAATGACTTTAAAATACCTAGATTTATTGCGTTTTATATTCTGTGATATTGGCAACTGCAACAGCAGTCGCATCGGTAAGTGTGCAACAAAAAGGCTTGGTAAAAACAACAAAAACAACAACAACAACAGTCAGAACTGCAACAGCAAGTACAATAGCAACTCGAACTCAGTCGTAGAATGAAACAAAAATATGGTTGAAAAAAATCAATACAAAGTCACGTTTTAGAGAAAATCACGTTTCATTAGATACCTACACCATATACTTACTGCATTCTTATATACCCTACACATGCCCTCACAATGTATATACACATATACAGTCGCACAACTGGATATAGTACTTAAATTCCATTATTGCTACAATTTAATTTTATGTAAGCGAAAACTATTTTTAAAATAAAAAGCCGTCATGAAATCGTTTTAGAAAGCTCTTAAACTCGAAAAACCGCCATTTTATGTCTCGATATCGTTACTTTGTATATATACAGTTACATATATATGTATATATATAGTCGGCCGCTTACCTTCAAATTTACGACAATTTTTATTTTATTATCAATTCTAACATGTTCTTGGGCGGAGCTCTAAAAATAGACGACACCGCGTTGCGGTGTTACATTCTTAGGGGTTTTAAGGGGATGTTTGTAGCTCCCCATTCGTAAGCCCCTCTAAATGCATGTCAATTTGTTGGATTTTCAAAATGGTGTTGACAACTTCAGAGGCTGTGGTCTTAAATAGCAGATTAAAATCAATTTCCATGGGGTTGCGTAGACTAGTGAATATCATTAAAATAAATACTATCTGATTGATGGATACTTGTATGTGAAGTTTATATCTACAGTTTAAAATAATTTTATTAACTAATTGCATTAATAATTATTAAAAAAAAACGATGGTACATAAAAAATGAAGAAATTGAGAAATATGGATGTGTACGAGATTGTATAGATTTAAACCTTCATTTCTTATAAGTTTTAAAATAAGATTGTAAAGTTCATTTTAAATGCGGATGGTAAGAATACAAATATTAAGATTAATAACAAAAGAATATATCAATTGAAAAATCAAATATGTAGTCCTTAAATTAAACAAATTTTCAAGTAGAAATAGAATTCTGTTATGTATATACGACAATGTATTTATTTTGATGAGAACAGCAATATTACAGCATTAAACTCATTTTATCACATACACAAACATGCAACATTAATACCCACAATCACATACGTACATATATGCATATGTAGATACATATATTCACTCTGACTCAAGTCCCCAGACATATCTCAGCTTGTACATCAAAAATGTACGAGACAAAAGAAAAAGCATAAATCCTAGCAGACCAAAAGTACAACAACGAGCACAGGAAACAGCATCAACAACGACAACAGCATCATCAACAACAACAAGCATCATAAACTATACAAAACGACAAACAAATCATGAAAAAAAAAATGAGAAAACAAGGAATAAATATAAAATGGTGTCTCAGCCAGGTAACATTAGAAAGATATTAGGGCCGACGCACGGTTCATTCACCGACCATTGCAATACGGCTGCGCCGCTGATGCTGCTGCTGCTGCTGCTGTAACACGGAGAAAAAAACTGGTTTTCAAATACAAACGCACACATGCCACCCTCTTGTCAAACGACCAAGGCAACAACAGGGCAAGCGAGAGCGGGAGAGAGATAAAGTGAGAGAAAGAGAGAGAGAGAGAGAGATAGAGAGAGAGTAAAGCATTACACAAATACGAATACACTGGCAACAACATCTCATTGGCTGTCTCGGCGCGCTTAATGCCCCACGAACATACAAACAACGCACACACACACACAAACATACACACACACTTACAAACAAGAGCGCGTACTGGAACGAAAACTGGAACTGGAACTGCCATTGCTGTGTGCGTGCGCGCACGCTTGTGTGTATGTGTGTGTGTGTGTGTGTGTTTGTGTATTGTATCTCGCGGGCCTGCTTGTGTATTTGTGTATTTGTATCGCGCCTGATCCACCTCCTCTCTTCCAAACCGCTGTCACCGCTCCGCCCACACACACAGACGCATAATTGTTGTGTGCACGTCTGGCAACGCCTTAATAATTGTTATTTGAGTTTCATTTTGTTGCCGCTGCTGTTGCTATGTTCGTGGGCTTGTAAGAGTGTGTGTGTGTGTTTGTGTTTTACACTCCATTAGCGAGCATTTCAGGCATTCGAGTGTTAAGCTTTCTCTTTCAGCCCTTTTGGGCAGAAAGATTGTCAGCCTCGTGACGAAGTTGTTGATTTTTGGGCCATCTGTGTATGTGTACGTGGATTTGTGTTTGTTGGGGGCGTGTGTATGTGTGGAAGCTCTTCCGGCCCCGTGCGCTCGTCAAAATTCAATGTCAGTCCACGTGCATTTGTATTGGTATGCGTGTGTACTTGAATGTCTCTTTTTATTTACATGGCCGCCATTTTTTATTTGCAATACATAAATCTTAAGCATGCAATCATAAACTTTTTATTAAGCTTTGACATTTTTAACTGGTTACGTCTTTTTATGCAGCTCATAAAATATTTAAATAAAAATCCCTTTTGAAATGTAAAAAAGCTAACAGCTTTTTTAATAAATATAAAAAAGGATTCATTAAGATATGCACACAAGAACATTTTAAGGACATTAATGCATCTTAATCTTACAAAAACAATGATCTTGAATCAAATTGAATTTATAAACATCGGTTGATAAAGGAACTTTAAAAACAACTCCTTTAATTCAATCGTTCAATGTTCAGACCTTCAAGGTCATTTGCAATTTGTCAATGTCCTTAAAATTATTTTAAGTATATATTAAATAACATTATTTTGATTTCCAGCACAATCCTTTCATGCTCTTCTCTTTTCAACACTAAACATTAAAATTGAAATTCAATATTCACTGCCACAATTTTGAATGCATTGTGCAAATTCTGCGACAACAGCCAAAACAACAACTGACTGTTTTATTTATTTTTTTATTTGCTTGCCGTTAACTGGCTGACCGACAGGCGCATGTCCAGACCAAGTGCCGAGAATACTAAGAAGAAAAACAACTAACAGGAACAGTGGCCACATCAGACTCGTGCCCACCACGACTGACGCCAGACAAAACAAATCATTTTTGGGGGGACACTGCACATGCAAACAAAAATTAAAAAAAATAATAATAACATCATGTATTCCGAGACACTGTGAAAACAAGCAGTAGCTGTTAAAATACAGCAGCTGCAGTTGCATGGATTTTTGGTCACTGTTTGATTACTTTTTGGATCCATTTCATTAGCAAAATAATTTGGCTGCAGGCTGCATCGCTCGTTGCGTGCTGCGTTAGAGTTGGAAAACGAGCGCGAAATCGTAAATTGTATGCCACACATAAAACGGCGCGCACGCGCGAATCGTTGACGACGCTCAAAGCTGCCCACTGGCACTGCTGGTCACTGGTCACTGGGTGCAATACGATGGCTCTAACTCTGACCCGAACTTGTACTCGACCCGTCGCAACGTATTCTCGCTGCGGTTTCTGTGCTCTACTACACTACACTACACTAAGTGGAAAGGTAGGAAAGCGCAATGTCGCGAAGTCGCTGCGCGCGCTGCTTATTGTTTTTACTCAGCTTAGCCAAGCTTCTCCGAACTGAGCTTAATTGAACTGAGCTTTAGCTCACTGGTGCTGCTGTAACTACAGCAGTTACTGCTCTGCTTTTGATTGGCTTGCCAACGTTTTCAATGTCGCCAAAGTTACGGGCAATGTCACATACAAGGGCGTAGGCAGAGAGAAAAGGGGGAACCCCCTCCGCCCTATATTCATGCTTTAGTATTGTTGATTTCGAAATTAGTTAACTCATGTTTTGGGCAAAATAGAAAACCTTCCGTTCTTTATTCTTTGGAATGGAATAAAATTTGTTTAAATGAAAAATTAATTTAATTTTAGAAATTACATATTTATTTTAATTAGTATAATATGTGAGAACAGCAAGATCTTAGATAAGCTCGAATAATATTAAGTAATAAACATCGTTAAAAGATTACAAGATCAACGAACTGGCCGTATTCCCTGTGTGTACGGCTGACTACGCCTCTGGTCACATATGCACGCTGTGGGTTACGGGTCTGCTGTCTGAAGGGGGGACTATTCTCAAAGTAAATAAACAAAACTTTCGGCGCGACCGTGACTTATGCGCAGCTTGCAAAAAAGTTGACATTTCTCTGGAAACTGCTGCGCTTTCTTCGACTTTCTTTGGCCGCAGTGCTGAGCTATGCAGAACAGAAGGCGAAACCTAAAGTTATTTAAGACAGTGCGATTTGACCCCTGATTCAGACATGAAAGCTCACACACACAAACACAATTAAACATGAATAATGCTTACGTCAGCAAACAAAATGTTTTTTATTATTATGCTCAGAGCACTTGTTGTTATTTTCGATTTTGTTATTGGCCTACACACTTTGTACTCCACACTCGGTGCTATCGTTTTCATTCATTGATCCGACTTATGGCCGATCACGCGTACATATGTTTTGCCACCTGCCACTGCGTCCCGTATGTGGCACGTGTTTTCGATATGTGCAAAGCTTTATTGTTGTTTACACTGTTGTTGCCGATTATATTTTTTTTTATTTTATTCTTTTAAGTTTCCCTCTCTTCGAGTCTTACAACGTTTAAGCTCAGTTCTTCTATTTCTTCGATTTGAATAGCGTCGATGAGCTAATCGCGTATGACGTTCATATTTTAATGCACGCGCTGCAAAATTTTCTGATCAGCTGTCGCTGATGTTGTTGTAACTCATCTTCTGTTACTGTTATTTATCAATGCATAACGTGCAAATATTTAAAATATGTTTGGCACTGCCACCAAACAGATTGAAGACTGAATCATCATGGCGCCGCTCTATAAAACGTTAAATGACCAAATGATAATACGAGATTTAAGTGCCCTGATGTTTGCATGAATTAAATTAAATCTTCTGATATAAATTAATCATATTTTAAATATGTATACCAGGCTGCAAAGATTTTTTGTTACAAACTTGGTAATCTAATGTCAACTCTCGGATGTTTTCACCAATAAACCATAGTTCTACAATCAATTCCTAGTCCTCGCTTTTTCTACCATTTGTGTAAAGTTTCATTTACAATCATAAGTTTAAATTCAATTTTAAAAATTCAATTTTATACAAGCTTATTAACCAGCAGTTAATGGTAATTTAAAAATGATATATTTGCTTATATAATCCAAATCTGTATAAATAAATCATTTGCAGCGAAACTCCGAAACAATAAATGATAGGAGGCTGAAATTACAATACAATGTACATTTCAAATTTTAATTGCAAGTAGATCAAAACTATAGCACATTGGAGATTTTCACCGGAATTTACTTCTATAGCGAAAGTGCATGGTTAGGTAAATATCGAAGCAATTTGTAGTGAAAGAGATCATAAGCAAAAACGCATAATTTTCTCATGCCTACATGGTAAGCCACAGATCCATATCTTAAGATGTTCGATCACTCACACATCATAATGTACAAGAATCCCATATTTTTCACACAAAAATGTTTAACCCTTGTTTATAAACGTGAAGGACAAAAAACTTACAAGTTCTAGTCGCCGAAGACAGATTCAGATACAGTGTGAGGCGAAGAGATGGCAAAATATGAAACGTGAATGCGGGCGCTGTTATCCGATAGCGGAATAGAAGGATATACACAAAGGACATACCAGCCAGGAGCTGCATTGAGTTTCTTTCACTTTATGTTTTACGCTGCTCACTTGGAAACAAAGTTGCGTCTCTTACAACATTTTTTATTCAGTTGCAGAGATCGAACAAATTCGATATCGATGCAATGGTACGTGATCCAAACAATGGACACAACAGGACACAGACTAAGGACAACGATGAGCCAAAGCCATGAACACCATGGAAATGTGTGCCACAACACTATCGAGTCGTGTTAGCGCATAAATTAAGTCATAAACAAATAGTTGTTAATACGTATTTTGAAATTAGTATAGGTAGATATATTTAGAATTTGGGTACAAATTTGTTCAACTGTTGCGCCGGCTGCTTTGCACGCCCCATTGAATCTTCCTTGACTTTTCGGCGACTTAGGCGGAAGCTGATGTTTTTCCACAGCCGGAAAACCCTCTGGAGCAGCGTCAACCAATTGGATTTGCGGCAGACATTGCGACGGCTGTGCGGCTCAATTACACTAGCGATTGAGCGTAAAATTGTAATGCCTGATTTGATTTCACGTGACAAGGCGACCCATACACACACATCGATACATCACATACACACTGAGAGAACTGCAGTTCCTCGTCTGACTCTGACTCTGACTCTGACTCGTCTGTCGCTCGTTTTCCAATTGGACACAGCCGCTAATTTGCTTGGCGCGCGACACCTTCGGTCGTCTGGTCGGCTGGTCGGCTGGTCGCCTTCGAGTGACCGTCATGGTCACTTCATAGTATTGGCTGGACAACGCATCTCTTCAGGTTGACGATGCCCCAACGATCGTCACATGTTTGTTTGTGCTTTACGCCTTGGTCGGTTCTCTTTTTGCCTTCCTGGAAGTATTATAGTAAATTTCTCGCATATCTTCATGCGTCGTTGTGTCCGAACGACTGAAACTAAGCTTTTGTCTTCTCTCGCCAGATTATTAGTTATTATTTTAGCTTTTGTCGTAAATGCAAATCAGTTATGCGCAATTTGCATATTCAACATTAAATACACATAGCATAAATAATTTTTTTAAGATTTATACATATGCATATGCATTTGAATGTGTACAAAATTTACATAATTGTATACGCAGTTGGTTTAAGTAAGCTAACATCACTGAGGACAACTTATTAAAATTCCAACAAAATTAATATATGTATTTAAAAGCCAGGAGTTTCTACAGCTCCTTACTAACTTGATTGTAAAGAGTCTTCCAAAGCTTATATGCTAAGGAAATTTTTTATTTATCCCACGATCATTACATAACGACAGTAACAAGAACTAATAAGGTTTTCTTTAAAAAATAAAATTAATTAATGTATATATTTTTATCTCAGAATATAAGAAAATTTAGAAAATCATTTCTAAAGTTAATTGGATCCCATGATCATTGATTTCGATGATAAATTAAACAATCATAATATCCTGTAATAATATATATTTTTGTAAAGAGCATCCTTAAATTTGGTTTTTAATTAAAATTTTGTAGTTATTTGTGACTAAAACTACAAAATTGAATAGGAGCTATTTTCAAGTTATTATATATATGACTATTATTAGGTATAATCGAATGCTTAAAACTTTTCCAAAGTGTCGTTGACATTTGTATGCAAACACATACATATTTACATATATGTATGTATGTACATATATATGTATGTATTATTTTATGGGGCTACCAACGATTTCCGTAGAAAATTAGCCTGATGACCGACATGGTCCGTGCAGGCTGCGTCTGAGCTTCGAGTCTTGAGACGTAGTTGGAGATGGAGTCCAAGTCTTGACTGCAATTCGATTTGCTGTTTTTCCCTGTTTCGTTATTATAAAACGGTTTGTTGTTGTTTTTAATATTTGCATTTGGCAGTCGCGCGTTGCGCTTTATGGAGTTTTTTCGGGGGTAGGAAGGGACATTTTTTTATTGTTGCTAAACAATTATTTCTGATTCTTGGTCTTTTACGGCACAAGAGCAACCGCTGACGTCGTCGTCACCAAACGCCAACGCTGCCTGGGAGTCGGATTACATACTACGACTCTGTCACAGGCCTGGACCCTCTATAACGACGATGATGATGTCAATGGCTCGAGGGTTCTTTGTGTTTGAGCATGATTACAAATGTTTTTCAACTACATTTTTTTTCACTCCTGCGATCGCCTACAACTTTTCGCATTGAATTTCACTTGTAACGTTTTGGGTTGTTGCAAGTGTTGCCTGGTTAGATGAAAGGTTGCTTTCAATGGCGTTCGAGTCATCGGCTGAGGGTTTTGGATCGGGTTCAATGCCGACGGCAAAATGATCCATAGTCTTCAAATGAAAAAAGGAATTTGTTTGCACTCGTTCCGTATGCAAATGATATGCCTATTCTTGAGTACTCATAATATATCTATTGTCTATTGTAGTATATCGGCAGCAGATTTAGAAATTATGCAAGCTGTTGCACTTACCTTGCGCAGCTATCCGTTATGCCGCAGGGTATTTTATTAAATGGCCGCCGTCGTTAATCCCAAAAAGCTCTCCAAATGAGTTGCAGGCCGAACAACAATATTTTATAATTGACAGCCAAAGAATGTTAATTGTTGCTAAAACATTTTCCCCCCGTTAAGCAAACGAATTTAAATGTGTTGCGGCCGATCGATTTTTATGTTAACGCAAATTATCGAAAATATATAACTTTTAATGAGTGCGCCACTTGGTTATTTGATTTTATGGCACTCGAACAATTGGCGACATCTTTTGTTACATGTGAATAGTTTAAAAAATTGTTAAAGCTAAATACATATGTACTTTATGGGTATATGTAAATATATATGTGCTATTTTGTATATATGTAAATCACTACACAAACAACGAACGAACGACCGGACGGCCAGGATGTGGATAGACACTGGCGAAAATAGCGACCAAGACGATGATGACGACAACAACGGCAATGACAACGGCAACGGGAGCGACAACGACAACAGGCGCTTGAGCGCAGCTGAACCAGCGAGCAGGCGGCGAACGAATGAGTGACTACTCAAATGGACCGAGAGCTGAGCTGCAGTAACCTGGGGGAGACAGCAGCAGCAGCAGCAGCAGAAGCAGAAGCAACAACAGCAGAAGCAGCGCAGGCAGCAGGCGATGTGGAGGCGCAACGAGTGCGCACACGCATACAAGCAAAGGCAACACTCACATATACATACACACACACACACACACACAAACACATTAACGAGATGTATTTATGTAAAAACAACTGTTTGACTGAGGGTGTTGGAAATTGGTGGTGGTTGAGCACATGCAGCATTCCAGTGGCTGTCAATATGTAAGTCTCTTTCAGTGTAGTGTGTGTGTGTGTGTGTGTGTGTGTGTGCCTGTATGTTCGTGTATTAATGAATGAAACGCCAATGCCGCCAGCCGCCCTCCTCCTCCTCCTCTCGTGAGTTAAACACTTATTGCTCACGTTTGCTTTTCGCACGTGAGCGACTATCCAGCCAGCGTTTGTCTGCTTGGGTACTAAAGACATACAAACTTCTAATTGTGTGAGTGCGTCTATGAGTCGTGCACTGTTTTGATTGGAAGTGCGTAATCTGAGTTACACGCTGCGCAGACGCTTAACAACGTGAGTACTAATAATAACCAAAACCGAGAATTTGTATCATATCATTTTATTATCAGAAATAAATTTATTCTTAGTGATCTTTACCAATGATTTTCGGAGTTATCCAATTGTAATTAAATCAATACTTGATTATCTATCTGGTTTTATCCAGGGCTAAGGGATTAGCGACTATAAAAATATAGGTAGATTAAACAGCCGTTTCTAAAACTTAGGCCACTCAAATGAAATTCTCTTAAATTTCACATTACTTTGGAGATTTTGACGTATTATTATTTTTTTAATTTATTTTTTTGGTTTTTATAATTAAGCATTTTACATTTGGCGCAACTTTGAAAGTGCATTAACCGTGGTTAAAATATAGTTTTTCCTATATAATTGAAGTCAAATAAACTGCCAACAAAAAGTGTATATTTTTTAGTGTGGGAGATTAGCATCGATGCGCACATTCCTTGATATCGATTTGGGATTGTTGTTGATTCGAATGGTTTCAACAAATTAACAAAAGGATTGATTAAATATTCTTCGTTGTGTGACACTTATAAGAGCCATAACAGTAACCCATCACTTTTTTAATACAGAAATGTTCAATGAAATGAATTAAGAATTATGTGTTGTATTGGAGAGGATACATGGTACCGAAATCACACTTACAAGCAAAAACAAACTGTAAATTAATCAATATATATGAATTATATACAGTCCGAAGCATTGTTTTAATGCATCCGTGTCAAATCCTCCACAATTTTAATGACATCCTCCACATCCGCGCTCTTACGTTCACCATTTAGTGTCAACTAAAAAATAAATATTATAATTATTACACAATTGATACACAGATATGACACATTTAAACTTAGCATACCTCGAGGCCAAGAACCGCATCCCGCATCTTTTCCCGGCCCAAATCCAAAAAGCTTTCAATTAAATCCCCATCAATAAAGCCTTCACTGGGTTCCACTTTCGTATTAATTTGGTAATTACGATAGTATGTATGGTCAATTTTTCCCACCGACTTGATGATCTTTTTTAAGCGCTCCTCAAGGCCATGAAGAAAGTCATAAAAATCTTGAGGTATCTGGGTGACAATGCCAATGGCTCCATTGCAGGTACCATACAGTACACACCCATTAATTGGCGTTGTACGTTCCCCTACATTTTGCATGACCAGTGAGCCATGACGAAAGACGTTGATTGTATCGCCAAGGTGAAAACGCGCCAACTCCGGCAGCAACTGACGTTCCTCGTCTGTAGTAGCAGCACTGGCATATGAAAAGTCCAGATAAGATAATGTAAAATAATTATTTTGCTTTAAATCGTTGTCATCTTACCTATCCTTCTGGCACACAAAGAGATTATCATGTGTTTCGCAACCTAGGAAAGTATCATCGTCCAGTATCTCCACGGCACGCATCCACTTGGGCTCACAGTCACGAGCAATTTCCACAAAAATGCCCTCCATTTGCTTGTGCTGCAGCAATGTAATGGAACGCATTAAATCGCCGACAAGAATAAAGTCACCCTTGGCTTTCAAAAACAATGCTGCGATCATATTCTGTATGTTGCATTCCATACGCAACTCCTTCTCATTAGTCCATTCATAGAGGCGCACAAAACTGCCAATCCCGGCAAGGACCTTGCCATTGAACTCCACAAGCGCATAGCAAGTCCCATCCACTTTCGTTTCGGCTACTTGGGTAAGTTTGTTGTCATGATAATGGAAAATTATAATTCGTCCCACTTTTGGCTCCGGTTCGTCGGGAAAGACCAAAGAGGTGGCTACCACATAATAAGTATTAGGATCATCGCCGAGCTTAGCGGACATCAACGATGAAATAGTTTCTGGTGGCACAAACTGATGCGAATGCAGAACTTCGAAGGTATTTTGATCAATTACAAGCAAGTTGTGAACATCAATCTCTTGTCCAACTTCAGCATTTGCCGTCGTGGAATTGCCGCCACCTGGCTTAGGCAATATATTAGAACTGCATGTTATATTTTGAGCCTGTGTAGACGCACTATTCCGTAGTGGTTTTGCGCCTCCACGTCCATGCACATCAATGCGAAGCGTAGAAACGGCAAAGGTCTGAGAAGCCTCCTGATAGGCAATTCTACGTGGTCCCTCACCGAGCGGAACTGTTCGAATATGTAGCTTTTGAATCTCGTCAATTGTACCCAGTATAACAGAGTTTTTGGTGGCCAATGCCAAGCTATCCGGATATGCCTGCGCATTTAACGAGCACATGTGATTAACCTCCTTCAGATTAACATTAGAAAAGACAAGCTTATGATTAGAAGAGTAAATGACCGTAGGACGATCCGAGCAGGCAAACACATTGGTGGTGGAAAAGGAGCGGAAGGTTCGCAATGTGGTTGGTTGTGTGCCCAGCGTAACTTTCTTTTTTTCTGTCAGTTGGCCGTTAGCCTTGTCCAAAATGAAATAGTACATTGAACCATCGCCCAATGCGCAAAGCAGATAATGTATGTCCTCGAAGGTGGTCATCAATATAGAACGTGGTATTATCTCTGTTTATGTATAAAAGAAAAATAATATTAAGATTATTATTGTTAAAAAATTTTAACTAATACCTACCGCCACTTAGCTTTTCTGTATAAATTGTCTCCAAATCAGGCAGCGACAAGATTACAGCCGATATGTCTGTCCACAGGCCCACTGCTACCAGATCTGACTTGTTCTGCTTCTCGTCCAAGGGTGTAACATCAAGGCAAGCAACCTCGTACGGCAATAGCTTGCGGCACTTCTCCACTAGGCTACCATCCTCTATGCAAATGTAGAATATTTCACGAGCGGACGCAACAACAATTTGGGTGGTGTTGCAGGAGACGACGCCAATGGAGCGTTCCCCGTCTGGTTTCCATTCACCGACAAGAGCCTTTGTGGCACTTTTTACCAGACGCACACTCTCGGCGGTCACTTGTATAAGCTATGAAAATAATTGTTTTTAAAATACATATGTTAACAAGTGGATAATGTAATTTTACCTGATCGTAGTCCACGTTAGCACAGAGGAACGATTGAAGATCGCTAGCAAATCCAGGAATGTCGGTTTCTTCGACCTCCTCCCCAGAAAGCGTCAAAATGCGCGTGTGACCAACAAAAGCCAACACCAAAGTGTTCTCATAGACGCTGTCATCAATGCCCACTTTTAGAGACCACATCCCCTTAATACCAGGCAAATCGATACATGCATGCTCCTGTATGCCAATTCCAATGCGAATAATACGTAAAGAACCATCCTTGAAACTCCCAGAGCAGGTGATAATCTGACCCTGTCCCTGTCGATCCAAATCCACCACGGCAATATCCAGAATGGGCGCCAGGTTAGTAAAGTTTTCAACTGGTATGACGTAAGAACCATCAATAGCCTCCGAGCTTAGGCGCACTAACTGTGAATCGCCATGGCGGCTGCCAATGTATAGGAATCCATTGTCCAAATAGGTAATACATTCGGGTATCGAAATTTCGCCCAATTGCTCCACTTTAATGTCCTTAACTGTAATACCTTTGCTGGTTTCTGTTGTGCCCAGGAACAGCATATAGAGCTGTCCATCCATATTTCCCAGGAGATAACGCAGTCCCTTGCTGTCCACACGAGCGTAGCAATTAATGGTACTTTGACGGAAGGTAAGAGGCGCTACTGCATGATAGTTGCTACCGTCGTGATAAACAATAGACTCCCGCCCGATGACTATAACGCCTCCAATAGGCGATGGCACTGGTATAAGCATCGTAGCCTCCGTCTCCACATTGTCTTGCTTCCATGCCATCTTTATGAACTCCTTATCGCGCAAATTGATCTCGTGCGACTTCACATGCCGACCATCATTATCTTTGTGTATAACAATGACTGTTGGATTTAAGCAGCCGTGCAGAAACTCTGCATCATAGACTGTCAGCTCATCCATGCTGAAAATAATAACTCAGAAAGATGAGCAAAAATTAACTTAAGCAAATTAATAAACTAACCGCAAATTAGTTGCCTTCAGCTCACTGGCGTCTTTATCCAAGGGTATAATCGTAAACAGTCCCTGATACAAGCACATGCCAATAACACGCGCTTTTGGGTCAATTGCTGCAATGAAACCCCCCTCAGAGAGTATTCCAACCGAGTCAGACACGTTGCCGTTTGCTTTTGTTACGACTGTTATACTATCACCCACCATGCGGGCCTCAAGTATCATGACATTGAATCGACGCGTTAATATAAATAGGAGATCCTTATTGCTATCTGGTGGACGAAAGTGTCGCATTACAGTAACTTTCCCATTAATGTTGATTTCCTTCAACGGGCGTAAGCCCTCGGGTGTCACCAAATCAATCTCAATTTGATTATTGCGGGCAATAACCAAATTCAAGTCTGTCGGCGATGTAAAGTTTCCTAGAAATTAGTAGTGTAACAAGCGATAAACAATTAATAAGTCAGCAATAAAGTAAAGTGCCGGCTCCAGGTAGCTAAGAATCAGCAGACTTGGAGTGAAATGTAGTGGTTTACTTACCCGTAAGACAAGCGACAACCGCAGTGGGTTTTTGAGCGGTCACCACATAATGATGCGACATTTTGTCACAATTTGTGAATGCGCAACCAGTTAGAAAAAAACACGCTTAGTTTTATTTGGAAACTATAAAAATGCGACTTTGCGAAACCAATTGGTGTGGCAGCTTTGGGACCAAAAACGATGTGGCAGCGTTGATTCCCAGAAAAGGTATGTATCCATTTATAAATCATTTTGTAAAATTGATCAATTTTTTGACATTTTTTAAAATTGACCCTTTTTCAAATTTTTTAAATTTTTAAGCCAGAGTTTTGATGATTATTAATGCATTTTTTTCGAATTATGTATAATTTTAGATTCTTTATTTAGAATTGAATTATGAACTGTATACTCTCTAACTCGAAGCATTCATTTAAATTTAAATGGTTTGCCCGAATTAGTCCCGTTGCTTTGAAAATAATTTTTTGTTGTTTAAATTTGTAAATTTAAATCATTTGCTGGCCACAACGGTGTGGCAGCCTTGTTCTGGAAAAAGACCAACACCAGAGTTGCATTGACATCTGTGCTGCAAAAATAAGAAATAACTCTCGTTACGCAACACTATATATTAATGGCGACCGGACGACTTGCTGAACCCTACATACGTGTTTGATATTATAGAAAAATCTTTTTGTAGTTGATTTACAGTGTAAAGGACACAAGTTAACTGTATAATTTACTTATAAATATACACTTCACACATTTTACTGTGTTTTGTTGCCACAAAGTGTGTCGTAAAAGTGCCTAAAACTGCCATCGTTTGTCTTTGAAAGAACATGGCGAGACTAACTAAAGTCTATAATACTGAAGATGATGATTCTAGTTATGTAGGCAGGAGGCATTTGCCTTTGGTAGCAGGTGATAAGCTAATGGTGAGTTACAAGAAAGAACACTAGAATATTTGTCTTACACTAAGTATACTGGAATGAAATTAAAAAGAAATAAGTTAAAAAAATATGACCCCCTTCAACCCACATACTCTTGTATTTGTATGCCTGTGTGCACATTGTCAAACTTTCATAACACACACGCATGCATCTGTGTGCTATGTTCGAAGTACATACATTTATATAGATACTTGCACATACAAATATGTACATATGTTTGTACCCATTGCTAGGCTCGTCAGCTGCACCCATAAATGTAATGGGCCGTTTAATTCATCTTCAACTACGGTTTTTGTAATGATTTTATCACTGCCGCTAAGATTTTCGTCTTAATGATGTGCACCTCTGCACCTGTCAATTCTCTGCATCTTATATGGGGTCGCCATGTTGTTAAAGTGGCAACATCGAAAAATCAAAACAGGTTTCAAATGCAGTTTTCTTTTTTTCTGTTGTTTCCCTGTGGTTTTGCAAGCCCCTGTTCTCTTACTCTCTCTTAATGATCTGTTTTTGCTTAATTCTCTCGGTAGATGCTAATGGACCTGAACAGCAAAGGACTTGTCATTGACAGCCCACAAATACGGGGTCGTGAACTGGAGGAATTTTCACGAAAATTCAATTTGCTCACGGAGACAGAGCGAAGGCAATCCCTAGAGATTGACAGTAGCGGTTTTATTTCAGTGTTGAATCAGTGCGTCCAATGCGTTGGTTGTAGACGACGGGTAGAACGTTTGTTTTATCAGCTGACTGAATCTGGACACCGTACTCTTGATCCGCTGGAACTCCGGTCCACCTGCACGCTGGGAATTACGGAAGAAAAATTGAAAACTCCGCAAGCGCTCGGCACTCTGCTCTACCGGCATCACGAGGTTCTCAACAATCTGCTGGACAACAAGCTGCGAAACAAGACCCGCTGTGTTCTGCATTCACTAGACACGTTCAGGGCCAAACCGTTTTCGGAGACGTGGCGCGAGGTATGGTCTGCGATGAGCAGAAACTGCCGCACTGAAGTAACCATAATTGAGACCAAGGAACTCCACGAAGTGCTGGACAAGTATCTAAAGAAGCACAAGTTTTGTGCAGGTTGTCGAACAAAGGTGAGTACTATCCATTGCACATTTAAGCCACGCACTAATTTTTTTGCCCTGTAGATTGAGCGTGCCTATAAAATACTCATTGGCGAGGTATCCACCAAGGAGAAGGGCTATGCGGCGCAGCTGTATGCGCACATACGCAAGTGTGTGCCCGACGAGCACATTCATGTGAGCATGAACAAAATCGAGTTCCTTGATGCGCTTATCAAACGTGCCGAGCCGGAGGTTAACGGCAGCTACTCAAAACTCCGCGAGCGCCACGCCAAAACGCTGGAGATCGCTCAGGAGGAAGTGCTCACATGCGTCGGCATGATTATGTACGAGCGCTTGCGTCGCATTTATGTAAGCTTGCGTGAGGAGGAGCGTGCCTGCCAAGTGCTGGCCGCTGTGGGTGTGCATGCGCTCTGTCGCAGCTTTCATGAGCGTGTGGAGCAAAAACAGGGGATTAGCAACTTGGAGTTGCTCTATCAGGAGATCAGTCGCGCTGAGAAGGCAAAGGAGCTGAAGCGTGAGCAAAAGAAGCTGAAAAAGAAGAAGAAGAAGGATGAAAAAAAGAACATGCATCGTCTATGTGACAACGATAATAATGCGAACGACGCTGCCGAATCTGATGACGAGGAGGAAGATGAGGATGGTGTCAATGCCGAGGCTGAGACTGAGCCTGTTGATATAGATGATACGGTAGATGATGGTATTGTTATCCTCTGTGCAGACACAGACGTCGACGCTGATTCAAAGCCGCGAACGCCAAGTGACAAACCAACGAAATCTAAATCGAAATCGAAGAAGCAACCGAAGAAAAAGAAGCAAAAACCTGCAAGCAAGAAAGTCAATAAGTTGTGCAATTATGACCATTTGGACGTGGCAAGTTGCCATGATTTGTCCAAGGCTGGTAAATGCAATGACTGTTTGGCTCCCATGCCCAACTGTCCCTGCGAGCAGGATGTGCGTGATTCTGGCTACGGTAGCGATCCACCTACATCGCACGCCAATTCGCGCATCTCCAGTACAATCTCGTCGCCAGAAGGATCTGAAGTCTCATGTTCGGACGGTCTTTGCAATCACGACGGACTGCTGCTGGACGAGGAGCAAAGCGTTGCCGATGTTGCGGCTCGCAACAGCTACGTGTCAGATCTGCTTTACGGCCAACAAATGCAAATGGATAATAAGTTCTCATTGCTGCAGATGTGGGTAAGTAACGTAAATAATGATCCCGGCGAATTTGTATACTCATTCTGGAAAGCTCGCCGTCAAGTCGAATTTTGCATGTACTACAATATTTTAAACTTTTATTTGCAGGACGACTTTGACGACTACGATAAAGACGATGAAAACTGTTGTTACATTCCCCAAGAGGTGGTGCTGGCATATCAATATCAGCACGAGCAAGTGCAACGTCAACGCGAAAAGCTACGCGCTACATTACGCAAAAACTTTGAGCGTTTGTGCCTGCAGCGTGGCGTCCATATAGTCACCGCCAATGCCACCTCCACTGGCCATTAATGCATTAAACCGTTATAGTTATTCAGTCGCGCGTTGCGGTTTCTAAAAATCCACGCGCATGCATTCAAAATACATACATATAATTTTTTTGTTTTTTGAAATAAATGGAAGTATAAAAGTTATGCTTATCTATTAATATGTTATATATTTAAAAAGAGTGTGTTTTAGAAGCCTTAACTATTACGGCATTCCTCATGAAACGGTTCCAGAGTACGCAGGTCGCGCCACGTAGGAGGCAATCCGTTGGCAATATATTTGCTGCATCGCTTGCAAGGTTCAAGAAATAGCTTTATATGACTGTTCAGCCAAGTCACATAGCTTTTCACTGCCAAGTCGGGTAGCGTAGGCGAGAAAAAGTGCAGCATAGCTGAATGAGCATGCTCCTGCACCTTTCGAAACACTTCGTAGCGAGACTCGGCCCACAGATCATCGTGTTCAAGTGTCTCATCGTAGCCCTTGATTGTCACCCACTCAATTAGGACACCCTTGAAGACAATTGCTGCCTTAAGCACATTGCTGATAGTCACAATAGCAACGGCATTTGAGCCAAATGGTCGGAATACTTTATAGGAAGTATGCGGCGGGTGATTAATCTCACTTAACAGTTTATCTATATGGCTGAGTAAAATCGATATTGTAAGTTTCAAAGGCAACACTCAAAGTAGGAAGTACTTACTCTGGATCGTTGTTAAAGGAAGAAAATGGCAAACGCTGACGTTTTTGTGAACAATAGTTGTAGGAGCGTCGCAGAGTGTTTTGATTGAGGTTGTTAAAGGCCAGAAAACTGTGATCGTGCACTTTATCAATCCATTTATAGCTATTCACCAGCTGCGGATACAATGCCTGTCGATCCTGAGACGTTTCCTGAGCCAAAAATGTCGTGTTTCCCAAATGGTATGCTGTCGGTGGCACTTGCAATCCATTTATCAGCTGCTCCACCTCGCTGTCAATACATAACGTTCTTATATTCAAATTTATAATTAACTAGATTTTTGCACTCACCGCAGCTGCGAGTTAATGGCACCGAATCTGTCTTGAAAATCGTGCACAAACTTATTTCGACTCTCTTCGACCCCTTCGCCATCGGTGCCATCGGCTAAGTGTTCAAAGCACTGTCTTACATTGGAGCGCAGATTTTTAACCGCCGTTAATGTTAAATTTAACTTGTCCATTTGCATTCAAACTGAAACCGATTGTATTTTTGTTCCTTGCAAAATTGTTTATTTGCCAACCAACAAATGTGAGCAAGGCTGCCACCCATTAAAAGTTTCCGATCCGGTTCGATGTTTTAAAAAAAGACAAATTGCACTGTAGTTGGCAACACTGGAGCGATATCAATAACTTTGAGTATTTGGTATTTAACGGCATTCACAACTCGGTCACACAACGTTCATTCAAGTCATTGCAAGTTTTTTGTATTTGTGTCGCTCCTGTTGGTTTTAATAAGCCATAAATAATGGGCAATAAATCGTCACTTTTCCTGCGGCACGAAGAAATAGCCCAAATACAGAATGAAACCGGCTGTAAGTATCAACCAGGTGTGGAAAAACGCTAAATCTGAGCAGTCATCAATTTAACCTTGGCAAGAGATACAATCGACAATATATCGTCGAATATATTTTAAAACAAATACGCAGTTGCTAAAAGCATTCCACTCGAATTTCACACTAACATGTCAAGTTTAGATACATTTGTAGAGGTGTATAAATAATTACTTGTTCCAATCGGTTCAATTACTTTCCATAGTCAAAGTCATTAGCTAAACGCCAACAGCAGCCTAGTGTGCGAGAGAACTGTAACTGTTATTCTCAAACTAACTGCATAGATACGTTACATTACATATGTATAATTTATATAACGCTGAGTCTGGTCCATAAATTGGCAAATGCATTTATGACGTCATTGTTTGAATGATTTGACCAGTTGCCGTTGCCTCTTTAGGGGCAAAGTTTGTTCAATCGTTTGATGTACCGTACCATCAATACATGTACAAGCATTTATCAGGTGTCCGAATGAGTGTAATTGATGTGTGATAAGACGGCGTTATATATCCAACAACTGTTTAGTATCAAGGTTTGATAATAGCTAGTGTACCCAGTACAAAAACTGTGTTATCAGCCAGGTTTATTATACCCTGAGCGCATTAATTAATTCCTAAAGAGGGGTGTATTGGTTTTGTATAAGACGGACATGACAATTTACCTACAATTTTATAAAGTATATAATTTTTTTTCGAATTTTAACACGTCACAAAATTTTCTGCTGCGAAAAATAAAAAGCTTAGCTGCTCAAATGGCTCTGCTAGTTATTTAAATAATTAATGAAGTGCTAACTCACTAGGTTTACGTCTTTCCACAGTTACACCCAATCAAATTGAACGCTTGTACTCGCGATTCACATCGCTGGACCGCAACGATTGCGGAACGCTCTCCCGAGACGATCTGATGCGCATACCGGAACTGGCTATCAATCCACTATGCGAGCGTATTGTCCACTCCTTCTTTGTCGAGAGCAACGATGATCGCGTTAATTTTCGCCAATTTATGAACGTACTGGCCCATTTCAGGCCACTGCGGGATAACAAGCAAAGCAAGCTGAATAGCCGTGAGGAGAAATTGAAGTTTGCCTTCAAAATGTATGACCTGGACGATGACGGTGTCATTAGCAGGGATGAGTTGCTATCTATTCTGCACATGATGGTGGGAGCAAACATTAGTCAGGACCAGCTGATGAGCATTGCTGAGCGGACAATTTTGGAGGCGGATCTGGGCTGTCAGGGCAAGATATCATTCGAGGATTTCAGCAAAGCGCTGGAGCGCACCGATGTCGACCAGAAGATGTCCATACGGTTTCTTAATTAGGGCCCATTGTGTAGGAAAAACTTTTTAGTCACTGTGTACCAAATAGTTTAGTCAAAATAATGTGAATAAGACCCAGACATTAACTTGTATTTGTAGTTTATGAACTAAAGATGTATACAGATATTATTGTTGCTTGCTTTTACGCTAGTTTTACTCTCAGTTTATTGTATGCAATAATGGATTGCCGCTTTCATTCCGTTCTAACATGAAATTTTTGCATTTGTTAATGGCCAGAAAGAAACATATTTATTTACTTAACCAACTGCTATATTTGCTCTGCTTAGTTGCATAGTTTGCATTAAATAAAAACGATTGTAAATACTGATGTATGAATGTAGTTTATTGTATTTGCAGGCGATCAATTGGAATCTATATATGGTTTATGTATGTGACTAAGTATGTAACTGCCATTGCCGCGGGGTGCAAGTTCTGAACTGTCCAAGCGCACATTTTGCATGCAACGGCTATTAAATAATTATACCATCTATGTGGTGGAAGAGACAGCCAACTTCTTCAGATGTTCCATGAACAGCTGCAGCGATACGTCGTCCGTGAGCACGGGAGCACCGCCATCCTGTCAAAGAGAAGATAGAGTTAGCAATCTGGGAGTGGGGAAGTTAAATAGGGATCGCTTGAGCGTAGCCGACACCAAGAGCAAAGGGAGAGTTAAAAGCAAGGCAACGTAGAAATAAACCCAAATTGAATATTGAACAAAAATGTTTACTACCGTCGTCTGACCAATTGGCGGCTGCTCGTGATAACAACAACAAGAAGAACAAACGGGTTGGGGATTCAATGAGAAAAGTAAAACAAAAACAAAACATAATTTTTGAAAAAAATTAACAAGTTGCTGTTAAGTTACTGCTTGTCGACCTACCTGACCATAGGCATACATATTGTTGTGCGTCTGCGAGGGATTGACCTTGGAAAGCAAGAAACGAGCCTGCGATCCACCATGCTCGGTGTCAATGTAACGTGGCATAGGGAATCGTGTCTGTAGTATTTCCTGGGCATCATCGACAGGTGCCTGCAGCAGTTGCTTAAAGTTTTCATACTCGGGCATATCCTGATACTTAAGAGCACGCCATTGGGCAATAGTCTCGCCATGATAGATGAGTATCTGGAAGAAGGTGTCCATAAGCAGTATGCGATCCGCTTGAATCGAGGCAGTGTCAAGTAACACCGGCTCCGGGGGTCCATTAAATGAATAGCTGTAAAGTATGGGTTGAATCATGATCAGGGACTGGGTGAGATCCTCGCGCATCAGCATGTGTCGATAGAATGTGGTCTCGTCGGGTGAATTATTGAAGACCTGCAGGAACTGCGAACGGCGCAGGTGATACATGAACTGCGGAAACAAACTAAAGTTCTGTGACAGCCTAAAACTGTTTGGATCATCCTTCGAGTACTCGCCGAACTTTTGGCACTGCAAATGCACAAAACAAAAAGCAAATAAACGAAATAAGATTAAATTTCGCAAAATGTACGTTCGCTTACCAAGCGGATCAGCTGGCGATCCACCCAACGCAATATATCAGGTCCCTCATCCGTCTCGGCACGATAGACCACCATGCGTGCCATTAGTACAGCGGCAGCCTCCTGATCGAAGCCAGCGCTGATATGATGCACATTCGAAGTGGCGTCTGCCCAACTATATGTAAGAAAGGTAAATGAATTATATAATCAAATCATTAATTAATCAAAATGCCGACACTCACTTTCTGGCCAGGGTGGTCACACGTATACGCCGCTGACCGCTTGGATGCTGATATTGCGTAATGAATTGAATGCATCCACGTCCTCCTTGTGGTATGGGAGCCGCATGTTGGTTAACAACCTCAAAGAAATAAGCTACCGTGGAGCTAGGATTGAGCGTACATAGTTTCCACTGCACCGTATTGCCCATGCCGATCTCCACATCCGACACCGACGGGCTCTTCACATTCAGCGACACACACGAGCCAATGCCGCCAGATATTTTCAGCTCGCGCGAGCATTTCACCTCCAGAGTAGCATTGAATGCCATCTTTAGGTCGTTACGACTGTCTCGCGCAAACACGCGCTGGAATGTTTGCTTGAAAAGCGACGAATTGAACGAATCGCCCATAACCATGTGGCCACCTGTGGAGTTACACAGCTGCTTCATCTCCATTAGTCCGGTCTGGTCAAGGGCACACGAGTATATATCGATGCTATGGCCATTGGTGGCAGCGCGCAGCGCCAATGCATCATAATGCTTGATGGCCTTCTTCATGAACTTGGCATTGTCCTTGTGTATATCGTGATGGGATCGAATGGGGTGCTTTAGCTCGTCGTCGACCACTTGACCGGGGCCCTGGGAGCAAGGACCACCGACAAATGTCATAATGCGACCACCCGTATTTGGGTATGTGCACTCCAGCAGGCCAACTGCAATTGAGAGAGCAGCGCCTGTGGAGCGCAGGTAGCGCTTGCCCTGCGGCACCGGCCAAGGGTCGCGCTGTAGCTCACTTAGCAGATCACCCAGAGCAGTATCGCACTGGCTGATCGGCTGCAGGAAGCGATGTGCCGGCGGCACATGTCCTCCTGCCCCACCGACTCCCGGCGCATTAGGCATCTGACCAGGCTGACCCGGTTGCTGATGTGGTGTAGGTGCCACGCCACGTCCAATGCCCAGCATATCTTGAACCTGTTTAGCTGTCAGATCCTTTGTGCCACGAAACACATAACTCTTGGAGCAGCCATCAGTACCCAGCTCATGCACTTGAATCATTTTACCAAAGGTAATTAGACCCACCAATGCATTGGGTGGCAACAAACTAAGTGACATCTGCAGGGAATCCTTCAATGCGTCCAGTTCCTCTTCGTCCATACAAGTATCAACCAAGAATATAAATACGGGTGGCATTGTCGGTGCTCTGGTAATGGTATATTCTATCGTGCTAAAACCAGGTATCAACTCAGCTGGCTGATGCTGTTCCGAAATGGCAGCATATTGCGGGGGAAACTGCAAACTCAAGTGTGAATCACAGAGTCGAAAGTACATTTCAAAATGTAGTACTCACGGGATTGCGTTGAAAGCAAAAGTTGCACACCCAAAGCTTTGCACGGTAGTCCACCTGGCACAGTGGATTAAGTATGGCCCGGCAGTTGCTGCGGGTGCACAATACTGGCTCATATTGTATCGGTGGCAAGTCGGGACGTTCCTTTAGTGGTTGATACAGACACGCAAGCGGTACAACTAAGCGACTGGCATCGATGCGACTTGAAGGCCACACATTCCATGTTAAGCGCACACCGTCACGATCCTCATTTTGCTGGATGAACTCCTCGTAGGTAGTCATCGTTGAAAAGCCTTGAATGGCGATTTTACTGCGTTTATTAAGTTAAAATTAATTTAACTTAAGTAAGTCTTATTGGAAAAATCGTTTGGCTCTGGCCACGTCACTAGAGCTGCATAACTATCGGTGCCACAATCGATATATCGAATATTCTTTTTGCACTAAGCTAGAAATAGAAGACAAGCATTTTCACTGAGCATGCTCGTGACTTTGTATGTAATGTTTATTATTTCGATGTCAATTATTGTTTTTTTTTTTTTTTTTTTTTATGTCTGACTCTTAAATCAAAGTTATGTCTGAGTTACATTTGATTTGACGTGTGATGACAACGCCAAAGACGATGAACTTGCTCATGAGTCGCTCGACGAGTATCATTTTCACGAGCATGTTCACAGATATTCAAGGCTGCCACATGATAAAAAAAATATCAATTTCTGCAAACGGCACAGAATTTAAATGTTGCTAATTGTAAATTTAAAATAAGATAAAATAAAGATGGATCTTGGGAGTTAGTTGTCTCAGAGGAAGAAGCTGACTTGTTGGTAGCCTTGAGTCTAAAACAAAAAGTGATAACTTTGAAGCCCAGAGAACATACACATCTATATTTTGAACGTCTGGTAGCTTTTCTATTCAATAAAAGTGCGAACCGCCTGGCACCGTGGGAAACGCGCCTGCGATTAAAAAAATTGGTTAGTATTGTGTCAATTTCCTAAGTATTTAAAAAATATTAAATTATACGACTTCTTCCTTCTTATACAACTTTCCCCAAGGGTTGACTATCTTAAAACCTTTTTAAAAATTAGTTTTTAATCAAGTTATTATTTGATAAAGCCCACATTTAATATGTGCTACTTTTACAAACAGATACAGTTTAAGCAGTATGAACAACAATTCGAGAGAAAATATCATCCGATTACAGTGTTTCGATCTGTAGTGGCTGTTTTAGCTGAAAGTAGCTATAAAACCGGTAATCTGTCAAAAGTATTTAGTATCGATGGTAAGGACTTCACGTTTAGTTATGTAGCAGGCAGCATGCTAAGGTACAAACCAAAACAATTTTCATATTTTATTTATAAATAGATCTGTCCACTAAAAGTGGAATTACCTATTCTTACTTCTTGCGATTGAAAGCTTTAAGTTATTTTATATATTCTCTAAATATATAAAATATTAATGACACATCTTAAATTAAGTGGTCAGTCCGGTTTGCAAATGCAGCCCTGATGCAGCTGTTTGCTCGTCGTCGCCGTAGTATGTGTGTGTGTGTGTATTTTTTAGAGTTGTTTCTAAGATGGCGACGAAAAAAACGCGTCTTATGTGAATGCAAATGCAATCATAACAACTTTAATTTTATGCTAATAAATGTGCGCTTATTTGAAACAAAACTAATAAAAAAAACAGTGCTGAACAAGTGCAGATTAATTTACATGTGAAATTTGGTGCGAAAGTTTTGTGAAAATGGCCACAAATATGTATCGAGTCGGAGGTGAGAAAAATTTTTTCCATACTCGCTTTTCTATCATCTTTCGTTATCGGCGCCGTCTCACTGTTTCGCCTGGTCGTTTTGTGTGCGTGTGTGTGTATGTGTATGGGACTCCATATTAAGGAAATATTGAAAGTGCATTAAAATGATCAAATTGTACCAAATATTTGTGCAATCCCCAACACGTTAATGCTGTTATCACTAATGATGTGAAATGCCTTTTAATGCTCTTTAAAGCCGTCAATTTACCGACGCGAGTTTTAACAACGTACACGATTTTTTTAACACCAGCAGCGAAGCGGCAATGAAACATCAAGTAACCGGTCAATGAGAGGGGTTATGTGTATTCCAACAAAATTGTCGCAGCTGCAGCAAGTGTTTTTGTACAATGTACATACGTGCTTCTGTTTCTCAGATAAGCATTAGCATCGATGTGTATATGAGTACATATGTATGGTTGTGCTGTAGGGTTGAGGATAGTGATGAAATGGAATTGCATCGACGAATCTCACTACCGATAAAAGTGTGTGTATTTATGTGTGCGGGTTTGTGTATTTGAAAATATATAGTTGTGTCTTTTGCTTTGTTTTTGACCCATCGTGTTTTCTTATGCTAATGAGTTTGCACTTTTGACCAGCATCTTTCGTTTAAACGAGTTTCCCTTTTTTTAAATACGCACTGTTTTTGACATTGGAATTACTATATTCCTTGCCTTCTCGCTCGCTCTCCTTAGACGATGACGTTATTACTGTTTTCACCTGTGCAATTGTACATATTTTTTTTTGTATACAATTTTAATGCAAATGAAAATCGAAAATGCCAACAGCTAATTAATACAATCAAAATAAATAATAAAAAAATTCGGTCGTGTGCATAAATTACAACTTTTACAGTATTTTCTTAACGATTTTGGTTCGCATCTCAGATCACGCGTTGCTTCAGAATTTGTCTTCATCAGCGCTTTTGTTAGTCACTGTTAATGGCACACACACACACAAATACAAACTAGCAAATAATCATACAGCGGCCCAAATGTCGTCGCAGGTTACGGCGATGGCGACACTTTCTTTTTCATCTCTTTCTACTTCAAGCAAAAGGAAAAGATACATTTTCCATTTATTTTATGCCTGCTTTGCCTTAAGTTGCTGCTTGACGCTTGATCGATGCTCTTTTTTTCCTTTTCTTTTGTGTCGTTTTCTTCTCCACATGCTCTCTTTTATCGGGCTTTCGTTGCTCTTCTGCTAGCGTGGTCAAAGCCCAAGCAACGGTTTCTGCGACAGGTTCCGCACCGTCGAAGCCGGCGCGCTCTGTTCGCATTCAGCCCCCTTACCTGTCCTGTGGACGTTGTTGTTTCTGTTTCGCTCGATGGATGGATGAATGCCCACATTTGTATTTAATTGAGCAACGCGCATTGTACTGTAGCTGTAATTATGCGGCGTGTCCACTAACAGCGAATAATGTTGTGATTTTACAGTCACAAGCATGAACAGTGACTCTAAAATAGCTCTTATATTGGATTAATAATAATCTAATAATTAAACAGTTTATTTGCACATTAGACGCATTTGACCTCCACTTAAGTATTCAAATAGAATATTCCTAGTTATTTATTCGTTAACTCGCAAAGTCGTTAAGTTGGCACAGTCACGGGTAACCTCATTTTGACTCATCTCTAATATCTGTACTCTGCATTCATTTATATGAAGGCATGTGTGAATGTTTGTACGCTTGTGCGTGTGCGGTGTGTGTAGGTATGGGTTTACCTGTGCCGTTTGCTGGAATGGATGCGTTTGCTTCATTTTCGCTTTGATAATGAATGATTGCAGTCAGATGGGGACTGCAATTATTCTTCCACGGTAGCACTTTATGTTTCAACCGTAATTGTTTTTCAATAATGCAACGCGCTTTTTGCAGACTACGTCTACGTTGAGACAACGGCGAATAGTCCCTTCCTGATACGCCGCATCGAGGAGTTGAATAAAAACCAAACCGGAAATGTGGAGGCGAAGGTCATGTGTTTCTACCGGCGTCGCGATCTGCCCAACCCTCTTGTACAGCTGGCGGATAAACACCAACGTAAGTACAACTAAACAGACACACACATACATGTGTAAGTTTGTATATTCATAAGATGTTTATTTTTTTTGTTTTTGGAAAGTTAAGTGAGGTTATGTTACGAAATGTAGAAAGTCAAAATTCATCAGACCCCCCTACAGATCTTGAACACATTTTCACCACAAGAACCAAAGCTCTGTCGAGGGCGCATGGATGGGCGGAATACACCATGCGTCGCCGAAAGCAAAACCGAATATGCTTTCCTCCTCCCCCCCCTAATCATCTCTAGCATATGTCAGTGTGCAATGTGTCAAAGCAATGCCCACCCAAACACACATACACCTACCCACCCACTTAGTGGCAGCAACAACAACAACAATAATAAAAGCCGACATCAAGAGCAACAAAACCGCAATGACAACAACTGTAAAGCATACAGCCAAAGCAAAGAGTAAACGGATTCCGAGCATCCGTAGCTACAACAACAGAAACAACATGAGCATGAGGTGCACTGTACTTCGATGTTGTTGCTGTTGTTACCGTTTTTGGTTGCTACCAGGCGGCGCCAGCCTCAATGTGGGAATACTAGGCAGCAATAGGTAGACTGGCTGTCTACCTCTCTGCTTCGTTCTCCTTCTCTTACTCTCTTCCTCTTTTCACAAATGAGTGTATGTGTGTGTGACTGAACGAAAATGTTCATGAGCCCTGGTTCTGCAGGAGCATATCGAAAGGAGCCGCGCTTTGCATTCATGTATACATACACAGAGAGAATGGGAATCCAAATAGCAGTCATCAGCATGGACGGACAGAGCATTCGCTGTATCTTCCTCCCAAAAAGGCATACATACATACAACCCCTATTCGGTGGGGTTGCTTGGCCCACTCGAATTCGATACGTGACCCAACGAAAATGCGTTTTTCCAACGCAAGTTGCTCCTCCCCCTCCCCCATAGCATGGTGTGTCGACAATGCCCATTAACCGAAACCCTTGTCCACACCTTGCAGTTGTTTTTTCGTGTGACTTGCCTGGTTATTGTTGCTCCTTTTTTTTAGTCGTTAGATGTGTGCAAATTCTTTCGGCGTGCGCTGCCTGTTTGCAGCCTAGCCGCTAATCATTCATTTAAAAATTAGCACACCAGCTACACCACAAATAGTATATCAAGCGTGTCAAGAAACGAAAATAGAGCGAAAACAAGAGAAACAAAAAACTCAAAACTCAATGTTTAACACTGGCCACTACAAAGATTGGAGCAAAAAACCCGATAAGACAAAAAAATATCGTTATGTTCGGCATGCCGATGATTTGATACTCTGTATTAAATTTTTGAAAAATTGGTCTGACTGATTTTATATATACTCAGTTTCTTCTACTGATATAAATCAAATGAACTTATTGGGTATAGCATTTTTAAATCGTTCAACATTTTGTTGCAAAATTATAATACCTCATATTAAAGGGTATATAAGAACTGAAATAGACGAGACAGAGAGCAAAGGCAGATTCACAGGCAGAGACAGACAGTGCCAACAAGCACAACGCACACGCCTTCATGTGGCAACCCCTGCCCTACCCGCACTTTCCAGACTTTATGCTTCCTATCTATGGCCACCAAACAGTTGCGCACCCTTCTTCCCTCTAGCCCTGCTTATATTACTACTCTTGCTGCTTCGGCTTCTTCTTTTTCCTCTTCTGACATACACCTACGCTCTTGTGAATTCAGCAATGCACCCACAGCCTTAATAGGAAGGGGGTGGTTGGTTGGTTGCCTCATTGAGTTTCAGCTCTGCTCGAACTCCTCAAGAAGCAGCAGCCACCACCCAAAACGCCTTCCTGGCCACCCATTACCATCCCTTCATAGCTTTTGTGGCGGGTATTAAAAATAAATTCAAAAAGTTTTGTATTTATTTTGTTGGGCTTTCGTTGGGCAAACGCGACATCTTTTAGTGAAATTACTTTTCGTACTTAACCTCACTTTAATCGCGCTGCCAACTTGTTTGGAGTTTTTTTAGTCAAGTAAATGAAGCTTTGCTTTTTAACATTCACATAAACATTGTAAATATTAAATGCATATGTATATTTGTAAAATAAACATTTCCCAAACTCACCTACCACACATTGAAAAACAACTTCATAATGCAGTGGCAACCGCCGAGGACTCACCGCTGGCAACGAAACTGAAGAAAACCTGGCTTAGAACACCCGTGGGCGAAGAGCAGGCGGCGCAAGCTGTGCTCGATCCCTCAATAGGTACAAACTGACAAAGCAGCTATTAAAATCATTCATTTACGTTAAATGTAGTTACACATTTAGTATTTTGGGAATGCAATTTCTTTCATTACAACATTTGCTATTAATTAACCTCTTATTTACCTTATATTTATGTATTGTATTGATTTCTTATATTTTATGGCTATTATTGTTGTGCTAGCGTAATCTTGGTACTGACCTGGATCATGATCATGAACTAAATATAAATTTGACACATGAATGAAATGCAACATATTTTATTTATTTAAATTCGATCACCTAAGATAAGAAAATTCAATTAAAAATCAATTTGAAGAAATCTTGCTACAGTAAAATGGATAAATTACGGTTATATTTCCCTTTTTACGAGAATCGTATTATCAAAATACACGAAATCGTTTATCCGTTTATAGTACAAATTATTTTTAATTATAATTTATAAGTTTCGAAATAACACTTAATTTGGATTTTAAATTTAAAGTGATAAATTATTTGGTTAAATAGCAATAAATATAAATTATTTAAAGTTGTCAATTTTCGTAGAGTTAAACTTGGATATTTATATGTTCATGAGGTTAGTACCATGTTGTAATGTAGTGTAGATACAAACGCGAAATTGGTCACGCAATGGTTGATTGCTTCTAAACTTAGCCCTTATAGTGCTCGTATGTAAAATGTGTAGAACAATCGAAATGCAAATACTAATAAATATATGTTTGCTTGCAGCTGCACTCGAAGAGGAACGCACCAGCCCAACGCAAGCGTCCACTGGCGCAGCCAGCGGCAATTCCAGCACCAACAACAATACTAACAATAATAACAACAACAGCGCTGCGAGCGGCGCTGCTGGTGGCGATGGGGAGAAAAGTGAAGCGCTAACCAGCAAACAGCGATACCAGATCAAGCATCGCGAACTGTTTTTATCGCGACAAGTTGAGTCGATACCCGCCACACAAATTCGAGGAAAGTGCTCCGTCACTCTGCTTAACGAGACGGAATCATTGCAAAGCTATCTCAATAAAGACGTGAGTTGTAGTGTCAATCGACGGCATCGAGATTGTTTTATTTATCAATGTATAACTGTGTTTTTTTATTACAGGATACATTCTTCTATTGTTTGGTCTTCGATCCGAATCAAAAAACCTTGCTCGCCGACAAGGGTGAGATACGTGTCGGCAGTCGCT
Organism: Drosophila sp. st01m; assembly: GCA_018901795.1. Taxonomy (NCBI): domain Eukaryota; kingdom Metazoa; phylum Arthropoda; class Insecta; order Diptera; family Drosophilidae; genus Drosophila; species Drosophila sp. st01m. Next base: position 5,267,128 of record JAEIFG010001494.1, on the reverse strand, counting down.
ATCAGTGTGATATACCCGCCAAACTAAAAGACATCGCCACAGATGAGCGCAAGTTGGAGGAGCTGGAGTCACTGGTGTGGACGCCGGAGCACAGTTTGACCGATCGTAAGATCGATCAGTTTCTGGTTGTCTCGCGTTCTATCGGCACCTTTGCCCGAGCCCTCGACTGCAGCAGTTCCGTGAAGCAACCCTCATTACACATGTCAGCAGCGGCCGCCAGTCGAGACATCACCCTGGTGAGAAAAATAATAACCGTTGTTATTTGATAACCTTGCTAATGATGTAATTTGCTTGATTCTAGTTTCACGCTATGGACATTCTGCACAAGCACGACTATTCAATTGACGAGGCCATGTCCTCCCTAGTTCCTTCCACTGGGCCAGTGCTCTGTCGTGATGAAATCGAAGATTGGAGTGCCTCGGAAGCTAATCTCTTCGAGGAGGCGTTGGATAAATATGGAAAAGACTTTAATGACATACGGCAAGATTTTGTAAGTAAATTATACACTATTTAGAATACATAAATTCTTCGAGTTTCGTTACAAAGTTATGTACATCTTTCTTCATTAATTTGTGAATAAAATTCAGAATCATATGTAATGTCAATTTTCACTTTTTAATTTTGATGTAATAGCTTCCATGGAAAACGCTAAAGCAAATTATTGAATACTACTATATGTGGAAGACCACCGATCGATATGTGCAGCAGAAGCGCGTAAAGGCTGTCGAAGCGGAACTCAAGCTCAAACAGGTTTATATACCGCAATATAATAATAATGGCAAAGGGAACGGTGCCAGCGTAAAGGCAGGCAGCGGCGGTGGCCCAAGTGGCATTTATAATGGCACCACCAACGGTGGCGCCGACTTATCCAACAATGGCAAACCGTGCGAATCGTGCGGAATAACAAAATCATCACAGGTAAGTCAACAAAGATCAAAATTTGTGATGAAACAATAATGATGCGTTTATTACTATTTTGCAGTGGAACTCCTTTAGTAATGGTCACCTGGCGTGTCGTCTTTGTCAGAGTTGTTGGGACTATTGGCGAAAGTACGGCAGTATGAAATCGGCGCATAAGGGCGATGCAAACGATGGGGAGGCCAAGAAAAAAGCTGTTATTGCTGTGACGCCAGCGACGGTGTTAACATCCGCTGGTGCCGCAACTGTGGTAGATCTTAACGATGACGAAAAAGTCAGCGATTTAAGCAATCGTCAATTACACAGGTACTTAATAGATTGAATCCCCTGAAGAACATAATTAACAGTTGAACGTAATTATGTAGGTGTTCCATTGTCAACTGCGGCAAAGAGTTCAAGCTGAAGACCCACCTGGCGCGTCATTACGCGCAAGCGCACGGCATTGCGATCAGCTCAGGCTCGCCGCGGCCAATCATGAAGACACGCACTGCCTTCTACTTGCACACGAATCCTATGACGCGTGTGGCTCGCATTGTCTGTCGGAGCATTGTGAAACCTAAAAAGGCAGCGCGACAGAGCGCATACGCTATCAATGCGCTGTTGGTGAAGCAGGAATGTGAGTATTCTTTGTGTATATATAAATAGCAATGGTTACTTATTTATTTGAATTCAATTAGTTACGAATCGTATTAGCGGAAAATCGCAAGCGGAGATAAAGAAAATGCTTCTGCTCAAGCCGAAGGATCGTGGCAGCGTCACAAAATTGCTAATCGTTTGGGCGCGCCTGGCAGCGGTCCACACGAATGGCTGGTGCTAACACCTAAGGATAAAATGCCACAACCCGTTGTTGTCTCATTCCCAAAACCGCCCAAAGCTCCAGATGGCAGTTTAGTCTACGAGCGTGTGCCCAACAAAACACCCGATGTTGTCGCACTGCCTGCTGCGGCTGACAAAGAGCTATCCATAATTCCAGCGCAAGCAACGTCTACGATACGCAAGCGTGCACACGAAGAACAGCAACTCAATGGTACCGAAGGTAAATTGATTATTAAACATATAAGTACTTTTTTTGCATTGATTTAAATATTCCATATAAAAATATTATATTTAATTCATTCTTTTATCCGAAAATTATGTTTTTAAATTAATATCTATGTTATTCTGGTCCCTGCTCAGAATAACCATTAGTAGAGTATTTTAATAATACTTATATAAATTTATATATATATATATATATTTTTTTTTATTATTATAGTAACCATTGTGCCCAGCGGTCCACCTGCCAAGCGTCCTAATAAGGATCCAATGCCTTCGCACTGCCCCAGTCCGGAGCAATTTGCTGCTATGATGGCAGCATCGGGTCAGCCGCTCTCCAGACATCACGTAAGACTATAATTATTTTTGTTGTTAACATTTACTAACTTGCGTTTAAATTTCTTACAGCTCAACGGTAAGCAAAAGATTGCGCAAATGGCACGCGGTGGCAACGGACGTAAACAGGTCATTAGTTGGATGGATGCACCGGACGATGTTTACTTTAGAGCCACAGATGTACACAAGTGAGTTGTCATCTTTTAAAATAATTAAAAAGTTGATATATCTAATCTGAATTAATTTTGCTTTGTAACAGAAAAACACGAAAAATACTCTCAGCTGTGGATCTGCGTCGCGCAGCGCGCAAACCCTGGCGCTCACTGCCCATAAAGTCAATGGCCCCAGAGCCGAGCAGCAAACCTATTGAATCACAAATCGTCATACTGGACTGACCGTCGACGGCCAAAACATCAGCGAAACTAACTGCAGCAGCAGCGGCAACGGCAAAGTTGTTGTCATATTCAGCCAACAGATTCGAACAGCAACAGCAGCATCCGCCATTTCCATATACAATGGATGCATTGCTAAACTAGTGACCCAGATTCTGTCTTTTAGTGGCTTGCCATGTACATACATACACACCGCATGCATACAGATCCAACCAACATACATACTTACATATACATACATTTAGTGTAGGCAAGAGTTACAGCTTCACTATATTACGTTGGTACCAAATTCACTAACAGAAAACCAACCACTGACCACAACACGAAAACCACTTTACTAGCGCTTAAATAGATGTCTTTTTAAAAAAAACAAATAGTAAGATAATAAGTGTTAAGATCTAAAGCAATAGTAAACACAACGCAACACAAATCAAATATTTATTAATATTTTACATAATTTACAAATTTTAAAATCTCAGTATACCGTACACAAAAATCAACTACACTGCGAAATTGGGCATGTATACAACTCAAAAAATAATGACTATAAATTAGTTTGTGTTTTAGGCATTTTTATCAAATATTTTTCTTTGCATTGTCCATTTTTTTAAAAGCGTGTATGTAATAAATTTTATTGCTTTTCTTTTAAAATGTAATTTTCGCAATTCGCCTATAAGTTCCATAAAAAATTAAGTTTTGTCATATTGGTCGCATGCTAGCTAAAACCAGATACGTAAATTAGAAATTCAATGGCCTCTATAGTTTTGAAGTATTTTTCACTCTAAATTTGAAAATGCAAATAACAGTCGAAAGATATTTTAAAATTGATTTAATGCTTTAAGTATCAAAACAAATTTAAAACTAACCTTGTTAATAAATGTGACGTGCAAGATTATTTAAAAAATTAATTATACGCTGTAACTAAAAACAAAATGCTACCACAAATTGTACAGTAAATGGGATAAAGTTTATAACTTCGAATACAATTTATTTTCATAATTTATATACAAATTGCAAATCAACACTTTAAAATTGATACATGATAGACAGACATACATACACACACAAGTAATGCATATTATTTAAGCCTATACGTACATAAATAAGAAACTAAACCGCATAACATACATTTATAAATGTATTGGGATTAATATGATAACATTATTAATTTTGCAAATGACAAGTAATATTTAAAAGTAGAGCAGCATCGAGAACCCAAATGAAAGCAACACATAAAATCAGCAACAGGATCATTAAAAAAATAATGATTATAAAGAAATTCTAATTGTAAGCCAATCTATGTATTTTTAACTTTAAAATTTAAGTAATTTTGTAAAATAAAAAATTCTTTAAATTAAAAAAGATAAGTTAAAAGCAAAAGGATGATACAAGCAACTATTGTCAGAAAAACGACCACATCAATTTGTTTGTTTAGAACTAAATTGCAAGCACGTGTGCATGCTGCATATAGTAAACAGAAATTCAAGCAACAGAAGCAAATCAAACAGAGCTATATACATTATTATATATAAATACCTATATATAAAAACATATATATATATACAGCATAACAGTACGAAATTTGCGCATTGCACGATTCGATTCGCATATACATTTTTACAAAGTAGGAAGAAAGTACGCTGGCAGTTTGATGGGGCGGGAGGGGGCAAGAAACCGAAAAGTTTTCCAAATAAAGTTTTAAAACTAAACATTTTCCTAAAAAATATTTGTATAACAAAGTATTTATTCAAAACGATAACAACTATACAGCACATTTCATAGTTAATTTTTACTCTCCTGTGTAGCTGGCAATACAGAGAGAGGCGTTAGTTCCACCAAATCCAAAAGAATTTTTCAGGGCAATGCGTCGATTCTGATCTTCAGACCATTTACAAGTATCTTTCACCACATTAACATCTACATCCAAATTATCAACGTTAATCGAAGGCGGTAGTTTGTTTTCCGCACAAGCGTGGACGACAAAGAGGGCTTCCAGATTGCCTGATGATCCAAGTAGATGACCATGAGCGCCCTTTGTAGAGGACACAAACACTTCTGATTTCTGGTCGCCAAAGACGCGACCAATGGCATGCGCTTCAATGCGATCACCGGTAGGAGTTGATGTGGCATGAGCATTGACATATCCAATGTCCCGAGGTGTTAAACCTGCGTCGGCAATGGCACGACGCATAGCCAAAGTGGCACCGGCTCCATCATCACTGGGAGACGTGATGTGATGCGCATCACCAGAAAGACCGTAACCCAAAAGCTCGGCCAATATGGGTGCTCCACGGGCACGTGCATGTTCCAGCTCCTCAAGAAGCAACACAGCGGCGCCCTCACCCATCACAAAGCCATCTCGCGCCTTATCAAAAGGTCGCGAGGCCACGGCGGGGTTATCATTAAACGCAGTACTGAGTGCACGTAGTCTACAAAAGCCGGCAATCGATAGGGGGTCTATGCAAGCCTCCCCACTACCGGCTAACATCAAGTCGGCATCGCCATTACGAATAAAACGCAGAGCATCTCCAATGGCGTGAGCACCAGTTGCACAAGCCGTTGAAACCGAATGATTCGGCCCCCGCAAGCCATGGCGCATGCTAATGTGACCACATGCCATGTTGGGTAACAATCTTGGTACGAAGTATGGACTGACTCGATTGTATCCACGCTGAAGTTGCTGATAAGCGCCATAGACCTCCGACAGATCGAACATGCCCATGCCTACGCATACGCCGAAACGTTCCCGCTGCTCAACAGTCATCTCACTGGGTAGGAGTTTTGCCGCTGCCAGCGCTTCGTCCGCCGCAATGATGGCGAATTGTGTGGCAGGGCTCATTAGCTTTAAGTCGCTCTTGCTCAGATGCTTGTCTATCTGCAATCGTTCCCTTGGAATTTGTGCGGCCACTTGGCACGGAAGTCCCTTGAAATCAGTACCCAGACAAGAAATTGCCGACTCTCCTGCCAACAAACGTTGCCACGACTCGGCAACATTATTGCCAAGCGGTGTAACGGCACCGCTTCCAGTGATGACCACTCGGCGGCGTGTGGCTTGTATCGACGCCCTTCGCATTTGTGATATTAAACGCATGTTGTAACGACGAACGTAACAGAAATTTAATGCGGACAATAACAGAAATCAGCTGGTTGATGTGGAGTTGCCACATTCTTAGCACCTATCATTGGTTAGAGATGAGAGTGTGTCGAAAATATTACGTGTTACCGTGCTGTGTTTTATTACAAAATGCAACAACTTTGAAATAAATGAATATGATAAAAAATTTAAAAATATAAATTAAAAACAAATAAAGAAATTATTTTAATAAGAGGTTTAAATCAAAACAAGGAGAGAGAAGTAAGCAAAATAACTTTAAAAAATATCAATAAATTCACAAAACTTTAGCTTAAAAAACTGTTAGAAATAGCGAAGTTTAAGTTAAGATAGCTGAAATCATTTAAAACAGCCAGATTTCAGGCTAATATCAATGTTCACATTTTGATAACCCACGAACTATGAAAATATGCAGAGCTAGCTATAAAATAGTAAAGTTGGCAAGGCCAGTCTTATTTAAAAAACTTTATCAATAAAAAAAAATATTATTTCATTATTAAAGTATTAAAAAATCAATGACTTCGTGTTAAATATTGGTTATTGTTCTTTAAATCATGTTATCACATATATTGGTATTTGATCCAAAACGAAATAATATAAACATTTTAGTATATTATTAATTCGATCATAAACTACAGATTTCAAGTTACATGCTTTAAAAGTACGAAATTATCTATATATTTATCTGCCGGTAGGGTATAGACATACATACACATGTGATTGTATTTATTGTCTGTATGCAAAGTGATCGTGATTGTTTTTACATGGTGATAACGTACACTACAAGAGTGTGTGAAGAGAAACACACAAACATGTAGATGTGAATGTACATAAGTAAATTGAGAAAAAATTTCCGCTCAAAACCGGACGATAACAAATACTTAAAGGCAAACTCTCAGTCATTTGCGCAGCAGTGTCTTGTGGTTTTTTGATCAATAAAGACGTGCTGAAAGTAGGAAAATATGATGTCGGAAAAAAGTAAGTTTTAATTCATATATGTATGTATGTTCAAAGGTAAATCGGAATAATAAAGATTACTGATAAATAACGTTTAACAGATTGTTGCCATGGTCCCGGTTATGCAACTCCATTGGATGCTATGAAAAATGGACCACGGGAGACTCTTCTCTATACGGTGACGATTCAACCAAACTTAGACGAGGAGCACGGTGATTACCTGGCAACAATTGATGTGGATCCTGATAGCCCCACATATTGTCAGGTAATTAATTATTTTTGACTTCAAAATCATTCTCATAGTATTCTGCATATATACGTATACAAATACTTAAATAAAATATTTCACAATATTTTAAACTATTGCTTAATGCAGATATAATCTTTATAAAAATTTAATTTAAAATGTTTAGCTTAAATTCAATCAATAATTAACTAATCCAAACGAAGTTTCACAGATATCTCCTTTCTATTAATAGATAAATTAATTTGAAATATGTGTGAGACTTAAGGGTCAAATAAGGTGGAATCCAATGTTCATACATATATACTAATTCTTCTACATATTTTTATATCATAGGTAGTTCACCGCAACTTTACGAACCGAAAAGGAAATGAGCTGCACCATTCGGGCTGGAATGCTTGCTCAAGCTGTTACTACGTGGACAAAAATGCCAAATCGGTGCCAAAGAGAAATCGCTTGGTATTGCCGGCAATTAACTCCGACTTTATTTATATACTTGACGTGGCATCAAATCCACGAAAGCCTGAAATCATTAAAGTGATCGACGGAGACGTGTTAAAGAGTCATAATGTAACTGCCCCTCATACGACCCACTGCTTGGCTAACGGAAATATAATGATATCCGTTTTAGGCGATGCCAATGGATATGCTAAGGGTGATTTCATCCTATTTGATTCCGAATTCAACTGCATAGGAACTTGGACGAAAGGGGAACGTAAAGCGTTATGTGGCTATGATTTCTGGTATCAGCCCTATTATGATGTTATGGTTTCTACCGAATGGGGAGCTCCAAATAAATTTCGACGGTTTGTTATAAACTATCTATCCATATTTCCAATATGTTCTTAACAATATCTCGATCTTCATTTAGTGGATGGAAGGATGAAGATTTAAATGATATGACTCAGTATGGATGCAGGCTCAATTTTTACAAATGGTCTACTCAAACACTTTATCAAACCATTGATCTTGGAGTTGACGGCATCACGCCACTAGAAGTTCGTTTTCTACATGATCCGAAACGCCCTGATGGATATGTTGGATGTGCCTTAAACGCGAAGGTTTATTATTTCAAAAAGAAGTCCGACTCGGATGAGTTTGATGTTAAAAAAGTAATTGATATACCTCAAAAGCTCGTGGATACTGGAAGTGGAATTGCTACTGAGATGGGTGGCATGATTTCAGATATAATAATATCTTTGGATGATAGATTCCTTTATGTTAACTTGTGGCGTCACGGTGACGTTAGACAATATGATATAACCAATCCAGAAGAACCCAAACTTACGGCTCAAGTGTTTATGGGAGGAGCCATATGCAACGATCTTCCGGATGTAATCGTAAAAGAAGATACAGAATTAAGTGTATGTTGACTATCCAAAAATCTATAACTGTATATAAATTATAGCATTGTTATACAGGAACGGCCACCTCCTCGCTACGTTAAAGGTCGTCGTTTGGAAGGCGGACCACAAATGATGCAGCTTTCACTTGATGGCAAGCGCTTGTATGTGTCCTCTTCACTCTTTTCACCCTGGGATAAACAGGTAGATACCCTTTGAAGAATTTACAAGATGAATCCATTGAACTAATGATTTCTGATTACAGTTTTATCCAAATATGGTGTCCAAGGGTGGTCATGTGTGCCTTATTGATGTCGACGTGGTCAACGGAGGAATGAAGTTGAATGAAGATTTCTTGGTTGATTTTGGAAAGGAACCGTATGGGCCAAGTCTACCGCATGAGATGCGTTATCCAGGTGGCGATTGTACTTCTGATATTTGGTTAGCCAACGATTCTTAGAATGCATTAGATTCGCTTCTATACTGAATAATTCCAATATATCAATACATGTTGATGTGTATATTTGATTCTTTGTTAAAAAAAACTTCTTTGGTTTATATTTAGTTATTCTTCTATAAAAGGGATGAATTATGGTTGAATTTTCATTAACATAAGAACGGCATAATTGCATTTTTTTGCACTGTAGTCAATATTGTCTCTCCGGATAATAACAGCAAGTCGGATACACGTTGGGCACTGATAGATAGATTATCTTTACGTTAGACACATCCATATGCATGGTAGCTATTTACGTACTTGTTATCACATGTGTTGTTTATAAATGATCTCGCCAAACCGTTCACCACATGGCCCTGGAAGAGAAAACTGTGCACTAAATAGGCCAAGCTTGGAGGGATAAGCAGCTTGGCCCAGGAAAAACGCTGTAATGCTGTAAGAAGCTTACTTTTAGATACATCCTGTGCACAGTACTCTTGCCACAGTACTTGAATAGCAATGACCACTGAGAGTGACATAAGAGTTAGGGGTATATGGCTGACAAACCAGAAGGCACCTCCACTCAGAAATGCAGCCAGTAAGTTTGTACGTCTTAAATCCACTCTGCCCGCAAGCACACATTGTATCACCTAAACAAATATTGTGTAACATTATCCTAGACACTTAGGTTGTTCTCACCCTGTATATGCCCATATAGCTGATCATAAAGCTTGTAGATTTCAAGTTGATCTTGACGATTCGCCTTCGCATCGTGGCACTTAGTAAATCGAGAGCCAAGCCAATGCCCAGGTAGGTGCGCAATTCGAGAAATGTCTCCTTGACACGCTGCTCCAAGGACCATTTGGGGTAATCCTGTGGCAATGGAGTTGGCTTAATGAACCAGAATCTCAAATAGCCTTGCGTCTGTTGCAGTCGAAGCACCACAAGGGAGCACATCATGAATACCACCGTTCGTGCTGCATGGGAATGCACCAATCCTACGTCCAGCTGTCGCAGCATACCTTCAATGGCCTGTGTCACATGATGAGCAACAACAACGAGAGCAACACTTAAAGCGGATTCAACTCACCGCATGGATAATTCCCGTGGAATAAAATTGCACCACTTTTGGTGGCGCACACCAGACGATTTGTGCCCCCCAAACAGCAGGATATATACGGGGTAAGTCCCCAAACGAAGCGACCACTTAGACGTCTGCAGATGCACATACAGTAGAATGTTAATGCGTTTATTATCGAGCCAATGCTCGAAGTTAGTAGATAGTTTTTCACTATGGACCATATCCGATTCTTGCTAAGTTTGGAATAGTTGAGAAGCAACGGAAACTGTAGATAATACTGTATTAAACTAGAAATTTTTTAATATAGGATTAAACACACCAGCAATAAAGGTGTATAATATTTTGCACTGGACACATGATTACGATACAGATTCCAGATGAACGCCCCGGTGCAACTCTGATTTGGCAAGCTGTGGATAAACCGGGAACAGTGTACACGGTTCAAGGGCCACTCGAAAACTTTGCTGGGTGCGACCATAATTCAAACTGTTTGCTTAAGTTCCGTAATCGGCACTCGGAACTCGGAATCCGTCCCAACTCAAGTAATTCAACGGCTGTTTAGAGCGCTGACAGTGCCATGGTTCAAGTTGCAGGTGAATATGCTAATTATATTGCAAATATGTGTATGTATTTCCCAGTACTTAAGCATAACTGGATTGTTTCTTCTATTTGTACTTCTCACAAATGCATTTTATATATTAAAGTCAGCCAAACCGTCAATTCACTCTATAGGTTTCAATTTTCGAATAACAGATTAGGTATTTTATTTTAAAATTAATCTTTTTTATTTATTTAATTTCAATAGAATGTTATAGTTTTATTCATGAATTTGTTTAATAAAATTAATTTTATAGAACTACTATCTTTAAATCGATTTGTAGTGTAAGTTTTTTATTTAATAAGTTTATGGAATAGTCAATTTTCGATTATCAATATTATCGATTATCTTATCAATATTATTTTTTGTCGGGTTCAAATTGTTAGGATACAGTTATAAACTTTTTCCGATGTGATGAACATTATTCGCAAGCGAAATCTGGTTCAATCTCCTACTAATTTGGCTTCCGCTGTAATGGAATGAAATTTGACAAAACTTGAAACCTAGATATATCTTTGAGGAACTTACTAGTAGCCCGTGCTGCTGTCAATGATGATGGCCGCTAAGCCACTGATTTTGTGGGGTTGGAAAACATATGTGTGGATAAGATAGGCCAGTGAAAGAGGATACATCAAGTCACTATAGCCAAACTTCCTCCCCTTGTGTTTGTTGTACTTGCCCCAAAGTGTGCGACCTGTCTCCAAAAGGGCATAACTTAAAATGGTTAGTTTGGGGTAGCAAATATAGCTGATCCCGCCTAGAAAGCTAGCCAGGATTTGCTTCATTGGCTTACGTAACTCCTGTTGACTTTGCAGATAACAAAGAGTGGTCTAAAATTAAAGCAAACGGAACAAATTATGCAAATGTGGAAAGATCTGCATGTTACCCGATAGATGCCGGCGTAACATCCAAGCCAAGTCATGGACTCCAAGCGTAGGTGCTTTAATTGCCAGTGTCCACTTTTGGCACAACTTATTAACGCCTTAAAGGTGTCCAGGGCCAATCCAATGAGCACATGCTTACGCATGCCCTGCAGCACATACAGTTTCAAATTGGAGCAATCTTTCGGTGGTACGGACTCCGGCGCTAGAAACCAGAAGCCATTGTGCCAATGTCGTTCCTTGCCCAGCAGAATTATGGCGCTACAGCTCATGAAGAGCAACGTTTGCACTATCAACGAAGAATTAACAGCTTTTGTCAGGATATTGCCACGTTGCAGGAGCAGACTTTCTATTAACTACCCCATTAGAGGATTCGATTTAAAAATAAACAAATAAGAAACTAAAGTATTGCTTACTCACTGATTGAAATATTGCGGTGTGTTGCAAATGCTTGACTCGATGTGGCAGAAATGCGGTGAAGGAGCCACCAAACACGGCCGGCACAAATGTCAAAGTGTAAAGTCGAAACTCTCCCAGAATATGTCTGTTTTGAAAAAGGAAAAAATTCTCGTTTGCATTTTCTAATTATATTTTAATACCTTTACATCCTTTGCGTTTTTTTATTTATTGTAAAATAAAATACATCAAATTTCCTAATTTTCTTATACATTTTTAAAGTACTTTTGGTCGAAAAATTTAAAGAAATAAGTCTTACTAATAATCTCAACTTGCCCATGCTATATACACATATTCAGTAAAATAGTGTACAAAATACAATTAGAAGTGGGACACCGGTTCAGAGTACTAAGTATAAATTTTGAAAAAATTTGCCTACCGTAGAGCACATATGGATGTTGTTATGAGGTATCCAATTTGCAAACCGCCAAATACAATCTGTACGTAATACATCAACATATCCTGGAGCAGTCCCACATTGAAACCATACAGCATGCGCCTCAACAAATGAAACACAGCCATGGGCAAATAATATTTCATATTTGACCAAACAAAGCGATAAAGACTTTGGAGAGCTGCTCTCTTACAGCTGTGTGGATGCACTATATCATTGCAGCTACACCTGCTGAGCAGCTCCACAAGGTATTTGCTCTGAGCGACCATTGCGACACGACTGCTGAAGTGAGTGTAGGGCGATAATGAGGGCTTAGTTTATTCTATTGTTGGCTGCACGACGAATTGTTAATTGCTAATTTACATTTATTTAAAATTTCGAAATAAATACATATTCAATCAGTATCCATTAGAAGATCAATGTTTTTACAGTCCATGAAGTGGGAAGGTCACTCAGTCAACCTCTTCGACGGTCGGACCGTTGCTGTTGCTCCCTGCTTTACCTTTTTGACCCTGACCAGCTCCATGCAGCTTGGACATGATTGGTCCGCAGACACGCTGGCACTCCTTCATGTGATGCTCGTACTCTTCCTTCTCGGCAAGCGTATTGCTATCCAGCCAAGAGCTCTCCTTGGCGCACATATCTCGCACCTTCTTGCAGTCAGCATCGGTAAGTACTCCGGCGGATGCCTCATCCACGGCCTGTTTGCAGCCATAGATGTAACCCTCCAGAGAATTCCGGGCCACCACACGTTCACGCTGATGTTCATCCTCATCTTTGTATTTCTCCGCCTCGGAGAGCATGCGATCGATTTCGGCCTTGGAGAGTCGTCCCTTGTCATTGGTAATGGTAATCTTCTCTGACTTTCCGGTGCTGCTATCCTTGGCACTGACATTCAGTATGCCATCGGCGTTCAAATCAAAGGTCACATAGATCTTAGGCACACCACGTGGTGCTGGCGGAATGCCAGTCAGATTAAAAGTTCCCAGCAGATTGTTGTCCTTGGTCATGGCCCGTTCTCCCTCATACACTTGAATTGTCACCGCATTCTGATTGTCGCTATAAGTGGTAAAGGTTTGCTGTTGCTTGCAGGGAATGCGGGAGTTACGCTCCACCAGTTTGGTCATAATACCGCCAGCCGTTTCAATGCCCAGAGAAAGTGGCGCTACGTCGACCAACAACAGATCCTGAATCTTCGAGCTGCCCTCACCTGTGAGGATAGCTGCCTGGACGGCGGCGCCATAGGCCACAGCTTCATCGGGATTTATGGACAGATTGAGTTGTTTGCCACCAAAGAAGTCCTGCAGTAATTTCTGTATTTTGGGAATGCGAGTAGAGCCACCGACGAGAACCACATCGTGAATGGCCTTCTTCTCCATTTTGGCATCATTTAAAGCCCGCTCCACAGGCTGAAGCGTTGAGCGAAACAGGTCCATATTCAACTCCTCAAAGCGTGCACGTGAAATCTTCGAGTAGAAGTCAATGCCTTCATGAAGAGCATCAATCTCCAGAGACGCCTCCGTGCTGGAGGACAATGTACGCTTGGCACGCTCACAGGCTGTGCGAAGACGACGCAGAGCACGCACGTTGCCACTAATGTTGCTCTTATGCTTGCGCTTGAACTCCTCCACAAAGTGATTCACTAGACGATTGTCAAAATCCTCACCTCCCAGATGAGTATCGCCCGCGGTGGACTTGACTTCAAACAGCGAGCCCTCGTCAATTGTGAGTATGGATACATCGAAGGTGCCACCGCCCAAATCAAATATCAAAACATTGCGCTCCCCCTTTAGATTCTTGTCCAGACCGTAAGCCAAGGCAGCAGCAGTTGGCTCATTGATGATACGCAACACATTTAGACCGGCTATGGAGCCAGCATCTTTGGTGGCCTGACGCTGGGAGTCATTGAAATATGCTGGCACTGTAATGACGGCATCCTTCACCTTTCCCCCTAGATAAACCTCAGCGATTTCACGCATCTTGGTCAACACCATGGAGCTGACTTCTTCGGGGGCAAATCGTTTGCGTTCCCCCTTGAACTCGACCTCAATTTTTGGCTTGCCACCATCGTTAATGACCTTGAATGGCCAATGCTTTAGATCCTCCTGTATCTTTGGGTCATCGTACTTGCGACCAATCAAACGTTTCGCATCGAAGACCGTATTCTTGGCATTCATCGCCACCTGCGGACAGAGCATACAATTAGTAAGAAAAAAATTCTATTTTTAAATGACCAACTGCTAGGGCGATTCCAATTTATGATGCATGTTTACAATATACATACATACATATATTAATATATATTATCGAATGTGCCGCAATAATTTTTTTTATTAATATATATATATGTGTATATCCATGATGCTCATATTTGGTGATTCACAGATTTCCACTTTTTGTGTCAAATAATCAAACGTTAAAGACTCACCTGATTCTTTGCCGCATCGCCAATTAGACGCTCGGTTTCATTGAATCCGACATATGATGGAGTTGTGCGATTGCCCTGATCGTTTGCTATAATTTCCACTTTGCTGTTCTGCCACACACCCACGCAGGAATATGTGGTGCCCAAGTCGATGCCAATTGCCGGTGTCTTACCCATTATATTTGCCTCAATAATCCGACTGAACCACTTGCAGCTGCTGCTGCTGCTGTCGCCACAATACTGATACTGAACCGATCGCGCACTCGACTTTTAGATTTTAATTTTTAATGGTGCAACTTGCCTTGCACAGTTTTTGGCTATTTCTACAAAACGAGTCGTTTTCTGAATATGTCCGAATAGTATACATATATGTGTACTTATGTGTATTTTTCACACGCCGACAATTTTAATTTGGTTTCGTGATTTGGAGATTCTGACGTTTATTCTAGAAAGTGTTGTTGCTGACGCTTGGCACATTGAAAAATTGAATTTGGTCAGAATTTGATGATGACTTGATTTGGCCGATAAAAATAGCAACGTTGGTCAAACAAATACATCCTTGAGCATGTTATAATTGAACCATAATTGTGAAATATCAATTAAGATTGTATAAATTAATATATGGTAAATTTACGTACATTTAGCCGGGATAGTAACGGATTTTTCTAATGAGTGACACTTTGCCAAACTTCAGACTCATCGCTTTCCAAAACTAACCGCTTGAATTAGAATATTAAATTTTTCAATCTTTATTTGTATTTTTCATTATTATTTCAACACTGCCAGCAAATAATTTAAACTCTCATAACTATCCAAAACATTGCGAAATTGAATTTATTATTTATTAGATTTATTACGAACAAATAAAAAAAGAAACAGGGAAAAGGTTTATTAACGTTTGCCCTTCTTTTTCTTTTTTTGACCATCTGGCCAAGGAAAGCCACGAGACTTGAGCACATCCTGTAAGCGTATCAATCAAAATGATGAATTAATTAATTAGCTTTTTGACCCACCTGAACATTGTGACACACATAGTAGGCATTCTCCATGGCTGCATCATTGAATATGTCGCAGCCTATGGATTTTCCTACTCCGGCCTTTTTTTTGCTGCCACCCGGGGCGCCGTCTTTCTTTTTTTATCATCGCCTTCGCCACTGCCAGCATTACTGGATGTAGAATCTTTGCTATTACGTTTCTTTTTACTCTTGGCGGCCATTTAAAGTTGAAACAACAAACAAATGTCAAAGCTGTCGTATCGATTAAATAGTTGCGCTACACTGAAAAGCCCTGCGTGGCAACAAGTGTTGTCAGAATTCAACTGTTAACAAGCTAGATTTTTAAAAGTAATATAAAAAAAGTTAGAAAATAGATTTAAAAGAAGCCACAAAAACAAATTTATATAAAAAAAAAATAAATAATAGATTTATAAAAAATAATAATAATAATAATTAAATAATAAAAAAAATTAAATAAAAGACGATCTATTTGAACAGGCACAATATGGCATAAAAAGATGTTAGTGAATTCAGGCAGAAAACATTTTAAGACAGGGAAACGTTAGCAAATCCGTAGGGAAGATTCCTCATACTTCCACATCCTTTCTTTAATATTTCCTTGAGGTACGGTTCTGCTGGGTATCGTATCGTCACACACACATGCTCGCGACTCGTTTGTTTGGATGAGCAGCTGACTTACTCTTTTAACAGTTACTTTCGAAAAGTTCAAATGTTTAAAAAATTTAAGTGCGGATATGCAATTTAGGCAATCTGTTGTCTACAATCAAGTATTAATTTTTGCTTTACAAATGCAGCTGCTGAGTGGTAGGGAAGTGCAGTTCATAGACAGTTTTTATATTATTTGTAATCTGATAAGCTTCTTGCAGCGCTTAATACTCTTGGGATTGTCAACTACCAAACGACCAGATACACACTGGCAGAGCATTGGCTTCAAAAGCCGTCGGAAACTGCAGTGGACGACGCTGTCGAAAATGAAAGCGAACAGGCAGATCACTTTTTAAAATTCGACCATGACGATGAGCAGTTAAACGGAGCAGATCAAGCGCATACGCTGGCAGAGGGCGCCTTTTGCCGGCGTAGCTTCGATGGACGCAGCGGTTACTGCATCGTGGCCTATCAGTGTCTGCATGTTATACGTGAATTTCGAGTACACGGTAGTCAAATTGATATATGCACGTATCGAAACAACTTGCCAGTCATTTGTTGCCCTCTGGCAGATAAACATGTCGAAGCACAACGAATCAGTGCCACAAGTACGCTAATAACTCAAGGATAGCTAATGATACCCTAATCAAACATATTATTTTATCTAGAGTGTCAGGAATACAACAACGCAGCAAGGAATCTGCGTTTAAGCGATACTGAACGCATCTTTTCAGGCAAACAATGCGTGCCTAGTATTCCACTCATAGTGGGCGGAACTCCAACTCACCAAGGCCTCTTTCCGCATATGACCGCATTAGGTTGGACCCAAAGCGACACAGACATTAAATTTGGTTGCGGAGGTACTCTGGTCAGTGAACTATATGTGCTCACGGCAGCACATTGCGCCACATCTGGTAGGTGAGTTACAAGACTACATGTAGAAGTCTATTTAGTAATTATTCTTTTTTTTTTTTTTTGCAGTAAGCCACCAGACATGGTTCGATTGGGCGCGCAGCAATTAAACGTTAGTAGTGCCTGGCAACAGGATATTAAAATACTTATAATCATTCTGCATCCAAAATATCGGTCATCGTCCTACTATCACGACATAGCTCTACTCAAGTTGACCAAGCGCGTTCAATTGTCGGAGCGTGTGCGACCCGCCTGTTTATGGCAAGTGCCCGATCTGCCTATGAAAATTGTGATAGCTACTGGCTGGGGACGCACTGAGTTTCTGGGTGCCAAGTCCAATAAATTACGACAGGTTAAGCTGGATATGATAAAGCAGCAGCGTTGCAAACAAATCTACCGAAAGGAACGTCGCCTACCAAATGGCATTATTGACTCTCAGTTTTGTGCTGGCCATTTGCCCGGCGGCAGAGATACGTGTCAGGGAGATTCAGGAGGACCCCTACATGCTGTACTACCAGAAAATAATTGCGTGGCCTTCGTTGTGGGAATAACATCGTTCGGAAAATTCTGTGCGGCGCCAAATGCTCCAGGCGTATACACAAAAATATTCTCTTACTTGGATTGGGTCGAAAGGATTGTATTTAAAAAAAATTAGATGTAAGCTACTACTGGGATTTTATTTAAATGAACCGTGGAGTACGACTTGAAAATTACAAATAAAAACCGATTTTGACTGTACATGATATTATCCAAGTTCTTCTGGTAATTCCAATTCTTATGGCACAACATTCCATGGTGTATAGGTGCCTGCTTCTGCTACTTCAATCTAAAAAGTACAAGCAATTAGTTATAATTAGAAGCACAATAAAAGAAACCAACCAATTGGGTGAATTTATCCTGACAAGCCATGCGGATGCGTGCCGATGTTGCCGGCGCCTCAAGATTGTAGTGCGCTGATAGTTTCTGCTCCGTTCTAGCCGCTGCAATGGCTTCTTTAATAGCAAAAAATACGGAACATCCAATGAAAAGTGGAGGTTCACCAACAGCCTGAAATTACGTGAAATTATATAAGTAAGTGCAAGATTGAATCAGACATTCACTGGATACCTTTGAGGAATATACAGCTCGTGGATTGGGTGCGTTGGTCAGGAGACTAACGTTAAATTCGCCGGGTATATCTGCAAACCCGGGCAGCTTATACATGCCCGGTCCACGAGAGTAAAGCATGCCCTGCGGCGAGTACATTAGCTCTTCCAGTGTAAATAGGCCATATCCCTGCATAAATGCGCCTTCGATCTGACCAATGTCAATAGCCGGGTTGATGCTAGAGCCAATGTCCATTACAATGTCAGTGCTAATCACCTGATGATCTCCGGTGAGACAGTCAATCTCCACAACTGATATTCCCACTCCGTTTGTAAAATAGTTGTACATGCGTGCATTGGGATTTGTTTCTGGATGATATCCAATATTAGGTATGGCATAGAAGCCTGTTGCGGAAAGACTGACACGATCAAAATATGCCTTGTTGATCCATTCCTTCCAGGTGCCAGCTGGAAGCGCCTCCTTAATAGGCTCCAGGCGTTTGTTAATCTTCTCGCAAGCATCGATCACGGCCATGCCATTGAGATCTGATCCCACGCTGGCCGCTGTTGGTGATGTATTTGGCACTTTATCTGTGGCCGTCTCCGAGATGTGAATTAGTTCAATGGGAATGCCCAGCGACCGTGCAGCACATTGAATCATCTTGATGTTTAGGCCCTGACCGATTTCAACACCACCATGGGATAACAACACTGATCCATCGGCATATATGTTGATCAGGGCACCTGCTTGATTTAGATGCATTACACCAAATGCAACGCCAAACTTGGTGGGCACCAATCCAATTCCACGCTTTCGCCAGCGATTTTCTTCATTAAATTTATCAATCTCTGCCTTCCTTTTGTGGTAATGCGACTGATCGATGCAGTCCTGGAAGCAGCGCTCAATGGGGAATCGTTCTAGCTGTTGATTGTAGTGGGTATAGTCACCAGTTTTGTAAAAGTTCAGTCGCATAACATCCAGCAAATCGCGGCCAACAATACGGGCAACATCCCTAATCATATGTTCCCCCGCGAACATGCCCTGTGGACCACCAAATCCACGAAATGCCGTGTTCGAGGGAAGATTGGTCTTGCAAACCCAACCGGCTACTCGTACATTGGGAATGCGATAACAGTTCTCAAAATGAGTCATGGCACGATCCAGAACCTAAGATATACGAGAACAGGTTGTAAATGAAGCATTATCAATTGAGAAAAGAAAAGAATGAAAAGTCTTACGGTTAGGGATAGACAATGATCGGTCAGTTAGTCAGGATAAATATTTTTATATATGTATGTATATGGATTGTATTGTAGTCATTAAAGTTAGATTAAAATCATTTTTTTCTTGAATCTAACTTGATCTGCCGGCATACACACATCTATAGGCAAATACATATAAAGATTTGATAGACTTTATAATCACGATAATAACCTAGCATTAAGCCTACTAGATAACAGCTTAACTATAAGTAGACTAAAAGAGAATTCATATACAGTATGTCAAGAAACACTTTACACACTGAAAAAAAACTTTATATTTTGACTATACGTAAGAAAATAAAACTCTAAGTTTTAAGCGTTTTTAAAGCAAAAATACTTCAATATGTATGTAATTAATATCAACAAATAAAAGACAAAATTATTAATATTCAAAGAAAAAAAACAACAAAATGTCTGTTTACACATTTTTGACACTGTCAAGAAACTCTTTAAACATTCTGTTTTCCTCCTCTGTATCGCGAACGGTTCCGACTAAAACGGTATTTAACCGTTATCTATGCTTATGAAATAGCGTGTTGCATTGCTTTTTTTGCATTCTTTTTAATTTGAGTGTGAAGTGTGTACTAGATCTCCCGAATAGATAATTAAGAACACATAATTGTTGTATAAAATAGTACGTTTCACTGGAAACATACATTTCCTGTTAAGTTTCTGTTATATCCATGAATTTACCTAGGGTTATATTTGACCGATTGTAAATAATGAATTCAAAACAAAAAAGAAAAAGATATAAAGATTTCGCATAGCAAATATAGAGCGTCTAGCTCTGAAACATGCCTATATACACTATATAATATAAATTACAATAAAATATATACACTTTGAAAGTGAAAGGGAATTGTAAATATTTACCGAAAAGGATAAATCCATAGACCATCCAGCGTTATTGTAGCACTCAATGTCACAAGCTGTGATGAGGCCCTCTTTGGTAAAGCCCACCTTGTACTTGAACAGGAAGGGATGACGTGTGCCGGTGATGAGCATATCCTCATCGCGATCGAGCATGCAGCGTACGGGTCGCTGTAGTCGATAGGCAGCTAGAGCGACGGGCAAGGCTACCGAGATGCCACGTGATTCCTTGCCACCGAAACCACCACCAAGACGCTTGGCGCGGCATACAATGCGATGGGCGGGCAAGGAGACCACATGGGACACCAGTTTTTGCACCTCTGAAGGATGTTGCGTGGAACAGAAGAGTTCCAGCTCATCACTGTCACGGGGCACAGCTACGGCCGCATGCGTCTCTAGATAGAAATGCTCCTGGCCACCCATACGACAGCTGCCCTCATGCACATAATCCGCTTCGGCAAATCCTTTCTCAACGTCGCCTTTGGTAATGTACGTCGGATAGTTGGGATAGTACGATTTGTGTTCAATAGCCTGCTCAATGGTGACAATGACTGGGGTAATCTCCTCGTACTCCACACGCACCAAGCGAGCAGCTCGTTGAGCCAGTGTCTGATTATCAGCAGCAATTGCACCTATAATTTGTCCATAGCAGTGCACTGAACCGGCGGCGAATACGTGATCATCGTGAAACACTGGACCCACCTCGTTCTCGTGCTCCGTGATATCCTTGGCGCTGAAGAAGGCGTGTACTCCTTCCATTGCCAAGGCTTCGGTAGCATCTACATTGATTAACTTGGCGTGAGCCTTGGTGCTCAGCACAAATCCCAAATAAAGCTCGCCATCCATGCGGGGAATATCATCCGTGTAGATTGCCTCACCCGTCGCCTGTTTGAGAGCTGCAGCATGAACCTTTGGCTTTCCAACCGGATCATAACTGGGCTGATCACTGGAAACACGTTCAAACAATTGGGCGCTTCGAAGAGCGGGTGTATGAAAGCCATCGGCGCCACTGAGCTCAGCCTTTGGTAGTGCATCCGGAGTTATGATGCCGGCGTCGCAAAGCTTTCTACTGATTGCCAAGTACGATTTGAAGAATAGGCTGACTACCAAGGCACGTCGATAGGCAATCATGCCACCCGGAGCCGATTCAGCCAATGGCAGTTCGGAGCACAAGCTCTCCGTCACATGCTCCACCAAGGTTTGATTCCATGGCTGTCCTATTACTAAATCAGAGGTTTTCGGTGCCAGCACCGTGATGGGAGCCATGCCACCAAATGCCATGTGAATACGACGCACCACGTTGGAGCCCTGCTCAAAGTGGACATTGACAGCGGCATTCACGATGGCAATGTCGTCGTCCCGTCTACGCGCCTGCTTAAAGGCCACAAAGTGCTGGTCTGGCGTTGTCTTCTGGAAGTGTATGCCCAGCAGAACCTCCTGTGGTTGGATAACGTTGCGTCGATAGCCAGTAAAGAAGCCGCTGCCCATGTTGACGGATCGCTTGCCATCAGCGAGACTGGCCACTTCTAGACGAGCACCAGCGGCTGTCAGTACCGGGTTCATGTCCGAGATTGGACTGCCCGTCATGATATTGCCACCAAGGCAGGCGACATTCCTTATCTGTTTGCCAGCAAAGTAGTGTAACATGTCCACTGCACACTGGAAGAAGCGCGTCTGGTACTCTGGCAGCTCCTCGATGCGTTTTCGGAGATATGCATCAATATCCATTAGGCTAACGGCGGCACCGAAATAAATGCTCTCATCCGTTTCCCGTACCTCCAACAACTCGGGCACTTTGATGGGGTTGATGAGCACGGGATAGAGAAAATGCTTGAATTTGACCTCCACACCCACCTCTGTGTTTCCCACGATTAGCTTGGCAGTCGGATGTTCAGTCTTGAGCTGCAGCAGCTCCTGCAGAGTCGTTGGACGATACCAGGCCACACGTTCGGAGCGAAAGATAAGACTTTCCTCGTCGTATTTCGCATTCAATTGCAATTCCGGAGGGAAGATAGGTTCCTGGCTAGGATCGAATGGCTGGAACTCGCTGCGCTCAAAGAGTTTATCATCAGTATTGGGTTTATCTCCACCTGCACAGCCGTTGCCATTAACTCGACAACACTTATCTCCCATTCCGCATGCAAATTCTTTGGTGAACGTCTTGTATCCCTCCAGGATGGGACGGTAGCCGGTGCAGCGACACAAGTTACCCTGGAATGCCACCTCCAGGTCGTGCATCGAAGGCTGTGCTGCATTCCGCAGCAATGCATACATGGACATGACAATTCCCGGCGTACAGAAACCACATTGCGAGCCGTGAGCCTTGGCAAGACGTTCCTGTGCCGGATGCAGACGAGTCCGCGTGCTGCCAATTCCCTCCACCGTAGTCACAGCACAGCCATGCATTGCACATACCGGCGTGAGACAGGCATTGACTGCCAAGTGTTTTATCTGGTTGCTGTCACGATCCAGTCGGGAGATCATCACGGTGCAAGCGCCACATCCTCCCTCGCCGCAACCAAGCTTAGTGCCACATAGACGCAAGCTGTCCCGCAGATAGGTGAGCAGAGTACATTCCGGATCGGGATTGCGTTCGGTAACCTTTAATAAAAAATCCAGGGATGATAATTTTTCAAGTAAAAATACTAAGATCGAAATAACTTCTTTTTTTTAAATAATTTCCAATGTCGATTTAAACATATAAAAATTATAAAATAGTTACAAATTTAAATTTGTATTTAAAAAGCATTCAACCAATATCCAATGATTATTCTTCTTTTATATTTAGTTAAATTAACAGAGGTATATTAAAAAATTCTAATTTAAATTTAATTCAATTCAATTTATTGGTTCACTTAAAATTTATATAACAATATTTTGTGAGTTTAATATTAAGGTATTAAGAGTTTAGGCTAGATTATTAATTCTTTTCTCCTTAGATATTAATATTAATAATTACAACATTTCGAACATAATGGCACTTATACTTGGGGATAAAATTATAGTCAAAAAACCGCAAAAAAAAAAAAAAATCTAATTTAATTAATACGTTTAGATCAATGAACTCAACTACTGTTGTAATTTAAAAACTCTAAATTAAGCTCCCCACACAAAATACGTATGTCTATTTGATTATTCATTAAGTTTCAACCTGGCTTATTTTTTTTTAGACAAAACATTTTTTTTTATACCGATAGAAACACTTAAGACTTTGACTACATGAATACCATACTTCTTTTCCTGTCTCTGATTAAACTAGTTTTCCATTTCTGGTTGTGTAACGCGCTGTTATCTTTAACTAGTAGAAAAAAAAAACCAAAACACTTGATTGCAATTCTGTTTACGTATTTATTTTTACTGAATATGTGTACATATAAATGCATACATATTTATGTATATTTAAATAAATGAGAATATTCAGAAAAACGTAGTTACCATGAAACAATAACAAATTGAACACTTAACAAATGTGATTGTGCAATATTAACTGTTGAAATATGTGAGCTATATAACGGATAGAAATGAAATGGGTAGAGAATTCCATTGTTTATGAAAAATAATATCTAACTAAATTCAAATGTTAAACACATAATTATCAAAATTATATATGATATGTTGAAAATTTCCAACAAGACACAAACACAATGAAATCGTTATCTTTTATATTGTCAATTCTTCTTGTTTCCGTTATAAACCTAGTGATAACAGTAAGAGCTAAACCTGTGATAATGATCTTTGAACGATTGCAGCAGTTAACAAATAAATTAGAAATGTAAATAAAAGAAAGTTGTAAAGTTGTAAAGTAAATAAACAAATAAAATAAGCAATCGTAATTCTTTCTTTAATCTGTAAGTCTAAAGTATATTGTTAATTTTTATTGTAAAACTGTTCTTTATCGCTATCTATATCTTTATAAACACACGCTCAAACACACGCAACAGCAGCAGCTATCAACAGAATTTAAAAATGAATTTGATTGGAAGTCTGATCTGTTGCCCCTCGTTAACAATGACCCAATATTGTGGGTCAATTGTTATCAGTCCCGCAATTGCAATAAATTAATAAATATGCATAGCGTGAGCTGTCTATAGAATAAGTGTAAGTGTCGAAGTTTTATTACTGACAACTGGCAGTAAACAAAATTGAGAGAAAAACAATAACAGCTACAGATAAAATCGAATAGAATATTTGTTAAATGACCTTAAGTTTTTTTTGATTAGGCTGTCTTTGATCTTGATTTATATATCTTACTTTCAATATCAAGCGAATTTATATGGCACTGAAGTTATGTCACAAACACGTGAACCTTATGAATGCAAAAATTGATTCGCTTATAACCAATAATTAAATAATCTCAATTATTTCTATTTTGTTCAGATTAAAGCACTTCACCAATAATAAATAATAGGAGACACCCCCCCCCCCCACCACACACACACACAACAAATCTGTATGCTTTTTTCTAGTTGTGATAGCAGTTTTACATTTTGAATAAACAAAATTCTCTTCTCCAAAAACGGGTTTACCTTTTTACCGTTTACAAAAAACACTAAAACTGATGATGCTGCTTCTGTATAGGACATTTTCCGTCAGTATTTAAGTTTATATTCTCAAACTATTATTTTTGTAGTTCTAATTATGCATACAATCGTTCTTAAAGACTAATAAGAAATAAAACAATATCCGCACTAAGAAACACAACCGACACGAGCAAGTCACGAAACAGTTCTGACTCGAATGTGGCTCGTTTACAAGATTATAAGCCTACAGTTGAATCGAACGAGTCTTCTACGTACATATGTGTATAAAAAGCAGGAATGTTATCAGTCAGTGAACGCAGGTGAACTTAAAAGCTTCTGTCATTATCTCATTATTGTTGTTAAGAAATTAATTAAGATTATCATTATTTTGTTAGAATCTTACATATTTTATTGATTATTGATCTTAAATATATACAATAACATATATTTTATCATATTTACACTCTTGTGTGCATTGCAATATTTAAATAAAACTGGGTCAATCTTAACTTTACTCTCAAGTGCTGATACTACTCAGGACCAGTTTGAAGCATCGCAAGTCATATTGATTTTTCGGTATATATATACATACATATTTGTTTATGTTTTGCGTAGTATATAAACAATATTTACATTACAAATAAACAGCTTCGTCTTAACATATGTGTGTCTAGAGATGTTATCAATGCTACGCAGATTTCAGATCCAGATCACGCTCTACCTTTGTCCCCTCATACTGTGATTGTCGACGCATTGCCTCTTGCAGTTGTTGTTGTTCGAATCGTCGCGTTGACCATTGATATCTGTAGGCAAACACATAAGAATTGCTGAGCTCCACCTATTGTATAAAATTCAACTATAACAATTTACCTGCAGGTCATCCAATATAAAATAGTTCCACAAAAAAAGCTACCAAAGCCAACATGTGTGGAAAGGTGGGCGCGGGAGGTCCCTAAAAATGTCAACACTCCGACGCCCATGCCGCCGCTGATGCCGTAAAGAAAACTGTTACGAAAGCAAGGTATCTGGGCAACATCGCGCCCAAATATAAAGAAACTCTAAGGAAGATTAAGAAAAAATAAATAATTTCTATTTGTTGAACATTATAGACCATTACCTTGCTGGGTTCGATTTCATCATCCGTCATGATTTTTATTTATAAATTTATTTAGGTTCACTTAATAGCAAGACTACTAATAGGCAATGGACAACAGCTGTTTGTTTACAGTGTTGCCATAACGTTTCGAACTAAATAAATAAATAGTCGAATGTCAAGCACAAGCATAATGAAGTCTGAAAATGTTTAATGGGTATTCAATTAAAGCATATAAGTATTTAATTATTTTTATTTACTATTTTTGCTACATAGGACCTATTATGACGGTCAGTAGCCTTTAACTAAATAATATACAAAATGGAATCCCACTAATGTTTGACTGTCAAACTTTGACATCATGCATATGTCTTTTTGAGTATTTATTTTTTGTTTGAAGAAATAGGTAACACTGGTCCGCGCTAGCAAGAGCAAGAGAACGCTGTATCTCAGTTTGCCACAATCACAATTTCACTCTTTAGTTTTTTGGGTTTTTATTTAAACAAAAACAAAATAGTATACCAACAACGGCAACATAAATCTAGTTATACCTAACAGCTGATCAAATTTCATGTCAATTAGAAGATTTGTTCAATTAGATGTTCAGTAGAGCGCACGCTAAATAAAGACTTTCAGGTAAAGTTCAAACATTTCGTATGTATTGCCTTGCAACACGCATGCATATACATGTAAGTATATTGTGTGTCTGAATGCGCACTTAAAGCACTTGTATAAGTAGCTGACGAAAGCAAAACAATTAATACGTGGGTTAAATCAGATGAATATCTTGATGCCTCGCCATACAATTAGTTTTCTTTTTTGGATTCTGCTGATTTTTTAACATACCTGGCATTGATTTGAAAATCAGGAGACATGTACACGTACGCAGAATACATCTTTGAAATTTTAAGTTCGTGATAGGAGGTAGACTACTATTATCTATTGGTACCGCTCCGCTAATCACTCTCTCATTAATTTTTTTTTACCTTCCAGTTATTCTCAAAACACGGCATTCACTACAACTGATGTCAGACCGACGTACAGTCACATAATACATACCACGGCATATGTATGTATGTAAATATACGATAACCAACTAAAACCGAATTTCAACCCGTAACCGATTCTTCCAAGCAAACAGCTGTGCACACAAAGAGGCACAAGTAGATCATCAACATACATACATACATACATATAAAATAAGATCCACCGATTGTGCACAATGGATTTATCAGCTTCCTCATCAAACAATTCGATATTGCAAACGCCAGATCAGAAGAGCATATCGTACATTAGCGACAGTACATTATATGATAGTGCTTTGGATCAACAATTATCAACAACGGCCTACAAATCCTGTAATGGTAAGTAAATTATTCTTAATCAAGTTGCCATGGGGCTACTACTTTCGTCAGCTTCAGCTTGAGCAAATAGTTATACCTACAGACATAAGTAGCCGCAGAACAAGTCCGAATATGCATTACGCTAATGCCGAGGCTCAATTAAATGAAATCTATCAAGAGGAAATGCAAAAGTTTCATTGCCAAACCAGCGCAGACCTTGGGATCCGCACAGTGGGGTCTATTAACAAGAAATCGACAGCTTTGCACAAGTACTCCGAGCTGAAGGATGAGCACACACGTCTAGTGCGTCAGTTAAACACGTTGAAACTGCAAATATCTGCGCTGAAAATTGAAACGGATTACTTAAAACAAAAGGAACACAAACAGGAACAGTTGAATTTAACGAACTTATGCTTTAGCCAGAGCATTAAAGCGACAGTCTTCAAATATGCACAGCAGGCACTTAACGACCAAAATCCGGTCACATTTCCGAATCATTTTTTCACACGAATATTTTCGATGTTTGTATATGATAAGTGCTTTATGGAGCAATGTAATCAAGTGGATGTCTTGCTTGACGAGGCTGTGCATAAATTGTGCATTAAGGAATACCAGGCACAGGAACTTAGCTTCAAGCAGAAGGTTAACAAAAAGTTGACAGATACAAAAAAAAGGCTCAAGGATAAATATAATTTAAAGTTGGCCAAACTGGAAGATACACATAAAGCAGATTTTTTAAAGATGAAGAACAAGTGTTATGACGTACTGCGTCAGTTTTTGACTGAAAATTGCAATGATAAAGTGTATGCACAGTCGTATTTGAAGGAACTGAAATCGTTGTACATGCAAGAATAAGATCAACTTGAATTTTAATATTTATTTTTATATACCCTTAACGTTAATATTTATTTTATATATATATATATTTTTTTTTATTAGTAAATGAATTTCAGCTATAGCATATTTATCTTTCATCTATTCTTCACAGAAAGCCTTATTGCTGATTTGAATCAGAGTTCAGAGCATTCAAAATTCGCACAAAAAATGTCAAAGGCCAAAGATTTTTCCAACGGTAACGGCAATGAAAACGAGGCATCTGCTCTAAATTCCTATGCCTCGCTACCGCCTGTCTCGTATTCGAATAATACAGGTGTAATAAATGCAAGCACATTGCTGATACAATCCGAAAGTACCGATACAAATACCTCGCAGGAGGAAGTGGACCCAAAGTCTCAACTGGCCAACAAGACAATATTCAAGACCGATAATCCCAATTTGTCAATTATAGAAATAAATGAGAATTCCATTAAAGTGGAAGATCTCGAGAAAGAGGTTGTACTGATTGAACGCCTGTCGAGTGATGATCCTGATGAGGCTGTCGAAAAAGTAAAGAACATACTGAGAAAATCCCCAAACAAAGCAGTGGACAATGTGGTAGATAAGCGTCGACGCAAGGCGGAGTCTCTGCTGCAGAGTAGTAAGCAAAAGTTAGATATATCTATAGCCGAAGCATCTGCAGCAGCCGATGGAGCCAATGATATGCGACAAGAGCTTGCGGATACTGCACCAGTTAGCGATCAGCCGCAAACTAAGCGCGATATTATTATCTACGATACATTGGAGGAATTCGATCAAAATTTGCCCTCGACTGTTACGCTGTTAAATACCCCATTTGGGAGCAAGGTCTATCTTGTGGGCACAGCACATTTCAGCGAGGAGTCACAGGATGACGTGTCCTTTGTAAGTAAACTTCTTTAGAAATTGGATAAAACAAAATCTAATGTCTACCATGCCACAGGTCATTCGCAATGTCCGTCCAGATGTGGTCATGGTAGAGCTATGTCCATCACGTGTACACATATTGAAGCTTGATGAGAAGACACTGCTGGAGGAGGCAAAGAACATCAACATACCCAAGGTAACTTAAATAAAACTATACATAAAAGTTAAGAAACTCGTATTTTAAGTTTTATTCCGTGCATTGCAGATACGTGGCATACTCCAGACACATGGCTATATCAATGGAATCTTCTTCATTCTTCTGCTGCAAATGAGTGCACAAATTGCCAAAGATCTGGGCATGGCGCCAGGTGGTGAATTTCGACGCGCTTTCGAGGAGATACACAAATTGCCGGGCTGCATTTTACATTTGGGCGACCGGCCTATTCGTATTACACTCTATCGTGCTCTGCGCGCATTATCCTTATGGCAGACCATGAAGCTAGTCTGGCGACTGACATTCACGGATAGCATCAGCATTGAGGAGGTGGAGGAGTGTAAGCAGCGTGATTTATTGGAGAAACTAATGCAAGAAATGGCAGGCGAATTCCCAGCCTTCTCCGATGTGTTTGTGCGCGAGCGTGATCTATATTTGTGTCACTCACTGCAGTTGGCCGCACTGCCACAAGCAGCACCTGGAGCTCATCAGGTGCGGCCAGTACGTGTTGTTGGCGTTGTGGGAATTGGTCATGCCAACGGAATTGCTAAAATGTGGGGGCAAGTCGATCCAGAGAAGATACCAGCCATTCTTGAAATACCACCAGCGAGCCTCAGTCAACGGGTCTGCAAGAACACTTTTAAATATGGTCTCATCGGTCTTGGCTTCTATGGCGTCTTTCGTATAATGAGACCACGTCTGACACGATTCTTTTAAGTTTATTGTGGACCATGTTTTCAATATTGTTGATTTTATTTTCGTTTTTAAGTAACACGCCCGCATAATTCACTGGGTGTTGATATATTATAAGTATTGTACGTACTTGATGCTTTTGATAGAACCTGTTTACACACAACACAAGTGTACAAAAAGAAATAGAAACACAAAAAAAAGACATTGAAACATATTCCTGGTTTAAAAAACCCCATAACTCTACTATTGCAAATTACAGATATACATTTGGATGTGAACTGTGAGTTAGATGATAGTCCTATTCAATTAAATTGTAAACTGACCTTATTTAAATTACAGTCCCTGCATTGTTATGAAAACATAAGTTGACAGACACACAGATAATTATCTAACTGACTAATTACAATTAGTCACATGTTTTGATCAGTTAGTTAGGCGCCGAATTGTATGCCCATGGTTTCTCGACAGGCTTAAAATCTAGCTCAACAAATACTTCAATTGTTAAATGTGTATAGTAAATAACTTATTCATAACTTTAAATGTGAAGGTGTCCGTGAAGCAGATACAATACTTTATCTTTAAATCGACTCTCATGTATGTAACTGTTCATTCCGTAGCAACACTCTGAAATTTAGATAGTACCGTTAAAAATTAAGTGGGAACGTGATGGACCTTCAACATAGAGAGAATGGCCGTGTGTTAAATGTTACATATTATATTGAGGAATTTTACAAAAACAAATAAAAGAAACAAAAACCTACCTAAAAATACTTTATTAAAGATATCTACACTTTTTAACTGTAAACGTAAAAACTGTATTGCAAATACATGCAAGTTGTCTCAACGCTGTGTAGTTTGTGCTAACTTAGAACTGGAATTATGTAGCATTTAAAATAGTATTCCACCCGAAAACATAACCTTTGTGTATAATTGAATCAAATAAAAGTTTACATACCTAAAAATTGTTTCATATTTCTTTGATCTATATAGCTGAAAGATATAATAATACAGCTGAGATCTACACTAATTTTGAAACTAACTATGGATAGGATTGTGTCTTCTTGAAATCCCAGAGAAATGCATATAAGACAAATTTCAGATACATATACACTGCGTTTGTTTTTTATTATATACTTTAAACGTATCTTAAGCACTAAACTTCTCTTTCGTGTGTTGCTTTTATATGCCATAAATCTTGTATTTTCTCTTTTCTTTTTAGTTAAAATTTTCCAACATTTTGTGTTTTTGTTTTGTTTTTGCGCTTATATGTAGGTAACATATTTTTATTTTCTCTTACAATTTGCTGCAATACAAATAAAGTCTTAAATTGTAACTGTAAAATTCTAAATAGTTACAAATTAAATTCTAAATACATACGTAGTTAATTTTGAGGCGTGTTGTGTGTGTTTCTTTTGGGGTTCTCATTATGTTATTTTTTTTTTTGTTTGTTTTTAGGTTGGTAATGCAAATATGTATCGTATTTTTAATTATAACTTAGAAACTTGGAAAAATTCAAATCAAAGGCTGGGCACAGGTGTGCATGGATCTGGCACACAAGAGCCAGACAGATGTTGTTGACAGATAGAGATACAGATGCAGATGATGTGATTGTAGATTGGCATTAGAACAAATGTAAGATCACGTGTGCATTCCGGACTATGCTAAATGCACAGTATTATATTATTATCCAGTATATTTAGATCTGCCTTTTTGACTGCCTGTTTCCTGCCTGCCTTCTGCATGAAGTTCCATAATGTCACTGCCCGTTGTCACACCAGTTTTACCTCCAGCAACGACGCAGCAGCCTACGGCGTCTCCGTTGACTCGACCTTTACTTCGGATTTAATGCTCGATGACAGATGATTATTAGGGTCGGGCGCACTCAGGTGCTAAAAGCAAGATGTATAGGGATTAGCATATAAATTTTCAAGAATTTTCCACACGTATATGTGTATTGTATAAAGATAAAGATATATAGATATATATATATTTATGTATTTATATAGCATATTGTATAATTCTGTTAGTAAACCCTAGCCTAGGCAAACAACAACTAATGACCAATATAAAAGAACAAGAACAAGTAGCAAACAACATCAACAACAACAATAACAAACTAGACCACACACATACACACTCACACACATACAGATGACTACCACAGGTACTATCATGAACGACTTGGACACACACTGCGCACACACAAAACACAACACTGGTAACTTGTACCTACCGATTGGCTACTCACAATTCCAAGCGGCAATCCACCAACTTGCGGCGACAAATGTGGCACCGTTGGCAAAGCAGTGTTCGGCGGAACCGGCGACGGCAGGAGCGCGGCAGCCGCTGCCGCTGCGGCGGCCACAGCAGCAGCAGCTGCTGCTACGGAGTTTGTGCCAGCGGGCGGAGGCGGTGCCAGGGCAGAACTGCTGCTACCGCCAAGATTTGTTGTACTGTGGGGGCCATCATGCGGTGTGGTGCTGTGTGCCCGATGATGCAGTGCGCCTGTATAATAGCCGCCATTTAATCCTGTTTTGTATTTCGATTTTTGTATTTTATATTTAGGTAAAGTTAAGAAAATATGTTGCTGTATTGCATGTTCCTTTTTTAAATTTTTTTTTATGTTTTTGGGGAAATATAATGTAAGGAAGTTTCGGTTATAGAGTAGGTCTCGATTGGTGGTGGCTGCGTGTGGTCTAAGAAGTGGCTAGTGGCGAATAGGAAAGAGATACTGCATTTTGGCGACAGTTTTAAGAATTTATAATGCGATGAGTTCAGAACAGGCGTCTACGACTGTATAAAGCCCAATGTCCCAGAGTGGGCTTAATTTTGTAGGTGATTGTTGCATTCCTTAGAGCTAGGCTATAATAAGCTATGGGCTACGGGGTATGCAATCAATTCCGCTGGTCGACGGTTACATAAATTACTGACTTTCT
This sequence comes from Drosophila sp. st01m, assembly GCA_018901795.1. Taxonomy (NCBI): domain Eukaryota; kingdom Metazoa; phylum Arthropoda; class Insecta; order Diptera; family Drosophilidae; genus Drosophila; species Drosophila sp. st01m. Next base: position 5,234,208 of record JAEIFG010001494.1, on the reverse strand, counting down.
AGAGGCAAACTTTTTTCTAAATTGTGTATAATTCTATTTATGTATTTTTTTTTGTCTTCCTTAAATATTACGCTTGTTCTGCTCGGCACTCAATGATGTCATCATCCCAAAACAACAAAAAAAAAAACATAAAAATTATAGTAAAATTAGTTTTTCAAACAATTTTGCAACAAAGCGCCACACAAAAGCAACAATAATTGGTATTCATTACAGATTCTGTTTTATTTGTTATTCTTGTTTTGTTTTAATTTTTTTTCTTTTGTTTTGTTTTCTGGAAAGGTTCTGTTGGTTGACTTTGAAATTAACTTGCCTTTTTTCTTCAATTATTTTTAATTTTATTTAGCTTTCACAGTTATTAAAAATATTTTTATACATTACAAAATAACAGTATTTTATTTTTTGTCTCTATACTTTTATGCTTATGCTTATTAATTTCCTCTTTTATTTTATCTGTTTAACTTTACTTTGCTCATTTGTTGTTGCAGCTTGCTATTTGCTCGTAGGATGTTGTGTGTGATTGTGAGTGTTGGGTTTTTTTTTTATTTTGTAGTGTGTTTGTTATGCTATCCAGTATATATAAATATATATGTGTGTGAGTGGTTGTGTATATATCTATATTTATATGTTTTGTGCTTGTAATTTAAATAATTTTGTTTACGGAACAAAATATTAGACATCAGAAAATACTCTTGACGAATTGTTTTTCTTAAGGAAAATGTTTTAAGATTTGCTGATATTGGTCTTGAGCGAAAATTATTAAAAAATAAATGTGAAAAACTTGGCGTCAATTGCATTAATTGTTTAATTGTTAACTTAAATTGCGAAAATTTTACAAAATTATACTTTGCGCCTTTTTTGTTTTCTCATCATTTTGTTAGTTTTTCAGAAAATATTACATTTTTTACGCTAACAATTCTTAAATTAACCGACTACGCGGTTGATCATAATGTGCTGGATTCTTTTACTTTATTTTGTATTTTTACTTTTTAATTTCTGGTTTGTTTAACTGCCTTTATCAATAATGTTAATCTAAGTGTTTTAATATTAATTCTTTTTTTTGTTTGTTTTATTTTAATATAATTTCTGTTATATATTTTAAATGTACATAGACTATGCATTAATTTTACTTTTCTCATTTGTTTTTCATTTTATTATTTATAGATGTGGTTCTATTTCACGCGCCGTGTTGTTAATTCATTTTCTCAAAATAGTTATGGGAAATTAATTATTTTGTGGTCTCAGCATGTTACGTTCTTTACGAAAGGCGAAAATAAACTTGGATGATGAGATCATTATGCATAATAGAGCAGAGTCTTTAAACATAAATAGTAAATCGCATAATTGAAGAATATCTGTTTTTGTTTTTTGTAATTTTCATTTCATCGCTTCATTTTGAAGTTGATTGTTATGCTTGAAAGAAAGTCAGTAATTTATGGCGCTGAATCAATTGGTTCTTAAAAATAATTTTTTGTGTTTTGATTCTATAACTTGGAGGATGGAAAGCTGTAGGTCTATTTACTTTGTGATTGATTAGAAATATTATATTACTTAATACGGTATATAAATATCTGTATTTTCAAAGTTTCTCTTATGTTTTGACACTAATTTATCGACTGTAAAGCTTAGTCGTGTTTATAGAAAGTTAGTTATAGTAAATGTGTCAGGCAGGGTATCAAAACAATTAACAAAAATAACAATCCATCAAGTTGTTTACTTTCACCTTTTGCTGCAAATTGTTATGAATTATACATATGTATGCATACATATATATACATACATATATCTACATACGCATATATATATCTATATATACATTATACAAACAGAAATCAAAGTTCCACGCTAACTACAAACGCTGACAAGTCCTGGACCAAAAATTTTGAAGTACAATCAATTTGTAAATTCTTTTGCACTTGCGGTTGCTTTAAATCCTAATCAAACATATTTAGAAAAAATACAGATAAGGTTTTAACAATCATTTATAATTTAGTTGCAGTTGATATTGTTTTTTGCTTGAGACCCAACTATGCATGGTACCTATGCGTAAATCAATAATCCGCCGTTATTTTCAAATCATACACATATACGAGTATATAAAAGGATTGTTAGTACAAAATTGGTTTAATTGTTAAGCGTTTGCAGTTAAATAGCTTACTATGCATGATTTTGTTTTTGATTTGTATAAGAGTATATGTATAATTATTTATAACTTTACCCAACATCGGTCGCGCTCTAAACATCCTCATCGTCATCAAACTTTCTCATTTATGTTTGAATTCGATTCTATATAATATATATATATGTATGCATATATAATTATATAGCTTAAACTGTTTAGCTTAAATATCAACTTGTATAACACGCGTTCTTAAAATCATCATTCTACGCGATTCTCTCTATTCTCTCTCTTTATATATGTATTTATATGTATGTGTGCTGGCAAATGAATCAGAAGAAGTATAGAACTATGTATGTCGCTGCATAAATGTTTGTTAATATGTATGTGTGAGTGCATGTGGGTGTGATTGTGTATAAACGATATCTGATTTCAGTTACTGCTTGTGGTTTTGTTATGTTGTTTGTAACGCTCTCTCCCTGGCATCTGTTTCAGCCTCCCACTACTTTTCTTGATTTGATATCATTTGTAGTTTACCTTCGGGATAAACAGCCGCCGCGACGCCGCCGGCCGCAGCGGTTGGCGGCGTACGCATGAAGTACTCCTTATTAACGCAATTCCTTAGCACTTCTGGAATATTGCCGACAATCGCTCGTCGTATTTCGGTGGCTGCCATTTCACGCAGCTCCGTTGCGGATGCATCGCTGAAGAAGGCGGCGTGTGGTGTGCAAATCAGATTTGGAGCATCTTTTAGTGCGCCCTGTAAATTGCAAAAAAATTCGTTTAGTATAAAACATGACAAGCGTGGTCACGGCGTCGGCTCAGATTGCGTAAAATGTTTCGTTTTACAACAATCTCTTACTTGAAATACATTGTATGGTTCGTTCTCGTGCACATCCAATGCGGCTGCTCTTATCCGACCTTGTTTTAATGCCAACGCTAAGGTCTCGTCATCGACCAAACCGCCACGGGCGGTGTTCACCAGAAATGCTCCAGGTCGCATCTAAGTAATACAATTCAACCCATTATTAACTGCAGATTTTTTAAATAATCTACTATGTTACCTGTTTAATTGTGAATTCATTGATTAAATGATGATTGTGCTCGTTGAGCGTGCAATGCAGTGAGACGCAGTCGGACTGAAAGAGCAGATCCTGCAGGGTGTAGACGCGTGTGAGGCCGAGCGATTTGTCAATACCATCGGGTAGGTAGGGATCGTAGAATATAACGTTAAAGCCAAATGCTTTTGCTCTCAACGCCACAGCGCTACCAATGCGACCCAATCCAACTAATCCTAAGGTATCGCCACGTATGCGTGCGCAACCCTATAAAATGATGTGTAATTTAAATTTTATTTAGTTAATAGATTGTTCACGCAGATTGAGTGATAGATTACTTACATGCGCTGCCTCGCGCACTTGCTCAGGGCCTGTAAACTTCTTGCCCTCTCGCACCATATTCGCCAGCCAATAGGTGCGCCTATATAGGTTTAATATCAAACACATTGTTGTGTCTGCCACTTCCTCAACACCATAGCCGGGCACATTGCATACAGCAATACCCAATTCGCCAGCGGCTTTAACATCAATGTTGTCTGTGCCACTGCCAATGCGCACAATGATGCGTAAAGCTTTGAATTTCTCAAGATCCTCCTTAGTCAAGATGATGGTATGCCACATCAATGCTCCAACTGCTTCATTTAGCACCTGCAACAGAGAAGAACAAATGATATATGAGTTAATCAATTTAATAGAGAAGTCGCTTTAGATATTGTAATACCTTCTCGTGTATTTCGGATGTGCTCTGTGCATCGCAGAAGGCCACTGTAGCCACATCCTTTAGTATGGGCATCTCAATCGAACAGTCACGTCCATCCAGTAGGGCCACCAATGGTCGCGCTTGTAATGGACCATTGGCAAAGCTGCCCTTAACGTCAATTCGCGAACGCTTCGGCATCATTAGATTTTTATCCATATTTATATTTATTTGTTGTTTATCTGTTGCTTTATTGTTCTTGATTGTGATTGTTGATCTTGCGGTTTTTGGATTCTACTTATTGTAGTTGCCTGTTGCTCCTTTTGTTTTTAAATGAGATATTAATCTCTGCCCTTCCTCAGCTTGTTTGTTTTATTTGTAGTTTCTTTGTTGCGTGTTGCAGTTAATATAATTTCAATCAACGGAAACAAAACCTTTTCAAGACGACGATTCACACATTGCCATCATTTTTGGCGCTTCATATTGAAATCGAGAAAGAGAATCCTGCAAACCCAAAAAAAAAAAAAGAAGAAAATACATTTGTTAAAAATAATGTATAATATATGAACGCAGACAGAGTCGCATTATTACAACTTGCAAATTAAATGGAAAACATGAAATTCGATGTCAAAGTACAAACAATTAAAAAAAAATGCAACAATAGCAACAACAAGGGCATCAAATCGCTTACGAATCACTAACAAATCGCGCCAATGTCAGCACAAAATTCACCGATGACAAGTTTCATTTGGATTTCGCAATCGTCAGCGATAAAGATACATTTTGATTGCACTTGACTTCCCCGCTCTTCGCTTCTTTTCGCTTTACCAATCACAGTCTCACTCACGGATTGCGCAGCTGGCTGCCATGGAAGAGCGAGGGGGGAATGCGGGGTTGCGACAACATGGAAATTTAACGCTTCTGCCTGGATCAGTGTGTATCTGAGTGTGTGCCTCATGTATGTATGTCATTCTGTCGGTATATGAAAGACTTTTGTTGTTACTATTGTCACATTAACTACATCATGATATAGTATGGAATGGCCCCCCATTCTACGCGTTCCAATAACCCTTATCAAAATCGTTTGAGTTGATTAGACGGACAGCAAGACACAGTAACAAGCAACAGCAGCAATAGTAACTCACGTATTGCTGTACTGTGTCTAATTTTGGATTAGTCAACGTGTTTCTTACTTATCTTATCAACTGGCAAAAACAGAATATAACAGAACACCTCAAAGTGATAAGAGACTTTTTGCTTAAAATTGGACCGATCCTAAAAAAACTGAAAATATATATTTGGTTTTCGAAATAATATAAATTCTTTTAAATAAACTTTTACAAAGAGTTGCAAAAATACAAAATACTATTTAGAAATCAAGATTTGGCTGAGACTGAGATAATTGTTTGAAATAGACACAACACATTGATAAGAAGACATCATGTGAATCTAAGAGACACATAGCCACATCACTAGTGTGTCATGTATGAACCGACAATTCAACACAACAGAACTAACCTAAACTGACTACTACAATCATAATAATTATAATCATATTAATAGCAATGCCAAAATGAAGAAGAGAAAATACTAGACCTGCACAAATGCTTAGATAATGGCAGCAAATTACCAACACAAAAATATGCGACGTAATTATGACATGCACGCCCTCCTCCCCACACAGCTCTTCTCACAATCATACCCAGCCAGCAACCAGCGATTGTTTACTCAGCGCTATGCTTTGTTTATTTTTAAACCAATTTTTAAATGCATGAGCCATTTGTGATTATTCTTAATTTTGCGTGTGTTTTGGTTGATGATTTATTTTTAAAGCAGCCGCAAATCGATGGCAAAAATCATGTTTAAGTGAACCCGGCTGTAATAGCAACTTATCTTAAAAACACAAATGAAAGGTATACTCAACGGATTAGGACTATTTTTTGAACATTTAATAGAAACCAAGTTAGAATGGAATAATAAAAGTCAAACTAGGAAAAACTATCGGAATATTTTAAATATAAATATAAAAAAAAAATAGTTTAATAATATTGGGAAAATAAGCTTTGTGTTTGCTCAAAAGCATTATACCCGCTTTATGCATTTGTAGTGGGTAGAGGGTATAAACAACATTTAAGAGAAACGGTGTGGCAACAGTTTTCAGTGAAAGGAAGCTGTCACAGACAGAGCATATATTTGAAAGCGCGCCAAAAACCAGTTTTGCAACTGATCCAAGGCAGCGGGGCAACAACTTTTAGTTGAGTTTATCCACAGGATGCAGCAACGTGTTCACGCGCCCACGCACTGTCCGCGCGCTCTTGTTAAGAAAGTTGAAAAAAAACCTGTTGATGACTTTACAGGCAAATGCAAATACAGAGAAATATATAAAATGTACATATAATAATTGCGTATCAAAAAATCTATACACATCTAAAATCCAAGTAAATCACATACAATTATAAAAATAAATCACAACTAGCGCCACAGATAAGTGTACAGTAAATCTTGTCCGCGTATCTAACAGATACATTTCACTGCTTGACTTCTTCTGTTGTTGTTGCTGTTCCTACCTGAACCCCAGCGACTGCCGCCGGCTATCAAACAGCAGCAAAAGTTAAACTAAGAACACACACACGAAACGATGGCGGTGGCGAATGGCAGCACTCGTGTTGAATCTTTTTTTATGGACAACAGCCAAAGCAAGCCAAGCCGAGCCGAGTTGGGCCAAGTCAGAAAACCGGTTTACCAACCCGACGACGCACGATAACAGCGCCATCAGTAGACAGCAAAAGTACAATTTTAATGTATACACATATATATATTTATTTATGAGTGTGTTTGTATGTATGTATGCATGAATTTTTATTTCTTTTGCCACAATTTCTCAGGCAGGAAAAACTCATATTGGCTTAAATTGTTTGTTGGCTTAATGCCACAATAACGAAGCATTGGCTCGAGCCGACAAGTCACCGCGTATGTGTGTGTGAGTGAAACACGTTTAAACATACTACATATTTACAAGTCATGCGCATTTGTACACTCTACACACACTTGCGTACACACAACAGAAATATGTATTTCGATTGGTGTTTGTTTGTGTGAGTCTTGGGGCAGGCAAAAAGTTTTAAAGCGCTGATGCTGATGACGCCATTGCAGTAGTCAACAGTCAAATACTGGGAAAGAGAAAGAGGAGGGACAGAAAGAGCGGTAGAGAGAGCCGCACAATACAAGAGTACTTTCCGCTTGAGTTGGGGGGTCATGTGAGAGGTGGAGAGCTGAAAAATCTGACGCACAAGTTATTCGGTCACACTGTACAATGAGAAATATTATGTTTTCTTCAATAATTGTACTCCATCGTTTAATTATACACTTCATAGATAGATTTCAGTCCGCACGGGTTTCCCTTTAAACAAGCGCGTACTGTACCCAAGTACATACGTATTTGCAAATGCTAATGTGACGACATATTTTATTGTCTTTTTTTTTTGGTTTTACAACTTGTTTTAACTTAGAATTTACTGTTTCGAAACTCCGTGACGTTAAAATTGGCGGTCTTTTCCCCATTATATTCGTCTGCATTTAAATTAATGTCGGCAAGCTTTGTAATGATTTTGTGTCATTTATTATTTGCAATATTTGCATTAGTCTGCTTTATTTTGATTAAACTATTTGAGCGATGTATATAGAAACGTTTTAATGTGGTTGTGTTTGTTGAATGACGCAAAACAAAATAAAAAATAATACTATTAAAAGAAATTGCAAGCATTGCAAGTCACTCAGGCCAGCAACAACAATTTGTATTGGCTCGCACGCTTTTGCTGGTTTTGTTCCCAGCTGCTAAGTTGTTGTTGCGATAAACATTTGGCACAGCAATCCAATTGTGTATTGGGTTGATTTATCTGTTTTTATTTAGACCAGAAGCGCGTCAGTAAATTGGCTCACAGATCGATGTATGATACAAAACAGCCAGCGAGGCAACAGAGTAAAGTTTTCCCTCAATATAAGTATTTCTACATTTGAATTTCTTTCATAAGAATTTAAATTTAAACCACGAGCGTCTATTTTAGTTTGCCTTTTGTTTTCGGTTTGAGAGTGTGAAATTCTTGTCGCAGGTGTGCATTTGTTTTTATTTTCTTTTCTTTTTTATTTTTTCTATTTGATGTCAGTGCACAAAAGCATTGGCAGCTAGCAACAAACAAAAGGTAAATACAACAAACTCAAAATGATAAGCACATGATAGCTGAATAGCACTGAGTATGTAAAAGAGATGTGTCAAGAGAGTTGAATCGCATGCACATTGATAGCTGATATCTACAACTCACAAAGATACTGCATAACAGCACAATTGTATACATATCTGTATGATTATGTCTGTATAATAAATATTTCTTGTTTATTTGTGTGTGCTAAGAAAAATTTTTCAAGAGGAATTTTCATGCTTAACCCAATAATACAATATAAAAGCAATATAGCTAATTCGACTTTGACTTGTATATCGCTTGTCCAAACCCATTTATCTTTATCAAGACATATATTATATAGTTTCAAGCAATTGTTTTGGCACTACAAATATTATTGAATTATTATCCGTGATCATGATTTCCTTACATTATTAGTTATTAAAAACAATAATATGAATTTATTTCTTTGTCAAAAGCAATACTTTACCAACTGTGTATTTTCTTATGAGTATACATATAGCGATAGACAGAAAGTAAAAAGAAAAATCTATAACAATGCAAATATGTGAATTTGTTAAGGGGGTGGGAAAAAAAAAATGATTACACAGCGCAGACAGACGACCGTGTTTGTGTGTATATCTGCTATAATGGGTACAGCAGGTGCGCCAGAACAAACGAACGACAGAAAACATGACAACAAGCGCAAAAAGCAAGCAACAAAAACAAAAAATGTTGTAATAAAACTAGAAACAAGCACCAATTTCATTGGACTGCAAGGGTTAGGTTATCGGGGGAACAGCAATGGGTTTTTGCCGTCTGTGTGTAAGTAAAATATTTATGGACATTGACAGCAGCAAGTTTTTATAAACTCTTTTTTTACGTGTGCGCATTTGTATTTATTTATTTATGTATGCATAAATTGCACAACTACCATGTACATACATACATACCAACGGGACTGCCAGTGCAATGCTAGTGCCCTCCCCGAACTCTTTCTCCTCCCCTAAAAATAATTCAAGCTCGAAGCAGGGCAACAGCCAGAGACGAAGCTTGGACTGTGCACAAGTTTTTCAATCAATATGCAGGCGGCGGCGGTGCAGGCCACTGGGCAAGTCAAAGGAAGCGGGCATGCGTCTATTTATAGGACTTGACATCGAGCTGCTCGACCAGACCATTCTAAAGGGGAACAGAAACATCCACGGACTTTAATGAGCAGCGAGGGGGCAGCGAGCTTTAACGTTTGCTGCTTAAAGACATTTAAGCTATCTTCTCACCCATCCAATTTCGGCAAACTTTCAAGTTCGGAAATTCACACAAAGCTAGTGATAAAAGCAACTTCAAACAGCAACGGTACACTTTCACCCTTTAAAGGACTCAAACTCGAACTCTTTACTTGACAAACAACGCAACAACAAACAACAAAGAGCAGCAAGAGAAATGTTGTTGAAATATGTCATTCGTTTGCTGGAACCAGCAAACAGTAGACAGAGAGACCGTTTTGGCTGGGCTTTGCTTCACATGCTCTCCCGCTTGCTCTTTCACTCGTCCACTAGTTTGTCTGCTTCACTCGAACAAAATGTGGCGGCGGCAAAATAACGACGATGAGACACAGTAGAAGCGGCAGCACGTTGCAGTAGTATGGGGAAGTGGCAGATTTAAGAGGCACAGGGGGGTTGGGGGGGGGGCCTTGTGAATGTTGTGTCACTCGGCAGACAAGCAAAAAAAAAAAGCTCACATAACCATTAAAGAAATGATACCACTGTTTGTGCGCGCGTAGTATAGGAAATAAAATTATTGCACAATTTTATTTATGTTTTGCGTTTGGATAAAAAATTCCTATCACTCGCACCCCCCTCATACACACTGGCTTCCTTTGCAGCTATTCCAAATATATATACAAACACACACATTTATACATATATAAGCGCATGTAAATCGGCTTTAAAAATTCATACGAAATTCTGCACGTTTAAATTTATTTTCTTGTACACGTTTATCGCGCACACACACAAGCACATGGGCATATACACATACTGGTTGGTAAAAACATAAAGAAGAAGCAATAGTTTTATTCATATTTAAGAATTGAAAATCATTAAAAACCCGCACAGAATGTGTATAAATACAACTTATTTTGTTATTAGATTACTGCAGCAGCAGTGCACTAGTTAATTTTTTCATTTTCTATATGCATATTTTCTTTTCGTTTTTCTTCTTTGTGGTAGCGGCGGCGGTGACGGCCACAGCACTCGCGTTTTTGCGATTTAATAATTGCACTAATTCACGTGCTAAATACATTGCCACACGCACAATTCTTAGATAAACACCAGTCGAATAGCTTTGTGCTTAATTTTCATACAGTTTTCTTAAATTCTGTGTACTTTTTATATATTTTTCAACAATTTTTTTTACCAGCAACGCGTCCAAATTCCACTTTCGACTCGCAGCTTTCAAAATGGCGGAATACGAATACGGCAATTTTTAGTTTTAGTACAGCAATGACGCGATGCTACTCAGTGCCGCGATGCTACTCATTTGCCGCGTATTACTAATAAAACATGAATTTGCATATGAACACTATAAGTGACATTCAAAAGCACACACCTGAAATTTTTACGTGCTATATTTTGTATTATATATTTCAAATTACACTATTAACTATAAAAATTTTCTGTTCATCCACTTGCACACAAAATATTCTCTTTTATGCTTCTTCTTTGTAGACGAATAACCATTACCATGTTTACGTAGCCACCAAAATTTACCAATACTAAATTTCATATAATACTAAATGTGCAATGTAATGTTAAATTTGGAATAATAAGACGCGTATATGTATTCGACTTTTTATTAATATTTATTTAATTAAGTAAATACCGAAAAACAAACGCGCAACACTCGATGTAACTTGCGCTTGGGTTGGACAATACTATACAGGTATCGATATCGATAAGTATTCAAGTGCGTACTTGAATTCGACTCTTCAGAATGCACCTTGCAATTGTATTCGTGTTCGTCACTTTTGCTTAAAAAAAGAGGCACATAGAAGTGCGGGCGTGAAAAACAAAATACTTTTGTCATATCTTATATCATTTCTAAAACCAAAATGTCGACCAGGAGAGCATCACATGCAGGAAGCTGGTACACAGATACAGGTAACATAATTTTAATACTAATGGCTTTTGACCTTTGTTTGTCAATATAAAGGGGATAAATCACGAAGATGTCAAACGAATATCTATATAAATACTATTTGGCCTGAAATGGAAACTTTAATAAATTTGTTAGCTGCCGAGAAATTAACTGTATAAAAGGAAATCAACATGTTTTGATGAGTCGGAGCAATATATATTTTTAAATTGAATAAAAATGATTAGAAATTGGTTTTTGGGTCGTCGCCAACTGAATTGCGAATCTCTTGCATTCGACTATATGCAATTTCAGTTGCCCAACAAAGGCGTTTTTCAAGATCGCTGCTGCATTTCCGCTGTTGCTTTAGCGAATCCAAACCGTGTTCCAATTGTGCGCAAGCCTTGAAGAAGATGCTTAATTCGGGGATGTCACCAAACTCACCTGGATGTCGGCGAAAATCACCACTAACATCAGTGGTTATTTTTTCCAAATGATCCTGTAAATAACTGGATTCAAAAGATTTCTTTAACTGCATTGTTGTGATTTTGTCCAGGTCATTGTTGTTGCTTAAATGTAAATCACGAATGCGTGTCTTAAGACAACTAAAATTTATTGACTCTAGCTTCTCTCCAATGCTTTGGAACAGTTTGTAGCTATTTCCCAACTCCATCTGCATTTTCTGTAAGTCTTCGTCCATAGTCTTTGCACTTTGTGATTCCATAAAATCCATTGCCAAACTGCGTTCTAAGCTGGATATACGTGAAGATAACAATGATGCTGCTGAAGTTACACTAGTTGACGACATCTCCTCATTCGATTGATTTTGGGCCCCGTCAAATCGTTCATGCGAAGGCTTCATGGTAATTGATTTTCCACCAACCGCCTGGCGAAATGATTGTGGACGATGAAAAGATCCATAATGCTTTGCAGTCTTTGTTTGTTTGGAACGATTCTTGGGCTCTAAACTGGGCAATGGAGTTGGCTTCATTATCATCTCATATGAAATCTTGCGTTCCGGATCGTTAGTAGCACTGAAACGACAAAAAATGTTTCAATATCTATAATGCATTTCCTTCAGAACTTACTTTTCGTCCAGAATCGCAGTCAGCTCGTTGCGTATGCGACTTAATAATTCATCGCTTTGTTTTTCTTTGTCCATATTTATTAATAATCAACTAAAATTTAAAAATCAATAGAATATATTTCGATTTTTGTGGATATCGTGGCTTCAGTACCGGTTTCAGTACCGTTCAGGCAGAAATATATAAAATCTATAGAATAAAATTTGTTTATTTGTTGCTAGACAACAGTATGCCAACTATGTTTTACCTTTATTCTAATCAGCTTATTTACACATATAAATACATTTTTTAGATGCCCATATAACTAAACAAATTTTTGGAAGATTACATGTGGAAGTTTTAGAGAAACGTTCAAAATGCTTTTATTAAGTTTAACCTTTTTAATATGGTCATAATCAAGCATTCGATTTCTAATACACGAAATGCAACCCAAATTAATATTCTGATATACTGCATTCTTGATAACTTGATTTCAGGCTCGGATCTCTCCAGGCAATTGGATCGTTGGCTGGGAGCAGCAGATCTTTCGCATGGACCAGCACGTGCAATTATTGCGCCGTAAGTGCTTCAAATGCTATTATTGTCGATTTAAATTTTATATGATATTAAATATTTATTTAAATGTTTAGGCATGCAGGCTATGCTTACTGTGGAGAGTGTAGTGCCTTTGCGTATCGCCAAGTTAGCCCAGTTGTTGTGTAAGAATGAATATATGCAACATCGTGAACACAGACCTGATGTCCACTTTCTTGCTTTCTGCAGTAAACGCATTTTCATATTGGGTCCATCACATCACGTCCGGCTTCGTGGCTGTGCCCTTTCCGTGGCGAAAAAGTATAAGACGCCATTGTATGATCTCAAAATTGATACCGAAGGTGTGTAGCCTGAACAAGTTATTATCTTGACAGGTGAAAAACTTATTTAACATTCGACAATTGCAGTCAACGCGGAGCTGGAAAAGACGGGTCAATTCACTTGGATGGATATGAAGACGGACGAAGATGAACACTCCATTGAAATGCATTTGCCTTATGTAGCTAAAGTTATGGAGGAGTAAGTTCCTGATCTTGTCAGACTGACCCATATTTAATTTTTTTTTTATATTTACAGTTTTAGGGACCAGTTTACTATTGTGCCTATATTGGTGGGTTCCCTGAATCCTGATCAGGAAGCACAGTACGGCAGCCTTTTGGCTCCTTATTTTATGGATCCTACAAATCTATTTGTGATATCTTCCGATTTTTGCCATTGGGGCCAACGTTTTAGTTACACATATTACGATCGCTCCTGCGGCCCCATTCACAAGTGCATCGAGCAGCTGGACAAGCAGGGCATGGATATCATTGAGACGCTTAGTCCCACCGCATTTACAGAGTATTTGCGTAAATATAATAATACAATATGCGGACGCCATCCCATTGGAGTTATGCTGGGCGCTGTCAAAGCCCTGCAGCAACAGGGTTTTAACAATATGAGCTTTAAATTTCTCAAGTATGCGCAGAGCAGCCAGTGCATGGACATGGAGGATTCTAGCGTGAGCTATGCTTCCGGTTCGCTAATATTTGAGAACTAAACAAAAGTATCTTTTAAACGGAGTGATTAGTTGTTTGAATTTAAGCTAAAGCTCCACATTAATAATCAAAGAAAAATTTAGCAACAAATTAAAAATGAATAAAGTGGATTCCGAGTATCATTTAATTTAATTTGCATTTATTTTTTTTTTTTCGCTTGCTGAAACATCGAAATTGACCTCTAAGCCATTTTTTTGTGGTATTTGTTTTGTTTTCGCCTTATCAATGAAATGTCTGCGTTATGTGGCCGTCACTGGCGCCTGGATGTATATGAAGGATGTATGTAAGTTTTCTTGAAGAGTGAAGTTAAACGTTGTCATGGCTCCTTTTTACCACCACGTAGCACCAACGCCGACACCCGCCGTTGCATCGGCCACTGCAGCGTCTCCAGTGGCAGATGCGGTTCCATTCAACCTCGCGCACTGCTCAGCTTCATTTGCTATTTGTAGTGCGCTCATGTTCTGCACAAACGCCTCGAGAGCCACATTCTCTTCCGGACTGTATGGAGAGGTGCGCTGGCTATGCGGACTACGGCGCAAAAACTCATTTAGATCACTAGCAACGCTGGCAGGCTTTGAACCAGCCGCCGGCTCAAAGTCGTAACCGAAGGGATCTGACGTTGCAGGCGAGGGCTGTGGTAACCGCGGCATCATATTGCCTTGCACAAACAGGTGGGTGGAATCTGCATAGAATTGCATTATCGATTAATTGATTGACAACCAAGAAGGAGATTCACAATTACCACTGCCGTAATCGGCTACGTTGTCGCAGTAGCTGGCACCGGAACTAACGCTGCCTTGCGATGGCTGCTGCTGTTGTTCGTACGCATTTGTGGAACACGTGCGGTTCCCAAACACAGTTGTAATCTCTACATGGTGTGGTGATGGAGATGTGTTGTTGCGTGTGAAATTGGACTCCGATATGTTGTGTATCGAGACCTGTAAATGATAAATAGTGTATGTGAAGAAACATTTCTAAACTTTAAAAAACGCAAGATCACATATAGCATTATAAGACTATTGCAAATTAATAAGTCGAATTAATTATATACATGGTTATAACCATTAAAATTAACCGAAAAATCGTTAAGCACTGGTTAGAAATCCCATCATATTTATACACAATATTAAATTAAAAAGTTTCCTAACTCATTTCAGGTGATCAATCGTTTATCGCTTTTAAATATACATATACACTTTTTGCCCCATTTGAATATTCGCATTTCATTTAAGATGAATAGAAAGAGAAATAAGCAGATGATAGATTTTCAAATGACATGGAATCGTTTTGGTACAAATTTGCTTGACTCGACCAATATGGCTTGTAGGGACACACCTCGTTGTTGAGATGCTGGCCCGGTATTAAATTCTTGAGGAACGCCGCATCGTCGTAGCGAATGACACCAGTATTGGGTATGCCCTCAAGGTAGGAATTGAAACCGGTGATGGTTGGCGGTGGCGAATCGTCACCACAATTATGATGCATATTGCAGTCAGAAGATCCGCCAACAGGTCCACCACCACCGCCGCCACCTCCTGCCGATTGTGCAACGGACGAGGGAAAAACTTCAAATCCGTTATAGTAGCTGGACTGTTGGTATTTCTCCTGGAGTGAAGAGCCCGAAACAAATTCCGGTGCACCAAATTCCGACGAGGCCTGGCCAAAGCTCGACCATTGGCTCGATGAGGACGAGTGGCTGTCTTTGGTCTTCTGCTTCAGCTCACTGCCAATGGCAGACAAACACTTTTGCGAATGCTTGGGACGTGCTATGACAGCCGCATCGCCAACCAGCCGACCAGGGCTTCCCAGGGATACGTTTGTGCAGCTAATACTGATATTATTGTGCGTGTCGACGACTCCCCCTCCTGATCCGCCACCGCTACCTCCACCACTGCTACTGCTGCTTCCGCCGCTGGCTGATCCACTAGAGAAATATGAGAAATTAGTGGGTGCAGCAGCTCCGACGCTGATATTGCTGCCGCCTGATGTAACAACCAATGGCGGCGAAGACTGCTTTTGTTGTGTGGCACGTGCCGCCTCGGCCACCGCCTCCTGTGGTGTATAATAGTTCACATTGCTACCAAACTGGCGATAGCCGCCCATGGCCAACCCATTAGTCACAGCCTGATGCAGCGCCGGATTTCGTATGGTGAACATGCCGTTTTCATTTTTAATAATTGCGGCCGGTTGATCTATTGGTATCGGTGAAGCGATTGACATTCCAGCTCCAAAAGCTCGTGCTGTAAAAAGAACATTATTTAACATGAACTTTCCTTCTGATATAGACATTAGGCGAGTGGCTATACCTGGCGGTGTGGGATTCGGATTGGCTAATAAGTTGCCGGCAATGGGTCCATTGTTGACGCCTTGATGGAACATGGGATTACGCAGCGTTATTATATTTCCACTCGAACTGGCCTCCATTATGGGAACAGTGGAGGATTGAGCCGACTGGTTGTCAACTCCGCGTTGTTTGGTGGTAAGGTTAGACACTGCACCAGCAGATCCAGTGCCACCGGACTTGCCACGATTGCGCCGTCTTCGACGTGAGGATTTGCCACTGGCCGTTGCTGCAGCGGCTGCGGCTGCTACGTTGTTATTGCTGTTGGAAGCAACTGAAACTGGCTGACAGTTGCGATTGGCGCGCGGATTGGCCTCCACCATAATGACGCCGGCGGCATTGTCCAGTCCCACATTTCCAGCATAAAAACCGCTCATGAGATGTGCTGGCTGCTGCAGAGGATGTTGCTGCTGCTGTTGTTCAGTCAGCGGTTTGGATAGTCTACGTATGGACTCACTCTTCTGTCGCAGTTGCTCGCTCTTGGCTGGATCCACCTTAGTAAGAGTGATGCCTGGCGGTAGCGATAGATGTTCCACTTGTACACCACGATTTAGCTGATCCATAATGCTGCAATTGGGCTGCTGTTGCTTAGAAGTGGAGGAACTACTATTGACGTTGCCTATGCGCAAGTGCTGCATCTGATGTGTCAGTGTGTTGGCATAGCTGCCAGATTGAGGGGCCACTGGTGGTGGTATGGCAACTTCATTGGGATTGAAATAGCCCATGTTGTGGGGTATGCCCGAGAGATCCTCTAAAATAGTATCAAGAGTCAGTTTGAAATTGTATTAAGGTCTTGTGTAGTATGCCTTACCCTGTTTCTGGCCACGATGTCCACGCTTGCCACGCTGAGAGCGCTTTGAAGGTGCACTTTGAAGAGCAGTGCTCTCCGTTGTATTTAAGGAGCAGTTGCTATTGCTGTTCACATGTGGCTGTTGCTGTTGTTGTTGTCCACTACTTATTGGCTTCGAACGACCATTTCCACGTCCACCACGCGACGACTGTGGCACTCCTCGATTGGCACTGACCACTTGACTGCTCTGAACCTGTCCCTGACCCTGAATCTGTCCAAGCATGTGAGCTTGCGTCTGCCCTTGACTTGCTTTGGACTTGCGAGTGCTGACATTAACATTCAAATCTGACGTCCGTTGTGATTGATTCCTTGTCTGCGTAGTTTGCTGCTGGGATGTTGATCTTCGTTGACTACTGACGGGTGCTGGCGTTGATTTGTGTAACTGCTGCTGTTGTTGCGACATTTGTGACTTTGATGGTGCCTCGGTTTTGGGTTTCTTAACAGGCGCAGCTGATGGGGCAGGTGGCTTTGGTTTGGAATTGGGCATTACTGTCATTGGAGTGGGTGCAACGGCTGTCTTAGGTTGCGTCCTCACTGACGACGGGGCAACCACTTGTGGTTCCGTCTCGCTACCTGATTCCCACTCACCATCTGAGGAATCTTGCATATGCAACGATTTAAAAGGATTATTATCCAACTGTCCTTGGTCCAGCCTAGACTTTAATCGTTTGTGTCTTTTTTCGGGCAGTGAAGTTGGTTGTGGTTCTGGTTCCGGATCAGGCTGCGGTTCCACGGGCATCGATTTTGGCACCTGAACTTCCAAAACGTTTCTATTTGCATTCTTGGTCTTCTTGCTTCCTGTCGTCTTGGGCTTTATGCTACATACAGAATTTTCACGTGTGTTAACGGTGCTACTTTGTGGCGTTTGTGACTTTGAGCTTGTACCCGAGCTGGAGCTGAAAGCAACTGGTAACACTGCAGCTAATGCCTTCTTGTTTATCTTTTTGTTTTTGGCCATATTGATATTGGTTTTCGTTTCCAGTTCAGCAGCAGCGGTGGCGGCAGCAGCAGCAGTTGCAGCAGCAGCAGTTGCAGCTACCGCCGCTGCCGCAACCCGTTTAGCCTCCTTTTTCTTGGCCTTCGAGCTTTTTTCCGGCACCGTAGTCGCAAACTGGACAACAGGTGCAACTGGAGCAGTGATCCTCGTCGAAGACTGAGCAGATGCAACCATGTGACCGTTGACAAAGGTGTAAAGAAGCTTATCCTCATCAGGGGAGCTGCCTTTGGCCACTACTGTCACCTGTTGCTCACCACCGGCGTGTGGCACCTGCACACGCCTTATGGTAACAATACGTTTTGATGGATCAGCGGTTATGGCATTTGCCGCCATGGCAGCGATCACATCGCGTGGCAGTTGTTGGTGCTGCTGCTGCTGGGGCGGAGCATAGCATACTGGGGTGTGAGGTGGAAAATAGGCCGCAGAATTAATAAAATTTGGTAATTGCGCTGTTACAGTTACTGTGGCGGATTGTGGAGA
Source organism: Drosophila sp. st01m (assembly GCA_018901795.1). Lineage (NCBI taxonomy): Eukaryota > Metazoa > Arthropoda > Insecta > Diptera > Drosophilidae > Drosophila > Drosophila sp. st01m. The sequence goes on along the minus strand of JAEIFG010001494.1, from coordinate 5,215,706 downwards.
TGCAGTCGTTGGTGATGTCTCCGCTGCTGTTAATGGACCGCCATTTAAAATCTCCTCGAGCTGAGCCAGCTTCGCCAACTGCTGCTCCTTGGTGGGCAGGTATGAGAATTTAAAATCGCTGTTCGCCTGCTTAACCGTGGCAATCAGTTCCAAAATGACCGTTTCCACTTTCCCTTTAGCACGCTGGAGATTCTTAATGTTGGCTTCCAGTTCGGCAATACGTTTCTTTTCGCGCTTGCGGCCACCAGCAGCCGTTAAGGTTCTCATTTCATATTTGTCAATGAACTCCTTGAAGTAAATGTCAAGAAACTGACTGCGCAAATCCTCTAGTTCTTTTATGCGTTTTTCTTCCTCCTTGCGTTGCCTTTGCTTGGCCTTTTTAGCGGCTTTTTGGGATTCACCGTTTGTGGCTGTTGGGGCTTTCCTTCTATAAAATTGAGTGTCTCATTTATCCACCGCTTTTGATCTTGTTCACGCGTATAGCTGCCCAGAAACTCGGCAAAGTCGTGCATCATTTCCTCCTTGCTGTAGTTGCTGAGATCCGCAGGTAAACTGCCGTTGCTACAGCCTCCGTCACCGCCACCAGTCACAGTGGCATCAGTATGCATCTGAATGCTCTTGCAGAGGCTGTCCAAGCAGAGCAGACTATTATCGCCATCCTCAATACTCTCGCCAATCTCATTAAGTGCTACCGCAGCAGCAGCAGCTGCCGCGGCTGCCGCCGCTGGCATTTTGCGAGTAGCAGCTTGAACCTGTGCCGATGCAACTACTTTCAACGTGGGCGGCTGCTGAGACATCACTGGCTCGGACTTTTTAGACACTGTTGTTGGTTCCGGATGCGCCTTGGGCATTGAAGGCTTTGGTGTCTCATGACCATTTTTGCTTTTGCGATCATTGACAATTTGCGTCAATTTCTTTCGCAAGCGATCACGTGTCTCATTAAAGCGTGCATGATTGCATTCCTTTTTAACGCGCTTCTTCGAGTGATTCTCTTTGCAGGTCTCGCCAATGTCAGCATAGTCCGCACAGCCTGCAAAGGAAATCATAAGGAAAGAATTCAACATTTGACAATATTGTTTCTTACATTTACGCATCTTCTCCTTGCATTTCTTAGAGTTATTTGAATCGTTACAACCTACTCCTGTCTGCGTCATCTCGCTCACCTTGGACTTGTTGCCCGTCAGGCTAGAGGTGCTATCAGGTTTACTACGTTTGCTGAATAAGAGAAAATTTTAATTAAATTAACTAATATCAGTTTCTCTAAATTCTACTTACATCATTTGAGAGTCATGTAACATCATTAAATGATCGACGCCAAATTGCATTTTCTCTATGTTTGCATCTCCCAAAGTGAAACTGACAAGAGAAAAAAAGTGAAGTTACAATCAAAATCAGATGACAGTATTTACAATGATTTCTTGCTCGATATGAATCAAATATACGATTTAAAAGGAGTAAGAATTGTGAATACAAATTTGAAATAAATTAATCAATGTTACGAAAAAATGTTACGGCAACATGGAAGACTAAAATATAATTTCATATTTCTTTTAGCGCAAAGTTGTAAACTTATTTTGATTTAAAAAATAATCAATTAATAAATATTCAACTTACTCATCAGTGATCTTAAAAGGTGAGTAGCTGTAATATTTATATAAAAATTAATTAGAAATTTGTGCCTCAACTTTAATTTAATATACAGACCCAATAACCTGAGCGAGAAATTGCTCAAAGCGTCCATCATCCTTGTCGCCGACGACGCTGTTTGGACGCAAACGCAAATCGCCCTTCAGAAGCTCCAGGTGCTTAAAATCTGTTGCCGTCAAGTTAAACTTGACAAAAAAATTTGCGTAGATGGATAACACAAATGTCCAGTAGGTCTTATAGACATAATGCTGATTCTTAAGCTCTTGCAGCTCGGCGGGACTGGGCGCCAGTTTGCGATTAAAGAACATTAGCGATGGCAACGTGGAACGCAGCTCCTCGCGCGAAAAAGATAATGGCTGGAAGCATCGTAACAGATGCTTTGTCAATGGCGGTGACAATTCATTGGCAAGAATTTTGCGCGCTAGCTGGCAAGCGGACACTCGACAGTTTTCACCGCAAAAGAATTGCGGCTCAATGCTATCAAAACGATAGCGTTTGCGTGTGGTCAGGTGCTGGAATACTGCCCATGCAATGTGATATGTGGTGCGCAATGCCGTATCCATCTCCTGACGCCGCAATGTTACTCCACTCGGCTCATCTCCTCTCGAAGCGGCATCTGACTGCTCGCTGCTGCGACGCTGCTGTGCGGCTGCCGCAGCGGCGGCGCTTGTGCTCGCAGCTGCCGCATTGTGTCTGGCCTCATCGCTGGTACATGTGCTCAGAATCTTTGATTTCATCAGCTTAGCATCTTTCTCGACAATGCCGAGTGTTGTGCACTTGGCACAATGGCCGGCTTGTCGCGGCAACAGAGGTGTACCCGCAATGGAGCAAGTGATGCATTTGCAGTTCCTAAATGCAAAAGGAGATCATAAATTAAACATATGTATTTATATGTATGACCTTACTCATTATGGTGTTCCAGCATTGCATTACACTTTTTGCAGAGGTCCTCGTGTACCAGTTTATTGGGCGGATCGTAGAAACCGTCGGGCCACTTCAACTTGGTGAATGCCATAATATTCTTCCAAGCCAGCTGACGATCAACAATACGTTGGAAATCTATGAATTCATCGTCACTTATGTCCGGCAGCGAGAATGATGTGGCGTCCATGACGACCTTATCGAATATGTTATACACATCCAGCAGGCCCAATCGACGATCATGTTCCATGGGCGACAAGTTAAACTTGTTCAGCTCCATCCAGATGTCCGTCCAGCGGCGCTCAATGGAGTGCATATGCTCATCGAACAGCATATAACGCTTGATCAGCGCTGTTGTCTGTGTCGAGCCATCGCCCTCCTTCAGCGAGAGTATGCATGCGAGCATGGTATCGCCCAGCGGATTGAACACATGTTGCTGAAATAGACGCTGGCACAATAGCACCCAGGAGAGTTTGAACTTGCGCAGAAAATCATTCTCGAAAGCAAACAGGCTAAGCGATATCTTCTGTGAGATGCAGTTCAAATCGGAGTAGCCGTCCAATAAATCTAAATCAAGTGGGTAAGAAAATCAAGTTAGTATATCTAAAATAATAGCAAGTTAAATAAATTTGAATAATTTAATCAATCAAAAAATGCATTACAATATACATAATTCAATGTTTTCATATTTTCAAAATAAAAATATTTTAAATGATTCATGCTTTGTTTCCATTATTATTGGCTTTTTACTGATTTTTAAGTGGACGATAAACGTATAATAATAATAAAATTTCAATATTTCCAGACATTTAAATATCAGTATAAGCGTGCATCAGATGTTAGATTTTTGCATAAATGAAGGGAAAACCCTTTAATATAAATATAAAACGTACATGTGAGCATCTTTTCGGCTGAAATCTTCTCGTTCTCCTGCACATTTTGAGCAATTTCGATCATGCCCTCGGAAAAAGCCTTGACAATGCACTCAACATTATAGGCGAGTATTTGTAGCAGTAGCATCGGATTATTAGCCATAAGACTGCAGGAAAGCCGTAGTTAATGAAATATATAAGAGGACAAAAAGTATTTTGAAAATATCAACTTACATGGCACTGAATAGCACTAATATCATATTATCAGAGATCGCAGTATCATCAATAAAATCAAGATATTCGGCATTCTTATCGTAGAGGAAACCGCTTGTAATCCAATAGATTTGCTTGTTAGATTCCAGCAGCTTCTCAAATTTGTTATAGGCAGCATCATTTCTAAACACAAATAAATTATATTTACTCTTACATATTGATAATAAACATATGTTGCTTTCAATTTGGGTTAGAAATATTAAACTCACTTTAACATGGGGCTGTATGCCTTGATTAGCACATCGAGGAGCATGACCACCATGTGAGCAGCCTTAAATTGATCCATCATAATGGCCATGATTGTTTCGCGATATTCGAGACATTCCTTGCAGGAACAAAATGTAAAAAACTCCTCTTTACGATGTTTAACAAATATCAAGGCAAGATTCTGAAAATAAAGCTGCAATGGATTAGGTATCAGTAAGACAGTTTCAAGTGTATAGGAACACACCGTAATTGCACGCAGCTGTCCGTCGGCATCGCGTAGCGGATTCTTTGGATCCTCCGAGAATAGTCTCATATTCTCAATTGCCATCTGGAAGTGATGTAAACCATTTAGTATATATTATGATGCGAGTAACTCGTACTTACCAAATAAGAGCGCGTTTCATCGTTTGAATCCTTGCTTTTGGGTTTACACTCATGAAGCAGCTTCTCGCTCAGTTCCATCTCCATGACATTGTCCTCGCGTAGGCTCCATTGCATTAGCGATACCACATCTTTGTATATAACATCCGATTTTGGCGCCGGTGCATACGGATCAAAAGGTGGCAGCGCCAGTATCGTGTGCAGCGTATTGATGATGTTACCCTCCGGAAAATTGAGACGCTCCAGCAGCTGACACGGTGGGGGACTGTGTTTGCTGTGTGCCTGCTTCGAATTGAGTGGCAATGGCTTGTTAGCGCTAAGCGCCTCTCGCATTGCCGCCAACGCATCACATTTCAGCGGCATTGTGTCGCCACAAATGCGCGGCGTGGCTGCGTCAATGGACATTTTCATGCTTACATGATAGCAAGAGGCGGCATCCAGCTCCCCCGTTGACAACAGCTTCGGCGGCTGCAGCAACATTGACATCTATGCTCCCACTACAACTGGACCTGCATTTTGCTTTGGCTCCTTTTGTCTTGGAACTTCCACTGGGACTGGCGTCCCCGTCGTTGCTGCAACAATTCATGCAAGTTGTTGCTGCGTCTGTGTCAGTCACCTGTAACGTGGTCGTAATGGGCATTGTTTTGATATACGCATATGCCTTTTCCACTTGTTCAGCCATCTAATTTATTTGATTTTATTTATATCATAGATTAAAATTTTTTTGGTTACACATTTTACGTTAACCCCCTACGTCAATTAGGCAAATATGCAGCAAAGGCTTTTCGCTAATCATTGGCGTAACAAAAATTTGAGTATGCGCGACGCATAATTGTACAAATCACAGATGCACTTCCGTGGTGGAGACACTTTCACTCGTCTCGTCTAGTCCGACCGACCGTCGTTTTCGTTGCTGGCAAGTATGTATGTAAGTATCTGTGTATATCTGTGTGTGTTGAGTTGAAGAAGTCTCTCACATATAGTAAATGAAAAGAACGCAACGCGTTTTTTCCCAAACGCGCGCGCTGACAACGGGTAGATCGCGGGTCCTTTTATTAACCAATTTGTTTTGATTACCTTCAAGCGTTACAAGTCTAATTCGTCAGCTATGCAGTTATGTATATATATTTATTAAAGAAGTAAATTGTTTGGGGTTTTTCGTTTTTGTTTCGCTCGTCGTCCGTTTGGTGCAAGTGCAATTTTCTACCTTGCTTGTGTGTGTACGTGAGCGTGTTTGTATTGGCTCAGTGTTGCATTTCGGTTAGTGTTGCCAGAATATCGAGGGCTTGAATTTTCGAAATTGACAAAAAAAGATTGAGATAAATAGCTAAAAACAAAAACGAGGGCAAAAAATAGTTAATAGTGGATTTTTGAATTAGATTACGATTATAATATATAAAATAAACACATAATGTTTTCAAATTATTTTAATCCAGCATCAATATTATGTTGATGACTTTCTTACAATCATTATATTTTTCGGACTCCGAAATTTGCTAAAAGTTGACAAAGTGGTTGATATCTTCGGGTTGACTGCCTACTTTGAAACAACAGGGTGGCAGCCTTAAATTTCAATAAAAATTCCTCTATTTTGAATGTGTGGCATAAAATACAATATTAGCGCTTTATGACTATTTTGTTATTTTTCTTAATTTTGGTTAATTTGGTTTCTAAAAATTTTAAGCTATATTTTTTTTTAATTATTCAAGAATTTTTGTTAAAATGTCAATTCTTATTTTATGCTTTTTTTAATAATAATAAATAATTTCGAAACTTTCTTTAAATATTGTACCTCTATTTTTGTTTTCATTAAATAATTAATCTATGCAAAATTATTGGTAAGAAACGAAAATAATTTAATTGACACAGACTGTTAAGTGAGGAGCAAATAGCTCATGAGGAGTAACTTTGTCGCAAAAAAAGCACAAGATGGCGCTGTGACGGGAATTAAAATTTAGGAATTTTTTACTAAAAGTTTGAAGATCTTAGAGAGCAATTGCAAAACCAACAACGACAGCAATCATAATGATGCTATTCATTTGCAGTCAAAGGCCTCTGGAGACGAGGGTCAAGAAGACGATGATGATAAACGCGAAGTTGCAACAAAAGAGCTCCTGGATGGGTTTCGTTTGGTCCAAAATATGTAATCCATACAGGAATTCGAATTGCAATTCAACAATTATTTAAAATATATACAGCGTATTGGGAATGTTACTTCTATATTATTGAGTCAAATAATTTTATAATATCGTTTTAAAATTTAATTCAAAAAATTTAAATTTTGTTATATATGATACGTTCATACCGATCTAACATCTCAGAGTTATAACTTAAAGTACATGTAGCTGCTTTATTATGTAGAAAATGAGAAAACAGGTTTCCGGCTTGCGGGAGCAAATCTTACGCCAATCGCTCTTATCAATTGCTTTTCAAGCTTTAGTTTTAAGAGCTGCTACTTAAATTAAATCTAGCTTCAGTCATCTTTTAGTCGTGGGCACGTAAAGCTCGAATTTCGGACTATAGATTACAACAAATACGAAAATATGATGTCAAAAGCATTATTGCTGCTCTCTCTGCGATTGTTGGTTTTAGCAACCTTTGCGCTTGGCGATGGAATGATTGAGGTTTTTAAATGGAAACAGATGGATTATTACAATCGCGGGGATGGTCATCCTGTAAGGCAACCGAATCCATCAGGTACATTAAGTTACAAAATTTAAAAACATTGTGAATCTTTATCAGCAGCTTGGCAGTCTTGGGTTAAACATATAACCTTGAATTTGTTGTTGTTAAACTTCTACATGCAATATAAATAAAGTACATGCTTCCCCGTTGAGTATTAATAATTATACCCGTTACTTAAAAAGTGAAGTAAAAGGGTATATTGTTTTCGTTAAATTGTATGTACACGTATATTCTTGATAAGCATAAGCAACAGTCCGTCTGTTTGAGCGCATAGATCTCAGAGACTATAGGAGATAGAGCTACCAAATTTGGCACACAGACTCCAATTGCGTTGGAGCAGGATAAGCTTATTTAAATCACGAAATAACAGCACACCCACAGTTTTTAAAATAATTAAATAATTAAAATCCGGTTATACCGACTCCGCTTATCGCATCAGTCCGGTTATTGCGACGGAAACTCGATGGCTTGGTTGTTTGGTTCCCATACAAAGTTATATGAAAGGACCTCCGGTTAGTGCGTCTTCCGGGTAAATCGTCGGTTCCTTGAAAGTCGCTATAACCGGATTCCACTGTAGTATGGAATTAAATAGTCAAGAACGCCTGTTGTAATCAGCACCAAATACTCGGAGAGGTCAAGCACAGATTCGTTGGTAAAGAGTAAGTTGATACAGTGATAATTAATGTAATTGTTTTTTGGTACACAGCTCCAGTCGTGTTCCCAGATCGGTATAACAACTATCGTGGAAAACGTGACGTGCTCACCTCGCGAGACACTCCCACTGGCTTTAAATCACGAAGTGACTTCGCTGACAGTACCGGTCCATATGTAGCCTACAATAATGTGCCCATGGGTGTTACACATTTTCGTGGACGGCTCTTTGTCACCATGCCGAGAAGACGTGTCGGAATACCCTCGACCTTGAATTATATAGATATTCAGCGCGATGGTAAACAGAGCAGCCCGAAGCTATACGCCTATCCCAATTTCGAGTTGAACCAGTTTAATACAAGCGATCAGAATCTGGTCTCAGTCTACCGGACAACGGTGGATGCGTGTCAAAGATTATGGTTCATTGACACCGGCATGCTGGAGTATCCAAGTATGTCAATTAAATCTCAGTGACATTTTATTTTATGTAAATGATTTATGATTACAATTTTATAGACAATCGCCAGCAAATCAGGCGACCAAGCATTTGGATAGTTGATCTTAAGACTAATCGTGGAATCAAACGATATGATATACCCGAGAACATTGTGGAGACTGGCCGTGGTCTGGCCAGCCTGACAATTGATGTGCCATCTGAAAAGAAGTGTAATAATGCGCATGCCTACATTCCTGATCTGGTCAATAGCCGTCTGTATGTGTACAGCTTAGCGGAAGATCGTATGTGGGTATTTTCGCATAATTACTTTAACTTTGATCCTCTGGCTGGAGATCTGCATATTGGTGGGCAGACATTCCGCTGGGATGATGGTATCTTTTCCACTACCCTTGGATCTCAGCATAGCGATGAAAGTCGTGATGTCTATTTCCATGCAATGGCCAGCAACAATGAGTTTGTTGTCTCGAATAAGGTCTTGCAAAATGAGTCAAATGCGGCGCGATCAGATCATGGCAATGATTTTCGAGTTTTGGGAAGTCGTGGCCAGAATAAACAGTCGACTATGCATGATTACGACCCGAAGACTGGTGTCATCTTCTATGCTGAAATTCAAACGAATGGTGTTGGATGCTGGAAGGCGAGCAATCCTTTCTCAGCCGAAAACCACGGTACCGTTGTCTCCAATCCTGAAAACATGATCTATCCAAGTGATTTGACGGTGAGAAATTGGGATCATAAGCTTCAACTGATTTTCAACAATTATTTCTGTAATTTATTATAGATCGACGAGGATGGCAACATTTGGGTAATGACTAATTCGATGCCAATATTCATTTACTCCCAGTTGGATTCGAACACTTACAATTTTCGCATCTGGAAACAGAATGTATACGAGGCGAAACGCAACACGGTGTGCGAGTAACTTATGTACATATATGAAACTGTTTTAATGAAATTTTCAAAATAATGTTACATAATGACTTTATAATTGTACGTTTATAATGTAATATATTGAAAATATTAACACAAAATGATATATGTATATATAAAACAAATTAAAAAGCATTTACAAATGTACCTTTTAAAAATTGCCTAATTTTGAGTACTCAGTTTATCACATCTTAAAGTTACATAGATGTATTTTTGTCTTTTACATGAAAACAAATAAAAAATACAATTATAGAACAAAATCAGAGGCACTCTAATATTGCATAAGGATACTAAGTTGCACAGGTTTATAATACGCGTGTATATGTATATTCAATTTAATTACGAATAAAATATTTGAAAATTGAAATGTGTTTAAATTATCATAAAAATTTGATCTTGTTTTCTTGTAAATTTTCATACCTTTGTTTCTATAATATTCGAACAATTTTGATGTGTATATCTCAAAGTGGCTCCTTTAAATAGTATTCTATATAACTAGTTATATAAAAGTTGCAAAAATATATATGTTTTTGTTCATCGTTTCTAATTTCGTGTATTGTTTCTGTTTATACTCGCATCTTGGCTTTAAGTATTTACTATAAGGTTACTACATATAAAGGATGACTATATAGCTTTCTGTCGCTTAAGTAAACATGCAATTTTACTCGGAATCGGAATGGTTATCTGGCCCAGTGTTATACAAAAATATACACGTATAACATAGTATAACAGTTTTGAGTTCCTACATATATGTATGTCTCTATATCTATATAAAATAAAAGCGACCACTTTTAAAGTGAGACTGTAGCCGACATCTACTGTACTAGATAATCCTTGTAGCCACGCAGCGATTTCAGCTGCTTCTTCAATTTGGTTATCAAATCCGATGGTTGCACCAATATCGATATATCCCTGCCTACCGAATTTAGGCGATCACGTATCTCTAAATCCTTGAAGAACAGATTTAGTGGCCGTCCGTTTATTTCCGTGAGTATCCAAAATGTGAGGGCAGTACCATCACATGACTGAGTCTGAAATAATGAATAATAAGAGGTCGACATATTTTAAAACCCCTCGACTAATAGGTGTCTTACCTTGGGCGGCAATCCATGCCTCGCTGCCAAACTGTTGGGTACCACGTCAACAATGGTTGAGGTATTTCCATCGCGTATGAGTCCCAAGCATTGACCCTCGCGATCTCGACGTATGGCATAGGCGCGACCAAAGGGTATGCGACGGAGCAGCACTTCGACCTGATAGATTGCAATTTATGAATAAAATGGGAATGATATTACTTTAAGTAAGAGTCGGATGAAGAGTACTTACAAATAGCGTGTTTGTATTGCGTATAATTTTATTTGCCTCGGCTGCAGTGCTAATGCTAACTCCTGCAATCGAGAGCAGTTGATCGCCAATATGGAGTGCATTGTAGAGGACCGGATGTTCCTTTTGCTTCCAGCCCGCGATCCAGACGCCTCCGAACGCATCTACCCAGGCAATGGAGCCGACACAGTCTTTGCGTCGCAAGTTTAACCGCACACCACCCGGATGCATGATTTCCCGACGCAGCTGCATCACCTGCTGCTCACGCAGCGTTAAACGCTTGTTACCGCTGGTCGACTGCGATGTTGTCTGAGGAGGAGATTGTATACGAAAGGCACTCGAGGCTACATTGCGCCCTGACACAAACTCATTGTTGTTAGCACCACGTTGACCGTTTGTCTGGGTTGACGATGTTACTGTCGCACCTCGTTGCAAAGGCGCTTGTGCATCGGATGTCGACGAGCTGCGCCTGCGCTGCTCAATGCTCTCAACGATGGAGTTAACGGCAACATTACCACTTTGTCCAGACGTCGTACTGCTGGAACTGGGCATATGCTCAATATTATTGTTGGCATTAGCACCGCTTGTCTTCTGGACTGACTTGGTTTTAAGTGGCGTATTAAGCATCTTTAGATAGTGGAAATCTCGTCGGCTGGGTCGCGTACTAATGACCAGCTCAGTCAAGCCACGAGTTAGTTGGGGCATTGCTCGTCCTTGACTCGGCGTTTGTGACGCAATGGCAATGGCTCGTCGTGGCAAGGCTGGACTTCCATTTACTAGTGTCGACATTGGTGTCGTCGTCGGTATGTTCTCCACGTTAACAATTGCATTACTTTGAATCTGGGCCTGTGCATGACTACTGGTTGGTCGCTCTTCTCGCATTGCCGTGGGACTGCTGCTACTCACAGGTATACTCGATGAGAGAAATACCTTTTCATAGTGCACATTACCACTGATAACGTTTGCGTCGTTTGCATGCTCATTGTTAATTCGAATGTTGGTGACCCCTGAGCTGTTGGCGCTGAGAATAATTTTTTTGCTGACCTTCGGTGTTTGCGGTTTATTGGCACTTTGTTGTCCGCTGGCTGTTGGGTAGCAGGTGCCGTATACAGAAACAGTGGTTGCAGTTGGAGTTGTCATTGCCTCACCATCTGCCAGCACCTGAACCATTGTGGTGTTGTTGCTGACAGCCGTTGAGCCATTTTGACTTGATGTAGTGGGAGCATTGGGAACAGGTTTCAATGGAATGCTGTAGGGATTACTGCTGGTGCTGCTACTAGGTTGGCTCAGCACCTGTATAGTACTCGAATTGGACGGTATAATTTGTACGTTACTTTTGTAGTCGTTTTGTAGTTTTTGCTGCGGCTGAGTTTTCGTTTTAGCCTTTGCATTGATTTCAGGAAAACGAAATATATCCGCAATTATTTTGTTCTTGGGCGGCAATTCGGGCGGTTGTCCTGCGGCATTAGTATTGTCCGTATTGGAGACTTGTATAATTGTGATGTTGTTATCTTGAGTCTCATCGACGGCGCTTGAGTTAGTTGCAACCTGTTGGACTTTTGGTTGCGGTGATTTACGTTGCGGTCTCTTTGTCTTATCAGCAGCACCTGCTGACATAGAACGCGAAGTTTGTGGTCTAAATAAGGAAAACAGAATTAATATAAGTTTAGCAGGCCAAGTAAGATAATAGTGTCAAATTAAAATTGTAGAAAGCTTCAAATGATAATATATTAAAAAGTAAATAAGATAATTTTTATATTTCTGACATGGCTGAAGAATATCCATTAAGTGATGATAAACTGGACGAATTGTTCGTCAAGGATATTGACAGTGTAACCAAAATTGTTGAGAAGCTGCCAAAAAATGATATAATGTTGCCGACATGCACCCGCTGGTTTCAAATCTTTCAACAAGCGACTTATGATGAAAAGTTAGCACGAAATTTTATGTTGCTGTTGATGCATCAACAGCTTAATGATAGGAATACATTGTGCTATCCATTTACCGATGTACGTAGCTTTAAGAGGGACTTAATTACGCTGCACAAGATGAGCATGAAGTTGCAAAAGGGGGACAGCATTGACGATGACACTTGTGAGACTTGTGGCAGCATAGAGGATATTACGCCTTGTAGTGCTGTTTCCTCTGAAGATACCTGCAACACCGATTACAATTTACGCGTTGAGGAGGATAACCAGAAATTTATTCAGCTCAACTTAGCATTAACCAAAGAGTTACAGGCGCTACAGTCTGAAAAGCAGCAATTGTTGCATCGCCGCCAACTGTGTCTGTCAAATTTACAAACACTCCACGACTGTAGCATAATGCATCAAAAAGAGATAAGCTATATGAAAAACATATTTTTCTGTTCAGCCATTACTGCACTTAAGATGTTTGCTAGCACAACAATTTCGATCGACGACCGTCCACGATACTTTATTACGATTTTTAATGTGTTGTGTGAAAATCAAGAGGACAGAAAACAGGCGAAGCAATTCGATGAAATATTTGGACATATTTTACGTAAACGTATAGATCATAAAACACGTGAAACTATGTGCCAACAAATGAGCTTGGAGTTTGATTCACTGCGCGCCAAAGTCAGCAAAGAGTACAGGAAGATTATTGAAAATCAACAGGCTATTCATTTGGAGGAGCTCCGCATTTCGGGAATGAAGTATCTGATGCTGTTAAAAAAACTCTTCATTGACAGTTTTAAAGGGAACGAGCATGTGAGAACTAAAGTGATGACATTTTTACAAAACGAGTACAATGGAATGGATACAGATTAATCAGTTGTTGGGTGTTGATGTTAGTATTTATTTATTTTTTTTTTTACCTAGGTATTAGACGTTCACACTGTAGCATTTGTTCGAAATTTAATATTTGATCTGCAATAAAATTTTTTAATATTTAATCAATGCAATAATAAGAATGAAAAATTGCTTCGCATGCACTTACCAGCTGAGATGCGTTGGACAGATGCGGCAGCCACATCAACGCGCACGCCGTTCCGTAATATTGGGGATACAAATTCATCATCGGACAGATTGATATCAGCTGCAATATCGTTTTGGGTTTCTGTTACAATCGCATTTGTTTCTTCTTCAACATCATCAACGACAGTTGGCGATTGTATCTCGCTAATTTGTTCGCTGTAAGTGCTAATGGGATCCGAAAGCATGTTCAGCAAATGTTGTGTTAATGTATTGGACATGGCGGTCGTTGGAGGTGTGACTGTTGTTGCAGCTTCCAAGACTTGTGCCGCGGACGCAGAATTGACTGCACTGGATGCAGATGCTCTGGAAGTTTGCTCAGTGACAGATGGCTGCTGATTTTGATGGGCTGGAATTCGCTCCACACCTGGAACTATAGCCGCCGGCACAGGTGGAGGTGCCGGTAATGGGGATGTTGGATCGCGCGTTGGTAACAATGGAGCGCGTACTTCAGGTAACTTTGTGTATAAATTTTCGCGAGGCGAAAGAATTTTCATTTCTCGTAGCTTGGATCGCAGCGTTTCCACCCATTCTTGCATAGTCTCCCTGTTGGTCAACAATAATAATATATTAGTGCAAGTGAACAGCAGGAGCGCGAGCATGTGTGCAACTTACCATGACGCGGCATGAAAGCGCAACACTTCATTGCTGAGTGTTACAACAAACTCAAACTCATGGGAATTGGGTATCAGGGCGTGGGATATGTGCAAGGTATCCCGCAACGATACGGACCACTCGGGCATGTGAGCGGCCGCTTGACGCGGCTCAGCATAGCCCTCCAGCAAGGCTTCTGTGTCATCATGAACACAAAATACCACCCAGCTGCACTCAGATTTCTACAAGTAAATAGACATTTCCCAACATTAATAGATGCTTTTTAAGTTTGACTGTTTTCCAACCTTGGGCCCAACGGTTAGTTTCTTTCCATCGGCAGTCAGTCTTTTCAACCACGTATTTTTATGAATTTCCCGAAACTGTGCTGCGTTGCTGCTTGACGCGATTGCAGGTGCATTTACATTTGCACTTGCAGGTGTTGTTGTGTTTGCAGCTGGAACTGCTGCAGCAGCCGCAGCCATTGCCTCTATCCTCTAAGATCTGCCTCGCTATGCTGCTGATTGCTACAATACACTCTGCTTGATTCCACTTAACATATTTCACATTTCACACGGCTTTATTGCAAAATTTTCTGCAACTTTTTTTTGACAACAAAAATTTAGTTAGAAGTTGGCGACGACGCCATGTTTGCTATCAGAAATTTTTATCGACTGCAATTCGATACTTATCGTTTTATTCCAAACACAACATTATGGATATTCCCAAATATGTTGCAAACTATCGACTACAGAATCAGTGGAGAAAAAAAACCTTTTTTTTTTTAAAATACTCTATTTATAAATAATAAAACCATTTTAATTCGAAATTGAATAAAATAATGTCGATAATTTGTATGCATGCTGGGAGCTCGCCACATTTCGGAAAAGGAGTTGTTTTATTAAATTGAAAATTAAATATCTGAAATTCGATCAATTCGAACAAATATCTTTTGTTATTAGATTTTTAAGATCAAGACCATGATCATATGAAGCATTTCATGAATTTTCAATATTTTTGTTTCAACAATTTAGAATTTTTAACTATTCTATAATTTTAAAATCTATAATTAAAAAAAATAAATTTAATTTTCCTTTCCAAATTTTAAATTGACGACGTGGGCGTTAACATCGCCTTGGTGACAATAAAAAAATAACGAATAGAAAATAATAAAAGAGGTTTAGATTATTCTATAATACTTCTTTTTATTGGGATTTTACAAATAATTTTATATATATTTTTTTGATTTGTTTTTTATCTTTATATCACACAACGTAAATAAGATCTTTTTAATGCCGTCTTAGGTTTCTATAACTAATCAAAAGTTATAATTATATTCTACATCCGAAAACAGAAGTAAATTAAATTTGTGTATTTGCGTCAGGGCAAATACAAAAAATTCTCTTTTTCTTAAACTTAGACAGAAGTGGCATTACAGCGTTAATTTTAACAGTAGATTAGTACATTTACCAAATAGCTTTAGATTACATTATCTTCTGTATTTTCTATTTCTTTACCTATTTACAACTTCAAATTACAAGTATGCGAGTCAAAAGAGGATATAGTCGCAAATATTTGTTAAATAAACCTTGAACGTATAACGAGTTAACAAACACTGAATGGGAAACATAAAGTAGAAAACAATGAGCTTAAAGCGAATTTATGTCGTGGGCATTGCAACTAATTACAATTAAAGTCTTTGAATCGAATTTCAACGTGACGATTTGTTCCTAACACAATTGAGTCTTGTAGTTTTAACATTTGCTTTTTCTGGAAATTTATATATAATTATTTTAGAGACCTAAATTGGAATTGCTGTTCACATTTAGTCGTGTTTAAAAAGGTAATTCAGGATTTGTACGTTAATTCGAAAGATTCACTAGCTTTAGCACGGCACGTCTGTAATTCTATTCAGATAGCAAAAATTGTCTTGTTAAACGAAGAATTTGATACGCGTAATTTGAGTCAAGTAGATTTGTTCTTTTAATTTTTTTTTAATATTTTTCTATTTGGTTTTGGTTAAATTTTTTGTTCTTTTTTTTTTTTTTTTAGAATTTTTTGTTAATGGTATTCGTTTGCATTTCGGTTAAGTTGGTTAATGTATTTTCATGTGTGTGTCTGTGCGCGTAGTTTTTTAAATTTTGATCTGTATTTTTTTTCAACTTTTGACACTGTTGCCTTTTTTGAAATGGACTCTTTTAAAATACATGGGCGAAGAATATGATATATATAAACGTTTATCGAGCTATTTCGATTGTGAATTTGAATTGCATAGCGCTTCAGACACGTTACTGAAACACTGTTGTGTGAGGTTCAATTGTTCAGACTATTTGGATCGGGTCTATGAGGCTATAAAATCAATTTGATGGCGAAGTGGTACGAATTCATCGGCCATTGGATTTAGTACAGATTTCTCAACATTACATTGGCTTTTCGGCAGAGCAGATAATGCCGTGTTCTGTTCTTCCGTTCTAAAGTTTAAAAATATATATAGTTAGAAAAATTTTCGTATAGTTCGTTGTGTTTGGTTTTAAGCATACTTGGCTTTTTCCCACTCATTTAATTGCTCTTCAAGCTCATCCTCGATCATTGCCTCAAAGCATTCTTGCATTATTTCTTCCTCCTCCAGTCGTTGAAGTTCCTGTGGGAGTATACCATTCATTAAGGATCAATTTGAAACGTTATTATTGGTGTTTGACTTACGTTCTTATCAAATTCCTCCTCATTCTCCATCCACATATATTCTGAGAAATCGGGCTCATCATCAAAATCAGAAAGTGATTCGTCGTCGTCCACCACATAAACTATTTGATCCGTCCAATCAACAGATGGCACTTTTAATAACATGGTAGTGCTTTAAAAAAAAGGCAAATAAATTATTACCACAGGAAAATTAAAAAAGAATATAACGAATGTATATGTAAATAATGTGTAGATGTGTGTATGTTTGTTTGTTTTGTACCGGCTAAAAGCCGTCTGTTGCTTCGTTCTTATGGAAACCGGTTTGACACCGTAAGCAACTGTTGGATTATAAAAACAATCCAAAATATGTCATACACCAAGTTTTTGTAATAGCCAATGCTTTTTTTTTTTTTATCAAAATCAGTTTAACTTATCCTTTTTTAAATGCTGGGTTTTCTTTTTAAGTTTGCAAATGCGGAGCTGCCGTATAGACTAGCTAATGGACGCATACATTTGTACATACATACATATGCATGTGTGCATTAAAAAAATTTGCATACATTTCTAATATGTTTTCATAATTGAAGGTAAATTCAATTTTCTCTTTTGTTTCTGTGCAAGCAATGTGGAGCCGCCGCGGCGCAAATTTATAAACAGAATGACTAAGCTCAAAGTACAAGAGTAAAAGAGAACAACATTAACACACACTACACACTTAACGCGTATACACTGACCAAAAGAAGTGAGACAAAAACAGCGTCAATTGTTTATAAACAAGAGATACACAAACATATGTATGTATGTACGAGTGGCCATACGTTTTTTATAATCAGTTGAAAGGAATTATTAAAGCGGTCGCTTGTCTTTATATGAAGTACATACATATACATACATACATATGTATATATAAAATGTAGAATTTATGTGCATATAAGCCACATTTGCCTGAGAACCCGCTATCACCTGTTTGGTACGTGAAAAAATTAAAAATAATTTGACAATGACGTCGACGTGAATTTATGCAAAACGCAATAAGGCAAACAAATGTACAACGATCGCCCCGTCCATGGACGTTGTTGGATCATGGACGTAGTAGAAAATTGTTTTAGCCCCAAAAAATGAGTCGCCGTGTATGATTGTGTGCGAGATTCGATCTATAGGCGTGTACGAGTGTACGTGCTGCATAACACATACAAACATACGTCAAGTCTTGCTCTTGCTTGATACAGTTGCCATATTGCGAAAATGAAAATGTATTTGCTCTGTGAACTCGACAATATACATATGTGCATATACATACACTTGTGCATACATATGTACGTATTCATATGATTGAATGAACTTCCCTCAACCCAGCCACAAACAAAACGGTGCACTCAAGGTAACAAGTGTTTCAAAAAGCTTAAGTATTCGACAAAAAGCGAATTAATATTCGTGATATTTCTTACGAGTAATTGCGTCGCCAAAAAAATCTGGTTGTAAACACTTGCACGTATCTGAATATCTACAGGGCCAAAGGCGATCTGGAAGTCGGATTTGCCAATTATTAACGGGGGCATCGCCAACAGAGTCGAAATTTTGGGGTTTATTGATTTGTCAAGAAGCTTCACGTGAACGAGCAATGAACGAACAGTGCTCGCGGAAATGCTTGATGCCAGCAATAACAAATAAGGAAACGCTTGGTACGTCACCTTATAGTTTATGCTTCCGCCTTTCTTTGACCGAACAACAAACAGTCATTTTAACGAATAATTTAGTAACAACAAAACGATGTTGTCTATTCGCGGCAGTCGTTTGATTATTTATTACTACTCACTTTAAAATTTGCTTGAAGCGCTGCAAAATTTGAACTATATTTTTCTGGCTTGTTAATCTTCCACTGAGAATTTTGTATTGCAAACGTATAAAGGAAAACACTGACAATTTATTATTGCATCCAGATAGAAAACACGAAAATTTTTCTATTGCGAAACCAATTCAAATGCTATGTGCGGAAACACGTCCATGAACGTCAAGCAAACGAATCGAAAATGATTAATAAAACAAAAACTGACAGACGATAAGTTAGTACAGCTGTTATTTGGGCAAAGTATATCGAGTTATTTTTACTCATTTCGGTTAAATTTTGATGCAATCGATACATCGATAACATC
Organism: Drosophila sp. st01m; assembly: GCA_018901795.1. Lineage (NCBI taxonomy): Eukaryota > Metazoa > Arthropoda > Insecta > Diptera > Drosophilidae > Drosophila > Drosophila sp. st01m. Next base: position 5,196,937 of record JAEIFG010001494.1, on the reverse strand, counting down.
AGAATAATGTGTTGTCAATCGATTTTTGTGTTTATTTTTAAAGTAATGATTCAAAAAATCAGTTAGCTTTGGACGATATTTATAATTCGATGAAAATTTAAAATTCGAAATTAGATAAAAATAAGGTTGTTAAAAAAAATGGTTCAAGCTGCCAGATCGGCATTGGCCCATTATTTTCCACAATAGTGCTGCCAAAATTAGCTATTTCTGGCTGAAAAGCATCTAAACTAGTTGTGTGCGCACTTTGCAGTTTAATGAATAAAATTATTAGCAAATACAATATTTTGCAATTTATTTATTAAATTTGCAATTAGATAAAGTAGAGGTAATGAAGTTACAAAATGAAAGCTAAAAGAAGTATCGAGAAATCGATAAGATTTTACCAAAACTTACTCCAAGTAAGAACTTTGAATTTCGTCGATAGCCAACAGGTTGGAGGAATAAATAAAGCTGCTACCATAAAATGAATGATATTATTTTTGCTATCTAACAAGGCTGATTGTTAAATTTATATGTAGAACATATGATTGAATTTTAATTTGGTTTTCATTTGGCAATTTGAATTACTTATGTAGTTAATAAAATTATTGCAGACTATCTACGGAACATATATGTGTGAATTATGGTTCACTTTTTTTAATTTTATTGGTCATCCCGCTTAGAATGCATTAAAGTAATTAAATAACTAAATATTATTGATTTGAGTGCATTATTTGGGTTGGAAACTTTGCTTTGCACTTGTATTTTAAGACTAAATATTTATTTATAATACGAACAACAATATATTAAAATTAATAAAAAAAAAGTTGGACAAATGCAGTTAACAGTTAACATAAATTATCGATTAGGACTTGAAGTTTTTTGATTGGAATCGCTCGGATTTGATGGTAATGTTGAATTGTGACTACGAGGATCCCAAGATTGTAGTTTTGAACTACTACAAACACCAAATACGATCATGGCAAGAGCGTTAAAAAATATCAAAGTTAAAAGAACACAATTCCACTCCGACTTGATGCCCTGAACAAAAAAAAAAAAAAAATAGAATAGTCAAAAGTCAGTTTTATGTTATTTATTGAAATTTTGTGGTCTTACGGAATGTACTAGAGCGGCGATGAGATGGGGAGCCAGGAATCCAGAAACATGCGCCAAGCAGTTGGCGAGACCCGAAATAAGACCCGCAAAAGAAGGTGCAAAATATAATAGTGTCGGCCAGTATCCACCACTAAAACCCAAGTCGGTGGTAACTCCTAACAGGAAGTACATCAGTAAAACGAGCAACTTTTGCTCACAGCTGGCAAGGATTATGATGGCAATCAAAAGGATAGTAACACTGCAACCTGGTAGGTCAGCAAAAGTTGAAAATAAACGATGGAATTTAATTGGAGTTGTATGTGCTTACAGATAGTATACAAAACTCGACGTAGGTAACTGAGTTGCGAGAACATTCGTCTTTCAACATAAGAGCAACTGAAAACGCAAAACAACTTGGAGAAAAAACTGCCGAGAAAGGGGGCGGATGATAAAAAGCCAATCTGTAAGATAAAAGTTTCAAGTAATAAGTATACTTTAACACATAAATATTTAGCTCTCTTCAAATTTATATTAAAAACTAGTTGATGCCCAGAGGAGGTGGAGGAGAAGGAGGAGGAGGCAGTGGAGGAGGAGGGAGAAGGAGGGTGGAGGAAAAGGCGGTGGAGAAGAAGGAGGAAGAGGAGGAGGAACAGCAGCAGAAAACTTCTTTATAGAATAGAGAGATATAATACAGACTTACCTCTTTCATATTGAACTGCATTGCCTCACGCATAAATCTTGGCACATTAAGTGACAGCATGAGGAATCCATAGTTGTGAAAGATATGTGTAAGCACAAAGGCATAAACCGGCATAGAGGTCAACAACGACTTCCAAGGGGTTCTAAAATGCTAAAATACATATAAATATATGCATATTAGATATTAAGATATTTTTTCATATTCATTTATCGTATTTATCACCTGTGGCGTTTGGGCAACTCCCGTTGGCTGTAAATATGCACGCTCGTCATCCGTCAGACGCGGATGCTGATCCAAGCTGTTATAGATAAGCCAGTTACAACTTGTGCCGTATAAAACTGCTACACCGCCAAGCACAAAGAATGGAACCTTCCACCCGAAGTCGCTTAAGAAATTAGCCAGCGGATATATGCAAATTGATCCCACGATCATGCCGCTGTAGGCGAATGAGAGCATCGATGTGCGTTCCATGGGATGTGCCCAGATTACAAATAACTGATAGAGAGGTGGAGCACCACAGCCCTGTGGTATACAAAATTCGCATATGCATTACTCCAAAAGTTTTGAGCACAGATTAACTTAATAATACCAGATAATAATAGTAAAGGAAAGAATTTGCAGATAAAATTGAATCAAAAACTAACGATAGCTTTAGAGAAATAGAGTTAAATTAATTGTTAATTCTAGATATACTTTTTTGTTGTATATTGGAAAAGAATAAAATAAGTTTAATAATTTAAACTTGGAAAGTTGTAATTGTATGATATTATTAACTTGTCTGTTTAAAGTGTTGTTGTTTTGTAATTAAAAGCTCACCGCAAATATGCCTGAAACCACCAGAGTTACGACTGCAGCGACAAAACTATATTGGGCAATAAAGGGAAGAATTATGAATGCTATCCCTTGAATTGTTAACGAGTTGATAAACAGCATCTTTCCGCCAAATCTATCTGTCAAATGCCCGGCCAGAGGCAATGCTATAACGTAGCCATAGTAGAACGTGCCTGGAAATGTCAGCTCCTGTTTACGAGTCCATGGGAGATCGCCTGACTGTATGTAGATATTACATATAAGACGATTTCCCCAATTGACATTGGTTAGCAAAAACACACACTTGCCTCGCCAACATCGAAGCTGTTCGAATGCTCGAAGACCACGTTCCCACAATTGGGCGTTGCGGTAAGATTATTCAGCTGATATTCCGCAGAATACAGAAGAGCGTCTTCTGGACGCGCCTTGACCATTCGCAGTATGACCAATCCAAGCATATTACGCAAGGCCATTTGAATAATATTAGATAAAAAGGCACAAATTGTGTAGGTTAACCGAACGGAGCCCCATAGACGACACTGTGGACTGGATGCCCTCTGACCGCCAGGATTCAGAGTCGACAGGCGAGGCACGTTCCACGAATTCCGAACCATTTAAACGAATTCTTGGAAACAGTTAATACTAAAGCGGCGATAATCGAGAACTGATCGACGAATGTTGTGTTGTTGACTGAGTTAAACTGACCAGCTGAAGGCGGCTCAAATGTTAAGCTCCAAACAATTCTGCAATTTGTCACGATTTCTCGGTTCGTTTATCAATACAAAAATGTTCTACGTGTTGCTTATCTTTTCAAGCATGTAACGGTACAACAGAACATGAAAACAACAACAGATAAACGATATAGGTGAAAAAGGAAATTGAGATCATGCATAACTAAATAATGTCAGCTGATTGCTTGTGTCTCTCTCTCTCTCTCTGGATCTCTCCTTATTCGTATAAACATAAAATTTAAAGGGGTTTATTATGAGCCCTAAAATCAGAACGTTAATGTTGCCAAAAATTTTAGAAAAATATTTACAATATTTACAAATAATATATAAATTTATAATTTTAATTTAAAATGTATTTAATAAACATTCATTTAAATATTTGTTATTAATTTAATGATACATTGGCCAAATAATATTATTTCTGTTTTATACTGTTATATTATTTTTGCTAATACTATTAGGTCAATTTGTATTGAAACAATGTTTAAAAATGTATTTTTAGATATTTTAAACATATTAAATATTATTTTAGTCTTAAAAGAAGTTTGGAATCAAAGTAGGAGAGAAATCACTTTTGCATAGTAAGAAATTAAGTTTTGAATATAGATATATAAAGAAACTTGCGATAAATAAATAATATAATTTAATTGTTTATTTATCGACTTAAGTGCTAGCATAAAAAAGCACAAAATACATATTGGTTAGATCAGGTTAAAACTCCACCTAGATTTTATCTCAATCGTGTAGCAAAATTGCTTCGTGTGATTATATATTTTAATATATACTCTGTATATGTACAATAATTCTAAAATAGAATGTAAACGATTGAATTAGACAGTCTATTCTATCTATATATTCGTATTACATTTATAACTGAACCACTTCTCAGTCTAATTTTTATTGAAATTCCACGCAATAATGTTGTAGTAAAATTTATATACTTTACAGAAACATTCTTCGCACTTTGTTTTATACGATTTATGAGCCACTTGGCTCGATAGTGTCGCCCAAATTCAATAACAATTGTCATCTTTCTGCTGGTCATTCACTATCAACCGTGTTCTTAAATGTTACAGCTCTCTGTTCCATGTAGCTGAGTTGCAGGTTTACATGATGCTCTTATATTTATCTACATTTCCACTATAATTCCAAGCAACTACATCAGCAAAAAGCCTTCACAAAAGCTAATCTTTCTGAAACTCCTCTTTCTTGACCTGTGCCGTTGTCTATTGCTGACCGGAAAAGTGATTAGCAATGCAATTGGCTTTCACCTTTGCTGGCTTTTACTCGTTAGCGGATTTTGACCGCATTTAAATTGCAACGTACACATCGTAGATACTCGTACACATTTATATTGTTATCTGTTTTGCTGCATCGCTAATAGTGACATGATGTTGGACTGCAGTGCAATAGATTCTACGAGTATTATTGCTGCGGCTCTTGTTGTTCAAATTATTGTTGTACAATAGAGCTGCACTATATTTCGATTAGAATTTTGAATTTTTTATAATGTGGGGATCGCTTGTGCACTGAACCTATTTCCGCGGACTGCACGGGGGCAGTTTCCATAATTCATGCCACATACGAGTATTTACTATATGTAATATATGTGTGTATATATTTGCTGACTTTTTGATTGATTTTTTGTTTAGACAACGCATATGTCCTTTTGTTATGGCCTGTCTGAAACCATTGTTGTCATTGTTGTACTCGCAGTGTCTCCGTTGTGTTGTTTTGTTGGTGCAACTGAAAACCGCATATGCTACTATCTTAGCCTCTAGGGTGTTGCACTGTTTGCATTTTCATAGCCAGTGTTACGAGTCGCGTGTTCTGGCCAACTAAAGACAAAACTTTGTCTTTGGCCTAAAAATAGCTCAGCTCACATGGGAACTGACATTTGCCAGCAATATCAAGTGGGTAACTCCAAGTGTATGCCTTACAATAATATTTGAGCCGAAAATTGAATGAAAAATTTAAGACACACAGCACACATTTTATTCGTGAGTCCATGTTGATGGTCGCCATGGGACCTGGATACGATGGAAAAACATATTTTTATACCTTGTGTCCTTCATTTGGATTCTCAACAGCATCTGCCACATTATGCCACGTGCTAAAACTTTAAATGGTCAATGTATATTTTTTTAATTTTATTAATTAAAATTTATTAATATTCATTCAAGTTTTATATCCTATTCTTTTACCTAATTAAATACAATTTCGAAAACTCCCAACTTCTCTAAATATTAATCTAAAGCTTTATGTTTAGATATTATTGGTAAAACTTATAATGGTCATTTAAATGGTAATACCTTTTAGATTTATAATATTAATTTGCCGACTATTCACATTTGATGTAACTACTTAAATAAATGAATAAATAAATGAAAAGTTTTAATAATTTCTTTATTCTCGCCCTAATAAATTCTACTTCACGCTTTAACGGTCGCATTCAAATAATACATAACATACATAGAAACACACACGAACACATTGGCATTCACAATTTTTTTGCAGCCTAGACGTAAACTCTCCTGGCCAACAAAATTAGCCATAACAGTGAGGCGGGTGCATAACTTTGCCTAACAAATTGTATGTTATAATGTGGCTAACACAGACGACTCCATCTCGTACTCGCTCCCCACTGACGTCTACTTCAGTTGCCACATTGTTGGAATTTGTTGGAGAACATTTTTCCTCTTACCTTCAATCGGATTTGTTGCATAGTTTTGTTACTTGTGATGGCAGAATAAAAACTTAGCCGAATGCCTTCGACTGCATATGTAAGTAGGTTGTCACTCGGCGGACATTTGACCTATATATTCTCAAGTTTTTCGATAGTTGTCTTTCCAATAATAACTGTTCTATAAATACATATTGGGAATGTATTTGTATTAAAATATATTATACTTTTAGGCTGTTCCTGCCAATTACTTACTAACAGCTGCAATTGAGGCTGTAAATCTCTTGTATAGCTTCATATCACTTAATTTTTGTGAGTCTTAAATGTATACTACATGTAATAGTCGTATAAACACATACAAACACACACACTATCGAAGAAAAAATTGTTGCTTTTACCAAAAACATTTTCAATTTCAGCCGAAGAAACTAAGAGAGCCATTCGCGTGTGTTGTTTTCTTTCTATGCACCTGTCTCTCTCTCTATCGCTAACTTTGTCTAGTATATTCTCTCTCAGGTATGCCGCATATGACGACAAAAGGCAAGGTTCAAACAGTCGCGCTGCCGAGCTTAATACGAAAGGATCAAACACATTTTCCGTGCGGTAGAAATAAACCGAGCGACTTACGCGCAAAAGTATGCAACGATATTTAAGTGGAAAAATTCAATGAAATTGATGTAAAGAACGTGTTCTGTGATTAAATGTAAATTCAATAATAAAAACCAAAGTACATACTTATAGTTTGTGGAGTAATAAAGTAAATGGAAATACAAATAGTAGTATACAAATTCCATTCTTAATACAATTTTGGTGCTGTCAACGGACGAGTCTATTGTTAATAATTACAAGTTTTTGGAAAATTTAATGAGTATTGATTGAATAAAAATATATGTCGTAAGTGAAATAAATATGTGTGTTACAATAAAAGGGTCGTGGAGGTCATTATACGCGGTCCGCCATTGCTCAGCGCATTCCAATTCATTATAACCACAGAAACACCGAAAGCCCTATTCCTGTCCTACATACATACATACATACATACGTATGAATGTACATAGTACATATGTATTTTTTATACATGACACGGATACATGCGACCAGCAGACATATAGAACATACATACTAACATAGTCTCACACCGACACACCATTAATAAGAGGTCATTTAGTGCACAATAAATGTAATTTTGTTTATTATAATAAGGCGTGTTCCAAATTTCACAGTTTAACTAAAGCTACAGATTTTTTTTTTACAAGCTGGTCGTAATTTTTAGAATTATGGTTTTAAAAGTCTGTTAGTTTCAATAAATTTAAAATTTTTCAAAAGTAAAGTTTATGCTTTATTTTATAAAAGAAAAATGTTAACTAGCAAATTTAACGTTTTGAATTGTAGTTTAGACTGCGAATGCACGAATATTATTTGTATAATTTTTCATTTCCCGTCATATTATCATAGTTGATCTATTTAATAGGGAACCGATTTCAGCAACAGCTGTTTTAATCAAGGTGTGCATATAGCTAACCAAGTTAAAAATTTTGTTTACGATAAATTTAATGAAAATGCACTAAATAATATTTAAACATGAGGCTTGCATTATAGTTGACATTGTGTATGTGTTAATAGATATATTATAATGGAACTTATGTATATATCTAGCAGGACTCTCCTTACTTTTCTATTCGCTGTTGTTACTTTCACTTGAATCGCGTGCGTGTCAAACCATTTTTACAGTCACAAAATGTCTTTTCACGTTTTGTCTGGATAAAAGGCACAAACAGACCACAAAAGTGGACAAAAGACTTATGAGGCTTGGTGAATGAAACAAGTCAAGGTAGCTAACCTTATTCTACTAACAAAATAGGCGCAGCCCAATAAACTTTTCTGTTTCATCGCTCCTTATGCAGTGTGACATTAAAGTATAAGTCTTTAGCAGATTATGTTTGCATCTTCTTAAGCCTTTTAACATTAAAACGAAGAGTGTAGTGTTATATGAAGCTTAAAACTAATCATGTTTAATTTCGAACTATAATTTAGTTTAAAATAAAATTATCAAATATTTCCAAGTTTCTAGTTTAGTATTTAATAATAAAGTTTACCCCATTCTTTGTAAATTTGTTGTTGTGGTGGATTAGTTAATCAATTAGCAAAACAATTATGACTTCAGACACTATATACTCTGTTTTACGTTGTACTTCCACGCTATTGTGCTATTTCTGTATGAACTGTTTTGTTTACCCAAGAATAACACATGGATTTATAAATATTGAATAACAGTTATCAATGGTACTTACTCGGAAACTCATAATCAAGGACATAGGATACGTGCGTATGTAGATTATTTATAAACGCAAATGTATCATTTGCACTAAATATAAAAATTGTCTTTAAAGACCTATTCAAGCGAGAGTTAAACTTAACAATTTATATTTTTTATTTTACTAAAAAATGATAAGAGACTTAAGTACAGGGTATTTATCCGTTGAGTCATTTCGAGATTTCGACACAAATCAATAGAATCTCTTCATCATTAGAATCCATTTCGCTATGCACTTCATGAAATTACTGTTGACATTGTTGTGGTAGTTGAAAAATTATAAACTTTTTAGTGTGTATAATAAATACGTGAACAGGTGTCCATAGGCAGGTGTTAGAAATCGATAGGTAACGTTTTTTTGTCGGTCTCTTGCTGATTAAGACTTTAAGTCGACAGATTGCGAGATTAAATTCTAAATACTTAGCATGACTAATATTTACTTAATTTAGCCTTAGTAACAAACAACACTTTATTCAAGCCGAATTAATTATGTCAGCTTGAACCGAAGTCTGATTGACGGATTAATGGCCAGATCTTAAAATTAACATAAAGCGTATGGCATATTGGGAGCCCAATCTATGTACATTTTTGTACATTTCGTACTTCCGATAAGATTAGCGTAATCAAACACTCAATGGGGCTACTACCTATTACCGTTTTAACCATTTTACCCATTGGGAAACTTTTAGTATCGATTTGGATGTGGATGTGGCCCGAAGTGCGATTTCATTCAAAATTAAAACTGTGCAAATAATGGAACAGTTTAAAGTTATTGTAATACTCAGTGTCCTATGCGCTCTGCTCAATCTAAAAGGTATTCACAAACATAAACAAGTAATTTGGGAAACCCAAACGGTTTTCACCCTCAATCTCTAACTATACCAATCATTGTGGGCAATGGCCGGTAATTGAATTAAAGTCGCCGTTCAGCGCAAAAAAAGTGAGAGGCTCCTTCAAGGAGCTGCCAAATTGGAATACAAATAATAAAAGGAAACATACAAACAAAAAATGGGAGAAAAGAAAATGAAAACAATATCAGCGGCCAAGTCGGTCATAATATTAAACAACAAAAGTAATTAATGCAAACGCAATCAAGGTCAAGTGCTTTGCCCTATTGACCCCAACTTCCACCCATTAAGACACCCAGCCGATTGCCTTTCGCGTTTCGGCTTGAGAAATTGTTTTGCAGGCCACGGAAAATGGAAATTAAAGTGTCAAAGTGACGAGCAAAATTTCAGAGCTCTTTTACATGAAAACTGTTTTGTATGCGGCATATTTTTTTTTTTGCATTGTAACTGCGGTTTTTTTTTTCATTTGCTTTTGCTCTTTATTTTCAACAGCCGGAAGTTGTTGGCGTATACGTAATAAATTTGTAGGCTCGCTTGCGTGCTGGAAACCGTAACAGCCGCAAAATGCTGCCAACATTTAAGCCGAAAGTTGGATTTTTAATCAGTTAATTAACTATTGGTAACACAGCTGGTCTACGAGTCTGTTAACTGGCAATCGTTGGCTTTTGGGCGTATCCCAAGTCGATTGTAATAATTAATTGACAATTAAAATTTCAACTCTCGTCATATTAACATATTGAGTCATTGATTTTTTATCATTAATAATGCATTTTAAATTGTTTAAATATTAATTTCCAATGATTAGTTTATATTAGTGTGCAGTTTAACCAATTTATTGCCTTTGTTGCTGAATACTTTGGCTTATGTTATTTCAGATTTGCAAAAAAAAATATTATACCGTCCATTTAAGTCACTTGGTTGTCCTATTAAATAAACTTTTGACATAATGGTCCACAGGGAATGTCCAAAACGAACTTTAACTGAATAATAACAACTAACACATTTTAAAATAGAAAATCGAAACCGATTTAATATAATATTGATTGTGCAATATGAATTATTTAACACATATAACATAAGATTAATAATATACGACCTTTTGACACAAATTAATAAGAAATCAATGTATAATTACCTTCGGATATTATCTTCTATACAACAATTTGATTCGGTTGACCTTTGACAATGCAATCATATATAAAATCATTAAATCATTAAATGTCTGCTGACAAGCATATAAAATTAGTCGACATTTGTTATGGCGTCAAGGCATCGAGCAGACAATAAATAAAACTCTTAAAATAGACATTAATAAGTTGCTGTTATTTTAGGAGACGGCGGTGCATTGGCTGTGATTTGGCCATGTGATAGCGACGCGGATTGCACAGCTGATGGCTCCAGCTGTGGCCCAGATTCGAGTCAATGCGAATGCTCCAGCTTTGATACGGTCTTCTCGGAAAACTTCACAGAATGCTTGAAGAGCTCGCAGATTGGTGACGTATGCCAAGACTCAGTTCAATGCAATCTTATGCCAACGGGAGCCAGTTGTAAAACCGGGGTCTGCGATTGCTCCGATGGCCAAACCTATCTGCGAGGCAAATGTAGGCCACTGAATGGACTCAATGAGCCCTGCGAGACGGTATGCATTTATATTCTCCAAGTCTTAATCGGAAACAGCATAAAATATTAGTTTGTTTTTAAATATTAATTTAAATGGGTTAAAAGACGGACTTGACTTCAACTTTAGAAATTTGTTTGAAATAACATTGTTAAATTACTTTGGAAAGACTGGAAAAGAATTGGTCTTAGAACCTAAGAAAATCACAAATGTTAATTTTGAAGCACAATTGTTTATACTTAAAATATTTTCAATATTCGTGTCAATTAATATATCTGTGAGAATTTCTGATCTTTCGAGATTCAATAAATTAATTTATCTATTGATTAGGACTTGGACTGTCTCTTTGGTTACGATCGAGCATCGGTCAGCTGTCAGGAGAACGTATGTGCCTGTGCAAATGGCTATTATCACAGATATGGAAACATATGCCGTCGCAAATCAATGGGTAAGTCCATCGGATAGCAACTTAATAATAAGTTGTACTAAAAACTTTGCTTGAAACAGAAAAAAACGATGCTTGCGTCGTTAATGCGGACTGTGATGCACTGGGCACCAGTGCCGCCTGCGTGGGTCTAGTGTGTACCATTGTCGATGAGACGAGCACCACAGCGGGCACCACAGCGGGCACCACAACCACAGCGGACACCACAGCGGGCACCACAGCGGGCAGTGAGACCACCGATGCGGATATCGAAACAACTGAAACTGAACACAACACAGAGACAACTGAACCAGATTTTGCTGTTACAAAAATCACCTCCAGCTTTGGGTCGTCAAGAAAACAATTTTCCAAGGCATTTGTACATGCTTCACCCACACATAAAGATGCCTATGCCCAGGCGACACTATCATTGACCAATGGTGACAGCGAAGTCCTTTTGACGCCCCGAAAATCCCGTGAAATTGCCGTGCAGACGAGCATCGACAAATACGAGCTTAAGGATTTGGGTCGCAGTGTCAAAAATGTGGCAACAGCTACAACAACCACCTCAACCAGTGTCAGCAGTAGACGCACCTCTTCAAATACTCAAAATAATCGACGTCGATTGCCGGCCTTCTTTCGGTATGATAACGAGGATATCAAGACGTATTCTACCTTGGGATCGAGTCGCGATGACGATGATGCTGATGACAAGAAATGTAAGTGCCATCTATATTAATTATTCTTATTTCTCTTTATAAACGCTTCGTTCACATTGAGTGCATTAACTGATGATCTCAACATGTAGAACAGATGGTTCAGAAATTCCCAGCATACACCCATATGAGTACTTAGTTATATAAATTGCATGTTTTAGGTCTAGAATGTGTTGTGCTTTCTTCTTAGTCTTAGTTTTCAACACATATGTTGTGATCTCTAACAATTTAATTATCTTTTGTGGAAATTATCAATGTCTTTCTCAATTGGACGAATCTCAGTTTTATTCTTATCTCAGTTAAGTTTTTTGTAATTGCCACTGCCATGAAACCTCATAGAAATATCACCCACTGCCAATCCCACCAAAGCCATGTCTTTAGCCACCAAATCTTTGCACAGCAACCCAATTTAACCAAAAATTCATTTCCAAAAATGAAATTGCATGCACTGAGCAAAAGTATACTTTATATCTCTTATAAGGCCCAAAAAGCTCTCCTATCAGAGCAATAGGTTATCTGAATGAGCCAAGTCATGCAGAAGCTACAGTTAACAGCTGTTTTCTAATCTTGTGCTTTTAAAGAGAGTCAGCTGCTTATCGGACATAAATTGAAAAGAATGATTGTCTTTAGAAGTGATGGACAGTGATGACATGAATGGAAACAATTTAATTATTTAATTTTAATGGAAAATTAGACAAGTGGTTAAACAATAAAATAGAAATCGGATAAGATTTAACAAAGTTATAGCAAGTTATAGTGTTGCAAATTCGCACAGGAAATGAAAATATTTGAAATTCTTACGCAAAATTATTTAATTACTTAAACAATGATCATATTGACATTTCGCAAGAAAATTGAATAGAATCTTTTGTCAGTCTGAAGTTTTATAAGATACTTCATTTAGACGGGATTAATCGAGTTTAAGTAGTTGAAGTCGCTCGAAATAAGATATATTTTAAGAGATGAATACTCAATTTAGAAGTTAAAATAAAAGTTATTTTTAAACATACATTTAATCCTACTTCAAGATGGCAGTAGTTGTATGGATAATGGCAAGTCCTGCACAGGTTTGGCGCACTCCATCTGTACTAACAAGATCTGTCTCTGCAGACAGGGCTTTTATGCCCGCAATGGCAAGTGTTTTGCAGGTAAGACATAGCTAAAAGCCATGACTGTAAGCATTATTAATATGTATTACGTTGATAACAGAGCTCGGTGAGATAGCGGAGAGCAGCGATGAATGTGAATATGAGTTCGATCAATTATCCAAGACCTGCATATGCCAAAAGAATTATTTCTATGAACGTGACCTGCGAAACTGTAGAAAACGTGAGTAAAGAGTGAGTTTACAAAGTAAAGATCTTTTATTTAACTATTGATTATTCCTGCAGCCATTCAGTATCATCTGTCCTGCACATCGAACAGCCAATGCAGTCCCTTTGGTGCATCCTATTGCCATTCCCAGATACCTAGACGCTGCACCTGTGAGGAGTATGCTCAGTACAATGAGATAAGTCAACTCTGTGAGTACAAGGATGGCTTGGGAGCAGAGTGCGAGTCCAATGATGGTTGTCTTGTGGATCATTCCATTTGCTCAAATCGATTCTGTGTGTGTCGAGATCACTATTACGAAAAGGACGAGACATGCGTGGCAGGTAAGTCGCTTGGCAGATGTCTTAAGAAACCTTTTGCCTAATCATATATATATATATATATTCTGCACATCAGGTATTGGTGCTGACTGCTCAGAGGATGACGAATGCGGCGCTGATAATACGGCTTGCCTGGAGCGCAGCAATAGCACCTCAATTAAGGATTCGGATCAAACGCGCTCCTGCCAATGTCGCAAGGGCTATGTCCATTTCAAAGATGAGTGTCTTAAGGAAGGTAAGTAATTGAATTATTCAGTCGCAGTTGATAAATATTCAAGGATCGATCGTCTTTACAGCCGAGGAACTCGATGATGATTGTATCGAGGATGAACAGTGCAAACCCCTTCTTGCCACTTGCAACACGGATGGCAAATGTGGTTGCACGGACGAGCAGCACGAGAAGAAGGGAATCTGTGAAACTAAACGCCGTAAGTTGTCTTAAAGTCTACGAGCTTGTTCTAAATTAATGTCAATTCGCATTGCTCGACAGTTTTGGGCGAACCCTGCAACAAAGCCACAGAGTGTTTTGTTGAAAAGGATCCTGAGAATGTGGAATGCCGCAATTCCGTCTGTCAGTGCAAGTTTAGCTATCAGGCTAGCTCTGATCAGAAGCAATGCATCCGTGTATTGCCCAACAAAAAAGTAAGTTTCCATTTAGTAATCCACATATATCAGACTGAGACATTGCTAATTTTCAATGAATCGATTCTTTATTGCAGATTCTTCCGGTAGGCCTAGCGCTTTAAAAATCATCACGTTCGTATTGATAGGCTCCGCTTTTTTGATTACCAGCGCCGCCATTAAACAGGCGTACTATTAAATGGAACTCTCCGCCATTAAATACCCATTTTTCAAAACATTAAAGTAAAGATCTAATAATTAACGCAAACTAAACTAATTAACATTGTAAATGTTAGGGTCCCTGTTAGAAACTCCCTGTGCATATAATGATGCCATGCAGCCTCAACTACCCAGCTGACCCGATTTAATATTGATAGCAAATCAGTTTTTGGGTGCATGCAGTATTATGAGTACCCAATGACGCTTGAGCCAAGTGACGGCCCTTCGCGGCATTAACATAATCTATATAGCTAGTACTTATATTAAGTTAACAACTAAGATTTCAAGCAATAAACAATGACACGCAATCGATCGGTGAGATATATATACAACATATATTTACTCTAGAAGCAACCCCTACAAATTACGATTAACTAATTATTTGTAAGTTGTTGCAACCGGCAAAAATTAAATAAATTGTAATATATACTCTGTTAATAAATTAAGACTACAACACAGTTGTGTTTAAAATCAAACTACATATATATAAATCTATTCAACTTAATTGCAAAAGAAAATGGATAAAATAGTGTTTTTAAATTATAAAAAATATCTTCTTAAGCGATATACTCCTAGGGAATTTATATTGACACAAAGTATTAAATTCAGCTATTAAATCCTGTTTTATAATTGGTTCTTGGAATCCCGGTTAACCTAAGGATTAAACAAATTCTAAAAATCGAAAGCCTGACTATATGACAACGAATACTGTCGTCTTTACATACTTTCGAGCATTAATGAATTTTTAGGTGAAAGTCACAGGCATTTTATTTATAGTACTTTGTACTATTTCTTAATTTATTTGATTAAAATGGTTATATTGATACGATGGCGCTTGCATTTACATTGTATATATCTAATCTAATAAACTTAATGTGATCGCTCCTTTATTTGCACCCAAAAATCGGGCGGTGTAATAATTAATCCATTATTATTCTGCGACAAATCAGGCAGTGAGTCCCCTGGTGCAAGGGTGTAATCAAAATTCTGCAACATTGCTGTAGTCATTAGGAATAGCATATTCCTTGCAAATGTCTCTCCCGCACACAGTCGTTTGCCAGCTCCAAAGGGCAGAGACACGTCCAACTTGAGGTTTAATTTACCCTCGTTGTCTAGAAAACGCTCTGGCCGGAAATGTTCAGGATCCGTCCAAATTCGTTTGTCCAAGTGATAAGCATATAAGCTGGGTATTACAATTGTACCCTGTAAATATATAATTTTTTTACGACGGACTCAAACAAATTACTGAAACTTACTTTTGGTATGCTATAGCCTAGCAGTTCAGTGTCGGCCAGAGCCTTGTGGGGAATATCCGAGGGGACCAGAGTCTCTATGCGAAGATTCTCACGAATCGTGGCCTCAGTATAGGGCATATTCTTTCGGTCCTCCAGTGTTGGTAAGCGACCATATCCTACGACCTCGTCGATCTCATGTTGGATGCGTTTCGCGACGTCGGGATATAGCAAAAAGTATTGCACAAGAAGAGACAACTGTACACCGATTGCTGTAAAGGCGGGAAATGAGAAGTCTACAAGGCCCATAATAAACTGTTCCCGATTGAAGCCGAATTCCTGGGGTGGGCACTTGTTCATTTCGGCTATATAGAGATCTATAAAGTTGCGCTCACAGCTGTCATCATAAGTAGATAAATGACGATCTACGACTTCCGAAAAGAATTTATAGACAAATACGTTGGCCTCATTTAACTCTCTGTATCCGCTTGATTCTGGCCAAAAATGCCGAATCCATGGAATAATGCTAAGCATCCTTCCATAATCATCGGCACATCTCTGAAACTGTAAGCCCATTTGAACCAGTTTCACTAACTTGTCCATATCAGCACGTGAGTGTCGTTCATTATAGACAATGTGAAAGTGGCAATTGACTGAGAAGGGATTGAAAAGAAGCGGTAATTGCACACGGTATCCGCCTGGTTTGACCAAATGATGCTCATGTTCATAACGGGGACCGTTTCGAATTAGATCCAACATATCGGTAATTTCCTCCTTAATTATTAGTTCCAGCTCGTCAAAGCGTCGACCGAATCCAAAATCCCTTAGATAGCGAAGAATGAAGCGTCGTTGCTCTTTCCACAGTACGCCCTCTTGGAAGAATATACCTAAAAGTATTAAATTGATTAAACATGTAATTAATTATTAATTATCCCTTTCTATCATTGTACATTAAAAAAGCACTTACAATATTAAACACCTCATTACCACCAATTCTATGGCTATAATTTTGTTATACATTCATTCAATACATATTAAAAAAATTCAAGATTAATGATTTTTATGTGGTCTTTGTCGTGTTAACCTATATAACCGCTTATCGCTTGGTGCAATGCCTTTTGTGAACAAAGATGACAATAACCATTTAGTCAATAAAAATCTTATTGAGAGGGTTTGTTTCAGTCCAAAGTAAACAAATAAAGATAATGACAAAGTAGTACATTAAAATCAACAATACAATTACTTTGTTGTTTATAATTCCACCAAAAAAACTTTCTATTTCTGTGTTTCTCGTCAAAAAGTTGTAAAAAGATAAAGGAAAATAGATGATAGAAAGCATTGTTGACGATAACTCCATTTAAAAATTTTATATTTTTATTGTTCTGCCCTAGAAATGGTCTAGATTAAGTAGAAGATTAAAATTAAAAGTTGAGAGAAACTTTAAATAAAATGTTTATGCTTAAAAGGTTGTGGTCTCTTCAGAAGTTTACAGAATAGAATGATAATGTTGAAACAACTTAAATCAAATAATACAAACCTCGAACAGAATCGCCTGGATCTCGTATTTGTCCAACAAATAGAGCTGGTCGTCCATCGAAAGTCTGGTTATTCAATATCTCGCGTACGCCTTCAGCATTATGGACGACGGCTACAGGAAACTTTCCAACATGTATGCCAATAATATCCGATTTGTACCACTTGCTAAGCGCTAGTGCAGCCTTATGCAAGTATTTATAATTGATCAGCAACAGAAACAGGTAGCTACCAAAAACGGGTATACGTGGAGGACCTGACAGGATATATACAAATTATTTGATGTTAACCTCGATATTTATTGTGTTGATTAACGAACCGGGCGGAAAGCCTTTAGGACGATACACGGCATATTTATATGATAGATATATTAATATGATTGCACATATTAAAAGTAAAAGCACTGTTAACATTTTCGATGCGTTGCAATTGAAGCTCCGACAAAAACTGATTAAAACGATCTAGTCAGTCTCATTTTTAAGCACTCGACTAACGAAAGCGAGTGCCGCTTTCCTTATCAACACTCTTACTTTTAAAACAAAAACAGTATTAATTTATAATACCTTAGTGTGTAAACATCATTTAAAAAATCGTTAAGCTCAGAGAACAGATCTGATTAAAGTGCAACTTTGTTTCGTCTAATCAAATCTACTATTCACTTATTCATATAATAACACTAGCTTGTTTACACAAAAATTAAGTAAAAGGATATATTTTGTTCTTTACAATGTATTTAATAGGGAGAGTTGGAATCACCTACCATATAAAGTATATATATTCTTGATCCACAGCCGAGTCCGTCCGTTCGTATGAACAATTGGATCAGAGACTATAACAACTACAGCAACCAGACTCCAATTGCGTTGGAGCAGGTCATGTTTGATTCAAAAGTTTGCCATCTCTCTCTTTTAATTATTAAAGTTCCTCCTCCGGCGCCCCGTCTTGAACTTTCCGACTTTAAATTTCTATATTATATTTTCTAGTTTCATGACATACAAATATAATAATAATTGCTTTATGTATATATAGTTAATTAGTTGTAAAACTTGCGCTATAAATAAATGCAATGCGGAAGGACGCTGATTCAATATCAATTATAATTGAATAATATATTTTTAATTTGCACTTTGTTCAATTAGTTTGTTTTGTTCATTTATGAGAAACCGGCGAGGTTAAATCAATTTCAATGATAGATGTTGGTGAGAGATTGGCGTTTTCCTTTTCGCATAGAGGTTTGGCAGTTGACATGAGATGGCGCCACTTATAATCATTTTTACTGGGAATCTGTAGCCGGCTCCATATCGTGTTTAGGCCGTCCATATCACTGGTAGCAACATCGAAGGGTATCCACTGTTCTCCGCCGTTTAAAAGACTGACACCTTTAACCTTGTTGGGTAATTCTTTCGAACTTACAAACGTGTTGGTAGCATCACATAAAGTTCGAACACTGTAACGAAAAGAATGTCTTGATTATTCATATTATATTGATATTAACTGGAACTCACCATCCTCTGAGTTGGTCATGATCTTGCTTCGTCTTGAGCAAGTGTTCCTGCATAACTTCCGTACGCTGTTTTTCAGCAGTCGCTTTATCGTGCACTACTTCATTAAGTGCGGCTCGTGTTTCCAGATCTTCGCGCCGTTTAATCACTAGGTCAAGTATCTTTTTAGATTCACGTTCCTGCTGTTCGATTGTTTCCTTTAATGCTGCTGCTTAAAAAAAACGTTTGTTAATATTGCAAAACGGGAAGGTCCCTCACATATTTGTACAAACCAACACCGTTGAGATATTTTGAGCTCTCAATAGCTAGAGAATTCATCTGCTGCTCCGCTCGTCTTTCATTTTTTAGCATTGCTATTAGACGTGTTTGAGGATCATATTGTTGTTGGTCCATATCTTAGCAATTAAATCTTTTGATATATATTTAAAACAAGCGCATCTTTCCAGGCGCAAAATGTTACTACATAAACCAAAACTGCCACCCTGGCAATATTTTCGATACGACGCTTCCATACAATTTTGAGTTGCCAGATATTATGTAATTGTGTTTAATAGAGATGGGCGAAATTTGCAAACCATTTATATTTATACAATTTATAAAAAAAATTATTGAAAACACTTGATGGTTAGCTCATAAATATAATAGGAAAGTAACAAAGCGATTATCTATCACAATAAGATAATTTTAATAGCCCATATACTGCCAATTAATCGTCACCAGCGTTGCCAGAATGTTGGCATGGTATGGCGTTCAAATTGTATAGCAGTGCGGCAAACTATCGATGCTTGAACATATCGATATTTAAGCCTTCGCTGATAGCCGGCAAAAATTGCAAAGTAAGAAAAATTGGCAGAATTTTGACGATCAAATTTGTTTTTTCTGCCAGTTGAAATTAATGCGTTTGTTGCGCAGCACAAAGGCTATAAACGCTATACTTAGTCGCAGCTATAGCAACGGCAGCCCAACTGGAAAGGTAAGCACATTGTATGTTGTACAGGATACAGATTATAGATTTATTCGTATAAATTGCCGGTGATGGGTGCATATTTTCTGCAAACAAAGCGAAAGTTCTCTGTCATTTAAGTTCTAAAAATAAATAAGTCATTTGCATAAATAATCTACCGTGCTATCTTATCCCATCGAGTGCACAAATACTTTCCTCTTCTCGTTGACAAAACAGAGAGCAAGTCTTTTAATGCACAAAGCCCCCACCCCCACCAGAAATTACTCGTATTACCCACTTGTTGGGCTTGTTTGGATTGCTTGACCACAAGGTCATGCCGCCTGTGAAGTCATTGCGCTATTTGATGACGTCGAAGTCGACGCTGCCAAATACGCTTATCGGTCTATGTTTTTTCGGGAGCTGACAGTTCTAATGGTTATTATATTTCGTTTAATAGCCGTTTGCAATTGCCGACAATATACGTATAGAAATAAATTTAGTAAACTTATTTGACACACCTTCAATATACTCGAATAAACTACAAAAACAATTAGCGGTCAGAATAGGATTTACTGCTTTGGTATGTAAAACCCTTTTGTGTGCCCATTTTGTTTTGATTCACTGTGTACATTTGTTTTTAAGTTATTTATAGATTTGATTTTGAGTATAATTGTGACTAATAATTTTAATCAATTGCTAAGCAAATATGTCAACCTTTTTAATATGTCAACTTTATGTTGAACTATACATGAATATGTATTTCAAGCAATAAATTAAAATGTAAATTAATTTTTTTTGGTTAAAACCTAACAAACTACTCTAAATGATTAGAGCAGGAGTGATATCAGTTATTCCAATCAAATTGTGTCATGTGCACCAGTTTGCAGTACAAAGTCGTTATTTTATGGCAATGTGGAGTATCATAAACTCTACCAAATCGACGATTAATAGTGATAAGGTATTCAAGCTCATGGACTTAATCCGAAATAGTGCCAATAAGATTGATATTTTGTTATAATCGATTTGCAGATGGCCACGGAAATCAAATTTAATGAATCGCTAACCCGCAGCGATCCACAAGTGCAGCCTGTGCTGATCATTGGCCAGCTGCGCCATCTCAATCTGCTTAAGTTTGGACACTTGGCCAGCAAACTGGAGCCACGCGTTACCGAGGAGACATTTAAAAGTGCCATTGCTTGCCTGCATCCAGCGCCCACGGATAATTGTTCACTGTATCTGGACGTGGCAACGGTTGCAGCACTTCCATTGAAGGCATCGAGACACAATACCGCATCGCGTGCTCACTCCATTACACGTCTTGTGAAAAACCATGTGCTTAATGTAAATGAGGAAAGCGTTGTGCTGGTTTGCGAGCGTGATAATATCTTTGCCAGCGCCTGTGCTGTGGTTCGTGCCTTTCCCTTGTATTCCCGTAAAACGGGGAGGCGGCAATGGTTACAAATCCCCAACTGCCGATGGCGGTGATGCTGATGCTACCCGGCCTGTTGTCAACGTGGAGTTTGTTGTCATTGACAAGGATGGCTGTATTGAGGAGAAACCACTATCCCAGGATGAGCTCAATTGTCTGCAGGAGTCGGCGCGTAGTATACGTTTAGCAGCTCGTATTGTGGACACACCCTGCAACGAGATGAACGTTGATCACTTTGTTGATAATATTCGCGAGTTTGCCAAAGAACTTTCGATGGAGCCACAGATCATACGTGGTGAAGAGCTGAAAGAACGTGGATTTGGTGGCATCTATGGTGTGGGCAGGGCATCTACAGTGCCACCAGCTCTAGTGGTGCTATCCCATGAGCCCAAAGGCGCACAGGAAACCATTGCTTTGGTGGGCAAGGGCATCGTCTATGATACCGGCGGCCTGAGTATCAAGGGCAAAACTGCAATGCCGGGCATGAAGCGAGACTGCGGTGGAGCTGCAGCTATTCTCGGTGCCTTCTATACGGCGGTCAAATGTGGATTCAAGGACAACCTGCATGCTGTGTTCTGCTTGGCCGAAAACTCTGTTGGACCAAATGCCACACGGTAAGTAAATGTACGATTTATTATATATTGATTCTATAAGATTTATCCGGATTGCAGTCCTGATGACATACATACATTGTACTCTGGTCGCACCGTGGAAATCAACAATACGGATGCTGAGGGCCGTTTAGTGCTAGCCGACGGCGTTTGCTTTGCCAACAAGGATCTCAAGGCGAACATCATTCTCGACATGGCCACATTGACTGGCGCTCAAGTGAGTAACATTATTGTTGTTGAATTTTTTATATTTAAAGTTTAAAAGTTTAAATTTTAAACTGTTTTACATATTAGCTTTCTGTGTCAATTTAAAATTTTTTTACTAACGACGACTAAAGAGATAAATAGAAAAATATATATAAGAAAATACATTAAAAAAAAAAAATAATTTTACTTTAAAGTTTCGTTTCTAAACATGTTTCTAAAGCTAGTGTCGAAAGTAGTTTCGTTAGCAGTTTGTATTCCTGATGAATTGTACACAATTTATCCATACTGTGCATTTTTCTTGCGTTCGTAAATGCAAAATTTATGCCACGCTTTATAAACGTCACGAGGTTAATTGGCAAAAATAAATTGCAAATTTGGTTTTTTGGCGGCAACTTGAAGCAGCATCAGCAGAAGCAGCCACCACCACCGCATGTGCACAAGAACAACAACAAAGGCAACGCTAGCAAACCCGTTTTGCGGTTCTCTCCGGATTGGTGGGGCTGAAGCTGCAATTGTGGTTGGGGCTGGCATTGAGGCAGCCAGTACAGTAGGAGAAGGCATTGCTGCGATGGCGCACAATTACCATAAATCTTGGATGCAATTTGCTTAAAATATGATGCCAATTTGCGTTATTTGTGGTTCGATCGGAAATAAATCGAAACTGGTCAGAAATATGAACACGACAGGACGGGACAGGGACAGTAAAATCCTGCCAATGCTGACTGGGATGCCTTGTACATAGACTGTTCAAAAACGAGTCAACTTTCTTCGCTTCCGTTCTGTATTTGTTTTCGAAAATCATGCAACATTTTATATGTTTATATTTAATTTTCAGCTAAATTGCTTAGAATTTGTTTTGACGCTTGTTGTGTTTAATTTCATTGCACACGCGCTCTTCCACACACAAGCACACACACACATATACACACCTACGAATATACAAATTGCAGCACACTTCTGCAACATGCAATAATATTAATTGCCAACATTGGCGCAACTGCGACTGCAGCAACAAAAACAATAAGTAACAAACAAAAAGAAGGTGCAAGAAATGTCAAATCTTGACTATCAAATACCCTAGGCAATGTTTTAAAAATTCTATTTACGTTTTAACCTAATTAATATTGCAATTAAGTCACTCAGTGGTAAAGACTATTAAAAATATCATTTATATAAAACACCTATTAAATGATTCTTAGATAATCCGCGCGTTTTTCGGACTTATCGAAAATCGAAAGTTTGTATTGATTTCTCCATGTTAAACGCAGCCAAATATACTACTTACACCTACAAATTGTATAGGGTATTTTATAACAAGCAACAAAACAGCAGCCAACACTTTTGTGCTTTTACATTTTATGTTTCTGGTGCTTGTTATACCTATTGTTGTTGTTATTACTGTTGTTGCCGTTGTGGCTGTTGTGTGCATGTGTTGTGTGTGAGTGTGAGTGTGTATGTTACTTTCATTTGTCCAGCTGTAGTTCAACACGCGCCATGCAGTCCTTGGCTAGTACTGGTCGTGGTCCTGATGCTGTTGGTGTTGCCTGTGCTAAATAACCTTGCACCTTTTTATTGCTGGCTGCGTCGGATGCTTACAATTTTCGGTGGCAACCATGCATCGCCGCTTGGCTGCTCTGCAACTTTCTGATGGGTTGAACATCGAGATCCTTCAGCCATCCGGTTTAGCCAACTTATTAATGCTAGTAGTTTCTGTACCGTTTTATTGTTTGACTTTTGTTGAATACTGCGTGTTTGCTATCGGTAAAAATGGCCTCCTATTAAAGAGAAAATTCTATTGCTATGTTTTAAAATAGATCCTTTACTCATTCTCGATTTTTCTGCTCTGTGTCTTTTCAGGGTATAGCAACAGGCAAATATCATGGTGCCATATTGACAAACTCAGAGCCTTGGGAGGCAAAGGCATTGCAAGCCGGGCGAAAATCCGGCGATTTATTGGCGCCCATTATTTATAGTCCCGAATTGCATTTCTCGGAATTTGCATCGGCCGTCGCTGATATGAAAAACTCTGCAGCGGTAAGTACCAAAAAAAGGGGAAAAAAACGAACAATTGACAACGAAACCCTTTCACACACATCAAACAAAACACACACACTGTCAATAAAAAAAGTCGATTTTCAAACGTCTTTTTTTAACTTTCTTGTCTGAGTTGACCAAAAAAAAAAACGTAGCAGTTGATTGCAAACTAACAGCAGACCAGAAAATATCAGCTAAATGTTCTTTTAAAACCTTTATCGTTATGAAGGCAGTTTTTCCTCAACTGAAATGACGTAATGGCCAAAGTTACTGCTCTATTTCCATTAATACTAATATTACATGAGAGCTTCAGCACGTTTTAAACAGTTGTTAGCTACAGTGCTGTTCAGCTGACAGCTGTTTTTTAACTTTAAAATTTTAAATTAAATTAAATTTCAATTTGCACAATAAGCAAACAAAACGATTGATTCAAATATGGAAAAATACCTGTGTTTCTTTACAATAAGCAAACAGATCTATTGTTTCAATTATGGAATAATACCTGAGTTACTTTACAATTCTGGAAATATGGAAATTCGAAATTTATGATATAAGCAAATGTAATTATGCATTATTCAATTTGATGTCTAACATAACCCTTAAATAAGTTTTTGAATTCATAAGCTTACGATGAGAGATACAAATTATAAATTTGATTTCTTATAGACTTGTAATATTATGCAACTGATCAACGCCTACGATTATTAGCAAATACACATACATATTTAAAATGTAGCGTGTAAACCTTTAAATATTCAAATGACTCGCACTGCTTAATTTGTTATAACAACATTATGTTGATACATATTTAAATCCAAAATCCTTAATCCGTGCTTCAATTGCAATCTGTTGAGATTAAGGCCTATTTTAGCCTTGTTCTTCAAGAAATACGCAATATGTATATCAATAGTTGATTTAAAGCCGCATTGTAACGATATTTGGATAATGCTGAACACTTACTTATAATATACAACCACCTGACAGATGTAGTGTGTGTTTTGGTTTTGCAAATATGTTACACAGATTTTTAATTAACTTTATCGGGGAGGTCACTCAATGTTGATATTCTTCGGACCGTCGCAATGTTGCGAAAAATGATGGACGTCATGTTCGGTTTAAAGATTGATTAGTATTACTGTGATTTACTATACCCAGGCTGCACACATACGTGCACACAGAGACGCACACACACACACATACACATACACAAATACACATACTCATACGAGTGGAGACTGGCACATGTTCTCCTGCCTCACATGTATCAAAAACTTTGGCGTTCAATCTACGTTGGCAGCCCTTGGATAAAGTAATGGCTCGGATGTGGTGTGTGGAGCCTCGAGCTACACCACAACAGCAACCAAATCGAGTTACCTTATTGTACATCTAAAACGCTTCGGATCAATGGTCATTCATCATTGTCACGCCATGGCCATGGGCGACTGTCGGGTAACTCTGACGCCTTCCGCCTGCCGCCTGCCTGTGTGCGTAGGTGCCAGAGAGGTCAAGTGGTGTGGCAGCAATGACTTGGCTACCTGCCATTACCTGCACCACTCGTATCCCGTACACCATCCCCTTACCCTCTATCATCAGATGAACTTGCCACTTGACTTGCTGCCTGCCTCCACATCACACTTTTGGCTCGTGACTGTTGGCTGTTTGATTTTTCGACCACTTTGACGCTTTCGTCGTTGTTTTTGTCTCCAGTGACAAAAAACAATTCCCTGTTGTTGCCCAGCCACGCCCCCTTCTGCATTTGATGTGACATCAGCGCTGCTGCGCCGCGCACTTTGTCAATGTGGCTATGATAAAGTGTTTTTAACTCAAAATGCATTCAACGTTAAATGCGAAAAAGGTGAATCAAGCGAAGCCCACAAAAAGCGGATAAAAATGCGCTAAATGTACTTGATTGCCGGATACCCTGTAGACTAGTTTGAAGTGCTCCAATTTGGTCAACTTGGCAGTAAATGAGAAAATGACTAATTGGCAATCGATGTCGAATACGTCTTACCCTACATCGAATTTTTGACCCTACAGGGTGTCCAAATTGGACCTGCGCTCGTTTTTGGTGATTCTAGGGAAATTCCCACGAGTTGCGTTTAAATTACATGGCTTTTTGCTTTAGCAGCCGATGCAATTTCTACTAAATGGACGGATTATGACTGTTGTTAGCGGTTGGCGGTCGAAACAGCTATTTTTTCCCTCTATCTATCCAAGCTTCCTTTGACGAGCTACTGTTGGCACTATTGAATGTGTTTTCAGCTTACGGTAGTTTCCCTATTAGCCTGGCTTACACATAATTGACTGCAATTTGTTATAAGTAATTTTGTGACTTGTATTGCGACTGTCGTAAATCCTTTTGAATGACAGTAAAATAGATTACAAAGAATTGGCCATATAGCAATTAATGGATACAGATTTTTATTAAAAATGTAAACAAATGAAACGTTTGTTCAGATGTTCCAAGGAAACATTACTATTGTTGATTTTAATTTTAAAAATTAACTTCAACTATCTATTTTTCTTTTACATTTTATTCATATAGATATATCAGAACTATATTAATATTCTAAATAATAATTTAACTTCAATTCTGACTCTTAAGAAAAAACATATTCATTATATTAAATTTGTATCATTAAAGTCAAGAATCAGTGAAAGTTAAAATTTTTATAAACTAAATCAAAGTCATACATTAAATGCATTTATCTATTGCACTGGAATGTAAATAAACATGAAATGTTTGCTGATGTTAGAATTTGAATTTAAGAGACTTAAAAAATCATTTATATATTTTTCATTATTAATATTTAATGTTAATTATAACTTCTTATTTGTACTACTTAGATCAAAAATAAGATTTTAGTTCCAGCACACATTTAAAGCTTGATGATTTTTTTATCTTGAAGTTATACACAGATTTATATATATGTATATCAAGTATTAAGGTGTAGACTGAGAAAATAGTACACAAATGCCAAGATCGAAAGATGAATAAAATAATAAAATGGTTTAAACATTTCAAATTGTTTCTCAATTTTTAGTCGCTTTCCGGCGACACCAACGCTGGGCCGGCATCGTCATCGTCGAGTAAGTCACTCAAATTTTATGACTGTGAAATTTTACCATTGTTGGTAATTGATTTTTATGTTAACTCGTAAAATTCTGCTGGCAACAGTTCAGGCCAGAGAGCATGAATTTTAGATAAACCCATCGAGCAAACGGAGAAGCAACGTGTTGCAGTGTCTTTTGTGTGGCTTGCGGCGTATGCGTAATTGCTTTCTGTTTCCGCTCTTTTTGTTGTTGTTTGAGTTTTTGGTAAATTTTTATTAAGCGGGAACATTTTAAATTCAATTGTTCGACGACTTTTTACGTTTTTTAATGAATTAAATTGAACTTTTTATGCGCCAAAGTTTGTTTTTATGCTCTTGAATTTTTATTTTTACGCTGCGACCTCAAGGCGCCAAATATGGCATCTGTTTGTGTTTGTGTTTGTTGTGCCCTTGATTAAATAATGCCAACAGTTTATAAATAATGCTTAAGCTTAGTGGTTCAGTGGTTTAAATGCAGATTTTAAGTCCCGCCCCGGTCAGGCGGGCCGAGCCGAGCCGAGCCGAGCCGTAAGTCACGTAATTTGCGCAATGCACGCGATTTCCGTTGCCTACTTACAGGGGCGGCAACTCCGACAACTCCTGTAACTCCGGCGACTTTGTTAACACAAATCTTTCCGCTTGTTATGTGTTGGTTTCCGTTCAACTTTTGCACGTCTCTTAGGCAAAAAAATGAAATGGAGGGAACAGAAAAGAAAAAAGAAAACCCTGCCTCTCACATTGGGTATTTCGAATATTTTCCTTTTGCTCTTTTGCCTTCTCCGTGCTCTGCCCTCGGGTATAAACTTTTTAAAGCGCTGCGACATCGGGGAAAATTGAATAAAAACGGTTGTCGCTTTTCAACGTGCCCAAGCATCGATTCAGGCTTCAGCCGTCAACCGGCAACTGTCTGTGCAAATCCTTGGGACAACGCGGCACGGCCGCGACGTCTCACGCCCATTCAATGAATGTGTAATTGATACTGAAACCAGTCAAAGGCATCCAATACTCGTACATTGAAGCCTCAAGGCGTCAAGGCGCCCGCTGAAGGGGTGCACAGAGCTCGCTAAGGTCTTGCGTGGCAAGTTTTACGCCTGTCATTGATGTAATCTTCCTCAAGTATCATGCTTTGCTTAAGTGTAGCTGCTTTTAAAGACTTCGACTGTCACTCCTATCATTTAGGTAAACAGCAAGTTAATCGCAGTCAGTTTATGTTCTCAGTTACAAGAATTTATTATAAGAGCTTTACTCAATTTTTCTTGAATGGCATTTCTACAGAAATGGGTTGAATTTTGAAGAAACTCTCTTAAACGAGCTATACTCATTTTTGTGGTACTTTACGAGTTACAAGATTCAAATATTACATTCCACTTTCTCTGCTTTACTATTTGATTAATACTTTAATTTGATTTCACAGAAAATACGTGTTATAAATAGTGGCTTTACTTCTTTGTCTCTTGCGTTTTACCCACATACATTTCCTTTTGCTTGTTTTGCTTTGTGCTTCTCATTTTCTCTCTCTCTCACTCTCTCTCTTTTTAATTATCAATTTATAACCAACTTTTTTTTTCTATTATTGTTTTTACTCTTATTTTCTCTTCGTTTTTCACGTTCGCTCTATTCGATGATGAATGTAGGTTCCTGTTTAAAACTCCCTGGGGACAGCTAAATTTAAATTTAAAAAAAAAAAAGAAATATAAAATTAAGGAATATTAATGAGAATTTCAATAACGGGAAGAGCTGCGTGAGCTAAGCCTTTAAAGCCTTCGGCAGATTATTTCAAATATTCAATTAAGATCAGTTAAATGTAATTCCGATTATGTATTCAGGGCAAGTTTCTGATTATAGACGATGCATTTGCAATGGCTACTTAATGACAGCTTAAATGTAGGCAGCGTTGCGCGATAATTTTGACTGCTAATTAAAATGCACGTTAATCGTAAATGAGATGCGGCGCTTTTAATATCGGATGGCATCGCATCAAAAATTGCCATCGATTCTCTCGTATGTGTCACACGTGGCGGGTCGAGTTGGTTTTGGGATTTGGGTTTTGGGTCTGGGTCTGGGCCTGGGTTTTGGTCGGGGGTTTGAGGTTTTGGGGGTTGAGTTCGGGCTACGTCACGTACCTAACCGCAATTAGTCGCCGACCCATTGGCAAACTTGATATGTGGCTATATGTGCTAGCTCCTCGCCTATTTACAAAAGGTTCACACAATCAATGCCGTCGTGCAATGCAATCAATGCTAATGACATTATGTTGACAAATGTTTGCCATTATTGATGAAAGCGCGTAGGCCCTGCCCTAAATGGATGAATGAGCTGATTTCAACTGATTCGAATCCATTTGTTTAGCCCCATGTACTATGAGCGAATATGTGTGAATGTGTCAGACCCTGAACATTTACAATAAACATATTGTTTAACATTTAATTAGAAACCTTTAATGAATTGTATTAAATTTTATTTTTCTGTTTTTCTTTAGTTCTTGAATGCATAAATTATGATCTGTATCATATGTTACTTTTGTAAACAATTTTTCTGCATCTTAAACTTTTACTTGTTGTGTCCTTAGCTGCGATCTGTTTCTTATCAGTGAGTCTATTACATTAATTACAGTACCAACGTTTTCTAGGTATTTTAATTGGAAATTGTTGATAATATGCAAAATGTTTCTTGCACTTACAATAAATTTGCACATTCATCAATTGAATTCATTGACAATAGATTCGAAAGTTTGCCTGTCAAGGAAACTAAACTTTTGCAGCGATTGTCGAGTTTAATAACAAAAGCAGCTTCGGTTTTCTAAGCTGTAAAACTGTCAGAATCAGTTGAAACATCAAGAAAGACAACAACAACAACAGCTGCATGTGAATAGAAATCCTTGCACTGCTCCAATAGACTACCAACTTCCTTTGCACGACGACGGACCGAAAATCTTTTCATGTAATACATGTGTGTGTGTGATTTTCAATTTAGGCATATCGCGATGCCATGAAATTTTCCTTGTAAGGCGTCGACTTTGCTGTCCGCTGCTGCTTATGACTCCTTCTCGTTTCCGTGTCGTTTCTTATATTGAATAAAACACGTTACTTAACGAGCATAAGACGTCTGTCCTTACCCTATAAAATACATATATTTGTGTATTTATACTTACATATACTTGTTCTAATAGACAACAAGACTACTTTAATTAGATCTTCTCATATATTGTGTATATTTAAGTGTACCAGCTCGAGATACAGAGTATCTTTGAGTTGGGCACTCTTGAATCAAATTATTCATACTTGCCATTTAAATTTGGCCAACTCTCAACATACGCTTTTTATAAAGACACGATGTTTTTGGTATGTTTTCCTCCTTCCCAAATATGTATACTTGTGTATGACACTGTGCACTGTGGGTCAAAAACGCCAAAACAGATGTGCTTGTGTTTTATACAAATGTAAAAATAAAATATTAGTAATCAAATATTTTGATATTAATATTAAAAGAAGTATAAGTAGTCGAGTAGAATATGTTGATTATTATATCTAATAGTGCCCATTGTAAGCGTATTGTACCACTTTATGTTTTCCCATTTAAGCTGTGTAATTTCCGTTCCAGTTAGCAGAGCGACAGCTTCCGTTTCTGGTAGCTGCCATTGCAAGGCATATAATTTAGGCATTAGCGCATTTTTTATGTGTATGTTTTTTTTGTAAGCTTGAGGATGTGTCATGTGCCAGCACAGAGAAATTCAGAGATTTCTCTGCGTTGTCCTGCGCTGCAGGATGCATTTAAATACAACAGACGGTATTGTGTTGTACTTGTTGCGCGTTCATAGTTATGTTCAAATTACATTGCAGTGACTTTCTAACTGAATTCCCTGCTTTAATTTCAGGATCGTCAAAATGCACTAGCCTCTTGCGCTGGACTCTTTGTGGCCGCTCACTTGGGCTTTGATTTTCCTGGCGTCTGGATGCATGTCGACATGGCAGCGCCCGTTCACTGTGTAAGTAATTAACATCTCAAAACAAATACACACACACTCACATGATCGCTCACTATCAATGCTGTTGTTTATCTGTTGCAGGGCGAACGTGCTACAGGCTATGGAGTCGCCTTGCTGCTCACTCTGTTTGGCAGCCGTACCAATTGTCCCTTGTTGCAGTCGATTGCACCCACAGATGAGGAGCCACCATCGAAGCGTATGTGCCGCGATTAGCGTCTAACATTCGCAATGTTCAAGCATTTCAATCAAGCTTTTACACTCACACACACGAACTGCAGTTATATACATAAAATTACATACATACAAGTATATATATATTTACAAAGAAACAGATGCATGCGATATGCTGAAATAAATGCCAATTAAATGAAGTATTTGACAGGCAATAAAAATAATTAAATTAACTACTTAAGTTTAACAAAGCCTCGGCTTTAGTCCTTCAATATTTCACATGAGACTGACTTACACACGAGATCCTTTGCTGTTCAATTAGACGACTGCTGTGCCAAATGCTACCTGTACCTCTTGCTGTACCTGCGATTAAGTGGATTCATCATCATCATCATCAAGTTGATGCGGCTGCAATTGTGTCGACAACAACAGCAGCAGCAGCAGCAGCAGCAACAACGTCAACAACAGCATCAACAACAGCATCAACAACAGCATCAACAACAGCTAACAATACAAATTAAATTGCAGCATCACTGCGCCGCTCCGTCGCTTCGTCTTTGTTGCCTACATTTGTGAGTTTTCGAGTCCCGTGGGTTTGTTCGCTGTCAGCGTCAGCTTGAGAGACACAGGTAGGAGCCACGCCCTCGCAGTCGCCTCCTCGTTTTCGCTCTTATGTGCTAAATTTCATTTGGACGCGCGCGCATTCGCCTTTCAATTTGCTTTCCCTTCTTATGCCCTGTAGCTAACTAACTGAGATAAAGGGTATTGAGGGAATTTGAGCAGACAATGTGTATTCGATAGTAATAAATAAATTAGATAAGAGTTAGCGTTTCAACGAAACAGTATGTTGTTGATCTCACAATTCTACAGGTATATATATAATATTTATGTCTGAGTTATATGGGTATATTGAATTGTAAAGAATTTGTCATAGATATCATAAAACAATCTGTAAGGACACTGCCACAGGGTATCTTTCAGTGATGTATAGTCTAAAGTCAACGTGAACACTATTTTCTTGGTTTTTATTATTCCATTTGGTCTTGGGTTTGCGCTCTAGCGCTTTTATTGTTTAATTAGCTTGAAATAAGTTTATTTTCAGTCGCAAGTGCTGTAAACAACGCACAAGGTGAGTGCACGTGAAAATGGAGGTGATTTGTAAAACCTTGAAATGCATTCCAGCTAATGTGCCATTGTGTAAGCCATAGATTGCAATTGCAATTGGAATGGCTGCCACCCAAGTGGGTGTGTGTGTGTGTGTGTGTGTGTAAGTGGCTGTGTGTGTGGAAGTATGTGTGTGTGTTTGAGTCTGTTAAACGGCTATTGATTTGCCACTGGTAAATATACTTACGACTAGTTGCTATAGCAACGAGCACTACAAACTTTCTGAAGTGGATTAACCGAGGAATGGCTAATTTGTTGATCCTGTGCTGCATAACATCAGTTAAGTAAACAAGCTGATTGTACTGAAATAATGCAATAATAGATCTGTGTCGACGTGTGTCCCATCTCTTCAATGTCAATATGCTGAAAGAGAAACAGGTAGAAAGGCAATAATAATTGACAGATAAGTCAATGAATTTTTCATATATTTATGCTAATATATTAATGAAAATAATGCTGAAAATACATGTAACAAGAAAAACAGATTTAATCTAAATATTGTCAGAGATGTATTATAATAAAAGCCAGATATCATGATATAATATATGATGCTTTTAATTTCATAATTTAATTGTGAACAGCATATATGTGAGAATTACGAAAAATATCTTGTAAAAATGACCTTTCACCATTGACCATTAAGGTTTCAGTTTATCTTCGGAATATTGTATCTTTGGAATATTAGTTGCATTAAAAAAAAGTTCTTTACAGATTGCTGGCGTTAATATTATTATATTTTTGCTTTAAACGCAACCACATAAGTTCAACATTCATTTGGTAAACTTGAATACTAAATATTGTCAATGCAAAACAAACACATGTGAAACATTTCAAGCGAGATTATTTACTTTGTCTGCTTGATGTGTAACTTGGAGTTGTAGGCGTTGTTTTTGTTGTTCTTGCTGTTGTTGTATATTTGCATGCTGTTATTAAATTGATTTTGTTGTTTTATTTTTGGTTGTTGCAGTCGTAATGTGCATATCACTCATGCGCCATGTTGACCAAAACAATTGACCCGGCACATGCGTTCGCATTGAAGCGTGTTGAACCTTAAACGGCTTACAAAGTCTCCTCAAGGCGATTGGTGTCCAGTGGCTGGTGGCTGGTGGCTGTTGGCCATAAATATTTTCACACTGCGCAGAGCATCTCTCCAAAGACCATCGCCATCGTCCATCGTCCATTGTCCATCGTTTATTGCCTGGCTCCCTATGCAGCAGTTGACTTTTGTCGCATTGGCGCTTGGCCCCAACGGCGCTAGATGAAGTTTATATTCGTATTTTTTACGCTTTCACACAACTCAATTTGGAGTCCACTGTGCACAGTGCACAGTGTACATTGTACCGTACAATGCGTGTTCCTGTTCCTGTTTCTGTTTCTGTTGTTGGTTGAGCCCGGCTAAAGGCAAAAACAATAACAATGACAATGACAATATTAGAATTTGTTGCTTTGCCATGCGACTCGAGAAGCTTTTGTGGTCATTTTCATTGTTTTGCTTGGATAGCTGTTATTGTTGTTGCTGGGTAACTCGAAAGCTTAACCCCAGCACGGCATTTAAGCTGCACAAGTTACCAGATTGGTCTTGCTCTTCGATAAATTCCGCACAAAATAAATTATTCTTTTTCGCACCTCAGGTGACAGAGATCCTGCTCCTGGCCATGTTTTCTGTCGGCTAAATGTTGAATTTTGCTTGCAACTTCTTGAATAATGGAGAACTTTGCTCAACTCTCAGCTGTTGATTTCTATTCCCCAGTTGAATATATGAAAAATAGATAATAATTTCCGCACGCAAAGTATGAAGCCAACAAAACAAATTGTCAATTTATAAAGTGAAAGTTTTAGCTATTGCCAGCTAATAGATGCCAAAAGTTTAATAAATAAAAAATTAGCTGAATTATGTTGCCTACTTTGTGGCACAGCAAAAACCTATATAGCGAACCCAAAGCATAACTTAAGTCGCGGACAGTTCTCAAAGGACCAATAGCTGCCGTAAACAAATAACACGGTTAAAGTCAAGGGAGATTGACCAGCAGATACCCTGCACCAGTTCTTGAATATTATGCATTCAGTTGTGGAAAAGCTTCGCTTTCTAAATAGAATAGGAATTTAGAAAATTCTATACCTATTCTTTGATATAAAGTGTGAAAAAAGAATATTCTTCAAACTTGTTGAGCCAATCTGCTACTTTGAGTTTTATCCAAATAATGAAAACTCAAAAGAAAAGGCACAAACAAATAAGGAGGTTAATGGAATGAGAGCATGGCCTTGGGGTTGGTCTGTCACAAAGCCACAGAATGCCACGGACCATGTTGATGTCGGATACCCTTGCGTTGGGTGCAGGCCATGGGGCAATAGCTTAAAATTAGCTATAAGCAAAATTACTGTAAAATGGTTTAAATGAGTGTAAAAGCAAAATATAATAAGCCCAAAAGCAGCGACTAATAAAAAAGGCCAGCACCAAGAGGCACGACCAAAAATAACAAAAAAGAAACCATGCCTGATGCGGTGGGCGGCGGGTGGCAGCACCTCCCGCGGGGCAAGCTGTTAAATGAAGAATAAAGTAACAACAACAGCAAATAACAACAAGCACTGTGTTCGTGTGAGTGTGTGTGATGGGAAACATATTTTATGAGCTGCTGTTGTTGCTGTCGTTGCTTCTGTTGCCTCTCAAACGCAGCTGATAATAAAACTTTCCTCTCGGATGACTACAGCCCGCTGGGAGCGTAATCGAGGCTGTTACATCTTCTATGCTGTCGAGTGTATTCACACATATATGCGTGAGTTTGTGTATGAGTGTGTGAAGCGAGTCATGATTCTATGGCGGTTAAAATATATACTTGTATAAAAAAAAGTATAAATATATCAAAATACACAACAAAGCTGTCTATGATTAAACATAGGAAAAATATGCATTTAGCGCAAAATTATTATGAAATATAGAAGATGATACAAAACATTAATGCTTTTTATAATGTATGTATTTACATTGATTTACATTCACTTATATAGTACATAATTCTGCTCAGTGCACATGTGTTGTGAAAAGTTATATTAGGAGGATTAGGGAAATTTGTTCATCTGTTGATATATGGGAATATATCACCTCATAGTAAATCATTGTTTTGTTTAAAACAATTCAGCTTAAACATATAAATATACTAAAAATATTACTTTCTTCTTAATTTTGTTGGAGCAACTAAAAATATAGATACGATATTGAACCTTTTTGAAATAAATGTAAATCATAAACTAAATTACGGGTGAAACCGCGATTAAATTGACATTACGCATTAAAATCACCCTATCTATTGTGCACAATGTTAAGTTAATTATTTTTATTATTTTTTTAATTAAATTATATAATATGCATAACTTTCTCATAGAATAATACCTAAGACTTGACTGTCTGAAACTGTCTATAGAAAACCACAGGCTTCTTTTAGTAATTACATTCTTGTACTGCGAAATACTTTTATTATTATGATTGTTATTATTGCTGCTATTGTCTGGCTTGTCAGATAATAACATCAACTTATGCTGCAGCACAATATACGATGATGCAAGTAACTTATTTTTATTTTTTTTTGTCGAATTACTTTGCAAACTGTCATGGGGAAAAAACGCTTGAAGGCGTTGAAAAAAAGGTCATGCTAAGGGATTGACTAGGACATGAACATATTCAAATTGCTTTTGGGCAGCTAATAAAAAGCTTGTAATCAAATGGGGCGGTCCAGGGCGGTTGGCCAAACTTTTACTAACAAAGTCACCAACTTGGACATGTTCGCCAAAAAATAAAATATTCGTCTTGGATATGCATGGGCAGCATGCAGCTTATACTTGTATACATCTCGAGCCAGGACACTTGCAGTCAGTTGAAAATTTCTCATGTCTTTTCTTTTGGTTTTGTTATTTATTTTTGTATTTGGTTTTATTTTGTACCATTTGCAGTTGCTGCCGCTTGTACTTATCCAAGTGGAGAGCAAAAAGTAACTAAGCAAAACACTCGTTGCAGCTACTTATTTAACTTAAAGCTAATTTAAGAGACTGCATATCTTGCTCTGAATGTGTGTGTGTGTGTGTGAGTTTATGTAACGTGCGTATCTCCAAGAGGACTACGAGTAGTTCGTACCTTTCTCTAACGTCCTGTGCTGATGTTGTTCCTGTTGCTCTTTCGCATCATCAATGAAAATGCTCGTGAATAATGCAAGCCTAAGAAAATAAGCTGCACTCAAGTGCTCTTTTTAACAGCCAACGCCAAGGTTGCACTTGCAGTTCCTGTTCCTGTTGCCATCGTTGTTGTTGCTGTTGTTGTCTACTGTTGTTGTTGTTGCAGTTGTCATTCAGCTTATATATCCAGGCCCAGAGTTGGCACATACATATAAAAGGACTTACATCCGAGTACACTCTTAAATTGGATACACGAACCGGATGTGCATCATAGGCGTAATATGTCCATTTCTTTTTCATATATGCTGAATAAGTACGTTAGACTTAACAAAAAATGAGATAAGTATAAACTATTAGATTTATTTATCATATTATTTATTATATTAAAGGTGTAGTTACTAAACTAAAAATGTCCATACATAAGGAGTAATTCAGTATAACTCCTCAGTATATTTAACAATTGAAACGCCCATCACTTTTCTATTAATTATATATTTTAACATAAGAACTTTTAATAAATTTTCGAGAGATACGAGTATTTAATAAAAAACAGTTTCAAGAAGCAATTTGTTCTCCATAAACGAGGGTAAAAAGACAACGAGGAACAATTTATAGTATACACATGCAAAGTTAAAATAAAGTTATTACGTACTGAAAAATACAAAATGACAACAACTTTATTATTTACGCTGACGTAGTTTTATGAGATTTTAATAAAATCAGCGCTCAACTGTGTTTTAACCTCGGCCACAATTTTAACGAAGGAAAAGAAAAAGCCAAGAATTAAGTAAAGTGATTAACTCGGTGAAAAAGCGAAAAAAATGCATCAAGCCAAAGCAAAGACGAAAACAATAACAGTTGAACGACAGCGGTTAAAGAAAAAGGAAAAGAAAATAGCAAATGAAAATGAAAACTTTAAATTGATATGAACAGAACTTAAGGCTGGGACACACACACACGCACATTCGGTTACAACACGTTGAAAAGGAGTTAAAAATTGCAACCAAAATTAACAGTGAAATCGTTGCTGGCATTGCAAAAGTTGCATAAGGTGCAAGGCGAAAACTTGCTACGTAACGTTACACACACACATATATATATATATACACACACAGCATTCATATCTAGAGTCCTCTTGAAAAGTAGGCGTTACACGGTCGAACAACTTGGCCCAAGTTGAACTTTGGCCTATGGAGTTTTAGCCGCGTTTACCTTGGCCATAAACTTGCCCGGCGACTTGCTGGCAATTAGTGCACCTTTCACGATGCTTGTGTTGCACAGACTGAGGACGTATCTGTGTCTGTGTCTGCGTCTGTATCTGTGTCTATGTGTGTGTGTGTGGGCGTGGCCATTTAATTCATTTTCACTAGCAAGTCTAAGACCTCTTCGCCCCTAGACTGTCGCTTTTGCACACAATTTCTCATTCAGGAGTTTTCTGTACCGCGCGCGTTCTTACAAGTTTGTAATTCTTAGTCTGTTAACAAAGTTCATAAATACTTGGGGAAGTTAGTTGCAGCATTGGGAACGAGCAGAGCCCGTTTTTCACTTTCTTTTTCTACATTTCAGTAGCAGATTAATTGTGCCAGTATTTGTGTTTTCTAGTTGTATTTAGATAGAACTGGATCCACAAAATCAAGGAAACAGTCTGATGCTTTGTGGAGCTAAAATTCGAATTATTTCACACTTATACACTTGATGGAAAATACACTATTTTCTACAGTAACAATTGATTTATAATGCCTACTGTTCATCTGAAATACCTGAGTAAATAATTAAAGATGTCTCGACGATTTTATGTTTACACATTAAGGTTCATCGATTTATTTTTACCAAATGAATTGGAAAATGATAGCCCACATTCGCAATCTACTAGAAATTTTATAAAGGTGTTACCAAAATACCTTAGTTCTAAATTACATTTTCAGTCCGCACTTTTTTGGGTTAAAACATTTTGTTTATGTGCAAATCCAGACAATATTGGTATTAAAGCTTATTGTAGGACTAGAACTCTCAAATGTTATGGAAGGTCAAATATCGATTAAACATGTTATTTGTCCTTGCAAGGATGAACAAAATTAAGTTTTTCAATTCAATAAACGGAGATTGGGACTTCAAATCAGAACTATTTAAAAGAAATTGGCTCAAAATATCAATGCTCCCGTATACACAGACAAAAATAAATCTGGTGACAAAGAATACACTTGGAAAAACGGGTTAATGTCAAGTTGATTAATGTTTAGACTTGACATATCAATATGTTCAATATTCTTGGAAATTACTTGCTATTAGTTATACAAACTGAGACTATGAGTTATAAGATTGTTATTATTATTTATATTGGATTATTGAGTCTGGTTTAATGTAGAGCTTTCTTAATAATACTTTATAGTTTGACAGTTTAAATGTAATTTCTTGTATAGTCAATAGCCACTGTAGCACTTGATTTCGGCTCGTATTGATTTTACGAGTTGTACATGTCAGTTCGCTTAAGGCATTCCATTTAGGGCAAGTTATCTGGCATGATGATGATCAATGTGGCACAGGTGAGCGGGTAAAGCCAGGGGCATTTGCAGCACTTCAAAAAGTAATTGTTTGCGATTTGGAGAGTGTGGCTTGTGTCGGCACCAGAAGTTGCTGCTGCTGCTGCTGCAGCATATCGAGAGTCGCCTGACTTTGGATGCGGATGTGGATGTCGATGAGGATGTGGATGCAGTCAGCCTGACTGACAGTGCTCTTGAGACATTTGAGTGGCCGCTCGGGCGTCGAGCCCAGTGCAATTGGGTTAAAGCTGCCTTGATGACGCCTGAGGATGATGTGGGCAGAGATCTCTCTGTCTCTCTCTTTCTCTCTATCGTTCTCTCTCGCTCGCTCTGTCCGCTTCAACAAAGCAGAGGGCAATGAGTTTATTTGCAGTCGAAATATGTCCCCAGACAGCAACAATAGCAATTAGTTCATTGTCAATAGTTTGCTTGCTGAAAATTTCATTCTGACAAGGACAATTGCTGGTGCTGAAGGACGATCACGAGGACGCAGGGGGCGGTGCAACAAATTTAACTAAATTGTAATCGGAATATGCGCATACAAATGGCATTAGCTTGAAATGCAAATTACTTTACGGCAAGGCAGTTGAAATTGCACATCGAATCAGGCGGAGATGAAGATGCAGAAGGAGCAGGAAGAGCTGAAGCTGACGCTGACAGAAGGACGCAAGACGAGAACAAGGAGGAACGAGGACATTCTCTCTCTGTTGGCATTGTTGCAGTCAAATTGCAAGCGATTAAGTGAAGTAAGCTAATTAATTTTGCATTGTGTGCCATTCGAAACAGTATC
This sequence comes from Drosophila sp. st01m, assembly GCA_018901795.1. NCBI lineage: Eukaryota > Metazoa > Arthropoda > Insecta > Diptera > Drosophilidae > Drosophila > Drosophila sp. st01m. Next base: position 5,157,130 of record JAEIFG010001494.1, on the reverse strand, counting down.
TAAGTGCTGACTCCGGTTGGTCCTTGCTGATTGACACACACACATATACACACACACACAGACACAACTGAGTGTCCTCGCCACATGGTCTGTTTACTTTGCATTAATTGAGTTGGCAAAAGTATCCACAATTTCGACGCGGCTTTTGGCCATTATAGAAATCGAGGCCAGTCGCTGCATCGGGCAGAGTTGTCATTGTTCTTCCATAGGGTTAATAATGTCGTTAAAGATATTCCCATTCCCTCAATAATGCAAATATCTCTACATAAATGTGTGTACGAGTACTACATACATATAACACAACTTGCATTATCATCGTCTCTGGCATTCTCTTCGAATTTAAGTGTCCGATATGCACTTACTGGCCAAAAGATTGGAATATTCCTTTTAATTCGACAGCAATCTCCACATTCTGTTTATTTATAAGTTAATTTATTTGTAAATTCCATTGTACTTCAACTGCAATACATATTTGTGTGACATGCCAATGTATTACAATATTTATGTTTGTTAAAATGTGGGATTAATAACTTATTGCTGAACTATATTTATGCATAAATAAATACGAATTATACCCTTATCTCAAATCTGACAATAAGTTTAGATATTAATTGCATGTTTGGCTTCTTTGAAGTTAACTTTAATGTGCATTAATTAGTATAATTAATTAGTTTCGTAATTCAATTGTAATATACAGTTTAAGCTTGTTAAGCTGCGTAAGTTAAACTTACTTATTACTGATTACAATAAATGTTTTTAATTGCTAATTGCTATCCTTGCTATATTTGAATGTTAGAAACAAATACAATTTTGCAAGAGACAAAGAAATGTATTTTTGAATTACCATAGCCAAATTAAAATTCATTTGAAATTCGTATCTTAGTAAATTTGAGATTTTTATCTATTGCAGATATCAAAATAATGAGTAACAACAGCTTTATTCATAGCAGTATTCATATTTATTTCTTGTTGGTTGTTGCCATTGTTTTTGCTGTGGCTGCCATTAAATTGGTAACCGAAAAACAACAAACTATTCCATTGATATGTGTGTAACCAAGCATGCATATTTGGGTTGGGATTGGGACTGGACTTGGACTTGGGCAGAGTGGTGCCCAGAACGACAAATTGAGCGAATGGATGACAATTTCGATTTGTGTCGTAAAAAGTGCAGTAAATGCGCTACAAGATGCAAAAGCATCAAGCAATGCCATGGAATCAGCTGGAATGGGCAATTGGAGCACAGAAGAACTCAATAGAGGCAAACAACCATGGGGTCAAAGAGATGGAAACGTGGAGTGGATGTGAAGGAGTGGAAAACATCCATGTGCATAGATTTCTTATATATACAAAGCATAAAAATTTTTGTCAAGTTTTGTTTTCATTTTATCTGCCATGTTTATTTATTTTTATTTGCTGCTCGTTGCCGCTGGTTGTCCTGTCTCCAATGTCCTGTGTCCTGTATCCCGCATCCCATGTCCTTTAGTATTTCACTATCTTCAGTTATTTCTTATAGTATGCTTTTATTTTTGTAGATTTTTTGTTAGCCTTTGCTAGTATCTCCACATTTTGTTGTTGCCCTTTTTGTTGGGTGTACCGAGCAAATGAAAAATAAGCTTTCAAAACATTTTGTGCCATTTAAAGAACAACATTTTTGTTTTGTTTTTGTTTGTGTTATATAACAAGTTGGTCTCCTCAACATTGTTGTTGTTGGGTTCTTGCTGATGTGTATGTGTATGTGTGTGTTTGTGTGTGAATGTGATTCTGAAAATCGTTTGTTGTGTGTCCAATTTGATTTTTATACATTCTTTTGCTGCTGTCCAGTGTCATAGAAGAAATGAGTTTTTCTTTCCAGTTGATGTGTTTAATGGTGTTTGCTTTTACAACTTTCCTTTCGGTATCCTTTGAGCCACACATTTATGCTAATTTTTATGTGTCAACCAAATAGCTGTTAGCTCATTGGTGCCACACAAAGGCAACGGACGTTCTGCATAATGTGAAGCAGCTAAATCATCTTAATGTGGTGAAGATGAAGAAAAGAACAGCTGCTGTTGCTTTTAGTGTAATTAAAAGTGCAGTTTGCAATCTGTGTTGCATGCACCGTTGTGTGTTTAGTTGATGGTCTTTTTGCCGGCGCTGTTGTTGTGGTTGGTGTTGTTGTTGTGGCTTCACTCCTGCTTTTACTTGCCCTTTAAAGCGACGAAGCTGACTGACGAAGGGGCAATGTGAAAATGATTTAATTTGCCGCATTTTGCAATTAACTGCAAGTCCTTGAAATTGTACGCAGCAAATACTAATTGCATTTTTTCACGCCATTTTTGTCTCTGATAAAGGGATTTGTCGGGGCTGCAAATGAATCTCCACAATGGCAGCAAACTTAATTAAGCCAGCGCCAACTACGCCTACGGTTGAAGGCATGGACAGAGCAGGACAGAGGATAGCAGGATGGGATAGCAGGAGGGAAAGTGGGGAAGAAAGTGGGGAAAGTGGTGCCGTCTACCATAGTGTTGGTTGTGGCAGCATCTTTAATAAACCGTTGCGAAAGCCAAGTTGCCCGCAGGTAATGAAAATCCTGATGACAATTTTTAGTTGTTGCAATGAAAACATTTCAATTGCGGTTGCCAGGCGTTGACGCTGGCGTTGTCCTTACGGAAGTTGTTGCACCTGATTGCCTGCCCAACTCCGGAAAGTCCAAAACAACAACAAGAAGAACAGCAGGAACAACAACAAGAAGAACAACAAGTACAACAGCAACAATAGCCACAGCGACAGCAGCAGTTGCAACTGCATCTACAAATAAAACGGATGAACTCAATTCAAGTAAATGCTTTTCTGCTTTTCTACACTTTCCTTTCATTTTCCTTTGCTCTTTCTCTCTCTGTCTCCTAGTCTCTCTGTCTCGCTCATATATTCCCAACAATTGTAATTGTCATTACTGTTGTTGCTGCTTTGCTTCCTCATTGTTGTAATTGCAGCCCGTTTTATGTTGCAGCTTTGTGTGGCCGCTGCTTGTGGCAGGTGGCGCCATTGCTGCCACTGACAATCATCGGCATTTCCCGACATAGTAATGTAATTACCTACAGGCATTGCACGCCACTTAAAAAATGTATAAGCTTAATTGTAAATCTTTTACATGTTCCACTTAAAATTGCATAAGCTGATAACAATTCAAACTAGATGACTTTAATCAACAGCTGATTAAGAGACTCCAAATTAAAATATTCCTATGGTTTGTTTATTTTTTAATTGTTCATTAAAAAGCATGATCTTTAGTCAGCAAGCGAATCGAGCGGAGTTCTCTGGTCTTTTGTTTTGATTACACAACATTTTTTTAACTAAAATACTGCTATTATATATGGATTATTCCTGATTCGAACTTTTTCTAAGATAGAGTATATAAAAAATAAGGTCTTGTAATGATATATTTGACTAACAGAATATATGAAAGCAGTAATAATTGTATATTCAAGTTGAGATACATTCAGATCAATTTTTCAAAACGCACTTTACAGAAAATTAGAGTTGCTACTGTTTTATTTCTTTTTTTTGTTTTTAGAAATTGATGCACTTTAGAGTCTGTTTGCACTTTTGGATCATGTTGGGGATTGAATGTAAACCTTACTTGCAACGTTATCCACATCGACATCGACATCTACATCGCCATCGCCATCGCCTGTCAATGGTTCATTAGCTGTGCTGGCTAAAAAATGTGCTGCCAAAGCAGAATGTATGCAATCTCAGCAACTTGGCCCATTGCTTTAGGGTACAATTTTTCTTTTTGGTCTACACGGGGCGCTGTGTGTTCGTTTTCCCATGTAAAGCTTGAATAAATAATGCCAATCTATCTTTGGGAGCAACGGATCACCGGGCATGTGTTTGTGCTATGCGTGAGACTCTTAAAGTATCCTATTTTAATATTGCACCAGAAATTTTTATTGTCCTTTGACGTCAGCAAGCGTATTTCCATAGCGAGCATAATATTCATATTAAAATTAAAAATACAATAAAAGAAGTCAAGAGGAGAAGTGTGAAAATGCTCATAAAATGGTCGTAACTAGAGCAGATTGGCGGGTGGGAAAGGAAAAGGGTTTATATAGACCACAGTCATTGCAAATTAATGGCCTTCAAAGTGTTTAAAGAAAAGGACGCAACTAACCAGCAACCGGAAGTAGAGCACAAAGGGGTTCATTGAGCCCCACAAAGAGCAGCAAATTTTATGAGTTTCCACGGTAAAATAAGAAATTTTGCACAAAATTATATTACTGCAGCACGAAGAAGCGGTGAGACCAACAGAGAGAGGAAAGGGACAGAGAGTGAGAGAGAGCGAGACAGAGAGAGAGCAGAAGGTAGACAGAGCGTAGACTTCTGGAGCTGGTGTTGCTGGCTTTTCCGTGTTGCCATTAAGTGCAAGAGGATTTTCATTCTTATGCGCATCCTGTGCAGAAAACAGTCGCATTGCCACACGCAAAACTCATTGGCATTGTGTGTGTGTGTGTGTGTATGTGTGTGTGTGTGCGCTCATCTTTCTCCTGCTTTCTCTCTCGCACCCTCTGTGTATGCGTGCTTTGTAAGGATATGCCAATTTATTGCACACACGAGTGCATTAGAGTGCCAGCTCGCCAGCTCTTCTTTTGGGCTCTCTGCTCCTTCTCACTACAGCTGGCAAAGTTTTTGTGTTCATTTGGCGATTGTGGCTGCTGCATGATCTGGCAGAAATTACTTAATCCTTGCGGTTTTTGGAGCAGCAAGTGCAATCCGCCCCATTGTCCTCCCATACTGCACATTAAAGCAATTGTAATTGGCATTTGTTGTTGTTATGTAAGCAGCACTTGAAATTATTTGCCCACTTGCAGTTAAACCCTTTAAACCTGCCCAGATCCAGATCCAGAGCTCAGCTGTCCACATTGTCTGCATCAAATAGCCTTCGGGTCTTCGCAGACGCTGGCCGATAGACGGTTGTGGTCATAGGCCAGAGACCAGTGGGCAGAAATGAGGATGGGGCAGGAATGAGGATGGGGCAGTAACAGAAACGGCGGCCGAGGAATAGGCGGCAAACTGCCAACTGCCAACTGCCAACTACCATCTACCGACTGGCCGACTTACCGTTGCCATCTTTAAATATTTGCCTCGACCATTACCGGGCATTGCTGCCGCAGCCGTTTTTATGACCCCAAGAGATGCGCGGAATGCTTTCAACAGCATGCGTCCTGTTTCCTGTTCGCACTGCACTCCAGCAGATTTCCTAGTCTCCTCCAATCTCCTTCGCTCACCACCTTTACCACTTGCCGCCGCTGCTGATGCAGCCAGTTGAGTTGTATTCACGTCGCAGATTACAAATAAATTATCGCTTAATAGTCTTTTTACTGGGCTAGCTATTTTCTGCAGCTCTTCTTCGTCTTCGTTGTCGTCTTTCACATCTTCTACACCTTCTTCTGCTTCTTCTTATTGTTGTTATTCCTACTCCCTTGGGCAAGTTTGCGCCCAGTTTTGATTCTTTCCTTTTACACTGACTGTCTGTTCACATTATGCTGTTTTTACTTTAGTTTTTTGCAATTTCTTTATCATATAACATTTAAAGTTTCCAGTAACTCAAATTCGACCGATTGCGAATGTAATAGTATAAATCAGATCAGGATTGATATCATTAAATCACTTTTCATTAAGTCGTTAAACCTAAAAAAATGGAGTACCTTGAATAAAGTTCAATGATTTGTTCATTTTTGGGTTGCCGAAAGAATTTGTAAATAATTTGTATACTTAAATATTTAACCTGCAGTCGGAGCAGCCAATGTAAATTATAGAAAATATATCAATTTTAATTTTGTACACTGAGGGCAATATGAAATTATCAAAAGAAAGAATGTCCTTAGTTTTTAAAGAGTAATTTAAATACATAATTAAATTACTCTTTACTGGTGCTCCACGATCTCTAACCGTATTGTGGCCGACATAGTGTGGTAATTATTGGGCAACATGTTTCGCATTCAAAGACTTGGTTAATATTAAATCTAATTAGCTTGCAAGTTGTCAGCTTTAAAGATACCTTAGAAATATAAAACGAAATGTTAATTGAAATGAAGGCGGACAAGGCAGACGACATCTGTGAGCATGTCCTTGATAAGCACAAAAAATCGTGCTGTCAAGAGCTGTAATTGATATGCAATCGGAGTGTTTGGGGTTGTGTGATATTCTGGAGTGTGACTGAATTTATTCCAATGCGGTTACATGGGGGCAAAGTTGAGGCCATTAACACATGCCCCAATATATACCGACACACCAATACACACACACACACAAACACATGCATGAGTGTTGCCGCTGCGCGCATTTTTACAACCTCAAACTTGCGTATGAAAAAAAGGAATTGCAATTGATTTCATTGAATTCGATTTAAAAACGAAATAAAACCGAGACGGACAACAGAGCATGGCATAAATGACTACTCCTGTCATGAACTTTCGCAGCTAGTCTAAGATATACCCTATACATTCACGAACTCATTCAATTTCGATGTTTGCTATTATAAAATAAAAAACTTTAGATTTGGAAATATTGAAAACATTGATAGTGGGGCCGGAGAATTTAATTTTACAACTTTAATGCAGAATCATAATACAGGTGAAATATTGCAAAATCTTAAAAAATGTTCCGGAAGTATAATATATCGGTTGAGATTCCACAAAGTTATTGTATTACACTTTATATCAAATTATTCGTTGATTAAAGACGTAGAATATTCCTACTGGGGCCAACGACCCATCAGTTAACCCTCGTTTAGTATATTCTTTAACAGAGTATAAAATGCCAATGGCGTGTTTGACGGCACTTTTGCTTTTGCACTTTTATTGACAACTGGCCCTTTGAATTGGCCAATAGGGTTGTCTTTGTTGCCGGAGGAGAAGGAAGTGAAACTAACGCGTTGCTTGCATATTTATTGATTTGACTTTTAATTGTTTTGCGTACTTACAGGCTATTTACACAGTTGGCTTGTCGCGGCTTAATTTATATCGATTGACATACATATATATATATATATTTTTTTATTTTACATATACATCGTACATATCAGTTGTAGTTGTAAGTTGTAGTTGTAAATTCTCACGTGCATTTCAGTTGCTTAAAGCTAAAAATGTACACAAACCAATAAACAAATAGAAGAAAACACAAAAACAATCAGACGCTTTAATGGCTGGTTACAGTTGCATCTTCCATTATGCCGGTCGCCATTTTGTAGCGCGTCAACTTCCGTCCGCCATATTGAAATGTCAGTGGCAAAAACAGCCACTGCGTGCTGATGGCGGCTATCGCTGCGGTTGCCGCTGCCAACAGCAGGTGAGCGCCGATCAAAGCGACACCTGGTGCGGCTAGAGAGAGAGAAATAGAGAGAGAGATGGCGATAAATAATTAAAAAAAACAGCGTATGAGAAAGAGAGCTGACAACTGTATTTATTTGTATTATAAATCGTCCAAATATGCGACCGCTGTCACTGTGTTTCGATATGCATTTATTTTCATTTTTAATTAGCAGTCGCCACACGCTATATATATTTATATATATATGTATATATGCCCCACATGCAACATGCCACACATTGGCGGTGACTGTAATTGCGGTCGAGTGCATTAAGTGCAACCGCAGCCGCGTTGCACGTTCGCTCCACTTACCAGACTTTAACAATTTCTGATTCTTCAGATCGATATCATCTCGAAAGAGTATCGCCTGCAGGCTCGTCTCCCGCGCTAATTGTGGATAACTCTCAATCTCTGCCACACAACGCAGATCGAGGCCCAGACGCATTGGGTTCCCGAGCCGCTGTTGCTCCAATCGCTGCTGATGGAAACGCGGATCATTGGCGTAAAAGTTCAGCTGTGATATGATGCGTCTCAAATTGTAATCGTGTGCCGCAATTGTCGTCTCCACCATCGGCTGCAGATCCACCACAGAGGCCTGCAACAAGGCGCGTAGTGTGATTAAAAGGGGGTGAGAGAGTGCCAGTATTACCAACCTTTACACCGTTTATATACCAAGTTATTTTGGTCAAGAGACTCGAGAAGTCTGTGCTGCAGTTGACCTGGACGAAATCATCGAAACGGTACATAGAGTGAAAGCTGCTGATTAGCGGATTATTCTGGGGCAGAGCTGCAAAGACAAGGAGACTTATGATTTTCTTAAGGACAATTAAAAATGAAGAAACGAAGCGCAGAGGAGCAAAGAAATTTTTTTTGAACCATAAAAATTGTTAGTATAATAATATTACTTAATTTTAATAGATCTTTTTGTACATAACTGAATTAAATTATTTTTGATTGCAATAAATTGTAAATAAATAAATATTTTTTAACCATACACACATAAGCAAGTTTCATTTTACGGTTAAATTTGCATTGCGTTGCACTCATTTCAAACAAGAATTATATTTATCAACTACTTTTAAACTCCCTCTGAAGATGATAGAAATTAGATGTTAAATTATATGTTCAATAAATGAAATCAGAAACTCACGCTGCGTATATTATTATTTTTATAAGTAGCAATTAATCATCTAGAGAAACTATTGTTATAAATGTATATTTGTAAACTGTAACTTTATGACTATAAAGATATACTGATAAACGAGTCTCATAAGAAAGCTGCTGCAAGTAAACTAGTTGGGATAACTCGTATCCTGTGTGTTTTCGTGACATTTCTTCGGCTAATATTAAATGTACATTAAACATTCAAATTGTGCACCTTGTTGCCCTTTTTGCCTCAGTTGCGTTTGTTGCTTTTGTTGTGCTGTTGTGCTGTTGTGCTGTTGTATAGTATGAGTCCAGCACATTCCTTGTTGCTGTTCCTCTTGTTTATTTCACAACTTCTCTATTTGCTTTTCATAAATTTTTAAAAATATTTCAGCAGCGACAGCAGCGCTGGAAGCAAGCTCCCATGTACGCAGCGTATCTACAAGATATTTATTTTATATCAGCGGAAAAATAGATGATCATAAAACACATGCAGAGAGCGCAGGCAGCAGCAGCAGCAGGACGCGCTGAAATATCCTGCTGTGTGTGTGTGTGTGGAGTGTGTGGGAAAGTAAAAGCGAAAATAAAAAAGAGGAGCATGTATACACACATAGACACACATGCTCTCACACACACGCTCATATAGTCGCACATATATTGATGCAGAACGAGGTCCTGCGAGGGAGACTGTAGAAGACACGAGCCACTCGGCAGCGGAGCTTTTCATTTTAGCGATATCCTTTTTAAGCATAAAGTGCTGCCGTAAATCACAGAGGCGCACACCAACACCAACACACACACCCACACACACTCGCACACCCGCAGACTCGGGGCAGAGTCAGAGTCAGAGGCAAGCAAGCGCGACTCCTGTTCGCTATTTTAGCGTCCTTGTTGTTGGCCAGCTCACAGTGCGTGTGTGTGTGTGTGTGCAGTGCTGTCTGTGTGGCTAGGGATGCGAATCACATGCATCTCTCGGTTACATTTTATGAAAACGTTCAGCTGGCTGCTCGCTTGCCGTTTCTTTCGCGAATACAAGTACATCCTGCTGGCGGACTGCTTATCCTGCCTGTGCGTGTTGCCGGCCGATTCACGATGCAGCAGCCACTTTGGCCCACACACACACACACACGCAGATACATATAGGGTAAGAGAGTATGCATATATGCAAACGATTCTGCATGCTCCCTGCCGTAGTCTTCCCATGCTGTTTACCATTAAAATATCACGGAAATTACACATTTTACTCGGTTTATGCTGTGCAGAACCGCAGCGGGGATTGCCAATGGATAGCGGCAAAATATTTGCATTACGTATACGCACACACACACACACAAACACACAATCTTATATGCAGTTTAATTTAAGACAAACAATTGAAATTGCATAACATTACTTATACGCCCCGTGGGCGTGACTTACCCTCAACGCTCATGTTGGCTGAGCGTGCGGTTAACTTGAAGTGGGGCGCATCGCCGGACACTTCGCACCTGTAAACGCCCGATGATTTGACGCCCAATAAATTAAGCTCCACACGACACGAGGATTCATTGCATTCGTAGCTATCATCGATCAATTGCACGCCCTGCACCGGGAACTTTCGGAAAACGGTCTGCATTAGCGGCGCATATCTGTATCAGAGTAAAAAGAAATGGAGAAGAGAGTCAAAGGGTTTCCTTTCAACGACCGGCTAAATGGTCCGCAAATTACGTCGGCTTTCGTTTAGTATCCTTTTTTTCTCTTCAAAATCGTCAGCTGATAATCGTCCCATAGGCTGGCTAAAAGCTTTCAGGCCATAAACGAAACCAGGCCAGGAAATGGAGATTTTCGGACAAGTGGCTTACATGCACTCAACCTCAACTGACTTCACTGAGCGTCCAAGCGTGTGGGTGTGTATATGGATGTGTTTGTGTGTGTGCTGAGCGCACTTGGGAGACTTCTTCAATTTGTTGTGTATTGTAGATTGTTGCTCATTAATCCCTCAAATTCGTATTGAATCGATGTGTATAAAAGTCTACAACAAAAGTGTTCAAGTGGAAAGCTTGTCCAATACCACACAGGCAAAATGGTCCAAGCACATAAATAAACAGTCGCTTTTTTCTTCTAGAGTGATTGACTACTAGATACCCTTTATAAGTACTAACCATAACTTGAAATCTATGATTTTTGGACTGAATTACTATAATAACGTGGCAAGGCAAAACCTTTCTTGAATTAATCTTACATAAATATAATATATATATATATATATAAAATCTTTAACTGCTAAAAAAAAATAACCAAGTGAACTTAACTTCTATATATCAAATATAAGTGTACATATGTATTTTATTTATTTATTTAATGACCACTAGGAACAGTTGTCCGAAAGTAATTTAAAACTAAAAATATAAAATATATAAATGATAAATTATAAATAACGTATTATTACTAGTAGCACTTAGTTGTTTTACTGAATAAATTTAATTTAAAAAAATTAAAATAAATGTATTCATTGCAAGTTGTAGGAAAGCTTGAAAAAATTAATATTAAATAATAGAAAGCACATTCAAAGATTAATTAATTGACGTCACATTTGTAATGTGTTTTTAAATATAAGATAGTTTTGATGGATATCCCATTTCGAAGCGGCCGTCTTACAGGGTATAAATAGCTATCCAAGGCCAGGCGAAGCACACAAAAAATGTTGCCTACTTTTGTGGGCTGCTGTAGTGTTGATAAGTCGCTTTGTGCGCTACTTGTTAATAGCAGTTAGCCAGCCGTTTGTTGATTGTCTAGGATCAAGGGAACAGGGGAAGGGAGAGGGGGGCTCGAATTATTTGCGGCTTAAGTGGCGGCTGCTGCGGCAGCAAATCAACGAATTTGATAAGCAATATAAACGGCTGCCTGACTTGACTCTCTTTTTGCAATTGCTCTTGCTATTGTGTTTTGTGCGAATGTGGCTTGTTACAGGGGATTTGGTGGCATCTATTATATGTAGTCGTCTGTGTGTTTTTTTTTCATTTTTTGTTGGCATTTAATGCCTTTTCACTAGCCAGCATTAAGTTTTCTTAGATGCGATGTGCAAGGCTTTGCAACATTCGCATTGCTGTAGATAAAACAAATCTATTTGGATTTAATGGATTGAAATTTAAAATTAATACACTTTTAATTTATTTAACTTAATCAACATAGAAAGTTTGAATGTTTTTAAGAAGCTATTGAATGTTAAAAGCATGTTATTTGTATTAATTAATTAATTAATTTATCGTTTATATTCCCGATCAGGTTGCAGAGACTTTGCTTAATCAGCTTAAAGTGTGTTTAAATTTGTTATGCATTTGCGCTGTAAGTGCAAGTAAAATTGACTTTCACGTTCTTCTGCTGTCTAATTAAAACTTGCGCTAAACAAGCATCCTCTGTCCTGCCACGCCGCTATGCCACCTTGCCCCTTCCACACGAGTGTGGGAGAGTTCTGGTTCTGCTCTGACTTTTAGCGCCGGAGTTGCATACAGACACTTGTCTGCCAGGCATGTGTGCGCGAGTGTGTGAGAGTGTGAGTGTATGTGTGTGTGTGTGTGTGTGTGTGCAGCACCCCTAAGTGGCACTGCTCATTCTCATTTTTAATTAAGCAAAATGCGAAGCAGTCTCTTGAGATTTTTCATTAAGTTGAAGCTTATTGCAGTGCAAATACTCCCAAATAAACTGTATTTCTATGCTAATGATCATAAATATTTGCATCGTCATGATAAAGTCAGTTATTCAAAATGGTTGACTTATGGTCAAATGATCATTTAATAATTATCATTACTACGGCCACTTTTGAGTATGGTTTTAACCAAATAACTGCTTTTTGGACAATTAGTTGCCTTTGTTCTTGTTGGTCTGTTAACACAAAGTGTGTGACATAAATATTAAATGTCTCCCAGCAATCCAGCGTGTAAGTGATGTGTGAATGATGCGTTTGATGGCTGTAACAAAACCGTAAAACCAAATCCGTAAGGCACACACCACACAGTATTTTATATGGTGTGCAGTGTACACTGTGTATACATACATATACGAGCATATGGAAGGACATTTAAATTAATTTACCGTAGCATAAACGAACCAACGCAAATTAATTTATTTAATAATTAATTAGGCAAGAAAGTCGCATGACAATGAACATATTTATGTGTGGCAAATATTTGTGAGTATGAGTGTGAGATGGGTGTGTGTGTGTGTGGGTGTTTGTGTGGGTGTATGTGTTACTGTATATGACTACACTTGCTGGGTTTGAGCGCCAGACAAGCTCAGCCTCCGGACATGGCACAGATTTCAATGCATTTGACAGCTGCGCAGCCTCGCAGCAAAAATAACAAAATAAATATCATAAATTACAAACGCACACTCACTCCGTCCGTCTGTTGTGTGTGGGTGTCTGTCTGTCTGTCTGTCTGTTTGTGTGGGAACTTACCTAAAAAAACTCGCTGTCGTTTTTGTACCACTTAACCGAATTTAACGTGTGACCACTTATGTCATAGCTGCAGGATAATGTCACGTTATCACGAAAATCAACAATTTGTGGCACATTGATGTCAGTCACAAGTAGACACTGAATGCGTCGCGTAACTGCAAAAAACCGAGAAACATAAACAGATATATATTTATCTATATATAAAGATAAAGAGAAAGAGAGAGAGAGAGACGGAGAGATTACAGTTTGCTTGGGTCGCTCAATAAAAAAACTGTCAGATAAAAAATGATGAAGAATGTCATAAAAAACGCGACACAAACTGAAAATAACGCAAATGTTTTTGCATTCAACAGATTTCAACTTGTACAATTGCTGACCCAATGGGAGAGATTATGTTGTTGAGTAATTAATTCCTTAAATAAACATTTATAAATACACATATGTGTTCGCATGTATGCGGTTGAAAGTATCTACGAAATTAGCAGCTGAATAGTCAGGTATGCGATTCTTAAAGCCTATAGTTTTAAGGTGTTTTTTTTTTTTAATTCTGATAAGTTAAGTAATTTAAGTTATTGGAAATTAGCCTACAAATTGTATATTTAAAGCACTTAAAGAATGCAACTTATATATTTAAATACGTTGGTAAGTTAAAGTCTTAAGTTTATGGCAAGGACAAATTAACATAAATGGAATTAAAGGAAATTAAGAAGATAGAGAAAAGAGACAAATGAAATGGAAATGGAAAGAAGGACGAGACAATTTGCAGTACAAAAAACTGACGCGCAACTCCTAATTGAATGAACTTGTAAAAATGCTCAACATCTAAATGACACAGCAACAACTTCAGCTGCTAAACGCTTTCCCCCAACAGCAACAACAACAACAACAGCAACAGAAAACAAGATGAAAACCGCGCTTGGGTTTTTACAAATTTACAGAACGCTTTTTAAGTGCAAACAGACAGATGAAAAGGAAAAGGAAATGCCAGAAAAAAGTGGTTAATATCATTAGTTGCATTTGCGTTTTTCTTGTTGTTTGTGCTACTGTTTTTGTTGCAGCTGTTGTTGCTGTTGCTGTCGCTGTTGCAAGTGGGCCAACTGTTTATTGCGCTAAATGCCAAACGCGTCGCTACTTGTCGGTTTGTTGTGCGAAAGTTCTTTGCAATTTCCATAATCTTGGCCGTGTCGCTGCAGTTGGCAAAATCGGAGCACCGTGCAACATGATAAGCAACAAATTTAAAGCAAGCATCTACAGAACGAGCAACGACAAGTTGCGACTTGTCTGCATAATTTTTGCTCTCTTTCTGCCACTCTGTTGCTGGCGTTGCAAATGGCATTAGGCAACAGCAACAGGAGAAGCAACAGCAACAGCAGAAGCAACAACAACATTTACTGCATTTAATTTGTTGCACTTTACAGTTGAAATAACTGCAAGGTGTGGCACCAAAAAGTTAGTCGCAACACTCGCAAAACCTGAGAGTTGCGTTGAACAAGGAAAATTGTTAAATATTTGGCAAAATTAATACATAGCCAAAGTCTTCTGATTACCTTGTGGCAGCAACATATTTAAATAGCTCGTGACAGATTGCAGACTGCGAAATCGGAGCTTTATTTTCTGCCGGCAGCAGCAACAAACTGAAACAAAAGCAACATCAGCAGCAGCAGCAACAATAACAACAACAACGACATCAAATGCAAACTTGTTTAAAGTTTCAAAAGATAAACAAACAAAAGAGCCTGGCAGGCAAACATGGAATTTATCGCAGGTAAATCTTGCATTTTGCATTTAGCATGTTGCATGTTGCATATTGCGTGCAGCATGCTGAGTCTACGTCTGATTCTGAGCTTGATTCTGATTCTCACACTGAATCTGAGTATGAGTTTGAGTTTCAGTCTGACATGAGTCCCTTCAAGCACGTCAAAGCAGCAACATCACACAACAAACATCCGCCGCAGCAGCAAGAACAGCAGCAACAACAGCAGCAACAACAGCAGCAACAACAATGGCAAACACATTTGCAAATGGCAGCGGCAACCGCAGCTTAATGACAACCTCAGAGCACAGAAAACAGTCAACAGTGAGGCGGGTAAAGGGAAAAGGGAAAAGGGGGCAGCGGGTAGGGGGAAAAGCAGTGGGAAAAGTTCACCTGCACGGCAAAAGGTATGACATCTGTATGTGTTACCAAGCACCGTAGTGTCTGTCTGTGTATATGTAAATAATAAAAATAAGTACATCAAATACAACAGCAGAGGCAACTTTTTTGCACAGCAATCAACGCACTTGAGCCAAAGTTTTTGGCCAACAACGACAACTCCAATGCCAATTCAAGACATCAATTTGCCTTGTCTATCTGTCTGTCTTACTGTGTGTGTGTTTGTATGTTTGCGTGTTTGTTGCTATTACTTACTTCCAAGTACGCCTACTTGTCTGCTGCCTTTGTCTGTTTGCTTGTCTGAGATTGTTGCACAGCTGTTCGCTTGCGGTTAACAAGGTTGAAAGTTGCGCACCGTGAAAATGCCTAAAGAAAGTCAAGGCATACTTAAGGCACATACATACATATAAAGTACACATACCATACACTGTATGGAACAGGACGAAGAAAACATAGTTTCTGCTCTTGTCTGGATAATGCAAATTGTCTGCTTTGAAAAGTAGTCAGCACAAAACTCGCTCTGCCTTTTGATTCGGATTCTGATTCTGATTCTGATTCTGTTTCTGAACCTCGGATTCGCGTTCTTATTCGGAATCTGGTTCTGATTGTGCTGGCATCGTTGCTGCAGCTTTGGCCAATTTAAATTTGGCTAGAAACACTCGCTGTTTGCGATAAACGCCAGAGCAGACAAATCTTCACAGGCCGAAGAAGAATAAAGAAATGCCAAGCATCTATAATTTGCATATAAATGCGACATAGCTTCCAGTCCGAGTGGGCGACTGTTCGTTGGGTTTGTCGCTTTGCTCGGGGCTCAACTTGTGGCAAGCGAACACAAATAAAGATGCTAATCTCAGTAAAGCGTAGTTGCGCACCACCAACAAAAAAATTGAGCAGCTAAATGGCTCACCAAACGAGCAGCAGCAGCAACAACAAATGGGATGAGCAAAAAAAAAATAAAATAAAATAAAAATAGAAAATAGAAAATAAGGCAAAAATAAAATAAATAGATGCTGCCTCTGCTGCTGCTGATGTTGTCTGGCAAACTATTCGACGAACACTGTCTGAACTGGAGCTGAGATTCAGATTCCTAAGCTGTTGTTGTTGTTGTTGTTGTTTGTTTTACTTTTTTTAAATCCCATTTGGTATGCAGCAGCCCGGCCATAACAACAACTATGCAAAACATCGAAGTTTAAACTTGATTTTCCACATTGGCTGCCGCTGGTGTTTGCCGTCTGGTGTCTGCCGTCTGGCGGCTTTGACTTTGGCTTAGTTGCATGCCACATTCGCCAAGCTGATTCACAGTCTTCAGTGTTCACATTAGTGTCAGTTTTGGCCACATGACAGTTGACAGTGGAACTCAGCAGCATCAGCACCATCAAAAGCAAACGCTGAAGCTGAAGCTGAAACTTAAACAAACTCAACCCGCCATATGCTGCTTCTTCCATGTGGTGGGTGGTGCACAGTGTACACTGTACATCATTTACTCAGCCACCCAAATCGCACACTTAATAAAATTGAAGACACTTGTAAAATAGGCAATTTGTTTAAATAAACTTTATGGCACTCGAAGCAAGCGTTTCTGAGTGCTGCTGCTGATTCTGCTGCTGAACTTCAGTCAGAGTCAGTCAGTCAGTCAGTCAGTCAGCCCGTCTGACGGTCGGTCAGAATGCCAGGCACTTGTAGCCAAATATTTATACTCTCGCCATGTCCTTGCCAGCAAACTGTTGTCGTCTTGGCCTACGTCGCCTCCTTCTTTTCTTTCTCTTTCTCTATCTCCATCTCTGCCTCCGTCTCTTTCTCTGTTTGCAGTAAATTTTAAAAGCATCTATAAATTTTTCGAAAAGTGCAAATAAAATATAGCGCAAGTTTATATGCCTGTTGTGTGGGTAAATCCTTTAAGGCGTACTCCAAAATGAAATTGTCACATTTATGTTTGCTTTATGTAAATTTTCTAGCTTTTCCTTTTGACTGTCCTCTGAGAGTACTTCACTTAAGTCTGATAAAAAACTTGAAGCTAGAAAGTTCGGCAATGTGTTCGAAAACTTAACAATAATATATATCAAAAGCTACATTCAAACAAGCGATATAAATTAGTATAATCGTCGATATCTAAAAATAATCAATGATATTAAAGTCAATAAATATTCTTTAATGGATTACTCAAAATATTATACATACTTCATTGTCCCAAATAAATAAAATACTTGAAGAAACATAAATAATATTGTGTCATTGCTTAAGTCTTGAAAGATACTTGCATTTTCACATTTGATTCTATTTCTTTGTGAAATGGCTCTTGAAGAGAAAAGATTTAAATGCTCAGCTGCTTCTCTTGCCAACATGCCATCTTACATACAATTCTCATTTATATATATTCTCCTTTATTTTGCTTTGCTTTCCTTGCTGTCAGCTTCGTTATTCGTTGTAAAAGCTGAAAAATTGCACTTGGAAAGTGAAAGATGTTGGGAAAAACAGCAAGTGACACACACCGAAGTGCAATGGAAAATCCAATTACAAATGCATTTTGGCCAGTTGAGTTCTTAGAGAATACAATTTATTTTCATTTGTATTCGTTGAAAATCTGATTGGAAAGCCAATAATAATCATAATAGTCAATTATAAATAAGTGAGCATATCTAGACTCATGAAACACAATTATTATGATTTGAATGCTACGATTTAAGTTTCATTTGTTGGCATTTACTGGTATTTGTTGTTTCGGTTGGGCAATAATTGAAAGTGTATTTAAAAAACAATTTAGTGCCACGAAATTTGCATAAATTTATGCGGTTTCTCTTAGAACCATATTTACAGACACACAGACGCACGGACGCACAAATACACAGGCATCCAAACAATGGCAACAACACACATTTATTGCTATGCTAATTTTGAGTTTGGGTCAGGTCAGGCAACAACAAAAGCCAAGTGCACAAAAGCGCAAAGCGGAAACGGAAATGCCTAAATGACTTTTCATGGTGTCGCCGATAAAGGGGCAGACCCAGGGGCAAGGGTCACCCGTTTGTGCGTGAGAGTGGGTGTGTGAGGCAACCGCAAAGTTGCCCCACGTCGTCGACTTTGTCGTAAAAAGGTTGGCCGGCTTAAAGGGATTAAAAGCAAAAGGCAATAAAATGAAAAGTTTCAAATATTTTTATTATTATTATTATTATTACCATCCCAAGCGATAGCTAGACTTTAAAGCCGTTTCCACAACTTACCCAACAGCATGTAGATGGCCAGCTGCAGCAGCCAGTGAACATAATCCATTGTAGCGAGGAGTCCTTCCTTAAAAGACCTTGCGGCTCGACTCCTTGCCCCTTAAGCCGCACACAAAAACTCTAAGTGGGACATATTTCTAGAGACGTATGTGCAAACTCGCAACATATTATTTTGTACTATCTGCTCCGTTGATTATGCATATAGTTTCGATATGAACAAATGTCAATGACATTTCAACAGGCCTCAATTTGTAAATCAGCCAACAACTTGAAATAAGCGACAAGTCCCTCTTTTAAAATATACGTTATCCGACGTCAACGACTTTTTTTTTGCTCTATGGCTTTTTTGTTTCCTACTGTGTTTTAAAGTTATTAAATTTGAAAACTTTTTTGGCGTCAAAGTCCGGCGTCCGGTATCCGAGACGCCCACACACACACACACACACACTGCGTTGTCTATTGCCACGCTGCTGTGCGACATTCAGAAAGTTTCGCTTTGAGTTTTATATATCCTGTACTAAACCAACAAGAGGTATATAGCACATGCTAAGTTTGAAGTTAATTTAATAAATCTAAATATCTAATACTTCTTTGTTAATAATTATACAAAAATAATATAATTAGCAATGAATTAAATAAGATTTTTCATACGAGAATAGATAAGTTATACGATATTGTAACTAACTTTGTGATCCATCACTTTTATTCTATATTATCAGAAACTGCAACTGTTTGCCTTTGGCCTTTTGAGTTACAGGATAGTAACAAGTCCGTCACATAATCATTTTCTACTGCCTTTATTAAAGTTTTCGTGTTTCTGTGTTTTGGGCGGTCAGTGCATTTGTTTATTGTCATTGTCAGCGTTATTTAAACGTTGACAGTCTTTGAAAAAAAACGAGAAAAAAATTGGTGTTGTAAAAATGAAAATGTAGCTGACGGCAACTTTGTCTGCTTTTGGGTCCAGCTCCGGCGATTGCACATCTGGCAACTTCCATGGCCAGGACTAGTTCCCGATGCCATTCCCATTACCGTTCCCATTCCCTTGCCCGCTGATGAAGCTGCCCCACCCAATTTGCAATGTGCCTCATGGAAGCCTGTGGCGCTATGGGCTTTGTGGCATAAAGTCCTTTAATGCTCTAATCAAATTGTGGCTTCTTTTAGAGCTGACTTTAACTTGTTGTTCTTGTTGATATTGTTGTTATTGTTGTTATTGTTGTTATCACTGTTGTTGTTGGCGCCTTTGTTGGCTTTGCTGTCGTCATTGTTTTGGTTTGATTGACGCGTTTATTAAAATTGCCGTGCAAAGTTTCACAGCGGCATAGCATTTTATTTTTAATAACAGCAGCTTGAGCTGGCCTCTTAGTTAATTTGCTTTGCTGCCTACTAAAAGTATTTTCCCATTCCCCCAACCGAGGAATTTCCCCGTCTGTCTTGTGGTTCGACTAATTTAATTTTCACCGTTGTCTGGTTAACGGATGGAGTTGGCAGACAAAGGACTCGATAAAAATAAGTATTTCTTTCAAACGAATTAACCAAGAGTAAAATGATTACAAAAGATAATTAATTTGAAATGTTTGTGAGCTTATAAAATTGGATAGATATTGATCTGGCAAATAAGTAAAAGTTACCGTATACATTATTAAATTAAGTCTCTCTGTGCAAACATTTGATTAGTCGTATGCAACAAATAAACAAACCAGACCAATGTAAAGTTATCTTCGCACACAATGCACATTTCAATTTCCTGAATTCTCTATCTCTTTCTCAGTCTCTATCTCTATCTAAGTCTCTATCTCTCTCTCTCTCTCTTTCTGTCCTCTTCCCTGTCAATTTGTCAAATGTTTTAGAGACTTTCTCAATGGAAAGTTTTAGTAGTTATTGAGGCTACAACGAAACTTGCAGTTATTGTGCACACAAATTGCGTATACGCAATGTATTACAGACATATATTAAGATTATGTAGAACAAAATCACTTATGGAGATAGACTGACAGCGACACAGCCAGACAGATAGACACACAACAACACATACACACATACTTGTGTTCGACAATGCTTCAATCTAAGTTAATTACTTAATGGCATTGTAATGCACAGGCAAATAAATAATTAACCAACATTTCATTGACTGGCACTGGTAACACACACACACACACACACACACACATAGAGACATGTTGACTCTCAAATCTACATGTGTTGTGAAACTTTGAATTATTTATTTAGAATTCTTGTGCAACAGACGCTGTTTTTGTAGCTGACGTTGCCGTTCTTTTTTTGTGTGTTTCTTTGACCGAATTTGCATAAATGCATAATATACACATCTACATTTACGCAGCACACACACACACACGCACAAGCACACACACTCAAGCTCAAGCTCACACATACACATGTGCTCAAATCGTTTGTAATGTTATTTATTTGCCATTTGGTGGCCTCACGCGTTTTAGCCGCGTCGTTTGTGTCGCTTTTGTCGCTGTTGTCGATGCCACCCGCCCGCACTGCACGTACATACGCACTGTGTCTCTCAAATGCTGTCGTCTAACTGAAAAGCAATGGTTACTGCCACAGTCGGCTGCTGCGGCAGTGAGTAAGTTGTCCATGTCCTGGATTCGGTTTGAGATGCTCGTAGCGCTGCTGACGCAGACGTCGACGCTGACGGTCAAAGAGCAGCAAGCGACAGTTTCGTTCTCAACTCTTTGAGACCATGATGCCTGATGCTGTGAGTCAGCTGCTGCCGTTGCTCTGGCTTCGTGCTCGCCTCGGCTCTCGTGCTATCTTCGTGCTCTGCCCTAGGAGTGCTTTGAAGAGAGAGATAGACAGAACGAGAGAGGGGAAGAGAGAGAGAGAGCGTCGGGTTTTGGGCGCGCCTTGTTATTGTATTGTGCTCTCATGTTAAAGAGAAGATGTACTGCATTGTAAGCAGCAAGTTTTGCAGCGCTTGTCGCTTTGTAGTGCTGTTACCAAGCAGAACTGTTAAGCCAATAGTGAGTGGAGACTTTTAACATAGCTGTTAACTAGCTAACAGTTTCTGTTATAAATCTCTTTTCGTTTGTATTCAAATTGTAGAAGCTCTGTAATGTTATTTTCTTTCCATCTGCTGTTAATTTAAAATTCGAGTTGCAAATGCCATCAAGACTTTTTGACTTTTTATTACCTTAATCACTTTCATACCCGTACATATTGTGTTTCGAGCGATATATTATTTATTTCCTAATATTAGTTTGCTTAGCACTTTTCACACTTGAAAAAATCAGCTTGTCTAAGGGCAACTCAGAATCGACTATCGACTACATCTGATCCTTCAGTGCTTATCATATTCTGTGAACTGTGTTCTTTTTAAAAAGTTTATACACTCTCTTTTCTGGTGTCCTATTTGTGTGGTATTTGTTTGTATTACATTTTCAGCAAAAGAATAAACTGCAATATCAACTGGCAGCCACTATGGCAACGGCCTTGTGCACCGAAGTATGCAATTGCAAAATCCTAAGGCTTTCCCTGTCATTGTTGTTATTGCTGCTGTTGTTGCTGTTGCTGTTGCTGTGTTGCTGTTGCTGTAGCTGTTGGTGGTGAAATCCTATTAGCCACATGCCTGTCTCCTTGCGCTTTTCAGACAGCCCAGGCAGGCAAATACACGAAATGCGATGCAACAAGCGGAAATGTATTTTTCGGCTGAGGCTGCAGGAAAAGATATTCAACTGACAAGCCGCTTATCAAACATAAAAGGAAAATCCAAAAAGAGAGTGAAATAACCAATTTTAGATCGCAGTTCTTACCGATTTCATAGACTAAACAAAACTGCGCTACAAATATATATATAAACATATCTATATATATATATATATAAGTGTACATTGACATACGTATGCTTTGTAGCTTATCACTCTCGCACAGGTCTGCAGTAGCAGCAATGCAGCAGGACAATGGGACGCAGTTGATCCCAGCTGGGATTTTCTCCTGGCCTTTTGCACTTGACAGTTGAGCAGATTTCAGTGCTTTGTCCTGACTCCTATTGGTGCAGCGATACGCATTGGCAACAAAGCATTTAGTTATGTTTAACTGCAATACTTGCACAATAGCTGTCAACTGGCCAAAGATGATGCAAAAACTTAATAAGACAAAAATGCAACACATTGCATGTTGTATGTTGAGAAACCTTTAGAATGGATTAATACTTGGGAACAGATTTATTGCCCGAATGCTATGATTCAATGTTTGATCACATTTGTTTAACCTTTGTATGTTTTTAATTACTTACAATATTCAAAATACATTGAAATAAATGCAGACTTATTTTTAGTGTTAATAAAAAAGTACATTTATTTTTTCCGCTATAATGAATAAACGTATTTAAATTAAAAACAAATTTATTTGCTACGCATAAAATCGATATGCATTAAATCTACTTATTGTTGCACAGTAGGACAATTTGATTTGATGTACGGAAACGAAATATCTCATAGCCAAACAAAAACATAAACATAAACCTAATAATGATTAAAGAGATATTCCGAAAGAAAATCGTCTCAAATTGACGAAGGTTTGACAGTTTTAAAATTGTTAAAAAAGTTAATGTAAACACAAATCAGTAAAGCAGCAAAACGTATTTCGGAAAGATTCAATTGATTTTAGACCACTATGCCGCGCAGATTTAATCAGTTACATTTATTTTGATATAATTAATACAACTATTTCTGATATTTACAGCAGGCTGTTGTTAATGTAAGGGAATTAAACGTTAATATTCAAGCATATTATTCAATTAATGCTTCATTACGGACTATCTGCAAATCGTGTTACAAGTGTTATACAAATATTTTATAAATGTTATGCGGAATAATATATTTCTCTATTGCTGTAAAAAATGCATGTAGTTTAGTTCCATTTACATTTGTAGTAACACTAGTATTAGCCAGTTTTCTTGAACTTTGAAACTATTTAAAAATTGATTAAAATGTGAATAAGAATGTCAATGTTATATGCCATGCACTGCAAATAAATAACAGCAAGAATTGCACTTTTGTGCATACTAAAGTTTCTTTGCGTGTGTGTGTGTGTGTGTGTATATGTGTATGTGTGTGTGTTGCCTGCGACGCTTTTGCGGCAAAGTTTCTGGCAAGCTGCAAATGCGACACGTGAGCTTTCTGCAGCCGGTGCATGACTAAAGGAACTAATGGCGCACTTACACACAAAAAGATACACACACACACACACACACACACATTCACAGAGTCGTGACACGTGTTTTGACTACAACAAATATGCTAAAAATGTTATGCCAAAAGTCAGCAGCAAGCAAATAACAACAACAGCAACAAGAACTGTTATGTTTTTGCATTTTACATCGCCCAACGCCGCGAAGCTGCTAAACTTGGCACCGTTTGTTACCATTTGCGAGAATGTGCGCAAGTATTTTAAAAATGTATTTTTTTTAGCGTGGCAGCTTCACATTTTGGGACACGTCGAACGTGCAAGCCAAGCGAAGCCAAAAACCTGCTAAGCGTTTGGCTTTCCAACGCGAAAAAGTATGCTATAGTTTTTTGCATAGCCCCGCATATTGGTGTATGTTTGTATGTGTGTTTGTGGGTGTTTGGGTGTGTGGGTGGCATGTTGACTCGCAGCTGGTTAATGGAGTTGCAACAAGGCTTAGCCCATGTGTTGCAGTTACTGTCGTTGGATACGAAACTACTTGCAACCCTTTTGAGCTGTTGTGATAAACTTCAAATGTGATCCCGCTTAAAATCGCATTTTCATTGCGTTTTCGACTCTTGGCATTCGCGTATTTTGTGGATTTTATGGACTGTCGCTGCCTTGGCCGCTTAACTTCGTTGGCTGCGCCTCATTATGCAGACGACAGACGGAGCCAGAAAGTCAGGGCCTAAAAGTCGCGACCACCACTTGGCAAACGGCCCCAGACGGCCTAAAGTTGCCGCTTGTAACATTTCCAAGCAAATGTTCGTAAACAAGATGACAACAGTGTTGTCGACTTAGCCTTATTTTGAATATATTACTTCCCTTTCTGATATTTTAGCTGGAAAATTCATATAAAAATACTAAATCCAAAAAGCTCAGGAGAAATAAATGTAATTTCTAGAATTTTTAACAGTATTTATATATATTAATATATTATATTATATTGATATTTATTTACTTCACTGTTTTTCGATACATTTAGTATTATTCATAAAGAACGCTTAACAGAAAGATTTAACAGAACAGGTGCATAACAGCTTTATTTAACATAACAGTGTATTTTCCCTCAAACTGTAGTTCTAGTTATGTGACAGGACGGCGGCTTTAACTAGGAAGTCAAATATACTTTTCGTGTAATAAATAGTACATATTAAATATATAAATTTAAAAGATTAACGAAACTTCAGTTTTCAGTTTTGAATATTCTGTGTTTTCTTCTGGTTGGTTTGTTTTGATTTCGACGGAAGTAGTTGGCATCTCTGGATGGCGATAACAAGCACCACAGAACTGGATTTTGTTGCAAGCCAGCACCCGAAAGTATGCAACAATAATGCGGCCGGGCAGCGCAACATGGTCGAGTTTATTAAAAATTTTGAGCGACCCCCACGTGCCTGTCCCTTGTACGTATTGTATTGCTGTTTTCTCTTATTTTCTTCTCGTATTTTTTGGTTTGTTGCCGACTGATGTTTTGCGTTGGCTGCTGTGTTTCTGTATTTTTATTTTGAGCTACTTGGCGAGCACAACATGCACTTGAGTTTCATTTGGTTGTTTCGGCATCGGTTCCAGGTCCCGCTTCAGAGTGCCCACCCAAAGCACCCAGAGTACGAGAGTGAACAAGGCAATGTCAGAGAGTGCATTAAGCATTGTAGTACCTCGAAAAAGTTTTATGTACATTGCGAGAGCGCCAAAAGAAAACCACAACCACAATGAAGTCGAATTTTTGTTGCTGCTGCTGCTGCTGCTACTGCTACTGCGGCCAACGAGTCTATTATTATTATTATTATTATTTTGTAGTTGTAGCTGTTGTAGTTGTAGTTGCAGTTGTCGCTTGCTGGCCAAGTTGTTCACATTGTTAAATTATGTGCGGTATTTGTATGTACATTTGCCCAGATAGGAACCAGAAATCTGCCAGCTCTTTTGTATGTATTGCAATCTTTTCAATTCCAAATTCACATGTGTTTATTAATTAAAAATTTCTGTCTTTAAGTATAAGACTGTAAGGCAATTCAATAAATTAGAGCTACTGCCAGAGTTCGTTGAATTGTTTAATTGTTTTTACAAAATATTTGTATAACAATTTATTTTATTCGTCTTTGAAAATATTTGATTAGATATATAAAAATGATACCAAGCCACTATCCATATTAAATCGTTTACCAATTGTTTTATTAGAAATCTAAAAATGATAACGAGCAACTTTCATACAAATGGAAACTAAATATCTGTGAACAAAATACAACAAATTGTGTAAATTCGTCAAAATTAAATTGGGTTTGTGCACACTTAGAATTATTTTAGTTGAACGCAATGTTCAAATTTTAAATTAGACAAATACTTTCTATCATTTCAATCAGAAATTTGTTTGAGAATAAACCTTGATATTTTATATTTTTTTAATGAAAGAGAGATACTTTAAATGTGGTCCTTTATAATCACACAGTTGTAATATCAACTGTGGTGCCGTTTAATTACAATCAGCGACTTTTATGTAATTAGGGATTACAACTACTTAGTAAAATTTTTTTTTTTTCGTTGATATGTTGCTGGGACGACAAATTCCGCCACAGATACAAAAACACTCACCGATGTAGATGGAGATACAAGTACAGATTCAGATACAGATACAGATACAAATTTAGATACATTTACTCCGCGTTAAAGTTGTTCACCCGCGCAATGCCAAACAAATGCATGACAAAATCTTAATTAACCTCAGGGTGCTCAGCATACACACAGCACAGACTCACACACTGTCATGCATACATACACACACACACACACACACACACACACAGTCACAGCAAGTTTCCCTAATACGCGAACATTTCAAATGAATGAAACAAGCTGAGCAAATAAAACTATGTAGCTAAATGCGAACGGGAGTTACCAAGTGTGTGTGCGTGTGTGAGTGCATGAGTACATATTCATTTTGTATGTTACGCACTTTATTCTAACTCAAAGACAAATCAGCACACGCACACACACAGACACACACACCATCCAGACATTTACACACACACACACAGACAGCACATATGATGCGAAAATTTCGCTGTTCTGGAATTACATTAAGCGTCGGGCATAATAAATTATTCCGTATGATATGATTCTGGTACATGATAAGCGTTTGTAATTTTAACTGTCAGTTAAATGAGTAAATGGAAGCTTGGAGCCTGGAGCCTGTGCCGAGCTGAGCTGAGCTGAGGGGCTGTGGACCAGGTGGCAGAGCAAAGAGCGAAGGGAGTGTGGAGAGGGTAAATGGCATTTCTATGCGCTACGATTTATAATTCTTCATATTTATCTTTAGCAGGAAACTTGAACATTAGCGCGCGTAAATAAAAGTTGAGCATCAATATTTGCCGGCACACTCATACACATCTTATGCACTTGGTTTTGATGCACACACCCACGCACATACACACATAATTACATTTCAGTGCAGAAGTTGGCGCGGAAAGGGCGTTGACATGTACGTGACTATAATCAACACGCGTTTGGCGATGACTGCGCCACATGATCTGCAATGGATGTGAGAAGTCCGCCCAACCCAGCATTCTACCAACCTTCTGTCCAACTGACCCAACTGACACTCCCCCCGCCCTGCCCAGACCGCCCCTTCCCTCCCTCGCCATGTTATTTGCTTTGAAATTAAAAAAGTTTTTGCTGTGCGCTGTTAGACTCTGCGATGATTTACATGTTAAATAATTTTGTGCCTTCGCTCGGCGCAAAAGTGTTTCAAACGCGTTGCATAAAAGCCAAATATGACTATGAGTCATCAGGCACTTTTGGTGTCCTGTTTGCTGCCTGTAAATATATGCATTGCCTCTCTGGCTTTCCTTTTCCCTTCTACATTTTCCCTTTGCCATTTCCATTTGCCTTTAAATTGACTCACGCGAGTTTGGCGAGTCAACAGCTCATTAAATCACGCATTACAAGCTGAAATCTAAATGCAACTGACATTGAATACAGATAGCACAAAATAGAACCAGTCACAAAAAATTACTTTAATCTGCACAAAAGAATAGAAAACAAGTATATATATTTATATTTACTCGGTGAGACAAGCAGAATTAATAATATTTAAAATTAAACAATTTTACTTTTATTTTAGAGCAAAATTATTAATTTTTATAAAAAATATTAAGCTCAAGAATTAATTACTATGTTTTAAGTTTTATTTTTTTGCTCAGAAATTGACTATTGATCAAGTTGAACAGTTTAACAAATATTAATCATTTTATTATATTTATCATATTAAAAATAATAATTTTATTGCTGGTTCTTCATTGTATTGAAAGTTTTATAATCAGACTTATAGTAATTGCAGTCCATGATTTATACTGATCCGATCCGGTTGCTTCCTATATACAAATGTAGATAATTGAAATATTGAGACTGTTGATATCATAGAAAGCGATGAAGATAACTTTCCTGTCTCTTAATCTCTGAAATCTCTTGTCAATGAACATCGAAGTTTGATTGTTGATTTTATTTTTTTTCTATAACTACAACAATAAACGCGTGAAGTGACTTTGAAACAATGCAACAAATATTGTGCCCCAAAGACAAAATGCACAAAGCACTCTCGCGGATTTGCAGAATTTTAGTTTTTCAGATTTGCAGTGTGAAAGCAAATCAAAGTAGACGCAGGATACAGGACACAGCATGCAGGACAGAGGAGAGATGGAGGGATCTGATCCGTTCCACATGAAGCGCAATGCAAAACAACTTAAAATGTCATATGAAATTTGTAGCGTTTGCTGATTGCGCGTGTTAAACAGACGGAGGGTGCGGAGAGAGTCGTGTCAGAGACAACACACACACCCACACACACACACAACGGTTACGGTCGTAACAGGACAACGCGTAAATCCAGTCACGCCCCTAGTTCACGCCCACACTCAGAGGGGATTCCGCGGTGCAACGTTGTGAACTAAAATAAAAAGCAGCGCAGCGCTTTCGGCAACTGAAGCCGACAGCAACGTGGCAAATAAAAACGAATGCGAAAAATCACAAATTCCGAAAAAAATCTTTAAATCCCATGGATTTATGCATTTTTACGTTGCACTTTCTGCTGCCACATGTGGGTTGTCTATCGCTGCACCGCCTTCTGTGCCACGCCCATGCTCCCCCAGCCCCATTAAAGTCCACGCTCATTTATTCTATATGTTTTTGTGATTGTGCAAATGCGGGCGCAAGCAACGCTGTCGCTGTCGCTGCCTCTGCCGACGTTGATTTTGTCGTCTTTTTTTTTTTTTTTGTTTTTTTTGTTTTTCAACAAACCCCTTTTGGTGTTTTCCCCCTTTTCCCCTTTCCCCCCCTCTTTGTTGGGGGTTTTATTCCCCCAATTTTGTTTTCTGAAAATATATTCCATCGTTAATAAACAAATTCAGATTGAATACATAAAACAAAAAATATATATCAAATTCAATTTTGATTTTAATTAAAAATGAAAAAACGTTGACGTCAACAAATTAATTTAGAGAGTATAATGATATTATAATTATTTTGTGCTGTTCAGAGTGCACTGTTTCTAAAAATTCAGGGGCTCCAAAAAGAAAACTAAATTTCAATAGAATATTTTCTGTATTACATTATATATATTATATTAAAAGTGACAGAAATTTATGTTGTTTTTGAACTGAACATTTATTTAAGAGGCGCTCTGACTCAGCCTAGAGTTCGAGAAGTAAATAACTTTAAAAGATCGGATTTATAAACATTATATTCATATTCGTCTCTTTTATAGAGGTTTAAATGAAAAATGCTTAAAATGAATATTATTTAGTATTTAGTATATACTTAATTTTTATTTGCTTTAAGTGTAAGTAGTTTGACAATTTTAAGCAGCAGCCCAGTGTAGATTCAGGTCCCATAGAACACAGAGCAGCCATTGATGACGTTACTGTCGTTGCCGTTACAAAAGTGTGTCTGGATGCGATATCTGCACGACGACAGGAGCGGCGGGAGTTCCACCCATCGACCCCCTCACCTTGCCACCTTGCCACCTTGCCACATTGAGGCAACCCCAAAAAGCAGGCCAAGCATCGTCGTTATTGCGGCCCACACTTAACGCCACCAAAAAAGTTCATACAATCGATTGGTGCTGCCTCCAACTGCTGCGATTGTTGGTTGTAGTTGTTGCTGCTGTTGTTGTTGTTGCTGTTGCTGTTGTTGTTGTTGTTGCTGTTGATTTTATGGCATGCTGCAAACTATCTGTCGCTTTTGTTTTACGATTCCTTTTGCGCTTGATGATCGTCACCGTTGCGGGCGACTCTGGCATTGCTGGATTCGTCCTGCATCCCTTCTTTCACTCTTCATCTCTCTCTACTCTCCTCCTGCTGTCCCTGCAGTTCTACCCTCCGCCTTCACATGGCCGGCGGCGTAATCGTGTTGCTGTTTGCTGCATTGGATGTTTGTTTGTCTCCACAATTCGAAACGAAGCCGGCGCTGATGTGAGACCGGGATGTAATCGGGGATGGGATCGGGGACAGGGATGGGGCCTGAGGCTGTGAAGCAGGATTTCATTGTTGGTTCTTTGGTGTGGGTTTTTTTCGCACTGTCGCTGCAATCTCGGTGTAATATTTTATTTTCAATTCGCATTTAGTGCAGCCGTGGCAGCCAGGGAATGTGGCAAGCGAGACAAGCGTGGCTGGGGCAACATCTAAGGGAAGAATAAATTGTATCTGACAATTGGCAATTGGCCTATCCGCCCGTTTGATAGTACGACGGGCCCAGATCCAAATAGGCATCCAGCCAGGTTGAGCGCGGGACTGTGAAGCAGAAGGAGCGGCCGGAGGGGCAGGTGAGGAGGTGCCTGCCTGCCTGCCTGCCAATAAATTGAGGGCGTGGATGTTGTGTGTGTTGGATGTCGTCGAATGCCTGGCATTTTATGCTGAATCACGAATTGCATTAGGCAAGGCTCTCGCTGTGGTTGGGCTTTGCCAATTGGATTATCACATGGCCGTGGTCCATTCACTGACACTTTTCATTAAAAGTTGCGCTCGCACGTTGGACGCAAAGTGCGTTGAGCATGCTTTAAACAGCTCCATCAATGCCAAAGCCGCCTGCCAGGCTCTCTGGTTACTCGGCTGCCCAGCTGCCCAGCTGCCTGGCCAGCGACGAGGAATCGAAGTAATCCAGCAGCTGCACTGATAAATGTCAAATAAGCTTTGAGTGTCCTCGCTGTTGCCGGCGTGAAATGCTTTTTAAGCACTCACACGATGTAAATGTGATTGTGAATGCCAATGTGAATGTGGATATTCGCCGTCGATAGCGACGTCCATGTCCGACCATGTCAAGGGCGCATTACGAGCAAACAAAAATTTGCTCTGTCAACTAAATGTCAGAAAAATGGCCGGCAATGGCACTTGCTGTGCTTCAGTTGCTCCTGCTTCGGCTCCCGCTCCCGCTTCCATCGCTTCTGCGGCTGCGACTGTTCCGGTTGCTCCGACTGCTCCTTGATGCTGTCCCCGACACGCACGCACTTGATCAATCATGCGAGGATGACGACGATGCTGACAAGTGTGTGCTATGTTGTATTTGCATTGATGACAACTACATGTCCACAGCCACAGTGACAGACGCTGACGATTATGGAGCACCTGCGGGAGCTGACAACGATTTGCTCCGCAGATTGTACTAAAATGTAGGCACTACATGTTCCCTCCTTCTTCATCCAAATAACTGTCTTCTCTCTCCTTTCTTCGTTCACTTCTGTTTGCTGTCACCTTGCACATGCCGCATATTAATAAGCCCTTTGGCAGTAGCCTAACTAATGGCTTGCCATTCGTTACAGCCAGGCAATTGACAGCCATTAACCACCAGCAGCCACCCGGAGACACCCGAAGCCACCCGGAGATACCCGAAGCCACCCGGAGATACCACCCGGCAAAAAGCGTCCAAAGTACTCGTAATAGCAAAAAATTATAGAAATCGAATGCTGTAAACTGCTTTGAGCAAATCCAAACAAATGTTTGTGCTTTTAACTGGGATTATCGACGCGTTATTTATGCCCATCATTTTTCTTAAGCTCAAGTGGTAGATGTACATCTGTGCGGCACTGTAAACTGCCAGCGGGAATGTTTGTCTGACCACAGACAGAGTTTAGGATAAACTGCAAAATACCGTCATGTTGTTGTGTTTTACAAATGCAAACAACAAATACATTTGAACCTAAATCACGACATAATGGAGTTTTCTTGTCTATAAACAATTATAATTATGGCGTGAAGAAAATATTTTAATCTGCTGTATTGAGGAGATTTATAATTATCTCATAGATTGGTATGAGTTTCTTTAGTGTCATGCTAATCTGACTTTCCAGTCCCTAAGAAATTTTATTTCCAAAAGAATATATTCATTTTAACTTTTCGAATACGTTAAAAAATAATTGTAATGCAATTATAATTAATTAAATTCATAAAATTTCATGAACTTGAAATGCACTGAAATCAGCTCTAAATTGTCATCAAAGTACTTCAATGGGATTAAATTCCCCTCATGACGCAATACTTGCGGGTTGTTTATTATTGGGGTTTGGCACATGTTGTCCTTAATCACATACATACACACACACACACACACACACACACACATAGATAAGCAAACACGCACATTGAAAATTAATTAAACCGCAGGTTGAAAGTTGTTAACAAGATGCTTAAAAGAAAAAGCGTTTTCTTAAAACAAATGTGTCGACTTGTGCCTCATTGAGGCGCCTACTGGAAAAGTTGTGAGCATTACGCATACGCAATGCGGTCCGTGTGAAAAATACTTTTGGCAAAAGTTTGCGGGAAAAAAACTGTTAAGCCTAAGCAAGAAAAGTCTTTTTACTGCCATAAAAGGCAAAGACCTTTTCTATTAAGGTAAATGTTACAACAAAGAGCCTATGAATTGGGTGGAAATACCCAAGACTTGAGCTTTGTTTTGGCGCAACTTTATCAGACACCCAATTAAAAGGGCTTTTTAACAATTAGAGCTAATAACACGCTTCAATTGTGCCAGCAACGCCAGAGGGTATTTCCAACCTTCACCCACACTTGCCATATTATTTTTATTGCGAATTTTTGGCATTCCATTTAAATTTTTTATGTGATGGCATTTGGTTAGAGCTGTGGTTGCAATTAAAGCGAAATGCCACAGCAATTAGCAAATTGACAAGTGAACTTGTTTTTGCATTTCTATGAGTTTTGCTCTTGTATCTGTAATTATTATTACTCTCATAATTAAAAATAGCATTTAAATGGCATCTATTCCGGACATCTAGCCAGCTAAAAGCTAAGCTGGAGTATCGTTCGTTCTCTCGCAAAACTTCGGTTCAAACAAAAAGTGAAGCGTAAATCTCTGAAATTTGATAAATTAGTTGTA
Organism: Drosophila sp. st01m; assembly: GCA_018901795.1. Taxonomy (NCBI): domain Eukaryota; kingdom Metazoa; phylum Arthropoda; class Insecta; order Diptera; family Drosophilidae; genus Drosophila; species Drosophila sp. st01m. The sequence goes on along the minus strand of JAEIFG010001494.1, from coordinate 5,124,264 downwards.
AAACTAAAAAAACTTTCTATAGCTGCCTGAGCTGCTTATCCATCTGACTGTCTGGGCCAAGAGAAAAGTTTTTGGCCAAATGCAAAATCCAATTTTTCGAATGAAAAGTCAAACATGAGTTTAACTTTTGATCCGTTTGACTGCCTAAGCAGTCAACAGTCAACAGTCAACTTTCCTCCAATTGAAATCTTTTTTCGCTCTCCCAAATCAATTTGCCAACTGACTACAGTGATAGCTCCCCAAAAAGCGCAGGCATCAAATCGATATTTCAATTTATTGCACATTTTCAGCAACTAATTTGCAATCATTGGCGTTTTTGTTAATTTTAATTTGATTATACATATTATGCACAGAGTTCTCATCACAACATTATTGCCAGCGGCTGAACAATGGGTAAAATCGATGTAATTGTTTCCAGTTTCATTACAAACGCTTTGCTCACAGTAATGTTAGCTAATTAACTGATAAGAAATTTCAACAGTTTCGATTCTCTAAGGAAAACATTAGCATATGATTAAAAGTCATAAATTAAATTTCGAAATGATGCCTTAAATGCCTAAAGAATTATATATGATATATATATATATTTTGTTAATTGCAGACTGTTCAAGCTCAAAAACATTATAAAACCTATTTGTTTATGGAAAATCATTAAGTAGCTTGAGCTTAAAAAGTCTGCATATTTTGATTGTATAACTAAATGATGATAGCCTTGACGTGTTGTCCACTGTGCTGCAGATGGTGATAGCACCCACGGTGCTGTTGGTGGTGCTGTTAGGCCGTGACGGCAAGTGCCGCAAATGATAATCATTAAAAGCAATTTCATTGTACGTATAGAAATAATATTTGCTGATTTGTGCTAGCATTTTATGCATGTGCTGTCATCGAATTCACATTTTATTTAAATGCGCTGTGAAAATACGAATTTCTAAATTCAAATCTAATTAACATTTGCAGAGAAAAATGTATTATGTATAGTGATTGGCAAGGCTGCGATTGCATTGCCCAAATTTGCATTTTAATGAGCTTCAATTGGCATTAATTGTTGTCCGTCTGAACTGAACTTTAAACTGCAAACAATTGCGAAGAGTTGCTCAATTATCTCATGAAATTTAATTTAATCATTGTCTAAGCTAACAAGTATTCAGAAATATTGCTTTCTATTGACGTCGTATGCGATTCGAATAGTTTGCCCAAATTGCAGATGTATTATTGACATTGTCATCCTATCGGTTACAGTCCTTAAGTGACAATGCAACAAGCGAAGCAACAACACCGCAACAATGCCTACGCACAGACGCACATACATGTGGCAGGCGCAGTTCACACAATGAGTGCAGCATCTCATATGTATACACATCGATGTAAACAGGCGCACACACACACACACACGCACGCATACACACACAAATAAGGCATATGCCTGTGCTGTGCCGTTGCAAACACATGCTCAATTGAATCGAAATTGAATTTGCAATTCTATGTGCTGTAGCTTACGCCATTTTCTTTGGGATGCGGCAAGCCCCAGCAACGAATACTTTTTACTTTACGCTCTATCACGAAAAGTACCCTGACTCAGTCATAGATTAAGCAACAAAGAGAATAAGAGGAAACTACAGTCAAGTTTGTTAGACTAACACTTGCCTGGCTCTCTTTAGATAAATAATTAAATAATATATTACTTAAGGAACTTGTTGTATTTTTAAAACAATCAAATTGTTGACAACAGTTTGATTTAACATATTGATAGATATATAGACGTTGCACAAACTTAATATGCCTATTTCAAAGAATATTTGCTAGTTCTAGCTCTAATAGATTTTTTGTGATTGAAAACAGGTAAGTTTGGCAGCTTTTACTTTATATAAACTGAGCTGGCTATTTCTCGTTTGAATAAAAGGCCAACAAATTATAAAACCACTTATTTTCTGGTTTAACTTAACCGCAGATCGGTTAAATAGAACGGCAGAGCACCAATTTTTAACGCAATTTAATCTTCTTAAAGTATGAAATGGACATTTTTTAGCAACGATTCCGACAAGTCTTTAAACAGGTTTTTAGATACGATAGACAAGCAGTTAGAGTATATATACTTCGACATAAGTCAGATTCTGGTTTGATGCACGTTTTTTGTGCTGCCTCGACGGGCACTTGGCAGCTTCCTTTCGTTGCAATGTGCTATTCGATTCGATTTGCTTTTGCCACAGCCGATCTCCCATGTCGTAGTGCGTATTTGTGTGTTTGCTTTCGCTTTTTTTCGTATTTGCATTTCGTTATTGAGATTGAGACAAAGCAGAACAAAAAACTGCTATCAATGCTGTACACGCTACTCTTCTATTTTACTACTCTTCTACTCTCTGTTGCTCCTCACGCTGCATTCAATCATCAATGACATTTACACATTTCACTTGGCGCATCTCTACTCTGCTGTTTCTGCTTCTGCTGCTTCTCGTGCCTGTTGCCTGTTGTAAGCATTTTGTTGGTTGACACGCCCCAAAAGGCGGTCGAATGTGAGTTCGTCTCCCTGGGGCATAATTTGAGCCCATATCTAGGCGCCACCATGCTACTGATTGGCAAATCCAATGCATGGCAATGTGTGCAAGGTCTTTTGATTTATTGATTGATTGTCAAAGCGATTGCAGTTTGCTCGACTGCATCGCAACTTAATTTGTCCTACACAATAATTAATATGCAAATATCCAGACAAAAGTCTGCCTGTCTTATATACACATACTGTGGGGTAAAATGCATGCTGCATGTTGCATGTGGCATACAAGTATTTGCTTTTACTTTTATGTTTGACACCGTACTTAAAATATTTTTTTCATTTCAAGTTTGTTTTGTGCTTACATTAGGACGCTGCTCGTCCACTCGACAAAATGATTTGTATGTCAGACGAGGGAATAACATTTACACACACACACACACACACACACACACACACACACACACACACACACTCTGAACTTATGCTAAGCCCCACAAAGTATGCCGCACTTTTGTTTGAGTATTGAGGTAAAGTGTGTTGCTTTCTTCTGGTTCTTCTTTGGCTGTGGTTATGCCCATATGCAATTGTGCTTTTGCCAAATGCAAATGGCTTCTCACAAGGACAAGTGGTTCAAGCAACAAACCACATACAACAGCAAAGAAAGTAAACGGCCAACGAAAGAACAACATTCAATTGCATTCAACCAAAGTTTTTGCTCATTACAGAAACATTGCCAAAAGTCATTTTAAACTTGCATATTTTTATTGTCTTGTATTTTATTTTTTGTTGTATAAAATACAAATCGATTATTTATTAGATTGAGTTTATAAACAGCCTCGGTTGCAGATTTTAGAATCGATATCACAAATCGAGCTGATCTACAGATTATCGATCATTTTGTCTTTTCTTTGTCTATTTAACTTGCTTTTCTAAATCTTTTGTGTTGTGTTCTCTGAAATGAATCACATCAGGTTTGCTATTTCAAGTTTTCTAAATTGCAATTTACTGAATAAGCCGCAAAACTTTTATTACTTCCATATGCAGAGTACTCAAGGCTAAGTAATGTAATGCAAAGTCCTGACCAGGATATTACAGTCGTTGCATTGTATGGCATTGCATCCTCACCCTCATCGTCATCCTCCTCTTCATCCCCAACCTCATTTCTAGCGTTTCTTAGCAAATTTGCAAGGATATTTAAACAGTTGTGAAGTTTTTACGTGCACCGTCATAGTTTGAAAGCTACTTTTCCATAGCTGGAGGTTTATGCAGCTGCATAAATGTTACTTCTACTTACGTAAATTACAAAATAAAGTTATTACAAAAAGTAATTTAAGTTAAAAATTTTTGTGTGCCGTCAAGTTACCCGCGAAATTGTGCAGCCAACTGGCAATGCCATCACTACTTTTTTTTGTGCTTTTTCTATGTTGTATGCACCGCCGCATGTGGGCGTGTGGCAAGGGAATTCGTGTCTGCTGGCGGTGTCGCCTCTGAAGCCACATGATATCAGGTAAAAAGTTGCAAAAGTAGTTTCACTTTGCACTCATTTTCTGTGGATCTAATTCGATATTAAAGCTGCTTCTGCTTCACACAATTTTCATCTAAACAATGAGAAACGGAAAATCAATTTGCATTAAAAATTCAAAACCCAAACTGCAGTTGCAATACAACGCAGCTGGAAAATAACATGCGCAAACGAACCTATAAAAGTCGAATTGCTTGCAACAAAATGGGGCACTCATAAAGAATGCAAACTGCAGGTTAAAATCGTAATGCAAACCTTCAGTCTTGTCGTCCAGTTTGATGCGATTCAGTTGAGTGGAAAGAGGGGTGAAGTGGTCGTAAACACTCGACAGCTTTGGTCACGCTTAATCAATGTCCCAATAAAGCAAAAAACAACAAGAACAACGACAACACGCACACACAGAGAACTTCAATCATGGCCACATTGAATGCGCCACGACAAAACTGTAAGCAATTGTACAAAACCTGTAATGTCAGATACTTTACGGTGTTTTTGTTGGTGTTGCTGTAGTTGGTGTTGTTTTGGTTCAGTTGTTGCAAAATCAAGTTGAAAGTTCCTGCTGGCAACTTGAGGTGCAAGTGTCGTGTTTTTGTCAACGGGCCAACAGCAGCAATTTCCGTTTCCTGTTGCCTCGTTGATGAAAAAACGAGTAGAGCGGCCAGTATAAAAGTTTAGATTACAAATTCACATACGAACACTGACCAACAGGGCAGCAGTTGATTTACTGATGCTGCCTCATGCCTCACATGCCACATGCCTCATGCCTCGTTCCTCATGCCTGCTGCCTATACGGACTCAACTGCTTCTGCTGCTTTTGGCTTATTCCCATTTACGTTTTTCTTTCTCGAGGCAACCCAGGCGCATGTTTTGTGGTCACTCTGTGTGTTGCAATTGGAGCAGTCTCTCAATTGGTTTTGTTTTGTTGTTGTTCTGTTGTGTTGTTGTTGTTATTCCCAGTCTTGTTGCTGTTGCTGTAGCTGTTGTACTTTTTGCCATTGCCAGTCATGCGTGCCACGTGCTATGCTTTGATGTGGTGCCTTCTCTGTTTGCCTCATGCCTCATGCCTCATGCCTTGCCTAAATAAACTTAAAGTAATAAAAACGAGCAAAAACGAGAAAAGAAAACATCACAAATTCGCATACAGCGAGTGCTACAAATGCTGCTTGTACATTTAGGTGAATTGGACTCGGCGAAAGCCACTGTCACACACACACACACACACAAACACCCAGACACACACGTACACATACACAGCAAGTTTGTAAATATTTTATGCAAAAACACAAACACAGTGTCTCAGCCACAGCAGCTACCTGGAAATGTTTTTCAACACATCTGTACACTCGCATCAAATAATATTTACTTTACCGTCTCTCACACAAATACAAACACTCAAACACAACGCACACACACGGACAGACACACACACACACATGCATACACACAGATATAGCTGTAGCTGAGACATTCGGTTCATTAGGCCGCTCAAGAACCTCACACGAATCGTAACTCATAGGTTGTAGCTTAACTTGAGGCAGTTAAATAAATGTCTTAATGTCTACAACAACTTGACTTCAAAAGGAAATTAGCCAACATTGCAGAGCAATCAGCACTACTTATTATAGCTGCAAATGAACAAACAGATGTTTCCCTAATCAATTATAAATAATATTGATTGCCTGTCGAATACATGTAATTTGAAATAAACTTTAATTGTATTATTATTATTTATTATTAAGTTTCTTAAACTTAATTCTTTTACAAAATTTAAGTTTTTATTTTCTTTCTTACCTCTTAAATACGTATTCCATGTCAATACGAATCGCAGCTATTGGTCAATGAAAACTAAGAGATTTCCTAAACACTCTGCTGATCAAAGACCTTCATAAATAAATCAGGCTAATCAGCGCTGCCACTGGCAGCATTATTGCCACGTATTATTTTACATTTGTCCGCATTTGCATTTGGATTTGGACTGGCGTTGTCAATGTACACTTTGGTAAATGCATATATAAATTTTGTCCCTGGCGACTGAAAAAGGCTTTGACGTTTCATGCCCTTATTCAGGGTATATTCAGTCAATAATGTAGTTTGCAATACGAACGAAAAATGTAAATAGAGTATAGCATTTAAGATTTGAAACTATCGTATATTTTTGAAAAGTGGATTCTAGTCTATTTTGAAAGAGTACCCAGACTTTGGATTACTCTCGATAGTATTTTGTACTTGTTATTTATTTACTCCTTGCAAAAGCAGTTCACATTTGAAGGGATGCGCTGAATGCAAACATATTGCCAACTTCTGTTTGTGTTGTTGCTTGACTCAAGTACATAACCAACACACAAACACACAAACACAGACTCATACACACCCACACACACACACACAGATGTGGATGTGCTTTGGGGGGCAGCAGGTGACGCGATATTATTACCACATCAACATGTCGTGCGCTCGTCCTGTTCAATTTGTTGCTATTGTTGTGTTTATTGTTGCACTTCGCACATTGCTGGCAACTCGTTGAGTTGCATTTGCTTAGTTGTTTGCCTCTCCACATTGTTGCTTGCAAGTGTTGCAACTGTCACAGCCATTCAAATTCTGTGAATGCAGCGACAATCCGATGAGCAAAGAAGTTGCCACGTATCGATGCACGAGTTATTCGTATCACATTTTCAAGATACTCAAGTATCTTTAACTTCATATTAATTGAAGCTTTTAGTTCAACTGTAAGTATTATATTTGTATAAATAAGAAAGTTACACAAATGTTTCTTAACTTAAACAAGTTGTGTGTTGTCAATTTAAAACAAGTGACAACTCAAGATATTCTGATAATGTCTTATGAGATTTCTTTTGATTTACAAATCGAGCAACAATATTAAACTTTAACGTTCCAAAGTGTGCCTTGTGGAATACCCTGAAATACTAAATCCTGCACACATACACCTACAAGACACAATCACGGTAATTGTGAACTTTTTGGCAGTGAAGCCGGAAAAAATGCGCTTCAACAGAAAGTCGGAAAGACAGCGTGAAGCGAAGATTTACTTCGGTTTGGCAAAGCTCCCACAAATGCTCCATTGTTTTTGATTGTATTTGTGTGTGTGTGTGTGTGTCCATAAGAAATATGTGCTGTGGCGCTCAGGAAAGTAAAATAACAGACTCGCGTCATAATTTACACGTGTGAGTGTGTGTAAAAAAGGTTAGAAATGTCATCCTTCCTCTCCTCTCCTCTCCCTCTCTCTCACTCTCTCTCATTCACTCGTCTCTCTCTTTCAGTCTTTATGCCTGATTGTGAGGTCAGCAGTTGGCAGGCCAAGTTCTTGGCAGCCCGGTTGCAGTTGGCTAAAAAGTGTGAAACGACGATAAGATAGAAACCCAGCGTTGTCACACATCCATTAGCCCCAAATGCTGGTTGCCTCTTGCTGGGATTCATTAGGCCCGCCTCTTGGTTTATGCAAATTATTCGCCTTTCTTCCACTGGCAACTTAATCATGCATGTTTACACGCAAGTACAAAACTCAAACAACAAACAGGAAACAAAGTATGTACAAGTATAAAGAGTATAGGATACAAGCAAAGCACGACCTGCTGCCAGCCTCGAACTCCTACTCCCTTCCCTCCCAAAACCCAATGATATACATACTAACTATGTATTTAATCCCCATAGAGACGGGACACGGGAACTGCGAGACTGGGGACTGGGAAACAGGGGGAACTAATCAACGCGCACATGCCGAAACACAAACATTTAACTGAATTAAGTTTGTTTACAACAATTTTTGCATAGATAATTAGACGTCCACGGGGCTAGGACGAGTTCATCTAGCAAATATCCGGACTCTCCACTTCACCCACTCTCGAATCCTAAGCAAACGATGTCTGCTAATTTCTCGTTAAGGCCTGTCAAAGAGCCTCCTCCTTATGCCATCTTTAAAACACTCGTCTTCCTCTCCCTTCTTCTTTGTAACTCACTTATTTTTTGAAAATACGCTCTTTTAGTCTTATACCCCTACCATTTAAATATATAACAATGCGTTGTAATTTTCACATTTATAAGCACTCTACATTGAGGATATCTTCGACTCAACCAATCTTTAGATTTATATTATTTGCATTTATTGTGTCTCTGAACTTAATGCTAATTTTGTCATTTTTCGAATTATTACGTACTTAAAATATAAATAAAAGACTTAAAATATTTAAAGACGGCTGAAAACATTTCTAAGCTAGGATTTTTGTTGTCTTCTCTATATAAATGAAAAATGATTATATAAATGATTTTAGAGCTTAATAAACTTACAGACAATAAAGTTAGAAATCGATTTTAGTCATTTTCCGTGCATTGAAGCTGATTTCTGATTGACTTGAGATGTTTATTTATTGCAATCGATATTCTATTATTAAAATCATTTCATGTCAGAGTTTATGGATCTTTTTTAAGGTGCATCTGGGTTTGTTTTGGTAGTGGTCTGCTGTGAAATCATTGTTTTACACTCGCACTCGTAGAAGTTTCATGCTGTTTAGGAATCTACAAAGTTGTCATAACGATGAAAGTTTGAGAAAGGCTCAGATGCATTCGTGGGCACGTAAAATATGGTTGGGAACATTGTGGAAATAGTGGAAAAAATGCCGCTTGTTTTATTTATGCATTTCTAGCAGTTTGTCCCCATGACTCTTGAGTCGAATTCATGCAGCGCTTCCTTTGGCACTCGTCACTTTAGCAGACGTTGTCTCATTTTTTATTTAAACAAAAAACTTTTGCCCATGCAGAAAACTTTTATGTTTTTTGCAAAATTACCTAACGAGTCCAAGGGGTTCGGTTCGGTCCGGGGATCGGGAGCTGGCTATAACTTTCAACGCGCTTTCTTCCTTTTTGTTGGAAGTAGCACAAACTTTTTCCAAATATTATTAAATAAGCAAGCTTTGAACAAAAGAGATAAAAAAAAAACAGTAACTGCAAGGGTCAAATTGTGTGGGAAGACAGAAGTTTTGAGATATGACAAAAAATATTTATTTTAAGTTTAATTTTTTTTATAATTTTATTTAACACATCATTGGAAAACTTTGTACCAAATGAATAGACAATTTATAATTAGTCAAAGTTAATAATATGAATTAAGATAAGTGTAGCTCTCGAACATAATATCCAATTGAAATAGTTTAAGATATTTAGCGTTGTAAAATCGCATTGAAAATGTATCCCAAAATAATTTCAATAGCCGTTGAAAAGTAAAGCGCACTCGAAATTGGAAGGAATTGAGAGCTCGACGACTCCCGATGCTCGTAAAATGTCCTGACAATGTAGTACACCATCCATCAGACGTCAATTGTATGCCAACTGCCAACAAATCAAACTGTCATCCTACTCAGCCAGACTCCGACCAGTCAGCAATTGAGCCAGTGAAGCATTCAACCAGTGCAAAGTATTTCTGGAGCGCCATATTTGAAATTATGCCACATGCATTGGCATTGAGGCTGCCTCACTGCCGCTGCCGCTGCCCTGCTCTGCATCTGCCACTGTCTCTGCCACTGCCACTGTCACTGAGACTATGTGACAGTACGTCGTAGCTGCTTTGTGCCACATATTCTATATTCAGGCATCTATCTATCCATCTACTCGTATCTATCTACTCCGTGTCTCGTTGCAGCTGTCAGCGCTCTATTTTGCAGTTCATCATCATTGTCATTGACAGTTTCGAGTAGTTACAATGGCAAGCAGCCTGCCACACGATGCCAGACACAGTAGGTAGTCATTGGGGAGTTGCGACGCTATCTATGTATATAAGGGGTATGAGAACTTCAATGGAAAACTGCCCTGCTTTCGATTTATTTGTGTCTGAAAGATTTATGCGGATGAAGAATGGCAAATTGCCAAACTGGACATGTCTTTAAAATTAGTTGCATCTTTGAACTTTTACGACTCTATTTAAAGAACCGCATGATTTATATTTACTCCTAAAATGTATTTTACATCTTCAATAGCTTATGTTTATGCTGAGAAGGAAAAGGTGGCACAACCAACTGTGAAATAGGAACCACTTTAGGTAAGCTAATAATAGCAGAGTTGGCATTGCCATGACACCTTCAGGACGAATTTGAATTTGGGTAGGCGGAAATTGATGCCATTACGTTCGAGTCTTCATGGTTCAAGTTAAAATACGCCTGAGGTGCACTTTTATTTAAAGAAATTGCCAATGGCAAACACAAGTGAAAGAGAGTGTGAAAGCTAACGGAAAAATAAAGGCCCGAAATGCTTACATAAAAGCATATAAAGAACAGCGAATGCTGACACTTTCAGACAGACACATATATCAAGGACTGTCAGACTGCCAGACTGACAGACAGACAGACAGACAATCACGGCAATGGCACCCACAACACAACACATCAGTCAATTTATCTTCAATTGTGTGTGTGTGTTAAAAATTACGTAGTTTACACAAGTGTGCGACGCGACCCATTGAACTTTAACTGAAATCTGGCTACGAGAAATCTACATATTGATAAATGACCCAAGTCCCGAAAGGAGCGTAAAAATCGATGATCGGATGGAAGCCATTTGACATATTCGAATAAAACTCACAGCGAATTGATGTGTGCATTTATTTGGGCAGCCTGTATTAAAGTTCTTTGGGGGGTTCTGTAGACTCGGTTTTGATTTCATTTAATCGGCGGACGATAATTGTATATTGCAGCGGCATTAACGAAATTTAAGTGGGTTATGCAACACATGCAACAAATGGCGGCCACTGCCTGCAAAAACTTTATCAAAATGCGGCCAGCGATGAACGACAGCATCAACGAAGTGTAAAATAATTACTCGGCTTTTTGCATTACTTGCACGGCTTTCCTGCCTCCTGACACGTTTGCCGTCTCCCGTCTGCCGCCTCCTGCCATTTACCACTTGCCACTTGCCACTTGTTTTACGTTCGAGTAATTAATTAAATAAGCGCCTTGACCCGCAGATATATTGAATTGGTTGCTGAATCTCCACTGATTGACTTTTGGTTACCCGGCTCAACCTCTGTCTGCTGCCGCAATTATTATTCAAGGAGCATGACCAGTTGCAGCACTTTAAACTCAATTATAATGGAACTTAACACATTCCATTAAGTTGTTGCACAACATTTTATTAAATATGTCAGTATATTTTCATGTTTCCCATTATACCTTATCCCATATCCATTATCCATTATCCATTATCCATTTGATTATTTATTGGTTTCGTTTTAAATCAGAATGGAAGCCCCAGATTTTTCCCCCCACCATTACTATTACGACTGTAATATATTACATTTTAAATATAAGCATTGACAAAATGCAATAAATTATATTTTACTGAAATCTATACATTACATCGCTCCCGACTGTCTTTTAGCAAGATCCTTGATATGAGATGTTCATGTAAATAACATTTAAGTTGGCCTGGCTTTGTTGCATAGAACGTGCTGAATTAGCTAGAAAGTTTGCAACTTTTATTGCCTGGCCAACATGATTCAAATGCTGCATTAGTTGGCCTTCAACGAGTTCTCAAACAATGTTTAATCCCGTCTATTTCTCTGGACTTGTTCAAAAGCCATGTCCAGTTGTTAATTGTTCTGCTGTCCAGCTTTGCACAAGTGGCTTTGTTTAGTAATTGCAATTCAAAGTTTCTTCATAAAGCGAATGCAAATGTAGCTAGGCAAAATCTCAGAAGTCCGAAGGACCTTTATGATTCCACATATGGTCGTATTTCAATATAGTAGATGTTGCATGTAATGTTACTGCGATTATAGGCATGAAAATGGTGGCAACTAGTAGGCAGATGTGTGTTGCTGTGGCATATCGAGAATTGCCGCACGGCAGCACACATGAAATTATAGCATTTAATTTTTAATTATGTGTGCTATTAACATTCCTGAAAGTTTTTGCCACAGGCAAGCGTTGCCAGACAGCCGTAAAATGAACTGGGAAAATGGAATGAAAAAAATTGCAAAATAAAGAACCCGCACAGAGAGAGAGAGAAAGAGAGAGAGAGAGCGAGCTGAAGTTATTATTTTGCATTTAAGAGCAGAAAGCAGGAGCTGCGGCCCCTTAAATGACGACTGCCAACTAATTATATGGAATAATGCAACAATCATTAAAAAAGAATCTGGCATTTCATCCAAACTTTAATCCTCGCTCTTGTAATAAAAATGTTTACTGCATTTACATTTCATTTCATTTCATAAGATCTACGCTTTTTTATTATTGTTTATGATACTTTAATTTATTATTTGGATTCCAATGTCAGACTTATGAATACTCGCACTTTGGCAAATTATAAAACAATAAATATGATTAACAAACAACCATACAGATGGTTTTCGATTTATTGCCGTGGTCACTTTCAGGTCGCACTGAAACCACCATCGGTCCAGTCCGTGATGCTTTTATTTTGCTTGTATTATTTATTGATAGCTTTTTAGTTCTCCCTTTCACGTTAATGTAATGCTTTACAGCATTTTCTGTATATTACACATATATGTATTTCGGGTTATTCAGGTGTTGATGCATTATTAATGCCATTTTAAATGCTGCAGTCAATAGCTAAGGGGCTTTGACTAAAAACTCTTTAATTTGGAATTTAATTTGTAATTTAATTAATGGCAACAGTAAGTGGCTTTGCAACATGTACAGTTCATTTGTAATTTTTCGCAATATAGACTGTAATCTACTTAAGGGACACTGTAGAAGCGAAACCAGAAATTTTTAATTTGCTTGTTGTATGTTTAAAAATATTTCGTTAATATAATTATGTCGTTACGTTTTAAGCTCAATTGAGGAAATTCAATTATCTTTGGCGTCGAATTGAAAAATGCACTTAAATCCTCGTCATTCTGTTATTTTAGCACAGACAAGTATGGCAACTATTCGCCAATTCCCGGGTGTGGCCTACACTTTCAGACAGGCAATCGAGATACATGGCGTATACGCGATGCTCTGACGGAAAGTTATTGCACAATCATCATTAATAGCAGCTATGAAATCCAAGACGTAACTTTGCCTTGTCTTACAGCTCCATCATAATCTTATCATCATCATTATTATCATTATAACTATGTTCATTAGTAATGCCAATACCCCAGGGCTTAATTAACTTAAGGAGACCTCCCAACCTTCACTGATGTAAGAAAGTATGTGTTTCGCTTGTTTAAATGAACAAATTGCATTATTATGCACATTATTATGGCGGTCTATTAGTTAAAGGACTTTTGTCCAACTAGACTGACGTTGTAGCCAGTCTGAAATTCCACGAAATATTTCAACAGTTTGTGAAAACATAAAAAACAACTGGAAAAGACTGTTGAATATAGAATATATGTTTAATTAGTGATGTGAGCTTTTTCATAATAAATTGAAACATAAGTTTACATTACTCATTTAATATTATTACACTATTATCCGTTTCTCCAAAAACGTAATAGATGTTAAATAATTTAAAAAAGTAAATGTAAATGTAAGTTAAAGTCAAGCATGGGAGACATACACCTGTATGTATATAGTCTATCATTGTGTTGGACAAATTAAACACAACTATCTATTTACATAAGCAAACACCAAAGTCGTCGGCTCAATTTGCATAAATTTGAATGCAGCTGATATGCTGTGATCTTATGGAAAGGGATGAAGTGAAGTAAAGATGCAATTTGAAGACATTTCAAGGTAATGTTGCAGCGGCAAATGCAGTGTAAACATTTTCAGAGGATGCTAACAATTTGACATGCATTAATTAAAATGTTAATTCGTTTATCGAGTCTCGTGATACGTTGGGGCTTTGTTTTACGAGTAATTGGCAATCAGAAATGGTCACAGTTGCAGCACTTCAAGTTACGCAAAAGTCAATTAGTCTTTATTAAGCAGCAGCATCAGACATGACTGTCTGGCCAGATTAATGCAAATGTTGTGTCTTGTGAGTCTGCGACCCATAAAAAACAGCAGTTGTCAGGGACAGATACAGATAAAGATACAGCTACAGCTACAACTACATTTACAGATACAGATACAAATGCAGATACACCCAGTACACAGCACACAGATACTGATTCAAAGAGATGCGATAAAGCAGCGTTAATAATAAGCAACATTTACAAACAACAAAAGGCCATTTTAATGAAATAACCATGCGATGTGTGCGTGCCACACGCTGTTGCAGTCATTTTGGCAAAGAACACACAGCAAATACAAAACAACAATAATAACAAAAGCAAAAAGCAACACGCAGAACAGAAGAACACAACTCAGGAGAGCCCAGAATGAGCATTCTGGCCAGGCCAACAGCATGCGTACAAGATGAAATCATTAAAGGAAATGAGTTTTTTTCCCCATCGGGTTATGACAAAAAAAATGCGTTAAAATAAATTATTTTAATGTAGTTCTCATGTCGACTCTTCTCTCGCTGTGCCAGTGCGTGTGTGAGTGTGTGCGTGTGTGTGTGTTTGCATGACGGTGTGGCCCAGTAAGCGCCTTTGTGAGAATGCGCGCCTTTTTAAAAATTCATGTAATCACAAAAGTACACATGTTGTAAAAAACTCACAGTGCGCCTGAGTTGTGTGCAAATGTTGGTTTGTGCGTATGTGTGACTGTGTGTGTATTGCCGAGCCTACCCCTGGCCTGGGCGGCATAGAGAGTATTCTGCAGATTCCCTTAAGCCTAATAAGCCCACCACCATTCACATGTATATCACGACTGAGATGCCAATGACTGTCAAGGTCTGAACGATGTCACTTGACCAGCAATTTTGATTTTTCTTAAATACCTTTTCCGGCAACGGAAATGCAGAATTCAATGAAAAATAGTTGCCCTTTAAGAGTAGGAATATTATTTTATTTTCCAATTTCGTAACTTACAAACTTTGCAAAATTCGAAAACATATTGTAAACATTTCCTGTATAAGGTCTTTCACAGTAGCTTATCCTGATGGTTTTCTTCTTGTTGTCCACCGTCTTCTAAGGGTTCATTTTTTTCAAAAAGTATATCTTCATGTATTCCACGTAATTAAAGAACAATAAAGAAACGTTCTTTATTTTTCAATATAATGGAGAACATATTGAATTTGTAAAGGATCTATTAAACGTTAACTGGTGTTAAGAGTTAAATATGCATAATATGAGAAATGACTGAAAATCCCTTTGACGGAGACGGTGCTTTGAATTGGAGCTGCAGTGAGGCGTATGATGCATAATTAAAGGTCTTTCTCCCTTAAAAACACACATATGAACATAGAAAATTGTGAATAGGCTGTTGTGGCATGCATTTGACATATAGTATACGACGGGGCACTAAACTGACAAATTAACGTCAAATCCAGCGACTCGTGCGTTGCAGTTGAAAGACCCCAAAATGGTGGCAGCCGCAAATATTGAAAGCAACTCTTGTTTGTGGTCAGCAGTCGCTGCTGGCACCTGACTGCACAGGGCACAAATTTCAAAATTTGGATTTGCCATTAGTTGTTTACCATATTTTAATTAACATGAAATAATAATAACACCACAACATACGTGTATGAAACTCTATGTTATGATAGCCCATAGAAGGTTTGGCAGTTCTCTGTGAGAGTTGGAGAAAATCTAAACCGTTGACTTTTAGCCACAATTTGTATATTGCTTGAATTAAATTACTAATGTTGACAGGTATGCAATACAATAGAGATTATGTAATTTTTATCCTATTTTATACAAATCTTATTTATATCTCTTTGGTATTTAAATCATTTGTATTTGCTGTCTGCATTGTTCCCCACGAAGAAATGTTCAAGACTTTGTAATGGAAAGAGGCTATAACAAAACTTCTAAGCTGATTAGATACTTCAAAAAAATTTCAGTAATACAACAACTGAATCAGGTATGTTACATATGCATGTAGCTACATATTTCGAACTCACAAATTAAATTATCTGCAAATAATTGCATTTAAATATTGAAGCATGAATTTAAAGGAAAAAGCATATTTAAGTAGAGATTGTCAAAATGATTTATTGTTTGTATTCATTTATATCTGACAGCAATTAAATCGAATTGTATAACTCCAATGTTTCAATATTTACTACAAATAATTCATGTATACTAAATTTAATTATTTTTAATTTCGCCAACTAACATTACGCGGGACTCGAATTGTGTTGGAATTAATATGCATAGCCAGCTTGAAAGTATCTAACAAAACATTTCAGGCAAATTAATTGATATTTTTTTCTCTGTTATTTAATTATGATAATTAAACACGGCGGTTTTGCAAATCAAAGTATATTATTTCTACTATTAAACAAATAAAAAATAAATATATCGTGAAAGGTGTCGGGGATAATTATAATTTTAACGTCCGTTTGCCACAATAGATGTAGATAGCTATTTAAAATAATGACAGGATTTGATAGTTTTTTATTGCCAATGATTGAGAATTGCTTAACATTGAAATAGTAAATAATTATCGCAACTATGTAATCCATGTCCAACGAGTATGGAAGTTTAGTAATTCGTTGCTAATTCTTTCTTTTCAGCTGAGCGTAAGCCTATTATACTTATATATTTACAGATACACATCTACATATACACATAGAGGTAGATATACCTAGATATATTAAGCTGTTTCCTGGACTTGTTTATTTTACTCAGGAGTACTTTTGTTAGTGGTTCCCTCAGCTACCTTCCGCTGACTGCTGCTTGGACTCATAAATATATTTACTTTTACTTATTGCAGCTGAAGAAACTTGGCCTTTTGTTGTAGCTACAAATCTTGGCTAAAACAACAACGGCAGCACGACCAAGAGAATGACATCGACAACAACTTAAATGACAGTTTATAGCTCCCACGTTGAGCACGTGGAGCAGGGCGGCAATGGTTATTAAGCTGCGACTCCCAACATCAACAGAAACACCAACAACAATAGCGCAAACAATGTGGCCAGTAGCAGCAACAGCAAGAACAACAGTACGAACTGGCAATGAGCGGATTTGCTGGCCTGAAAAAGCCAGAGCAATTTATTCTCGAAACCAAAAGCACAGAATGAACACTAACAAAAGAGTCCCTCCCCTTACCCAGCCATGTAACGACAACAAAAACATTAACATGGTTGTTGTTGTGTTCGGAGGTGTGTGTGTGTGTGTGTGTGTGTGAGTGTCGATTTGATGTATCGACGCGTGTGGTTACCTACCGTTGAACAATTGTCCATTTCATTTGCAGTTGATTAGGCGTTGCGCTTGATATTCATCATACGCCGCGTGAGCGCCAATAAAACGACTATTCGAGCACCGACAGCCATCAAACCGAATACAAGCCAAAATGGAAAAAAACAATAGTAAAAGCAAAAGCAAAAGCAAAAGCAAAATAAATAGCTGTCACTGGCATGATACACATTTGGAAAGCTCAAATGGCTCAACGGCGCTAAATAACTTGAAAATTGAGTTTGGCGTTTTTGCTGTGAATCTCCCTAGACGCGCATTGGCGCAGAATAATTGCAAATGCTTTGTTGTTATTGTTGATGATGTTGCTGTTGATGTTGATGTTGACGTTGACGTTGTAGTTGTAGCTGTATTTGGATGTATTCACAAAGATTTGCGATTAATTTGGCCAGGCTTAAAGCAATTGAAGCCTTGGCCGCTGTCTCAACTTGCACATAGTACTAGACATCAATTATAATCCAAATGAGCCGCACAACAATTGCCGAGCTTCTCTTATCCGCCTGGGCAATAAAATAGAACAATTTTGTGGCCATCACCCTTACCCCTTCCATTGCCTTTACCATCTAAGAGCCCCTTGCCCCTCAACCAGTCATTGAGAATGGCTCTCTGAGGATATTGGACGCACTTGCCTGACTTAGTTGTACAATCGCTTAATCGGTTTGTTATTTATACATCTAATTTGATCTGCAAGCGATGGAGCAGCAACGCCTCCAACAGCAGATACAACAGTTACAACTGAAGTCGATGTAGCTTCCGTTCCTGTTTCAGCTTCTTCTGCCTGTGTACGCTTTACACATGACACTTGTAAGCTAGTGTCTCGTATACCAAATAGATACAAGATATTTATATATACTCGTACATATGTGTGTGTGTGTGTGTGTGTGGGTGCGTGTGTGTGGCAGTAAGCCATGGCCATAAAATGACCAAAAATTATTGAACAACGATTACAAATGTCACAAGCATTTTTCGATTCTATACAATCAAATGATTTTATTTTATATTTTTGGTCTTGGTGTTCTTATAAGATTTTCTTCATTTGATTGACAATTGGATTTCGGTTTTAATCGGTTATTTGTTCTGCTCAATAGGTTCCCTTGACTTAACGTTTTCATAGGAATTAAACCAAATTTAAATATGAGTTTAATCAAACAAAAAGCAGTTGACTTTAAATTAGGAATTGAAATCATTTATATATATATATTGAAAGTCGGAAAAGTATAACATTTGCATAGACTGGAGTACTGAAAATATTTTTAATCACAGATAAATAACTGATAAAAGGATGTGAAAAATGGAGTCGTTTACACAGTTTGACTTAATTTGATCAGGATTAAATAAAATTTCGAGTCGTGGGTGTGGATATCAAACGTGAAGTGCGAGTCCATTAAGACATAGTTACTTAATTGAATTCATACCAATTCATTACATGCAGCGCTTTAAAGCGATTTACTAGTTAGTACAAGTAGCTGTTGGTGCTGGAACTTAAACGCATAATTCAATAATACGTCGACAATAAATGAAGATGCCAGTGGGAAATGCCACCGCAGAAACCCCAAATGCAGAGCATTTCGGTATAAAATAATTGAAATCCGCCACAGACACTTAGACAGACAGACATACATTCAGACACACAGACCGTAGACAGACAGACAGACAGACAGAGACAGAGACAAAGAGAGGGAGACAGCAATGAGGACACCTACTGTCTCTGACAACCACATATTCGTAGTCTACAGATTTAGCTGGTTGGGGGAAATACGCACAGCACGCATTTAGCACAACTTCATTTATCTTTTGCATTTTCTTTTAGCATTTAATTAAAAAGACAAGTTCCATAGTCAACGGAAATGACGACGACTGTTAGGGCAGGGGGAAGTGGAGATGTGGTTAAACGGCTTGCTCAGCCATAGATATCCTGTTTGCCAGTAATGTGTGTGTCGTCTTCCGAGGCAGTCAGACAAAACAACAACAGCAGCTGAAAACACCAACAAAAGCTAAACATATTTGCGGCTTTTGCGCCGACATTGTCGCCTCTGTGGTTGGCGCTGTCACATATGCCAGCCCGCCAGACAGGGATGTGGGAGAGGGCAGAGAGGGAGGAGAGGGACAGGGACAGGGACAAAATTGTGGCCCAGTCTTAACGTCATTCCCAAACACATCGCAGCTCTGCTCTACTGAGTTTACCTGCCCATTAAAAGCATAATCATGTAGCTTTGATAAATGCCTACAGTTGAAAAAGACGCCTCTACAGTTGTTGGGCTTTAAATTATCAAAATGATTAATTAAAAGTGCAGGCAAAATATCTGCGTATGAAATGGAAAAACATGTCAGAACGAGTGTCCTCAATGTAAAATTCATAATTCTTTTTCGACGGCGCGTAAAACAGCAATTAAAATATGTAGTCACCAGAATGGACTATGAAAATGAGAGATAAAGAGAGTGAGAGAGAGAGAGAGAGAAAGGGACTGAGTGAAAAAGGGAAAGATATTGTGAATTGTGCTCGACACATAAAAGCTTATTACCCTTTATTCAAATCTGACATCGTGCATCTTTGTGCGAGTACGAGTGTGTGTGTGTGTGTGCGTGTGAGTGTGTGTGTGTTTAAATGTGAGTGCGAAATTAAATGACAACATATTTGACACTGATTCTTGTCAGATGACATCGTGCAGCGCATGTCACGGAAATTTATCATCTCTGCCTAAATGCTCTTCCCTCCTCCTTCCTCTCTCCACGAAACCTTCATCTCACAGACTCACAACGATCTCACGCTCCGACGGAAACTGCCGGCACTTTGGTCGTGTAATTTTTAAAACATACAAAGCGAGTAAAAACAAGAGAAAATTATGTAGACGAGATTGCTGGACAAGTAGATATCCTCTTTTTGCCTTTACCCAGAGAAACAATTCAAATACCTAAATTATAACTGTCCTTATTTCTTAATTCAGGGCACGAATTGGTCTGAAGATCCTGGCTATTTTTAACAACAGGGTATATTTAAATAAATTAACAGACTGACAAACTTTAAAGTCACTCACATTTCAATGAAAATATAATAAGTTTCGCGAGCTTTTTTTACGGAACACAAAGTCTATTTATTTAATACTCATCCTTTACATTTGCATGAGAATCGTTCTACTTTAATTTGTTTATACAACTAACACTTATCAGCCTAAAATAATTGATTAATTCAATTGTTACTATAGATATTACAGCCAAATTGTTATCTATGCAAATCAGAATAAATAGTAGAGCACACAATTATATTTCAGTCGGGCTATCATCGAAATTCATTAAATATTTAACACACTCATTTCAATAGCCTCTCAGCTATACAAATGTATGTGTTAATTTTAAATGCTTTCTATTTGCGTTATTTAATTTTGAGTCGAATTCAACTTCCGCTTTTAACAACAAACTATAATCTATGCACATTCATACATATTATTTGTGATCGCTCGAGGGCGGGAAAGAAAGACAGAAAGCACAATGAATAGAGAGAGGATGAAGGGGGAGCATTGGATTCGCCATTAAAGCATTCAAGGTACTCGGTGCGTTCACATCCAACTTCCTAAACTGAACATCCTTAACTGAGCTGACAATGTCAGTGTGCATGTGTGTGTGCGGAAACACCTTGAAACATTTTCGTGCGATTTTGAAAAGATGTCAACAAAATTTATGCAAATGATATGTTAACGCTACTTATATGGAAATTAGTATAAGGAGTCAGGACGCGCCAAAGGCGACTGGCGGAGCTCACGTCAAGGAAGAAGGCACTCGGCAGTGTCGTCCTGCCACTAACACACAAAGACAGGGACCTTATAGAGAGGGAGAGAAAGTGTGAGAGAGAGGGAGGGAGATAGAGAGGGAGAGGGAATATTCAACACCTTTTGCACTTTTAGTCAAAGTTTTGATTTCGTGTTACATGTGTCAGAATTTTAATGATGCTGATAAAAGTTGCTCACAAAACGGCTTATTATGTGCGTTAGTGTGAGTTTGTTTCGGTCTGAGGTCTGAGTGTGTGTATGTGTACATGTCTGGGTAAGTGTAAGTGTAAGTCTGCGCATCTCCGTGTAGCTGTTCATAAACGTATTATCCTTTGAGCGTATTTTAGACTCATAACGCAAGTTGCTTGCCTCAACTTTTTAATTACACGAAAACCCCAACACGCGCCACTAACATGTTTAAAACCTATAAATTGCATATTTTTAATGATACTCTTTCTACGCTTAAGATATTTTAAAATATTTAAATTACTTAACACATTTTGCCATACATTTAATCACTAAGTCAAGGATTTAAAATGCACAGCATCCTCTATGAATTCTTGAAAGATATTTTCTATCTTGTATATATATTGTAAACATCTTGTGGACAGTTGGTATAAAATAACTAACTGTACTTATATAAAATACTAAGAAGAAAAGGAACTGGCTAAACTGTATAATTGTATTGTTATCTTACGCTAAGAATAAATGTGAGACTAACATTTATTGTCAATCTAATCCCTTGTAATCGGATTCAATTGTCGTTAGCTAACGTTTTGCACTGTCACTTCTTTTTAGTAAATCTCCAAAATCATGGCGTAAATAAAATGTGAACTTTAGAGTGAATAAACAAGAAGTAATGTTCATGATAATTACCCGAAGCCAAAGCGATTTTAGCCAGTTAAATGCCATAATTTAGCCTTTCGTTTCTGCGAGGCGAAGCGTGTACCACTCGCAGTCAGGACCTTCTGGCATTGCCATCGCGGGTGCCAGGGCCCCAGGGTGACCCAGTAGGGTGTCGACGAGGAAGACGAGGACGACGCGGACGACAAGGACGACAATGATGGCGACTATGACGACGTCAGCAGCTAGCTCAAACACTTTGCAAAGGGCCAACTGAACAAAGCCACTTGAGGTGCGCTCGAGCACTTTAACGGCTGCATGTCAACACACGCAAGCACACACACACACACACACACAGACACACAGCACAGTTGCTGCTTGTGTGTGTGCGTGCGTTTAGGGCTGTTTTAACACCTTTTAGCCGACTGACGAGAACGACGGATGCGAAGACTGCGACGGCGACGGGACGAGACGAAACGAAACTGAGCCGGAGGAGAAGGACGATGGCGATGGCGATGTCGTCGCTTTGCGTTGCTGTTTAAAATGTTAATGAGCTTTTAGGGTCGCACAGTTGTGTGGGTGTTGTGTGGGCGCTGTGAGGTGTTGGCTGCTTGGTGTTGGATGTTGGATGCTGGGTGTGTAGTAGTCGTTGGTTGACTCGACCGGATGTGGTGCTGCCAGCTTCCGGTTTGCTGAATCTTAAGCGCGCGCTACGTGAGTGGTGTGCAAATAGTTTCAATTGCGGCTTTTGCGTCGTTTGCTTTATTTATTTTTATTAAAACATAAAGAGGTGAAACGAGCACTCGTGGAAAAATGGCATTGACTTTGTTAACATTGCGTTAAATTGTGGTACATTCATTAAAACGTGCTGCAATATAATGAAAACCGGCTTACAGAGAGCCGACAACTGTCACTCCAGCAGCACTCCAGTTCTTAAGTTTCTGCGTGTGAAGTGCCAAGGGAATAGCAACAAATAGGCAGGCAGACAGACAGACACACAGACTTTCAGAAAGAATCTGAGAGAGAGAGAGAGAGCGAGAGTGGAATTGGGAGAAAGAAACTCACTTGCACCCATTATCAGTAGTAATTCTCACAGCCAAGACAATGGCCATGGCTAAAACTTTCACAGCAACTACATAAAGTTGGCCTGGACCCGGACACAAAGCCCAATACTCGAAACTTAAAATGTATGCGCGATAAGCGACAGAAGCGACAAGTTCTCTTTTGTACCGTATTTTGTTATTGTTTTTGTCTGTGCTTTTGTTATTGTTTTTTGCTGTTGCCCTTGCTCTTGGTCAAATCAACAAACTGTACAAAAACTAATCAGCGCGGCGAACTAAACAAAAGCCGAGCTAAACAAAAGCATGTCAGTGAATAGGAAGATGAGTTCGAGTTAAAGTGCTAAAAGTCTATTCGATTGTCTTAAAGAGTTAAAGTTCTACTCCACATAACGCATACGTCACGTGCGCGGCCAGCCCGAAAAGCAACATAAATAAATTTCAATGCTGGGCAAATGATAATAAATGTAAAATAAATGCAAAATGCTACTGGCTAACAAACGCATATTAAAATTAAGAACAAAGTTCTTGCACAAGAAGTCAAAACAATAACAAGGACATTTGCAATATACGCCAGCTAAGCGAGGGCTGATTCAATTATATTATACGCGTGTGTTCGTTATGAATGTGGAATAGAAATGTACATGTAATGAAAACTACGATTACTTCTGTGTCACTAATATTAACAGTAGTAGCAGTGACTATAAATATATATATTCCTTATTTATTTGAAGCATTTATGGAAAAGAAAACTACAACGACAACTGCCGAATCTGAAGCTGATTGAACAACCCTCGCTGGAGGACCAACATTTCGCTCTGTGCATTTTACCCATGATTTTTACCATTGCCAGTTGTGATAATGTTTATTTTATCGGCCACGACACATTCTGCTGCACTTTTGGCAGCACTTAGTACAATGCCAGGCTGGGTCACAAAAATACCAGAAACAACAGCGACAGCAACAACAACAACACAACAACAACATGAAGAGCTAAAGTCTCTGCTTCTACTGGAACATAGGGAAGCAGAAGAAAACAAGGAGCAGTTTTTGTATAGTTTGTCCATTAAAAGTTAATATCACTTTGCAAAGTTGCTGCAACTTGTGGAACTGCAACTGCAACTGCAACAACTCTGACTGTGACTGTGACTGTCACAGTGACTTTCAGTTTCAGTTTCAGATTCGTTTTGGGTTTAAGTTTAAGTTTTGGGTCCACAACTTTCTGGCAGCGACAATCAACGATTTTCACAGTCAGTTGCACATGTAAAACAAAGCGACTGTGGCATATACAATTTGCTTATGGCTGCAGTTGCCGCTGCTAATTTATTGTCATTGCACTGACCGACGCGACGACGCGATGACGCAATGACGCAATGACGCAATGACGCCATAACAGGAGGCAGTTGCAAGCTGCACGAATGAAGCCACTCACATTTATTTCATTTTTAACGGCCATTGACGTTGACATTTATAGCGCTTTCCTTTCGCCAGCTTATAATTCCTATAATCTTTGCGCAATGCCCAAGCAAAGCATTATTATTGCCCCCCCCCCTCGATCACGACACCTCGTCCACTGAAAAGGAAGCCATTATACCAGAAGTCTCTGGACTCCAGACTGCAGACTCTCCATTGCCAACGCCAATGTATGAATAAGCTGTCAGCAATTGGACGGGGATAGCGATGGGAATGGCGATGGCGATGGGGAATCGAGAGGGAGAGGGGCAGGAAGAAGAAGCAAATGTAACTCATACGACGCGTGGTGCACACCGTGCGCAAAGTGAATAATGATAAAGCGCTTTAATGCTTTTATTGCGAACGATTGTACCATAGGAAATCCGTTATAATCCACAGCAAGTGACAATAAACGAAGATGTACGAAGAGCCCCAGGATCAGACACTGAGCTGGACACACACACAGGACACTGTGTTGCTCAAGTTGTCTCACAATCCTGCAGCTGCTAAATGAAAAACTATCCGCTTGTCTTAAGCTGTAGCCTGTTTCGCCTGTAAATCCTTGCCAATGTCAGCCTACAGAGGAATGTTTAGTTTGTGTTGCTGCTGTTGCTGTTGCTGCTGCTGCTGCTGTTGTTATCCCTGCAACTGTTCACTTCTTTGTTGCCTTTTGTCTCGCCAGCTGCTGTTTGCATAGTTTTGCCTGGGCTAAAACAATTGTCCCTTTAGCTTTGACTTTTGTTCTAGCTGCTGGCGCCTATCAAAGAGTTCATGAAAGGCTCTTGTTGATTTCAATCATCTTTTGCATGAATGGCAAGCTCGTAATGAGCTTTTCGGATGCTCCAAGTCCTCCATGCACTCGCACACACACGCACTTTAAACAACTTAAAGAGCAAATGTGCTTGTTATTCGATGCTCTCCCTGTTTGTCTCTGGGTTAGTGTGCCTGTCTGAGACTTGACGCACGTCGTTCTATTTGGCTTAGCACGTTTTAGCCACCAGGCAAACAGGCGAGCAGGCAACAGTCGACAGTCGGCAGTCGTCAGTAGACAGGTTCATGGCTTTATTAGTTCACGCATAATGACAAAAATGAGTCGGCACGTAATGCGAGCGCTTTGTTTATTTTACTTTGCTGCAAGGACTTTTATGCCCCGAAGTCGTAAAAACGCCTTTGGTGCGTTCCTCGAGGCATGCAAAGATCTAACACAGTTTGGCCTTAAAGCAAGGATTGCTAGAAGGAATACAGATTGACTGAAGTCGAAAATCTAACTATGTGAATTCTCGGTTTATCTTCTGGTTTGCAACTGAAAACGTAGCAGATAGTGTCGAATAAGGCTTTTGGTACCGGTTTCGCAATAATTCCCTGGCTTTAAAACGAAAATCTGTATTTTGGTATATTCCTTTTAGGCAGAGTATCCTGAATAATTGACCATCAGTGAAAATTAGTACTTTCAGTGTCTTTGGTTGTGCAGATTTCTAAAGAATTCTGCTAAAATATGAGTAAGGCTTAGCCTAATGATGATATATAACATAACTTACAGTACTCGAAGTTATACGTCTGACGAAGCATGTACTAATTACATAGGCTAATTATGGTAGCTAACTGATTCTGCTAACGATCAGTCAGATGAAGAGTAATTCTGTAATTGAGGGATTAGTTGTATAAGCATATATTGCGTTAAGCATATTAATTGCCTGTTAAGTTGAAGACACTGCCCAATCACTTCGCTGGCTTTGCCAGAGTTATGGATGCAGTGAGTCTGATTTTTACTTGTCCGACGACTCAATGGGAAGATTGTAAATCAATGGCTTTGACTGTGATGTGTGATCCAAAGTAGGCGGCTTCGTCATTGTATTGACTCCATTGCGCATTCATCAAGATGTGTGTTTAAGGTGAACAGAATGTGAATGCGAATGTGAATATTCCTGTCGAGTTGTTGTTTATGTATGCGTAACGCATCGCGCGGCCGCTAAGCTGCAAATCTCTTTAAGATGATACTTTGCAACATTTACAAATGTTTTAGTGTCTGTCTCTGCTCCCCTGAGCTCCCCTCCTCGCTCTACGCTCTCGCG
Source organism: Drosophila sp. st01m (assembly GCA_018901795.1). Classification (NCBI taxonomy): domain Eukaryota; kingdom Metazoa; phylum Arthropoda; class Insecta; order Diptera; family Drosophilidae; genus Drosophila; species Drosophila sp. st01m. The sequence goes on along the minus strand of JAEIFG010001494.1, from coordinate 5,097,864 downwards.
CTTCTCTCAACCCTCCTGCCTGTTTGTTTGTGTGTGTGTGTGTGTGTGTGTGTGTGTTGTATGGGTTACTCTGCAAGCTTGTGATTAGCATTCCGGGCATATCTTACATTTATGTTAGATGTTTCCGTTGCATGCAGCCACTGTGTGCCAAAAGGGGAGAGGCAAGGAATCCAAATGGGAGTCTGGGAATCGGGTTATGTTACGGTTACGGCTCGTTATGCTTCTGCCCCAACATGAAGTTGTTCGTGTTGCTTTTACTGTTGCTATTTGTTGCCGTTGCTGTTGCTTTTACATATATGTTGTTGTTGCTGCAGCAATGACAGTTTTCGTTTCTCCCACTCTCTTGGTGTCGGTATCTAAACTCTGTTGCTTTTGTTCTTGACTTATCCATCTCTATAATATATATGTGATATTTATGCATAAACACACATACATACAGGCGCACAAACACATACGCATACACACATTGAGTGTTATCCACATACATATATTATAAATTTACATGCAGCTTGCTTGCCGTAGTCTGCCGGTCCACTTATATTTGATGTTTATGTCTCCTGATGCCTCAATGAAGCACGCACACACACACACACACACACACACATACACACAGTTTTATATATTTACACTAGATATTCGGTTGACCGTTTATGTACTTTGATATCATGATTTGATATCCTGGCAAGGATGGAGTCAATTGAAGCACACATAACCAAGTGATTTGATTAGACAACTGCCTGCCAGTCATTACATTTAATTATCCTTAGTGCATTATGATCTAGCTTAAATGTTCCAGGACAATAAAGGACAACCGCATTTTCCACAATCATTTGTAGATATCTTCTTCTCCAGCTGGCGTCTTAGATTAAATTACTCATACTACACTTTTTCCTTACACAGCAATTTGTATGGCAGCTGAAACGATAAAGGTATCGGTAAAAGTAGCGGTAACGGTACAGCTAAAAGTAACGCCTTCTTTGTCGCAACTCCCGCTGTTTCTGTTCCCAGTTGGCTTTTAACTTTGTCGCTTTCTTGCGTCCAAAACCTGTGAAAATAAGATAATGTGTATGTGTGTCACATATTGCCAACTTCCTGCCCCCCCCTTGTGTAACTGCAGCCCCCCTGCCTCCCTCAGAGTTCTGCTGCTCTTTTTGCAGTTGACTGTTGTCTGTTGTTCTTGCCGGAGACTTGAAATATGTTAGCTTCACGTTGAGCTCATAAACTAACACTAACACCTTGACACGTGCGCATTTTGTAGCCAAGCGTACTCACACACACACATACAAACACACACACACACATACAAAAAGTCATACATATAAATGTCATTAAAATTGCAGTGAGAGTTTGGTTGGCACGGCTTCTTCTGACTTGGCAAGGATGAAGCTGTTCTCGGTTCACCGTGTTAAACTCGAAAGTCCACGGCGTCTTACAAAGATATTGCCAAAGCTTTATCCTGACTGCTCGGATAATGGGGTTATATTAAAATAGCAGTGATATATCCCTTGGTATGGACACAAGTTGTATTTCAGATAAGATTGTAAACACTAAATATTTATATTGGATAAGTTCTCTAATTATAATAGATAATGAGAATAAACGGATTATAAGTTGTAAGCAAAGAACATATTTATTTTCTTATTTGAAGGGTATATTCGTTTCGGACTTTACGTATTTCATCTTTGTACTTTTTTAGTACCTTTTCGAAGCTACACCTTTTTGTACAGACATTTTATTTCATCTGTGAGTTCCTGTGTGTGGGTGTGTGTGTGTGTGTGTGTGTGTATGCTTTTGTTTGTTCGGACTGTGCGACAAGGGCGGGTCACTGGGATGTGTGATGGCTATAGTTGGTTTCATAAACGCGCTCGCTGCACCACTTGATTTATTTTCCAGCTAAAAACGTGCTTTATCATATTAGAGTGCATTTGTGTGATTTAGTATAAAGCAGAGACACGGAGAAACTACAAAAACTGAGAACTCCTATTTGAGTGTGGGAAATTTAAGTTAAGACAGTGAGAAATAAAGATGACAATTGGTTTTTTTAAGTAATTTCCACTTTCTCTCACAACAGATGGAGTGATGTTAAATTTACGACTTGAATAATAGTTGTTTATTAATATAGCCATAGCTGAACGTCGTTAGAGCGGCAACTATTAACTCAGATAAGATAAAACAGACATTCCGCTTAAAGTCAGTTCAACTAAGTGCAAAATACAAGTCAGAGCAAGTCAACCACTTTAGTTCCTAATAAGTATTATGTTAAGCCAACAAATTGAAGTAATGTGTCATTACAGCTCAATGGACATTTATTCATTATATCATCAGACTAGAGGCCTCAAATGCATTGTCCTTTACTTCCTCACAATGGTCAACGTCATGGCCAGTCTTCTTGGTCAACTCTTGCCTATAAATGTGAGTGAGGCTTCCTGTCTGTATGTGTGTGTATGTGTGTGTGTGTGTGTGTGTGTGTACTGGGTTCCATTGAGACTGTGCCTGTCAACGTCCAGAGCATCAGCATAAGCTTTAGTTATGCTCGGACAGCAGAGGCGGCAATTGCGGCCCAGGGTCCAGCTGGACTGACCACGACCGCACCAAAATACCGCAGCCAACACAGACGCAGACACGTAACGCACAACACGCCCACAACTGGCAGGCGACAGACGACGGACGACAGACGACGGACTGCAGACGGCAGACGAGACAGACGATGGAGGGAGCGGGCGGGGGGAGGATGGTGAAGGATTGAGGCGTTCCTTGCACATTGTGCGCTTGTGGCATGTGTGAATTTTTCATTAAAATTCAAGTGACATCAAAAGGGTTGACTACGGAAAATGGCAACGGCAACTCTCAGATCATGTGGCAAGTGTATCTCTATATCTATGTATAGCTGTGTGTGTGTGTATCTCTGTGTGTGTGTGTGTGTGGGTGTCGATAGTGACAACTGTGATGACATATTTTGCACTTGTACATTGTCACACACACACACACACACACCCCTTACTGAAACACACACACACTTATGCATACATGTTGGTAGACTTGCATAAGTAGTTAGCTGTCAGCACTTAGTCAGTTGTCAACTGCAACTAGAATGCTACTTAGATCCTTCTATGAGCAATAATTGGTATACGCTTTAAGATCGAAATTGTTCTTATAATCGGTGACAAAGGCGAGCTATAAGCTCATTCTAAATTCCTCTCAGCTAACTTCTGAATGTGTTAATAAACAATATTTATGGCAAACCATTTAAAGAGTCCGCAACATTCGCAACTCACGCAAAAATAATTAAGTTTAAATATTAAACAAACTCTACGCATTTGTCAAGGGATCTTGCCGTGAATTCTGCACGCAGAGACCATAATTTATCCAGAAACCGCGATGTATTTCGCAACGAAAATGATATCGGATTAAGGGTTGGGAATAGATAAATTGACATCTCACGTGCTGCTGCGGAGATGTTTCTTAACTGGGCCGAAGTCAAATATCTGGGGACACTTACGCATCTTTAATACACTCATCTATTTTTTATATTTCATTTCAAGTTAATCATCTCAAGCTACAATGAAAACATAATTTGTAATTAGGTATTTTCCAATTACGATGCAGAATTAAATACGAGTCAAAATAATGATAATAAAATAATAATTGTCGATTTTGTATAAATATTGATTTAATTAATGAAAACTAATTTTTATAAACATTGTTTATTTGCAAATCTCATTGTGTTGTCTTAATACATGTACGTTCGACATAAAACAATGTCAAGTTTTAATAATTTTCCTCTTAAAGTTTTTAATTTTTTGTTAATTTACTTATGAAATATTCTTTTTAATAGTATTGCAATAATCATAAGGTTTTTTAACGCTATGAGATCACACAGGATATGTTTGGCAACTATCTTTCTTGACTCTTTTAAATATGCGGAGTCATCAGATTGAAACAAGTTTCTCTAAGAGTTGCGTGCTTAGCAAAACCCGACAAAACTCTAAGCTGTCCGTCTGGATGCTGTCAAGGCCAACATTGGCAACAACAAAAATAATGACAACAGCAGGAAAAACACGAACGAAACAAAACAAATGCTAAACAAAAACAAATATGCTGTCGAGGATAAAATAGACTTTTGGTTTTTCATCTTTCGGCCAAATTGTTTATGCAAATTTTGAATAAATAAACAAGATTGTTAATTTAGTTAAATATTTCATTTTTGTGCCGTTTTCATCAGCAAAATGTTGTCTGAGTGCCACGTCCCGAGCTCCTACTGGATACTGGATACTGGATGCTGGATGCTACGTGTTGTAGGTGTGGCCCTCTGATAGGCGGTTGTTGTCATGAATTTTGATGCCGACACTCATTAGGCGATGCCAACAAGGATGTTGATGTTGATGTTGAGGACTCCCTGCAAAGGATTGGACTACCAGTACGACTGGCGGGATGGTTGAAAGGGTGTGAGACGAGAACTGGATGATGCCGATGCCTTCTGCCTTCTGCTTTCCGTTGTCGGCTTTTGTTGTTTTTGCCAAAGGCGCAATAAAATATTTTTGTATTTGTTTGTGTATTGCTGCCTACCGCCCCTTATCCACTCTGTGAGGGTGATGGTGTGTGTGTGTGTGTGTGTGTACTTTTAATGTTTGTATTTCAGCACTTGTACAAACACATGTTAATTGGCTGTAATTGTATGTCTTGTCAGTTACATAACGAAAACTGCATAGTTTAAGCTCAATTTTAAAGCAACAACAGCAATGCAAACAAGTGAAATTATCATAAAACTTTCACCAAATATTTGGCATTGTAATCAAAATTTAAGTAGGATTTTCTAGAGGTTAAAAGAGAATATTTCTGGGTCCAGGTTGCGGACAGTTGTCCTTGGATGGTGGCAACCTCCTTCGCCTCCGCGCGGGTCACAATATTTATGGCAACAGTCGCCACATGACGTTGAACTATGCGTATGACCAGACAACCCTCCACCCGACCCCATCCCCGAGCCACTCTTATTTCCCCTCCCCCGTTCGCCATTTTAATAAACTTCATATGTCGCATGTCGCCATTTTCTTTTTATATTCTTATTTTTTTTGTTGCACGTTGCTCTGAGTTTTTCTGGCGTTGCCTGTGCAGAGCAGCTACAGTCTTGCGGCTTTATTAGTCTGTGATTTATGTAGTCAAAGATAGTGCACAGCTAGTCAGGCCAGAGCCAGAGCGAGAGCCAGAAACAGAGTCTGGACTGAGACTGGGACCAGGACCACAACCAGAACCAGGAGCATGGTTAGAGCTGTTCTGTGTGGATGTCCTGGCAAGAAATTTATACATGTGAGGCAAGTAGTCGGGCGTGGACAAATGAATGACATGGCATCGCTCGGTTGCCTTCTTTTTAGGCAGTTAAATTGAACTAATCGCATGGCCAAGATCTTCTCCCTGCTGCTTCCAATATGCTATGCAGGTTTATGGCCAACAGGCAATTTAAAAAGCAAATTATTGAGTGCTGTATATTGAGTGCACATATGTACGTATCCACGTATGTATCCACAAAATGATAGATACATGTGTGTGTCATATTTATTTGGCATTATAGTCACGTATTTGACGCAACGTTTGGGCCTTTAATTCGTTGCGCTAAGACGCGGCTCAAAGCACGTCGCGGTAATTATTTACAGGACCTCAACCCAGCACGGCGAAAAGAAAATGAAACATTCTACAATACGAGTATAATAACATATCGTTTTATTTATGATATTTATGGGCATTACGACGTAAACATACATGAATTAATATATTTTTTACACGATTTCTCACTCCCAACGATATGAATAAATTCGCCAAAAATACAGAACAAGCTGTCATAAACTGGCATTAGATAAGACGATTCTCAGAGTGAAAATATTTGTTTATAGGGTATTTTCTTTGTCATATTTATATAACTGATATCTTTTATAGTTAAGACAGTTTGCATCTAAATCAAATTTAAATTTTAAGTATTCCGCGAGTTTAAAAAAATGTATCTGCAAAGAGTTCATAAAATTTTACCCATTGTAACAAGTACGTGTGTTCCGTTGACTAATAATCGTAAACAGAGATTGTGTACATAAACTTATGACTTGATGGCGACTGACAAATATTTATACTCAATTAATAAAACCGCGAAATTCATATTCGTACTCGCGTGTGAACTGGGAGCAATGGCGTAGACATGTGAGGCATTGAGATAACTCTCTGCCTATTCGGAATTTAGATTGGTTATTTTATAAGATGCATAATATGAAGCAATGTAAAGATGAACTTAATGAGTTCCCATATCGACCTGGAATATCTTGGAATATCTCAATAAACTCGAATAATCACTCAATTACATATTTACCATATATATCTCGATAGGTAGTATAAAAACGTGAAATAACTTGACTCCCTCTTCGTGCATAACTGACTACGCCCTCGTCTGGGACAAACACTCACACTGTGGCATTTATTCATTTTTCGATCAAAATAATGCCCATGGAAACAGTGAGTGTGAATATGAATGTGCGTTTGAATGCATTGCTGTTCAAACAGTTGAAATCATACATAGTCAGACGGCAGACAAACGTCAGACGGACGACAGATGAACGACGGACGCACATTGGCCCGGACAGAGAAAATATGGTGAGACCAGAGAAAATATTTTCAATTTCCATTACAAAAGTATGAGAGCAAGTGAAGGGAGCGAGGAGATCCAGGAAAATCAGATGGGTTAGCAACGGATTGCAATGTTTTCGAGTATTATGAAAATTAAATTTTTCATTTCAATGCATCCGCTCCGCACAAGCTGATAGGCAGACAGACGGTCGGACAGACAGACGGGCGGACAGACAGACGGACAAACAGGCAGACAGATTGGGGACAGACACTGTTACTCGTCCTGGCAATGAACGCAGGGAAAAGATTGTTGCATATTATTGTGGCACACTCAAAACACTCCGGGTTCCCGGAATCCCGGGATCCCGGACTAGCAGGGGAGAGGCTGCCCAGATAGGAAACCTCTATTGGAGCCAGAGCTTAACTGCGTATCAATGCGCCCAATCGGTAGAAATTTAATAGTCATATAAGTACGATACGCACCACAAGCGATATAAGATACCCGATGCCGATCATCAAATTGTGGATATGGGATGAGTGCGAATTGGAGTATGAGTTCCACAGTGAGTGTGAGTGTGCGTATGAGTGTGAGTGTGAGTGCGAGTGCGAGTGTGAGTATGGGTGTGAGTTTATGAATGTATGTGTGCGTAAGCGCATTGAATTAAATTGCAATTTCACATGTCAGTTAGCTTATAATGTGTTTTGGACTTTTATATTGCCTCAGCTGCAGATGGAGAATCCTTAACAACGTTTGCAATGGAGATAAATTGAGCAACAGCTAAATATGTGATACAGAAAAGCCACTTTGTTTTTTACCCAAAACAACGACTATGTAGTTTTAGTATCAGTGCATCGAAAGAAATTTAAACTTTTCACCTCCATCTATATAAGTTAATTTCAATTTTAAATTTATGTAAATTATGTATATTTGTTTTTGGGGAAACTGTGTGCTAATTGTCCATGATTTCCATGACATCTGCATATCTGTTCAGTTGAGCCATAAGAATTGCCTTTAAGGAAATTTCATAGCAGCCAAGGCTAAGGCGCATTTAGAATATAGCAATCTGCCTCCACCACGCCACACCTACTTGCCCCATGTTGAAGGAGCTGCAAGCGCGCTTCTTTTATGGTGCCAGCATAAGCCGCGTATTTTATTTGTTCGCCATGTTTATTAATGAAACTGTTTGTGATTTGCATTTTAATTTATGCAAAAACACAAAAATATATATGTACTCGTATATATGGATGTCTATCTGTTCTACACTGGGTAAAGACATACATACATACATACATAGAGCAGGTTGAGGAGCATGTACTCGAACTCGTGGAAGGACCAAGCGGCTTCAATTGAAATTCAAAGGGAAACAAACAATTTTTAATGTTCTCGACGCTGGCATTTTATGACGATGACAACGATGGCAACGATGGCAGCCAAACTGAATTGATAATTAACAAGGCAAATGCGCGTGTAATTAGCATTCATTGGAGCAACGATTCAGATCGTCAGGACTTGCACACAAATCTCCTATTTTTTATTTTTATTCTTTTAAGTTCTGCATTGGTTAAAGCTCCCTAAATGGGCCATGCTCTGACAGCAACAAATCCCTAAAAGGACATCGGAAGAGGAGTCCTGCTTAGATCCCCCCCACACACACAATATGTATTTATTTGCATTTATGTCCTGACTTGAATGTTGCAGCTTTGGCCGCTTGTCTTGTCCCGTTCATTGTCTGTGTCTAGCTCTACACAAATTCCCCAACCTCTGTCTGTCAGTCATCCAGTTTCAAAGTCACTCACTGGATGCGTCTGAGCGTAAATTTCATGCGCTCCAATGCGTTTCCACATCCACATCAGCTAAATAGAGTTTTACAATTTGGCCTCCTCACTTCCCTGGGGCAATTGAGTTGAGCTCTCTTCCATTGTTATTGTTAATAATTTCAGCTTTTGTTTACTCAAATTCTAGAACAATTTGTTGCTGTTGTATTGGGTCTTTAAGCTGACAATCCTTTGATTTGCATTGTATCACGTTTTGATTGACGGTTGCCAGTCAAGCCACTCCTCTCTATCTCACTTTCTCTCACTATCGCTCTCTCACTGTTACACACACACTCTCCCTCTCTCTCTCTTCATATCTGATTGTATAAAAGTTAATTAAGTCGCTTATTGTGTGCCAGACAAATACGAATTCCGTGCTTTGTAGTCTCATGATCTTATAAGCCAACTTTAACAGACACACACACACACACACACGGCATGGACATGCACACATACTTACATATTGGCAAATACATACTTACACTCATTCAAACGCACTTTGAATGGAAGTGTACTGAGTTCAATAAGTACATAGATACAGAGTTGCGGTGACTGTAAAACCTTTGGACCTTCGACTCAACGCTTTATTTGCCCAATTTACATGGCTAATACAAAGCCTGGAGGGAGGAGATATGGCCAATACATCTCAAGTGAGTGTGTGTGAGTGTATTAGCATATCAGTGTGTAAATGATTGAGAGTCCTTTTACTTAATTCGTTAAGAAAGTCTTTATTAAAGATACATTTTAGTTATTTCATGGTTTAGATTAGAAATCCCAGCTATAAACGATTCTCAGAGGTTTTATGTTATATAGACTCAATAAAAAAAAAAACTAAGTAACTCAAGTAACAAGTTCAATAATGATATACGAGATTCATATAAGAGTTTTTCTGTTGTCAGATCTCAACAGGTATAACTCTGACAACTATACAATATATTAATCAAAAATCGTCTCTTCCAACTTTTTAGTGTACTATCTGTAAACAGAGTTCATGATGAAATGATAATACCCATTAGGGAGAGTTTGAATGTTCCCAATTTCTACAGTTGCTGGGCATTCACATATGTGAGTAGGAAGACCTCGAAAATGAGCCCACAAATGCCACAGTTAAATGTTGCCTGGGACCTAGGACTTTTTGCCATTTGCTGACTGATTTCCGAATGGTGCCAGACAAAATGGAAATGCATCTGAGGCCATGGGAAAATGGGACATAGATGCCAAAGCTCACAGCTGACAATGGGAATTGACTGGGGACTTTTGGTGAGTGAGTGAGTCATTGGCAATAACCAAAGTGCATGTGTCCTCTTCTATTCCTGTTCTAGTCCTGTTCAATGTCTGATATTTGGCAATGTAGTGCACTATTCCAACACATACAGATGCACCATGCCGTACACTTGTATACAAGTAGATCACACTATTATGCACACGGGAATGACTATGTGAGAACCAAATGTGGGCAAAGTCGTCAAAAAAGAAGAAAAAAAAAATAGAAAATAGCGTTAACAACTTTTCTGTTGCGAGCCTTCAACTAACTCTCGCCTGGTGGCTGCTGACTGTGGTTATTTATGGCAATTAAAGGACTAATGATGTCCCAACACAGTTGTCCAGCTCATGACGCTTTCAACTCCATCCGAAGCTAAAACTATGGCAGCAGTTAAAATTCAGTGTGTGTGTGGTCACCAGAGAGCAACTATCAGAAATACCCTGCTCTGAGTCGGGTATACCATACGGGTTAGCCTGTCCCTCTGACATGGCGAGAAATCTGCTTTAAAGAATTATTTATTATTAGCTTTACTTACCAAAAATTATATATCTTTAACTGATTCAAAAGTGCGAGAGTGTGTACAGGTTTCGATCAGGTTTCATTTTGAAATTCTTTGCTGTTCTCTCGCCTTGTCGATGGCTGAAAAGTGTTATTTTATTTTGTGGTCGTCGCTTTACCCGCAACTTTTTGCATTTTGCATCCTGCTATAGGGTATTTCCATTTTATAAATGATCTTGTAACTCAAAGAATCAATCAATCAATTGGAATAATAATGAATCGGATTCATAAAACTAAATTTTATTATATTATGAATTTTTTTTATAGTTGTCGCTAGTTGTGCTTAAAGAAAGAGTGTTTAAAATTCTTACAAGTATTTATTTTGATATTATTATAAAAATTTAGCAACTATTTGGGATGCTCATGCGAAACTAGCTTAAAATTCAATTAATTTGAATGTTGCAATGAAAAATGTTGCAACTTTAGTGCGTGTCTGAAGAGCGGTTGCTGGGTGCCCGATGCGATAATGACAACAACGACAACAACGACAAGAACGACAACAACGACGCGATGCTCCGGACACAACGTTTGGGGGCGGTTCGAGGCACACAAGCACTTCAATGGCCGAAAGGAAGTTGCCTCTGTTACCTCTGCAGGCGGCAGCTTTTGAGCTAATTTTGGCAGTTTTGTGGCAGCGACAGAGTAATATGGAGAGGTGGGAAGAAGCTGGTGGTGGGTAGTGGAGTTGGATGTGGATGTGGATGTAGAGTAGGTATGACAGCAGTCCTTGCATTTGGGGATATCCACGACAACCAAAGAAAAGTTCAGAGCGGCAGAGAGCGGGAGAGAGCGGGAGAATGGGATAAGAGAAGCACGTCATTTCATTGTGTGGCCAGTAATTAGATTCGAATTTCCGTCAGTCAGTCAGTGAGGCAGTGAGTTAGTTCGACATGACGATGACTCTGGAGAGCTAAAGTTTTGAAGCAGCACTAACTGCAGCCAAATTAGTGGCCGAGATCAATTAAACAAGTAGAAATTAGCTTTTGCGCATGGGGAGACTGTTGTAGCAATGGCAATGAATATGGCAATGGCAATGGCAATGGCAAATAGCGGCTGCTTGTGGCCAAAACCGATTAAATTAGCAATGCCCATAAAGCCAACTAACTAACTGACCAACTGTCCAACTGGCCAACTGTTAAATCATGAAGCAAGCCACACACATCCATAACAACAATAACGATAACTCCCCACAATATGCATCAGGAGCATCTCATGGCTGCACGCTCGGATGCTCATTTTAAATTGACTTCAAACGTTGCTGCGTGACGAGCTGCAAGGACATGGAGTTCGTAGCCAAAGCTCTGCCATTGGCCATTACCAGCATGTCGGTCTACCCTTTCCCAGTTTCCGCCCAGTTGCGACTCTTCAGGCACGCACGCATTTTGTTGCCGTGACGAAAGTGGATAGGCTGCTGCCAGCTGACTATTCGCCCCTGGCCCCCTGTCCCCTAGCTCCCCCAGCTCCCCCAGCTCCCATTGCTCCCAGCTCCTGTCCACTGCTTTCATAGTAGACCACCAACAATATGGTTAACACTTCGCAATGCGAGGGAACTTGCTTTTAATTGTGGCACCTCATTTATTAAAGTGTGTAGTGCAAGATTCAAATGAAGAAATTAATAACAGCTCAAATACTGATAAAAATTATCATTCCGCAAGGGAATCAGTTAAGAGTTGACAAGTTATGACCGTTTGAATTTTTAGAGAAGAGTCCAGGGAGAAATGAAGAGTAATAAAAAAGAGTTAATATTTCCAATTTTATGCAAGATCAATTTGCTGATGATCGATTATTCGTCAAAAAATAAATAGAGTTCAAGTACGAAAAATTCGAGGTGTCGATGTATTTTTACTTTACTATTAAGTTATCAACAGTTCCCCATATCTCAATCAATATTTTCGCGCTAAGTAAACACCTGCCAAATTATCTGTTTACCTGTTTCATTTGGTTCGCAGCGAATTTAAGTAAATTAATCCCTTGGTTATTGGTAAAGTGAGGGCGAAATTAATTTGCAGAACAGTGTTAAGAGCGCAAGTCACCGGTTGCCAAGGCTTCAAGGCCAATCTGCAGCTTCTTTTCAGCGCAAGTAGCAAATGAAAAAAGTTGAAGGAAGACGCAACAAAAAAAATGTAAGGGATAATGTGGCAAGGCTGGGGACACGACATGCATCAATTGGGGGTGGGGGGATGTGGCAAGAGTGTGTATGTACAGCAAAGTGTTCAAGAAATGGCAAACTTTCTGATGCTCCCAAAAACTCATTAAAAAGGATTTGACACGTGAAGTGCGAAAAGTTTTTATTTTTATATTATTTCCCTTTTACATTTTTATGGCAACGTGTGGTGGACTCGCTATACGTGTGTGTGTGTGTGTGTGTGTGTGTGTAAGTGTGCGTTTGATGTGTGTGTTGATTGCCGTTGGCAAAGAGCATCGCTCACATCAAAATCAAAATCAAACTCCTTTTCCAACTCCAACTCCAACTCCAACTCGAGCTCAGCATGTGAGTGTCGCTGGTATTTGTGGATTGAATTTCAATGGCGATTGATGACGACTGCAGAGATATGCATGTGAACTGGTATGTGTGTATCTGTGTGTGTGTGTGTGCAGGTGTTAGTATTAGCAGCAGAAATAGCTGAGGCTGCCAAGGCCAAAAACGAGGCTGTGACTCGAGTTCAAATTGAAGTTCGGTTGGCTTTTTGGTTCATTTTATGATAATGTTGAAACCTGGCGTTAATGAGCTCTTAAGCTTAAATAAGAAACGTGATTTAGTTACTAAGTAAACTACCAAATAGTCGGCATCTACACACACACACAAGAGCGAGGGGAGAAGGAGAGGGAGAGGGAGCAGGAGACAGGATATGGCAGGCAAGCAAGGGGTATCCTTGCAAGTTTCTGGTGAAATCTGCGCTTAATTTGAAAAGTTGGCTAAAAGACCTCTCTCAATGCTCAGCAGGTGTAATAACTGTTGAAATACAAACATACTCACACACACACACACACACACACACAAAAACACACACATATAGAGAGCAATCGAAGTGAGTGGAAGACCGCAACTTTTTGCATACAACTTTGCCCACTTAATTGCCAAATCGGTCGAACAGCGAACTAATGAAAAAACTTTTCGATTTATTTCCAGCATTTCTCCGATTCAGTTTCTAGTTCTTTCTGCTGCCGTTGTTGTGGTTGTTGTTGTTTTTGTTGTGTTGGTTGTTGCTATTGCTTGGTTTGGACAGTTGGCAACACGTAGTCATCATTCAGACTTATGTCAGTTTTAATAATTTTTGTGGCTGTCAAAAGACCAAAGTCGAGAGTTAATCAGAATCAGTAGACGGAATTTGAATAGGACTCCAACGCAGACGGCGATGGAGACGCAGTCGGAGAATGAGGAGGAGTAGAAGGAGGAACAGCAGTAGACTTGACAGTCCAATGTCGAACCCGAAACCCTTTTCATGATATGCAAATCTCAACGAAATTGAAATATGCAGATGTTCGTTTGTAAATGTATTTTACATTTTATGAAATTTGCAACATAATAAATTCGTTGGGGTGTCTGTCATGTAGCGGGGCAACTTAAATTAAGTAATAACTTTTATACGTCTTGACCTTACACATTCACACTCACACACACATACGCACACACAGTCATTTACATTCAGAATTTGTATTAGCTCGTTGACACTTTCTTGGGTGTCTGTTGCCTTTGTGGTTAAAGGGTTGAGTGTGTGTGTGCTGTGTGTGTGCGAGGCACAAGCAGATTTTCTTATTCAACTTATACAACATCGCTGCCTGTGTGTGGCTGTCTGTGTTTCCAGGGGTTCAGCAGTTTAGGGTTAATTTTCGTGCCAGTCCAAAGGTTAATGTGATTAATGTTTACTTAATGAAATGAAGTTATCAAGTTGATTCTATCAATTTACGCACTGACGCCACCGTCTCAAACAAAGGACCTCTCAGGCTGTCAGGACTGGCGCCGGTGAAGATCTCTGATGAAGGTGTCCAGATGCTATCAGGCACTGGCTGCAGGGCGGGGGGAGGCAAGGAGGTAATAGTTTCAGATGCAAATAGTCAAGTGGCTTATGCTCGACTTGCTTTGGATTTGTAAGGCTTGAAAGGCATATTAGTTAAACGAGTTAAACAAACGTCTGCTCAAGTGTTGGCCAGACAAATATTTGGCATTTTAACTTAAGTTGCCGTTACGTTTCCACATTGACTTGTTGTCAATGCCAAAGCTGAGATTCTGAAGTCAGTGGGCTGTGATGTAGCCGTTGCCGTTGCCGTTGTTGCTGTTGCTGTTGCTGTGGTTTTCGCAATCAGCCAGCCTTTGCAAAGGAATTTAATAAAACGCAGTTCAATTAAACGCTCTTCAGTTGGCTGTTCCACCTCTTTCCTATCGTTTTCGTTTTCGTTTTCCCTTTCTCTTTTTCCATTCGTTAATCAATGCGTTTAACGTTTTCAATCAAGCGACTGGCAAAAGGCAACGGGGGTTGCGAGGCAGCTCAAATTCAGTTAAGCATTTCACTTATTTGCATATAAATTGATTAAAAAGAAAATACATACAAGACAGCCAACACACTCATACACACATATCCACTCGAGCTTTTCATGTGTCAACGCAGCAAAGGACGAACCGGTCCTCGTGAGTGTGTGTGTGTGTGTGGAGAAAGTCTCCTGGCCCTTGTCTCCATATCTGTATCTGTATCTGTATCTTATTCTGTATCTGCATCTGACTGACTTCGTATCTGACTGTCTTTCTCTATCGTTCCTCCGCTCCTCTCTTCCCATGCCTGTTCCCTTTATTTTTTTCTTTTTGGCCATTTCTGACACTTCAAATGCGTATGATTGTTTCCTTTTGATCAGCGAATTGTGAATTGATTCACTGATTGAGTTCAGGTTCAGTTGATGCGACTACAACGTCAGCAGACTCCAGAGGACACGTCACTTTCAATATCTGATGGACAATAGGCTTACATATTTACGATATTGACATTTTCAAATATCTGATCTACTACAATATTTGACCGACTTACGAAATGATTTAATTGATGTTACTCTTTATAATACTTTAATCTAAATAAGTGAATAAAAGTCAATAAAGTTGATTCTTAATCTAAATATCATTAATTCGTTTGCTTAAGTTTTATTGATCAATTCATTTATTGATTATTGTGATTAACTTGCTTTGCAGCGACAATAATTTGTTGCCGGTCAATAACCGCTTTTATGTTGTGGCCCGATGACCACGAGGTCTGTTGCCTGGTTTCTTTACTCAACTGCCCTAAATATAAATCCACCGTCAATTGACAGGGCTGTTGGATTTAGTTTGCTTTCAATTTGTGGGCCGTCATGTTCTTTGAGGCCGTGCGCAAGTCGGGCAGTCGTCGAAGGCACAAGGTAACCCAATTAATGAATTAAATAGTTGATAAATAGCTAAATGCAGTCGGTATTTGACCCAACTTAAAGTGTTCTTACTTGTTCTTGCCAGATTATTAGTAAACTAAGAATTAAACATTCTCCAGTCAGTTTATTAACTATAATTAAAGCAGCAACATGGCAATTCACTCAGCTCGTTGGGGCACCATTGTCACCTTAATGACCAAAGGACATGCCAGCGCACTCCCATCGGCTATTCAATTAAGGAACTGCACGAACTACGATCTACGAACTACGAACTCAAACACTGTCAAGGGAAATTGCAATGTATGTCATTTGGAAAATTACCGAGTCCGCTGAGCCTTGGACCTGCGGAGCAAATTAATAAGTGGAGTGCCAAGTGATGCAACAGCAACAATAATCACAATATCAAATATCTCGGTCAATTAATACTCGAATATCGAGTTAGCTGCAAGTATCTATCCCTATGCGACTCCCAATACAGTTAACTGCATCTGTTCAAGGAAATTTGATGGTCTATATAATTTGAGTGTCATTTTCTACTCATACTCTAAATAATTTATTGTTCTACACAGCTCATGACAAAAAATATATTAGGGTATGAAAAGTGTAATTGCAGCCTTTGTGGCACTGCAAGGTTGCAAATGTCACTGCATACTTGCAGGTGTTTTCGTTATAATCTACATCAATTTATCAGCAGAGTGAAATCGTTGTATTTATTTGTGTTCAGCGGCGACACATGCTTGACTCGAGCAAACATTTGCCAGTGCGAGGCACAAAATTGCCCGACCGAGTGACTAACTGACTGGCTGACTGACTGACTGATTGACTGAGTGACTGAGTAACTGACTCACTGACTGGGCGTGCAAGTACAAGCCCGCAACTTTAATTGAAATGAAATGTTTCCAGTGCGGCATGGCACAAAGACTGAACAGGTGGTCAGAACGAGAGAGCGAAACGGAGACAGAGACAGAGCGGGACAGAGACAGCGTGACAGAGTAAGAGCAAGAGTGAGAGGGAGATGGAAATGAATGAATCAGTCAGACAGTTGACCCGTCTGACTGGGTTTTGTCTGCTCCATATGACTATAAATGTTTGTAAGTAAGTAACTAGTTTTGAACCCCACAGCCCACAGTCCACAGCCCACAACCCACAGCCCACTTTTCAATTCCATTCATTCCATTACGCTCTCTCTCGCTCTCTCTCTCTCTCTCTCTCTCTCTCTCTCTGTGTGTGCTTCTCACTCTCATGCTCTTTCTGTACTGCTGTGAGTGCTTAGCTGTTTATTCATTGCCGCCGCTTTATTTTCTCGCATTCAGTTTGCATTTCAAAGCCGCTAAAGTAACAAGTATCTTGGAGCTACATATCTATTCGGTTGAGAGAAGAAAAACTCGCAGCAGCAAAAACCAAATTTTGTATTCTCGTAGATAAAGTGAAAAGGGCTATAGAAAAACACATAGAAGCTCGTTGCAATGGACGTAAGCTGCTTGATTATTTTTACCCATTTTCCCTTTGTGGCTTTATTTGTGTGGCTAAACTTTACTTTATTTGGGCGACCTTCACCTTGGGCTTCAATTAAACAAATTGCACTCAAGTGCTTTTACACAAATGAAAATAATTTCGCTAAAAGCGGCAAGAGTTAAATCCCAACCAACATCACAAGATCAGCTGAGGCGGCTGTTCGATGATTCATGTGTGCGAAACTCGAGTGCGTCGTGACTTCTTCGTCTCTTTTTCTTCTTATAATTTTCGTGCCCCCTTTAGTTTATTATTTTTTTCATGTTGCTTTGCTTACACTACAATCACTTTAAATATACGGGCTGAGTTAAGTCGAACGTTAGTCACATCTTATGCCTAAATTTGGACAACCAGAATAGGTCTAGTAATAGTGCCCAATTTGGAAATACCCTGTTAATTGTAGCTGAATAAACTTGTTGTCTTTTGCACTCAGTAATGAATCACAATACCCGCAATTTAATAGAATTTTATAATACAGATATAGACACTTATAGCTCCAAATAATGACTGGTCTACTTTGATTGCAGCCTTCTAATGGAGACCTTTATTCACTGGAAGCCAATTTGGTGAGCAAGTCCCTCAGAGAACTGACAGATGGCGCTGACAAGGATCCCATTACCAAGTTGCGCTTAATCTGCTTCAGCCGCGGTGCAACAGGCATCTTGGGCCTTGGCAGGTGAGTTCTTTTCTATTTTCCTAATTTGATAGACTCAAGGTGACAAGTTGTAATAGCTGTATCCAACATAGAACAGAGTATTTAATTATTCAATGCTCTATTAATTATTTAGAGCTTTTCGAGCCATGGACGATGATGGCAGCAAGGCACTCAATGAGGAGGAGTTCATTTCGGGCATTCGGGACATTGGTCTGGATGTGACTGAAGATGAAATTAAGCAGATGTTTAACACGTGAGTTACTACGAATATTTACAATATTATTTCTAAATAAATAAGCTATTTTATGCTTTGAATATAGCTTCGATGAGGACGGCAGCGGATCTATAAACATGACCGAGTTTCTGCTTAAACTGCGCGTAAATAAAACTAATGACCTTTCAAAGTTCTTGGCTAATCTGTGATCTTTGTTTAGCCTCCGATGCCCCAGTGCCGTTTGACGATCATCGGTCAGGCTTTTGATAAAATGGACAGGGATGACGATGGTGTCATTACAATTGCCGATCTTAAGAACGTTTACTCGGTAAAAGAGCATCCCAAGTATCAGAGCGGCGAGAAGAGCGAGGATGAGATCCTAACAGATTTCTTGCACAACTTTGAAGGTGGACGTGGCAATCTCGATGGCAAGGTAATGGTAGCAAGCATGACAGCTTGAAATATACCCATTAACTCCTGATATTATTCACAGATAACTCGAGAGGAGTTTGTCAATTATTATGCCACAATAAGCGCATCAATTGACAATGATATGTACTTTGATCTGATGATGCGACGTGCCTATGCCATGTAAAGAGTTCGACTCCAAATAAGGGTTAAAGCTTTATCTGACTTTGATTCTGATTCTGATTCTCAAGTGTCTAGCTATCAACTTAAACGACTTTTAGTCGTGCTCATGTTTTATTTATAACCAACGCATGTTTCATTCTACATATAAAGAAAATTTCTATTTCCTGCACCAGCAATTTGATCTTGGAATTCTTGAAGGGATGTGATACCCTTATATTTGGCGTATAGCTTTTGCTGGATCTTTGTTAAATATGCAAAGTAACAAGTTGAAAGTTTTGTCTAAACATTTATAGTTAGTTTCATACATTTAACTGCAGTCTGGGCCAAGCCCAAAATCAAGCTACCAACAGCTACCAAATTCAAGACGGCAATCATTGCAAGCAGCAAGGCAACATTCGGCATACTCGGAAAATTGTTTGGAATTGTCAGCAGCATTCGGATGCTCAGTCTGTCTCTGTGCGTGTGTGTGTGTGTGGGTGTGTGTGTGTACGTGTTTCGCAGTTGTAGTAGCGGTGATGGTGGTGGTACTTCTACTGGTGGTGCTGGTTTGCTAGGCATTTATCACACAGTTGTCGCAGTTGGAGCTGAGGACGGTTGAAGCATTCGGGCGATGGCAGCCTAAATGTATGCTTTAAATTATGCAGACACCAGCTGAGATTGTCGCCACATATAAGTCTGTGTGTGTGTGTGTGTGTGAGTGTGCTTATTTGTGTGAGTGTGTGTGTGTGTGGAAGACTTTCTTGTGCGTGGCAGTGCCAACTTGCACTGATTGCAAGCAACTCATACGAAATTTTAATTGCCAATGTTGAAATTACGCAGCCAGTGAAAAGGCCCAAAACTGAAGACTCAGCCAGACAGCCAGACAGTCAGACGGAAAGACACACATGGCTAACAAGCTCACTGCAATCATCTTCACTGTAAATCACAAAGTTACAACTTTGTTGTATGATTTCATTAAATTTTATTTACAGCCTCCAACAATTCCAAAAACTTCTCAACTTTTAATGCCCTGTAGCTGTAGTAACAACGGATAGGATAACATTAAAGACATATATGGTTTAAGCTTTCTTTATTTCCAATGTATTCGATTGCCAAGAATCAAAAAAATGAAAATATTTGGATAAGAACAGAAGTACAATAAATTATACTTAATTTGTAGAAATATCTTGAAATCGTGTACAGGGTGTCTGCTAGTCAACAACTAGTGGAGGCCACTCTACTGGTTTTTTATTTTATGTTATCTGTGCGCTGTTGCAACATTAAGTGCAACTGTAAATTTACCAAGTTTTGGAAATGCGAAATGCGTGAACTGCTTAATAAAAATGTTCAATTGCCATTTATTTGAACTTGTTGTCGTCTTCAACTTGTTGGCCACACAAAACCAATTTCAATTTAAATTTCAATTAATTGGCTTCCATATGAGGCCCGAAGGCTCATCTGTCTTCTGTTCTTCTATCTCTGTTGCCACTGTTTGCATGTGTCGAGCAGTTTTATGCTCTTACGACTTGAAAATGCCTTTTATTGGCTTCTACTTTTCACACTTGGTTGAGTGAAGTGCCTGAAAAATTTGTGGATTTTCCAAAAATACCTCAATTTACTTGCCTAGCATACTAACAGGTGTATACGTACACGTGAACACAAATACAAACATATTCTGTACATACTCGCAGTCATTTATGTTCGAAAATCTATTGAAATGTCTTATAAATTAGTAGCAGCAATTGGAAAATTATAAAAAGGCGAAAACAACTGTCAGACATTCTGTCAGTCCCATGCAAGACTAAGTCTTGTAAATCCACTGCTGTGTTTTAAATATAATATTCTCAAGCAACTCGTTCGTGACAGAATATAAACTACACGTAAATATAAAATGCTGGGTGTAGCTTATTGCTGTGACAATTCTGTGATCTTAGACATTTTCTAATTTCCCATTCCTAATACTCTGAATCCATTAATTTATAAAAAGAAACAATAGAGATCTGTGTATGACATTATTATTCTTCGTTAGTAAAATCATTTTATATGGATAGAAAGCATGTCAGCATGTCGATGTCAAATTGTATCTATCAGCAAAATTGAGAAGGCCATCGAATAGCTTTTTGATAGCTAATGATAGCTAATGGCTATAATAAGTAAATGGTCTGCCAAGTAAATATACATTTTAATATGGATACATTTATGGCATTAAATAAAATGCAAAGTGCAGTTTCCACGTTGCACGTTGAATGTCATGAGGTTCTCTGAAATATGTATTTGTCTGTATCGAAAATAGTGTGGCACATACAGTAGAGTCTGCGGGTAGCTATTGCATTATTTAAATCTAGTTAACACTTGCCATTTGTTGTTGATTGAAAAAGAAAAGGAGAGAAAAGGTAGAAACCATGGCAGCATCAGTACCAACAAATGCACGAATGGAAGAGACCAGCCAGCAAATAAAAATGAAAATAATAATAAAAGCCAGGTCCACAGTCGAAGAGCGGCCAAAATGGTCTCGGCATCTCTCGGCCCGGCCACAGGCCACATCATTGAAGGAGTATTGAATAAATTTCATTGCAAGTTGAAAGGCGAAAATGGGTCCTGGGTAGGCATTGAACTGAAGCGACGAGGCTGCAAAATATTTCAGTCACGTTTTAAATGTAAAAATCTCAATCACGTGATCGAAATGCGCGCATTCAAAATATGCAGAAGAGAAAACAGAAAACGACCCCAAACAGAGAGAGATGTAGAGCGAGAGAGAGAGAGGGAGTGAGACAGAGAAAGAAAGGGTGTAAGTGAGTCAGAGATAAACAACAAGTGAGCAAATGAACTTGGATGCAGTGTAAGTTTTTGACTTGGGCATTTGGCCAACTCCAAATCGAAATGAAGCCCGAAAATAAAATGCGGCCATCGGCTTTTAACAGGTACTCGTATTTCCTGGATCGATGATTTAATGTCGCCAGTGGACGAGACGGTTGATGATGCAGTCATATCTAATAATAAAAGGTTTGTGGTTGTTGTTGATGTTGATGTTGCTGATGCTGATGCTGCGGTTGCTGTAGTTACTGCAGTCAACAGATATTTTGTGGGCAGCTGCTAGCAGCCGTCGCTCAAATTGCATAAAATATGCAAAAAGCTTAACAAACTGCTCGCATCGTTGATTGAAATATCGAAATCGAGTGCCATTTACAACAGCTCTGAGCACCTGTTATGTACTCAAATACACACACACACACACTCAGACACACATACACTGAGAACTGCAAGTGCACACAATGCGCTACAATTTCCGTTTCCTCTGCACGCAACTCGTATAATTTTCACACTCCTTGATTGATTGAAATGTTCGTCATGTTCATCATTTGATTTTCATTTTTATGCGATTCAGTTTTCATCCATTTATACTTTTATCGCTTTCTCAATTTGTCGCAACCTCTATCACTCTCTTTCTTTCTCTCTCTCTCTCTCACGCTCTCCGTTGCTGATGGAGAGAACGTTAATACTCTTTAATGAATTCTTGTTTAATTTAACTGTCGAGTAACTGCTCAACTTAATTGTCAGCTATCGATTTAAAGCTTCATTGACGGCACTTGCATTTAAGGGAATCTGCAATCTGCAAGTTTCTGGCTCGGTTTAAAATTACAGCAGAAATAATATCCAATATCCGCTTATGTAAAGTTGCTTTCAATTAAAAATCATCCATCTGAAAGGTAGCAAATTGTATTAAAAAAATTCTCTATAAATGGTTTGTAGTCAGTTTGTAATGTTGTACTATCAAAATTTGCGGCCAATGGCAGCTGACCCACAATTAATTCGTTATAAATGTTGTGGGATTACGTATACGCAGCGTTGCCGTCTAGTAAAAATTGTCGATGCATTAAAACACGTTTTAGTGCTCGAATTTGGTAAACTAAGCATCGAATGTTAAATGTTAATTTCCCCACAGCAATGACTGCAGCAACAGCAGCAACAACAACTTTATTATAACAACAATTACTACTAGGGAAATAACAACCACAACTAGCAGTGACGTAGCAATTTTTAGATTCATTTATTTGCGTTTATGTCGGAACCAAAAATGAACATGCAAATGACCATTTTATTATGGACATTATATTATTGTGCCAAAATGTGCTATTCAATGCATTAGTTGCATGCATTTTGCATTTGACAGTCATTCACAGTGTGCGTGGCTCTGTGCGTGTCTGAGCGTGTGTGTGTGTAGTGTGAGTGTGTGTGAGTATGTGTGTGTAAGTGTGTGTGTGAGCAAGTCCCGTTGCGGTCATGTATGCTATTCATATGCAAAAGCTGCGGCAACAAAAAATCAATTTGTAAATGTTTTTAGTGCCGTTGCAACTTTGACATTTCACACTGTTCACAGCTGTTGTTGTTGTTTTTGTTTTTGCTGTTGTTGCTGTTATTGCATTCGATGTTTTCCTTCTTTTTTCTGTATTTATTTTTTTTTGTTATGTGTATTTTTGATATTGCTTCGGTCCACAGACAGTCTACTGCCAACTGACCCCATTGACTGCAATGTCCGTTTGTAATTAGCGCTCGGCTGTCAATGCTGCTGTTGCTGTTGCTGTTGATGTTGCTTCTGCTATTCGGGGAGCTTTTGACCCCAATTGCTTTGTCACCATTTCAATTTGCAATTTCAGCCATTAACTAGTTACACTCAATGCAATTAAACTTGCACTTGTGCAGCTCCGATCAGAGTGAGGAGGACAAGGTAGCAAAGCAATTGCAAGGAGCCAAGCGAACTTTGGCCGGTCCGCCACTTGCACCTCGATTTGGTGTCTCCCATTGCTCCCCCTGCTCCCTCTTGTTCACCCGATTTTCCTGGTGTTCAACCCGTTTCTGCAATGTTGTCAGCGGTCTGTGCAACCGCAAAATGTTGTTGCTGTTCTTGTTGTTGCTTTTATTGTGGCATAGAGTGAAAGTGGCGAGCACTCAACACTCCAAACACCCAACACCGTACACCGTACACCGTACACCATACACCGTTCACCGTAAACTGTAGACTGTAGATTTTGCCAACATTCTCGCAGTTGCATGTGCGTTCCATTGGAATAATTTGAAAATGGTAAAAAATAAAATAATAAAAAATTGTATCTTCTCATTGAGTTAATTGCAAATTGGATGAAATTGTAATTTTACACTTCATTTCATGCAATTCATGGCTGATTGACAATTTAGTTTTTCATTAAGATAGCTTGGCTCCCATTAACTCAATTTTCTTTCTGCGACATGCAGCACGCCGCGTAGATTGAACTAAATCTTTTTGGGTCTGATTGCAGCTTCGGTTTCTACGATGAAAGTAAGTATGTCATTGGCAGAGGTGGAAAGCAGGCTAAGTTTAATATTTAAATATGAAAGTATAATATAAAAAGTTGATTTTAATGGAAATTGCTAAAGACTTCATCACATTTCTACACTTGTTCTCAGGTGTATATTTTTTGTTCGTCGTTTATTGATAACATCTTTTATTTCTGGAATGTCAAACTTGCATTTTCGAATTCCATGATTCCTTAAACACATCAATTATTGACTTCAAAGCTGCAACCGCGAAAAGTTTTCTGCATGTGCATTGCATATGTTGCGCATACGCAGTGTTGTACTGTGCAAAACTGTGTAAACAAGAGTCATAAAGCAAACCTTAAAGTTATGAATTCTTAAAATATTGTATGTGATTTATTTGCAACAAAATTTTATATATATATTCCCACTTACCCACATACACACATTCTCATGCACAACATTTACACTCAACTGGCGTTGAATGCTGTCATCATATTTTTTCGGCATTTCTTGTACTTTGCTTGTTGCAGACAATTTCGTTGCTATTAAAAAAGTTAACGTGAAAAACAAAATATAAAAAAATAAGTAGCTGAGCCTCTGGTCGGGTAGTTACTGTCAGTGTCCTTACGAGGACACGTGTGTCGAAACACGTCAGAAATGGTAGTCTTACTTCCGCTTCAAAAGTTTAAGCATATGCATTGGAGTTGGCGACGGCATTGGAGGTTGAAGTTACCTCGATGTTACTGCTTTTGTTTTAATATTCATATTTTAGCGTCAGAAATTATTCGTTCAAATTAAGTTGCTTTATGCACGCAGAGAAACTGACGGACTGTGGGGGCAGCATCAGGGAAGGGAAGAGAATAGCGATGCAAAACGAACCGAAGCAGAGAAAGAGAAGAGACAGAACTGAGCTTAAAAGCGACTACGACGAAAATGCTTTGAATTTAAAATCTGCAATTTTCAGTTGATTGCCGCACCGAACCCAGCAGCAGCAGCAGCAGCAGCAGAGAGGAAGTCGAGTTTTACTAAAGAAGAAGATGAAGCGGACGGGGGGGGCTGGGGGATAACCAACGTGCAGTTATAGTCTAACAAACAACAACAACAACTACAGCAACAAAGAAAGTGCTGGCCTGCGTGTTGGCGGTTGCTGTAGCAAGAGTATCAGCACCAGCAGAGCAGCAGCATCATCACAACTTTTACGTAAAATTCCAGTCATGTGTCCCTAACAAATCCCTGCATTATTCATGAAATGATAAGATGACTTTGTGCTAGCTTCGTGGCCATCAACGCTGCTACTACTATCATTTTTTTAACATCTTTTGCTACAGCAAGTTACATGTATTTTACCGTGCAGCTGCAACACGGCCAGCGCTGTTGTTAGCCGTATTTAACTACCAACGATATGACTTAACTACCTGTACAAATACAAGCTTAAAGGATGCATAAACTAAAGTAAAGTGCAAACCAAAATTGTCACATCAAAAAGTTGTCGGATGGGATTAAAAGTTGCTTGTTTATAAATATGTAAATAGCAGCAAACTGATAGTATAGTAGATGCAATTAGTTTATTGCCACCGAAGCTACATACTTATAAATCAGAATCTCCCAATTCACTAACAGTATTTGCTACTGTTAAAAATATGCAGCTGCTGTTAACGGCGGAGTCGAATGTTAATAACATCACAGCCGCTTAACAGGCAACTACAAAGCTACAATTACGATGCTGTTGCTCTCTTGAGTGCAGTCTCTCTCTTTGTTCAATCCGCGTCGCTCTTTGCTCTTTGAATCCGCGTCGCTCTCTTGGGAATCATAGCTGTAATGTACCGAGGCATCGTGTAACCGACCGACCGCTGCCCACGAAGCGGATGCTGAGAGAGGCAGCAGAAGCAGCAGCAACAGCAGCAGCATTACAATTACACGAGAAAGACGTCTACGTCGCCGCCACAACATTAACGACGACCAGGAGGACAACGACGACGACGACGTCGACGATGACGATACCGACGACGATGCCGACGCCGAGTCGCGTATCTCACGCTGCGGCTGCAGCTTCAGTCAGTTCGTAAACTTGAAGCCGTGCGGAGATACTTTGAGGCATCGCGTCGTCGTCCTGTTTAAGTCATCGCTCGAAGTGAAAACAAAACCACTATAAATAAGAAAAAAGCTAAATAAATGCAAAATATACAACTATTAAAGCTACTAATGCACTGCTAACGCTGCTAAGTAATTAAAATACGTATGCGACGTGTGTAGCGACTGTGTTTGACAAGACAGAAGAGACAAACCTGCAAAGTGATAAGCTGAAATAATCAAAGTTAAAGTGTGGTTGTCAAATGAAGTTAAATCCAGACTTATTTGAGATATGAAGTCGCCGGACAAACTGATTAATTGAGCGCGAAACTTCCGTTTCCTCTGTTTGTTTGTGTACTTAGCGAACGTTGAGCCAAATGTAAGCCGGTGCAGAAAGCTATAGATTAAGATAAAGAAGAAAATAAAATTCGAGGATGGCGGGCGTGGCACTGGGTGGAAAGCATTCTCTTATATATTAAACACATGAATTTACCATTTAAATTATTTAAGTTGACAAACGCACGAAGACGACAGTACCACGCCCAGCTTGAAGCTAGCGCCCTTATTTCCTGTTTTGATGTCGCCAGTTCTGCTTTCCCTTATCCATTTGATTTCTCACTCCAATTTTTATTCTCGTGCCCAGTCCTTTCTCTTTTGTATGGACGGCACTTACTCGTTCTTCCTGCTTCCTTTCTTTCTTTATTTTCTTCCAATGTTTGTTATTTATTTATAGCAACAGAGGCAACGCAGATCGTATCCTTTGAACTCTCCTGCATGGGTTTGCAACTGGTTTTATGCTTTTCGAGCATTTGTATGTTCTACTACAATATACATATATTTATATTTTCACTATCGTATTGCCACTGCTCTAACTCGCTTTTGACGCTGCATTCAATTAATTTTATTTCCATTGAACTCGCTTTACTATTATCTTGACTCCGAGCTATTGAATTCCATTTGGCCTTTGTTCTGTAGTTTCTCTATTGACTTATTAAACTAAATACAGATATACTGCACACGCAACTACAAAATAATAATAAATAACTAACATCAACAAAGACTCATCGATTTAAATATATTTTTTCTGTGCAGTGCTACAGCTACATCAAAAAGAACTACAACAATTAAAACTGCACAGTGTAACGACATATCAATTAATTTAGTTTCACAATATTGCGCCTGCAAGTAACAAAAAATGGATTACGGATGGCTGATGCTCCTCTTCTGTTACTCTATAATTGGTAAGTGAATGCGATGCATTGTTTTACTCAACATCTCTTCCTGTTCTTTTTTAATGCTATTGTGTGTCGCATTGCTGTAACGAAGCGTCAACACTAATTTGAAATCAGCTTAAATTTCAACCCGATAAATTGATGCAGTGACCACAGGACGTATGCGTGATACGTATACGTGATGCTTATACGTGTACGCAAATCGCCCTTGTTTCAATTGATTGTTAAATGTTTTCAGATTCGCTTGCGAGCCGATTAATTTTTTCTGTTTGCCTTCAGTGCAACCGCAAATCAATATTGACAAAGTTTTCGCCTCTGGGCTGCTCTGCTCTGCTCTGCTCTGCTCGGCCCTTGCTCCTGGTCCTGCTCTTGGTCTTACTGTTGGACCTGCTCCTGCTGCTGGCCAGATGGCCAGCCTGCATGCCTGGCTGCTCTTTTAATGACTTTTCCCATAATTTCAACCGCTGGCATTGCAATTGCATTGCAGTTGCACTTGCCACTCATTCATTTTCATTCGCAGTTTGCTTTTGATGCTGATGCGGCTGCTGCTGCTGCTGCTGCTGCTGACGCTGCCTTTTGGCACTTGGTAATTTGTGCAGCCGCAACTTTTGCTCTGTTGCAGTGGCAGAGATAGGGGAAAGGCAAAGGATGTGGATGTGGAGGAGGCAGAGGCGGAGGTGGAGGCAATGGCTGCTGCGCTGCTTGAGTGCAGTTTAAAGTTAAATTGTATTTCGGAAATGTTCGCAATTAGGCAGCCTGCCAAAGGCATCTCCTCCATCGCCTTCAGCACATAAATTGCCAATAGCAATGGGGCAATTAATTTGCAACGCATTAAATGAGCTGCCATTCGCCCAAAAGCAACCAAACGTCGACTTTCATTCCTCATTCCTCCAGTGCTTTAGAGCTACGTTAACTAAGTTGCACATCGGTAATTATGAGAATCTTTTTATTTATTGTGAAATACCCTAAAATTGAATATATATGTATATTCAAACAAAGTTAATTGAATGATCAAAATAAACCAAACCGAAAGTTAATTTATTAGTCCACTGTTCAACTCTCGTCACTCGTAGTGGAATAGTGATTTATTGTTGACATTTTAATTGATAAATTGATAAACTAAAAAAACTGGACAGAGGTTTAGTAGTCTAATATGCAACTCTCGTCTCCTGGACAACATTTAAAGTTCTGTATAGATACATTTTAATATAATGTTCAACTACTGTCAATTATTAAGTAGTTTTCAGAGTTGTCGACTCTTAATAATAAGAGAAACCCTTTTACAATTATTTAGCTCTGAAATGTACTCTTTGAGAATTAATATAATTACTTTAAAAATACCAACATACAGGAATTTAACTTGTTGACTGGTTTTACCACAAGTAAAATTTAGAATATATGTAATACGAGTAGTTGGGCAAAAAAATTTCGTTAACTCTCAACTCATGTTCATATGTTTCGTTTGTCAGTTGAATTTGCAAAGCTAAATTAAATATTGTCGTTCAATTAGCAGCAACAAGTCTAAGTGGCTTTGTTTTGTTCTTCAAACACACAAAACAAAAGGAGACATATAAATATATATATACATATGATTTTCTTTAAAAATGCAAACATAAAAATTCGTGGGGATAACTGAGGCAATAGAATGGTTTCCATTAGAGTCCCCTTTAAGAAACTAAGAGACATATACAAGTTTATATATAAATATTCGAATATTTGCATAAACGTCTCGGCATTTCTAAATGAATTTATTATTTAACGTTGCTGTCAAGGCCTATGATAAAATATATACATATGTAAATTTATCTCCCCAGAATCTGCTAGGTGGTAAATGTAAAAGCTACTATCGAATAAAAAGTGTATGTTGACTGCCACATAATTTGCATATTTCATGTGTTACTAAATCTGTGCAAATATAACATAGAATACGAACTCGGATACGTATGATTATCTCATTTAGTCGCATTACACTAGAAA
Source organism: Drosophila sp. st01m (assembly GCA_018901795.1). NCBI lineage: Eukaryota > Metazoa > Arthropoda > Insecta > Diptera > Drosophilidae > Drosophila > Drosophila sp. st01m. The sequence continues at coordinate 5,068,711 of JAEIFG010001494.1, read as the reverse complement.
ACGTAAGTTTATATTTTTGAGCTGTACAAGTTTAGCATAAATAAAGGGAATTGTGGGAATGAACGAAATGCGTTCTAAGCTTAGTTCGTAAATTATATTAAGACAAACAATTCTTACAATCATTGAATTCATTCTAAATTTAGTGCAGTTTCTAACTTGCGAGTGAAAAGCTCATACTTGCGAAATGTGAATGGATTTGTTTTTCTTTAATTTCACTTACAGAAAGTATGAGTGTGTGACTATAAGATACCCTGTGAACACACTGAGAAATATTCATATTTATTTTCACTATATTTTGAGTCTCTATCTCTTGTATGAATAGAAAATTAGCCAAATAAATTGAAAAGAAATTATATTCATCTCAGATGCTTTTGGCATCAGTGAATATAATGAAAGCAGTGTTGAATTATTAAGCAGCTGAATAAATGAAGTGAATTAATTAATGAGAGGAAAACAGTTAGAGCATCGTTGTATAAGCCAATTGGAATAGTTCGTTTAAACACGTATGCATCTACTCTTTTTTGGAGCTTTTATCTGAACTCTGTCTGTTCTGTGCCGTTCTTTTCTTAGGCAGTCGGGACGTTGCATATTTATAAGCTAGTTTTCTCGATGCCTCTCATGACATAGCTTGGCTCATGTAAATTTATGTTGGGAAATGGGCAAAATAGAGAAGTCGAGCCGCTTGAAATTTTTGGTTCGCATTTCTTATCAATTTTCGGTTATGTTGTGTGTGGCATGTTGTATGTTGCAACTGCGTTTATCGGTAGCTGCCACATGCCACAAGACACACTCTACTCGCCACAAACATTGCATTTTCCATAGACAGAGCTACACATATGCCAGTTACATGTGGCAACATCCAATCCTGCAGTTTTATATTCGTACCCTGGTTGCATGGTTGCCTGGTTGCTTGTTTGCCTATCTGCCTGGCCAACTATTTTGCATATTCATTTCATGAAATTTCAAATTTATTCGATGTCTCTTATGCCTGCTCCTGCCCCTGAACCTGTACCTGCAACTGCCTGCCGCCCTGACAATCAAAGCTGGCCCCAACGGACCCAGTTTGTGTTTCCAGCCAAACTTTTGCCCAGTCACCTGTGTGAATTAAGAAATTATGTGCCTTCCCCTCGTCTCTACTGTTTGCTATTTCCTGTTGCGCTCTCGATTTTATTGCTCTCCAAATTCACGTCCCAAATGTTTCTTTTTCACTCTCTGCCATTTTAGATGTGCCGAGAACCTCGACGTTGTTTGTAACGGATCTCAGTGTGCCGGAAATTGTTGACTTTCGAGATAATGTTACGCTCTCCTGCAGCTACGATATGAGTGGACACACTTTAAACTCCGTCAAGTGGTATAAGGATCGTCTAGAGTTCTTCAGGTACATTTAATGGGTTACATAAAGGAGAAAGAGCCTGAATATATGGTATGTTCCTGTATCCCCAGATATACGCCACTGATGCGACCAGTGTATCTCAAATTTCCCGTTGCTGGAATTCAAGTTCTGGATGGCAAGTACTTCTGCAACGAGTCCACGTGTCGTGTGGATCTCAGTTTACTGGGGGCCAAGTCCACAGGCACCTTCAAGTGCGAGGTGAGTGGCGATGCACCGCACTTTAAGCTGGCGGCGAAGGAGGACAACATGACGGTAGCAGGTGGGCAACGAGCATGGACTATAAAGCACTTATCCCATTATTAGCTAATTTGTGTCATTTGAACCCATTGCCCGCAGCCTTGCCACAAAGCGACCCCCTAATCGAGAGCTTCAACTCGATGTATCGCATGGAGGAGTTTCTCAGTGCAACCTGCTCTTCGGACTACTCCAGTTTACCTACAAAGCTCTCGTGGTACATCAATGGCGAGCAGGTTAGAGCACAGACAAACACACTCACACTTGACCACTTGACACTGCCCAAATTTACCTCCCACTATCTCTTTCTCTCTCCCTCTCTCCCTCTCTCCCTCTCTCTCTCCTCTCTCTGCGTCTCTCGATTTCTATATTTGCAGCCAATGCTTGGAGAACTACAACCGACCATTGACACGAGCATTTCAGCCCACGATTACATTCTGCGGCGACAACAACTTCAGGTGCACTTCTATCTGCAGGGACAGCGCTTCTATCAGTCCGGTAATATACTCAAGCTTAAGTGCGTTGCGGAAATTGAAAACTACCCGGAGCTGCGCCGTGAGATGACGCTCAGTGCCGGTGTCACGCCATTCGATAACCTGAATAATCAAATGCTGAAACATTCCATACGTAGGTATCAAGCGTAAAGATACAATTTTTGTTAATTGCTTATAGCTACGCCCATTTAACTAGCTGATTGTGATTGAAACTTAATAGTAAATGTCTTGTCTTTGTAACACACATTTTTATGCCATTTGATTTTATTCTATGCTGTGCAGCTTCGGCTTCTGCACAAAGAAACTGCCTTCCAGCACGGACATATCTAATATCCGGTTTCTTTGCGATAATTCTGCTTACGAAATGCTTGCAACGCCAATCATGAGCATCCCCAGCAGTCACGGAAATGCCTCAGCCCTGGTCTTCGTTGCAGGCTCAGTAGGCGGCATCAGCGACAGCAGCTGCAACAGCAACTGCAACTGCAACGAACTGCATCTGCAACATCAACCTGAAAGGGAGCGGGAACTTTGGCAACTATATCAACACATTAGTTAGTTAGTTAGATTAAGCGTGAAGCAGCCGGCTAACGGTAAGACGGTGGCATGTCAATCGATAGGGAGATGTAGGGAGGCTCGGGTTGCCACTTGTAAATAGTTCTGATGAAGAAGGTGCAACAAAGTGAGGCATGAACCATAATTAAAGTTCGCAAGTGCAGAGTAAATACAGACAAACCTTATACATAGTTATTGTATATTAAGTGAGGATTAGAGATTAGGAACTAACAATGAATTCCCTTAACATATTTTTGCTTAAAATCAAGTCATTCCTCTTGATTTGAACTTTGTACAATTGGTATTTGTATACAGGGTGTGTCAGCAATAAGTATAAGAATCTTAAGTAATTTTTCAATTTAATTGAGTTTGTTTTTTGTAAATCAAATTTATTGAGCAATTTATTTAGCATAACTAAGCATTATGATCAATTTGTATGTTATTGTTGATAAGGAAATTTTGTTACAATTTTATATGATTAACGCTGATAACTTATGATATTTAAGATATGAGCATTTCGAGCAAAGCTTCTCAGGGAAGCCAAATAAATTGATTGTATGTGTTTAATTAAATTACGAATACAAACACGAATACAAATACGATTACAAATACAAATGCAAACACTCATACAGCAAAATAAGTAATACAAATACAATTAAGCTGCACTTGAAACAGTTAAGTGAATACGAAAGGTGTTCAATTTGCTTTTTACTAACCATGATAAGCAACACTCGAGCAAACACGAATTTTAAATGTACATGTAAACATTTTCAAAATTAAATAATAAATACACACACACATTTTTGTGCACATGATACTAACTTTTCGCAACTAAGATAAAAATAAAAAGCAGAAAAAAATATATATCACAAAATGTTATCTGTGGAATATGCAAATGTTGTCAAAACGATTATGGATGTAACGATGCGATATGTATAGTTTCAATCCCATAGAAAACTGTAAATACAATTTTAAACATTATAAACAGAGAAAAACAACTATAAATCATGCTGTGAAAGCCAAACAACAACATCTGCATAAACAAAGCAAAATATATTAAGAAAAAAGAGTCGAACATCCAATGTACGTTCTATAATTGTACATGTTAAGCAAAAAAAGTTCGAATCATGGGATATGAATTCAGGAACTCCAACGATTCGAGTAACTAACTAAATATGCAGCAAACATTTCATATTTAATGAGCTACTAGAAGTAAAAATAAAAACCAAAACCAATACATACATACATAACAGAATCAATAAATCGTATGTAAATGCATGAATTAATTGTCAAACTGGAGAGTATATTAAAGTAAAAAATAAATTCATACAACATCAAATAATAACTAAAATAGAGTTACACGGGAGAAGACTAAAAGAAAATAAATAAACAAAAATAAAATGCTTTAACAAGTATTGCAACTTGATAAATTAAATTGAAAAGATAAACAAAATACGGTCGGGCACTTGTTAATCACTTTATGTTATTTAATATGCAATTAAAACGAAACTGAAGGCCTGCAAAAAATTAACAAGTACTCATAATGCAAATATTATGAGTACAGCTGGCTATGTATAAATTGATTCGTCTATTCATTCGCACATCTTTTGGTTGTGAACTTGTTTAATTTCAAATAATATTAATAATAATAAACAAAACACAAAAAAAATTCGAAATATAATGTTTTTTATTTCATTTTTTGAATCAACTGCAGCAGATTCATTTCGTACTCTGAAAAAATCACATTCAATGCAGACAGAAAGATAATTAATAAATTTAATGTGGAGCAAAAAAAGTAGACATATTTAAAATATATATGTATGCAAAGTGTTATTTCCTATTGTCTACTAGGTTATGAACTTTGGTAGTAAACAAAACTTCAAACGGCGACATATTCAGGGTTGAATGTCCGTAAGAGTTGACTGCTTTTGGAACCTTGGAGTCTGGCTTGTACACTTGTCGATAGCTTCTATATAATTGACAAGATTGTTCGATTTACCAACTCAACTTGTGCGTTGCTTCTTGACACGCCGCCGTCGCCTTCACGTGATCAACCTTAAGTTCATCAGGAAATTCATGAAATCCATCCGATATAAATACTGCTCCTCTGTCAGTGACAATGCGTCGAACCCCTCAGTCAGCCCCTTGATCACTTCTTCATGACCTGTTGACTTGGTTGGAAAATTTAGTGGTAAGCTTAGACGCATTAATTTCGATACGTGACATCCAAAACTTTTGCTGGACAGCATGCAACATATTTTTCGTTGAAAAATGCGCTCTTTGAATGGCATCTCATTCTATTGATTTTGGTACAGCTAGTAATTCGTGCTCATTAACATTAATAAAAGTACGCCACCCTTTAGCGAATGTCAATACCAAATGTATTGAAATAAATTAATAGGAAAAGTTAAAAATTGGGAGTGTAAGTAAAATTAAATCATAAGGAGAAATATATAAAAGTTGTAAAAATAACTTTCAAAGTCTTCGATTTTGTTTTTTATAGGTAAGAAAAGGTTTAACACTATTTGCCTAATTGAAAGAGATAACTGAAATATCTTTATTTCATTTATTCAGATGTTAATTCTTCTGTAAACTGGTTGAATTAGCAACATTAACTTCCCGTTTCTCTTGTAAGGTCCTCGAGTTTGTCGGTCTATGGTGTTACCACTGGAGTTGCCTGTCAATGATAACGAGTACTTGCTTAATTTGAAATAATAACTTGTTTAAGTACGTAAATTTGTACAATTAATTATGCTAATAAGGCTTGGCCCGAGCAAGACCTAAAGTCGGGCCAAAAAGGCAACGGGTAAAAGCTTAAACAATAAAAAGGGTTAAATAATTAATTTCAATGCTGCTGCAATTAGTTTCCACTAAATTTTTCATGAGTTCTGTCCACTTCGCTTAGAAGAAACGCTAAGATAGGTCACTCCATACTAAAAATAAAAAAAGGAAACATCAACCCAACGGCAGCAATATGGTAAGAGTGGGGCAACCGAAACAAAAAACGGCATAAAAAAAGATACAACAAAAAAGAGAGAAATATTCACGAACAAAGGCCACTCTTGATGGCCACTTAATGAGGCTGAGCCTTGGCAGCTAATCAAATTAGCTTGGCCAAGCACTTTTGATCAAATATGCGAAAAACTTTGAGAATTGTGCTTCATTTCGTTGAAGTGTCATATGGTGTACGCGTAATTTATGTGATTTTAATTAGCAGGATGTCATCCTGCCGCCCACAGCCCAGCCCCTGTCGCTTGCCGCTTGTCGCTTGCCGCTTGTCGCCTGCCTCCTGTCGAAGGCTGCCTGCCACTTATGACTTATGACGCATAGCTGTCATATTCATGTTTCTGCAAGTAATTGAAATTAATTTTGCATTATTTTTATACGCACACACACACATTCGTCGTTTTCCCTGTGTTGCTTGTTGTTGTTGCTGTGAGTGCCATTTGTCATGGAATTTTAAACATTTTCAATTAAGTCCTGTCCGGGTGGTGCCCATCAGCGTAAGCTTCAGTTGCGCCTCAGCTTCAGCCGGAGACGGAGTCGAGTTGAGTCGCGCTTTTAAGTTACCAAGTTACCAAAAAATGCGGCAAAATAAAGTGAAGTGAATTTCGCGCTTTGGCATTTGTCAAAGTTTTCCAGCTCTGCTCAAGTGTCCTTTCTCTAAAGTTCTGTAACTGCTGCTGCAGTCATCACCGTCGCCGTCGCCGCCGCCGTCGTCGTCGTCGCAGTCGCCATCTTCGCCTGTTTGCGTTTCATTAAAATCCATTAAAATGCTGCAAATCAAATTAAAAGTTTTCACTTTTTTACAGGCTGCCAAGCAGTCGGCATCATTGTCAGTGTCGCCTTCATCGCGACTATTTTTACGAGTCCTGGTATCCTTCTCAGCTTTAGACCGACTTCAGTTCGGGTTCCGTTCTGGTTTCGGCTGCTGTTCAAGTTTAACATCGACTTGGACTTGGACTTGGACTTCGGCTTCATTTGCATGAGCAACATTTTCTAATGACAATTACAAATCTTTTCTCGCACTTTTCCACTGCTGGCCGTTGGCTTTTTTGAGAAGAAATTACTTTTTAATTTCTTCGTTAATTTGTGGTATTTGCGTCTTGTGATTCAACATCAACTTGATAGATTATCGTAATTGCAACTTATCAAACAACTGCCCTCTTGCACTAACTGGTTATTTACTGCAAGAAACTCTCATTTTGATGTGACCCATTGACCTATTGACAACCATGTGGCAACGTGACCCACAATGACTCATTTGTATGTGGCATATGCGGCTGCCTTATCGCCAAACATGTCACGCATAATAAACAGTCATCGAGGCAAACGCTCTCAAGTTGCCCATGGACAGATTTGTATGCAAAGAGGACTAACCTCAGCACGGAAAAGCCTGTATTTTACCATAATGTCATTTACGGTGACGCGGAGATTTCAATTTGGTTTCATAAGCTCAACTCATTTCTAATGTTTCCTAATGTATTGTTGATATTTCTGTCATCAGCTCATCAGAAGGGCCAAGTTTTAAATTGTATCGCATTTTAAATAATATTTATATTGAAAACAAGCCAAAGAAATGAGTTTCTGTGTCTATTAAAATATCTATTAAAAGATGTATGTATTATTAATTTTAAACAGACTGATCTGCTGATCATTTTTATTTATTATCACAAACAACAGATATTAAAGGCAAATTAAAGCAACATCACCCATTGACAAGCTTAATGGCAGGAAGAGCAGATTGTAAGCCAACAATTGAAAAGAATTACCTCAAACCCATTGAAGAACTCCAAATGAGCGACAGGCAAAACACATGTGCATAATGTTTTTGGCAAGGACTTCTGACAAGACTCGAGAGGGGCTGGGGTGTCTCGGGGGTGGTGGGTGGTGGGACGGGGCGGGTGAGGTCTTATGTTTGAAGGCGCAGACAGTGAACGTAAACTCTTCAATAATTGAACGTGAAGTCATGAGGAAGCGATAAAATCAAATTGCTTCCTTAATGTGTGAAATTGATACAGGAAACAATTTTCCACATTGTTATGAGGCGCACATGTTGTAAGCGACAGCTTCAGTTTCAGTTTCAGCCTTGGCATCGGCATCGGCATCCACATCCACATCCAAATATACATGCACATCCACATCCACATCTACATTCACGTCAAAAATACAAAATAGGCATCAGGTCTAAAGGTGGCTCTCATTGCCGCCATTTCTATTGAGTATTTCGATTACAAATGTAAGCCGGGATACTCGGCAATCGCGTGCACAACCAATTTCGAGTGATTTTGCCTTTTGCCGGAGGGCAGCAGCTACAACAACAACAAAGAACCGAGGCAGTTAGAGGATGTGGATCGGGGAATTTCTCGCCTGCTAACAGACTTTCAGTTAGGTTCAATATTATATTTCAAGCCTCGATACGACAACTCGATACATGCTCCTAACCAAACCTTGGCCCCAATGCGGTGCACGGTCCATCAGCGCATGCAAATATGCTTTTGAATTGGTTTACGGCCATTGAAGCGTGCACATTGCCATCGAGGAATAGCGAGCAATAGAAGAGCCAGGAAAGCAAAGGTCTGACTACGACTACGGCTCTGCTTCAGTTGCTGGTTATGTTTCTGGCTCCGGCTTTTACTCTGGGCCTGGGCCTGAGCCTGGGTCTGGTTCAATAGCATGTGCGTTTGTTATTTGCCAGGGGTCTTGGCCAGCTTTTGCTAATGGCGTGGCTAACACGATTTGCGGCAGACCGCGAGTGGTTTTGCGGTAGGCTCAATTCTCGGCCATGCTTAGCTTTGCCTTGTGATGAACATGATGAGCAAATGCAATGCCTGATCAAACATTCCGATTGGTCTGGTCTGGTTTGGTCTGGTTTGCTGTTGAGACGCATAAACCGTAGTTTCATTTACAAACGCTTAAATCAAAACTACCGTGGTTCAGAACCACCTGAACTCGGACTCGGACTCTGGCTAATGTCCGCCAATTTCATGGGGCATGCAACCTGAGAATATTAACAATGCCCCTCCACAACTACAAGCAGAACAATGTGTACTACTACGTCGTGTGCAGTTAACGTGGCCCAGAAGGGAGCCGAGCATAGGGAATAGGGAAATGGGAGCTGGCAAAATGGGAACGGGAAGGGGCTCGAGATGGGGAGCGGGAACGGCAGCTGAGCGACAAGCGCCATTGCGTCAATGGGAAGATGACGTTACGCGACAATTTTCCGCTTGAATTACGCTCCCAGTTCATGCTTCGTTTGCACAGGCCAAGAACTGAGCCAAAGCAAAAGAGATGAAGAGGGAGCAAGAGCGAGAGAGAGAGAGAGAGGGAGGGAAAAAATAAATAAACGTTAGCAAATTTCCATTTTACAGCAAAGACAGCAACAGCATCGTTTCGACATCATCCACGGCCCCAACCTCATCCAAATCGGAGCACGCACCTGGGCGACAGTCGACAGACGATGCGACAATCTATAGTTGTTGCTCCTGTTGTTGTTGTTGCTGCTGCTGCTGCTGCGTACCGCGTATTGCGTCGACCTTTGCCCCTTGTACATCGCTGCAGTTGCCTTTGAATCTACCAGGTTCATGCTATTTCTTTATTTTTTTATACTTACTCTCCACAGAGATAAGCCCTACGCAAATAATGATAAACTATAAAATTGCACAGAGCGGGAGATAGAGAGAGAGAGAGAGAGAGAGAGAGGTAAGAAGATAACAAAGCGAGGAGTCGTGGAAATAATATCTAGGAAATAAAGATGTGCAAAAAGGCGGAAAATAATTCAACTAAACAATATACACGTATTTACATAAATGGGATATAGCCCGTGATATTCAATTACCATGCTAATGGACAATGGACTGAATATCCCTGCTCAAGTAGTCGAACACGATAACAGCGGTAAAGCAACCCTTAAACTCAGATCGAATTAAAGATGAATACGAACTTAGATGTTTAGATGTTGACGCGTTTAAGAGTTTACATTATGGTAGATGTGTTGTAACTGCAACTATGTCAATTTCTATGTGAATTGTCCTTAAATTGTCAGATCGACTGAATAACATCCATTTAACTTGTGTTAGTCATGTGTCCTCTGAATCTTTTCCTGAATAATCCTGTCAATTGCTCAGCATGTTTACAAATGTGCACATGTATTGGGACTATAAACATTTAACATTTAAGATTTAACAAGAAACAAAGAAACAAGGGAAAGCAAAAGCATATGTAAAATCGAAATCTAATAAAATTTTCCATTTTTCTATGCGCAGTTAACTTTATGCGACATTTATGCGTGTGCAAAGTGTTAAGTGCGTACACATACACACACTCACACACATGCACAGGCATTGAAACAACATGCAAATGGGCAACATTGCCACAAGACATGATGCCCTTTTGGGGCATATAAAGGCAGCGTTGTAGGCACATAGCAGTAAAATACTTATGACTATGGTGTAAGTACGTAATATATATGCAAACACATACACATCTATAGCACACATATATCCTTTATCTTCGGCAAACTTTTTCAACTTTTTTAAATCGTCCAAAAATGAAAGAAATGCAGACGAACTTCAGAGGCTTCTTGTTTTAGAATAGGACACACGATCCTTGGGCTTGTTGAAAGCCATTTTACCAGCAGCCGGGCGAGAACTATTTGGGGTAAAGAATATTGCGGAGTGGAGAATCGAGAGTGGAGACTCGGGAGTCGACAAGCGACAGACGAGAGACGAGAGACGAGCGTGGAGAATAGAGGTTTGAGAATGAGGTTTGTGAGAAAAAAGTATGCGCAAACTTTCGTAATTTATGTCATACGAAGTGTTAACCGCATGATGGCTGCACGCCGGATTGGATTTACAATGCTAAAAACTCCGGCAAGCGAAACTTCACCGGCGTCGGCTGCCGTTGCCGTTGCCATTGGAGTTGCCGGAGTTGCCGGTCGGACATAGATCCAACTTTTTTGCCTTTCAAAGTACTTTTTATTGGTGTTAAGTTAGTGCAGCAAGCGCTTTGGGTTCCTGGGCTGCTTAATTGTTTTTCATTTTTTGGTCAGTCAAAATATCAAATTAAATTTGCCTTGCACCGACATTTTCGGTCGGGTTTCAGGGCTCTTCCTCAGTTTCCAACCTTCTTTCGTCTGCGATTCTTCCTCATCACGACTGAATGACTAATGAAAGTTATTTAAAATAAATAAATGTTCATTTGAAGCGCCTTTTCAATGTTCACTTCGATGTATTTAACTTTTGCCGCATACGAAATTTCATTTTATTTCATTTCGTTTTTTCTTTTCTTTTTCTTCGCGTTTTTTTTACTCCATTTTCTGAAAGTCATTTAGTGAGCCGTGGGCGGGCAGCTTACAAATTTGTATCTCATTTGCAATCGAGCGCCTGTGATTAATTGCCTTTCAATTTTGAAATTATGTATACTTATATATTTGAAAAAAGGTCTGGCAAGGCGCCCAAATATTTCAAAATTTATCTGTCTGTATCTGTATCTGTTCCGTGCTGTTCTCGTATTTGTCTGGGCAAAGTTTTCACATAAAACAGGCCGACTGTAGTTGTAATTTTCTTAACTGTTTTTTATGTTAAAAAAAGGGACTTGATGCCAAATTTAATTAGGCGCAAAGAACAAAGTGTGAGTTTGGTTGAGCAGAAGACAAACGAGCGGTCGACTTCGATCTGAAACATTGCCAAGAGCCGAAAATGATTTCGGGGTTCATCTTTGAAAAGGGTTTCCCTCGACTTTTGCTGTTTTGCTGTTTTGCTGCTTTGCTGCTTTGGCATCCCAAATAAAAATGCACAAGGCCCACATTAATCAAATACTCAGCTAATTTCAACTGGCTTCAAAGTGGCTGGCAAACAATTAAAGGACTACAATGTACATTACTCATACGTCATGTTGGCCCACGTGCCGAACAATTTACGTTAATAAAGTCGCCTGTGATGAAATGTGGCATATGAATTGACGTTGACATATGCAACACGCCACATGGGTGTTTCCATACCCGGCTCCTCCTGCCCCTGTTGTCCCTGTTGCCAACACAGTCTCCACCGTAATACTGGTATTAAATTGCCAGCAATTACGTTTTTATTGTGCTAAAATGCACCTGTGCATATTCCTGATGGCGCAATTTCGAACAAAAATAAACGACATCAGAAAGAACAACATTGCATGCGACTGTGAACTCAGTCTCCCTGGCAGCCTGAGCAACAAAACCAACAACTGTGGTAACTGTAGAATAACAGTTGTAGACTCACCTAGACACCGACTGGACATTCTGCTCTCTTCTCTTCTGCCCGCAACAGTTATCCAGTTTTCTCTGCTAAACAGAGCAACACTGCCAAAGTATTAAAAGCTCATATGATTGCTTCTGTGTCTATGTATCCATTTGACTGTGTGCGTGAGTGTGAGTGTGAGTGCGAGTGCGAGTGAGTGTGCAGGCAATATTAGCACAGGTAAATGTTGAAAATTAACATTGAACTTTGTTCAAATGCTAACCACAGACAACCGAGTCCAGGTCCTGTCGAGTCGCCTGCCGATGTGTCACAATGTTATTGCAATTTTCCGGGGTCTGCATTGTGTGCATCGGTGGCAAACTTAATGGCAAGCGAGACATGCGAGGCACAGATAACCGATAACAGTGATAACTGCAATAGCAACAAAAGCAAGCGCATAAACCCCATTTCCCCTCCAACCCACCTCCCATCACCACATCCCCCTATCCCCCACCAAACACACACACACACACACCATGAATGACCCTGGCATGCATCGTTGACTGAGCCAACATAGGAATAGACATAGACCGGAGTGAACATCTCGGCAATGTCACACTGCAAATGCGATGCCAACGAATTGAGAGGTATCTGGTAATGGGACAACTAGCTAAAATCTGTGTCAAATAAATGTACAATTGCCAGTAATTCTTGAGGATGTTTAACTAGCTACATCATCAAGAGTATGAGATATTCATTCATTTGTTTTTTGTTCCCTCATCCTATGTTACGAGTTCTGAATTCTATACAATCTAAGTAGTACATATGTTTTACATATCTGTACTTCTACCTAACATAATGAATGAATTTCGTGAATATACAATAAAGTTTGCAAAACACAATTTTATGTCTATATTGATTACATATCATTTTTTCATTCATTTCATTTTTCATTTTTTTGACGTTAGTGACAAATAAGAATTCGTTAGTTTATAGTCACTGTACCTACTTATAATTAGAGCAGTTGGACTTGCATATTGACAATCACACCCACTGTGCTCGAGCCGTCTCACGATTGTCTTGCTGCCTCATGAGACTTGAACGGTTGTTGTTGTTGTTGCCACGGATGCAGAGGCAGCTGCTTGCTAAACAACAACAAAATGCAAATAGTATTTGGACTTTATCAATAGCTGGCAACGGAAAACTGGCAACTGGAACTTGCCACTGACAACAACTGACAGCTGTTGATTTTGATTTGCGGTGACGATTCAAATGACGTCACAAACAGAGCAATATTATTTCATAGTGACCACACATGACGCAACCCTTTGAGGCGCCCCAATTCGCCCAGTGGATACGTCCAACTGTTGCAGGCAAAGCCGCAAAATTAGTTAACTTTGCGGTGCTATGCGTGAGCGATAAGTAAGCAATAAATGCTTAAGGTTAACGTTACAACCTTTTGTGGTTTGTCACTTGCATCAGATCTGTGACCTCGCTCATCCGCCCATTCGTTTGTCTGTGTGTCTGTGAGTCTGGGTGTGTGTGTGTGCATGTATCTGTGTGCGGTTGATAGGTCATTACACAACCAGAGCAATGATTACCCCACCCAATGTTCGTCTCTTCATTTGCTGTCGGATTCCACCGGATATTTCCATATGAGTATAAGTAGTTCACAAGTTATGCAAGCTGGTAATTAAACCTATTAATTGAATGTGGTTACCACTTCACGATAAAGCCATTCATCTTTGAGCACGTATCACATTACAACAAGGAGCAGACATCATTTTCAACATAAACTGGTCAACTACTTAGATCCATGCAGAAGTCTTTAATTGATTTGCATTTGAACAAGTGTTAATACATTTATCTAATTATCAGAACTAAGCAAATTGATTTCGCATTTCTACTATGCACAATTGGAAACAATCTAAAACATTAAATTCTGTTGTCCCAAGAAAAATGTACAATTAGGATGACACCTTAAAATAATTGATATAATGGAATTTTACCAAATAGCAGACTGATTTTAAAAATCTACTACAGAAGCGATTACTGATTGAAGAATCTGCATTTAACTACACTGATTAATGCTTACCGATTAATGCTTATTCATTCGAAATAACCGTACACTGCCAGAAGTATAACTAACTTTGTTGTGTATATGTTTTAGCAAAAGACTTGTTGCATTAAAGTGAAAGGCATGCTTAAATTGAGATTTGTTGCAGCAACAGAAGAGATTATTATTGGCCATTAGGACATAAAGCGCAGATGGCAACAACAAGCAGTGACAGGCAGCCAGGTAGTCAGGCAGCCAGGCAGCCAGGTAGCCAAGTTAACAACGACAACCGAGTGCAGTTTAATTAGCTCAAAAATAAAATGAACTGGGGAAACAAGGGGTGGGACTATGGCCATTAAAGTGGGCTTTGGTCAACCAGTAGTAACCTTACATTTTATATTTATTAACCTTTAGCTTCAGGTTCCTTTTACCTCGTTTCGCCTTAGGAAGCAAGACCACACAACAATAACTGTAATTTCACTTTATGACTGCAAATCACAACGAAAGCAAAAAGGCACCAGAAGGACAACACTGGACTGAATGGTCCTGGACATTATGAGCCGATCTCACTCCGAGCATCTCCTCTTTCCTCGCTACGCAGCCGAACGCACAATGCTGCGTATACGCAACCTTTTCTTATGGACAATTGATGTCTCTGTTCGCAGTGGCTGGGGCTGAGACTGAGGCTGAGAATTGGGATGCGGATGAGACTGTATACGATGCTCCAGTTAGTGAGCGACCATTGCCAATGCTGTTATTTGTCCGCCGGTCGCTTGGCCTGGCTCGTTTCAAATGTTGTTGTTAAGTCCGGAACATGATATTAGCCATTAACTCGCTGCATGCACTCGCCTTTGGTTTACATTCGCAAATAAAACACACGCAGGCCAAGGGGAGAGAAGCAGAAGCACAAGCAGAAGCAGAAACAGAATCACTGTTGAAATAAAAATGTATAAAAAGGACATTTGAATTGGACTTATGGGACCACAACAAGCGCCAGCTCACAAACACAGAGTAACATTTTATTCGTATTATTACAACTCGAGCGGAGACTGAGCAGGGGTCAGATTGCAGATACAACAGTTACCAACAGCACCAACAGCACCAACAACAACAGCAATAACAACATATCCTTTTGTTGTACTATACGACTGCCAATGGACAGTGGCTTTGCGGGAAGGGGGTTGCATGACCGCTGAGCTGTCAGTCCCTCATCTAGTCTACTATGTGGAAAGGAATGCTAAGGATTCACAGTGAATTCACTGATAAGGATTACGTTCTAAGTTTCAAGCCAAATCGAGCTTCATGTTTTTAATGGAGTGCAATAAGCGGAGTAAATTCTTATTTTGATATGGAAAATTTGTACGATTTACAAAATTAAATTTATTTCTTTAATAAAAATTAATTAAATGCTTTTATTACATTTTCTAAGTCAGTAATATATAATAAGAACATTTCTATATTTAAATTGTAAAAATTGCATATATTTTCATAAATTAAAATATATAATACTTTTTAAATTAACTTTTAAAAATTAAAGATCTCCGAATTTACGGAAATTTCAGCTGTTATTTCTTGAATAACCTTTGCTAAGATCACTGAATTAGAAAAGAGTCACAGTCACACAGCTGGAATGCAACCGAAGAAAATAAGGGATGTGTGTGTCCTAAATGTAATAACGACTTTACAAATAAAAGCCAGCAGCATCTGCAGGATGAGGAGGGGGGAGGAGAGGAGAAGAAGGAGGAGAAGCAGGAGGAGGAGCTGCGGCAGCAGTAACAACAAAAGTACTAAAGTCCAAAGTGAGGGGGCTGGGCAGTAGACTTCGAGATGGGAAGAGGTGATTCAAGTGATGGAGGTAGATACGTTGGACATACTTATAGACCAACACACACACACACACACACATACGCATGAGCTGTGGCAGTTAAGCTAACCAAGATTCAAGACATCGTGTCGGCTGTGCTGAAGTTGATTTCTTTTGCGTTTGGCTAAAACCAGGCACCGATGTTGGTCCTGGTCCTGGTCCTGGTACTGATGGCAATGCCAATGCCAATGCCGGGGTTGGGCTGCTTGTTTTATAACCTTTTCACTTTATTTCCCTGGGGGCAGATAAAAAATGAAGAAATCCTTATCACAGCGTGTCAAGGATTTGCTTGTGTCCATTCCGCAGGACAAGCGGCTCCATAATACGCTTATTTGTAACGCGTCGTGGGCGCGCCATTCCAGTGGGCGGGGCCTTTGGGCCATGGACACGCACACGGACAGGGGGCAAGAGGCAAGAGGAAAGAGCAAGGGATGTGCGACAATAATGTGACTAGCAACAAAAAGAGCAACAAATAAAAAGTTAACGATGAGTTTGTTATGTTTATATTGCCAGCGTGCAAGCAAATGAAACAACACATGAAAGAGACAGTCATAGTGAGAGTGACCGAGACAAAGATGCAAGTGTAGCGAGAGTGAAAGAGACAAAATACGGTAGATGGGCCAAGCGGCCAAGCAACCAACAATCAACGCAAATTTCATGGCAAAACGTAAAACTGCGTAAATACATTTGATGTAACTGTTGGCCAAGGAGTTGCCCTTTATGACCCGCAGGCACTTACGAACAGGAGCAGGGATCGAGGAGGCAGGAGCTGGCAGCGGAAGAGGCTGGCAAGTTTATTGTTGTAGCTGCTTTCCAAGCATTTCAATAAATAATGCAGAGACTTGAGCAAGTCAACTCGAATGCTGACGGCAATCGCACATATGGAAATACCAAGTCCATAAAAGGCAACTCGCATTTAAATTAATTTACTTAACTTTACTTGACATGAGACATGAGTTTGGTTAGGGGATGGTTGGCAACGCATTCACTTGCACTTTCACTTGGTCAAATCAATGCACAGCCGGCTAATTAAGCGCAACATTTGCATAACTGACTGGACAAACAGTCAGTCAGACAGGAGAAGGGGATGAGATTGACGCCAAATGGAAACAGAGCCAAGTTATGACACAGCCAGGGATAATCAGTGAGGGACAATGGACTAAGTAAACATCATCAAGCTTAAAAGCTCTGGCAACGTGACCGCCAGAGCGACAATTTACATGCAGGCAAAGTTTGAGCTGAAGCAAGTTCATGGTGCTGCTGAAGTTCAGTGGGAAGGGGAGAGGAGAAAGGGACGAGCAAGGGTAAGGGTAGGTTGACTTTGGTTGCTTCAGCTAAGGTGCGACAGTCTCGAGTTCAAGTTGGAGTTGGAGTTGGAGTTGTCGTCCAGTCGGGTGTCATCAAAGTTTGCTGTCAAAACTATGTCGCAAAGTATGCTAAGTTATGCGCCCGACGCAGCCAATGTGTGTGTGTGTGTGCGTGTGTGTGAGAGAGAGAGAGTGAGAGTATGTGCCTGAGCATGTGTGACATTTCAGAAGCCGTTGACAGCTGAAACTGACGTTGGCGTTGGCGTTGGCGTTGCCGTTGACGTGGACGCTTCCGTCGTTGGCTTTGATTATGATGCGGTTGCAGACAATGAAGCCAATGACGTTGGCCAGCTGATAAAGATGTCCTTCCGCTTTTGGCCTGGCGTCTAAAAGTATGCAGAGCATGTCGTGATTGCTTGCTTTCGCTAGGCGGCAAACTTGTAGCCTCGACCAGTCGCACACACACACACACACACACACACACACACGTTCGCTAGACCCTAAACGGGGCACATCACGTAGGCATCATTACGCCATCAGCATCAGCATCAACTGTCTCTTGGCGGGCTAGGCAGCCGACTGGTGTGAAATATGTTGACTTTGGCGCAGATTGTTGCAAATAAAAACCTGACGCAGGACATCGCCCACGCCCACCGCCCTCTCCCCCGTCAGCTGCCTTTACAGTGCCAGCTGCCTTTGATGTTACTGAATTTGAACGTGGAGGAGCAGCTGGAAATGGGTTGGGGTTTTGTTCTGAGTCTGAAGCTGGAGCTGAAGCTGTAGCTGATGACTTCATTAGCGCGCACTATCAGTGCAAATGAGCAGCATTATCGGGCAAGGACACGAAGCATGTCCGCTCACTGGTGTTGACCGCAAAAGTCATTGGCCAAAAGCCACCACATTGGCCAACTGGTCAACTGGCCAACTGGTCAGTGCATTAGATGGTGCTTTGGGCAGTTCATTAGCTGGAGGTCATTAGAGCAAGCGACTTTCCATTTAAATGAACTCTGCAGCGGCAGCATTTAAATGCATATGTGGCGCCTGGCAATCGTAATCCACTTATCAGCTAACAGGAATAAAGGATTGCAGTTCCCATGAGTTGTTGCAACGCAAATTGATTGACTCGCTTCATTGGCTACGAATACCCGAATACTCGAATACTCAGACTCCACACCAGACCACTTCACTCCTCTCCACTTCTCTAGGATTCTCTTGCCACAAGCACGTGCGTCTAATACGTCAAACATGCTTACGCCAATAAGTCGTCATCCTGCTGCACATCCTGCTTGCTGTATCCATGGCTATTCTGTCGAAATTCTATTGCCAGGCCTTGACTGCAACGAGACAGCCAACAGACGGGATAACCCAGGACACGGAGACAACGGGAGGGAGGCTGGCAAAACCTGCAACATTGAAAGCAATTCCATTGATGTGGATGCGGCCTGAGGCAATAAGGCAATGAAGCAAATAGAAAGCAGGAGGACTCTGTACCACTTTTCGATAACTCCTTTATGCAACTTTTTTTCATTATCTATCTTGCAGGTACACACAGACCTTCCTCTTCTTTTCCAGCTTGTTTGGGGTTTTCCATCTCTTCATTTTTCTCGTTTTTTTTTGTAAAGTTTCGCTGAGGAATTGAACGCATTACGTACAAAGCGCTGAGGCTCTTTCAATGATTTTATTTTTTGCGCATTTGCCGTTTCAGGGTAATGAAGGATATTGAAAGCGCTTTTACCATTCGGCTTGCAGGACCTGCTCTGGATTTGGGTCTGCATCTGAGTCTGACTCTGTCTACGGGTGAGGACGCAGATGAAGTAAGGATGAGGATGAGGATGAGGATTTGTGATAGCGAATTAAGTGAAGAAATCAGAAAAACTAAAAGTTGGATTAACGTGTGTGTGTGTGTGTGGAGTGTGTGTTTGTATGTATGTTTGTGTGTGTGTCTGTGAGTATCACTTCCATTGCTATCGAAGATCTCTTAGCGAACCTTGGACATTCGAGAATGTGAAAGTTATGCCAGTATAAGCAGCCCTTGATGTATTTGACAATCAACAAAGCCAAGTTAATGGCCACTGACTATAAAAATCGAGATTCAACTTTAAATTGTGGTTAAATCCACATGATACTTAAAACTCTGTAATTCAGAATGCATTCTTGGACTTTTAGCTCAACTATCGTACGACAAGGTCTATTCATAGCACAAGTATGTAACGATTTGCCATCTTTCTGTTTGCTTTAGTCAGGCTTCACTGTGCCAGAGATGACGGCAATGGATTGGCCGCAGTTTATGTTGCGGTTGTTGACGTAATGTAATATGCAAATGCTTCAATTCTATTTCTATGGCGTTGCGAGGAAAGAGTTTGAATGCTCATATGAATGGAGTGTAATAGGCAATGATATAGATTTAAAGAGTGCAGCATGTCCTATATGGTTTAATAAAAGATTGCTGCTACTAAACTTTAGATCTACCACATATGTTGCATTATATGTGAATCATTATAATTGTATCAATGAATCATTGATAAATTAATTGTTTAACATTGTATTAATACTATTGTCTAAATGTTCATAATTCGCACTTTGGAGTGTTGCAAATTTCAGAGGCATGCGTTAATGCAAATAGATTTTTAATTAATTTACAATGCACAAATTTAACGGACGTGTAACAATAAGGCACTCGGTTGAATTACTAAAGAGAAGGTGGACAATCGCGGGCGGGAAAGGCGCGTTAATTAATTCAATGGATGCCAAACATTATTAATTATTCAAATTGAAATATGCAATTGCGGCACTTGTCGCTGCTTGATGACAGACAAACACAGCGGCGAATCCATTATTAGGGACAGAGTAAGCCGCTTTTCATTGCCACTTGGGATACATAAAGGGAAAGAGGAATTCAGGCTTTACTCAGATTTAGAATATTATTTAACTCACATTGAAATAGATTTAAGTTTTAAATTCTATGAAATACGTATTGTATACTGAACTACGGTGAAGCACACGATCTAACCACAACTGATCTGACCAATATCCCAGCCGAGCAGCCGCTGGCAATTGACCAACTGAACAATCAAGCAACCTGCTGCCAAAATTTCTAAAATTTCGGAAAATGCATCCCTGCATTTCCCAGATTCTGCTGCAATTTATGCAAATTGCTTTCAATTTGCCGAGTCTAGGGCACAATGTGATTCTCTGCCGTCAAACGGTGGCCGTCGTCAAATTGCGCATACGACCGGTAGACGCATTGCTGCCGGTTTAACAGCTCTATATGAATTTAGTTATCTTCATAATCATTTCGATTATATGATAGCGTGTCGATGAATACGTTGATGATGATTGTGAAGGTAAATGGCAACTGGTTTTGCAAAAGTGTGGATGTCCATTAATTGAAATTTGACTAAGCGCAATGTTTAAATGAAAAGAGGAAAGAGGGAAGTGTGTGTATTTGTTAAACATAATTTGGATCACCTTGTCGGTTGCTTGCTGAATCCAATTTCCAAATATGCTTGGCATAAATTATGTGCTCGCTGTACAAAAGGCATTTTGAGTTTCTGTTGCATTTGAATTTTCCTTTTTTGAAAATTTCGACCAAATGAAAATATTTGTCCTCCCACATTTTACGCAAAATGTCAACTGTATTTGACTGCGCCTACAAAAGCCAACATCCCATATCCGACATCCAACATCCAACATCCAACATCCAACATAAATGCTGGTCAGTGAGGCAGTCAGAAATCTCACACACTTCACAAAGCAACTTCTCTGTCAATTTTGGTAGTGTGTGTGGAATTTCACTTTGGCTACAAGTCAAATTTCCGGTACACCTACTATACTGACAACGCACTTGCCGAGCTATGTCGCATTTGAAAACATTATGTTCAGATAACGACATACGTGTTCGTCTATGCATGTGTGTGTGCGTGCGTGTGTGTGAATACACAAATACATGCATGTAGCACCACCTATGCAATGTGGCTGCTTTAATAAAGCCTTCAACAGCAGACGAGCTACAAAGATAACCATATGTGAGCACCACAACCAGCTCAATCCACTGCACTGTCCCACCATGTGATTACAACAATGGTCGTTGAGCTGTCCCACACTGCTTGCTAAAAGTATCCAGCCCGCACTTCTAAGCCACAGTGAGTGAAAAGTGTAAGAATCGAAAGGAAAACGAAAATGATGAAGAACATTCATTCACTAAATGGTGCTCATAGATTGCATGAGAGATTGCATGTTTGAAAATTCGGAAATTATTATAAATTGAACATTAATTGAAATACAAATCTCACGTTAATTATTAGATACTCTCTCCAAAGTGTTGCCTTCGTTCTGTTAGAGATCGAAGGAGTCTCACAAATGTGAAACGTAAGTCCTTCCTGTGCATTAGAAGTCACAGTGGAAGTCACACTAACACGGCATCAGCGAAACATGTGTTGTCCTTTGACGAACACTGTCTTTAATATCCCAATGGTTGGGTGACAGCTCCAGCGACATGCAAAGGAAACAAGTCATCCACAGAACTCTAAACACTGTCGACGTCGACTGAGTACTGAACCCCGTGGCCGTGATGATTCCAGCTAGTGCTTCAGTTGGCCAAACAAGTGCAGTGGCAACCACCACACAGTGGGACTCAGACATGGGCCAGAAGCCTTTGTCAGATCCCACAGAGATTTCCCAGTGGCAACCCTTGGCATATTAACGAACTCACACATCGCATGGCAGCACAGCTACAGATGGAGATGCAACTACAGGTACATTTACAGATACAGATGCAGATACGAATAGATATATATAGACATATAGATATACATAGGGTCGGATAGAGCTAAATGGTCGCGTAGTTGGTTGCTCCTCAATGATTAATAAAACCTCGAACAGGAATCTGCATATAGACATCAAAAGTGTATGCGAATTTGAGTTTGAGTGTGAACATGAGTGTGAATGTGAGTGTGAGCTATGCTGTGTTGTGTTGTGTTGTGTTGGTGCAGCTGCATTTATATTTTGTATCTCCAGCGGAGCTCGTCTGCCACTGTGCGGATGCCATTCAATTTTCCGACTCGCCCATAATTTATTGTTGTATTCGTAGCCCGTGTCGTGCTGAGCAGCATATGTGTAGCTTGTTAGCAGGACGATAGGACTAGAGGACTAGAGGACTATAGGAAAGGACGACTGCATAAAAGGGCTTTCCTATTCTATTTTTTGTAGTATGATGCTCTATTGAAATATTTGCAAATTACTGAAGTGCCCATGCCCCACGCTAAGC
Source organism: Drosophila sp. st01m (assembly GCA_018901795.1). Taxonomy (NCBI): domain Eukaryota; kingdom Metazoa; phylum Arthropoda; class Insecta; order Diptera; family Drosophilidae; genus Drosophila; species Drosophila sp. st01m. The sequence goes on along the minus strand of JAEIFG010001494.1, from coordinate 5,046,333 downwards.
TAACATGCTGTAGCGACTCTTGATGATCCAGCAGCACAAAGGACAATTTCAGCTACAGAATCAGGTATTTCAAATGTCCTGTAAATGGCGCTATGCCAGCCAGTCAGCCAGCCAGCCGGCTGTATTGTTTAGCTTGTGGAGCTCTGTGCTCTGCAGCTGTCCGTGGACATAATTTATTATACTCGGTAGTTATTTTAAGGCGTTGCAGGATGAACACACCACACTCGACAGCATGCTACATACATGCACACACTCTCTCTCACACACACACACACATAAGCAAACATGACAACCATTTTTCCATACTTTACAGTGTATTCTATGCCATTCATTAAATAAAATAACTTTGGCCTGCCGTAATTGTCAAAGACAGTTTGATGCTTTTGTGAAATATTGCCAGTAAATTGTTTTGCTGTTCCCCCACCCCTTGCATCAATTTGGTCGCTCCTTTAGCAATCATGCAGATTTTGTATTACAAATTATTGACTGTTATATCTTTATTGGCAGTGTTGCAATTTGCTAAAGTCGACTACTTCATGCATATCAAATGACCGGACCCATGATGTATGACCCAACTGAGTGCTGGCATGATTAATGATGCACGACTTGATTGTAGTTCAGCTTGCAGCTCGGAAAGTTTCCCAAAAACTTCTGTGTGAATCAAATGCTCTGCATTACTTACGTGGCAAGGTCAAAATTCGTGGCAAACTCAATTAATATATGCGTCGGGTAAACAATCAACAGCCAGCCACGCCCAATGCCACAGTCTGCGTCACATAAATAGCGCAGCTTTAAAACAGATCAGAGAGCACTGGAATGTCCTTGGTCAACCACTGTGTTTGCATGCGGCGACAATGATGACGAGGGCGACTGCCAGGTCCGTCATTTCACTAATTAAGCAAATATTTGCTAGGCACTTGCCATTTCCGCTCGTCCCTTGGTCCTCTGGTCTCTCGCTAGTTATCTGAAAATTTGCACTCATAGCGCAGAGACCTAAGCTCCTCCTTCCACGGCCTACTCTACTAAGTCCTCTGCTCTCGGAGCACAACCAACACAGCGTCGCTATAATAAAGACTAAGAATAATTCCATGTCAACACACTCATAAATAATGAACTGGCCAGAATGCTGGGCGGCAATGCCTTTGTCATTGCCATCGCTACGCATACATTTAAAGACTCAGACTCAAACTCCGACTCCGACCTCGACTCAGGTACAGACAAAGGCAAAGCCAGCAAAATATTTATCATTTACAATTTGTAGTCAAGTTCTTGGGAGCGCACCAGGATTTCCCTACGAAATACCATCAAATATTAACACTTAACTATAACGAACTATAACTTTAACAAATACCTAACTAGAGATTCCTGAAATTATTTGGTGTACAATTATTAATTCTGTAAATGATTCGACTGACAAATAACAAGCTTCCATACACTTATCTTTTTAGTTTCACTGATGGACAGTAAAGTACAGCAGCCAGTTGGTAGGGTATTTGAAGTTTGTGAAGCATTTTATGGTCACCAAATTTATCAGTGCCACAAAATGAGTTTGCCGCGGTGGTGTTCGTCTAGCCCTCTACCTGGCGACTATTTGTCATATTTTAAATACAACAACAAGAGCAGCAGCAGAAGCAGCAGAAGCAGCAAACGCAACAAAAGCAGCAACATCTACTGAAGTTTCGCCTGCAGAACAACAAAAGACAAGGCAATAATGCGTCACAGCATAAATTTTATTTATTTTATAAGCGCTCCAAGCACTTGCCGTTGTCCAGGCAAAGAGGTATTCAGATCCCTAGCTCGCAGTACACTCAACCAGGCGACAAATAGTCGGTTTGATGGCAGGCAACATTGTTGTCTAATACCCATGATGCTTGCCTCTGGCCTGGTCTCTCCTGTCCACCTCCTTGAAGTGGCGTTCACTCCTCAAATAGGTTTTTAGTAGACCTTCGTGACATCGCAGCTTCGTTATGAATGGAAGCTGGCCAACCCATGGATGCGATTCGCGACTTGGACTGGGGCTGAAGCTGTGTGTGATATCGGTGTTGAGGCTGCCACTTCATGTCGAGCTTTTAAGCGTCATTTTCTTAAAAAAATGACTTAGGGCCAACAGCAGCTGCAGCCAAGATAGTTGGAGGAGGAAGAAAAGGGGCAGGGACAGCAGTAGGAGTAGCACTAAACGGGATTTCTGCGTGGCAAGAACGCGCTTGTAAAAGTTGAAAGATTTGCATAAGTAATTTGACAAAATGTAGTTGACAGTAAAGTAGGTTGAAGTACCAGCAAGTCATACACACACACGCACTTACGCTCACACACACATGAAAATAATAGCGTCAAAATGATATAGGGACAATGCTGACAAACATAAAGTAAATGTACGGATGAAGCTAGAAAAATGTCGTATGATAAAACAATTTTTCTTACTTATTCTCTAACGCATGTAGACGGAGAATGGGAGTTTACTGTACCAAGTGCTAAATTACGCTTTCGTCACATCTCAGATTTAAGTTGCTTTCAGAGAAATTTGCAATAATAAAGCTTCAAAGAAACATTTCTGAATCAAGAAAAATAGGCTACCTATATTATAATATTCACATTAAATTGATTTAAAGAAATGCGGCTCAAATTCTGCAGTTATGGTTTAAGATACATTTTTGAATAAAATTTTCAACAATTGATACATTTTTGTATCAAATTTAAATAAAATGTAACAGTTGAAACACCAGAGGTAAATTGTGAACTATAATTTAATTACCTCATAAAAATTAATTAGGCAGAAAACTTTATTGAAATGGTGAATGTTTCCCCCAAGGCCACAGATACATTAGCGGACTAATAGGGATGATAATCGCTATGGTGATATTTAAGTAATAAAATATATGATATTCCATGCTATTAGATAATGTACAAGAATCAACACGAATTAGTTCTACTTACAACTGTCAAAGCTATCCCCAAGTAAAATTTCACCAATAAATTTCAGATGCGAGAGTCAATTTATAGCGTAAAGGGTATTTTATAGTACTTTTTTACTTTTACTTTTTCTACAGTTTTAAAGTGAAGTTAAAGCAATCGGCAACAAGGTGAGTAAACAAGCTTATTTGAATAAATATGTTTCGTATTGACGACTAGAATGAATACACTTTAAAAGACAACACCACAGCTCCGACACAATGTCAACAATCAAATTATGTATCTTCCTTAATATAATGCCAAAGAATACAACTCATAAAGCTCACATCAATTTGGCAAAACGGGGCAATGATATCAGCGTATAAATTTTATGCACTTCAACACCACAAAACGGTAATGATAATGCCGTGTCGCGTCATAAAAAGAAAATCCGCCATAACAACATCAACAACCCCTCTCTCTCTCTCTCTCGCTCTCTCCCAAACGCTTTCTATCTTTGTTGCTTCTGCGCTTCTGGCTCATAAGAAGGTGGTAAGAAGGTGCACGGCAAATGTAGCTAAGCAAAAATGCGACAAGGCTCAAAAGCTCGTTTGAAAATGTAGCTATGCATTTCACAATTTGCAGCCAAATGGATTCAACTAAAGCTTTTCGATACCCTGTACATATGAAATTAAGTACAAAGAGCGTCACACGCAATAACAATGCTTAAATGCAATTTACTCGTATAGAATATGTCCGTTTATATTTCATATCGCTGTAATATATTTAAAAGAAAAATAGAAAAATATTCTGTCTCTATAGGGTATCTGGAAGTCGAGAAACATTGATTAGAGCTTTCTTAGTTGTTTTGCCCAGCTGTTGTTGTCGCTTCCGTTGTCGCTTTGCCGGCATTAGTTTCGTAAGAATGCCGCTTTTGGCGCTGGGTGGGGCAACAAAAACTACACCAACAACCAACAACCAAAACTACGTCAACAACATCGACAGCAAGAACAACATAGCTACTGCGTAGTTGCCGCTGCAACGACTGACTGGGTGGCACTGTATGTTGCTTCATTCGTTGCCAACACTCAGCACAAGCGACACGCGCAAAGTTAAATTGTCAGTGGGAAAAGTTGAAACGTTTTGGATCAATAGAATAAAATAAAATAATATAAAATACAAGCTGTTTCCAAACGCACAGCAAACACACTCCGCACAACAAAATAAAAGAAGCAAGCACAGAAAGGTAAATTGTAAGCCAAGAAATAATCGACATGTCTGTTAATTATTGTGAAAGTTTTGTGTCACACACGCGGATACAAATTGTCAGGCTTTCAGCAGCTCCTGCTTCTTTGCTCCAGTTTCTGTTTCAGCTCCAGCTCCAGCTCCAGCTCCAGCTGCTGCGTTGGCGTTTCTATTTCAGATGACAGCTTGTGGTGTTAGTGACAGGCTCCCCCCTCTATTCCACTGTTTGACTTGTTTCTGAGTCAAATGCAGCTGCCGTTGTGACTGTAACTGTATATGTATCTGTATCTGTATGGCTATGTCTATGTCCTCTCCACACATAAAGTTATTCGCGTGAATGGGGAATGTGTTCCATGTCATAAAGACACGCACAAATCATGCTTAAACTCGGTCAGACTTTGCTCGTCCTTTGCTATTTCGTCCTGTTTCTTGTGTCCTGCGTTGCTGCTCGTTGCTTTTTGCTTAACTCGCAATTTATGGTTAATCGATGTTGTCTTTGAACGTGACCTATTTGCTTTATTTCGTCGCAGTGTCATTTGTCCTCGTCGTCCATATCACAGTCACCGTCCTTGTTATAGCCGCTTCCCGACTCGCACTCAGCATCCTGCTGACGTGTTAAATTGTCTTTTTGTTTACCCCCAATAAGGCGATAATTTATTTTTCATGCTCTACCGTTCGTTATAGCTCTCTTATCCATATCTTTTCCTGCCTTTTTTCTCTTCGTTAGGCCGCATTTGTTTTTGCATAGATGTACATACACACGCCGCGTATTCATTTAAAAAAGGAGTATTGCTTTATAGTAGTAGGTATATCTTGGATCTTGCAGAAATCAATATTTGGCCGACCTTGACCTTCCAGTCAGAGCTTTATAGCTTTTGACTAGTGCAGGATGTTGACTGCATCAGCTGCAAATGTTGCCAAACACGTCCAGAAACAATACATGCAGTTTTGCGGCCACTGGGATAAATTATCCTCAGAACGAACGGCCAACTACTCAGAGGCAACACTCGACAACAATTTGATGTGACTGTGTTATTTGTGTGCTGTATATCCATACTATTTGAGAAGATAAGCTTTATAGTATATCTAAGGACTTCGAGAAATCAATATGTACCCAGCCTTCACTTTCAAACAAACATGTAACTATAGTGCAGGTTATTGGCTGCAACAGCTGCAAATGCTGTCTATATCCAGAAACGTCAAAGGTACTTTTGCAGTCATTGTGAGATTTCTTTTCTAGAATGAACCCAAAGCATTCTGACGCATACTTGAATGCTCATCCAAAGAGTTGAGTAACTGTTGCTCAATCAATAAACAAAACTCAGTCCTGTGGTTTATATTAAAGCTGATTTCCTGCTTTTACTTTCTGTCATCTTCCCTCTCTATTAATCAAGAGATGTGTTTAAATATTTATGTCCTTTTCTTAATCCAGGAAGAGTTCTGCGGACTGTTTCTTCCAGAGTCCCTCAATCTGATATCCTGGTGGAATTGCTTTAGTTAATGTTGCTTGATAATGGATACTTTGTGGTTATTCTCCTCTCAATGCAGCTTTGTTCGAGATGACCACGTGTGGGCATGAGTGTGCATGTGTTCCACAATTGCAATTGTTGTTTTGATCTCATGCATGAATCATAGAGGTGAATGGGCACACTTATGCGGTCACCCGCTCGACGACTGAACCACTAATGAACTAGTTGAAGTTGAAGTCATTCCAGTTCATTGAACAAAGTGCCTGCTCAATGATAGTTGAGTGTGTCGAGGCGAAAAACAGTACTTGAATTATGTGTTGGCTGAATTCACAGAAATAACTATATTTTGAAATAATTATATTCCAGCCAAAATTTATTTACTTTAATAAATAATAGATTCCGCGCTCTCAATTATTAGCGACGAACTATTTCCATATTTAAAAATTCAGATACCATTATCGTTAAAAGCTTTGATTCCTATTTAGTAAGTAAGTGAACAGAATTAATCGACTGAGTGCAACGAACCATGAAATTAAGCGGATTTAAGTAACTGAAAGTACTTATTTGGATACCTACAATAAAAATGTAAGCGCCGAAAGAAAAACACATCTGTTGGTATCTTTATCGCAAACTCTTGTTTCCATGCATAATTAAGAACGTATAAGACGTAGACGAAAAAGAGGAAATCAATTCTCAAGCGTAATAGCTTCTGGCTATTGCTGTCGTAATAGACATAATTATTCGAGGTAACTAAGCTGAGTATTAAACGAACTTCAACGACCCCGGGCATTTCCTCGGCTTATAAATATGTACATATGTATGAAAGTTCAATTTAATTAATTTCTTTGTAAGCTAATAAAACAAGCTTAAAGCTTTCCGAGTGAGATTGAAAAATGGATGAACAATTTGACCCAAGAAATAGGTAAAAATTTATTTGCTTAAATATATGATTGATCTAATTATTCTTTATTTAATGCATAAAATATGAATTTCTGTTTTGCTTTTTACACATTTTTGATTTTTTTTAAATAGCAATTCAAATCATACCTTTGCAGAAAATATTATACATTTTGTTACCAAATGTGTATCGCAATAAAAAAGGAGTGGCAAAACCTTATCGTCGTCGACGTCAATCTGGTCCTCGGTTTCTAAGCGAACTAGACTCTCAGATTTTAAGCTATTTTGTGAAACTATAGGTGCAGGTCCGTCTTTTTGCTGCAAGCTGTACATATTTACATTCAACAAGTTGAATCGGAATAATATGTCATATTCTTTTATGAGATATCGCACTATTCCTACAGATGGTGTAATTTAAATGGTCTTATATATCCTGATGCACTTTGAATAAATTCGGACTCACTATATCATGTAGCTGTTACAGAAACGATCGGTTGAAAATTGAATACAGGGCTTTGCAAGGGTATCAAGCCTTCGGCATGCCGGAAATAACCTTTTTTTTTATATTGTATACACAGTTTTTGTTAATCAAAACGACATATTTATATTTTAGAATTCTTTCAAGACTATAAAATATCAAAATTTCTATAAATAGAGAACTTTGCGAGTCTCTTGTGTTACTTTTGATAAACTTTTGTTAATTGCGACAAGCTAAATAGAGAAGAGTCGGCATTAACCAAATTCTCATTTTCTCTTTTTCTCTATACATTCGCCTTTCTTCTTGGAGCAGATGCACCATTCGGACGAATACTCGAAGGAGGCTGACCTGAAGAATCACGCTCAGCGTGAGCTGGCCAATGGCCGGATAAAGGATCCAATGGACAAATTGCGTTTGCAATGCTTCACTCATGGCGCCGCCGGCATCGTGGGCCTTGCAAGGTGAGTGAATTTGGATAACAGCAGAGGTTCCAATTCCCAGTTATACCATACAATAAGTGTAGGCGTAGGTGGGCCTGACTGCTGTATGTTTGACGTTGTCGGAAAGCCGAGACATTCAGTTCGGATGTACAACTTGGTTACGACCATACTAGAGTCTCATGTATCTGTCCGTAACTCCTTTTTTGTGGTTTATCTGCATTTACATATATATATATATATGTGTTCGTATAGAGGCATATTTATTAAAAAACGTGCGGACTGAGGATAGACACTTGCAATACAAACTGAAAAGGTTTTTTTTTGGCGAGGTACACACTCTGGGTACTCAGTGTATTAAAGTGATGAAATTGTTGAGTGTTATGCAAGTGAAGTTCGTGATAAGAGGGAGTAACTGCCAAAACTGAAGGATGTTTTTTATATCTTCGGAGTGCTCATAGTTGGCCGAGTCGCCTCCTGTTTATGATATTGATGATCCCGGTGATGATGGTGATGATGATTATGACGATGACCAGGTTGAGCTAGGCACAGGCAAATATGTCGAGTGCATGTTGAACTAACATTTCGAAACGCTCCTCCAAGTGTATGCCAAGCGGCAAAAACTACACACGGTGCTGGGGCTCTGCTACTGACGTTAAGGAAGAGAGGAGGAGGCGGTGCCAAAAATCGCTGACTGAATGCAAACAAACATAATTGGATTTCTCTGGTTTCTGGTGCCGCACACTCTAACCCTAAACCACCTGCATCCAAAACCTATCCAGTCTCAACAAGGAAAACAACACCATCTAGTTTTTATTTCAATTTCAGCTCATCTGTCCGCCTGCCAGACATTCTGTTAACAATTTTCCATTTTGAATATATAGACATTTTGAACAAAATCGCAACTAACAACATATTCATGTATCAGAATGTATGTATCGCGATGTGAATGTGTGTGCGTGTGTGTGCGCGTGTGTGTGATTGTGTGTTTGTCTTTGTGCGTATTGACCAGCTGTGTGTGGATTTTTATTTGTATTTATGCAATTTGTTTGTTTGCAGCTGGAAAATTCAATGCATTGCCAAACGAATTGCCTTTACCGCTTTCACCCACTTTCCTTCCACCTCTATTTTTGTTTCTCTCTTTTGCATATTCTTCGGTTTTTGCTATTTGGGGCCATTAATAGAAACATATTTTGCTATGACTTTAATATTCTTTCCTAAACCGGTATATTCATTTAATGGAATCTAAATTTAACTGATTTATAAAGGAATTTAACTTCACGTTCTCACATTAGAATTGTCACTTTATTAGTTTACTATATTTTATCTATGTACTAACAATAAAATTCACCATGCCCAACTACTAAAATAGATTTGAATTATACAGAGTTTATTCTCACTTCTGCATTTCAGAGCATTTCGTGTGATGGACCACGATGGCAGCCAGACTCTTACTCTGGAAGAGTTCAAAAAGGGAATCATTCACATCGGTTTGGACATTGATAACAATGACATTGAGGACATTTTCCATCGGTAGATATGACACAAACCTAATCTACGCATTCATTAATTAATACGTTTATTTTTAGTTTCGATATCGATGGAAACGGCACTATTAATATGAACGAATTTCTCGTCCAACTTCGTGTAAGTCTTATCTAATTAAAAATATAATTAATTGCTTATTTTCAAATTATTTAAATATGCTAAGCCGCCAATGAACGCTTCCCGTCTGGACAGTATGATCAAAGCCTTTAAGAAATTGGACAAAAATGACGATGGTCACATTACTATTACCGATTTAAAAAAGGCCTATTCGGTTGGCAATAATCCCAAGTATCGGAGTGGCGAACTTAGCGAGTCGGACCTTCTGGTGAGTTTTGTGAAGAACTTTGAAGCTGGTGCCCCCAACCCAGATGGATTGGTATCGAAGGATGACTTTATTAACTATTACGCAACAATCAGTGCTTCGATTGATAATGACGCCTACTTCGATCTGGTAATGCGTCGTTCCTATAACCTCTAATTGTATCCCGCTTTGAATGTTGGAAATTGTAATCAATTCCAAACAAATGCTTTTTAGTGCCAACATTAATAATCGAAATAGTCTCCCTGGCAAAGTGTAGCATAACAAAAATTTTTGATGTCAATTAAATGTTCTACTAAATACTGATATTCCTTTGATTTTTAAATTTTATACTTGGAAATAGAAGAAATGTTTTGAAATAAATAAAAATTGAACGAGCATTTATATTGTTATTTTCGATTTGTGGGATACTTTATACTAGGTTCAAATTTCGCTTTTCACGATATTTATTCTTGTGGTTTGTAGGATACAATTGATTCATATTTTTTTAATTGATGACCTTCCTACTTTTTAAGCCAAAAAAAATAAAATGTATGAAATTCCAGCAAAATTCACATCAGCCCGTTTTCTTTTAATATTAGACGTGTTAAATGTGATTATTACCATAGTCCTTGTTCTGTTCCTGTTGTTTAGTTAATTCCCCTTTTCCGTGTGTAGTTTTCCCAAAATAATGCGATATAATAATTTATTAAATTAACGTCGCGAACTAATTAGCATAAAACTCATTAGATTACTTGTACATGTGCAGCCACAAAGCGCAGTACACCATATAAAAGCCAAGAGCGAAAGAGAGGCAGAGAAAGAGAGAGAGTGTGAAAGAGATAGAAAGCGAGACATTTCAACATTTGTGGCGTATGCGCAATCGTTTGTTGTTGTCGCTTTTAATAATACTCATGTTTGCCAAAAAGTCAAACAACACCAACACACACACGCACACACACACACACCCACACACATGCATGTAGACCACACCACACGCTGGCAAACAAATAAGCCTGATTAGCTGACTTTTTTTGCGGTGATTAGGCTGACAGTGTGAAATGATATCATCGACGCCTCTGCCTCCGGCATCCTAGTCAAATGGGATGGCCTTCTTTAGAGTGAACAAGGTTAATACCCCGCTAATTAGAAGCTTATTAGAAAAGCGGCAATTGGCAAACTCTAATTACATTCGCTTCTCATCAATGATAACAATGCGATGTCGGCAACTGCTGATAAGCCATCGGATTGGGCTTTTGTTGGCTTCGAAAACAAGCAAGGAGAGAATAACAGCTCAGGAAATAGGTTCGGGACATTACGAGGAAGACACGAGTAATATCACAACGTCTCACACTTAACGGCAATGATTATGCAGCAAAGTTTTAGTATGCCGAATAGACAATGTTAAAAGTTTGCTCAAGTAATTAAATCACTTCGATCTTTGCTAATTACAAGCAAAGAACATGTACACCACATGGCTAAGAGCCATGTCTGTGTGTGTGTTGATGTCTGTGTGTGTGTGCTACTCGTTAGATATGTTGCCTGACTGCGGCAGCATCCTCATCAGGACAACAAAAACAACAACAAGCACGTTGACAAGTTACCTGCCAAATTAATGCAAACATGAAACGTGCGGCAACGGGAATATTAATTAACCAACATACACATCTGCGAATTCGAGTACGTTCCGGCAGAAGAGAGTGCACCTGCCTCCCGTGTCCCTCTCCCTTTCCCTTTCCCATTCCGGGTCAGCAGTGTTAGCAGTTAGCACTTGCCATTGTCTGCTCCCGGTGAGAGAGCGAGGACCTACAGATATGTATGAATGTATGGATGTATGGATGTATGTATGTACACCGACATTGCCGACAACATATTTCGCGTTCCAGATATTCTCACAATTCGCCGCAAGAACCTTTAGCTCTTCGGCGTGCAGCAGTGCGTATGAGCAATTTTCTGCTGTCAGGCATATGATTAATGAACGTTTCATTAGCGCAACTGGCATTATAGTTTGACCTGGTCGCAGCACTTGAACACATTGTTTGTTTGTTCTGCTCGTATTTGCATTTCAGCAGGTTGCCGAACGTGATCACAATATTATCTCTTCATCAGTCCATGCAGGACATGCAAACATTTTGCCGGCACAAAAAGGAGCCGAAAGCGAGATTCTCATGTGCCGGGCAACCTTCTCACCTCTCCCGGACAGCCGAACATGGCCCAGGTGGCTGCGTTTTGTGTGGCTCGTGTAGTTGTCGCTACAAGCAGCACATGTGTGAGTGTGTGTGTCTATACTCATAGAGTGTGAGTGTGTGAGAATGGGCAGGATCTCTCAGAGGCCAAGAATCGAGCTCACGTACCTGTCAGCTCAATGGGCTGAAGGAGAGTGCGGGGAAGACTGCGGCGAAACCTAACGAGTTACAATGATTTTCGTGCTAATTAAAATGGTTTTTGCATAGAGTTTACCGCATTAGTATTTCGTTTAGCAGTTGTGCAAACACCTTGGCAGTGTCTGGGCGTATGGAGGTCCCAGTGGAATGTTTGCTCTCGGCTTTCAGTTGTCTATGCGCGTGTGTGTGTGTGTTTGTCTGTATACCGTATAAATTACGCATACGCAGCGTAACCAGCATGAGGAGCGGCCCCATCACTCCACAGATACGAAAAGCGTTAGCTAAAAAGTATATTTTTCAACTGACGCAGCTGTGTCTAATGAACTCCCCTTGTGGGCTGCCACAGTCCCACGACACCCGAGAGGAGAGAGAGAGAGAGAGCGAGAGAGAGAGAGGTGACACCCACCGCAACCATAACCTTATCCGAACCATATCCAGTCAGCCCTATCTTTTTGTAGGCAGCAACTGTGAGTACAGTTGTCAGTGTCTTGACTTAATTAGATGTTTGATATATTCGAAGCTGAACAGGATGAAACTGAGCTCGTTAGTGGCTTTCCTTTACAAAATGCAGTAAAACGAATGCTAGTTAAACATATTGGTATCCAGGCAATGCATTTATAAGCCGTTAACAATGAAGACTATGCAAACGTCGCTATTAAATAACATATATTTAAGCCGACTGGGAATTTAATATTGCAAATAGTTGCAGATTATCATGAATATGCATATATTTCAGTGTACGCAAAATGATGCAAAATACAAACCTTTGAAAATACTTTATTTATGCAGGAAAGGAAGAAATGTGTCAAAATGTTTAAGTTTGTATTTTATTTAATGGTTTTTAATAGTCACAATATTTTATAGAGATGCATTGATGTCCAATGGACAATGTATTGGTTAAAACCTTGTTAAAGTGTATTTATAATTAATACATTTTTTTATGCTAACTTAATTCATTTCCGTTATCCAAAATAATTGACAGTTGTATTTATTTCGAATGTATATCAACTATTATCTTTTTGTCATACCAACTTTAGTTCATACATATACACATACACATGAAAGAATCCTCACACGTGCTGTAAACTTTCACACACTTGATGCTAAAGTTATTTTGAACCTATAAAAAGCAAATACAAATGCACCTAAGTATTTTGATACCTTCGAAACAACACATTTTGCTATTGGTTAGATTTAACACGCCATGGCAGCTAACATAGACATACATACACTCGCACGATATACAGATATATATGTTGGTATGTTTGTAAGTATCTAGGAGCTGGAACGAAGGCAACTCAGATGCTGGACACGTGTAAAAGTTCAGTTTTAAACACTTGTACATGAAATGTTGTTGTTTCAATTTGAAAGCAATTGCGTTTTTGTTTTATGAATCAGAACCAAGGTCCTTGTCCATGTGTAGCTCGACATATATTCCCAAGCGCTGGAAAAACTTTTAGTTTCACATCGGCCACGTTTACTGTCAATAAAACTTTGCTAGATCTGGTCAAATGAGAGCAACATAGATTGTAGTACATAGCTAGCAAACGAAAAGAAAAATGCCAAGATATTGAGTGCAGAAAAAGCGAACGTATAAAACATGCAAATGCAATGAAATTACAAGTTACGTATACGCCGCATGCTGCAATAGCAACGGGAGCAGCAGCAGCAGCAGCAGCAGCAGCAGCAGTAACAGCGGCAGCGGAGGAACAGGAGTCTTCGCCAAGCGGTCGCACACAAAGGGATTATGCAAAATTATGCAAAAATTGTGGGGGAAAAATCCACGCACATTAAATTCAAGTGCTTTCTATAAAGTCAAATCGTGACTTTTGTGCTAATGATGAACATAAGCCGAGGCCCAGAATATTGTCAGCCCCCGATTGAGGTCGATCCTTTGTGCAAAAAGAAAAGCATTTAAGTGTGTTTTTCGTTATTTGACAAATTGACTTGCAAATCATTTTGTCATTTCAGTGTTTCGTTTCGTAGCTTGTCATGAAATTTATTGCAATTACGGGTACTTCATATTTCCAGCTATAAAATGGTTGCTCTCCTAGCCTATTTCGGATTTGTCAACAATTGAGATGGTATGTTGGTATGTAGTATCTGTGTTTTAGCATGTGATGCATGTGTGTGCAAGCGGATGCCACACTAAAAGCGCACTCAGCTCAAAGACAACTAACGGAAATAGTCGAAAAAGTGCAACAAAGCCGTGCAGTACGTGCCACGAGCCAACAAAATGGCGGCACAGACGAATCATAAGCAGCAATGGCCGACAATGACCCAAGAGCGCGACGGGAGCATCACAAAACCGCAGCCAGACGACGCTCTGTCGGTCTGTCGGTCTGAGACATGGGACAGAGCACTGAGGTTGAGCATCATTTATACTGAATGGATTTGGATTTGGATTTTGGATTTGCGCACAAGATAATGTGCAGCACAGAGCACTGAGCCTTGCCCGGGGGTCTCTGCCCGACTCGAAATCGTTGCATGTGAGTGAGCTTCTTTGGCCGGGCTGCGGATGGTCCGGGGCGGGGGGAGCCGGCGTGAAAGCTAAGCAGCTCCAATGCAACGGAAATAGTTTTGTGTGAGATTTATTACCACTCTGGAGAGTCATAAAACGGAAATTGTACACAAAATCCTTTCGGATGCTCGTTTAAGTTGCAGCCCCTTCCTCCCTTGAAACCCACATCCATTTAACTCGTCCGCCCTCTCTCTTTCTCACACTCTGGATCTGTCTCTCTCTCTCTCTTTCTCTCTCTCTCTCTGCCTTGCCAACTGCGAATGTTTAGATTTTTACGGCTTGTGTCATCTCTGTTTACTCTTCGCTGCTGTTTGCTTGTCCTTGTCCCAATGTTTATGTAAGTCATCGCATCGTTTACGATGCCCAGTGCCAGATTCCCAGCCCCACAACTCTCCAACACTCCCTCCCTCTCCCCCCCAGCAGCATATCCTATTTTGAAATTATATTTTTGTCCATTTTCTGGAAACTGTTTCTTGTTCGCCTGCTAACTAAAAACTCATCGCATTGCAATTTCAGTTTATTTATATTATTTGCCACATTGCAAAATGCTCTTGCCGATGCCGCAAATGCATTTCATTGTCCTGCCACGCCCCCTGCTGCTATTTCTCCCCTTCCATCTCCCTCTGCCTAGACATGGCTAGCCGATTACCGTTTACAGTTCATATTCCAAACATTATCATTGGACCATGGCAATTATTTTATGCAATATGAAATACTAACTGCAACTTTTAATAGTCTTTGCCGTTGTCTGTTGTCCAGAATTTAAAGAGTCCTCATCTAATTAAGCACGTGATTGAAATTGTATTTGTAACCGAACTCGATTCTATACCAAATATCATATAAGCGTCATATTTATTGCGACCAAATTTACATCTGCCTATCACTCAACCAGTCAGTCGGCAAATCTTTATTGTCTTTTTCGGAGTACATTTTGCGTCGACAGTTCAAATTTTGCAAGCAAGACAAAACCTGAAATCGTACAGCGAATATGTTATTTTCATTCATTTCAATTTCAAATCATTTTGACTCAAACTAAGTAAGTATGAGGATGACTTCAGTCGAATTCAAGTAGCTGGTATAGTAATCGCAATTTGGCTGAAAACCAACACGTTGTCTGGGTATAGTGAAGTCATTGCCTTTCAGATGACAACCCCAAGATATTGGTTGTGTCCGTGGTGGAGTGGCAAAGTAAAACGATTTTCTATACCCATTATCATATATCTAACGGTGTACCGCAATGAAAATCCCTTTAACCAGAACTTCTTTTACGAAAGAGCGCTGTTTTGTCATCTAAGTAAATATCGGAGACTCTCCAGGATTTCATCTTCGCATTCCCCACTTACTCCTCTTAGTGCCTGGTCATTTTCATTTCCGTAGCTGACAAATTTTTGGCAACAGATTTTCTGCTTATTTGCCACAAAAGAAAACGACGTAATAACAGAGCTGCACAGTCCACAAAGTCATTTGAAAATCACTGGGAAAGAAAACACGATTATATGGTTGTTTCTGAATAGTTGCATCATTATTTTATATATTTATATTTTTTTAATTTAAAATTGTTTAAATTTATATTTTGTTATTCAATTAAATAATAATGATTTTTATAATTATTTGACAATTCTTTTATAATTGAATTTACATTAGTTTAATTCATTTAATTTATCAGTCTTAATGTTAATGTCTTTTTTGTTAGTTTATTAGTATTTCATTTAAATGCTAATCTTCAACTAATTTGTCGGCTAAACTTGTATATTTTATTAGTTAAAGCTAAGTTCTTCTCAGCTGAGCTTGATTTGTAGCTGCAGACAGCCCAACAGGATTATCGTTTCTTAAAAAGCCAGTTTTATTGTTAATGTTGCTGTTGTTGTTGTGGTTGCAGTCTGAGCTACCACTTGCAACTATTGTTCTCAAGTGTTTGTCGGTACTCTGTGGCAAAGCAGAATTATATTGCTGATGGCTAAGACAGCTGCCAGCGATGGAAAGGCAAGAAAACAATTTTCATTTCAGGCAGTTTCTTTTGGGGTAAACAGTTTTTGAAATGTGCCAAGGCGCATTTTCCATTTTTACTGCGGTGACAACGTCAAAGCAAATGATGGAGCATACCCACATCCCGTTTTCCTCAACTCTCATTCTTCATCCCACATGCCATCTCCCGTACCAAATCCTTGGCTCTACCATTCAGCTTAGTCGTCGGGACTATGAATTTCTGAGGACTTTGTCCTTTAAGTGCGTCGGCAATTAACTGCTGGCAAGCTAAGTCGTTAGAGACTGACTTTAAGGCTTAGGCATTTGAATTAATTGATCGCCTAACCATATCATCATATCACATTTCAGCCAATTACACAAGCGTTTACATTTTTCAGACAGCGATCCAAACTAAATATTCATTTTGACTCATTTCGCCACAGTCGAATTTCTAATAGGGTCAATTGCAATAATATCATTAGGAAAATTAAACACGAGCTGTATTCCGCCGTACAGCGCCGTACAGTGCCACACCGTGTCGAGGCAGGACGCCCAGCCAAGTGAAGCGTATTATGCCTAATTGGGCGCTGCCAGCACCGGGCATCAGGCGCCAGGCACCCGGCTCCCGGCACCAGGATGGAGCCAGGGACCCACTCAAAGCCCTATGTGGCACCCAGCTGTAGATGTAGCTGAAGCTGAAGCTGTCGCTGTCGCCATCGTCAGCGTCAGCGTCAGCGTCTTTGCCGTGCCGCTTTGCACGTTTTGTCTACGCGAGTAATTAACTTTAATTGCGGCCATTAAAATAAATTGGCAGATACCTTTAAATATTGTTATTGTTGCATACTTAGAGGCGCAGAGGACGTGGCGCCAACAGAAGCGGCGCACGGCATTCATATCAGAATGGGGCGGGCAGTTGGAAGGGGCGTGGTCCCATCCACCAGGTTGGGCGACAGAAAAACATTTACTTGCAACGAGAAGACAAATATTAAATGGCGCCCACATTTTAATAGCCCTCGTCCGATGCAATTCTCAAGATCCTTCCACTTTAAACTGTTATTATTAACATTTGTCTAATTTAATCCTCTTTGAATTAAATCTAACCTTGCAGTTTAAAGTTTTAAGTCTGAAATTAAATCGAAAAAACGAATGTATATAGAAATTTTCTAACATTATTTTATATATCAGCGTTTAACTCATCAATCGCATGACGGGATATTTTAAGGGTGTATAACATATAACTTCAATATCTTTTTAAGTTGGAACTGACTAAAAATGTTTCTAGTTGCTGTTGGAAATGTACTATGGGTCACTGTACATGGGACTATCCTTTTTTAGTGGCATGTCAAGCATTTTGCAGTCTTCTTTTGAGAGCGACACATCGTTGCATTCCGTTTTTCGCATTCCGCTTCCCTCACCAGTTTCTCCATGTTCAGTTCGCTTTGTTTTTTGCTATTTTTATTGCTTTGCAAGTTCGCTGTCATGCCTATAACGGAAAGCAAAGCCGTAGGCAAATTGAAGGCACGAAACTTCTTTAATTTTGCTGAAACAAAGTCTTCGCGCAAAATAGTAAAAAACTAAAATGCTTGGCCCACGGCAATAAATGTCAAACTAACTTTCAACATAGTTTCTATTTTTTTCAAAGTTACAGATATTTTCGAAAATACATTCGTAGTGAAACAGATGAGCTCTAAATGAAAGTGTGACATAGGCTGAAAAAAATATGAATGGGAAGTTTGTTGACAGCTGATGTGTTGCCAAAAAGTGTTTCAAGTAGCTAAAGAAGCGTCGTAGAAAAATCCATTGGGGATATTATAATAATAAAGCCATTCTGCGAAACTGAGCAACTGGACTTGTTTGTTTGCGGAATGGACGGATTGTGGCCTAGACTCTTGGATTGATAACAGCAATCAAGCACAACACTCAGATGCAAACTCAAACTCAAACTTATATACAAGTACAGTTACAGAAACAGAAATAGAAACAGAAAGAGAGACCATCCACTAAAATCTTTAATCTACCAGGCAACGCACGCATTTTGAGGGCTGCTGCACATCGATAAACATCCGCTTCCGCTTTTAGTTTTCGTGTCCGCTGTTGAAGCCCTCGAAAGACAAGTGAATGCCGCAGGCGCTAACTTGATATTTACTTTGTTGCTCTGCTCTGCCACGCTGTTTACCTATATCCACCCCATCTCAATATCCCATCATTTATATGTGTACCCTGCACAGTCAGCGAGTTCAGCGTCCAGCGTCCAACGTCCAAGTCCTCTTCATGGGCCTCCCTAAAGTTTATCTGCACACTTCCGCCTCCGTCTATCAAACTTGTGGCTCGTCGTCGTCGTCGTCGCCACTTGACCAGCAAACTATTCGACGTCTCTCTGAAAATGTTTTCGTTGATGAAAAAACTTTGGCTGCCTTCAACACTTCTCAACTTTTGTGTAGTTTGTCTGGTTTGCCGTTCGCCCTCTCATTCCCTCGTTCCTCTTATTCTCTGCCGTCTATTTATCTACATATCGGTCGAGGGTTTGTCCAGACCCGACCAATGCTCATTTTATCATTTGGTGTTAATTGTTTTCGTTTGCATCGCAAAACATCTATCGAAAGGGCATTAATGGATAGTCCGGTCGGTCTCTGAATTCCTCTGACAACACTCATACGCCGTGTAGTACGCCGCTTTCCCTGCTGCTGCTCTTCCCCCGTCGAGGATGATGAACTTCCGTTGCTTGGGCAACTGTCATACTCCACAATCCAACTCTGCTGTTGTGCGACTCGCAAATGCTCTTAATCACTTCAAGGGTACGGGCGGGATGGGCGGATGGGGGATAGGGACAGAGCAAGACGCACTTGGTCCTGCAGCCAAGTTCTGCCTTGGAGACAAAGAGCCATATGCATGTTTGTTTGTGTAGCGTTAGAAATTGAGAGAGACACTAATTGCTTTTCTTTGCAACCAACTCTTTTTTTTTCTTCTCCTTTTCTAATTACTCTATGCATGAGTATGAGTGCCTGTATGTGTGTGTGTGTGTGTGTGTCTGTGTCTCTCTGTGTGAGTGTATGTATCTGAGTCTGTGTGTGTGCGTGTGTGTACATGAGACAGACTCTTGGCGACTGGCGACACACATTTGGCTAAGTAGGAAAATGATAGTTTGAATGCTCTTCAGACAACGTTGTCGACAAAAGGACGATAAGGACGACCAAAAGGACGCATTTAAAGTACATAATTCGGTTTTGATTATGTTTTGGTCTTAGCTGCCGTTGCCGTTGCCGTTGCCATTGCTACCGCATTTCTGAAGTTAGCAACTTCATTATGGCTAAAACCCAAATGTGTTGATATTGCGGTTGAAGTGGTCGCCGTCGTCTCTTCTTCTCTCTCATCGGGGCTAAATGAGTAGATTTCCATGGTTTAAGCATTTCATGAGTGTACACAAGTGCGTAAATACCAGCTTTTGTGATTATTAGAGACTTGAACCGAATTTACTCGCCATAGATACGGTACGGAAAGAGTTGAATTACTTACATTTCATTATAACAACATTCTATGGAAGCCTGGCCTACACTAAATAGTTCATGTACACGAAAACTCACATTTCTGTGGACTCCACAGACTTTTTTAATAGGTAACCAATACTCTGCTGTGTTTATACTGCACTGTATTCACTCTAGACTTTTCAGAGTTAGATGAATAATTGTGTATTTTGCTTCAGTCTCGGCATTTTCCATTGCTATTCTAACTTTCCCTTTGTATAGCAGAATATTTTTGTTATATTCCTAGGCCAAGGTAGCTCTTATCAACAGAGAACTAAACTCTAGAGAGCTTGCCACATAAAGTAAGCTGTTTATGCACAGGTTTTTGTGCCATAAATTATGTACTAAAAGCCAAGACGGCTATTCAGCACATCGTTTTGGACACACTTCAATAGAAGCTGGGACCTAAACGGAAATGCGTAGAAGTCGCACAGGAAATCAGTAAAAAAAAAAAAAGAAAATAGAAAAAAAAAAAGGGTTAGGTACGCGAATTGCCACAAATTTGGGCAAAAATGTAACTAAAGCTGAAGTTACGCACCAACCCGATAAGGGAGGGAAGAGATGAAGAAAAGGCAAAGGGGTTTCTATGTATATGTATAGGATGTCCTCAAGCTGACGCAACGACGCTTCGCTTGGGGAATGCCGCAGTCACTCCGACAAATGGTGGGTGGATAAAAGGGGGCAGGGGCGAGTGGCGAGGGAGACGCGCAAAGGGGTGGGCGGTAATAATCAGCGGCAAGCGAGACTTTAAATATTTTATGCTGCTCAAATTGGCGGCCAAAAGAAAACCGAAAAATACAACAAAACTTGTGGGACGCATGGATGTCATGGCTTCCCTCTTGGCAGCCTCCTCCCATAGCCACAGTCACAGCCACAGCCAGGGCCGGGAGCAGGACCCAGCGACAGGACAACAGCAGTGACCAAACCAAGCTGGATGGCTGGCAACTTGAGCCACTTTGATTTTTGCTCAAGCGTAATTACAAGTTAAATGAGGCCAACAGCGCGGCGAACGTTGGCAACGTCAGGATACGTCGTCCGCCAAAAACAGTGTCATCATGCGGAAGGATACTGGGCTGCGGCTGCGACTGGCAATGAAACGGAAGGAAGGAAGGACAACCAGACGGACGGACGACGGACGGACGGACGGACGCAAAGCGTGCGCATGGATGATGTACAGTCGGCGATTGCAGGCGTTGTGACATTGGTCAGGAGCGGGAGCAGGAATGGGAATGGGAATGGGAAAGAGGAACAGCAGCAGAAACAGGACCAGAACCAGAGAGAGGTCTGGGTGCAAGGACAGGCCCATGCAGACATTGTAACTGAAGCAAAGCACTAGTAATGAATGAGCTGGCCCAGTGGCTCTTCTGTGTCCTGTGTCCCGTGTCCTGTGTCCTGTGTCTGTGTCTTGCCCTGGTCTGTCCTGACGGAGAATGAAAAATTGCAACGCGGACGTGGACGTGGACATAGACGTGAACGTCGCGGTCGCGGTCGTGGTCGTGGTCCTAGTCGTTGTCGTAGTCGTCGTCGCGGTCTCGGGCTTGTTTGGGTTTGGCAGCCGGGCTGCGTAGTGACATTGTTTGCTCTGCTGCAACATGGCGGACGGATGGAACGGAGCAGATTGCATAAGAAGCGACAGAATTCCAAACAAAACAAGAAATAACGAAGCATGCAACAAAAATTTCGAAAACAAACCGCATTAGTGAGCAAAGAGTCAAGGGGCAAGGGACAGGGGCATGTTGCATGCATTGCCCAATGATGGAATATAACGAAACGGCAACAATGATGACAAGCTAACTGATGATGAGAAGATGCACAATAAGGCAACAGCAACTGCAACAGCAACTGCAACTGCAACAGCAGCTGGAACTGAAGCGATGAAAACATTGTCACCAGGCGCCGTGTTAAAGTTGAAGTTGAAGTCAAAACTGAAGCTGAAACTGGACAAAGACATGGAGAGCGGATAGCGTTCTCCCTGCTTGTCCAATTCAACTGCACAGGAAAAGCATCTGTTGTTTGCTCAAGCTCAAGCTCAAGCAGAAGCAGAAGCTGAAGCTTCTTCCTGTCCCGCTTTATCTGTGGAGAGGGGAGAAAGGGGAGAGCAGCATCGTCAGTGGAAAAGTTCATTTTGCAGTAATTAACAAATTGTAAAATGCACACAGGGTAGAGAGAGAGAGAGAGAGAGAACAGAGAAAGAGAGAGGGTGAGAACTCGCCAAGCTGTCAGCTGAACTCAGTTCAGTTGAGTTGAGTTGAGTTGTGTTAAGTTCAGTTGCCCGATAGTCAGTACAGTTGTGTCCAAGTTTGTTTGAGTGCCAGGAATTATAGATGGTGATGCCTGGTCCCCGAACCGATTGCATGCTTAAATCCCAGTGCCAGTGCAAGTCCAAGACCGAATCCGTCCTCGGCCTCCTCCAGCTCGATGATAGTCACTTTGTAAAAGTTCTCTCGATTATTAATATTTTATTCCATTAGACTGTCACACTGGATCTGCCAGTGAGTCGTCCTTGGCATCGTTCTCTCACTATTGTCAGTGGCAGGCACTTGGTAATCGGGTAAAAAGTCTCGTAGATTGCAGAAGCGGAAACTGCCAAACAAAATGCAACTGATGATTGTAGAATTAGTTAATAAAGTTAAACAAGCAGCCAACGCGTATCATGATTATTCTATGATTACACAACTCACACAACTGATCTGCAGGTTAAAATAAATAATTAATCGAGCTGGACTGGACATCATTATTCCCATTAAAATATTGACAATTCACATGTTTCTCCCAGCTGCAAACCAATTTAAAATGGTACGATATTATATTAATGATGTGAATCATTTTTGATGTAACTTCGATGCATTTTAAACATTTTATAAACTGCTTGCCTCAGTGTTTGTTATACATATAGGCAAGTCAATTTTGACCTTTTAGCCGACAGCTCAGATTTGTCAACTTGGCGCAAGTCATGTCAAAGTGTCAACTACTTTTTGCCACCTCAAGAGCCACATAATTAAGCGACAAGCTGCAAGTGCGAGGCTGACGCCAAATGCCAAAAATTATCATGCAAAATGGAGGGCTACACAATTTTAAATGACAGGCACTGTCAGCTTCGCACACTCCCCCTCCTCTACTCCTCCCCTCCCACACACACACACACGCACACACTCACTTAACATGCCTTGCTTGTGGCAGCCACATATTGGGGCACACACATGCGCAGCATACAAAGTACAACATGTGACATCGGCTGCGACAACGCCGCAAAAGCCGTGTCAACAAAATCTGTAACAGCAGCAGCTGCAGCTGCAGTGGCAGTGGCAAGTGGCAAGTGGCAACTACTGAAGAAGCCGTTGCACTGATTCTGGCAACTGGTAGCTCAAATTGGAACTTGCGCGAATTTGATAGACACCATTGTGGGGCATGAGGCAGAGACTGACACTCGTTTGCCACTGGACGATTGGAGTTGCTGATGTGCGGCCAGAACAGAGTCTAGATAGCTGTTCAGCAGCAATCTGGCCCATGCCACATGCCCCAGCAGCAACAACAGCAGCGAAATTAGCAACAGGATTCTTAGCCAACGTCTGCAACTGACATTAAGCTCATTTGCATTATGGCTATAATGTTATGTGGTTTTCAGTTGCGTCTGTGACATGCATCACCTGCGAAGTTGTGGTTGAGTGCTAAACCTGAGGTTTTGTGCACCAGTGATGCTCCTACACTTTCTCCCAGACTCACAGATGGAGTCCCGTTCCAATCTAATAATAAATTCCACAAATCTCAAAATTGTAACTGAGTAGGCCTAGAAGACATTGTGGTCCAGTCCAAATGTCACTTACAATCTTGCAACAACTCGAAACGATTTTGGTCAAGTAAAATAGAAAGGCATTAATATTGAAAAGTGGTAGAAGCATTAAAAACAGGGAATTAACTAGTTTACATACCGAATCTGCAATGTTGAGTATTTTAATAATTGCTGATTACTCTTGGAATTGAAAAATCCTTTTAACAAACATATTTCAAATGAATCCAAATTTATTGAGATTTTTTACAAAAGATAACAACTCAAGTGTTCAGTAATTTGCGTCTAGTAGAAATTTTAATCTGGAATATTACTAATTTTTTAACAATCTGCACACTATCGCTGTTCAACTTGTACCTTTCAGACTCCAGTTCGTTGCATTATTTTCTCCTATTATTTTCTTGAACATCTTCCGATTTAACTATAACTGCAATAACTCTAATAAAATTCAAACTCAATCTGAAAGTCCCAGTCAAATTTTATTGTTGCTTATTGAGATGGGAGATGGGAGATGGGAGAAGCTTGCAAGTTCGCGGTATTCGCTAAGTCGCAGCTGATGCACAATTCGAGGAGCAAACCGATTTTTGCTGGCAACAACTTAAGCGATAAGGCGAAGGGAAAGAACGCGAAGTGATAGTGGGAGGAGAAGGAGGAGGAAGAAGGATAACGATGACAGCAACGTAGAATTTTTCTACTTCAATCGGCAAGAGTGTTGTAAATTTTTGATTTCATTAAAATGCGTGCCAAGCAATGCAACAGCAACAGCAGCAGCAGCAACAGCAGCAACAACAACGACAGCAACAACGGTTGTCTGCAAATTGTTGTTGAAGCCAATTGAAGCATGAAATATGCATTGTACAATTTATAGAACTGAACTTATTGGAAAGCAAGTGTAATTGGAATATCAATATTCGATATTTAAGTCTGTTGCAGGGAAGACACACTACTTAAGCCTGCAACCCTGGCGCATAAATCAAGCCAGCCCTGGCCTCGTCTCACATTTTTCATGCCGTCGATGAGTTCATTTGCAGTCAACTGGAACCTGGATGTTCCATAAAAGGCGATAACACATTTGCCAAGAGATGTTGCAGTGGTGGCAGCCTGTTCAAGAATTGGCAGCGATTCAACCGCTGCCTGTAAATGGCCGCAGCAACTTGTTAATCGACAAATAAAACTCGGGCGGCAAGTTGGCCAAGGAGATCAAGGAGAATTGTAAATAGAAAGCCGAAAGCGCCAACTAAATGCAGCAGAAAATCAAATATAGAAATTATATTCCTTTTCCTTCTCAGACTTTGTTCGTTTTTCTCTCCCTTGGCAACTGATTTGCACTTGCTTATCGCTCTGGCACGAGTCATGTGAAAATATGGCGCTTGCCACGCCTGCAACTCCTGCAACTCCTGCAACTGGGTAGCCTCTGGTGCCTCTAAGATTCGCTGGCCAACCAACTGCAATGGCAGTGATAAAGATTGACGGTGTTTTAAATTATCTGATTTTGTCACTTCGGAAATTGGCAAAATGTCCGCAATGGGCCAAGAAGTTCCCAGTGGCTACAGTTGCTTACTTTCCCTGGTCACTCTAAAAATATTACCATATATTGATAATCATTTCCATAGACTTCAGTGATAATATGGCATTCTGAAATTTGTTAAAGTATTCAGTTTTGCATTATTTTACATATGGTCTAACAGCAGGTCCCTTGCGAAAGGAGATGCATGAAATATTTAAAAATCGTACAGCAATAAAAATAAAAATAAAAGTCAACCAAACCGCAGAAGACTGACTAAAAGCAAGGACAATGACAATGCCGTTCCGACCGACAACCAAAATTCCCCAAAGGAAAAAGAGGTCTAACATATGTTATTTTCTGTTGTTGTCTCGGTTTGTTGCTGCTGCTCTTGTTGCTGTTGCTGTTGCTGTTGCTGTTGTTGTTTTGCGGTGTGTTTGGCCAAGGCGTCGAGCGCTTGTGCCAAAGTGCAAATGAAACAACAACAATAACAATTGAAAAGAATTTAAATTTGCATTTTGCGCAAATTGTAAGAGTGTGGCTGGGCGAGACTCTGCCACAATCTTCCAAAATTCCCTGTCCAAGTGGCAAGTGGCAAATGTATGGGACACGTCGACGGCAGCGTCATTAAAGCGGTCCAGTCAAACCGTCCAGAGGCCAGTTCAGTTCTTGTTCAGTTTTCGGGCCACAACACGGAGTACACAACACACTAGTCTAGAATTTCAAATTTGTATCACATTTTTATCGCCATTTAAATGTAAATTGTTGCTGAAAGGGGAACCTCCCTGAAGAGGGTTCGCAGTTTATGGGAGTGCGACGACTTCCGACCGCAATTGAATTTTTTAAAAGCGCTGAGCGTTGATAACCAAAACAATAAAACCGGGGCCACAGACTCAACCACAGCTAGCTAACGTATAAAAAGAGGAGGAGAGTAACAAATGTTTTAAAACCGCTTAAATATTCAACAAGCCCGAGAATAGCAGAGGACTCCAACAACACGAAAAAAAATAATAAAAAAAAACAGTACACCACGGAGACAAGCGGGGGGCAAAAGGGGCCCATAGAGTTCCGTATCGGCCTATAACAAAATATGTGCCTTCCAGCCAAATATTTAAAGCTTTTCTCTGTGTTTGTTTGTCCCCGCCATAGTCGACAACAGGCCAATAGCTACAGGACTCAGGGGAACCAGAGCAAAGGAGAGAGGAAGAGCTGAAGAGGGGAGGGGGGGGGGAGGGGACTGCATTATCAGAGAGTCGTTAAATTCGATATCATATTGCAAAATTTGTAAAAATTTACAATAAAACGTGACCGGGCAAATATTTTATGGTCGAGTGAAAAGCGAACATTAAATAAATGAAAATAATATAAGGTCAGACATGCCTATAGTTTATTAAAGTTTTCATATTCCAATATTATTCTCAATAATGAAATTACTATCGAAATAGTTACCTTGGGCAATGCTTTAATCGAAGAATCTACGCTTGAAAATTACATATAATCTCTTAAAATGCAACGGAAAATTATTTGTCATCACAGTTTTAATCTCTGATTATATCTGTAAAATTCCCTTTAATTCAGAGCATTATAGAAAGCTTAAAATTATTTTTAGATCATATCACATTTGGCAAATCTCTTTTAATTTAATTTATTTTTTTCGCATTGGCCACAAACGACAAGTCGATTAACTATAATCATAAAACAAATCTCAGTTACAAATGGGCGGCTAAAACAGTTGAAAAATAATTATAATAAACAATAATTTGAATAAAGGCTTTTAACAATGCAAACCACACAAATTTCATATATACTACCTTGTTAAATTCCTCATAATTTATAATAAATATCAAAAATTACAAAAGAGAAAAATTATATTGTTTAATTGCTCCTCTGCGAAGTGTATGCGACTCAGAGATACACTATCAAAATTGTACGATGTTATAATACTCAGACTCTCGCAAATGTGATCAACTGTGTGATACTCTGCTAATACGAATTGTGTTAGAGGGTGTCAAGAGTTTGGTAATAAGCATACAATATTGATATCCTGTGCTCCCAGGAAGCGGGGACTATTTTTAGGCTTTAAGCGCTTTAAATAATAAATTGCATTGAGCATTGAGCATTGAGCATTGGCTTTGTTTATTTTCAGCATGCATTACATTGAAAATATGCTAATTTGAATTAATGTTATTTTTGCGTATATTAGTTTAAATATTTATTTACTATTAAAAAACAAAGCAATTTAATTGCTGATATAAAAGCACGAGACAGTCACAGAATTCTTTAAAAATATCAAATTTAAGAGCTAGTTGCAATTTAAAATTTAAATCCTTAACAGTTGGCACAAACTGTTGTCAAATTGAAATTGGTGCAGACTAAGAGTTCAAGGATCCCATGTGATTCTATAAAATAAAGTTTGGGAATTTGACAACCCACTGAAACAGATTCTCCATCATACAAACTACGCTCATACAAATATGTAACTAGTTGTAAATGTAACTATAAAGTTGTAGAAGTATCTATGATGCCTCAGTCGAGTGGTCTTTACATTTGAAAGCTGTCAGCGTATTTTATGCTCTTTAACAATAGAAGTACGTGGCCTGTATATGAAATGAATTGACAAAATATCAAAGGGCAGAGAGGGGTGCCCAACGGGGCACCAACACAATGTTAATTGCTTATCTACGTGATTTCTTACCAAATTAATTTGGCCAAATTGCAAATGGCCAGTAGTGAATGGCGAATGGTGAATGACAGAGACAACAGGCAACTGGTAACTGGCAATTGGCAGCAGACAAGAGACAGCATTACAAATAAATCAGTTAAGTTGCTGTATTAACATTGAATACATTTGCTTAATTAAATGAAACAAAATATAATAAAATATGCGAGCAACTAGTCGCTCCTTTGGTCGCATAAAAAGAGGAAAAGCTTTTCCTTTAATTGAAAATTGCTATGCTAACACCGCTTAGCCTTTCAAGTGTTGTCTCAGTCTCAGTTTCTCTCTCTCTTTCTCTGTCTCTATGCACGCCTCTGGCCGGCTTGTACCTTCTGTTTGGCTTTATCGTAATTTTACGATGACATGTTTTCATTTCATGTTTTGGTTCAGCTCGCACGGTTGATGACACATGAGCGCATAAAATGCAAAACCAACAGAACTAACATAAAAATCAACGTCAACAAAGTGTTGCAAGCAGAGTGAGAGTAGGACCGATATTGCTGACTGTAGCTGTACAGCGCAATCCACATAAATATGTCATGTTTGTCCATATATATCATATACACATATATAGTATATAGGTATAGTATGCGACCTATCGACAGACATCCAATCAAACCTTTATTCTATTGACAAAACATATAATGAAAACATCCATGCTGTTGCATGCAACCAGCTGAGCACAAACAAAATCCAGCGTAGCCAATTAGATATATGAGCAAAAGTATAGCATAGAAATTATGATGTTATCACAACGGAAATCAAAACAGGCATCCAAGTTACTATCTCTGATATTATTTTAGTGTTATATTAACGAGCAGAACTGGCGGACTATAAAATGTATTTCATTTATTAAATTATACAACATTACTCAAAGAATGACTTTCATGTCAATAGTTATTGATTAGAGTAGTTTATATTGAGTGTTTTTAATTGGACATTTTGCACTTAATGTTATTTAAGGAAACAAATGAAACATTTCGAATTTCAGGCTTTGTTTAAAACGTGCGGAATACGTAGAACAACACAAAGACACACACATAATATATACATATGTACACAATCACATTACTTAGCCCAGTTAGTTGTACTATTTCTAAGGCATTCTATGAAGCGCAGCACTTGACACTGATAACACACCGTCTGGCGCATGAAATGGACAAAGGTTTTCGAGTCTATGGCATGACATTATGCAGCCAGTTACATTTGTAGCTAAGTCGACCCTTCTAGACACCCAGCACCTTGTTGCCCCTTGTGGAAACAATGGGAGACGTCGTGCTAGCCACCCATCTCCATCTCCATCTGCATCTTCATCGCATCTCGATCTCCATCCCAGCTGTATGTGTGTCTTACTGCCATCCTGTCACATTCCGCTTTGCTATCGTTCTTTCTTTGCCCCTTTTATGTGAGTACATTCTATGCTTTATTTACTTGCAATTGCAGTTGCATTTACAACATTTGCATGCCATTGTGAACTGCGACTGTAACCTAATTTTCTGCACCTAATTGTTTCATTATGGCGCCACATTAACAAAAGCCCGCCGGCCCTTCAAGTGGAGCGGCAAAAGAAATGTCGAAAGAAATGGCAGACTTATCTCTATGTGGGTGTGTGTGAGTGTGAGTGTGAGTGTGTGTGTGGGGCGTGGGGCACGTGGCTTACGTGAGTAGCAAGTTTTGAAATACTTGGTTGCTGGTGATGTAACATGTACTCTCTCTCCTCGTTCTCGTAATGCGGCTCTGAGTTGATTGGGGCTGCCTTTTGCAGATGCTGTGGCTGCGACCATTGTGTTGTTGTTGCAGACCACTTTGTATGGCCATTGTTTGTTTTTAATTAGCCGCAATAAACGGTCGCATATACACACACACACACACACACACACACACACTGCATATATGTAAGTATGTGTGCTAGACCCAATTAAAATAAACAATTGTAAATGGCATTTTGCTAAGCAATTGAATTGAGGCCGAGGCCTTGGAACAATTTGTTATTCTTTTATGGAAATTTACACGCAGCCCACAAGTCAATCCATCCCTCCTCCATTCGCTTCTGACTTTAGTTGCTTGTTGGTAATTAACTCACACAACATGTTACCACAATTGACTCTATTTAAATGTGGCCAGCATGTGAGAGAGCGAGAGAGAGAGTGTCTGCTCAAAATCAAATTAGCAGACAGCTGACCGAAATATAAATCTGCTGATTTACACAGAAATAAAGCCGGAGTCGCTCATATCTAGCAGTCATAAAAACAAATTAAGCCAAACTGTTAAGTAAACAACTTTTGTGGCTCCGCCGACAGTCGCAAAGGCAACTAGTCAGTCCATTTTCTTCCTTCAACTCATAAACGTATCTTATTAATTCCTCACATCCATATGGTTTGCTCATATAGGATATACTCTCTCCCAGGATACGCATACGCCCCACTAAACAGTCGGTTAATACGCGCCATCGAATGCGATAAATATAACAAAATATTGGAGCATAATTTGGGGCAACTAAGCTGACAGAAATAACACTTAAGCAAATATTCAAACAGCATTGAATCACATTTTTGGTCTCCCCTTTCTCCATCTTTGTTAAGCCATTTTGGCTGCCTATTAAGCAATGTTTGTTGTAGCGAATAGAGCGACCAGAGATGAAGGAGGTGGAGGTGTTGTATATGGTAGAGGAGTCATCTATGTATGAGTAATCGCTTTCCTGCTTGATGGCCAAAATGATTAATAGCTCTTGGGCATTGGCCCTAGTCCAAGATTAAACGCAACAGTTTCAAGTGATGATCATTTGTTATACACACTCACAGACATTGAGACGAGTACACTACTATATCATATTTTAAGGACCCTCACGGACTGATTACTAAGCCCTTTCCATGGACTATGTTGTAAGTAGTTCCCTGTACTTGTAAATTATGTAAAGTTTTCATTTAAAAAGTTTATTAAATTTACCTATGAATTTGGACTTAATGCTCGTTAATCTGGCTATTGTAGTCTGTCTATTATTTTGAATGATACAGTTTCAGCCAGTTGCGAGCAGATGACAAAAATAAATGCTTTATCTTGTGCTCGAATCAACAAGCCATAAACTAGCCAAAAAACCAAACAACCAAACAGTCAAGAACTTCCCACAATTTGTTGCTGCAATTTTCCATGTTGCGTCTCAAAGTAATCTTTATTTCTCTTCTCTCTTTTTTTATTGGTTTCTTTTTGTTCCTGCCACTGCTGTTACTCTTGTTGATGATGTCTGGTTCAGTGGCATTTGCTCTGGCTAGCTGGTCAATTTAAATATGCCATGCCACACCCACAGCTGCAACTGCAACTGCAACTGCAACTGCAACAGCAACTACAATTTCAGATAACGCTGCCTCCTACCATAAATACTATTTACAATCTCACGCGAGTTGAACCAAGTCTACTGAATCAACGAGTATATCAATTTGGCTTTCAGCTCGAAAACATTCGCAGACAACTTAAAGCCGCTTCGACGCTTCAGGCTTTTCGAGATTTTCACGCACATCGTCAACAGGCAACAAGAAAAATACATGATGCAGACGGACGACGACAAATTCAACATGTCAACCAGGAAAGAAGGACGAGCTGGTGAGGGACTTGGAATAGGCAAGGAAGTGCCTTGTATCCACAATCACGAAGATGAAACTATTATCCTCGGAAATTAGCGCGCTCCAATGGCAAAAACACATGAAATTCAAAAAGTTTTTCGCCCTTGCTTCAAGTGCAATTTCGAAATTGTTGTTGACATACTTTGTTGTTGTTGTTGTAACTATGTTGTTGTTGTTGTTGTAGTCGAGTACGTTTATCCCACTTTTGTATTCCCAAGAAACTTACTTAATGAGTATTTAAGTTCAACCATCACAACCGACACGCACATTCATATTTCTATCTATGTGTCAATCAAAGATACTCAGCAAATGTGTATTTCTATATGGAGGCACACATTTAACCAAGAAATGGAAAAAATTATATGATTCTCATGATTCACATCATTTTTAGACTTTTAATGGCATGAAATGCCTTTATCAGATTTTAATTTTAACTTATTTAAAAAAGAAGAAAATATCGTAGAATTTAAATAATTGTTCAAGTATGTAAATATGCAATTAGCTCTAGTTCAGGGTATTCTGAAGTCGATTCCTCCGACATCTTCCAATTGAGTTATGTTCTTGGAAACTCCGGCACATCAAATATGCTTAAATATACACGCGAATAGTTCAGAAGAATGGCAAAGTCGAAGAGGAATAGCAAGGGATATTGTACTCGTTGGTCAGCTAATAGCAACACCAAGTCAAAGATAATTGCTGCCGGACTACTATGTTGTACTTTGCTTTGACTTTGCTATGCTGCCGCCCCAAAAGATACACTCAAATTTTTACGAGCGCAGAAGCCATTAAATATCCAAACGAATCTACATGACGTGCTCTGCTCCTAGAAATGGAATAGCAAGGTCCTAGGCATGGGATTCATTGGGTTACACTCGGTTAATAGTAGTTGTGCCTAGTCTGGTGCTCGCCTTGGCTGCTTTTATTGCTCGCCATCAAATAATGTCGAAAGCACGATTTCCATGGCCATTGTCTGAGCCATGTAATTGCATGCTGTCTGAAATTCAGCACTTAGGAAGAGGGATAAGCCATAACATTGAGTTTGTAATCAAATCCTTGCCTCATAACATTTTATGTTAACTCAGCGGCTCTGCTATTTGCATTAACAGCATCGTTTGCAGTGCATTACCAGCACGTTTACATTTTGTAGACTTTTAACATAATGTTAGCGTAACAGTCTGCTGATGTCTGTAAATGTCTGCAGCCAAACATTTATAATTCAAATGTGCTAAATGTGTTATAATCTGAGATTTCTTGACTAAGTCTTAATGTGATGTGATTAAATATATG
The DNA here is from genome assembly GCA_018901795.1 of Drosophila sp. st01m. NCBI lineage: Eukaryota > Metazoa > Arthropoda > Insecta > Diptera > Drosophilidae > Drosophila > Drosophila sp. st01m. The sequence goes on along the minus strand of JAEIFG010001494.1, from coordinate 5,013,770 downwards.
GTTACCGCTTATTTAGTTGGACTTTGTAATTATTTAAGTGTAACACAGCCGGCAACTTTGTAAGCTGACCCAGAAACGAGACTCAGTTCGAAGAGAGCCACTGGCGACAAAGCGACAAAAGAGAAATGGCAGCGAGTAGAGCGAACTTAAGAACAATGAGTCGAACATTATTGAGGCAGGTGACGAAGTGTTTAACTTCGTCCTTGATACGACAATATGTCATGCTGGTACGCTGAGCAGTGCTGCTTGTGTCGCGGCATCGTCCTGTCTCAGCAAAGACAACAAGCCGCGGCTTTGGCTGTGGCGTTGTCGGTCTCGGTATCGGTGTCTTCTTCTAAGGACGTCTCAACAGGACGAAGAGTTCTCGACAATAACAACGAGAAGAACGAAGACAAGCGCTAACAGATAACACGACGAACACGAAAAACTTACCTCTGCTGACGCTGACGTCGCTGCCACTTTGCTCACAAGCTGTGCTCGCTGAGCAGTTGGCCAGCATCAGTCGCGAAAAGCCTTCTGTGCGTGCAGAGGTTAACGCGTGCCACTCACGGCGTATACGCAACGTGCGCCAATACCAAAAAGACGTAACGAAATCCACGTTAAGTGAGTGCCGTACCGACTGCCTGCGTCTGAGTTTCATTCTGATTTTCATTCCGATTCCGAATCTGATTCTGTGTCTCTGTCTCTGTCTCAGTCTGAGTTTGAGCTTGACTTGCAGGCTGCGCGTAGCGAGTGTTTATCCTTGCTGTGTCAGGTTGGGCATTTGCCGGCCCAACGAACCGTACCAGAGGCATTGAACTGTGCCGCGCCATGACTGGAGGTGGAGGTGAAAGTGGAGGTGGAAGTGGAAGTGGACATTGAAAGGAGGTTTAAGCAGGTTGACGGTCGCGACGGTTATTGCTGCTGCTGGTGCTGTCTGCTCACCTGTTGTTGTTGTTGTTGTTGTTGTTGTGGGGCTATTAAAAATTGATGGCCATTGAAAAGTCTTAACAAGTGTGAAAGGCTGGCTGACCAAGTCGGAACTCCAATCCTTGTTATTCTTGCCTCACATGTTTTTGACAGTTTGAGCTTGGCCGCATTTTACACTGCTTACACACTTGGCTAGAGGTCAAAGTTGAGCAGCCGAATTGGAATTGCCGGCCAAGAGTTGACGGCGTGTTCACTTCACTTTTCGAGTGCTTCCAAATTAATTAACATGACAATGACGAAGGTGAATTGCGTGTTCTGCTCCTAAGGGTTTCAAGACATTGGCGCCTTGTCGCTTTTCATTTGCACAAAACTCAAATCAGTTCTCCAACGAGGGCAGTTAATATCTACCTAATTCTGTATTCATTTTTTCCCTTCTTCCTTCTATTTTTTTCCGAAGCATTTACAAATTTTTAATTAGCCTTTTGTGTAACAATGGCTAAACATTTGGAAAAGGGGCTGGGCAACAATAACGCCACGTAATTAATTGTTTATTGTTAGCGATTTTTAGACACGTCGAACCTGAAAGAATTCGAATCTTTTGAGGGTGACTTGGTGATCCTTTGATTTGGAGTGGGCGTGGCAGTGTTTTATGTAGAGAGGGTCATTAATTGAGTATAAAGTGGACAAGGACTTACTTGGTGTGAAGGCAGACTCAAAAGAGTTATCCAATAGCTTGAATACATTTCTGGGAATGGAGTTAATAAATACTGCATTATTTTTAATGTATTCATTTTAAGTAACTTTAAGGCAGTATTTTAAACAGTTTATATTTCATATGCAATTATTCTACATTTTTCTGAATACCTCTAGACTTTACCCTTTTCTATTTTCTTATCATTATCTACTTTTTATAAAAATATTTTAATTATTAATGTTTATTTTTCCGAATTAAATTAAATCAACAACATTTAGTTGACATTTAATAATTACATTTATAAATTGCAATCATTCATATTCTGTCAATTGAATCACACCAATATATATTTAATTAAAAATTCTCTCCATCTCTCATTCTCATGGTTTATTTGCTGTTGACAGTTGACTTTCCGTCTTTCTCCCTCTCCAGTCAAGCATCACATATGAAAATGAGCTACAAATCAATAAACAATTTCCATTTCAATGCTTTAATGTAATGAGCGAGAAAGAGAAAAAGGGAGACAGGGAGAGAGAGAGAGTCTCGTGAATGTAGCGCTCTTAAAGTTGAGCATATCATTACTTTAATATTATTCAGCTAGACGTATAAGTTCCTCGTCACGTTCCCCAAGCAACCCCCATCTTTCATCTCTGTCTAGCATTAAGGGAATGGCTGTCAACTCTTTCCCTCTTTCCCTCTCTCTCTCTCTCTCTGCCTCTGTGTTGCTGCCTCTCTTGGTTCAAGAGCCAGGCACTTAAACCCTTTTGACAATGTCACAGGGGGAATATCAAGTTGACAGAGCTGATGGTTCTGCCTGATCATGATGATTATGACGATGGAGATGGAGATTGAGATGGAGATGACGACAAGGATGATAAGGTGGCTGAATTCAAAGAATATGACGAAGCATGCAGCAAATATCTTTTTAAAGCCATAACATTATTGGAAAGAATTACCAGTCCCAAAATAGCATCGAGAATAGCTCATACACATGAAGATGAACTGGAAGTGAATCCCTTTGAGTTCAAGGAGACTTCAATGGATGGTAATGACTGCCTACTCAAGTACTGACATGTGCATAAATGTTTCATATTATAAGCGAAGGCTGTTCAACTTCCCAGGCCCTTGACTTTTAACAATTTCCTTTGCTTCCTCTTGTAAGCATGCAGATTTATACTCACTTGGCTAATTTATTTGCCATTCATGCTGGGGAAAAGTCATTAAATCATAAATTTTTTAAATAAATATGCAATGTTTTATGATTTTTTTTGTTTTTGGTAGGCCAGAAATTGAAAATGCAAAGCATTCGAAGTGACACACTCATAACACACAAACACACACACACACAACGAAAGGCACAAAGGACATATAGAATGTCGAGTACAAATATAAGTATGCTTAGAGGCCATGAGATCGCTAGCAACAATAATTTATAAATGAATGAATAAAGGGCCCAGGCAGGCGACGGCAATGGCAAATAAAAATAAATAAATAAAAATGGCAATGCGGCATAAAATGTGCCGAGAAGCTGCGAACAAACGGAAATGTAACTGCGGCGCGTTTATTTTATTGCGTATACGCGTTCCCCTAAAGTAGGCAACAAATTCTCTATCTCTGTCTCTGTTTCTGTTTCGCCATCTGCGTGTATTTGCTCATGTGTATTTTCACTCTGTGTGTGTGTGTGCGTGTGTGTAGTGTGTGTGTGTGTGTGTGTGTGTTATACGGCCACAGCAGCAGCCACGCAGCGGCTCAACTTATTTTCCACAAAATTAAACCATCAAAAATTTGCCAACAACAATGCTGGGGTAATTTATTTGACTCATGGCATTTTGTTGGGTTGTTTAGAAAGCGCCAGCCACAGCCGCAGCAACAGCAGCAACAATAACAACAATACCGCAAACAACAATGTGCTGCAGTATACAACGCAGCCGAAAAAAAGAGAGTATTTAAAGCAAGCACATAGAGAGGGGTTGGTGCATATGAGCAGCCCGCAACAACAGCAGCAACAACAGCAGCAACAACAGCAGCATCGGCAACAACAACAGGACTGCGACTGTGGCCAAACTGGTGACGGGGATGTGAGACCGAGTTGAAGCCAAACCAACTGGTTGACTTGATGTACACAACGCATACATCAGCAGCGCTCGAGCAACGTACTCGCAACATTTTTTGGCTTGCGGCCTTTTGACGTGCCGCACTTTTTGTTGCCCCAAAATTAAACAAGCTGCAGATGAAGTGAGAGAGAAAGAGTGGGGAAGGAAAAGCGGGACAAGGAGAGGAAGAGGGAGAGGGAGAGTGGCAACAGCAGTCAGAGAACTGCGCCGCACTGTGATGATGAATTGATGATAATGCCGACGGGGATTTAGCCGAATACTCGTAATGTCTGTCCCCTGTCTCCCTGCCACCGAAAAGTCGCTCGCCGTCTCGTTTTTATGGCTTCACGAACTTGGCTTTGAAAGAGTTAAGCGTTTATTTATTTACATACGTTTTTTGCTGTCCCTGCTGCCTTTGTTGCTGTTCTTGTTGTTGTTAATTTTTTGCGCTGTCATTTGGACTCTTTTTTCCACTTTTTGTTGGTGGCCGTCGGGCACAGTTTATTAAGTCTCAAGTGGCGAGTCTCCATCTCGTAGTTGGTCGGTTATCCTCCTTCTCCGTCTACGTGCTTACAGCCAATTTCATGCCAAGCTGCGCTCGCCTAAAGCTGTCGTCCTTGATGGATGGCCTTTGACGCGGGGGCGGCCAATTTGATTTGCGTCGCATCCGCTTCCATAAACTTTGTTGGCCTGGCCAACAAGCCAATCGGCGCATAGCCTGCAGCCAACTCAAACTGTCGATTTGTCAGGGAAGCTGTGTCTGACAATCCCTGCACTGAAGCACAGCTAGTTGTATCGAACTCAAGCATTCAAATAGATCAATGTGAATGCAACTCAATACTCAGTGGGACAGTTTAAGCCAGACTCAATCGATTTATCTGCAAGATATTACTATTTTAAGACAGCAGTTATGTTCATATTCGTTTATCAACGGCATCAATTGTTCTATAATATCGCTTTTCTGTCTTTCTGCCATAGACATGCAACAAACTCGCAACACAAAGGCAATCCACATGACGTATACACCCCGCAGGTCGCAGGTCGCAGTTCGCAGCTCGCAAGTGCAACAATCAACTTTATGCCTTCCAGCTCCAGCGTGTCTGTCTAGACTTTAAGCCAATGCTAAAGAAGGTTTGAAAGTCACCGAAACGGATATAAATTCATAGAGATAACAGCAACAAGAGCGATAAATCTTTAGTATAGATTTAGCCAGTAAGCTAACAAGAAACTATCTTCTTGTATGATTTAGTGTTGAACAACTTAAATGCAGTCAGAGAAAAACCAACCACGTTAAATTTCCGATTGTGAACTCTTAAAGACGAGGCCTAAACAAATATTGATAGAAATTACAGCTGCTGTGTGAGTTGTGTGATTTCGAAGAGCCATAAATATTATCAGCAGCTCAGCTCAGGCAGTAGCGAGTTGACAAGCATAGCGAAGAAACCCCAAAAAAAAGGAGACGAGAATCATAAAATAAAATCGAAGAAGGAGCAGAGAAAAAAACCGACGAAACTGGCAGCAAACAGCAGACAACGGCTGCGCATCCTGCTTCAAGTGACGCGGCTCCTTTGTTGTAGACTCGCATTTCCGTTTGTTATCGCGGCAATGTAAGAGCGTTTCCGCTCAATGCTCCTACACTACACATCGTCAGCATCAGGAGCAACACCAACAACAGCAACAACAACAGCTAAGAACGATACTCAACTTAAAGCTTGTCGGGATTAGGAGCTAAATTGCTTTAAAGGATTTAAAATGAGCAACTTGCCTACGTTGCTGCCAACGTTGACGTCGACGTTAACGCTAACGATAACACCTCTGCTGCTGCTGAGCACTCAACTGATGATCATAAGCATCCTTAATGGTAAGTCAAATAAACGATCAACTATCAAATATTTATGAACGTGATTAAACTGCAAAGTAAACTGTTGCCGGAGTCCTTCGCAAATATCATGCTATAAATGTGCACCTATTATATGAGTCGCGATTTATTTTCGTTAGCCAATTTATTTGCATAACTATTTACGAATATTGCCAGTGGCAGCAACAACAACAGTCGCCACACCAGCAACAGCAGCAACAAAAACAATTCAATAAATGCTACAATTTGCATCGACAACAGTCATAAATTTATCTTAAATGAACAAATATTTTCTTGCTGCCTTGCTATCCTAGCAAATAAAATGCGATAAGGATACGAGTATACAAAAAGCTTATCAATGCCACAAAAGGCTGCAGCAATGTCGACAACAGCAACAATAACAAAAATGACAACAAATTGCGTTCCGTGTGTGTGTGTTTGAAAACATGGTTCAAATTTGACAATGCATTTCAATTTGTAACGCATTAAAGACAAAGTGCATACAGAATCCAAATCTGAATGCTCATACATAATATATACTTTTATATTCCCACAATACTCTCCTGCAGTTATATACATATATTTATATGTACATATATTTATATGTATGCATGTATGTAGCAAAAACATATGTATTCTATGGCTTTGGGGTCAAATGAAATTTACCTCGATTGAGTATGTAAATTTGTACACACACTCGCTCTTGTCATTTTGCTCGTAATAATCTTATTACGATTATTTTGCTTTTTTCAACACTGACTGCATTATGGGTCTAATGAGTATGTATTCATTTCATGTTGCTTTTGCATTGCAAATAAATAAATTAGAACTGGAAAGTCCATTTCATTTCAGTCTTACAGAGAAATGGTATGAAAATACCAAAAAAAAAAAAAAAAGAGTACATGAGTACATGAATCTGTGGTTGCTTCCTGAGAAAGTAATTTTCCGCTATTAAATATTCAGTTGTTATGATGACTTATCAATAAGCCCTCGCATTTCACAACATTTGCTCAGATAAATGGAATTTTCATTTTTCATTTGTATGCAGATTCATTTACATCGTCTACAAACATTTAACAACAGTTGTAAGAATTATTTAATTGAACCCTTTATTGCATCGAATATCCCATTTTGTATTCATGCTAGTATCTGTACTTCCATTCATTCTTTCTGCTTTTTGTATATCTGTTGTGTACAAATGGGAATATCATAAAAATATGTCAAATGCAAATTATACGCATAAATATAAATAAATACATGAATCAACAAATAAATATGTCACATAAAACGATATGTGGCTTGCCGCTTGCCGCTTGCCTCATGCCTCATGCCACACATTGATGCTACTTTGCCACTGCCTCATGCCGACATCTTCTTCGCTTTTGCTTTCGCTGTCGCCAAAGAGTCGCAAGTGTCATAAACATGACCAAAATGGCGTGAGTTCGTTGAGTAAATAAAAAGTCAACCAAGCCATATCTGAGCGCAGTTGCGGCAAATGCAAAATAATTGCATATTTATATGGGCAATCGGGCAATACTCCCTGCACTCTCCACACTCTTAATACTCCTTCTGCTGCTGCCACTGACAACCATAAATATAAATCTGCATTGACGCGCCTTTTAATGATGCCCCAAATGTGCAAATAAATGGCAACGTTAAAGTCACTTTTGCCACCAAATGAAAATGTAATTCAATTAATAAAGCAACACATGTGCACTCTGCTCTTTAAACTTTTTGATCGAAAATGTGATCGAATCAAACTGATAAATCCCAGGAACTATAAAAATTGATTAATATTTATTTTATTAAGAATAAACATTCACTTACTTTGCAAGAGCGGTAATTATACCAATATTATTTGCTTTTGTACAAAACAATACTTTTCATTAATTTACCCACAATATAATAAATACTTTTGTATTCTATCTAACAACTTAAAAAATATTCATTATTTTTAGCAATATAATATCTCCAACCGAAATTAATTGTTAATGTTGTATGTCTAAGAAAAGACCTTTGATTCTGTGGTTGGTAAAAGAGAGTTGGAAATACCATTTAGTTCTTCTGCTAAATGAGTTCATATTTCAGAATTAATGAAGAACAAGTGACGTCAACAAAGCTGAATAATTTACTTAATTATGTTGTAAAGTCAATATACTACTTTACTCCACAGAAAAGGGAGCATTATTTATTACCTTTAATTGTAGAGTGATTGACGCCTGTTGTGCAAAAGCAAACCGATTGTTCTCATTCCTTTACAAAAGAACAAAGAGGCTTTAAGTTAGTTATATATGCATATGTCAATATAGTTCTTTGATATATATGTTCTATATATATATATGTATGTGGGAGAAAGTGAGAGAGGATGACACGGGAAAGATACGAAAGGAAATCAACTTAAAATCACTCAAGAGCATGAATGGCATCGTTTTATCTCTGCATTTGGCTTTGTTCTCTGCTGCGGAAAAGGAAGCGCGTTGATAATAATAATGCCAACACTTGGCTTTTGTTTCAGTCACCGCAGCAACAACAACGATGACAATAACAATAACAGTGACAACAACAAAAACATGACACTTTAATAGCATAAATGCGGCACTAAACAAAACCGAAATCAACGAAAACGAAAATGAGCACCGGGAAGGGAATGGTAAAGGGGAAGGGGAAGGGGAGGCTTAAGAGGAAGGGGAACTGGTATAGGAACGGGAATGGGGAACACAGACAGCGCCAGCTGTCATAATGAAACAGTCAAGGACAATGGCGACCAGCGGAAATACAAAGTGTACGTGTTCCGCGCAGGCCTTGGTGACCTCACTCCAACCGCTTTCCCAGCACCCCCCTGGCTCACCCTGTCGCCCTCTGTCGCTCCCTGTCGGGCCCCGGGCACAATCCTAGCACCCCATCAACCCCTCCCGCCAGCTGCCCTGGAGCTGTCGCACCGACGCGATAAAAGCGACAAACGAAATGTTGTCTGACAGGGACGACTGCCATTTATAAGAGCATCAGCTACAATAATATAGAGCGCGAAGTGGGCGTGGCGTGGCGTGGCGCGGCAGGGCGGAGAGGGGCGGGGCAGCGACAACAATAGCCAGGCCATTGTCATAAATTAAAAATGAGGAAGTATATGAAATTTAACAAAAACAAACGGCCGGCGGAAAAGCAGCAGGGAGACCAACAGCCAACAACGGATGTGCAAAAAGCGTTGATAAATAAATTTCTAAAAAAAAAAAAAACAGTATAAATAACGTGCATAAAGTATAAAAATAACAAAAACGACGCACAAAATGTAAAGCACATGGCAAAAGTCCGATTTTTGACTTGGCCTAAACCCACGCACTGGGCCCTAAAGTCAAGCGAAGCTACTGACAACAAAAACAAAAGAAAACAAAAATAAAATTACACCATGAGCTGACTTCGAACTCTTGGTCCCTCTCCCAGACTGTTCATAGGTCAAGATCCCACACCAGGCATTAGAATAGCCACTTAATTTCGTCAGTCTCCCGCTTTTTTGTCCATCGTCATCGCCATCTCCAACTCTCACTCTACCCATCTTTCCCTCTCACTCTGTCTATAAACCGAGAATTAAAGCTGATTTTGAAAATCGCTAAAAATGTTGCCTTCCCTCAGGCGCTCGTCCATTCTTCGGATGAATTCAACGCGTGCCGCAAATTTCTTGCTCCCAGTGTATGTGAGATATGTGCTTTAGTGTCGCTCAAGCAGCCACTTTAGCACCACAGTCACTGTGACTGTCGCAGTGTCGCAGTGTCGCAGTGTCGACTATGTTTGACCGTCATGCCACTGCAGTCTCAACGGAAGTCCACTTCCAAGGTCGTGTCTCCTGCCAGCTCGTCTCGTCTTTGGCAGATGTAAAAGTGCAAGCATTTCCAGGGCGCAATGACTTTGATGGAATTTATAATATATAGTAAACAACAGACAAGGGAAAATGAAAACAAGAAATAACACTAACGATTTAATACCCTATGGCATAAAAACAAACATGATGTACTTTGATTATAACTATATAAAGTTTCAACTGTTACAACTGAGTTAAATCAAGTTATTTAAATGCTTAAAAATCAGCGATGATTAAACTAGCCGTCAATCGAGGCACAATAATAGAAGCATAATAATGTTCTCAAGACAAAATAAGTTGAAATTACTTTAACTAGATGCAGGGTATCCACAACATTGCCATAATGCGACTAATACCAATGACAGCTCCTGTTTGTCCTGCACTCTGCACTAGACAGCGATGCTATATTTTTCAGCATTTTCCCTTATTTTATGTACACATTCTCTTTTATTATTATTTTTAAGCTGATTTGCTCGCATGGCACGTTTCGTTCTTAGTTTAGCTCGGTGTAGATATTTGGCCGGACTCTAGTTCTCACTCTCTATGCCTTCCTCTCTCTCTCTCTGTCACTTTCTCTATCCCTCCCTTACTCTTCCTGCTTTTTTTGCGTCATCTTTGGCATTATTTTTAGCTTTGGGCATTTGTTTAAATTAAAGATTATGCACAAATTAAAGAATAAAAAAAAACTGTAAATGGCGACCCAAACAAAATGTCAATTTAAAATTTAAATATGTGCACAGGGCTCAAATCCGTGTGCACGTGGCGCTTGATGAGTTTGAGTTTAGAGTGTGACGTCACACAGGGAAATTGTTGAGCCCGGTCTTAGCTTAAGCAGCTAGCGCAACCGTTGCTTCTTGTCGTGTAAACAAGCAATGTGCCACAGGCTGGGGCAGGATGGAGCAGGATGAAGCACAAGGCACAAAACACAATTACAAATGAAAATATTCGTAATAATATGCCATTTAGCACTTACTTTTGTCCTCCGCTGCCTTTTATATAATTTATATTGTTAATTCTTCTAGTTGCTGCCCGGCAATCCTCTCCCCCCTCTTCCCTCCTCTCTCCTCCCTCGTGGACCACCGCACATCAGCGGCTCCCATAAAAGCTTCATAAACATTTTACAGCTTGCAGTTGTTGCAGGAAACTGCGCCAGGGCCATAATTGCTGCCAGCCATTTCCCAGTTTAGCCAGCTAGAAAGCCAACTAGCGAATGGAGGCAATGGCTTGGCCCGGAGCGGAACGGACTAAGTGCGTCTGTGGGGGAGTGGAAACTGCCTTTATGACATTGCCCAAATGTCCTTTGCAATACAAACTTTTAGGGGAGTATAACTTGCATTTAATGTGATTGTGGATCTATCCTTTTGTCCTTTTGTCAGCTTATGTATTTAATTGAATAATAATACTCATTAGACTCTCGTCGACATATGGACGAGTCAATAAAAATGATCTTTAGTTAGTATTTTGTCAATCAGAGCTTTCATAATGTGCATTATTAACAATTCTGTTCTAGCTAATATTTAAATGTATAATTGAGTATAATTCGAAGCCGACAAAATTCAACTTTCAACCAAATATCTGATTATTCGTTATAACAAGCCTCGTTAAAGTTGAATTGGGGGCACATTGTTCACCTGAATGTAGCCTCAGGTGTAAATTACGAGTCTGAGGGGCGAATAATGAATGAAGCAGTCGGCGGACTGGCAAAACGGATGGCTAAATGAAATGAAATCGCAGTGAAAACGCTTTCATTAGGCACACCAAGGCGAGGACAAAAGTTTTGGGGATGGCGCGACAAACTGCGGCCAAGTTGATTAGAAAGCGGTGGCAGCAACACCGCGCACCGCTTGGGACCTTCCCAACATCCCCTACATTCCCCACTGCAGTCCCCGACAGAGAGCCTAATGAGAAACTTGAAAATTTACGGTCAACGAGTTGTCAAAGTTCCGGCACCAGGGCATAGTTTTAGCTGCCAAGTCAAACAATTAAGTGCTGCTATGTTCCAATGAATTCCAGTTTAAATAAATAATTCGCAGCGAAATTAAGCAATGGAGGACAGGAGAATTGAAGCCGCAGACGTAATCTCAGTGTCGACAGCATCAGGTCTGGGGACAGTGGACGGTGAACAGTGGACAGTGGACAGTGGATGGTGAACAGTGGAGTCAGGGGATTCACCATGTAATGTGCGCACACGGAAGCGGCAAAAGGCGATAGCTGAAGTAATGACAGGAAGAGTCGTTAAAAGAAGGCATAGGGAGAGTAAAAGAAAAAGGAAACTGCATACATTAGTATTGATAAGAAACGAGTGAAAAGAATAGGCCGAAATCACTAACAAAATGTTCATTAGCGCTGATCGGAAGCGGAAACGAACGTGGCCCAAATGACCGCACAGATACGAGGATACGAGAATTCGTGGATTTCAGTATTCGAGCACTCACCCAGTCCAGGACACAATGTGGCACCTAAACGCAGCTGGCAGCAGTGCGCGTCCTGTGGCTGACGGAAGTCGCACGTCAGATTTGCATGTCACATGAAACATGCAACATGAAATGCTACGCTGCAACCTCATTAATAATTGACGGAGAGCAAATGGAGTCCGGCAGACAACTAAAAGTTAAAGTGCAATCAAATGCTGCTTCATATTAAGGACACACCGTTAGATAAACCAACCACAAAAGCTTTTAAGTCCAGTCCAGAATAGTTTAGTCGAGCTCTGTTCAAGTAAAACGAAAATAAAACGAAAATGAAATAAAATCAAATAAAATGGAAGGACAAAAGTTAATGCGAGTGCCACAATCAAGTGAAGCAATCCATTAGAGATGGTCATATGGGAATAATCCATTTAAGCGGCAAAATATAGAAAATACTATAGTTGGCACATATATAGTATGGAAATGATATTTTCAACAAATCGCATACTAAAGTATTCATAGGAAAATATTTGAAATTATATTTCTTTTGATTTATATTTTAATCAATTTTTACTCTTAGATATAATGCCAATTTTTGTATTAAAGTAAACTAATTATATATCAATTACATTTCCAACTGCAACTCTAACAAATTTGAATGTCACGTAGCAACATATGACACAATTGCCAAAACGTGTCTTTGATGTGTGTGTCCTTCATTTTGTTAGCACGTGTCCATCTCTAGCTGGCACAGCGTAGGTCAGCGTGTGTGTGTGTGTGTGTGTGTGTGTAGCATTTGGCGACCCAACTTGATGCTATCATCAATTGTCAAATAACCAACTGTGTGAGATTTGTGCACCAGCTGTGGCCAGAATCCGAACTCGGACTTTCAAGCGTTGAAGCATTCATGGCATTGCAAATCAACGCACACACACACACATGCAAAGAGAAAGGGAGACAAAGAGAGAGAGAGAGAGAGAGTCTCGCAGACAAACATGCATATGGCATACACCATAGAACAACTCACTTTGTGGGCTATTTGTTTTGGTCATACGCTCATTCGGTTTTGGCCAGCTAAATCGAATGCGGGAGCAGCCCCATCCATAAAATGAAAAGCACAGAAACAAAAACGGCACAAGATTTAGCAAATCGTATCCTTGGACAGCAAAATGCGCCAAAATCAAGCGACGCAAAACAGAAAAGCGATTCGAGGAAAGGAAACGAAACGAATCGAATCGAATGGAGGAAGAAGCGATGAAGAGATGTTGAGAGGAACCGCAAATGTACAAGCGAATCATTGGCCAAGGTTGGGACTGACCCAGGGACTAAAGCTGATGCCAAAAACCGAAACCCAAACCGAGCGCCAAGCATCGAGCTGAGCAATCGTAAATCTTCTTATGTGCAGCAGCATTTTAACGATAATTTGCTTTATTGGAGCAGTTTAGATTTGGCCTGCGGACCACACTGCTCACACTCTCGTTACACAAGTCAAACGACAAATAGAGTGAGATTTACACGTGTGTACGTGTGTGTGTGTGTGTGTCTGGTGAGCATGTGTGCGTCTGTTTGTGTGTTTGCTTACTAGTTTTTGGCAATGACCGACCGACCGACCGACTGACCGACACTGAGGGCTGCCATTTGCCATTTGCCTTTTGAATGTTTCAACGTTTCCGTTTAAATGGTTTTTATAGCAAATTTATGTAGAGGAAAAACACTTCGAAGGTTGACCGAAAGACCAAAAGACCGAAACGCAGCAATTCGAATCCATAAAAATGGCTCACAAGCACATGTGACCAAAAACCGTTTAGTCTACACTCCTGGTCTAGACCTGTTCTCTGCTCATTGCTGTGGTAGCACTCTCCTTACTCTCCTCTCTCTCTCTTTCCACTCCTCCCTCCTCCCTGTCTCTGCTCCAATCCTTCCCTGCCGAGGTGTGAACAAAGATTTGCCACTTT